>OW203658.1:15145000-20145000 GCA_934044485.1 Apeira syringaria
CCACATCGTCACTGACCATCAAGTGCGATAGTGGTCAAACACTAGATCTATATACAGCATAAAAAAACGATATAATTGTAATAAGATTATTATTTTTCTTATTATCACCTTCACTTGATTCTCATGTACTTGAATCGCCTAACTAGATTACCAGTCGAAATATTTTTCCACAAAGCCTTTGGCCGAATTTCGAAGAAGTTTGTTTATTGCCTCAGAGGCGTCCTTATATACGGTTAGTTAGTTTATAGTCAATGTGTCCAAGCATTAGTTCATTTTCTCGGTCTGTAAAATCTTAAACTTGGCAAAACCTGTAGAATTTGCGAGAGCTCAGGTCAAGGGCACGGAAGCAGCACATCGCATGTAAATAGTTGCATTGTCCAACAAAACAAACACCTATTTATATTCCAATGGAGTATGGATGGCTGATGGCTCCAAACGTGGCTCCAAAGTGTAACCTTGGTGCATCGGCCCTGTTCGATAGGCTTTTTAATGGCTGATTATCTTAGAACCGTCATGGGCGATAAAACCATTATCAGGTTGTTATGATTAGGTTGCTTGACCCTTTGGCAGAGTCTCTTTCCTCAAATAATGTTTGTTAGCGTTAAGAATCACTAGAAAGTAATATTATTAATAATCGTATGAATAAATATGTTCTAAGAATGATTAATATATTATGTAGCCAGCAAAGAAATGAAAATTTGTTTTTGTTGTTTATACTCATATCTTAAGTAAGCAGAGATATGGAGCAGGCTATTCATATTGCAGAAGTTCGGGATTTTTGCAAAGTCTTCTTGTACAAAATACAATAAGCCTTGAAAACATAAATCTTTGATTACTGTGTGTTATATTACCATTGATTAAAATGGAACCGGTACTAAAATAATTTGTCTTCTACTATGGACTTCGTAGTGGCTCCAAGTTCTAAAGCGAGCTATGGATAGGACGCAGTACGCAGGGTTATTGGCGAGGCGAGGTGAATAGTTCTCGAGTGGAGACCACGGACTGAAAAGCGTAGCGTAGTATGTGCACTGAAAAGTTGGGCATATAGAGAATTACAGATATAAGTAAGCAGCCAGAAGTAGCACTCTCTTATATGTACATACACATTAACCATGATGTGTGGTATGTTCAACTTTCACAAGTTGGGTTATTTTTTTATGATATAGGTGGCAAACAAGCAGACGGGCCGTCATCCGTAATACTGGGGGATTACGTCATGTTGCCAATTCTTTTTAAGACTGTTAATTTTCCTTTGTATCAGAAAACACACAAGCAACGAACCAAATGCAGGGGAAATGAGAGCTTTGACAAGTTTGTTTAGAGTGAAAATTAGCGAAAGGGTAAGCGAAATCGTGGTAAGAGAATTTTGTAGTTGAACGATAATGTAGGTACCTACTAATATTGGGAGGAGTACACACCTCTCTTCATAGAGGAGGAACAAAATACATCGACCAAAGAGGTATTATACAGCGGTAAAGTTTTCTGAAAACAGATTGAGGTGTTTTATAAAATTTATTGTTCCGTCACGCTCTGACGAACGCACAGTACTTAAGATTCTGCTAAAGGCATCCAGACCAAACTGAAACAATTGCCGATCGTGATATCAACTATGCGTTAGTTTTCACGTGAAAAGACATGAAGCGAAAGATGTGTCTCAGGATTGTAGCAAGTGAACGCTGCAGCGTCTGTCTACTACTACGGGAAAATGGCGTGATATAATGTGTATATGCTCAACTGTTCATAAGAACTAATTATCAGTGCTATAGCTATAATTAATTCAAGTATTTTATCGGGTTCGATGATATACCAACTCGATTATGATGTTAATCAAGAGTGTAGTTGTCGCTCGTCATTTTTCTCTGTAGTCCAGTATAGATGTAATTTTATTCAAGAATGCGGGATGCAAATTTAAATTGAATAAACAATTGCTATTCATAATTTATGAATAGAATTTAAATGTATGACTATTATGGTTATGAAATTTGCACGAGGCAAAATGAATTATCCGTTAATATTTCATATGCAATTCTTGGCTTGGTTATTTTTAGAAGACATACCTACTACGGCTAATTAAAACATTAAAGCTTTGGGGGTAGAGAGAGTTGGCATTCAATACGATGGTAGCTAGTTCGAGCTTCCATATAATATGGGCTTTCGGGAAGGCAACATCGTTATCAAAACCATTGTTTTTTGTTACTATATCAACTACGACACTTTTCACTGTCCGCCTGGCTAGCTACCAATCAATAGCGGAATACTTGTGAGTAATCAATTCTCGTACTGTTAGATAACCTATAATCTTGTGTACTCTTGTGTTGTGAGCAATCTACTAGATCGGAAGTCAGCTTTCAGTGTGTTCAGGCATCTGCCCTTTGACAGACTAGACATTTTTTATGTCGATTGAAATGCGTGTATAAAAAAATTGAACAATTTTCAAAAGCTTCATATAAAAATATGTACTTGGCCATCCTTGTTTATCATTCAAAATATAAGCTACGTAAAATCCTACTAATATTATAAATGCGAAAGTTTGTGTGTGAATGTGTGTATGTTTGTTACTTCTTCACGCTCAAACGGCTACACCCATTTCGATGAAATTTGATATGGAGATAGTTTAAACACTGGATTAACTCATAGGCTAGTTTTATTCCGGAAAAAGTATAGTACCCGAGGGATAATTGAAGTAGAGGGAAAACCGTAATCCACGCGGGTGAAACTGCGGGGCGCTACTGGTCTTGAATATATTTGAGTTAGCAAGCTAATTCTTAGGTCAACAATTGTAACACTTGCAATAAATCTAAAACACTTATATGTAACTAGCTTTAGAATACCAATCAAAATAATTCGATCATAGGTATAACTGGATTCTATTCGAATAAAACAAAATCTCAATAGGCATGCGATAGCTTACAAAAAGAAAATCCTATTTTTTTTTTTAAGCCATATTTAGAAAACAAGGACGCTTCTTCTTCTTCCAATTCATTATGTAAATAATGTATTCTTTTGGAAGGAGTACTGCAATAAACACCTTGTGAAACCTATTTAATAAAAAAAACCTTTTCGGTGGCTTTGTTAATTTAGGAACGCATCGATACAGTGTTCGAATATTAATTATTTTGACAACATTCATAAGAACGTCCTTGATCCTTGAGATAAATTATGTGAATTTGAGTTTGAAATCCATAAGACATTTTAACCTGTCGACTACCGCATACAAAATTACTACGAAAAATGTTTTATAATAAAAATGTTTTTTTATGCGTACAAATTGCCAAATTGACAATATATAATCATGCTAAACAATATATATAATTTGTATAAAGAAATATCCAACCTCTCCAGTAGACGGGTCAGTATAATGACCATTAAGTTTACGAGTCACTTATAATAATATGCAAAAGTATTGTAAAATGTTATTTACACATATTACACAATAGTACTAATTAATAGTGTATAAGTATATAATAACAATAACATAGATTTCCATTTTTCCTATTATTTTGTTAAATCTACCTACATGTCTGGATCCTTCACAGCTACCTTCAGACATAAGACGTCCACTGCTGGATACATTCCTCCAATTATCTCTCCAAGGACCGGTTACAAGCGGCCAGTATCCAGCCTTTTCTTGCGATCTTGGTGACTTATTATTTTATGCAGATAATATTATTATGTGTGAAAGTCGTAGGCATGTCTGTCCGTAGTCTCCATTTGAGAACCTATGCCCGTATAGTTCTAGTTCAGAGATATTCTCATTTTAGATTCTCGCAATGAAACCTTGTAAGTAAGACCCATAATTACAGGTCTGTAACTATGGGATTTGCTTTGCTTATACATACTTTTCGGCTCCACATAGTCATGACAAATAACACAGGTAACACATACTGAGGATCTTTGTCTTTGGGCACTGTGGTAGTTTAATTGTAACGTACATCCCCCAATGCTGCCCAGGCGAGATGTTTTCAACGATTGATCCCATTTTCGACGTTCGAACAGCTGAGTTGGACAACTTGTCCTTGGTGGACGTGTTGTCAACAACTTTGAGAATCGCACTCTCAACAACTGGGACTTTATGGGTTTTTTTCTTGTGTGTCATTAATCGTGTCATCAATAAAAAGTATAAGAAAAATATATATGCAAAAAGAACAAGATAAACATTCGGAGTATACAAAGAACTTAACGATATAACTTACGCAATAGATTCTCCGCGCACACAAAACTTGATATCGTCGCCGACACCAACATAAAAGAGTTCATTAACATTTTGAATACCTACACTTGCACTTAAAAAAAACTAAGTTCAAGTTCGTAGTAGAGTGACTCGGAGTTGCCAGTGGGAGGTAACCTGGTTTCCCACGTCTCTGGCTCGATACTGGCCCGCGCGTGAATGGGCCGCCTTATTTATGCACTTTTGCCTGATTGCGTACAATCAAGTATCAAGATGATTGCCTGATGAACATGAAATTATATTATTGCAAGATTCCAGATGTCGCGAAAGGATGTGTTGCATTATTTGTTTATGTATCAGGCCTATTTTACAACGGCTTTATTAGAACTAGCTAGAACTATAGCATTACCAGTCTCTACCGGTAAAATGCAGTATTATCACGTGACATATATATTTACCAGTATTTTACAGCGAAAGTTTTTTTTATTGTGAATAGGCAAGCGTTAAAATACTATCTTATTAAGTGTTAAGTGACGATGCGGTCTACGATAAGTCTTACGTATTTAGTTTTCAGACTAAGGATATTTATTATTAAAAGTATAAAATATTACTCTCTGCTGCCTTAGAAGCAGGATGCAACGCAAATAATTCAGCAAAATCTTCTATGTAGGAGTACAATACATTATTAGTCACATAACTTCTAATAGTTATTTAATTAAACTTGTACAATATATAATTATTTTACTATAATTGTACGAAAAAAACATTTTTTTCATACAAGTGAATATGAAGTGTGGAATAATATAATACAATGCTTGCACTTACCTTACTTTTATTAGACTACTTTTATTCCAAAAAACTTTACATTTAGCGGGGAGTAACTAAACGGTAGTCGACGCGCGTGAAACCAGGGACGCATTATGTTGTCTATAATTTTGAATAATATTTTAAACTTCAGGGGACATGTACTTTTACGTATTATTAACGCTGGAATTCAGTTCAAAAACGCAACTACCCTCAAGTGAATATCTAAAAAACGAAATTTGTATTTTTCCGAAACTACTATTCATATGAATGCATGCAATATTTAAATTATATTAACAGCCATTGCCATTGACCTATCGTATAATTTGCAATAAAATATATCGTCAATAGTTTTGTAATATTAATGACTTCCTTTCTAAAGCGCGTACGATTATAATTTTAATATTTGAAATTGGAATTTACATAACTAGTTTGAGCGTAAAGTTATAATGAAAAGGTATTTTTTTATATATATTAAATAATAATTAGCTTTTCTTTACAGTCAATTTCTATTTTGTTTTACATTATACCTACAGTATTTATTTCACAAAAATGTAATAACTACAAAATGATTAAAGTGACTAAATATAAAGTACAATAAACTTACAAAATGACATACCCTCTTCATTTCAGTCTAACAATCCGCTTACAGTGGTCAATATTCTGGCGGCATTGCCACATTGAATTGCAATATAATTCTAATATTAGTTTGATAATTCATGACGAAGAACGTTTGTTACAACTATATAAAGCCGGGTTGACACGATACGAGTCCGTTCTCACCAAGTGCCTTCTGATTACAAATCGGCCGCTACACGTATCGTGTAAACATGTAATCCGAGCACAAAGTATTTATATCTCTAAAATCTTAACAACAGTACCATAAATCTGAAAAGATTACAACAAACAGTTCTCAGTTTGGATATTCGCTATAATTTTGTAAATATGGTACATTCAATATTAATTTGAAACTGTCAAGACTTGAACTTCATAATTAAAGAACTTTCCATTTAAAATTTCCCCCATTGCACACCCTTAATGCAAAGCTGGCATATTTTTTAAGATATGTTTTTATAGATTATAAACAACACAGTCATATAAATCAAATTGTATAGCTAGAAGTTCAAAAATAAAGATGATACATAAAAAATGTGTACCCCATTTTACTCCCTTAGGGATGGAATTTCGAAAAATCCGATCTCAGTTAGATAGTGAACATTTTGTTCATAATCGACATGTAGTCGAATGAGGATTCGACTACATGTCACTCACCATCAAATGAGATAGTGGACAAAGGCAAATATTATAAATTAAAATAAAGATAGATAACAAGCATAAATTAGTTGTTACCAGTAAAATAATTAACCCTAATTGAATTTATACAATTTGCGAAATAATACAAAATAAAAATTTGATTCTGGAGCTCGCGCCTTTTAGTTCTTTCAACTGGTGGATTGAAGGGAAGAAAACGTAAATTAAAATTAAATATTGTGTGTTGTGCTCAAATAAAGATACAAGAAAAAGTCGATTTTAAAAGTGTATTTATTCAGGATGTCACTTATAGACCACTGCATAAAGATACATTTAAGAAATTCTTCATTTAATAGCGTCTATCGCCACGCATGGTATTTGAACTACTTAAATAACAATAACATCAGCTTTGTCTATATCTCTATAACTATAATCTTCTTTACTTTCAAACTTTTTATACCCCTTCTGGTATTTTAGTGCAAAAGAATTTTGTGGCAGCGTAGAATTAAACATAGAATTTCCAAAACCATCTAGATTTATTACCCCGAAGAAAATCACATCTGGCGCTTTCTTATCTTCTTTCCTCTTCTCTGTAATTATCAACGGTTCTTTTACGGGAAGAAGCAGCATTGCATCTTGATTCTTATTTCCAATAGAGACTTTAGCTTGGATGGTGCCATTAATTTTAGAAGCATCTTCGATGTTTAGTTCCATTGGAAGATGACACTCTACACACCTGACTTGGTTGTTATGATCTGTACTCAAAGGCACTGGAAAGAGTCTATCGTTGAGATAAAACCTATATACACATCTATGCTCTTGAAGACTGGTCACACTTCCTTTATTTCGAATCCTAGATTTCGCCGAATGACATTCAAAATAATTTTTCTGTCGAAACTCTTTCAACTCTTTCAGGCTGTCTTGATCGTCCGTATCAAAAAACGTGACATCATCAGAGTCAGGATAAATTTTGAAGATAGATTCTGATTGGTTGTTTTCTGGTACTTCTTTTATGGTGTCTAAGGAGATCTTCTTGGCTTTGTTTGTGATTTCTTCCAAAGAGTCTGTAGAGGGCCGGTAATTTTCGTTCTTGTAATACTGTTGGATTGGTTTTGATGATTCTGCGATAAATTTGGAAATTATTCTATTTGTGTTTGTTTTCTTCACTGAGCTAGTAGTCAAAGTTTTACTAACAGCGGTTGATCCATCAATACTGCCAGAAGAACACGCAGCATCCCCGCAGTTTAGACAATAATCAATAGGTCCTTTTATCTCTTTTCTTACACTAAAGTCTGATTTTGTAGTCTTCTTCGGCTTAGTTTGCTTTAGATTTTCGTTTATAAAACCAGCAGAACAAACTTTTATATCCGTGGAAGTATTTTGGGGGACCTTCTTTGAGGGCAACACCCTTCTTGGGTTGGAAATTTTAGGCTTCGTTGATTTACCAGAGCTAGATCTCGAAGTGCTGAAACGGCAGCTGGATGTCTTGGAGTTATTGTTATTGAATTTATTTGGAAACATTTGAGTTAGCTTTTATAATAAGTAGTCTGAAACCAAAGCAAACACATGTTAACGATGTTGAGCAATGGTAAACAATCTGTTGTCATAGCAACGGGCACTGAGCCTAATCACTCCGTGGCAACGGGTATCACAAACAAAATGTATAAGAGGACACCATAGAGGGTGCTATGTCTCAGTATATAGTAACTTATCTATGGTGCTACGTAATAAAATATCAGAACATAGTACGCGTTTCTTTTTTTTATATTCTCGTTACAGTACTTATGATTAACGACGTTTATTTTAGTATAAAATATATACTTACCTACATTATAATTCCCATAAAAAAATAGTTTCGCTTTCACTCATATATATATTATCCCTTTATGTATTATCTATATTTACATTTGTAAATACAGCGATACGTAGTACTGGGTTTATTTTTAAAACAACGAACAAATAATGTGTCTATAAAAAGCTTATTTTTATCTTATGGATCTTGTTGTGGAACAGTGTCATCTAGCGTTGAGTAGCTGCACTTCTATATATAGCAGCGTCGCTGTATATTTATTACAAAAGCGCGGGTGTCGAGTCTTCACATTTGTGCTGTTCGCGCAAGTTGAACTCAGTTTAAACGTAACAACAAAATCCTAGATGGCGCTAATTACAAATATAATACCGAGTCATTCATCAATAACAGCGCCAAAAATTAAATAAGTACACTTACTATTACTTTTGGCATTTCTAAGCGCCAAAATTCCTACGGCACTTTTAGTGTCGTTTAATCAGGAGATCAATAAATTTAGATCATGCTTTCAAGATTTACTTGTTTTCGATGGTCAAGAAAGATAACCTACGCAAGATTGGTTTAAATAGGTCTCATTCCGAAACTAAACATGTTTGCAAGAGCGATTCTAACTCAGAACTTCAAATGGAAACTTTTTTCATTTCACAACCCACAAATTACTGTTGTTCGTAGGTTTCGACCCATGTCACAGAACTTAATATTACTATGACTTTTATTAGATACTGAATTTATCCAAAACAAACAGCCGTTCCTAGATGTAGGTATGCATTTTCTAATACATATAATTTCGTTATTATTACTACTTTACTGCAATATAACATTATAATACCACCTATACGAGTAGAAGTACCTATACCTACTTCCATGCTGTATTGACAAGTTTATTTATGTAGGTAGTAGTAGTACGTACCTACTCATAAGAGGGTATGGATGGACTGTGTGAAGAATGACATGTTTATGAAAGGTGTGAGCACTGAGACGACTAATGATAAAAAAGAATGGAAGAGGAAAACATGTTGTGCCGACCCCACCTAGTGTGGGATAAAAACAAGAAGAATAAGAAGAATGTTTTATATCTTTTAATATGTAAAAAGACAATTATAAAAGATTTATTTATATATTTATTCATTTATTTTAGTTTAATTTTTTTTGAGTAACGGGTTTCTCAGTTGTGTGCACATTTTTATTAAATTAATCAAATGATATATTTTTGGAGAGTGTTGCGATTTTTTTATTGGATTGTAAAGAAGACATGTTCCGGTTAAGTATGGAATAAAATATCCTTCAAATGGCTCTTTTCATGAAATTGTCCATGATTTTTTAAACGGAGATGTGGCTGTATGTCACCGATGACGCGTTGGATCTCGGATTTGAGCTCAGGAATTGTTTCTGGTTTATTCGCATAAACCTAGATTTCAGAAAACCCAAAAAAATATCACACTGCGTTAATTCGCATGATCTTGGTGACTAGATGACATCAGCATTTATTGCGACATTTTGTTCTGGGAATCGTTGCTGCAATAAATCGATTGTTTCATGCGTGGTGTGGCAGGTGGCGCCATCTTGCTGAAACCACATTTCGTCCAGATCCACGCCGTCCAGTGGAACTGCGTTTTCATGTTTCTGTAACGAATGCCCTTCACAGTCACTGCAATTTCGGCCTCATCTTCAAAAAAGTAAGGCCCAGTCACGCCGCCTGACCAAAATCCGCACCAGACAGTTGCTCTATGTATGCTCTTCTTACATTTGGTTCTCATGAATTGCATGAAGATTTTCTGTGCCCCAAATGCGACAATTTTGTGTATTCACGAAGGGAAATGGGCTTCATCGGAGAAGATGACTTTTTTCGAAAAGTTGGCATTGACTTCTCTTTAAGTTTTCACATTCATAACGGGTTGTTCTTACGTAAAGCGCTCCATTTTTAATAAACGGAACACATGTGACAGCTGCCTAAATGTTGCCTTAGGACAAAAAAAAACACTAAATGTCTTAAATCTACAGTTCATTTTTCAGTAACCTGACCAGGGAAGGAGATAGGGGTGATAGTATTGCGCTAAGCTAGTAACTTTAGCTCACATACACGTGAATGGGTATACCTTCTAAACTTGCTTGCGCTATATCTCTCTGCTTTATGGACCACGTCATTCATCACAATCAGGTGAGGCAGTGGTCAAACGCAAGCTTATAACCCTTATCGCAATTTAAAAAAATGCAATAAATCTCTGAGGCTTTTCTACTAGAAACTAATTATCGCACAACGTGTACGCGAACGTGTAACTCAATATAATATAGAGTACTAAACTGACAGCTTTCACTGTCATGTTACTGTCACATATATTGACGCGATGGAGTACCGTAAAATCATGATTCCTCTCGAGCGAGAACATTGATGTTACGCAGCAATTGATGGCGTTATTGTTGGCTTATATTTTTATAATCTAATGTCATACTGAAATATAAAGATAAAAAAATCAAACACACAAGCCATCGAAATAAATTTAAAAAATTACATTATGACATAGCTCTTTTATAGACAACTGTATCGTAATCTAACTTTTTTACCATTCAATACAATTTCAGCTGGACCTCCATTCATTGCAACCTCCTTGGGTTGCAATGCGGTTTTTCTATCTAATAATTATAATTTGTGAACGCGGCGCAACACGCATGCGCCATCCAACAAATTTCATCGAAATCGGTGTAGCCGTTTGAGCGTGAAGAAGTAACAAACATACACATATACACACAAACTGTTGCCTTTATATCGTAGGAAGTAGGAGTTAAGAATGCAAAATGTTTAATTCTATAGAAATAATAGAAATTCCCCTATATGGGGGAGGCATATGTGCAGCAGTGGATTTCTAATTGCTGAGAAGAAGAAGAAGAAGAATAGAATTTCTATAGAATGTAACGTCGAGGATATTCAAGCTCCTCATCGACACCTCAGACATACTGAGAAGACGCAATATAAAAACCCTTTGAGTTACAAAAAAACAGTCTAATTATAATAATGTACTGTGTAAGTAATAAATGCATATATTATTTAAGAAATAAATTATTTTAATGGACCTATGATAAAATTCACATTAGCAAAAATAACATCTCTTGTTTATTGAAAATGTACCAGGATGCCAAAATTAATATTTTTTTCTATTAATAAATCTCATGTCCATATAGGGCCGAGCCTATACACAATAATATCAGATAAGGGTGGGAAGATAATGATTGCAGTTCTTATACGTCATTAGAACATATTAACAATGATCAGATGTCATAGCTGGCACAGGTGTAGAATGGTTGATGGTTGACAGACAGAAGCGCTTGGCAAGGTGGTCGAGCATCAGGGTGCAGATCACGAAGCGAGAGAGGTCGTGGCCTAGTAGGGTGACCATTTATGCTTAAATTAATGGATACAGTAGCTAGCTCAGAGATTCATATTTGTGTTACATTAAGAAAACTATTTCTTGAGGTTTTTAAGTTCATTTTCGTGGTCTTAGTAATCCAAAAAAGGTTGACAACGCTATTTCTGTATAGCTTTTTGGCGTTATGTACAGCTAGGTACCCAAAAAAATAAAACACTAATAACCAATTACAATACTGCAACTACTACAATAACATTTGAGCAATCCACCAGCTATTGGTAGCCTTTAGATAAATCAAATGTTCTAACCCGCTACCGGCTGGCAGCGTGATCAGAACGCTAGCAGCATTGCCACGTTGAATTGCAACGCTGATTCTTTAAACCAAATATGTGCCAGCATTTTGGTCGCATCGATCAAACGCTCAGATAAATTTTGG
The DNA here is from genome assembly GCA_934044485.1 of Apeira syringaria. Lineage (NCBI taxonomy): Eukaryota > Metazoa > Arthropoda > Insecta > Lepidoptera > Geometridae > Apeira > Apeira syringaria. The sequence continues at coordinate 15,156,829 of OW203658.1, forward strand.
AAAATCCGATGTGCTCCAGGTCCCCATGGGCCCGATGTCTCGACTCCAAATGATTCAAATATGTAACCACTACCTAGGTTAGCATTTTTTCGCCTGAAAACCGCCGACCACATTAAAGCTACACACTATATAATATATTTTTTGTCTTAGGACCTGCCTTAGGACCTTTGCCTTAGAACGGACGAAAGAAATGTAGTTAAAGGTTTGCAAAAAATTCGAATTGACACGGAAAGTCAACCATTGTTATGCGGAAAAGCGAAAACTCCCTACTGTCATGTATATATTAACCTCTTATAAGATATAGCTTTAAAATTATTAGTGGATTGTTACGCAAAGAATCTTTAAGATATTATGAACATCGTAAAAGCGTACACAGGTATAGGTTCCGACACGTCAGTCAATCAAAGTCTGTTATCAGTTTCAGAGGTGACCTTGAGTCGGTACGACGGTCGCATTGACATATTGAGAAGAAACATGGAGGAATTAGACAAGCTGACTAGTCAAAGCTCGATTCGACTGGTGTAGGTTGGACAACTGAATAATTTATCTCTATCTAAGATACTTGCCGCTGGACAAGAAGAAAGGGGAAGATTATAAACGAGAACTTTCAGAAGAGATAAATACGTCTCGACGTAAGACGATGATAAGTTTCGACAGCATTCTGAATAATGATTTAAGGCTATTAATAGAATTTTTATGGAGTTTGGATATGCTGTAAGTATATCGTTAATTAATAATTAAAATTATTAATTTGGATTGGGAATTCTAGCATGAAATTGCAATGAGACCTATGGTAGCAACGATGTTATCTGTGGACATTTTTCGAAGCATATAAATATTATACCTAAGTATGTCCAGCCTGGAAACCTGTCAGTAGATCAGCCCCTTGATACAGAGCTCTTCGATAACTTACCGAAATGATTCGGTAATGAATAAATCTCGTCTAACATGCTTTCTATAGAACTGTTTCAAACATTTCTTAGGCAATTTTTTTAATGATAGCAGTATAGATTAGAATATTACATTTACGAAATATATGCAATATATAAAACTTCAAAAGTTAAAGGGTATGCACAATATGTACGAATCGAATCGCATCGATTCGGTTAGTTGTCGATCGTTCTTAATCAGGGGACTGATTCATCAATCGACTGTTATGTACCTGCATAAGGTTTTTTTTATTTATTATATTATATAAAAAGGGCGACTCCAAATTAAACATAAAGCCAAAAGATGAGGTTCTTTTAATAAAATTATATTAAGAAATATTACATACCACAGTAACATTTTGACTAGCCAAACTGCTATGGACTTAAATATAATATGAATGAACGAATTGAAACACACTTTATAACTCATTCGTTAAATGTAGTGAAACTTACTTGAGTACAAGTTAATGCACAACAACTCCATTTTGTTATTGTATTATTAATAAAATAATATACTCCAATGAGAATAATAAATGCTTAAGAAATAAACGGTAATTTTAATATTTATAAAAATATTGGAATGCATTCACTTGTTTTAAAAATTACACTTTTTCAAAATATACCTAGTGTGTCGATTAATATATTCGAGCGCAAAAACTAATAAACGAAGGAATATCGTTATGAAATGCAGCTTGAAAGTTTGAACTAAAAAAGTACCTACAGTAAGTAGTATACAAGAGCAGCAATATATCAATTATCAACATATAAATATTCGTCCTTGTGGTGGTCGTCAAATCTATGTATTATCACCAAAAATATAAAATGTTGGAAGTTAAACCTCACAGGCTCAAATATTATTACGCCCATATGATAGCTCCTGCATCGAGAATATCAGCTCCTAATCAGACGGTTGGTGGATCAAACTCCATCTAGGTATATAACCATGGTTATGTAATCAACTTCTTAGATACTTAGGTATAGTATACTTAGGCACTAGGTAAGATGCATCTTAGACCCCACCTGCAAGCTGCCACTCTCTAGGCTTAAGTCATCGAACACCCAGTGTATTCTTGAGTTGCAGTCGACATTCTGGGTGTAGCATGATTTCACATTCGACCACATCGTCATAGAGTACGTCTCAAACCTGTAAATGTGCGCAAAAATAACCCATGGTCACCCCAGTATCAGGCTCACTCCCGCACATCGCTGGCGAGCCGCAGAGCGCAGGCAATCAAGCATTATTAGTATCGATGTGCGCGGGCGCAACTCGCGTCTTTCACATCTGGCGGTTTCGACGTCGAGGTGCCAAGAGATTTGCAGCTCTCAGAAAGCTCTTCGGCAAGAAGTGAACATGAAAGGGTTTTTGGTGTTTGCGGCTTTTGTGCTTGTGAGTTACCTTTATAAAATTACAAATTAATTAAATAGTAACAAACACTATACATTGCTTAATAGAATTATTTAGGGATTTAAGCGAATTTAAAAAAGAAGATTCTTCATTCGTTGTTATTTTTTCTATTACCATTAGTTTAATGACTTGACTCTCTCTTGACTTATAAAGATAAGGGTAAAATATATAAGTCACACCTACCTATAAACTGATCTTGATGTGGGAATGTTAAGATAGATCAAGCGTTTCGCCATTACCCTACTTGAGTTGATGATAAGTATTGATGTAGTTGATCACGCTAAACCTAGAATTTTGACTCTCAAAAGTTGTTGCCTGATTTATACTGGTGTGTTTGATAACAGTTTTCTCTGACTACCATGCGACTACGGTATATGAACGCTACAGAATCCCTAATATTGCAATAAATTATTTCCAAGAGACGTTCATTTGTTTCTCCAAAACAACATATTTTTTGTTATAAATAATGGTTGAATATCGCGGTCAATGGCAAAGGTTATGATCAAGTGAATAAAATTTGATTCGAGTCATTCGATGACCTTAAAATGTGAGGTAAATAATAAATAGCGAACCTAAACTAATCACTGTGTATTATGCATGTAATACCAGTTACTGCATAAATAATTTGCCATTTTGGAATTTTGTTGTACTTTCCTATATTCATTTCCTCACGGACTTGTAGTTAATAATACATATAAAAATCATAATAAACATTAATTTCGGAAAATAAATTAGCAGTTCCCATCAAAATTTCCCGCCACAATATCCAAAAAAGGTTTTCGGTAATCGTGATAATTAAAAAAATATGTCTTATTATGTCCACTTATGTGTATTACATTTTATTACTTATCTGTGCAAAATGATTGTGTATACAAACGTTCAAATTATTTGAAAGATGTGTTCCTAAAATTATTTTACGTTGGTTGCGTTGAATGGTGTTACCACTGTCACTATCAGGAAAGTCACACAATACTCTATTTTGATCTCGACACAAAACTTACGGTATCTGCGTATTCATTTTGGAATCATTTTATTTAGGTTCCCGAGAGTTAGAACCTATTTTGACCTACCTCTTGATTGAAATTTGTATACTTGGTATTTGCAATTGCTTCTCTTACCAATCTGGGTATATATAGTGGCGATTAAATCGATATTATCTGAGGGTTGTGTTACTCAATCCAATGGCTTGTAAAATATGTCGAGCAATGGCCGATATGTTCACGTCGTTGTTTTTTCACGGTCCGTGATGATAGTAATATCGGGTAGTATCTATGATATTATCAATGGGAGAGAGAAAGACAGAGAAAAAAGCTCTAAGATCACGTAACTAGATGTTATTAAAAAGAAGAAAAAGAGAGAAAAGACGCTATAAGATCACGTAACTAAAAACTGGACTAGATGCAATTACAGGCAAACGCATACCCTATTGTTACTTCTACACGAGATATTTTTGCATTTTGAGAAAACTCTCAGCGAGGCATTATTTCTGCTTAATATATTTTTAAAAATACTAAAGTGAGACATACGTGCCGCACACCTACTGGGCCGATTTTCAGCAATTAAAATTACATAAGCTTACTTTAGATTAATTAGTTTGGATATGAGTCACTACCTCCCACACTAGGATTCCCTGTGTCGTAGGAGTCTAGTCTCTTCCTAAGGAACAGAAATAAGTACTTATTAAGAATGTCAGATTATTAAGTTAAGGTCTACAAAATAGATTACCTACACAGTTCACTAGTGCCTTCACTAGTCCAATTCAGTTGCTTAAAGCGATGATAGCTCAGCGGTGGGAGCCTCGGCTGTCAAACTGACCGAAGCTGGTTCAATCCCGACGAAGGTAACAGTGTTAGCAAATACTCAGGATAATGGTAGGATACTTTCGAGTACTAGCTACCATCAGCAGTCTTTGGGAGCCAGTAAGCATTCTAGGTCTGCCGTGATAACATCTTCGACCGCATCGTCTCTGAACATCAAGTGAGATATGGGACAAACTATACAATAACTATATAAATTAAGTTCAGTTTTTTAGTAAAAAAAAAACTGAACTTAATTTATGCAGTCCACGCCCGAAAAGCAAGTGCTTCAATTCCTTTTTTTTATATCATCAGTTAGTAGTATCAGAGGATACGACCACTCATGAGTTCTGAATGAGTTTGAACCTTCGGATTAACATAACCATATTATAAGCGGTTAAATTCGTTTGAACTTGTTTAATTTCAAAGTTAAACTTAATAAGGGGCCTTATTGTTATCTTTGCCTTTTTATTATATTTACATAATTATAGAACAGGTCGTTGTACGACATCTATTATTTATTCAATGCCATAATTATATGATAGAATATTATACAATAAGTAAATAACCCTCAATGATTAGTTACATACATAGATATTACAAATTATGGTTAAAATAAGATTAACCATTTATCTGCCGCTAACGATAGATGTACTCGTAGAATATCTGTATTTGAAACCTTTTGCACTCGAGCTTACTACATTCGCACGAACTTCTATTTTCGGACACGGAATACCTTAACTCTAATAATTTTGGAGATTCATTACACCTCATTAAGGGTTGTATTTCTCAGTTATCCCTTGGTACCACTCCTCCCCTCACGCAAGGGCGGAAGGGTTGAACTTCTCGCATCGCCTCTGCTTTATAATGAGGACTCATGATCATTTTAATGTACCACATCGGAACTATATTTTAAAAATAGCCAGTCTTTATCCAAAACTTCTAAAAGTATACCGAAATTCATCAGGATTGATTCTGCGGCTTGGGCGTCGATACGTAACAAACAGACAGGTAGAACTACTTTCAGAATTATAATATTACTTAAAAATAAATTGAGTTTTCAGATAAATAAGGATAAGCCTAAAAAGTTTATCTTTATAGGTATATGCCGCAGAAAACATCCACAAAGGCTACTTAAAGCTTCTAAAACTTAAAATTTAGTTTTAAGTTGTAGTTTAAGTAGTATTTGGACCGATCTAAATACTAAAACTAAAAGCTACATTTTTGGCCCTTCTGTACGCAGAGACGGTTATTTTATTCTTTGTTAATTGAATATGTTATTATCATATTGAACCGATTTCTCAGGTTTCGCGAAAGCTGTCTACTTTCTTCGGTTTAAAATTAATAATATTTGAAACCAGTTTTGGTGCCAAATTTCATTTCTTTATCATTAATGTACACGTTAAAGGTCCTGTCCTCAATAAATAATATGGACACATTTTTGTAATATTGTTAGGTGAATTTTAGATTTAAAACTGCGTGCCGCCGTCATAGTCGGACGGAATCTATTATATCCCACTACCCCACTAATATGATAAAGGCGAAAGTTTGCATGTATGTGTATCTGTGTGTATGTTAATTGCTTCTTCACGCTCAAACGGCTATACCGATTTATTTGAAATTTGGTATGGAGATAGTTTAGACCCTAGAACTAATATTAAAAAGGAAAGTTTGTGTGTGCTGCACTGATGTCGAAGAAATGTTGTATGGAGATAGTTTAGATTTTGGATTAATACATAGACTAGAAAATTATTGCTGTTTCCTTGGAATACAGAAATAATTTAACAACCACTGTTACTGCTTCACGCTCAAACGTTTTTTTTTTACACAATTAAATCTTTCCTCTTTATAATATCGGCGTTTTGATAATTAACCGAACTCAATAATTTAACAAAACGACTTTATCAAATAAAACTATCAACAAACGAAAATATTCCTATTATTATATAGATATAGTATCCGGCTTTACTCACGTTTATAGTCGAAGTTTTACGCTGCCAGAGCGCGGCGACCACTGCAGTGGTCGCCGCGCTCTGGCAGCGTAAACTCACCTGAGGTTGGGCATCGGACATGCTCGAAACCTAGGTCGAAACTTCGACTATAAACGTGAGTAAAGCTGGATACTACATCTATACAATAATGTGTCAAACTCACTAGAATTTCCAATCAAGAAAATGTTCCTTATTCGTAACACATTTAAGTTTCAATTTCAACGACGGTCTACTCTCCCGCCGTCTTACGAATTCGATGACGTCACGTCCTGACGTCCTGTCGTTCTGACATTCTGACGCGAGGTGTCCTAATGCGAATTTAACATTTTTTTCTCCATAAAAAAGTGCACAACGCCTCTAAAGAAGTTTTTACTTCAAATATAAGGCAATTTCAATTAACAAGTAGCGCACTCAAACAATTTATTGGGTTAAATTAGATTGAACCATTTATTGTATAAAAAGGAAATATTCGGAACGAAGGAAAGTCAGCGAAGACTCTGATTTTCTTGATTGCTACCAGCAAAGGAAAAATAACAATAAAGGCAGCGAACACCCGGCAAAATAGAGGATTAAAATTTGTACTCTTTGGGCAACGCGAGCGAATCTGCGAACGATCCAGGTAATATATACCTATTATATTTTTTCATTGATGTATAAATACATCAATCAGACCTAAATGCAGCTAAATGCAGTATTGTATTATTATGCCGCACCTGAGGCCAACTCGATTGTGTACAACAAACGATACTAACTAAGTACTATCGGACAAACCTCTTACACCGTCGGACAATCGAGCACTAACGCATAATATTGTAATGCAATGCAATGTTCATCGCATCATGTTATAATATGTATCAACCGTTAAAACTATTAAATTACTGGGTTTTCCTTACAATGGATGACTTACATCCGAAGTAAACACTCTACTTTTCATTTCGAATATGACGTAAATTCTAAATTCTTAATACTAAATTTCCGAATTTTCACTTAATAATCTAAAAAAATCAAAAGTTAAAAACGTATCTAGACCTGATGATGTGTATATAAGTATATATATCAGTCATCAGGTGACCATAGTACAGGCTCTGCCTAGTTTGGGACCTGAAGACCTTGTGTGAATGTTAATAAATAAATAAATAAATAAATGAATAAATGATGAACTGTATAATGTTTACGTAAATATACTCGTTATTTAATAATAATTAACACACCGTGACCATAAATACACAGTATACTCTCTTAATTCCTTCAATCTCACCAACACTATTCATTTTTAAAATTATGGCCACATATTATACCTATAAAATGAATAATATACATAATAATAAATTGAAAGCCTAATTTACATGATAATTATCTTAATTGTACGAACATCACTACACGGCACATCAAACAATCCCATCGCAATTAAAACCTACCAAAAGAAAAGTCTGCTAACGTCAATCAACATATTATAAATTTAACTAATAATACAATAAAACAAAATGTGCCATTGTCATACGTGTCGTCCGCGTCATCGCTGTAAAGTATCAAAACTACGTGATCGGGCTATCAACGACCGACATTGGAACCAAGGATCAAGATGCGGTGACCGATTTAGGATGTCCAAAGAATCCAAAGTACTCACAATGTGAGTCGGTGGAAGTATTACAAAATTAGACAGGAAATAAATAAAATCACTGAGTTTTTCCTTTCAAATTCAAAATGTTGCCCTTGATGCATACATTGACTAATGACTTAATGGTGAAGGACTAACTTATGAATTTTAATAAAATTAGTAACATCGAAAGTTAAAATTCAATGATCTACAAATCTCTATGAATCAACAGTTTAATTTGACGGAAGAAAAAGAGCGGGTACGCACAAAATACATTAATTATACACATTATTATGTTATACCTTGGTTATTACAGCTGGACGGATTTATGAAACTTATGTTCAATTGTACCGAATCAGAGTAATATCAAGTAAAATAATAGATAATGCTCCTAATTCTGTTGATCACACAAATTAAGTTAAATTCTTTAAGGTTAAATGGTTCTTATTTTATTTCAGAGAAACTCAAATTCGTCTAAATCCATGCAATCTCTAATATTTGGACAAATTTTATTCAATTGCTGGCCAAATGCGTGTTTTTGTCGGAACCAAAAAAGTGACGATTTATTTTACCCATAACTTTAGATAATGTGAAATTTTAACAAATGCGTTAATGATATCATTCGTTGAACCAGCGCGTTGCAGCCATTCTTGAACCGAATGATCTCATGCGTGACGATGGTAAAAGACCTGACAGTATGACACTTATTCCCTGGAAGTTAGGGCGGCCTTTAGTGTGAGACGCTACATGCGTTGACACTTTGGCCCCGTCACATCTTCCCCAGATACATGTTAGAGCTGGAGCTGCGGCTTATTCGGCGGAGCAATTGAAACGGCAAAAATATGCTAACCTAGGTAGTGGTCACATATTTGAACCGTTTGGAGTCGAGACATTGGGCCCGTGGTGACCGGAAGCTCATCGGATTATCCAAAACTTATCAGAGCGTTTTATCGATGCGACGCGTGACCAAAATGCTGGCACATTTTTGGCTCAACGAATCAGCATTGCAATTCAACGTGGTAATGCTACTAGCATTCTGGGCACGCTACCATCTGGTAGCGAATTAGAGTTATTGTAGTAGTTGCAGTATTGTAATTAATAGTATTTTCTATTTATTTATATTATTATTATGATTTATTATTATTATTTATTTATATTATAATATTCTTCTAATAAAGACATTGGCCAATTTTAATACAACGTCATTGCACAAATATCTAATTTTAGTGTAGGAATTGATATGTGTCACACTAATTTAGACTTTACGGCAAGCGGAAATTCTACTTTATTATTTTCCATAACTTTCTTCTAGATTATTTGAATAGGATAATCACTACCATTATTATTTAGTTGTATGCTGAACATGACGTATGCTGAAACTAAAATACAAAATTTTGGGGATCCTAGTTCGATCGCCATCCGAATAAAATTAAATAAATCTGACATCGTTATTACATCAATAGACCTAGAACCATTCAGTCTGCGCAGAGACAATGAGTCTTTGTGAAATTTCTACCGTATCTAGATCGAGGAGGGTTTTAAAGAATTTTCTGACCTTATTCCAGTATCAAGGTTTTACCACCGCACTTGCCGAAATCGCTTAGAAGTGCATCATCATCTCAGCCATCGGACTTCCTCTGCAGGACATAGCCCTCCGCTATTGATTTCCACCCGCATCCAGGCCTTGATCTGCGATCTTAGTCAGGTCGTCTGTCCACCTATCAACCCCAATGGCCATCAGATCTTCGATCTATGTGCCCTGCCTACTGCTACTTCAAATTGCTTTCCGCTGGACTTAATCGGTGACTTTCGTTGTTATTTTATGTTCCAGGTCTACCAGCCATGCACCAGCAAATCGCTAAACGACGAGGACTCAGTCGTGAGCGTGTACACCACTCTGCCAACAACTGCCAACACTGCTGGCCACTTGGACGTGTATAGACAGATAGCGGACAATATTGCAGAAAGGATCACTCAGCCTATCTATAGGTAACACTCCATAGCAACTGCTTCCGCTTCCATAGTTCATGACAGCCCGTGGCGGCTTTTTGTAGCGCTGCAGTAGCTGTCGCACGTGTATCGATACCGCCGCGATGCTGCCGCTCGCTGTGTACCTTTGTCCACATTATGTATCTCTACAATCATGATGCTGTCGCAGTCCCATCATGCTGCTGTCGCGGTCATGTCATGCTGCTGTCGCGGTCATGTCATGCTGCTGTCGCGCTTCAGTCGCGCTGCTATCGAGTTTCAGTAGCGATGCAAACGCGCACGGCACATTCCCCTCCCTCTGTTCTCCACCTTTCGGTCCCCCGATGTCGTTAGACACGGTCGCACGTTTGCATCGATACAGTCCCAATGTAGTCGCGCGTGTGTATCAATACAGCCGCGCATATTTTAAGAGCTACACTAGACCGTATTTCTGCATAAATCACATAATATTATTAATAAAAATACTGACCACTGATTTTAAAAGACTTAGCTGTTGCTGTCCTTGTTTTAATTTCTATTATACCAAGCGCTTTCATCGCCGCAGGTTTTATAGAGCAAAGTGGTTTACAAATCACGGGTTATTAATAAATAAGTGGTATAATGCCGACAGATAACACAACAAAAGTTGAGAAGAAACTTGTCTCGTCTCGTCAGTGACGATTGGTCGAAAAGGTTATCACGCTAGACCTAGGGTGCTTACTGGCTCTCAACGACTGCTGCCTGAACACACTATCTGTTTAGTGATAGTTTTTCAAACTTGAGGGTGGCAGCTAGTCAGGCGGGTACTCGAAAATACCTAACCACCGTGCTTGGAATTCGATAAAGGTGTTATCTTCACCGGAAGCTCAAGCCGTTGGAGATCGGACCGCAGCGTCCGTCAGCTTGACAGTCGACGCTCTTACCGTAGAGCTATCATCGCTTCAATATATATATGCTTGTAAGTTTGTGTGAGGGTGAATGCCTATATCCACGCTAGTAACAACTAACTAGTAACATAAACTTAGCGGAACTAAAACCAAAAAATATTGGTAATTTTAATCTTAAACATTTCTTCGTTTATTAAATCTTCATGTTCTCGTATCTTACAGGTTTTTTGGCCTCCAAAACGGCACAGTAGAAGAAAAAACAGCAACCAAACGCCCGTTTGAACACATCGAACTCGATTCAAATGAACTTACCAATCCGACAAGAACCGGCAAGAAGGACTCTAAAACCGGCAATAATGACGTTACGACCAACGATAAAGCTCCCGAAAGAGATGTTGAAGAGCTATCTGTAGAGTCTTTACAAAAATCAGATAAGAAACCTGAAAAATTTACGTTATATTCATACTTACCAGTGAAAGAAAATATTGAGATTAATGATACGAAAAATGAAACAGATGACAATAGTTTAGAACTCGATGATGTGGACAGTGATGATATAGATTTTGATGATGAAGATGATGCTACAGATAATCCTAGAGGCACTTTTATATATTTTTTAGAACTGGCAGGAAGTATATTACAGTTACTTTGGGGAGGGTTCTTAGCGATATTTAAACCTACGAATTCTAGTTAAGATGCAACTAAGGGTTTTGTACATAAATTAGGTTAACGTTATAAATATTTCATTTTACTAGTAACACTGAGCTCATTGTAAACTGATCTATATTGTACACACATGGTATGATTACTTCTTAATGTCTGCAATTGTTGATGTAAATAGCGAAATATTGTCTTCAGATAAACAAAAACAAGTCGTATTTCTATATAATTAAAGAATTAATAATGATGTAACATGTTTTACCAAATATAAAAGTTAAGTAAACATAGTAAGTCAGCTGTTATTTTGCTGTAAGTAATTCTATTTGAAAATAACGATAAAAGCACTTTATTTCAACAATTTTAATGTCATGTTTGTGACTATGCGTTAATATTATGATAAATGTGAGTATTGCAACATAAGAGACCGGCTACACGCGTTAGAACGAAATGGAGTTTTTTAGCTTGATCTTTGAGTATACAGCGAGCGCACTGGAATTTATCCGATACCAACTGATAGACTAGCGAGGTTACGCTGGTGCTGTTGGATTTGAAGTCTTGTCTTATTCAAGAGAGTGGTTATTTTCGAGCCTTTTAGCTGGTCTTCTATAGATTTAAAAGCCTTAGCCGTCGTCTTCGTCAGCCTTAATGTATAATACAACATATATTGTACGGCACAGTATTGTATTATGGCACAGTACAGTATTGTACATACCCGTAGCCTCTCCTATAAATTTATTTAAAATATGTAATTGATTGTCAAATTTTCAAATTTATATAATTACTAGTCAAGGGCAAAATAAATTATTTAACATTTATATGTTTTTCATTGGTTGACGCCTTCCAAAAACTGTAAAGCAATTCATTACTGCAGCCTCTACAATTGCTATAAAATCTTGGATAAATTAGATACATCGTCCTAGTATACACAACACTTGTTCACAGTGTACATGGCATAACCATAATTAAGCGCTTAAAAATAAATACATTAATATACTATGCATTGAAATATGGCTTCATTTAATTATTTTGTAATAAAAAGTCACTAGAATATATTTATTTTAAGCCGAAGTATTAAATAAATGTTATTAGATAAGATTGTTTTTCTGTGTAAAAAAGAGCAATCTAAAGCAGATTAAACCAGAACCAAAGCGACATGCTTTAGTTCGTGACTAAATACTAAACAAATAAAAACAAACAACTTATCTGCACTGTCAACTGTACAATATTGAGACCACGCTGTTGTTCGTATGAATTGCGTTAACTTTTGCTTACTATTTGGTGACGTCACTGAGATAACCGTTATGGCTACTACCCTCTTCCTTTAAAATAGTAAGAAAATCCTGAATTTTTTAAAATAATTTCACAATACATTTGTAGATTTCTGATTTAAAATTGGCATATATCGGTTGTTGGTAAGAACAAAATATAGAAAGTATTATATCACAAATAATGATTTACCATTACGTCAATTTGTTTCAATTGCCATTTTCGCTTCGAATAATCGATAAAATACAATTTTATGAATTGAAATTGGCTTAATTTCATTGTAGAGTAGAGTTTGCGCTTCAATTCGTCAGCTCCTTCAGTACTGGAATCTAAGTGATTGCTTAGCACTAGAGCGCTAGTAGCATTACGTGCTTTGCCTAGAAATTCTACTCCATACCACTCAGGAAAATTGTTCAGCTCACAGACGAACGAACAGGTCACGAAAAAAATAAGCTAAAGAACGTTTACAATTTGATGATATAAGGTTGGTTTATGAGGACTCAAATTAATTTGAGCAGCAAACTATTTCTATACAGTATCTAATTGCCTGCTTTTGATGTCGAAAAGTTCTCGAATGGAGACCACGAACTGGCAAGCACAGCATAGGACGGCCACCGACCAGGTGGACAGACGACCTGACTAAGATCGCAGGCAAGGCCTGGATGCAGGCCGCTTCCATCCAGTTCTTGTGAACGTCAATGGGGGAGGGACGTCCAGAAGTGGACGTCCTATGGCTGAGATGATGATAAATATGAAGTAACTTTAGTTGTCAGAGTAACTAAGCTTTACTTTTTCTAACCTACTTGGACTTGTGTACTCATTGTAAACATATTCTGATTTGTTCTATAAGACATTATTTATATATATATGTAACTAATCTGTGGTCTACGATGTTGGTACATCATCTACCTAGTCTTATTATATAATATTTTTTGTACTTATTTGTAATTTTTTGTTGTGTACTGTTATTAGATCCTAAATAATGTAACCTATATTAGTGTTTAGATTAATCATCAAATATCTTTGTATCCACTTTGACTCATCTACGAGAAATGTGCTAAGCAGCTTTATGGGCTACTCATTATTATTTACACACATTTTTGACTGGATACAAATTCCAACGTGAGAGTGGCAGTCACGAACGAACTTCTGACAGGAGTGGTTCCGCTACATCACCCCAGTTTCAAAGGGGCATATTATAATGGCTAATAATGGTGCTATAAAATACCTTATGGTGTCATATATATGTCACTATTTTATCATATCAGTAGTTCATAAGTCACATACTTTACAATCAACCCGATCACTTTGTTATATACCTGCTAAAAAGTCACAAGAGCTTCCTTCCATATAGTTCCATGGAAAAGCGAGCGAAAAAGATCTTTGGCAGTGTTTCTCTGGTAGAACGTAGGCGTCTAAGCCTTGAACATAGGCGTAAAGTTTCTTGCCTACTACAATTCGTACTGCTAGGGAGTTAAAATAGGTGTTGCAACATTCTTCACAATTAAAAGGATAGCAATTTTTTTTGTAATTATACCCCATGGTAGTAGCAGTAGATAATAGTAGCAGCAGCGCCTTCTGAGGATAGTGAACCATACTCCGCTCGCCAACCCTCCTGCCAAGCGTGGCGAGTATTGGTTAATCCCCCCTATATGAGGAGGCATATGTCCAGCAGCGTCGATCATATGTGTACGTCCACCAGTCTACGTCCTATGGCTGCCATAAATGAAAAAAATACTGCTTTATTTGCTTACTATCATAAATACTGCTACCTATTTGTTTGTTTCTTGATTATAACCTTTGAATATACAGCCTCCGCTCCTCTATTTTATCTGAGATTATAATAGTCTGTAGGATTTGTCATATTTATACAACCAAAACTGTCAACCGATCTCACAGCATCTGATAATTCGTTGCAAGCTCTTCAGGCGTAGTAGAACAACCATACTATCTCATGTTTAGTGGTAATCCAAGATCACAACGGCAATAATTAGTAATATTATACAGGAAATAAGTTCGTCAGAAATCTCTTTCAGACTTATTACTCTGAAAGTGATTCCTAGCTACTATATATTTGGTTTCATTGCGAAAGAATCTATTACACATTTTTTTGTACAGATAGTAACATCATATATTTGGATTTATGTCACATCGTTTGCTTGCTACACACAACCTATTAGGATAATTTATAAATCTGTTAGGTTTCATACTTCAGATATAATAATAGTATCACCGAAGTGATGACAGCCTCAGGGTTGTGTCAGCCGTCAATAAAACTGTCATAACGTTGAATCCAACTTGTTGAAAATATTCCAGCAAAATTTTATTTTTTTCACTTATATGAGTCTCGTCATTTTGACTTTTACATTAAAAAAATATTTGATGATCACGAGGTACGTTTAAACATCTAAAAATATGTATAAATCAGCCTGTTGTATGTATGGGACGTAAGCAAGCTGTAAGCAAACGCTTTTTTTTATTTGCAAAAATAAACATTGATACGATTCGGTGTAAGAGTTGCTCGTGTGTTTCAAGGAACGGCTGATGTCTTGCAAACAGGTCACGACTTAAGGAGGCTCTCACTGTATCGTCTCAATATTTATAAAATATATTGTGAATCAAAGGAACTCACTTACGAGATGTCAAAGGTGTTTCATAATTTAGATCACCAGAAGAATTTTATCTTCATATTCTGCGTGTGAGTTGCCAGCCCAAATTTTATACGGTAGGTAATCTACCGAGAACCTGAATCGAAGTCAAAATAAAAACAAATCATTAATCCTAACCATCGACATACCTATTCGTAGGCACATTTAAAATACTGTATTATTTATTATTTATCTTACATGAATCCTTAGTATAGTATATTTTTTCTATTTTCGGTACAAATAATTAATAGGTTTTGTATTGTATTAAATAATTAATGGTATTTGTAACTTTAATCAATATTATCAGCAGGTATTAGTTCAATTTAAAACTATTTATGTTACAAAAGACTTCTTGTTTCCAACATATTATAATGTCGATTAATGTCCACACTAGACAATATTTTCATACTAACAGACCGGTTTTTCCAATTTGAATATCTATTTAATTGCTTGTAGGTACTTGTTGGAAACTGACCCTTATAATCCCTGACTTCGCAAAAAGAAATAACACTTTTCAAAGTTGTACCCTACTCAAAACTATAGACACCTCTTCTACTAGTAATGGCAGACACACATTTTTCGTGTGTTCATTCTTGGAATACAGAGTGAGGACAAATTATGGTTGTCAGAGGGCATACGAAAAAACATTAATTCATAGACATACGTAACCTTTACATATGAAATAGAATACTTGTATCTTTAGTACTAAATTTTCCTTTCAAAATCTTTCGTCGTTTCTAACCTTCAGTTACAAAAGACCGAGTTGTCTGATTTAAACAGGGTGCCAGTTTCTTTATTATCTTTATTTTGGAACGTAGCTCCTTATCACGCGTTGCGAAAAAGGGCTAGACGGAAAAAATTGGGACCAAAAGCCTCGCACTGGACTGAATATGAAATGAATTTAGTAGACTTGACACCCAGGTCCCTGAATAACATATATGCTACTTTTCATCATCATCATCAATAATCACCACGCGGGTAAAACAGCGGGGCGCAGCAAATGTGTGAAGTGATGTAGTTCACATTACATAAATAAATAATTAACCTTGTTTATACATATTTTTGCATTATATTCTACAAAACTACACTATACTGAACACACCTTATGTGATCACCGGGTCTACAGGCTTTAAGGTCTCAGCAGTATATGTTAGAAAGTATGCTGAGCCAAGATCTTTTTTTTGTTGTTTACTATAATGGCCGTATATCTGTACTATGTGCGCTAATACGAGTCTTGGAATAATGATAAAGTAAAACAGACGGTCGCCGTGGCGCAGTGGTCAGTGTCAGTGACATAACTTCTGTGTCTCCGGGACTCTGGGTTCGAATCCCAGCAGGGGTAAACATTTTGGCGATGAGTGTAGATGTTTGTCCAGGGTCTTGGGTGTTTGTGTGTGTTCATGCCTCTCGCAACACAGGGAATCCCAGTGCAGGGGGTCTAAGTGTGATAAATAAAAAAATAAAAAATATTAACTCTTTTATGTAGTGACCAAAAATAAATGGTAAAATAATAATAGACAGACAGACAGACAGACAGACAGACTAATACGTTATTGTCTAAGAGTTTAAGATTTATAATTGCACTGGTAGCGCCCCGCGGTTTCACCCGCGTGGATTACGGTTTCCCGCTGCATCAATTATTCCACGGGAGTCATACATCTCTGTGCCAAATTTCATCTTGATCATAGTAACAGACGTTACTCAATCACGCCAGAACGGCTAAACGGATCCACCCATCCATCCATCCATCCAAACTTTGACATTTATAATATAAGTGGGATTAACACTATGTTACGTGGAACTTGGGCGTTAATTGAATCGCAGCGTGTGACCAGACGTTAGCTGAATCGTCAACAAGCATAAGGTTGAAACGGGCATCTTACACGATATGACCCGTGATGTCTTAAAGCGACGGGACAGTATTCTGTAGTCATGGGTTCAAATATCAATAGTAGTCAAATTGTTCCTTAAAATAATTAAATCATTGCCTAAGCTACAATTTGAAAGTTCAATAACCGCACCAATAAACAATCTAAGCCCCATACTCTCCTTAAAAGCAGCAGGACTTATTTTATTACTTCTCTTTAAATCTTGAATTGAAAAAAAATCCAATCTGATCTCTGAAACCCAATTACTAAATAAATAAAAATCTTTGTCATTTTGTTTTCGTGAATAAACGTTTTCGACGGCCTTTTGATATCCCAAATTTGGATTAAAGAAATCTAATTTCAGCCTTCGGGGAATTATTCAAGTTTGAAAGATATTAACATTTAGGCTTAGTGATTCCACCCTCGAACACAGCGTCACTGACCATTGAGTTAGATAGTGCTCAAGGCTAATCAGTGAGGTATAAATAAACAGTTGATATAGTAAATATTACGAGAGGCTTCTTGAAATTAATTGGATAGCTAAAACTAAGCTTTATATCACTTTGTTCTTATAAATAAGAATATCGATATCAGATTTTTATCATTTTCGTTATAACTGGAGCTTATTAAATATTCACCGATATACAAACAAATTTACTGAATACACGCCTAATATCCTTCTTCCTAGTCTTCGAGTTACTTGTAATCAATCTTAAATGTAATATCCAATAAGAAGCGAAGGAAATTTAAATAAAACAAACAAACCATTTACATAAAAAAGTATAAATTGTATATTATATTAATTAAGATCAGAAGTATTAATATCAGAAGTAATAATGAAACCATCACGGTAGCGGTATGGACTGATGGGTGATACACGAGTCTTCAATGGCTCAAGTCTACTATTCAATATGGCAACATTATCGTTACAAAACCCCATTTTGACAGCTTACGCAAACTTAAATGCCCTCGAAATCAGTAGACTTGATACCCAGTTTTAGGTAGGTACCTGATTTGATACAGTGTACAGCTATCGTGTTGGTATGCAAAAGTTTACTTACATTTAGTAAATACTTATCGGCATAATTATATAAATAAGTAAATGCAGAGTAAATTAAAAAGAGATCGAAAACACTATGACTAAAATCCCCAAATAATTAAAATTCATCAATATGGTGGTAATATGGCAATACAGTTCTGAACATTACAATACAACTTATTTTCCAAATTCAACTTATAAATGTTGACAACCCTTAAACCAAGACAATAAGAGAAGATAAAGGTCTCTTATAAATGTGCTAGCTACCCAGTGGAGACATGTTAGAAGACTAACAGAACCAGAACCTGGGTCTCATTAGTTAAGTTAAAGTCACACAACAATCCGCTGGGCAACAAAATTCTAAACGGGTTTCGTAACATAAGTTCGATCAATAATAAGGATATCCGTGGAAAAAAAAAGTCACCGAGATACCCCAGTAGTCAGTCCAGTCTAAATGACAGTAGTCTCCTATCACGTAGAACTGAGTTTCAATGTAATCGGGAGGTTCTTCAGAGTTCAAACCATTGGCTGAGAAGCGCAGCGTGGTATGTCCACCAACAAAGTGGACAAGTGAATTGATAACGATTGCTGAAGGAAGCCGGTTTCAAGAGGTTCCAACCAGTCCATGAGGAGATCAACGGAGAAAGTACATTCCCAATAGTTGATGCCCTGAAAGCCGTTGCATCATAATATTGAATGATATACCTAGTCACGCTGTCAAGCATGAATTTATCTAGGCGTTGTCAACAAATTTCATTTAACTCAAACAGTATTTTGAAGTTGGACTTTCGGTTAACCTATCAGTATTTTCAGGAAGTGCAATTATTGTAGTTGTTCCTTATTATCTAAAACTTATACACTAGCGGCTGTAAGTATCTTATTTCAGATGATAATTTGGATTCGTCTTTTCCAAGCTCTTCAACCATTTCTCGAGCTCTGTTGTTAGCATAGTCATGTCCACAGTCTTTCCGTTCCACCATCTTGTTTAGCGCCATCCGGAGTTGTTCTCTGGCTCCTCCACTTGAGTACTCCACGAGGGTCTTCATCACGTCAGGAGAGAAACCCTGAAATCATCAGTTTTTTTTATCAGTACTGTATCTAGTTCGTTTTACCATTATCTCACTTGATGGACAGTGACGATCTGACGATAGGAATTTCTCAGTATAAGATATCTAATCTATATATTGGATTTAATAGTTTTGTTATGATAAGCATATAGTAAGTATACCTACGTTTCTGATAGTCGTTAGTGGCCACAAAACGCAGAAATTATCAGCGGCGTATTATTTTTTGTCAGACGTTGAATACTTGAGCATATTCCGCAGAAAACAAATGAATGCCTAAAATAACAAACACTTCTAAGTCGAACATGAGGAGGTCAAAGTATTGGAACAATAAATTTTATTAAAATAAAATTTAATTTAATTAAATTTGGATATGAATATCATATGTTTGTGTGCTGTGATTGTGTGTGTCCACGCCTCCCGCGACACAGGGAAACCTAGTCCGGGGGTATGCGTGTAAATAAAAAATAAAATAAATAAAAATAAATAGGTATTTCGAGGGGAGTATTTCGTTTCTACCACACACCTGCTAAAACGTGGAACGAGCTTCCGCTCTCGGTGTTTCCGAGTACAATATGGAATTCTTTAAACGGAGAGTTAGCAGAGTCTTAAGAAGGATTGGCATCATATCGAGATGCCTCCAGTATTACAGATATCCATAGGCGACGGTGATTGCTTACCATCAGGCGGGGCGTCTGCTTGTTTGCCACATTTAAAAAAATCGTTTCGGAAATTAGCCCGTATAAATGTCGTGACACGAGATTTTAATGTATTTATTTATTAGGTACATGTTATAAAATTCAAATTAACATAATAAAAGATATGAACCGGTGTGTTGTGGTGGGTTTTTATTACCGGATTGTAGGTATATTTTGGAGGTTATATGCGATTGTGGGGCGTCTATAAAAAACGATATCGGACTCAATAGAGGCATTCCTAGCCTTTAGGCCGCGGCAAACAGCATAATTAATTGTAGAAAATGTATTACAATAATTGCCATGTCAATTAAAATGTATAATGGAACCACACACTGCGGTAGACTATTTTTATCATCCTTGATAGTAAACTTTATTTCTAAATAAACGCTCCTTAGGTTGCTATCATAATCAGCCCAAATACTTTCCCACGGAACACTGGACTTCCTTACAGATAAGAGTATTGGCCAAAATCCGCAACGCTGGCCAATGTGGGTTGGCAGGTAGGTCAGTCCAATGTCTGCAATTTTAGGTCACCTATAAGGGCCTCCAACATGACTTAAGGATAACAGTTATGTTATCCTTTGAGATAAACCGGGACAGACACCTCGAAGTATCCTATGAAGCACGGAAGCGCTCTGGTGAAAATGCCACTAGCTCTCACCCACTTAGGATATGACCGCAGATCGCATGAATGAACTGCAGTAGCACACTACGAGCGCTTCGAATCCGTTCTTAGCCGATGTTAAATAATTATATTCGTAGCAAATATCAGGCGCATACGTTCAATGGCTCGAGTTATTTGTTTTGTTAGTTATGTGTTAATCGCGTTTCCTTTTTATAAGCTGAAGTCGAAAATATTTTCGATAAATTTTGAATGAAGCTTTCTGTATTCTTAAAACCTTGCTGATTGGCAGCGCCGTCTCAAGGGTATAGATAAGAAACACAGACATGATAAGTCGCAGATGTGCATGGTGCTAGTCTACTACCCGTCTCAAGGTTGGAAAAACTGTCCCCCAACACATAGTGTGTTCAGGCAGCAGTCTTTGGCGTGCTTACACCTTTAACTACATCGTCACTGACCACCAATTGAGACAGTAGTCTAACGCTTTAGTTAAATAAAAAATAACTGTATATTAAAAGTTACTTTTCGATTTGGAAAAGATTTGTTTTCCTTGTTATTTATGCTGACCAATTATTTTAGGGCCAACCAATAACATTCTGAATGTATCTTTAGTGAGTTTTATCTTGTTACCCAAATACAGCTCTTATAGCATTATTTACAGCAATAAAAGAGTAGGCGGAGAACTAAAGTGCTTGTAAAACTTTTATCGCCGCGTACCGAAATTGTGCGCTGGCTGTTGGAGAGGTTATTGTCATGAAATGGAGACTTTTTGGTATTTAGTATGAAAAACAACAGAGTTGTTAATATAGTGTGTAAATCGACTAGTGCACGAATCGACAAATAAAGACCGCAAGGAGTTACTTAATACGGCGCAAAAAGAGCACGAACTTAATACGGCGCAATAAGTGCACGGACTTAATACGACACAAAAAGTGCACGGACGATGTTGCATATTGATTATTTGGGGAAATGCTCCCCTACGTGGTCTTCTGCAAAACGCATGCAAATGGGAAGTCATAACAACATTTTCAACCTCTCTGACTAGAAGGTTGAAAATTTTATTCAAAATATATCTGAACAATTTTTAGTTTAGGTCTAGTTTAAAAATTTAAAGCAATGTCCTTAAACGTGTTGCGTAAAATGATAGGTTACTGTGTGATTTTGTTAACAACATTTTTTTATGATATTTCAAGCGACAAGTAGAATATAAAATCAATTTGTGACAATTACACTCAAATTCATTTTTCGGCGACCCGCCTTTTCAAGTCTTTAACGTCTATTTCAGAATGTATTGCTAATAAAAAAATACAAAAACACTTACACTATAGTCTGAAAGTCTCTGCTTCTTTGCATCCCGGCTGAGGAGATCATACAGCAGCAACAGTCTTAAGTTAGAAGATGAAAGCTTAGCCTTTGTGGTCGCAGGCAAAGGACCAGACCTTTCCCATACATCAACCACCCTCTCATCATGAGGGTCCTTCGCCATCTTGATCATATCCTTTACATCATCAGACAAGTACTGGAGACTTTCCTCATTGATATCGTCTATAACAAATCCATCCGAACGACTTGAAATTTTGACGTCAAAGTGCGGTGGTAGAAGAGGCGGAGTGTTCGGACTTGGTTCTATCAAAGGTTTGACTTCTTCTTCCTGTATGGACAGCAGAGGATCATCTGATCTGGTCTCTTGTGGTTCTAAAACTGTGTACTGCGTGTTATACATGGGTAGAAGGAAATTTCTGGATTCGTATCTGTTGATGTAGGGCCTTGGCGGTGAAAATGGTGCGTAGAGTCCTGGCTTGTGGAATGGAGTTGTTTGTTCTGGCCTAGAATAAAATACATTATTAACCTAATAATAATAATATGTATGTATAATAGAGATTTTAAACGTCAAACCACTGTTAAACCAATTTTTCCAGAAAATTTAGTTTTAGTGTTACTCGGTTTTTTCTTTTCACTCATATGGTACTTCTCTCCATTCCATTCTGACTTTTATTTTCTATGGGACTATGAGACAACATTCACACAAGGTCTTCAGGTCCCAAACTAGGCAGAGCCTGTACTATGGTAACCTGATGACTGGTATATACACTTCAATACATACTATATTATATACATACTGTGTACCACCCATAATAATATATAGTAGGATGCCACAAAGAATCCGGCGTTTCATATATAAATTTGAAACGCTTAGGAAGACCTTATCTTAAAGATATTGCTGAACAAAACGTATTATACATTCAATGATTTTTTTAAAAGACAAGGAATTGGTTTTATATTAAAACTATTAAATATTATTTAAAATGATTAATGGTACTTATCGATATCATAAATTAATATTGATTGCATGCGTTAGTGTGTTATTCTGTTGCTATTGTAATAGATTTTATTTTCTTATTTTTTTTTTATTATATGTATAATAGAACTCTGTGAATGTGCATGCTGTGTGCTGCTTGTATGCTAAATAAGCTCATCTAGATATTTTTTTATACTGTAGGTATAGACCTAGCGTTTGACCACTATCTCACTTAATCGTCAGTGACGATGTGGTCGAACATGTTATCACGCCAGATCTAGAATGCTTAATAGTTCTCAAAGACTGCTGCCTGAACACACGATGTGTTTGGTGACACGGGTTCAACCTTGGTTGGTAGCTAGCCTGATACTACGGTACTCGAAAGTACGCTACAACAATGCTGGGTGGTAAATTGATAACGGTGTTACCTTTATCGGAAGCTTAAGCAATAACTTGAGCTTCCGGTGAAGCAAAGATCCCCAATTCCCCACCAAAGGGTGGGGATCAAACCAGCGTCCGTCAGTTTGACAGCCGAAGCTCTCACCGCAGCTGTCATCGCTTCAAAATTATACTATGCATTTATCACCACCACTCTGTATTAGATACCCAGAACCACAAGATAATGAATTGTTTAACATAGTAATCACATTTACTCTTGCCGTAACATAATACATTTTCTGAAACTGGCTTAAAATCTTATGCACAAAACCGAACCATTGTTACATGCATAAAAAAAGAAAAACACATGAGCCTTTCTTGTTGGAAGAGTTGGCCATAATCCACCGCGCTGGCCGTTGTGAGTTGACGGATAGGCTAGTAGCCAGCTCAATATGACAGTTTTCTGCTTTTCTGGCTTTCCAAGGAGAGAAAACAACCATTACCGACGCCTTAACGTGCCCTTCGAAGCACGGAAGCACAGTTGAAAATTCTACTAGCGAAAGTTCACCCATTCAAGGTTAGAGCGGAGAGTCAAACGTTGCTTAGCCTGGCTGATCAATTAGGTCATCATTTAATCGCGAAGGTCAACTCTGCTACGAGCGCTATTTTAAATGTATAATATTAGTATGTAATTTCATGACTAATTTTACCCTCGACCGTCCAAAACCACGTAAGTTTGTAATTTAAAACCACATTGATGCTTAATTATAATTTCCTCATCAGAAAAATTACTCGTTGCATTAATAAATATACACATTTGACGTGCCTCTTTGGACTATTATCCTTTCTTTAACTTCTTATTCATTCATGAGCATTTCATACATTATGGTTGCGGGCACTCATGACCTAGTATTTTTAAATACGACATTAATCTGGTCGTAATAATAAAACCAATCGGAAACTTTTCATAAATTTGAATCTTATGACCTAATAGTTAAGGCTTGTAATGCGTCAGTTAAAAACGTGCTCGCAACCCAACATATCAAACAACCTGCAACAAGGCCCACATACATATACTGGACACCTAATCGAGTACTTTGCAACGTAAAAGGCTATAATAACCTTACATAGATAGGTATAAGGGATACCCCTCAATCCCCACAAAAGCATATATTATACAGCACAACCTTTTGGTAGTACCCATCCACCATGGGTTAGTGGTTGGTTTAAAACCCGGCCAGCTGGTAGTGACGTACGGCTGCTGGGTGGTGGTCGGCGTAGTAGGCCGAGTGGTCACTTTTGGGGTGGTCGCGCGCGGCGTGGTCACACGAGGAGTGGTCACGCGGGGAGTGGTCGCGCGGGGAGTAGAAGGCGTGATGTCATCGCGCGTCTCGAACGACATCTGATCGGTGAGGTGGGCAATGATCTGCATGGCTACGGGGAGGTACGAGTCAGAAAGCTGAACTTGCTGCTTAGCTGATTGAACCTGGAAAGTTTGAAGAGAGAAAATAACAATAAGGTCTCGAAAATTAACGCGAATCGTAATCATTTTGATGGAGTATTAGATTCATATTATATTTGTATAGTTAATTTGTCAGGAATAAAAAGCATAAAATATTTTAATATGTTTAGAAGGTATATTGTGAATTGATTCGAGTTAATCTAATCATATAAAACATTTACAAAAAGACCACCCTCCCTGGTCATATATTATTATATTTATATGCAAGCGTTGACTCTAAGTGATCGCTCTTAGCAAAAGGCCGCCTATTATATTTAGCATTTTAGATGACAATAAAGTATATTTGTATTGTATAAATATTTTGCTCTGCCATCGAGCATGCATTAACATAACATGAAGCAATTAACGTATAATGACTATAATTTCGTCATGCCGTCCAAATTACCAGGTGACCCTAATTACTTTTCAACGGCCCGCATGGTTTTAATTGTTACGTGACAGATATGCCGTGAAGTATCAATTAGGTTTCCCTTGATGAGGCCGATGTCATTTAATGAGTTAATGAGAAATGCTGGCTAAAAGAAATGAGCTAAATATTTAATTATAGCAGTAAATCGTAAACCACGATTTTGAATGTTGCCTCCTAACATTAATTTCACATTTTAATCATAAAAATATTTAATTTATTAAATAAAATGTACAAATGAATAGCTACGAGTATAAGTATTCACGATTATGCTAATCGACATGGTTACATGGACGTAACATCAAAAGAATAATTTTAAAATT
Source organism: Apeira syringaria (assembly GCA_934044485.1). Lineage (NCBI taxonomy): Eukaryota > Metazoa > Arthropoda > Insecta > Lepidoptera > Geometridae > Apeira > Apeira syringaria. The sequence goes on from OW203658.1 coordinate 15,182,195, forward strand.
AGCATTTGTTGCCATTCCTGAAGAATTTTGTAATAAAACTACTAACGCAAATTATTGTAACAGCACTAGGTTTCTCTGTATCGCTGGAGGCTTTGACACATTTAATCACAATGCAAAAACACCCAACACACAATATTGTGCTCATGGTACTGACTTCGACAAGTTATTTCACACTTTTGAGTGTTGAAGTCGGTTCCATTTTTTGGTAAAAATTTCTTTCCACCCTTTTCAATGACCTTTGGTCCTCACGGGATCAATTGTTATTGTGTATGTGCATTGATGTCTTCAACCGCAACTAGAATATCGTCGAGGTATGTGAAGCACTTTTCAGTTATTGGAGTGTTGCTCAAAAACCGCTTGTCCGATTTCAATGAAATTTAAATGGAACCACCACGAAAGTATACACTATCAAATATAAAAGAATCATCAAAATCAGATAATAAACGACGAAATTAGCCGCGAACACACATAAAATAAACATATATACGGTCGAATAGAGTAGCTTCCTTTTTTTGAAGTCAGTTAAAAAAGATTACACACAACAAACAGGCTTTGCAATTAGCTATAGGTGACCTACTTGCTCAAAAATTGATACGTTGACCAGAGACTTTGGTAAGATATTATTTCACGGCTATAGAAAACTGTAAGTTTCTGATAGACGGATGAATGATTTGGGAAACCTATCTACGAACTCTAATAATCTTTTCTACCATTTTATACAAAGTCAAAGTCACAGTAAATATTATTGATTTGTATTTGTATTTGAACGACTAATTCTTTTTATACATACAGGTGCTAAATCTGGTCTAGACATGAAGCTAACGGGGGGTCTAATGGCGTCGTATTGCGATGAGTCAAGCAAGACATAAATAGAAATCGTAGCAAAATATTTGATATAATCGTAACCATACCTTTTAATTGGGAATGTTTTAACTATGTTCCGCAGTTTCAGCCGCGTAGACTACGATTTTTACCGATCTTAAAGTTATCCAACGAGAACCATGCTTTTCCCAGAATAAAAAGAAGCCTAGTTTTTTTGTTTTGGAAAAAGCATGGCGTGCTTTTCCAGGATCCTATCTATCTCTGTACCAAAAATCATCGAAATTGGTCCTTCATGCTAATCTATCAAGCCGTTATGGGTAAAGAAGTAACAAATACACACAGCATTTCACAAGTATTAATTGTGGAGAAGTGCAGGTGGTAAATATAATAACGACTCTAATGCTGTACATTAGAGCATTAGAGTTAGATTAGTATTAAAGTAATTAATTAATAGTATTAAAGTAAAAAAAAGTAATAAGATTAATATTTAATCGAAATAGTCAAAAACTAATACGATTTGTTGTCCTTGTATATTTCTTGAGGGCCTGAGAGATAGAAAGCATTGATAGACGTAAATATGTCACAAAAAGTAAAAGTTACATACAATAGACATCTAATTTACATACACTATATCACCAACGTAATATAATCAAAAATAAACATTGATCTTTAACCCTCGGGAATAAGATTCAAAATAAAAGCACCACTTCGACAAATAGAAAGTGAAATAAGCGACACCGCAAAAAATTGCAATTGTACAAAGCCTAGTGTGGCAAAGGAAAGAGAACTGAATTATTCATGAGCTCAATGAGACATGAGGTCAAAAGCGGTTTTAATTCAAAAGAAAAGTTGGATTAAGTAGTCTGGTCAAGTCGGTGGGTGGAGATTCCAACGGCATTGTAACGAATGTGTTAATTTTTTTGTAATCCTTACAAAGTATAAACCGTAGTCGCCCTTTCGGTGTGTCCGTCTGTTTATCCGCTAACTCATTCAGAACCGCGGGAAGGATTTCGAAACGAATGCCACCATCATGTATACGTTTTTTTCCAGAAAGTTTACACGTGGAGTACACATGGACATGTAATTGAATAATTATGTATAAAAATGTTCATCTGTTTATCTGATCGCATAGGTAAACATAGACTCGTGAGCTTTTATTTTTTTTATATAATCCAATACGTAAACACATTAAATTGGCTACTCAACACAGTGCTCATAACATGGTTCATTGTAGGAAAAGGAACTTCAAGAAACTGCTTGATAACGTGGTTGAGGTCTGAGATTTGACAAACAGCTGCAGAATAGCTATCAACATAAAGAGGCTCGCGAGTGTTTATAGGAAGAAAGAGGCGCGACAAATCCTGACGCAAAACTACTTACTTACTTCGTAGTACTTTAAAGAAAAATACAAGACAAAATTTATAAAATCAATAATTAACCTTTTTAGCCTACAGGATAAGTAATTACTAATCACATTTTAGACTTTTTAATTTCCTTTCTTTCAATGTGAGACACAGTTCAGTTCACATTTGTCTTTACCTCGAGAATTTTAGGTGAAGAAAATTTATGGTCGTTAGAAAATATTTCTTCACTGATTACAAAATGAAATCATTTTTTTAAATCATAATTTACCTTCAGAACAGTCTCATAAGTGGGACTCTTTTAAATTTCTTAGACATGTAGGACTTTCAACAAAATAAGCTGAAAAGACCCAAAAATGTATATACATATAGTTATAACAGCTCTTATTTTCCGTACTCATCTTGTGTCAGTAATAGAAATCAATAAAAAAACATGCTACGCATAGGCAAATGCTTGACACGTCAAGTGAATTGTCGTCTCTGTCGGATAACTGGTTTCACAATCATCGTATCGCAGTTTTATAGATATAAACAATTGAACAACGTATTTACCCTCCCTACAAACTATACTTTTTCTGTATCACAGGTGTACTAGATAAATGACAGTTAGTGCTAAGTTCAATTGTTTAACACTGATATCTATGTGCAATCCGTTCGTTCAGCCGTTACAGGCGTAACAAACATATAAATGACAAACAGACCAAGTTTCACCTTTATAGTATTAGTGTGATGTTTTACATCTTACCATAGTCAGCATGGTTATTTGTAGAGCTATACCCACAAGCATTCTCCTTTGTGTCATTTTGAATATCTGAAAAATAAATGAGTATTTCATTAACATCGTAAAATGCAAAGTAATGTGAATTTCTACGTTGGGCAAACTTTTTTGCGTTTGGGTCAATCTGGGCGACAGATACTTTTTTTTATACTGTAAAGATCTAGCGTTTGACCACTATCTCACTTGATGGTCAGTGACGATGTGGTCGAAGATGTTATCACGCTAGATCTAGAATGCTCACTGGCTCTCGAGGACTGCTGTCTGAACACACTATGTGTTTGGTGTCAGTTTTTCAAATTTGAGGGTGGTAGCTAGCAGGCGGGTATTAGAAAGACCCTACCACCATGCCGGAAACTTAATTATGGTGCTTCTTTAACCGGAAACTGAAGCCGTTCGTGGGGATCGAACTGGCGTCCGTCAGTTTGACAGTCGATGCTCCCACCGGTGAGCTATCATGGCTGAGCGAATAGAAATTTCAAAAAATTGTTTAGCTGGGGGCTATTATCAAATATATTGACTACACAGTGAAACAACATAAGACTGTGCTACCAAGTGTAACTCACACTGAATTATACTTCAAAACCACGTCTATCTACTAGGGTGTAAGGATTGTAACACTACATAAATGAGTAACATGACACTGTGTTATGTTAATCGATACTTTATTAACGTTAACAACCACTTCAAGCAGCAATAAAGCAGTACCATAAAGCTATAACGTTAATCAACCTCTTCGTGTCACATATGTTTATGTTCCATCAAAAATTATCCAAGCATGGGGAAGGAAGAATGTTATGGCAAATAAAAACCCCGACCACATAGCGAATGGACACCTCCACTTATGAGTTGTGTTTTTTTTTATTATGTGTGCACTAACGGATGTACGGCCGTATGAAAAATAAATTAAAAACCTGGTATACTTGTTTGAACTCTATTAATCAAAGGCAGATTGTAATAAATTTTAAAGTTCCTCCTATTTTAACAGACTAACTTACTTAGCATTGTGGGTGTTCTATTTAATTATAATAATAATATAATAAAAATATGGGACAACATTCACACAAGGTCTTCAAGTCCCAAACTAGGCAGAGCCTGTACTATGGTAACCTGGTGACTGATATATACATATACAGACCCAGACACAGGTCAAACAGACATGTTCATACACACAAATGTTTGACATGTCCGGGAATCGAACCCGGGATCAGCGGCTCAGAAGGCAGAGTGCTACCAACTGCGCCAACCGGCCATTATATTTATTATGCTTAAATAAATGAGTAAAAGTATTATTGAACACTTTTTGTGAAGTTATAAAGTTATCCGACTCAGCTGACATTGCCCTTAAATTATATAAATATAGTATTTTTAATAAAAAAATGTTTAAAAAGCGTTTACTGACATGTTCTTAAATAATTACATATTATAATATTGGTTGTCTTCACATAAACGTTTTTACGTTTCTAATATTGTTAATAAATTTTATTTCGATAATATTGAAATCAAACTACTTTTACCATTAAATTGCTGCTTTTCAAAATGTTCCGTGATGTAAAAAATATTGATCGCATATGCATTTGAAGTAGGTACTATTATAATTCAGCAAATGTCAAGCGTTTTGATCTCAACAGTTAGATAAAAGATTTACTTTAAATATTATGTTGTTGCTTAAAAGTTAACTTCTCGAGTTTCCTAATGTACTACTTAGTCATTTTCTTAGAAACATATACAATTCCATTCAAATTGTATATGTTTCTAAGAAAATGCTTAAGTACTATAAAACCTATATACATATTCGAATTACAGTATGTATCTGTAGAACATTATTAATATTTTCTTGACAAATCACAGAGTTCCGACGTAATAATTAAGGTTCACTTATAAGGAAAAGCTAATTTAGCATTATAGGTTGCCGAATAAGGCTCTGCATTGTACGGGCACCATTTTTGAGATAAATACATTTTAACTGGAATTTTAATTACATATTAAATTAATTACCTTTTTTTACATTTAGTAATGTTTTTCTGTAAAATTCCAATGTACCTGGTAACCAAAACCTATGATATTATATGATTTATTACTAAGCTTTCTACTTGTCAATATAAAAAAATGCACTTTCAAAGTTTCTCAAGTTATGTGACTTTACAGATTAAAGATTCCCACTGCCGGTATAAAAGCCTTTGATCGTGAGGAGCTTATAGCCTTTAAAACGTGTATAGGCTGTCTATTGATTCAGTTGACAGCTCCTTGCAAAATAGTTGCGCGTTACATCGTAACGCCTCACTGGATCGTAAACTTTATAACTCGTAAGGCGAAGCACTAAAACTGAGACATTGTAAAATCTTGACGATAAGTTACGTGCTTAGGGTTGTGACGCACCGACAGAAGTAATTTATATTACGGTGAAGATTTATTTATTTTGAAGGTAAGCCCTGACCCAAGACATATAGCGTAATTAAATAACGTTTGTTATGTTGCAATAAATAAACCATTTTGGTAAAACTTATTTATACTCGTAATTCAAAACAATGATATTATATGTTTATATAAGGTAGATTTCGCACAAGCGCGCGGAAACGGAGGCGGCAAAATTAAGTCAATTGTAGTAATTTTGATTACGACGCGTATTTCAAGCGCAAGTCTAAACATATAGCTATCCTTTTCTTTGTTATTTGTACCGTATTATCTGTCGCAGTAAGCATATGTATGTCATAAAGGAACAAAATCTGAGCACCGCGCCTTATGAATATACGTCATCTTAAGTAAAACATCATTGATTCAAAACGTTTTTTCAGATGACATTTGAGCCATTTATAACCTCAAATAAGGGGGGATTTTCTCATACCATTGTATTATTTAATGTGTTTTACCTCAGAACTTTTGTCTAGGTGAACTGATTTTGTTGATTCTTATGTTTGACTTGATGCTGGTGCTTCTCATATGGTTCCATTTAAATGTAATCACGATCTGACTTGTAGTTATTGAGTATTTTAAATAATACACTAATAATTATTCCACTTCTAAATGATAGTCGGTTTTAAGAGTTAATGAAGATTTCCTCATCATCATCTTAGCCAAAGGACATTCACTGCTGGACATATGCCTCCCCTATTTATTTCTACGAGGACTGAATGGAAGCAGCTCTCATTAAGCGCTTACCTGTTATGCATGTTTTCAAAATTGATGATTGATTTTCAAAATACAAAAATGATGAACGCTCACTAACTTGTCAATTTTTCTGGAGTGGATAGCTTTGTCATTTTCTAAACTTATTTTTATGAATTATGGCGGATCTTGAGATTCCATTATCCTAAGTCTGGTTTTAATATAATATCGTCGTATATGTAAACTGCACCATAGACATAACAATACAAATAATACGACCATCTCGAGAGTATACTAACTATTCATTTAGAGATTTTCTAAAATGTGAATATAAATATCGACCATTGTTTCGAAGAGATTTTTATTGTGTATCGCATTAACGCTATGCTAGGCAGAACTTCAGTTCAAATATTTGAAGGAAAAAATTTCGGCTGCTAGTGGGACTTGAACCCAGCAGCCGAATTTTTTCCTTCAAATATTTGAACATTGTTTCCAAGTTATTGAATGAGCACATCACTAGTTCACCTCACATCTCATTCATTACGTCACTATTGGGGCGTCACCCAGTCGCCCAGTTATAGTGATTGACTAGGAGGCGCGTGACGAGCATTTGACCTTTCACCTTGACTCTGACCTTATCTGATAACGGGGATGAACAGGAGAAGGATTAATGACGTATCGGGTTAGTGGGCGGATTGGGTCGTCAGATGGAAGAGGGTGGTTTTCATGAATAATGAACAATAATGTATTACATTGTGGTTTTAAGTAATACAAAGTGGTATTAATAAATGTGTTATATGATCTGGGTGCCAATTCTCTTATTTATTGAAAGAAAAATTCATAAACCATGAATAGTAATTCAAATGTAATTTATAGGTATAAATTTGGTTGGAATTCCGCTAAAATAACAAGTGCATCTAGATTGCATTGCGGTAGAAATTATATATGTGTTGTTTTAATGTATTTCTATTATTATTAATGTACCTACACCTTGTATCACTTTGAGTGACTCCTTACTAAGGTTGACTGGAAGAGATCGCTTTCAGCGATAAGTCGCCCTTTGTTCTGTATTGTTAGACTTAAGTGGTATTTTTGTATTTTTTTCCCTGTGTGTACAATAAAGTGTTTTGTATGGTATTGTACAATTATACTCCAAGTGGAATAGCAAAACTAGCAAACGACATTTTATAAACGATCTATAAGCGTTGTAGCGAGTAGAATTGATACTCAGCTTGCAAACAAGCGAGCAAAGCTGTTTTAGCTCTGTCGTTGTAAATATCTGTAGTCTGGTGGCCCCTGGCTCGATCCCTACTCCCGGCTTAAGATGTCAGATTAAATAAACTTACTATTATATCCAATTTTTTCTAAAGTTTTCAAAGTTCAGACAACTGTTCTTGAGACCCAGTCAGCATTCTACATATGTTATGTATGATGATTCCACGTTCGGTCACATCCACTCTGACCATCAGGTGACATAGCCTAACCTCGGCAAATTGTTAAAAAAAAAGTTTAAGCAGATAATCTAATGCACAAGCAGAGTTAATCGGAAAACTACGTTTGAAACTCTAGCTAATGTAAACTGAATATTTTTTTATAAACATTGTCAAATAAATTATAGTGTCTAAAATAAATTATATACCTACGTTTAAATTTTAAAATATTTTAGTTGGCCTTAGAGCGCATTCAAATAACAACAGCGTTGGAATGCGCAATAAACTAAGACATATGTAGGAGGGCTAGGTCTTGTTCTAGGCCCTGCAATCTAGGGTATCTAGCCGATACAATGGCGTTTATTTGCGAGACCCAATTCCAGAGACCGGAATTATAACGGTGGAGGACTGGATTACTGCCGGGTATGTTTCTGTCTAGAGATATCTGTACCTACATAGAATGGATGGTGTTAAGCGATAGTGCAGAGTAGCTTTCTATTTATATTGTCAAGTCAACCTTACTTCAATCTAGGTGTGTATTCCACCAGACACATTGCTCATAAATTGATAATGAATTGTAGTTTTTTTTAAGTTTTGCTATCCTACTTGGAATTTGATTGTAATGGCCACTAAGATCTGATTTCTACCGCAATGCAATTACCTACAATGCAACTGAGTTGCAATTGTTATTTTAGCGGAATACAAATTTATTTATGATTACATTTGAATTCTTTTCTATTAGTCGCTTGTCTACGTAAGAGTATTGACACCCTGCTTGTAAAAGTTGGAACACCGCTTATTTTGTGTATAGCTTTGTTCTTACTGATGTTCTAGGGTAGATAACTATATAAGACTTGCTTGAACTTATTTATAAATCGATTTTTGAAAAAAAAAGATAACAATTATTTACAACATAATTATTTTTCTACTTTAAATCATCTTACATAATGCACTTCTGGCATCAACGATTAAACTGTTTAAAGTGCTCTTGACCTGGGCTTTTTTTAGAACTTCCTTAAACTGATTTTGAATATATTCCGATCATATATTCATAAGCAAGGGTAAACAATCAGTCGGGCGTTGCCTCTCATCAAAAAAAAATAAAAAAAAATTAAAATTTTAATAAATATACAATATAACCTTCCCCTCTTAAACAAATTCAATTATTCACAAAATTAATGTTTTTCCTAAGCGCCAACGCGTGGTTTTTTGATAAAAAGCTTAAGAGCATCGATCGCTCACTGAGCGAAGCTTACTCACCCTAAAACCTTAAATGTATCCTACATTTATTTTGGCATCATTGCCCTTAAATCAAAATAAATAAAAAATAATTTATTGCTCAATCCGACCGATCAGTAATTACATTCGTAAAAAGGTATTTTGTCTGGAATAAAAAGACTAAACTCGATAAACCGGCTCTTGGGTGTGTGTATCTAAACTGGATTATAAAAAAGTCTGGTGGTGGCGGTTTTTATATAATTTGAGTTAGGCAGGCGTTTTTTTTTTACCTGATAGCAGTTGTGGCGATAGCACATGATGATAGATCATCATCGTCACATCAGCATGTCACCATTGATATCAACTGGTTAGAAGAAACCTAGATCCACCCTTCCCGTGCTTTCCTCGAGGGGGAAAGTTGCTAGGTCACTTTAAACACATTTTTGTATTAAAAACTTGATAGGAATTCGACCGAAATCAGAGGCTCACTCGTTCCTTAGTATGCATGCTTTTTTAGAATAAGTCGTAATCAGAGCCGTTTCTGCGCGTGCTACTTCCTACGTTTAATTTAGATTATTTTGTTTAAAAGCTGTCTTGAACTAGTGTTCATAAATTACTTAAATATTTATTAGATACCTATGTAACCGTGTGAGGACGGGGCGTGCTACTAGTTTCTAATCAACTACTTAAAATAGCTATTTATAATAAGTATATTTACACCAACCGCAGCGCAAACAAAATATTTTTTTTTAAAATATTTTTTATATGGGTTGATTGACATACCAATTTAAGCAATAAATGTTTTCTATGCCTTAGCATTTCTTTTAGTGACAACGTTTATTTGCAAAAGAGCTAAGTTTTTATAACCGTTTTAAGTATTTATATATCTTTAACACGATGTGAAATTAACGTTTTTTTCCTTTCCACATCCAGTTAAGCGTGAAGTGCCTATACAATGTCTAAATTTTGTTGTACAAATTAAGTGGTAATAAGTCCAAAGCTCAGCCTGATATTCCTTCTTATAGTTACTCAGTTAGGTATAAAACAGTAAAGTAGTGATCAATTTACTTTTCCTTTAATTTACTCGTAATTTTGCCGTGGGGTACCGGCCTAGATACGTAACTCCTCATTTCTATCCATGGATGCCGTAAGAGTCGGCTAAAGAATAACGCACCGAAAGGTGGGCAGCAGCGCCTTCTGCAGATAAAATCAACATACTGGGTTTGCCAACCTGCCTGCCAAGCGTGGCGAGTACTAAGAAGCAATAGTAATATAATTGACATTCAATATTAAGTATTATATTTATATTAAGTATTCTAAAAGTGGAATAAAATAGCAAATATGATATTTGTGTGTATATGTGTCCGTCACTTTTCATTTCCACTCGTGAATTTATATTATTCGTGAAGACGGCCTTCACCTTCTCCCCAAAGCTACATAAAAAATATATAGTATAAGATAAAACATTGTGAGCTCATTTCTCATAAGTCGCTTTTAAATTGCCTCAGGGCTTTGGGACTAATATAAAGATAAAAATAAAAAGATTTGGCAAATTGTACAAAGCGTTCTGTTTTCCTTTCAGATTTCCAAGTTTTGGGACTACGAGACGTGCGGTCAATACGAAAGCACTCTTGGGAAACTTTCCTTTTTGATTTTTCACTGGTTTCTTAGGTTTATTCGCTTGTACTCAATCCTAAAATTTAATTTTATTCAAATTAAAATGCAATAGGTCTTGTAATCTTAATACTATATTATGGTATTATATATATTCCGAAATTTCAGATTTTTATACTTTATAGATCCTAGCATTTGCCCACTATCTCACTTGATGGTCGATGAGAATGTGCTCGAAGGTGTAATCACGTTAGACCTAGACCTAGACCTAGAGTCTTAACTGGCTCTCAAGGGTTGCTGCCTGAAAACACTGTGTGCTTGGAGACAGTTTTACAAAGTTGAGGGTGGTAGCTAGCCAGGCAGGTATTGGAAAGTATACGGTATCACATTCACGGGAAGTTCATGCCGTTGATGGAAATAGAACTAGCGCCCGTCAGATCGATTACAGGCGCTCTTACCCCTATAGGCTATCATCACTTCGAAACTGTATAAGATATAGAAATGGACTGATGTTTCTTACTTAATCACGTAGGGACGGCACACAGATAGATTACAATCTGATATTATTAATTATAATAGATTTATATAATGTATTATAATATATTATGTTGGCTACTTTTAGCTGCGGGACGGTGTATAGTTTATATTTGAGTTCTATTTGTATAACTGAGGTTATGAGAAAGTACGCGAGTAAAGCCGCGGGGTGCAGCTACTTGTTTATACGTTGCGATACAAGTTCATCTCAAGGTATGCTACCATCATGCTAGGAATTTGATTACGGTGTTACCTTTACTGGAAGCTCAACCCGTTTGTGGGGATCGAACTAGCGTCCGTCAGTTTGACAGCCGACGCTCCCACCGCTCAGCTATCATCGCTTCTTCTCGGCGTGGCTCTATTTATTTTAGAACAGGGCATTGGAACCGTTGTACATTAATTATTTTATTAACTTACATAAGTGCGTCATTGAGTCCTTAATTGAACACAAAATTTAGAATTAATTATTTAATTCTAGGAATTCCTTTATTGGCGTTAGGTAAAACGATTTAATGTCAAGCATAAGTCATTGAGTGTTTCTCGAGTCTTCTGGGTCAACAAGTTGGTCAACAAAGTCACGGGGATCTATTTTCGGACACCAAGATTGTTGACATCGGTATAAGTTTTTCAGATCTGTACCAGGTAGGTACTGGTAGTATTATTATTATTTAATCAAATTAACTAAAAGTCTCCAAAATCAGAAAAGTTTTATTGTTTTGATTCGAATATTCATATACGTATGTATACATATTTGAACAATTCTACATTTACATGACGATTCATTTAATTACCTATATTATTAGAGAATCAGCATTAAATAGGTATCACTGCTCACAGAAATAAAGTACCTTTGGAAAAATGATTAAATCTTTGGATTAATGATAAGAATATCAGCCAATAGTAGACCATTTAAAAAGAACACTTACCTACCCTTAGATTCAAATCTAATAAGGCAATTTAAATCTATAAAAGCCGACCTTCCACACACATTTACAGCGGAATATTATTTTCAAAAAAACATAACTAAACTAAAGTGATTTCCATGAAATTTCTATGGGATCAAAATAAAAGTAAATACATATAAAAATCATTATCAAAATCGGTTCAGAACTGAAGACTGTTTAATATTACAAATATAAATAATGTGAACAAAAATCTTATTTTTGGAAGTAGGTTAATTAAATATCAATACTGTATTATTTGTAGCTATATTATATTCATTGTACTTCACACACACAATTACAGTTAAATAATAATGTTTATCTTCCTATGGTATATTAAAAATATATATCCAATAAACAATTTAAAAAAATACGTTCTCTATTCAACGCATACTGTTACAAAACGACTTACCGCTATCGTTAGTCTTGTCCACTGCAGCGTTCCGGCACCAACCGACGAGCGATCGTGCGCGTGCGCAACTGGACACTACTCTTAGCCTTACCGCGCAGCATCCCTGGGCCGTTGACCCACCTCCTTTGAAATGTATAGAGCTGTTAAGGTTATATATAAAAAGTCAATGTATAGGGACACGGTTGAACCCGTGGCACAAATAAAACGATTCTCAAAACAGCATTATATCGAAATGCCCATATGCACCAATGCGACCCCCCGTACTTTAATCAATACATTTGTGAAATACTTTATTTGTGAGAAACTTTTTACACGGAGATTAATAACACATGAGTTCACTGACTTCAGTCTCTGCAAGCAGACGTGCATATTATGCACAACTTATTTGTATTATGATAAAAATATATATCACTATTAAATCAATAAATATGGTATCTTAATCAAATCTTGTCGGTGGAAGAGTTCATATTATGGCTTTGCAATTGGAAAGCCAAAAACATGTTCTGCTATTATTTTGAGACTTAAGTATATGTATTTACCCCGCGGTTTCACTCACATGGACTAGTTTTCCCGCTACTTCTGTTAGCTCACGGGAACTATAATTAATCTAGGATGAAGAGTAGCCTATGTGTTGTTCTAGGGCTGCTGTCTTCAGTCATTCTACATTTCATGTAAATCCGTTAAGCCTTTTTAGCGTTAAGTAGTAAGAAACAAAAACGACACACGGACAAACTTTCGCCTTTACTTTATATTAGTGTTAAGTGTGATTGTGTAACGATGATAAAATTGCTCATACTATAAATGTTGTTGTCAACTACAAGTCTTGGAAAAAAGTATGTTATCCAATATATATACCAATCGGTAAATTAATATTTTAAATCCCAATATGGATCATTTCAATACACAAATTATGAATATTGTATACATATTAAATCACTCCGGTTGTTAAATAACCATGAGGTAAACAATTATTTTGGTTAAGGTAAATGGTAAAGGTAGTTTGAGGTAATCCATGTCAAAGTAGACGGTCCCGTGGCGCAGTGGTTTGTGTCATCAACATGAATTCTGTTTCTCCGGGACCCTGGGTTCGAATCCCGGCAGGGGCAAACATTTGTGCGATGAGCGTAGATGTTTGTCCCAGGTCTTGGATGTTTGTGTGCTGTGATTGTGTGTGTCCATGCCTCCCGCGATACAGGGAATCCTAGTGCGGGGGTCTGAGTGTGATGAAATAAAAAAGTGAACAACAATTATTTTTTTGTTTTTTATGTAATAGGTGGCAAACAAGCAAATGGGCCGCCTGATGGTAAGCGATCACCGTCGCCTATGGCTATCTGAAACACTGGGGTCATTACGATACGTTGCCTTAAGACTCTGTTATTTCAAGATTCCAATATTGTAGCTACCCGGGGATACCGAGGGAGAAAGCTCGTTCCACATTTTGCAGGTGTATTGTAGAAACGATCTATGGAATCGTACAGTATGTAACTCCCATAAATCAATAATATGTGGATGTGCTTTCACACGGTGCCGGCTAGTGCGGTGGTAAAACCGTGATGCCGGAATAAGGTTGAAGAGTTCTTCAGAACACTTCTTAAATGAGTTATTATAAAATTATATTCTTAATAATTGTTTTAGTACTTACAAATAATTATTAATATGAAACGGTTTCATCATCTCTATAAATGTCCCGATCAGGACAAACAGAGTAGCGTTAGTTCATCGACACCGCTAAGTAATATATTAACATTCAGGTAAAATTTACTTGTCTCTGTGTTTTAGGAGCTCACACATACAAACATACATACGTACTAACAAATTGAGGATTTGTATTCAACACCAGAGGCAAAAAGTCTTGCATTTACTCGTCATTGAATTTATTTGATTTTACTTTCGCGATCATCGCAAACACACGACTTAAAAGAATTTGTAAATTGTTTTTTTAAAAGGACACGGGTTCGATTCTTCATGCTATTTTCCTCTTCTAGTGCCTCATGAAACCAAAATTTCAGCGAGAGATTGGCCGTAATTCTGTCAATCACTGAAACCAGCTAAAATTCTTTCAATAAAAAAAGTTGTATTTGATTTCAGCTGAAAGTCAAATTCTTATAACTTCTTACAATGCTACAATAACTAGTATAATAAAATGCTATAATAAGTATTTCATTCAATTGCGGGTAGTTTGAATGAGCAACAAATGAGATAACGGCCTATTTTTACTTAAAACTACCCGCATTTAAATAAAAATATCCAATTTTTGCACTGTATTTTATAAGTTTCATAAATTTGAACTTTACCGTAACTTCATAATAACTATATTTTTTAGCACAATTTTAATTAGTTCGATTGAATAACAGAATCAATAATCATGTCTGTTACTTTTTAGCAACAAACATTTTATACTTTACTAGCGCCCGCTCCGGCTTCGCACGGGTATATAATATATAGCCTATGTTATTAATGGATGTTATTATACATATAAACCTCCTCCTCCTAAACTTCTTCTTCAATCACTCTATCTATTAAAAAAAACCGGATCAAAATCCGTTGCGTAGTTTTAAAGATTTAGGCATACATAGGGATATAGGGACAGAGAAAGCGACTTTGTGTTATACTATGTAGTGATACTTAATTTATACATGTAGTAATTTTTTATTGTAGCACACAAAAAAATTAATGGTATTTACATAAACATGGAGTGTGACAATAGGTGGCCTTATTATTAACAGTGATTTCTACCAGGCAACTTTGCCTGGACTTGCCCAACTACGAATGGAACGTGAATGGCCGTGGTGGTACCGGCCTAGAATAGTACTCCCCCATCTCTTCCCGCGGGTGCCGTAAGAGTCGGCTTAGGGATCACGTACCAGAAGGTGGGCAGCAGCGCCTTCTGAGGATTGGAAATCATACTGCGCTCGCCAACCCGCCTGCCAAGCGTGGCGAGTATTGGCAAATCCTTCCTATATGGGGGAGGCATATGTCCAGCAGTGGACGCACATGGCTGAGAGAAGAAGAAGAAGAAAATTTACATTTAGGTATACACAGTTATGAACGTAAGCTATGAACAACCTTTGATATTGTTAAAGGTGATAACATATTTAAAAAAGTATGTCAATTAGTCAATGCATGCTAATAATTGAGGGTAAGACAAAATTAAATGATTTCTCGATTAAGGTCTTCGTTATAGATCTTCGTTGGAAATGTTTTACTATTCGTATAGGTATGACTATGTGCCTTTACACAGGCCACAGACTTTATCAGAGTCGCACAACGAGCTATGCTCGGGGTTTAATTACGATATCAAATCAAAAATTAGGAGATCGGTAGAAGAACGAAAATCACCGACTTAACTCAGCGGATTAGCATGTTGAAGTGACAGTGGGCAGAGCATTCACATAGGTCGAAGAATTGATGGCCGCCGGGGTCGAAAACATCTTGTCTGCCAACATACACACACATATTATGTGCGAGTGCGTGTGTGTTGGCAGACAAGATAATTATTTATTCATATTATTTATATTTATTATTATTTATATATGTTTCATATGCATCAATCGTTTGTCAATAGAA
Source organism: Apeira syringaria (assembly GCA_934044485.1). Taxonomy (NCBI): domain Eukaryota; kingdom Metazoa; phylum Arthropoda; class Insecta; order Lepidoptera; family Geometridae; genus Apeira; species Apeira syringaria. The sequence goes on from OW203658.1 coordinate 15,197,974, forward strand.
AAATAAGACCATGATAATAAAATAAACCAGATTAGAATTAATAAAGCCTCAGCCATAACATGTCCACTGCTGGATATTATGCCTCCCCCATAACATTGATCTCCACAAGGACCGGTCTCAAGCGGCTCTCACTCAGCCTATTTTGTGATGCTATATGTGCACGATAATAAAAATGTTGGCTACTGAAAACGTGTTCGTAGAAATGTATCATTTTTAATGCCTACAGGCACATGGGCGTATGGCTGATCATAATTAAAAATGTATAAATGTATTTTTTAACAATAAAAAAAATGTTTTAAAAAAACTAGAGCAGGATTGCAGAGATGTCAGTAATTCGTCTCATTAGTACCTACCAATATCCAAACTCCTTAACTAATATTATAAATGAGAAAGTAACTCTATATGTCTGTTACATTTTCACGCTAAGTCCATGAACGGATTGGATGCGTAGAGAATGATGGAACCTAGGAGTAGGACATCGGCTACTTTCGTCTCGAGAAAAGTTTCGTCCCCGTAGGATCAGTGAGGTCTCCAGAAAACTAGTCCGTGCTGGTATAGAAGTGGGGCGCAACTAGTTATAATTTTAGAAACGCGAAAATTTGTGTAAATGGATATAATGTATGATTATTACACTTTCACGCCAAAATGGCTGAACGGATCTTTATAAAACTTGGCACCGAGATAGATTGTAGCCAAGAGTTGTCTTAATTTGTTGTCTTAAGGCTTCGACATCAACAACGACTGAGGTCTTAATGGTCCATTCAGAGCACGGAAACTGAGTCAAAAATCTCTATAATTATTTTTTACCTTTGTGTGGGATTGAACAAGTAGTGACTGAAAAACTTTGATTAGACTATTTGACTACACTTACCGTTGACTATAGAGATTACATAGTTTAAAAACTAGGTAACTGAGCATTGCTCAGGGTTTTCCAGATATCTATAAAGATAAATTTCTTCTGCATAAAGTTATCCCAGTTTAAAGTTTCATCGTAATTGCATCGTAATCGTTTCCAAGACAGTGTGGAAATATAGGTATACCTAAATTGCTTCATTAATAATGATAAGATAGAAACCTTCTACTATTTAAGTGTAGAACATTTTGGTAACCTGCTGAGCCGAATTAGACGAAATGTCTATGGAAGAATTAAGAATTTGATGCGAAAATTATTTTCATAATGAGTTCTGAGAGTGACTAATATAAAAAAAGGATTCAAATTCAGATTCTTATTTTATATAATATGATAATTAAACTTGACTTACGTGTTATATACATTAAAATGAAATAAATACCGCTGTAGACAATATTTTATATTTTGAGGTAATTAAAAACATGCACAGTGCCTCATGTAATGACAACATTAATATTCTGTAAACTCATGTTTAAACTGATCATGATTGTGTTCAAAATGTTCTTCATCATCATAATGTTCATCATGGAAAGTCTGACCAAAATCATCTCCTTCATATTTTTTACCGTTTCTACCATTAAAATTATAATTAATACTATAATGTTCTTGCTTATTATCAGTATCATCAATTCTATGGACATAATCATGAAGACCGTCGATCCATTTTTTATTGATATTAATAACATATCTTCTAAGTCCTCGGAATAGTCTTACAATAGCGTTTTCTTCGTTTTTTTCTTTCTCAGGAGGGTCTTTTGAATAATGAATATATGTGAATGTAGTCCTTTTAACTTTGTTTTCATCTCCAACATCAGTACCATTCTTTTCTTTATTGACTTGTACGCTTGTATTGGCTATGTTTAGTGGCAGCACTAAGGTGTAGTTTGGGATTATTGGTGGTAACGTTCTGTTATCGGGAATGTCAATGATGTTTTCTGTCACCTCATAGCTGCTTGATGGTGGGATGGATAGAAGTCCTTGATTATACAGTGGAGTGGTTGTTTCAGTAGTAGATTTTGGTGTGAGGCTGGTGATGCTCGGTGTGAGGCTGGTGATGCTCGGTGTGGGGCTGGTATTGTTTGATGTTAAGCTGGTAATGTTTGGTGATTCACTGTCAAAACTTCGTGTTGGACTGGTAGGTACTCGTATGTGAAATAAAGAAGCTGTGTGTATTGTGAAGACCTGAAAAGATTATTTATTTATTAGATCAGTTATCTATGGATAACCGGAATACATTATGATATATAAAATCAAACAAGAAAGAGACTGTGTCATCGTGTACAAGAAATCACCATTTTAGCCACAGAGAGATCACTATAACGTATTAATCGATTAATCTTGAAGCAAAGGAGATTCAATTTGATTGCAATATTTACATAATTATATTATCTACCTCAAAGCACCCAGAGCTTTATAAAAAGGCATTTTTTAATATGCAAATACAGATAGACTGCTCCAATACAGAATGCTCCCATAGAAATATAATTAAATTTGGTTCAAAAGTTTTATCGAGTAAATGTTTTACCCCTAACGCGGTGTACACACAAATATTGCAACTAAGAAATAAAAAAATTTTGCGTGCATTTTTTGTAAATATTTTTTTTTTTCAACCTTTTCAGTAACCTTTGCTACTCACGGGATCAATTAATTGTCATTGTGTGTTCTGCGATGTCTTCAACCGCGACAATAATATCATCAAGATACGGGTAGCACTTTTCAGTTATTGAAGTATAACTCAAAAACCGCTTGTCCGATTTTGATGAAATTTAAATGGGACCACCAAGGAAGTATACTCTATCTACCAAAAAAAATCATTAAAATCGGTTCATAAACGACTAAGTTATCCGCGAACACACATAAAATACATAAAAAACATATATACCTCCTTTTTGAAGTCGGTTAAAAAATAATTTAAAATCATACGCTAAAAATTATGAGCTTTCGCTTTTTCAGTTTTATTATCTTTGGTTCAATATTAAAGAATAGTCAGGAGTCAAAATACGGTTAGGTATAATTCTCTACAAGGTTTAATTTTTTTATAAACACGCTTTAAATAAAATAATCTTTCATAATAAGAAGAATGCTCAAACAACACTTAAATAGTTAGTAGCACAGTCAAGAAATCTTTTCGATTTACGAATATACTTTATGTAATTCCTACCTTTGTATAACGCCTAGTATCTCGTGGCCTTAGCCAGTTAGTCTGCGTCGTTCTTTATTTCCCGTCATTCTGACCGTGACCACTATCAACGTCGGACTTATCTTGATCACTCTCTCAAAAAATCCTAGCGTATTTGAAACATATATGTTTGAGCGCCATTTGCGCTTATTAAAGTGTAGGGAAAGCCTCACCTTAAAAAGTTAAAAAAAATAGTTTCGATTGAATCCTTTTCACGAGGAATTCTTGTATACGGCTGCAACGATTTCAATGAAACTTAGTACTTACATGGATAATGTTATTCTAAAAAAGTTTATCTATACGCCTATATTTTATTTGGAGGAATAGAATCGGGTTCTAAAGTGCTTTGAACCAACGACAATAGAATACCGTTTTGACAACTATGCTGTAGCAACACTCCTGAAATAGCCTGAGTCTATTAACCAATATAATAAAATTGTAATTACTTACCAAGCAAATAAGCAAGATAACACCACCCATTCTTCAAAACACCGCGTGAGCAATTAGGTTACTGGACGATCGATCTTCACAAGATCATCATTTAAACTGAACTAATTGCGTCAATAAATAAATTTACAACAAAAAACAGTGCGGGTCGCTATCAACAAAACAATGTTGAATTGATTCGTTTCACTTTTTATAGAATTTAACTTGTCCAGAATTAATTCAGACGTTATAAGTAAATAAAAGTTTTGTAGAGATAAAAAGATTTTCGCTAAATATCGATATTTAAAAAGTTTGTAGGTGGCAATTTTCTTAAAATCCAAGCCTGTTATATATTATCAGTGACTTGAAAGTTATGGCGGAAGTTGAAGATGTGGAAATGAAAATTTCATTTTATTGAAAAAATTGCAATTCGACCTGATTTTTGTCGCACTTGATTACTGGCTAAATGCAAAGTCACAGTGCCAATCCAAAAAAGAACAGTAAGACTAAAATTATCAAAGCTTATGATTATATTGTTCTATATTTTATTTGATAACTATGCACAGAAATGAAATGGGAACAAAATGCAAAAACGAGTCATTGGTTTTAGGGTTTCATTAGCAGCTATATGTTTTACTGTCAAGTTAAATTACTCTTTTATATCTGCAGTTGGCACATAATGTACTAATTATACAAAAAAAAACAGAGAATCGTTCAAAGACTTTTCAAGGGTTAATTACATTTCTGGTAGAGTAATATTTCTTGTTTTATAAAATTGTATATCTGGTTATCAATATTTAAATAAAATTATTTTCAAATTATTTAACTATATAAATATATATTTTAAAGAGATCCTTATTGTTTTGTTGCAAATATTATTATAATAAATAAATTCCAAATTAAATTGTTAATAACGGTAAAACCAAGATTTAACACTTGGGTAGGTCACGTCAGTCAACTTTCCGTACAGTTTACAATTAACTAACGAATATCAAAATAATCTAAGAGGTTCTTTGGGCACTTTTGAAGAGGAAATAAGTAGTGAAGTCCATTGAGTTGTATTTATAGGCGTTCAGTGAATCAGAACACGACCTTTGTGAGAAAATAGTTCGGGAAAGACGATGACTCACTAGGTGCCTACATTAAGTATATATTACAAAGTATGTAGCTAAGTTTGTCAGTTTGTGGTACAGATTCAGTCATTCATTCAAAGTAGCTTAAATCATTTACAAATACAAATAGTGTTATTATTAAAAACTTTGCCTATTATAATAGGTTCTAACTAATAATTTTTATGCATCCGCACTAATGTGAAGGTGGTCCATTCAGAGAAGTCGCAATATATTTCACAATACTAAATTATTGTCAACAATTTAGTAAAGGCAACAATGTAATGGAGCGTTTATAAACACATAATAACATTCTTAGGCTCGAAGACAATAAACTTTAACCGACCAAACCTCCAAACTAGTTCGAAAATTGTATCTCAGAAGATTCAATAATGCATTTCCTCGCATACTTGATATCGTTAGTTTCTACAACTAGTATTGGAAATGTTTTAAGGGTAATTTAGGACCAAAGAATATTTACAAAAAAAATTGTGCATATCAGCCCGTCCGTTTGTATATCTGTTTATTTGATAGAAGAAAAGTAAAAGTGGTATTTTATCTGGCAAGCGCAGTATGAGACGGCCAACAACAAGGTGGACAGACGACCTGAATAGTACCGCAGGTAACGGCTGGATGTGGGCTGCTTCCAAACGGTCCTTGTAGAGATCAATGGAGAGGCATATATCCAGCAGTGGGCGTTCTATGGCTGAGATGATGATGATGATGATGATGATGGTGGAATAGGATTATTAGAATAAGATGAGAGTCACTTTTTCATAAAGAACATACGCTCTGTATGTACAAGTGACTCAGAAGGTCACGAAACTGGTCGGGATACCTACTCGACTAATAGATGTAAGTGAGAGCGTAATAATTCTTTACTATTGATTACCTGCGCCTCGCGGTTTTACCCGCGTAGTGATGAGAAACGGTGATGATAATGATAAAAATAAGCCAATGTATTACTACAGGGAATAAGCTATCACCAGGTGAACAGACGACCTGACTAAAATCGCAGGCACGGGATGGATGCGGGCCGCTTCCAACCGGTCTTTGTGGAGATCAATGGGGGAGGCCGATGTCCAGCAGTGGACGTCCTATGGCTGAGATGATGATGATAAGCTATCTCCATACCAAATTTCATCGAAAACGGTGTAGCTCGTGAAAACCTAACAATCAAACACATATACACACAAACTTTAGCTTTTATAATATTAATGTGATTGTTTTGCCATACTTTTGTTTTAGTTTGTCTCCGCAAGCAGCTTCCGTTCACGCGAATTTTAATTATCTACTTATAATATATTGATGTCCGTGCGAAGCCAGGACGGATCGCTTGTCAATTATTATAACCGGACAGTGAGAAAAATTTGTTGAATAAGGATGTTGTTAAAAGGAGCTACCTACTTGTGGTTTCATGACCACAGACATTCTTTGTGACTTTGTATAAAAGCAATGTTGAGGAAAGTTTTATGGTCCAAGTGTATATATTATATAGATATATATAATATACATTGTTTATTGAGTATATAGATTAACTATAGGCTGGAAACAGCTATTGGATTGCTCAAGTTCTTATGTAGCAGCTGTTTTGTAAATATAGTTTATTATAATTAAATAAAGTCATTTGCACGTTATATACTTAAGTGTTTTGTATAACTTTCACACATATATATACCAGTTCGCTCGAACATACGCCGTTCTTTCACTGGAAAGGTTCATGTCACCGTGAACTTAAGGGGTTAACAGGTGCCGATGACATTACATCAGCGGCTTGCGGGTGTTTACAGGTAGAAAGAGGGGGGAGACTGATGCGTTTTGATTTAAAATATTACAAAAATGTACTTAACAGATAACCCGCGGGCTCAAAATAAAATACTATTCTCACTTGTTGACGTTTTCATCTCCTATCTCTAGTAGTCTAATGAATGCTGTAAATATATCTTTTTCCTTATCCAGAGAAAACATAATTTATTGACACATGAACCGCATTGAAACCTTGAAGATGCAGGACAATGATGCGAAAGGGACCGCGAGTTCATTGATTTGTTCAGTTTTTATTGAACTGTTTTTGCTTGTTTTTTTTAATATTACCTGCGTATTAAAAAGCAGGCTTGGTACAAGCACTTTGTATTTAAACGTCATAACATACTGAGCTAAAAGACAGAGAAAGAGAAGATACATTGAACGACAACTAAGTCATGATGATTATCATGGTCATCATCAGGTCAGCCAAAACATGTCCACTGCTGGACAGATGCCTCTTTAATTGATCTTCACACGGACCCATATAATTGAGACATGGGATTCACACATTGTGCGATTCAACCGCTCATTTTTGCCATACACCTGCAAAATGTGAGGGCTAATAGTCTTAAAAAGGATTGGCTACGTCTCTCAATGCCGTCGACCACCGTCGCCTATGTATGTCTGTAACACTAGTGTTACAGAAATCCATAGGAGACGGTGGCGATCGCTTCCAATCAGGCGACCCGTCTGCTTGTTAGCCACCTATTTATTAAGAAATCCCCAAAAAAGAAAGAAAATGAGCTTCCAATTTTCAGTTTGAGTGTATATTTGGTTCAGTATAAAGGAATGTTCAAGAGTTAAAATACGATTAGAAAGAATACCCGATTGTTTTATACTTTGAAAAACAATATTTTGTGTAAACTATGGTTTAACTTATGTAATTAGTCGAGGAAATATCCCGACCGGTTGGAAACATGAGTCACTTTTTTTTCAATTTTTCATTCAATCCGTATTTGAAACTGTTTGTGGAAGTGTTTTGGATCTCCTTCTCGGACAGGGGGATTCCCACTACATAAACTATATAATGTCATATCAATACATACGAAACTTTTAGAAGCATGCTTTAAATAAATTAAAAAATTACGTTTATTTCTTGCAATATCTTTGATTTGTTACCAGTTTATTTTGTAAAAATCCGCTGTGTACTGTATCACGTCACTTCAGCTGGCTAGTCCGCGCCGCCCGCTCTCATTATGACCGTGACCACTGTCAACGTCGGACCTATGCTTGATCGCTCTACCCTCTTCGATACATTCCTCAAAGTTCGCGCACTATTTATCTAAACTGTCGGGAAAACCTCGCATTACAAGTTAACTCGTTAAGTGTGTTACAAATAATAACTAATGGAAACGATGTTTCCAACTGTGAGCCTTGTAGCGAGCTCAAGGTCACAAAAAGCTATAGAAGGAGCTATGCTCGAGGTTTCTTTATCGAATAAGATAGAACGAAAACTGTCGAAAAACGAGTCACCGACATAGACAACAAAAACCGGCGTTTATAAGTAAGTTGAAACAATACAGTGCAGGGTAGCACACATCATGCAAAACTAAAAGCCGCGATGGGATCAAGGGCCTTATAACCGAGAGGTTGGTAGGACCATGGGTGGTTGCCAAGATTGATGCATCGATCGGATAATAAATGGCAATCTCTTCATTGGATATCTCCACTCCATATTGGATCTAATAAACACCACCAGGATGATGCAATTTAATACTCACAGACTTGTCTTATGCCTAGTTTACATACACTAACATCCTGCTAAATAGTTGGGCGCGTTATGGGGAATAGTGATTTTTCATTTTACATGGCTTTGTCAACGAGCGCAATATAAAGCATTCATATAGCGAAGCTTGTTTAAGCGGTCGTAAGAATCAACGAGGTTAGGCCACCTCGTAACCTTCACTGGCGACGTGGCTCTGGTAGCCTTAATGCTTAAAAAACATAACAAGTTAATTTTCTTTCATAAATAATGAAAGAAAATTATAAATAACTCATCATGTCGTTATCGAATTGTTGAACATTACAGTAGCTACGCATATTTGCGATTACACAGGTTTTTTTTGGTGCACAAACACTAACCGACTGAGAATTACAGAAGATAATAACCTTACCCATTTCAACATCTTCCAAACAAACCGACAAAATGTAGCCAAATAAGTTTATTCCCGAGCCGGTTTCTCGCAAGTACGGTCAGCAAAACAAATGGATTAACAAAATCACTATAATAATGTTTCATTCCAGTTTTGTCGTAGAAAATTCTACTTTAGCACTTAGTAAGAAGAGTTCAAAATTGTTGAAGTGAAAGTGACAAATAGAATTAAGTGTCGGTGGTGGCGACTAAGTTTAAGTAATCAATTTATGAGATGCTCTTTGTCCCTCTTTGTGTTGTTGAAAATTAAATAGGTAGTATAAATACTTTAGTTAATATTAAAAAAAATAGTTTTTTTAGCTACTAGAACTAATTATATAAAGGAATAGTTTATGAATTATTAAATCAGTCGGCTTACTTGAAAAATAAAGGCATTTAGTGTTTTTAGGGTATGCAAATATTTTTGTATATACATCGTAGTACCTACCCAGAAATCATAAATAAAAGTCGACGTTACCTTTAAAAAAAGACCTGCCACTCATGCTATGCTCTTTCGGATACATAAAATATTCATATATATGATAACCCAGTGAAATAAAAGAAATAGGGCTCGCGGAAGACAGTTTTATTTTCAACTTACTTAACAGTTTACGTTATATTTTAGGCCACGTGCACAATATCTTCATTACTCATAGCCTATATGGTAAAGTTTCATTAAAATCTATACATAATAATTTATTATTTTTGCGTAAAAAGGTAATAAATATACTCGTACCTACATAATATATAAATCGGAGCGTATTAGATATTCAAACAGAATGGATGGCGTTTAATGTAAAGTATGGACTGGACTAGGTGTTTTAGTGTCGAACAGGATAGATGGCGTTGTTAAAGCGTGTTAAATATTCAAAGTAGATGGCGTTAAATCTAAAGTGTGGATTTAACAGTAGGTTTTGCTAGTACTTGATTGGTTAACGAATATTGCTAGTCTAGAAATCTCTATGACAAGAAAAAATATTGTGCATAATCCAAATATATTCAGTATTTCTTAAATTATAATGTAACAGCCAACAGACAGGCAGATATCAACCGGACGTTAAATTTTTGTTTCTTTTTTTATACCAATTAAGTACCCCTGAGCGCTTTTAGTGAAATCGCTCAAGTCCAACTGTTAGTTACCACTTGATTTTGAATTTGGGAAAGCGTTGTATTGATTTTATAGTCATTGTGTAGATCATTGCAAAAGCAAGGTATTGCTCATGCAGTGCAATACCAAATATACATTATATCATTTTCCAAACCGTATCTTACTCTTAATATTAAAATATGGTAGTTGGATACAATTGGAAAAAAAGCTTTTCCATAATCCCTTGAAGATTGTTTATTGTTTTTTAGACTAATTATTCTTGTATATCATTCGCACATGCCGATAAAGTTTAATCGTAATATGATGAACAAAACATACGTCATAAAGTCTAGGAAGGACATGCGTCAGTAAAATAATTCCACTTAGAAAAGAATACTTATTTTTTATTATTTTGAACATTACTCTACACAGACTCCAATGGTCCGTGCCTTTTCTTAACATTTAACTTAATTGATAGATTGACATTTATATACAATTATAGACATTTCACGTACAGTGAGGAACACAATTTATACAAGCAATATTTTTTATTTATTTATTTATTACATAAATAATTACATACACCATTACAGTATTCACCAATGCGATGCAGTAAAATCATAATGATAATATGTTATTTTCTAACAAGTTTTCACAACTTCTGTGAATTTCGCCATGCTACAATGTAAAATGTCAATATGGGAAGATATATAGATATCTATGTATAAACTAAGCTAGAATAATACAATTAATGTATTATATATTACTTAAACAAAATTAATATTAAACAAAAGTAGCTGTTATTTAAGTCCGATCTGCGTATGCATGCAGAGCAGACCGCTGTCGGCAAACAGCATCCGTTCACGAGTTGACACGCGTGCTAGCCATCGCCTTCTTCAACATTTTGCATTTGAGCTTCTTGAGCATTTGACCTTAGACCTCTAGCCAATAAAATATTAAAAGATTGTATAACGCCGCGTCACAAAAAAATAGAATTATTACAGAAAAGAAGCGGCAAAAATTATTTTCAAATAGGTTTTAAAACGTGATATAGCACTGAATAATACAACACTGTTATTTCTCAAATTTACTACTGGATCCTATCACATAAAAGGTGAGTTACGGCTCAAAGTGGAACGAGTTGAAATCACGAACGTGCATATCGTCACCGCCGCGCCGCCGCCGGTTCGCTAGCCGATTGCAATCTTCCTGATATACCTAGGTACAGGTTTAGTTTATCACCTAATAGCCTTGAAGATGCATAGAGTAACTTACTAATCAAGACGAAAATAAAGGGTCACCTTTAAAAACAGCAATATCTTCAAGATATTATTAAGATAACTTCTTTTGCTTACGAAATTAAACCAAAAGAGGATATTATGCAGACTGTATTGTATGGCATAAGAAAATGCTTTTTATGTTTTTTCAATTTCGACTTCTTTGACTTTGTTTTTCGATTTCGTATATATGTGGGATTTGAAATTAATGTTTCTTAATAAATTCAAGTAATTTGTATAAAATCATGCTTTTGACTTTGGATAAATGCACCAGAATTATCACCATGTTAGGTTTGGGTTTGGGTTTAGCTAGCGCACAGTGGTCGGAAGTAGATGTGTGACGCTTTCCACGGTACAAAGAGTGCTGAAAAGATATGAAGAAGCTGGAAAACGTCGGAGAAAACCGGGGAAAGGCCGTCCAAACTGTACAACAGCGAGAGAAGATCGCTTTATTGTCTCGACTTCGCTTTGGAATCGATCCAACACCATCTTCTACATACCAGGCTAGATTACATTAGTGATGATACAGTAAGAAGACGCCTTGTTGCCATATCTATTAATATAGTTCGCATTACTGTGCTCCGGTTTGAAGGGTATGGTTTCCGGTGAAATTACGGACACATGAGACTTACCAACTTTATGTCTCAGGGTGACGGGAGCAGTGCAGTTGCTTACGAGTTGTATCTGTCCATAGGCAGAGGTTAGGTACCTCTTAACATCCTATGGGTATTTTCCTTGTTCCGTCAACTTATCCAATAAAAAGACTATATCATAATAAAAGCAACATTTAGCCTGAACTTACGTTTAAAACAAGTTGAAGAGTTGCTTCAATTTTAAAGTACTGCTGAGCTTTGAGAAAGTATTCCACATAAACCAATTCCACAATGGTATGTCTACGTTGAATCTAATTGTTTCAATTGAAAGATGGTTCAACGGATTTCCAATAATATGTTTTAGACATTCCAATAAAAACCGTTCGGAAACATCAGGATAAATGGCATTTGATCTTATTGTGTTCGGGCTGTAACAGACCATTATCGGCCGGCTACACACCTCCGTTCGGCGCGCGGCGCGGCGTTCCGAGCGAGCGGTGCTGTTATCATGGCTTTCAATGCCATGACCGGGTCTGTGCCAGGAGCTAGCCCTTCTTTTTCATAATGGTCTTGTTATTCGGGTCTCAATAGGCTTGTATTTTATAAAATTTGACTGATTTAGAATTATTCCACAGAGAAAGATGAATGAAATTATCTAGTTTCGAGGCACACTCACCTAAAAGTATCTCGTACAAGATCGATACAATTACGTCAGTGCTTTGAAGTCTTGTCTCAACTAGTCATTGATCACTGTACAGTGAACAGTATTTTCTAGAAACATGTCGTCGAAAACATTGGCTGTGTTTGGCAGTTTAATATACTCAGACATGCCCAATCTCAATCCATTACCGGATATTACGGAATCACGAACTAGCATAGCTTTAAAAAAAATACCAACATCCACTCTATTTATCCGTAGAATATTGTCATCATTTTAATGAAATTAAATAGATAAACAACCGACTTTGATAATAATTTGAATGAGACCAATCCGAAAATATATCCTACCGAGTTAAAAAGGTTTGTTTTAATCAGCTTACGAGTCAAGGGATTATGCCCGAATATGAAAATACCTCTAAAAAAAATGTGAACATCCGAATAGAGCCTCTTCTTTTTTTAGATGGTTGGTTAAAAATACATTATACCTGATCGTGTATAATGTATTTTTTATATTAAACTGTAATATTACATAATCTCCTAATACGTACAGATATATTACAGGTTAATTTTCATCCATATAGCAATACCTTTCATGAAATAGCCATCCAGCTCTACCAAATCAACCGCATCCAATTTCCACTGTAAACGTGCCCCCCAGTTGCCATGACAACCTGGCAGCGCGCGCACCCAGTCCTACCCTAACCTCTGCCGCCACCGGTCGCGTTTAATTCAAAACAAAGCATTCGAACTTCAAAACATTCGAAGTGGTATGTTTCTTTTCAGTCAGTGATGTTCTTTTTTAAATGGTGACGGATGCAAAACAATGGCGGAAGATGTCAAGTGTGGCGGGACGGTGAGTGTCCAATCTTTATTTTCCTAGATACAGCCAGTATTATGTAAACATTGAAACTTTTCGCTACCAAACCTTTTGATACTGCTTTCAGGCAATGTAGTATTTCGATGTATTTAAACGCTAATTAACGCTAAAATAAACTGTAATTAACGCTAAGAACGCCTTATTATTTTAAGTACATAATTAACATTAACCCCTCCATCCAGCATGTTATTAGGCCGGTTTACAGGAGGCACTACCATCCACTATCGTTATATATGCTTAAACAAGCATAAAACTTTTTAAATAATCATCTGATTTCCCTTTAAGTACGCTTAACTTGTGATTAGATAAATGACAGGAATATCGAATGATAAAATTATTTATTCTTTTACTCATCACTTTATGGTGAGATAGTAGGGGACGATGAGGAGAGTCAGGTAAGTAAGTGACGATGAGGTCAAAGATAGAGTAACGTTAGAGCTAAAATGATAAAGTCAAGCTGCCTGAATACACTCTACGTTTGGTAACAGATATTCACGTTTGCGGGTGGTAGCTGGCTAGGTGATCTTTAAACCCTACAAATGTATGGTGCCTGCTTAAAAAATCACCGACTGACCGAGAAGCGATCACTTCATCGCTTCAAAAATGTGGAAACAGTTTAAAAAACTATTTGAAACAGGAAAACTTGTTCCACACTCTTGTAGTACTACTAAGCACTACTTCGTTATTAATGTGAAACTAGCTTCATTATACGAATAACTAGGTCACCAGCATTGTAAACAAACCGACGTAAACAAACTTTTACGTCTGTTTGTATACAGCCTTTGTGTTGACCTTGTTGAAAGATAGTCCTGATAATGTTCCTGTATCCTTTCCTGGATGTATGTTATTATCTAGTGGTATCGATCAACCCGCGGACGAGTAATACCTAATAACTATACATGCAATCATAAAGATTTGGCAACAACAAACCTATTAATTTCTAACCAATGGATCGTAAACTTATTGAATGAGGAAAAAGGGAAAGAGCGCGAAGTACATGTGATTTATTCACATGGAATTAATTTGTTGATTTGCGACGAATGTTACTGCTTCTGATGATATCTGCAAAACTTAACTGCGCAGTATCTATCTTGTTAATAAATCAATCGGGCCTGATCGCGAGAAAAACGTTGCGTAATTTATTTACCTCGACGTTTCGACCAAGTTGCATTGGCCATCTCAAACGGCCTCACTGATTTAGATGAAATTTGGTAAGGAGATAGCTTATACCCTGGATTAACATATAGGCTTATTCTAATCATCACCATCACCGTTGTTCATCACCACGCGGGTGAAATAGCGGGGCGCAGCTAGTTAACAATAATCGAAAGAAGTTCTACGTATAGTTGAAATATCTAATACATAGTCCCACATTTTTTAAAACCGTATAGATCTAGCTATCATATGTACTATCTTACTATGACCACTATCTTACTATCCAGTAAGATAGTGATCATAGTGGTCTCAGTGACAATTTGGTCGAAGAAGTTATCACGCTAGAGCTAGAATGCGGCCGTTTGAAGATATGCACGCGTTTCCATATCAACATAGAACCGTACACACCTACATAATATGTATTTATAGTTAGTTACAGTTTTTTGCATACCACCAAATATGGAACGAGCTTCCTCGCTCGTTAGTCCCAAGTATGAGATTATGCCTAAGGAGAGATAACGTAGCCGTTAAAGGTTTGGGAACGCATCGTAATGCCCAAATGCGGTGTTACAGATTTATTTTCGCTGGCGAGGATGATCACTTATCGTTAGATGGCCTGTCTGCGTGTTTGCCATCTATTCCATAAAAGTATTCTTATACAATTACATAGGTATGTTTTAGTAAAATAACAAAACAAAACAATTGATTGAAACATACCGATCACATTCGGTTGTTTCGACAATCGAGTTTCGAACCGTGCTTTTTGAATGATTTAGGCACATTTTCCCTAAGAGTAGACTCTGGCTGGCTCGATGTTATAGCTGCCTCGCTCACTCACTTACTTGTATTCCATCTTTCTATCACGCTCTCTATGCTCGGTGACAGGGTGTTTTACCAGTAGACTTTCGATACGTTGATCGTTAATCACATAACCTTACTTCGAAGTCACAATGATAGACGATATTAATAGCTTAAATCAGATTCACACTATTAAAGCTAATTATTCTGTTCAGAAAACCAACTAAAATAATTAAATATGTATCTCTTTTGTGTATGGTAGGATACATAACCAGTCCAATACGTTCTATATTGATACATTTCAAGCGTGCATTTCAGAGAGGAGCGTTAGGTATAATGACGTTCGCCGTGTATCAGTGGTCTGTGACATGATTTCTGGGTATTTAGGGCCCTGGGTTCGAATCCCGGAAGAAAAAACATTCGTGCAATAAGTGTACTACGGCACAACGCTTGTTTATTTTTTATTTATTCAATTAGAACGGCTTTGCGCCAGTTACACTAATGATATGTTTTATTATGAAAATGGCGAACTGTGCTACGAGCGCTTCTAGGTTAAACAAACATAACTTATTCATTCGCAACAAACTTAGCCGTGTGGGTCGTCCTTCCGACCTGTAGAGCAGCGCTCCACTAATTTATATTAATGTATCAGATACTGGCTAGCGGCCATTATTGGCTTTATTTATAGGTTGAGAAGAAATATGTACAAATTGCTGTCCAATTTATATTTAGGATCATACAGGGACCCGTGGGAACCAATAAGTGGTGGAGATATTTGCTTATTATGTTTAGTTATTACTTTTAACCGACTTCAAAAAAGGAGGAGGTTACTCAATTCGAACGTATATACGTATATTAATATATATTTATTTATTTATGTGTTCGCGCACAACTTCATCGTTTATGAACCAATTTTGATGATTCTTTTTTTTGTATTAAGTATACATCCTAGTTTGTCGCTTGACCGGTTTAAATTTAATTAATTTAAATACAAAACTGTAAAACAACTTGTTGAATTCGGTACCATACGCACAATATTTTGACAATAATTACTTTTGAATTATCATGGTACCAGCCTCAACAAGTTATTTCACACTTTTGAGTGTTGAAGTCGGTTCCATTTTTAGGTACTTACAACCTTTTTCTTGAGTGGAAATAGTTCATATATACGTACATTTAGGTAAAGTTGATTTTTTACGTGAGTGCTTGAATTAAAAACTGAGCAAGTAAAGGTTTATAAACGCTAAAAAACTTTATCCATATGCGAAACACAACAATTTTTACCACTAATGAGGAACTTGCAAGACGCGCGGCGGAAATAATTCTTTCACAATAATTAACCTCACTAACTAACGAGAACCTTGCAACACGCGCGGCGGGTAGGAGGTCTTTCACACATAGCACAAGCTTCTTTCGAGCGCACGCTTCTTTGATTGGTAGGCGACTTGCCATTAGCTCTGTGTGTTCTTGAATTTTGAACCTTTTTACGCAAATATGTAAGTAAAAATTAAATATAAAATAGGATTTTACTTTCAGAAATTGATGAGTAAAACTAGCGATTGACAATAGCAGCTAGTGTGGTGAAAATAGTAAAACTCTCGTAGTAAGTATATTCACAAACATTACTACCATATTGATAATGATAATATTTACTGATATAAGGCAAATTTATAAATTAAGTACATGATAGCTATTGAAAAAAAAACATAAATTGATTAATAATTTAAAAAAATATACAATAGTATTTATTAGTCAGAATAAAACTACACATAAGAAAAATACCAGGAAATTGTAACAAAGTAAAATAAGTAAGTCTAATTATACACCACGTCATATTTGGAATAAATTCCTCGACGGTAGGTATACGGTGCTATCTATGTCAGTGAATGATCTTAGATAATTTACCTATAGAAGATTTCATTTTTTGTTTTTTTTAATCACACTCAGACCCCGCACTAGTAGTCCCTGTGTCGCGGGAGGCACACACAATCACAACACACAAACACCCAAGACCCGGGACAAACACCTATACTCATCGCACAAATGTTTGCCCCTGCCGGGATTCGAACCCAGGGTCCCGGAGAGACAGAAGTCAAGTCACTGACACTGACCACTGCGCCACGGCGACCGTCAAATATAAATAGCTATAACACAATAAACATTATTATAGGTACACATTTTAACTTAATATGTACATAACGAATTATGTCATAAATGTTGATGCAGGTTGTTCCTGCCAGAGGTTATCTTGGTGCATATAACGTGTATTAGAAGCCCAATAGGCAGTTTATAATGATTTTCTAGTGATCTAGCGATGAAGTGATGAGTGTAGACCACTACCTCGCTTGATGGTCATTGACGATGCGGTCGAAGATGGGATCGCGCTCGACCTAGAATGTGAACTGACTCTCAAGGACTGCTGCACCGGCAACTGTCCTAAAATCCTCAACACTGCGTGTTAAGTGACAGATCAGACCTTGAAGGTCAACCAGACAGGCACTCTCATGCTTTGGATTTAGATACGATGTTACCGTCATTGAAAGCACAAGAGACAGCAGTCAAACGAAAGCATATAAGACTTTAAAAAAGAAAAGCAAAAAAATAGCGCAATCTATTGGCAAGGGTCGAACTAGCAACCGTCAGATTGACAACCGACGGTTACGTTAATTTGATATTTTGATTAGAGCTTCATTGATTAAAATCAGCATACATACGTTACACTGAAATAGTAATATGTTAAAACTACGTTTTAAATCAGGTGAGGTATTCGTCAACATCATGTCAGCAATTAATATATAATAGAGCAAAGTATTAATATATATAATTAAAAGCCCCATTTCTCTACGCTTCCCTATCAATTTATCAAACGTATATAATTATTGTTACTTTTGTCGGGTTTTTCATTACCTGTGTAATAAGTAAGTAGGTGTGGTTAAAGGTGTAATCACGCTTAACATAAATGTTTACTAGCTCTCAAGGACTGCTGCCTGAACACACTATGTGCTTGGTAATAGTTTTTCAAAATTGATGGTGATAGCTAGCCAGCCAGGGTGCCAATTCTCTTATATATTAAGACAATCCATTCATAAACAATGCAATAGTGGTTCAAATGTTTATTATAAATAAACTTAATATTCCGCCAAAATAACAATTGCATCTCGATTGCATTGTAGACAATTGAATTACGGTAGAAATTAGATCTGTGTAGCCATTACAATAATACTCCAAGTAGAATAGAAAAACAGGTACCTACTCGTACAGTACTATACCACCATACTGGGAGTTTGATCACAGTGTTGCCATCACCGAAAGCCCAAGCCGCTCGGTAGGCTTCGAACCAGCGTTCGTAAGTTCGACAGCCGACGCTCTCACCGCTAGACTTACATTGCTTTCACTCTCACAAAGGGAGTTTTTTCAATCTAATACACAGTGTGTTTGGGCAGTTCTCAGTGTAAGGAAATCAACATTCTAGGTCTGAGGTATCTCAACCTTCGACTTCATCATAATAGGTCATGAACTGTGTCAATAGTCTAATGTATTTATCGTCAAGAGATGCCTCAATCTATCGGACCACTAAGTTAAAAGGTTTTCTGCCAAATCGTCTCCAATGTATTTGACACAGAGGACGAATTTCATTATTTTTATTACTTTTGTTGGTCGTATTCCGTAGCTACCTAAATCTATCTTGAGAAACTTTACCGGAATCAATCATAGGTATTATTTTAACCAAACAACTATTTTTCCTGATGTCGTTTTATCTTTCAATAAATACAACTTCTTTATTTCTTCCTGTCAAATAAAATACTCGAGAAAGTTAATTTAGATAATGAAAAACAGTGTACAGAAAAGAAAGTGCACAACATGCTGATAAACTATCCTCACAAAAACGAACCAGCGAAAGAGCACACAACTTGCCAAAGATATAATATACAATAGTATGCGAAAGTGCCTTGGTTTAATACCTTATTATAACAGATATAGGGTTGAAAACCCAACACCGGTTTCATAAGTTTATACTCAAAGGAAATCAAGGAAATTCTGAGCTTCGCAGTTTGCATGTTCTTTTGAAAAAGGCAGCGGATACAGTAACTGGATTATGTGTTTCTTTTGTTAAGTGACGTAATCAGACGGATCTACATTGGTGCTTATTAACATGACAACTTGTCAATATGAGAGAAAGCTTTTATTACTTTTAGCGTTGTAAATACTTACGATATAATTTAGTATTGAAGTCCATTATGTATGTTACTGATAGCTAAATTTAATGTGTGTATATCGACTTCTTTGAACCGTTGCTTTCTGAAAATAAATTAAATACCTAACTACATATATGTTTGAAGGAAACAATTCGGCTACTTGTATGTGTGTGTGTTTGTTACTCCCTCACGCTCAAACGGCTACACCGATTTCGATGAAATTTGGTAAGGAGACAATCGAGACCCTGGATTAACAGTCATAGGCTAGGTAGGTACTTATCATCCCGAAAATAGCTGCTGTTCCCGTAGGATACGCAAATAATTAAAAAAAACACTATTACTCCTTCACGCTAAAACGGCTGCACTGATTTCGATAAAATTTGGTGTGGCGATAGTTTAGACATAGGCTACTTTTTATTCCGAAAATGATTTCTGTTCACATGGGATAAGCAATTAATTCATATCCTCTGTTACTCTTTCACGCTCAAGCGGCTGTACCGATTTCGATGAAATTTGGTATGGAAATAGGTTAGACCCTGGAATAACACTAAGCTACTGTTATCCCGGAACTTTATAGTTTCCGTGGGATAATTGAAGTAGCGGGAAAACTGTACCCTACGCGGGTGAAACCGCGGCACGCTACTAGTGTTTCTTACAGTTATATCAGTTTTTTAAGGTAAAGCAATACCAGCGAGGACGTTTGTAGTGAGCACCGTCATTGTAAAATTGATAATAACATCTCAATAAACATGTTAAGTAAGATGTGTGTTTATTATCATTATAGTTAATATTCGTTATTCTAAGTTAAACATAGTTATAGTAAATAAAATATTAGGTATATTAAATTTAATATTATGTTTATTACATTAGACATGCTGTTTTTTGTATCCCGACCTTCTAGACTCTTAATGTATTATTTCCGTCGAATGGTTGTCTGGAAGAGATCGCTTTAAGCGATAAGGCTGCCAATTTTACTTTTTGATAGTTTAGGTAGGTATATGTTTTATTTTTATTACTGTTTTTTCGTGACCGGTGTGCAAGAAAGTGTTTAGTATTCTGTTTTATTGTATTGTTTTACCCGAGTGGTGATGAAAAACGGTGATAAAATTAGCCTATGTGTTACTCCAGGGTCTAAAGTATCTCAAAACCAAATTTCAAATCAAAAAGAAATCGGTGTAGCCGTTTGAGCGTGAAGAAGTTACAAACATACACACATGCACACATACACAAACACTTTCGCCTCTATCACATTAGTGTGATTATTCCTATTCTATAATTTAAATATGGTATCAATCACACTCTCCACTCACTCACTATTTACCAATAACCAGTTTGTAAATTCATGATGGAATTCGATATCTTCTGAATCTGGTTGCATGTTGCTGAGTCAATGTTTACTTCTGTTTGATGTGGTACAAACAATTACGGTAACTAAGCGAGTTAACGTTGGTGAATATAACTATTTCTGTTCCTCGCATTTAATGGACAAAAGGGACGAAAAAGAAAGAAAATAATATGAAATGATAGCATGCGAGTAACCGACACACATCTTTAAATAATTAAGAATAACGGTACCAAAAGGAAACCTTAATATGAGACAATTAAACTTGGCTAAATAAGGTTGTAATAAAAACCTTCTGTTGACAAAGGTTTACAGACGAAGGTTTATATCTATGTAATGGTGTGAATGATATTATATACTTATCTCAAAGTGATTATCAAATAAGTAGCTATTGTTATTAGTTACGAAAAAAGTTACTATTATCAAAATATTGTGCGCCTGGTACCGACTTCGACAAGTTATTTCACATTTAGTATTCATTGAGTATTGAAGTCCGTTCCATTTTTATGTACATTTTTTTTTTCACATTTTTCAGTGTCCTATCACGCGATTGTCATCATTCACCGATTTCTTCACCCTCAATAAGGAAGTCATCCAGACGAAACACTTTTCAGTTATTGTGTATAACTCAAAAACCGCTTGACCGATATTAATGAAATTTAAATGGGACCAACTCGGAAGTACCCTGTCCACCAAAAAGTCATCAAAATCGGTTTATAAACGACAAAGTTATACGCGAATACATTTTAAAAAATATACGCGTTCGAATTGAATAACCTTCTTCTTCTTTTAGAATAAAATAAAATATATTCGGAATAAGATTTTATTGAATCACGCACAAATCTTCAATCACATTCTATCAGAAAAAAAGTGCAGTATAAATTGCCAGAAAAGATTACATTTCCATAGAGCAACCAGTATAATGCAACCTTATAGTTACGATATTCAGTTTAAAGTTTAAATTATTTTGTCGTCTCTGAAAATTGTTTATTTCTTCAACAAAAGTTGACTAAGTAAGCCTATAGATATGATCCTTATCGACTAGAATTACCAATAAATTTTCCAAAACTTATCAGAGCGATTGATCGATGCGACGCGTGACCAAAATTCTGGCACATAATATTTGGCTCAACGGATGAGCATTGCAATTCAACGTGGCAATACTGCTAGAATTCTGGGCACGCTGCCAACTGGTATAGGGTTAGTGTATTTGAGTTATCTATAGGCTGACAATAGCTAGTGGATTGCCCAAATATTTTTGTAGCAGCTGTAGTGTTGTAATAGGAATTATCAACTATATCTTGCCTCAAATGTTACTTCCGCTCGTCCCTTGTACTACACCCGATCACTAGTCCACTAAACATAAATAAACTGAATATTCATAAGCTACGGAACTGGGTCGGGATCCATTACTAGCTATCATTGATTCAACCAAAGTCTGAGTATTAATATGTTGGACAAATATAACATTGATGACGATTTTCCACATCACCTAGACTAACTAAAGTTGTTTGAAATACGAATCTAATTATTCGTGTGAAGATTCTTAATCAGTACAGCACTCTAAATCCATAAGATAACCAAGGCGTGTCAGCTGAAAAAACAGTATCTGATTATTCTTCTGACTCATGTCAGAAGAATAATAATCAGTGAACATACCACAAAAAATGACACTAACAATTACAGCACTATTTCTTACAATTTCGAGTGTGTTTGAACACCAATTTTTACAACGATAATGTGATGAAACCCTTGGGTTTGCGTTTTACATTACCTATATTTTAGCAATTTTGCAGTTTAAGGTGTAAGACAATGGCTCTAATTTTATGAATCACTCAAACTAGGAAAAATGCACAAAACATTTCAAAAAGAAATATTTGCTCGTATTCTATTTATGCAAAATTCAAATTTGTATAAATTCACACAATTCTTATACTAGACGAATTATTAGAATATAATATAATGTAATAATATATACTAAGTTTAATAATTTTAAAGTAGCGTTCAAAATCAATTTCATCCGATTGTAAGTGATGATGTGATAAGGCTAAGATCACAGGAAATGGCTGGATGAGAGCCGCTTCCAATTTGTCTTTGTGATCAATGGGGGAGGCATATATCCAGTAGTGGACGTACTATGGCTGTGACGATGATGATGATGTGATCGAAAGTGGAATAACTGATTGTTTAATGTCTTGTGTATCTCAAGGATGGCTGTTTGAACACATGACTGATACAGATTTTATTTATTTATGTTGTTAGCTAACCCGGCAATCATTTCAAGGTACCTTAATGTCCTATGGATATATGTCCTAAATTTTTGTTCTAATACATAGCTAGATTTCGTAAATTACCTAGAGCTACCCGGATTATCTGAATTACCTGTTCTTACTCAAACCCTAATAATCTAAGTAAATCCTATCTTGTGTACTATTTAAACAGGGATAGAGAATTACGCTGTGAAATTAGCGGGGTTTAATTTCGTAACCAAGGACATGGTCAAGACCGTCGTAACGTTGTATGTAGAACAAGCTAAAGCGTCCTTTTTAGGTACCGCATAGATATGTGTAATTTTTTGTTGTTGCCATGAATGACAGGCAGGCCAATTCATAAACAAAAACATCACCTATAAACGGCTGCAATACTTATTGAGTTTTCACTTACGTGTATGAGTCGAATAGACATGCTGAAGATATATATTCTTCTGATACATAGGTAGGTTAGTAAAAGTATCACTTATCGATCACAAAACTTCGGAGTTGACCCTGAACGGAATCGGGTTTATCATGGGATTAACTATCAGCCCTAACATCGCTATGTTTGCCGCGTTTACATCACATACTACATATTATACAATATAAACATTTTGAAGCGATGATAGAGCTCAGCGGTGGGAGCGTCGCCTGTCAAACTGATGAAGGCTGGTTCGATCCCCGACAACGGCTTGAGTTTCCAGTGAAAGTAGCACCGTTATCAAATTCTCATCATGGTGGTAAGGTACTTTCGAGTACCCGCCTGGCTAGCACCCTCAAGTTTGAAAAACTGTCACCAAATACATAGCGTGTTCAGGGAGCAGTCCTCGAGAGCCATAAGCGTTCTAGGTCTAGCGTGATATTATTTTCGACCTCATGGTCACTGACTATCAAGTGAGATAGTCGTCAAACGCTAGATCTTAACAGAATAAAATAAAAGTATTATCAGTAAATCTAGACAAAGATTTATCGAATTAGAACCAGTAGCTTTAACACTGACGGACGGAAATGCAGAATGAAATGTACTAATGAGTTGGACGAATATGTATAGACAAGGTATTTTTTATCTTTTACAGTAAACCAGAGAATGTGATTCTTATAAACCGACTTAAAAATAATAAGGTTCTCAATTCCACAATATTCTGTGTGTGTTACCTCGGTACCTCCTTATTTCTAAGGTGCGCCGACTGTGAATTTTTTTATTGTATTTCAAAGCTGATGCTGCTCTTGTATCCCATATAAATTTGGTCAAGACCTGACTTAAGTTTTTAGGTAGTCTTGATAATGCGTTTAAATATGAAAACTTCATGAATGTTCTACATTTACTACATTTATGAAGATCTCATATTTAAAAAGAACATTGAAAGTGTTCTCTGACGAGTAGTGGAAGTCAGTTTGTATGTAACAATAACACTGTAATTTACGAAAGCTTCAAACCTGACAAGCTACAACCCTCAAGCAATAGAAACTTGTCCCAGATGAAACTTGTCCCATTGAACAAAGTGTTCAGGCAGATCTTTTTGAGAGACAGTCAAAATTGTATGACTAGCGTAATTCCTTTTCCGACTACATAACCACTACCATCAATTTGAGTGATATGGGTCAAGCATTAAATCCCATTTTAACGAACATGTTTAATAACCAAACTCTTGCCACGATCAAACGTAAAACTCAAATGTAAAACTCGAGAATATAATAAATGGACTATTTCTGGAACACCCAACTTTCTATCGATCCGGTTTCAATTAACCTTGTTCAATACCGTAGTTTTCCGATTCATTACATTCGCTGTCCGATTGATAGTCAAAGGTAAAACAGGAGATCAAGTTATTTTAATAGGTTTCTATATCAATAGCCAGGTTTATTAATAGTACCTTCCCATCCAAAAGGATTTTTAATTGTCCGGGACAACTCGATATTTATTTGTCATAGTTGCTAATTAGATCAGCAATTTAATAAAATGGAAATGTTAATGTTTTTTTTATTAAAATTTTATTTATGAGGAAGCTTTTTTAAGTTGTTCAGGTTGAATTATTTATTATTGAACCTGTTTGGATATGTTCCCCAACATCTGCAACAAATCCAGATGTTTTCCTATTAAATGAGAGATTTTTAAAATCGGTTAACTTAGATAGATTCGTACATAGTTATATGAAAAGTATGAAAAAAATTCCCTTTTAAAAGTCGATTAACAATCATAGTAATACTTAACTCATACACATAATACAAAATCCACTACGTTTCAAGATTTTTTATTTATTTTATTAATTATTTTATTCCCAAAACTATTTCAAATAAATTGTTGTTTTAAGTATATTGATAGTTATTCCTAGAATAACTAAATCTAATCTGTTTTAGTTCTATTCTATATTTATTGTCAGGTTTCAAAATTGTTAAGCGAAAGCCTCCTTCATTATCGTCCATATTATGATGCAATAATGTTATGCGCAAAATAAAATAATATTTGCAAGCCGGTATACATCTTTTCGTTAAAATTAAGCTAGATTTTTTTGTATAAGGTAGAGGTAGTCTTTTCTCCTACTAAGCCGTGGGGCATACTCGAACATATAAAAGGAATATAAAAATTGGTTGTCTGTAAAGTCGGTTTACGGACGATAGATTTACGTGATAACGTCATAATCATTTATGACTTTGACTTTGACTTTGACTGACTTTGACTTTGACTTTGACTTTGATTATTTATGTAATACAAAACTCAGGTGGAACGTTACGCGGAACGTTACTATTTTTCATGAGTGTTGCTGGTATTGATCAATTTATAAAACGTTATCACGTCAAAAACGTATTTTATTCAAAGTACTTACCACATACCTTTCCTGTAACCTTTACGATGCCTTCCATATTGTGTGGGCTTTGTGTGCTGTGAATAATTCAAACGTATCTATTATTAACATGGCGAGACTTTTATGTCACAGCTTAGACCGAATACCTACGATAGGGTTAAAGTTAACTGAAAAAGAATCTAGCGTTTATTATATGTCTGTCTGTATCGATCTGTTTCTGTTTGTCTACTATGTGTCTTTTTGTTACATTATAATAACTCAAGAACTACTGAAATCAAATTATATTGTTTTTAATATTTTACAACTAAAATTGAAATTTCCATATAAAAATATTTTAAGTTAATGAAACGTCAAGGAGCTGAGTAATATCCGTTAAAATAGGAACAATTAATTAGACATCGATGGCGTTTTTACTGAAACGGCGGCTAAACAGCGTTGGCTAATGGTTTGTATATAATGTTAGATGCCAAGAACAGTAAGTTTATTTATGATAAAACTTTAAGGAGTAATGACGGTCGCTGTGGCACAGTGGTTAGTGTCAGTGACATGACTACTGTGTCTCCGGGACCCTGGGCTCAAATCCCGGCAGGGGCAAACATTTGTGCGATGAGTGTAGATGTTCGTCCCGGGTCTTGGATGTTTATGTGCTGTGATTGTGTGTGTCCATGCTTCCCGCGATACAGGGAATCATAGTCCGGGGGTCTGAGTGTGATAATAAAAAGACTACTCGCTATTAGTAAAATAATATATAGTCAGGGATTATCCTTGTGTAAAATTATTCATAGCACAAACAACCCTCTATGATTTTATGTACATATAGTTCCTCGTAAACGAGAACACGCCGCGATTTGTAGTGTCGTCAGTCGTCGAAGACCTTCGCTGTTGCTTTCTTCGAGAAGATCCTTGCATTATGACACGCATAACTAACTATATAATTAATTATTAATTATACCTTTGAACTAACGACGGTTGTCTTGGTATAACATCCGTTTAGGGTCCCTTGTGGACGGTAATGAAAGATGGTACTGGTAGTGGACTGTATTTTAATTTAATGATTTTATTAAAAGCTGTAGCGCCTCGCTACGCGGGCTGTGGAGGAATGATGGCAGGCGTGCGGGGGGCACGCTCGGCAACCATCGGCTGCCGCCGTCACGAACTTCAAGCTGATGCTTGAAAAAATCAGTTGTCGACAGTTTAAACTGCCCCCCCCCCCCCCCCCCCCCCCCAAAGCATGTAAGCGCTAAAATTGGTCACCCATCCAAGTTTTGATCGGAGAGTACGTTGCATAGCACTACTGTAGGACAGGCCATACTTTAACTCCTACAGACGCTTTCAGGTGTATTAATAAACCTTTTTTTTTTCCTCGTCATTTCCATAAAGCGAATTTGAGCATGTTCTAACGTCTAAATATCGACGGATATTCTCTTCGGATTCCAACCTAGCGTTATTAGATTGTGCTTCTAACGGAGTTCAATAAAATATCACTTTATCTATAGACATTGATATATTGCTTCGCTGCTATCATTTTGCCCACATTCAGCTCTACTGTATACTTATTTTTCTAGATTAATAGGACGGCTAGTGGAGTGCTACTATAGCTTATATGGCAAAGCGACAGGACGGTTAATGATTTACGGTTATTACGTATCAAAAATGTATGAGACTCATTTCAGAAAATAAAATGCTCGGAATCCAAACTACCACCATAATTCACAGCTTTATTCTAGACCGGGTAATACAAAATCCAATATTCTATGTTAACAGAATAAAAGACAAAACAACATAGAGCACTTAAGAATGAATCCCTAAGCGACACTCAAGTACAATAAATCGTCCTCAAATCCACTAAAGAATTAAAAAGAACGAAACAAGATGGCGGGCAACGAAATTAAAAGCTACATCATAATCTTCATCGTTATAACGAGAGCCTCTACTCGGAGTTTTCTTTTAATGTGACATTTCTGTACAAGTAAAGTAGGGCAAGGTATTACAGTCAGTTTATTTTTTTTTCTCGCCCCGTGAATACATTCTTATTAAAGTAGGTTTAATGAAGATCACTTTTATTCACTGGAATCAATAAAACAATGGCTAAGGTTTATTACTCCCTGACAACCGCAAGAAAATCCGTTCAGTAGTCTCAGAGATCAGCGAAATCACTACTTTGTGTGAGATACACAACTTTTCGAACAACGACATAGTTTAAAAACTATAAAATGCCAACTTATACTACCAATGGTTCGTTTTCGACATTTTATTGAAGATAAATTGACATACTCCTCATTCGTCATCTTCCTACAAACACGGTTGAGGAAGATGGTTGGCAAACGTGTCAACTTGTGAGCGGGTGCAGTTTGCTGACATCGCTCTAGTGTGGATGCATATACAAATGAGATTAAAAATAAAGAAATATTATAAGTATATCGGGTGATAATAATGTATATTGTATTATATTATGTGTCCCATTATGTAAGTAATTTTTTTTCTCAATGGGGCAGATGCCTTTATTACAATAAAACACTACTAACTAATTATTAATTGTATGTAAAATAGTCTTCTGTTTTATAAATGTAAAAGTAAATAAATTATGTTAAATGTTATAAAATGGTACCGACATTGGAGTCATTGAAGAGTAGTGTCCTTAAAAAAAAACAATGATATTTTACACAATTATTAATTCAAATGTTGGAAATTCTGAAGGATTAATAATATGAAAGTATCTTTCCGTATCTTTTAGCATCACAACATATTATTTTTAGTAGATTCATATAAATAACCGAGGCTTTTTTTACTATTAGCTTTACCTTCGCATTTTATGTGCTATACTAGTTTAGCTCGACAGTTTCTCTCCAATTCCTGTATTATGCAGCAAAGTATATGTAGGCGCTTTACTGGAAATTTATTTGGAAATTGTGAGAAAAGAAATAAATAAGTGTGAAGATTTGCCAGTAAGAAGATTTTGTATCACTTTTCTATGCTCGTACATTACACATTAACACATCTTTCTATTTTAAAAAAAATCTTCTGTGTCAAATTATCCACCACAATACTGACGGAGTTCTGGAGTAATAAACTTAAACATAAAATAAAATGTATAACTGTATTCGGAATCAACTCCTTTGGAAGACTTTCAAAATTCATACTTTTTAACCGACTTCAAAGAAGAAGGTACTCAATTCGTCGTAGACTATTTGTTATGCATGTTTCACGATTTTTCGAAGACACCTGGACCAATTTGTATTTTTATTTCAGTTATACAGGTGGTCTTATAAACAGGTCAGGATCTGATGATGGGATACTGGAGAAATCGATAGAACTCTTTAAATTTTATAAGCACATATATTTAAAGTCATTTGGATATTTTTCAAGCATATAGTTTCCGATATGTGGAAGTAGAAAAGCTTAATGACTGGTCACATTTCCGTTAATAGAAACGATAAGTTATTATGGGACCCATATTTAAATACATAGCTTACTAATCAGTTTAATTCAATAAAAAATAACTTAACAAAAATACTATAAAATATTAAGTAAGTTATACCTATACGGAGCCAGCAAACAAACCAGTGCCCGATTTTAAAATATTTAAAAAAAAAACATGTTTTCTAAGTCGCGGGCACGAATATTTATTTTATTTTGATGTTAAACAATCCGTTTTACTCTAACAACAGTTATTGCCCACTAACGCAAAGCTGCTAATTGAAGTGGGATTACCAACCTATTTCTCCGCCGCTAATCCTCAACATTTGTGTTGCAAATTGTATATCCTTTATCCGTAGCTTATCTCAATCCGAGATCAGGGCTGAGCTTGTTTATTGAACCACCGGGATTTGTATGGTGTGCATAATTAAGGAAGATCAAGGACTTTTTTTCGTTTATTGACCAAAGGATTTATTCATGTCTACGATCGTATACAATCAACCCAGCGAAACGAATGTTAAAGCGCAGGTTAAGTAAATCAGCGTTTGTATGTTAGATAATAAACGAAGTAAAACTTTTTTTATGCAAAAATTGTTTCAGGTACATTTTGTCTCAATGCTCACGCGAGGTGGCATGCGGAGGCGGGAATATTTGAATATGCACTTGATACAAAAATTGTTTTTGTACCCGTTCCTCT
Organism: Apeira syringaria; assembly: GCA_934044485.1. NCBI lineage: Eukaryota > Metazoa > Arthropoda > Insecta > Lepidoptera > Geometridae > Apeira > Apeira syringaria. Next base: position 15,227,690 of record OW203658.1, read on the forward strand.
TATATGTGGTCTGAATCTAGTCTAAGACGAGACTGAAGAGTGACTCAATTTGACGACGACAAAGCTCTCTCTCATCAGCTTTACAGTAGGTATGAACGTTGTATTACTTCTTCTTCTTCTTCTGATTCTTTTGTTGCTAAATGGGATATGATGAAGGAATTTATAAGATGATTACAAATTGGTATATTAAAAAGTATTTGAAATGAGAAATGTGAAAAGAGCCAGTAATTCACAAATGGTACCAATATCGAATCATGGAAGGAATAATTATTATTATACAGTACTAGGCGAATCGCGGACGCAACCGCGTCCGCGAGCGCCCCGTATTCTCCTTGAAAAAGACCACCGAATGTGGTTGAAACTATAGTCGGAACTCTCTGACTTATTACGTGAGTAACTCCCGTGTTTTATACATTTATAATTATTATACAATGTAGCCGTAAGATTATGTTTCTACCAATTCCGTTCATTTATTACGTATGGATCAAAATTTAGAATCATTGTTATGATTTGAACACCTTGATCACAGTTTGATTTATAACTCTTTCATAGAAATTAATTATATCTCACTTGGTTAAATATGTAAAGTTATAAATTATTACCTACTCAGCTTCCTGACGTCTTATTGTAATGACAGTTTATCTACATGGGAAACTTATTGACAATTAAAATAAGTGAAAAGTAAATCCAAATGGGTGTGTATATGCCATAGTATATGCTGTTGCCATAATATAGGCTCTGCCTAATTTGGGACCTGAAGGCCTTGTGTTCACACAAGGAAAGGTTGTTAATAAATAAATAAATTCATAAAAATACATTCTGCCGTTCTTGAGTTATACATATATTATACAGACAGATTAGATAGACAAAAATAAACTCTAGATTTTTGTTCCGCTGGTCGTCCTTATTACCTCTTACAGGCTTCTGTGCAAATAATTTCTATGTATAGACTACCTAATTAGCCTTTTTATTACAGTACATGAAATGACTAAGAATATTAATAGAATAGAGGATATACATACCTAGTGAGCATGACGAAACGAATTATGTGTGTACATACACCGTTTCATTGATATATAAAAACAATGCTGATACTAAACTTTCTCCTTTATACATGTCAGTCGAGAAAACGTGTGTCGCTATAGATATCTCTTGTCTCGTATCGCTTTTGTAGTCAATGGAGAAGACGTCATGGAATATAGAAACTAAGTGGAGTGGCTGATTTACATAAGAGTATGCCAGAAACCGCTGTTAGGTCAACGATAAAAAACCTTTTTTGTATTAATATTATTGTAAAGAAGACATTAATAGATATATACATGCACAAACATAAGTAATGTACACAATTTTGTCTAACCTCTTAGAACCGATATATGAATGTATAAGCTGGTATTAATACATAATTATATTAACAATGATAATGCTCGCAGTAGTATCATAAATTAACTCAAGCAATTAGTTGCTTATACTAGTTTTAGAAACATTTTAGTTGAAGAATAAAAAAAAAACTTTGGTAAGAGATTGTTTCTTACTTTTTTCGGACTTCGAAAAGGTGACAGTTTTAAAGCTAACGCATGTAAGTAGGTGCTATGTTTGTCACTACTCAGCAGCCTTAATATTTGGATATTACAACATTGAGAATAGTTTTAAAAAAATGATAGAAAATATTAATAATTTGAATCCATTGATGAATGCGTAAGTACAATAATATACAAGAAAACTTACAGACATGATTTTACAACCCGTTTCTCCACCCTTGTCAGTCATATTGATTTTAAAAGCAAGAATGTGTTGATTTATGGTTGATTTCCCGCAGTAAAAACAATTACATTTATCAAATTTGTACATCTTTGTTTAATTTATGTTTGGAAAAATGTACAGCTCTTAGTTTAAAATTTTAGAAGTTTCTAAGAATTAAGAAAAGAAGGTTCAAATGTACGGACATACAGAATTAACACTTCTCTCTTAAGCTCTCTATACATTGATATATTTGAAAGCCCAAAACACATCTTTATTGAAAGACGGTATCATTGCGATCCCGTTCATGTATCGTTTCCAGCTAGTGCTTATGTTCTGCTGGGGAAGTCTGTTCTCATTTCTCGCGCAATAGGAGAAAATATTATGACCAGTACTTTATGCCAGCTCGCTGTACGCTTTATTCAAGGGACAGCAATATCTAACGGTTTATAAACATCGCGCATTTCTACGAACTATTATGATGAGTTTCTGAGAAGGGATGACATTGCGAAGGCGTATCCCAATATTGATGATTAAGTGTATGTATATAAGATTAGTAAACCTGTCTAGAAACAATGTGATTTATACATGTTATTTAAGTAATAGTTGCATTTTGGATAGTTCTTCTATTTTAATCATTTGGGTTGTTTATATTGCGTTACTTAATTAATATTCCTTAGTAGATAAGGAGTGATGCTGATCGTGGATGCCGTTACATAGCGAAATACGATAGAGTTATCAGCAAGCTTCTGTGAGTGATTTTAGTTCACAAGAAATAAACTAGAACAAAAAGATCGAAAATGGGTACAGCATGATTTTAGTAAGTACAAAACGCTGTGTGTGCTGTGTTATTATATTATTTAACCGTCAAAATAACCACCTAACTTCGGAATGTATCCTTACTTCTTTGAAGTTCTTCGTAGCTCAGTGATCAATGACACTGACATTAAAATCGCGTAACTAAAAATTAAATAAATGAACTATCGAAATCGGTTCACCCAGTCGAAAGTCCTGAGGTAACAAACATAAAATAATAAAAAAAACATACGGATCGAATTGAGAACCTCCTCCTTTTTTAATATTCGCGTCTCTGCCATGTTGATTAACCTACACAGTGTTTAGAATTACTAAACATCTTCTGACGAAATCTGATGCTTGTTCAATGACGAAATTAATAGGAGATCTCTTTGAAACGTAGGTTCGAACTATTCTTCCAAAGTAGAATTAATTACATGTAAATCTATCGGCGATAAATTGATTTTTGGATAACCTGTTAAATATAATTACATAAATTCATTTGCAAGAAGCTTAATTCGTTTATAAGTATTTGTCATTGTAGCCTAAAAAACGTTCTGTTACTTTTGCAATGCTGGAAATTGTGGTACTCAAAGCTTTTATGTAAACGACATATATCTTCTTACTAGAAAAATGTAGCTATCTATACTGTAAATGAAACACAGAACAAATAACTTTCATAGAGACTGTATCTTTACTAGTTTGTCATCCAACCGCTTAGGCGTGAAAGAGTAACAAACATACATCCACACGTCCATACTCACAAACTTTCGTATTTAACGCGCATTTAGGATTATTAGGATTTACGTCAGGTGCGTGTTTTGTTCCACGAAGCCACGAAAGATGACGGCAGGGGACCCAAACTAATATTGTAAAGGCAAAATTTTATAGGGGCGGGGTGCTACTTATGAATAAATTAACCAGGTCCCGGTCATTCGTATGATTAGTATTTATGGTAACATAATTTCATGTATATAATTGTGGTCTATCCGAAATCATAACCAAAGAGCATTGTTTAAAAAAAAATGGAACCGACTTCAACACTCAAAAGTGTAATATAACTTGTCAAACTCTATAGTTGGGGGTCTGACCCTAAAAGTTTAGGGTCAGAATTTTATTACGTAGATATATTTTTCTATTTTCTTCATCTGCGTTTGGTTTAAGCTTAGAATAAAATAGCTCATTTGAGTATACACTTCACCTTGAAGCTACTTTTCACTGTATCCGGCCCCTGACCATGAATGAACACGAGGCACATTAAGGGTGTAGACATAATCACCCTCATCGGCAATCTCTAGGTCAAGTGGTAAAGGGAGGTCGAGACATTTAAAGCTCATAATCAGCTGGTCTATGCGAATAAAACAATTATTGTGTGAAATATATTTCTATTACTAGCTGCGCCCCGCGGTTCCACCCCCGTGGACTTTAGCGAGTGATCACATCCGTGAAATTGTAATTTTGAGTCTTAACTGGTCCACAGGGTACATGTCACTTCTGTCTGTCGCTTTATAATTATAATTAAACAATTAGTTGTTTTTAGATGTTCTCATTATTGAGATTCTCAAGTATTAAGAGTTCGAGTCAAGTTTCGATAAAACCTTAGGGGGCTGAGTATAACAACGTATCAGTTTTAATTATGACCTTAAAATAAAACCAATTATGTGCTAGAGAAGAGCACATTGTACATACGAAATATTTTCTGTATATTAATTGGTTCAATCTTTATCTTTGGTCAAGATATAAACTAGGATGACATTTATACAAGTTGAAATATAAAAACAATATTTTTTTTTAATATTAATAGGGGGCAAACGAGCGTCTGCTGATTGGCTGCCTGATGTAAAGCGATTACACAGAATATTTTATTTTTTATGGCTAGGAATGAAACTTTTTACGCTATTCTTGTGGATTACACGAGTGCAGCCGCGAGCGGATCAGCTAGTAACAAGTGTTCGTGGGTTCTTGTTTTCAAGTGTACCATGATCCTACTAATTCGCACCAAAAGAAACGATGATAATTCTATAGAAGGCTCGCTTTTAATTTATTAATCAGAGTTATCTACAATCTGTAGGTCATGTCTCTGCCAGGGTTGGCGTAACCTTGGCTTAAAGTTAGCATGGATAAACAAGGCAAAGGTGAAGTGCTTAAGGTGAAGAATAGAGCCAATTGGTCATCTTTAAAAAGATTATCCTAATTAATAACTAAAGATAAACAGTCAAAAATATATATGTTATAAATCAAACTTTTATCTATAAATTGAAAAATTTAAAAAAACTATGTATTAAACAACTATGAGAAAAAAATTATCAAAGCGTTGTCTTTTTAAGATATAAAATATGATTCAGCTCCTACACTATATTGATTTTTAACTTGAAACTTAAACCAAAATAACATGTAACTTTTCGTTCTTAACTTTGTTCGTGGCAAATAAATACTTGTGAAACTGTTATCTCAATTCTGAACTAACTGAAGTAAGATCTACTTTGTTATTCTGAAGTAACTTGATTGTGTTATTTACATAGCTTAGAGAGTTTGTAATGAGAAGTATAGAAGCCGCGATGGTATAAATAAACTATTGCCATGAATTTACTTTCTTTGCAGTCTACTAACAACAGAAAAAAATAGTAATAACTGTGTGACATCATTAGACAGCTTATTTTGAAACTGACGTCACACTTAAGATTAACGAGTAGCCTGTATGAGTTACTTTTGTCATGTTTGAGAATATCACGAAACCCACAGTTTATTTAGGTGCCCTTAAGTATTATTCGATTGTTGAGTTCGAAAACTATCGCGAGTTCTCTGCATCATTATTGTAAAAGAACGGGCTAGGACTCACGTGATATTTAATGAAATTTTTCTTAGCAGTTTTTCATCTGCAAGTTGATGATCGTGCGAAGGAAGATATTTGTCGGAAGTGCAAATTCAAACCCACACCATAATGTTTTATTTTCTTAAGCTTACGTTTGACCGCTGTCTCTCCTGAGTGTAGCACGCAAGCTTAAAAGGTACCTATTCACCCTGTAATGTCAGTCTGACCAGCAATCTTCAAATTTGAAAATCTGTCACCATAATATGGTATCGAAACAGTTGTCCTATAGAGCCAGCACTTTCCTAGTGATCCCATCTTTGACCACATCGTTACAGACGATTTACTGAGACAGTGGCCAAATGCTTACAAATAATGAAAAAATAATTACTGTTTTGTAATTTTTGCACTACATAGGACAGATTTTCATAGCATCGAAATAACAACGAGTACAGATAGCAAAAACTATCAATATCGAAGCACTCTAGGAGATTGTAATGGACACCTACCCTTCGTGTTGGCTCGACAAATGACGACGAGAGTGGTTTGTACAGCTCTTAGAGAGGGATGCGATGCTCTTTTTGAGTATACCCGTCTATATCGTATAATACATTCAACTTGTATAGGAAATGGGCCCATGCCTTTATTAAAAGAAAATACTATAACTAATAACAATACTACAGGTACTATAAGTAACATTTGAGCAATTCACTAGCTATAGATAACTCAAATGCATATGCACTCATATATCAAATATATATATATATATATATATATATACTATGTTATATATATATATATATATATATATATATATATATATATATATATATATATATATATATATATATATATATATATATATATTTGAGTCATTATTCGTTTAAGCTGAACATACATTTCTGTTGTCACTCATTTGTTCAACCAGAAGCCACGATAATTCCTGGCTACAGGAGAGTTTGTATAAATTCTTTTTTAATTTTATTTTTTAATTTTGTTTTATTAATTAACGTGAAACCTATTTTCCGTATTGCCCTGTAGTGCACAGGAAAAACGACTTGGAACTTTACGAATTATTTTCGATAAAACATTTTATAATCTCAATCTGTGTAACTAAAAATCCCGAGCAGCAAAAATTCACGGTATGAAAGAAATTAACTACCACTTAATTATATGTACTAGTATATACGACCTGAAATTATACTGCGCTCGCCAACCCACATGCCAAGCGTGGCGAGTATTGGCAAATGCCCCCTATATGGGGGAGGTATAGTACCAGCAGTTGACGTCTTATGGCTGGGACGACGACGACGACTAGTATAGACATCATGACAGCCTAATTCCGATATTATTATATTTAAATTCGAAAGATAGTGTATGTTTGTACGTTTGCGAGCACACAATGCTATAATGGCTGAAAGGAATTACATGAAAGCGCATGAAGATTTATATGGAATGGAATAACACATACAAAACTATTGTAAAATCCGGTCAGTTCCTGGGGCATAATTAGATACATTTTCCCGAGTGGAATGGCGAAAATCTTAGTTTATGCGGGAGGAACCGCGGAGCACATCTAGTTTAAAATTTATTTAATGTACGGATGCAATTTATCAAATATTTTAACGGCATTGTCGCAGTCTGTGAAACTTGACAATCCATTTCCTAGATAGTTTTTTTAGAGAGCTGGATTAGGACCAAATCCTTGAGGATTATGTTATAAATTAACTTGATTTTAATATTATAAGCTAAGCATACCATTTTGAAACTTGAAAATTATCAGAGTTTTCCTTATTCTTTTTTATATTTATTCTTGGCTTTCCTCTAAGCGTACAACACTCAGTAATTTATGTTGACCTTTCCTCAAGGCCAATCAGGGATCTTGAGGTCACCGAGGGCCTCGGAGGCCTTAGGGGCCCGTGACAAATTGTCCAAGAAGGGTCAGCTTTTATTCAAAATTGAATCGCCTTCTAAAGTCATTGTTTTGTAATTCTGTTTGGCATTTCCTTTTTACGGGCAAAGGGAAGGAATATTTAGTTGTTTTTGCGTTGATGTAGACTTAAGCCCACTTGCACCAACCAATTTATCCGACAGGCGAAGCAAAAGCGAGGGCCATATTTTTGTCCGGTATGTACTTATCTAAGTTAATCTGTTCCTACATAATACATTCTGCATGCAGAATGTTTTGTTTTGATTCTGAAAATTATCGCGAGTTTCTTCCATAATTGTAATGTAACAAACCGACTAGGACTCACGTGGTAAACACTGGAAAATTACTCTCCGACCAGTTTCGAACTTATTTGCAGTACTTCATCTGGGAGTTATGATCGTGCCAGGCGGCGAGCGCGAGCCTCAGCACGTAACTGGCGTTGAGACGGCTGCGCTGCATCAGTCAAATTGTCCCGGTGCGCACTGTCACTTGAGTCATTGTCACTGAAAGTCTCATTGTCACTGTCACTTTGGTGATGATGATGGTAGGAGGCCGGTTTACACACCATGCTTGTCGTGTCGTCCTCATGTTTCCATAGCCCGGATGTATCGCCTATATTTAAGACTGGTATCCAGGCCGGCGGAATATGCCACCCATTATCCCGGTTGAAATTAGGGTGACGTCTAATTTCGATCGCCTCTCGAGCTGCCAACAGCCAGTTACGTGCTGAGGCTCGCGCTCGCCGCCTGGCACGATCATAACTCCCAGATGAAGTACTGCAAATAAGTTCGAAACTGGTCGGAGAGTAATTTTCCAGTGTTTACCACGTGAGTCCTAGTCGGTTTGTTACGTTACAATGTTTTGTTTTGTTACAAAAGGTATGTACAGTCATTCTATCCTCTGAACACCGTTTTAAATTATGCATGAATAACAATAACCTATTTCGAAACTTGATGTTTGGTTATTTAAAACATATTGTTTACTTTAATTACGATACTAACAGTTTCTACCTATATAATATTTTTTTGCTTCATACTTTCTACTGTGTGATTTTAAGTATTCTGGTTTTAATTTTTGAACTAAATTTTATTCTGTGTCTGTGTCTGGGTGTGTTATGTATATAAGTATATATATCAGTCATCAGGTTACCATAGCACAGGCTCTGCCTAGTTTGGGACATGAAGACCTTGTGTGAATGTTAATAAATAAATAACTAATAAAATATTTTGTCGGTGTAAAACTTCTCTAGCAACCCACAAGCATTCAAAATTTATTATTTTATTATAGTTAACACAAGCATTCATAATTTATTATTTTATTACACACCTTAAGGTAATTTTTTATAAGCATCTATCAAAAATGTTATTATCTATTTAATATTTCGATTGATTTATTTCATTTTCAAGATATCTTTATTCTCTGCACATTTTTTTTTTTATAACTTGCGTAAATTTTTCGAAGTCGAAGTCCACATGCGCCATACAATGCGCACAATATTTTGATAAAAGTTATTCTTGAACTATCATGGTACTGACTTCAACAAGTTATTTTACTGGAGATGGACTTTATTTACGGGGAGTGTTCTGAAGAACTCTTCAACCTTATTCCCGTATCAAAGTTTTACCACCGCGCTAGCCGACACCACTTTAAAACTCATCTACATATTATTGACTCATAAAAAACTCTGCGACTATTCCCATCGTTTTTGCGTTCTACAAAATGTGGAACGGACTTCCTCCCTCGGTGTTCCCAAGTAGCTATAATATGGGATTCTTCATAAGGAGTCATAACTTCATAAGTTCATAACAGAGTCTTAAAAAGGATTGGCAACGTATCGTAATGCCCCAGTATTGTAAACATCAGGCGGTCCGTCTGCACGATTGCAACCTATAACTTTAAAAAATGTCCGAATACTCCGACATGGCCTTTTTCCAAAACCTCGCCCTACTTGAGGTGATACACCTTGGTCAACAGTTTTGTCAATTTTCTTACATCCATCTCTCAGAGTTTAGTTAGTAGTGACTTCATGTAATTTTGTTCTCTCCTCGAGTTTTGACCCTTTTCCTCATTCCGATGAGTTCTAACATGTGAAGGAAAGTTCCTTATTCGTTTGGAAACTTATAAAACTTTCAATGTGTTTAGGAAGCCCATTAGAAAGTTACCGTGGTTGAACTTATACTTGATGTGGGGTAAACAAGTGTACTTATCTTTGAAACGCAAGTACTCACTTTTTAAGAAAGACTTTTATTTTATATGAACATTTGAACTTATAATGTTTTTTTATTCATTTTGGCTTTGCACTGTCTATATGTAGTAAACGAGTGTAAAGTGAGACATTCTTCAAGATTTGAAGATGGGTCTTAATATACAATCGATACAATAATAAAATTCTTTATTGCACTTACCATTTAAATAATCTTAACATTTATACATATACTCTTAAACTAAGGCAAATAAAACGGCTTATTGCTTATAGAGATTTCTACCAGACAACCTTTGGTAGATAGTGTCGTAATCAGTAGTAGTTAGTGCATAGCAGCGAAAATGTCCAAATCATCTTAGTATATAATTATTCGGATTATTCTCGACTTATGTCAGTAATAAGCATAAATGTTTATTTTTAAAATGTTTTTTTTTTTATCACACTCACACCCCCGCACTAGGACACATACAATGACATCACACAAACATCCAAGACACAGACGTAAATCAACGCACATCGCATAAATGTTTGCTCCTGCCGGGTATTCGAACCCAGAGCTCCATAGACAAGAAGACATATCATTAACACGGCGAACTTCGAAGTTCAGGCAAGAGTCTGTCAAAAATTTTACAGACCTCATTTTTAACCCAAATCCTGCCTTTTTTGTTATACAAAACTAACAATGTATAAAATTACATTGAAACTTTTTTTATCTTTACCTACTGCATTCAATATTCTGTGTACAACGACGCCTCGCTACGACGCTACCATGCTACGCCGTAGAGGCTGATCTTATTTACACGCCTAACGATTGCCCTGATATATTTGGGGCAAACACTCTGATAATTAACATCAGGTATGAGGTGATTAGAAACGGGCGGAGTAAAAATAAAAGCATTCAATTCTCATGAATATACATGAGATATAAGCACTATAAGTGAGATATTTATTTATTAAATATTCATATTTTCTTATACTTATGTTTTTTATGTTTACAGACTTAAGTATATCAAAAGGATGTCAAGGCTCAATATTTGTGCCCCTGAGGTATTGCTTGATGATACTCGCAAGATATATGTAAATTACCTTATAAATTCTTAAACAAATAAAATGTACCGACTATTCACGGTGTATATATGTAAATACACCTACTAAATGGTTTTTTATGTGATGTGATGACGGTACAAGATAATATAAACCCACCACTATATATACCCACAAGATGTTAAGTAGTAACCTGTGCCTAAAATAGATACAAATCATAGGGAACTACGCAACTGCGCTGGTCAACCTGAGGCATAAGGTTGGTAAATCTTAGGTGTCTATAATTTCAGCGGAAAACATATCCTTCAAATCGAAATAGAATCATGTGAACACTACTGCCTGGCGGTAGAAATTCAAATGATGACCATACTTCACCGAGCGTACTCTCACATTACTACTGCCTTATATTTTCAGGCGCTAAATTCGTAGTTGTAAAACTATTTGATTTATAAAAGTAATTCTAATTTTTGGAAGTTATAAGATAGTTGGCAAGTCTATTATTGAACTTTGGCGTAGGAAACATTACCAAACTTGATATCTTATTTATGACTTTTATTAAGCTAAACTATAGCACCACCACAGAAAGACTGCATTTGATAATGTGATTATGTACATTTTGAAGACGGATATCATTAGCTTTGGAAATTAAAATCAAAAAGATATTATTTACTGTACATAGTTTAAAATGCGGCCAACACTTTCAATTGCTTATCTTACCTTGCATTCCAGGACATTCCTGAAACAATACCATATCATAAAATATATGTATTTTTTATTAAACTTATTAATAGTAGGAAGTAATGATTTTTTAACTATAATAATATTATAAAGAGGGAAGATTTGTATGCTTGTAACTCATAAGCTATTGCACTGATTTCAAACATTCTTTCACCATTAAAATTCGGCATTAATATTGAGTAACATAGGCTATATATTTATAGGCATAAAAATAGGGATCCTTTCTAAAACTTTAGTCATGTAACCGTGGGAAGCCGGGACGGACCGCTAGTCGTATATAGTCAAAATATTACAGTTATACAATACATAAACAACCTTAACGAAGAGCACAGACGCATAATTCTTTTCTAAAAAATATCTGTGTAAAGACTAAAAATTGAGGTAGTTTCAAGTTGTGTATCAAGGAATAATATTTGTTAAAATTAATGTAATTGGTGCTACTGTATTATTTCACACTGTGGTCGTACGTCACCCTTGTTTGCGATTCACTCTATCACATCTACCACTCAGTTTTCTTACATTCTGATAATTTTTTGCTGTGTAATTTCTCTGAATAAGCTTTGTCTTCACCGCAGGGGCCGTTAACAAAAGTTGTGGAATTGAGCATTTTTATTGTTTTCATAACTGTGTTCTTTTCTTGATCACTAAATTATATTATAACTTTAATTTAACTATCAGACCAACGCCACAAGAATTCCACGAAACGTTTTATTCATGAGAGCTGATCGGCACGTTATCAAATCCCCAGCATGGTGGTAGGGTACTTTCGAGTGTGGTGTACCTAGCCAGGTGGGTACCTGGCTAGCTCCCACCCTCAAGTATGAAAAACGGTCACCAAACACATAGTGTGTTCAGGCAGCAGGCTTTGAGAGCCAGTGAGTATTCTAGGTCTAGCGTGATAGCATCTTCGACCACATCGTCACTGACCATCAAGTGATAGATCATAGTGATCAAACGCTAGATCTATACAGTATAATAATATATATATATATATATATATATATATATATATATATATATATATATATATATATATATATATATATATATAAAATATATTATATATATATATTATATATATATAATATATATTTTATATTTATATATATATATATATATCGATGATAATGTACGGATATGAATTGAATTAGAAATCGTAACTCAACGACGTCTTCTCGTTCGGCAAACCATAACTCCTGGAAACAAAGGTGTTCGCTTAGTGTGTATTTCCAGTGCTGACAGATGTAACCGAAACTATAGGCCTTATAAGCAAGCTCCAGGTAACAAAACGATCTATAGAGAGAGAGAGCTATGCTTGAGGTTTCCCTACGAGATCGAAGCTGAAATGAGGAAGTCGGAAGGAAACTAAACCTAAACAGGACCTTACATTTACACACTTAAGCGGACCAGCTAGTCAAAATGATAATGTGCAGGGTACATACCTAATAGAACTTATGGCATATGGGGTCAAAAGGTGCCTTGAGTGGAGACCATGAACTAGCAAGCGCAGCGTAAGACGTTCACCACTTACAAAGTAGACAGACAACCTGACCAAGATCGTGCGAAGTGGCTGCGGGCTGCTTCCCATCGATCCTTATAAAGATCAATGGGATAGACCTACGTTCAGCTGTGGACGTCTATAGATGAAATAATGATTATATACGAATGAAACAAAATAGTTTGAACTATATAAACTTTTTATGACTAACATTTTCTGTGGCAAGCGTGGGTTTCTATACAAACGTTTTGCTGGGACAGGTATATCCGCTAGCAAAACGTTTGTAACGTTTTGCTAGCGGATATACCTGTCCCAGTCTGACATTTTCCACTCTATCACACCCGTTCAACTCACTTTCGTTTCACTCGAATTTGATAATAAAGTATTCTTCTGTTGTGTTATTAGCCCCTTCAGGGAGCGGACTCGCTAGACTGTGAAATTAGAAATTTGTTTTGAATAGAAATTAAACTTCGTCTGTTATTGTATATTATTCAGATGTTATTACGTGTAAATGTCCATTTATGGTTGTTTTAAATATGTTTAAAGGAACCGTTTCCGGAAGCAGTTTTTTAAGTCACCTAACAGTCAGGCTAGGTCTTCTTTAGGAATAGGATGACGAGATTACAGAGTGGAAACTTAATATTTTTTATAATTAATGGATAACGTCCTAGCGACCTGGCGACCGAACGTGCAAATGTCCCTCGTGCCGTTGTGGACGAAAAAAGGAAAAAACTTGTGTGTTAAATCGAGACTTTCCTCAAACAGGTTTCTGATTGAAAGAAACTAAATTTGGTACAGTTTGACCCTACCACGACATAGATTTACGCGGTCATCGCAAAATAAACCATTTTTTGCAGCCACTCGTTTTCAGAACACTTCTATTGTTGTTTTATTGTTTCTGTAAGTGGCCAGTTCCGGATACTGTTAGTGTGACCTATGTATGTAAATAAAATTAAAATAAACAATCAAAAATGTATACATGATTATAAAAAAATAAACTAAAAATTACACCTACGTGCATAGATATACGTAGTATGCACACAACATTTACAACAAAAATATTTTTAAAGACTCATTAAGTTAGTTTCTCCTAATGTTTCTTGATAACTTTGATAGTAATTGCACTAACTTTATTAAGCTACAATTAGGGAAAGTTCACAGCAGTGTCGGTGGAGAATCGTAGTTAACCAACTTTACCGACGCGGAGAGATACGAAGGGTAGAGCTTAAGTATACATATTTACCATATTCATGTACATAAAATATATCGAAACTGTATTCTGCACTGCATCACGAATTAGTACCGCCACGACTGTAATATAAGACCATCCACTGGTGGATGGGAATTTAGTTATAAGGATTTATATTATGGAGAAAAAGGAAAAAGAAAAGGTGTTAGCCAAGCTAAACATCAATGGAGAAATCGAAGCCCATAAACTCGACTAGCTGTGTTACTGAACCAGAATTTCAAATAAGTGGGTACCTATAGTGAAACGAGCTCATTTAGGATGGCCGGTAAGGTACCGTCCTGTTACCAGTTCCAGATACCGCTGGAGCGATGAAGTTGAGAAAGACTTAAGCAAAATTATGCGAAGTAACATTTTATATAAAAAAATAAATTTGTATGTAACTTCTTCTTGTCTTTTTCCCACACTAGGTGGCGTTGTAACAAAATATTTTTCTCTGTTCTGTCGCTAGTCATCTCAGAGCTCACACGTTATAAACATTATAATCATTCTTCATACAGTTCATCCATACCTTTGCTTCCACTTTCTTAATGCGTACTGCCAAGGAATGGAACTCGTTGACCGAGTCTGTGTTTCCCGATACGTAAAATCCCTGGAGTCTTCAAGTCACGATTGAATAGGTACCTTCTAGGTTTGCGTGCTAAATCCTAGACAGCGTCATCACTTAACATCAGGTGAGACAGTTGTCAAACGCAAGCAATAAGCAAAAATAAAAATTCCTGTCCAGTACTCTTATCGATACATATTCTTCATTCCTTCTCATGACGTGCCCCTACCAAGCCATTCAATAAGTTGAATGGCTTGGTAGGGGCACGTCATGAGAGATAATGATAAGTCATTCACTGGCTAATATCAGACTTGTAATATACTGGTTCCTTATCTTGTTTCACGCATCTCTGCCACTAGACCGATAATTTAGGTATTCCCAATTTTCTTACTTGTGAAGAGGTATATAACAAACACATATACACACACAAACTTTCGCATTTATAATATTACTAGATACCGACTGCAGAGCCATCTGCCGGGCTGATTTGTGAATCGAAACCATCCAATGCGCCACCCAAACGCATACAAAAAATAATTTAAATCGGTCCAGCCGTTGAGGTCAGTGACATGTGACACGTACAGTAGAATTATATATATTATTATATATATTATATATAATTCTACTGTACGTGTCACATGTCACTAATATATATAATTCTACTGTACGTGTATATGTCACTATATATATAGCAGCCCGTCCCGGCTTCGCACGGGTGGACATAAGATTTTTTTTTTATTTTTACCTTTTATTTATATTTTTTGTGTATCGCGAAATTTTTTGTAGATATTGTTAAGTTCTTTATTATTGTAGAACATACTTTTGTTCTTCATCAATAGTTTCTGCAGCGCATGCAGTGAAAGACGTTTTATGGCACTTTTTTACACCTTGCGTTACGTTACTTAAGTTTTAGTAAGGATTCCTAATCTTTTCAAGCAATAAATATAGCCTATGTCACTCAAGGTGAATGTAGCTTTCTAATGGTTAAAGAATTTATGAAATCGGCACAGAAGTTTTTGAGTTTATTCAGTACAAACATACACACACTCAAAAACACAATTTTTTTCTCTTTATACTAGTGAAGATAGAATCAAAACTAAGAACAAAAAAATAAAGAGATGCTTGTGATGCTTTTACCAAGTCACCATGTCACCTTTCTTTTTTAATGCTAACAACTTGTTGCTAGAAATTTTTTTTAACATATCTACATGGCAGGTTCATATTACAAGGTTATATAATGGTGATAACAAATGGTGATAGTAAATAATGGTATGATATTCTAAAAACAACCTATTTAACTATTATTTTATTTACTTCTTACACCCCCGCACTAGGATATCCTGTGTCGCGGGAACACACACAATAATATTACGCAAACACCCAATACCTGAGAACCAACATGTTATGTACATAAATGAACTTGCGTTATAATAATCGATTATAAAAACCATTTGGTTTCTTTTTTACCATAGACCTACGTATATTCTGGTTTCTACTCATTTAAAATTGAGGGGCTTCTCCATTCGATTGTATTTTTATTCTTGTTACTTGTGAACCCATATTTATGAATCAATAGTAAAGATTTCCAATAATTTTACTCGAAGGGTTATTGAACAAAACGTAGGTATTTGCGAATCAGTATAGCGACATTAACTACTATTAATTAACTGTTAACAGTAATTAATGTTTATTTGTTAGTAGCACGAGTGTTACACACAACAGAGGCTTTATTGAAACAATATTGAGTGTGTATTAGAGCCAGGTTCCTTGAAGAGGTTTGTGTATAATTACTTGTGTTGGTTCAAAGAGAAGTTCGTAATGAGACGATGTTTTGAGATGTGTGTACACAACAGCTGTGATAATATTACAACTCACATTAGACTGGCTAAACTTTCGACGGCTACGTATAACTATGCTTCGTATAGATATATAGATTCAGTTTCAGATTCAGATTCAGATGCATTTTATTGTTAACTGTGTGTACATATACAAAGTTCTTCAAAATATCTAATAATTGTTTCAACAGTTACGTCCACAACGACATACAATATTTGCTTAATTAATTAATTAATGTTTAACAATGTCAGATTTATCTAAATGTATACATAAAAAAAGTCAATTAGATAGTTTATATTATTATTTCTTATTAATTGCGTCAATCTTACGTTATGTCAGGGATAAATTTATCATTAAGAAATTCTTTTATATTATAATAATGTTTTAATACTAATAAATTGAACAATTTGTTCTTGAAAATAGTCATACTTTCCGATTCCAGGATCGTTTGTGGTAAGTGGTTGTAAATTTTCGGACCCATGCCACAAACGCCCTTCGTAAAACACGCACTTCTATGAACAGGTGTTTTAAATTTGCTATTATATCTTCCGTTTCTACGGAACTCAAATAGATTTAAATTATTTCTAACAAACAAAGAAATCTCATAAATATAAAGACAGGGAAACGTCATTATCTTTAATTTAATAAAATATTTAGATCAACTCTTTTGCAAATCATAAAATGTACATGAAAAGTATATTTCGAAGTGATTGTAGCTTAACGTTATACAATCGTTATTAATTATTCGTATATTACTATTTTACATGTATTTTTAAATTTCATACCCTTGATGCCCATAGAATGGAAGATTATGGAGCACCATCATATGTTAGCCAACAAGTTTTAATTAAATTTACCTACCCATTTTCTTGAAAAATAAATAGATTTGATTGATTTTTAACCTTTTATGTAAACCAAGAGGTTTAAAGTGCATAAAATATCTTTAATAAATGGTGCTTTATTATATTGGACCATAATAATAATGATATGCATGTTTCTTGTCATAATCATCTCAATTATAAAATAAAAATCGTTATTTACCATTTATTAACCGACTTCAAAAAAAGGAGGCTACTCAATTCGACCGTATATATGTTCTTTTTTATGTGTGTTCGCGGGTAACTTCGTCGTTTATGAACCGATTTTGATGATTATTTTTTGTTAGATAGAGTATACTTCCGTGGTGGTCCCATTTAAATTTCATCAAAATCGGACAAGCGGTTTTTGAGTTATACTTCAATAACTGAAAAGTGCTACGCGTATCTTGATGATATTATTGTCGCGGTTGAAGACATCGCAGAACACACAATGACAATTAATTATTATTGATCCCGTGAGTAGCAACGGTCACTGAAAAGGGTGAAAAAAAAATTTTTTTAGCAAAAAATGCAACCGACTTCAACACTCAAAAGTTTGAAATAAATTGTCGAAATCGGTACCATGAGCACAATATTGTGATGATAGTTACTTTTGTGTGAACTATCATGGTACCGACTAAACATTATATTAACATTATATCTAGTCAATACAATGTCATCATGAATAAATAAATAAATTGTTGGGAAAAAGCATTAATACTGGTAGGACTGTAGAGATTCTAAATATTTTTTCTCCCGTCATTTATATATATTCCTACGATTGTGTAATTGTGCTTTGTTTTAACACTTGTTGTTTGTTGCTATTGGTCTCTATCTTCTTGTTATTACGTATTTTTGTTAAGTTTGGTTTATTAGTAACTTGCGAAAAATATTCGCAAAATGGATCAGAGCCGAGTCCCTCGAGATCAACAACAAATATGGTTGCTGGTGGAGAATTAGTTGGCTGCCCAGTATGGTGACGACATTCCCCGACTGTCCCCTTACCATTGTAAACTCAATCCTTAATACCGTTGTGATGTGGCAAGCATAATAAGGTCTTTATGTGTAATTTTCTGACATATTTAAGAACGCTGTTACTCATTATACTTTAGATTAAGTATGTAGAGCTTATAAATACGTACACAGTGCATAATCACTTTTAGTCGTGATTCGAACAATAGTCAACAAAGATATCAAAATAGGCAGGTATTTCCTATTAAGGAAATGTAACCGGAAGCTTCGCGCGCTTTCCTACGCGAGGCGTCTGTAAACTAAAGCTGCTCTCTGCTGGTACCGTCTTTCTTAGTGTCGGAGATAATGGTTGTGATTCTGTTGTTCAATTAAACAAAGAATATTTATATTATGAATGTTCTTATTGTAATAATGCTAATTTGTGATTCAAATCCTTTTTATATATTTTTTTCCAAATGCGGTTGTGGTTACGAATAAAAACTTTATTAGTATGGTAAGTTAATTTCAACTTTATTACATCGCATTTCTTATTACTATTGCCATTATTTATTATCGGATTTCCAATTATATATTACAATTTAATTGCATTTAGCAATCTGGGTATTTTTCAAGAATATGTTCTGAAGAAAAGTACTAAAAGTCAGTTAGTATAGTTTCTAAACTACTGTTTTTTCATTGCTCATTATCGTTCTCTTGTGTAACGTAGTCAATCTTGCTATCTATCGGTGTGTTTAAATATGCTCCCATCTAAAATTGTACTTTATACGGCCAAATACATAATGCAATAGAATCTTAATAATTACGTAAAACTGTAAATTAATCTTTAAAACGCATGTATGTAAAACTTTAAAGACTAACTTTAACTTTATAGGTCGCGTTTCGCCTAGTACTGTAAATTATAGTCGGAACCCTATGACTTACCTACTACGTGACTAATGCCTGGGTTTTGTACATTTATAATGTGTCAAAACCACATCAGTTTGATATAAAATGTGTACTGTTTATTATAATATATTTTTAATATCACTTTATTTTAATCTTCCATGTACAGTTGCACAAAATATATAAATGACAGTTTACGTTCAACTATAAGAGGTTGCGATTGGAATGTTTTTATTTTTCAGTAAATCGTGGTCGAGCCATTTATTTTCCTCAATTGATTTTCTGACAATGCACACTCTGAACCATCGAGACAGGTATAATAAAAATCATGTATTGAATCAAAGCTCTTTATTTCATTTTAACCGACTTTAAATAAGGAGGTTACGCAAATCGGCCGTATTTTTTTTATATAGTGTTTAGCGAAATACAAAAAAAATTAAGACAACATATACTTAAAAATAAATCTACATAAAATCTGTAGGTCCCATAACTAAGAAAAGGCTTGAACACAAAATGTATGATCATCGTCGTCCAAAATAAGTACATGTAACTAAATTATACCCAGTTTCCCCCACTTTTAGGATTATGTTCATTGCTTGCACGCTGCCGGTTCAGACTGCTTGCTGCAGCTAAGCAATTAATCTGCTATTCACTTCTCAGAGCGCTTAAAACGGAATTAACTTCAAAAGGGTTTCAGCTGTCAAATGATGAATAAGTTCTTAATCATTTTGTCAGTTTAGTTGCAGAATCGTCGAGAGTTCAGGAGTTGACTTAATTCTCACAAGCACTGAACAAATTCATTAAGTTGAAAGTGGCAGGAAGATTTTTCAAATTAATTAATTATTCATTTTAATTTGTTTTCTATACGTACCTAATATGAATATTAGAATATGAGGCTGATGATCCTACTACCCTAATTAGAAGATCTCGTCATAAACAAAATGTAGACGCAAACCAGATTATTTCAATTAAGAAATTGTATTTAATTATTTAATCTGAACATTGTAATTTAGTATTGTTTTCTGAAAATAACGTTTTTTGAAGTGAAAACTTTTTTAGCGGCGCTGTGCACTTTCGAATGGGGAAAAAATTTTAATCTCGCGTCAGGACACCTCGCATCACAACGTCATCGAATTCGTAAGACGGAGGGAGAGTAAGTAGAACGCCGTTAAGATTTAAACTTAAATGTGTTACGTATGAGGAACATTTTCGTTTGTTGGTCATTTTTATTTGATAAAGTCATTTTGTTAAAAGTATTAGTTCTCATCTTCATCGTTATTAGTGAGTTCGGTAATGAAAACGCCGATATTATAAAGAAGAAAGATTTCATTTTTTTTAAATAACGTCACGTTAATTCTATGAAAGTAATAAACTTAAATACCTTATCTCATGTTTTGTTTAATAATATTTTTTCAACCAAATTTGAAAAGAAATGCTGGTGACATTATAGAGTTACTCGAAAAACTATAATGATACGTATGAAATATTCTAAATGAATTGATAGTTGAGAAAAGAGTTGATAGTTGATATACCAAATAAAATATTCACCAATATAATGTTTTTTCCTTTGTGTACATTATTTTCCACCGTCATAACATATTCACCCACCGTATTTTCTACAAAAAATATACCTTATTCTGGAACATTTTTCGTTGACTTACCGTAGATAAACGTTTTTTCCCTCTCCATTGTGACCTACATCCTAAAATGACAAGATTCTAATCTCGGGCTCTTTATTAGAAGAGCAGAAAATGCTGTTTACTATTGAAATTAATATTGTGACCCGTGTTATTATCCAAAGTATCCCACCAATATTACAGAGGCGAAAGTTTGTAAGTGTGTATATTTTTCTTACTCCTTCACGCTCAAACGGCTGCATCGATTTCTATGAAATTTGGTATGGATATAGTTTAGACCCTAGATTAACACACAGGTTACTCTTATGCCGAAAATAATTGATATTCTCGAGGAATAAGCAAACAATTCAAAAACCTCTGTTCAAAGAACTTCTTGACGCTCAAACGGATCTACCGATTTCGATGAAGTTTGGTATGGAGTTAGGTTAGACCCTGGAACAACGCACAAGTTACTTTTATCCCGGAAAAAGTCTAGTTTTAGTGGGATAATAAAGGTAGCGGGAAAATCGTATTCTACGCGAACATTTATATAAAAATCACCAGTATGTTTATTTTCCAGTTAAATAAATCTGTTTTATTATTGTATATTTGTTGTGAAAGGGTTAGGCTTGTAATAGGTGTTTTGTGACAGAGTTTTAATCACAAGTAAAAAAAAAAAACTATACTCGCAGAAAACAAATGAAAACTCCAAGTAATAATGAAACTGTTCAATGCAGGCAAAATCTTTATTACCAAGCGAGTCTTGATAACGTGAAATATCCACTTCATTAAAAAATAATTTTAATACACGCCTGTGTATTAAAAATTGATTGTAGGTACGTCTTGTTTCATATTACGTTATAAGAAATATTATTCTAATCATTTCTTTATCCATATTACAAGGTTTTTTTGTAGACTAAATCACGAGAATAATCTGTTTTTTAATGTTTTTATAAACCATAAGATTTTATTTTCCTTACATTAGAAAAATAAAACCTCTAATTAATATTTTTGATACATGTTAAACACAGTTTCCCTTCTCAGATAATCTTCGGGTGAGTTGTGGTAAAGGGAAGAGGTCAACGCGTAGGTGTATCTTTAAAAGTATGTTTTACTAAATCGCACGATGCTTGCGTAGGTAGTAATGGATATTATTTATTATAATTTTCAAAAAAGATATTTGAAGAAAAATAAAACATATATGTACTTTATTTAGATACTTAGATAATGGTAGTGATTTGCTTGTTCAACTGAACTAAACTAAAATATTGGAAAACTAAATCGCTTCTTATACGGTTACGATAAAGTCTAAAATAGTATGAGACTTATAAATAACATCACGAAAATTAAATGTTATGAAATTTATGAAATTTGCGGGTAGTTTTAGCGTAAACTAAGTCGCCACTTATTTGGTGCCTATTAAAACTACCCGCAATTGACCAGCAATGGAATAAAACTCGTCTAATATTAGTGAAAGCGTTGTATGGAGTTATACGAATTTGAGTTTTAGCGTAAATAGAATGAATAAAACGAGCTATTTCAATTTGAAGAATTTTAGTGAATTTTAGCTAGTTCGTGTGATTAACAGAATTAGGGCCAATGTCTACTCGTGTTTTGAATTCACTTAAATTGTATCTTTGGAGAAACAGGCTGAGGCCTAAATTCTACTCCATGGCTATGCGCATAATAATGTGGAATGAAATGTTCGTGCACGAGCATAACGTCATAACTAAGTATACTAGTGTATACTTAGTTATGTTATATATCAGCGTTGTGTGATTTGTGGAATGAGGAATGAATAATCAAATTATATAGCCCATGGTGACTCTTCTTACAGGTACTTTGTGTTATGGTATATATATATATAATATGTATCACTTACTCTACAGAACAATTGACATTTCTCTTCAATTGCTAAAGATTTTTAATTTCAACAATTTTTTTTGTCCATATTATTAGGGAATAAGATAACATACGCATTCACCTCATAATAATAATTACAGACATTTTCTTTACGAGTTTCTGCATGCTTGTAAAACCCCGACAGAACAGGAGTTCTGGGAGTTAATGGGAGGTTGTTAGTCTCAGAAAGAGGAAGGGAATGGAAAGGAAAATTCTGTACTAAAAAAACTTTATAGCTGTATTCAAGATCTATTTCTAAACTTTATTATTCACAGCTTCGAAACTACCGGAGGCTGATGATAGTGAGAATGGCAGTTGTAAACCCAAATAATGGCGTCTAATCTCTTTCCTCGAGTAAAGTGTAGGTGACAAATGACAGACGGTAGCGTTAGAGATTAAACACGGCCTTGTCGAATATTATTGCTTGTAAATAAATAACCATCCAAGGTGACTCGGACTAGTGAACCGAGGGTTCCGAACAAACTTGTAGGTATTTCATAAAAATGAGTTGTAACCATAAAAACATAACCATGTAACTATATTAACCATAAAAATAAAACCCAAATCGTCTTGCAACACAATCGTAGTTTCTGATACATCAGAAATGCTATTTTAATTTTCCTGTAAGTTGTTCCATTGTAAGTGTCAACATTTTCAACATAAAGCCGAATCTGTTGATTTAATAATCTTAGAAGTTCTATTATATCTACAAATGAATGCTACCTGAAAGTTTGACATAAAAATAGTTAATATTAATTTACGTTTTACTTGAGAATAATGGGTTTTCACAAACATGTTGGCGACTAACAAAGTAAAACCACGAGCTCTTTTCTCAAGCATAAAATCCTAAACATTGATCAGAAAATGATTAAATATCTAGAGATAGTAATTGTACACGATAAGATTTGGATTTTTGAGTTTTCGCATTCGCACGCGTGCCTGTCTATTGTGTTAAAAAATGTATCGGCTAAAAGTGAGGGCTAAGCGGAGTCACGAGCGGCATAAAGCTTGACTTACTTTCAGAGCGACAGCGCTTCTCGTATCGCCCGCACACCGCTTTGCCGCCGCCTGCGCCGTTTTCGAAAACGTAATTTTGGCATTTTAGTTTTAATATAAACATCCCTCAATACAGGCTAGGCCAGCATCGTACCGAAAATAATTATACCACTTCTCAGGTGAACTACATGGTTTAATTTTATAATTCTATCTTTATTTACTATAACTATTTCTATATTTTCCATCACCATAGTTTACGAAAAGAAATTTTATTAATGGTTCTAACTAAACTTTTGTTTTACGTAGGTAGGGAATATTTCTCTTCTACTATACTTACTCCCTCGTTCATATTGTCATGGTTAAAATATTGTTTCCAAAACTATATTATTATCGGTAGCCTAAGGGTTCAAAACCAGAGTATTATAATTTAATATTCTTAACTACTCAAAATATAAATAGTTAGATTATAATATTTGTACGTATTACAACCACAATAAAAACCTTGAATCGGAAATAATCATAAAAAGTAAAAAAAAATACTCCACTTATTTTTTTTAATTTCATATTACACCACACCTAAGAAACCTCCCATATCGGATGCCGCCGCCACCGCGACCTTGTTCGCACTTCCATACAATAAATATACCTCTACGAGCTCCGCTAGCCGCCCTACGAATTCCGCCTACGTAGCCAATTGTAACGAATGTTGCCCTAATCACCCTTACTTCGGACCTTTGATGTTTGGTCACTCAGCTAATTGGTTCATGTTTGCTTGTCCAAGTATTCTCGTGTTGAGTTATAGATTGCACTGTCGGCTCTGCTGTACACATTTAGAATTTTTAATCAAGGTACGCAGGTTATTACTTACCATATATATAAAAACTAGTTGCGCACCGCAGTTATAATCGCGTGGCGATGATGATTATGATGATGAGCCTATGACAATCACAAATAACGTTGCTATCTATTGGTAAAAGAATGTACAAAATCGGTTTAGGAGATTCGGAGAGGTTGTAGGGGTTCACCCCTATAACCGGACAAACTCGCAAACTTTACTTTTTTAAATATTAATAATAATAATAGTTATTCTTAAAACAAAGTTATTCTAATACAGATGTTCATATGTATTAATTCAAGTGATAATATTCTTACAGTTAGTTTAATATTGTAAACTTGACTTGCATTGTTATAAGGCCAATAAGTTATTCTTATTCTTTGATTAAATCAACAAATTGAGAGCTTAATATATTCCACTGAGGTACATTCTAACAAATATATATCTAATAATCTCCGCTTTTACATAACAAAGCTTCTGATGGAAACTCTGCGTTGTGAATACGAACTTTCGCCGCTCTAAGTGAAACCACTTACCAACTACGGACCGAGTTTCCTCTACAAGTAATTATTGCTAAGGTTTTATGATCCAAACGCGAGTTTGTAGAAACGAGGTCGTTTCAACATTTTACGAGTGCTGCAAAGTAGCGAAAATTTATTGTTATAAGGCTTTTACTAAGTAGTACCTGGAAAAGAAAAGGTGAATTCGTAGCGCTTAACGACGAACTAAAAAGAACCAATGATTGACGTTATGTAAATTATAACACCTCAAATTTCATCAGAATGTTGTTACGTAGGTAAAACAGTTCTCAAACCAACTTTCACTGCTCATCTATGGAACATTCTAGACGCTTTCTTGTAAAAATAAACATCATCAATGTAGGAGAACTCAAATATGTTAAGTATTAAGGATACGGATAATTACTAAGGACATTATTAAGGATAATTCAGAAACATGCTCCAGCTTTTTTATTAAGGATGTTAGCTATCAGTAGAATGTTTTTTCTAGCCTCGCAAGGAAAATCTCACTCCAATCAACGATGCGTGATTGGAGTTAAGGACAATGGTCCGTTTGGGAATTAGAAAGACGTGACTATCTGCCTGCCTAAAAAAGTATCGATAGAGTAGAAATGTACTTTATTTAAACTTTTAATAATGCTTAATAAAGGTCACTTTGGCACAAAACCCCAGTGGGCTTGTGACCCTTTCCATTATACTATTTAAGTCGATTCCAGCACTTAGTTTATTGAAGAGGAATTTACTAGCTCGATCTACCTCAATGAACATTGCGGTTACGTAGTTATAGATAAGGAGATGCTGCTAATTTTTTCATCCAAACGAAATCCACCACGACGTAGTTTGGAAGCGAATACCCTAGTAGTGGCACTTGGCTCAGAAAACAGTTAGTATAATACCGCGATCCCGTATTCGAATCCCGGCTGGGGCAATTATTTCTGTGATGAGTATAATATGTTTGACTTCGGGTCTTGGACACTTCTGTAATGCGATTGTGTGTGTCCTTACCTCCCATGACTCAGGATATCTTAGTACGGGGTGCGTGATCTTTTTATCAGACAGTCTCAACTTTGCCCTCAGATTGAGATTCTTATTATAAAAATAAAAATATAAAAAGTGTATATTGTTACAATATTTAGCAGCATCACTTTAACTACAGGTCCATTTTAAATCATCCTAAAGACATTATACTTATGAGCACTTAAGTTTGTGGGGTTTATGGGCAAGGTTATGGGCTCCAATAATTGTGGGGTCAACTATAAGTTAAATGGGTTCTAAGCGCGGTTTACCCATCTTGAATTATGAGGGAAATGATGTAGTTGAGCAAAGTAGTGGAGAATAGATTTTAAAAAACGTGCCAATTTGTATAAAATAGAATATAATATTTTTGTTGCATTAAATGTTGGTACATATAGATGGATTAATTTTTCAATTCTGAGCCTACAACATTTTGCTGAAAACCAGCACGTAAATATTAATTGTAATATTGAAACATAGACATAACATTAAAAATACAAATCATACATGCACTAAATTTTCTATTTATTTATTTATTTATTATTATGATACGCCAACAGTGTAGATATTATATATATCAATGTATCATTAACTCTAAGATTATGACAGAAGTATGTATGAATATCTATGTATTTTTATTAAAACTGACGTGGTTTTGACACGTTATCAATGTATAAAACACGGGAATTACTAACGTAATAAGTCAGAGGGTTTCGACTATGGTTTCAACCTTATTCGGTTTTTTTCAAGGAAAATATGGGGCGCTCGCGGTCTCGGTGTGAGAAGACCACCGAATGTGGTTGAAACAATAGTCAGAACCCTCTGACTTATACGTGAGTAATTCCCGTGTTTTATACATTCATATTCATCATCATCATCTCAGCCATAGGACATCCACTGCTGGACATATGCCTCCCCCATATAGGAAGGATTTGCCAATACTCGCTACGCTTGGCAGGCGGATTGGCGAGCGCAGTATGGTTGCTGATCCTCAGAAGGCGCTGCTGCCCACGTTCTGGTACGTGATCCCTTAGCCGACTTGATATTCTACTGGAAAAAAATTTAGCTATAATTATACATTATTTATTTACTTTAGGAATCTACTTGAACGCTTATCAAGTTATTTATAAATAAACTATTCATTTAAAAATATACATCTTTTACTAAAGTTTTGATTAATAATTTATATTATTTTGTAAGTAGTCAAATTAAAAAATATGTGCATTAGAGTACCTTATTAATTTAATATTTGGAGTATCATGCCAACCAAAAGATTTGTTTACGTTGTCTCAGGATTCAGTATTTAATTTAAAAAGTCCTCAATGGAGAAATTTCGCCAATAGAGGCGTAATTTAAAAATGTATGGTGCATGATAAAAACGAAAAAATTTAAGATAAAAAAGAACTTAATAAAAGTGTTATGTAAATAATGATCTCCGGTGGATCACGGATCAAAAGTGTTGAGGAACTGTTTAGGTTGCCCTGAACAAGGAAAAATATCAAAAGATGACCGCCAACCTTCACTGATGGAGAGGCACCGGAAGAAGAAGAAGGTGGATCACGACTACCTGCAAGACATCTTTCTATTTAGTTACTTGAAGCTTCAGAATTGTACAAAAACTACTACACAGACTCAACCAACTGTACGCATTAGCAATGTCAAACCAAAACGCGAGTATGAGAAGAGAGAATCTCAAATTATCATGTCAGTTATTATCAACAGAGAACCAAACAGATGGTAATTTACCATTGATTAACACCCGTTTGGTACCGGCCGTGGTGGTACCGGCCTAGATTAGTACTCCCCCATCTCTTCCCGTGGGTGCCGTAAGAGTCGGCTAAGGGATAACGTACCAGGAGGTGGGTAGCAGCGCCTTCTGAGGATTGGAAATCATACTGCGCTCGCCAACCCGCATGCCAAGCGTGGCGAGTATTGGCAAATCCCCCTTATATGGGGGAGGCATACGTCCAGCAGTGGACGCACATGGCTGAGAAAAGAAAAAAA
The DNA here is from genome assembly GCA_934044485.1 of Apeira syringaria. Taxonomy (NCBI): domain Eukaryota; kingdom Metazoa; phylum Arthropoda; class Insecta; order Lepidoptera; family Geometridae; genus Apeira; species Apeira syringaria. The sequence continues at coordinate 15,255,669 of OW203658.1, forward strand.
AGAACACCCGTTTAGTAGTTGGTGTAGATATAATAATGAATAAAAGTATAAAAACAATATTCTTGATATGCAATAAATCTTATATTGTTTCTCCAACTCTTACCTATTTTCTCATGGAAAAGTTTGTCCCTTTTCCAGTCCTTTTCTTTTTCTTTTCTATACCAGCTGTAGTTCCACCTAGGCACTTATAAGACAGATTATATGATACCATTTTTTTTCTTTATGTTTAGTTGTTAATGAGAAGAATCCTTTTAATTCTTCACCTCAATAATAACAGTCAGATAGATACTACCAACGCATGCGCTAGTGCAAGTACCAATAAACATTATTTCTTTGATAGCGTGGTTTATGTTGATGGTAGAATTGAAACAGAGGCACAGTAGTCAGTCGCGCGAACACGTCTCCCTTCCGGCTCGTCACACCTACACTGTCGACATGCACGGAGCCCACACTTGTGCCGGCGCCAAAGTTTGAAATTTGCCGCCCACTTTCCTGTGACACTTCCTCAGCTTGGCAAATTTTAATCGCCTTATCGAGCGTGAGATCCTCGCTTCGCGGTAAGCGGTCCCTGACCGCAGCCTGACAGACGCCGCAAACAATCCGATCCCTGATCAAATCTTCTTCTAAAGATACAAACTCACAATTTTTACTGAGTAGACGCAGTGCCGTAACATATTGTTGTATCGATTCGCCTTCTTCTTGATTCCGCGTAAAAAAATTATATCTTATTAGCGTAATATTTGGTTTAGTTCCATAATAATTATCGAACTTTTTTATCAATGTGTCGATGTCATCCCGGTCCTCTTCTTTCTCGAAAGTTTACTTTCGAGAAAGAAGAGGACCGTTTGATAAATATCAAAACCGTCGGACCCTATCAGGTTGATTAACAAACCAGCCCGAACACTCGCTGGTTCTTTGTGCACTCCAGATGCCTTTATAAACAATATGAATTGTTGCTTCCATTTTCTCCAAGCGTCAGCCCGACTGACAGGCCCACCGCCGCCGCCGTCCATATTTAATTCGGCCGGCGGTCGAGCGTGCTCCATTGTAATTCACTGATTTACACGGCGTAATCACTATAAAAACTTGTTCACTACACAACTTGCGACTGTGGTTATATTATTATTAGTATTTCACTTCTATTTACGCTATATTTCCGTGATTTTACATTTTTTCACCGCTGTCACCATGTTGTGATGTCAATGAAACACGAGAGCGGGACAACAACTGATTTATTTCATTTGACGTTTGAACTAGGTACCTCCCACTTACACATAATAATTACTACACTTTCCATCTAGAATGTCTCGAGGAAACAAAGTTTGCTTTATTTCTCCTCTATTACGCTATGTCGTTCGACAGATCATGCATATTCATAACAATGTCGCCTCCAAGTTAGTTTGTACAAAGTTATTCATTTGACTTCTACAATGAAATGGGGTTATTAATTAAATGTGATTTTAGCAATTCATATTTTGGTTTGATATAAAGATCATATTCCGTTAGTTACACTTAAAACATATTTTTAACCGACTTCAAGAAAAGGAGGTTACTCAATTCGACCGTGTATATGTTTTTTTATGTGTGTTCGCGGATAACTTAGTCGTTTTTGAACCGATTTTAATAATTCTGCCATGGTGGTTCCATTCTAATTTTATCAAAATCAGACAAGCGGCTTTTGAGTTATACTCCAATAACTAAAAAGTGCTACGCATATCTCGACGATGTTAATGTCGCGGTTGAAGACATCGGAGAACACACAATGACAATTGATCCCGTGAGTAGCAAAGGTCACTGAAAAGAGTGAAAAAAAATAATTTTTAACAAAAAATGGAACCGATTTCAACACTCAAAAGTGTGTGATATGATAGTTCACAAAAGTAACTATCATCACAATATTGTGCTCATGGTACCGACATCCACAAGTTATTTCACACTTTTGAGTGTTGAAGTCGGTTCCATTATTGTTAATTTTTTTTTTCATATGTCAATAAATAACATTTACATAAGACACAACATCGTACCAATAAGTGAAAAACTTGTAGATTGTAGCTAATACTTCATTTATTGGGAACTCGAACTCGGGAATAGGCTCATTAGGGCACACTATGTTACTATGAAACCTGCTTATGGAAAACATGTTTTATAGTTATTGTCCATAAATTACATCCCTATAGAATACCTCTTTCGTTGTCACAAGTTGTCACATTTAAGAATCCCTCTGCGTCACACATGCAATATTTTGTCTCAGAAATTATCAAATTAATATTTTGACATCCAGTGTATACGAAAAAGATTTTTTTGGCAAATATAATTCTTAGATATGTGATGTCACAAAGCTCAAGAGCCCCCCCCACTTTTCACACGATGTTACATTTTGTTGACCCTCTCTGTCTCATAAGGTGTGATTTAATTTAGAGATGGCCCCTTAGCAATTTTGGTAAAATTTTAGTTTAACCTTTTCAAGTATAAAGATAGTATGTCTTTAGACCACACTAAAAATATATTTCACTAGGTGAACCCGCTGTTTCACACGCGCGGACTATGATGTTTCCCCACCCCCCGATTGACCCCACGAAACTCTTGTTATATCACAAGACCTATTTAGTATGTTAGAAGAAGAACCGAAAAATCGTTGTACTGAATTTTAAGTGATTTACATATCTATCAGCTGACTTACAGCGGAGTGAGAACAAAAATACTAGTACACACACAAGTTTTTTGCACCTATAACATTAGAATTCAAAATGTCGTTTTTATAAGGAAAGCTAAACTCATACTCTGCTGTAATAAAATTTAGTTTTAAGGGGTTAAGAGATGCCAATAACATTACAGAGGCTCACGTGTGTGTACAGGCAGAGAGGATGGGACAAATCCTGATGCGTGTTGATTTAAAATCTGTGATACTGATGAAGACTCAGTGACTTTGACTCAGTATCAGAGAAGACACCGCGAAGGAAAGTTGCACCGCAGTGATCGACAAAACGTCTGGAACAAAAGTTTCACATAGACCACGGCCAAACAGCCCGGAAGCAATACATACAACATGCAACGTCGGCCGTGAAAGCCTTAGAGTTTACATTTAAGACTGTTCAATATCCAATCTTCTAGTGTAAGACACTGTTAAAGCGCATTTGTCGTAACCACGCGAATTTTTTGCAAAAAGGGAAAATTTTAGATTACTCAAAAATATTTTTTCACTAATAAATTAGCAAATTATATCAAATTTTGTTCAATCAGAAGAACCTTCATGGACTGTTCTCATGAGTGGTATATTTAAAGTTTATTAAAAATGGAGTTTCAACCAAATAAGGTGAACATACTCAGAATTTTCTGTTTACCAAATACTAAGCCCAAAACATCGGTATTACTTACCCATTTTACCATCATTGTGAAAATTACGCTACGTCACTATAATACACAGCCACTCAGTCACTAATCAGTCGAGTCAAGCAACATAACATTTTATTATCTAAATAACCGTGTTTTATGTATCTCCACTCCACTCAAATTATAGACAAGACATAACGACGTCGTAAACCTAACGCTATTGTATTATGAAACTTGGCATCTACAGTTTCTCATCGTCCACAATATGTAGTGTAAGACACTGTGTTAATAAGTAAATACATAACAATAAACACGTAAATCAATATGTATAAAATCCGACTTCCGCTACTCTTTTTTTATGCTGCATAGATTGCACTGGCTGATAGATTGCGTTTGACCACTATCTCACTTGGTGGTCAGTGACGATGTAGTCGAAGATGTTATCACGCTAGACCTAGAATGCTCACTGGCTCTCAAGGAGTACTGCCTGAAAACATTTACAAGAGTACGAAAGTTTTGTTAATCATTTTGAAAAGGAACTGATCCCAATTGAATTAAATTTTGATGGAAAAAAATGAAAGCAAAAAAAATATTAAAAATATTATTTCGGATAAAAAAATTAAAATAAATTATTCGAGTAAAAAAACAATGGAATTGATAACCTCCTCGTTTGTTTGGAAAACGGTTCTAAAAGTAGTATCATTATTTATTAACATTGACAAAAAACTAGTTTGTCTGTAACAGGATAGTTTTATTTTATTGTATAAACGGCCGTCAAATCATTGTGTCAATTTGACGCTGGCTACGTTGGTGACCCTTGTTCCTCTCCGCATATCTTAATATCTTAACGAATCTTGTAGATAACCTAGGATTAGAGCACCCTAGCTAGTATTGCTAATAATTTGATAATGTTAACAATACCTACATTTTTTAAAATTCACATAATTTTAACCACCTCAATTTCCAAACTAGTAACCGCGCTCCGCTGTTTCACCCGCGTGGTTTACGGTTTTCCCCCACCTCAATCATCCCACCGGAACTGTACATTTTCCGGGATAAAAAGTAGCCTATGTGTTTTGCCAGTGTATAAGCCATCTACACTCTAAATTTCATGAAAAGTTACTGAGGTTTTTGAATTACTTGGCTATCCCACGGGAACACGAGTTATATTCAGAATAAAAAGTAGCCTATGTGTTAATGCAGAGTCTAATCTATCTCCATACCAAAATTTTATCGAAATCGGTGTGGCCATTTGAGCGTGAAGCACACACACACACACAACCTTTCGCCTTTATAATATTAGTAGGATAGGATATTATTCAGCGAAGTTAAGAAATTGAATGATAAGAATAAATATTGTTTCGAAATGTCACGGGCGATAACATAACAGCTATGTTTAGAAACGGAATGTTTACCTCGTAAACTAATATCATGAGAAACAGTTTACTCGTGATCGTGGAGCTTTCAACAGTGCCGACGTATTGAAAGCTAATAAAATAAACAAAGAAAGTACTCAGTAAATATATCGTTTCTATAGTTATTTATAGAAATGATCATAAGAATAGCAGAAAATATATTTAAGCGTTCCACTTTCGCAAAGTAAAAGATTCTCTCAAAATATTATATAAAGGTACCCATGCCAGGAAATTCAGATTCATTATTATTATTTTTTATCATTTTGGTTGCCTGGAAGAAATCGCTTTAAGCGATAAGTCCGCCCTTTGTATCACTGTATCTATATTTGTTTTGTTTGTTTTCTTTATGTGTGTAGTTTTGAAATAGTGTGCAAATAAAGAGTTTTCTATCTATCTATTATACAGATGTATTATCCGGCTGTACTCACGTATATAGTCGAAGTTTCGACCTGGGTTAAGACCAAACTCTCCTGAGGATGGGCATCGGACATGCCCGAAACCTAGGTCGAGACTTCGACTACAAACGTGAGTAAAGCCGGATAATACATCTATATGATAATGTGCCAAGCTCACGCGCATTTACAATCAAATTCAGATTTTTATTTATTGTTAGCTGTTACATTCACTTCTTAAATATGTTAAATAGGGGTGTACCAACAGCTTTGTCGTAAGAAAGGAAGTTATATTAGTTATATTATATTGTTTCAGGTAAGTGATTATATCTCAGAACCCATACCACACACACCTTTTCTAAAACATGGTGTTCTATCAAGTTCAATTCAAGCAGTTTGACGAATGTTCATTATAACAAACATCGACTTTGCAAAAATTTGATTATTTTGTTTATATTTTTGCATAGAATATTAATTAAAATTTAAAATAATTATTAACAATATTTCCCACTTTTCTCATCGTGCTCGCACGGACACTACTTATATAAACATAGCCAAGTAGCCTTCTGCTCATCCACCAGCAAACTTCCCTTCAATATGGTCTTTCAATTAATTTATTGTGAATAGAAATGATATAAATCCAATCAGTTCATCTTTCTCACACACACAATTAGCTTGAATCATAAATTAGTTAACAATAAGCAAATATATGTATACACATGTATAAATATCATAGTTTATGTACGCTTCAGTCTTAAAAATAAGTAATATTAACATTCATATCTAGGGAAAATCTATACAAATATTATAAAAAGGAAAGATTTGCTTGTTTGTTTGTTTATTTGCATTGAATAGGCTCCTAAACTACTGAAACGATTACAAAAAAAATCCTTCAATATTGGGAAGTTACACTATCCACGGGTGACATAGGCATTATACACCTACATAGGCATATTATATTTTCAATAAAATTGGGGATACTTACAATTTTAAAGTTTGACATTTTTTACCTGTGCGTAGCCGGGGCGGACCGCTAGCATAAAATAAAAAGATAAATCGAGATGTCAAATTAATTATCCTTATTAGTTGCAAAAAAGAAATCATTCACTAACACTATTTTCGGGATTGCCCGTAAACCATTAATCTATCACGTTTTTACCACAAAACAGATATCTGTTTTTACAGTGCGGCATAATACTGCGGAAATAATGGTAGAACACTTGTCAAAAGAAAAGTCAAAGTCAGCGTTAGCATTATGGAGTGCATGAGATGGAGGAGGGATCTCGTCTTTGTGTGACCCATGTCCAGGTGAAAAAGATTGTGTCGTGTACAGTGACCGCGCCTACTTACCGGGACTTCGATTTCGTCAGGAATGAATATCATACATAGTAGATTATGCAACAGTAGACAGTCAACCGATTCCCTCAAGACTTTAAGGCGGTACCATAGGTTATTTAATATGTCTCGAAAACAGTCGTGTTATGCTCTATTCGGACCAATCTATTATCAGACTTATTGTCGCTAATACCTAAGCCTGCCATAATCATAATTGATCGGTCCTAGCACGGTGCAGTACTCTTCGATATAAAAACCCCACATGATGAGAACCTTTGGGAAAAGAACTTTGTAAGTATCACGACTGAGGTTATGTCTTTTTACCAAACATGGCACTTATAGACAAAAAGTTCTACGCTCTTCAGCCTTAACCATCGCCAGTTTGAGTCTCTACCTGCTACATACTAGATTTAGGTGTTCATATAATATCTTGATGATTTGGTTAATATAAAAAAATGTAATAAATACTGAAAAAATATTGAAATAACTCCGAACTCCGGCTTGCCTGATTTTTATGACATTTTTTGTGTTGCCTACCAAATCTGAGAATAGATTGTAAAATATTTTGACTCTTCTACCCCCACCCACTATTTACTATCATGATTTTAGTATTTTTGTATAAACAAATATCGAAAAAAAATTTCCGTCGATCATTGGCATGAAGTAAGTATTTTAATGAAGTGTCGTGTCACTTTGACATTTCGATTATTTGTATGGCAGAATAACGGTTGCTGAGTAGGATAGTAGTATTATATAACAATTCATACAAGGAACGTAAGAATCTTGTATTGACGATAATATTTTTGTGACATATACCTATCTCCCTAGCGCATTGACCTTTGCCACAAGAAAAATAATAGCTGCTGTTGAAATGGCACAGACAAATAAGTGATTTTAAGATTTAGGCCAAAGAGTCATTGTTTTTATTAGAGTAGTTTGGCAGTCAGCCAGAATAGTTTTGTAGGATAGTTTGAGGTTAACGCGTTTATGACCGCTGAGACCGACACGGGAAAATGATATTGTTATTTGAGTTTATGAGCAAAAAGTTAATTGAGTAGGTAGTTGCTTTATTAACGAAAAACTAGTTTGTCTGTAACAGGATAGTTTTATTTTATTGTATTATATATAAATGTTCACACCCTTGACTATAAATTAATTATAATACACCTCATAATAATATGATATACCTAACCATAGGATAAATTATGTTGGGTATATTGATATATATTATAATAACAAGGTAGGTACATAATATAATCGATTACCAAAATATATATTGGCAATTTTAATAGGCAAAATTTTATACCATTAATTTCGTATATAATAAATATAATATAATAAACGTTTGATCGAAATTCAAAACAAAAGTAAAAGATTTATGAAATAAAAAATATGCAGTTATTGTTTTCATATAAATCGAGGGCATGACTCCTTTCACGACTTTTCTCTAACTCTCGTGTTTTCGGACTTGGCCATCACCGCCCTTCTCAAAAAACCACCCTGTATACTTATTTTTTTAGGCGAATTTAAATAAACATAATCATATAATTAACTGTAGAAACCTATTAATATACTTCAAAAGTAAACAAAAATTTTAAAAAAGATATTAATAAAGAATATTTAGTGTTCATTCCGCGACTTTTAATTGTTTCAGCAACTTTACGTAAACGGAAACTCTTCGACACGTTTTTCGTGTTTCGCCTCTGCACGAGGCACCCTCAGCAGTTCTTGACGCGTTGCCCGCCGGCGCCGGGGCGAGAGTGTGAGTACGCGAATCAACAGCTCCTGATGATGCCTCGTGCAAAGGCGAAACACCTGTCGAAAAGGTTCCGGTTACGTAAGATTGCTAACTACAACAATAAATATTGTTTATTAATATCTTTTTGTTATGGATTTTCGCAAAGTAACGCCTCAATCTATAAACTTTTTAAAACACAAAATGCATGTCTAAAACAAAAGAGAAATACTCGTATATGTGAATTACAATACGCTGATCTGTATTTTAGTCGTTGCTACTATTGAAGGTAGGGAATACGAGTACTATTAAATATGGTACAAAGGTAGTATTAACATTTATTAGTGGAATCCTCTACAACTCTTCTTCTGGCGCATCAACGGCCGCTGCCGCGGCACACTCGCTTCGCTCGCTTGGCTCGCGCCTTATGGTCAAAAGAAACTTAATAATCCTGTACACTCATCTTCGTACCTATACACGACTTTGTCCTAGAAATGAAAACTGTATACTAAATTAAACAAACATCATTTGTAAACGGAATTACACCAAATTGTATTATACTTAGTATGCCAGAACTTATGATACTTGAACAGTATGTAATGTTGATATTAAATAAAGTTACTTATATAGTATTGCTGTTGATCGATAAATCAACTGTCTGTTTCGGCAAAAGTCATGTATATTCGGTGAACGGTATGAAAATAAATATTCGTAAAATTAATTTCGAACAACAGTGACACAGCCAAAAAATACTTTCGTTCAGTCAATCAATCCGCGGCACAGGGAATCCTAGTACGGGGATCTGAGTGACATTAAAAAAAATTTTAGAAAAACAATGGATCAAGTAAATTCCGAGTGGGTATAAACTATCTAAGAACTTAGTACTTTGAAATTACCTAATTTACTTCAACCATCTAATTTACATCGACTTATTTACATCGTCGATCGAACTGACTATTTTTTACGACCAATTAGGAAACCCACTTTTTAAAAGCGATGATGGCTCAGCGGTGGAAGCGTCGGCTGTCAAACTGACGGAGGCTGGATCGATCCCCATCAACGACTCATGCTTCCGGTTAAAGTAACACCGTTATCAAATTGGCAGCATGGTGGTAGAGTACTTTCGAGTATCCGCCTGGCTAGCTAACACCTTTGTAGCTAAACACGCGTACTGTTATGATTGACGAGAGGATTAGGTTTTTAAAAAAAAGAATTTATTTATTTGGAGACAACCGTCTTGGTTGGGATATATTTCGAGACTGACTTAAGTAGGTAGGGAGTCTGGGAAGGAAATAAATGCTGATATGACGAAAGGGAAGTGGGTCTAGCAAAGGTAAGCAGAAAAGGTGAAGAGGATAAGATATAACACCTCCCCCAACAAGAGTAAACTTACGGTTACAAGGAAGTTTACTTAGAAGTAGAAGAAGGAGGATGTCAAACGAGGAAACCAATAGGGCTGATTACAAGGATAGGAAGGATGCGCCTTCTATAACTAAGAAAGTTATACAAAACTAATACTTATGCTATTCTTAATCTAGGAAGTGGAACATCTTCTACAGGTGAACCGTCGTCTGTGTTTGACGGTGGGTTTGTACACATTAATGGAATGTTAAAAATCTTAGCTTTGTAATAAATGTAACTAAGAAGTAAAATAAAGGAAATAACTAATAAAATGGTAAGAATAGGGAAACTTATATGGTGAGATATTATGTTACTATCATCGTTTACAAAATTATTCAATTCTCTGTTTACTAAATCTGCTTGAGTTTTTAAATGCTTGAGATCGTCTAAGTTAATATTGGACAAGATTACAGCAGATGTATTTACTTTAAACTTGTTGAATGCATGAAAAGTACAGCATTTATCATCAATAAGGCTAAAATCTGTATGAATATGTGGTATGCTTATTTCTAGGTCAAGCATTGTTAACAGTTTTACATTTCGGCAAAATGCCACACATCGAGGTTTTAAGGATAATATACCTGTTCCATTTATATTTATTTCTCTGACATCAGAGTTACATTCTACGGAAAGTCTTGTAGATCGGGATTGTACAAATATCCAGCTATTATGACCAATGTTTTGCCATATGTCTACGTTGCCATAAATAAATTTCGTTTCACACTGTGAGGGTAAATTTTTTACAACTCTCGTCATTAATTCAATTTCACAAATAGGATTTGTATTAACTGAAAGAATATTTGAAACATCGCAAGCGATATCCTTTTTAGATATAATTTTGCAAGATTGAAGGTCTGTTAAGGTGCAATATGTCGATTTATCTTTACTAAGGCCTACGAAGTTTGATGTAGGAATTATCATAGCATATGAATTAGATAGGTTTACGTTATGTGGTACTGGGATAGGAATTATTTTGTATAAGTCATACTGAATATGATAAACTAGTGGGATCCTTAGTATAAATATAACATTGTTAGGGCTATAATAAGCATCAAGTTCCGAAACTTTTAATATTACATTGATATTACTTAAATCTATACTTACAGGTAATTCCTTATATTTAGGTATATGCTTAAGGTTACTTTCTATGTCAGCATATAACTGTGTCGGAGTGACGACAGAAGGATGCAGCGTATTGCTGTTTGCAAACATTACAGAATTAACAATATCCTCTAATTTATACGATAAAGTAAGTAGACTGGCTTCGAGGGTATTAATTACTTCAGCTAACTTATTTCTAAATAGTATTTCATTAGTAATAATAGATACATTTTTTAGTAGAGTACTAGTAACTTCATTCAAACGGGCTTCGTTATTTAATATCGTATCTATAGTTTTATTGAAATTCAAGATTGCCGATTCGGAAATAAAAATATTTTGTTTAATTAAAGAAGCTATCTTCTTTTCATTTAAATGCAGCGTTTGAATGGCGTTATTGTACTTATTTGAGTCATCTTCATCCATAGTACCGAACAAGTTTTTCATTAATGTACCAACACCAGCAAACCAAGCAGATCGTTTAGGTCTATTCGACATTAAGTGAGATATTGAATTATAATCTCTATATATGTCGTCGTAAAGTGATGTTAGTGGATTTAGCATATTATAACATCGGAAATCGTCAACTGCCTTGTTTTGCTCGCAGAGGAATTTATACGTATCGAATACATTTTTGATATTTGTGAGATGTGGTTTAATAAATTTGAGATCCACTGGTATGACAAAATGAATATGATCGTTTACGAGTTTCAAAGTGCCGATAGGGTCGAAGTAAATGCCAGGACTTTTATTCAGTGGTTGAACGAGTTCATGAGCCAAAGATGTCGTAATAGGAAATAGGAGTAGTACGAGTCTGAAAGTCAAATATTAAATAATAATATTAATGATTATACTAAGTTGGGACTTGCCAGTTTTATTTCGTCAAAATGATGTCGCACATGTCTCCTATCAATTAGTAAAGTCACAGTATTGTTGTTATGGACTTGTAGGATTTTGTAAGGACCTTTCCATATAGGGGATAGTGCTTTCCTTAGTCTAAGATGATTTTTGAGATAGACGAGATCTCCGACATGGTATTCAGGAATTCTTGTATGTGTGTCATAGTATTTTTTCGAGTTCTCTTTCGATTGATTGATGTGTTCGATTGCTTTTTCTCTGGAGTATTTGAGCCTGTGGTTTAGCATTTTAAGATACTCAGGATACGTGAGGTCCGGTGCAGAGTCATAGATTGAGTCAGGTATGTAAGGTTTGTGTCCAAATAAAAGTTCATAAGGTGTATAGTTCGTGGTGCAATGAGTGTTGGTGTTGTAAGTCATGATAGCAGTGTAAACGTAACGAGGCCAGTTATCCTGATTATCATTGACGAATGATTTAAGATATTCTTTTAGAGTCGAGTGACTGCGCTCAGGGGCGCCTTGAGTTTGTGGGTGGTATGGGCTTGACCATAATTGCTTGATTTTTAGGAATTCACAAGTCTTTTTGAAAAGATCTGCTGTGAAATTTGTGCCTTGATCTGTTAATATGGTTTTAGGAATACCGAATAGGGAAATGAAATGTAACAAGCACTCGCTAGTTTCCTCAGCTGTTGTTGATCGAATTGGGTAAGCTAGTGAGTATTTGGTCAGATCATCTTGCAAGGTTAGGATATATTTCAATTTGGCTGTCCCTGCTTCGGGTAATGGACCAACTATGTCCAATGCAATGCGTTGAAAGGGGGATGTTGATGTAGTAGTGATTTGCATAGGAGCGCGGTTAACCTTTCGGAGAGCTTTATTCTCTTGACAGAGTTTACATGACTTCACATAGTTTTCTATATCGCTACGCATACCCTTCCAGTGATATTTCTCTTGAATTCGTTTAAGCATTCTTGCGCTTCCTAAGTGACCTGCGATAGGTATATCGTGATTTTCGCGTAATATCGTTTTTATTTCTCCCAATGATGGGAATATTATGGTATTGCGATAGAGAGTGACGAGTATGTTTGTATTATTAAAAAGGAATAGTATCATACTGTACAATTTTGTATATGAGTGTGAATCAAACGGATTTTTAAAATCTGTGATGCTGATTTGATTGGTAGATTTTAGAATTAAGTTATTGCGGAGATTTTTCAAGCTTTTGTATAATTCTTCATAAGAAGTCTTATCGAAGTGATTGACTTTGGTGAACAATAGATAAACGTTTCGATTTTTTAGATCAAAGTTTATGAATGAATATAATGTTCTTTCTCTATTAATAACTTCATCTTTATTTTCCAGTTCATTAAGGATATCTTCTACGTAAGGGTTGCTTTCATCGAGATCAATAGATGTTGGTATTACAATGATTGCTTTGATATCGCTTTTAAGAATACTTGAATTTGATTCTAGAATTTTTGCATTGGATGTAAATGTTCTGTTGGCTGTCATAGTTTTCAGAAATCGGGAGTAATCATCGTTTGATATAACGAGTTGTTCTTCACTTATAGGGTTCTGAGGATTTTGGTCACTTCCAGTTTCGGGTAGGTCTACAGCTGGGTCGCTGTACGAATCGAGTCGTGATGTCGAAGGTAAGTTCATGTTGTTTTCAGGATTGAGAGAAGGAGTGAGAGGTAAGTTTGTGTTCCTTTCAGGTTCTTCATTAGCGGCTGTTTCGTTAACGCCGGGTGCGAGATATTCTAATACTTCATTTTCGATTTCAGGATTAATGATATCTGCGTCTAGACTAGATGGTGGAGACACTAAAAGGCTTTGGAAATCGTCAATTTCTTCATTAAGTGTGCCTGATGGCTGTGATGTTTGTAGTGGAACTTCGTCGGTTACGACATTTGGGTTAAGATTTGACTTATTTTGTGGGTAGATTGGATTGACAGGATATCTAGAGAGCGCGTCTGCGGCAGAGTTGAGTTTACCTTTGCGGTACTCGATGTCGTAGTCAAACTCCTCGAGTTTCAGCCTCCAGCGTTGGAGTTTGCTGCTGGGATCCCTATGATTAAATAACCATCTCAAGGGTCTGTGGTCAGTGATGATCACGAATTTACGACCATAAAGGTAAGGACGGAATGTTTTACAACCGTATAGTATCGCCAATAATTCCTTCTCGGTGGTGCTATAATTGATTTCGCATTTGTTGAGGGTTCGCGAGGCGAATGCTATAGGTTGGTCCTTTCCTACTGATCCTTGTGAAAGGACAGCCCCGATGGCGTGATTTGAGGCATCACAGGTAAGTATGAAAGGCTTCGAAAAGTCTGGGTATATGAGGAGTGGCGCAGTTGTCAGGCGGTTCTTTAGTGTATCGAATGCTAGCTGTTCTTCGTTACCCCATTTGAATGGAACATCTTTCTTCAAAAGGTTTGTAAGGGCCTTAGCTGTTTTGGAGAAATCGGATATAAACCTTCGGTAATAAGAGACGAGTCCTAGAAAGGATTTTATGTCCTTCGGCGTCTTCGGTGCCGGAAATGCAGTGACAGATTTGACCTTCTCGGGGTTAGGCTTGACGCCTTGCTCGGTGATGATGTGTCCAAGGTAACAAACTTCTCGCCGTAGGAACTCACATTTGTCGGGTTGTAGTTTCAGATTGAATTCACGCACTCTTTCAAAGATGTCGTTCAAATTGGATATGTGACTCTGAAGGTCATATGAGTAAATTACGATGTCATCCAGATAGACGAAGCATTTAATGCCCTGGAGACCCGTGAGAGCTGAATTCATAAGGCGCTGAAAGGTTGAGGGCGCATTTTTTAAGCCAAAGGGCATTCGAGTAAATTCAAAGTGCCCTTGCGGTACGGAGAATGCGGTTTTGGCTGCATCATCAGCGGACATCTTTATCTGATGAAAACCAGACGCTAAATCTAACGTAGTGAAGTATTTGCTGGCTCCTAGCTGATCAAGTATCTCAGAGATATTGGGTATAGGGTAGGAGTCGCCTATTGTGACGTCATTTAGTTTTCGGTAATCGATCACTACCCGCCATTTTCTTTCACCGGACGCGTCAATCTTTTTGGGTACTATCCAGATGGGTGAAGACCATGGAGAATAAGAAGGCTTAATTATATCTTGTTCTAGCATCTTATTCACTTGCTTCTGAACTTCTTGTTTATGACATTCAGGGAAACGGTAAGTCTTCGTGTTGATAGGAGCAGAGGACGTGGTTTTAATTTCATGCTCGATGGCATTGGTAAAGGATAGTTTGTCCCCTGGTAAGTAAAACACATCGGAAAATTTGGAACAAACTTCGTGTAGTGCTTGGGTTTCCTCTGTATTCAGATGTGAAACACGGAGCTGTTCAATTACTTTACTTGTTCGAATATAATTGTCATGGTTTTCGCATTGTGACATATGATTGATTGAATGAGGAATCATCTCCTTTTTGTCTAAGTGTGTAATTGTTAGTTTGAGAGACGAGTCAATTGTCATAGGGTCTTCGGATATGTTTACAACAGAGATGTTAATTCTATTGTTGTCTTTGACGCGTACTAGACAGTTTGCAATCAAAAGGGTGTCGGATAATTTTTGGTCAAGGATTAGTCCTTCTCTCACGTCAGGGTTGGTCACAGCACATTCGATCACAGTCTCAGTCCGTGCCGGGATAATGAAGGCCGGTTCGTGAAAGTGTAGTTTTATCGCTGTCCGTCTGAGATAGAGTTTGTCGTCAGTATAGTTGATACTGCAACCATGGGCATTGAGCATGTCAGATCCGATGATTCCATCATATGGAAGGTGGATCCAGTCCACAACATGGAATTTGTGGCTGATATTACATGATTTGGAAAGTGCCATACGTAGATTGAAATGACCTCTGGTGGAGATGGGATCTTCATCAGAGTCAATGCCCTTTAATTGGATGGTCTCTTTAGTGAGCTGAGGGCGCTTTTGGATACATGAGCTTTTTAATAAGCTGACAGTCGATCCCGAGTCTACCAAGAGAGACAAGGGGATGTCGGATATTGAAGATTCCACTAGAACATGTGGAAGTAAGGTTTTTGTAGGATCACTCGTGATTTCATAGAGTTGGCTGGGTTTTGATTCCTCATTTTTAAGGTTATGGTTTCCATGTGGCGGAACCATCTCGAGTGTAGGAGGCTTGGATGATGAGGAGCGAGCATGTAGCGCTGCTCCTGAGGGCTGATTGTCTACTGAGCGGCGTCCATGTCGCGGAGCCGGAGTAGATTCAGGAATTGGATTAGAATTGATGCCGATTTTAAAATCACGAGTTCTCGCTCGGCATCGAGACGAGACAGCTATTAGTTTTTTGGAAGGGTGTCGTCAGTTTCATCGAATCCCCGTTCAGGGGGTGAATACTCGTCGGATTCTCGGTTGTCATCAGTCGTGAAGTTAACACGCTGGAACTGTCGCGGACTCTGGTCAAAGTTGTTTTTAAAGCGGTTGTTGTTGTATTCCCTCTTTCTGCACTGTTCAAGGACGTGTCCTTGAGTTTTGCAGTATCTACAGAATAAATTTGATCTGTTTGCACTGGGCCCTGTTTGAGCGTTGTACGCTCTGTCAGGCTGCTGTGGTCTTTGTGTTTGGAACTGTGGTCTCTGTGTTTGGAATTGTGGTCTCTGTGTTTGGAATTGTGGTCTCTGTCTGTCATTTTGGGTAGATCGTTTATAAAGGCTCTGCTGTATCCGTTCTTCTGATATTGCTAAATTTATGGCTTCGTTTAGTGTTTTGGGTGCCCTACACCTAACCATATTAGATAACCTCGGGTGGAGACCGATGAGGAAGTGATGGAGGGCTAAGTCCTCCATCGCTGCCGTTCGGCCTGCGATTTCTTTACTTTTTGTATTTGACAAACTAATTTCGGTAATAAGTTGGGCCAAGCAGGCCTCTACTTTTAGGGAAAATTGGCTAACAGTTTCCTGGGCGCCTTGCTTACTTTCCTGTAGGTCTGTAAGTAGGTGGGAGTAGTGTTTACGTTCACAAAATTGTTTTTTCAGGAATTCCTTGAGCTGTTCCCATTCTGAAAATTCCTTTATGGAACATGCTACTTCGGCCTTGCCGTTTAATTGGCTAAGGATATATTTGAACAGGATGGGCTTTTGCCCATCTGATGCGAGTTCAATGGCATTATTGCAGTTAATTAAAAATGGATTTAACGTCTCCCTATTCCCGTCATAGGGCTTAATAAATTTGAATAGGGTGTTAAGGTCGATTTCGGACATTTTTGACGTTGACCTTGTTTTGGGTGCGGAAATTAGTGGAGAGCTATAGGGTGTGCTTGCGGTCTGTTCGTTTTCTTGTGAAATATCTAGATCTATGCAATGAATGTCTTTTTCGGGCTTTAGTTCCCTGGGCATAATTTATTTGAGGCTCTAAAGATAATTATTTTCTCTTTAGAACAAATAGCAAGCAAACAACAACAACAACATAACAATACACAATAAAATTTCAAGATAATAATAATACAATGAATATAAAATTAATGGCTGAAATAAACATAGAATATTGTAAAACTTTGGATACGACACGGAGAGAACACAACACACAGTAAAATAAAATAAAGTTCGATTTAGAAATGGCAAGAGTTCACTTACTGGCTATACGCGTAGAATATTATAATTAAAAACATTGTCCGAGATAAGTCGCGGAGCGTCGGATTACGTCGACCAGCAGGTAGATAGTACCGGCCACGGTATAACCGTGACAGTGGGCAACCACCTCGCCACTCAAGGCGAAGACCGGCTGTAGCACAGAGCAGAGTGCCCAGCAGTGGGCCTTACAGGGGTGGACGTGGACACTTTCACGCACTTCACAGAACCTTTGCCCAATAGTGGGCTTCACACTTTTCACTTTTCGCTTATCACAGGTCCTTTACCCTATAGTGGGCTTTGCACAGTAGAACACTTTCGAGATTTTTGCGCGGAGCCGTCGCCCAGCAATGGGCTTTCACACAACACTTTGTATTTTATTTCACGGATTCGGAGGGTTAACCAGGGATTTTCTAATTTAAATCCCTTTACGCTGCCACCATTTGTTATGATTGACGAGAGGATTAGGTTTTTAAAAAAAAGAATTTATTTATTTGGAGACAACCGTCTTGGTTGGGATATATTTCGAGACTGACTTAAGTAGGTAGGGAGTCTGGGAAGGAAATAAATGCTGATATGACGAAAGGGAAGTGGGTCTAGCAAAGGTAAGCAGAAAAGGTGAAGAGGATAAGATATAACAGTACGTTGGTTGAACATTAATAAAAAAACATACCTACATATTTATTTATATAGCTGATTAACATAAAATTACTTCCCGTTAAATATACTACAACTCTTAAGTTAGAAAAACGATCATCAAACAAATAGTGTATTCAGGCAGCGCGGTCCTTGAGAGCAAGTAAGCATTCAAGCGTTCTTCGACTAAATCGTCACTGACCATCAACTTTATACCTTATAAAGCTAGCGTTTGACCACTTGGTCAAACGCCATCCAAAGGTACCATATAAGGTAAAAAAAACCCATCCAAAATGTCGATAGATGCTCATAGTGGAATACCTTTATTGGTGCCTTTTTCATGGGTTCTCTAAAATTAGTCATTGTTCAAACTGACTTACTCCACAGGAATGTTATGTTTCATTGTATGTTTTTTTCGTTTGGTATCAGGTGGGTGTGCTGCGAGTGGGAACCGTCCGCCGGACCAGGGCACCACGTCTTGCAGACATACCAAGGTTAGTCCACATTATTACAACAATATAAGCACTCATAGATACTCCCAGTACCGAAATATTATAACGAATAACGAATACCAATACTAAATAGCAGTATCAGTAAAAATAGTTATGCATTAATAAACTAGCGACCGGCCCCGGCTGCGCACGGGTCGGAAACTCAATCTTCCCTGACTGCTCAACAACAGGCACACCGTTTGCTTGTTTGCTATTTATCAGAAATAAAACATCATTCCGCCGGCCATAATATTTTTTATTTGTTTAAAATCATTCACCCATAAATAGTAGTTAAATAGCAAAGCTAACATCAAATGATATCTGAGTCGTGAGTGTGGTTAACAATGGTAATAGTTTGAATCTGTTTGTCAGTTTGACACTAATTCTAGACGCACGATGTGTGAAACATGTCTTTATTTGTACAAGAAAAAGACCATAGGTACACTGTGACCTAAATCCACCTATTGTGTACTAGTGCTGTAGCTCTCTTTTTCCTATAAGGCTAGACCATTTGCTAAATAGACTGGTTGAGTCTTTTCATCTTATGTTAAAAGTCACACAATGACACATTCATCTTAATTTCCCAAGAAACTACTCTACGATTACTCGTTCAAAGAAGACACAGCAATCAAAGGTTACACTTTAGAAAAGCAAATAAGTACAATGCAAATAACAAACTTATGAATATCCAGACAGACTCGCGAACAAGGTTTTATGTACATGTCTAGACAATATTCGATGGGCAAATATCTTGCATAGAAATATACAATGTATTTGCAAAGCTTTGTAAGATGTTGACAAACCAAATGTAACTTAATCTGTTGAGCAAAGGCTTAAGATACGAGTGAGTAAGTTATGTTTATTTATTATTATACTAGCTCGCAGCTTTGCTCCTGTGGCCTACATTTAACTGGGAATACATGGAAAAGTATGCCTTGTAATTTCAAGCGCTATCGTTATTCTTCTGATTTTTTTGATCTCGAACTTGTGTAAATATAAACACACCAAAATAAAACAAACAAAAACAGCAATGTAAATTAAATACAATTACTTTGTATGCGTAAATAATTAACTTATATACATAATGAAAACCCTGCCTATAAACATAGCAATTTTTTGTATAAATATACTTTTCCTCTCGTCTTATTTTGCGTGCGTTTGAATTATCTTTTAATATCCAAAAACTAAAACGCATCACTCTCTCATACTGAACATAAAACTTTCTATTTCTCCTTTCTCCTAATCGTACACTCTTGGCAGAGTGATCGTGATTACAGTGATAGTAAGTGGACCCTCGCAGACGTGCTTTTCCAGGACAGCAGCTCTCTTAGCGTTATCATTTCATTTCTGGCGGTTAGTGGTATTGCGGGTACACTGTACAAGATCAGAAGTGGTAAACGACCTACCCACCAAAAAAATACCTATGGATATAACAGTAATTACAGTGATTTTTGATTGTCATTTACAATCAAAAATCACTGTAATTACTGTTATATCCATAGGTATTTTTAAGCTAACGTTGAAAGTAAGTAGACCTTGCACTAATATTTTTGAAGTATTCGTCCGTCTCTATCGGTAGCTCCAGCCAGAATGTCTGCCCGAATACCCGTCCGCCCGAATGTATGTTAGTACTCTCGTACATTTAACTCTTATTATAGTTTATAATACTAAAATTGTAAATTAATACAAATTGAATATTACAATGATAATATTTTAATGAAACATTTCATCATTTGTAAATTAAATACACGTTAAAAACACGAGTTATTAGGTTATTAGTTAGGTAATAACAAGCAATCATGACAGACATAAAGAGATAAACGCAAGATTTTTGTTGGAATCTAGATCTATGGAAAGATTGTCGTTTAAATGTTTTCCATGAACAGACTTTTTGGCTTTTATATGTTTTATTATGGTACATATATGCAAACCTTTAGTAACCTAATGCTGAGTGATGCTTTTGATGAATAACACTTGCATTGAAGATCCCTTTTTATTCGGACTTGAAGACATCCAGATTGTATCCTCATCTTAAGGGAAACACACACCGAGATACTGCATTAAACATCGCATGTAAACATAACGTGCTCACAGAAAACACATAAACAAAATGTCTCCCCCTTAGGTAAAGACAATAAGAAAAATCTTCGTACACAAAATGTACCAAGTTACACTGAAATTAATTATTAGCTTATTTAGGCTACATTGTAATCACACTATAATTACGTAAGGATTATAAAGGCGAAAGTTTGTTTGTCTGTTTGTTGTCTGCATATTTGTCTCCTTTACGCTGAGAGGGCTGAACGGATTAACATTAAATTCTGAATGAAGATCTCTTATAACCTGGAATAATAACACATATAAAGTTAAAATTGATACACAAGTTGTGGTTCGTGTTGTGTTTTAGAAGTTAACGACTCTACTGGAAATATCGATAGAGTTCTCGGAAATGCCTTATTAAAATTGTACTATGGGCTCAATAACGAGTTGCCTAACAAACAGATCACAGTATTGTACGTGGCGTGTAAACTTTTATATGTATTTAGCAAAAAATATTATTTTTATATGACACATTTTATAATACCTTCTATATTATTTCACCCAACGGTCAAATGCAAACTTGAGACTGCATTATACATTAACTGGAGCAGTAAATCCCATTGTCTAATAAATTAGGTCCCACACCACAGGAAGTACAATAGTTACCATCCAACTAATACAAACTATCTAGCTCAACAAGATTTATGGTACAGAACATAATTATACTTGTCTAGCTTAGTTTCTACAATGCATATTTATTTCAACTTGAAAGCTCAAGTATATTACTCAATTAAACTAAATGCCTCCCGCAACACAGGAAACCCTAGTGCGGGAGCATGAGTGCGCTTATAAAAAATAATTACCAAAAAATAAACCGACTTCAACACTCAAAAGAGTGAAATAACTTACCGACGTCGGTACCATGATAGTTCAAAAGTAACTATTATCAAAATCTTGTGCTCATCGTACCGGCTTTGACAAATTATTTCTCACTTTTGGGTGTTGAAGTCAATTTCATTTTATGGTTACTTTTTTTTCACCCTTTTCTACTCACGGGATCAATTGTCATTGTGTATGTTTACCGATTTCTTCACCCGCAATCAGGAAGTCGTCCAAGTAGACGTAACTCTTTTCAGTTATCGGAGTGCGGGGGGGGGTCTGTGTTTTTGTTCTGTGTCCCCGGAACCCTGGGTTCGAATCCCGGCAGGGGCAAACATTTGTGCTATGAGTGTAGATGTTTGTCCCGGGTCTTGGATGTTTGTGTGCTGTGATTGTGTCTGTCCATGCCTCTCTATGAATATATGTAGTGTACAAAAAGAAAAAAAAATGGGAAGCACCAGGTTTCAAATAAAAATAACTTCAAAATCGGTTCACCCAGTCGAAAGTTCTGAGGTAACAGACAAAAAAACATACGAGTCAAGTTGAGAAGATCCTCCTATTTTTGAAGTCGGCTCAAAAATAAACAAATAACATAATATAACTAACTAGACAAAAACTCTGATGAGTGAGTTAGGGCGTAGAAATTGCCATAAAGCGTGGTCGAGCGAGATCTCTTCCGTGTCTTTTGTTAGGGGTACCAGGAGTACCGGCGGGTTATTTGACTAGATTTTTATCCCACTAATATTATAAAAGCGAAAGTTGTGTGTGTAAGTGTGTATGTTTGTTACTCCTTCACGGCTAAACAGCTGTACAGATTTCGATGAAATTCGGTATGGAGATAGTTTAGACCCTAGATTAACACATAGACTACTTTTCATCTCGAAAATGTTTGCTGTTCCCGTGGGATAAGCAAATAATTCAAAAACCTCTGCTACTCCTTCACGCTCAAATGGCTGTATCGATTTCGATGAAATTGAAACCCTGGAATGAAACATACCTACCATTTAGTTATTTTTCATCCCGTAACAGGCAGAATTCCCGTGAGATAATTGAAGTAGCGGGAATACCATAGTTCACGCGGACGAAACCGCGGAAACGGAACTAAAAATTGTTTAAGAAATATATACGATTAAGTACTATTTTAATTTTGCACCAAATTATTATCATTATATCATACGTTTGTCGTTATAATCTAATAATTATCTAATCACTTTTTTGATTGTATACGATATGTTTACATTGGGGCTAAATCTGAAACTAGGATTGTACAATAATTGTGCATGTATCCTACTGACACCAACTTTGTTTATCTCTTTTTGATTGGAAATTCTCGTGAGCTTGAATATGTGAAGCTTAATATTATTATATACATGTATTATCTGGGTTTACTCACGTTTATAGTCGAAGTTTCGACCTAGGTTTCGGGAATATTCGATGGCCATTGTCAACTTTACGCTGCTAGATTGCGGCGAGACACAAACTCACCTGAAAATGGGAATCGGTATATTGTATATATATATATACGGGATATATACGGGAATATATACGTTTATTTCTACACAGACTCAAAGTAATAGGTAACAAAAACAAAAGGTCTACAGTAAGTTACATAAATAAATAACTCCAAATAAACTCTGTCTAGCCCGCCAGCAATAATCGTCTAGTACGAAGGTTGGAACTGACGCGTTTGTGTTTTCATAATTTTTATGCATATAGGTCTAAATTCCGCCCGATGAGCATTCTCGGGGGGTCATTACGTCACTTCACACCAACAACGACAAAAATGAGTACAAATCATTGAGTTAGCAGCTCAATTAATATAAAATACAGATAGACTGCGGCTGTACTCGATCTTAATTAAAATGCACCTGAGCCGACAAAAAAACATATTTAAATTACACCTTATGAATACCCGAGGTCTAAGTATACTCAAATCTAGTTCAGTTCTCCACTACCACAAAACTGAGAAACAACTTTTATTGATCACGGAGACCCGAAAAGTACTATCCGGAGGCTATCCGAGAAATCGTACGTTAATTTTGAACTGGTGTCGCTTCCGAAATCTTGTCATCTCCAAAACGTAACATAGCACATGCTGCACCCGGAAATTTCAGACGCGTGACGGAAAACCATTGTAAGCTATTCCATCTAAAAAAGTGATCTTGAAGGTTTGTCTTGTTTAAAGTACATATAACTCTAGAGAGATATAATGAAATCTTATCATTATATCTCTCCAGAGTTATATGTACTTTAAACATAAATACATATTTCTGCCAATATTTATATAATTTGGCCCATCGGCTAATGTGTGCATTGTGTGCCATTCTGTATATTAATGACAAAATGGTTATAATTGTAGAATTGGGATTCATACATAATTATCTATACAAATAATGAAACAAACATTCATTGAACTGTCGTTGGTCTGGCATACATATAATATCATTGGGTCTGGCGGTACTATAACCATGTTTTTGTAAAATATATTTGTGAATAGTTAGAATATTGTCTTGCTAGCCAGGTTGGCGTAAGTATACTATTTACTATATTAAAAGTATTTAGGTAGATTCAATTCTTTACTATTGATAGGCCAGCTTTTAACCGCTTATTAGTGATGACGCGTTCGTATGTAGTGAAAGGCTAGCTATAAAATAGAAACGTGATTTTTCACGCTTCGCAGAATATTATCCCCATCTCTTCCCGTGGGTTCTGTAAAAGTCTACTAAGGGATCACGTACCAGAAGGTGTGCCTTCTGCGGATAAAATCAACATATTTCTCTCGCAAATCCGCCTGCCAATCGTGGTGGGTACTGGCAAACCTCCGTCAAAGATATGAGGGAGCGCTACGTCCAACAGTGGGTTTTCTATGGCTGAGATGATAATGATGACATAATATATGTATATATATTGTTTGGATATACAGTTTTCCTTGTATTAGGAATAATGTCAGTTATTATTTTAATCTATGGTCTCTGAACTTCCGCGAAACAGGAATGTTGATGGGTATGATTACATGAAGGTTTATTTATCTTTATTAATGAATGTTCTTTAAGGATATGACTTTTTGCGCAAAAATGCATTGGACGCATAAATAAATAAATTTACTGTACTTTATTACTATGACTTAATCTAACTGATTTCACAGCAAGGCTCTATGAGGCTTTCTTTATTATTATTAACAAATGGTACTAATTTTAATTTAAGTACCACAAATGTCGAAACGTACGTTTTACTTAAAAAGAACGCACTTAACAATATATTAAAAGATATTTTGCTCAGTTCTGACCGTTTCTTGACTATAATTTTACCTACCCAACAAAGTAAGTTTTGTATGAGCATTCTTATTTATTTGGATATACTATTTATAATTTATTTAGAAGACATTATTAATCTTCAAGCGGATTTAAATCATCTGGATCATTATAGTTGTATTAACAAACTTGATCTTAATCTGAACAAATGTTGCGTTGTAAAATACTCGTGTGAAATGTTCACTATACCATCTGCTTATACGTTACAAAACCAAATCTTATCCAACAATTCCTAGGGATTATTCCTGAAAATAATGATCCCATGATCACATGACCTCGTCACTAAATCATGTGTCCCCACACATGATCTAGGAATAATCCCTGATAGCAAGATGCTATTTGATGCTTGCATAGACAGTGGCCCTAATTCTGTTAATCACACGAACTAGCTAAAATTCACTAAAATTCTTCATATTGAAGTAGCTCGTATTCTATATACGCTAAAATTCAAATTCGCATAACTCCATACAGCGCTCTCACTAATATTAGACGAATTTTATTCCATTGTTGGCCAATTGCGGGTAGTTTTAGTAGGCACCAAATAATTGGCAACTTAATTTCGGTAAAACTACTCGCAAATTTAATAAATACATTTAATTTTAGTGATGTTATTGATAAGTCTCATACTAATGTAGACTTTATCGTAACCTTATAAGAACTGGATTAATTTTAAAACATTTTAGTTTAGTTCAGTTGAATAAGCGAATCACTACCAGTATCGTGGCTAAAGGATCTAATTCTTAAGGATTTGTTATGAGAAACTGTAGCCTATTTAATGGCGCCAAGACTTAAAAAATATATAGCACATTTTTTCAAAGCATACTGGAATACAAGTCACAAATATGGAACCCTCAGTATGACTGTTACGTCACACGAATTAGGAAAATTCAAACGAAATTTGCAAAGTATCTATGTTACTGACTCAAAATTGATTGATTCTGAAAACTACCTATAACTTTGTGTTAAAAATTCCACTTATTGCCTCTTTATAAAAGAAGATAAATTAGCAGAAATCATTTATCTACCCCAAAATTTCATGAAACTTAATTGACATCCCGGAACTATTAGGAAAAAAAAAAGTTCTCGTATTCCGCTGAGAAATAACCCTGCCGTAAATGCATCAGTGAGAGCAAGAGAGCAAGCAATGGGTTTAATAATGCACACGCAAGGATATTGATCTATTCTGCACAAGAGTTGTGTCGGCTCGACAGCGGTCGACCGGTGATTTCTTTGATTGCATATGAATATTTGTTTACATGTAACAAACGTAACAAACTGTATGTAAATGTTTGACGGTCGCCGTGGCGCAGTGGTCAGTGTCAGTGACGTGACTTCTGTGTCTCCGAGACCCTGGGTTCGAATCCCGGCAGGGACAAACATTTGTGCGATTAGAGTAGATGTTTGTCCCGGATGTTGGGTGTATGTGTGCTGTAATTGTGTGTATCTATGCCTCCCGCGACACAGGGAATCTTAGTGTGGGGGTAAGTGTGATTAAAATAAAAATATATTGTGTAATTTTTTTTAAGTTTTTAAATTTAGTTTAATTGTGTTTCATGTATAATTTTTTCATGTGTGTAAGCTCATGAGAAAAAGAATGTTTCCTATTGTTATGTTATCAAATACTAGTGTATGTATCGAAAGCTGTTGGTCTTCCACAAATAAATAAATTATAGTAATTATATTTTAACTCCTGAACACTCCTTCATACAAAGCCAAAGATATTCAAACTGAAAAAATACAAGCTATTGCACATGATTTAAAATTATTTATTATTTTTTGAAAGCTGCAATGTGTTTATGTGTACATAATTTTATAAATAAAGCGTTGAGAATACCTTAATAATCTCCCTATATCTATGATATTGAGATATCCATTTTTATTTTTTATTACATCCATACTAATTACGTCTACCTCATCTGCCATTGCACAGATTGAATTGGCTTGGTTGACAGTCGCACACTGGCACACTCACCTCATGTACGCGGCAACGCGCGCGAACTTTGCCTGCACGAAGCTTCGAGTCGAGCGAGAGTGATGTCATAACCACAGATAAACTATGTCTCTGTGGTCATAACCAGTCCAGACCGGCCTTAATTATGACGTGCTGGAGTCAGTCGCAGTTTTTGTTTGACACGGTAATGGTGAATACGGATTTGTGCCGCATAAAATAATTGTTATCATCACTATATCACTGTGAGTAGACTGTATAATGTACTCCTGTTGACCAAATATCCATATAAGACGTTAAAGTGAGTCTATTTAAAGAATTTAGAAAAAATTAAGTGCTTATTTTTCATTTTTTTTGGAATTATTTTTTCTTTTTTGTTCTATGTGTTTCAAACATTTATTTTATATTCATTTAATTTAATCGATTTTTTTTAACTTGACATTATATACTATTATTTCGATTATGATTAAAGTAAATGATAATAAAATTAAATTATTTAAGATGTACACATTGTAACTTGACATGCCTAATGTAACATTCCCAGTTATAAGGCCAATAAATGATTTTACTTTACTAAAATTCCTGTATTAAAATTGAACTATTACTATAATTACATATTTAAAGAGAGTTCCGACTATAGTTTCCACCACATTCGGTGGTCTTTTTCAAGGAGAATACGGGGCGCTCGCGGACGCGGTCGCGATTCGCCCCGTATTCTCCTTGAAAAAGACCACCGAATGTGGTTGAAACTATAGTCGGAACCCTCTGACTTATTACGTGAGTAACTCCCGTGTTTTATACATTTATAATGTGTCAAAACCACGTCAGTTTTAATAACATATTTAAAGAGTTTATTTACCTATGATTTCATTTTCTTTTCGCTTGAGTACCCAACCGGATAGAGATACCTACGAGTATCGGTGATCCTTTTACATGAAATGATTCCCAGAAATCTACACAAACGACACGCTGGTTATAAAAGTTCTTATAAATACTATGTTAACTTTGTTTATAACTTTGAATTCCATTATTTATGATTTCAGTTTGGTTGAATGTTTTAAAACTACGATTTATATATAATCGATATCCAAAAAAGGGCACAACTAGTACACTTTGAACTTCATTAAAGAAAAAAACAGTGATTTTACGTGTCGTAATCTTTTTATCGAAGATCTAGTTAACCAGCGTAAAGACATCATAAATAAAGACTATAGAAAAGAAATATACGAAGAGGAGAAAAACTAGCATGGCAAAAGTGAAAGTGGCACAAGGTTGGATTGAAGGGGAGCTTCTGGATGTCGTGACTGGTGACGGTCAATACTACAGTTTCAAAGGGGTACCTTACGCTGCACCACCAGTTGGGAAGCTTAGATTCAAGGCTAGTATTCACATTTTACTATTCACAAACACCAAAGAGAGTCATGATATTTCTTAGCTTTGCTAATTTTAATAATTTTTCAGGCTCCACAACCACCCTTGCCATGGAATGGCATCAAAAAAGCCAAGACACATGGACCCAACTGCCCTCAACTTGATATGTTCACTCAACAATTAATTGCTGGAAACGAGGACTGCTTGTTCCTCAACATCTACACCCGTGACTTAAACCCTAAAACACCTTTACCAGTTATGGTTTTCATTCACGGTGGTGCTTTTCAATGTGGCTCTGGCGATGTGGCGTATTATGGCCCAGATTTTCTCATTGACCATCGAGTTTTACTAGTCACGATCAACTATAGGGTTGAGGCGTTAGGTTTCCTCTGCCTCGACACTGAAGACGTACCTGGAAACGCTGGTCTCAAAGATCAAGTTGCAGCTCTCCGATGGGTTAAAGAAAATATAAAAAACTTTGGTGGCGACCAAGATAATATAACCGTTTTTGGTCAGAGTGCTGGAGGTGCATCTGCAGCTTACCACTTTATATCCCCATTGTCCAAGGGTCTCTTTAATAAAGTTATATCAATGAGCGGCGTCCCAAGTTGTGACTGGGCGTACCCTTTCAGGCCAAGACAACGCGCATTTCTTCTTGGTAAATTACTTGGGATAGAAACAGAAGATCCTGAAGAGCTTCTAGACTTTCTACAAAGTGTACCTGTTGAGAAATTAGTAAACGTACAAGCTGCTGTTTTGCATTCAGAAGAACTAATTAAGGGAGGAAAACTAAACTACTTTACTCCTGTTGTAGAAAACGATTATGGGCACGATCATTTTCTTACAAAAAATCCTTTTGAAATGTTAAAAGAAGGAAATGTTAATAAAGTGGATCTGCTCATTGGTAACGCTAGCGAAGAAGCATTATTATGCGCTGATCTTTCACAACTTTCTGCCTTAGAAAAATGCGACCGTTATCGTGAAATGCTGGTACCAACAGAAATTACCTTCCAATGTTCTCCCAACACAGTCTTAGAAGTTGCTGACAAAATTCACAAATACTACTTTAAAGAGAATCGAATCGGGGCTCAAACCATAAGAGAATATATTAAATACATGAGTGCCTCTTTATTCGTTTATGATATTCATAGATTTATAAGTAAAGTGCCGAAGATTGAGAAGTCTAAAAAGTTTTTTTACGTATTCTCTTGCGAATCTAACAGAAACTTTTACGGAAAGAAGGGCGCAGATTTAGGAATTCCCGGAGCTTCACACTTAGACGACATGATGTATTTGTTTGATGCAAAATTATTGCAATCGAAGATTGAAAAAAACAGTCGAGAGTACAAGTTGATTCAGCTGGTCAACACTGTTTTTACCAACTTTGCTAAGTACGGGTAAGTCCCAAATCGTGCATTCATACTATATATTCGTTACTTACTAATTGTTAAGGCCAGATCTAAAGTACATGCAATCGGTGAGCATGCCTGATCGTGAAACGCTTAAAGTAAAAGAAGCGAAATAGGTATGTAGGGGTCTCTGCCTCACCCAACCGGATAGAGGCGAGACACAAAGACATGTATATGTAATCCATTACAAATATTATTTTGCCAAAATACATTGGTAAGTTAAGCATTATAGGTGTACATAATTCTGAGTAGTTGGAGTAAGTATGGGCAATAGCCAACTACTATGAGCAAAGCAGTTTGACGGGGAGGCTAGTAGGTAGCGCAATCGCCGCCTCTCCGGTGACAGATTTTTTAGACCCCCAAGAGCCTTCCACATGTCCTGACAAATGTTTTGACAAAAAAAACATTAATACTGATAAGAATGAATGCAACTAAAATATGTTTACCAAAAATACGTTCAAAACATAATAAGGATATAGAAAAACTAACTTGCTTATTATCTTTCAATAACAGTACAGTAGTAGTGAATGGAGTTCATTTGAGTAAATTTACAAAGGGAATACACACAGAAATAAAATTTGCAAAACATTATACTTTAGAAACTTATTTTACGCAAACAAATTAAAAGCTTCAAGAGACATGTATGGCAAACAGAACATGTACGAGGGTACAAGGCTTTATAAAAAAATACCTGAAAATATTTGATGTTCTCTAAACGTCTCTGTGTGTAAACAAATATTTCTAATCTTAATCTCTCTAAAATGAAATAAAATTTTAATGTTCATTGATTTTGCAACAAGTTTAAATTGTATTTTCCAACAGCACTCCAACTCCAGACCAGTCTCTAGGCATCACGTGGCCGGAGTATGACAATGAGAGCAAGAAGTACGTGGACATCGGAGACGAGCTCAGAATCGGTACCAACTACAAGGCGGAAGAGTTTGCTTTCTGGAAAAGTATCTTTGAATTTACCGGTGTTGATTACTAACACGGCTTAGAGTATTAAGAAAAATTGGTACATTGTTATAAATAATTAAATATCTAAAATTATATTTTAATAGTTTTATTTTAATTTACATCATGCAAATGCTAAATTCATCCTTGATCGCAAAACTATTCCAGTTTTTCGAAATAAGTCATTTTACATAGTTAGTATTCCGTTCATTGTGTGTTGTTTATATGTGTTTAGCTCAAGTCTACCTCAGTTAAATTTTGCAATAGGTAAGTGATTATAACTACCTAGAGAAAGTTAATAAATAAATAATAAATAGCTAATGAATAATAATTTAATTACAAAGTGTTTTTAACGGGTATAACGTGGTACTTACGCGTAGTCGACATCACGATCGACAATTGTTTCGGCTTCTTCCGGAAGCCTTCATCAGGATCTTGAGTGCGGTGCGTTAGTCGTAACGTCCCGTCTCGTCGCGTCGTCACTGGTGCGAGAACCGCAAATATACAGTGTAAAGTGTATAATACAGTGTAAAGCAATCATGAACGTGAGTTTTAATATTATTAATTACAAAGTCTCGTATGTCACATTTTATCTTTTTGTTACACCTCTAGTAAGTAAATTTTAATCTTAAACAACTAAAATGAGTTATTCTTCTTCATTCTAAAGGTTGACTGATAGAAGTGTTTCTATACCTATGCTAAAAGGTAGGTATCTATGTTTTCAAACAATCTATGGCTAAAGTAATGCGTGTAGATGAATAATAGATTTATTTATTGTCGTTTACACTTCTAGGAAATAATTAGGTAAAATTTAAGTCAACTACTGTATATTTTATAAATGATTTAGTAATAATTAATAATAACAAGTTTCAATACATTACACGGAGACCACGGACTGACAAGCGTGGCATCGGCCACCAACAAGGTGGAAGACGACCTGTCTAAGATCGCAGGTAAGGGCTGGATTTGATTTCCACAACCGCTCGTTGTGGAAATCAATGGGGGAGGCATATGTCCAGCCGTGGACATCCTATGGCTGAGATGATGATGACGAATGCTCTATTATGTCCAAACTTGCAATCCTACCGAAAAAAAACATTACTTGGTGCCTTCGTAAATTGAGCTACAGTTATATAATTATATTATTATATGTTACTAAGTGAAATTGAAATAGTACATTTATAAATTCCAATTAATAATATAAGTTCAATTTTATATACTATCTTATATATCCTACTTCCTACTAATATTATAAATGCGAAAGTTTGTGTGAATATTTGTATGTTTGTTACCTCTTCACGCTCAAACGGCTACACCACTTTCGATGAAATTTAGTACGGAAATAGTTTAAACACTGGATTAACACACAGGCTACTTTTCATCATCATCATCACCATCAATCATCACCATGCGAGAAAAACCTCGGGGCGCAGCTAGTAGAGTTAAATGTTGCAATATTGACTGAAAATAGTCAGAAACAATGGCACCAAACATCCCGACACGAAAATTTTTGGACATTGAAACCTTATCCATAACGTTTTTTTTTTTTTTTTTTAAAGATTTTAAGCTTGCGTTTGACCGCTGTCTTACAAATTACAACAAACCCATAGCCACGTGAATGGCGGTAGCCGACGTCATT
The DNA here is from genome assembly GCA_934044485.1 of Apeira syringaria. Classification (NCBI taxonomy): domain Eukaryota; kingdom Metazoa; phylum Arthropoda; class Insecta; order Lepidoptera; family Geometridae; genus Apeira; species Apeira syringaria. Next base: position 15,287,522 of record OW203658.1, read on the forward strand.
GACATGATTTCTGTGTCCCCGGGACCCTGGGTTCGAATCCCGGCAGGTGCTAACATTTGTACGATGAGTGTAGATGTTTGTCCCGGGTCTTGGATGTTTGTGTGCTGTGATTGTGTGTGTCCATGCTTCCCGCGATACAGGGAATCCTATGCGGGGGTCTGTGTTAGAAAAAAAAAAGAAGAAAAAAAAATCCTTCAATATATTCCAGAACAATGGGTAATGTAGTATATACAGAAAAGAATAAATAGAATAATAAAATACGCTTTGGTCCGTTTATTAGCACGTCGAGATACATGCTAATGAATATACGGTATTGTATTCAAATAGTAAACAAGTAAATTGCTTTACTCATTTATCTTTGTTAGAGCATCGTTAAAGTAGATTGTTGTATGATATCATCACTGGCTATGGCCCTTCGAGATTGCTTGCTTTTCTACTCCCACTTCAGTTGTGGAACGGCCTCCCTTTGATATTTGCCTCCCCTATTAACCTTCGCGAGGATAGGCCGTAATTATGGCGGGAAATTTTGGTGGAGAGATTTACTTCTTGTTTATTTCTAAATGATAGGTTTTTATGGTGTTTAATTAAGGTTTTTGAGTGAGTGGGTACATGGACTAAAATGCTAGTCTTCTTGTCTTTATTGTTCCCCTAATTTTCAAATAAAGTCCTTTTTATTATTATTTTACTGAAGCTATTGGGAAATTACTTTTGAGCTTATGCCCACCACCCACCAGGTATGTATGTATGTATGTATCAAAACTTGACACATTAAATAGAAATTAAAAGCGGAGGTAAATGCACAAACAATTAGGGTACTTACCAGTACTACAATGGCTAGCTACCACCATCAAGTTTGACAAATTTTCAACGAACACAAAGTCGGTTTGATTTTGAAAACTAACGCGAGTTTCGTTTAACATCTAACGTAACTAATTTAAAATCTAACGTCTAAAAACCTAATTCCGTTCTGGTGCTGTCCTGCGCCAGTAAATGTTCACTGATTTCTAGGTTTAGCGTGACTCTACCTGCAATCACATCTTACTTTCGAGTAAAATAGTTAAGAAGCGGTCAAATGCCAAATGGATTGATATTGACCCTAATTCTGTTAACCGCTCGAACTAGCTAAAATTCTTCAAAATAAAATTACTCGTTATCTATTTAAGCTAAAATTCAAATTCGTATGAACTCCATGCAACGCTATCTCTAATATTAGACGAATGGCATATAACGAATTATACAGTTTTAGTCGGCACCAGCAAATCAGTGGCGATTTATTTTACCTAAAACTACCCGCAGTTTTGATTAAAATATTTCATTTTAGTATTGTTATTGAGTTTAGTTTAGTGGAACAAGAAAATCACTACCTATAAAAAATTGTTCTTCACGAATCCCTTGGTTCGCCATAGTTGCAAGGCTTAGTATACTTTCTACCTTTTATTTACTACTACTACTAGATGCGCCCCGCCGTTTCACCCACGTGGTCATGATGAAAAGTAAACTATGACACTCACAAATAACGTAGCTTTCTATTGGTAAAAAAAAAGAAAAAAAATTTAACTCGGTTCAGTTGATCCAGAGATTCCCTTTACAACCTCACAATCTCACAAATGTTGCCTCTTTATAATATTTAGTATAGATCGAAATGCAACCAAACTCGTCACCGATAAGTAATAACTATTATAACTAATTGATTGTACAATTAAACGATGTGGCTTGATGTTAATACTAGCTAATTGGTACTTGCAGTGAAGCGGACGGCATTCAGTCTTAACCATTTCAATGAGGAAATTGTGCTTTTGTAATATTGACCTACCTGCGTTTCAGCTGCATTCTGCAAAAGAAACAAACACTAAGTATTTTTTTTGCAATTCATTAGTGAAAAAATATTTTTAGATGATCTTTTTTTTCTCTTTCAAAAATTGACGCAGTAACGACATATGCGCTTGAATTGTATATTACACCAGAAGATAGAAGTCCAAAAATGTGATGAACACAATTATTTTTCTAGCCCGTACGTCATCTGTTAAGTACATATTTGTAATATTTTAGATGCTTCCACACACTTCAGTTTTTGTGTCGCCCTCTGCCTGTATAAACACCCGCGAGCATCAGACTGTAATAGCATCCGTACATAATATCAGATAGATAAATAGACAGTTGAACACTTTTCTGTAACATCATGGTACAAAAAACGTTACAACTGTTAAGCCCTTAAGGGTGCGCCATATGCCAAAATTACGCAAAAGAAGTATTCACAAATGCACACTATGATGGTAGGAACGTATAAATTGCAATTATAAAATATTGGATGCAGTGGAAAATCTTGTAGAAGTACGGAAATCGAATAGAATTTTGAAAATAAATTAGGGTTCTTTATAAAAAAATGAACAGTTACCGCACTAAAAAAACCGTTTTTCTTCATATGTTTAGAATTCTCAGCGTCGACCCCCCTTTATTATTTATAAATAAAATGGCTAGAATTGAATAATCAGATAGATTTAATTTATCTCCAGTGCATAAAAATTATCTTTATACTTAGCAAACTTCCTCAAAACTAGTCTATTATTCTAGTTTTTACCGGAGACTTCCTTCGTGATATTGTCGATTTTTCTAGAATGTGTGGAGAAATTATAAATATAAAAACTATAACATTATTTAATATCTACATATTGTGCATAATCATGTTAGCCGGGTAGAAGTTAAATAATTATAATAAAATTACTGAATCATAAGTTCTGCTCCGCCGTGATTATTGACACGCGATAATGTTTAGTAAGAGTTCAAAGTTTACTTAGTACTCATTTAGCGTTTGTAAGGCATTTTATGAAAAAAAGGAAACGATTAAAGTAGGAAATAAAATTAGAACATATACTAGTGTAAAATAGAATTACTAGTATTATGATAACGAACCTTAAAGGAATAAAAAAACTTTTGCTCTGGTGGCGCGGTCAGCTAGTACAAAACTGATTTAAATTAGTGGACTGTATTTTTTGCGGGGTGGACAATTGACGTAGTAATGGGGGATAATGAACAGAAATATGGATAGGTACTCACAGGAGTCTCGTTGCTCGATGGCACCTTCTTGTAGTTCCATAAACCAAAAAAATCAACGTATCGTTGCGTTTCAAAATTTGATTGTTCGTGCACTGTTCATAACACTTATTGTCCAATTGTCACAAGCACATTAGATGTACGCGGGTTGCGGGTTTGTCGTTGTGCTGCTGGGCAGCGCTGCGTGCGGGAGTATACAATTTGTGTGAATTTTGCGGCGGCTGCGACGTGTGCGCAGGTCCTCGAACTCCGGTGTGTAATAAAGACGGAAGGGAGAAAAGCGGGAGCGGGGCAGGGGGGTGACTTAGGGATGGGACATCACTACTACGTCAATATACTAATCGATAATTAGTGAAGGGTGTAATGTGGCGCATCCATTTCCCCCCCGGCTTGAAGGAATCAAGAGATTTCTTCGAAAGAAAAGAAAACTAAGCGATAACTAAACTAAAACTTAACCTAAGATGCGATTTTGCGGAAGTAATTATTGTCTAGGTAAGGGACAAAGACGTACAACTGGTCGCAGGTACGACCCAGTTGCAGTTCTAACGCGTACAACACGCACCACTCCATCAGCGGCAGGGAACACCTCTTCGACAACCCCTAGAGGCCAATGAAGCGGAGGTGAATTTTCCGTATTGAGAACCACGACGGTCCCAACGGTTACCGGGTTGGTTGGCGTGTTCCATTTATCGCGAGACTGCAGTGTGTGTAAGTATTCAGACCTCCATCTCTTCCAAAACGACTGCACTAACTTATCCAATAAGTCATGGCGAGAGAGAATATGAAGTCTATCTTCTTCGATGTCGTGCGCGGGTAAGTACCGTAAAGGAGTCAGATTTAAGAAGTGGGCGGGCGTCAGAGCCAGAGGCTCAGAAGGATCGCTAGATAGGGTCCGGCAAAGAGGTCGCGTATTCATGATACACTCTACTTGCGCGAGTACGGTAGTCATCTCTTCAAACGACAAAACCTGTTCACCGATAACCCGAAATAGATGCGTTTTAAGACTTTTAATATTGGCCTCCCAATTTCCACCAAAGTGACTAGCGGCTGGTGTATTCAGTGACCAAGAAATGCGGTTTTCAGATAGCACGTGAGCAAACTCGGTATTGAAATGTTTAGAGGTTAGAAGTGCGTAAAGTTCAGAAAGTTTGCGTTTAGCACCGACGTAGTTTAATCCGTTGTCCGAATACATATGAACGACAGGACCGCGGCGGGATAAGAATCGTTTAAAAGCTCCCATGAAGCTATCCGTACTTAAATCGCCTGCTAACTCGATGTGTATGGCGCGGGTTGTCATACAGACGAATAAGCAGAGATAAGCTTTGACCGATCGTATTCCACGACCGCGAGCGACGGTCACTTTCAGGGGGCCTGCATAATCGGTGCCGGTGTGGATGAAACTTTTAGCCGATTGTAAGACACGGCATGACTTATGTTCGGACATTTCCGGAAATGTTGACTTCGGACGAAGCCTAAAACAGGGAAGACATTTGTGTATCCTGTTGCGAATTAAGTTGCGTGCGGATAAAATCCAGTACCTCTGACGTAAGATCGACATAAGTAATTCTGGTCCTGCATGACAATTGACTTTGTGATGATAATCAACAAGTAAATTCAGAATATGATGTTTCCGCGGTAAAACAATTGGATGCCTTTGATCGAAGCTCAAATCAGAGTTAGACAAACGTCCACCGACTCTAACAATACCATTGTTTAAGAATGGCTTAAGACGCTGGAACGTACGACTACAAGGCCTTTGAGCCTGTAGCTTAGCTATCTCCTCCGAGAAGTGCTCGGCCTGTAATTCACGAAGTACCCTATTTTCAGCGTAATTTAAGTCTGCGGAAGTTATGAATTCTCGTGGCGGGAGCAGCTTCATGAAACGACAGACATACACTATACAGCGCAAAAGCTTGGACCAAGAAGAAACGCGATTTGCCAAGGCTATAATTGGAGATTCCTCTGAAGAATTATATGTCAGCAGTGAGTGTTTCTTCTCTTCGGGCGGGTTAGAAATTTTAGAAGGGTCAAAAGCAGCCACTGGCCACTCAGACGGATCAGATGTGATCCATGATGGGCCATGGAACCAAAGCGGGTGATCAATTATTTGAGCGGGACTTAGTCCACGCGATAGACAGTCGGCTGGATTTTCAATACCTGACACGTGTCGAAAACATTGTGGAGGCAATAACGACTGAATTTTAGAGACTCGATTAGCGACAAAAGTATCCCACCTATGGGGAGAAGCGTGGATCCAACTTAACGTGACTGTCGAGTCAGAGAATGCGAATACATCTTTGATGCGTATGCGATTGTTGCAAGCGTCGATTATATTATTTATTAATTTTGCGAGCAAAAGTGCTGCACAGAGTTCAAGTCTAGCCAGAGAAACCACTTTACGAGGCGCGACCTTAGACTTAGCACCTATAAGGTGCACCTTGCTAACGTTGTCGTTCCTGACGTGAAAGTATACCACCCCTCCGTATGCTTTCATACTTGCGTCGGCAAAAGACACGATGGTTACCTCACTACCCTTTGTAATGCCAACATGGCGCGGTATTGTGATTTTTTCTAGTAAGGGGAGTTCTTCCCTGAAACGCGACCACAGTGAAATAATATTTTCAGGGGGAACATCATCCCAATCGCAATTGCAAAGCCAAAGCTCTTTGATGAGGAGCTTGGCGAACAAGATCACTGGAGCTACAAAACCCATCACGTCCCACAATCTCGCAACGCAAGACAAAATGGTGCGTTTTGTGCATTTGTCAGCGGGTCTACAGACCTTCAAACTGAAAAGATCTGAATTATGCGACCAGTTCAAGCCGAGAATTTTATGAGTGTCAAACTCACCAAATTCCTTCACTGATGAAAGGCGATGAGTAAGCGGTATAGAATCTAAGACAGTTTGCGAATTGCTGGTCCACTTTACGAGATCAAACTGCCCAGCCTTCATAAGCGAGATGACTTCCGAGGACGTGGACATAGCTTCCTCCTCACCGTCGACACAATAGACGAAATCGTCCATGTACAGACCAGTCTCAATTGCGTCCCTTGCCTTGGGAAATGATTCGCCTTCATCTGCGGCTAACTGCTTAATAGTGCGTAGTGCGTGATATGGGCTTGATTTAAGACCAAAACAGACGCGGTTGAATTCATAAACTTTAAGCGGTTGGTCAGGCGCAAAGCGATATAGTATGCGTTGGAATCTGCGATCACACTCGCGGACACCTATGCATAGGAACATCTGTCTAATGTCAGCTGAAAGCGCGATAGGGAACAAACGGAAATTAACAATAATGTTAAACAAGTTTCCCTGCAGGTTTGGACCATTATACAGGATGTCATTGAGAGACACAGACGTGCTAGTTTTAGCGCTAGCATTCAGCACGACGCGAAGCTTCGAGGTAAGTTTATCCTCTCTAATGACCCCTAGGTGCGGTATTATATAGGACGTTGCGTTGGTACTCTCCGTCTCGAGAGGTGCGGGTGATATATACTCTTTATCTAGATATTCGAGGATAACGTCGTCATAGGCCTGTTTCAATTTAGGCGAGGCTGCCATCTTACGCTCTAGACAGAGAAAGCATTTTTCTGCTAAGCGTCGAGAGTCGCCAAGAGTGGACGGGTCACCATTAAAGGGGAGTGCCACGGTATAGCGACCATCGACATCGCGTGTTGTTGTGTGCTGATAAATATCTTGACACACCTTTTCCTCTGGGCTCAGAATCGGCGGTACATTCACCTCTTCGAGTTCCCAGAATTTATGGACAGCGGACTCCAAAGGGTCAACGGAGCAGCAATAGGAAACAGTAGAGTAAGTATCGAAAACAACAGGAACGGAACCTACGATAACGTACCCTAGTACGGTCTCCAGTGCGAGAGGAGTGCCGTGCGTAGACTCACATTGAACCTTATGCGGCAATAAAAGATGCGGAAAAATAGAAGCGCCAACCAAAAGGTCAATATCGCCAGGAACGTGATACGTATTATCGGCCAAAGGTAAGCTCTCAAAATTATTAAGTAGCGACACATCGACACTGACGGTCGGCAAGCGTTCGGTTACCTTATCAACGACCAATGACTCCATATCAAACCTAACGTTTTTATTAAATCGCGAACAAAATTTAATTTGTACGGAACCCTGCGTCTTTTTTGTGGAACCCCCAATTCCCTTTACAATAGAGAACACAGATTTATGGTGCGGGTTCAACCCTATGCGGTCACAACAATCGCGTGTTATGAAGTTGCTCTGAGACGCACTGTCTAACAGAGCACGAACACTATGTTCGATACCTTGAGAGTCTACTATTATAACGCGCGCGGTAGCGAGCAATACCGTGGTAGGTACACGCTGAATATTTTTATTATTATAAGAAAATGTGCATAACGCAACATCATCAGTGCGAGTATTAACGTGTGACGTCACGCGAGGCGGACTCGTTCGAGTCGCGGCGGGCGCCGCGCTTCTGACAGCGGGCGGCGTAGGTATGACGTGCGGAGCGGTTACAGCGAGCGCCGCCGTGCCACAGTTTACGTTCGCAGTGGCGCGGGCGCTGTCGATTTTATTTTCAAAATGTAACGTCGTATGGTGTTTTAATTCACACCTTTTACATCGTGAATTAGAATTGCAGTTTGACGTGCGATGATTTCTGCTCAAACAATTGATACAGCATGATTGCGTTTTAACATATTTAAAGCGTTCATTAGGCGTTAAATTATGAAAACCCGTACATTGATATAAATGTTCGTGTTGCGAGTTACACAAAGAGCACTGAGGCTGCGAAGATGCGGTTGTATTAACGTAACTATACATAGACTTTTGTTGCTTGGATGCTGTATCCGTTCGACGTTCGACACTTTTCCTAGTAATTTCCTGTTTCGAAGTGCGTTGCAGAATTTTTACTTGTTCTCGAACAAATGTAACCAAACCATTAAAAGACGGGATATCGGAACCCCGTTGGTCCAGTTCAAAAGCGCGCGCGGTTTCTGGATCTAACTTCTTCAAAGCGGTGTACAAAAAAACTAGGTCAGAGAGGTCCTTGACCTTCAAGTTACTTAGCGCGCTAACAGAAGCTACGAATCTATCGAGAAATAGCTCGAGATTGGTTATGCTTGGTGAGTTCAAAGGTTTTAATTCGAACATCTGATCTAGATATGACGTAGCAAGTTGTCGCTTGTCTTCATATTTATTTATTAAAGATTGTAAAATTAATTGGTAATTATCCGCGGACGGAGTGATTCCCGCGAAAACCGTTTGAGCTTTGTGTGTCAATCTACCTATCAAATAGTACAACTTTTCCGAATCGGTCAGCGTAGGATTTTCATGAACTGTATTTTTGAAACTCGAATAAAATAATGGCCATGATTTAATGTCTCCGCTAAATTCAGGTAATTCAATAGGCGGTAATCGCGGTCTATCGCGTTTCTGATGGTGCTTATCGTTTGTATCAATGGATTTAGCGGTCCATTTAATACGGGCGTATAGGTCGTCAAAGGCGAGCAAAGGTTGAAAATTAATTACGTACTTAGGATTCGAAATTAACTCAAGCGAATTTATTTTGTCCAAAACATCTTCAAAATCTGAACGAAGTTTATCGATAACTTCGAGCTGACACAAAAATGTCTCTCGCGTGCATTCGTCAGAATTTACAGTTTTGCATCCATCAGCGATAGATTGTATGCGCGAGAACATAAGTTCTCTTTTTGCGTGTAAAAGCGATAATTTATGTTCATTCGACATGGCGAGAACACTAAGTAGGTACCTAAACAATACGACGAAAAGAAGCCTGATATACCCACACACAAGTGCGCCCGGGTGCGCGAGGTTATGCCTACAAACTTTAAAATATAATGCCAAAGTTTGCGTAATTGCTATCAGCTGTAAGTCCGTATCACCTTACTTAATCTCAAAATGTAAACAGAATAAGTACCCAGTCATAAATATCTAGGAAGGTACGTACACAGCGCTTATGCGATCGTATTGCAAATACCTATAAGAATGGTTTATGTTTATATTAAATGGTTTAGTTTAGCAGTTCGCTGTAGTCGACTATCTATCGATATGTACCCACCTACGTAGGAAAATAAGATAGGTAGGTATGCGAGACACTCTGCAAACCAACTAAACGTGAATGACGCGGTTAAATAATTACCTACCTACCGCGGTTGTGATTCGACAACGACGGTGAATGCGGAGTGAACATACGAAAAAACAAAGTCGTTTCGAAGTGCGGGAATAAATAGGATGCAGTACCTATCTATGAAATAAATCGTGTTTACCACGATATTTTTGCGAATGATAACTATATTTTACGAGGTAGGTAATCTATATGCGAATATGGCTTGGTCGCCGAATTGGGATGCGGGGGGCTAGCTGTTTCTTATCCGGTTCGAAGGACCAAAAAAAATGGTGGCGCGGTCAGCTAGTACAAAACTGATTTAAATTAGTGGACTGTATTTTTTGCGGGGTGGACAATTGACGTAGTAATGGGGGATAATGAACAGAAATATGGATAGGTACTCACAGGAGTCTCGTTGCTCGATGGCACCTTCTTGTAGTTCCATAAACCAAAAAAATCAACGTATCGTTGCGTTTCAAAATTTGATTGTTCGTGCACTGTTCATAACACTTATTGTCCAATTGTCACAAGCACATTAGATGTACGCGGGTTGCGGGTTTGTCGTTGTGCTGCTGGGCAGCGCTGCGTGCGGGAGTATACAATTTGTGTGAATTTTGCGGCGGCTGCGACGTGTGCGCAGGTCCTCGAACTCCGGTGTGTAATAAAGACGGAAGGGAGAAAAGCGGGAGCGGGGCAGGGGGGTGACTTAGGGATGGGACATCACTACTACGTCAATATACTAATCGATAATTAGTGAAGGGTGTAATGTGGCGCATCCATGCTCGAAGCAATGACAGAAAAAACAATATAAACTTAAAACTCGATACAATTAAAATATAGTTAACATAGAACTAAACACAAATAAATGGTAACGAATCAGCATTTATAACCAAATCAAAAACATGTGATACTTTTCGTATGATAAAATAAAACCATAAATCAAATTAAAAATAAAATGTAGCCTACACGTCTCTATTGTGAATTTATAATATTCTGTTTCTATATGAAAATTCATCATAACTGATACAACAGCTTAGGCATAAGAACGTTATAAAGGAACCTACTCACTTTCGTCTTTATGATGTTAGAATATTTTATTTAGGATTTAACATCTCATTGGATGGTCAGTGAGGATGTAGTCGAAGTTAGAAACACGCTAGACCTAGATAAATCATTTATTAAAGTCAGCCGCCTGTACACGCCGTGTGTTTTTTCAGTGTCTTTTTTTCTAATTTGAGGGTAGCTGTAGCCAGGCAGACGCTAGAAAGCAACCAAATACAGTACTGTCGGTTTAATAACAACCTGCTTTCACTAATAGGACAAGACCGAGGTAGGGTTCAGATCCCGCGACCAAATAAACGACGTCCACTTACTGCTCTGAGGCTATTATCACAGACCAATTTGTGAGCAAGCATCAGCAGCGGCAGCAGGCGGTGATGACATAACCCCACAAGAGAAGGCGTGACACTCACCCGGCCAACGACTTGCCTTGTCTCGTTTCAAAACCAGTTGTTTGTACTCACGTTGAGCGCGAATTACTTACCTAACTTGAATAACTACTTTTTGCTTGCATTGGTACTATAGTGGGAACGCGGCAGTAAAGATGACAGGTGGATAATATAAATACATGCGTACATTATTATTTTTCTCGGGGTTTCTCAACACGATCGAATCAGAAATGAGGAGATCCGTAGGAGATCGAAAGTCACAGATATAGCACAGCGGATTAGCAAGCTGAAGTGGCAGCGGGCAGGGCGCATAGCTCGAAAAACTGATGGCCGATGGAGTCGAAAGGTTTTTGAATGGAGACCACGGATTGGCAAGCGCAGCATAGGACGGCTGCAAAGTGGACAGACGACCTGACTAAAAACGCACGTAAGGGCTGGATGCTAGGCTGTTCCATCCGGTCCTTGTGGAAAACTACCTTCACCGAAAGCCGTTAGTGGGGATTGAACCAGCCTCTGTCAGTTTGTCAGCCGACGTTCCCACCGGTATCGCTTCAAAAATATGTGATATAATACATAAAAACTGTTTTTAATCAAATTCAATTCTCTTTTTTTCGGTTATATTATACACGTGCATTCCAATTCGCCACTAGCGTCTATCACACTCAATGGTAGAGTTGCCACTACGTTAAAATATAATTTCAAAATTGTGCATTTCATTTCGTATAACCATTGAACGCAGAAGTGATCACATTTACTTTAGTAAGATTTCTTATGTAGAAACATCCTGTTTTTAAATTAGTTACGCGAATCAAGTTTATATATAGTGCGTCACCTCATAATTATGAGTATAATATACGATATCGTCATGATAAAATAATGTCAAAAATAAAAATACAATTATTTATGTGGTTTGCATTTTTATCCTTATTATTAGTTACTCTTTTATTTATTTTTTGTGTAAAAAAACTATGGAGTAATAATTACGTCTTAAATTTTTACGAAAATATTACACCACTTTAAAATTTGAGTTTTTTTAACAATTAGTTAGTAAAAATTTCTCATTATACATAAGTTTTCAGGATATTATAGACTCCCATAAGTTATACTAAATAATAAAACAACCCTCTATTAAAATGTCCTCCGAAAGCTTTGATCTGAAACGTATCATGGATACTAATTTAGCAAATAAAATCATGAGAAAACATACAAGCTTAACAAATTATGGACCCTGAGGCTACAACGATAAAAATAAAACAATATTATACGAGGCACAAAAATAAATTAATAAAAAGTAAAATCACTTGCTGTAGGGAAGGTCCTGTATCCTGTAATAAAGTCTTGGCTAGTACGGGAACAGGAGCTCACAATATGAGATAACTTTAGTGATCATAAGATTGTACCACAAATGTAAATCATTGTTCCCAAAGTTTTGATAAAAATATTTAAAGTAAATTTTGAATTTATCCATTGACACGCGAGGGAACCCAAAGTAAGCTGTTTTTGAGTACTTACAGTATTAATTGAATGACCAATGAAATGCATTAAATAAGGAAAACTAACTTAAGTAGTTGCAGATTACCTAACTAACTATGTATTTATTACATATTCTGCGTTATAATAGTGCCACCTTTACTTGATTCCAGCTCACGGTTCGGTCTCCGTCCGAACGAACTGAGAGAACACATCAAAACACAGTCGCCTGGCGCGCTGCTCCAAACGGACGTGTCCCTTTTACTTCTACTCTCGCAAACTTTTTACGAACTTTTTAATCATTCTTGGACTTACAAAATAGTACGTCCTTTGCCATTGCCTAAAAAAAACTTTTCTTAATGCTCCAATGTGGTTGTGATCGAGTGTTCCAATTTTAAATTTATGTCAAGTGTTGCTTTTTTTGGCGTGCGTATTTGGCCAGTTCTGCATTTTTATTATCATTTGGCAATTTTTGTAGTAGATTTACAGTGTTATTGTGTGCTAGTGAATAAATAATAACCTCCGTGTATGCAAAATGAATGGACTAGTATGTGAGACTGAGAGGGAGAGCCCTGCAATTATTGACAGGTAAGCTGTAGAGTTTACGTGGGAGAGTTTAAAGATAGAATGTTTAAATGTTTGGCTTCCCATTGTTTATTTAGTTTCTGTTTGATCGTAGTTTTGGTTTTCAAGGATACATTAATACACATATAGATATGTACATATAAAACAGCTTTATTATGAATACTATATTTCATAAACTTCTTATATTCACTTAGAAAGTCAACTGCTTACCGGTAAGTACACGTTTATTGAAATAAAAATAAGCTTATACGTAATAAGGTCTTACAGAATATTATAGGTACATATAATTATTAATACAGTTAATGATAATTAAGAATTTTGGTTATTCACTACTTATCCTTACCTTTTATGCAGAACGCAATAAAAGACATTCATAAAAATGCAATGAGAATAAAGCTAAAACTGTATCAATAACAATAACACTATTAAGGTCACCAATTTAATTTAAAATCCATTAAATTATTGCGTAAACCAGTTTATATATAATGTGGTCAGTATACTACGTAAAGTGAAGACATCTCTTTAGAAACATAAAACGTTTTACTTCGTTTTGAACATTACTGTACTATAGTGAATTAAAACAAATTGCTAATAATAGCACTCACAATTTATTCTTATGATACTAATGTGTAATAATTGATTGCGAATGCAGTAATTAATTAAGTTAGACTAAAATTAAGTCTATTTTACCGTAAAGTTTCCGTTTTTCTTAATATTACATTTTATCGATAGTTCTTGGATCTTATAAAGTTTCAATTCAAAAGTTAGAGATACCTCTACAGGTAATTCTTATGAAGTAAATAATTTTAATTTTATTAATTTCTTATAATTTTTTTATTTTTTATTTATTAATAAAATTCACATAAGGTCCGTTTTTTGGTGTTCTTTTTAATTACCAGGCATACAGATGACTACATAATATTAAAGCTATATAATAATAAATATGTTACCACAGTTGTGAGACGGGCCTGGTTGTCACAGCACAGAGGATGTTGGCGGTTATCCACCTCGCACACCAATGTGGGTGGGAAGATAGGTTAGTGGCTAGCCCAATGTCGAAGTTTTCAAGTGCTCGAAGTGCCTCCGATATAGTCTAACGACTACTATTCCATAAGGCGGCATCTGGGGCCAACCGCTTATAATCTAAAGCCAATTTAAAGAAAACATAATTTCGAATAGTTTGAATGAATTGTATTTTTTTTAAAAAAAACGTCAAAATACGCGTATAATTGTAAAAAATCAGGGTCGCATTCACTGCTTTATTTCTTAATAAAGTTTCTTCCAAAATTTCTTCGTTAATAACTCCGCGCTCCGCGGTTTTATCCGCGTGATGATGATGATGATGATGATGAAAAGTAGCCAATGACACTCACAAATAATGTGGCTTTCTATTGGTAAAAGAATTTACAAAATCGGTTAGTACATCCAGAGATTACCCCTACAACCTAATAACCTAACAAACTTTCCCTAATAAAATGTTAGTATAGATGAACAGAATAAAGAGCTTCATCAGTGGGTCAATGAAATTCTTATGTATTAGGCAAAAAATAAATATCTGTTTACATTTAAGTTGAGAGAATGTAATATAATGATTACCTAATTTTAACTTACACAATAATTAGATTTCGATAGTTACGTACATAACAATTATTTAATGTTAAAAAGACATTTTAACAGAGAAGATTTATGTTTTGTTTTATTTTAAAACTGTGTGTTTAATGTGTAATATGGATCGATTCTTAACAGTCAAGTTTCCGTGACTGTCCACGAGTGGTGTAACAAAACGGCCTAGATGGCCTAAAGTAATAAAAAACACACTTCTGTATTTCTTTCAGCAATCTCCAAGTTCCCGTAAAGTCTTTACTGAATCATTAGGGGACTTTTGTTATAAGCTTACATAATGTACGTGGATGTTATTCGTTATGGCTCCACATTCCATGTGTCTAGCCTATGTCAAGTTTAGTTTCATCAGTTAACGAATAACAAAAAAAGTTCACTTCTCAAAGATCTTTTTACAGTATAAGAAATAAAATCGTTTTTCAAGTAAAGTTGTATAAAATTGTACATATTGTATACAACTTTAGTTAACGTTTCTCTTTGTTCATGTAAACCATAACTCAGTTCAGATTTCAATCGTCGATGTCAACTATTGCTCCATGGTCGACGAGTGAGAACCCGGCCTAAAATTATTTAATGACTACGAGTTGATACAACCTTAATAATTATTTCGTATATGGAGAAGATTTCTCCAAATATGGAATATGCTACTTTATAGAACTGTGCGCAAATTACGTCGCTGTGCATGGCCTCAAGTACAACTCTAGAAAGAGCCAAATACTGGTTTTTAAGGCCGGTAAACAAAAACCTACAAACTGTAGGAGGACTTTTATACCAGTTTAGGTTTCTAGGAAATAGGTTGAGAGAGGATCTGCAGCATGATCTCGATATTAACAGCGAGCGGAGGCCGTTGAGGGTAAGAAGCAACATGCTGTCTCTCAGTTTTGCTCGTAGCACAAGAGAAGTTAAAATAACGCTTTTTAAAGCTTACTGCCAGAGTTTTTACTCGAGCAGTCTGTGGGTTCAGTATACGCCTACAAGGCCCTTAGGGCGCAATATAACAACTGCTTTCACTGTTGGAACTACCATGGCGTTCCAACGTATCTGGAATGTTTTCAGAACCGACAGCTGACGGATGCGCAAAAAGACCGCGTTAATGTTCCATCTCATAAGAAGTAGCTCCAACTGTGTACTGAAAGTGTTTGCATCCAGTAATTCTGTAAACGACAATCAAAGCGTGATTGTCGTTAACAGAATTACTGGATTACGTGGAGTACGGTTACAACGGGTACAAAAGGACTAACATTCGCTTTAAGAAAATTGTCACTATCAAAACTATGAATCCTACATTCCGAAATCAACGTTTATTTATTTATTCATGCAGTCAATCCATATATTCCTCCGCCTCCTAAGAGGTAGGTATACCTCTTTGAATATTTGACATAATTAATAGTTTAACGAATACATTACATTTGATGATTACCCGTGTAAATTGGCTACAGATAATAAAGCGTGTTATTTTTTGTGGGTTACATTTTACTCTTCTACTTAATATATACAAAATCCGTGAAAAATAAAACAGAAATAATAATACTAATGACACTAACGTGACCCAAGCTATCAGCAAAAAGGTTGAGAAAAAATGTAACCTTCGTCTAATCAATACAGGGAGATAACATTAGTTAAACACTAGCTGCGCCCCTCGACTCACCCGTGTCAGCTATGGTTTTAACGTTACCATATTTTTCCGGATAAAAAAAGAGCCTTCGTGCTATTCCAGACTATAATACCTATTTTTGTGCAGATTTCATTAAGTTCCTTTCAGCCGTTCTGGCGCGATGGAGTAACAAGCATCAAAACATAAAACTTTCACATTTATAATTATTAGTACAATATGTAAATATAATACTTCTGACTTTGCAGAATATAAGAATATAATGACATCGCTGACACATTTAACCTTACCACAAACGAAATACTTCGTGTCGTTACAGCACAATATAGTGCAAATCGCCGTCGGGACAATTTCTCTGTTTACACATATTATGCAAATTGTGTAAAATATTATAACATATCACTCTAAAACAGTTGACGGTAGGAATAAAACGGATATTTTGTACGTACGTAGGTATGTATATAAAATTACATATTTTTACCTTTTACCAAAAAACGCTAACAGAGCTGACGTTAGAAACGGGAAATTTACCGTGTGTTTTTTATGTATTTTTCCTCTATCAGTTTACTATTTATCATGGCGCTTACCATGCCGAAAGATCGAGAGCCAAAAACATTAGAATAGACGGTAAATATCTAGTTTTTTAAATCAACTCTTATGTTGGTGACAGTGCCAGTTTGAAAACATATTTAAAAGTATAAGTATACGAAATGTTCAACTGAATGAAATTCAAAATGATTTATTCGATTAAGACATCAAACAAGCAATTTTAAACTTTAATAAAAATAATGACTGGCCGGTTGGCACAGTTGGTAGCACTCTGCCTTCTGAGCCGCTGGTCCCGGGTTCGATTCCCGGACAGGTCAAACATTTCTGTGCATGAACATGTCTGTTTGCCCTGTGTCTGGGTGTGTATATGTATATAAGTATATATATCAGTCATAAGGTTACCATAGCACAGGCTCTGCCTAGTTTGCGACCTGAAGACCTTGTGTGAATGTTAATAAATATATATTTTTTTAAATCATATTCGAATAGTCTACCATGCTCAAAAACAAAAAGACAATAACCGGGTATTACATTCGGGGCCATTCTTTTCCCTTTTTACAGTTTGTTCTTTGTATAACATATTCAATTAGGGACTTATATCCAGGGGTTCCCCAAGTATGCGCCGCGTTCCTGGGTGCAGCGTAGAGGTGTCGTGAGTGAATCTGAGTTTTACGGTCCAACTTTAAAACTCATAATCGAAATTTAAGGTAGCGGTGCAATAAACAATCTATTTATTTATTATATTAAAGTATACCCCACCACCAAACTGGGAATTTGATACCTATTGCTGATGCCTCCACCGATAAAAAATGTGAATCCACCGGCGTATTCATACACAAAGAATTGGACTTAGTCACTCCTCACAATGATTTATGTAATTAATGGTATATTAAGAATAGCTACATACCGCAGTTTTATTCGTGCGTATTAATTTGATTGTGATTGAATTTCCGGAAAAAAACCGTTTTTCCTACGCCATTATAACAACAATCTCTTGCATAAATGTCAACCCATTCCACACATTGGTTTGATGTGTCTGTGCATACATCAGTCAGCAACAGTTTTCTTTTACTTATATATACAGACTGTGTGCTACGAGTATGTTCAAAACACTCGAGGCACTATTATGCGATAAGGGAATCGAGAAAGTTTGACGAACGCTCCCTCATTCCATATGACGCTTTTAATCTCTTTTTGAAAGAACTACACTCGTGCAAATCCACGAACCATAAATAACTCACCCTTATGACGAGATGATACAACTTTGGAGAATAAAACAAAATTGCTTTCATTAGGTCTTGACTTCCTGCCATAATCTCCTAGCGTAGTTTGGACTTTACAAACACGATTGAACATTCATAACAACTTTTATATAACTAATACTTCTTGAATACAAACTAGCTAGACTTGTCGATAACCTTAGAGATGAACCGTGTGTCGTCATTCAACATTTAGTACGTACATAAACACAAAGAGCGGGTTGTTATCACCGCTTTGTGTTGTCGAACATTTATCAACGTCAGATTGAGTGATGGAACATTTTTTATGTTTTCAAATTGAGCACAGATAACATAGAAGCACAATGAGTTTTTACTGAAGCTAAAGTAGTGTTTACAATTCTGGCCAACTGCTATGTAGTACTTATTAGAGGAGGTACAAAAATATATTATACCCTAAAAAATATTTGTGCCCATAATAGTTTATTTTTATAGTATACTTCAATTGTCCTCGAAACACTACTTTAAGGTTATTCTTGATATTATTTTTTATTCTTATCGTGATTTTTCGATAATTTTGTTATATTGTCTCCACATGGTTGCGTTTAGCAGTTACCGTTACGCTTATTAAAAATAAGATGATGAGACAGCAGACCAAACCAAAGGCCTTTTTAAAAATAAATATACGGAAACATGTTTGACACTTATGAAACCATTTTCATAGTGATTTCAAATGACAGAATTAACTTATTTGGTATTCCGTTTTCATTTAAGACGACAGCCGAGTAAAATTTTCTGATATCTGTCAATACTATACTGCTTGTAGCTTATTTCTATTTTGACAGCTAGCACTGCACGTTATCCATTAAAAGCGCAGTAAAATAAACTATATGTTCATAAGATGCTGTAATTAGTAGAGTATTGGGATTTTCAATACGCAATTTCAAATTGTTAATGCTTTATGATATTCAAAAACAACGTCTACAAGTATACTGATAAGAAATATGGTGTGTTGTAATTTTATCGCGAAAACCACAACGAAACACTGGTCATGTCCTTGAATATAATGTCTCGATTCAAAACACTGTACAAAAATAACATCTCATTTGGTCACTGCAAACAACAGGCTTCCAGTAAAACTTTATTTAATTTTATTTTTATTTTAAATATCGATCAGACGCAATGTCTTATAATCCATATATACATACGTTCTCCTACCTAGATACGAATCTTCTTGTTTCGGTCGACATGCGTATCATAATAAAATAGGGTTAATTATAATAATTTGTTAATGGTTCTCTGACGTTTGTGGATCTTCGAGAGCAAAGAAATAGACTTATAATTATAACTTCTATATATACGATCGTTTATCTAAAGAATTTACATCCAAGCACCGCCGACTGTTTATTGATTATATGTACATAAATAATAATTTGTAATTTGTGAACACGCCATCTGTCGCCGCAATATTATGATAATCGATCATTCATGAAAAATAACATCAGTTTTGTGGCATATTACAGGTTTATTGCGTGTTGGGGATGCTTAAGTTTTACTTTAGTGCTTTCAAGGATAGATTAAGTAGGCTTATATTTATTTTGTAATGTATTTCTCTGGAAGTGAATTTTGTTGTAAAGTCTTATTAGAAATAAATTATTAGACCCGTTATGTTATGGTTCACTGTTGTTTTGATAAAGTTATAAAGCGTCTCTTGTTTCACGTTCCCTTAATCAGGCTGAAACTGCCTGATTAAAGGGGCATAAGCATTAGTCATGTAAATTAATTAAGGTTTCAGTTTATTTTGCCTCCGCACAGCTTGTGCATTAAGCCAGGTGTTAAGTTGTTGTATTACGAATACAGTTGAAAGGGTGTGCGTTCTATGAAATAGTGAAATAGAAAGTCACGGAACCGTAGTTTCAACTAAACAATGTCGAATGCTTACGAAACTTTCAACCGAGTGATTTAGAAAATTAAAAGTTATCGCACTAATATTATAAAAGCAAAAGTTTGTTTATCGTTTGTATGTTTGTTATTCCTTCACGCTGAAAAATGTTTACAAACCTTTTGCACTATAAGTGCTCAACAAACTTTTCATATTTTTTTTATATTGAACTATCTATCTGTACGTATCAGTTCTACCTATGTCAACTTATACATAGGTATCATTGATACGTATAGCTACTTTAAGCACTCAAAATCTGATTATATTTATATTACTTTGCAGATATAGACACCTTATAATACCACACTTGTTATAATTCCAAAGAAACCATTTTATGTTTGCTTGGCTATCCAAAAATTCGTTCACAGCACCAAATCCAACTTCCGGTTAATCACCGCCCGCCCTTGGCCTCCGCTAATCTGTCTAAACGTTATCCGCCCAGCGTATGGCTTCTCTACGAATAAACCTTCATCAACTGACATGGCAAAATGGACGGAATGAACTAATCAGATTTTAATTATATTATTTGGAAATGTTATCAATAATCGTGCGCATGGTATATAGGCATGGTACCCGGCGCAAATTACGGCTCCTGTGGCAGAATTGAAATAGCGAGAAAATCGTATTCCACGCCGGTGAAACCGCAGGTCACAGCTAATAATAATAAAAACGATATAAATATATACCTACGACTAATTTGCAACTGTGAGAAAGTTTTTGAACGCACCTACATTTATATTTATTTTCCTATAAGATGTACCCACTGAAGTACACTCACTTCGAATAAAATCTAAAGTCGTAAATATTCATAACTAGCTGCGCCCCGCGGTTTTACCCTCGTGGTAAGGTTTGATGATGATGAAGAAAAGTAGCCCATGTGTTATTCCGGGACATGAAGTATCTACATACCAAATTTTATCCAAATCCGTCCAGCCGTTCTGACGTGATTGAGTAACAAACATACATCCATCCATCCAAACTTTCACATTTTTTATATTAGTGGGATAGGTACACATGCTATATTTAACGGCGGAAGTTTGCCTGCTAACAACGTGTTAAAAACGAAGTAATTCAAGAGATAATCGATTGTAACATCATCGAAAATATTATAATCAACACTTCTCAGTTTCAGTCCAACTGTATTATTGGTATTGCAAATATGACTACGTTTTGTTTACATTTCTTTTTGGATTCGCACGTAATGTGCACCCGCTAAAGTGTAAAGTACAATAATCTTTATTGCATCACGTCTACAACAGAGACAATCTATAAGGTCAGCTAATAATTTTCTCTCTGTATTTTTTCCCATTGTTTTCTTCCATTTGTACTATACTATGAAGTGGATACCTCAGAGAACCTTTACTTAGAGGTCATGAAGAGCGACAAAAAGCGTTAATATATTTTTTAGACGGTAGCCTTGGCTCAGTCGTCAATAGTGTGAATTTTTGACCCTGGGGACCCTGAATCGCGGTAGGAGCAAAGATTTATGCTATGGATTTGGGTGTTTGTCCCTGGTCTTGGATGATTGTGTACTGTGACTGTGTGTTTCCATGCTTCCTGCGACACAAAGAATTCTAGTGACTGCGTTTGAGTGAAAGAGGGAAAAAGAGAAAGACCGTATTGTTCCTCTTTCCTAAACTTATTAACTATTACGGGCGGTTATTAATAGGTACACCATTGCTGGCAGCGATTGTCGTTCAACTTAACTAAACTAAAATCCTAGTATACAAGTCATGTTTATGATATTGTCCAACTACAATAACGATACTAAAATTACAGGTAGTTTTATGTAAAGTAAGTCGTCGCTTATTTCGTGCCGAGTAAAACTACCCGTATTTGGCCAGCCTTGAATAAAACTCGTCTTTTTATTTAAATAAGATGCATATTCATACTATATTCGATATTGTACATATTATATGAAGTAGGAAGTCACTTATGTCTGTATCATTTCCGATTAAATTACAATCGGGCTATTAATTTAGAGGTAATAACTACCAAATATAGTCATAACCAAAATAAAAGAACGGAAATCGCTGTTTTATGCATTTATTTTGGATTACGTATAACCCACGTTCGTAGAATTGCGTACCTTTCACCGGATCATTTATCGCAGATATTATAGTATCCTCAAGTAGATCCTATCAGGTATACATGGTTTGGGACAATCAAGTTTAAATTGTTGTAAAACTTAAAGTAATAAAAAAAACTAAAAATAGAATAACCAAAAATAGCTACTAAGATCAGTGTATTATTCTACTTTTGTAAAAAACATACATGTAAAATAATCATGTCATTTTTTTTTTCACTCAAATCAAATCAAATCAAACTATATTTATTGTCTCACAACTACACTATTGCCACATAAAATTAATACACATAAACACAGAAAAAAAAAATCATAAGGAAACAATACAATAATTGAGGACAAAAGGCGTACACTCAGCATTTGCCGTGCTCACATATAAAGTGTGCGCGGCACTGGTCTTCAGTGTACTCCGCAGTTCGGGCTGATGGTCGCCGAGATAGTAAGTACGAGCGGGTAATATAAAAACTATTTGACACATAAATGAAACGAATATATATAGGGGCGGTGCGTGAGTGTGGGGAGGGGTGCATGAGTGTAAGTGTGTGAGTGTGTTAGAGGGAGAAAAAGAAAGTGTTTGTGTTTGTGTGTGTGTAGTAAGTAAGTAAGTAAGAAGCAGATATGTCAGTCAGGCAGGGAAAAAAAGGGGGTAATGTGTTGATGACTTTGTACTATAATTTTTTATTTGTTTTAATAATTTTAAAGGCTGTTTCAAAATTGTGTTTTTGTAAATTCCGAAAGTAAAGTTTGACTTTGTTTTTGAAAGTTTCGTGGCTTACTTTCTTCCGAATAGGTGGCGGAAGATTGTTCCATACCTTTGAAGCTCTGTATTTGAAGCAACCTTTAAACCTTGCTGAATTATGTTTCGGAACAGCTAGAAGATTGGTGCCCTTGGATCGTGTATTAAGCTTATGAATATCTTTTCTCCAGGTCAATTTCTCAAAGAGATATTCAGGCTTCTGACTCCAAATAACTTTCTGAATCGTGCATGCTAAGTGAACTTCTCGTCTACTTTTCATGTTGAGTATGCCATTTTCCACGAGATAAGGGGAAACATGATGTCTTTTTGGTATGGCAAAACAAAAACGAGCACACGCATTTTGCACCCGCTGGATAGCATTTTCTGTTTTCGCCCATAGCCTTGGGCCATACACAGCACTACAATAGTTGAACGGCGAGAGCACTAATAGGTCACATAGTAACACTCTTACCTTTGTCGAAATATATTTCCTTATGGTATACAGTACTTTAAGTTTATAAAATGCATACCGGATTTTATCATTTATATGTTTTACAAAGCTCATTTCGCTGTCAAATATTAAGCCTAGATTTCGTGCATCAGATTCTATGGGTATCTCAGTGCCATTAACAGTCAGTTTGGGACTGTTCAAAAAAACTTTGCCTATTTGAGCTTTAGTACCAAGGATCATCATTTTGCATTTAGCTGGGTTAAGAACCAAAGAGTTACGTGTTGCCCAATCATAGATCTCGTCTAAGTCTTGATTGACTTGCATAAGTGCGAGTGCTGTATCTTCCGGTTTGAAACTGTGATAAACCTGCGTGTCATCCGCATACATGTGATATTTACGTATATTAATATGATCAGGCATATCAGCCGTAAATATAGAAAAGAGTATAGGACTCAATATAGACCCTTGAGGCGTTCCTCTGGCTACAGTCTTAACACTGGATAAGCTTTTACTGCCGTCCAGATTAGTAATCTCTACGTATTGTTTCCTATTCAGAAGGTAACTTTTGAACCATTCACATGTTTTCGCTGAAAACTCGTAATAGGAGAGTTTCGCTATCAGTAAGTTTGGATCTAAGCAGTCAAACGCTCGCGAAAAATCCAATAGAACGAGTACGCTACTAAGTCCAGAATCAGATGCTGACAGCAAATCGTCAGATACCTTCAGAAGTGCTGTTTCTGTCCCATGATTCTTTCGAAAACCCGATTGATATTTGGGTATTATATTTTCTTTGCTTAAGTACTCGTTCATCTGTGCATATATTATCTTTTCTAGCACCTTTGACAAGACTGGGAGAATGCTGATTGGTCGTAAATCCTTGATTGCTTCGACGTTACTTGATTTAGGGGTTGGTTTTACACTCAAACTCCCGCACTAGGATTCCCTGTTTCGTGGACACACAAACATATAAGACCCGGAACAAACACCTACACTCATCGCACAAATGTTTGCCGCTGCCGGAATTCGAACCCCGGGTCCCAAGAACACAGCAGTCATGTCACTGACCACAGAGCCACGACGTGTATTTTAATCATTTCTTCTTTATATGAGTTGTCAAATTACTATTTTAGAATGCCTATAGATCTATGCGATAAAAATGCATGGCTTGCGTAATATACACGGCCCTAGTAAATTTGGTGTAGGTCACGCGAGCGTATCCGCGGGTCCGTGTATACAATATTTCCAGAACAAGAAGATCATTGTTGCTTTGTTCAAGTCCCCACCGAAATGTTACGAGATTATATCACCATTGTTCTCATACAATGACGAACGCTGCTCAACACACGAGGGTAGACAGATAACACAAAGAACATTGACAGAACGTGTTTTGTGGATGTCACATACAATATATATTATGCCCTACAATAGGATAGATAAACTGCTCGTCATGGACCAGAAATCTAAACGAAAAACTGTTGAGTTCAATGAAATAAGAGAATTAAAAAAAACTTAAAAAATCTGCGCTTACATTCCTCGAAGACTACCAATGCATGAGTTATAAAAAGCCTGAAACATGGCTTTTAATATCAGAAGCTAAACCTTTATTTAAGTCTATATTCGCCATTTTGGTAAATCTTCAATTTAATTCCTTATTTTATATGTTTATACGTTATATAACCTGACACTCACGCGTAGACGATACCACGATTGACAATCGTTTCGGCTTCTTCCGCTCGTTGGTAATAATATATTTACAGTCCTAATTAGTACTTGTGTATGCCTATGCTTAGAACTTATACATACTTAACTTTTTATTAATAACTTGAGAATGTGTGAAAGATCACTTATTGGTTTATTACACTTTTAAACCTGTCGTTGTCATGTTTAATTTTTTTTAGAAAGTTCTAGAAAGTATTTCTAGCGTTTGATCACTATCTCACTTGACTGTCAGTGACGATGTGGTCGATGAAGGAATCACCCTTAACCTATATTGTTTCATAATGTTTATATATTCTCTATTACAATGTATTTAAGACACTCTATGATGGTTGTTTCAAGAAGTTTCTTCAACTAATTGGTATAAATATTTATCTAATCTTGGTTACAACTTAAACGACAACCGAGAAATCGTAATTAAATGCAAACAATTCATAATTAAAAAATATTGTTTTTTTCTTAAGAATTCTTATGTTGAGCATATATAACAAATGATGAACCAAGCATTCACATTCTGAACGATCAAATGCAAAATCTTTTGCAAAACAAAACAATTTCTTGCTGTGGAAACTCAACTCATGAACATATTTTAAAATAAAGCACTCCATTTCCTTCCATAATTTTACATTTGAAAATCAAATCAAAGTACTATATACATGCAGAGCTGGTGTAGGCAGAGTAATGAAATCTTTACGGTATGCAGTCACGGTACTACCACAGACAAAGAAAAACAGAAAGACGAACGTATGCGAAAGAGCTAGTGAAGCCGTGAAAACCATGCCTTACTTGTAATTTTACACGGTCACGCACACTGATACAGACAAAACCACGCCCAGAACTAAGTGGCCTATGGTAGGAGTGTTACCACGGTAAGATTTTTAGAAGGTTCAATTTTGATCAATCGATCCCACGATTACTAACGTACATAAAAGCGTGGTTACAATCGAATTAAAACTATTCAAATTGTGTTATTCCTTTCATGTTTTAAACATTTCATATTCCAAACGAATATTAGGAAATATTTAAGACGTGTTCACGTGGAGATTATTCCTAATTCATAAATATAAATACATATATGTATAGACGTTTAAGGTTTTAGCCATTGGAAACAAACTTTATCGTTTTACAAAACGCTGAATTAACAATTTATGCAAATTATTATGGGTATGGATACTCTTTGACGCACTACCTTTAAAATTTATTTACTTCATATTGTAGTGCGTTGTCTTTCTTTTTTTCTTGGTCTGATACAACTACGTAGAGATCATAAATATTATCGCTGCACTACGATACCTAGAGTTGTGCCTCTCAGTGCGATTTATGAACAAATGTGTTAGTAAATAGCGTAGGTTGAGCCTCTAGAGGATTTGCGCGCAGGAATGTACAGAAATAATATGATTATACCTGCGCTATAAACCACCGTTCCAGTCAGTACTAAACTCGTACGAAACACTGTTGAAATAAGGTACATAATAGCATACGCTGCAACGTGGCAGTTACTTAAACTGCCTTGTTTAATAATTAATATACAATTTGTTTTCAAATGCAGCTAGTAGCTACTATAATAAGAGGTGGGCCGCTTCTCTTACTTGCTTTTTGAGAAATTCAAAGATTTAGTAACAGGCTCTTTATTTGAACAACAAAAGATACCAGTTATCTGAAATTCGATACAAATAATTATGTAACTCATGTATATATTATTTAAAACAAATTAGGCGACATCTTAGGTACCAGATGAATATCGGTATTCCCATAGACGGAGACGACACCATTCTTCATTATCATCCAGAAATTAACATTTTTGTCTCTAAGTATAACATTTATTTTTTTACACACAAGGTCTTCAGGTCCCAAACTAGGCAGAGCCTGTACTATGGTAACCTGATGACTGATATATATATTCTTAGCTATTAGCCAAACATTGTCAGTGGCAACATTGTCACAGGCAACATTAATGTCCTACTGTCACTTATAAAAGCAAGCGCCCAGTCGATTACCGCCACATTTTGTTCAGTCGTCGGTCGGTAAGGTGCTTGGGCTCGACGCTGCATACCGTAAGATCGTTCCATTCTAATTTATGCTGTCATTTTGTGTCTTTGTATAAATGTTTCATTTTAACATGTACTTGGTTAAACCTTTTTGTATAAGAATATCATTGTAATAAAATTTGACATCATGTTCTTTCTTATTTTTAATTTATACCACTTCTGATTTACAAGAATATACTATTATACTTATAAACATCAATAGTATCAATAGTATAATATACATATTATACTATTAAATACATACTTATATACATATACACACCCAGACACAGGTCAAACAGACATGTTCATACACACAAATGTTTGACCTGTCCGGGAATCGAACCCGGGACCAGCGGCTCAGATGGCAGAGTGCTACCAACTGCGCCAACCGGCCAGTCAAATGCCAATATGGCCAAAATGATGTGACATGACGTTAAAATTACTTAATTTTATTACTTTCTATACTGACTAAATGCACATGAAATGCGGAGCCAAAACATAGACAAAAAAAGACAAGCACGTGATAATAGTTGTGCCATCTGAAATCATCTTTGCCTCATTGCCGTTACTTTTATAATCGATAAGGCAATATAAATTTTAAATGCAGACATGTACGTACGTACATGTTTTGATACCGTAATGAATTCATCAAATAAAAAGGATTTCTAAGAAATAAGTCTCAATAAAATAATATGAATTAGTAAACATTATGTATCGTTAAATCTAATTGAGCGACCCAAACTGATTTGATTAATAATAATACAGTTGTCAAAACATCTTGTTTAATCAATTTAATATTTTTATATCAATTTAGAAAGTGCTTTATGAAAAGGGAACTTTTCCGGGATATTAAGTAGGTAATCAATACCTAAATCTTAGAATAAAAATAGCCAATTGGGTTCAGCCGTTCTTAGGTAGGTAATGTTCTGATAATAAACAGCATTCCATGTTCATTTTTTAGGTCCAGGTATTGTCAACAGGGTGTATGTAACTGGATATAAATTTAAGGCATGAACAAAATAAATATTAAAATGCTGCGCTCAAGGTTGCACAAACCGGTCTTAAATTAAAAGGTATCTACTTTTTTGTTTCGACAAACATAATTATGATTTATAGTCGTTTCGTGGGTTTTTCTAACGAGCTTAGGAACGGGTATTTTTTTGTAGATATTATATTTAGGTAAAATAATAGTAGTTTAAGTAAGTACGATTATCTTTGATCGCCAGACGTGTATTCTTAAGAGTTATTTTTTAATTCTGAAACAGTTTCGAGGTAAATATTGCTTTACAATTTTTTTGTCATGATAATTTCTTTTGATTGGTGGCAGGGCATTCGCACTGGGTGAAAAAAAATATTTACCACAAAATGGAACCGACATCAACACTCAAAAGTATCAAATAACTTGTAGAAGTCGGTACCATGCTCACAATATTTTGATATTAGTTACTTTTGAAATCTATCATCGGTACCATGATGACCATGACTTCAACAAGTTATTCCATACTTTTGAGTGTTGAAGTTGGTTATATTGTATGGGTTTTTTTTATTATATCTCGAATCTCTAGTTGGTCAACAGTTTCCTCATTCACTGAAAAAAAGAATAAATGTATAAAATTTTCTTGGCCTAATGTTCCGTATTTATGGCCCAAGTGAGGCTTGATGGCGTTAAATTTGACATTGACTATGCAACACTCTTCTTTAGTATTTAACATCAACCCGACATTACAACGAGGTCCATACAATCATAAATGACCAGCTGGTAGACTGAGCTCTGCTGCATATGCTTTTAGATAAATAAGAGAAACTGACATCGATCTATTGCTTTATTTTTCAAAATTCAACCGCTCAATGTCATATGGCTTACAGCTGTGGGGTTCAGCTGCTGTTATAATTATAGACTATTTTCATCTGACAAAATCGGACTAATTAAGTTATACAACAAAAATGGGATCCAAATTATGGGGTCAAACGCAAGCTAAAAAAAATGTTCAAGTAAATTAATGAGTGTCACAATTTTAACACAAGAAATAAAAAATACTAACTAATAACAATACTACAGCTACTACAAAAACATTTCAGCAATCCACTAGCAATTGTCAGCCTATAGTCTCAAATGCTCTAACCCGCTACCAGTCGGCAGCGTGCTCAGAATGCTAGCAACATTGCCAAGTTGAACTGCAATGCTGATCCGTTGAGCCAAATACGTGCCTTATAAGAGTAATGGTTAATACAACAAATAAAAAATTCAAGTGACAATACAAATCAAGTATTTAGTGCACTAAAAAGTACGTTCAGCATAATGCTACGTACCCAAGTCTTGTAGCGCTCGTTTTCAGGGTACTCCAACAAAACAAGAAAAAGTCATCTTCCTTCTTTTGTTTTAAAATTAAAGTATATTATGTGGATAGAACGTAACACCCTTTTTATGACAAGCTTAAATTACGGTCTAGCGATTCAGTTATGTAATAATATTGTTAATTATATTTACATATAACGAAGCATAAATTATCATTTTTGTTCAAGTTTATTCTTTGAGTATACAGTGGATTATTTATCTGAGAGTTTATTTTATCTTTATTATAAAACAATAACATTGTGATGTATAATTGGCATGATTATAAGTAATCATAGATTTTTTGGGGCTCTCAAAAAATTAATTTGTCCATTCTATTGAAGTTGGTCGACACGTGTTCGAAAAAAAATTGTAGAGTACGCTCTTTATGCGCAGAATTTACGAATAATTTTCCTTATATTTGTAATATGTTCCTACTTGTTAAGTCTTGTACGTTCTTAACCTGAATGTACAGTCAACAACCAGTTAGTAAACTGTTACATTAGTTAGTGAGCCAACGACAAAAGTTTATGTGTAATCAATTAATCACTATAGCCTTAAAATAATATTCTAAGACTATAAGCCATAAGGTTAGAAACCGAACCGTCAGAATTTAATTGCACGAGAAAATCGACCTTGTTGTTTTTAACGTAATATATTTTAATCGTAATAACCTGAGTCAGTTGTAAATTCTCCGATCAAGTTTGTCTCTTGTTGTAATTTTGGTTATTCGAACATTAGATTATGTCGTCCATTTAAACATAAAATAATAGCAAACACTTGACATGACTTCTGTGTCTCCGGGACCCTGGGTTCGAATCCCGGCAGGGGCAAACATTTGTGCGATGAGTATAGATGTTTGTCCTGGGTCTTGGTTGTTTGTGTGTGTCTATGCCTTCCGCGACACAGGGAATCCTAGTGCGAGGGTATGAGTGTGATAAAAAAACAATTACATGATAAGGAATACCGACCCCGTGTAACGAGATAAGGCGAGGACAATTAATGTAAAAATCAAAAAATCCAACCGTTGAAGAAATAGTTCCAGGCTCAACTTCTGTATAAATACAAATATGCCAATTGTTATTGTTTCAGATTACTTTATCAATGTTTACTTTCCTATGTACACCACATCACAACAAATCAAAGTCCGGTAGATTGACTTCAAGAAAATGTTACGTAAGCATTTTACTGTCGAGGTCGTAGCTTCGAAGCCC
The DNA here is from genome assembly GCA_934044485.1 of Apeira syringaria. Taxonomy (NCBI): domain Eukaryota; kingdom Metazoa; phylum Arthropoda; class Insecta; order Lepidoptera; family Geometridae; genus Apeira; species Apeira syringaria. The sequence goes on from OW203658.1 coordinate 15,317,700, forward strand.
TGTGACCTACATGAACTCATTCGAACTTACCTGTTTTGGCGAACTTTTGTTCATCTCCAGACAGAGGTTGGTGAACTTTGGTATTTCACTTCTATCATTTGTATCTGGAAACTATCCAATCAGTTTTTTGGAGAAGGCATTGAATGTTTATTTTTTTTATAATCTATAGTACAAAAATGAATCGCTGAATGTGTTGCTAAGCGCAAATCTCGAGAGCAGCTGAACCGATTTTGCTAATACTTTTTTTATAATATTCAGCATTAAGAGAAAAACTTTAAAAAATGCTTGAAAAAGTCTAAAAACAACACTTTTCTATATTCCCATACAGAAGATTCGTAATAATTCTTAAAAGTCAATTTGAACTTTAATACCATACCATATAGTTTATGTGTTGTGGAGTGGAGGGGTTCCGGGAAGGCAATACAATTGAGTGACGATACTCATATACGAGTATTATAAAGAGAGAAGAGTTATTTGTTTGTTTGCATTGAATAGGGTACGAAACCACTGAACCGATTTGAAAAATTCTTTCACTGTTGGGAAGCTAACCTATCCCCGGGTGACATAGGCTAAACTATATTTTCTTAAAATTAGGGATCTTTACAATTTTGAATTACTTTTTTCGTGCGAAGTAGGGGCGGACCGCTAGATTGGAATAAAATTGCATCCTTCAATGTTTACTTAAATACTCAATTGATGCGTACCTGTCTCCTTTTGGAAACATTAACAACAATACAAACTTCTTACATTTTTTCGTACAATTTGGATAACCTTCCTTTTGTAAGTGTTAAAATTTTTTTCGTACCTTGTCTATACACTGTATAGACAACTGTCTCCATATTTCCATGTATATTTACCATAATACACCAAGCTGGCCTATTTATAAGCGGATGGTCAAGCCAATGTCGGACTACCACAGAGCCTCTATCATGTCTTAGTTGCAGTTGGCCTCAGACAACTATTATGGGACTTACAGCTTAATGTGCCTTCCAAAGCTAGTAAGTTACAGTTAAAAATACCGCTAACGGGACCGGACACGAATCAATATCGCAATAGTAGCGTTGTCATATCGCTATACCTGCTACTGGTAGAGTTGATAGATGATGATTGCTTTTTTCATTTAATCTCCTTTGGAAGCTCTTCTTTTTTTATGCTATATAGATCTAGTGTTTCACCACTATCTCACTTTGATGGTCCGTGACGATGTTGTCGTAGGTGTTATCTTGCTAGACCTAGAATGCATGCTGGCAGTATGCGTTTGATGACAGTTTTTGAGACTTGAGGGTGGTAGCCAGCCAGGCGGGTATTCGACAGTCCCCTACCACCATGCTGGGAATTTGATAACTGTGTTAACTTCACCGGAAGCTCAAGTCGTTGTTGGGGATCGAACGAGCGTCTGTCAGTTTGACTTCCGGCGCTCCTACCGCTGAACTATCATCGCTATCAATTCTTAGCGTAATATGATTGTTTCCATCACCCACTCAAAGATGCCTTCCATGCGAAAGTTAGAGTATAGAGTACATATAGACATATCCAATACCCTGCCGGGGCTGCCAGTTCCTTGAAATTTCGAGAGTGAAACCTATTTCAACTTCAGTAATTTCTATCCGATTTTCCATCACATGAGAACAGCATTTCGCGTTGCCCTTAACTTAAGCACAAAGGTACTTTTAATCAGTATCGGATCTCTATAGTAGAGTTGTACGCGTTTGTAGTTACGTCATCGAGTCACTGACCTCGGCTATCGCTTGCCAATCGTTTGATGGCTGATCCCAATGCTTGTCGATATATAAGTACAGTTCGAGACAGTAGAAATTAGTTGTTCGTGAAATGATGGGGTATAATATGAAGAGATTAAAAGTATGTGTTATATAGATACTTTTAGAGTTGACCCATAGAATCCAAGAGCTTAACTCAGTTGCAAATTGATCGGATCAGGGTTTGTTTATATTTTTGTTATTTGTATGCTAGTTTATGTTTAAGGAAATATCACAAAAAATGGGGCAAGGTGTTAGTAGATTTAGTAGGTACAGATTTGAGCGTAATCGGTTGGGGGTTGCCTGAATATTGATCACATATGGGGCAATACGAGCTTATCTAAGAAAATATCGAAGTAAAATTGTTATTATATTAAGAATACATATAAAACAAAATATGTATTAAAAATAATAAAACCAATAAGTACTTAGTTTTTTTTTACTCGTGAGTAAAGTAGAATTTTGGCGTGAGTGCTTGGATTCACTGAGCAAGCGAAGGGTTCTAGGATTGAATCAACGAGCAAAGCAAGTGGAAAGAAGAACCCTGAGGGGACCTAAGGTTTTAAAACACGAAACGCCAAAAAACTTTACCCACGAGTGAAACACAACAATTTTCACCACACTATCACTAACGAGGAAATTGCAAAGCGCGCGGCGGTAAGGATTCCTTCACACTTTTCACATGCTTCTTGAAGTGCACTCTTCTTTGATTGGTCGCCGAGTTGACATTAGCTTTGTCAGGTGCGTTTACGTAACTTTTTACCCTCTTGTGAATAAAATAGAACTTTCCTGTCAGATATCGATGAGTAAAACTGACGATTGACCTAGCGTGGTGAATATTAAATAATTAATGGACATACACTCACTTTTTTATACAATCGCTATTCTTCTCGGTGTGTTTAGGCATCATACATGCTAACCCTCCTGGAGAAAGAGGTCTAGCAGCTTGGGTGCGATAATGTCAACGAAAACTTGCTGGATGTGTATGCATTCGCTTGTTTTTCGTTTAATAATTCCTATTTCAATAATGCTTTATATCGCGCCAATACAACATATGTAAAAATTTTCTTTTATTTATACATATTTAGGTTCTCTCTCTCGCTCTCGCTCTCGCTCTCGCTCTTTACATATACGTAAGTAGCATAAAATGTGTTGGTAGGGATTCGTTGCGTAGTCTCAGTTGGGGGCACATCTGAGCCTAAAAGTTATAAATAATTATTATCGTTGTATTGCTTTTCAGTGACACCCTAAAAGACATGGAAGGCTAGAAAGAAACAACTATTGAACAATAAAATAATTTAAATAAGATATAGTACTTATAATGTGTACATTTATTTAGAAAGAAAAGTGCATTCAATACTCCACACCTGCCAAATTACTATATTGATTAGTGTTGTAATTAGTTGTTTATTAGTATTTTATTTTAATGAAGGCATCGGCTCATGGCGAACAATCGAAATTATGTGTAACCTATTTCATTATATATGTACTGTTAACATTGTAAAAACTATTTCAAAAGGTTGGCCTTAGAGTCTCTTGCAGCTTATGCTCGGTAATGGTCCTACTTTTTTGATAACTCGCCGTTCATTCATAACTAAAACACCATTATATTTAATTAATGAATGAATAAAGTATTTAAAATAAAAAGAGACTGTGTATTGTTTTGAAGCTGAGTGTACGATTAGATGCCCCTACATATAGCCACGGTATACACTCACATGTAATTTGTATGGGATCCATGTAAGCGTTATGCAGAGTAGTGGAGACATGGCGTCCGATTGATTACAGAGACGGGCATCACAGCGATAGAATATCAATCAGTAACAGCAAAAAATGATGGTTGAATTATGGACTTCTAGATGTGACTTGCAAGTAGAATGGCCAAATAAGACGAGGTTTCGCCGACAGTTTAGGCAAATAGCGCGCGAACTTGGGCCTTACTATCAACTTTGTATAAACCATGCAGGTTCCGAGCAGTTCTAAAACCTGGCTTAAACCTCTTATTGTGAAATCATACCATCACCACGGCATCACGCTCCTTTAGGTTTGAACATTGATATCCTCAACGATGAATGGTTATTGTTGTCTCTGGCATGTTTAAGCCAGGTTTTAGAACTGCTCGGAACTTCCATTGTTTTTACAAAGCTGATAGTAAGGCCCCGTATCCGTTTGCATTAACCTAGGAAATGTATGGGAGAGAGCAGAATAATGAAGCGTTGGTCCAACGTTGACAGTGGACACGGTCAGACTGACAGGGCAAGTGACATAGCGCGGTACTAGGACTTTAACAAAATCAATTCATATATAATATAAATAATTAATATAGCAATAAAATCGTATTCGTTTCTAGACTATGCTATTATCTACCCTACGAGCTAAGCTTTGTGACAATCTTCTTATTATTTTGAAAGACATACATTTTCTATTCTTAACCGACTTCAAAAATGGAGGAGTCTCAATTCGACCCGTATGTTTTGTGTAAAGCAAAAAATAAAACTACCGAATCAATTATGCCTAACCTTGTTTTTCAATCCTTAACATACCTTTAAGCCTACGTTACTAAATGTGGAAAAATCAAAGCCATCTTTTACGCATAAATATGATTGGTTTTTTTTTTCAAAAACTGCGATTTGCCCTGCGACACCGCATTGTGCTACAGATACAGATATTTATTGGTAAAATAATAATTTACAAGTTACAACGTTTTTTAGTTTAGTTAGTTTTTTACAAGTCGCTATTCGGCTTCTTCCGGAAGCCGAAACAATTATCGATCGTGATATCGACAACGTGTAAGTTTCACGTTAAACCCATTTTAAATATTTTAAAGTAAGAACTAAATTATTTCCGAACTACTATAATAGGCTTGAACATATTGCTTAAATAGGCAATTAGCCAGCACGCTTTCCAGATTTTTGCATTGGTTTGGTCAAGGGTTTAATCTTCTTACTCCATGCTCATTATCGCTAGTTGAGCTGAAAACAACCGTACAACCAGACAGCGCCAGTCATCCATGTGGAATGCAGTAAAACGCACATAAAAACGTATCTAAACCACAGACACCGGACAGAACGAATTCGTACAATGATTGATGAATGTAACTTTTTATTTTGTAAACCACTTCTTCGTAATGCGCAAACAATGATAGCCCATGTGTTATTATTAACCACAAACCAGATGGTTTAGGGATTAAATTACCTATCATACCTCTAGCTTGAGTATTACATCGAAATGAAACTCAATGTATGCTGATACGACACTACTTACTAGTACCCGCCTAACTAATACTGAAGAAAATTTTAGGAGTCATAAAAATATAAAAATGGTCCGTTTACTTTAAGAAGTAATGTTATTCATCAACTTTGTAGCATTTTTTTTTGCCAGTGAGCATTCTAGCCTGATAACATCTTCGACCACATCGTCACTGACCATCAAGTTAGATAGTGGTCAAACGCTAGATCTATATCAGTATAAAAAAAATATAAGACTAGCGGCCAGCCTCGGCATCGCACAGGTAGATATTTATATGTGTATTTTGGGTTATATTACTGTAGTTTTAGTAGAGATTTTTTTATTTTTTTTACTATTATAAGTTTGCGTTTGACAACTGTCTCACCTGATGTTAAGTGATGACGTTGTCTAGGATTTAGCACGCAAACCTAGAAGGTACCTATTCACTCGCGACTTGAAGACTCCAGGATTGTACTATCGGGAAACACAGACTCGGGCAACGAGTTCCACTCCTTGGCAGTACGCATTAAGAAAGTGGAAGCAAAACGCTTCGATCCGTGGTGGTACCGGCTTAGAATAGTACTCCCGCAACTCTTCCCGTGGGTACCGAAAGAGTCGGCTAAGGGATCACGTACTAGAAGGTGGGCAGCGGCGCCATCTGAGGATCGGAAATCATACTGCGCTCGTCAACCCGTCTGCCAAGCGTGGCGAGAATTGGCAAATCCCCCCTATATGGGAGAGGTCCAGCAGTGGATATCCAATTGCTAAGAAGAAGAAGTAGAGATCCCTAATATATGTATTTTAGTAATAAATAATGTAGTCTATGTTACTCAGGATAAGGTAGCATTCAGATGGTGAAAAGTCAAATCGGTTCTATATTTTTCGGGTTAATTCGTTACAAAGAGAAAAAGACAAACCTGTCCTTTTTTAAATATTATAATAGTGCACAATAGTGGTGAAGTAACTGAACAACCGTTAATCTAATTTTCACGAGTTCTGCTAGTAATTAAAGATTTATTCTAGCATGTACCAAAACAAAGTAGAAACATAAACCAAATATCATCAGATTCAGATTCAGTATCAGAGAAGACACCGCGAAGGAGAGTTCTACGCTCTTGTCGCCGCTCCGACCTGAACCACTGAAGATGTCGACCGCAGTGATCGACGAAACGTCTGGAACACAAGTTTCACATAGACCACGGCCCGGAAGCAATACATACAACATGCAACGCCGGTCGTGAAAGCCTTACATAAACCAAATAGGTAGGTATGGTAGAAAACGGAAAATTACCAATTTTCGAGTAATTGTGTAAGCAGCAAACACAGCGGCTCGTAGTTTGTAATTAGTCTCGTCTTTTGACAACAGTAAACCCTGACCCATAGCTGATAAGAGATAACTATTTAACCCTTGCAACAAATTCTCAAGTAGATCTACCGTGGAGCTAAGATAGAAAATTACATTATTAAGTGCCTTCATTGTTGAGAATCACAACAAAATTGATTAATTCGGTGACTCATACTCATCTTTCTTTTTCTAATATATATAAATCTCGTGTCACAATGTTTGTCCTCAATGGACTCCTAAACCACTTAACCGATTATAATAAAATTCGCACACCATGTGCAGTTTGATCCAACTTGAGAGATAGGATAGTTTAAATCTCAAATTATAGTCGCAATTTTAATTTATTGCTAATTATTTGTCTGTTATTATTTGACAGTCACAATTATCTGTTAACTCCAAATGATTCTAACAGATGTCGATACCTTTCGACTGGGTTGAGTAAGTAATCAATAGATGGCGCTGCTATGGTAAATCTATAATATAATAGATTTCAGATCATGTCAGAAGTAGCGGTCCGCCCTGGTTAAAAATTTTAAAAGTAAAAATTCAATGGAAGCCTAATTTAAAAAAAAATATAATATAGCCTTTTTCACCCGGAGATAGTGTAGCTACCCAACAGTGAAAAATTTTTCAAATCGGTTCAATAATTTCGGAGCCTATGAAATACAAACAAGCAATAAAAACTGTCCTCTTTATAATATTAGTATAGATTGTATAGTATAGATAATACATAACTAGCGGCCCGCCCCGGCCTCGCGCGGGTAGTTATAAGTAGGTATTTAATATTTAGCAGACTTTTCATGCTTAGGACACTTGATGAAGTCAGTTTTTAAACAAAACAATCTAAATTAAACTTTCGGCGTTTATTTTTCCATTTGATATCACTTTTGAATTGATATCGTTTGAATTAAATTTTCGAATTATATAATTTAAAAAGCAGTCTACGGGTACTGAAACGGCGCTGATTATGACTATACTTATTCCGATAAGCGTCATCTGATTTCGGTCATATTTCCTATCAAGTGTTTTAATATAAAAAGTGCCGCTTCCAATTTGACCCTGTGGAAATCATTCGGCATAGGTCCAGCTGTGGACAGCTATACACCGTGTCAAATAATCGGTTTCTAATTCGTTTATTCATGTTTCATATTATCATATCGGTAAAACTATAATTAAAAGATCTCAATATAAATAAGACGGCGCTAAAATAAAAATATTTACTTATAGACGTGAAAATTTTACTGCACGCCAAGGTTGCCACATAAGTAAAAGGAAACAAACGTGCTTGTGTAGAGGATAAACGAAAAAGCTTACGTATTTTTACCTTGTAACTACTGGTAACCTCGTTTGCAAATGGTTCAAAGCTTTTCTGAGTTATTGTCGGGTTACTCAAAAAAGGTAATGTGAAACATGTGAGGTTTCTTTAATACGCTATGAAGCAAACTTTGAAAACTTTGCACAAAAAGAAATTGAAAAAAAACATTTAGCATAAGTCATTTGCCCATGAAGGTTTCTAAACTCAGAGAAACTTAATCTTAATTTCAGAGACTATTTTAATAAAATAATATATATCTATTACTTTTGTTTTTTAAAGTTTTTCTGTCATTAAATTCACGCAGAAATCTCAAAGCATCTTTTCTTGATGGAGATCACTTATTTTTTAAAACGTCATTATGTAATGTGAATGCGAAAGTTTGGAAGATAATACGTTTGTTTTAACTTAATCACATCGGAATTGCTTAATTAATCTGTCAATAGGTGAAGAGAGAAAATACATGTGAAGGTAACACCGTTATCAAAATCCCTAGCATGGTGGTAGGGTACTTTCGAGTACCCGCCTGGCTAGCTACCACCCTCAAGTTTGAAAAACTGTCACCAAACACATAGTGTGTTCAGGCAACAGTCCTTGAGAGCCAGTGGGTATTCTAGGTCTAGCGTGATAACATCTTCGACCACATCGTCACTGACCATCAAGTGAGTATTATAGTCGATCTATACAGTTTAAAAAAGAAAAACTAACGTATAGCCTGGACACCACTTTTTATAGCCTTAGCCTGGATAACACTTTTTATCCCGGGAAATTTATGGTTTCCGTGAAATAACTAAGGTAACGGGATAACTGTCGTCCCCGCGTGCATAATGGAGGGCCGTAGCAGTTTATACAATAACAAAATATATAAACAAAGTAAATAACGCCCGATAGAAAAAAATGCAAATCCGATCTTAGGTCACAAATATGTTTGAAAGTATAGTAAACTTGTAACTAACATAAAGACCGAATGATCTTGAAACCCTAGAACAGCATGACGATTATCTATCTCTGTTGCAATCAAACGCTTGTCAGCAACAAGATTTAGCGCATATCGATGACGGATACGTAATCGAAAATTGAAATTTTAGACATTTCAATTCAAATTTTCCGTTTCAGAAATTATATAATACCGCCCCATACTGTCTACGGCCCCATTTCTTCATAATTGTAGCTACTAACCAACTCGATCACATCATCTTCAAAAAAAAAAACGCTTCAGAATCGGTCCATTCGTTTAGGAGGTACGATGCCGCAGACACTTCAAACTTATAACACCCCCTTTTCACGACGGAATTTATAAAATATGATTACTATAAGACACTAATTTATGTATATATAATCAATCAGTATGTCATCAGTCCGTGTGAGAAAAATATTATAAAACGGACTGTGAATCGCATTCATTCAACGGCTACATAATATTTGATTATTTTTAAGTCTCTTTTCGTCATAATGAAAGGCAAACCGCAAAAACAACCTCATATTATTCATACCACGCAAACATCAAAGCTGTCTGTTGATTCTATTCCTTTTAAATACGTGATGCGAATTTCGCCGTTTAAAAAGGACATTCCGCGAAGGTTTTTGTACAAAACTTTTTAATCGATTTGGGAAGTTGTACGAGTTGATGTCTGACTTTATAGAATTTACTCGCCTTTGTTCTGAAAGTAAAGTTGACCTTTTCGACTATTGTTTCTGAAGAGCAGTATTTTTATATTTTCTATCTCAGTTGATGGTCAAGTCAAGTCTCTTCGAAGGTCCAATCACGATAGACCTAGAATATTGACTGGCCCTTTAACGGAATAACCAGTCCACACGGTTGAAGAGGCGGGCGAGTCGAAATTAATAAATATAGATCTACTAGCTGCGCCCCGCGGTTGTACCCGCGTGGTGATGAAAAACGGTGATGATGAAAATAAGCCTATGTGTTAATCCAGGGTATAAGCTATCTCCATACCAAATTTCATGGAAATCGGTGTAGCCGTTTGAGCGTGAAGAGGTAACAAACATACACACATACACGCTTACACACATTCACAGAAACTTTCGCATTTTAAATATTAGTAGGATTTTACCGAGCATAGTGCTTTTACGCTTCGATTAGTACAAACGCTTTCCGTTCAAGAAATATAAAAAGTAGTAACTACCTACACATTCGTTCAATTAAAATATTTTAGTCCAATTTCATTTTTGTTCCATTTTATTCCGCTACGTTACGTAGTCCGTCGATTTAAACGAACCCTGTCGTAATAATAAATATATTATTCATGTGAAAGCTTAAAGAAAGCTCTGAGGAATTTGCTTCCGCCGGTATTGTGATATGGAATTGTGTTTCGAGAATGAACGAAACGAGTGAATTTATTGAAAAGTTGGAATAACGAGAGCAGTGGAAATGACTGGTTATTTATATATTGCTGGTTCAGCAATGGTCGTATCGATATTTTATGAAATATATTTAATAATCATAAATATTCAAAGAATAACTTACATCTTAATTTTGTGAGTCCTTAGCATAGTTGTGGTCTTTAATAAGATACCTTCGTAGCAAACAAACATTTTGCTTCTCCGAACTACATGCGACATCTCGATACGCGGTCTTTTATTGATCTCATGGAACATACGTAACATGGAAATTACTTACGTATTTCTTTATGCTGAATAAATTAAAATAATTAAATTGTTTATTGCAAAAACAATTACAAATATACCATATTGATAAAAATGAAAAATCAAACTTATTTTAAGGTAGACATGCACACAACTTTTACTTTTGGATTTCAGCCGATCCAGTAATCTTCTTTTCTGAACATGAATTTACTTGATAAATTCGCAGGGGGATTTTCCCACCGACATGGACTGATGACCTGATCCAGATCGCAGGAAAAGTCTCGATGATGGCCGCTTGGTCCATTTGGAGATCACTGGGGAGGCATAAATGTCCGGTAGCATTATGGTTAGCATGAGGGTCATAATAATTGATGGCCATCCTTTTAAATGTTACTCCACATTGTGGCAGTGGCCATCAATAGCTAGATACTGCTCGCTCACTTTTCTACGCAAGCTGTCTTCCCCTATAATTATAGTGACACTTAGCATTTGTTTTACTATAGCATTATTTTAATTTCTTGTATCAGTGTACATTATGTTGGGGTTCAAATAAATAAATAATGAAATTGACTGTAGATCCACACTTTTCTTTGAGCACGAAAATGTGTATTGCATTTTAATTAAGTAACTAAGTCGTAATTAATTACAAATTGAAAAACATAACATTTGCGTAATTTGTATTGCAGAGTCGTTGTAACTGGACAAATAAATATAAAATAAAATCAATTATACAACTGTACGTATTTTCTGTTATATTTTAACATTTTTAATTTAAATATTAAATACAGAAACGTCCTAACATCTCAGGCACCGTGGTAAATCGATTTAGTGGAATACTTTAATATAAACTGAACAATTGAGACAATTCCGAGTTGCCGGAATAATCAAGTCTAACAATGTCATGACTTAACAAAACTAGAAGGTGCTATGTTGCCATACGAAAAAAACCAAAAATCGACAATGAATTCCCCGGATTATCGATTTTATGGCATACTTACAAGTATTATACGCAAGAGAAAAACTAGATTGTCTCTGAATCGAATTGGAGACGTAACTTAATATACTGATCTGATGTATTTTCAATTGGTGCTCAGAAATAGGTAAGTGAATTTGAGAATCAGGTGAATTGGAAAGTAATGAAATCTGGTAACACAGAGGTGGTGTGCCTGACACAAGAGAAAATCAAGTAACTTAGATTTCATGTATTTATTTGTATTTTATTCGTCTTCGGTTTTCAAAATATAACGAGACGGTGAGTGGGATTATGGTCAAATATACAATCACGTAGGCCTAGAATGTGACTTTCTGAGACACACTGTGTTTTAGTGTTAGATTTTGCAATTCTAAGATGATAGCTAGCCAGTCGGGCACTAGAAAGTACCCTACTATCATGTTTATTTTATACAAGTTTTAGGTTTCGGTATTCGGGAAGAGTATAAACTAAATTTGCAATTTAGCCAGTTTTGAACCGGCTTCAAAAAAAGGAACAGGTTCTCAATTCGTCTCGTATGTTTTTTTTCATGTTTGTTACCTCAGAATTTTCGACTGGGTCAACCGATTTTGATGATTCTTTTTTATTTGAAAGCTGGTGCTTCCCGTGTGATCTCATTTAATGAATTTAAATCATTTTAAAAACCGGTCAAGCTGTTTTTGAGTTACACTCCAATAACTGAAAAGTGTTACGTCTACTTGGATTGTAATTGCGGGTAATTGTAATCGGTCAAAATACAATTTACAGTTAATCCGTGAGTAGCAAAGGTCACAGAAAAGGGTGAAAAAATAAATTATAGACAAGTTATTTCACACTTTTGAGTGTAAAAATTTTTAAGGCACCGAAAACGCTCGCTCTAGTTAAGATTCGACACCACGACAGTATAATCGACATCCGAGCCCCACTACACTAGCATACTCCAACCATACATCAAGGTTTATCAAGATAACATGACATTATTATTATGATGGGGGGAAAACACGATCGTCGGTATTTACGCAAATTTATATGTTAACACATTGCGTAACCAAACCCGTCGAATGCCAATGTCAGCGTGACAGGTTCACGTTTACTGACTTCACGAGAGGCGTGTATAGACCTTGTATAGACTTGTCAACAACCGTGCACTTGGCACTGGCGGTACTATACTAGCCATCCAGCCCGGCTTTGCACCAGTGCTATTTGTGTTTGATATGAATGTTAGATATTTATACTATACATTTAAATTATCCGAATTCAGATATCTACATGATGGTGAAAACCGTTTTACAATACTTTCCGGGGTTTTGAAGGAGTGAGTAGATAAATAGACTAATAGTCGGCGATATCCTTGTATTTACATCGAGATCGCACAATGAGCTATGGAGATAACTATGCTCGGGGTGGTGTGGCGGATGCGGTTTCTTAGATATCTTAGGGATGCGGGTATGATAATTGCGAGAATGGCGACAGATATACTGTAGAAGGTGCCTAGAGAGGATGCGCAACCTGTCAACATCAAATAACGAATGAAAGGCCAGGGGCAAAAGCACTCACCGAAAGTCAGCAATATCCCTTCGCCTGTAGTGCAATCGCCGTGTCTCCAGGAGCCCTGCGTGGGCGCACTTTCTCCAATGCTATCTTGTGGATTTATTTGTAATTTTTGATGATGCGTGGAAGCGCGGTACAGCGCGAGCGGTAGGCTAGCGGAGCCTAATAGAACATGTAAAATGCGTGTCAAGTCAGCAAGCGGTGCTAACGACTGGGGTGCGATGTGCGACGTGCGACGTGCGACTTGCGACTTGCGACGTGCGACCGATTCCCTCGGGGATGCGCGGCCAACTTCGGGTTGCGAACGGCTGTCATTCGAAGCCGCGTCGTCGTCTGGCGATGTTTTGGGATCCATTGCATAGACTTGCGTAGTTCATGCAATTCACCCTAGATGGCAATTCCATGCAAATATTTGACGCTAACAAGTGCGCAAACATCCTCCCCGGCTTGACAATCCGTAGGATTTCAAAGGAAAATCAATGCGGAAATGTATGTGTGATGCGAAATGATGTATGAAAGTGAATGCGTTTGAGTTGCGATATGTTTATTATGCGGTAAAAATATAATATAATATAATCATAAATGCGTGTATGAGCGGTAATTAATGATGCGGTTGGATATAACTATTCTTATATCTAAGTTGTTTACTAAACTAATGCGTAATATGATTTAATTATTGCGTTGGAAGCGGGCATAACTTAACAACGGGACGCTTGAACGTGCCTGTTGCAGTACGTACTAACGCGACTCGAGTTATTCCATCTTTCCCAGGATATGTTTGTTCAATGATGCCTGTTGGCCACCTGAGTGGTGGTGTGTCATCTTGATGAATAAGTACTAGTGTCCCTGGTTGAATAGGAACATCAGGAGTGTTCCATTTTTGTCGTGCTTGTAATGTGTGCAGATAATGGACGTGCCATTTTTTCCAATAGCTTTGAACTAAGCTGTCCAAAAGCTTCTTTCTATTAGTAAGGCTGAGTGACTTATTAATATCATGTGCTGGTAATGATTGTAAAGGTGTCGTATTCAAAAAGTGAGCGGGAGTTAAGATTGTGTGAGGCTGATCCGACAGCAGACACAACGGGCGTGAATTTAACAGACATTCAATTTGCACTAGAACCGTTAATAATTCCTCATAGCAAAGTAATTGTTTACCAATGCAACGATACAAGTGAGACTTGACAGATTTGATATTCGCTTCCCATATACCACCCCAGTGTGGGGCACGAGGCGGAATGGTCACCCATCGGACCCTGCGATTGTACAACTCTGCCTGTAATGCGTCGGAGGTATTTTTTGAAGACATAAAGGCATACAACTCATCCAAATGTCGTTTAGCGCCAATAAAATTGGTTCCGTTATCGGAATAAATACACGATACAGGCCCTCGTCTTGACAAAAAACGTTTAAAAGCATCTAAGAACGTTTCTGTACTGAGATCCGATGCGATTTCAATGTGGATAGCCTTTGTAGTCAAACACACAAACAGGCAAATGTAAGCCTTTTGGCTTTTGACACCACGTTTTCGTGTGAGAGTAATAGGTATTGGACCGCCAAAGTCCACCCCAGTGTGCGTAAAAGCCTTGGCTTCTAGGACGCGCGCAGATGGAAGATTAGCCATCATAGGGGATGGATGTGAAGGTGCAACTTTGAAGCAAAAGTTGCACTTGCGTATTCGTTGTCTAATAATGTTTCGAGCGGAGATGATCCAGTAACGCTGTCTTAATAGAGACATGAGCAGGTGTGAACCAGTATGGCAATTGGAGCGATGACAATCATCAATTATAAGATCGACTAAGTGATCGCGGCGGGGAAGCAGTATTGGATGGCGATTTTCAAACGGTATGTTTGCATTTGTCAATCGACCACCAACGCGGATTAATCCATGCTCATCTACGAATGGGTTGAGTTTTCTCAACGCCGGCGAAGGTAAGTTACCTTTCTTTATATTTTTAATATCATCAGCAAAGTAAGTGCTTTGTAAAATGCGAAGAATCACGACTTCAGCAGTTTCAATATCAGAAACTTGAATTGAAGGTGAGCGAGGTAGTTTATGCGCAAAGCGGAGAACGTAAACTATAATGCGTAGCAACTTTTTCCAGGAAGAGACTCGTAGGGCGAGCTCCTGAAATGGTGAAATATCCATATTGGATATAGTGGTGAAAGTTACTGTATTTTTCATTTCAGGTATGGGACCTGTAGCGCTAGCGGCGACAAATGGCGCGATTGGCCATTCAGCGGTTGGAAGACCGATCCAGGTTGGACCGTGCCACCAAAGCGGGTGATTAATTAATTGCGAGGGCAATAATCCCTTTGATATAATATCACTAGGATTATTTACACCCTGTATATGAAAAAAGCGATCAGGAGATATCAGTTCCTGTATTTTATTAACGCGATTGGCAACAAATGTCTGCCATCGATGCGGTGATGAATGAATCCAGGACAGAGTGATCATGGAGTCCGAAAATGCGTAGATATCCTTAATGGGATAGCGGTCATGGAATGCGGTACAGACTTGGCTGACAAGTTTAGCCAGAAGTAGCGCCGCACACAGTTCCAATCTAGCTAGCGTGACAGTGTTCAGTGGGGCCACTTTGGACTTTGAACATATCAAATGAACAGATATGTCGCTGTTGGGGTGTGTCACATGTAAATAAATCACACTTCCAAAAGCCCGAGGGCTGGCATCTCCGAATGCCACAATATTTACAACACAACCGGCTGAAATACCTAAGTGACGTGGTATTTGCAGTTGTGATAGAAGAGGTAATTCGTTTTTAAATTGAACGAAGCGGTTAACTATACTTTCAGGTGGTTCTTGATCCCATCCTACCTTTGCGAGCCAAAGTTCTTGTAATAAAAGTTTGGCGTAAAGTATTACTGGTGCAACAAATCCAAGCACGTCAAATAAGCGAGCGACTGTTGACAGTATGGCACGTTTTGTGTTACCTGCCGTAGCGATGGAGGTGGTGAATGAAAATGTATCACTAGTGGGTGTCCATTTCAAACCTAAAACCTTCAAGGTGTCAGTGTCATCAGTAAACTCAATAGATGCGCGTTGTGACTCGGGTAGATGAGCGACTAGTTCAGGTGAATTACTAGCCCATTTGGCTAAATTAAATCCACCGGCTTTAAATAATGCGAGTAACTCTTCGGCCAAACGAATGCCATCATCCACGGACTGTACCGATGTGGTCAAATCATCCATGTATAAATCTTGGATAGCAACGTCGGCAGCGAGAGGAAAGCGGTCGCGTTCATCTTCGGCTAACTGCCGCAAAGTCCGCATTGCGAGATAGGGACTGGATCGTAAACCGAAAGCCACTGAATTAAATTGTAAAATGCGTAATGTCTCATTTCCATTAAAGCGGTATAATATTTTTTGGTATTTGCGGTCATTTTCTGATAAATATATTCTAAGGTACATTTGTTGCACATCAGCAGTTATGGCGACTTTAAAGCAGCGAAACTTTAAAAGAAGTGTAAATAAATCTGTCTGTAGATTCGGGCCTATGTGCAACAAATCGTTAAGCGATGTGCCAGTGTCTGTTTTAGCACTAGCATCCAAAACGACGCGCGTTTTTGTTGTCGCTTTATCAGGACGAACAATAGCGTGATGCGGTATAAAATAACCTTTAGATATAGCGGCGGAAGAATAGGATATTTCTGACAAATACCCCTTTTTTATATAGTCAGCGATGACGTCATTGTATGCCTGACGAAGTTCAGGTACCGCGTTAAACTTGCGTTCTAAAGCTGTAAATCGACGAAGAGCGTGAGTGTAAGAATTACCCAAAGTTTTAGGGTCGCCCTTAAAAGGCAGCGATACAATATACCGTCCACAGGTGCTTCTTGCAACTGTCGCTTTGTATAATTGATCACAGTCATGATTTTCCGGACTTATAATTTTTACAGAAGGCACCTCCTCTAACTCCCAGAACTTTGTAATATTTTTATTGAGTTCGTTCACCAAAGGACCGAAGGACCAGACTATACCTTCAGGGTTGACAGCGGATATCTCACCCATGACAATATAGCCAAGCGTTGTTTCGAGAGCGTAAGGCACAGAGCGAGCGGTATCCGAAAGATCAGCTGATCGAGAATGCAAGGGTGGTATCACCTTACCGCCTAGTATAATAAATGCAAACATCTGAGTACCAAGAATCATGTCGATATTCCCGGGTGAGTTCCAACATTCATCAGCGAGCGGCAAGTCTTTGAAGTAATCCACCATCGAAGCGTGGACTACGCGCGTGGGCAATTGATCAGTAATATGATCAACCACTAGCAGCGTCAAAGTATATTGAGCGTCAGAAACGCGCGATTGAATCGTCAGTGTAACGTAACCTTTAATAGGTGCCGATATTGAGCCAACAGTTTTTAAAGAAGTATTGACAAGCGGATTAATATTTAAGTTTAATTTATTGCAACACGCGAGCGTAATAATATTATTTTCAGATGCACTATCTGCCAAACATCGTATAATAAAGCGTGTACCATTAATAGGTACGTATACTTGAGCCGTGGGTAAAACAAATGTCTTATCTATATTTTGTTTACTCACTATATCATTATTGCATGAATGCAAAGTAAAAGTGTCCGAGCGTTTATTAAGAGGAGCATCAGAACCGTGCGAAGCGGGCGCCTCTGACATGTCAGTATGCAGCGGTGGCGCGGGCGGCGCGGACTTCGATAAAGAAACCGGCCGCGCGTACGCAGAACGCTGGCGCTCGGCAACAAAACTATTAGGCGATCTATTCTGCACCCCTTCGACATTACGGTGCGACATTTGCGGATTATCGAAATGCAACAAGGTGTGATGTTTTTTATGACACTGTCTGCAAGAGTTAAGCGAAGCACAATTCGTTGATGTATGTCTTGCACTGAAACAATTTATGCACAATTTCTTGCCTTTTGTGTAATTGAAGCGTTCATTTACTGGCAGTTTTTGAAAAGCCGTGCACTGATATAAGTGAATGTGCTGCGATTTTTTACAAAACATACAGCCTTCCTTGTTTACATTATTTTCTGTGAGCGTAAAGGTATGCGTAAATGTCGATGGTTGACGCGAGCGAGATCCAGAATTCGCCTGCGGCCCATTGTGTCGAACGGCACTCGTGCGCTCGAGTACTTTAATGTGATGACGGATAAAGTTTACCAAGTCCGTACTAGTAGGTATATCTTTATCACGCACAGATAATTCAAAACTTTGAACTAATTGCGGGTCTATCTTTTTTAGACTGAGATGCGTAAGTATGAAATCAGACAAGTCACTGATTTCTAACTGTTTTAATGCGGACATAGAAGAATGGACTCTTTCTATAAAATTATTTAATTGTGCATGCGAGCCAGAAGCGGGTTTGATATCGAGTATATTGTTAAGGTACATAGATCCTAGTAATCTCTTGTCTTGGTATTTAACCACTAAGGAATTCCATATCGTAGAATAGTTTTGTTCGTTGGGTATAATTCCCGCGAACACATTAAGAGCGTTACCACTTAACTTTCCAACCAAATATTGGACTTTTTGGGCGTCGGTTAAGGATGCATTATCGTGAACATTTGTCTTAAAACTGTGATAGAATAGTGGCCAAGATTCAGGACTACCAGAAAATTCCACTAAATCAAGCGGCGGCAATCGACAGGTGTGCGAAGCGGGCTTATCAGTCGCCGCGATAACCTGACGTGATTCCAATAAACTCGTGCGCGTATGTTTGATGTACGAAAATAAAGTTTCAAATGCGTTCCAATTACTAAAGTTTAGTACATATGTTGGGTCTAATTCTAAAGATAATGCATTATGTTGATCGCATAAATCGTTAAAATTGCTATACAATTTGTCAATGTTTGACGAACCGGCGATAAAATCTTGTTTACATCTAGTATCAACGTCAGCTGACGGCCCTATTTTCTTAGCGGATGTAAATAAAGCATTAATGTGTGCGAATATTGCTTCTTTTTTAGCTTGCAATAATTTCAATTTTGCCTCAGACGACATTTTGAAGATTTAATTAAATGCGAGACGGTAAAACAACAGATAAAAACGTTTATGGAATGATTTGTAGGTATGCGGTAGCAGATAGGCTTGTAGGTGAGTGAAGAATTTAATATGTGATAATGTGAGGGTACACCTAGGTTTTATTATAATAAGTAAATGCGTAAATATATGTAATCGTGTACTGTTTATTTACTTTTAGGTACTATTAAACAAACATATACCGGTCACAGACGGAAAATAAAAGGTATTCACGAAAGAATATAAAATATGAAGCGAGAAATATACGTTCACTGGGTACGAGCGTATCTGCCCACTGGGTTGCGAAGTACAATTATATTATTATAATTATAGTTTTATGCAAAATATATACATATAATATATTATGTTGTGTGTAATGTTTCAAGATATCTAAGAATATTACATTCCAACGATAGTCACCGAGCGTTGAGCTGGTTATATCCGGCTCGAAGGACCAGAAAAAGAATGGTGTGGCGGATGCGGTTTCTTAGATATCTTAGGGATGCGGGTATGATAATTGCGAGAATGGCGACAGATATACTGTAGAAGGTGCCTAGAGAGGATGCGCAACCTGTCAACATCAAATAACGAATGAAAGGCCAGGGGCAAAAGCACTCACCGAAAGTCAGCAATATCCCTTCGCCTGTAGTGCAATCGCCGTGTCTCCAGGAGCCCTGCGTGGGCGCACTTTCTCCAATGCTATCTTGTGGATTTATTTGTAATTTTTGATGATGCGTGGAAGCGCGGTACAGCGCGAGCGGTAGGCTAGCGGAGCCTAATAGAACATGTAAAATGCGTGTCAAGTCAGCAAGCGGTGCTAACGACTGGGGTGCGATGTGCGACGTGCGACGTGCGACTTGCGACTTGCGACGTGCGACCGATTCCCTCGGGGATGCGCGGCCAACTTCGGGTTGCGAACGGCTGTCATTCGAAGCCGCGTCGTCGTCTGGCGATGTTTTGGGATCCATTGCATAGACTTGCGTAGTTCATGCAATTCACCCTAGATGGCAATTCCATGCAAATATTTGACGCTAACAAGTGCGCAAACACGGGGATTCTCTCACAGATTTAATCAGGAAAGTAACGAAAGCTACCGATATAGTCCAGCGGATTAGGATGTTGAAATTTCAGTGACACGTTATACTTACATATATAGAACAGGTCTTTGAGAGGGCCACTTCCTACCGGTTGTAGTGAAAATCAATGGGAAAAGCCTATGTAATAAGATTACATTTGACCGCTGTCTATGATTTTTTTTCTATCCATCAAATCTTTTACTCTATTAAATTTTTCCATTGCAATTTATTTCGTTATTTCTATCGCCTTCAAGATCATATTGCCATTAGTAACAAGTCAACGCAACTTATTTATAATTAATGACATTAACTAACTGAGGTAAACTTCCTATTATCTTCACTCCTTGACCCCAAATACAATAGGATTGAAACAACTTGTAAGGACACGGTCACGAGAAAACTGCTTCAGCTGAACACGTTGAGGAAATCATGAATGGATTATATTTATGTAGTTTCATTATTTTGGATAATTTTTCATAATTCTGTTTGTTTCGTTTTTTCTCTATGGCTAAGTGACTCGGTTTTTCATTTATAAGTTAAGGTATGCAGTGAAAATAATGTAACAAATTAAACGATATTCTCTCATTATTTGAATGAACGTAAAAACTGTACCATTCTTGGCAAAGTTAAGATATACAAATTAAAATACATAAACAAATACGTTTATTATGAAACATTAGAAAACAGCTGATAAACTATGAAATGTTCATTCTATTACCTACTCCTAATAAAATTAGGGCTCGAAATATGTAAGAATAGGGTCAAAAGAACTTTTATTAGAGATTTTCGCCTTACCAAGTCAAGAATTTGTGATATAAAAATATGCCTCATACAGAAAAAATAGAATATCATTCATCAAATCACACACTGTCCCGGCATAAAACATATCTTTTAAGTCTTCTTTGTGGTAATAAAGATTCATGTAGTTTTATTTACTCGCTACAGATTTGTGATGATTTGTTACCACTCAAGTCTTTGGCTTGTGAACGGCTTCCAAACTTAACACGTAGAATATCTAACCAAATAATCATTTTTGTGCGTTATAAGGATCCAGAGTTTTCATTTGGAACCAACAATAAATCCCATTTTGTGAATATGGCAAACGTCTCTTGAGGAAGTTATGTTTTAATCAGTGATTTATCTAATTATATCTTATTGTTTCAGGTACCTAATTATTTATCATGCAACGACGCGAAGGTCAGGATTGCAATCATCAAAAAAAATACCAAAAAATGGAACCTAATTCAACACTCAAAAATGTAAAAAAACTTGTTGAAGTCGGTTCCATGATAGTTCAAGAGTAACTATTATCATAATATTGCGTGCATGGTACCAACTTCGACAAGTTATTTCACATTTCTGAGTGTTGAATTAGGTTCAATTTTTTTGAAAATATTTTTTTTTTCTCCCTTTTCTCGGACCTTTGCTACTCACGGGATCAATTGTCATTCAACCTCAATAAGGAAGGCATCCAGATAGACGTCACACTTATTTTCAGTTATTCGAGTGTAACTCAAAAACCGCTTGACCGATTTTCATGAAATTTAAATGGAACCATATCTATTAAACCAAAAAGGAATCATCAATTGGTTCATTATCGACGATGTTGCCTAAAATACTTGAATATATCATTACAACTGCTTAGATAAGTCATTTCAGTGAGTGTGTACTTTACGGGATGCGAAGGGAAAAAAGGCATAGAAAATGTTTGTTGTAAAATATAATGACCAATCATACATTTGGGATCGAAGGGCTGATTGATGATTCTTGGAATTTAATTGTTGGTGGTGTAAGTAGTATAGGCATAAACACGAGTAGTAGTGAGTTCTTGTGTGTACTTGTACGTGCACGAACGCTGAAGATCCTTAGGAGTTGGTAATTTTGTCATAGTTTAATTATTTAAAGTAAGAAAGAATAATGTATTTTCTAAAAACATTTCCGTAAATATATCATGAACATGAGGAGATTTTGTATATCCTGCAGCGGAAATCTACGAATCGCAAGATATAACAAGTCTTTCTAATTCACCGTAAGTCAGATACATGAGTCATTTTTTTAAATTTTACTTCTAGTTTCGGCTTAGTGCGTGCTCCTTATATCTAGTAATTAAACTTCTTTCAATGTTTTACATCAGCCTGCATAAACTTGGCGCGGTTGAGTGGCTCATTCAACCTCAAAGCTCATTACAAACTGGAAATCTAGCAATCAAAGGAAACTTCTCGGCTGTGATAAACAAACAAACGGAACAGACAAAGTTCCGTGAATTTCTGACTATCTGTTTGTGATCCTTGTTTCTTGTCCTCAGCTTTCATGACAATAGAAAATTAATTATGGTAGTATGGTTTTGGCAAATTGTGGATTAGTCCACAAAAATTCCCGACAGTAAATCGCTCGACATTTTGTCTTTGACCAAATCTTATCCAGGCAATGATGTTTTACTAAAGATGAGGTAAATTCATACTGCGCAGTGCTCACATTTTGTTCCTTTACGACATAAACATACTTACTACGACAGATAATACGGTACAAATAATATAGAAAAGGATAGCTATATGTTTAGACTTGCGCTTGAAATACGCGTCGTAACCAACATTACTACAATTGGCTTAATTTTGCCGCCTCAGTTTCCGTGCGGCGTATCCAGGCAGATGAAATGAAGTATAAAAATATACAAGACATAGAACTCAGTTGAAAATTATAATGCAGATTCCCTGTTAGGTGTGGGTTTTCCAAATACTCTTCAGAAAAGCTTGTCTATTATAATGCCAAACAGGTAACTATGTATACAATTTTTTTCTTCTGAAATCTAACCACAAACTAAATAGAGTACTGCGGATCTAACGAGCGACTGGGCGAATCTGCCATTGGAATACATACATAAACTGATAACTTGCTGTGAGCATGAAGCGCCATGCTACAGGGATTCGTAATTGTAACATATTTGGCACTAAGGTATATGTATAACATATTCTGTTATTAGAAAACTGACGTGGTTCTGTTTTCCCTTTTGGCTTCGCATTTCATGCAACATTTAGCCACTGTCAAATAAACTAAATCACAAGTAGGTATATGTATTTATAATAATGCATTTAAATTTACTTTTGTGATATATTTTTAATGGTTTTATTAAATTTAGTTAAAAATAAAATATATATATATATATAATATATATATATATATATATATATATATATACTCCACATATATAAATATATATGTGGAGGAAGAACAAAAATATATATTCAATTTGTTTTGGGGTTCATTATAATGTTCCGGGGCCGCTAGTTGTTACCTAGTTGGGCACATTAGTACATTAGAACCATTCAAGTACCAAATTTCTTCATGATCCGTTTTGTTAGTTCAGTAGGGTTGGTACTGGAAAATACATTTCTTGATATTAATTAGCGTCTTTATCCTTAGTATCTCAGCTACAATCTTCATGCTACGTGATTCAAAGTGACTCATTCTTACCTACATTGAACACACTTCAAATAATACTCTATAGTGACTAAACTAAAGATTTTCCAAATAATCTACAAGTATAACTCAACCAAGTATACCGTCAGAGGTACTTCCTAACACGAATGAGCTAATTGGCGTGACCGATGGCATCCAGAAGTTCCAAGCTAATTATACGAACATAGCAGCAACGCAGTTGGTACAAAGACAATTGTGAGTTGATAAATACTCTCCAGAGTCTTAGGAATTAAAACTTTTAACGACGGAATTAAATTACTAGCTTTGCCTTAAGTTTTTAACTTCACGGTCTTTGATATTTGTGTTACATTTTTTTCTTCAATGGGTTAACAGGTGCCGATGACATTACAGAGGCTCGCGGGTGTTTACAGGCAAAAGGGGCGGGACAAATACTAATGCGTGTTGATTGAAAAAATATTACAAATATGTACTATACGGGCGACCTACAGGTTCAAAATAAAATTACTAATCACATTTTTTTTTAAATATTTTTAATACACTTGGGTCTAAGACACAGTGAATATGTTGTTACCGCTAGAATTTTTGATAAAAGCACTATATCATTGACTCGGCCACTCGATAACATGTTTTCACTATTAAATTAACAAAGGAAATTGTATTTTGTTCAATCATAATTAACCTTCATGGACAGTTCTCAAATTTTGTATTTTTTAAAGCTTGTTACACATGTAGAAGTATAAAAAAAATAGACGGAATAGGCCTAAAATTGTCTATTTATAGCAAATGGCCACTTTTGATCATCATTATCAATTATCATCACGCCGGCAAAACCGCCGAGCGCAGCTAGTCATATATTCAATTAATCATATAATGAGAAATTCATCAACAACTTATTTAAATAACAACGCTTTTTAACTTAATGGATCATCAAATTTTTTCTATCACCTTACTAAGCTGCATTTAAAAGAATTTCTGATGAGGGCGATTTGCGCATGTCCTCCGGCTGTTCGTTATACACACCGGGTGCCATTAGTTGGATAAGTTTGGATATCTTTACAAGTTGGCAGGGTTCTTCACGCCCTGGTCCCGCCCATCGCCAAGCCAGGAGTATTTTCCGATGTTATATCCCTTGTATAAAATGCCGCTTGAAAACACACCATAACGGAAATGTTTATAATGTTCATGGTCCTGAGCCATGGTTCTGCTCAAATTTCCCGTGACACTCGCACTATCGCTCTATTTGAGCAATGAAAAGCGGTAAAACATGAAACAAGGTTGAGTGGGCTCGATGAGATAGCTTTCGCGAAGTGGTAGAACTTCGACATAAAATATATATAGGTATCTACATTTAAATATTGTATATCGTCTAGCGTGTGAGTTGATATTCCGAGTCCACCAACCACCAACCGCATCATCACTGACCATCAAGTGAAATAGTGGGCCGAAGTTACATCTATGAATTATAAAAATAGTATCGAGCACATTGCAGCCCGTAGAGGCTGTAAGTGGCCGTGAAATGTTCACGGGCCACGAACAGTCATGATGGTTATCACAACACAAACTACTTGCCCTTTGCTTCTCGTAAAATACAAAAAGGGAACAAAAGTATTTGTTAAATGAGAAACTTTCAGAATATTTCGTTTCGAGTAAAAGCCAGACTGGTGTAATTATTTCGAAAGAATTTCATTTGCGAGACCCCTTTGTTACAAGAGGGGGAAGATGTTTAGGTATCAAAGTTTATATTTGATTTACGCAATCTTGCCTTTCCATGGTCCAGGGACTTATTAAATCATCCTTAAACATTCTAAGTAGCAGATTACTATATATGACTGAAAAAAAATTGATATTAATAGAACAGGCCTACGCTTTCATTAATAAAGTACTAATAACTAATTATAATTCACCAAAGTAACATTTGAACAATTCACTAGCTGTAAGCCCATAGACAGCCCAAATGCTCTAGCCCGCTACCAGTAGACAGTGTCTCCAAAATGCTAGCAGCAATGATCTGTGAGCATCGTCAAGAACAAAGAGCAAAACCACTATAAAAGCATTTTCAAGCAACCATGGTTTTATATTTTCTGAAATAGTTTCCTTCCTCCAATGTTAATGAAATACGCAATGTATTGTAGATTTTGATTGCTATTACATATGTACTTTCACAAAACATTGTGTTATTTATTTGTGGCCTACATAATATATTTAGTTTGCGCTTTTTTCTAGAACAGCAGGTCTGCCTTAACTTAACTGCAAGTAGCCTGCATACGTTACGAGTTTACTACTATTTTTATATACATTAACATTAGAGGGCTTATTTATACAAAAAAATGAACAAAAATATAATAAAATAATCTTGACCCAAATAAAGCTATTTCCGTTGATATCTATCTCTCATTTAGGAAATTACAATCCGAGCTGTTGGCCCCAATACGACTTCCAACCGATGTGTTCCGAATACTCTTATCGTAATGTGGGAATATTGGAATAATCCTTTATTAACTATTTCAGAAAATCTTATCAATGGTTTGTAGATAATGTATTTACACGCTATAATTATGTAATGTATGATGTTCCATATTTGATCTGCTTGTCATCGAAACAATAGACTCAAGGGAGGCCGTATCTCATCGGATTTAAGAAATTTATCAGAATACTTGGTAGGCTCGACGTGTAGCTTGCATTTGAATTAGCTCAAATCAGCGTGTGATTCAGAGTCAATGCTGCGAGCTTTCAGGGTATGCTGACATCTGGTAGCGGTTTGGAACATTTGATCTATCTAAAAACTAAAAACAGCTAGTGGGTAACTCAAACGGTTTTTGCGTAGTGTTCGAGTTTTATTGTAATTATTTTGTATTTCATCCAAATATGCAAACATACATACACAATAATCGATGTATATTCTATTAGATAAGGTGCACGCCAAGTAGTTGAAAATGGAGTTCTGTAACTATTAATAATTGAATAACGAATATGTCAGACCGCATCAGTACCGATGGACTTATAAATGCTGTTTTTTCCACGAATATCTGCTTCTTAACCACATGCTGTCGGGAACAATAGACTTAGTAGATGTCGTTTATGTAAAATGTACAACGGGCAATATAACGTGCCACCGAATTAATGTTGATCAATTTAAGTATTATATTATTTGTTCATATAGGGGTACACATATAGGGTTCATGTTGGGCATATAGTTCGAAGAACCGATGGCCGTTGGGGCCGAAAGGTTCTCGAATGGAGACCACGGACTGGCAAGCGCAGCATAGGACGGCCACCGACTAGGTGGACAGACGACCTGACTAAGATCGCGGGCAAGGGCTGGATGCGGGCCGCTTCCAACCGGTCCTTGTGGAAATCAATGGGGGAGGCCTTTGTCCAGCAGTGGACGTCCTATGGCTGAGATGATGATGATTATTTGTTCTTGCAGTTGTTGTTTTAAAATAATAATACTGCGTTTGACAACACATGTCTCACCTGATGTTAAGTGATGACGTGGTCTAGGATGTAGCACGCAAGCCTAGAAGGTACCTACTTATCCGTGACTTGAAGACACCAGGATTGTACGTATCGAGAAACACAAATTATATTTATCATATTGTCACGACATAAACAGTAGGTACCCCTTCGAGTAAACAGATGGTGAATACGCAACCAACAAGTTGACCTTTGCCTTTGAAACCGCCAAAACACCAAAGTTAATTAATAAACTCCAAAAATGTAATGAACAAAAACTTACTCAGTTATACAGGCATGTGGTCGTGAAGCTCAATAAACGAATAACATTTACATTTAATTAAGAAAAGTGGTTAAAGTTGAGTACAAAGTTGTGAAAGGGTCAACTTTGGTCAAAAAAAAGAATAAAACATTTGTTATTACTAAATACATACATACATTCACGCCTCTTTCCCGTAGGGGTAGGCAGAGATCACAGCTTTCTAAGTGTACGACCCCGACACATAATCATTTCCTTAGCCTCATTCACGCACATCATACAAGGATGTCGGTTTAGATTCCTCAAAAATAATGTACACTGGTGGTAAACAAGCAAATAGGCCGCCTAATGGTTAAGTGTCATATAAATCATCGTCGCCTATGTATATCTGTAACACCTGGGGACATTACGATACGTTGGCAATCCTTTTAAGACTCTGATAACTCTCCTTTTTTATACTGTATAGATCCAGCATTTGACCACTATCTTGACCTTGACCACTTGATGGTCAGTGACGATGTGGTCGAAGATGTTATCACGCTAGGGTATAAGTTGAGGGTGGTAGCTAACCAGGCGGGTACTCAAAAGTACCCTACTGGAAATCTGATAGCGGTGTTACCTTCACTAGAAGTTCAAGCTGTTGTTGGGGATCGAACCAGTATCCGTCACCTTGACAGCCGACCCGATCATAGACAGCGTTATCACTTAAGATCAGGTGAGACAGTTGTCAATCGCAAACATATAATAAGTAAAAAATAAAAAAAGTTATGCTTAATATATATATGCTTAATAGGTACCGCTGTCAACCAAACCTACCTACACATATGCCTACATGCTTTTAACAAGCAAGGCAAGGTCTTGTTTAAATTTGCGTTGGATTTAAAAACATGCTATGTCCTCTATTTACAAACATACACCGTATTGTGAAATTTCTTTATACGTGAGTATCGATGACGTAACGCGTACACGTGTTCAAACATACCGTACTAGAATGTAAACACGTACCAAAGAAAACATCGATGTAGAAACCATCCATCCTCTATCTATGCATGATTCAACTGCACAGTTGATAAAGTCTGTAGATACAACACTACATGACGACAGAAGCACATGGGAATAAGAGCCAATATTACTACTACGGCGATTCCAAGACAGCTGGCGAAATCGTCCAAATTGACTCATATTATGGGGCCGATTGTTTATAATAAGCTGCCTAATGAGGTATCTTCCACCACCAGCCTTTTAAATTCAAGTTAAAACGCTGGCTCATTGAACAAACTTTTTATTATAGCTGTGATGAATTTATTCATTACAAAGGAGATTATTTTAATAAGCGAAAGGTTGACTCTTTATTATTTGTACAATTGTATAAGTATATAAATATTTATGGAATTTAGACTACTGTGGTCCTTTTTTTTTTGTTTTGTTAAATGTATTTTTTCGTTCTCTATTGACATGGTAAAATAATTCACAATTGCTGAATAGTGCGAATTAATTTTTGTTCACTTGTTAAATATTTTTACAATTACAAATATTGTGGTTGAAATTAGAACTGCTATTTTGTTGATACAAAGATCTTAGAACCGTGGCCTAATACCAAAGTTGACAAAACTGTTTATCCTATCCTACTAATATTATGAAGGCGAAAGTTTATGTGTATGTGTGTATATTTGTTACTTCTTCACGCTAAAACTGTCCTACACGAATTTCAATGAAATTTGGTATGTAGATACTTCAGGTCCCGGAATGGATGTACATGGGATCCTTTTAACTTTTTTTTTTAAATAAAAACAATATGACATTGATGCAGTCAGCTGACTTGCACTATGAATATTAATACAATAATTAATTTTACAAGTGCCTCAACTCAAGCCTACTTTATATATAGATAGACGGAAAGATGAAAGAGATCCGAGAGTGGGTACTACGTAATATTTATTTATTTTATTTATTTATTATTTATTAACATTCACACAAGGTCTTCAGGTCCCAAACTAGGCAGAGCCTGTACTATGGTAACTTGATGACTGAT
The DNA here is from genome assembly GCA_934044485.1 of Apeira syringaria. Taxonomy (NCBI): domain Eukaryota; kingdom Metazoa; phylum Arthropoda; class Insecta; order Lepidoptera; family Geometridae; genus Apeira; species Apeira syringaria. The sequence goes on from OW203658.1 coordinate 15,346,747, forward strand.
ATATATACTTATATACATAATTATACACACCCAGACACAGGTCAAACGGACATGTTCACACAAATGTTTGACCTGTCCGGGAATCGAACCCGGGACCAGCGCCTCAGAAGGCAGAGTGCTACCAACTGCGCCAACCGGCCAGTCTTTTCATCATCATCACCATCATCAATCATCACCACGCGGGTAAAACCGCAGCTAAAAAAAATATAAAAATATAATTATGTCATCTTTAGAACAAAAACACAGATGCAAGTCAATGAAAAAGCCGAATATAAATATATAAATTAATTTTGTATTTGAGCGAGGGTGTAAACTATAACCGAAAGAATAAAAGTACAGTTCTTTATACCATAATATAGAAATATTTCCCAATATGTAATTATAATATAGCAAGCATATATAGCCATAAGCAAGTCCATTAAAATTATTTACCGCGCGTAGAGTTCAAATTCATTCCAATTTTTCACAAATTCGATTTCCTCGTTTCACATTCAATTCTCTTTTCCATTACAGTCGATCTAATCCGTAAATACGGTGAAGTCGAGAGTCAGGAACGCTTAATCCCTTTCGTCTAGCACGGATTACAATGTTTTTATCAGAGCGACAAAAGTGTCCAAAACCATTATCATAATAAAACACGCATAATTATTATGGTTTTACTGGCTTACGCATGACTTTTTCTTCTTCTTCTTCTTGTTCTTATCCCACACTAGGTAGGGTCGGCACAACATGTTTTCTTCTTCCATTCTCTTCTAACATTGGTCGTCTCAGTACTCACACGTTTCATAAACATATCATTCTTCACACAGTCCATCTATATATACCTTCTTCGGCCTTCCTCTATCTCTATATTCATCCACATTCATGTTAAGTACTCTTTTTGCTTATATCTTTTTCATCCCTGCTCATGACATGCCCACTTTTTATTATGAATTATTTGACTGTTGATGTTTGTCATATTGAAAGTGGAACTAAGCTAGACCTTTTGAATAATTCATACCGAAGTGCGTTGTAGCAGATTTCAAGTTGAAATGGCTGGCTTAAATGGAACTATAAAGAATCTACCTCCGTTTTGTTTCTATGTTCATTATGTAATCTTCAATCAAAGGTTGCGCCTGAATTAGGGAGACCTGAGACTCAGACCAAAGAAAATAAAAACATTGCAGTAGAAACTAAAAAAGAATGAAGCCGCTTTTAAAAAAATGTGTGAGTGAATTAATAAATTTAATTATTCATTAATTAATACCGACTTCGACAAGTTATTTCACTCTTTTCAGTGTTGAAGTCGGTTCCATTTTCGTTATTTTTTTTTAGTCTCAGGTGTTGAAATTCTGCCAAATAATTATGACTACGTTCACAGTTTGAACTAAGAGCTCATTTTTTTATTCGATTCTTATATTTTTATTACTGCGAAAGTTTGTGTGATTTAATATCTTTTGCGGCTTCCGTACAATTTTGGTAAAAGATTTCTTAGTCACTATTGTACACTACTTTTTAATCCTAAAACCTTCAGTTTCTGCGTGACAATCAGTTTTTACATGGGGAACGGCAGAATAGTAGACCATGCGAGTTTAACTGGGGGCGCCGCTGGTTTAATACAAGAGAAGCAGACGTGAATACAACTACAAATATAGGTAGGTAGGTTAACCGACACGAGGTAGGTATAATCGTAGAATGCACCGGGCGCACACGGACTAATGGATCGAGTAATCGCTTCTGACATTCACACCTTCACCCGCACCCGCTTTATGGTATTAATTACCTTATGATACCTACCTACCCTCTAGCTATAACGTTTCTTTAACAATTCTTCCTCTCAATATTTTACTAACTAAAATTTTAAGAAAGTAAGTAATGAATTCTGAGATTTTCGCGATGTACATTAATATTAAACAACTTTTAATGTGCCACCTGAGCCCTTAATCACTGAAAAGAAACTCAGAATCAAGAATGAATATTAAAAAGGCGATTAATTGCGTTGAAAGGATTATTTAAAATTAAAATTTACAATTTATTAATTAGACACAAAAGAACAAGAAAAAAAGTATGGACTTGAAACTAATTAGAAAATGTACACTCGTATTTTTAACGATAGGCTTGTAAATATAGATTATTTATCGCAAAGAAATTGTACAGCAAAGCCTACACTCAGATGGCTCATGTGTCGTACTTTTGCTATCTCTTCCAAGGACATAGTTAATCGGATACAAGCAGTACAATAGCTACTTTTATGTTAGCTTGTATATCAACACCAATATGTATGAAAAGAAATTTTCGCAAACTTCTTATGTATTTATTAAAATATAGATATTTAGTAGCTATATTAGGATTATTTTCAATAAATTTCAATTGAATTGAAATAACAAAACAATATTTATACTGAAATTTTAATCACAATTGTGATTAAAATTTTAGTATAAATATTGTTTTGTTATTTAAATTCAATTGAAATTTATTGTAATTAATTTTCGCCTTTTTAGTTTAGTAACATCAACAAAATATATTTTTCCCATTATAATGTAAGCAAAAAGAGGAAGCAAAAAAAATAGAAATTAAAATATTTACTCTTTTTTGGGACGATGGTTATAAACAGGTATTCGAATGCAAGCTTGGTGTATCCCAGTTCACGACCGCAGCGTATTTTCAATCAAAAAATTCGAAACATTTCAACCAATTCGGAAGCGCAAAGGGAAATCTAATTAAAAGCTTGTAATAATAAAGTGAAGCGAAACTCGACCTTATATGAATGTAATGTCGACATGAATATTCATATTCGTATATTTGCTGAAATCACCTGTGCATACATTCGTTAAGCCGGGGCTGGTGGAGAGACATTGTTACGAACTCCTGCAATGTTGTGCTATGGAATTAAATTCTGTACATAATTTGGTTATGATTCCTTTGTAAATTTATAGGAAACACGATATTTAACTTTTTTTTGTAATAGGTGGTAAACATGCAGACGGGCCGCCCCGGTATGTATGATGGTAAGCGATTACTGTCGCCTATAGTATTCTGTAATGCTGGGGGCATTACGATACATTACCAATCCTTTATAAGACTCGAATAAATTTCCTTTTGAAGAATCCCATAATCTTGTAGCTACCTACTCAGAAACAGCGACGAAGCTCGTTTCACATTTTGCAAAACGCGCAGTGCCTATCTGACTCCCATGAATCAATGATATATTGATGAGCTTGATGTTTTGAAGCAATGATAGCTCAGCGGGGGGAGCGTTGCCTGTCAAACTGACGGACACTGGTTCAATCCCCAACAATAGCTTGAGCTTCCGATGAAGGTAACGCCGTTATCAAATTCTCAGCATGGTGGTAATACTTTCGAATACCCGCCTGGCTAAGTACCAACCTCAAGTTTTAATAACTGTCACCAAACACATAGGTAGTGTATTCAGGCAGCAGGCCTGGAGAGCCAGTGCGCATTCTAGGTCTAGCGTGATAACATCTTCGACCACATCGTCACTGACCATCAAGTGAGATAGTGGTCAAACGCTAGATCTATACAGTATAAAAAATAGAGCTTTAGAGTTTTGTCTGCAGTCATTTCGCCTGCTTCGTGCTGCTGACTGGAGCAGCGGTCTTAGTGGACGTACTAAACCGTCCTTCCTTGTTGTAGCCTTAGTTAGGGAAACAGACTTTAGGCCACGTCAAGATGAAGGCCACAGGAAGAGTCTGGAAACGGTCTGTTTCCAATCAGTCCTTTTGGAGATTCGACATCTGAAATGAATTAACAATGTAGTAATAATCAGTTATTTGGTAGTTTCTTATCATTGAATTTCTTAAGCTCCTATGCTAACAAAATTGAAGTGTTGACGCTTCTAAAAACCCTTTCAATCATTCCATAGACCTTCACCGACCCATACCGAGATGTCATTTATATTGTTAAACCCACGCTCGTTATGACATGTAAAGATCTTGGTATAAAATGGGTCACTATGAATGACGAGATACAGTGGAATATTAATTATAACTCAAATTCCATAACGTTTACGCTACAAAAAACACGTGGTCGCCGATTGCCCAATGCCCATCTCTTCCTCCTAAGATAACGATCCACACGTCCAACGCCGCACGCCGCCTGTGATAAAGCTATGGACTACACATGTAGTCCACCTACTTACCTACAGTGTAGTTGTCAAAAATTTACCTATTTCGAGAATACCACAATGGTTTATAGTTAAGTAACATAAAAAAGTTAGTCATACTCATAAGTGAATTAGTCACGATAGTTCGCACTCTTGAATTTTCTGAATGCGTTTAGACAGCGGTGTGTCGTTGTTACAAAAAGAAATCTTCGTCATCGCTAAAATCATTTCCCATGTCAATCAGATTCAGAGAATGTAAGCTATCTCATATCCCGCGGAAAAAATGTACCTCTACATTTCCACCAGTTTAAATAATAAAGATGTGAAAGCGAGTATATAGTGATGGGCTTGCAGTCTTGATTGTTTCAGATGAATATATTTTACTTCAATTTGGCGCATTGCATGTTGATTGATACAAATAGATTATGATTTTTCACAAGATTTATACAATATTTTTATTTTTATTTAATTTTCCGTTTTTTAGCACCAGCTAACGGCAGATGTTGTATATAACTGTAAATTGTATATATATTTATGTATCGATTGGTCAGTCAAAGACATATTGTATAGAATTGTATTCTTAGTGAGTGTCGCCATTTAGTTCCGTAACATGAAACTAGATGGCGGCACGAGTAAAGTTAGCTCGCGCAAGCGTTTCATTTACCGGCAATCAGATATGATTTTATGAAATATATATTTGTGAGAATTCACACAAGCAGCTTCAAGTGTTAAATTTAATTGAACCTTTAAAATTCGCGATTCAGTACCTATTATTTGGAAAAGTATATTCATGGTCCTTATCGAGTCGGACAGACAGCGTTCTGTCACGTGTGTATGAGTTGTGCAAGTGTGCGTGAGCGTACGCATACTCGCCGGCTATTTACTGCAAAGCGTTGGAAACCAGTGGTGGATCGCCATTGAAAACGCTCGTCGTAAACAACACGGGAAGAGTGTTGTTACGACTGGTTGGAAGAAAGTGTGAGCGTGCACTCAACCACCGAGGAAACAGGAAGAGGCCGGAAGGAACGGAAGCAGAGGGCGAGCAACGAGTCGTCCAACACCGACGACAACTTCGAGTCATCATCAGTGACGTCACAGCGGTGACGGAGGAAAGGGGAACAGCTGATCAATTGGTTTGCCAGTGACAACAGTGAGTACTTTTGTGAGTTATAAATAGACAATTTTGCGAATAACCTGTTTGAAGTTTAGTGTTTAAAAATGGACAATATTATTAAAACTATTTTGGGACACAAAAAAATTATAGAGAGGGGTTATGAAAACTATAAAAAGTCTTCAAAGGAGCGTTTAGCCAAAGAGTCTTATTTAATAACGAGGTTAGATACATTAGAACAACAGTGGAAAGTAGTAACGGAAAGTCATATAAAATTAACAGCTGAAGCTACAGAGGATATTGAACTAAAGAGTGATTATTTTACTAAAGATGTGTACCAAGACATTTAATAATAATAATAATAATAATAATTTATTCCAATAAACAATATATACAACTAATCTAATACACATTTCTTAATCACGGAAAAACAGTTTTTATATGTTGATACAGTGGTGTCCAGCGAGTTCCAAACTAAGCGAAGGCTTGTGTCTTAGAACTCTTGATGCGGCTTTTCTTTTTATAAAATTAAACTAAGCCTTTGTTGGTGCAATACAAGCTACTAGTTAAAATTATGGACATGAATTAATTAAGTACTAGACAAAATACAATAAGAATATTGATTTGAATTGAATTAAAATGAGTTAGTTTGTTGATTAAAAGTAAATCATGGCACTAAAATTAATCGTAATATTATATTTATTATATTATAAGTATCTGTTTAATAACAAACAATAAAAGCATAAGGATTTTAGGGTATCCAACTTTCCATGAATATGTAGTTGAGTATACGTTTATGATTAGTCTGTGTATATGTAAGTGAGGGTATGTGTATGTGAGCGTGTGTGTAAAGTGTAAGGGTGTGAGTGTGTATGTGTTTGTGTGTGAGTGTGTTTGTGTGTGTGTGTGAGGTGTAAGGGTGCGCGTGTGTGTTTTTATATTAAGGGCTGATTTTATTTTATAATTTAGACTAAGTCTTCAGTTTCATTGTATGATAGTTTTAGAAGAAGATCTTTGACTGCCTTTTTGCACGATGACACTGTGCAATTCTTAATATTACATAGCTTATAAACTTTATTGTACGTATTGAAGTGAGAAAATGAAGGACCTCTTCTAGTTAGGAGGGAGGATGCTTGAGGCAGGGGGAGACGAAAAACTCGTCTTGCCATCAAATCGTCATAATCAGCTCGACTTAAAAGACTTTGATGGGCCTTTAGTGTAGCACTCAAAATATATAATTGACGCACCCGCAGCACTTTAAATTCCTCGTAAATACTATCGGTGGAATACTGAAATGGTTTTTTTAGTGTAACTTTAATAAGGGCCCTCTGTGCTCTTTCGATAGAAATAAAAGTGGTTTTCCCTGTGCAACCCCAAATTGAAACACAGTATTGTAAAATTGATTGGCATAAAGTTAAGTATACATGACGCAGTAAGTCAGGAGAGGTACAGTCTCTGAGGATCTTCATAACATAAATGAGTTTCCGCACTCGACCCGATAACTCAATTATGTGATTTTTGTACGAAAGATTTTCATCTATCGTGACGCCTAGGTATACATTGAAGAGATGTATATAATTTATAAGTCTGAAATTAAAGAAGCTTTATCTAAAATACTATGTATGTCTAAGAGCTCTTCAAGCACAAACGTTCAATCAGAACCCACTTCTCAAACAGAGTGCAATGTACGTCTTCCGAAAATTTCAATCCCCACCTTTTCGGGAAATTATACGGATTGGCCTACTTTTAGAGACTTGTATGTATCATTGATCCACAAAAATGCCTCCATAGATAATGTTCAAAAAATGCATTATTTGAAGGGACATCTCTCTGGTGAAGCTGAGCAGCTTCTGAGACATGTTCCTATTACAGCAGCAAATTATCTCGAGTCATGGTCAATTCTCAACAACAGATATAATAATAAAAAGTATCTGTCGAATTGTCTGTTGAGGCGTTTTATGAATCAACCTAGCATTGGATCGGAATCATGTGGTGCAATAAAGGATTTGTTAGATACTACAAATGACACACTTAATGGTTTGAAAAACTTGGGCATCAACACAGATTCATGGGACGCTATCGTAGTGTATTTCGTTTGCATGAAAATTGATTCCGAGTCGCGAAAGCAATGGGAAGCTAAGATAAGCATCTCTGACGAGCTGCCTACCTTGCAACAAATGCGTGAATTTTTAGAAGCTAGATTTCGGTCGCTTGAATTTTTAGATTCAAAAACAAAAACCAAACCAAGTTTTTCCAACCAAAAGCCCAAAGTGATGCATGCAATTGCTACTGGTTCTAATCAAAATGCTACGACCAATCCATGTCCATTTTGTAAAAACGGACATCACAAAATATGCCATTGTAAGGAATTTGCAAAAGTTGACTACGACGCCCGGCATAATTTCGTGCAAACCAATGGATTATGTTTTAACTGCTTAGGTAAGAATCATTCGGCCAATGCTTGCCGTTCTTCGATTAAATGTCGAATCTGCAAGCATAACCACCATTCGTTACTTCACCCTAAACCAACATCAGAAGCGCGCATTTCTAGCTCGCCTACAACAGAAGTAGCGTTAGAAGTAAAAGCAGTCCCCAATGTCAAAGCGACCTTCGAAAATTTTACGTCAGGTTTGAATCTGACAGCGCACTTTTCGAAGGAAACCACACCTAGCCAGGTTCTGTTGGCAACGGCCATTGTCAAAACACAGACGAGGAATGGCAACACGCAGTTGCTAAGAGCTCTGCTCGATCAGGGTTCACAGGCATCGTTTGTCACAGAAGGAATCGTACAACTACTCGGCCTGAAGAAAACACCGAGTAGAAGTGTCATCTCTGGCGTAGGCGGAGACAAGGGAGGTTTAGTTTCAAAGTACATCGTAGCGATCATGATTCGATCGTGTTACGATCCCAGTTTTCAAATGGAAGTGCAAGCCCATGTACTAGGTGCAATAACTAGCTTGCTTCCATCTGACAGGGTTGAAAGCATGGATTGGCCTGAGTTAGCTGGAATTAGCCTAGCTGATCCACAATTCAATGTACCAAACAAAATAGATATTTTGCTTGGCGCCGACGTATATGGACAAGTTTTGAGGCATGGTTTGATCAAGGGTCCTAATGGCATACTAACTGCCCAGCACACAGCCTTAGGATGGATCTTGTCAGGTCTTACACATCGATTCGATGATGATCAATCCACCTCATTACGGTGCAACCATAACGTCATTGTGAGTATGCACACTCATGTAGATGATAATGAGTTGCTAAAGCGATTTTGGCAACTAGAGTCCGATTCCTTTGAACCAAAGATGCTAACTCAAGAAGAGCAACTATGTGAAGAGTTTTACCGTCAAACGACAACAAGGGATTCCACAGGTCGATATGTTGTGCGTTTGCCTTTTCAAGATGATAATCCTCAATGCAAGTACGGGAACTCGAGGGATATTGCACTCAAGCGATTTCAACTTCTTGAACATCGTTTTAAGAAGAACCCCGAGATCAAAGCAAGGTACTCCGAAGTAATGCGCGAATACTTGGACCTTGGTCATATGGAGCGTATAACAAGCGACAAGGACAAACACTCCGAGAGTGTTTACCTGCCACATCACGCTGTTGTACGCGAAGACAAGGCTACTACCAAGGTCAGAATTGTGTTCGATGCATCGTGTAAAGGAACAAACGGAGTATCTCTCAACGATACCTTGATGGTAGGTCCTACCCTGCAAGGAGATCTACGCCACATCATAATGAGATGGCGCACACATCCCATATGTCTGAGTGCAGACATCGTTAAAATGTACCGCCAAGTCATCGTAGCTCCTGAAGATGCAGACTTTCAGCGATTAGTGTGGAGAGACGACCCGGAATCTGAAACAGAAGATTTAAGATTAGTAAGAGTTACATTCGGCACGGCGTCAGCTCCTTACCTGGCTGTAAAGACGCTGCAGCAGCTCGCAGATGATGAAGGCAAAGAATTTCCTGGAATAACTGAAAAAATAAAAACGGACTTTTATGTTGATGACCTATTAACAGGTTGTCAAACAATGGAAGAAGGAATAAGGATTCACAAGGAAATGAAAGAAGTATTAAAGAAAGGAGGATTCGACTTGCAGAAGTGGGTGACAAATAACAAGGATTTAGCAGAAATAGTAATGGATGGACAAAGAAACCAAGAAGAAAAGGTAGATATAAAGATAGATGAAGTGGTGAAAATATTGGGATTATCCTGGGACAAGGAATCAGATTCCTTCCGTTACTCTGTGCAACGTCCTATTTTGCAGGATCCTATAACAAAAAGGAAAGTAATTTCTGATATCTCACGTCTATTTGACCCCTTGGGATGGGTCGCGCCCTGTGTGATCGTCGCCAAGGTGATGATCCAGAAGTTATGGTTGACAGGAATAGACTGGGATGAAGAGTTGCCCGATGATTTGCTCAGAGAATGGCTGTCTTACCGTTCTGAGCTGTGTGGTGTCTGCGATCTGGTCGTACCGAGATGGGTCGAAGCGAAGAATGACGATATTTGCAGGGAGATACATGGTTTTTGTGATGCATCAAACATTGCGTACGCCGCTGTCGTTTACTTAAGAACAATAGACGCGGCCGGTAACGTACATGTTAATCTCGTCGCAGCAAAAACCAAGGTGGCCCCGACCATGCAGGTGTCAATACCACGCCTTGAATTGATGGGAGCTGTCTTAGTAGCCAAGCTAAGTGCCGAAGTGGCTGGGGTTTTGAAGATTGACAGCGCCGACATTCATGGATGGACCGACTCAACTGTCGTGCTGGCTTGGCTGAGTAGTCATCCAAGTCGGTGGACGACATTCATTGCAAACAGGACGTCCGATATCTTAACGAAATTGGACAACACGCAGTGGGCGCACGTACAATCTCTTCAAAATCCAGCGGACACGGCATCACGAGGTTGTACGCCTGTGGAGTTAGCCCAGAGTAGCATGTGGCTGCAGGGCCCTTCGTGGTTAAGGAACTCGACTGTAGAGTATAAAAGACCTAAGGCGATATCCACGGAATTGGAACAAAGAAAGATTAAGGCTCATTTATCAGTCGATGAGACAGCTGAAGAGCCCCTCTGGAACAGATTTTCATCATTGCAAAAGCTGATACGCGTTGTTGCCTTTTGCCGAAGATTCCTTAAGATCAAGGATGTTAAATCAAACCTGCATAATTTTCAACCTTATCTTCTGAGTTCTGAGATCAATGAAGCTCTTACGGTTTGCGTAAGGCAATGTCAAGCCGTAGAATTGAAGGAAGACCAACGCAAATTGAAGCCTTTGAACCCATTCAAAGATGATAAGGGAATTTTAAGAGCTCTTGGCAGGATACACAATGCCAACATTCCCGAGAATGCCAAACACCCAATCATTCTTCCCCACAAAAGCCATTTTACTGACCTGGTCATCGATGACGCCCATAAGAAAACTCTGCATGGTGGTCCTTCGCTGATGCTGAACTATTTACGTACGACATACTGGATAGTGTCAGCAAAAAGCTTAGTGAAAAGCCATGTACATAAGTGTGTTACTTGTGTTCGACATGCGGCAATAACCAAAAATCAGTTCATGGGCCAGTTGCCATCTGCAAGAGTCACTCCAGCGCGGCCATTTCTGCACAGCGGCGTAGATTTTACTGGCCCGATTGATATGAGAATGTCCAAGGGACGCGGCAATCGCAGCTACAAAGGCTACATCAGTCTTTTTGTGTGTATGGTGACCAAGGCTATTCACTTAGAAGCCGTAAGCGATATGACTTCTGAAGGCTTTATAGCAGCCTTTAAGCGATTTGTGGCTAGAAGAGGTCACGTGAGCGACATCTGGAGCGACAATGGCGCAAATTTTATCGGAGCCTCCAAGGAACTTCAGAGAATTGGTAATTCAGAAGTATCATCCGTTGCCACGGAAATTCGAGACTGGTTAGGCAATAACAGCGTCACGTGGCACTTTATACCCCCTCATGCTCCCAATTTTGGCGGGCTTTGGGAGTCCGGAGTGAAGTCAACGAAACATCATCTCAAACGCGTGATTGGAAACTCCACTCTTACTTTCGAAGAGATGGCTACAGTTCTTTCGCAAATTGAGGCGTGTCTCAATTCAAGACCTTTGTCAACACTACCTAACGATCACACTGAACCATCTCCTCTTACGCCAGGACACTTCCTCGTTGGAGAGCCATTGATTGTCGTACCTGAGCGCAACTATGAGCCGAGTAACATAGGTACTTTAAGAAGATGGCAATTGACTCAAAGGATGTTGCAAGATTTTTGGCGCAGGTGGTCTAACGAATATCTGGTGCATTGCTTGCAAAGGTACAAATGGTCGAAGCTTACTCCGGAACCAGGAGTAGGAGATGTAGTTCTTGTGAAGGAAGATAATCTTCCTCCAGCTCGGTGGCTATTAGGTAAAGTAGTCACTAAGCATCCAGGTTTGGACGGAATTACAAGGGTTGTTTCGTTAAAATGTAAAGGATCTCTCATCAAGAGACCCATATCAAAACTATGCAGATTGCCAGTAACTAATTAAAGTGAAGAACGTTCATAACGTTCTTGGTGGGCGGTATGGTCAGTCAAAGACATGTATAGAATTGTATTCTTAGTGAGTGTCGCCATTTAGTTCCGTAACATGAAACTAGATGGCGGCACGAGTAAAGTTAGCTCGCGCAAGCGTTTCATTTACCGGCAATCAGATATGATTTTATGAAATATATATTTGTGAGAATTCACACAAGCAGCTTCAAGTGTTTAATTTAATTGAACCTTTAAAATTCGCGATTCAGTACCTATTATTTGGAAAAGTATAATCATCGATATTATACCCAGACAGCTGTGATAGCCATTAGAAAGAATGACTTTATAAGTTGTATAATGTACCCATATATTATTGGTATTTCTAAATTAATCAGTGTCATTTATGATAATTAACGGTAGCCTAGGTAGCGCTCACGAATCGCCGTTCGATACAATTGAATAAAGAATTTTGACGTCTTAATAAACGGTTCGAAGGTTGTTTTTTTTATATTTAAGAAGCCGCGCCCGCAGTTTCACCCTCGTGGGGATGAAAAACGGTGGTGATGATGATAATAAGCCTATGACACTCACATATAACGTACCTTACTATTAGTAAAATTATTTTAAAAATCGGTTTAAAAGTCAGAGATTACCCACTACAACGACAAAACTCAAAAACTCACATAATTTACTTCTTTGTAATACTTAGTTAAATTACATACAATAATATACATTATTATTTGCACAAATGTTTCTTTTTGTTTATTATTTTAATCTCCTACACGTTTTGACAGGGCCTCCTAGCTGTCTCGACTTCTAATTGCCATTTTTATATTGTAGTCCCGGGTGTTTCTTTCGAGTCTAAGAATACACCATAACTAAAATAAATGAAACTGCTATCTGATGAGTACTACGAATTTGTAATCAAGCCTAAGACAACTAAAATACAAGTTTCGTTATGTCCCCTCCCTATAAACAGACGACCTTCGCCCGCATTACATCCTTTGTAAGTACAAGTACATATCTACGTTACAAACAGGGTCTTACTACGTTTTGCATACAAAAGCCTGTAATGTTTGCATTAGGCACATTTTGTGTGTTCAACCCGGGCGTGGTGAGCCTCTGCCCTCTACACACAAGATATTTTATATAATCACTGACTTTGCAAAAAATCGGCGCTTTTGTATAATCATCTATTATTTATGTGTGACCGAGTGTAGTGACCGAACGAAATTTGGATTCGGTCTTTGTTTTGCCAATTTCGCCAATAGACTCGATTTCGGCTAACAATAATCCGAAACATCATTACATCTTCACAGAACCTAAGAAATTAGTTTCTTGTGTTGTAGGTTCTGGTAATACCCTTAAGTGTACAATAAATTACACAAAGTAAATTACAGTGAATCTAAAAATAAAAATAAAAATTTCTTCGGCTTTGGCGCCTATCACAGTAGTTTCAAACTTTAAATTTATAGACTACATCTTGGTGATAGCTCCGGACTGGTGAAAGTCAGTTTTCGATTAGACGGTCAACAGACCTCCAACCCCGAGATAAAATGGTGATGAAGTGGTTTCTTGTACACGTCTATCTGCCTAAACCCTGATGCTTGAAGATCTGTCAAGAAACATAAAGTGTGCTCTGGCCTGAAAGTAAAAGAATACAATTTGAGATTATATAGTAATTATCTGTATTTATTCATTGCCATTATGAAACTGCTCGCGGTTTCTCTACGTGATCGAATCAGAAATGAGGAGATCCGTAGAAGAACGCAAGTCACCGATATAGCCCAGCGGATTATCAAGTTGAAGTGGCAGTGGGCGGGCACATAGCTCGAAGAACTGATGGCCGTTGGGGCCGAAAAGTTATCGAAAGGAGACCACGGACTGGCAAGCGCAGCATAGGACGGCCACCGACCAGGTGGACAGACGACCTGACTAAGATCGCAGGCAAGGGCTGGATGCGGGCCACTTTCAACAGGTCCTTGTCCAATGGGGGAGGCCTATGTCCAGCTGTGGACATCCTATGGCTGAGATGATGATGATGATGATTATTGAACTGTATTTATTACTTAATATGTTATGTTATACATAATATCTACTGACGACGTTAGAGCTCTGAGACTTGTACCACGGGTTCCGAACCTAGTTTAGGTTTCAGGTGCACAATTTAATTGAAAAATGTCATTTATCTATGAGCAATAAAGATTTTATTTATTTATTTAAATATTACTATCATAATGTAGTTTTTAATTTCTTTTGAGTTTAAATTCGGATAGTAGAAGTTATACAGTTTAATTGTTTATAGATTCAGGGGTTACATTGCGGATATGCAAAATATCAAAAAGATATTAAATAAACAATATTTAGTGATAATTCCGCGATTTAAAATTATCCCATCAATTACGTCACCGGAAACTCTTTGACACGTGTTTCGCCTCTATGCGAGGCATCCTCAGGAGCTGAATCCTTTGAAGCGATGATAGTTCAGCGGGGGGAGCGTCGGCCTACAAACTGATGGGCTGCATCAACTGCTTGAGCTTCCGGTGAAGGTAACACCGTTATCAAATTCCCAGCATGGTGGTAAGGTACCTTCGAGTACCCGCCTGGCTAGCTACCACCCTCAAGTTTGAAAAACTATCACTAAACACATGTGTGTACACAGTGTGTACAGGCAGCAGTCCTTGAGAGTAAGTGAGCATTCTAGGTCTAGCGTTATAACATCTTCGACCACATTCTGGCACACCGTCACTGACGAACAAGTGAAATAGTGGCCAAACGTAAAATCTATACAGTATAAAAATTTACAAAGCTTTTGACTCGTTGGCCGCCGTCGGGACGGGCAACGATCTTTTTCAGTTTAATTGTGTCACATTTCATTTGAGCAGGCCGAAATTTAGGTTTCGCTACGGCTGCAAATTCAGTCCAAAATTATTTATTCTTTGATATATTTTCAAGCGGTATTTTAGGGGTAGATAGAAAAATACGGTTAATTTCCCCAGGGCGGGCGGTCTTTGTTTGAACAGGACGCGTTTGACCGGCGCACGGCCTCGTCAGGTAAGCAATGATAATGTGTGTTAATTTGAACTTTTTGGGACATTTGAGATAATATATCTAAGTAGTATTTAAAGCCTGACGCTTTGTACATACTAGTTACGCTTGATTTACTCTTTTTTACATCGACAATCAAATACCCTCTTGGCCACCCGAGTATACGAGTATAGACCGCAAGCATATCAGCTAGTTGTACATCTAATTAACGATTCAGAAATTACCGAACTTAAATCTAAACAAAACAATTTCCTCTGTTCACATGTCACAAAAAGACATAAAATCCTACGCTTATTTATCGACCATAGATCTACTTTACAACCCAGTAAAGTAATCTCGAACATGGTTTCAATAGGAGCGATAAACGCCACAAAACCTAAATTCGAAGAATTCGTTGCCCTTCCGTGTCAAAACCAACACTAAAATAGCACAGAAAGTACAATTATATTAGGAAATCACGAAACGCTTATTTATTTTATTACATAGTCATTACCTATTCTGGAGCACGACATTTAGGTTGAGTAATAAAGTAAAACTGGTGCTAATATTTTAGAGGTAAAATCTAGACCAGCCGTTTTGATGTAGTGGGTTGAGCGTCATGACAATTTTCAGAGGTATATAGAATCCATCAAGTTATGAGATAAAGGCCAGTGCTTTCTATGTCTGTAGCAATAATAATAGTGTCATATAAAAGCACTTACATACACTATTACATTGTTCATTAATAATGTTGTACATTCAACGAACTATAACAACTATTGTTAATGTTGTTCAATATATAAAATGAAAAACCACTGGATCTATGTTTATTCAGTTAAGGATATTAAATTGCATTGCAGATGATAATATAATGAGTTATCTATACTAATATTATAAAGAGGTACTAATATTACAGAGAGTTTGTGACTTTGTGAGGATGTAGAGTAATCTCTTGATCTCAGAAACGATTTTGAAAATTATTTTACCAATAGAAAGCCACGTTATTTGTGAGTGTCATAGGCATCATTATCATCACCGTTTTCATCACCACGTGGGTGAAACCACGGGGCGCAGCAAGTATATTATATTTTGAATGAAATCTTTACGATCAATTGACAAATCACAAATTGACTGGCTGGTTGGCGCCGTTGGTAGCACTCTGCCTTCTGAACCGCTGGTCCCGGGTTCGATTCCCGGACAGGTCAAACATTTGTGTGTATGAACATGTCTGTTTGACCTGTGTCTGGGTGTGTATATGTATATAAGTATATATATATAAGAAGATATGTATGTAAGTATATATATCAGTCATCAGGTTACCATAGTACAGACTCTGCCTAGTTTGGGACCTGAAGACCTTGTGTGAATGTTGTCCCATATTTAAAAAAAAAAAAAAAAAAAAGAAATTATACATCTTACCTCCTCTCTTTACATCTAGTATACCAAAGATGTAAAGAGAGGAGGTAAGATAAATAAACGTAACTTAAGAATGTATAAACGTAAGATGTATAAACTACTATTTATTATCTACCAAGATAATAGTAGTTTATGAAACTGTATCATAAGGGTTCTTAAAACACGAGTGTATAAGTTAAAATAAAACGAGCCGTAGGCGATGATTTTTTTATAGCATTACACGAGTGTTTCAAGACCAAATTATGTCCAGTTTCATACATTACTTTATCATAAATTGATACTTTATCCAAATTTGCGTAAAATTATAGCATGTTTTTGCATTTAATTGTAAGCGTTTAGCGCTAAAATCGCGCAAATTGCGCTGCGTCCAGATTATATGAAAAATTGCATTGCAACCTACTTGGTCCTGCTGAAGTTGTATCTCGATGGTAAAAAAGTAACATTATGATGCAGTTATCTATAGAAGAGCTGTATCATAATGTAACTATTGACATAAGAACCTAATTAATTAAGACAAATGCTTTCGAATTACTGGAGCACCCTTACCGAACAATAGTCATATCTTCATTATTTGCGAAAATTATTAAGGTATTGATTTGTTATTCTCTGGCATTGGTTACCAACGTCAAACATGCAAACCCTGATTCATACAAGGTGCAACTGACACTTTCGGCTCGCTCTATCCATTTCGTACCCGCCTGACAATTTATTAACTGTCAAGTTTGAAAAACAGTCATCAACCACACAGTGCGTTGAAGCAGCTGTCCTTGACTGTGATTCTAGCCTTGACCAAATCGTCACTAACTATTAACAACAAGGACTTTTAGTCAAGAAAGACCTAGACCCATAAATTACGAGTATATAGAAAAATACATTCAAGCAAATAGATGCGTATTTGCAATTCTTGTCCTAGACAGATTTATGGCCGAACTCAGACCTAAAAGTTTCATGTAATTAAATTAAGTAACTACAAGTCTCTAGTAGTTTCTGCGTTCTGTGAATTGATTTAATTCTTTAAGCGATTAATGGTAATCTGTAAATAAAATTTGGTACATTTAATAAAGTTTTTTAATCAAGTGAAACCAAATAAATTTGCGTCCAGTTATTGTACTCGCAAGTCGCCGATTACCTAACTAATTTCACATTTTGAGATAGGGAATTGTTTGTTTATATTTTGACATTAAAGGAAATTTACATCGACTTACTTTTGACCACTATCTCACTTGATGGTCAGTGAAATGTAGCCAAAGATGGAATCACGCTAAGCTCCGAATTTGTACTGGTTCTCAAAAATACTACCTGGGGCCTAAGTCTACTATTCAATATAGGAATATGATCGGCTGACAATGGTCAATTTTGACAGCTTTGGTCGTCGGCTATTTTGATTCGTACATATTGAATCAATCTTGATTCAATTCTAGATTCAGTGACGTAGGACGTAATAGTTTTCGTACTCTGTTAGCATCCAACTTGTCAATTTCGTACAAAACCGACGTAGGCTAAAGACTGAATATCGCTGACTGAACTTTCAAACTTTCAGATTTCAAACTAGGTAGCTAGGTAAGAAATAGTAAGTACCCTACCATCAAAAACAGTTTTAAAATGTAAAAATTCGCATGAGTATCAATGGTCACAATTTGATAATATTCACAGTCACATTACTAAGTCTGATTGAGTAGGAAGTCGCAAGCAAAATCGTCTCCATAATAACTTATCCTCACTTTTACTCGCCTGTACAATATGTGAAAGTGCTCGTTTCCTAGCGCCACTTTGCTAATTAACACTGGAGAGGTAAATTGAAAATAATTATTCTCTGGTAAATTGGCTTGATAACGAACAGCTTGGCTATTTTGGAAATTGAACCGCTAAGTACTGTGGTGGACTGTATAATTTATTCAGCACACATTAACTATTGTATTCATGCTAATATACAGACATACTTGCTACTCCTCTGTTTCTCCCAAATGGTAAGGCAAGTACTACGGTTTTTCACTTCTGAGATATCTCTCTTTTATATTTTACAATTTTGCCGTATCACCTAGTAAATATATATATGTAAATATTTTTCAGTTTAATATTATTTTTAATATTTTTTTTCATTATAATGTTTTCTGAAGTGAACCACGAAGCGGCAAACGCAATCCGGACGCCATGAAGGCAGGCAGGATATACCTAATTATAACTAATATCAATTTTTACATCTCAAGCTCCCGCCATAATCTCCACATCGCTACTTGTACATTGTACGTCACGCTTATTAAATACTCTTTACAAAAACCCTTCGTATCAAGATATATTGTCTCAGATAAAATAATAGAGGAGCGGAGGCTGTATTCTCAAAGTATATTGTCACTTAACAAATTACAAATAAAATTACTTTTCCAATAATTGCGATTGGATGTAAGGTTATTTTAACAATATATCGCTAAAAAGGGTATTTCAAGATATCGAATGATTCAAGTGAAGGGCGTATACTCCGCTACTATTAATATTATATACTATGGATATGGCCTAAGCGTCGTCTAGCCTTTCAAGTGTTTATTTAGCCGACGATTACGACCAAGATTTAGCTTAGTATATAAGTGTTTCTATTATATATGTCTATAGTCGGAACCCTCTGACTTACTACGTGAGTATCTCCCGTGTTTTATACATTCATAATGTGTCAAAACCATGTTAGTCATACTTTATATTTTTTGAGCATATCAGTTAATCAATTGGATTGTAGGCAGTTTATCATGAGAAGTTGCTTATACATTATTAAAATATTTGGTCAACATACAAACAATTGTCTAGCTTGCAATTGAGACTTTCCCGGATATAGACGCTTTGGTCATTGAAATAAGATAACTTAATATTGATTATTGTTTTGAAACGTATCGGTTCCAAATTCTTTATATTGGAACCAAATTTCATAGCCATGATAATGTTCCCTAGCGCATGTCTTCAAAAAGTTATTTTTTTTCTTGTATATTTTCTTACCGTATCGTGTATCAAAGGAATCATCCGTTTGTAAAAAGATATTCTTTGAGTAGACTATTTACTAAATAAACTAGCTCTTGACCGTTCTCTCATAAGATGAGCTTTATGGGTTTTGCGTCTCAGTTCCATTTTATAGC
Organism: Apeira syringaria; assembly: GCA_934044485.1. Classification (NCBI taxonomy): domain Eukaryota; kingdom Metazoa; phylum Arthropoda; class Insecta; order Lepidoptera; family Geometridae; genus Apeira; species Apeira syringaria. The sequence goes on from OW203658.1 coordinate 15,366,039, forward strand.
ATTTCATTCCAGTTATGGCAAACTCTGTTTACACCGTTTACATTTGTAATCGCTCATCAGTCATCATCTTTACTTAAACGACAAGGTGACGAGCGCGATTGCAATATATTTATTAGCCTATAAAAACTCCACGTACTACGACATCACCGCACATGCCGGCGGCGCCGCCTCATTATCTTTTGCTCCAAAAAAATATTACCAAGGTCTACCAAGGTAACCAAGAGGAATTAATCTTTGTCTATGAATCTGGCGTTACGTCAAATAACTTTACAGAACAGATAAATATTTTTTTTTGCATACAACAAGGCACATACTACAGAAACATGTCATTTGAGAAACTAGAGCCACGTGAGTGAAACTGTGGCCACACAGTCATTTTTTTTTTGTCACACTCAACCGGGTGGCTCTATGATTACCTGTGCGGGAGGCATGGGCACAATCACAGCACACAAACAAACAAGACCCTGGAAAAATACCTACACTCATTCCATAATTGTTTGCCCCTGCCGGGATCGAACCCAGAGTCCTCGGGGACCAGAAGTCACGTCACTGACGACTGAGCCATGGCGACCGTAAAGCATCAGTCCCACTATCCCATCCCACTAATATTATAAAGGCGAAAGTTCGTGTGTATGTTTGTTACTTCTTCACGCTCAAACGGCTGCACCAATTTCGATTAATTTTGGTATATAGATAGTTTAGACCCTAGATAAACACATATGCTTCTTTACATCCCAAAAATAATTGTTGTTTCCGTAGAATAAGCAAATGATTAAAAAACATCTATTACTCCTTTACGCTAAACAGCTGTAACGATTTCAATGAAATTTGGTATGAAGATAGGTCAGACACTGGAATAACACATAGGCTACTTTAATCCCAGAAATAATATAGTTCCCGTGGAATAACTGAGTTAGCGGGAAAACCGTAATCCAAGTGAGTGCAACCACAGGGCGCTACTAGTGTTAAATAAAATGCAGTAGTAAATTTAGATATGAATAGTTCTGACACATGCTCTATTAGATTTTCGAAGGGCTCTGAAGTATCTGCTTGTAAATGCTTTGAGCGAGCTGAAATATGTAATTTCTGCGGGCATTCATTCCAAAATCTAACGTCCCTCGAGTTAATTTCTGGTGTTTGCTGCACTAAAAGCCTTTGTCTGGTCGTTCCAAGCACGCCAAGTCATTAACTTTTCCATTGCGTACTGTTTAAATCTACTTTACGCCAATATTTATACAAGAACAGCAATGGACTTGGCGCAAGTAAATTTAATTTGTTTTGTTGTGTGTTTATAATTATATTTCGGCTTGTTTAATTTAACAACTATATGTTGTAACTTACTCTTTCTGACGAACATAAATAGTGAGTTTTGATACATGTTTGTATATTATTTGATAATAATAATAATAGCACTTTATTTCAGACACAAGATTCATGTTGTATATATAACTAAAATAATAAATAAAATAAAATTAACACATAATCAAAAATTTAAGGTATAACTAAAAAAATTAGGTGAATCACACTAATATCATAATGGCGAAAGTTTCTGTGTATTTGTGTATGTTTGTTACTTCTTCACGCTTAAACGACTGCAGCGATTTTAATGAAATTTGGTATGGAGATAGTTCAGACCCTGGATTAACACATAGGCTACTTTTCATCATCATATTCATCATTATCAATCATCACCACGCGGGTAAAACCGCAGGGCGCAACTAGTTTTATATATGATAGTAGTAAATTTTATATATACAGGTACAGAACTACCGGTTTACTAGAAATCTATTGTTTGTGGCAGTATGAGTTTCTGCTGAGCGATATTTCCCTCAAAATGGGAAGAATCGTTAGTAGTAATTTATGAATTTATGTAACTTACACAGAATCGTAAACAAATAAAAAATCGAAAAGACCTCTTTTATTAGATACTAAATTAAATTCCCAAGGCGGGTTTACGTCAGGCAGATTTCGTTCGGCAGATATCAAAGTTTATGTGAGTATGTTTTTGAGTATTAGAAATATTTGTATTTCTATTTGTAAATATTTGTTTATATGTAAAAGATACCCTGGGAAAGATATTGTACACACATAATGTAACGACACAATTAAAGATGTAAAATATGAATTGTATCATTCAAGAGGCTGAAGCGTATGCCTAGGTTGTTACAAAAATGTTAAGCCACAGAATAAACATAAACTGTTTTGAATTGACGGTTCAATTTGACTTTCAACTTCAATACAAATCTTCTTGGTGAAAATCATTGGCCACTTACGGGTAGTTCTATTTTTAAAGTACTTTTATTATTTTTAAATTGTATGTTATGTTTCAAACACTATCTGTCACTCTTCTTTTATTTTCAATAATAAACGTCTCGCACTTATTTATTTACATGTACTATTTCACTACGGGGGGGTATAAATCTTACCCCATCCTCTCGCATAGCCCAGATTTAGTTCCGTGCAGCCATGTAAAGTAAACAATTTAGGAGCTGGTATTGTCATTTGTTTTATGATAATACTACCTTCTCATTTGGTATTTTTTCCCAAGATAACTCATTATTGAAAGGCAACCGGTGAATAGTCATGTTCATTGAGAGGATAAAATAAAAAATAAAAACATAATACGACATTCCGCGACTTGCGCAAGCGGCGACCCAAGCGCTATTCATGAGGATAGGCAAACACTAAAATCGACACATAGTCCATGTATCGATTTTTGAAGATTTTACTGGCCTTAACATATACACATATGTGAGAAATAACTACCATCAGAAAATATGTAACCCTTTAACGATTTCTATTCGAAAACAGTTTTTTTTAAAAAAAAACTTTCGCAGATACCATCGTGCTTTCTTTATTTTTGTTCTATTGTTTAAGTTCCAATAAAGAATTATTATTATTATTATTATTAACTTTCAATAATGAGAATTGTATTACAGAGTTAATGGCAAAGGCACGTAGAAGGTAGTGACTATATGAATATTGTATAAATTTCGGTATTTCATCAAAGCAATTTAATCATTCTATGAATATCTAAAACGTGGTTAACGAGTTAGTGAAACTATCAATTATTGAGCAAACAACCTTTTCAACTGTTTCTCAAATGAGAGCCTTACGGGTCCCATTAAAATAAATGCAATTAAGGTATTGTGGAGGGAAATTTTGACAAAGAAGATAATATATGCGTTGTGTTTTGTTTGCCGAAATTACTAGGAATTTTGTCGTATATTTAGGTCATAATGGTAAAATAATAATTATTAAGTTACCTTAAAAGTGTACGAGTGTAGGAAAGTTGATCAAAATGGCCTAAATGGCAAATTTTCACGACTTTATTTTTCTCCGCAATCTCAGAGTTAAGTTTCAGAGAAGTGCCAACTACTTTAATGAATCATAGGGGATACGGTGGGAGATTTTCAGATTAAACCTTTTTTTTATGCCAACTAATCGGTCCAATAAAGCGTGAATATATACTTGACACTGGCCCCACGTATGCACATGAAATGCGGTGCCAAAATGAATAATACAAATAAAAGGGCAATCGAAAACGAGAATGAATGAGGGTAGACAAATTTGTCTGGTCTTAAAAACACCTACCCGCAGAAACTTCAGTTTACTCCGCAGTTTTTCCTAAGTAATCTGTGGTTTTACTCGTGATCATGGCACATGTATCTGTGCTGAAGTATAAAGAAAAAAAAATACATGGTAAATATCACGATAATAGCGTGAATTCTTGTTTCATTATGGTGTTTGACATAACAGTCAGGTTTTTGACAGTTGGCGCGATTAACAGAATGTGTACCTATATTATTCTGATTTATTATTTTCACCATACAAGGTTTCCGGTACAATTACAAGCATATATGAGACTTACCAACTTTATGTCTCAGGGTGGCGGGTTGGCAGTTATTTACGAATTATATCTGTCTACAGGCAGAGGTTACCTTAACATGCTGTGGGTAATTTGGTTGTTCCGTCACCTTATCCCATGAAAAAAAACACCAATAGAATTCAATATTCATGGTTAAGACAGGCTCCCCTGGGGTAGGCGGTGGAACTTTTAAATAGATCCACCGCGTTATAAAAAATAAAACATTATCGGGTCAGCTAGTCGTTATATTAGTTATATTAGTAGTTGACTTCTAAACAAAAATGTAATGTTATATGATATCAACTACGAGGTTTGTATTCGTGTTGATTGTATAAGTACATAATGGAATCACTAGTTTCAGTATTTATGGTTGCATACAACAAAGAAACAATTATAAGAAATCGGTATATTATATTTTTATTTTAAGCAGCTCATGTCGACGAAATATAGCTCAAATAAAATAAAAACTCTGCTGTCCATCCCTCTTTGAGTTTATTATAATATTTTGATAAGATTGAAAACTGTCCCTTCTGTTTTTGAGTTTCATTCAACGTTGTTCTAAAATGTGGCTACGGTGCTCAAATAATTATAATTTATTATTATATAACGGCGTTATTATGGACAAATGATGTGATGAGTTATTAGGATAATTTATTTATCATCAAGTAAAAACTAAAATGAATATTAAAACACTTAAAATAAAATTAAGACTAATAGAAAATTTACTAAAAATTAAATCTAAACTACAACGATGTAAATATACTATTATACCTTCGACATTTTAGGGTAGTTATTGGTGTTGTTATGTGATGGTAGTTACTTTTGTGAACTATCATGTTACCGACTTCAACAAGTTATTTCACACTTTCAAGTGTTGAAGTCGGTTCCATTTTTTAGTATTTTTTTTTGCATTCAGTATCTCACTTCATGGCCAGTAAAAATAATATCTAATGGTTGAAACTAATATAACATTAGACCTAGATGTCGAGAGGCACACAGTAAAAACTACCTGGGGCCTTACTATCAGTTTTGTTATTAAAACTGACGTGGTTTTGAGACATTATCAATGTATAAAACACGGGAGTTACTCACGTAATAAGTCAGAGGGTTCCGACTATAGTTTCTAGGCCGCGATTCGCCTATGTACTAGGCGAATCGCGACCGCGTCCGCGAGCGCCCCGTATTCTCCTTGAAAAAGACCACCGAATGTGGTTGAAACTATAGTCGGAACCCTCTGACTTATTACGTGAGTAACTCCCGTGTTTTATACATTGATAATGCCTTACTATCAGCTTTGTAAAAACCATGCAAGTTCCGAGCAGTTCTAAAACCTGGCTTAAACCGCTTAGTGTGAAATCATACCATCATGTGAACGCTTTGAACATCTATATCCTCAAAGGTGAACGGTTATTGTTGTCTCTGGCATGTTTTAGCCAGGTTTGAGAACTGCTCCGAACTTGCACGGTTTTTACAAAGCTGATAGTAAGGCCCCTGAACACGGTTTTACCTAGCCAGTTGTCTTCCAAATCTATTTCGCGGTAGGATCTGACATAATAGCCGTCTGATTGGTAGCCAACCCTGGCCACGGACTATTATTACTCCAGATATCGCTATAATGATCCTTTGTAAAGGTTACGTAGATTATCCTCAATGTTAATTTCTAGCTTGAACGTTATATTTTATGGCTAAATTATGGTAATTGAAGCGTTGAACTTTATTATCAGTAATCATAGAGGCGATGGAGACATTTTATTTTAATTTGCCGTTCGTTACGGTTGATGATCGTTTGAAATAATAAAACAACAAGGTTGATTTTCCCGTGCATCTATTTCATTGTTAGATAGGTTCAACCTTAAGGATATTGTTGTGTGTTACACAGAAACTTGTCAATTCTTGTAGAAAATTTTCTTTGTCGACTGTCAAATTAGTTTCATAAAAATTAAACCGTTTAGTATTTCTCGCAAATTTCAAGATTTGCAAATACACCGCCTAATAGTAAGCAATCACCATTGCCTATACATATCACACCACTAGGGCATTATGACACTCAATTAATTGATAAGATTATAACAAAACCATTAATTTTGTTCGAAGCCATTATGAACATAGTTTGAGTAATTGGTAAGATCATAACGAAAATTAGATTAGATAGAATACCTAAGTCAAGTAGATAATACAGTACCTTAATATAAATTTTTGGTAAATAAGTTAGTACTTTTATTAATGCACTAACTGATTTAAAATACACGAATATTTTATATCACCATTTTATATTTTGAATCAGCACTTACCTTGCTTACTTACTTGCTCTTACATAATATTGTAAATTTAATATCTAATGATAGTAGTGCATTTGCTAAAATAAGGTCAAAAATGTAAGTTTATATATAACCTTTAAAAGAAAGATATATTTACGTTTAATTGTAAGTCTACAGCAAAACAAGTATAATTATGTATGATAATTTCTTATTCTGATTACTACTAAAAAAATCTTATCTATACCACTATTACAAAGAGGTAGAGTTTGTGAGTTTGAGATTTCCTAAACCGATTTTGAAAACTCTTTTACCAATAGAAAGCCACGTTATTTGTGAGTGCCGTAGACTATATATGAACCTGAAAAATTAAAATACTTTTTTCATCAGAGAGAACCAAACATGAGTGAATTAATTTTAAATTATACATAATCAATTATAAAATTATGCACGATGGTGTAACATTTTTATTGAGTTCTAACATGTTTTGCCTTTTCAGGTGTACAAATATTATTAAGCGCAATCATAAATCAATTATACATTACGAAATTATTAGCATAGATATTTGTTCTTGGGTCTTGGATGTTTGAATAATGACGTGAACCTCTCGTGACATAGAGAATCTTAATGCGTTGGTGTGAGTATAAAAGCATTATGTTTTAAAAAGAATTGGACTTCTTAATATTCGTAATGCCTCTCAATAGAGTGGATCCCTTCAGAGGACAAAGCACAAATGTTATCTTTACAATTTATATGCTACGTGTATAGAATATAGATAAACAAATAAGCTGAAATAATGTTATAACAAAACGATCATTCATGAAATATAAAAGCACATGAGAAGTTCAAAACTTTAAAGTCGTCAGGTGAAAGACATATCCAAAACTTAATCTAATTGAAAAGGATCCCGTTGAACAGACTTTCTCATTAAAGCTAAGTCTAAGTCTAAGCCCTTAGTCCCTATGTGTAAGAAGTGAGATTAATTGTGCTCATGTTGTTACAGGCACTCGGCTGTGGACGTCACCAATGGAGCATCCACGGCGCGCTGGCAAAACGATACAGAGAGGTAAGTGACTTTACTGCCTTATTACAAAACATGGACCAAGTGTGATTTAAAACCAGATTACAAAGTCACACAGTTATAGTACTAAGAAATTAGTCCTTGACTAAAAACAACCTAGTAATTACCAAAGATCGCCCGTGACATAGATAAGTAACTATATACTGAGAGCCCATCGTCTAATATTAATCATAGATTAAATTATTTATTATAAATGTATAAAACACGGGAGTTACTCACGTAATAAGTCAGAGGGTTCCGACTATAGTTTCAACCACATTCGGTGGTCTTTTTCAAGGAGAATACAGGGCCGCGTCCGCGAGCGCCCCGTGATCTCCTTGAAAAAGACCACCGAATGTGGTTGAAACTATAGTCGGAACCCTCTGACTTATTACGTGAGTAACTCCCGTGTTTTATACATTTATAATGTGTCAAAACCACGTCAGTTTTAATAACTAAATTATTTATCAATCGTCCTAGTACAAAGTTTTTGGATAATTTTATTTATTTATTAATATTCAAAATGAAAATAGTCAAACAGTCATGTTCATGCACACAAATGTTTGACCTGTCCGGGAATCGAACCCGGGACCATCGGCTCAGAAGGCAGAGTGCTACCAACTGCGCCAACCGGCCAGTCAATAAATTATGACAACGTCATGACGTTAACTACCATTGACGTATCGCGCGTTAGTACCATCGGAGGGTGACCTTTAGACCATAGTAGACGATCCAACGATTCAACGCTAAACTTGGTTTTATAATTCGGTTTTCACTTAGTACTTGGATTAAACCCAGTAATTTCGTTCAACACTAAGTCCATGTTTTGTAGTAAGACGGTAAGCGTTTGGTCAAAGGTACATAGTGGAAAGTGGATAATACAGCAGGGTTCGTAAATGCAGAAGAACAAAACTGGTAACATTGACAATTTATTGGAATAAATTGTCAATGTTACCAGTTCTCAATTTGTCAACGTTTCGTTTAATTACATACCACTTGTATTTCAATGTACCTTTTTCTATAATTCTGCTTATCAAAACAAAATAAGTAGGTAAAGTAATTGCATATTACTAGCTACCCCTCGCAGTTACACGAACGTGGACTACGATATTTCCGCTACCTCAATTATGAAATGAAACATTTATTTGCTACAGTTTTAGGTACATAAATGCGGGGTTAAGTGTAAAATACAGTTCTGACAAAACTCTGCCTGAAAATCGTGAAAATACAATATTAACATAAGTGATACATTTAAAAATAACGCATTCACCCTCACACTCCCGCACTAGGATACTCTGTGTCGCGAGAGGTGTGTGTCCATAACACACACAATCACAATACACGAGCTTCCAAGACCCGGCGAGAACAAATATCTATACTATACTATACTCATCGCAGAAATGTTTGCCCCAGCCAGGATTCGAAGCCGAGGGCAGTTCTGAAGTCAATATCACTATTCACTAATCCATGGCGATCGTCAAAATTTGAAAGAATATTTAAGTACTTAATCAGATTATTGGCTTTAAGGCTAGTAGGTACACGATATAAAAAAAAAGAATTAAATACTATATAAATAATCATAATAAATATTAAATACATAATAAATATAATAATCATATAACAAGGAAAAAAATTGATGATGAAAAATATTTAATGGTCATAATTTAAATGACATACATTTTTAATGATATAATAATTAATGGATGCATTCGTTATTATATCAGCATACGATAAAACATAAATCAATATTATTAATTTATTATCATATAGAAAATCCTAAGCCATATAATAACATTTTTTGATAACAAATGTCTGAATGTCCCATGTCAAAGGCGCATCGCGGTCTGACTACTCTGACATTTGACATACCAAAGACTATTATATCTATACAAAAATATTATACAGAGGTAAAGTTTGTGAGTTTGTGCTGCCTTAGGGGTTAATCTCTGGATCTACCGAACCGATTTAAAAAAATATTTTACTAATAAATGCCACGTTACTTGTGAGTCACATAGCTTTTCGTCATCTACATCATCACCACGTGGGTGAAACCGCGGGGCGCAGGTAGTCGTATTATATAAACTACTAGACTCGCCTATCTCCTACCTCGCACTGCCCAACTTGGTTGTGATCATTCCTCTTCTGTCTGGGATGTACGTTCCCAGCAGTGGGATCGTACAAAATAGTAACAAACTGATTACGCTTGTCCACTTTATAAAAAACAAATGGTACATTCTTAGAACCAATGCACCAATATCCACGCATATCGATCAGCGCAGATTAGATGCTATGCAAAATCTATTTTGCTAGAACTTTTTTGTCAATGTGACTGATCACGCCTTCGAAGTTTCTCAAGAACAAATATGAAAGGAATCACATAATTACAAAGTAGAAGTTCTCGAAGTTTCCAGCTTGTTGTGATGTTTTTGTGTAACATCTTTATTCAAGACGCGTTCCTCGAAAAGCGTGTTCCCTAATTACGTTACAAACTCTTCCATCAAATTGCTATAATGATATTGATTATGTCGAGTACCTATAGAATGAAGTTATCAATGGCTGCCTAAACTCACAGAATCACATGTCTATACGAGACTCCCGATGTTGGGTTATACCTGGTCTGAGATTTAGCATAATATTTATAATATTTGACGGTCGCCGTGGCTCAGTGGTCAGTAACATGACTTCTGTGGCTCCGGGACCCTGGGTTCGACTCCCGGCAGGGGCAAACATATGTGCGATGAGTGTAGTTTGTCCCGGGTCTTGGGTGTTTGTGTGCTATCATTGTGTCTATCCATGCCTCCCGCCACACAGGAAATCATAGTGCGGGGGTTTGATTGTAATAAATAAATAAAATAAAAACTGAAATACTTTGCGACATATTTTCAGACTTACCAAATATACCCAAAAAAAAAAAAAATTCGAGCAAACCGTTTCGGAGAAGTCCGGTAACAAAAACTGTGACACAAGATTTATATGACTGTATTAAACAAAACTACATTTATCTTTAAATTTTAACCTTTATTTATATAGCTTTCACCCGCGTTGAATTTAGAAATTGGTCTAGAAAGGAGTGAAAGGTCAAATACAGTTTAGGTTTTCAGAGCAAAATATTTTCTGTGAAAGAGCGTTCATGATTTATAATAGAATAGAAGCAAATCTTCCTCTAATTAGAAGATTATTTTTTACGGACCGAAATGTTCGTGTCGCTAAAAAAACAAATTTGGTATGGCCATTGAGAAAAAAGGTTCCCAATTCAACAAGCAATTTAGAGCATATCGCTCGCACAAACACACAGGTCAAACTTGGGAAAATAAGTAAAATTAATATGCAAATTCCATGATATGTTTATGTTTTATTTCAAATCATAACATAATGCGACAGCAAACTCACTCAAAAAACCCATTACCAGATCGAGAGTGATATCGTAGTGTCATGAAGCACTACAAAACTTAACGGGTAAACGCGAAATAATTGTACGATGGACAAAAGTCAAAGCTCATGTACAGGAAATAATAAAGCTGACACCCTAGCAAGAGAGGTAGCCAAGAAGAAGATCAATGAAGACATACCGATCCCTTTCAAACCAACAGCAATGGAAGTCCGAAACATGCTGAATCTTGGAGATGCTGAATGGAGAAAGAACATCAGAAATTGTGGGATAAGAGAACAGACTTTAGAAAATTACAGTCAACTTGCTAAGGTTGACGAGACAAGACCTACATGTCATGATTGTTCCCATCACTGGTCACTGTAACCTCAACTATCACCTGCACAATACTGGGTCCACAGACAGCCCGTTGTGCAGGGGTTGTATGCGGGAAGAGAAAACTGTAGAGCATGTACTTTTATATTGTAGTGCCACAGAAGAAATAAGACGAAAAACCATACCACACTTTGATTTCGACGTCAGCTCACATTCAACAGAACGGGTGTCCATACATTCAAGAGCATCTAATTTAACACTGGACCAGCTGTGCTATTAACCGAATGCCATACTCCGATATATAAAGGAGCTTGAATGGCTAGGGTAGATGGCGGGGGAAGTGCACAATACACCCCAAGCGGGACGTCAGTGCAGGCCATATCGCCCCCACGTAGAATTAGAATAAGAATTAAAATAATATCAGTATATAATTATGCCAGGAAAATATTTATATTATGTGATTAGATATGGTGATCGGCAGGTAAAGTTACTCACGAGATTAGTTGCTAAGTTTGATGGCGTGGAAAATTTTGATGACCTATTTCGTGCTACAGAAAATAATTTGAATTTAAAAGTGAGACTTTATTATTTATACATGCATTAATAGAGCAACATATTTTTTCCTCGGTGCATGGTGTTTTTATAAATACAATCTAAATAATACGTAAAAATCCAACCTCAATAAAACCACAGAAGTAATTATATTGGAATTGAATTAAAATTCTTCAAATGAAAATTATAAATAGTAATAAAATAAAGCCTACATAAATCAAAGAACCTATGTATGAACTTCCTTACTCCTCTACAATGCGTTAACTGTTATCGACACATTATCCCGGGATCAGTCCTCTGGCTCACACTTCCTGGTGTATTATCCCGTGCAAATTCCTCTGGATATATGGAATGAAACTGGTTCTATCGAAAGATTTAGGCATTGTATGAACTTATAACCCACATATGACCATTAAGTTATGCATCACTTTTAGACAACAGAAAACATAAGATATTTTAATAACCCTTATCTAAATGTCTCGATCGACAAATGTGTGATCCACCGAAGCAAGCACGGATCAGAGAGGCTAACCATTCTGATATAATGTAAAAGTATTTGATAATGTCACGATTCTTGCTTATTAGTGTAGGTCTATACATTTATTTCAATTGTTAATCTATATTTTCTTCATCTAACTATTTATTCATTTTAAATTCTCTTTCACTAGTAAATTATTCCATAAAACATGATTACCGCCGTGATCAAAGTTCATACTTTTATATATCACCACTGGGGCGAAGCTGCTAGCATTCTGGGCACGCTGCCAACTGGTAGCGGGTACATCTGATATATAAGGCTGGCAACGGCTAGTGGATTTTTCAAATGACAATGATATAGCTGTAGTATTGTAATCATTTGTATTTTTTAACCGGCTTCAAAAAAAGGAGGAGGTTCTCAATTCGACCCGTATGTTTTTTTTTTAATAAAAAAAAATATTGAATCAATATAATACTGGAAATATTACACCACATTGTATACACACACTACAAATAAATTATGTTGACATTTGCAAATACAGTAATTATGCATTAATACACATGCCAGTAGTTGCAATTCAATACCAAATAAAGAATATGATATCTGACATTAAATTGCAGCCGTCTTGCGTTTTAATGAATTTCGACTGGCTTCCCGTTTCTTTATACTGATACGTTTCTTCCAGACTCTCAACGTACCCAGCCACCGGAGACCGCTCAAACCTCCTCAAATCACACGCAGCGAAATCAGCAGAATGTGGGCCGCAGTCTCCGCGTCCGCGCCGCGCTCCACGCGAGTCTAGAAGAGTCTCTCTCGCCCAGGCCTCAGGCTATGTGCAGCTCAACCAGTACAGGCTACTGGAGCCTATCGGACAGGTAACACCTACTTATGCAATGAAGCCAGCTGACTGATGATGAACTCTTCATTAATCTACAAGAGATTCTAGGGTAGGGTCTAGGCTACGAACAGCTCAACAAGAACCGGCTACATGAACAGGACTGCTTACGCACCCAATGTAGTCGATAGAATGCGGAATGCAGTGGACACGATCAATAAGTCCAGATTACTATAAGTAAGAATCTAGAAGAATTCCACGTTATCTTATTCTTTATGGAGCTCAACTAGTGGAGGCTCTTGGAGCCTGGACTATTAAACATTTGTGTAGATAAGCAGAATTTAGACCTCAGTCGCCATGATGAGTACTTGATTTTTTTTTTAAATTAGAATGCTCCCTTTCATTCCAGCTTCCACTAGATACACCTTCACCAGTCAGAAGAATTAATATTGCAAGCAGCCTTCACGTACCAGGATGGCTTAGTTAGCTTTCTTTTTTAGTGTTTAACGTACTCCAGCTCACAAAGTATCTAGCCGTTACTGCAGCAAAGCCTGTTATACACAGTTGTCAACATCTTAAGCCCTCACCTGACCCCGTCTATGGCAGAGCTGGTGATTGAACTTTAAAAGAATTGCAGTCCTTTTATACACTAATAAAGCATTCCAGACATCTGTCTAGGTCAGCGTTCTAGCTAACCTCAATTCTCAATTTATTACGTGACGGAAACAAACGAATACAGACCTTCCTGCTCAGATAGTTATTTGCGAGATTATATATACCGCCATGTCACTAAAGTCGCATCTACGATATATATTTCAGTGCATACTTACCAAACCAAAACTTGATCTGTGACTTTGGACATCATAAGCAAGTTCAAAGTTGCCAACGTTACGTTTTATTTTATACTTATTATAAGCTTGCGTTTGACAACTGTCTCACCTGATGTTAAGTGATGACGTTGTCTAGGATTTAGCACGCAAACCTAGCAGGTACCTATTCACTCGCGACTTAAAGACTCCAGGATTGTACATATCAGGAAACATTATGTGTGTGTCTTATGTCTAATCAGAAGATCCAGTTAACTCGTGCGTGTGTCTGATATCTGATCAGAAAAAAAAGAACTGTAGAAGAAGTGTTATCGACGCGGCATGATGATCAGCGAGTTGAAAAGGCATTGCGCAGGTTATACATATCAAGTACAAAATGTGTGATAAAGCGTATGTCATACACTGGCTAGATGAATGGACACGTTCACATGTCATTGGCAAGAAGCTGCAAACTAGTCCTAAAACTGTAATTTTTACTTAGTAGTTTTGCCACTTATGACAAATTCGTCAGTTCGATTTACAATGGTAATAAATGATCGATGTTTTTTTTTCAGGGTTCCTATGGTATCGTTAAGTTAGCTTACAGTGAAGAAGATGACACACATTATGTAAGTTATATTTTGATTCAACGCTAATAAGTAACAGTATATAGATATAATAAATCAATCGGGGCTTGATCGCATGCACGTTTTATTAACAACTAGCGGCCCGCTCCGGCTTCGCACGGGTATAAAATATATAGCCTATGTCATTCATGGATGTCATTATACATATAAACCTTCCTCTTCAATCAATCTATCTATTTAAAAAAACCGCATCAAAATGCGTTGCGTAGTTTTAAAGATTTAAGCATACATAGGAATATAGGGACAGAGAAAACGACTTTGTTTTATACTATGTAGTGATGTATTCGAATCGCGAAAGTCTAAAAATTACAGGTACATAGATAATATTGTAATAATAGCTTTTTATTGATACGATTTTATCTAGTAATGTTATGGTAGGAATCCGTAATACACATCGAACTATTCTATCTTCAGTAACATGTAATTATTAACAGATAAAGGAGTTTTGATATAAAACTTAAATATATATATAACTAAATAGTTCGAAACGACATTCACTTGCACGCAATCCGCGCGGGTGAAAAGTATACCAAGTTGGTTTATTCTTCCCGGTTAAGTCTTTTTCCGATTTCAAGTTAACAGTGTCTTAAAATAGATTGGCAACGTATCGTAATACCCTCAGTATTACAGATCCGTAAGCGACGGTGATCACGTACCAGCAGGCGGCCCGTCTGCTTGTTAGCTACCTTCTACATAAAACATTTAATAAAACATGTAGATCATGTATTCTTATGTGGTATGCTCGCCATAGCTACCTATTTTAGAATCGCACTAAAGATAAATAATAAAAAAAGTTATATTGAAAAAATGTAAAAATTCCCGACACAAAAGACTTGTAAAATTGGAATTATTGCTCATCAGGTCAAGCTTATATTTAAATATAATATTCCACGTTTGGTCCAGTGATGATCATTTATTATATCTAATTGACAAGATTTCAAATTTTGGAACTATAAGATCTTTGAAAGTTATTTATATATTATCATCAACTAGAAAGTCATGTTCTTTAAGTCCCTGAGCAGTTTTTCTTTAGTCAAAGCTAAGAACACTTTTTCTAAGACACATTTTAAAAGGAAAAAAATAGAGGTTATTATGCCACATACAGATATACAGATACACAACGAATAATATGTTTCCTATTTCGACAGTTATTCTTGGAACAAAAAGAAGACACAACTCGTCGTTAAGGTATATCGGGGGCCTCTATCTCCTCGTAAGATTTAACACATAGTAATCAGCTGTTCGTAATATCTTCTTACTTCTATAAAGAGTTGTACCCTACACAACCTAAGAGGAAATTGGTAGGATACATGTATTATAAATATAAGTATATAAATTTGTATCTCAGCCTATTTGAAGTTATTATATTAACAAAGTATGAACAACAATATGAACAAATGGTATTAGTGCATAGATAGTTGAATTCTCATCAAATTCCATACAGCAACACTAACTCAGACTACCCATTTGCACAATGTTAGTTTGAAGCTGGTGGCACGATTCCATACTATCAGGCAAAAAACTTGACTGTCTGAATAAATACCTCTTGTACTATCGCACGAATTCTATCCCATAAAAATAATTGAATTCTTACAAACTTGCTAAATATTTCAAATGCACATTTTTATTCTTTGGCTATTTAACAAAACATTTAAAATGGATCGCCACGCCAAACACAAAGGCATACGGTCCAGTATAAATTGTCCTCGGTGGGAAAAGTTCAGACACCTAGAAAATATCGTTAATCTTGTCTGAAAGCTAAAACTTGCTGAAACTACTGTGCAGTAGAGGCTCAATCATACTGGCGCCGCAAATAAAAACGTTCAAATTCAAGTATACAAAAACTGGTCATTTAACCCTGTAGATATTAGAAACAATTGTGTTCCCTTAAAAGATGCTTTAAAATAAATAAAGTAACTAGTTATACTCATTTCGTAATATTTATCGTCGATTTGTTAAATATATTAGTCACGTCTAATGTAGAAATCATAAAAACACTATTGAATAGCACCGTTGATTACAACAAGGGGTTCTCCAAAAAGATAGTACTAACAGGAATTGAAATGCCAGTGTTACAAATATAGCTAGGATCACCGGTCATAGAACACAAGCGGCCTGCTTGTATTCTATCTATTCATATTTGTTGACACACACCACACACCAATTCACAATTACTGAAAAGTGCTAATTATTATTTGTTAATTTGTTAAATATCTACACTGAATTTAATAATAAATAACTAATCACTACCTCTATTATAATATTCCATGTTAGACGTGTAATTTATACTACGAATAAATGGGTTATGATATGATTATTGCACATAAAAAACCATACTAATTCTTGTACGTATAATGTATACAAATGCAATTAAATAAGTTTATGTTTTTTTTTTTCATTGATCCCTAATAGTGTCAATTGGCACTGCAAATTAAACTAATGTTTTATGTACATATGTACTTAACTTATTTTATTTTTTATTATAAACATTAATAGTATCCATAACCATAAATCAACAAATTATATTAGCAGCTTTAGCTCTATAATTTATACGTTTATTATAGATTATACCAAGGTATATACTTTGACATGTTTTGCATTGTATATTCCATGAAATTATATTAGTGGAAGTAAAACTTACCGAACACCTTACCGTCGTCGTCACAGCGCAGCTATCGCACCAGTGGGGTTGTGCCATAATTGTACAGTGGTCTTGATGAAACACACTGAGCAATGACATTAAGGACGATACTTAAATGAAAGCACTTAAACATAGCATGCATTTGGATGATAAAGTAGACGTCAGTGTGGTATTCTTCAGTTTTGACATATATTCACGCCTCTTTCCCATAGGGGTAGGCAGAGACCACAGCCTTCCAAATGCTAAGATCCTTACACACTTTTTTCGCTTCATCCACGGTCATTAGACCTTTCATACTAAAGCATCGGCTTAGAGTGCTGTTGTCCTGGCCCTTTCGTAACTACGAATGGGCCAGCTCAGGTTTTACTATGATTCATTATCCTGGAATAAGTACTCAGATATTAGGAAATTTTCTAAAATAAAAGTTACACGTTAATGTTCTAAAGTTCAAATACAAGTAATTTATGAATAGCCCATATGCAACAAGACAGTTTAAAAACTGAAATGATAAACGCAAATGGCTCATTGAGCAATGCACGTTGTTATACATATTAGCTATATATCTTTATACACATAATGTTCATGTCATATACATATAATGTAATCTTTAAAAGAACTTTTCGAATTAATTTATATTAAACTGAAATATTGATATTATTAACATTTTGATTTGAGAATGTCGTCTAACTCGTTTTGCATGGCCCATGGACTAGGGGTAGCTCAAAGTTATTCCGGTTACTTTTTAATATTTCGATTTATACAGAGACAGATTTCAATTATTTATAAGCTGGTTGACTGAGGATTATCATAAATTGGGAAATTGTAGAATTACGTACTAAAACGTATTATGTAATAGAAAATACAAAAACAATGATCTACATAACTTAGTAGTTGGCAAATGTCATCCAGTGTACCCGAAACAACGCCACTATTCACAAAAACGTCGAGAAGAGCATTATTCTTCTTGTACTTATCCCACACTAGGTGGGGTCACATCATTTCTTTTTCTTCCTCTCTATTCTATACTGACAGAAAACATAAATGTGATGAAATCTTATAAAGTTTGTTTCATTTTAATGTATTGCTAGGACCACACTTAACATGGACAACTTTTGATTAGTTTAAATGCATTATGCAGTCCCGAAAATGGCTTTTCGTTTAAAGTGATTCCTTCTTTTCAGGCTATGAAGATTCTCTCCAAACGCAAACTGATGCGAAGAGCTGGGCTTTTCGGCAGAACACCTCCCAGAAGACCAGGTCCAGGTCCTCCACCAGATCCACTACAGAGGGTCTACCGGGAGATAGCTGTACTAAAGAAACTGGATCATCCTAATGTAGTTAAACTAGTTGAAGTAAGTTTCCTTTTTTACGTTATACCAACTGTTCATGTGATTGTCAAAGGATGAATTAAAACTTGTTATTCATACAATTAGGAACAATTTAATTCTATAAAGCTATACGAGTATTCCTGCTGACTGTCGTAATTCTCGCCATGACTTAGATTCATCAAATTAGATATGTATACGTTTTCAATATGTTTTTTGGGTGAAAAGGCGCACACATAAAGTTAATTGTAAAAATGGTCAACGGTAAAAAAATCACATAGCATGCTCTGAGTTTGGATTGATACGGATTTCTTGAAGAAGCAAATCAACGACAGAAAACATAATAAATATAACATAATTATGGGATTAACAGGACCATCCATAAATTAAGTCAAACGAAATATTGTGATTATTTAATCTCTTCTCCATCCTTGCCAAAGGGGTTTTTTTAGGCTTCTTTCTTCTGGTGTGACGTTACTTTACATACAAATTTAATTATAATATACAGTTTTAACATATTTTTGCTATGGGCTTGAAATACATTTCGAATTTATTTCATTACACTTTAGGTTCTGATATGTGAATCATGAATGAGTCATTATACAATACATACATAATAATTATACAATTTCACACGTATTTACCCCTTCCACACCCTTCTACGTGTGACTTGACTTAAGGATAACCCATAAGCTGAAGCGGCAATAAGAACTCATACTTATTACGTGATGGTGCAGCTAAGTTATTAGAATTCATTTAGATTATTTATTGCAGCTACACTGTACTAGCTGGTATCATCATGAGATAGTACTTTTTTATACCATGTAGATATAGTACCTGGATCCTGTCAGGCACAGCAGCTTTCAGGGTAGTTAGCGGGATATACTTGGCAGAATGGCGGGTGGAATCTGTATATGAAGGGATAAGGGTTATAGACAATGATGATGAGGATAATATATGGAGGCTATATGAAAAAACAAAGAATGTTTTGTACCGATATAATTTTCTAGGATTGTATGAACTCCTTTTACCTAAGTACTTGTTTTGTAAACTCGTAAAGTTTTATTACGTCACTTCAATCGAACTCAAGAAGCGCAATACAATTTTAAGGGGCAGTAAAACTGAATTTACAGCCGCTTTTACATTGCTTTAATATTTAGACAGCTTTGTCTTAAAACGTTTTGAAGATACTCTTGGCTTACTGAGTTTGTTAAAAGCGAGGTCAGCTCACGGAGTAAAGTAGCATTTAAAGAGTAAATATACGTAAACGCCCCTATATGGGGGAGGCATATGTCCAGCTGTGGACGCCCCATGGCAGAGAGAGATGTTCTCCGATGTCTTCAACCGCAATTACATATAATATCGACGAGGTACGCACACACACTGGGTACACTTTTCAATTATTGGAGTGTAACTCAAAAACCGCTGGTCTGATTTTGATGAAATGTATCCACCATGGAAGTACACTCTATCAGACAAAAAAATATTCATCAAAATCGGTTGGTGAACGACGAAGTTATCCGTGAACACACATAAAAAATAAATTTTAAAATGTACGGTCGAATTGAGTAACCTTCGTTTTTTGAAGTCGGTTAAAAATGTGTGACAAATTCTCTGCTTCGTTAGAACAGCAAGTTTTTTCCTTTGGCAAACTGTCCACTGTGAAAATATGAAACATGATTACATTATGGCTGGACGTGTATATAGGAGGTAATGTCGGAGAACAAGACAATCGCTATTTACAATAACCATAATTCCAGGTCCTAGATGACCCTGCAGAAGACCAGCTTTACCTGGTGTTCCAGCTGCTCGAAGGGGGGCCTGTGATAGACATACCGACTGAGAACCCCCTGAACGAGGAACTGGCCACGAGGTACTTCAGGGACGCACTTCTGGGGGTGGAGTATTGTAAGTACTCTCTTATACCTTATTAAATGACATTGTTGAGGATATTGTCACTTTGTTTTTGTTTGTCCACTTTAAAGTCTCTTACTTGTTTATGCCGTTGTGGTGGTACAACGAATAGGTTTCTTTTGTTATAAATTATATACATTTTTGTACATGTATGTGCCTCATTCAAATAAGCTCATTCACGCTAATAAATAATTTACTTTTGATACTATTAAAATTAAAAATGTGTCCATTGACAACTTATCTTATAGTAACTTTTAAGGTTAAGACACCTTGTTTACCTTGTTCACCACACTAATTCAGGAGATCTTTTCCTTTTAAGCCTTTTCACTATGTCCGTGTTGTCAACGAGCTCGATGTCCTTGACATTATTATGGTGATGAAGTCTTCTTTCATGAGCTTCTGTATACTTTTTCATGATATCGATAACGACATCCATTCCATTAAGTACTAGTAATTATGAGTAGTCCCGTAAGTAATTTTTTTTCTTGACCTTTCTGACCCACTCTCGTGTATATCAGTACTTATAATTGTAAGCTCGATGATGTTGAAGCGTTAGTATAGTTAGTCAATATAAGTACCTAGTGGAAGAGAACTGAAGCAAGGTTTTAAGGTTCCACCTTACTTAGAGATTAATAAGACATTCAAACAAAATTTATTATGTGTCATTTTCTAATGTCTAATGTCATGGCGAACATGTTGTAGCAGGCACTTTGGCGTGCACAAAAGTCTACATGATGGATACGAGATTAAAATCCAAAATTAATTTCGTAAATTAAAATAACATTTCTATCTTCCCATCTAAATTTCTCGCCAAAATCACATATAACCCTTTTTTCTATTTTCAAACTTTGAGAAAAGAACGTAATTCCAATAAAATCCCCGAATACTGGAACATAAATGACGGTTTATAATGCCCGCTGCCAGACGGACGGACCACAAATCCGGCCGTCCGGAAACCGGAGATGGGTGAATCTTTAATGAATTGGAAATATTTGGCTTTGACTTTTATCTTTTTCACGTTGGTACGTTTGCGTGTCGGATGTAATCAGTGATCATTATGTTTTTTCATCGATTGAAATGTTTATTTTGTTTAATAATTATTTTTTAGGTATTAAAAGTTTGCGTTTGATCACTGTATCATCTTATATTAAGTGATGACGTGTTCACCATGATTTAGCACTGGTGGCGCGGTCAGCTAGTACAAAACTGATTTAAATTAGTGGACTGTATTTTTTGCGGGGTGGACAATTGACGTAGTAATGGGGGATAATGAACAGAAATATGGATAGGTACTCACAGGAGTCTCGTTGCTCGATGGCACCGTTTCGAATTTGATTGTTCGTGCACTGTTCATAACACTTAATGTCCAATTGTCACAATCACATTAGATGTACGCGGGTTGCGGGCTTGATGTTGTGCTGCTGGGCAGCGCGGCGTGCGGGAGTATGCAATCTGTGTGAATTTTGCGGCGGCTGCGACGTGTGCGCAGGTCCTCGAACACCGGTGTCTAAATGATGACGGAAGGGAGAAAAGCGGGAGCGGGGCAGGGGGGTGACTTAGGGATGGGACATCACTACTACGTCAATATACTAATCGATAATTAGTGAAGGGTGTAATGTGGCGCATCCATTTCCCCCCCGGCTTGAAGGAATCAAGAGATTTCTTCGAAAGAAAAGAAAACTAAGCGATAACTAAACTAAAACTTAACCTAAGATGCGATTTTGCGGAAGTAATTATTGTCTAGGTAAGGGACACAGACGTACAACTGGTCGCAGGTACGACCCAGTTGCAGTTCTAACGCGTACAACACGCACCACTCCATCAGCGGCAGGGAACACCTCTTCGACAACCCCTAGAGGCCAATGAAGCGGAGGTGAATTTTCCGTATTGAGAACCACGACGGTCCCAACGGTTACCGGGTTGGTTGGCATGTTCCATTTATCGCGAGACTGCAGTGTGTGTAAGTATTCAGACCTCCATCTCTTCCAAAACGACTGCACTAACTTATCCAATAAGTCATGGCGAGAGAGAATATGAAGTCTATCTTCTTCGATGTCGTGCGCGGGTAAGTACCGTAAAGGAGTCAGATTTAAGAAGTGTGCAGGCGTCAGAGCAAGAGGCTCAGAAGGATCGCTAGATAGGGTCCGGCAAAGAGGTCGCGTATTCATGATACACTCTACTTGCGCGAGTACGGTAGTCATCTCTTCAAACGACAAAACCTGTTCACCGATAACCCGAAATAGATGCGTTTTAAGACTTTTAATATTGGCCTCCCAATTTCCACCAAAGTGACTAGCGGCTGGTGTATTCAGTGACCAAGAAATGCGGTTTTCAGATAGCACGTGAGCAAACTCGGTATTGAAATGTTTAGAGGTTAGAAGTGCGTAAAGTTCAGAAAGTTTGCGTTTAGCACCGACGTAGTTTAATCCGTTGTCCGAATACATATGAACGACCGGACCGCGGCGGGATAAGAATCGTTTAAAAGCTCCCATGAAGCTATCCGTACTTAAATCGCCTGCTAACTCGATGTGTATGGCGCGGGTTGTCATACAGACGAATAAGCAGACATAAGCTTTGACCGATCGTATTCCACGACCGCGAGCGACGGTCACTTTCAGGGGGCCTGCATAATCGGTGCCGGTGTGGATGAAACTTTTAGCCGATTGTAAGACACGGCATGACTTATGTTCGGACATTTCCGGAAATGTTGACTTCGGACGAAGCTTAAAACAGGGAAGACATTTGTGTATCCTGTTGCGAATTAAGTTGCGTGCGGATAAAATCCAGTACCTCTGACGTAAGATCGACATAAGTAATTCTGGTCCTGCATGACAATTGACTTTGTGATGATAATCAACAAGTAAATTCAGAATATGATGTTTCCGCGGTAAAACAATTGGATGCCTTTCATCGAAGCTCAAATCAGAGTTAGACAAACGTCCACCGACTCTAACAATACCATTGTTTAAGAATGGCTTAAGACGCTGGAACGTACGACTACAAGGCCTTTGAGCCTGTAGCTTAGCTATCTCCTCCGAGAAGTGCTCGGCCTGTAATTCACGAAGTACCCTATTTTCAGCGTAATTTAAGTCTGCGGAAGTTATGAATTCTCGTGGCGGGAGCAGCTTCATGAAACGACAGACATACACTATACAGCGCAGAAGCTTGGACCAAGAAGAAACGCGATTTGCCAAGGCTATAATTGGAGATTCCTCTGAAGAATTATATGTCAGCAGTGAGTGTTTCTTCTCTTCGGGCGGGTTAGAAATTTTAGAAGGGTCAAAAGCAGCCACTGGCCACTCAGACGGATCAGATGTGATCCATGATGGGCCATGGAACCAAAGCGGGTGATCAATTATTTGAGCGGGACTTAGTCCACGCGATAGACAGTCGGCTGGATTTTCAATACCTGACACGTGTCGAAAACATTGTGGAGGCAATAACGACTGAATTTTAGAGACTCGATTAGCGACAAAAGTATCCCACCTATGAGGAGAAGCGTGGATCCAACATAACGTGACTGTCGAGTCAGAGAATGCGAATACATCTTTGATGCGTATGCGATTGTTACAAGCGTCGATTATATTATTTATTAATTTTGCGAGCAAAAGTGCTGCACAGAGTTCAAGTCTAGCCAGAGAAACCACTTTACGAGGCGCGACCTTAGACTTAGCACCTATAAGGTGCACCTTGCTAACGTTGTCGTTCCTGACGTGAAGGTATACCACCCCTCCGTATGCTTTCATACTTGCGTCGGCAAAAGACACGATGGTTACCTCACTACCCTTTGTAATGCCAACATGGCGCGGTATTGTGATTTTTTCTAGTAAGGGGAGTTCTTCCCTGAAACGCGACCACAGTGAAATAATATTTTCAGGGGGAACATCATCCCAATCGCAATTGCAAAGCCAAAGCTCTTTGATGAGGAGCTTGGCGAACAAGATCACTGGAGCTACAAAACCCATCACGTCCCACAATCTCGCAACGCAAGACAAAATGGTGCGTTTTGTGCATTTGTCAGCGGGTCTACAGACCTTCAAACTGAAAAGATCTGAATTATGCGACCAGTTCAAGCCGAGAATTTTATGAGTGTCAAACTCACCAAATTCCTTCACTGATGAAAGGCGATGAGTAAGCGGTATAGAATCTAAGACAGTTTGCGAATTGCTGGTCCACTTTACGAGATCAAACTGGCCAGCCTTCATAAGCGAGATGACTTCCGAGGACGTGGACATAGCTTCCTCCTCACCGTCGACACAATAGACGAAATCGTCCATGTACAGACCAGTCTCAATTGCGTCCCTTGCCTTGGGAAATGATTCGCCTTCATCTGCGGCTAACTCCTTAATAGTGCGTAGTGCGTGATATGGGCTTGATTTAAGACCAAAACAGACGCGGTTGAATTCATAAACTTTAAGCGGTTGGTCAGGCGCAAAGCGATATAGTATGCGTTGGAATCTGCGATCACACTCGCGGACACCTATGCACAGAAACATCTGTCTAATGTCAGCTGAAAGCGCGATAGGGAACAAACGGAAATTAACAATAATGTTAAACAAGTTTCCCTGCAGGTTTGGACCATTATACAGGATGTCATTGAGAGACACAGACGTGCTAGTTTTAGCGCTAGCATTCAGCACGACGCGAAGCTTCGAAGTAAGTTTATCCTCTCTAATGACCCCGTGGTGCGGTATTATATAGGACGTTGCGTTGGTACTCTCCGTCTCGAGAGGTGCGGGTGATATATACTCCTTTTCTAGATATTCGAGGATAACGTCGTCATAGGCCTGTTTCAATTTAGGCGAGGCTGCCATCTTACGCTCTAGACAGAGAAAGCATTTTTCTGCTAAACGTCGAGAGTCGCCAAGAGTGGACGGGTCACCCTTAAAGGGGAGTGCAACGGTATAGCGACCATCGACATCGCGTGTTGTTGTGTGCTGATAAATATCTTGACACACCTTTTCCTCTGGGCTCAGAATCGGCGGTACGTTCACCTCTTCGAGTTCCCAGAATTTATGGACGGCGGACTCCAAAGGGTCAACGGAGCAGCAATAGGAAACAGTAGAGTAAGTATCGAAAACAACAGGAACGGAACCCACGATAACGTACCCCAGTACGGTCTCCAGTGCGAGAGGAGTGCCGTGCGTAGACTCACATTGAACCTTATGCGGCAATAAAAGATGCGGAAAAATAGAAGCGCCAACTAAAAGGTCAATATCGCCAGGAACGTGATACGTATTATCGGCCAAAGGTAAGCTCTCAAAATGATTAAGTAGCGACACATCGACACTGACAGTCGGCAAGCGTTCGGTTACCTTATCAACGACCAATGACTCCATTTCAAACCTAACGTTTTTATTAAATCGCGAACAAAATTTAATTTCTACGGAACCCTGCGTCTTTTTTGTGGAACCCCCAATTCCCTTTACAATAGAGAACACAGATTTATAATGCGGGTTCAACCCTAAGCGGTCACAACAATCGCGTGTTATGAAGTTGCTTTGCGACGCACTGTCTAACAGAGCACGAACACTATGTTCGATACCTTGAGAGTCTACTATTATAACGCGCGCGGTAGCGAGCAATACCGTGGTAGGTACACGCTGAATATTTTTATTATTATAAGAAAATGTGCATAACGCAACATCATCAGTGCGAGTATTAACGTGTGACGTCACGCGAGGCGGACTCGATCGAGTCGCGGCGGGCGCCGCGCTTCTGACAGCGGGCGGCGTAGGTATGACGTGCGGAGCGGTTACAGCGAGCGCCGCCGTGCCACAGTTTACGTTCGCAGTGGCGCGGGCGCTGTCGATTTTATTTTCAAAATGTAACGTCGTATGGTGTTTTAATTCACACCTTTTACATCGTGAATTAGAATTGCAGTTTGACGTGCGATGATTTCTGCTCAAACAATTGATGCAGCATGATTGCGTTTTAACATATTTAAAGCGTTCATTAGGCGTTAAATTATGAAAACCCGTACATTGATATAAATGTTCGTGTTGCGAGTTACACAAAGAGCACTGAGGCTGCGAAGATGCGGTTGTATTAACGTAACTATACGTAGACTTTTGTTGCTTGGATGCTGTATCCGTTCGACGTTCGACACTTTTCCTAGTAACTTCCTGTTTCGAAGTGCGTTGCAGAATTTTTACTTGTTCTCGAACAAATGTAACCAAACTATTAAAAGACGGGATATCGGAACCCCGTTGGTCCAGTTCAAAAGCGCGCGCGGTTTCTGGATCTAACTTCTTCAAAGCGGTGTACAAAAAAACTAGGTCAGAGAGGTCCTTGACCTTCAAGTTACTTAGCGCGCTAACAGAAGCTACGAATCTATCGAGAAATAGTTCGAGATTGGTTATACTTGGTGAGTTCAAAGGTTTTAATTCGAACATCTGATCTAGATATGACGTAGCAAGTTGTCGCTTGTCTTCATATTTATTTATCAAAGACTGTAAAATTAATTGGTAATTATCCGCGGACGGAGTGATTCCCGCGAAAACCGTTTGAGCTTTGTGTGTCAATCTACCTATCAAATAATACAACTTTTCCGAATCGGTCAGCGTAGGATTTTCATGAACTGTATTTTTGAAACTTGAATAAAATAATGGCCATGATTTAATGTCTCCGCTAAATTCAGGTAATTCAATAGGCGGTAATCGCGGTCTATCGCGTTTCTGATGGTGCTTATCGTTTGTATCAATGGATTTAGCGGTCCATTTAATACGGGCGTATAGGTCGTCAAAGGCGAGCAAAGGTTGAAAATTAATTACGTACTTAGGATTCGAAATTAACTCAAGCGAATTTATTTTATCCAAAACATCTTCAAAATCCGAACGAAGTTTATCGATAACTTCGAGCTGACACAAAAATGTTTCTCGCGTACATTCGTCAGAATTTACAGTTTTGCATCCATCAGCGATAGATTGTATGCGCGAGAACATAAGTTCTCTTTTTGCGTGTAAAAGCGATAATTTATGTTCATTCGACATGGCGAGAACACTAAGTAGGTACCTAAACAATACGACGAAAAGAAGCCTGATATACCCACACACAAGTGCGCCCAAGTGCGCGAGCTTATGCCTACAAACTTTGCGTTGCGTTTGCGTAATTGCTATCAGCTGTAAGTCCGTATCACCTTACTTAATCTCAAAATGTAAACAGAATAAGTACCCAGTCATAAATATTTAGGAAGGTACGTACACAGCGCTTATACGATCGTATTGCAAATACCTATAAGAATGGTTTATGTTTATATTAAATGGTTTAGTTTAGCGGTTCGCTGTAGTTGACTATCTATCGATATGTACCCACCTACGTAGGGAAATAAGATAGGTAGGTATGCGAGACACTCTGCAAACCAACTAAACGTGAATGACGCGGTTAAATAATTACCTACCTACCGCGGTTGTGATTCGACAACGACGGTGGATGCGGAGTGAACATACGAAAAAACAAAGTCGTTTCGAAGTGCGGAAATAAATAGGATGCAGTACCTATCTATGAAATAAATCGTGTTTACCACGATATTTTTTGCGAATGATAACTATATTTTACGAGGTAGGTAAACTATATGCGAATATGGCTTGGTCGCCGAATTGGGATGCGGGGGGCTAGCTGTTTCTTATCCGGCTCGAAGGACCAAAAAAAATGGTGGCGCGGTCAGCTAGTACAAAACTGATTTAAATTAGTGGACTGTATTTTTTGCGGGGTGGACAATTGACGTAGTAATGGGGGATAATGAACAGAAATATGGATAGGTACTCACAGGAGTCTCGTTGCTCGATGGCACCGTTTCGAATTTGATTGTTCGTGCACTGTTCATAACACTTAATGTCCAATTGTCACAATCACATTAGATGTACGCGGGTTGCGGGCTTGATGTTGTGCTGCTGGGCAGCGCGGCGTGCGGGAGTATGCAATCTGTGTGAATTTTGCGGCGGCTGCGACGTGTGCGCAGGTCCTCGAACACCGGTGTCTAAATGATGACGGAAGGGAGAAAAGCGGGAGCGGGGCAGGGGGGTGACTTAGGGATGGGACATCACTACTACGTCAATATACTAATCGATAATTAGTGAAGGGTGTAATGTGGCGCATCCAAGCACCATACATATAGTAATTGTTAAATATAACCAAACCGTGTCATTATTGTAGGTATATTTTAGTACAAATTAAGTTTTTTTTAGAGAATAGCTACAACGTGGGATCCCTCAAAAGGAGAGTTAGCAGAGTCTTTAAAGGATTGGTAGCAAATCCTAATGCCGCCAGTGTTACAAATATCCGGATTCCAGAAAAGCATCTGCTTGCTTGCTGCTTAAGGCTTCACCATTTGCTAAAGTTACCATTTCATGTCCTACCTTAATTATTTATTTTAGCTTAATTTTTTGAATGTCTAATAAACTTGAAAAAATATCACTTGATAGCAGTTCATTCAGGCTTAATTCTGATAGAACACAATTTGATTAATTTTAATAAGAATTTAATTATTAGTGAAAAAATCCTTTGAAGCGGCCATAATAATTCTCCTATATCAAAATTTCTCGCGGTAACGACAAATTGCTTCAACTATTTATTATCTACACCAGGGGCCGTACCATCAACTTTTACAAAACCATCATGTTTCAAGAACGTCATACTTCAAGCTTAAAGTAATAATGCTCAGATTCGTACCATGAACGTCTTAAAACATTATTGTTTTATTATCGCTCAGTGACGTGTAGAATGAACGAAGAAACATTCCTGCTGTAAGGGCAAGCGAGACAACATTATATTTTCATATAGCGTTGTCGCTTTCGTTGGCGCTGGCTCATGGTACGCTTTGAGTGAACGAAATAGAGGTTTACGTCCCAAAACTGCTTAGTCTAAACAACATTAAAGTAACATTGCTTATGTGGCCTTGTGGTACGAAAATTCAAAGTAAGATTACAATAATACTGCTATAAGAGTTGGTGGTAGGCCCCCAGAAGGAAGGAAATGATTAGTAATTTATTTTTGAGTCCGTAGCTGCGTAGGTCAGATGTCATTTTGTAATAATTTAAATCAACTCGCGTCAAGATTTGTGTCATCCTTTCTGCCTGTAAGCACCCGCGTACTTCTGCAATGTCATCGACACCTCTTAAGCCCTTACGCAAATGTACTCCACTCCAATCCACCACGAGCGCTTCCTCTTCACTTATA
The DNA here is from genome assembly GCA_934044485.1 of Apeira syringaria. Lineage (NCBI taxonomy): Eukaryota > Metazoa > Arthropoda > Insecta > Lepidoptera > Geometridae > Apeira > Apeira syringaria. The sequence goes on from OW203658.1 coordinate 15,395,300, forward strand.
TTTATCAAATGTATATAGAAAAACCAATCTTAAAAAAACCGATGGTATAGTTAAATTTGCGGGTTTATCCTACGCTTTTAGTGTGTGGGCTCCAAAATAGTTGGCACATGTCATCAGACAAATCGGAAATTGTTAGACAATAATATTTTATTTTCAGCTCTATGTGCGACTGTATTTAGTATATTTTTGTTTGTTTTTTGAATTGGCTTTCACGTCTATTATTTTTATATCCATTTTTTTTTTGGTTTGGCGAATTTTAGAAAGGTAAATCCTACTTTTTTATTTAGAAAGGAAAGTATAAAGAGACTGTATGTATGCGGTGAGAAATTTAGTAATTAAAGTTGCAGATTACTTATTTGCAAATTAATTTCCACTTAGGCCTTGACACACTTGTAGCACAGTTAGTCTATACGGTATTAACTAATTAACTAGTAAGTAAGCTGTATGGTGAGCAACAACATGCTTATAATTGATAATTATTTATTTCAATGTCAAAACCTTCCTTTAAAAACCACTTAACACAAATAGAGAAAATTGAATTCACTAACTTATAAGATTTTTATACCGTCAAACGTAATAAGTTTAGGTAATTTAACTAGATCTAATTCTATAACTAGTAATAATACATTCCATGCGATGTTAATTAATATCCTTCTTATTATCTTAGGAGAAGATGAAACATTGCTGGGCAACACTTCTTTCATTCAGTGGTCTCGTATTTTAGAAGTAAGAACTTTATTGGCTTATTAAATTATTCCTTGAAAACTCTCGGTAAAATAAAAAAAAAGTCTCAAAATTACTAATTATCATTATAATTATATACTTAGGATTTGCTTTTAAGCACTATCTCATCGACTACTATTGACTATGTGGTCGAAAATAAAATTATGCTAGACCTATATCGACTGGCACTCAAAGGCTGCTGCCTAAAACACTATGTGTTTGTTGGTTGATTACCAAATTTGAGGATGGTAGCCAGCCTAAATAGTATTAGGATTCAGTATTTAAATTATTCAGAAAATTCAGAAGCTAACAAACTTGAAACAAAGTCGGTTCGATGTCTTGTTCAACATTACCCAACTTATCCACGACGAGGGTAAGCCTCCACAATATTATTCAAAGTCCCAAGAGCGTGCCTATTCTACGGTTTGATCTTGATTAGGGTTGCCATATATCCAATTCTACTTTGTCGAAAAACTTTATTTTTCACACACGAGTCTGTAAAAAGATAGCAAGTGCAAAGTAAATAAAAACTATACTGACGGTATATTTGTCTAATAAGACCATTGTGATTTGGAGGAATTCGTTATATATCAATAATAACACCTTGAATGAATTCCTTGCCCATGGCAATATTTATTCCTAACCTACACTTGTAGTAATAGAACATTTAGACTAGGAGCTCAACCCTTATATTTCACTTCTTCAACGTTCTATATACGATAAAAGATGCAGAAAGATCTAATTTAAATGTTTGCTCGGAGGATCCGCCATGTTTCTGCAAGTACCAAATAATCACTTAATATCATTTGTCGTTTATAAATAATGGTCAAAAATATTCTCATAAAAGAATAATGTGAAACTATGAGACATCCTCAGGGCCTGTTGATTCGTTAAACCATCGTCGGTTAACGAGGCATATTCAGGAACTGTTGCCTCGTTGACCGAAGATGGTTTAACGAATCAACAGGTCCTGAGGATGTAGAGGTGAAACATGTGTCGAAGAGATTCCGGTTACGTAAGAATGCATATGTATGTATATCCCGATAGCCTGTAATAAATTAAAGTCGCGGAATTAATAAGTACAAAATATTAAGTCTATATAATAATAAGTAGGTACTAATTGTTACGAGAAAGTCCAAATTAGTATGGAACTTATCATGACACTAAAATTAGATCTTTTTATTAAAATTGCGAGTAATTTTAAGTAAAATAGCGCCATTTTTTTTTTTTTTTGTACGATCAATTATCCAAAGCTCGTCTGATTTCCCTAAGTGATTTCTGCGTCTGATTTGAGATAGCGTTGAATGGAGATATATGAATTTGAATTTCAGCGTAAATATAATAGGAGCTATTTCATTTCGAAGGATTTTAGTGAATATTAGCTATTTCGGGTGATTAAAAGAACTGGACCATTGCGTATTTAATATCTTTTGATATTGATTCCCGCAAAGTAACGCCTGAATCTATAGACTCATAAATAACCTTATCAATATAATAACCAGCAGCGCTATAAAAGTTACGTAGGAGTGTCTGTTGTGAGCACTTTTGGTCTGTGAAGGACAGTTCTATTGAATTATTCCTGGGCAGAGTTTGGACACACTGTGAGAGATAAAGGTCATTACGAGTACATATTGTGTAAGTCCTTCGTACGTCCAGTACGAAAATCGTCTTTGTAAGGTTTATTTAAGATTTCCTGACTCCTTCGTGGCGTACAATGTAAGATACATATTTATGAGTTTTATCGACCTTTATAAGAAACTTCTTAATGATAGCTGTTCCCACAAATACTAAATGCTTATGTTGATATACTATTTGCTTACAGTTATATGTCGTGGTTACATAATTATCTTCCATGCACTTAAATTTACAATTGTGTGGATACGGGTATTGTCTTAAAATCTTTGGACACTCTCTTTTCTTATACCGATAGTAATGTCCTCTAGTGAAGAAACCACGTTCAAAGTCTTTCTATATATTATAAACGATCCAGGGTACGGTTTTTTTTTGCGCTTTATGCGCTTTATACGCATTGATACCATGCTTATAGTCATTTCGAAATACACTGACAGCGACACACAAAATTTATACGATGTCATCCATGACGTCATTGTCCTGTGCATAGAACGCTCACGACTACGACGAAGAGCGCTGTCAAACATCTGACTGTCATTCAGAGAATCTGTCGAAAAATTGGAAATCCCTCCACGAAAGAGTAAAACGCAATTTAAACTTTCAAAAAATATGACCCGTATAGTGCCCGTGCAGTACGGAAATGAATTATTTATAATGAATTTAATAGGAAGTAACATTTATAGCATCGCGCTATCACACACACAATCCGTTCCGATTTGCTTACGAGCGACTCAAGTACTGTCAGTACTAAATTTATCTTGGAACAGCTAAATCCTTACGTACGAATGTATGCACTATGAGCGCTAAAAGAAACGCATCCCCAGCCAACAGTACAAAATTGTACATACATGTATGTATTCTGGATCTAGCGAAAACAACTTCTATAGGCGCATATATAAACCAAATTCATTGCGGGGTTGCCGTGTTCGTGAAATTATAAGATATAAGGGTCCGTAACGAAGATAAACTTTTTTTTCTACGTGCTATATATAACCTATATACCGCTATAACCTCAGGCAAGTGAATTATTTACTAAACTGGCTTTATTTGTACTGTCAAAATAACCGTTATATTTTAGGCCTTTTAGTTATAACATACTCAACTCAAAGTGACACATGCTTGGGAAAATCAATTCATCGTGTGAAAATTATCGATTATGTATATATATCTAGAATATATATAACAAACATTCACTGATAAAAATACGGCGAGCACCCGTTGGCATGAGGAAGCGATGAATAAATAAGTGCGAATGCTAGACGGATCCCGCTTTAATTCAGCACACCAAGGACCTCAAACCGTCGTAAAGAATATATAATGTAGAAAAATACGTTTACGATGTATCACAGAGAGCTGTAACCATCATAATTTCAGCCGTAGGAGGTACACTGCTGACGTAGCCTCCCACATTGATCCCCACAAAAATATTCGTCGAAAACAACCTGCTGGAAAGCAACCGAAAACATCAGTTTTTTCTTTTTTTTTCCATCAGACCGTGGGGACTAAGAAAAATGCTTTTGAAATTTTGAAAGCACAAATTCAAGGATTTGTGATTTACGGCTGGCGTACTGGTTTCTCCATGGCTGTGAATTGTTAAAGAAGCAAATCCTTAGCGGCTCAAAAACAGCTGCAAAACGCAGTTGCGGGCTACATCAGAGACAAAAGCTTACAACGCGCCCTCTAATGAAATGTGTCCTTTTGTCAGTACACTACCAGCGCATCGCCCACCGCGACATCAAGCCTGCCAACCTGTTGCTGGGCGAGGGTCGCGTGCAGGTGGCGGACCTGGGCGCGGCGGGCGAGCTGGCGGGCCGTCTCTCGGGCGCCGTGGGTACGCCCGCCTTCCGGGCCCCCGAGGCAGCCGCTGCCACAGACAACTACGTAGGAGAGGTATAACACATATTTACTCTTTAATTGTGTTTAGATATACGCAGATATGTCCAATGTGTTTCATCAAATAGTTCTTATGCCGTTATGTTGGTAGTAATGCTTATAAGTATTATCAGCCAACCAGTCTACCAACATTCTTGAAACGCGAAGACGTACGTGACGTCTTTGCGTGTCAGTAATGTTGGTAGACAGGGGAGCCAACATGGCTTATGTTGTGATGCTCAGCCAACGTGGCTCATGTTTGATGAAACGCACTCAAACACGGACTGTCTAATCAAATACTAATAAAAAAACATACGGGACGAATTGAGAACCTCCTCATTTTTTAAACTCGTTTAAAAACAAGAAGCCAGTGAGCCAGTGAGTATTCTAGGTCTAGCGTGATAACATCTTCGACCACATCGTCACTGACCATCAAGTGAGATTGTGGTCAAACGCTAGATCTATACAGTATAAAAAAAAGAAACAATGCTTTAGTCTCGTCTGTCATCAGTCGTTTTTATCTCTCTCATTAAACAACTATTTGCAATAATATTTCAATCGATTTAGTGATAAACTTATAAACTTGATAGCATTTTGATCAACTTATGAGTACCCAAAATAACGATCGAAAAATAATCACTGTGTCTGAAACGAGAAAAACAGTTCCTCTATTTAATAAGTTCTTACTGTTCTTTTTATAACAATGTAGAATCATAATAAATATAAATTGCACATTAATAATAAACATTCTTCTACAATCAATCTTAAAAAAACTACTTATTTGACCTCCAGGCAGCTGACATTTGGTCCCTTGGTGTGACTCTGTATGCCATGATCACGGGCCGAGTCCCCTGGCTGGGCAGTACGGGAGTAGAGCTGCAGAAACGCGTGCTTAATGAACCACTGAGCTACCCCCCGAGGCATCAACCCTCAAAGCAACTGCGACATCTCCTGAGTAGGATGCTGGAAAAAGATCCGGCTAAAAGGATCACTATGCAAGAAATCAAGGTGAGACCTACATTATTTAAGGATTTTTAGATAGCATAACATAATCAGACAAATACGTGACCCCTACACAGACATGTCCTTGTTTCTCAGAGCGCAGTGTGATAACCTGCCACGTTGGCCAATACGCGTTGGTGGATAGGTGATTCAGCTCAATGTCAGAATTTTTTTTGACCACGCAAGGGCCTCTAACGTGGTCTAACGAATGGTATCTTAAGTCACCAACCGAGACCGACGGCCTAACGAGCCCTCTGAAGCACGGAAGTGCTTAGTTGAAAATGCCACGGACCCATCCAAGATTTGTCCGACGAGTATGTTGCTTTACCCAGTTTACCGGGTGTTTTAGCCAGATGTGCACTTCTTTTGTACATAGATCACAACATTCGACACTCACAAACTTCAAAATACAGGTAACCCTCGCAACACTCACAGACATTTATTCATCCTCCTGGACTATTTTACTCAAATTAACCAATCGAAGGTAATGCAGAACCTACGAAACAAGAATCATTTCTTAGTGTACGAGTAGGTTCGGGAATTAAAGTAAAACCATCAGTTTCAAGTAAATCTAAAAAAATATACGCTTTCTCTTTACTCAGGTAATCAATCAATCAAAATCTTGCGCAGATACAGTCTCAACAGAACGGGAAACGACTGTAGATGAATATTTTCCTAAAATCTTTTCATATATATATAATGTTTAATTCAGTTATAGTGTTTGAATTTTACTCTGTTATATAAATCAGAAAAAGAAATATTACATATTATTATGTATGTAAACTATGACAAGTCTTTTTGTTGTTTACTTTCTTTCTAGCATTTCTTGTAAAAACAGCACGCAATTCGTTATAAATATTTTATATTAGGTTATTATTTACGCCATTAATTATGTAAATGTTTTATTTAAGTTTGGTACAGTAAAATTAGCTATCTCTAGTATTTAGAGTCCTTTCACCCGGGCGGGGTTATTAAACTCCACCCTGTATAATTTTTCAGTACTTTTTGCAATATAGGTCACACAATTAATAATAATTATTGATAATTATTGTTTTTTAGTTTATCGAATAAAATTGTATCATATTTTTATTTTCACCTACCTACCTAATAATTAGGATATAAAAATTGTTTAAAAATCATCTACGGTAAAAAAGAAAAGGCTATGTTTTAAAGCAACTGCTTTTAAAGCTACAGCCTACATACCGCGGTGCAAGATCCAGCGTGCTTTTCCAAATTTTTTTTAAGCGTTTCATTACGTCGCTCCCAACATGCAACGAAGCAAAATATGTATATACATTAAAAAAAACCTAATTTTATTCCAGGAGCATGAATGGGTAACTTGTAACGGGAAGGAGCCCTTACCTTCAGAACAGGAGAACTGCCGCCTGGTGGAAGTGACCGAGGAGGATATGGCTCAGGTCGTCACCTCCATTCCGAACCTCTCTACTCTCATACTCATCAAGACCATGTTGAAGAAACATAGCTTCCAGGTAAGTGACTTGACACCTCAACATTCTTATATGTAAATCACTTACGCACATAATAAACACAATAATTTATGTTTAGTCATAATATCTAAAGAAAGGAATGGAAAGTGGTAGCATGAGCTTTCCAGCGTTGAAACATTGCTCAAATATTTTTGTGTAACTGTTGATCTATAAAAATGATCCTTGAACTGTCTACACTCATACCGAAGTTCGAGTGATTGATGTTTAAGATTATATCAATTAGTCAAATCGTCAACGTTGCGTTCTTTTTACATGGATACAGTAATACAGAGTACATAAGCTTGCATTTCGTTTCACGTATACTTAATAGTAGCATAATATATTTGCGCTTCATTTCACATGAACTTTGTTTTTTTTCAAACGATTCCGCGGAGTGGAGGCTATATTTGTAGGAAGATAACATCAACTGCTACACAGCACCGGAGTAATCAAAAAATACAAAGTCAAAAAATAGGTCACCTCAACAAAATTCCTTCTATACCTAAAAACTAAGGGCCTCCGCATACATTACCTACATACCTACATTCTTTATTATCCCGGGAAAAGGATTAGTTAAAATCATTAATAATTCATGACCTTCCTGTGGCTGAGATGATGATTAAAAAGGAAGAATTTATTGTAATATGTTGCTTTTAAGATATTTAGATTTAAAGAAAGACATTTTTGTTTCTAATCGTGTTCTATGTGTATGTTCCAGAACCCGTTCCTCCGTAGCCGCGAGGGCAGCACGTCCCGCCGCGAGTCGCTAGCGGCGCGAGGTGCTGGCGCGATTGGGTCGGGGCTGGGGGCGGGTGCAGGTCAGGGGGAGGGGGTGCGGCGGGGCACGTTGGCTCGAGCGGGCCGCTCGCTCTCCGCGCCGGGGAACTACCTCACTGAACGGTCACCCAACTTATTTGATATCTGAGACTGCATTTCATTTCACAAACACACCTACATACCTTGCCTTTCCCTCCTTATCTTCTTCTACGAACTTCTTCGAGAAATTAGACCATACAGTTAGACCTGAAACACATGAACGTAAAACGGACCCATGGTCCGATTGCTACTGTTACTAACTATTTAAGTCACTAAAACTAATAAATTGTTTAACTCAATACACTTTCACGCATACACATCCGTCGACAACTGGTACATTCATACCATACACTGTAGCTACGCCAGCGCCATTCTGGAAGGTTTATGAACTGTCACAGCTTACAATTGGACACTTTTTCCACTTGTCTCCGATATAATATAGTCCTCTTTACCTCTAGCCTCCATACAAAATATGAATTAGACTATTTTTTACGGCGGGAACGCATGACAGTCTCGCGGACAGTGACAGAGAGCGGCAAGAAGGGAACTAATTTACCTACTCTACTCATAAATAGATGGCCTTAGTCGTTTAACTTAATCGCAATGTACCGTTATGCCCGCAGGGTCCGATTTCCCTTCAGTTTACTATCCTTATGTCATAAATAGGTATATAAAAATATAGCTATTATTGACATTTTTATGTTTTGTATCATATGTCTGGTATTAAATGTAAGGCAATGATACATCAGGCATAATAATTATGCTACAGACAAAATATTGTTCATGTAAGCTGCGATAAACTATCCTATCTTCTTCTTCTTCAATTTATGGCTATTTGGATTCTTCAAATTATGTATATTGCATGTGTATATCTTAACTTTTCTAATTGACAACTAACCTTTGTTTTCCGACAGGCAAGCGTCATTTGACATCGGCTTAGAATCAGTTCAAGAAACACGCGACCAGAACCAAGAGATCACGTCACCAAAAGAGAACACAACGTCATCTCAAACAATATCTGTCCCAAAATCATCAACATCAACAGCACAACAAACGACTACACTTTTGCCAACAACAACAGCCTCTGCATTAACAACAACAGCCTCTGCATTAACAACACCAGCCTCTTCGTTAACAACATCAGCATCTTTGTTAAAAGCCGCTGAAAAAGTAGTTAACACAGGTGATAACTTGAGACAAGGTGGTGATAAAGAAGTGAATAGTAAACGGTGATACCCTCCCCGCGCGAGCAGCGTTGCCCGCGAACCGTGGATGGTCAGAATTCGCGTTCTTATAGAATTCGAATAACTGATAACAAAACATTACCTTAGATTTTAAAAGTTATTGTTAATGTTAAGTCTTTAATGTCGCCTTCATTTTAAATATAAATGCATTTTGTCGTTTTAAAAAATAATTATCAGCATTTTTTGTAGTGATGATTTTTTTAAAATTGTAGTCTTAAATCTCACAGTAGCTATGCTAGTGATATATAGTTATAGTGTTACTAATTTGAACAAAATATCGCTATCAAATAGGTATCACCAAAGTATCATATTTTGCATTGTATATTCTATCTACAACTATAGAGTCGAAGACAACCCCATTACGAGTATGGATGTCTGTCTGTCCATATACAGTCTACTATAATAATAGTCCCAGGTGCTGTTTGACTGTTAGACGTCTAAGTAGGCATTTTCTACTTTCTCAAAGAAATCAAATTTATATGATATTGCATATTTTGTTAGTGATTCTCTTATTCAACTAAACTTAACTAAAATTCTGGAAAATATCATTAGAAAGATAAGTTCTTATATGGTTACGACAATTACAAATAACAACACTAAAATTGGATTAAATTTGCGGGACTTTTAAGTGAAATAAGTCGTAACTTCTTTGTTGCCCACTAAAACTACCCGAGATTTGTTGTACTTATCTCAGAAAACAAAGAGATTCTCTAACAAAAATGTTCTCTTCGTCAGAAGATGATCTTATCTTAATAATTGCTTAATTACTGTGACGTCACAACAGGAAAGTGCCAGTGTCACCAATATGAAAACCTGTGATAAGATGTGGTGAGGGATCTAAAAGTCATAAAATTCGTGTGACTTAATTTATGGTCCCTAACAAGATATGAATAGATATATACTATCAATGTCTACTGTTGATCGCTTTCTTTGTTGGCAAACAAGCAGACGGCCCGCTTGATGGTAAGCGTTCCTTTTGATATCCGTAACACAAATGGAGTGACGCTGACGATCCGTTGCCAATCCTTTTTAAGACTCTGTTAACTTTACCCTTGGTGGTAGCCATGTTAAATATGTTTTTAACAAACACATTGTTTTTATTACACGTGTTATTTTTAAATCTTGTTTATTATGTGGTTAAATTTTGTGTGAACTTACTTACTAGAAATGATATGATGATATTTTTCTATTTAAAAGTGTATATAACTTTAGATTAAGTAGTTATTTCCTTTAATCATAAGTATATTTTCTTATAAATCTTGACATTAAGTCACTTATCTCATGATAATGTATATTTGTACCTCCTTTCTGTGTAATACAGCTCTTAGGTTAAATTTGTGCACTAAATATTGAAAAGGTTTTTATATTTAATATATAAGAACTAGATGTTTCATATTGGGACATAATGGATAAGGTTACGTATATACATTTAACAGACCTATATTAGAAAAATTGTTTTAAATGGCAACTTATAAATCGATTAATATTTTTCTCAAGGCGTATAATAAACCACATTTTTAATTATCATTATTATCATTAATTATATATATTATATTATCGTAAGGCTTGATTAAATAAAAAATACTGCGAGTTAAGTAATAACTTGTATAGCAAGGCAGAATTCAATTGATTACTTTACATAATGTAAATTATATGCCTCTCGAAATATTCTTTGTGAGGCGTAATTTTTAATGCCCACTTATTTTGTAAGACTGTTGCTATTATTTCATAACTAAAGAATGGTTATAAATTTGGTAGGTTTTATCGCAAATATAAAATGGAACTTAAAATATTACATATATGCCTTTGTGAGTACTTTATACGCAAGACAGTCTAGTAGGAATCTTATTTAGAAATAGTTATATTATAATTAATCCACGTCAATTTGCTCAATGCTTGTTTATTATATCTCTACATGTAGGTACATATTTAGCTTGAATTTAATTAATAGTTATTATGTACAGCTAGTATATTTCATATTACTTAAAATTACCAATGTATGTATAAATGACTTCATACATTTCGAAAATGTGTTTTCTTATGTATGAAGTTTATTTCAAGATATTCAAGGTAAAATAGTTTGGTAATTTTAAGATAACTTTTCAATTAATATATTTATATATTTCCCAATTAAAATGGGGTGTGAATATTTTCAATATATATTAAGAAAATGACCAATTTTCACCGTCAAATTAGCTTTATTTACAATTTTATACGCACCTAGTTGTCGACGCGGGCTAGAATCTATGCAGTGCAATTAATTAACAGAAGTTAACACATAAAGTAAAGAACATTCTAAATTTAGAAATTCTATGCCTCACAATATTTTTCATTTGGCGCCTTCAGTTATCAACACTTTGATAACTCAATCAGTTCATTATACGTTTGCCATAAGTGATTTTTATAAATGGGCGTTGTACTTCCCCGAAACCTCGGGTTTTAAATTCCTCTATCAACGTGATTTAATCAATACGGAAACATCAATTACATAAAAACTAACTATGTCATTTGAACATTTGAAAATGACTTTTTATTATAGTATATTATATTATTTTCTATAATACATAATATGTTACATGAGATCAAGTAAGGAATAAAATATTTATTTTACCGTTTTGAAAAGCGTTCCTTCCATAGTTTATTCAAGCAATTGTCTTTCCGGAAGACGTTTTCGATACAATACAGTATAATAGTATATTGCATTGCATAGATATAATTTTATTAAGCTAAGATGCATGTAAGATTAGTGTACAGGGTCCCCGATAGCAAGGTTTTGCATTATACTAATATGCTATTCCTTAAAACAAACATTGTCCTTAGCTTAGGGTTTTATAGTTGATTTGATTAGTTAAAATATGTTAAATAAGAAAATGAAAAATATGTTTGTTTAGGCTAAACAATGTGGGTACCTTATTTTATACTAATTTTGTAACCCTGTTTTGTTGGGGGATAAATCTGCATTTAATCTTTATCTTTTGCAAGAGCATGGTCCAAATTGTATGATGGCCTTTGAATGTTGTGATAGAGGAATAGAACGCTTTTAAATTTAAATAATACACGTTTTTAATCTATTTAAAAATTATAAATATTCGATAAAAATTCGATTCTAATTTTTAATAATTGAAGTCAGTTAGATTTTTTATCGTGCAATTTAGAATAAGTAGTAGGCCTACCAGTCTCTGTGGAGGTTTAAAATCTTTACCAAATTAAATATCAATTAATTATGACATATCTTTTTCTATTCGCATTACACCAATCCATTATTCTTTTAGGAGTGAAAACTTCTTTAGCGGTGTGCACTTTTGTATGGGGAAAACATGTTAAACTCGCGTCAGGACCGTGACGTCATCGAATTCGTAAGACGGAGGGGGAGTGGACAGCCGTTAAAATTTTAAAGTTAAATGTGTTACGAATAAGGAACATTTTCGTAAATACGTATTTTTATTTGATAAAGTAGTTTTCTTAATAGTATTATTGAGTTCGGTTATCAAAACGCCGATATTATAAAGAGGAAAGAATTCATTTTTTTAAAAAAGTCATCATTTTAATTCTATGTCTAAGTACATAAAGTCATTAAAAATACCTTTATTTTATTTATTTATTTATTGTGTACGATAACGCAATAAATTATTATTGCATTTTATGAGATGAATGATACTTTTATATTGATAAATAAAGCAATTCTCGCGAAATTATTCCCTTACCATTCCAAAATATACAAAAATGCACAACGTTAATGTTCAAGTTTTCACTTCTGCCGGCACTCCCGGAGTACAATCGGTTTTTTTTAATTGTTGCACTAACAGAAGACTCATCACAGAAGAGTCACACAGAACTCTAGAAACGGGATATGAAGAGACAAATCATAAAAAATACGGTATTATATACCGTTTCTAAAGTAAACCAATCCAATATATTCAACAATTAATTAATTATTATACAAATATTGACGAAACTGATGTTACATCTTAATGCAATCCATTATGTAATATATGCATTTATTTTATTGATACATAAAATAGGTCTATGATAAACGAACAGGTCGCACAATCAAAGTCTATAGTTCACAAAGTGAGCCCTGTTTTTAATGCAATCTTGTTAATTCTATGAAAAATAAACAATTTATTACACGGAATATTTTTACTTTATCCACCATCTCTTAGATATAACTCCTATCCCACTAATATTATAAAAGAAAGTTTGTATGTAAGTTTGTACGTTTGTTACTCCTTCACGCTAAAACAACTCCACTGATTTCGATGAAATTAGGTATGGAGATAAGTTAGACCCTGGAATAATACTTATATACGTAGGCTATTTTTATCCTGGAAAAATCCCGTGGGATAATTAAGGTGCGGGAAAACCGTTATCCATGCGGGTGAAACCGCGGGGTGCTACTAGCTTAATGAAAAAAAAATCCGAACCGGTCAGGGGACCGCCATTCCCTCTGCCAACACTCACGGCTACGGCTTCTGAGCTTCAGTCGCGGCTTCATCTTTTCTTGGATCGATTTTGAATTTTCCGTCATCATCGGTGTTAGTTCTTTCTTGACCCAATGTTTGTGAAGACGCTTCATTGTTATCACGTTTGCTTGGATCCTCTTTTATGTAAAAGTTTGAATCATAGTTCTCATAACACAAGTTTTCACCTCACCTTAGGTTTCCATTATCCTCAGGTTGATTATTAAAACTTCTTGGATCCAGGATTAGATTTACAGCAACAGGGCTATTTCCAAGATCACAGGGATCAATGGATGGATCTCCAATGTAATCTATCGGTTTTTGGAATGGTTTTAGTGGATTATTCTGCCAATGTGTCTTTATTGGCTCATTCCAGATTGGAAAATTATTATAGTGATGATCTCCTGAATATTTGTAGCGATTCCCGAATTCCCTTACAAATGTATTGAGCCTGTATGAAATGGATTCATTTAAGAATGTGTTTTGATCTATAATTTGGAACAGGTATTTGATATTCACAGTCACCCTAATGCCAATAGCATTCTGTTGCTATTGTCAATAGTAAAACTAACAGCATCTGGAAAATTATAAGCAAAAATAATGTTTTTTAGTTTACATATAAGAGTTGTATCAAGATATCACGCGCGTGAAGTTTTTTTTTTTTTTAAATCTACGTACTGATTACAATGTCACAAACCATATATTATGTTCACCGAGTAATTCCGTCACCTACTATCCTTAGAGAATTCATATTTGCTGGAAGCCTACTGTCACATCAATTATGAAAATGAAATATCTATTATATTATATATTTTGTTTTAGGCATATTTAATTCATAAATATTAAACAAGATATAGATAATATAGTGATAAGTATAGTAACGAAATTTTCGGTACCTCAGCCATGTTGTGATATATTTTTAAAATGCATTTGTAATGCATAGTATTAAACGAGCAGTTTTACACATCACCGAGAACAAGTTTAGGGTGACAACAAGTTATGTGATAGAGGATAATTGCTGTTGGTAATCTAAGTTGGACGCATATAGCTTACTTTGACCTTATTATGTTAAGACACGAAGGTGGTATAATGAACATTTATATTGTGACCTTTTTTTCTCTAGTAACGACGTCGTTCCGCTTTATACTTAGGCTCACTGGCGTCAACCAAATTATCAGAGATTACCGCTGAACCTCGGATTAAGTCACAATTTTTGTAATCTTGGGTAATTTAGTTGATACAAGACGGCCTTAGAATAATTTTAATGCGCAATATCACATTTACGCTACGATACATTTTCAGAAGGGTTTTATATCAGTATCTATTTACAACGTGATAATTTGCACCATCGTGTGACATTTGGCGGCTATAGTTGGCTGGTGTCGAGTCACATGTCGACTTGATTTCCCGACGGAGTAATGCGTCGTGCGTGTCACATTCGAGAAGTTGCATGCCTACTAGAGGCAACAAGGGAGTTCAATCCCAATTAACCAAAAAGTACTTTTCAACACTCACGTAACCAGGCAACTGTGTTTTAAGGCCATAAACCGAGTTATACACCTTAACACACAGGTGCGTAATACACTACAGACTAATACGAAATAGAATTATCACTACAAAGCTAAAATTATACCTTATTGGAAGTTATATGCGACTAAACAAAGTGTATTCCCAATTAAATAGATAGATAGATAGATAGAAAACTCTTTATTTGCACACTATTTCAAAACTACACACATAAAGAAAACAAACAAACAAATATAGATACAGTGGTACAAAGGGCGGCCTTATCGCTTAAAGCGATTTCTTCCAGGCAACCATAAATAATTAATCAATTTAAGCTAATGTTTGTTTTATCCTCGCAAATGTGTTGAAAAACGTCGTTTAAAACTCGTGAGCTCTGCTAATTAATTGAAGTACACCCTTGCCTGTGGATTCAACTAAAACCCACAGCACAGTATAAATAGGTATCACAGCCTCGTGTGTATGACCAATTTAGCTCACCTGTATAGGTACATAATATACTAATGGTAACGGTGAAATGACTATTTACGGTTGTACAAAATAATTGTTTTTATTTTGTTCAATTACACAACTATAAATTTGACACAGCAGTCTCTCTTCGGACCAAATCTAAATTTTTGGCAGGATAGGTAGTAGAGACACTGCCATTTTTTTTAAAGAATTTAAGTCTGATGGTCCATAATTCACTTGAAGGTAAGTGGTAGAATCACGCTGGACATGTTTACATGACGAATGTTTCGTACCTGAACACACTGTTTGGTGACAGTTTTACAAACTTCAGGGTGGTACCATCGGTCTGGTGATACCTAGTTATAAAGTTGTATTTACATATCACAATCAAAGTCAAATTTATTTATTAAATTGATGCATGCAGGAAACAGTTATGAACGTCAAAAACGAATATTCCTACAGACAACTAATGCTGTGTTGATAGTGATAAAATTTGATGAATTTAATGAATAAAAAGTTACACGTCATTTATAAATATGTCATGTTTCAAAATAAATAGAGCCACTATTGAGTAGAAGCGGCAAGGAACTTGTGGCCCATTCTTTTCAAATATGTGTTAATGTTATTGTAGTACTTTTAGTATTGTTGAAGTATTTAATTGTTATAAATTCCTCGTTCCAACATCCCTTAAAATATACATTTGAAATCTTTTGAATACAAGTGTTTAACAAATAATCATTATGATGGTTGCGCTGACGAGAAGTCATTCAGTGTTCAGAAGTCATTTGGTTTTGAGAACATGAACGACAGAGCTTACAGGTGCCATCATAAAATTAACTGAAAATTCTCCAAATATGGCGTCATCTTTGGATAGTTTTGAAGTATATTAATTATATATTATACAAACGAATAGTACATAATATATATACATTATAGGTATATACCATACATACATTATAATACCTACCTTTAACGAATTTGTACATACATTGAACAACGTTTAGAAGCTATCAGAAATATCATATAATATGCAATTTCTTATAATTTCATTATCCCCGTAAAATTAAAATCTCAATATTATTACCTAATTCTGGACTGATTTATATTAGATCTTCACAGCCAGATAAGTAATGTTATTAGTGGTCACCTGAATATATAACGTTTTTTTGCATAATTTTGAGAGGGTAAATCACGGGCGCGTTTAAGATGATATTGAAAACAATAAAGGGGTTTAATTAAAACAAAATTTAGTGAAAGGCTTGATTTATTAGTCTAGTGAATATTTACATTATGTACACGTTTACAGAGTTAGAAATAAAACTATAATATTGACCCGTTTAAAGACTAAAAAGCTGTTTACCAACATTTTGAACGTCCAATTATCAATTTAACCGTCGATCAAACAGTTTTCACCATACAGTTAACTGACGGTTAATTGCTAATCGGACGTTTAAATTTTGGTTAACAGTAGCCTAAAACTTAAACACTTTTGACAATCCGTGTTCTCTAGTGAATGCTGCCAGTATGCAGCATTGGTACACTACTGAGCAAAAACCCACGTCATAAGTCAATAACTACGACGAGAAACAAGTTGCGCAGTAGTCATTAGACATTTTTTGCCTATTGAAAACATACATGGGTGTCGAAAAAGCTGAAAATAGAAACAGTATCTCGTATACAGAAGAAGGCTCCTACTTGGCCAAAAGACTATGTACTTGATTAACCATCTACGTTACAATCATCTTCAGATGGATATTAAGAGACATCATAAGTTGAAAGAGATGTAGATGAAATTACTTACCTACTTGTGCGATATCGAAAATAAAAATGGAAAAGACACAGAATGGCATGAAGCTATCAAAGCTGAAATTAGAATCTACATTAAAAATGGTACATGGGAAAATTAAAAGAAGAAAAGTAGCTAATGGTAACCTCATCGATTTCAAAATGTAGAAAAATGTAACAATTCTAAACAGGCACGTCTCGTCGTACTTTGATTTTCGCAAAGACCTGGCCAAGATTACAACGAAACTTGGGCACCAGTTATCAAACTAAGCTCTATAAGACTGATGTTAGGCACGGTGAACCAAGAAGGTTTGAAATTACACCAACTTGATATCAATACTGCATATATAAACGATATCTAATGACCTGGACTATAACATTATTATGAAAAAGCATGAATACTTAGATGGTGATGATGATGATGATGAAATGCTGACAATTCACTCGCCGAATCGTACAAATACAATGACTGTCATGTTGAGAGAATTCAATTTATTTTTTCTCTTCCGAATATCTTATTTTTACTTTTTTAAGGGCTGTCACTAGGCATAGAAGTCGTTGTACAAAACTGTTCCTGCTCCGTATATTTAAGTTTTTAATTAAGTATTGTGACACAAATAAATGGGAGTTAATTGTCAACTTTAATTGTCAACTTTGGGTTAAACAAAATTGGGTTAAACATTCATCCAAGGGTTAATAAACTTAAAATAAACCTTTTAACTTTTCTTGGTTCTCTCCTAATCTACTGTTGTCTTCTATCCCTAGTCTGGTCCATAAACTTGATTGTGCATTTCCTGACCGCCATGTTGGGGTGTAGGAAGTCTGTGAGAAAGCGCGCGCTGGGCGCTGTACGGTCAAAGGGGAATCCCATGGGCTGTCGATCAGGATATTTCCGGTCGCGGATGCCGCAGTACGCAGCCGCATCGTTACACGTACCCACTAGATCTTGGTCAACCTGTTACAATAAATGTTTTTTTTTTTTCATATATGTGAAAACGTTTAAAATTTTTAATTAGATTTTGCCTAGTAGTTAATTAGTATTATTATAATTGTACTAGTAGTTATGTTAACTACGAGTACAATTAAAATAATATTAATAAACTATTGTATTAAACCAATACCGGTGGGGAAAGTTCCCTAATGTTGGCAGCATTGTCACGTTGAATAGCAATGATTAATCTTTGAGCAAGATAAAGTCCAGCATTTTAGTCACGTGCCGCTTCATTTAGTAATAGTAGGTATTCAATAGTATTCTTCATAATGATATTGAGCTATATTTTATTATCATAATGCCCGCTCAAATACGCAGTAGATCGTATCCCCGAAACAAGTGGGTTCTTTTTTATATTACTCGATTATATCAGTCTACACATAATATTATTTTTATCTTAGAAGATTTCGCTTGATCACTGATTCGCCTGCCTCGATGATGTATTCTAAAATATAGCACGTAAACTTAAAAGGTTAAGTCCCTTCTAAGACTTCACACGTAAAATTAAGACTGCTGTATTGTAACGATCAGAAAACACCGATAAAAGTTAAATTTAGTTTCCTTGCTAGTACACTTTATGAAAGTGCAGACAAATAAGTACTTGTGACGAAAAACTCATATGGTCCCGGGTTCGATTCCCGGACAGGTCAAACATTTGTGTGTATGAACATGTCTGTTTGACCTGTGTCTGGGTGTATATATGTATTAAAAAAAAAAAAAAGTATATATAAGTATGTATTTAAGTATATATATCAGTCATCAGGTTACCATAGTACAGGCTCTGCCTAGTTTGGGACCTGAAGACCTTGTGTGAATGTTGTCCCATATTATTATATTACATTATAAAAAACTGGAAAAGGTGGTGGTACATCTAGTATAATAATGATGGGACATTTTTGTTCGACCAGCGATAGAATATCTAAGTATAAATTTGCTATGTCATACAACGAGTTCTTCGAGGTAGTGTAGTGGGGCCATGATTATTATTTATTTGCATAAATGATCTATCTGAATTCATCTTAAGAATCATAGTTTTACCCGATGACGTGACGTAAATTAGGTTACGTAGGGGACACGTAACGTAACGATGGACCTTTATTTTATTTTTATCGTTTAGTTAACCGCTTAGATTGCGGGTAACGTAGATTTAATCGAATATTTTCTAAAAATCTACCATGGAAATTTTTACGAGTTGCCAAATTATGTTTGACTTATAAATACTATACATACCTATTTATATACTCAGTAAATAGTCTTCACCCATAGCTCATGGTCACTTACCCTGTCATTATTCCAATTTGAAACCATAACGAACAAGACCATCGAGTATCCTTCGATATTTCCCTTAGGCACGAGCATGTGATGAGGCCAGCCGCAGCCGCAGAAGTCGAACTGGGTGGCGTTGGTGGAGCCCGGACCCCCGGGACGGTCGTCCTGATCACGGAACGTGCGCTCGTACGGGATCGTCACGGACGAGTCCAAGCTTCGGCGACGGACCGTATTGTGGCCGGGACGGACTGGGAATATATATATATAAATATTTTGATTTGCTCAATATGAGTGTTATAAAATAATAAACAGTATTCTTGTGTGTGTGTTGCGTTGGTACGTGGCACCTTGTAAGGCGCATCGAAAGAAAGGCGTGTATTACTAATTATAACGAATATTATTGATACAACGATTAATAAATCAGTAATCTTCAATATGCTAGGGGAAAGCGCACAAGCATCTTGCAAATGTCCGGTGCAAAACGTCGAAGTAACTGAGTATCACGTGATGACGAACATGGAGACGATGTCGAGTTGTGCAACATCCCCAATTTTATAGGACTGGTGTTAAATGGAATAAGATCAAAAACTTCCCTATGCACACTGCAAAAAAGCAAATATTTGAAACTAAAACATGCTCTCATTCATGTTAGAATAATGAAGAAAAAAGGACTCACGTGTTTGGGAGAACTTGTCCAGCTCAATCATAAGTTGCCGCTGTTCTTCAAAGGAGAAACGCTCTCCATTCTCATCATGTGTGGGTGCTATGAAGATGCGGACGGTGCCCATGAGTGTTTCGCTGCTGGTGTTGTTTACTTCAATACTGCTTGTAAAGAGACATTCAGCAGAAACTCATATATTGAACTTGGTAATATCATGTTCTGATATTACGACGATAAGTAAATAGAATACAGCCAGTATTTTTACATATTATGCATTCTCAACAATTATATTAAACTAGCTGAGCCCCGCGGTTTCACCCGCGTCGTGATGATTGATGATGATGATGATGATGAAAAGTACCCTATGTGTTATTCCGGGACCTGAACTATATACATAGCAAATTTCATCCAAATCCGTTCAGCCGTTCTGGCTTGATTGAGTAAAAAGCATCCATCCACCTAACCATCTATCCATCCGTCCAAACTTTCACATTTATAATGTTAGTGGGATTAATAAAAGGACTGGGCAACCACTAGTAATGGTATATAGCATAATCACACATATATATGTATATACATATGCATGGCATTTATTTGATATCAGAAACTGTGTGACTGGAAAGGAACTCAAGACATCCGTATGTTTTTATACAAACATGTCAGTCTGAGTTTCTGCTGAAAATAGCACGACGGTTATCTAACCTTTGGACCTAGACCAGATGCATCGTTTCATATCGATTCTATTTCTCTAACTGCTAACGATGAATATTCGTTCTCTTTGATCGAATGATATATCGCTTTAAAGTGTCAATCTCATACATGTTTTGTTTTCTCTCAGCGTTAACGCTCGTAGAATGTTACTTTGTGCTACATTATGCTACATAGGTCTGGCATCGCGCAACACTACTATGAGTATAAATATGTATCAAATAGTTACTAGTATATACTTATATATTAGTTATTACTTCTTTGTAATTTTCTGTTTCCTGTGCCAATTGGTTTAGTTCTATATTGCAATGCCCCTTATGCCCTGCATAAACGTGTTTCTTTTTTTTCTTCTGGTTCTTCTTCGAATTGTGTGTTTCCAGTGCCGCCTAACAGCCAGACATTGACAAGAATTCTTCATGGATATCATGTAGACATTTCACTTACACATAATTAAATTCCTGGTGTTGCAGATGAGTGAACTTTGCGAGAATAGACCCTCGCGGTGTAAAGTCCAGTCCGCGGCTTAGGTCTAGTGAACTCCTCTCCCAGAAAGTGCTGATGCTGTCAATGCCTCCAGGACCCTCAATGCTGATAGAAGACACGCGAATGCCAGGGAAGTCCAACTATAAAGGATCAATTTCGATTTAGTGAATAAATAAATATGTTTCAACACTTCTCGTATGCCTAATTGCATTATGGTATCGGATTTTTCTCGATATACATATTGGTAAATAATAGTATAATATCGACATTAAGATAATTATATTCCTAATATTTTTTCATTTGTGGTGGCCTTTAACTAAGTTTTGCATTAGGTAACTTAATAAAAAATGTTTTGTCTGCTCTATTAGATGCACAGTCAACGTTAGTTTTAATATCACAAAATTCAAACGTCATAGAATTAATCATAATGCAGTGTAGCCGCTGAAATGCATTTGACAGTTCGTTTCATATTTTTTTACGATCTATGCTACATATAGACATTCTAAAAATGTATAAATAAAATTTCAATATAAAATAAATAATATTCTGTCAAATGTAGGTTCTTTGCGTTTTATTATATAACTTTTGTATTTGTGCCTTTTCCATTGTACTCTATTTAGGTATAAACATAGACGAATATACCTATTCGTCTATGGTATAAGGTACACCGACCATTTCAACTGATAAAAAACGTTCTATCGGCCGCCTGACTTTTGACAGTGTTTGTACTTTACCTTATCATTTCCGTAGGGAGGAAGCTTTATTTTGAACATGTAGAACAATTTGTCAAGATATCCATGCCATAAGTAGAAAACTGGGTCTCGCATGGCGGTTGCTGAGTCACCCATTATTGTGAATTGTTCCTGGTGATTGAAAATGTATTATTGAAAGTGAGAAATTGTATCAAACTGATAATCACAGATAGGAATAGCGGAGCCGCAAGGTGCTGGAAGCTTGGTATTTTTGTGATATTGTTTTGGGGATTGTTACTGCTCAGTGCTCATTGTCTTGTTATCAAGGGATAATCAGAAGGAGCAGCTACGAATTAAATCATTACAAATGTGTTAGACTAAATATATAGCATTTATTATTTTCCTCACACTTTGGGACACATTGTAATGCAACGTCATCAGCGTTAAGCAATATACTCCACAGTCACAGGTTTGATGGATGATCGCTAATGGCAAATTAAACAGAGCGCGTCCATGCTCAGTAGCGCACGTTGCATTGGTTGTTATCTTAACAGCCGTTAAGCCATGTCGGAACTACCTAAGCTGCTGGGCTGTCCGAAATCTGCGAAGTTGGAATAGCCACTGTCTATCCATCGACCAGTGGTGCCCAGCGTGGTGGCCCAACACTTCTCTCTGTGAAGAAGACTCGAACACCAACTCCACCATGCTGTATATATAAGCTAGACTGACGCAATTGCTACTCACTTAGATGAACATTGAGGGTTTCCCGAAGTATCCTTTTCTGAATTTCATCGAAATGCATCAATTCTTCAGGGAATCTCCTAGTAGGAGCCGTTCTTACGAGATACGCCCCCGGCATTACAGATATCCATATGCGACGCTGATCGCTTACCATCAGGCATGCCCGTCTGCATGTTTGCCACCAATTACATTTTGTTTAAATGATAAAGTATTATTATCTATTATATATATGTATATATATCTGTATTATATTAGCTAGTAAGCTAATTAAAAATGTAGTAAAAAGCATGCTTTTTGTTTTATCTTGATGGCTCTCTTCCGTGGTAAAAAGCATAGGGTGCCATCACGCCATTGAATCCTGAAGTCTCGAGTCAATAGGTGTTTCTAAAGCTCAAACCCCGTCATAACCAAGCAATTTTCAATTGGGATATAATAATATTGCTTTCTAATCTGTCCTCACAAATCTTAACAAAGTATGTATCTGCTTGCACACTACAGCTTCAAGCTTAAATAGAACCTTTGGGACTTCTAGAGTACCGATGACGAATTATTTTATGGCACGCTGCTTGTGAACGGTGATCTAAGATAAAGAACCTACCAAATGACGATGGTCGGGATCATGTGCATAGGAGATGAAGGTGTGTCCCATGTTATGCATGTCGCCATAGTAACCTCGGTTGGGAGAGATGGCTGAAGACTCCATCAAGTTTCCGAGGATATCGATACCAGTCTCTTCATCCAGGAGCATTTGGCTGCCATTCGGCTGCATGAAAAGAAACACTTGTAACAATTTTTCACAGATGTATCTTCATAATATAAATTATTCTTATGTACGTGTTTTTGAATTCCTAAACGGCGGAATTCTTTTTTATTTTATTTTTACTTTGTCTCGGATCTTTTAATTCCTGGGGTCGAATCACAATTAGTCCCGATAGGTGGCGATGTGATTGGGTTTCCGGTTTTTTTTAATTTGTTGAACAAGATGAAGTTTGAATGTTGAACACATGTTTCTCATTTTAAGATTATGTTTTATTATTACTTGGTATTTTAGTTTAAACAAAACATGTCAAAATGTAACAAAAATGCTTACTATAGTAGTCTGTCTAAGTCTAGAGGAGATAATAGTACTAATAGTAGTAGTATCGGGCAGGAATAATGGCTGTTTTTCAAAGCCATTTTTTCCACTACAACGCTTTTAGTTGAAGAATCTGGTGTATTAACGTCGAAAGTATATTCGATATAAACGACGACAGGTCATCTGGCCAGATGGGCACTAAAAACCAGCTTGCTAAAAGCCCGCTCGTACAGGGGTTTGCCCATGTAATCTTAAGTGATCAATACGCTTCATATGGTCATCACGCATGCTACGTTTCTTCGGAGCATGTAAATCCATACGGAAACCGCCTATTTACATAGACCACCCTGGTTGATTATGGTCAATTCTCCTGTCTCTCAAGGCAGACAGGACGATTTCCTTAGTAAGCTACTTTTACCAAGCACGAAATTGGATTTGCTTCAGCGGATTTCTCTAGCATACCTACACTAACGAGTACTGATATTCACAATTCATCAGGACTTGCTTACTCTACAGAAGAGAGGGAATAACAGAACTATGATAGCAGCATCATTTGATACTCTAAATCTACTCACCAGCAATATGGACTTGCTCTCTACGGCGGCCACGAACCGGTCGCGGTAAGCCTCCAGCTCTGACACATCTATCTTGATCCGGTCCACCACACGGTCTAGGTCACGAATGATAGTGTTGTCAAACCTAAACATGGGTTACCATATATCCTTATACATACCGGAAAATCGTGCCTATATACATTTGTAAAGAGTAAGCAGCAGTGCGAGTATGGATCGTTGACTCGATAAAATTCGACAGTAAGTGCTTGTTCAGACACGGCGATATCCGTGCGGTTTGGAGATCACCATAGTAATAACAACTGCGCGGGTGCCGCACGATTCTCGTGAACAAGCACTTTCTGTCGAATTTTATCGAGTCGACGAGCCATACTCGCACTGCAGATTAGACACCGTTACCAAACTGAGTTATGGCTCTCAAGCGAAAAATCTCTGTGAGCGCTTCCACAGATTATAATATATTATAACAATTGATAACATACTTTGGTGTGGTATTACATTTGAGTTTGGCAAATCAAATCATTTTGATTGTTTTCAAGTTTTCGCTTAGTATTAAACTCCCTCTCGCCATAGGTATAGGTACTAGTAGTAGTAGTATAGGTACAGGTACTATACTGTAGTACTATAATAGTCATGTTTTGCCAACCCCAAAGCTTACCTTGGAGGCCAGGTACGACTGGCGACTAGTGAGTCCAGCTTGGGGAAATAACCATTGGGAATCGGAGCTCGGAAGTCATTGAATTGGCCGACGCGATTGAGACCGTTGCACATGCGTTCTGCGTTGTACCTAAAGAGCATAGGAAGCAGTTGAAGAACTTGAAAGAAAATTTGAGATTCATAAGTTTTTTAAGCTTTGAACATATACTCTGTTTACAATAATTTGAAAAAAATACGCGGGAACTTTTTATACGTTTTCGTATTACTTTTTATCAAAATATTGCAGACAATTTTAATCATATAAATTTGTAACTTAAGTAAATATAGGTATTCGTCACTACTAAAAGCATCCCTTATTTATTTTTCTCATAAAGCGATTGAAAATTATTTTTAAATTATAATTAAACAAATTCCAAGTCTTCCGTTACTTTTTCAAATAAATTGTAGTACACTCCACAATTTTAATCATATAAATTTGTAATTCAAGTAAATATAGATATTCGCCACTACTAAAAGCATCTCTTATTTATTTTTCTCATAAAAGGGGTTGAAAATTATTTATAAATTAAAATTAAACAAATTTTCCAAGTCTTCCGTTACTTTTTCAAATAAATTGTAGTGTTGTGTAGTTATACTCCTTTTAAATACGTCATTTTTGTATTTGGATGGACTTGAAACCGACTCATTCCTTTCTACGTCTTAAATAATTACAATTTGTTATACGCTGCCATCGTAACTGGACGCCTACCAGCGTCAAATGCAAACAATTTTGGACTCAATAAGGCGTCGTCTGGGGTCATCATGTACTGTTAGTGCCGGTACCGTGCCGGTGGTGCCCGGTCAGCCAATGAAGAAGCGCCCATTGGCGCAGCCGTATGGATACTATCCTTGATAATAACAGCTTTAAATACCTGGCAACGATCTGATGGTGCATGTAGTAGAATAGTTCTCCTCTCCTGTCCTTATTGACTATAGCAATGTTAGCAGCGTCGAAGGGATACACCAGATGCCAATGCCAGTGGTGGAGGTTGATGCCGATGTCTTCGCGGAAGTACGCCACGCGTTGTTCTGGCTCCTTTGGTGATGCCGTGTAGTTGAAAGGGATGACGATTGGCATCTTAAGAATACAAAAGTCATAGTATTAGCGCCCAAACAATGTCTGATTAGAGAGGTGCAAAAAAACTGTAAGCTATTTTGATCACATGATCTGAATAAGTAATAAGCAATATCCTTTGAATCAAAGTAACCAAAATTTTATCGTTGTGTTTCAGTAGAATAAAAATTATGGTCATGAAAAGTATGTAAGTATACTGCTATACATCGAAAACTCCAATAAAATTTGCACATTTCATAAAATACATAGTGTACGTAATTGTATAAACAACTGTGTGTACTGCAACTGTACTTTGAGGATAATGAAAACATTATGTTTTTAAATCTTAACATCACAATACTCAGGTTTTTGTCTTTTTAATTGTACACATTTTGGAGTGAAGTTTCTACGTTTTTCGTCTCACCCTGGCTCCTTTAGGTGCAATGTTGGCTACTTCTCGGGCCCTAGGGAATACCTTCGGGTCCATAAACTTGTCAGGGAAGGATTCCGCAAAGGTTGGGATGTCCAGACCTTTAGTATCAGGCCTGCAAGTTAGATGAAAATATGATATACAGCCTTAAAGATTATTAAATCCTATTGTCACCTGAAATCAACGAATTTAAATTTTAGTCCAGAAATCCTGGTGACTGGCAGAGACTACCATAACTTCGCCAATTGCAACAAAAATAACCCATTTATCATTTGGTAAATGGGATTAGGTTTTCAATGACATTGCGAATCTCTAAATTAATGTATGTATTTGCTAAATCATTGCTTCTTTGTTTCCTTCAGGAAATGAGTCTATCTGATTGCTCTTATCAGATAGATTCATTTTCTAAAGGAAGTCGTTTAATCAAAAAAGCACACCTCTCTATCATTATTAACCCCACATCCAAAATGGTCGATTAATACATGTAAAACCACGATCACATCATGACTAAATATAAGTTTATATCTTCATATTGAATACCGTAAAACGTACCTGTGCAGGATAGCCACGGAAAGGCAGTAGTTGAACATGTACGGGTTGATGCGGAGCTGACAGTACGAGCATATCGACTTCAGATCCTCTACATCACGCATATCTGTAACGAAAAGTAACGGCTTCGGATTTTAGGTTACCAGGTCGTCTGTCTGATCGCTGATAGTTCTAGTCGCTAATTCGCTGCGGCAACTTAACTAAATCAGATCTGTAGAAAGCGATTATCTACAGATCTTATTTAATCTAGTGGTGGAATATAGAGCATTCCCATCTTCGTAGCTCTTTATGCTACTTTAAAATGTCTTATAAGGCAATGACCATGTTTCGACGCCATTATGCTTTGGTCTCTTTACAAGAAAATGACTAACTATTAGAACTGGCAAAACTTAGGCACACCTTGAGAGACTCAATTTACTCTATCACTGTCAACCGAATCGAATGGTAATAGTTTAATAAGGATGCCTAAGACAGCTGTCACCTGCCGCGTGTCTCAGTATTGGCGTAGCAATGGGATCATTATGAAAAGACTAATAATATTTCCCCTGAAACACATCAGGCAAATTAAGAAAATACAACTTTCCACCCCCTAAGCCTGCTAAGTATTACTTACTCATGAAGATGTCAATGAGTCTGCCGGCCATCTTGGTGTGTTTAGGCACGAAGAGTGAGAACTGCTCGTTGAAGGGCAGTTCCATAGGAAAGGACAGATCTGGTAGAGAAATGTTGCGGATAGGGATCGTACGGCCAGCGTCACCGCCGAACCTGTTGTTCAGGGTACTACTCACTTTCTTGTACTTCTCGGGCTGGAAGAAAATCCAATAAAAAACTTGAGAATTCACTTTACAGTATAATTAAGTTGCAAGCAGCATCATACATAAATATCTGTTTCATCACCTGCTAGCCTGTGTATGCAATGAATACTCTTTTTCGTATCGCCTTAGCCAAGCCTGTTATGATAGGCCGGTTTTGCACCAAGAAAAAGTTGTCTTTGTGTTAGCAGTATTCGCAGATATTATATGCATGTGAAAATTTAATTAAATTACAATCATTTATTCACAAGAACGTAGTGCAGATACAGCAGATGGAACGTTAAAATAATAATATTATTATACTTAAAGACATTTTAATTACAAAAGAAAAAATATATAAGTACTAATATCGATCAACGACAACGATGTTGTTATATTGTTGAAGTTGCTTGCCTCACAGAACAACATCAGTTCATTCTGAGCAAGCACCTAGGAGGCTATGAAGTGCATGCCGAATATCTCAGTTGCTTTGGACTGAACTGGTGTGGTCCTGCTTCGTTGCGAATGTCCATTCTTTATAACAGCACAGCGTGAGCCCTGCGCTAGGTGAGCAGACTGGGAAATAATAATTCTTCGATTGCAGAAATGCATTGTGCGAATACTTTGATTCAGCGAGTGATTTCAGTTCATTGTGAGCATCATCAACTTGGACCGTTAATGTAGGCACATACTTACGTAGTAATTATCAGGGATCTGGAATACTGCATTGTCGTCGCCCTTCTGCATGAAACATGGCTCCGTAGGCCGGTCAAAGAACAACAGCAAATCTTTCCGAGCATCGCTCATTTTGTTATTCGTAAAATCGACTTTCTGGTTTCGCACTAAAACCTTCTTCCCACCTTTTAAAAGTTGAATTTTACTGTTATACTCAAGTGGATTTTAACTATAAATTGTAAATAAATATAGTATACATGTATTTACGAAACAAATATGATGACTTTCACGGTTACTAAGTTACTAAGTTTGTGACTAATCATACATGACGGAACGGTTATAAAAGGAATGCACCCGATGAAGACGTGTGCATCGAAAATGATGGATATTTTAACCTTCGATGGAGTGCAGTGTGGTCAGACAATGACTTCCCGGATTTGCAGTTCGGCTGTGGTTTCAGATAACTGCGTCCATATCTTGCTATATCTAGTCACTTGACTGACCTATCGTCCGACCATGACCTATGCAGTCATGTAGGTCAAAAACACGACCTACGAGCACTACAAGTTATGCATTCCCAATGGGATATGCAATCCGCATTTACCGAGTATCCCATGGCTATGCCATACGAAGAGGAAGTACTTTAATTAAAAAAGACGTCGGCGGTTTAACCGGCGTGGACTACGGGATCCGTACTATCCGTAAACTGAAAACAATATTCTACTAAATTAATTAGCTATCGATATGTAAAGTAATAGCCACGTCCCGCAGTTTTACCCGCGTTGAGAACTATTTTCAGTCTCCTATCTTTCAATATATATTAATTTTCCATCAAAAACTGTTTTTTTAATATCCTGAAGTGTCTTAAGAATGTTCGTACAAATAACATTTAATCCTTTTAGCGCTGAGTGCTAACAAATATATTAACACACACTCACATAAACCTTTCTTATTTATAATTAAAAAGTAGTACTCCGCTGTTTCAGCGGCGTAGGTTATGGTTTTCCGCTACCTCAATTATCCTAAAAGAAACTATATTTATCTCGGGATAAAAGTCTAAACCTATCTCCATACTAAATTTCATCGAAATTGGTACAGCCATGAGCATGAAGGAATAACAGAGGTTTTTAAATTATTTGCTTATCCTACGGGAACAGCAATTATTTTTGGGATGAAAAGCAGCCTATGTGTTCTAGTATGTATCTAGGGTCAGAACAACACCAAATTTCAACAAAATGGGTGCAGCCGTTTGACCGTGAAGGAGTAACAAACATATTTACACACATACCTTAGATTATTATTATCCACCTAAGACCGTGTCGTCGCTTAACATCAGGTGAGACAGTGGTCAACGTAAGCTTATACCTTTTAAAAAAAAAGTAACTTTCGCATTTTTAATATTAGTGGGATCTGTGGGATAATTCAAATCATATCAAATAGCCTTTTATTGCCCAATATATAGACATTATTCGTTTTTAAAACTATGTATAATTGTATATATGTTTATCTGGCATCCAAGAATGGATGTATGTCTCCACCATATTAGTCTATCGGGTCCTTTGGTCTCTAGCCAATCCCGGCCAAGCCATTCCTGATTATCTCGATTTCAACGATACATAATTGCGCCATCTTTCCCTTTATCGATCCTTTTGTTCGTATACTGTCTCTAGTTCACAAGTTGTTGGTTCCATTTGTTATCCTCGATCAGGCGATATGTCCTGCCCACTTCCTTTTCATCCTACATAGGGTCCTCAAAGCGTCTACAAGTTTATTTTTTCTAAATTTCAACCCTATTCTTAAGTGTGATCCCAACATTGAACGCTCTGCTTTGCAACTAGGTTTTCAGTGAATGCCCAAGTTCGACAATCATAGAGAAGATTGGGCAAGTTTGATTTGTCCATCAAACATTTTTTGAAGTGTAGCTGTCTGCCTTTTATATATATCGTCTTTATATTTAATATTGGTAAAAGTACTTACTATATATTAGGTAGGTATTATTTATTCACTAGCTGCGCCCTGCGGTTGTACCCGCGTGGTGATGATGGTGATGATGAAAACTAACCCATGTGTTAATCCAGGCTATCTCCATACCAAATTTTATCGGAATACTTGTAGCCGTTTGAGCCTGAAGAGATAACAACCATACACACATACACACTTAAACACATACAAAAACTTTCGCATTTATAATATTAATAGGATGTATCGTTTTGGTTGCCTGGACGAAATCGCTTTAAGCAATAAGGCCGCCCTTTGTATCACTGTATCTATATTTGTTTGTTTTCTTTATGTGTGTAGTTTTTAAATAGTGTGCAAATAAAGAGTTTTCTATCTATCTATCTCTAATTACTCATTCAAACATCATGAAAGCACCCTCCCCTTGTACCAAATAAATATCCTGATAAGGTTTTTGGCGATAAGGTATCATCAGCACTTCTTAAAAAATCTGAAATATTTGAAGGAAGAGTTTTATGGTTTATTGCATTAATAACATGCTAGGCGGAACTTAAGTTCAAATTATTTGAAATAAAAAATTCGGCTACTAGTGGGACTTGAACCCACGACTACAGAATACCGTCCTAGCGCTTTTCTAGGTAGCATTCTACTAGCCGACCGAATTTCTTCCTTCTTTTTAAGTTCCGCCTAGCATATTTTTAATTGCGTTTCCCTATTTAAGTCCAGTTTTGACATTGAACTTTTCGGAAAGCTCTGTACCAACCTTACCACGAAGTCTGCTGTCACTTGGATGTGTTGAATGATATAGGATTATGGATTAGGATTATATAAGGAAAAGTAGATTTGGTTACATATTTTAGAATACGTTTATTAGACTAATAAATACCTTTTACTTTGATATGCATATAATAAGTCAATCATATTACCTATAAAAGTTGAATGAAAACTAAGACTTTATCTGTCTCTGTTCCTGGACTTCATGGCATAGGTTGTCTGCTATAAGACAGCATATTCTTTGGATCGGTTGTACTGAATATTGCATGTCCACTTGCACACCAAATAGTCCTTACGTCTTAAGTGTAGAGAATCTAATATCATCGCTAATATCTCGTGCTACGAATTTTAGTTTTTTTTTATACTGTATAGATCTAGCGTTTCACCACTATCTCACTTGATGGTCAGTGACGACGTGGTCGAATACGTTATCACGCTAGACCTAGAATGCTCACTGGCTCTCGAGGACTGCTGCCTGAACACACTATGTATTTGATGAAAGTTTTTCAAACTTGAGGGTGGTAGCTAGCCAGGCGGGTATTCGAAAGTACCATACCACCATGCTAATTCCTATTAGTAGCCCTATTATGGCTGCCGGATGTGGTAATATGATATCATTCTATTATTCTTAAGTGAACATTTCAATTAAAATACAGTATTTGGTGAAAGGCTTGATTTATTCAGTCTCATGAAAAAGTTATTTACAATATGTACATATTTACACAGTTACAAATAAAACTATAATAATGACCCGTTCTAAACTAAATCCTACGCTAACTAAACCTAACTTTCAAAATGTTTACCTATAACATTAATTATTTAATAGGAGAAAAAAAAAGTACCTTAAATTACAATCGGTGTCCTTTAAACATAGCATCGTTCATTAGGTAATCAAGATTTCACATATTATGTTTTTCCTTACTAATTCACATTCATTTACTTCTGTGTAACATTTCGAAGAAAAGTATTTTTTTCAAAAGTATTATCACGGCACTGATATAGCAAGAACCCATTTTTATGTTCTAGTGGTAATGTTGAACAAGCATTATATCAATAAAGATATAAACAAAAGAGCTTTAGTAAACCGTCTTTGTGTGTGTGATATATCAATGAACCTATAGTCGGAACCCTCTTACAACGTGAGTAAGTAATTTCCGTGTTTTATACATTTATAATGGGGAGCTATTCAAAAAAATATTATTCCTCAAGAAATTAGGTAACAATAAAAGTGATCCTGAAATGCTATTAAGTTATAATATTTTGCTTAATCCGTTTGAAAATGTATTACTATGCATGTCCAGCTGATGTTTTTAGGGGTATAATTAATTAATATTTATAAATACACGCAGGGACTCTGTGATGCAAACGCTGATGTCTCTGACCAATTGCATTTGATGAGAAACTAGAAATTTAAACTGCTAAAAAAATGTAGAACCTTGATCTAGTATAATTAGTTTGGTCTTGCCGATCTTTATCTACTGCTGTCCCCTTTCCCTGGTCCTGTCAGTGAAATTGATGGTGCAGTTTGCGACTGCCATGTTGGGTTGCAGGAAGTCCGTGAGAGAGCGTGCGCTAGGCGCTGGGCGGTCGAAGGGGAATCCCATGGGCTGACGGTCAGGATACTTCCGGTCGCGGATGCCGCAGTACGAAGCCGCGTCGTTACACGTACCCACTAGATCTTGTTCAACCTACAAATGAAGACAAAAGACTATATTAGAAGCAGCACATTAGTCAGTTCAATTATAAAGGTTAAGTACTTAAAATAATAGTCCCCTAAAACGGAATCTCGCGATCAGACCTTCCTCATCTTTTAAAAGTATAGTCGCTCTCAGCGCATACTATAAAAATAACTTGGTCTCTGCAATCTCCAATTTTGCCTAAAAGATTTACCTGAATCTTAACGTATAAATATGTTTTTACTTACCCTGTCATTGTTCCAGTTGGAAACCATCGCGAAGAGCACCATGGGGTACCCCTGCGTGTTCCCCTTTGGCACGAGCAGGTGGTGCGGCCAGCCGCAGCCGCAAAAGTCGAACTCGGCGGCCTGCGCGGAGCCGGGGTCCGCGGGACGCTCCGCCTGGTTGCGGAACGTGCGCTCGTACGGGATCGTCACGGACGAGTCCAAGCTTTGGCGACGGATGGTGTTGTTACCGGGACGGACTGCGAAGAGGTGTAGTAACATCTTTACCTAAGTATATGAAACTATATGCGAGCATAAAGCTAATATATTACACACAGAATAGGCTGGGCTACTAAAGGCGAGTAAAATTAAGGCTTTACTATTTAACTTACTAATAAGTTTGAGTCTTATTGTGTAGCGTCATCTACCACAAACTTAGCGCAAAACTCCATTTGGACAGGCGCGGCGATGAGAAATAATAATTCTAGCTTACGCTACTCTCCGCTAGATGCCGTTCTGAGGCGAGGTGGACGTCTCGTAGCACTGGCCCGATGATGACATATATTTATTCAAGCCAAATCTTTAAATTGGTTACTCACGTGGCTGGGAGAACTTGTCCAACTCGATCATAAGTTTCCTCTGTTCGTCGAAGGGTAGGGGCTGCCCTGTCTCGTCAGCTATGGGAGCCAAGAAAATGCGGACGGTACCCATCTGGGACTGGCCGCTGGTATTATTCACTTCGATCCTAGAGAAAGAAGCAAATTTATCAGGAATAAGCTTCAAAGCTTCAGTTGCAGACTACATCAAAGCCGTAAGTCCTAAATTGGGAAGTACTTAAATACAAAGTAGTAAAAATATTTAGTTTCCTTTGTATGCCAGTTCCGAAAATCAGTTACCGTGACATCCATAGAGCTAGATTCGACGATTGCGGCTCAACTAGCCAAGAGTAACCAAAAGTATTTTGTGTTTGATAACCTTAAGGATAAATGAATAAAGTAATATTAAAGTTTCCGTGACAACCCATTGCCCTGGTAACCCTGACACATTCATTTTTTAACTCTTTCATTAATGTCGTTTTCTGTATCTTTCAACCCAAACACAGTATTACCTACTGGCATAGCACTTCAAAGCAGTATTGCTACCAATATGATACCCAATAAGATTAAGTATAGCAAAACACTGTTTACATCTTTGTAAATCGCTTTATTCCCTAGGATGCAAAATATCTGGTACGGCAATAGCATACCAGATATTTGAATGGCCGCCAAGATAAAGCTCTATCTACGCATAAAATAAGACTTACACATAGTTGAACTCCTGGTGCTGCAGATGAGTAAACCTGGCCTGAATGGATCCTCTGGGTGTGAAATCCAGACCTCGGCCCAGTTCTACGGAACTCCTCTCCCATAGAGTGCCGATGGAGTTCTTGCCCCCGGGGCTTTCGATGCTGATGGAGGATACTCGCATGCCGGGGAAGTCCAGCTAGCAAGGAATTATAGTTGCATTAAACATACTTATATTTGAATTATCTATACTTAATATTATATAGAGAGTTTTCTCTATATAATATATCTTTGTTTTATTGTTTGATTGTTTGCTTTGAATAGGCTCCGAAACTAATGAACCGATTTGAACAATCTGTTGGAAAGGTACACTATCCCGGGGTGACATATACTATACTATATTGTCAAAAAAATAGTTTTTAATTTTGAATTTTTTTTCGAAGCAGGTGTGGACTACTTTTCTATAAACAAGAAACATTATTTTATCATTGCATGAGGCATATGTGGAGCAGTGGCCCTGCTATGGCTGAGATAATTATGGTGATAATTAGTTTTGTTAACTGCAAAATTAATTATTATTATTATTATATATTATAACTTTGCGTTTGACAACTGTCTCACCTGATGTTAAGAGATGACGTTGTCTAGGATTTAGCACGTATTAATAAATTAATAGTTTGGAAAATACCATTTTTCAGCCGAATATTTGGATTAGTTGTCGTTAACCTGATTTTTTTGTTGAGTTACATTACTGATGCAGGAGCGAGCTACAGAAGAGCTAATATATATATATAATAACGAGGAGACTTTGGAATTACTTAAAAAAATGTACTAACGTGGTAGTGACACAAGCAGTAATGACATACATTAGAAACTTAAAACTAAAAGCAGGACGCATCGTCGCGCGCTGCTTTGACGCGTCAGGCGCTCCAACAATTACCAATAAAATTATATTGATCTTTATTGGTTCTGGCAACTTTTAAAAGAGACATATCTAACTGATAAATTATAACCTTTCAGCTACATGGACTCAAATTCAGACACACACACTGATGTAAGTTGCGACTCACGTGGTACTCACCCTGTCAGTTCCGTAGGGAGGGAGCTTGGACTTGTAGATGTGGAACAAGTCATCGACGAACGCGTGCCAGCGGTAGAACACGGGGTCTCGCATGGCGGTGGCCGAATCACCCATCACGCCGAATTGTTCCTACAAAAATGTAAACATTACATCATCATCTCAGCAATAGGTAGTCCATTGCTGGACATAATATACCTCCACCTCCACAATTTGGCATCATTTCCGTCTGTCTGGTAGTTCGTAGGTGAAATGAGGAAGGAGGAATTAACCTATGTAGTTTCTGGTTAATCTCACCGAAATTCACCCATCCAGAAAAATCTAACGGCCATAAGTTACTATAGTAGATAACTTTATGTCGGTGTTGTTAATAAAGATACATAATAAGTTTATATAATTTATTTAGCAATATGTTGCCTGTTTTACTCTATAACTAAGATTCAAAAGTCAGATTTGTTAAAGAACGACAACGAGCACATTTCATACAACTTATTTTCCGCATAAATTGGCAAAATCGACTACATCACCTGTATTTTTTAGATTTTCCTCGATATTATATAAATACTATAAAACCGATTTAGGTAAAATTTAAATAGGATCACCACGCAAGCGTACCATTAGACAAAAAAATACATATATAATACAAAATAGAAATCTCCTCCTTGATACCCTCGATAAGTTATTAAGAATAATTTACTCAGGCAGGTGTGAACGTAAGTCCGGAAACGTATTCCACACTTTTGTACGAATATTTTCCAAAATGGGTGTTTCGATAAGTAATATGTAATCGTGGCTTTTTATCCATTTAGCGCCTGTAAATGTGTACTACTGTACGAAAGTTCAACACAAATGGTTGAATGGCATATCATTACTTCGTTATTTCTCTCCATAATATTTTATTTCATTCGGAAAGCAAATAGTGATACGTATCATATTAACAATTATCCAAGTAAAGTATCAGTAAAGCGCCTACTACTTCAATGCAAGAAATCAGAGGTTTACATGGTGCGAAGCCAAAATAAACAAATAAACTACACAGGTTGATGTCATCATCATCATCATTATGTCAGCCATAAGAAGTCCACTGCTGAACATACGCCTCCCCCATGGGGGGTTTGGCCAATACTCGCCACGCTTGGCGGGCGGGTTGGCGAGCGCAGTATATTTTGTGACCCTCAGAAGGCGCTGCTGCCCACCATCTAGTGCGTGATCCCTTAGCCGACTCTTACGGCACCCACGGGAAGAGATGGGGGAGTAGTATTCCAGGCCGGTACCACCACGGCACTGGTTGATATAAACGTACCAAATGGCGATGGTCCGGATCGTGCGAGTAGGAGATGAACACGTGGCCCATGTTGTGCATGTCACCGTAGTACGGACGGTTCAAGGAGATGATGGACGACTCCATCAAGTTCCCGAGGACGTCGATGCCGGTCTCCTCGTCAAGCGGCATTTGGCGGCCATTCGGCTGGGGAAATGAACATTCGTAATTAAACGCCGCATGTGCATTTTATGGCAAAACTCAAATCGGCTTTTAAACATTTTCTTTTTAAAACGTCATCGAATGGAGCAAGACATTGCTTTAAATATGAAATGCAACACATTTGATATATTAGGTACCATATAGGCATTGCTTAGGCATGTTACTATACATATTTTAAATCCTGTATAAAAGAATGCCTCCGATTTTTTTGTTGCTTTTTTCCGGTGGTGGACTTTGGAATGAGCCTGTGTGAGTCTGTGAATTGAGTCTGTGAAATACTAATAATATTCTTGACATTCTTATGTGCATCTTGGGAGCCTATATTGACTAAATGGTTTTGAATTGTCTATGTACCATACCGTACATAGAATACCGTAGAAATACCGTAGAATGAATAGTGTACCAGTTCTAATAAACATATTGTTCATAAATTGTTAATGAATTATCGTTTTTGCGAGATTTTGCTTTTCTACTTGGAAGTATCACAGGTGTATTTTTTACCGCAATCCAATTACCTACAATGCAATCGAGATGCATTTGTTATTTTAGCGGAATACCAAGTTTATTTATGATTGATTTGAATTACTGTTGCATTGTTTAATAAATAAGACAATTTGAACCCTGCTTATTTGCTGTTAGCACATGTATAGATAGGCATATACCCCGGGACATACAGCATACAGGGTAAGGTATAAAAATCATATAACTTTTTTCTTTATGACGTTTGTACCCATAATACACAAGGTCCCAGAACGTCATTATCACGCCAAGGCAACAGGATGCATTCAAGGAGAGTTAACTAACCAGCATAATAGACTGGCTCTCAACGGCAGCCAGGAAGCGGTCGCGATACGTCTCCAACTCTGACACTTCAGCCTTGATCTGGTCTACCACACGATCCAGGTCTCGAATTGTGGTGTTAGCAAACCTGAAACACAATATTTGTAATAGATTGTAATGCTTAGTGTTTGATGATTCTTACGGCTGCGAATCAGACGAGTACCAGTTTGAATACTACATCGGGTTGGGCTTTCAGAAAACGCACCACCGTGATATAAGCTACCGGTAGGAAAGTATTTCGATTAAGAGAGAGGATTTAAGCTGATGGCACCAAGCTTGATTGTTAACTAGGTCTCAAGGAGAGACTACAAATCTGTTACCTACTTATGGTCATATGGACAACACACAACTACAATTTCTTGTCCTGTAATCAAAGATATAATTTGCTATAGGTGTAAAAATTACATGTCTAAAAAACAACGGGTTGCACTCCGGGAGTGCCGGCAGAAGTGAAAACTTGAACATTAACGTTGTGCAGTTATGAATATTTTGGAATGCTTAGGGAATAATCATTATTCGTAACACATTTAAGTTTCAATTTCTCTACGCTCCCTCCGTCTTACAAATTCGATGACGTCACGCGTCTGACGCCGCCGGTAAAGAAGTTGTCACTTCAACTAGAAGAACTCTACTTTTTCTTTGTGCTTTGCAATAGAGCAGAATACGTGTGGGAGGAGCGTAGAAAGTTTACAAAATGAAGTTTACCTCGGTGGCCAGGCACGACTGGCGACTTGAGAATCTAACTTCGGGAAGTACCCCTCAGCGATCGGTTGGCGGAAGTCGTTGAAGCGAGACACGCGTCCGAGGCCGTTGCACAAACGCTCTGCGTTGTATCTGCAATACAGAAGAGGTTAGACCCCCGCACTAGGATTCCCTGTGTCGCGGGAGGAATGGACACACACAATCACAGCACACAAACACCCACGACGCCTGAGAAACATCTACACTCATCGTACAAATGTTTGCCGGGATTCGATTCCAGGGTCGCGGAGAAACAGAAGTCATGTCACTGACCACTGCGCCAAGGCGACCGTCTGTTTAACTTACTTACTCCTGTTTATCATTTATGTATTAGAAAATATATCGTTATTATTCATAAAATATATTAACCATATGGAGGTACCTAAACCTTTTCAATAATATATTATGTATGTAGTTCATAGAGTTCATTCTCGAAAGAGGGCGCTGTATACTAAAGTTCAAGTTACGAATTTAGTGCAGTAAATGCCTGTAATATATTTTAAAATCTACATCGTAGGTACTAAGTTGAGAATTTAAACTACTCTTTCTGCACATTTGATCTTTTGTCCACCGACATGTTGCACAGATGGTTCTATATAGGTTTGAGGGGGGAAGTTAGATTCCGACTGCTTCCAACCAGTCCTTGTAAAGATCATAGAGGAAGGTATAAAATATGTCCTGCAGTGGGACGTCCTGCGGCTTCATTTAACACCAAACACATACTTACAGAGAGACAGAGCCCCTCACTTATATACTCATTAGGTAGTCATGTCATAACATTGATATGTTCAGTAACACATTATTTATACACAATTCAGCAAATTTAAATTTTCGTTTTAACTTTTAATTTGCATCTTGGCGTAATTTATTGCGAGAGAGACAGGCCAGTCTCTCGAAACGCATTGCTAACTATTTAGTTTTGGGTCCAATGGGTTCACACATTTACTCTGTAACTAAAATGTCTCTCAAATAAAGTTACTGATGACTACTGACCTATTTGTATTTTTTGATGGCTACCGACCATGATTGCTTGTCATATTTTGGCGCTACACGCATGATTCGACATTAGACCTGTATTTCCGACAAGTAAAATATTTTTTCGTAGAAAAACGATTAGGTAAATATTGAATCGAAAAACAATACTGTTGTGCTGCAGAATGCCGCAATGGGCAGCATCCATTCATTTTACACTCAATTCAATTATTCTTTCAATTACCACTCATTACCTGGCAATAATCTGCTGGTGCATGTAGTAAAACAGTTCTCCCCTCCTGTTCTTGTCGACGATAGCTCTGTCAGAAGCCTCGAAGGGGTACACCAGATGCCAATGCCAGTGGTGAAGGTTGATGCCTATGTCCTCGCGGAAGTAAGCCACGCGTTGTTCTGGCTCTTTTTCTGATGCCGTGTAGTTGAATGGGATGTTAATTGGCAACTGAGGAGATTAGAACAACTGGTAAAGTTATAAGCATAGAAACTTATATGTCGATTGAGAGATTTATCAAAGTGTTATGTGATATTCTTTTAGTTATCTGTAAAGAGATCAATATTGTACGGTTATGGGCGTTTTGGATTGTTAGTAGTGAAACTAACAAAACTATTATGTGATATTAAAGAAATACGCAAACTTTTAAAAATACATTTATTAAAGTAGGTATTTCTTACCCTAGAACCATTGGGTACAACGGAAGATTCTTTGCGGGCGAGACGGAAGACCTTCGGGTCCATGAACTTGTCGGGGAAGGATTCTGCAAACGTCGGGATATCCAGACCTTTGGTGTCAGGCCTGAAATATAACATAATAAAAAAAATAACCTTCTGTCCTGTCTTTCCCTACGTCCCTCAATAGAATCATAATCTTAGATGTTTATTACTTAATCACGCCAGAATGGCTGAACAGATCTTGATGAAATTTGGTACCAAGATATATTATTGTTTGGAACTATACATACATTTTTATTTATCATATTTTTCTCCCTGATAATGGAGATTGCCCGGAGAAGCCAAAAAAACCGTAGTCCACACCTTGTGGCTGTTAGGGCTAAAACGGTTGACCTGGTCTAAAAGAAATTACGAAGATTCCGTAGAGCATGGAACAGCACATATTTGATTCTAACACACAAACCAGTTTCTGAGATATAACCAGATTTTCACGAGCGTTAACGGGCAAATCGTATACCGTGAGGACTAATAAGTTAGCACCGCAAGCGAATGCTTGTAAACTTCAAGCCGACATAACCGTTTCGTGGCGTCATGTCGTGGATTCAACCCTACTACTATTATATATTAGCTAAATATTCCTGTCTAATTGTTGGCTTTGATTTTTCAGCTATGTATATATATACATAATAGGTATATATGTGGTCCCGACACGTAAGCGCTCAATTGAAAATGCCACGATCCTTTACAATGAAATCAAGCTAACCGGAGGAGAAAATGCTGAACCTCGTCAATAGCTCATAAAAATAACCTACCTACCAGGTCAAGTGTAAACCTCAAGCAACTCTCTCAGGAAAAATATTTGGAATGTTGTTTATCATCACTTGGAAGTTTTCCTGTAAATATCATGCCACAACTAATGTTTTCGTTAAATTATTAATTATTAATTCCTGTTATAATTGTTTTTGTTTTCCTCAGTTCAATTGTATGTATTAATATGTATTTAGACTTGATATAGTTATATATTATGCTTAATATGGGTTAGGAGAATAAAGAGGTTGAAGATATTTTAATAGGGACAGAATTAGAATTTAGAATGCTTTTGTAAGGTCGGATGAGCGTGAATGAAGTGAAAAAAGCGTGTCAGGTTGTAGCTAGCTGAAATCTATGGTTTTGTAAGAAGTGGGACTATATTAACTCATGTGTGAGAATAATCGAGCAGTAAAAGCAATAACGGCTTATCTGATATATATATTATCTGATGGTAAGTCATCTGGATGCGAGTAGCAGAAGACAGAACACAATGGTCGTCTCTGGAGGAGGCCTTTACCCTCCGCTGAGAAGGTTTCTTGCAATTTGAGCATTCACAACCAAAAGTTAACTACAATTAAGTAACTAATTCTAAGCAAGAAATAAAAGGATTTTTATTTTATTTTATTTATTTAGGTCATTACAGTAGCCGACGAACATCCGTACATGAATAGGATCCTTCTAAGCTTGCATCCTGCACCTTAAACCGCAACGTCACTTGACATCAGGTGAGACAGTAGTAAG
Organism: Apeira syringaria; assembly: GCA_934044485.1. Classification (NCBI taxonomy): domain Eukaryota; kingdom Metazoa; phylum Arthropoda; class Insecta; order Lepidoptera; family Geometridae; genus Apeira; species Apeira syringaria. The sequence continues at coordinate 15,436,947 of OW203658.1, forward strand.
AATTTCATTAAATAATTTTTTTTTTTTAAATGTATTTAATAACATTCACACAAGGTCTTCAGGTCCCAAACTAGGCAGACAGTACTATGGTTTAATGACTGATATACATATAGACACCCAGACACAGGTCAAACAGACATGTTCATACACACAAATGTTTGACCTGTCCGGGAATCGAACCCGGGACCAGCGGCTCAGAAGGCAAACTTGAATTGTATTGAATTGAATACATACCTGTGCAGAATAGCAACGGAGAGGCAGTAATTAAACATATATGGGTTGATGCGGAGCTGACAGTACGAGCATAACGACATCAGGTCGTCTACGTTGCGCATACCTGGAGTCGATAAAAGCATTTTTTAATAATCATAATGTATCCATACCAACGTATCTAAAATGACTTGACGATCATCGTGGCTATAGCTGTTTCAGTTAAAACGTATGAAACGTTATGAAAAGACACCTTCATCCCGTGATAGCAAAGCACCTTTTTCAGTGAGAAAAGGGTGAAAAAAAATTTAACCAAAAAATGGAACCGACTTCAACACTCTAAAGTGTGAAGTAACTTATCGAAGTCGGTACCATGCTCACAATATTTTGATAATAGTTACTTTTGAACTATCATGGTATACCCACTTCCACAAGTTATTTCACAGTTTTCAGTGTTGAAGTCGGTTCCATCTTTAGGTAATTATTTTTTCTTTTATAAGTATCTAAGTAAATAAATTCTGAGCTATTGCGGAGTTTTACTAGACTGGCTCACTCACAAGCATGTTTTTTCCAATTGTTCAAAGAGAAACGAGCGTATTGCGAAATAATGCAATAGTTTGTATGGATGCTCTGGCCCCAGCTGATTTTGAGGATCATAAGGATTCCCCGAGTCGGTTCCGGTTGAGTATTGGCATATTTTTACATTGCCATATACCAGCTTTCTCCATACCGCCTCTGTGGGAGGGATGGCACTGAATACTGCTGATCACAAACGTTTTTCATGCGGAATTAAAACTAAATATTTCGAATACAGCTAATATGTATAGATTTCCAAAAATCTGAATCTTATAAAAATCTATTCTTATAATATGACGAGATTATTGATCACTATTATTTGCCGTGGTGGTACCGGCCTAGATTGTCGTATTGGTACCGGCCTAGATTGCCGTGGTGTTACCTGCCTAGAATAGTACTCCCCCATCTCTTTCCGTGGGCGCCGTAAGAGTCGGCTAAGGGATCACGTACCAGGAGGTGGGCAGTAGCGCCTTCTAAGAATAGTAAATTAAACTGCGCTCGCCGACCCACCTGCCAAGCGTGGCGAGTATTGCCAAATCCCCCCTATATGGGAAAGCATATGTTTAGCAGTGGACGTCCCATAGCTGCGATGAAATGAATGATTTGTCTCTAATTTAACTTTACACACCCATGAAGATGTCAATAAGTTTGGCGGCCATCTTCCTGTGTTTTGCCACGAAGAGAGAGAACTGTTCGTTGTAAGGCAGTTGCATGGGCAAGGAGAGGTTCGGCAGGGCGATATTGCGGACGGGGACCATGCGGCCAGCGTCTCCACCGAACCGGTTGTTAAGAGTAGTAGTCACATTCTTATACTTGTCCGGCTGGAAGTAAAATACACAGTGATCTATAGAGGGAGAACAAGCTAACTACAGTGTCCAATTATAAAAGATTTTAAATCCATGATGGTTAGAATTCTGGGGTAGTGAGTGTGGCGAGCTATATATACATATATATATACATTATCAAATCAATAATTGTCTATTTTCACCGCACACAAGTTTTTTATGCTAAATATACAATTCAGGGGATACAAATATAAAAACTTAGCTTTGTGAGGGACTGGTGCTTGAAATAGGTTGTAAAAACCTGTGACACAGGTCACCAGGCCACCATCTCCCGCGGATAGGATAAATATACTGATACCTCACGAAGATCATACTACCATTATAACTTCGGACAATATTTTACAATAATCATATTTCAATTGTAGGTAAGTTCCAACTCCACAACATATTGATACCTACTGTCTAATCCTCATCTGATTAACTACATCTTCAAAAAGTTTGATAACCTAATTAGCACTAGTGTGCTCAGATAGCGATACCCCCGAAAACTGCATATTTAAACGTGCCTTTTATTTATTTCGTTTTTGCCAATTATAGATTGATATAAGTATAGCTGGCCATGAAACCTTGTATGTATATATATTTGAAATAATAATATAATAATATTAAATAACTATACCACAATACCATAATTATATTATAGTCGTCAATTTGTTTTCCTTATTTGTATATATATATATATTATTTTCCTATCCCTTATAGCAACAGGGCAATATCCTCAATGGATATTGCCCATATAGTATATAAGTATTTCTTTATTACCCATGCAAACAAAAGCTTTCCATGAAACGCTTATATATGTGTAAAATTCATCACCGAAATGAGCATGTAATTAATGGGAAAAAACTATCTTTACTAGGAATGTTAAACTGTAAAGATGAAATGTCTGTACTTAGAAAACTATTTCATAAAAAACTTCCAGGAGTATTCGGGATGGATCGGGACTTGATCTTCTTGAGAACAATTAGTAATTTATTTAGATCGCCGTTTCGACCAAGTCGAATTAGTCGTGGTGTCAAGAAGACTCAGACTTCCGGTAAAGTCAGGATAACCAACCAAAAATAAATGTAGGTAAGTATATAACTTATAACTCCGAAATGCAGTAATCAAATACTGATTTCCAAGTAAGTAAGTTTTATTTCTATAGGACGTCAAGAAACCGAGCAATATAGTATTTATAACTCAGGGAGTGCTTATTAAAACTCGATGGCGGTTTTGCTCTTAGATTTCATATAATTTTAGAGACAGACAATTCCTCAAGGGGCGCATGGCCGACCAACTATTCTCATCAAACAACATACAGAACCGATATTGGAACATAGTCTGAACTATAATATGGAGATTATAATTGGTATGAATTATAGGTAATCCACATAATTATATATAAATCTCGGGCGAAGTTCCAAATCTACTGGATTGATTTTAATTAATTAAATTTCGCACAGATATATGTAACTTTGTCTAGGCTATATTTTACTTCGATTAACATTTTTTATCTACAAGTACCCAAATCATCTTCGTTAATTAACGAGAAGTAATTTAAATGAAGTTTTGTGTCACTTTGAAATTCTAATTATATATATATAAATTCTCTTGGTGACGGCATCACGCGTGAACGGCTTGACAAATTTAGATAAAATTTTGGTATAAAGATAGATTGGAACTTAGAGAAGGACATAGGCTACTTTTTGACCTGGAAAAAGTATGGTTCTTGTGGAATAACTGAGTTAGCGGGAAAAACGTAGTGGACACGGGTGAAACGGCGGGGCGCAGCTACTCATTCATATAGTAGAACAGCGTTTGCCAAGTCAGCTAGTATTTTTTATTATCTTTACTTGGGATGCTGATTTGAATGTCAACATTCAAATACTTACGTAGTAATGATCGGGGATCTGGATTACAGTCTTGTCGTCACCCTTCTGCATGAAACATGGCTCCGTGGGCCGGTCGAAGAATAGCAGCAAATCCTTCCGAGAGGCAGTCATTTTGAACTGCTGGAACCCATTAAATCATTAACATATTTCTTTATTCCTTTATTAAAATTAAGTATCAAAACTAATAACTACTATAACATTTGAACAGCAAGCTGTCGCCAACCTGTAGCCTTAAGATGTCCACGGTTGGACTTTTTTCCCGTCCATCTTTATGTAGTTTAATACTATAATGCTGAACCAACAAACGTTAGCCTGCTTTTCCTTTAGTAAATAACTATATGACTTCTCGGATTTTCTGATTTTTATAGTAACTTTTCCAGATATCTATCTTCTTAAGGTGAAGTATAGAGCCAATTGGGCATATTTAAAGGCTTCTACTAAACACATACAATCAAAATAATTATATATAACTATGTATATTAATAGTTGTAATGTGTATTAATGGTTTATCTATGTATTCAACATTTAAAATAATGCTTTAAATGTATCTAAAAACAATGTGCTACAAAATATTAAAAAGATTTCCTTCTAAGATATACAATTAATTCAACTCTAAGTGTGGAGTTCACTAAAATTTAAAACGTCCGAGTACCAATTTAACCGTCGATCAAACAGATTTAACTATACAGTTAAACTGTTTGACCGACGGTTAAATTGATAATCGACGATTAAATTTTGGTGAACTCCACCCTACTCTCTTAACTATATTGATTAAAACTTTGTTTAAACAAATATGTAATTTGTATTACTCACAAACTGTACATGTAATTATTTAAAGTACCTATCTATATTTTTTCTAGGCGACAGCTAATATATTTCTATTGCTCTTTATACCTAGAATAAGCGGGGCCGTGTGCGGTTCTGCTCTTCAAAGATTTTATAAGCGCTTTTACAAGCATATCCAACTTATAACGTTTACTCCGCTGCAACATAAGCCTTTCTCTCTAAGCAAGGGGTATGCACGCCGGCTGATGCGGATGGGCGATAAGCTGTGGCCAGCGCAGTTTTCAAAATGCCCTGAGGCATTCGACGCAACCTACTGACTGTTGTTCTTGGACAGCAAAAGTTACCGATGGATGTATAAAACACGGGGATTATTTCTACTACATGAGACGTCGTAAACTCGCCTTGGGAAACTCAGTTACGATCTACTTCTGAATGCTATCCGTGAAGGATATGACCGAGAACTCCCAGTACACAAGTTTTTTTTAACATAGTTTGGAGTCGGGTGCATTTCTGCAATGGTCGCAGATCCAATACACTCTATCATAAGTCATAACCGAGTTAGGTACTGGATGTGCTAGATGCTGTGAAAGCTAGTGTAAGTTGTATGTCTGCCTTACATTAGTTTTTCCTAATTTTGGTAATAATACCGTAACTACTATGTTGGTAAACTCTTTGGTAATAAACAATTTATTTACAAATACAAACAATTTATAATAAAACGGTTTCATAGCAAAAAAAGACGCAGGAAACTTACCGCAAGAGTTCAATGTAACACCAAACACAAAAAAAAATGAAATTAGGTCTAAAAAAAATCTAAATTCTTAATTGTTGCTGAAGTGATGTAAGCCGTGAGCACACGGCTATACTGTGTCCCGTCCTAGCACACGACATGGATTTATAGGGGAGTTCACACGACGCGATAATCACGGCCGGCCGGCGCGGCGCGGGCGGCGCGGCGCGCGTCGTGTGCATCGAACTAATTTATTATTTAGCACATAGCAGGATATAATGTGGTCAGATAGTGAGTTCCCATGGGTAAACAACTGCAGACGAGGTGTGGTTTTAGATAACTACGTACCTATCGACTGTTTTATTTAAACTTTATCGTCTACCACTGAAGTGAGTTGACAATACCTATATTTTCTATAACAATACAGTGTGCAAAAGTAACTTTTCAAAACCAACTTCGAAAACTGAAGGAGGTTCTCAATTCAACTGCACTTTTTATGTTTGTTACCTCAGTTTTCTTTTTTTAGATAAACCGATTTTATTTATTTTTTATTCGAGAGCTGATCAAAATCTGACAAGCAGTTTCTGATCTATGCTATATAATGCTTATTTGACTTGGCCTGCATTGATGATATTCTCATTTTAAAAAGAATACGTTGAAATATTCACCGAATGAGTAGTGAATGTCGGTTTGTATAAGTTGCATGCAGTAAGTATACAGTACGATATACACATGCAATCTTACATAACCGAATCCTTTTCCACACGTGTTTCGCCTCTGCACGAGGCATCTTCAGGAGCTGTTGATACGTTGACGGTCAGGGCAAAGAAGTTCCGGTAACGTAAGATTGCATGTGTATATCGTACTGTATACTTATAGTGCATGCAATTTGTGCGGGAGGGAGGGCGGTGCACACTGCATGATATCGTGGAATAATTTTAAAGTCGTTGAATGAACACTAAATATCCGCTGCTACTATGCTCTGCGGAAGGAACACATAAAAATATATCGTTGATTTATTTTTATTTATTTATTTATTATTATATTATTTTTTTTACAACATTCACACAAGGTCTTCAGGTCCCAAACTATGGTAACCTGATGACTGATATATACTTATATACATACCGTACCTACTTGCTGAGCTTGTTCTTTTCGGTCTTTACGAGGTTCTTACTCTCTGTGGGGTAGTGATGTCGACGAGCACTGCCCGGCGTCAGGATCGGTCGACCAAAACGATATCATGCAGGCTTATTAAACTATTATATTATTTTTATGACAACTAGATAGCAACACTACAGTAACACTGTTTTCCTTAGTCAAAACCAGAACTGATGGCTAAACGAAGACTAAACCAAGAAACACCAAAATCTATGATACATATTTAAAATGCCACTAACTGGTGATAATTTAACTGTTACGTACTACTGTAACGCGTTGGAAAAATATCGACGAAATTGGCACGCCTAGTGCTAATAATTTGAGAACAATAATTTGTGATTGCAGAGAACTTTTCTTAATCTATTTATTTTTTAGCTGGTTTAGACAAGCTCAGCCATAGTGACCTGGTTTTTATTGACATCATTGTCCGGATTTTTCAAATTTTAAATTGTTGCACTGGTACCTACCAAAACTCAAGTGGACTTTTTTACTAACTTTGTGTTTATCTGCACCGACAAGTGGAGAACGATTGAGTGGTTGCCAGAAGCCTTTTTTAATCGATGTAATGAATCCATGCGAAAATTGTATAGGCATTTTGAGTTTCAAATGTCTTTTATTCAAAATCTGAAATCCACCTGAAGGGGTCAAAATACGATTTTTCTGTATTTCGAGCAGTAGGCGTCTTAGTACAACTTTAGGAAGAGTATGCTTCTCTACGGTAGATGGCGTTAGTAATATTCTTGCTTTTTTTTTTTAATATCACCCTATAATAAGATATCATCGCGATAGATACATATAACAGTTATAACACGTACGATCATTATATTCCTTCGAGCGTGAACGCTGCTATACGATGCTCCTCTGTTCTTATACTTAAGTATATGCCACCGTCCTAGCATAGATGGCTCTGGTGTCCTATTAAGACGGGAACACTATCACAAAATCTAAAATACTTAATTTTCATTAGAAGCATTTATTATTAGATGTGGGTCCTAACTATTCTAATTTCTCAGACTTCTATACTATTTACGTTTAAATACGTTTAAATACGACTACACCTTAGAGTTCCTCATAACGCCTGTCTCTAATCTAATATTAGATGGGTAGTATCTAGCGGGGAGTTTTTAGTCGGCACCAAATAACATGACTACCTTATTTCAGCTAAACTATCCACATTTCAATAAAACGATCAAATTTTTAGTGACACTTCGCCCGAGTTTTTAGTATTCTTATTTTTTAGTGTCCTGCTAAATTATGACTTTTTAGTTAGGTACCTATCTATTATGAAAGTTTGTTGAACCAATGCGATAGATGTAAAAGGCGAGATAGCTCGATTGCTCCTGACTGTGATTATAATTTATGTTCGTTATTGATTGATGAAATTCTTCGTTAAATTTAATTATTTTTTTCTTCTCATATCAATTTTTGATGTCTTTGCTTTATAATACAAATTCGTAACTATTATGACTGCATGATTATTTTATAATTGTTGCCGGGACTCGGTACCTACTAGTTTATAATGAAATAAAGCTGTACGTAATAATTTAATTTGTAAGTACCAACTGACTAGATTCGGAAGCTGTCAGAAAGTTATTGAATAGATTTTCACCTCGAACATAATAGGTAGTTCATAGAAAATCCGATTCATACGTAGCCACAGATTAAACATTTACAGCTATCTTACTTATTTACCCTTAGATGTCCACTTTCAAAACAAACACCCAAGAGTGATGTTAGACACGTGCCCCAATCGCTGAATAAAGACGAAGCTCAAGTTCAGAATTGACACATGCCAATGAACACAATAATTACTAGAATGTGTTTAGCATGGGCGCTGGCAGCAGGGTGCAAGGGGGTGTCCTTGCACCTCCCTGTCACGAAAGAAATATATATTATATCAATGATATTAGGTATATGTTTATATGAGGTAGATGTCGCACAAGCGCGCGGAAACTGAGGCGACAAAATTAAGTCAATTGTAGTCATTTTGATTACGACGCGTATTTCAAGCGCAAGTCTAAACATATAGCTATCCTTTTCTATATTATTTGTACCGTATTATCTGTCGCAGTAAGCATGTTTATGTCGTAAAGGTACAAAATCTGAGCACCGCGCAGTATGAATATAATATATGTCATCTTTAGTAAAACATCATTGTATTAAAAGATTTTTTAAATATTAAATTACTGTAAATAAAAATTGAAGGCTGTTGTTCAGCACCTTGTCAATAAATTCAGTATCCTCGTGCCAGTCGTCGTTGAGACGTTCAAAAGTTCAAAACCGTACATGTTCTTTAGATTTTTTTATGTATGTAAGAATGTAGAGATGCTGATGCATCCCCCTGATAGTAATCCTGGCTTCGCTCATGGTGTTTAGACTAATATCTATAATAGATATAATAAACACGAGGGTTAGAGATTGGTTTTTTATTTAGAGACAATGTTTAACGACAAAATTTATACTTTTTATTAAATACATTTATCAAACAATTTTAGCCATTACCTGGAATTAGTCTTGTCAGGCGTACGAAATTTTGTATAATCAAAGGACTATTACACGACTGTAATTTTGTATGCTCGAGTATTTGTTTCATATTTTAAGATTTCCTACATAAAGAACAATAAAAGTAGGAAAAATGGGAAAAATCATACCGCGTTCCAGCTTCCATTCTACATAAATGTTCAATGAGCACCACTACTTCAACCTAACTCACGTGGCTTGATAGATGATTGCGAGAAGTATTCGTAGCAGAGCAAACTCTACCGGTTAACTTCTAGCCGGTATAGTAAATATTGCTTATAAGTAATGTAGCTTGCACGTACGCACTTAAATCATAAGATTTCGCTGTAGAGTCAATATCAAATCCTCAGAATGGCTAGCGTCCTCATTTTTGAACATTTGTACAAACAGAGAGTTTATTCAGGTAGCTGTACCTTGAAAGCCTGACAACATTTCTAACGCAATTCCACCTTCGGCCACACTTCACCACGTTCACGACAATTACACCTAATAAAATCGTTAAAATATTTTTTTTACGTTTTGCTTACACATTCATGGTGCATACAGCTAACGAGTGGAATTAATTACCTAAGTCTGTGTTTCCAGATGGATACAATCTGGGCATCTTCAAGTCACGAGTGAATAGGTATCTTCTAGGCAGGCGTGAATCATCGTAGACCGCATCATCACTTAACATCAGGTGAGATAGTAGTCAAACGCCTGTCTATTGTGCATAAAAAAAAATAACTTTGATTTTTGTTTGTTTTTTTTTATTTGATTGATTGATGGTGATGAAAAGTAGCCTATGTGTTATTCCGAGAGCTAAAGTATCTACATACCAAATTTCATCCAATCCGTCCAGCCGTTCTGGCGTGATTGAGTAATAAACATCCATCCATCTATACTTTCACATTTATAATATTAAGTGGGATGGGATGTCTAGTATTATTTGACTTCAGTCCGCGCCCATGTCACATTAGCTTATATTATATTAGGTTGCTACAAACCATAAAAAATACGTAGGTTTTGTGCGGTCTGAGAGCTCAGGCTTTTTTCTGTGTTCTTTACAGTATAGCTATGTACCTACATATGCAAATAATAATAATAATAATATGGAACAACATTCACACAAGGTCTTCAGGTCCCAAACTAGGCAGAGCCTGTACTATGGTAACCTGATGACTGATATATACTTATATACATATACCCACCCAGACACGGCTCAAACAGACATGTTCATACATACAAATGTTTGACCTGTCCGGGAATCGAACCCGGGACCAGCGGCTAAGAAGGCAGAGTGGTATAGGAGTAAATAGGTCGAAACTTCGACTATAAACGTGAGTAAAGCCGGAAATACATCTATATAACAATATTCAAATGTAGCTTACATATTAATATGTTGACGGCAGAAGTATAGCCTACCAATAATCTTTTTTCTTATTAATCTCTTGTAAAAAAGCATCACCAACATTTCAGCCGTAAGATGCTCACTGCTGGGACATATGCCTTTCCCATATTCCATCAGTTTGTATTTAGTATGCTTTTTTCGTGATAACATGATAACAAGTATGAGCCTTGTAAGAAAACTCGTGATCGCATAACTATAAAAGAGGGTATGCTCAAGGTTCGAATGAAGCGATCCGTAGATGAACGAAAGTCAGACTTAACCCAGTGAATTAGCAATTAGCAAGTTGAATGGCAAAGAGTAGGGCACATAACACTTAGAACTGATGTCAGATGGGATTGATAAGTTCCCAAGTGGAGACCACGGGCTGACAAGCGCAGCGGTAGACTTCCACCGAAAAGAGCGACAGACGAAGATGATTATGATGATGAAGATACAGGATAGAGAATCAATTACAAGCAATGATAATACAGCCATGGGTATTATCATTGATTACAAGTAATGAGGTAACTAGATACCTAATATATGTAGTACCTACGTAGGTATAGATCATTGAGCGGCGCGTTTTCACTTCGTTTCTGTAACACACTGAAACTGAATTTCGAGTAACCACGCGTTGTTAGGTGGTAATAACGCACCCAATTCGCCACCCCGTCTGGCTACACCTATACATAATACCTACATATAAGACTTAGGTTAGGACACGCTAACACCGTTTATTATGTAAATATGAATCCTGATTATTTTAATAAAGTTTTTCATTCCAAGGACAACTTGATTACTTACCTGTGTAATATATTACTGTCGCGTGTATTAGTAAGTATAATTAAGGGTTTATGCACTGAGTTCCTTACTACCTATATTTAAGGCTTTTCGAGCCTTTAGTGTTAGCGAGCTGTAACGCAAACTGAAGGATCCATAGGAGAACTAAAATCGCAGACAGAAGAGGCAATGAACAGAAAATATATCACGAAGTTAATGACCGATGGTCGGGAAGCTCTCGAGTGGAGACCACAGATTGGCGAATACATCGTGGGATGCCCTCAGACAAGTAGCCTGACGACCTGAGTAAATAGTAGGAAATGGGATGTAGACTTTTTTAAACCGACGTTATTACGATGTAATATTATTATTGGGATATTTACCGTGTGTTTTAATTAAAAACTAATTGTAAATATTCCGATATTGTTGATTCATTGATGTACTCTTTTCTTACTTTTCAGCCGGTCCTTGAAAATTTCGATAGGGCGGTATATGTCTCAGTGGACGTCCTTTGGCTGAAGTGATGATGTTGAGGAAACTGAGAAGCACCTAGTGACTCAGTTTTCAAGAGTTAACTGAAGCCATGAGACGACGGCACCTTTTTTCATACTAAAATATATAGGTAGGTCTACCTACTAAAACTTATTAATAAATTCATTCCACGCTTTAATGAATTTATTAAAAAAGTCATCATATTATATCCTACTAATATTATAAATGCGGAAGTTCGTGAGTATGGATGTATGCTTGTTATTCTGTCACGCAAAATCGACTGAACGGATTTTGATGAATTTTGGAACACAGATAGTTTATACCCTTGATTAACACATAGGCTTATTTTCATCATTATCATCACCGTTTCTCATCACATCGATTTGGATGAAATTTGGTATGTAGATACTTCAGGTGCGGAAATAATATATAGGCTACTTTTCATCATCATCATAATTATCAATCATCACCACGCGGGTGACACCGCGGGGCGCAGCTAGTGTTATAATAAAATCATAATGTCGCTTTCACCACGCCGCTAAATTCATACCTTTGATTATTTTCTTATATAATGATTACAAAAAGCAATTCAAATTGATACACTAAATAAAACTAGTATAGGTAGTGGATACCAAACTAGTACAAATAAAATTTGCATTGTACAGGAATCGATCAATTTTCTTGGTGTCATTAACTCATGCTAAATTTTAAGTATTAATATGGATTCAGCTTCAGCAGATCAGTACTTTTAGGCGACGTAAATAGTCAGATTTTTTTTATTAGCACTGATATAGTTTCTAATAATTTCATTACATTTAAATTGTATTAATAGGTAAATTGGTTTCTCGATGAATGATCGAATTAGAAATAAGGAAATCCTTAGAAGAACGAGTCACCGATATAGTCCAGCGGATTAGCTAGTTGAAGTGGCAGTGGGCAGGGCACATAGCTCGAAAAACTGAGTCTGTTGAGGTCGAAAAGTTCTCAAATGGAGACCACGGCCTGGCAAGCGCAGCAGAGGGCGGCCACCTTCAAGGTGGACAGACTACCTGACTCAGATTGCAGGTAAGGTCTAGATCCGGGCCGCTTCCATCCGGTGCGGTCCTTGTGGAAATCAATGGGGGAGGCTTTGTCCAGCAGTGGACGTTCTATGGCTGAGACGATAATGATGATGAGGCCAATGATGAGAAAAATATGTGATGAGTTTTATAAATGTATTGTCAGTATGGCTACGACTTTCTAAATGTAATTAAGTTGCTGTCCTTGTGCACAAGGAACAAATCTTAGTGTTTGGGTTTCTGGAAACAACTAAACCACAGATCATATACCCTGGGTTAGATACTCAATAAACTAAACCTATGAAATAAATCTAAGCCAGTCCTCAAATAAACTTAACTCCTTTTTCTAAATTTATAGACCTTATATTTCTTTAGTCGTAAATAGTACCTACCTACACCTAAGTCTATGTTGACGTTCTAAGTGCTGATAAAGGTAAGTATAATATACCTGAGTACATAACACGTATGCGTGTTTATAAGTTATTCTGAAAGTATTATATTATTATAGGTACCTACGACCTACGTACCTAAGTAATTTACATAGCTACCAAGTTCAACTATGATAAAAATGACGCGTAGCGCGCGGCCTCCTTCGTCAATGGCCTACATTTTATTCAAAAGTATTTCAGCAGCCGAATTATTGTAGGCTGAACTGGTTCATGCGTTTAATTATTTTCAAACAGAGGAGGGTAAGTATATCACAGACCAACATAGATCTAGGTTCCTATAATTATAATAAAAATAAGTATAGGTAGGTTGGTATACATTAGTCTATTATATTATGGCTTGGTCTCTTTCCTACTAGTGATATGGAAATATGCGCCATCCTGTTTTTTTCCCGTAAGTATACAGGGTGGAATTTTATGACCCCACCTGGAGGTGGAGGGAAAGTACCTACTCTAAATACTGGAGATAGCAAATTTTAAAGAGAAATATACAGTCGGGAGTCAAACCGGCTAAAATACGAAATTCCTTCCTTACGGGTGGCGTCATAAAATTCCACCATGTATACCTAGTAACTGACACTAGATAGTTTATCATATCAACGAGTACCTGGCCACAATATTATACCAATAGATAAGTGACATGTAAGTACGATGTCAATGGTGATGAAAATTTGATCTTTTACGAAATATAGGTAATTTTTAGTTGATCTACATTTTATCAATATAGGTAGGTACTTACACCTATCTATGAAACAACAATAACAAAATGGTAGCATGCAATGCGTATGTAAATGCAAGTAACAATAAAACACTTGAATTATTTTTTTACCATCACGCCCCTCGCCCACGCCAACTTTTGTAGCGTTGTAGTCAACGCAAAAACAGCTTACACGAAATAACTAACATTCGGTAAACGTTAAATACTTTAAGCAATTGTCGGGGCAATTGCTGCTTATCGTTGGGCGTGCCTTGTACTGAAGAGCTCTACCAGGCGTGCGTCGCGTCGGTACTTCGGTCGCAGAATGGGAGCCTGGCGCTATGAGGAATAAGAGTGGGCTGCCAAAACCTCAGGCTCAGCCGGGATGAGCACCAGCAGCGTTGGCGAATTACGGGCCAGACATTTAGTTAGTGGACCAGACCGGGCGTACGAACCCGAACGCGTGACATACTTCGGTGTGAAAATCTTTAGGATATTTTCTTATTTCTCGGTGTGCTAATACTATACTAATAATTTAAGTGCGCTGACGGGTGACGGGGGGGGGGGTGTCTACAGACGCAGAGGGCAGGTCAAATCCTGATGGGTGTTGATTTAAATTCCAAATATGACCAACGGGATCAAAAAATTTAGTAATCAAATTTTAATACTAATTGCCTTTCTTCTGGTCTAACAGTTTAAACGCATGTCGTTAACGCGACTTTTGCAAGAAATAAACGGTCGGTCAAAAAATATTTTTTTCACTAATTAATTTGCCATATGAATCAAATTTTGTTCAATCAGAATTTAGTTTATTACAACTTTTAACAAAATAAGCAGAAAAAATAGACCCAATATTGTCTATTTAGGAAATGGTCAAGTATTATGTTGTCCACAGACACGTGTACAATTAACCAAAGTAATAGACGTTCGGCGGTAGCTTGCACATATCAGCTAAACACAGTTCAAAATGGACTACGGCTCTGCGACATGACATGACGCGTGTCACGTCTGACCTGCGAGGCATACCTACATTTTGCGATAGAGTACCTAGGTAGCTTTCCTATGTGATTCCGGATCTTTGAATCGACTCGGAGCAGAGTTACACATCTCATAAACACTACAAGTAGATAGCTATATTAACCGTGAAGTGTATCTAGAAGCTAGCTACATAAAACAGATCATGGTTTGTAAGAAAGTTTAATAATAGAAGTATTGAAAATATCTCCAGTGAATGTTATAACAAAAAAAAACAATAAATTTAGTTAGGTACTAACATATATGACTTTTACACTATGCTAGGTATAAGTCTAGGAATTAACTAAAATTTTAAATATAAATACACTAAGTGAATGTCGCCCGAGTCGCGAAGCCCGCGGCTGTTCAGCGGCCAGCGCCTTGTGCGACATCCAGGAGTCCCGACGGAGCGCGCCGTCTCTCGTCCGTCCCTCCTCGCTACTACTCGCTACGAACAGGGAATGTGCGGTCTACCCTCATGAAGCTGCATTAGACACTAACATCATGGAACTACTGTCAGTGTTCTCACACTTGCCCCATGCGACTCGAAAATGCCATTAGAGAAACATTTTTCCATATTGCTTCTTTTTAGATTTTCTACTAATTTAAACTCAAGTAAAACGTTACTAAAATTCTTCGTTTGTGGATTTAATTAGCATAGCTTTATAAGTTGGAGATTGTTTTCTAGGAGGAAATTTTAAAATGTTTAAACCAATAATCTATCCAACTAATAATCTTCAAACAAGGAATAAATAGAATCTTTAAAGTTTATATAAATAGTAAACACTCAAAGGAGCTAATGAAAAAATGGTTCAATCATTAAATTCCCAGATCCCACGGAACAAGTGAGATAAAACATTCTCATCATGAAACTGTCTAATGGAACTGGTGAGAGTGTTCCAATGAGCCAGAGGGGCGGACGAGAGAGTCCGGCCGTCCGATAATACTGCGTCCGTCCGTTAGCGTGGGGGGTGGGAGTATACTCTAGCCTAGCCGCTCTTAAAGAGCAGGATGGCCACCTGGCCCAGATAGAAGTAGATGAAGTGACGCGTCTCGTGAGTCACGTAAGAGCCGAAGTTGCGGCCGACGATGCAATGCCACGTCGGGTTGTACTTCTTATCGAACTCTTTCTTGATGAACGCGGCAATATCCTGAAACATGTACATCATCGTTACCATAACTTCGAGGCTTTACAAGGCAATGACGGTAAACTAAATGCAAACCATACAAAATATTATACGCAGTATGTGTCTTACGACTGCCAGATGTATTGAAAGATACAAAGCTGCCGTCGCGAAAAAGCAGTATCGAGTGACGGTTTTACCCAATACTGTCATTTGGAATATTGTAAAATGTTTCGGTTTAGTAGCTATGGCGAAAGTTCTACACGCAGACTTTTTATGACTTATGTAAAGATCGCGGCAAAGAAGACATTTTCGGGTCTCAATCGAAGTGCTATATGAGGGGCCGAAGCGAACCATAGCAACAAGGGGACGCTTGCTTTGACGCAATCACACCATGTCCTGTCCGTGAAACCCGCACCGCGCGCCCTCCGGGCCTAGACAAGATGCATCGCTTCTCTTTCTCTAATCGCTAACGATGAATATTCAATCTCACACGTGATATATCGCTTTGAAGTGACAATCTCATACATTTTTTATGTTTTCTCTAGCGTTAACGTTTATAGAATGTTACTTTGTCTAGGCCTACTGGAAGGAAATATATGAGCAATCGAAAATATTTATTCAATAATATAGCATATGAACTGACGCTCATAATTATATTTTTAAAGAAATTAATTTTACTGATTCTCTGAACAAAACTGCAGAAGCTACGAAAAAGGCAGTAGACACAGATAACAGAATTGTAAAAGTTCAAATTTTATATTATATATTTATATTTAGAAGGTGTTACTACGCCTATGAGTATTGACAGGATATTCCAAAACCTCGTGGGATGGAGAGCACTTCTTTCATCGAAAAATATCCAGAGTTTGCGGGATTAATGGATATAGTACTACACTCATTGACTTATTTAGAAGAATGCTACATCAATCGAAAAAAAAGTTTGTAATACACTCATGGACTTATTTAGAGGAACGGAACGAAAAAAGAGACAGATCGGAACTAAAACTTTTTTTGTGTGTATAGAAATTATATTTTATTAATTTTGCCATTTTCAATTAATACCAAACTAACTTCAGTAAAAACACAAGACTAATCAACAGAAATGTCAAAAATGATGTTTTGAGTATCATAACCAGGAAACCTTCAATAAAAACCCATTGAAAATGTGATTGTGTTAGGTATAACGGGGATTTTTTGCTGAGTGTTTGGGCATATTCAGTGTTTGATGTTACCCCCTCTTGCTGTTAAAACTGCCTGCAATCTTCGCGGCATGCTTTTGATCAAGTTATCAATGAAGTGTCACCAGGTCGTGGTGGTACCGGCCTAGAATAGTACTCCCCCATCTCTTCCCGCGGGTGCCGTAAGAGTCGGCTAAGGGATCACGTACCAGAAGGTGGGCAGCAGCGCCTTCTGAGGATTGGAAATCATACTGCGCTCGCCGACCCGCCTGCCAAGCGTGGCGAGTATTGGCAAATCCCCCCTATATGGGGGAGGCATATGTCCAGCAGTGGACGCACATGGCTGAGAGAAGAAGAAGAATCAATGAAGTCGTGTGGTATTCGATTCCACTCTTCTTCCAGTGCCCTTTTAAGAGCATTCATTCAACAAGATTAATGTGTTTTCTGAGCTTATCCCAAACATGTTCGATGGGGTTTAAATCTGGCGAGCGTGCTGGCCACGGCAAAACGTCAATTTCGACCCCTCTAAGATACCCCCAAATCATCGCTGCATTAGCTAACAGTTCTTTCAGATTAAATAGGTATTTGCTCGTATTTCGATGGTTCGTTTTAACATAACACAGAAAATGGAGGTAAGTAGGCAGGTAAGCACCTCAGCCCCCGGATTATTGATATAATACACTATTATACTTAAAAATATAATAATCGTGCATTTCGCCAATGTTGGTATCGTCGCAAGATTATGTATTTGAAAAAAAAAATTACGCGTAAATTTATATGAATGTTTATCACTTTCACGCTCAAACGGCTGGACGGATTCGGATGAAATTTGGTATGTATACTTCAAGTCCCCCAATCACACAATCATAGGCTACTTTTTATCATCATCAATCATCACCACGTGGGTAAAACCGCGGGGCACAGCTAGTTTAACACTAATTGTAACCTTTAGTTGATGGTAGATGAGTTGCCTTAGTGTAATTATACCATTAGCCATCCATTCATTAGTATAGGAAATGATAATTGATAGCATTCCCCACAAAAGAGGAAAACCACAACTATCTCTCGTGTGTGAGAACTATTGCACACCATGTTTTGGAGCCTCTATATCAATGCTACGTGTGCACTGAAATGAACAGTTTCTGTGTTCAAAAATATACATAGTACACAGTGTTTAAAAATAAACCTGCAGTTTGCTTTGTTACAAGAATCAATACTGAAGCCTTGGAATTTAAGACATTATGTAGAAATTGTTACAATAATAAAATTCAAGGACATTTCAGGTACAGTTGTAGCTTTTTCAGTGTGAACGGTGTTTTTATCATATGATGAGCAAGCACATAGCCCGCTGGCCGAAGGCTTTTTAGTTTAAAAAAGACGTTAATCATTTAGGGAATCAGTGAATTTTTTAACCTGCACAATATTCAAATGTATAAATTATATAATTTGGTATAAACATTTGTCATACAATTGATATGAAATCTAATTTCATTGTATGAGAAATTTTTGTATGTTATTGCAATAGCAAACAGCTTACATCAGCATTATACTGTTTTTATAAAATAAATTTTAATGGTGGTAAGGTGGTTATGAGTACATACCTGCCTGGCTAGCTACCACTGTCAAGTTTGAAAAGCTGTCACGAAACAGTGTGTTCAGGTAGCAGTCCTCGAGAGCGCCAGTAAACAATCTAGCTCTCGCATGATTACATCTTCAAACACATCATCACAGACCATCAAGTTAGCGGTCAAAAGATAGAACTAATAAGTTTAGAGAATATTTTATCGAAAAACAATGATTGGTTTGTCTTTTCTTTTAGAGAGTTCTAAAACGGGCGTAAAAACACTTTTATGCCATACACATATTCACGCGAATTTTTGTATGTATTTTTTGTGTGTATGTTACTCTTTCACGTCTAAACGGCTAAATGGATTCGGATGAAATTTGGTATGGAGATAGCTTACACCCTGGATTAACACATAGGCTTATTTTCTTCATCACCATAATCACCGATTTGCATCGCCACGCGGGTGAGAAACCGCGGGGCACAGCTTGTGTTAATATATTTTTTCAGTTATTATTTTATATATTACTAACAGCGCCCCGCTGTTTTACCTGCGTGGTGATGATTGATGATGATGATGAATGAAAGGTAGCTTATGTGTTATTCCGGGACCTGAAGAATCTACATACCAAATTTCATCCAAATCCGTCCAGCCGTTTGAGCGTGATTGAGTAACAAACATCCATACATCCATCCAAACTCATTTACATTCACACACATCACATTTATAATATTAATGAGATGAGATATGTACCATTTGACGTGTGCCACTTTCAACGCGTCCGTGTGGAGATCAATAGGGGATATCTATGTCCAGCAGTGAACGTCTTATGGCAGACATGATGATGGTGGTGATGATGATGTACTTTTTTATTTATAAATTTCATTAGTAGTACTATTCAAAAGTGTCATTTAATTTCTCGTAGTAGGATGAAAAGATTATCGCACACGGTCGCAAAATTATTTTTTCCTCTTGCGAAATATATTAAATCCCTCGCTCCGCTCTGGATTCAACAGCGCCCTTGCCGTAAAAATATTATTTTCCTCCCTTGTGATACAATCTACTATTTAAAATCAATATAAAGTTAACCCTACTAGTAAAATTTGATACATTCAAAATAAATGTTACACTGCTTTACCAACTAAAAAATTTGCTCTGCTTGTGTATACATTTTTCTTCCTGCAATTATATTATTAATTAAATTTTCAGGGGTGTTTTCATTATTATCAATGACAAAGAGGGAGCAAAAAAACAAGCAACAACAACAAGAATCTATGCAAACCATCAGCAATGCAAGTACGTGAAGCGGTTGCAATCAGGAAACATAAAAATTTCAATCGAGAGGATGGTTTAAGGTTATCTTGGAACCCAGTGATTTATAGATGTTCGCGTCGCGGCGGTTTTCACCCTGAGAAAACTGAAGATACTGTCAGTGTTATGTGTCGTGACAACTCTGTGCTTTTACAGGGCTGTGACAGCCCTACAATTTAAAGATCAAGAGTGGGTAGTTGGAGAAACTACGCGCTCTCGCCTATATTGCCACCCGCATTTCTCCTGTCTTATCGTGACTACGACCAATGCAACTTAGTCGAAAAGTCGAGGTAAATAAAAAAATTACTAAATGTTTTTCTAGCGATCAAGCCCCGATTGATTTATTAACAATGTGTTCGAATCGCGAGTCTAAAAATTACGATGCAAGTATGAGACCTACTATTTTCTAATACTGAGACAGCCCAGCAACGCCTGTTGATTAAGTGATTGTAAACAAAAGCAAAGGCCCTGGTTGCAATTCTGAATAAAAATATCACAAACGACTTCCTAAAATTACAACAGAATCTTCAACAACGTAGGGCTACTACTAGGGCAAATTATAGGTCACTGTGACCTTACACCTGCTAACTAACATCTTGTAAGATGTTACCCAAGGTGGGAGCTACTGATATTCCCCTTTGTCAGAGATGCATGCAGGAAAATAAGACAGGCAGGCCAGTTTGTAGCGTTGTGTAGCCAGTGACCTTCAATTAAGAAATATTGTGTTAGATACGTAAAGATACGCTCAGTGTAACATTGTCGGAAGAGTCATATGGTGGTCAGTAATGGTATAGGGCGGTATTTGTATAGGGGCACGTACGGAGTTGCACATCGTAGAAAATGGATCCGTGACTGAGGCTAGGTACGTAAAGAACCGATTGTCACGGCCTTTGCCCCATACATCGGAGATAATTTTCAATTAATGCAGGACAATGCGAGGCCCCACACTGCAGCGATAGTTTGGGGGTATCTTCGAGGGGACGAAATTGACATTTTGTCGTGGCCAGCACGCTCGCCAGATTTCCACGCACGAACCCCATCGAACATGTTTGGGATAAGCTCGGAAAACAAATTAAACAGCAAGTTCCAGCACCAACAAACATAAGAGATCTTAAAAGGCCACTGGAAGAAGAGTGGAATCGAATACCACACGACTTCATTGATAACTTGATCAAAAGCATGCCGCGAAGATTGTAGGCAATTTTAACAACAAGAGGGGCTAACACCAAACACTGAATATGCCCAAACACTCAGCAAAAAATCCCCATTATACCTAACACAATCACATTTTCAATGTGTTTTTATTGAAGGGTTCCTGGTTATGATCCTCAAAACATCATTTTTGAAGTTAGTTTGGTATTCATTAAAAATGGCAAAATTAATAAAATGTCAAATATAATTTCTATACTTATATACAAAAAAAAGTTTTAGTTCTGATCTGTCTCATTTTTCGTTCCGTTCCTCTAAATAAGTCCATGAGTGTAGTATTATTACATTTTAGGTGAAGCCAGGTCAGAACAATTAATAAAATAAATCCAACATATTTTTCAAAAACTAAATCATTAATTTTATAATAACATTTTTCTATAAGGTGCTGTCTTGGAGCCTTTTTAAATAAGTTCCCTTATTACTTTAGGCAACTTGTTGTATACAAGGGGCCTCATACAGCGTACATAGTAAGTAATTCTTTTTTTAAAACACTATAATAATCGATTTTTACCAAATGGACCTAAAATTTACTTAGTCTTCCCCAAGATATTGACATGTTTCATAGAAAAAATTAAAGAAATATGAGACCATTTCAGGTAACAAAGTATACGATGATATTTGCATACTAATGTTGATTAACATATTTTTGTCGATCATTGTCCCAACTCTGCAGAATTTATTATTGAACTAGAAAAGTATGTGAAACAATGTCATGACATCATGGAAAACTAAAGTGTAATGTGACTAAAAATGTATTCATAAGCACTAATTCAAATTGCAATTTTATGCTTGTACAGACAAAAGTTTTCTATTAATATTTATTTAGGTGGGCTTAAATATTAAATACCTACTAAATATATAATTAAACATTTAGAAAATGAAAATCAACCGAGTTAAAATTAAAAGTGTACCTTTTCAATGTTGAACTTCTCGAGGGCCTGTGTTGCACAGTCAACAGCATCCTGCTGCATCTCCTCGCTCATGTCAGCATTCTTGATTACAGCCTTGCGGTCACACATGTTGGTGGATATTGGACTGGGAAACAGATATATTAACTTAAATTCAAACATATACACAAGAGACTACCAATTTCTGATATACAAAAATGTATCTAACTTAATGGAAATATTTTCAATACAAAATATATTATGTTGGTTTTAAAAGGCCTAGGTAGTTGTTAGTAGTAGTTTGTTAATGTTTGTGCTTAGAAACATAAATTTGCATTTTTGATCAGGCTGAGTAGTTTACTTATGCCAAGTGTATGATTTTACATTAGTTATTGCTCTTTCCATTGCCTTTTTCTGAGTAAGTTCAGTTTTCACTGGGCATATTGTTTTAGCACCAGGTACATACCCAGGTATTATATGGTCAGTGCGGTACTTTTGCAATACTTAAATTAAACATAATTGTTTTGATGAATTAACGAGGTGCTGTTAATAAATATACAATAAGGAATGGTAGGTAATGCTTTGTCTAAGTTAAATACGTATTTCCTATATATTTTAGATGTCAATAAGATACCAAGGGTTATCACCAGAGAAACCGCGCAAATATCACCACGATAACATTTCATGAAGCTGATGTGTCACAGCACACGTGAAAGCAGAGATCGATTGTTTATATTCAATATCGCTATAAATAGAGAGAAAAGGTCAGGCGGGAAACCCGGGGGATGGGTCCCCTCCCTTACATAGGGGTAGGTTACGAAACTAACGCAATGCGAACAGCTACATAAAATATAGCAAATTACCTGCACTCTGGTGTTCTCTGAATAGACTTTTTTGTAGTTATCCTAACGGAAGCGCTCGCACTAATACCAGTCATCAAAACTACATAGGTATAAAGAACAACGACGTGCTAACATTTATCAAGTGGATGGAGCTCGAAAACTTTGCCTATTAACCTGCCTATCCCCGATTATCACCATAGAAACATCGTAGATAATCAATATACCATTGTATAAGCACAATTTATACACACATTTTCACCAATATATTAATCCGCCTTCGGACTCACGAACACCATTTTGTGGATGTTACAAAAATCACTAAAATTGTACAGTAAAACGTTAAACAAATATTATTGTAGTAGAATAGGAAATAAACGAAGAAATACTCACTTTTGCTTCAGGAAATGAACAAATTCTCACGTAAAGATTTTGATAACCGGAGATTGGATGCCTACTTTCCAGAGGATTCTTTCACAGGCTTCTTTCAGACAAGACCACAACGCGCAGTGCGAATATGAGGGAGAGAGTTCCAATTTCAAAAAAATTCGAATCATTGTATTCTCATTTTGGCCAGTTTTAAAATCGACTAAAAGGTCAAAGAATATTTGGTCTTATCTCATAATCTTTTTTACAGCGTTATGATCATATAATTTAATCAGCTTTGATTTTTTTGATAATCTACAGAACTAAAAAAAATATTTATAGTTAAATTTTCTTGTTTAAATCGATCAGTGACAATTAGTGTTGCCAAAAACCTACGTTGATTTTGATAAAAAGAGTCCGAGTTTTACAGCAATATGTTTACCGTATATGTATTGAATGTTGTATTTATACGTTGAGAGTGAAAAAAATTAGAGGGTCTAAGTTTGTAAGTAAATATAGTATATGCATGTAAATATACTATTTTATCAGTGCATACGCATATATGTAACCTAAACAGCAAAGTTAGTTCAGTACATAAAAATATTAAATGAGGCATTTAAATAGACACAAGTTATATAACTTATAGTCATTATAATATTTTGAGGAGTTTTTAATATCAGGCCAACACCACAGTTGTATGCAGTTCGATATCAACAATATGGTTATGGACACTTTCTACTCCCCCTAACTATAATTATATCAATGATGTTTTGCTAAAGATGACGTATTCATACTGCGCGGTGCTCAGATTTTGATCCTTTACGACATAAACATGCTTACTGCGACAGATAATACGGTACAAATAATATAGAAAAGGATAGCTATATGTTTAGACTTGCGCTTGAAATACGCCTCGTAATCAAAATTACTACAATTGACTTAATTTTGCCGCCTCGATTGCCGCGCGCTTGTGCGACATCTACCTCATATAAACATATAATATCATTGCATTGTTTAACAACGAATGAATAAGAAATTGAGTACTTCATCTGATCCAGTAGATAATTTTAAGTTGTGTCCAAAGTTTTAGATCTAAATCTAGTGTTATACCCATTTTGATCAAATGGTCAAATGCTAGTAAAGAAAATAATAAACAATAGTTTTAAAAGAATCACAAATATAACTTATACTATATGCAAAGTAGCCCTTGGTTTATTGCATATACCAATATGAACCAAACTCCAGTTTTTTCTTTGGGAAATTATTGCATTCTAGTAATCTTCGAGTTTTTATAGATATATGACAAACATGTTTTTTAATTATCGACTAACTGACTATCATAGTACTTCCTATTTCTTTACTGCCATCACTACCACTGAAATAACAGAACGTAAGAAAATCACTTCCGTTTCCTACTGTCACTTAGTGATAGTGTTGCTAGTTCATTTAACGAAAATAAATTAATTTATATCGAGAACTTTACGTGGTACAAAATTGCGATTTGGTTTTGTTTTTCAACGTCCTTTTAAATGGTGTTGGCTTAACAAACTTCAAGGTTCATGTATTTGTGAAATCAAATGGGAATATGACATATTAAGCATGTTTATTTCTTTTTATGCGTACTTCGCTCAATGCAGAAGGTCCAAGTAAAATTTCAATTTTAAGTTTTCCATTCAATAGCTAACAACATTATTTAGTGAAATGGACAACATGAAGACCGGGCCATTGTCTTGAAACAACCAAACTTTACATATTTTTCTTTGACACCAACTAAATGTAGAGATGATGTGGAACAAATATTCTTAATAAATACTTACACAATTTAAAATTGCAGCCTCAACAATAATTTTGGAGATATATAGAAAAATTGGATGTGCAGATAAATTTTCATAAGCAAATAATGATTCACGCAGTTCATCAATTTTTTCTTCGGCCTTCCTCTGCCTCTATATTGTAGCATTGCATCTAAAACAGTTACTTTAAAAACTATAAAAATACAACTAGTTATCACCCGCTCAAACAAACGAAGCGGATCGCTAAATAGCCTGTCCTGTGACTACATAGACATGCATACACGTGTCAAGTTCTCTTTTTGTGTTGCTTCAAACCCTTCTCTTGACATGTCCATACCAAACCAATCTATTCCCTATCAACGTATGTTTCACTGTGTGTGCTGCTTTCAAACTTCCTCTAATAAACTTATTCTTTAACTTGTCCATTCTAGTCACACTACACATCCATTTTAACATTCGCATCTCTGCTGATTGCACCTTTTGTCCCTCTTTTGCTGCCCAAAACTCAGATCCATAAATTACGACAGGTCTCATTATGGTACTATAAACTACGTCCTAGTCTACAAATACTAACTTTTATGATTTTTTGTACTATCTATTTTGTACTACCTTATATCCAGCCCTGGCTAGTCTAGCACTGCACGCTGGCTGTTCTGAGTTCTGACTTCTGACCTACTAGTATTTATTCTATCTGATCTATGCTTCTGACGCCATTTTGTATTTGATAACTTAGCGCAAGTTTGAGGTTTATAAGTAATTGAGAATTATTAGTTCCAATTTTTTATTGTTTTACGCCAAAATATGTCTGGTGGAAGCAGCAATAATCGGAATGAGTGCCGGATATATGTTGGGAACTTGCCACCGGACATCAGGACAAAGGACATTCAAGATCTCTTTTACAAATTCGGCAAAGTCACATTCGTTGATTTGAAGAATAGGAAAGGGCCGCCTTTCGCATTCGTGGAATTTGAAGATCCTAGGTGAGAAAAATCTTACATCTAGTGTTTTTGGTAGATAGGTCTTTTATATGCTTTCCGCTTGTGATCTTGGACGAAGCTGCGGGGGCGGTGAGCACCCCACAGTATAGATCGAAATAAATACGTTTTTATTTCCTCATTACTAATCATAATTGCGATTCAATAACGTTACGGTCTCCTATGGTTTTAAGGTTCAAGCAATTTAGTACACAGCTAATAGGTACTACGTTCTTTACTTCCTATAGGTATGTTCGAGATGGACGATTTGGGAGTGTGGCATTTTAATACAAAAAAACATCGTATTCTCATATTGGCTAGTGTAAAAATCGACTAAATAACACCAAATAATTTACACCTACCTATTTTTAACTCAATTTTTTGCAGCATTATCATTATGTAGCTTACTCATTTTGTTAATTTAAACAGAACTAGAAAAGTATTTGTGGTTAAATTTTCTCATTTAAATCGATCGATGTTACTGAAACATAGGTAAAGGTCAAAATGCAGTATTTTGATAAGAAGAGCACTAGTTTTACTGCAATATGTGCATGTAAAAAAACTATTTTATCTGTGCACACATATAAAAAAGTAACATAAACAGCAAAGTTTTATTTAAGTACATAAAAAGATTGAATATAACCACAAGTTATGTAAATTATATGCACATTATACATAATACATTTTTCATCTTGTCCATATTCATTTTAAGGCCCACCTTTAGGGAAACTCTGTTGAGGCCTTAGAGCATCGTGCTGAGGTCTTCCATCGATTCTACCATGACCACAATATCGTCGGCAAACCGAAGGTGAGTGATGTACTCGCCGTTGATGTTGATGTCGAATCCATGCCATTCCAAGAGCTTGGAGGTGTCTTCCAATGCGGCAGTGAACATTTTCTGAGAAATAACATCTCCCTGTCTGTCTCCTTTTTGCAATGGAATCGCTGTCGAAATTTGCTCTTGTACTCAGACCGTCATGGTGGAGTTATTGTACAAACACTTCGATATATCAATGGTCAATACGGCATCGCTGGAGAGACTATCACCGCCCACTTCTTGATCGAATCAAAGGCTTTTTCATAGTCCACAAACGCCAAACATAAGGGCAAGTTATACTCTTCGGTCTTCTGTATAACGTGCCGCAGCGTATGGAAGTGGTCTATGGTGCTGTAGCCTTTTCGAAAATCGGCTTGTTCGGGAGGCTGGAAGTCATCAAACCTACGTTCGAGACGATTCACAATGACACTTGAAAACAGCTTGTAAACATGGCTCAGAAGCGAAATGGGTCTGTAGTTTTATCTGTAACTGTTACAGATAAAACTACAGGGTGACAACACAAGCAATGTGTTGTCACCCTACTTAAAGAACTACACCACTCCCTTTAATTCACAGGAAAATAGACAAGACTAATATCCTGTTTTAAATGTTGTTTCTTGTATTGCTGACTGACACTTAAATCAGCTACTTAGTTTCATAATCAACATACTACTGATAAGCATGGATTAACTGATAATGTGAGGCATTTGTGGTATTTTTGTACATTGTATTGCAGCTATGGTTCCACTTTTCCTATTTATATTGTTTTTAACATGTTCTTTGACAGGCACAGTTCATTTTTCATGTTATTATCAACAGTATATCATGGACACTATTTAAAAATAACTGAATTGATAAATCTCTGCCAAATATACGTATCTGTGTGGTTCTGACACATTAATGTTACTGGCGGTTTTATGTCTTGTGTATTGTGGATATGGTAAAAAAGAAAAATAAGAGAAAAAAGTAACAATATTGATGGGCAAGGTCTGTCCAACTTATAACATGACCATGCGAAATATTATTTCAAGAAGTAGTTGACTACAAGCACTGTTGTGTTCAGGGGCTCTGTAGTAACTCCTAGTTTAGGTGAATTAAACCAGTGTCTTATTTAAAAATGCTGGCAAACATGGTCTAACCCTCAGATAAACAAATAAGAAGCTGGAATTTTTTTATGCAACTTTATTATATAACTATATGTATGAAAGTTTCGACTAAACTGTATAGTACCAGTAACCCAAAAAACCCTGCCACAAATGCTTTAAAGTGTCATCTTTTTAGTAGCAATGGCTATATGCTAATACTGAAGTCTACATAGACTTCAGTATTAGCATACAGCAGCCACACTAGCCAGTGTGGTAAATTATTGCCAACTTGTCTTCCCATAAGCAAGGCACATGTCCAAGAAGTGTGATGGGTTCCTTATGCATTAGTGTGTCTGTGTGTGCCTAAATTGAATAAGATTTCTAATTTTTAATAACAGACAGCCATAAATTTGCATACTTTTAGTGCCATAAGAGAGGAACTAGGCGAGCATAGTAATTTTACTTCACTATGTAATGTAGGTAAAGTCAGCTAGAATTTATTACAATTGTGGGATACTTGTGTCTTTTTTAACATTGAAAAAGTAGTCATAGGTATTATATAATGTAGGTGCTAAAGTTGGGAAATCATGGCAAAGTATATACAGTTTGTTTTTAATTACATTGTGTATATTTCAACACTTTGAATATATGCAAATAGCTGTAGCACATAATGAACCTTAAACAATTACATATCAAAGTAATTAAGAATATATTAAAACATTCTGGCAAGGTAATTAAGACTTAGACCAAAGACTTCCAAGAAAGAAGGTCTCAGAGTTTTATACCATATTGAATTGGAACGAAGCTATCAATGAAACAAATGTTTTAATTGATAGCTTCAATTTACTTATGATTTCTTATCAACTTCTAAAAAAGACAAGCAACCTTTGTTAAATATTACATGCGATATACAGCAATTTAAATAAATTCTTTTACTATTCTTTCACTTTGACCAGACCACCAATTTAATATGCATCTATAAGCAGGTAACTATTGTTTTTTCTCTAATCTTATTTTTTAACAACTGGTATAAGGTGGTTTTGTGTAACTATATTATGTTCGCTAATGTAAAGAACATTGTTCCTGAGGTTAACAAATTACTGGTAAACTACCACTACATGGTACAACTATGTAATTTTTAAACAAAATTTTGTCTTATATCCTGGTAAAGCAATTGACTTTTATACACATTTTCTCTTAATTGTATGCCACTGATACATCCACCCTACTATAATCTCTTTGCTGCCATGGGTTTGGGTATTTATTTATTGTGATAATCATAACTAACACTCTGCATTACTCAGCTTCCTATTGTTTTATGGAAACAAAACTTTTTATTCTTGATATCCTAAAATTATAGTGATAAAGTGCATCAAATTTATAATTAGCAGTTCCTAAATTAAGATATATTAATCAGGTCCCCGACATCCAATTGAAATTAAATTTATCCTACCACGAAATGTAAGTATGGAATATATATATCTGTGAAAACAGTACCCAATTATTTTCAGCAGTTCTTGAGTTATAAAGCAACAATAGACACCCCATGAGGGACGTCAGTGCAGGACTTACCAAGTTATCACCCCAACAGACAGAAATGAAATAAACATTAAGTGTTTAATTAAGTAGCTATCTTTAGCACTCCTGATATGTTTGTCGAAAATATGGTTTATACATACTTTTTGGTCAATAGTTACAGCATCATTACAGTAGAAAATTTAGATTATGATGTTGAGTATTGACTTCATAATATGTTATACAACATTTATAATTTTTATTCAAAAAAATCCCATTTAAATATTTGTATTCAGCTCTTGTACTATTTTTAAATTGTGTTTTGAGTGGGATTCTTCTATTTAGATGCACTTATTATATTTCATGGAATGGTTTCTACTATTTACTATCTAAATATCATATTAAGTGTTTATAGTTTGTCTATTATGTAGCTATTTTTTATATTAATTTGAAATATAGTAGGCAAATTATTGTATCACCTTCTTTCTACATCATGTGAGTGTGTATGAATGTGGGGGTGTGTGTTTGCGTGAGTTGATGTTTGTATACATTTCTGAGTATGAAAAATTATTCTTAAAAAATATCCAATATCCCTTCTGTACCATCTTAATCAAAATGATTACGACTGACACGTCAATAGGGTCTGTTTGATATCGTTGTTACTTTTTTTTTTACAATTTATTTCATTGATTATACAAGTATGGGATAATGTTTTTGAGCAAATTTGCTCATTGCACCGGGGATACGGCACGTAATACATTTTGTTGATTATGGCAATGTAGAAATAACTGATTTTTGCGATTGAACAAAATATCAATGCTCTTTCAGGCTATAGAAGCTAGTACTGTAACAAAACCGAGACGCCGTAATAGGTTACTTCTTTAGAAGACTCATTGTGAATACGATTTTCCAATTAAGGTGCTACCGATGGTATCCGAAAGTCGCGCCTACAAATGGTAATTGAGTTGAGTGTGCAAGGTCGTTGTTGTTGTGCACCAGAGACGCGGACGACGCAGTGCGCGCGCGGGACGGGTACGACTACGACGGGTATCGTCTGCGCGTGGAGTTCCCGCGCGGAGGCGGCGGTGGCGGGGGGCGCGGAGGACGCGGCGGCGGTGCTGAGCGATTCGGCGCGCGGCCCCCGGCCCGCGGTCCCCCCGCGCGTCGCTCCGAGTACCGCGTGCTTGTCACCGGCCTGCCGCCTTCTGGCTCCTGGCAGGTCAGACATATATACACCTACGCTGATGCTCGCGAGGGCTATGCCCTTTGATTTACAGGGACTATCATTATCCCGTTACAGCAATCCCTTTGCAAGTCATATTTTCAAAATCTTTAATAATTTCCAGTAAAATATATTTTCATAATAGCAAAAATATAATATTACACATCTGTATAATGGTGAACCAAATTTTATCTCAATCTGATCATGGTTTGAGCTATTTACGGATGTGTTGATACACAAATAAAAGTAAAATTTAGAAATTATGTGTACACTCACTAGGATACCTGTTGATACCCTGCCTTATTTAAATTTTAAATCAAAACCATCACGGGTCATGCTTGAACACTGACATACTTGTATAATGCCTATTTACAACAATAGTTTTAAATGTAGCATCTGTTTTTTTAACGAACATGTATTTTATACTACTTATGTCTTAAATATTTATTGAAATTGATAAGTATAATAGCAAAATTGAATTCTGGAAAGGTTCCAGAGTTAACTAATCAGGGATATGTTGAATGTACCATATTACATCAGCTACAATATCATGTGCATGGATATCAAACTAAAAACAGTAAAGCTGGAAATAGATACATATAGCAAAAGCTATCGATATAGATTATATGGGCATAGGATAAGTTAGCAGCTCAACTATAAGGACCTGGGAGTTTAATAATCTCCTAGCTTAAAAAAAGATTGAGAAATGACTCACTGGACAAATTTCTAGAATGAGAGAATATTTCATACAGCACTTTGGACCATTGTTAGAGAACAGATTGACATTGTAATACTAGGAAAAAATCTAAATTGTAATACATATATTGTTATTTCTCAGGATTTGAAAGATCACATGCGTGAAGCTGGCGACGTTTGCTTCGCGGATACATTCAAGGATGGCACCGGGGTGGTGGAGTTCCTGCGACACGAGGATATGAAGTACGCCGTCAAGAAACTAGACGATTCGCGGTTTAGAAGCCACGAGGTGATGAAATAATTATAATTTCTCTAAAATGTCTTTGAATTTCCAAGTAACATTCGTAAAAAAAATTAAAGTAAATAATAATGTTCAAGTATAAATTATAATTTGTTGAGTTTCCCAAAGTGTGCTATAACTCTTAAAACGTTGACTAACACATAGTAGTAGCCATAGGCACATTGTTTCCATTTCGAGTACAGGAAGAAATTGTGCCGGCTTAACTCTCTCAGCAAGGAGTATTAGTCATAATCTACCACCCTTATAATACGGACTGGTTGGCAGATGGGATAGTGACCAATCCAAGATGCCGCGCCGTGGCCTTCCGACTAGGCTTGACAACTATGCTGTTCTGTGCTCTCTGAAAAACGGAGGCACGCATTCGGATATGTTATTAGTTACCCCAGATTGCTAACTTAGGGAAACATTATGACTGACAAATAACATTCACTTTTATTACATTAACTATTACATGAAAATCAGGTGTTTATGAAGACCAGTTCTACAACAGAAGCTGGTAGCCAGTTGCTTACATATATCCTGATGGCTTGGGAGAGCTCACATGACGCCATTTGTCATTTTTGTGATCTCTCCGAAGCATTTGACTGTGTGGAGCACCATACTCTGTGGGCCTTGACTAAATGCATCGCTTTATAGCAATTGTCTTTCTCTAATTGTTGTATGTTCATTCTCGTTGTTCATGTGATATATCATAATGTTAGGTCACCATATTACATGTCAGGTAACAGTATTACATGTCAGGTGAATAATATAATATGTACTGTAATGAACACATTTCAAAAGAATGGCCTACAGTTTTTTGCTATGCCTTCGGTGGTGCTTGATTTATTTTAGAAGGCAGCATAGTTTTATTGAAGTTCATAATTAGGTGTCATTGATGCCTGAAATAAATTGCTATTGACTGTAAATGCTGTTTCGGCACACATATTTTTATAATGCGTACTGTGCCTATGTCTGAGCTTGTATTTTTCATAAGTTACAATCCTGGAGGCTTCAAGTTACAAGTGAATATGTAGAATTACCTTCTAGGCTTGCATGATAAATCTTTAGATTACATCATCACTTAAAATCAGTTGAGACAGTGGTCGCAAGCTTCATTATTTTGTCACAACATTTTGTCTAACTAAAGTTCTTTGTCTAAACAAATCTGGAAACCTAAGTTAAATGAAAATAGGTTGATAAGATTTCAGTAGTTATGGTAAAGAGCATTGTTTGTTGTTTTGCAGGGCGAGGTGTCATATATCCGCGTGAAGGAAGATTACGGTGGAGGCGGCGGTGACAGATATGGAGGCGGTGACAGAGATAGGTAAGTTTATTTTACTACTTGGAAACAATGATATTTCCAATAATTAAGGGTAGAATATCTTGTATTTGTGCTAATAGAAGTTTATACATTTATTCTTATTGAAATGTCCCTTGCTGATGATCTTTTAAATTTAATGTGAAGTATAATAAAAGTAAGGAATTAAAAATGTACTTTGGTTATTAAGGAGGAGGGTGTGTGTTTGCAACACAGTTAGTAAAAAAAACTTTCCCAGACACCATCATGCTTTCTTTATTAATTGTTCTTTTGTTTAAGTGGCAATCAATAATTTATTAAAAAAATACAAATAGATAGATAAACACTGAGTGACGTATCGGTAAATACTTCTGCTCGTGTATAAACGAGTCTCTATATTGAGGTTAAGAAGTTCATTTTAATACAGTTTAAAGAGGTGCGTCGTAGAGATGAGCTATATAGCTATATCTTTAACGATTTTTAACTCACCTGCTATTTAGGTTCTTCCTAATTGTTTTATCACGCTCGTCGAAGGGATGTTAGAAGACACAGAGGTCTCAATTTTCAGAGTGCATTCTTAAACGCCTCTTAATATCGTTCTGGCGACAAACCTTTTCACCGCACAAATTTCATCCATACATTCTTGGAGTCGATCGCCTCTGGGCGATTTACCCGATATTTTTCCCCATGCACTACAAAATTTAGAACGAGTCTAATTCCCGAATATCAATTTTCAGTTTACTGCAACAATTAGGATTCTTCAAAAAGCGCGTTAATTAAGCCTAAGGGTCTACAACACGTCGTAACGCCCCCTGTGTAACATTTATTTCTAGGCGACGACGTGTTGATGGGTTTAAATCGGGCGGCTTGTTTGTGCTATAATATTGTATGGGTAGGTGCAGTAGTATAACTATGATATATGCAGGTCCCGGTCGTATTCCCCGCGGCGGCGTGGCTCGCCCACATATTCGCCGGTACGCCGCTCCTACTCGCCTTCGCGCTCGCCCTCCCCCGCCTCCGGGCACCCGCACCCCGCTGGGCGCTCCCGTTCCCGCGCGCGTGACCACGCCTACTGAGCACGAAGGTATGTTGGACACTACACATTAGGCTCCCCCTTTCTCTATGCCGGCCTAGCATGCATAAGCTCGCCTAAACCTGAACATTGGTATCCTTAGTATAAACAAAATGTAAAAAGTTCCCTTCGGTCAGACTTAATATGCGAAAATAAATTTAGATGTTGAAGTTTATAATATGAGTTTTTTCGTATTTTTCAATCGTGGTATTTTTTATTGTTAATGGTAGTTGTGCGCTTTCCTACGTAAACCGCCCTTATACTTGTTCCCTGTTAGATATAACGATTATTTAAGTTCAAGAATACAAGTGTCCTCGTACGTGAAGTGGATTCTCGCATGTTCACATTTTGATTATACTAATGTTCCTAACGTTCTCTCAACATTCAGCTTAATGCAAATTATTGTAAGCCTATCCTTCTGAAATTCTGTACAATATACATAGTAGAGGAACCCAAGTAAGAACGACTTTCACTAATTTGATGACCAGGAGAAAATTATATTTTAACAAATAAAATATGAGTTTTATGGTTTATTATATTAACAACATGTTAAGCGGACCTTACGTTCAAATTATTTGAAGGAAAAATTCAGCGGCTAGTGGTACTTGAACCCACGACTACAGAATACCGTCATATGGCTTTGTCCGTCTAAGGCTTAGACTCTAAGCTATAGCAGCCAGTACCACTAGCAGTAATTTCTCCCTTCCTTTAACATCTGAGGGGATGTTATCCTTAGCGCCATCTACCTTTAATTGTATGAACAATTAATTAATAGGACTGATAGAGACCAACATTACAGTTAATATCGTATCAAGCGAGGGCACCATACCCTAATCGTAAGAGTTTTATGGTTTATTGAATTAACAACATGCTAGGCGGAACTAATGTTCGAATTATATAAAGGAATATAATTTGAACGTAAGTTCCGTTTGAATTTTTGGATTTAATGGTCAGCCCTACGACTCTACTCGTAATAAAATTACCTACATTTTAGTATATTCATCTCGGTAAGCAGATGATTAGCAATTTCTAACATCAATTTACCTTTTGTACGCGGCTACCAGGGAATAGGGAACAGAAAAGGTAAGCTACTAATCAACTGCATGGAATTAATGTTGTATATCTTCGATTAGACTAGGAGTCGTTTGGCGACCAAAATAGTTAAATTTGAATACAAATATTATTTTTTATCATTATATTAAATCATAGCCATAAACATTTTTTGTTCAGCGCCCCCTTGGTACACGTTCACAAACATTTTATTTGTTAAAATATAATTTTCACCCGGTTATCAAATTGGTGAAGGTCATTCTTACTTGGGATTTCTAGAAGGAAATATGTAGCCATAAGATAATCATACCTATGCTATACTTAAAGTTCTGTTTCTTATAATGTATTTCTAGATTTGTGATCTTATAATAAAAAATCACTATTTTCGAGCTACTTGACCTGTTTCTCAAACTATGCAATAACTATGAAAATATATACAGTACTTGTAAATGTGAATGTTATGTTCTAACAGACTATGGAAAATGGCACGCTGTGTCATTGAATCTAGTCTTGAAATTAAGATTGACATAATATGGATGAATTAAAAATAGCCTACTTACAAAGCTGTCAAGATCGGCCTTTGCGAGCCGAATGTATTGCCATGTTGAATTTATGAAATTAGGCCCCTGAACTTGTCATTGAGAGCGACAACAGCTCTGCCATTAACTCGAATGAAGATGTTATTATAATATAATAATACAGTAATAATTAAAATAATACTTAAGAGGCTCTCGCTAGACAGTAGGATCAAGGGTCATATGTAGAAGGCGGTACTCCTTGAAACGGCTCGTATTGTCCGGAGATTCCTCACTTTGCAGCCCTAATCACCGGTAGCCTGGGCCCTGCCCCGCTGCCGGCGGCTTGTTTTTGATATGATCTGTAAAAATATATATTATAAAAAACTAGCCTAAGAAAAAAAACAAAATAAAGAGGAATATAATAATTTAAAATTATATAATGTTTAATAGCGACACATACAATACCTAAAAAGAGCATTCGACACAATCGTGCTGTCAGTTCAATGAAGATTGAAAAAAAATGTCATCTTCCTGATCAATAGTCACCAACAATGTCACAACAGCTATAGTTGACCATTCTTAACTTCTAATACTTAACTTTGTTATATCAAGGTATGGCTTCAATATTATGTATTACCCATTATTCTGAGGAGGTAAAAATGTTAAATGTGAATGTACATAAAAAAATATATTGATGTATACAAATGTTACAGTAGGGAAATCTGAATGCAACTATTTGCTTACCTTGCGATGTCTTGGACTTCGCAATCTCAGTACTGTTTGTGTAAATTACTATAATTATTTAAGATAAGAGAATCTGCTCTGAATATGAGATAATATTTAAGAAAAAAATTACATGATTTTATAGTATTTATTGCATCAACAAAATGCTAGGCGGAATTTATTAACTTACATGACTAAATTATTTGAAGAAAATAATTCATCTACATCCTAACAACATCACCTCAGATGTTAAAGGGTGGAATAAATTCGGACAGCTAGTGGAGTGCTACTATAGCTTAGATAGACAAAGCGACAGGACGTTATTCTGTAGTCGTGGGTTCAAGTCCCACCAGTAGCCGAATTTTTTCATTCAAATAATTTGAAAAAAATACATACTTCACAAGTTGTAGTTTTGCTGTTTAAAGTTTCATTATTAACTTTGAAAATTATTCCTAAACATATGACTTTTTCCATATGGCATTATGATAATCTAAAATATCACATAATAACATTTGACACATGTATGCAACTTCCATTTTAATATACTGGAATTATCATTGTCATTGTCAACAATTTTTTTTTTTTTAATTTGGAACAAAATAGCTGTGTTCTCCCCTGAATTACATGTTGGAGGGAGCCTCCCTCAGAATCAGAGGGAAAACAAGTCCAGTGTCAGCAAGCAATGGAGGGAACTATGTTGGCAATAAAACTTAATGATATAATTATAATTACCTCAACTAAAATAAGGAACAAAACCAAAGCTACAATATGAGATTCTTTAAAACGAGAGTTACCAACATACATACTCGAGCTGGCCATTTAAAATGAGGTTGGACAGGTCACACATTAGGTTGCAAGACAGACAAATGGAGTGTGCATCACTTGCAACCAGGGGATGGAAATAAACAATGGAGACGTCCAACAATAAGGTGGGAAGATGATTTCCGCTTAGCCTTGGGGCCGTTGTGCCGGGGAAAGTTGTGTAGGACAGAGTTCAATGGAAGCAGTTTGAGGAGACCTTGGTCAAAAGACACGAAACTGGGAGACATTTTATAATAACAAACATAATATCGTCCAAACAGATAACTAGTTCGGTATAAAGGGCTTTATAATTATCAAAACAGTATAAGTGCTTACCTGAATGTACACTACAGGCCGAATTCTCCC
Organism: Apeira syringaria; assembly: GCA_934044485.1. Taxonomy (NCBI): domain Eukaryota; kingdom Metazoa; phylum Arthropoda; class Insecta; order Lepidoptera; family Geometridae; genus Apeira; species Apeira syringaria. The sequence continues at coordinate 15,474,199 of OW203658.1, forward strand.
TGGCCACTTGCATCGCTACAGGACTTTACATAAAGGTACTTCTTAGCCCCAATTTAACCCCAATGTTCCATGGCTCTTTCATCCAATCAAGATCACACATTATTAGACGGTCAGAAAGTCTTCAGTGTGAACCAAACTAATTAGATAAAGTTATATTATATGGCCGTAATAAAAAGTGTGTCCTCTGTTACTAATTCTCATTGGTAATAAGATCAGATTATTTAAGAAACAAAAATGGAACCGACTTCGATGTCGGTACCATGATAGTTCAATAGTAACTATTATCAACATATTGTGCGCATGGTACCGACTTTAACAAGTTATTTCACACTTTTGAGTGTAGAAGTCGGTTCCATATTTTGCTAAAAATAAAAGGTTCACCGTTTTAAGGGAATTTTGCTACTCACATGATCAATTGTCATTGTGTATGTTTGCCGATTTCGTAACCCTCAATTAGGAAGTCGTTCAAGTAGACGTAACACTTTATAAATGAGCAGTTCTGCAAATGTCAATTTAAGTTATGAGGCGGTCTGGAAATGATACACGGAATAGTTATTGGTATGTCTATTCCTATACAAACTTTTCTTTAGGTTTATACTTGACAGAATTCATACCTTCTATCGAAAAGTTAGTGTATTATATTATTGTGGATACTATAAGACCATTAGTAGCTATGTATCGTTACTATAAAATTAAGAAAAGCGCATTCCCGTAGTGTCCTTTATATACTTTCTTACATAAACCGTCTGATAATGTGTCTCCAAGCAAAGTCCTTATTGGCTTATCAAGTGGATATGTCATAAATTGGAAAATGTACTGAAGGGGTTGGTTTGATCTACAGCACGGCGCGGGACAAGGACGGAGCGACTGCAGCCATCGCTGTCACACTAGCTTTAAGAACGTATCGTATCTATACGTAGCCGCGGGATGAGGCCGAAATGTTTTACTTAGGAGCATGTTATTGATACATTCTCGGCAATCAAATCTTATTGTAAACACTCAGCTTGCGTTTGTTTTAAATAATCATTTTAGGTTATGGGTCAATTGACTGACTTTGTCTCTTGGATGATCTGTGTTTGCTCCTTCCGCCAAAAACTACGAAAATAGAATTGATATTATGTTACGGTGCTAATTTGTCAAATTGTTATTAGATGACTACCAGTGAGCACAATTGACTAAAGTTATGCAATGGGGCCCCACTGTATATATTTTTAGCTAGAAATGAAATAATCAGTATGAATGAACGGTTAAACGTTTGTTGGGAATCAAAATAGCATGTAATTAAATGTATCGTTTCCCACGACCTTACATTAAATGGCAAATGTTTTGGTCAGCCTTTATTGTTTATTGTCAGAAAATCTTGAAATATAGTGTAGGTATGTATAGTTTAAGTTTCGGCCTCAGATCGCGGTGGTGACACGCGGTTGTTTCTGTTCTGGATATATTGCGAGACAGATCTATGAGAACAACTCATGTCGCCGACGGAACCAACTCGTGTCTATTTTTGCTCGTGTTTAATGTAATAATGACTATATCATTTTTGTTATAATACTATTTTATGACGATATAATTAAAAAAGTTTTCTTTTGTTTCATCCACTGTGGATTGGGATCGTTGGATGTGCTTGGCTGGAGGTGTGGTTGGCGTAGGATCGGATTGGATTGGATCAGATCGGGATAGGATCGGATCGGACCGCGTAGGATCAGGATCGGAACGCGCGCACTCATCGCCTCGCTCGGATATTTGGATCGTACCGAAGGATCTCGGAAGGATTACCTCTGGGATGGAAGCGCCTAACGCTAAGCTTTATAAAACTTTTGGATTCATTTCTCGGACCACATGGATTTTGGATTACCGTCACGGATCTTTGGGTATGATTTTCAAACTATTGCAAAATATCTAACTTATGTTGAGTGCACGCTCGATGCGACAGTAATGTTTTGTTTTACGGCGACTAAACACACTTTGGTTTGCTTTTCGATGTCTGCCGCCACTTTGATAGGGTCGAGAGAGCTTGCATTGCGGCTGATTCCTTAATTTATTACATCATATATTATACTATGGAATTTAGTTTGTCTTGCAAAATCAACCATTACACGGCGACATAGATTCATTTTATTTGTTATTAATGTAAATCATTCAGTACTGCAGTAGAACAAACTAAAAGTAACCATATGCACATCGGTGATAGTTGATTTTGTCTTGTCGCAAACTTAACTATAGTTGGCGCTGATGCATGGTTTGGAAGGTCATTGGCGTTCCCACGTTTTTTTTAAAATCACCACCAATTAAATAAAATATTTAAAATAATACGGTTTGTTCCCATCGAGTAACACCCTTAACTGTCACACTGTTCTGGATGGGATTTTTTTTATGTAAAAAATCCCATTTAGTCACACTGTTACCGTGTTACTGTATAGTAACAGTGAGTAACAGTGTGACAGTTGAGGGTGTTACTCGAAGGGAACAAACCATTATCAATACTTGTTTAGTGGTACAACACTTAAGCTGAAATCTATAGAGCGTACCATATTTTACCTTATCTTAAACTAGATGATACCGTTAAGGTTTTATCGTCTTTATTCGTTCGTAAACAGTGTCGGATATAATGAGAAAATATTCAATTTCGGATTTAATTATTATTTTTAGATATTTTAGTCTAGTACTTTAGTATCTTTTGTTAAGTTAAATTTAATTAACTCTATATCAATAATAAAATGTCCGTATTTCATAGTTGAACCTTACAATCAGCTGAGAATCTTAAAAATGTACTGCGTTGCTCTTCGTCAAAGGTGATATTGAGTAAAGTCAAGATAGTCATGAGTAGGCTTTATAGATTTCAACCATTCGATATAATTATGCTATAGTTTATACCAAGATGTGTATAAACAAACGGTAATAGCGCAGTCGCACTTGGCTACTTATTATATAAAAAAATTTGGTGATGTTCTTTACAAAAAGGAACAAAAATGACAATGATTTTTTTACCATGATGTTTCTCGCGCATTAACTCTATACATATATACATGTGCAAATGGAACCAGCCTTTAGATGTAGACTTAACATTCAATATATCGTTTTTTCTATACGAAACTAGCATGCTTCTCGAACTTAAGTGCTGTTATACAACACAGGGATCAAGTGCGGTGACGACATAAAATGTGTCATTTACACCCATCAAAATATTACATTGTACAACGAAAGTAGTCCTTGCTAAAACGATTAATAAACCTAAAAACGATTTATCCATAATATTTTTAAGGAAAAGCTTGGTAAATTTTTATTGCAGTGACAAGACCTGTAAATTATGGTTGTTTAAATTTATGTAATGCCAAACTGGTACGTTTTGTGTGGCGTATTTATGAGTTTTGTCTGAAATGGAATAACTCATCGCCCCCAACCTCCACAACAGAACTATTTACATTTACTTACATAATAGACCAAAAAACATCATACATCCCCTTTACGGTAGGATAGTCAACCTTCAGTTCTTAAAGACAAAATTATCCTTTCTACACACTTGTTTTCTAGTTGTATAGTGGTCCTTATTCCATTACTTGCCATAAACAATCCGATGCGAAAGAAGATGGATGGATAAACTCTGTATGTAATTTTATCAAATCCAATTTATATTCAAATTTAACTAGTAGGTATATCAGGTATAGTTGTACTGACTGGGCTATTGTTTGGTCTTTTTTGATATCGTAGTGTGTAATTGTGTGACAGAATTGTAACTTAGATGGATTTTGCATTCCAAAGACCAACACAGTTTGATGGACTAATAAATTCCTCATAAAAAGGTTTTGTTTTATTTGTCTACCCATTCCATTATTTTATCATTTAGATTTAAAATTGTGTCTATAACTACTTAGGCTTGTTTTGTCAGAAAATCTGGCCCTGAGAACTTATTATTAGGAGGCAAACACTTAAAATATATAATATTTTGAGTAAATGCCAAAGAATGTTCAAAAATATTTAGTCTAAAATCTGTCAAGGTAAGAAAACCAATAACGGAACAAGAATCGCGATTAATTCCGTTTATGTATGTCTGTTACGTTATAATAGTTAAAGGGATACTGACATAATTTTCGTTATCATTGCGGTTTCCAGGTATGCTATTTTACTAGGACCTCTGGGAACCGAGTATATTAACGGGTGTTAAGAAGTGCCGATGAAATAACAGAAGCTGGCAGGTGTTCACAGACAGAAGCAGCGGAACAAATCCTGATGCGTGTTGATTTTAAAATATTACATAAATGTACCCAATAATTGCTCTAAAAAGTACTCATTACATTTTCAAATATTTTAAATACATTTCTTGTGGTGTAAGACAAAATTAAGCGCATTTGTCGTGACCGAGATAATTTTTAATCAAGGATTTGTAAAAATTTGAACGCTCGAAAGTGTTTTTTACATTCTCATAAGTGGTATTTATTTAACTTTATTGCACACATAGGACATTCAACAATACAAGTTATTATAAACAAAATTTTCTATTTAGCAAATGGTAACACCTTGGCAGCATTTTACAGTTGCAGCATACACCATTACACACATACATTTTATTGCAACTGATGTGTGTCAAAATTATTTTCACAAGACAGATAGCTAGAAAATCGAAATTCATTTAAGATAATCATATATATATATACTGAGGGACACATCCTGTTGTCTAGTAAAATCGACAATATTTCATAAACTGTAGGCCACGCAGGCGAATTGACAGCGTGGTCTTGCACCTGAGGCAGTAGATATGGCCATGAGAACATTGTGGAATAACCACAATGTTCTCATGGCCATATCTAATAATATAATATATAATAACAATAAAATTAATGTTTAGGTAACTATTAACATAAACAACACACAACACAGCATAATAACTAAATTATAAAATTTCATTATAAACCCCATGAACGACAACAGATTTTCTGTTGATTACAAAGATTTACTGCACAAAACAGGTAAATTTTACATAACAAATTAAATCATTATGCACTAAGTGTAAAGTTTGCTTCAGCAGAACCATGTTTGGCCTTTTTAGGCGTACTAATATTATTGAGCTGGCGTAACCATTAATAAATTATACAGGGTGTCCCAAAAGTCAACGTCCAACCGAAAACCCAAGCTAGGCCTAGTTGTGGGGGCTCTCAAAAAAAAAGAAAAAAAAATCTATCTCATGTAGTTTCGAAATGACAGCCATTTTTCTTAAATTGACACCCTGTGACGAGTTTACGACTACTGGGGCTACAAATGAGCTCTTTTATAATTTTATTTTTGTGTGGAGTAGTCTTAAGTGATGCTCCTACAAATTCCAATTCATCATTTGCACACAACTTCATTGGAATTTCAGAAAATATCCGTTTTATACCGAACCATGACGTGAAAATGACTACATCACTAAACTTTGACAGTCTACTGAAAAAAAAATCTACTATGCAATTTCGGCAAGTGCCCTTAAAAGTTGGCGCATTTAATGGGCTTTCCAAAATGGTATAATACTTACTAAATTATTTCTTAGACGACGAGAAAAAAAAAATTAAGAAAGTCGATATTTAGCTATGCTATGCTAGAGCGGGACGGAGCTCTCCGTCCCGCTCTAGCATAGCATACATTTCTTCGTCTCTTTCTTTTAGTAGCGTCACTATCCCGCTCTAACTTTTCTTCGTCTCTTTCTTTTAGTAGCGTCACTATCCCGCTCTAACTTTTCTTCGTCTCTTTCTTTAATTACACCTTACAGAACGCCTAGATGATATTAGAATAATTTTGAGAAAGTTTTATGACTAACTAATAATAAGCTAAATATCGACTTTCTTAATTTTTTTTTTCTCGTCGTCTAAGAAATAATTTAGTAAGTATTATACCATTTTGGAAAGCCCATTAAATGCGCCAACTTTTAAGGGCACTTGCCGAAATTGCATAGTAGATTTTTTTTTCAGTACAGACTGTCAAAGTTTAGTGATGTAGTCATTTTCACGTCATGGTTCGGTATAAAACGGATATTTTCTGAAATTCCAATGAAGTTGTGTGCAAATGATGAATTGGAATTTGTAGGAGCATCACTTAAGACTACTCCACACAAAAATAAAATTATAAAAGAGCTCATTTGTAGCCCCAGTAGTCGTAAACTCGTCACAGGGTGTCAATTTAAGAAAAATGGCTGTCATTTCGAAACTACATGAGATAGATTTTTTTTTCTTTTTTTTTGAGAGCCCCCACAACTATGCCTAGCTTGGGTTTTCGGTTGGACGTTGACTTTTGGGACACCCTGTATAATAAAAAAATCATGTCATTAAAATGTGTCAAAAGCCATTAACTATGATTGTGTAAAATAAGATACTGATACTGCTTCAGCCCAAATTATGGGTATGGGGCTAGGCAACCCATGAGTACCAGTAAACTATGTTCAATAAACAACAACTTAACTTGTGTGATTTAATGTAACCCCATAGTAGTTTTAGTATGTATTTATCAATGTATAAAACACGGGAGTTACTCACGTAATAAGTCAGAGGGTTCCGACTATAGTATCGGTCGCGATTCGCCTAGTACTAGGCGAATCGCGACCGCGTCCTCGAGCGCCCCGTATTCTCCTTGAAAAAGACCACCGAATGTGGTTGAAACTATAGTCGGAACCCTCTGACTTATTACGTGAGTAACTCCCGTGTTTTATACATTGATAATGTCTCAAAACCACGTCAGTTTTAATAACAAAATTTTAGTATGTACTTATGAGAGTAGCTATGTACGCTAATACTGTATTTAACTGTTTTCTGTACTTATAATATGCATTTCATGCTATCTGTGGAGGCTTGTTTGCTCTAAATTAATTTTAAAGAATACTTTGTTATTAAGTCGTATGCGTCCAAAGAAAAGGTTAAAAAAAACATATGTGTATTACGTATAATTTACCTTTCTGTTATTGAAAATTATATTAAATACGCAATACTTAGCCACGAGAAAAATTATGCAGTATGCACAATTGTGTTAATGTATTCCTAATCATCATTCTATACTTCCTGCATGCAGGTTATGTGGGAGATCGGACGGACGGAGCACACACTGCATGACAGATGATGATGATTGATGTCCGCAAAGTAGAGTCTGATTTATTGATTTCTTTTTACATACATCTCAAGCAAACTTATATGATATCTGGGTATTTCACGGAAGTCTCAAACAAGTACTTATAATTTATAATATAACCGAGAGGTCGTCGTTCATAGGCTAAATACAAACTTGTTTGCTATGTTCACTAAATTTTAATCTCACACACTACATGAACCATTTGTTTGCTATATTTTGAAGCCGGAGTGTATCGCGCATGTTCCGAACGTGAGGTTCTCGTACGTAACTTGTCTGAAGCCTGCGTCTTCTATCATGGACTTGAACTTCTCCTGGAAAATACAAGACGTTATTATATTTATTGTTTTAAACTTTCATGGCTTTTCACAATAAAAATATTGGTTAACACGGGATACGCACCACACGTTATTAACCGACATCTAAAAAGAGGAAGTATTAAATATTTCCCTCGAAACGACGTCAGAAAAATAAAGCTATTTATACATTGAGTTATATGGTTGATTAACATCATGCTAGGCAATGGCAACCTGCGGCTCGCGAGCCTCATGCGGCCCTTCAAAGCCAGTTGTGACTCCCAGTTCCACAATAATGCATATCCAGAAACCAAATAATGTAGTAACAAAATCTTTGAAAATCATACAATTGTTGCTTGAGCGAGTACCATGTCTTTCTTACAGCCTCCGAGACACAGGTCTTAAATGCGCTGCCACCGCAGGTCTCGACTTTGTTAGTAGAAGTAGAAAATCAAACATTATGTTCATGTGTACATATTTGACTATTAGATTGAAAATATTTTCATTAGAACTCTGACGACTGGACAATTAGGTAAATTGTAACGTTACTCTGTAGTCTGATGAAAAGTTTGCCGATCCCTGTGCTAAGCGTAACTTCGTTCAATAATGCTCGCGGATAATGGCCTCGCGTTCTTACCCACATAGATATTAAAATTGAATTTAGGGGACGATTGGCCCCTTGGATCGGTCTGTCTTTTTGTAAGAGGTTTTAAAATAGTTGTCTGGTAGAAATATATAAAAATGAAGCATGAGAATTTACGTGAAGTTACGTCATTATTTTGGGAGTTTTAAAGCGTCTGCATAGCAATTCGGCCGACGGAAAGTGTCTGGGAGTATTGGCGACTTATTTTTAAAATATACGTAAAAATCAGCTTTAAGAATTTACGTGAGGTAGGTAATAATTTTATGTACCTTGATTACCTGATACCTGAAAATTGGCCGTCTAAGCAAGCTAGCAGGTAGGCATGCGTTCTTAGTACGTACTAACACTACGCAATCAGCCACATTTCGTTCGTCAGAAAATACGTGACGTCTGGTGGCCCTGGGATCTTACTCTATTTACTCCGGTACCTGAGTGGTAACCCCTAGGGCTTCAGAGTTTTCTCCTCTAAGATAAAGCGGGTGGCAAACCTGGGACGTCACTGCTGGATTTACGGCGTCCATACCTACCGTTATTAGAATAGGAAATGTTAATAATACCAAAACCGTTAATTCTATGCTATGGCTATAATAATGATACCATTATCAACCTGACCGCGTTTTAGCGACATAATATATATATATTTATAATTATAAAGCTTGCTTACTTGGTTAGGAAACTGTCGAATACTCTCGACTAGATACTGGTACGGCTTCCACTGCCCAGCGAACAGTTGTCCGAGAACTGGGATCACTTGGAACGAATACTGGTCGTACACCCTGGAAACAACGTCCGCGTCGTCGGTAAGAATGGACCCCATGACGTGTCGTATTTTTTTTTTCAAAGTACAATTTTTTACTTAGTAAGAACAGAGAAAATGTTACTTTGCAAAATTTTTTTTTTTTTTTAAATACATTTTTTTACTAAGAACTGTACCTACATTGTCAAATTAGGCTATGATCAAAGGTATATCCATAGTTTATGTTTCGTAACGTTATAAAAAGCACCACTGTTGCAATAGTAGGTATACAAATAACTGGCCAAGTGCAAGTAGGATACCTAAGTATGTTATGTTCTAAGATTGCTCAAGTTAAGATTCTGCATATCAACAAGAACAAACTCCCGTGAATCTATTCCACTAAACAAATTGCTCATAGATTGTTAATAAATAATCGTTTCGATATTCTACTTGTAGTGTCTACACAGATCTAATTTCTACCACAATGCAATCAAGATGCAATTGTTAATTTAGCAGAATAGCAAGTTTATAATTAAATTTGCATTTATATTGCATTTTTTATTAATTGCTTGTCTTAATCAATAAAAGAAAGGGCACCCAGTTGTCACTGCAAGAACTAGTCATTGTAAAATTGTATATTATATACTCTGATGTATATAATATACAATTTTACAATGACTAGTTCTTGCAATCAACAAGCTCGCAATCTGATTATCGTCTGCAATAAAGTTCATAACCATATTAATGTTTATGTGATAACGTATAAGTACTACAAATTATGGATTTTAAAAACATTGCTTCTTGCTATATTGCTCGTCAACGGGAAGTACATACATGATTCATTTTCTTGCAAGTCACAATATGCAATATGCGGTCGTATGTTTTGGTTGCGTTGACTTAGAAGTAAATTATTTTCAAAGCATCTTACAAATATTATATTAATTATAAGGCAATATGATATTAATTTTACTTTGGCCTCAGCTCCGTGGTCGTCGCCTGTTGAACATAATGTAATATTTACCATTGTAGAGTATCGCTATTCAAGTGACTAAACTCTAGACACATGAATCTGCCTCCCGGAGCCAATACTCGGTATGCTTCTTCTAGAACCTGCAAATGTAAATGTAATTATTAAGGTAAGGTTATCTAGACGATTTTGGAGAAACTGTGAGGCTGTGCGATTTTTAGCTTTCTTATATTTTTTATAGCTGCGCCCAGTTTCTTTTAGGTTTTTGCCGTTACCGGAATTATCCAGTTTTTAACGAAATTTACAAAATGTTTTCCGTAAGAACCTACGCAGAACGAACGTACAACGTATTAGAAAGTAATAAAAAGAGATTAATTAAATCGATAAATTTGTTCTATGGCGAAACCACGAGAAATAAAGAGTTCATTTTATACAGATATATCTAACATTTGACAACTATTTCACTTGATGGTCGGTGACGATATGGGCGGAGATGTAATCTCGATAGACGTAGAATGCTGCTACTTACCTATTGTAATCTGACTTACTGACTAATGTCTGGCTGCTTCACTCACTATAAACATTATAAATATTCTTGCTGATGTAACTAATAACGCAACGCACCGTAAAAAATATGATAGTATGTGAGTTTAAAAAAAATATATTTTTAAACTTTCCGACCTATCGAAATATCCATGTGAAATATTAGGTTGGTACTTATCGCCGACTTAGCGATGTAAGCTGTATTAAGCAGTGCTTAGCTGATCAGCGCCGGGTAGTATTCTGTTCTACCAAGGGATTTATGCTTGTAGTGAAGAATAACAATCTAGGAAAACTAGTGGTAGGCTCTTTGTAATGCTCACTTGCCTATAATTTTTTATAAGTTTATAAGCTTGTGTTTGTCCACTTTTTCACCTGATGTTAAGTGATGACGCTGTTTAAGATGTAGCACACGAGCCTGGAAGGCATCTATTCACTCGTGACTTAAATATTTCAGGATTGTACGTATTCCTGAAATATTTCGCTAATCGCTAATCACAGAATCGGGCAACAAGTTCCAATCCTTGGCAGTACGCATTAAGTAAATGGAAGCAAAAAAGGGAACATGGTAATATAGTTACTATCATTACCATATTACTCTACCATATTTAGTAAATAAACTTTTATATATGCTGGAATGCATTTCTCAAAAATTTATTTTGATTTATTTCAAAGAGCATGATGTTGATTTAGACTGGCAATTAATATATATACTCTTTGTTAGAAGTAATGATCTATGTCTAAAAGTTTGTTTACAAGCAAAAACCAGAATTAAAGTGGAAATAATTGAATTATACGGTATGCTATTAAAATGTGGCTTATTTGAGATTTAAACTATCCTATCTCTCAAGTTGGATCGAACTGCACATGGTGTGCGAATTTTATTATAATCGGTTAAGTCGTTTAGGAGTCCATTGAGGACAAACATTGTGACACGAGATTTATATATATTAGATATGTATTATGTTGTAACAATAACGGTTTGGCGGATAGTCATCAGTAAAACTACTTAATTAAAAAAATTACATACATACCTTGCGATGTGTAATCGCCAGTGGCATTTACAACAAAGTGCTTCCGTGCTTCGTGGGGCACATTAAGCCGTCAGTTATGGTTCTTGTCTTAGAATAACAGTTGGAGTATTGCTTGCGTCCCAGCAGTGCCAGCAGTGGGAACGCATTGAGCCGATTGTGCATACTCGCCTTAGACAAGTAGCCAAAGTAGAAAGAGATAGTAATTTTCTTGTTGATGAACAGTGATAGATACGTTTGGGAGACATTACATACTTGAGGCATACATATGTACTGGAAGGCGGTGTTAGGTTATTTACCTTATCTAGACTTGTGCAGTTTCTGATGCCGAAAGCAATGGTGTATGCAGTGTAGGTGTCGCTCGGGACCGACGAGAGCTGCTCTGCGTCTCCAAGCATCCACTCCACCTTCACACCGCAGGACTCTGCGCTGTAGCCCAGCCTGCAACCGATCACACAATACACTTCAAGCGTCAGCTGTCGAACTGATGGACGCTTATTCGATCCCCACTAACAGCGTGAGCTTCTAGTAAAGGTGCCACCTTTATCAAACTTACAGCATGGTGGTAGGGTCGTGTACCTTCGAGTACCTGCCAACCACCTAGACCACCACTGAGTCTGGTGGTCTTAAAACCTTAACATTTGGCTGGCCACTTGCTTATGTAACACAATTTTTATTGACTAGTATAGTTTCCCACAGCAGTGGGGAACGGGTTGATTATTCTAAGTATCCAGTCAATCCTCAGAATTACCTGCGAGCCCTGAGCGCTCCGACATCTAACATGGCCTGGTTAATGTCACACACCGTCACCGAAGATCGTTCATTATCACTAAACCGCTGGTTCTGCAGATATTTGATGTATCTGAATGATATGTCACCTGAAACATATAGGTAATCGATTGTAGTGGGGCCATTAAGAGAATGTGTTTGAAAGTTTGTTTTAACATATTTTTGTGAGTGGAACGAAACATATTCAAATACAAAAACTTTATTCACAAGAATCCTCCACAAAACATTGTGGTGAATATCAATTAAATACAGAAAATTCTACCTTAACAACAGTATACAACATTATACATTGAAAGTCGGACAAAAAAACCAGAAGGAATGAAAATTAAAGTGTCCAATAAAATTATACCATACTAGCTGCGCCCTGCGGTAATGATAATGATGAGCCTATGACACTCAAAAATAACTTGCGTTGCTATTTGTAAAAGAATTTTCAAAATCGGTTTAGTCGATCCAGTGATTAATTAGATTTATTTTCCCCCTACAAGCTCAAAAACTTTACCTCTTTAGTATGGTTAACTAAGTATAGATTACAGTCTGAAAATTGTATAGCAAAATAGATCTGTTTTGACACCAAGTAACTACATCTGAATGTCATGAATTCATTGAAATAGAGATTCTAAGGTAGATAAGGAAAGTAGGCTTTGTAGTAAAAATAGACTCAGAAAACTAAATCTTACTATACTCACTGACTATATCAGTCACTGACTCTCCTGTCATTTTTCTATTAGAGTCACCATGAATCTAAATTTTTCTAGTATAAGAAGATTTTTAATTACTTACCAGTACCCCCAGCCATGTCTAGCAGCTTGGTGCCAGGGGTGGGAGCCAGTCGGTGCATAAATATATCCTTCCATATCCTGTGCACACCAGCTGACATTACATCATTCATTAGGTCATACTTGTCTGCAACTGTCTCAAACACCTCGTGCACTGTAACAGGTTTAGAGTTTAATTAGCTACCTTATAAATCTTACTCTATGTTTGGCCAAGTTATCCATTGTCCATAGTATACTAGTTATACTAGTAATGACATTTTGTTTTAAACTTTACATGTGGATCATAGTTGCTTGTGATTTGAACAAGAATAATTTGACTCTGGTATCAAAGATGAATCTCTCTTATTTAAAATATGCTCTTTCCTGGCCATTATAGCTCATTCCATACTGGTGACGCCGTCACGTATGTTTTTATTTTTTTTTGATAAATCATTTCGTTTTTGCATTTTTATTTACACACTCAAACACAATATATATTATCCTATAAGATCCTTCCTCCCGATACATTCCTAAACGAAACGCAAAATGACGTCAGAGGCATCCGCTTTATGAATGAAGTGAGAAACCGGCCGCACGCACCTAACTTCAGTGCTGAATGTGAAAAAGAAAAGTTTGTCAATTCAACGTCACCGCGCCGCTCGCAAGCAAAAAACTAACTCGTGCTATACCACACAAAACTAAAGACAGTGTTAAACAAAACAGAACAGAACGAACGAAACAGAAATAGAAGCAGTTATCGAACAAAAGTTAACTACATATTTGGACTATGGTGAATTTGCCGAACCAGCAGAGATAGAGAAGGAGCTTACGGGTAAGCGTTTCGTACTCTTATTTCCCAGCCTTATCAAATCCAAATTATCCACCAAAGTTCTTGGTCCTTCGTAGCCATATCCTTCATTATATTCCTTCCATCTGTCGTATTCCAATAATTATATACGTACATTCGCTAACTTATATTCGCGACACCTACCCTCGACTCTAATATCATTCGCATTTAATTTCTTATGTACCATTTTTTTTGTTTTTCGATACAATACGCTATTCAAACGCTTTATAAACGCTAAATATACTACTGCACTACATATTTTACGAATTAATTTCACTAATTTCGCATAATTACGCTAAAATCATTGAATCGATTTTATATTACCTACCTACCGCACGTTGACGAACAAATACAAGATAACGCCACCATTGTCTTCAGACCGCATCCGTTTGCTACGCGTATAATATTTTTAAAACAAACGTAACTTAGATTTCGTATATTTAGTTGCTATTTTACTTTTTTTACACAAAACTTTGTGATTTAAAATGCGGAAAGCTGTGCCAAGCGATGCCGAGGTATCCACCTCGCCCTTAGAAATTAAAATTCGAATGCTTACCGCGAAACAACAAAGTCTTTTTACGTTAATACAAAATATTTATGATTTAAGCACCGATTGTAGTGAGGAATCGGTGAAACGTACATTTATGATTCGGGTTAAATCATTAGAACAGACTCGCAGTGAGTATATTGAAGTGTCAGAACAGTTGAACCTCGCGATTCTAAGTTCCAATCCGAAGGCCGTTCCCGACTTCGCAACACTGCTTTCCTTCGATGAACTTTATTGCCATATTAAGTCTGTGGAAACCGACATATATAATGCTGCCAGCCAGTTAGTTAAAACAGAAACTACGCCTAGTTCTAAGAATTTCGATGCATTAAATAGAAAGCTGCCTGCTTTGGAGTTAGTATCATTCGATGGCTCGCCCCAAAAATGGGTTATGTTTTATGAAAATTTTACTACGCTTATACATAACAACCATAACTTAACTAACGCTGAAAAGGTCCAATATCTCATAGGAAAGTTGTCCGGTAAAGCGCTAAGCGTTTGTGCGGGAATCCCGCCTATTGCGAGTAACTACGTTATTTTATGGAACGCTCTTGTAGACAAATACCAGGATAAGCGGACACTAGCCACAATGTACCTGGAGCAAATGCTAAACTTTAAAGGCAGTCAGTCCCCTTCAAGTAACTCACTTGATTCATTTTTAGAACAATTCTGCACCGCTCAGTCCGCTTTAAAACAGTTAGACCTCGCTGATCTTTCTGATTTCATTATGACGCATATTGCCTTGTCTAAAATAGATAAAGAAACTCTCAACCTGTTTGAGCAAGCGCACCGCGATATAAAGCTGCCTACATTCGAGTTATTAACAAAATTTGTAAAAGAACAGAGTAAGATACACTTGCTTCGCAGTAGTGCCAGCACGACAAAGGTTTCTAATGTATATTCCAATGCTAAAACGCAAAACAAAACCTTTGCTTCACCATATAATAAACCGAACAATAAAGCTTCGGTACAAACATTTGTCACACAAAGTAATAATAATTATCCGAAATGCGCATTTTGTAAAAATGATAGTGTGCATCCACTGTATAGGTGTGATTCATTTTTGAAGCTGAACGGAATCGCTAGAAATAATTTTGTCCGCAGTAATAACTTATGTATAAATTGCTTAGGTTTTCATAATTTAAATGCGTGTCGTTCGTATAACAGATGCACTATTTGCAATCGTATGCATCATACACAGCTGCATTTAGATTCCATGCAGCAGCGGTTCGAACCCGCGACAGGTACCGCGGGAACAGGCAATTCTATCGCCGCTCGACAGCGGCCGCTAGCCGCCGCGGCGGCGACGTTTCAGTCTGACAGCCAGACACACTGTGCGGACGGCGCCGCGTCTCAGCAGATAGTGGCGCATGCGACACGCGGTTCGTCTAATTCACGCGATAACGAGTTTTATAAAGAGCTCCCGCCAGCAACGCTGCCCACATCGACACCGCGTTTTACGCGCGATAATGCCTCATTCACTTGTACAAAAAACTTGCCGAATTCAACAGTACTTCTGCCTAGTGCCGTTGTTTATGTATATAACGATGCAGGTGAACGCTATAAAATGAGGCTATTTTTAGATAGTGGTTCAATGAGTAACTTTATCACTAAAACATGTTGTGATCGGTTAAACTTAAACATTTCGCACGCACCTTCGACAGTAAAGGGCATAGGCCTCACGGAAAAACCTATTATAGGTTTCGCTAAGTTTACTATACATTCCCGCTTCGACGCGCGGTGTAGGTATACGATCAACGCACGGGTTATCGATACCATCACTGATAAACTACCTAACGGTTCTGTGAACACGAGCGAGCTACAACACCTTCGTAACCTGCCGTTAGCGGATGAAGCTTTCTACTCGCCCGCGGATATTGATTGCTTAATTAGCAGCGAATTATTCCCTTTTCTGTTGGGCTCACGAAGAGTAGTCGCCCCCGGTTCTTCAGTAGTTGGGGTCGAAACTTCGCTTGGATACGTAGTGATGGGAAGGGCTCACGGAATTTCTGATTCATTTTCAGATCACTCTAGGCGAAATCAATCATTTCACGCGAGGATAGAACCCTCGCTGGAAGACTTAACACAACGATTATGGGAGCTTGAATCTGTACCTAATAAAAACCATTTGAGCCCTGACGATGAGGTCTGCGAACAAATATTTAAAGATACGTTTTCACGCGATGACACTGGACGCTACACAGTGTCTCTTCCTTTCAAAAACGAACCGACTGAGCTCGGTCGCTCGGATCATATTGCCCGCAAACGCTTATTTAATTTAGAAAAACGCTTAAACGCTAATCCGGATCTACGCAAAGATTATAATTCTACGCTTCAAAGCTACCTCGACAACGGGTACCTTAAGAAAGAGATAAAACCCGCGCCCGGTCCTTGTTACTACATACCGCATCACGCCATCTACCGACCTGATAAGGTAACTTCTAAAACGCGAATTGTCTTAGACGCTAGCTGCAAAACCAGCCCGCTCAATAAATCTCTTAACGATATTTTGTATAAAGGCCCTAACCTACAGGCCAATATTTTTGACCTTCTAATTAACCTACGCTTGTTTAGCATCGCTTTATCGGCAGATATAGAAAAAATGTACTTTCAAATAAAATTAAACGAAAGACATCATAGTTTTCAACGCATTCTTTTTCGATTCAACTCTGAGGACGAGATTTCAACCTATTCGTTTTCCCGCGTCGCCTTCGGAGTTTCCAGTTCGGCATATTTAGCCATGCGCGTATTACGTCAACTAGCCGATGACGAATGTCACCGTTGGCCAGCTGCAGCTTGGGCTGCCAAGAACTGCTTCTACATGGACGATTATGTTGCATCTGTCCCATCAGTAGAAAAGGCAGAAGAGCTGTTTCACGAACTCACACAACTTTTCAACTCAGGCGGGTTCAATCTAGTAAAATGGGTGACTAATAGCACAAAATTAGCAGAACGCATTCCAATGGACAAACTGACGCCTAATATCGTTCAGTTTGGTGAAGAAAATAATATTAAAATTATAGGCCTTCTATGGGATATTACTGAAGATGCGTTCTATTTCAAGGTCAACGCTAATCGCTCCGCATGTACTAAACGCACCATACTTTCGGTAACAGCGAGACTTTTTGATCCGCTTTCATTACTCGGTCCTGTTACCGCGCTATTAAAATTACTCGTCCAGGAATGTTGGAAACGCAATCTGGACTGGGATGAAGAAGTTCCCGCTTGCATTGCTGACCAGTGGGTCCAGTTTCAAAATGAGCTTCACTTGTTAGAAAATATTAGAATCCCGCGGCATATAGGCATTTTTGAAAATTCTAAGCATATATCGCTGATTGGGTTTGCGGATGCTAGCTTACTGTGCTATGGTACTTCGGTGTACCTTCGAGTCAGTCAGAGTGACAGCGACGTGGGTCAAGTTACGCTCCTTTGTTCGAAATCAAAAGTGGCGTCTGCTAGCAATGTTGTCACTCTTCCGCGCCTCGAACTTTGTGCTGCTTTATTATTATCAAATCTAATGGTTGCAGTGCGCGACTCAATCAGTGAACGCGTTCATATAAACGAAATTATTGCATTTTCAGATTCTACCGTGACGCTTTCTTGGATTCGTGCTCCGCCATATAAATTTCAAATTTTTGTCGCTAATCGAATTTCCGCTATAAATGAAAACTTGCCCGCACGGCACTGGTATCATGTAAAGGGTACTGAAAATCCAGCTGACATCATTTCGAGGCCCGTCATGCCTAGTAAACTTGTAAATAATGAGCTGTGGTTCCGCGGCCCTGCCTGGCTCGCTAACCCTCTCTACGACTGGCCTATTCAACCCGATAACACGTTATCGCTGACAGACTTGCCGGAAATTAAAGCGTCTGTTTTTACGGTTCCGTCGGTTAATACAGAAACTAAGGACGTCTTACTTGAATTAGCTACCCGCGTGTCCAAATGGAATAAATATTTACACACTGTAGTATACGTCCTCAGATTTGCAAAAATATTAAAGTCGAGATTAATTATAACCGTTCAAGATTTGGAAGTCGCAGAAAAATATATAATAAAATCGGTTCAGAAACGCCATTTTGGTTCAAATAATATTCCCGCGCTACAAAAATTGAATTCTTTTCTAGATAGAGATAATATTATAAGAGTAGGAGGACGTTTAAATAACGCTAAGCTGGAGTTTTCGCAAAAACATCCGATAATTTTGCCCGCTAAAGAACCTGTAGTATTATTGTTAGTTGACCACGCACATATTGTGAATGCTCACGCAGGCCCCAGTCTGCTTCTAGCTTTACTTAGGCAACATTATTGGATTATTGCTGCTAGAAGCATGATACGTAGGCGCGTTCAAAATTGCAATGCTTGTTTTAGAGTAAAACCTAAAAATACGTTCCCTATAATGGGGGATTTGCCTAGTTGTAGAGTCAGTGAAGTAAAATCATTTGTTTTTACGGCGGTTGATTATATGGGCCCTCTATTTGTTACGCCTTATCGCCGACGAGGGGTGAAGAGCCTCAAGGCGTATGTTTGTTTATTTATTTGTTTAACGACTAAAGCTTTACATCTCGAGCTAGTTTCGGATTTAACTTCTGAAATGTTTCTGGCAGCATTTAAACGCTTTATCAGTCGCCGTGGACCCGTTTCAATAATTTTGAGTGATGGAGGTACTAATTTTGTCGGCGCCAAAAGAAAACTTGATGAATTGCATACGCATTTAATGTCAGAAAGTCACAATAAATATCTTGGTGAGAACTTAGCTGATTTGCATATACAGTTCAAACGAAACCCTCCGCTTGCTCCTCATTTCGGTGGCATATACGAGAGCAATATAAAGTCAGTCAAAACTCACCTAAAAAGAGTTATAGGCAATCAAATTTTGACCTATGAAGAGCTAAGTACCGTGTTGGTACAAATTGAAGGCATTTTAAATAGTCGCCCTCTATCAGTTCTTTCATCCGACCCTGCTGAGTTGGAAGCACTTACGCCGGCTCATTTTTTAAACGTAACTCCGCTTAAATATCTTCCTGCACAAGATGTTATCAATGTTGATGATAACAGACTTAGTCGCTATGAATTAATGAACAAGCTTGTTCAATCCTATTGGGTTAGATTTAAACTTGAATATTTAGCTGGGCTGCAAAGCAGACAGAAATGGAATACTCCATCTAACCCTGTCCAAAAGGGA
Source organism: Apeira syringaria (assembly GCA_934044485.1). Taxonomy (NCBI): domain Eukaryota; kingdom Metazoa; phylum Arthropoda; class Insecta; order Lepidoptera; family Geometridae; genus Apeira; species Apeira syringaria. Next base: position 15,493,618 of record OW203658.1, read on the forward strand.
CTAATTGTCATTATAAAAGATGATAATTCTGCTCCACTGAATTGGCCAATAGGGATCATCGAAGATCTATATCCTGGTAAGGACGGCGTGAGTAGGGTAGCCAAAATCAAAACTAAAACCGGACATTATGTCCGAAGTGTTCATCGACTGTGTCCGCTTCCGCTTCAATAAACTTTCTCCGAGTAACAAAACTGTATAGATTCGTTTTTATTTTTAATTAGTATTATTAATTATAATTTTCGCTTTCCATTTCATTTTTTTTTTTTTTTTGTGATCTTCTGAAGGCATTCCTTCAGCCCGGGGAATAATGGTGACGCCGTCACGTATGTTTTTATTTTTTTTTGATAAATCATTTCGTTTTTGCATTTTTATTTACACACTCAAACACAATATATATTATCCTATAAGATCCTTCCTCCCGATACATTCCTAAACGAAACGCAAAATGACGTCAGAGGCATCCGCTTTATGAATGAAGTGAGAAACCGGCCGCACGCACCTAACTTCAGTGCTGAATGTGAAAAAGAAAAGTTTGTCAATTCAACGTCACCGCGCCGCTCGCAAGCAAAAAACTAACTCGTGCTATACCACACAAAACTAAAGACAGTGTTAAACAAAACAGAACAGAACGAACGAAACAGAAATAGAAGCAGTTATCGAACAAAAGTTAACTACATATTTGGACTATGGTGAATTTGCCGAACCAGCAGAGATAGAGAAGGAGCTTACGGGTAAGCGTTTCGTACTCTTATTTCCCAGCCTTATCAAATCCAAATTATCCACCACATACTAACAAACACATTTAGTAACATACATTTCCAAAATAATACAGTGATTTAAAGTCTAGCTAAATCGCTACAATCATAATAAATGATATCCACTGTATGTACAAATTTATTTATTATTAAATAAAGCCAGGATGGGTTTGCAGAACCAGAAAGTCATTAACAATTTATTGCATAACCATTCTTAGTATATATCAGACCATCTTGTTTGTCCAGAATGCTCACAACGGCACCCAGAATCTTGGTTTGATATAGAGGTAATATTCAGAACTGTTATGAAAAATACAGTATAGGACTACAATAAGTCTATCCTGATTTACCTGGTAAGATAGCTATAGCTATCATTTACCTTTTTTCCATTTTTCCTTTTCATCAACAGTTTGAAATCCAAAGTGTGTCTTTCCCGGTTTTTCATATTCTTTCTCTTTTGTAGCCGTGTCCGTGCTTAGTAATCGTCTGCAAACTCGCTGATTCGGCTTTTTGATTTGAAGAAATTTATAAATACTTTTGCGTAATGCCATTGGAGTACGTTTTCTGGAAAACTTGCACAATACACACAAACTATATTATGATGCTGACGCATACAATACACTACAGCTACACGCGATACTATACCCAAGTCCCCAACCCACCCATTACCCTGTTCTGTTCCAAAATCTTATTATTGTTAATTTTTGTAAACAATGAAATGTCTTGTGAAAATGTCACAGTGTTGCTAGATGACCGTGTGAATTTCCCCCCAACCTTATTCAAAATTCCCCCGAAAATTAGCTTTTTAGAATAAAATACCCCCAAAACCATTTTTATTTGTTTTTAACCGACTTCAAAAAAGGAGGATGTTCTCTATTCGACTCGAATGTTTTTTATGTTTCTTACCGCGTTAATTTCGTCTGAGTGAATGGATTTTGATCGTACTTTATTATTTGAAAGCTGGTGCTTCCCGTGTGGTCCCATTTCAATATCATTAGAATCGGTCAAGCGGTTTTTGAGTTATACTCCTATAACTTAAAAGTGCAATAACAATTGATCCCTGAGAGTAGCAAAGGTCACTGAAAACGGTGACAAAAAATTACCAAAAAATGGAACTGTCTTCAACACTCAAAAGTATGAAATAACTTGTCGAAATCGGTACCATGCTCACAAAATTTTGATATTGGTTACTTTTGAACTATCATAGTACCGACTTCAACAAGTTATTTCATACCTTCTGAGTGTTACATTTTTTGGTAAAAAAAAATTCTATAGGTCTGCACACATACAATGCGTAACGTGCGCGTATATAAATGTACTCTATGGCGCGTATCGGGCGCGTTGGCGGATCCGAGCAATCTGTTATACACTTTGGAATTAGACGGCGTTCACACCGCACGCGAAGCTTGCGCATCGCAGTTCCGACGCGTGTCGTTGGGAACGTCTCCATTTACTTCCATCTAGTGTTGAGTAGGGCAAACAAGAGGCGGTATATTTATCCCGCACATGAAGTCAAAGATTATGAGTGGCTCGAAATTTACTTTCATAGTGTACTACTTCAAACTTAATGTCTCGGCAGTCGAGAAATTACATTATTTACTCTCCGCGTGCGTAAAACTATACGATGAGAGAGAGAGAGCGAGACGCAAGCTACAAGTTACAATAGTACGCCATTCTAAAATGAGCATTACATGCCCGTGATTTGAGTCTCGAGCGAGAGGGAAGACGTTGACATTACTAAATACTGTGAGGCGGGCATTGAAGTGACTGTTTAGATTTGAAGTATATTGATTCCATTATAAGTGTTTAACATGTGTTTTGTAATTTCATTCATGAGCTTTTTCAATATATCCTTTAAATATATTTATATATGTACCTACTAAAATCAATTGTTACATATTACTTTGCAATACTGCTTACTAATATTCCTTTAATTTTGACTGACAGACAGACCGTAATGTACTGCCATAATGTCAAATGTGAAAAATGTACCCGTAGCTTCAAACGTCCCACAGCGCTTCAGTACGCCTCGTCCATGTTCCAAGCCTCATTGGCCTCAGCTCATTTGAGGTGGGCTGGGACATTGTACTTAGTACTAAAATGAGGCTACTCTTACAATCTCATTTTCATTTCGTGCCCTACCCAACACTACTTCCATCCAAGCAATAGACGAATGAATTAATCATAGAGTAATGTAATACACTGGAACGAATTGAATGATTACAGAATGAATGAATAAACGATTTTATTAGCAAGTAATGTAGTTTAATGTTTGAAATGAAAGCAAGTAAGTAAATAATGATGGGAAATATGTTTGTGGTAGAATGATTAAGGTACAAAAAAAACATTTAAAATATCTCCCAAGTTAATTTTTTTTCCCCCAAAGAAACTTTCCCACCAAATCTCCCCCCGAAGTTCAAAAAACCCCCAAAATTGCAGGGTATCCCCCCCCATCTGGCAACGCTGAAATGTCATGCAAAACAGAGGTAAGAGCACAGACTATTTAGAGATACTGTTTTCGGTAAGAGGTGTGACCATAGATAAAGTAGTTTCAATCTACAGGGCTGCGTTCAGGAGCTTCTTCGGCCAAATATTGATCGATGTCTCATGAACGGCTTTTTTTTAAAATTTGGAATAGGCAGGCGTTTGTTAGTTAACAACTAGTCTCGTTCCCATTATAATACGTAATCATATTATAATACTTGAAAAGTGTGATTTTTTATAATAAAAGTTACCTATTCTATTTATGAATTTTGTCAAATATTTATATATTCATTAGTTCAAAACATTAGATGTGGATGTGTAGTTGCTTATTATCGATATCGAAATATCAAGCAGTGCGCACAGTAAAAATAAGTAACTCGGTTGGTCACATAGCGCCACTATCTAGTAAAGCGCTAAAAAAATATAAAAAGAACTAAGAGCGAGATTATCGATGAACTAGTTCGCATAGTTCACCTAAAGGAGCGCTCTTCCCACCTACGTCATTCGCGAACTACCCAAGACTAGTAATTGCCGACTTTTGTCTGTGGTTGTTTACAATACACATAAATTGTACGGTGTACCACAAATTTAATTCAGGTAAATATGTTATTCATTCAGCACTCTATTTAGTTTGTGATCTTATGAGATGAGATATGAAAACTCAATCTGCCAACCCCGATTCTACCTGTTACTTGTCTGCTCTACCCCTAGAGTTTATATAAAAAGCCGGAGGAGCGGAGGGAGAGCAGCCCTCGCCCGCCGTAATAAAGCGCAGACATCATTCAAGTGAGCCGTAGCGGCTGAGCCTGGACCAAAAAACCGTAGCTGCGGAGGCGAACATTGAAGTCTGTGCTTTGTTACGCAATGGCGGAGGGGCTGCACCACAAACTAAATAGAGGACTGCGCAGGCTGCACTTTCCGCAGCGCCGGAGCAGTCACAAAATATAAACTCAAGGCATAACCACAATTTTTTTTTCTAAATCTTAAACTAAAGCCAAAAAGGGGTGTTGTCGTTCATAGGAGGGGTCAAACCCTCTCGCCCCCTCCCCCCTTTTCCCATCCCCAAAATCAATGTTTGAAAGTAGTGATGTTAGAAATTTTAAAAAATATTCCAGAAAGGCGGGGGTTTTGTAACTTTTCCTTCACAGGGGGAGGCCTGCCCCTCCGCCATCCCTCCCACTTAAAATCGATGTTTCATAAACTAAAGTTGAACCCAATATCTGTTGGCAGGGAAAGGGTACGGGCCTAAAATAATTCTTAGATGTTTAATTGAATCATAGTGATGTGTTTTTTTACAAAAGCATAATATAACACAAAAAGCTATCAGTTTATGATTTCAGATTAAAAATTACATTAACATCAATGATATTTTACTAAAGATGATGTATATTCATACAGCGCTGTGCTCAGATTTTGTTCCTTTACGACATAAACATGCTTACTGCAACACATTATACGGTACAAATAATATAGAAAAGGATAGCTATATGTTTAGGCTTGCGCTTGAAATACGCATCATAATGAAAATTACTCCAATTGATTTAATTTTGCTGCGTTTCAGCACGCTTGTGCGTCATCTACGTCATATAAACATTTAATATCATTGATTATCATGGAACTTGAATCCTGTTATCAGAATAACCCTGTCTCACCCTGTGGCTCTTACATAAATCTCATCTGATCAAAATAAACAAAAGATATGTAATTTAATCCATTGATAGTTTACCTAACTTGAATGTCATTTATTCATTAAATTTAAGTTAAACTACTTCTAAGTAATTGTGTAGAGCCAATAAGATGTGGTTTCATTCAGTATTTTATGCATAGGTAGTTCTCAAAGCATGCTCATACTACCATTATCATCCTTTGAGAATATTGTGTACATTTATTTTATTAATACTATAATTATATTAGTGCAATACATTATAAATGAATGACTTCATAGTATTAATTGTTTGTGGCATTATAGACTCTAAACCTAGGTATTGTCAATAATGAGAGGTATGAGTTAAGACAATTTGATAGACTTATGTTATGTATGAAACTGCAAAGTATACATAGTTTTGAAAATGAAACCATTTCCAAATTGAGTGACAGTGAAGTAAGTTTAAATTTTCATGCTTAGTGATTATCTGTTTAACAGGTCCATGAAGAGAAGATTCTCAATTTGTTTGGTTTTTTTGCTATTTACCTCAGAACTATGTTTGTTAGATCAGAACTCCGTCATCTGTGTTTCAAACAATTTGAAATAACATTTTGACATTTAGTGTATGGAGAATTTAATAATGTGTACTACCAATTTGATCCTATAAAAATGTCTTTTATCTGAAATTATTTTAAGTAAGTATGAACATTTGCATACATGGCGTTATATGTATATATATATAGTTTGTTACCTCAAAATTGCATTATTTATAGACTGATTTGAACAATTCTTTTCACTTGAATTTGAAGTTCCACAAAAATTACATGAAAATTGGCTTAGTAGGTATATATTTTAATTTTCAATAAATTGTTGAATATTTTCATATGGAAGTGGGTTATATATATCTTAAACTAGGTTATTATTATAGATAATTTTCTTGATTTTTCATAACTTCCCGAGTCCTTCACATTGAATTAGTTCACGTTTGATTTGAAATACATATTTTTTTAGACATGTATAGAATTCACCAAGTGGAACACTTCCGTCAATTGTACAACTGGGACTGCGGAGTTTCCTGTGTCCTGATGTTGCTACCAGCCGATCAGAGACTCTATTTCCTCAGTAATTTCACCAAGATATGCTCAGAGGAAGGGTTTGGCCAATCTACTTGGACTATTGACTTGTGTTACTTATTGAAAAGGTAATTTAGGTTTTATATACATTTAGTTATTTTCTTTAGGTTTCAAATTTCTTGCTAATTCCCTTTGGAAGGTGGAAGTTATTAAGTTATATCTAATCGCCGCCATCTTGATTTGATGTTGATTCCTGAACCTTAGTAAGGAAGTTCAAAATGCATTCCGAAAGGGGTATAAACTACAATACACAATTATCTTGATGATAGCCCTGTGAGAGGTGGTGAAATAGGCCAGCCTTAGTATTTTAGGGGTCTTGCAAATGCCCAAACAGCATCTAGACTAATTGTTAATTAATGTAACTCTAGATTGAAGCCCATAGGCACTCAGTTGTCATTGCCACATGCAATCAACCATTCAGGTAGCTACTGCAGGTTTGCTAAACCGCATTGGTGCACAATCACTGCTCAACTTCGAGACAGATGATAATGATTTATATTCTGCACAGGTTCAGCATTAAACATCACATGTACACCACGAAACTCGGAGTAAACGAAGACTATAAGAAGCATGGGTATTACAATAAGATTATCGATCTGGTAAATATAAATATACCTACATAGTATTTATGAATGTTTAATAATTTTTAAAAACAGGTAACGATTTATGTATTGTTGTAATAATAAAAAAGTTAAAAACTACTTCACCAATAAATAAAAAATCTGTCAAAAGATTCCCCTTTTTACTTGCTACATTATCACAAAGTGGAATTGTGTTACTTTTTCCATGAAAAAACTTATGTATAATCTATTAGGGCAGTGTTCTAATTAAAATATCCATCACAATTCCTGTCGTTTGAATAGCGGTAGGCGACAGCGGTGTTAAATTTTAAAATGTACATAGATCAGTCTGAGCTAAGAGTTGCATCATAAACATTTGTCATGTTGTGATCTGGCGAGGACCGTGAGCGCGTGCAGCGGCGCTTCCAGCAAGCTGCCGCCTACGGAGTAGCGGTGACCGAGGAGCCCAGCTCCAGGGAGCGGCTGCTGCAGCACTTGGAACGTGGCGGGGGCGCGGGGGGGCCGGTACTGCTGCTGGTGGACGCCGGGCTGCTGTTGTGCGACCTCTGCAAGCATAACAAGCTCAAGGCGGAATTCAGGTCTGCTACATACAAATATATCGAGTTCTGAAAGCCCTATTAATTTATTTCTGTGTTTTATATTGAAGTGATGACAGCCCATCGGTGGAAACATCTGTTGTCAGACTGATAGTCGCTGGTTCTATCCTCGCTGGCTGCTAGACCTTCCCCTGAAGATATAATTCAGTGTGGTAAGGTATAGGTCCTTTTTTTATGCAGTCAAAAGCACATACATGGTAAATTACCAATTACAAAATACAAATAGTCAAAAATAAGAAATGAAAACTAATAAAAGTGTAGATAAAATAAAATTGGTAATAAATAAAAATTGTTTTCTAACTTTTATAGCTAGCTATCACTATCTGTTTGAAAATCTGTCACACATGGTATGTTCGTACAGCTCTCCTTAGGAGGCAGTTAATATCCTAGAGTTAGCGTGATTCCGCCTTCGACCACATTGTCACCGACCATAAAACCAAATAGTGTTCGAAGCCTACATCTAATAATAGATGAAAATAATCTTAGCTATACTCCACAGACGGTGCTTCGGCGGCGGGTACAGAGGGCACTACATACTACTAGTAGGATACAGCGCGAGAACCAACAAGTTCCTGTACCACGATCCTGCGTTGTCTCCCAGACTTTGCGCGTTATCCTACACGCAAATGGACCGCGCTAGGACGGCTGCAGGAACCGACAATGACTGTATACTGGTTTACACAGATAGTGATAGCTCATGACATGACGAACCCTTTATTGAATATTTTAGTAAATTTTAATAATAGAAAATAATATATTGTGACTAGTGAGTGACTGATCTGTGCTCGTCTCGCAATCTATAAAATGGCACTATGAACGAACCTATGTTTAGTGTGGAATTGCCCTTGTAAAGACTTTATTTATACTTTATAGATGACCATTATCCCAAATAATAGTCAATGACGATATGGTTGAAGGCAGAATCACGATAGGTTTGAGATGACTCGGGGGGTTTCAAGGACTGCTGAAAAAATACTGCGTGTTTGTAAACAGTTTTTAAAAATTTTATAATTGGCCCGCCCGGCGCTTTTTAGTCTACCACCATGCTAGGAGTTTGACTTCCGGTGAAGCCGTTGGTAGGGTGAAAGGGTCGAACCAGCGCGTCCGTTAGGTTGGCAGTCGACGCTCACATCGCTTCTAAGGCACAAAGTTAAAAACCAAATTTTTATAAATGTAAACCGCGGGGGGAGCTTCGGCTGTCGAACTGACGGAAACTGGTTCGATACCCAACAGCGGCTCGAGCTTCCGGCGAAGGTGACACCGTTATGCAGTTACAATAGCTGCCATTTTGTTATGCTTATATCTGAATTGTCGTATTATGTAAATGTACCGATGTTATGACACCCGTAGGCTGTGCTTACACTTACTTAAAAAATATTTTAAAATATTATTGCTAAGTACCTTGGCGACAATGTTTCTCTGAGAGCTTTCCCAGCAAGGCTCTTGTACAATTAATCTTGTGAATTACTAGCTGTCCACGCTAATTTAGTTTCGCGTTTTATATAACTCTAATGTTAAACTCTAAAGCTCTAAATGTTTGATATTGTTGTGACTTGCATTTCAATATACATGGTTATGTACATTATTATGAAATCGAAATTATATAGGTACTTATGCCTATAAATTAAGTGGGTAGATATGTAATGACCCAAATTGTGTGATATAAATGTAATAAATAATGTTCAATTGTTTTTATGATAATAAATATTATACAAATTTGAAATTTTTCACACCGCGGGTTTTATTTTGCATATACCTACCTAATAGTATAGTGTTTATGGTTATGTATATGTTAATTATAATGGTTTGGAACCGTAGAAAGAGAATAATCCCTCTAGGTTTTAGACGTCAGATGATGGTTGCATTTATGATCTACTCTGTGATGGATCGCTGATTTTAGCTTTGGAAATAAATGGTTCTTAAGACGATGTGATTATAAAGTCTTCTTCCTTATCCCACGCTGGTAGCAGCCACATATTTTCCTCTTCCAATCTAGATCATTCTTGAGAATAAGGGAGTTAAAAAGCAATTATATCTGTATATTTTGCATATATCAATTCCTTGATAAATATGCTATAACGATATGGGGTAATGGAGCCGACATTAAAAGCGTTCTGCGATCTCAAAAAAAAGCATTAAGAATAATGTTTCGCTTACGAAAACGGACATCAGTAAGGGACCATTTCAAAAAAATAAAATTAAAAATATTTCTATTTCTATTTTTTCCTTCAAATATTAATTGAACGTAAGTTCCGTCTAGCGTGTTGTTAATGCCATAACACTCTTGAAACAAAATTAAAATGAACAAACTACATAAATATAAGGTACAATAAAATTACCAATGCAGGATACAGTCCGACACCGAGCTCGAGGCAAAAACATCCTGGTTAGATTCTCTCCAAATAGTCAAAGAGCAAACATCCTTAGGGCCCACTTACGGACCACTCTGGTACCGGGACAAGTCGATCCGATAACTCCCTGTCCTGGCGACAGCTCAAGCTGAGGTCCGAACCTCAGTGGTGCCCTTGAGCTAGTCGCCTCGTCCTCTCCTAGTGGCACAGCGCCGTCAGCGCTAGCCTCACTAGGCGGTGCGCCTTCTGCGCCCGCACAAATACCGGGCTGAGCACCATCTGTGCTCGCCCCCCCTCCGGTGAAGCTGTAAATGCCGGTAGAGGCAAACAGCATTAGTCCGTTAGAAAAAAAAAAAAAAAAAAAAAAACGCAGTGCGTGCAACACGGAGTTTGACACAGATTAGAAACTAGCTTTGAAATCTATGGAATAGATAGCCACATGCTCAGTCAATTTTATTTCTATGGCCGGGGGCTCCCCTACAAACCTATGTATATCCTATATATTCAAGATGGTACCTATATATTATGGCTCCTATCAGACCGGATAAAATTTATTTTTATTAGGTACTTATGTGAATATTGCAAAATTGAATTGTATGCTATGTTATATAAATTATTTTGGATTTTCACGCGCTGTATTTTGTCCATGACCGGGGAATCCCCTGTATACAACAAGGCCATATTAAAAAATGTAAATTTGTTAATATGGACTTTAAGGTTTGACCCTAAGGTTGAATATGCTAATAAGCGTCGATGTTCGTGATAACATACCTAAATTATTGAGTTTCGTAAGTGGGATGGGATTGGGGCCAGGCCAAATGTCGTCGTCCTATGATTATTGAGGCTCCTCCCTACTCTACAATTTTTGTTAACGTAGGTATCTAAATTCTAAAAAGTAGGTACTTACCTATAATTATATGTTCCATTGTTTAGGTAGGTACTGTGGTAGGTACTTATAAAAACTGTGCAATGTATGTTTTATAAGTAGGTAGTTAACTACTATGTTAACTTCTAATGTGTTATGGTTTTCAGGTAGGGAAGTTGGTAGGTACGATGCCCTGAAAGGATAAGTAAATAACCGTCGCGTCAGTTGTATACATAACTTGTGCAGTTTATTAGTTAGGTAGGTACCTACCTACTACAATATTTTTGAACCTGACGCAAAAATAAGATTGTTTTAAATTAGAGGTGTGTAGGTACTGTCCTATTCCATTCAAATTTGATACATGTCATGTCATAATGCGTGGAAATAAAGCGCAATTTGGGACACACGGTACCCATGTTATGGCTCGGACGTGGTTCTGAGGCTGAAATCTATAGATCGAACTTTGACTGTGCCTAGGCACAAAGATCAACTTTGAGAAAATTGAAATTTATTAACATGACTTTCGTCATAGGCTAAGCATTTGCTAAGAAAAGTTTAAGTCGTCGAAAATGACGACTGAGGGAATACTTAGATGTTACCTGTTTAGAACTAAAAATATGATATTATGACCATAGCATAAACAAACTACACCAATGCGTTTCGATTTTTCTGACAGCTTAGGAATAAAGTAAAAAAAATAAATTTGACTCATATATTTCTTTTTTTTTAAAGCCCGCTCTTTGTGTATTACCAGCGCTTTAGGTTGACTTGTACAAATTAATGCCTTATATAAGCTTCTATCCGAATAACGATAAGTACTTGAATAACTGAATACCTATTATATTTTCAGATAAAAACCAAAGATCTGCCAACATTTTATCTCTATGTATTTTTGAAATCTATAAAAGGGAAATTTTATTGTAAGAAGCAATATCGAAACGTTTCTCCGTCACACCACAGAATAGAGTGAAATATCTGTGCCTTGACACTTTTCACATGCCTAGCTATTGCTAAGCATTTGCATAGCATCACAGGGACTATAAATTCGAAGCCTAAGTATTTGCTGAGTATTTGCTTAGCAAAGTTCGCTGTAAGCAAAGACTGAGCTAAGTCCAAGTACGATTTATAGATTTCAGTGACTGACTCATAACAAAAAAATCCAATAATGGTCATCACAATTTATTGTTTTAAATGCGGTCTATTAGTGTCCTCTCCACCTATGTATGACACAACAAATATATTAGGTACCTACCTATAGTAGGGCTAAGTAAGTATATAGAGATACAAAGTTTACATAGTAGGTACCTACCTATCTTTGTTTAGAATGTTTTTACCTACTTGTTTCAAATTCATTCTAAAGATGAGATCACTTAAGTACTTGTTTATATAGGTATATATAAATACCAACAGGTTGGAGTTTTTTGTTCCCACCCGAAGGGAAACTACCTTAAATAGGTACTGAAGATAGAAAATTTAGGATAGGAAAATTAATTTATATCAAAAAAGAAACGAATCTGTATTCTAATATTTTTTGATAATGCTTGCCACACTCTGGAACCGAAACGGCGAAAATCCGAAAAAATAACAACCTGTACCTACTATACTATTGTATAATGGCATCTATCGATAGGGTCCATCATAAGAATCAAATCTCTCTAACACAGTAAATTAAATGAAAGGAAATGTGACATGTGGTAAAGCACTTTTAATCAATCGTCCATCAGAGTCGGTAATTATCTTTGACATCATTATTAAAATTCTTCTCAGAACTTCGCCTTTGCCGGTCCCAAACCCGGATGAGAAAGGAGGAGGGTTGCAGTGGAAGCGACAAGTCCAACTGTAAAATGTCAACGCCAAGCATCGGGCGGCGGAAAATAGCCCGTGTGCTCTATTAAACTCATGGAGCGGTTAACAGTGGCCACGGGGGATTAAATCTCCTTGAAAAGACCGACTTGGAAGGATTTGGGAACCCACCACGCTTATCTACCAAGAAAATCACTCATGGAATCAATGATTACAGAATGCAGTTTGTCAAGCGACCCGACTGACGCTCGGCGCCCGTCGGTAGCCGGGCCGGCGGGTGTGAAATTGGTTACCTACCGTTGTTGATCAGAACTTAAAGGCTAGCTCGACTACAGTAAGAAGACTTTCAAACAGTGTATCGAAGTCATTGCCCTATGTCCTAATCAGATAACAGCATCGAATTGGTGCTTGGCACGTGAGAGCCTAACTTGAACCGGAAAAGATAGAGATTGTGGAGAAAGAGATGAATAACCATAAGTTGTTACTCTTTGGATTAAGCGAAACACATATGAGCGGGCAGGGACATTTCAACACTTCCTCCGATAACACCATGTACGTCTCGGGCTCTGAAAACGAGAGAAGAAATGGGGTTGTATTTGTCCTTCCACCACATGTCAATAGATGTGTTTTAGGCTATCATCCAGTGTCTGACAGAATTATAACCCTGAAACTTAATATTCAAGCTTGCATTTTAAGCATCGTGCAGATATACGCACCAACTAAACTGGCGGATGAAAATAGCATTGTGCGTTTGAGCAACAGACACGTTGAGACAAATATCAGATCGAGAAATCACTATGATTACAGGAGATGGAATGCTAAGATCTGTTATGCTATGCGAAGATACATCAACTGATGTTCACATTCGTAACATAGTGGGAAAGTTCGGACTCGGAACTAGGAATGATCGTGATGACAAACTAATTGTATTGAAAAACAATTCAGTATTATGAACTCCTTTTTTCAACAACATACACGGCGTCTATATACTTGAAGATCTCCTGGTGTATCGACACCAATACCGATAGGAATCAGATTGACTACATTTTAGTAAACAGTCTGACTCCGAGGTTGTATCTATATAATTATATACCTACTAGTCTGGCCATAAACACTATTGCATAAAGTCTTCTTTTAAGATTTTAATTATTTTGAATTTGGAACGCGTTTATTATTTGTAAAACTTTTTCTAATTCGCGCAATATTACATATTTTTTCGTTTTCAATATCAAATCATAATATGGATTGGGGTATTACAGAAAATAGGATTGCAGTATATAGCCTTGCACAAAGTGGGTATGGAGCCGTCGTCGGTCATATTCCAGACACTTACAAAGATTGGTAGCAGCCGTAGGGTTCGTGTATCGTACTATCAACCGATACAACAACACTTCCTCTGTCGAAGACCATAAAATATCGGGGAGGCCGTGTGCTGTTAGAACTGCAAAGGATGTTAATGCTTCTGTTCTGCCTCTTTTTAAAAACGCTTCTGTCGCGATACGCAGGTGACCGATGAAAAAAATTCTCGATTGAAGAGCACTACAATAAGCAAAATGATCAAGTGTACGATCACAGTTTTATAGAAGCTGCTCATGTGGTCGGAAAGGTACAACGTACTCAACATCCTGCGACAGTGATGGTTTGGTGCGGCGTGTCTTATAATTTTTTGTAAAAAGGAGTGAAAGCTTCAGCAAAGTGTATCAAGAGACAGTCTTGGATCATGTTGTGAAACCTCTCAGCAATACTCTTTTTAAAAATATACCGTGGACTTTCCAGCAGGACTCTGCACCTGGTCACAAGGTACGAACTACCCAAGCCGGGCTTGAAACCAACGTATCGGACTTTATAAGAGCTGAAGGCTGGCTCTCATCTAGCCCAGACCTGAAACCTTTAGACTATGAATTATGGTCAGTTTTAAAGGTCATGGCCTGCTCTAAACGACACGGCGACATCAAGTCTCTTAAAAAATCTCTGGAGCCAGCAATGGTGAAATTTCCCATTGTAACAGTGCGTAAGTCCATAGATTCGTGGCCAAAGAGATTGAAAGCCTGTATAAAAGCCAAAGGTGGGCATTTCAAGTAGAATATTCTTTTACTTTTTGCTGAGACTTTAATAGATATGTAAATAAATAAGTTTTAGTAATATTACATTACTTCATAAAAAAATCATATTCATTTGTAACTGAACTTATGGTCGGACTAGGTATACATATATTATACCTACCTAAGTGTTATAAATTCTCTAAGACCTAAGTAGGTACAGGCGTAAGTATTAAATACATACATAGGTATAATCTGTCGGTACTTTACATACAAAAATTATAAACCTTCGCATAAACTGACTTAAGAAAATTGTACACTTTCAAAATACTTAATAAATCTGTGAAGATTAATTATTGTGTACCTATTCAGTTTCCAAGTACCTATAGGTACTTCCAATAATTATTATAATTTGTATTAATTTATAAGCAACATACCTACAATCACACAAGAAGTTCCATAGCTAATATATGTAAAATATTCTTATAATATAAGTATGCTGTAAGTAGTAACAATTATTTACTAACATTGAAACATCAAGCATTAAAGGCTTGATATCAAGATAATATAAAACCAATATCATTGGAAAATACAGTACCTAAGATTCGTTAACAAAGGTATAAAAAATATAGGACTGGTGCGTGAATTACTTTCCAAGTATATTATTAAATATACCTATTATGTAGAAAGTAAGGTTAAAATAATAATTCTTGGCTTAGTTGGTATGATATAAAAAATGTAAATGTACCGAACTAATTAACAAAATGTGATCCAATATACAGCAAAAATATATTTTTATACACATGGTACATTTAGGTACATGAAAATGAAAACATAGGTACACATAATTGTTTTTGGTAACGATCAACAATGTTGCCAAATTTCTATAAACGTAGGTACCTACTGCTGCTGATTTAGATTCTGGATTCTGTGGTATTGGGGAATTAATATAACTATGGAATATTCTGTAATCATGAACCTTCTACTCTATAGGTATCTATCGCATTTTCATTTTGACTCTCGTGTAGAGCAGTAACCGCGAGTTTTCTTATTTATTTTACATAATTTTCCGAATATCATTCAAGTGTTTAACAGTGTTTCTATGATTATTTTAAAATGATGGTGTTTGTTATAAATTAAATATACCTATATAATATGGGGCTGTCCAATAATACTGCAAAATGGTTTACAGCAATGTTTAGAGACGTTAACTGAAAAACTTTTGTTCTTTAACTTCAATTATAGTACGCAAAATTACTTTTGCAGTAGCTCCCGTGAAATAAATAAGTATTAATAGGCATGAGAAATATTAACTGCGGATGCATAATGTGATGAGTTTGTATGGTGAAGTTGTAGAACAAAAGTTGTTAAATTGTTGGCTCTGAACACTACTGTGACGCATTGTGCATTATTATTTGTTAACCTTTTATATAGCCTTTTGAGCTTTAGGAAAAGTTAAAAACACACTGAAATTGTGAGTGGGAAATATTTGCTTAAAGGTAAGAAAGTATTTAAAAGTCTGCATTTCGTATTACTTCAGATTACACAGTACAATTATTTTGCCATAGGCTATTATTATATTACTTATATAAATATTTCCTATAATTATGACTGGTTGATTGAGTCTTATTACTTAGATAAATTTGTAATCTCTTGTTCTTTTTATTTTTCATGCAATCTTAGTAAACTAATGTTGAACTAAAACCACGTGGTATAAGCATCCTAACATACCTACAGAATATAGATACCATATAGATTGTAGGTACTTCTCTTATATATATATATATATACCTACAAAGTACCTTACACCTATACAAGTGTGTTAAATAATTATTAAACAATTAAAAGGCTTTACATCGCCAAGTAACTTTATGCTAGTTCATGAAGAGTGACGATAGGCTGTAGGTTATGTGTTCCAGCTACATTTAAAATCTTAGTGTATAACTTATATTTAAGTAGTTAGGTAAGTATATTAGTTATAATTTTTATGCCTAATTATTTATTTTGTAATTATAAAACTTCAAATTATAGAGCAGTTTAACAAGGTACTAACTTTAGCTTTTGCAATAGGTACCTATTACTTAAAATTGCGTACTTACCTACCTAATCCATTTCTTAAAAAAACGTAGAAAGTAAACAATATAACTTTACATTAATTAACTCCCACATAGAAACTAGTTGTAAATCGTTAATAATATTCTTGAACATAGTCTACTTAGAACAATGATATTATGTAAAACATCATTGTAGGTATATATTCTAGGACTTAGTCTTGAAATTTAAACGTCATCTCACATAGGTATTAGGTACCTATATGATGTATCTTGCATTTTAATAATATAGGTAATTCGCGGCCGGCGCGGCGCATTAGATCGCCAAAAATGAGTATTTTTTTTTTCACATAATAAATTGACTTCAACAAGGTTATTTCACACTTGAGTGTTGATCAGTTCCATTTTTTTGTAAATAAATTTTTTTTCACTGTTTCTGTTACCGCTGTTACTCACTGGAACAAATTGTCATTGTGTATGTTCTCCGATGTCTTCAACCGCAACTATAATATCGTCGAGGTATGCGTAGCACTTTTCAGCTATTGAAGTGTAACTCAAAAACCGCTTGTCCGATTTTGATGAAATTTAAATGGGACCACCACGGAAGTATACTCCATCAATCAAAAAATAATCATCAAAATCGGTTCATAAACAACGAAATTATCCGCGAGCACACGTAAAATAAATTATATACGGTGTAATTGAGTAACCTACTTTTTTTGAAGTTGGTTAAATAGCAGGACGTTCTACATTCGGTAATTCTCTATTAGGTACCCCAGATCTACGTTATTGTTATCGGTTCATAAATAATTTGAATACCTACTTAGTACCTAAATCTCTTATTCTGTCGGAAATGTAGGTAGTACCTATGCATATGTATAGTAATATGTAGTAATATGTACCTACATATTTTCGTGTTGGCAAATTTCACAAAAATCGTAAATCATTTTGTAATTAGTCAGTAGTCATTATTTTCAAGAAAATGGTCCACGGATAAGCGTGGTCCGTTTTTACGGCTACGTTAGGTAGGTATCACCTATATTTTTACATTCCAGTTTTTTTCTTATTTGTGAATAGTATCGCAATATCTTGTTAACCATTTGCACTATCAATATGTAGCTATTTTATTAATTATTAAAAAAAGTAAATGTATCCACTTGATGATTATATTCTTTAATTGTATAAAACTTAAATAAAAGCTTTCCATGTGGCATTGTTACAAATCTCGTTATACTTTAGCTATATAATTAGGAACGCTATTTGTTAAATTCTAAGTAGTGCCTACTTAACACATTGTGCTCGGATGATTTTCTATTGAATCGGCCGCCATTTATTGCTGTGAAAATACTTTAACATATTTCTGTAAATTTCCTAAATAACAGAAAAACCAATAAGTATACCTACACTGTGATAATTGTGATAAAAGTATACAGGACCTATGATGTTAAATTTCGTACGAACGTCAAGGGCGGATCCAGAGGAAGGGTCATGGGGCTTCATGGGGTCATGACTTCCTTCTGGGCTGGCTCAAGGTCCACTAGTTGTAGGACTCAATCCTCAGCCAATACATGCCCACCAAAAATGCAATAATACTTACTTTAAAACATATTCTTTTCAATGTCTATGCAACCGCGAACAAAAGAGATTACTCTAACTAGGTTGAAATTCGTTCAGTCATTCAATTCTAACTGTGAAATGAAATTATTAATTACTATCGTTTGCGCCTTTATGATAGTCTTTTGTTTAAATATTATGTTGGGAATATATTATTTTTATTATTTATTTGGGAACGCCATGTCGAGTCTGATTGAATAATAATAATAATTAAATTTATTGACCTTCATACTTGCGTTATTGATGCCTAATGAAACATATAGTTTATGTGTTTGATGTTTATATTGATAGTTAAAAGATTGTTTGTAACTTATACGACGTCACTGCTAACCATAGGTACACATCATCGGGGTAAGTAATAAAATAATAAGTGGCTCTAATTCAACTGCAATGCGATTGCATTGCAGTTCCAGCTGGCATTAGAACATTTGTTCTAATGCCAGCTGGAAAAAATCCTCTCACTCTCCTTGTGACACCCTTTACACATCATCGGTTCTCTCGAAATTATAATCCGCCCATGACAGGGAATTGCCCGCCGAGGTTTCCCCTGAGCGCTAAGATACGGGGCTGTGACACCGCTGCTGGAATGTGCAAATCTCATCGATGTTAGTGTTAGGAGTGGTTTGTGCTGTTAGGTATATGGTGTATGTATATAGGTATACATGTAGCCACATTTACAGCATTACCAGAGCGTGTCTGTATTACGTACGCCTGATTTTGGCAGTAAAAAATGCAGAGAATAATTTTATTTTCAATTCGTTTAATAAAATCACTTCGTGTATCCAATTTGTCATATTTGATTAGTGGAAACATTAATGCATGTTCTTCCTAATCCATATTTATGCCAGTACATAACCAAGTAAGTCCCTATGTATACCTACCTATACATATTTATTTACGTACCAATCTATTTATTTATGCCTGTAAGCTGCGCCTGCGCATCCATCTACCGCACGTTAGCTCGTTCATTAGTTAAACCGGCGCCGACGCTGACGGCTTAATGAGTATATCTTTTCAAAATAATTAACATTCAGTGAGCAATAATACGTAGCCGCCTTATCAACAGCATCTGATAGCGGCTTGTTTATCACTCGTAACTCGTGACCTGAACCACAGACCACCCTTACCTTCTCTGCTTTCTCTCTGGCCGAAGTACACAAACTCTAGCGACGACAAAAGCCACTACGTACTGACCCTTCGACAGCCGCTAGCTAAGGCGATTCGAATTATTGTAAGAAGTTTTGGTAAGTTGTATATATCTCTTCTTTTATGAATTTTAAAATGTTGCAAAAAAAAGGTGGTTAATTGGTTTATTTTATGAACGGATAATCTTGGTGATTAGAAGAAAACTAATTATTAGTCCTAAGACTATCCTATTAAAGCTGATTACCGCTCACTTGCCGGCGCCGCGGCGGTTCGTTATTGAATCGTAGCGAAGCAAAATTTGTTTGGCATCGAAATTGATATACTTATGGTACCATGATTGCAAAAATAATACTTACACTAAAAATTATCAAATACCTAACTTAGATATCAATGGTCTGTTATGAAGATACTTGAGTACCGTTATGGCCATAGTAATTTAACTTTGAACTTTGACAGGCATTTAGTTCGTTACTTTGGTCGCGAGTATGTAGTTGTAGATACAAAATGTGCGTTATTAATTTACTTCTACGACGATCCGAACTTTAGCTGCTTAGGTAAGTAGGTAGGTACATTGTACGTAGGCGCTGAATTGATAAAGATCCGGCCCTTTATCATTTAAGTACAATGATCTGGCAGGAACAAAACTCCAATCTCTAGAAAGGTTCCCAACTCCTAGCTTTCTAATTAATAACCTAGGCGTTGATTAACTTTTTTTGCTGAGAGGCTGACAGGTAGGCCAATCTAGTGGAAAGTGGTCACTGTCGTCCGTACTTGGCCGTTTTCAACTTTAGCTGCGTTGACAATGCGGTGCCGATCTTTAGAAAGCTTTCGACACCTTTATTAAACAGTCTAGTACGATATCGAATACAGTACAGAAAGAAAAAATCGTCATGTGATTCCCTTCGAATCCTGTTCGATAAACGATGTTGAGAATCGATATGTTTATTACGACGAATAGGTTAAAAAAAACATGGCGATGCTCGACTCAGACCGGACATATTTTAAATTTAAAATTGTTTACTTATATTGATAATACAGCGGTCTTACTATCTGATTCACATCATCAATTATACTTATCATAATGATGTATGATATAAGTACGTATGCCAATGAAAACGTAGCAAGTAGGTAAAGGGCGCAGTTACCAAATAAACAGATTGTAATGATAATGAAAAATTTAGTAATAACATATTTACCCATTTTATCTATATGAGTTTTAAACTACCTACTTAGGTACTTATAAGTATCTCCCACATACCTAAATGTACCTATATTCAAATACTTACGGACCCACTTTTGACAAAATATATTTTGACAAAAGTGGGGACTCTTATCGTAAGATGGCGAAATGTATTTTTTGCATGGGTTATTACTTTGATTAATAAAAATATAGAAAAATAAGGCCGTTATTACGTATTACGTCTTTATTCGAGAACCTTTCGACCCCAGCGGTCACCAGTTCTTCCTAATATTTAGTATATAGAAGCTATTCACAGTGATGTCCAGATGACATCCATTCGATACATTCTTAGAGAAACCCCGAGCATAGTTCTGCCTCCCCTGATTCAGAACTCTTATCGATAACTAAGTATTCGAATCGATTCGGTAATAGATAAATCTTGTATTGAAGGCTTTCTATTTTTACCCGACTGCGAAAGAAGGAGGGTTATGTTTTTTGAAACATTCGTTATGCATGTATCGATTACAATATTTCATTACATTTACAAAATATGAGCGAATGAAAAAAAAGTATGAACAATATCGAACCGGTAAGTTTTTTCTGAATCAGCATTACCTACGGCTCAAGCAGTAACTGATTGCTCACGAACCAGAGGTAGACATTTTTCACACAAGTTTTAATCAATTTATAGGCCACGTATTAGTTATTGAAGTAAGTAGTATCTAAGCGAAATTTTATAAGTAATTGGTTATTGTGCGTCTCGGTGCAAACTGTAAGCGCAATAAAACATGTTGTACCGACCCCACCTAGTGTCGGATAAGGACAAGACGAAGCAGAGTAATGTAATACATAGCATGCAGTCTGTCATTCCACTGGACCTCTTAAGCATTTTTATACTTATCAATAAATAAATAATGCGACGTAACTTAGGTACGAGTGGTATGCCCGTAAGTTCATATTGATGATGTATGTAGGTACCTTCCTACCTATCTCCCTACCTACTGATCTGTAACACATATAAACAAAATTAGCCAGCTTGCACTCAGTCTGTCTGCAGGTATGTCCTGTATTGAATTACACCAAGTTCTCCTTTCCAGTGAAAAATGTCTAAGAAGACAGTCGCGAACAGCGCCTACACGGGCGTAGTAGAGGTGATATCCATCCCCGCAGAGATCCACGAACGTAACGGGAACAAGTACGCCACATTTGGAACTACAGTGCCCATACA
The DNA here is from genome assembly GCA_934044485.1 of Apeira syringaria. Taxonomy (NCBI): domain Eukaryota; kingdom Metazoa; phylum Arthropoda; class Insecta; order Lepidoptera; family Geometridae; genus Apeira; species Apeira syringaria. The sequence goes on from OW203658.1 coordinate 15,515,089, forward strand.
CGTCTGCACCGCTGAAGAGGTAAAGTACGAATAACGCTATCTGTTGTTTTAATTTTTTTGCATAGCATTGCATAGATTCTGTCGCGGGCCTTGAGCGTGGAGACCGAATCCAGAAATTCCGTAACGAAAATAACCTAACTCCCCCCACTCCGGCCGGCACAGCGGTGATACTTTTTAGTTTTACCATCTATCGATGAATAGCAGAACTTTTAATGACTTTTTGAAATATCACGCTTGTCTGTTTAGTTCAGCAACTCGCCTCTAGGTGGCATTGGTTGTATCGGCGTTACTGCATAAGTTATCAATATATTAATTGCATAAGTTGATAAAAAATACTATGCAATAGCTTTACCGCGGCAGTCCCCGAGTACCACACGTCTTTTTTTATTTATCACACTCAGACCCCCGCACTAGGATTCCCTGTGTTGCGGGGGGAATGGACACACATAACACACAAACAACCAAGACCCGGGACAAACACCTATACTCATCGCACAAAAGTTTGTTTATTTCTTTTGGATTCGAACCCAGGGTCCCGGAGACACCAAAGTCATGTCACTGGCACTGACCACTGCGACCGTCGAACATATGGAACAGACTTCAACACTCAAAAGTGTGAAATAACTTGTTGAAGTCGGTGCTATGATACTTCAAAAGTACCTATTATCAACATGTTGTGCGTATAGTACCGACTTCAACAAGTTATTTCACACTTTTGAGTGTTGCAGTCGGTTTCACATTTTGGTAAAAAAAATATTATTTGCCCTTTTAGTGACCTTTCCTACTCACGGGATCGCTTGTCAATTGACATTCACCGTCAATGAGGAAGTCATCAAGATAGGCGTAAGGGAGTGTCCAGACCTGACGAATGCGCCGTTATTGTTGTTGTTGTTGTTGTAGCATTTGTTGTCTGGAGACTCCCTTACACTTTTCAGTTATAGGAGTGTAACTCAAATACCCCTTGACTGATTTTGATGACATTTAAATGGGACCACCTCGGAAGTATACTCTATAAAAAAAAGAATATTCAGAATCAGTTCACAAATGGGGGAGAAATCGGTGAACATACATAAACATATATAATCATATAACTTCCTCCATTTTTGAAGTCGGTTAAACATAAATTAAAATATTTTTTTTGTGATAATCATACAAAAACACAGTGAAACATGGAGTCGATCTAGGTACAGCAACAAAACACTTAAGTACTTTTTCGTATTCCGAAAACGTGAGCGTGAGACTGGTATCCTTTATGTCTAAGAAAGTGTTACTTAATTATAGGTAGGTACGTAATAGCGGTTCCTTTTCATCATAGTTTAATAGCTTTAGCCATTTCACTAATATATTACACAAATATGATTCAAAGTTTTAGACATCTTAATTATAATATTTGGCCTTAACGCATAATTTCCACAAAAATAAATAAATAAGAAAGGTACCAAAAAGACAACTGTTATTGTGACATTTCAGATAGAAGAACTGTCACAAAAGACGCACCACGTGTGTGGTATCTTCACGGAGCTGCTCCCCGCGCCCCTCGGAGAACTTGCCTTTGTCAGGATCGACGAGAACACCGCTGAAAAGGTACATGCACTTCCATTCTATGATAGCCTGGTTGACCGATGATAGATATTCTATCTAGTCTACATGTTAGAAATACCACCTTTACTTTCGACCTTGCGTACCCTACTAGCGTGGAGTGAACTTACATCCCGGGTGCCAATTCTCTTATTTATTAAGACAATCCATTCATAAACAATGCAAAAGTCGTTCAAATGTTATCATAAATAAACTTGATATTCCGCTAAAATAACAATTGCATCTCGATTGCATTGTCGACAATTGAATTGCGGTAGAAATTAGATCTCTGTAGCCATTACAATTATACTCCAAGTAGAATAGCAAAACTAGAAAAAACGACGATTCATTGATAATCTATGAGCATTGTGTTAGTAGAATTGATACCCCGAACCTATGTCCCCCGATAGATAACGCCCGGAGTCTTCAAGTCGCGAGTGAATAGGTAGGTACCTTGTATTGTAAGCTTGCGTGCTACACATTAGACCGCGTAGTCACTTAACATCAGGTGAGACAGCGGCATATAATTTATTAAAAATTACTTAACGTCTTTACTAACTTAAAAGACCGACAACAAGAAATGTTTCTGTTTTGTTGAAATAACGATTAAATAAAGTGACCGTGTATAAAGATACTATTTATAATAGTAAATAGTATGTACATACGATGTATATGTACATAGGTGTGACTAGAATAGAGTAAGAAAAAAATACCAAAAAATGGAACCATCGCATCAGTACCATGACCAGAATGATATTTTGATAAAAGTTACTTTTGAACTATCATGGTACCGACTTCGACAAGTTATTTCACACTTTTGAGTGTTGAAGACGATTCCATTTTTTATTTTTTTTATTTGTGTTTCCTTCTCGGTGTAGGTTTTCATAAACCGCAGCAAGCGGCTCCTGATGACGTCTAGCGACGGGCGGCTCGCGCAATGGCGCTCCGCCCCCACCTTCGAGTCCACCAACGCGTACCTCCCCGGGACTCCCATCGTAAACGGCGCCTCAGAACTGGTCTCCGTTGTCACTCTCAAGAGGGGGAACCACTATGCTGTTTCTAACTTTGAGGTAAGCATACCTACAAAATGTCACATAGTTCCTTTGCTTTTCAGCAGCCCACAGTATATTTTGAAGCGATGATAGCTCAGCGGTGAGAGCGTCGGCTGTCAAAGTGACTAACACTGATTCGATTCCCACAAACGGCTTGAGCTTCCGGTAAAGGTAATGCCGTTATCGAATTCCCGCTATGGTGCTAAGGTCCTGTCAAGTAATGCGCAGCCACTGCCCTGCACGGCGCACTCGCTGCGAGTTCAGATAAATAAACCAGCTGTACACTCAGCTCAATTTGTACATTAGGTAAAATTGGCCATTCATCTTAAACAAGTTTGAGAATTGATAGTTTTTACGTGCAATAGGCACGATGTGCAATTGGTTATACGATAGCGATAAGGAGATTTGTTCACAAGTTATTAGTGGTACAGGCACAGCGAGCGGGCGAGAAGACGATTCGGTGACGCTGCGGAGCTGATAGATGGTGAGCGTATATCCATACAATTCAATGTAGATAATACTTACTCATCCATCGAGACGACACGAGGCGGTGTGAGTGCCGGGTTGTTTTAATGACCTCTAATCGTGACTAGGTTTCAACTAACATACATTACTAACTAACATACCATTGAAAAGAGCACGAATAGGAGAATTTTGTAGAGATATTTGAAGACTTCAAGTATTCTTTAATTTATTTTTAATACTTTAAGGATTAACTTTTAATTTTATTAGCTCTTGGGAAACTTTGATAGCTTGTAATTTATTTTTAGTTGATACCTGCACTTCGTAATAATTTTACTAGAACATAAAAACAGTTAAAATAAAAACAAAATATATCATTGTATATATCATTTTAGCGGTTATTACTTACGACATATTTATTATATCAGTTTAAAGTATGAACTTCGGATTTTAAAAAAAAGTCTCTAACGGGGTGGCCAACACCAAGTTATTGGGACCGAACAAGTCGGCAATGACCTTCCCTTGCCACCTAGTTCGTTTGGACAACTATCTGCCTAACACCCTGTATAGCCGGTTTTGTAACCCGGAAACTACAAGCGAAAATCAACTGTCCAGAATGATTATTGTTGCCCCGTGCAAATGAATAAATGTATTTTCGAAAGCTGATACGATTAAAATATTTCGGTGGACTCTCGTATCCATGTGGTTTTGTATAAAATATACACACACACGAGCGTCTAATCTGTCCGTAATATGAACACAATCTTTCTAAAATAATGAAGATATTCTGTGGCAACTGCTAAACAGTCACCAGACAAATAACGACTATCACATTTTATTGATAAAATGTACATTTAATCGTTAAAATTCTCAAAATCCCTCTTCATTACATTGCGAAGAGAGATTCTCTTGTAACGTCTTTTATACAAAAACATAATAAATTAATCATATTTCGTGGGACATACTTCATAGAGGTATGTAAAAAGTAATCAAAAATTACATTACAACAAATTCATTGGTCCACTTATTGCTTAACATCGTCCATGCCGTTATGACTCGGCTGTCATGTAGAATTTGTAGAAAATTGCAGCACGTGCCGTAACCAATCCCGGCGTTCGTTCAGAATTAAAAATAATCACCAATCGTTCTTATTTGTAATGTTGGCAGTGAAGTATTTTGGATTTTGCATCGTCGTTTTGGTTTGAAGGAGGGCCACTTTTGAGTGGAATTTGTTCTAAATTAGGCCTGATGTTATTGTTCAGAGGTTTTCATAAGTATAAATGTTCCTGTATGTCATGTCATTGTTCCAGGCACTGTAAATCATAGATTATACCTAATATACGGAAATGCATTCACAAAATTTCATTTCAAATTGAGCCCACAAAAATTGGAACACACAATGAGCTGCCTACCAGGGTCATCGCTGTAAATAAATAAAAATCAACACTGTTACTTCCATTTATTTCTATGAGCTTTAAAATACTTTTATCTTTTTGCTATATTAAAATTGCGAAGAGCAATAAAGAAGTGCAGATTTGCCATTTAGGCACTTTTGTTCCACTTTTCTAACCTTAAGCGCTTTGATAGTCACGCAACGGTTAATGATCTAACATAATTTCTCATAAATACCCGAAGAAACACTCATTTTAGAAATTTAAAAAACGCAAATTTTATTTGTCTTGTAGTTTGGCCAGGCATTACTTCGTTAGGGTGAAATGGTTTTTTATGCAAATTTAGCCTCATTATAATGTTATTTTGCAAATTTGTTAAATTTGATAAATCATACGTACATTTTGGAGATAAGTAGATAGGTTTTCAGTAAAATACGTAGATCTACGTAAATAGACGTAGAGTTGGCAGCACTGTGTGACGTATAGTCAGGTTACCATGGATTATGCAGATTACTTGCCACACTAATTTTAGAGCAATTATACCATGAAAAACGCACGTTATAATTTTAAATTATATTTTGTATCATAGCTTGGCAAAAGAAGACTAGAAATAAATAGTGGAGTGACATATAAATCTACATAAATATTATTTTTTTTATTAAAAATTTTATATTCTGTCCTAAAGATTTAATTTACTTTGTAAGAACGCATATAGTTATGGCAACATCTTATTTTCTCTTTTTTTTTTAGCGCCATCTCTACGTACTATTGAAACTAATATGAATTAATTCGCAAGATGTGTCCTAAAGATGGAACTACCTTCCATACATTTCACTTCGATAGGCCCATTTGGACGAAAGTTTGCATGTTATGAATGTGATAGGTTGAATATTATTTTTTAAATTCGGTTCCAGGGCATCGGTGGTTATTTCGACACGACGCAACCGTGGAAAGTGTTGGACATACCTGAAGGGTGCTCCGTGTATGGGGACCGTTCCTTCACCTCCCGCGAACAGTTGCGCGAGTACGTGTTCTCCCTCCCCCCTGCGGCGCTGTCCCCCTCCCTGCCCCCCATGCCCGTGCTGCATACGGGGCCGGCGGCGGGCGCGGGGGCCGTTGGGGCGCCCAGCAGGATCGTACTAATGGCGGCTAATGGGAGACAAATCTCGCATACTTACATTTATGGAGCTATTGCTAAGAACCTCGATTATTTGTAAACATGGGCGATACTTGGAGAACCTAGTAGGAAACAGTAGGATAGAACCTAGGTCTAGTAGGATTAAGTAGTAAAAATACATAATATAAGAAAATTACAATATACAATGTAATAGGAAAAAGTGGTATAGGGAAAATCTTTGAATATTATATTATCAAATCAAATTATATTTATTGTCTCACAACTTTTTTTACCCAAACTATGTATATTTTATCAAGACTGGGCAGCATCTTTACTTTTACTTAAGGCTACAACGCCATTAGGTATACTTTTAATAAAATGTGACGATCGATAAATTCATGAAATTTATTGCGTGTAATAACGCAATAAATTTCATTATCCAATTATTTGATACATATCCGAGCACCCTACTCTAATAGATTAGAAAGCTGTGCAGATTCTTTTGCCGCCTTCTCCGTAGTGTTGTCCAAGGCTCTCCCTACGAGCCCTCAGAACATCGAATACCTACTGTTCTAGAAACTTCTTATTTTTCCAACTTTAATTCAGTCTTCAATGACCCACACAAGCCCGCTGCAATACGGGCGCTTCCTTGCGGGACCTTTACTTCGTTTGTACTAGACAAGACTAGATGCTCGTTCTAAGCAAATTTTATAATTTTTCCTAAACATTGTTAAACATTTATTAAATAATTATAAATAAAACAATATATTTTATAAATGTAGTTTTATTTTCCCACAACAACAAATAAATTAATAAACATATGAATTCACAACATGATTAACTTGTAACAATTGATTCCAAGTCAATATTAACATGATATGCCTAATGATTATCCAGTTGAATGATCATCATCTGCTCCTATACACCTTATCCATTTATATACAACATTGAATATTTTATATTCGTATTATCACCCAAAGCTTTATCCGATCCAATATTATTATTTGTAAAACAAACTATTTGTTAACAATATATATACCTATCTTTTAGTCCCTAGGGACTGGTCTCAATTATTATATAACTATCTCGCTCACGTTTTTCACATCTTCCTATCTCGCTTGCACTGTTCGATGACAAACTGTTTTACTTGTACATGCTCAAATGTTCACAGAACTTAACTTTTGAACCACGAAGATTGTCTGCAAGCACTGTACATAGTAGAATCTATCCAGTTCCTAGTCAAACTTGCACGATATCGGTCCAACGTAATAATGGCCAACTACTTATGAAGGACTGAAGCATTGCTGTAAAAATTGTTAACACTTATTCAATTTTGGCTGCACTTAATCACGACAGTACAATTAATAACAATTCAAAGATAACTAAACATCTTACGTTACTCATAAAAACAAAAACTCAACAAGATTAGCGACAATAAAATGAGATATGGATCAACTAGCACAGTGATACAAGTTAACCATTACATTAACTATGACTGGCTCAAAATCTAACTTCATAAAACCACGCGTATTATCATATTTTCTCTTAAATTATTTATATGGCGATATTTTTTTTATCGGAACAAGTTTTGTAGTGAATTGTGTTTCAGAGCGACTGAAGTGAACCCCATAGCTCAATTTTTATTTAGAAATGGCATCACTATTTCAAATGTTAGTCAATTTTTTCAATATCCATTAAGAGGCGTCGCCAACTGTGCCACATTGTATATACGTAGGGTCATTTTCGGCATAAATTCGGCGAATATAACGCGTGTCAATCAACACATTTATACTTAGTCAGTTATTGGAAATATTTTGCCGGCGTTGGTTGAGGTTATTATGCATGGAAAGTTAAACAAACCGAGACCTAATTTATAAGCCTGTATTTGCGTAACTTTTTGGAATCGAATCAGAAACCAGAACCAACTATTTACTAACCTTAACTACCCTAAAACCCTTCAATCGCTACTACCATCATCGTAGTCTCAATATTAAATTTAATCGTCGATCACGTTTACTTAACTTTTGTATATAACACGCTGGCAACACCGTTCGGGGCCGCAATACGGATTTAAGAAAAAAATATAGTGCCTTCTATGGCTAAGCTAGTTACAATCAATTTGCAACGAAACGTTAGTTGGAGTTCTTTCGTAGTTGTGTGCGATGGTTCTCTGGATCCCGGCAGATGTACAGCGCGCCGGCGTCGGCGCCTCTCAATCGACATAGAGTCTGACGAGTGTGTCGGGCGCGGCGGGGCAGCGCGTGAGGGGGCAGGCGCCGGTGGCGCGCACGTGCCGCGATATGCACACGTAGCAGAATATGTACCTGAAGCCACACAACCATATAAATATACTATACTACACAGTATTGTACTGATGCGTAAAGGCAAAACGCCGCTAGTAGAATATATGCAATTTTGGAATACGACGTGCAATCATTTTCGAACCAAAATTTGTTAATATATTTCATCGTTTTAAGTTCATTCCAAAGTTTTATTAGATTACTTATATCATGTCTATCGATTAAATATCGTTCCATTACTACCATATTATTTAAGATTCATTGAAGAAGACATATAATATGATTTATATAAATTGTATATTTACCCAGAGACAGGTAGGACGGTGGGTATCTTCCAGGTCTGCAGACAGAGAGGACATCTGTTCTTGCATCTCGTCGCTTGCTCGTCTCGCTGTCAAGTAAAACAGTCGTGATTAATTGGATATAGGAGACACTACAGTCTCTGACGCTCCTATTCTGAAAAGTTCTTTATAACTTTGCTAGAAATATATAGATAATCATATTTATTAACTGTCCATACTATTGTACACTAATATTATACAGGGGAAAAATTTGTATGTTTGTAATGAATAAAATCAAAAACGAATGTCCGATTATTGTAGTTAGGTCACTATAATCACTTTTATTGTATTAAACACTTTATGGGAAATCCGAACGCAATCAGAGGAACTCACGCCTTAATATTAATGCCGGAATAAGTACAGTCATAATCTGTGCCGTTTCAGTACCCGTAGATACTATTTAAATCGGACATTTTATTCAAAAGATGTTAACAATTTAAAATGATATCAAGTAGAAAAAAAAACGCCGCTGTGATACGCGACGCCTTGCACGTTGCACCATGGTGATCAGCATGTGTACCAACCTGTGGTGGAGGAGGGATCGGCAAGGAGGCTGTGTCGGCGCCCCCCCGGGACTCCCACCAGCGCAGGAACTGGACGCCGAACGCTCCGTACTCCACGGCGCGGAGAACCACTCGTCCGATCATCGGGAATGTTATTATCGCACTTCTGAAATAGACAAAAAGTTCACTGCTTCTATTGAACTGATTTCGAAGCGTTGATAGCTCAGCGGGAGGAGCTCAGCTGTCAAACTGACGGACACAGGTTCGATCCCAACAGCAGCTTGAGCTTTCGGTGAAGGTGACACCGTTATCAAATTTCCGGCATGGTGGTAGGGTACTTTTGAGTACCCACCCAGTAAAGTTTGAAAAACTGTCACTAAACACATAGTGTGTTCAGGCAGCAGTACTTGAGAGCCAGTGAACATTCTAGGTCTAGCGTGATAGCATCTTCGACCACATCGTCACTGACCATCAAGTGAGATAGTGGTCAAACGCTAGGTCTATACAGTATAAAAAAAATATTTAAAGGCTAAGTTACTGGGCTCATTTGCAAAGATGTGTATCTTATTAACTGCCGCCAGATTGAACTAATTAGTACGACGTGACATTTAGATACGGGACTCAACCGAAGCTCGGTTGTGCTTGTGTAATTGTGTGCAATTAATGAATTTACTAATTATATATTTAGTTTATTTCTCCCTGCCATCTCCTAGTAGAGTTTCAGTGAAGTGTCGACTACTTTACCGAAACATATGGAGAAACGGGGAAGGAGTTTCAAGCTACACTGTTAGCTCATGCCAGCAACACTAATTAAATGCAATCTAATGATCCGCATTTGAATGCGGAGCCAAAAAGAAAAACAATACGGAGCTCTATGATCCAGTCACAATCTTGAGGAATCCAACTGCGCTTATACAATAAGGAGCTATGTTGTAGAACTACGGTTGATTAATCATGTTGTCCTATCATACCCTGGTCGTTAAGATTTCTACAAGATTTTAGTTGAAGTTCCTCAACATCTATTTGTAAATCATCCTAAAAAACTCACACAGTACAGCTAACTAAGAGGTATAGAAAGGACTGGTGCCATTTAAATAGAAAAATAAACTAATCTTCTTTTGTTATTAAAGATGGCAAGCATTACACAGTTATCTCTCCTTAAATTATGAGATGATGTGGTCTGTGATGGATCATACCTGCCTAGACCTATTCACTGTTGACTTGATCTAAAAGGTATTCAAATTAATTTATTTCAGATACCATAGACTTAAACACATCCAGATTTAATATACGAGGAAGCAGATTTAGACAATAAACTGTTTAGGTGTGCACACTATAAATTTAACTTGTGCGAGAAGGTGGACCTATGTCAAACCAAATTAAACTAACAATTTTTTTATTCAGGCAATATAGTGCCTGAATAAAAAAAATTTTAGTAAGCATATTTGTTAATAAACTTATTTTTTCATGTTAGTAAGCACTGTAATAACTGTTTATCTGACCAACACACCAACAAAATATCTATTCAATGGAAATCTAGTTTATCGGCCATTACTTGTAGTATGATATCTCTTTGGCATCAGCCCGGTCTTTTGTAGAAATTGTAGATGGAATGGAGAAGTAGTATGTAAGCTCAGGAAAACTATCACCATAGAAAATCGACAAACTAGCTAGCTGGCCAAATGAGCATCGACTTGGTATATTGATATTCAATATTTATTAAATTTTAATAGTTTCTAGAATAGAGAATGGTAAAATCTCAACTAAGTGTGGATATTAAACTTACGCGAATTGTCCATTTCTAAGGCTTCTACCCAAGTCTGTCCAAGAATGCTCATCGTCATCCCTCGGCGGTGCGTCCCTTAGAGCCAGGCCAAGTAGAACCAACTCAGGGGAAGGGCTTAGAGTGTTTCCGGTGAGGTATCGAGCGAGGTGTACCAGTCGGACAGACTCCATCACGAGGTGGAGGATGGAGTAGATGCGGATGGCTGCCTTGCGGGTACGGTCTGATGGACTCTGGAATTGGTTATTATGTTTAATTAGGAACAGTCTTCAGACAATTAGACACAAATTCACAAATTGAAACTACCTTTCTTAAAACACATAGTAAAATTGTTTAAAATATGAAAGTTTTTATTATATCAAAATAATTTTAATCAATCATGGTAGAACATTTTCCCACCCCTTTCCCGTAGGTGTTAGCAGAGACCACCGCATTCCAATGGCTACGATCCCGATGTGCTTCATCCACGCTCATCAGACCTTTCATACAAGAGCATTGGTTTAGAAGTACTCTTGACCTGGCCCTTAGGACCTAGAAGCCTATTAGAACTTCTTTCGTATTCCTCTTCCAAGACTACCATCCACTTTAACCATGTATACCTGCTTAGTCAACCTCCTTTCGTTCATACTCTCTATTTGATTGACCAAACATAACAAAAATATCATAACATACTTTTCTCAATCTTAGTCACTATTATCTTAGTTTACAAGGCAACATTCCCTTATCAAACTATTTACCCTGTCACTCAGTTTCACTCCAATCCTACTTCTCAGAGCTTTCATTACTACTGCATTTATTCTGCTTTAATGCTTTTACTGCCACACCCAACTTTCACTAACATACTTTAAGTGTAGGAACCAACACTCCGAAATGCACAGCCCAGTGTGCCTTTCTGGACAGTGGCTGGCTGTTCATAAATGAATATAGCTCTCATATTAGGAATCTAACCATATTTCCCAGATTCACTTTTCTCTCAATAACCCTTTCACATTTTTCATGATTTGTAAACATTGACCCCAAGTATTGAAACCCTGTCACTTTTTATATACAGTTAGTTACCTAGTAGTTCATCATCACAGAACGGGCTATGGAGACTTAGTTTCTGTTTCAGATTGAATTGGCATATATGAGATCCATAACAGAACGAAACTCATCGATATAGTCCAGAAAATTTGCTAGTTAAAATGCCAGTGGGGACGGCACTTATCGTAAGGTTATGTGTTATGTGGTTGTAAAGTTCTCGAAGAGGACTTTCTCGGGAGGCCACAGGCAGACGACATCCAATGACAAGATGGACAGAAACGAAACAAATATATGCAGGGAAGAAGCTGACTGAGAAGGCCGGCTGCAACCGGGACTGTAGAGACCATTAAGCAGGTCTATGTTCATTATCAAGTCATTTGGCCAACATGATTTCGATAAATTATTATATTATATATTCGCAAAATATTGTCCATTGAGTTAATTTTAACAGCTGCAGTGTCTTACCTTTCCAAGCCTTCCATCCTCGTCATCCTCTCTCCATCTATTCACAATCTTCTCTAACTTATCTTTCAGGTATGGCACCAACACAAGCATAAACAGGGACCCCCGCTCCAGAAGCTCCGGTAACCTCTGTCCTGAGGCAAACTCATTGGGGAACGAGAGAGGTACTCGGAGCAAGCCATAGAAGGTTTCTGAGAATGATGCAGCTGGAAAAATATAATTATAATAATTATTCACTTTTGAGATATTTTTCTTATGATGACAGAAATAAATATGACTGTTTGTTTGCTGGCTTACGGGACTTATTATTTACACAAAAACATAATATACAATAAGTACTATTTGAAGTAGCAAGGATAGTACACATAATGTGCGTACATATTTTGCATCGCCACATAACCATTCGTTTTGTATGTCTGGGTATTTGGGGGGTAAAGAATATTGCGCAAGTCTTATATAGCAACGTGCCATGGGGTACCGGCATAGAATTGTAACCCCCATCTCTACCCGTGGGTGCCGTAGGAGTCGGCTAAAAGATCATATACCAGAAGGTTGGTAGCAGCACCTTCTGGAGATGTAATCAACATACTGTGTTCGCAAAGCAGCTTGCCTAGTTTGGCGAGTACTGGCAAATACCCCCTATCCCCCGAAGTTAAAGCTGTTGTTGGGATCAAACCAGTGTCCATCAGTTTGACAGCTGATGGTCCCCTCGGTGAGCTACCATCTTTCAATTCTTTAACGAATATAATATAATAACGAAGCACAGCCCTTGGATAGCTGTTCCAGTAGCACATGTGGTTGTTCTAAAGATAATAAAGAGTCCGCCTCACACAGTCCAGTTTTGATTTACTGTACTTTCTGTAGCCACACAGTGCACTTGCCTATAGTGATGAGCACTGTAATAAGTACAATAAAATATGCTGATTCTTCATGGCTTTGAGCATACTTGTAAATGCTAAACAGTATTCAATAAAAGATTCAGCCAATTCGTGGTTGGCTGTCAATGATGACAGATACAATAGTAACACTAAGGAACCATATAATCTATGTACAAACATTTTCTTTTCCTCTGTCACACAAATATTGAAATCATAGAACATTAATCAATCGCAGAAGCGAGTGAGTTAATGCACCTGAGGTCATAATAGGTATCAAATTGCAGGATATTCCATTATTTTGGACACCATAGTCTTCAAAATTAGCAAATTTGAGATAATTGGTTAGGTGATATTGGTTAGGTGATAGGTTGAGATATTGGTTTAGGTTTATTGTAGTTTTGGAGGAGTGGTACCTAATGTGAAGTGTCAATTACCATAATGCTTCAGGTAATGGTATTGCAGGCAACAGTCAAACAGCAAGTACAGCTCATCAAACCAACGGACACACCACCCACACCTGTTAGGGTATACGGCCGCCAAATACTGTGAAACAAATATCAACTTTTTAAAGATGAGAGAGAGATTTTAAATATATACTTCAATTTGAGTATATGTAGTTGAACTTGTGGGCAAATCACCTTAATTACAGTTTTTTCATACAGCTAAGGCATAAATCATAAGGCAGTAAATTGATAATTTGTATTTGTATAAATTTGCCATTGGTACATTTTAGATCATGGATTTTATAGAAACCTTTTATTTACTGCTGGTGACGGTTAAATCCCAGCTAAATAAAGTTATGAAGCTATGTTTTTTTTAAACTATAAAGTTCTTATAATTTTTTTTATGCAATAGGTGTCAAACTAGCAGAAGGGCCTGATGACAATCATCATTACATAAGCAGTGTCTGTAAAACTGGGGGCATTACAATAAGTTGCCAATCTGTTAACTTAAACAGTTAATACAAAGAGAAAAGAAATAGATAAAGGAATTGTAACTGGGTGCGCAAAATACTGGACCCTAAAAGAAATGATAAAAAAGAAGGAACTGGGTAATAAAATCAAGTAGAAGACTTTTGACACCTGTATCTTACCCTTCGTCATATATGGCTGTGAAACCTGGGGTTAGACTTAAGTATTGATGTTAGGTCCAAAACTAAATTAACAGATATCCTGACACTTATAAATAAATTAAAATGGAAGTGAACTGGTCATATGCTATGCTGCAAAATGGACAAATGGAGCAAATAAATCACAGTGTGGTACCCAAGGGTTAGAAGTTGTGGTGGTCATGTAAGAAGATGGGAGGATGACTTCAAAATTACTTTAGGACCCCATTGGATCACAGTAGCAACAGACAGAAAGAGTTGGAGGAGGCCTTTGCCTCCGGCACACCAAAACAAGAGACATTTTGTAAATATAGGTGTAGTTTTTAATTTATATACAATTTCGGGAAATAAAGACTTTATTATTATTATATTGTAGCTACTCGGATATCTAATGAAGGAAGCTTGTTCTACATTTTGCAGGTGTTTGGCAAAAACAATTGGTTTGAGTTTCAATTGGACTGGTATGAGTCAATTATGTGGATGAGCTTTTAAGCGATTTCAGCTGGTACTGTGGTAAAAACTTGATGCAGGAATATGGTTGAACAGTTATTCAGAGCTCTCAAGCTGATACCTGGGTGCACCATTCCAAAGGTTAGAGCAGTACTCCCCAGGAGACCAGACTTGCACTTTGTATATTATATAGTTGATACTATTTGCTCATTGAACTGTACATTAATAAAAATGCCAATATCAAGAATACTTAGCCTCTCAAAGACCTTGAGGGTAGCATTGTGAAATCAAGGTGCTTACAGTAAATGGGATTTTATAGCAGTGAATGCGCAATATTTATAGATCTACCGTTTATTAGCTTCTAAAGCTACCTTGTGAGATGTTAATCTTATGTCATAAGCTTTCATGCTTGTTATGTATAAGTATTTCACATTATTAAGCATTTCACATAAAATTTGCATTGTGAAATATTTAACTTGTTATATTAATATGCATGTTATTTGCATAAATGTATTAATCATCAGAAAGATCATGATAAAACATATGATTTAACTAAAGTTGTGAAGAAGAAACCTAAATGCATCTATCATCATAATCATCCATGCCTTGCATCTATTCTCCTAAATTCCGACAGCTAGTGGAGTGCTAGTATAGCTTAAAAAAGGTTACTAGGCAATGCGACAGGACGGTATTCTGTAGTCCTGGGTTCAAATCACACTAGTAGGTTTTCCTTCAAAAGTTTTGAATGAAGTAGTGAAGTGACCCATCAAATTGATTAATTTGTTTAAAAGGAGTCATGCCATGATTCACGCAAATGTTAAAAAAAAATCTGAAGCTGGTATTATTATTAAATATTTTGATCTTTAGTACAATAATGAAAACTTGGTAATAGTTATGAATTAAAGGCTTGTCGCAAACTTTGTCAGAGATGGATTTCTTCGAACATAGTAATTAGGCATTTCATGTACGCAAAAAGTTACTCTGTGTACCTCAATAAGTTTCTTGAGTGCAGGCTTTACAGTAGCACCTAGAGCTTCCTGTGCAGTCACTTGGAACACCGAAGGAGTTCCTTGTAAAGTCCGAGTTAAATGGGCTGCGTAAACAGCCATTTCGCATACCACTACACGTTGTTAAATGAAGTTATCTTGCATGCAATAAACTTTAATCGTGGAACACACATCTACAATAATTTATGGCCAAATGGCCAATCAATTTCGATAAATAGGTGTAAAATCGTATACTGTTATTTAATTACCTACTGTTTACCACTGATCAGAATGCTGTTTACATAAGAGTTTGAAACAAAGTACTCTCACACTCTGTGATAAAGTTCAAGTTCGCTTCTGAGCAGTGATGAAGTTTCAATTCAAATCTTCGATCAGTTGTATTCTTGATCGAAGATTCAAATCCATCGAAATAGTACTACGTACAACTAGAATGAGCACGTACCAAAATACTGCAAACAAAAACAGATCTTAAGGCGTTAAAATAAAACTTGTATTTGAAGATTTTGAAGGAACAGGGGCCGCGAGCCGTTAGAGAGGGCTAGGAGGGGGTCAGTATGTCCCTTTTTAGCAATTGCCAGGATATGTTATGGTAAACTTTAGTAGCTTTCTTACGAATAAAGCGAAATATTGAGAGTACCCTTTTGCAAGACAGAATTTTGTATCATACGTCACTTTCGTGAAATAAACTTACTAAAACATGTCTTTTCCATAAAATAAACTTTAACGAATGATGAAACTTATAAAATTAAATATCAATTACGTTTATTTATTACCCATAATAATTAGCAAAGGATTAGGGTGACAATTGACGTTATGAGATCTGTTTTTGTTTGCTGTATTTTGGTACGTGCTCGTTCTAATTGTACGTAGTACATATTATTTCGATGGGTTGGATTCACATTCATCATGCATTCATCAACGTTTGTCTAATGTTTATTTGGAGTTTGGAACTTTGAAATTCAATTCGATTTCATGTCGTTTTGCTGCGTTATTACTAAAATTTTTCCACTGTAGAAGTCACATAATTAAACAATGCGACAAAGGTGTAAACATTGTTCAACATATCTTGAAGGAGGCGGGGTACATCAGGAGTAATGTCAACTATAAGGTCCGAGATTACTAGTAAAATAGTAATCAAACTAACTACTAATACTCTCTATTTAGTTTGTGCTAGTAATTAAAGAGATTACAATACTATCTATTAATCTTTGAAGAAGGCGCTCAAAAGGACAGCAGTGTTGCCGACAACTTGCAAGGTAATATCGCCAATTTTCACACCTTGAGTAGCCTAATGTAGCCGAACTTTAGCTGAGATAGCCTAAAGTAGCCCAAACGCCAAAACTTCATTAGGAATAAATAAAAAACATACTTTTTAACAAAATAATTTATATATAAACGTCTTTGTAAGAAATTATTTAATGTAATAAAAATTCAAAGAAAAAAAACATTTACTAGCATGAATCTGTTTTATGTGCTGTAGCTATTAACAAAGCATCCACAAGACTTTCGCCGTCAACCTCAACACTAGTTTAAAATAATTATTTACTATGGTATAGTTTCATTAAAATGCATAAGGTAGTATTTACATAAATGATATTCAAGAAACACACACACACAAACCTTTAGATTAATTATTATAGTGTGATAAACTTTAGATTTTTTTGGAAGGGAACACATAGATGGTTTTAGAATAGTTAGTTTTGTCCACGTGAGCTTCTTGTAAAATTCAATATATTGCACAATTATTTATCAAATATACGCGACGATGTCAGCCAACTATTACATATAAAAAAAATAATGGCAATAACGCACGAATGGCATTTGACGTTTGTAATAACTTAACTTGACAGTATTTTTTTGGTTACGCAATTCATTTGTGCAGTGCCGGATAATAAAATTTAATAAGGGCTAGGTGCCGATGACATTACAGATGCTCGCGAGAGTTTGCGCACACTCAGAGAGGGCGGGAATGCGTTAGCATCTTATATAGTTTGTGGGGCGGGAGAAATCCTGATGCGTGATTTTAAATATTACAAATAATATGTACTCTCCCGTTGGTTGACCAACGTGCTTAAAAAATGCAAATCACATTTCTAGACTTGTTAATATCTCAACACAATAGCACAATATTTTGATATCAGTTACTTTTGAACTATCATGGTACCGACTTCAACAAGTTATTTCATACTTTTGAGTGTTGAAGTCGGTTCCATTTTTTGGTAATTTTTTAAAATATTTTTAACGTTTGGCGAGTGCTTTAATGGGGGGGGGGGGGGGGGGGGGAAGATATAGAGAGGCATATATCTAGCAGTGGATGTTCTATGGCTGAGATGTTGATGATGATGATGATGATGATCAACCCTACATTTCAGCAGACTACTGGCCTGTGCAATTCGTCAATTTGCCTACATTCCAACAGTCCTACATTTTAACAAGGTCAATAGCGGGTAGTTGGACAAACTGTGGGCCTATAGACAAAATACATCGCTTCATAGCGATTCTCTTTCTTTAACCGCTAAAGATTGAATATTCGTTCTCGTTGATCACGTGAGTATCGCTTTGAAGTGTCAATTTCATACATTTTATATGTTTATTTTTCTCTCAGCGTTAACGCTTGTAGAATATTACTTTGTCTAGAACTTCAGCGTGCTCTCACCGATATTGGCACCCGCGTTCTCCAGTCTTCTCGACACCACCGCGATAAGTCCCGATCGATTTATTAACAATGTGTCCGAATTGCAAGTCTGTAAATGACAACTAGGTACAGCAATACTCAAGCCGGGAGGTGAGAACGAACCAATAACGGTCAGGGAGACAGCCGACGCTCACACCGTGATGCTATCATTGCTTCCTTCAAAATGTCAATTTTGGAATGCGTGTGAACATATGACTTGGCAGACTCTACGGAGGCCTAGCACCCTACGATGATTAAGGCCCTACACAATAAGAGCGAATTATACATAATACAAGGTAAATCGTTATATAATAAAGGTTGTTCTTTTCTTTTCTCAGCCATGTGCGTCCACTGCTGGACGTATGCCTCCCCCATATAGGGGGGATTTGCCATTACTCGCCACGCTTGGCAGGCGGGTTGGCGAGCGCAGTATGATTTCCGATCCTCAGAAGGCGCTGCTGCCCACCTCCTGGTACGTTATCCCTTAGCCGACTCTTACGGCACCCACGGGAAGAGATGGGGGAGTACTATTCTAGGCCGGTACCACCACGGCCATATAATATAGGTTGTTACGTATGTAAATCGTTAGTATATTTTAGTTCGTCAATGTCAATGTCACTAGCCATATTATTTTGTGGGTTTTGGGCCATTCCGGTGGTTCAGCCAATGTTGGTGTTAAGACCTTCGTGTGAGGCCATGACCATTTAAGGTTTTCCATTGCAGGATAAACAGTTTTCAAGAGTTTAATGTATCTACTGTGACGATATAATATAGCACTGGAATCACAGTATCACTATATCACACTAATATTATAAAGGCGAAAGTTTGTTTGTCGTTTGTATGTTTGTATGTTACTCCTTAACGCTGAAACGGCTGAATGGATTTGCATGAAATTTGGAATGAAGATAGCTGGAATAATACATAGGCTAATTATACTTTTATTCCGGAAAAGTTATAGTTCCCGTGGGATAATTACAACAATATAAACGATAGAACAATATAATAGAATACATAAAACAATAGTCCATGCGGGTGATACCGCGGGGCGCAACTAGTTAACTGTATGGATAAACAAGTATAGGAGTGTCACTGACGGTTTATTGATTCTATATTGCCTACTTACCATTAAGGGTTTTACGTATTCGCATTTCATGAATATTTTATTGAAATATGTTGAGGGGCCTCAGTGGGGGCATAACCTGATTGCTTTGTAAAAGTTTGTGACTTTGTAAAGAACTGTTCAAAGATACATGATAGATAAATAGATCTTTCATCTTTTAGATTCTTGAAGTGACGGCTGGTTCTGGTTCTGATCCGGCAAATGACATCTTTGGGTCTTTATTTTTATATATTCAGGACAGGGGCCTTATTTTTATCGCTGGGAAAAATGTGTACCCACCATCGGGGGATAAGGGATAATGTGGAGCTCCCCGGTGCCACTACGACCGGTATATCCACTAAACAACCCAGCGGCACTCCGGCATCGTCCGTGAGGAGGAGTACTGGGAGATCGGCAGAGCCTTTACGTCTAGTCCCCCGCCGACGACTGCCCGCCTTTACAGCGAGGCATACCCGCCCCTCCCTGTACGAAGGGCCCGGGAATAACCAGGAGTGCTCGGCCATTTCCGCCCGACGAGGTGGTGAATGAGTAATGCAGGAGAAGGCGCCCCCGCGCCTATCCTCCGATATTCAACACCAGGAGGGAGAAGGCGACGATTATTCAATCGCCTTCTCCTTCCGTTTTTTGTCTGCGCAATGGCGCCACTAGGGGGTCTTCCTCCCATGCGCGGGGATCTGCTGCAACTTAAACATAACTTTACATGTTAACTACATGTTGCTCTAGTATCCGCGGTAAGTTTAGTTACGGATTTCCGTGTAGTTCGTGGAAACCGCAAAAATATCCATTGAGTTATATGGATTAGCGTTTATTTTAATATGAATGCTGTACGTTTTATACATGTACCTTCCTCACTCAATTACGATGGAGATTAGCGTGTACACATTTTTATGACAAAATAAATCAGAGCCTTCGTGGAAATTAAAACCATAATATACTTATAGGTTCCTACCATCAAGAAATCAATGGGGGAGGCATATGTCCATCAGTGGACAACCTATGGCTGAGATGATGATACTTAAATAAACTATTGAGGGTCAACTCAAGCACATACGTACTAAAAATACATACCTACGTACATCAACATTAAAATAAAAGCCAATTTTTCCCTAGAATGCTGCCAATTGCTACACAAGTCAAAGCATATTATTATTTCAAGCCAATACAATAATAACTGTCAAAATGTAATAATTATTTTGACAATTATTACAAGCTACGTGCCATTATTAATCCAGCATTGGCTCACATTTTAAAGACATTCATATTTATTGTGTTTAATGTTTGGTATGAATTAATTAATGTTTATCGTTTCATTTTGTTTCTGCATATGTGCAGGAAATATTGTGAATACGTACTTGATTTTATCTCTGCCCTACCACTGTCGCAAACAAGCAGTTTTACGGAAAAGCATATCAACAGTGTGTCTATAAGTATTCGTCTTATTCACTCAATGAAGGGAATATGTGTAGGTCACAAGATCATTACTATTTTCTCACCATCCAGTTTTCACCGTAAACGTATATTCTTATATCAGAATTTGCGTGTCTCTCCAGCTTTCTCCGCGTCGCTCGAATCTGTAAAGAAAAACTACACTCGTATAGAAAAACTCAACAAAGCAAAAAACTGTTTTCACGTGAAATTACCTACCTACCTACATAGTATCGATACATAAATAAAATATTATTTTTAGGTAAACAATAGTTCACAACCTAGAAAGTCAAAGTGAAGGTTTTCAGCCACCGGAGCGCAATCCGAGCGCAATGATTTATTTGAAATCAATTTATTATTTATGGTAATAATTCTTTATATAAACTATAATTCACGAATCAATCATAAAATTTTATAGACATAATGTATGGTCAGTATATGCAAATTTTATAAATACTGCTATGATTTATTACAAAAAATATGAATGAGTAAAGTTTTTTCGTAATTTTTTACTTATGAAACGTTTAAACACCTATTAATAACGTGACAACAAAACATTGTAATTTATATTATTAGCTATATTTACATATATTAAAAGATTAAAAGCGGGTAGCAGTCTTTGATATGAAGTAATCAGTCGTGATACATAAACAATTTAATTTAAGTCTGAAAACTATCGCGAGTTTCTTCCATAATTGTAATGTTACAAACCGACTAGGACTCATGTGGTAAACACTGGAAAATTACTCTCCGACCAGTTTCGAACCTATTATATATACATCATATATCATCTATATATTATAGAACTGCAAATAGGTTCGAAACTGGTCGGAGAGTAATTTTCCAGTGTTTACCACGTGAGTCCTAGTCGGTTTGTTACATTACAATAATTTAATTTAGTTTTTAGAGCAGGCTCAAAGTTTTAAAATGTGAAAATATCGCGCAGAACTGTTATCGGCAGGGTCAAAATGTTTTCGAGTGGAGACCACGCACAGATAAGCGTAGCTTAGGACGTCCACCACCACACTGTGTGTTGGTGGACAATAGCGACATTAGCGACCAAGGCCATTGGCGATCATAATGTCGCTATGCTGCGCTTGCCAGTTCGTGGTCTCCATTCGAGAAGCATTCGACCCGAATGGCCATCGGTTCTTCGAGCTATGTACCCTGCCACTTCAACCTGCTAATCCGCTGGGCTTTGTGGTGGGGCACTGTCCAACTGTCCAGTGCCCTGATGGGCACCTAGCTACCAACCTTAGGTTTGAAAAAACGGTTAAAAATACTCTGTTCAGGCAGCTGCCCTTGAGAAACTGTCAAAGTCAGTGCGACAAATATAGCTCTTTCGACCACGTCGTCGTCACTTACACATTCCAGTAAAACCTCTCACCCTCTCACGGCTTTGTTTGCGTGTCTTGCAGATATAAAAAAGCTGTAACGAAGAACGTCAAAGTAACTGACATAACCCTGCGGATTTAGGCAAAGGAGTACTAAATTATACATAGGTCACACTAAAAGGTTCCGGAACTGTCACTTACAAAAACAATATTTAAAAAGTACTTACAACATTTGAAAATGGAACTCTGGCTGTACAATGCAGCTTCTTTCGTGTGTCTCAATCTCAGTGACGAATCTCGCGATGGTCGCCCCGTCCACCGCTGTGAACAACAAAAACATCGATGCTGTGCGCCGTATTATTGAAACAGATAGGCATGTGACCTATCATGAGATTCGCGTATCCTTAGATATAGGTATGAGTCAAATAGAATCCCACACAAACATTTGGGTGTGAGGAAGCTGTGCTCGCGGTGGATCGCACACAATTTGACCGAGGCTCAAAAAAACGGACTGCATCACTTGGTGCAGTGCCATGCTTTCCAGATTCAACGAAGGTGCGTCAAATTTGATGTGGGACATAGTAACAGGTGATAAAACATGGCTTTATTTCTACGATCCCAAAACTAAGCAGCAACCGAGCGTATGGGTCTTTCAAGTTAAGTCGAAACCAACCAAAGCGGCGCGCGTGAAATATGCATCTAAGCGGATGATTGCTTCTTTTTTTAATAAAACTGGACACGTGGCTACTGTTGCCTTAGAAAATCGTCGTACCGTGAGTAGTGACTGGTACATCACCATTTGTTTGCCGGAAATTATTGAACTCCGTAAAAATAACCGTAAACGCCGTATCATCTTGTACCACAACAATGCTAGTTCCGACACGGCCAGGCATACAAACGAATTTTTGAAGGTGAAAAACGTAGAACTTATGAGCCATCCTGCATACAGTCCCGACCTGTCACCTTGTGACTTTTTTCTGTTCCCAAAAATTAAGAACTAATTACGCGGTCAACGATTTTCACCACCAGAAGAAGCTGTCGAAGATTATGAAAAACACGATTCTGAGTTCACCACGGAGGAGTGGCACAAAAGTATTCAAAATTAATTTAATGGAATGAAAAAGTGCATTTACGCAAGGGGAGAATATTTTGAGAAACAATAAATTCATTTTAGACCTTTAATAGTATTTTTTTCTTATTCATTCCGGAATATTGTAGTACGCCTCACGTTTGTGTTGAAATGATGGTGATGATTTACAAAGCAAGGATCTTGTATCGCTCACGGACATTATGCTGCTTGCATTATATTATATTGTATTATATACATCATATTTTGTCTAAGTAAAAGTACTCATAAACATATTCTGTTATATTGTGAGTGGTATTCCATTTAATAAATAGTGCAATAAGCAAACTTAAGTTACCTAGATATAAATAAAATATATTGTAATGTAACTATTCTTGGGAAATCAAATAAAGAAAGAAAGAAATAAATACACATCTGCTTTATGTATAGAATAAGGCTTTTGTTTATTAAAAATATATAATAGGAAATATCTGTTATTATGTCCTTACCGGTGGGGTACCGGCTAGCCGTGGGGTACCGGCTTAGAATAGTACCCCCCCATGTCTTCCCGTGGGTGTCGTAAGAGTCGACTAAGGGATCACGTACCAGAAGGATGGGCAGCAGCGCCTTCTGAGGGTCGTATTTTATATACTGCGCTCGCCAACCCGCACGCCAAGCGTGGCGAGTATTGGCAAACCCCCCCCCTATGACAGTACAAAATAAAACCAGGCCCCCAGTCCCCGGCAGCTCCGCTAATGCTGGCTCCGGTAGCGGCCAGTGTAACGGTGGAGCAGGGGGTGCTAAGAATCTCCGGCAGATTCCCGGCTACCACTCCCTGAAAAAACGACCTCTGGCCCTGGTAACACACAATATAAGATCTTTGTTGGCAGACGAGAAGATCGTCGAACTGGAAGAAGAAATGAGTAAGTTACACTGGGATATCTTAGGGTTATGTGAAGTCCGTAGAGAGGGTGAGGACACCATAACTCTCAAATCCGGTAACTTGCTCTACTACCGGGAAGGCGACCAAAAGTCCCAAGGTGGTGTCGGATTTCTCGTTCGCAAGTCCCTCGCTAACAAAATCATCACCATCGACAGCGTTTCGAGCAGGGTGGCATACCTAATACTCAGAATATCAAGCAGATATTCGTTGAAGGTCATTCAGGTATATGCACCGACCTCGAAACTCGGAACCGATGAGGAGGTAGAGGCTATGTATGAGGACATTAGTAGGGCCATACATACCTCCAAGACCCATTACAATGTTGTTATGGGGGACTTTAACGCAAAGTTGGGCGAAAGAAGTGATGGAGAGTTGAGAGTGGGGCAATTTGGTTATGGACAACGGAACCCTAGGGGACAGAGGCTGGCCGACTTCATGGAGAAAGAGGGACTCTTTATGATGAACTCTTTCTTTCAGAAGCCGCCTCAAAGGAAATGGACCTGGTTGAGCCCCAACGGTTCCACAAGAAATGAGATCGATTTCATCATGACCACCAAGAAACAAATATTCAATGATGTCTCTGTGATCAACATGGTCAAAACCGGTAGTGATCACCGCATGGTAAGAGGCACATTGAATATTAATGTTAAACTTGAGAGGTCCCGTTTGATGAAATCCACGCTCCGACCTCAAAATGTCCATATCCAAAACCCCGAGAGCTTTCAACTTGAGTTATCCAATCGCTTTGCTTGCCTTGAGAACTTTGCGTCGGTGGACGAGACCAACAACAGGTTTGTAGAAACTGTCCACGAAGTGGGGTCTAAGTTCTTTAAGCCCCGCCGTACAAATAGACCTCAAAAACTCTCCAGCCATACCCTCCACCTCATGGCTGAACGACGCTCGTTGCAACTGCAATCATCCGATGATGCTGCGTCATATAGGCAGCTCAATAGACGAATATGGAAATCCTTGCGACACGACATCCGTACCTTTAGTACAAATCGTATTAAAGATACGATCGAACGGAGAAAAGGCTCCAAAGTGTTTGCAAGAGACAGGTCTATTGGGCAAAGCCAGATGACTAAGCTGAAGAGAGATGATGGCAGTATAGCGTCGACCAAAGCAGAGGTGCTTGGAGAGATCGAGAGGTTCTATGGACAGCTATACACTTCGGTCGCTAAACCTGTTGACAGCTTGGCCAAAGACCCAAGAGCCAAGCTGACCCGGCACTATACCGAAGACATCCCGGACATCAGCCTATACGAGATTAGGATGGCTCTGAAGCAGCTTAAAAACAACAAGGCACCGGGTGACGACGGAATCACATCAGAGCTTCTGAAAGCGGGTGGATCACCGATACTGAAAGTCCTTCAGAAGCTCTTTAATTCCGTTGTCCTCGAAGGGTCAACGCCGGAAGCATGGAACAGAAGCGTAGTGGTGTTGTTCTTTAAGAAGGGTGACAACACATTGCTTAAGAACTACAGACCCATTTCGCTTCTGAGCCATGTTTACAAGCTGTTTTCAAGAGTCATCGCGAATCGTCTCGAACGTAGGTTTGATGACTTCCAGCCTCCCGAACAAGCCGGTTTCCGAAAAGGCTACAGCACCATAGACCACATCCATACGCTGCGGCAAGTTATACAGAAGACCGAAGAGTATAACTTGCCCTTATGTTTAGCGTTTGTGGACTATGAGAAAGCCTTTGATTCGATCGAGACGTGGGCGGTGCTTGAGTCTCTCCAGCGGTGCCGTATTGACCATCGGTATATCGAAGTGCTGAAGTGTTTGTACAATAACGCCACTATGTCGGTCCGAGTACAAGAGCAAATTTCGAGGGCGATTCCATTGCAACGAGGCGTGAGACAGGGAGACGTTATTTCTCCGAAACTGTTCACTGCCGCATTGGAAGACGCCTTCAAGCTCTTGGAATGGCAAGGATTCGGCATCAACATCAACGGCGAGTACATCACTCACCTTCGGTTTGCCGACGATATTGTGGTCATGGCAGAATCCATGGAAGACCTCAGCACGATGCTCGAAGGCCTCAACAGAGTTTCCCTAAGGGTGGGCCTTAAAATGAACATGGACAAGACGAAAATTATGTCAAATGCCCATGTTGCGCCCGCCCCCATATCAATTGGGAACTCGACTCTCAAAGTTGTTGACCATTACATCTACCTAGGACATACAGTCCAATTAGGTAAGTCCAACTTTGAGAAAGAGGCCAATCGTCGAATCCAACTCGGCTGGGCAGCGTTCGGAAAGCTCCGAGACGTCTTCTCGTCCAAAATACCGCAATGCCTGAAAACGAGGGTCTTCGAACAATGTGTGTTACCAGTGATGACTTACGGAACTGAAACGTGGTCTCTGACTATAGGCCTTCTGAACAGGCTCAGAGTCGCACAACGAGCTATGGAGAGGGCTATGCTCGGGGTTTCTCTACGTGATCGAATCAGAAATGAGGAGATCCGTAGAAGAACGAAAGTCACCGACATAGCCCAGCGGATTAGCAAGTTGAAGTGGCAGTGGGCAGGGCATATAGTTCGAAGAACCGATGGCCGTTGGGGCCGAAAGGTTCTCGAATGGAGACCACGGACTGGCAAGCGCAGCATAGGACGGCCACCGACTAGGTGGACAGACGACCTGACTAAAATCGCAGGCAAGGGCTGGATGCGGGCCGCTTCCAACCGGTCCTTGTGGAAATCAATGGGGGAGGCCTTTGTCCAGCAGTGGACGTCCTATGGCTGAGATGATGATGATGATGTCCTTACCTCCTTATGTAACAACATTATAATAAAAATGTGATAAATACGTTAAAGTTTGATCGATTCCGCTCCATATCGAGGCGTAGGTGATATTGACTAATTCGATCCTTGAGTACGTTTATACGACTTTACCTAACATGTTGATTTTAACTAAATTTTAGAGATCCCTGAACTGTAACACTTTTGACGTGATAACGTTTTATAAATTGATGAATACCAGCAACACTCATGAAAAATAGTAACGTTCCGCGTAATGTTCCACCTGAGTTTTGTATTACATAAAATAATCAAAGTCAAAGTCGAAGTCATAAATGGTTATGACGTTATCACGTAAATCTATCGTCCGTAAACCGACTTTACAGACAACCAATTTTTTATATCATATTTTATTCCAAATGTAATAAGTAAGGGTTGTAGTAATTAAGTTTGTAATTTCTTTACCTTTCATCTAATGAATAAGGAAATTTACTTGATAGCATTTCATGTAAAATTACCTAATTCATAGTGAAAAGTAGCGCATCAAAATATGTTTCTGGGGTGTAGAAAGAGTAAGTACAAATATATACGGACGCAGAAAGCGATTTTGTTTCATACTATGTTCTGAAGAAAGGAAAGTCACACGAATACGTACGAACATCCACACATTGTATTCGTTACCAGGTTTATGTGAAATTTTCACCTGGAACCAGTTAAAAAAATTTATCGTGATTAACATTTTACTCTTAAAATCACGATTGCTACACGCCTGATAAATCATAGACAGCATCATCACTTACCAACTGAGCTAACGGTCAAAGTTCTATAAAACAAGCAACTAAAAGTTTATGAGATGTAGTTTAATATTTGGCCTGTTTTTGGGTTTATTTTAGACAGAACCCTTCAGATCTCGAGGCGCTTTGTGCTGACCAATTCAAGGGTAACGATACGTTATAAATATATGTATATATATTGCGTAAGACACCAGTCCTCGCGGGAGCTTTGTCATGTGTACGGCTTGAATAAAGGGTGTGTTCCCATGGAGTCGCGAAAAAAGCTTTTGAGAAATAAGTTTGCATAAAGTGACATTGACATTAGCAAAGCTTTGGTCGTTGAGCCATTGGACTTATTGTAGCACTGAAAGTTAATTTTTATGTGGTCCATATTTTAGGGTCTACATTTTTTATTGACAGTTATTTTTTATCGTAAGTGTAGTGAGTAGTGTTTGTAATGTTGTCAGTACTAGCGAGATTTTTAATATTGGTAGCAGTGGGTTCCACGGCTAAGGAAATTTCAGGTATCATATTAATACTAAAATATTACGTTATTGAATACAATCCTTCTTTTTCTTCTTCTCTCAGCCATGTGCGTCCACTGCTGGACAATATATCTATAATAATATATATATCCACAATACAATCCTACTAGTACTATAAATGCGAAAGTTTGTGTATATGTGTGTATGTTTGTTACCTCTTCACGCTCAAACGGCTACACCGATTTCGATGGAATTTGGTATGAAGATGGCTGGATTAACACATAGGCTTAATTTCATCATCACAATCAGCACCATTTTTCATGACCTTGCGGGTACAACCGCGGGGCGCAGCTAGTTATAGATATTTTCAGGACTCGGATCAGTAACCATATGGAAAATTCAGGGCATTGATTCGCAACAGAATGCGATATTTTTAATAATTTGAACGTATGTACTAGCAGTTCAATTTCAGTAGGTTACCGATAAAATGTACTAGTTATAGGAAATCCCATTTACAGAGAGAGAGCACATTCAACAGCGCGTACAGTTAATATCTGAAGCTTTCATAAATAAAATAAATCTATATTTTCCACACGCCGGCGTTTTAGGAAATAATACATTACCTACATTATAGCAAATACGTTATGAAAAAAAACATGATAATATATTGAATAAATTGGTAAAGGAGTTTTTGAATATTACAGTTCAAAAGTAACTATTATCAAAATATTGTGTGCATGGCACCGACTTCGACAAGTTATTTCACACTTTTGAGTGTTCAAGTTGGTTCCATTTTTGGTTAAAAATATATTTTCACCATTTTCAGTGACCTTTGCTTGGTACTCACGGGATCAATTGTCATTGTGTATGTTCTCCGATGTCTTCACCCGCAACTATAATATCGTCGAGGTATGCGTAGCACTTTTCAGTTATTATAGTGTAACTCAAAAACTGATTGTCCGGTTTTTGATGAAACTTTGGGACAAATGGGAAAACCACGGAAGTATACTCTATAAAACAAAAAAAATAATCATCAAAATCGGTTCATAAACGACAAAATTATCCGCGAAAAGACATATAAAATTATATACATTTATACGGTCGAATTGAGTAACCTCCTTTTTTGAAGCCGGTTAAAAATGTACTCTACGGATGACCTAATTGCTCAAATGGAAAATTAATATTTTTATTAATTCATTTTTAGACTTTGTAATTTCTCTTCTTCTGATCTATGACACAGTTCAAGCGCATTTCTCGTTACCGCAATAATTTATGATAAAAGTAAAACATGGTCACAAATGAAATTAAACTTTGTTGTAACTGTCTAATGTATCTTTATGAACTGTTCTTACAAGTGGTATTTAACTATTACGTTATATGTTGAAAGATGTATATATACCATTTTTAACAGTGCACATATTGAAGTAACTACTATTTAGTTTAACAATGGTTTTCTGAAAATTCTTATTACCAAGCGTTGGATTGGTAAATAAACTCTGTTAATAAAAACTATAATAAACTGGCTTATACCACTTAGGTGGCGTCCACCAATATTTAAACGTCCGATTATATATTAACCGTCGGTCAATTGTATGATAAAAACTGTTTGACCGACGCACGGTTAAAATGATAATCGGACATATTAAATTTTGTTATTAAAACTGACGTGGTTTTGAAACATTATGAATGCATAAAGCACGGAGATTACTCACGTTATAAGTCAGAGGGTTCCGACTATAGTTTCAACCATATTCGGTCGTCTTTTTCAAGGAGAATACGGAGCGCTCGCGGACGCGGTCGCGGTTCGCCTAGTAGTACTAAGAGAACCACTCCGACTTATAACGTGAGTAATCCCCGTATTTTATATACATTCATGATGTATTAAATTTTGGTGATCAGTAGCCTTAGAGACACTGATCGAAGACAGTGTCTCTAAGACAGGTGACATTAAAAAATGTTATTTAAGAATTAACATTTTTTTTAAATAAAGAAAGAAACTAAACCGATTTTAATGAAATTTATTGTATGGGATCAATCTAAAATTAATAAAAAAGGTTTATCATAATCGATTCAAAAATGACACAAATACCGAATCGATGGCCGACTGTTATTTTTATATTTTTTATACTTTATAGAAACTTTTGGCCACTATCTCACTTGATGGTCAGTGAAGATGTGGTCAAAGATGTTATCACGCTAGACCTAGAATGCTCACTGGCTCTCAAGGACTGCTGCCTGAACACACTATGTGCTTGGTGACAGTTTTTCAAACTTGAGGGTGGTAGCTAGCCAGGCGGGTATTCGAAAGTACCCTACCACCATGCTGGGAATTTGCTAACGGTGTTACCTTCACCGGAAGCTCAAGCTGTTGTTGGGGATCGAACCAGTGTCCGTCAGTAGACTACTGTTTTGTTCAAGTCAGTTAAATATTGTGAGCTCATCTTAACCTATCCAATAAAGTACACCATAAAATAACCAGGTTTGTAATTGTTCAGGAAAACATTGAATCGGTTAAAACTGTAAATTTTATGTATCGTTTCCTTAATAAAAATAAATGAACATTGCAATAAACTGATATCTGCAAATATTTATAGTAAAATTGTGGGAATAATTCATTTTATCACGGTTCTTGTAATGTTGACATATTGACAATCAACAACAAGTAGTTAGGACAGGTGTTTTTGTATTACAATTTATTATGAAGGCAACACTTGTATGAAGCAAGTAACAAATTGTTCCATTCGTGATACAACATGTTGTTTGATCCGTAATCACTCGTCAAAATATGTAACTATTGGTTAATGTATGAAACATGACTAAAGGACTATATAACAACATAGACAATAATAGTTGTATACTAAGAAGTTACTATTAGGTAATTAGAAAATTTTATAAAAAATAATTAAAATAGAAAATTTTCGCCGATTCAGCTTATTTTGTTGAAAGTTCTACACGTCTAATATACTTATAAAAATACCACGTATGAGAACAGTTCATGAAGATCAATTCCGATTGAATAAAATTTGATTTCATTTGCTACTTTAATTAGTGTCAAAATATTATAGTGTGACCATATTTTTTTCCCTTATTAAAAATTCTAACGGTAATGACAAATGCGCTTGAATTATGTCTTACACCAGAAGAAATATAAATACTTAATAATATAAGAATAATTAAAAAGTTTGAAAATGTGTTAAGATTTTTGTTTACTCACCTATACAGTATATTTTAGCAATATATTAAATGAACAAGAATCATGATTTATTCCGCCCCTTCTGCCTGTAAATACCCGCAAAGTTTGAAATGACGCCTCATAAACCCTTTAACTGGCTTTAAGTACATAGTTACTAATTATACAATAATTATACAATTTTAAATATATCTACGAAATCGCTTTACCCGGAGCCGTTGGTGCCTATAGCGGCAAAACACGTTATCTTTACTGAATAAGTGTAAGTATTTTGTAATCACATACTGCAACATTAAAGATTAGAAAATTCAAAACAGAACTTGAATGACAATCTTTATAGACAATATATCGAAATATTTTATCGTCGTTAGAGCGAACATGGGTAGGGACATAAGCCTTCAAAATTAGCCTACGAACTTAAAAAGTGGTTACATACGAATTTAAATTAAGAACCATTGCATGAAGGACATTGTTGTTTTCAGCTACTCGTTTTTTCATAGTAAATGTATGGGAATGTTTTTTTTTCATTATTGCTTAAACTTACGACTTGATTTGGTATGTTACTTTGGGAAAAGTGTTCCTGGTTGGAAATAGAGTCGATTAAGACCAACTTGTTTTTTTTGACAAATGTCATTTTTTGGGCGAACTTTACTTATTTTCAAAAAACTAAAAATGGCAATATATTTTTCTTCAAAATAAAATAGAAGGTTCCTAAGAACAAAACTTTCTAACTACAAATGAAAAGGTAGCTACCCTGAAGGGGGCAAAAATTTGCCCCAACCTGTATAGTATCTAGTATTTTTTTTCTTTATTCGTTCCAATGCGAATAATTGTTTGTTCATTGTCATCTATTAAGTAGCATGCTATGAGTTGTGTAAAGACAAATTTATTATTATTTATCCTACATGTCGATCAACAGCTTGTATATATATTTTTCTAACATTTAATTTCCGAAGGAGTGAAAGGAGTGGAGATAAAGAAGTGAAGATGAAATGTGAAGACGATAAAAGTGGTTTCATCAAGATTGTGCGGTCTCTTAGACACCGTACAATCTAGATGGAACCACTTTTTAACCGACTTCAATAAAAGAAGGAGGTTCAATTGAGTAATTGACGGTCGCGGTGGCGCAGTGGCTACTGTCAGTGACATGACTTCTGTGTCTCCGGGCACCCCGGGTTCGAATCCCGGCAGGGGCATACATTTGTGCGATGAGTGTAGATGTTTGTCCCGGGTCTTGGGTTTTTGTGTGCTTTGATTGTGTGTGTCCATGCCTCCCGCGACACAGGGAATCCTAGTACGGGGGAATGAGTGTGATTAAAAAAAAATGTATATAGGTACATATAAATTTATGTGTATTCGCAGATAACTTCGTCGTTTATGAACCAATTTTGAGGATTCTTTTTTGTTTGATAGGGTACACTTCCGCGGTGGTCCCATTTCATCAAAATTGGACAAGCTGTTTTTGAGTTACACTCCCCTACTCATACCTCGATGATATATTATATTATAGATTATAGTTTTAGGTGAAGACATCGATGCACTTACACAATAACAATTGATCCCGTAAGAGCAAAGGTCACAGATGTGTGAAATTTTTTTTTTTATCATAAAATGGAACCGATTTCTACACTCAAAAGTGTGAAATAACTTGTCGGACTCGGTGCCATGAGCACAATATTTCGATATTAGTTACTTTTGAACTATCATGGTACCGACTTCAACAAGTTACTTCACACTTTTGAGTGTAGACGTCGGTTCCATTTTTTGGTACAATTTTTGAAGTTTGCTTATGTGTTTGTGTTGTTCCCAGATGAAGAGTATGCCCAGTTCCCGCGGCTCTACCACCTGGATAACTTCGAGAGCTGCCTCCTGAGAACAGACGGCCTCTACTGCCTCGGCACCTTCCACATCGATCAGCCCAAGCAGTACGATGCTACTTACGAACTGATAAATGTTAGGTTTCTGTCTATTTAATTAACTTTATCATGCTAGTTCACAGATCATATAAGTATATTTATTTTAATATTACAAGTTGGACAGGTCTTCTTCATTGAACGATTCGCACGCATGGCAATGAATGTAGAATTTGAAGAAACATTTTACTTACAGTCTTAAAATTCAAAATTTCCTTAAAGTGCTTACTATAAGAGAGTTGATGAACATGTGTGCGAATAACTGAATCGTATTACTCTAGAAGTGTTATACAATTGGTGCCTTCATGTGCTGAAATCAATACTTTGTAGGTATAGTTTATATCACACAAATGACATTGGTAGTGATTCTGTTGTTCAATTAAAGTTGCTAAAATGATTTAACACACTTTTAGTTACTTTGATTAAACAACAGATAGTTTTTAGTTACGGTTACGATAAAGTCGAAAATAGTATGATATTTGAATGTCAATACTAAAATTAGCTAGTTTTAAACTAATTTACCTGTTCTAATATTAGGAATAACATTGTAAAGAGTTTCTACTTAAGCGTATACTCTTTGTCATTGGTATATAGCGTAAATTTATATGATTAAGTTGTGTTTCCCAGGAGTACTCCTCTGACCCGCACAACTTCAACCGCACGCAGCTGCATCGCGGCTACTGCGTAAGCGAGCGCTGCCCCTCTGCTGAACGGAACAGCACGCTGCGCTTCGAGCGCTGCGCCGCCCACTGGGGACGGAAGCGGAAGCTGCGTCTGTCACTCAACAAACTCACTTATTGCAGGTATCTCACTCTCACAATAGACAGTATCATGACTGTGTATGCAGAGAGCCGAGCTTATTAGCAATCACTCCCTAGTGTAGGTAAGGCTTCAAGTCCAACAGAAGCGGTGCCAAGTGCATGTGCAGGGTTGTGCACCATTCATTCTTAGTTAAGTTTGTATCGTCTCATGCGATGAGTTTTTTTTTTGTACATTCGTGTTATTTATCACATAATCAGTTACAGCAAAATTAGGAAATCTGAAAATTCATAGCTAAAATGTGTACCAATGCTATAGTATTTTTAAAGAGGATTTATTGAAATATGCCATTCAAAAAAGCAAAAGAAACTAAGAAAATCGGTATACTCAGCTTTTTTACGTGTTTTGTCAGTTACCCCAAAATACCTTCAGACGGCGATATATATAGATATATATATAAATAATTCTGTAATAGTATAGGACAACGCAGACTCCAACTACTGTTCTCGTGGTGCAATTGTAGCGATGTTTTATACTTATATGAAATTGTTCACCTGCAGAACACACGCGCAAGAGTACGCGAGAAGACACAACCCTGAGCCCCTCGACTTGCCGCAGCGGATTCTACTCCTGGTGACAGCAGTGCTGTGCATCGCAAACTTCGTAGGCACCCTCTACGATGTACTGTCGGATGAGACTGACAAGAGTAAGCCGTACAAGTTGCCAAGTCACAATACAGACATCATGTCACAGACGTTTTTTGGGTATTTGTAGAACTAAAGACATTTCAGGAATTATACTCATTGCACTAAATGTTTGCCCCTGCCGGGATTCGAACCCAGGGTCCCGGAGAAACAGAAGTCATGTCACTGACACTGACCACTGCGCCACGGCGACCGTCAATACAAAAATTGTTTGTATATAAAAATATGTACTGAACGTCAGTATCAGATGTATCGCATAGAAACTTCAACACAATCGTTTCATTACTTCTCATTTTCTAAGACATGTTTTCCCCCAAGTAGAAAAAGGCGACTTTTTTTTTTTTTTTAAATCTTGTCTTAAATTTGTCATTTTAGTTGTATGCTTTAGTATATTTATCTCCAAATCTTATCTAATTTCAGAAAACGACCTTTTATCGGTGTGGTCTATTAGATCCAATTGGCGACGGCTGACAGCCACGTACGAAGATGGAGACCCCCGACTGACGGCGTTGACGCCCGTCCAGGGAGTCAGGTAAACTGGCAGTTCCACAGCACCTCTTGAAAGTTTTCATATGCTCTTCTCAGGAGAAATTAATTATTTTAACAACAATGGCCCTAATTCTGCTAATCACTTGAACTAGCTGAAATTGGCTAAAGTTAATAAAAATGAAATAGCTCGTATTCTATTTACGCTAAAATTCCAATTCGTATAGGAAGCCAGAAGATTCCAATTGGAAGCCGCCCGTGTCATGTCCGCGCCAGACGCTATTTATATGTGGCCCGCGCCTAGGGCTACTGGCAGCAAAGCGCTTCGTGCGATTGTGTAGGTTTAGATAGATACATATTGTGTTAGTGAATGTATGGTATGTGTACTGATGTGATGTAAATGTGCAGAGTGTTCCTGTTGGTGCTGGTGATGGGCACGCACGCGGCGTGCATACACGACATGCTCTACCTGCACAACCCGCGTTACGTCGAACACGTCAGTATCTCAATATACCTACCTATTGTTATATAAATACAAAGTTTCTTATCTTATACTTAATAATAATATGGGACAACATTCACACAAGGTCGTCAGGTCCCAAACTAGGCAGAGCCTGTACTATGGTAACCTGATGACTGATATATGTACTTAAATACATACTTATATATATACTTATATACATATACACACCCAGACACAGGTCAAACAGACATGTTCATACACACAAATGTTTGACCTGTCCGGGAATCGAACCTATTTGCCTCATATACAGCTATTGATGGCTATTGGTCCTTAGTTGTTAGCCAAACATTGTCTCACAAAACACAGTTCTATTGTACTAGTTTGTTAGGTAGGACCACTTGCAAGCTCACACACATATTATCGATTCATGGGAGTCACATACCTAGGTACTGTGCGATACATCAGATCGTTTTTGCCATACATCTGCAACATGTGGAACGAACTCGGTGTTTCCGAGCAGCTACAATATGGGATTCTGAAAAAGGAGAGTTAACAGAGTCAAAAAGAATGGCATCGTATAATGCCCCTGTATTTCACATATATCCATCCATAAGCGACGTTGATGGCTTACCATCTGGCGGCTCTTTGGCTTTTCTGTCACCTGACGCATTAACATAAAAATATACGAAAATCTTCTTCTATCTTCTCAGCCATAGGAAGTCCACTGTTGGACATAGCCTCCCCCTTATAGGGGGGATTTGCCAATACTCGCCACGCTTGGCAGGCGGGTTGGCGAGCGCAGTATGATTTCTCATCCTCAGAAGGCGCTGCTGCCCACGTTCTGGTACGTGATCCCTTAGCCGACTCTTACGGCACCCACGGGAAGAGATGAGGGAGTAGGTACGATTCTAGGCCGGTACTACTAATGTAACGCAGTAGTATAAAAGGCTTTGAAATAAACTTATTTACACGCTTTTATTAGCTTGGCATGTAACTCTATGTATGTAACGGAATCAATGAACTTGATTTTCTAAACTTCGGATTAATCTGAAACTTGGCACTTACTTACCAAGGTCCGATGACAATACATTAAGATACATTAATTTAAACTGTTTGTATCATTATCCCTACTAGGATCTTCAGGATTAGTGTTTTTTTATATCCGAAGACACGGCAGAGTCTTGAGCCAAATACACATAATAAAATTATACATTTTTCGGTTGGGGAGCTTGAAATACGGCTTATCACGTTTTTTCTACCTTAGTCGTACCTCGAGAAACATAGTTTTATTCAGGACAAAAAGTAGCTTTTCTGCTTTTCCAAGGTCCCATCTATCTCTATACTAAAAAAATTTTATACCAAAAAATGGAACCGACTTCAACACTCAAAAGTATGAAATAACTTGTTGAAGTCGGTACCATGATAGTTCAAAGTAACTGATATCAAAATATTGTGCTCATGGCTTCGACAAGTTATTTCATACTTTTGAGTGTTAAAGTAGGTTCCATTTTTTGGTAAAAATTTTTTTTTCACTCTTTTTAGTGACCTTTGTTACTCATGGAATCAATTATTATTGTGGTGTAGGTATGTTCACCGATGTCTTCACCCTTGTAACTCAAAAAGTGCTCGTTCGATTTTGATGAAATTAATTTTAAATGGGACCACACGGGAAGCACCAGCTTTTAAATAAAAAAAGAACGATCTAAATCGGTTCACCCAGTCGGAAGTTATGCGGTAGCAAACACAAATAAAAAAAATAAAAAAACATACAGGTAGAATTGAGAACCTCCTCCTTTTTTGAAGTCGGTTAATCAATAACAATTGTTTCAGTGGTTTAGGCGTGAAATCGTAACAAACATCGTTACCTCTTACTTATAATATTATTTGGTGTTTGTTGTATCCCAGAGAAACCATCAATTCTTTCGGGATAAAAGTAACCTATGTGCTAATCCAGGATATAAGATACTTACATTTCGAACTTGGTTTAAATCTATTGAGCCGTTATGGTGTGAAGAGTTAACAAACACACTACATTACATACATACTAAATATTCAAGCATTCCTGCACTTCTTATGTTCTTGAATGTGCACTATCCTTAAATCCCTGTGACCCTTGCTTTAGTCTTAATTATGCTATTTTACTTTCTTTCTATGTGTGTGTTATCTGGTTTTTCTAGCTATATCTAGTTTATTGAGTTTTTAATAAATCTATAAGTACCTTTCTATAAATGTAATGGGCCGTGGTGGTCCCCCCATCTCATCCTGCGAGTGCCGTAAGAGTCGGCTAAGGGACCACGTACCAGAAGGTGAGCAGCAGTGCCTTCTGAGGATTGGAAATCATACTGCACTCGCCAACCCGCCTGCCAAGCGTGGCGAATATTGGCAAATCTCCCCTATATGGGGGAGGCATATGTCCAGTGGTGGACGCACATGGCTGAGAGAAGAAGAAGTACCTTTCTATGTACTTTGACCTCGAGGTTACAGATGTAAGTGATGTTGCAGGTGTCGAGGACAGTTGCGCTGATGTTCTTCATGAACGGCACGTCTGTGGTGATGATCTTCGTGCTGGTCTCCAACTTCCTCCTCTGCTACAACCTGCTGCTGTTCTCCAACACGCGTCGCCTCAACATGGGTATGCTGAAATGGTGCATCGTGAAGAGAGTAGCCAGGTCAGATAAGATATATGTATGTAGCTTGACAATAGTACATATTATATAGTAGCTTGGTTGTGTTCAGATGTTCTCTCACTAAGCCACATATACTGGTCGAAAATTAATTGTGTATATTCGTGCCTCCCACGACACAGGGAATCCTAGTGCGGGGGTGTGAGTGAGTATGAAAAAAAATAATTCAAAGAGTTAAATGTCCTCGCTCCATCGTAATTTAAAATCTCGTTGGCTAATTCTAATTTCAAAGCGCCAGTAATTAAGCCCAAGTTTTATGTAAGAACCTTCAAAATAACCTGTTCACCATTTAAGTGTTTAGCTAAAACACCATTCCTGGCAGATGTGGCATTGGCCGATATCGATAAGTACCCTAGACCTTAGACCATATTTTAGCAAGTTCCACGTTTTCGTTTAGTCATTCGCGTGGGTTCGGTGACCTTTGGAATTCAATAAATACTTGACATTGATTAGGCGTTTAAATAGATTTCGATTTAAATCCTTCGTTGGCGGAATGAAAAAGTTATTCGTAAAACTAATGCCAGGAGTACTCATACAATGAATTCCAATAGGTACATAAATAAGAAATACCGTAGGTACTCTTATATACTAGACGTAAACCTTGAGGGAGGACGGGGTAAACTGAAAATTATGTCAAAAATCAAAATCTTGTATTGGGAGATGTCCCCTTGTTATTTCAATGTCTATTAACATGAATTAATTAACATACTCATTTTTTAATAAAACTATTTTAGCACGGACAATAAAAACAACAAGAAAGTATTCAGCGCAGTACCAAAGAAAACTTAAAACTGTCCTGGGATGGCTCTCTTTTTTTTTTTTACAAATTATAAGTTTGCGTTTGACAACTGCTCCCTTCTCCCGGAGTTCATCCCAATGCTCTATCCAAAAGTTGGGGCCGAGGGTTTTAAAGTACCATTTGAAGATCCTGCCGTACTTGTAATCTACGAACTTTCTAAAATTACAATTATGG
The DNA here is from genome assembly GCA_934044485.1 of Apeira syringaria. Lineage (NCBI taxonomy): Eukaryota > Metazoa > Arthropoda > Insecta > Lepidoptera > Geometridae > Apeira > Apeira syringaria. The sequence continues at coordinate 15,554,277 of OW203658.1, forward strand.
AAGAAACTCGTGATAATTGTCAGACTCAAATCCCTGCAGTACGTACAGTATTCTAGTGTTTTTTAATAATGTATAGGTTAGACAGTGGCGATATGTACCTAAACAAATTTAGGCAAAAGCCCAAAGGGATAAGAATCGATACAGTGACCATCAAATTATATTCTTCTTCTTCTTCTCTTCTTCTCAGCAATTGGTCATCCACTGCTGGACATATGCCTCCCCATATAGGGGGGATTTGCCAATACTCGCCACGCTTGGCAGGCGGGTTGGCGAGCGCAGTATCATTTCCTAGCCTCAGAAGGCGCTGCTGCCCACCTTCTGGTACGTGGTCCCTTAGCCGACTCTTACGGCACCCGCGGGGAGAGATGGAGGAGTACTATTCAAGGCCGGTACCACCACGGCACCAAAACCAAATTATATTAGTCGACACTTACTACCACGAGGTCATCATCGATCCATTTATAAGCCTAATTAAACTACAAAACCTACATAAAAATGAATCATTGGCTTGTTTGTTAGAAGCAGCATGGACATAATACACACACATTTAACATATTTTATGGTCATTATATGAATTATTAAATAATCGAAACAGTTGGTTTTGGACCGGCAATGAGGGTGTGAATGTCATAAATCTTTGTTTAAAATATACTCAGGTGGGTAGGAAACTAAGAAATCTGCTGCTTGATTTTGTCTAGAAAACTTCCTAGGGGCCCTATGGGGCTGCTCAGTATACAAGCTCGAATAGCGAACTTGTAAAGAAGATGTCCTTCAATCACTATTCTATATCGCTGCCTGGAGCGCCCATATTTGGCGTCGACTGCAGTTCGCATGAGGACTCTCACGTGGCCGCAAAGGTACTAAAAATGAATATTTGCTGTAGTGAAAATAAGACTAATGATTATACTTACTGTATTAAGTGTCCATGATGATTCTGTTCGTAATAGTGGTCATGGTAAATTATAGTAAAAGTATTTTCGGAAATATATAGCGTCGCGTAAATTATTTTATTTTATTTTTATTCTCTTAGGAAAACTACAGCTTATATGGTATGCTAATGGATATTTGTATGTATGTTAATGTAAGCTTATTAAATTAAATAGATTATAAATGATATCACGTTTGAGAACCTCACGATCTAGTTTTACTATACATGTGACAGTTTTATTGATTAGATATACTTTATTCAAGTTATACTTTATTCACTTTGTTATTTATGCAAATTACGGGTTTTATATAATTAGCATCAAAATTTAAGTGTAACTTGTAATGGTTCCTTAATATAATTAGAATAAATTAAAGACTTCGTTCCTTAATCAAATAAAGTTTTAATAACAAAATAATCAAAGAAGCAAAATACACATTTGTTTCGTTGTAAATCATAAGGGCTAAGGGCTGCCGATGACAATACAGAGGCTTGCGGGTGTTTACGAGCAGAGAGGACGGGACAAATTCTGATGCGTGTTGGTTTAAAAATTTACTAATATGTACGTTCGACGTTTTATTTTTCTTTCTTCTGGTGTAAGACGCCGTTAAAGCGCACTTGTCATTACCGAGATAATTTTTGACAAAGGAAAAATATGGTCGCTTGAAAATATTTTTTCACTAATCAATGAGCAAATAAATAAAATAAGTTAATTAGACATATAGGACTTTCAACAAAATAGCCAATGGTCAAACCTAGCCTATAAAAACTTTTAGACGGTGCCTTTTAGAGCTATCTTTTGAAATATTGCTCGAAGAGATGCTCGGCAATGCTTGGTTGTCGATACTAGCAGAGTTTTTGGCAAGTTCCTATTTTACATTAACATGTTTGTACCTATCGGACACAAGTCGGGACAAACCACGTGACCAGTATGAATAATTATTCGGCTTGATGTGACAAACTGGTGGTACCGGATCTATTAGGATGGAAAATAAAACGATCAGAAGGGTAATTAAACTGACAATTTATTATTAGGTAAACGTTCAACTACTTATGGCCAATGACGATGTAGGTGGTACATAGTTAATCAGCAGACCTTGCATGTGAACTTTATTAATTTAACCAACCACAGGCCACGGTGATCGCTTACCATCAGGCGGCCCGTCTGCTTGTTTGCCACTTATTTCATTAAAAAAGTCAATGTCAAGTGAACAGATGATCAAGGAAAGCTTTTAAAACCAACTGTTATGAAGTCCGTAAATACCTTCGCTGCAAGCTCAAACCCTAGCTAGGAATGACGCCACGATCGCTTGACTAATCAGTTCCTCTCTGTTCGCGCTCGAGTGTATTAACCCGCGCAATGAACACGCGCAAGTATCTTCACGATTGACATTATGATGTTATTGTGGGAAGTTAAATATAAATATAACCAGCTTAGAAAAATTACAAGAATTTCTATCTACCCTTCGCGTTTTCACTCATTTAGACACGCTCCACTACCAGGGCTGCGTTCGGGTGCGGCTTCGGCCAAGCCATATCTTGCTCTGACAGCGGATATGCGGCGTTCACGAGCTCAATTACAGAGTTATTTGCTCCACCCAATATTTGATCATGACCGTTCACGTCAACCAGTCAGACCAAATTATGGTCGACTAGACCATAATCTTTCTACCTCTAGAATCGATCAAATCTTGATCGGCTGTCAAAATTGACATATGCAGTAGTAACTATCACGTGATTTATGATCAATGTGACGAAAAGACTTCTTCTTCTGTGACGTGCTATGGAGTAGCCGTTCGTGAGACATCGATCAAATACTGATCGATCAATATTTGGACGAAGCCGCTCCTGAACGCAGCCCCGGTTGTAGAACTTAATAATTTAAGAATAATAACTGTCTTTTTAAATCAGGTACGTAATTTGTTGTCCGTCCTACAGTGACCGATGAGGACCTCTCTCTTCGGCTAACACAACGGGTGCAATGTAAAGAGAACACAACACGGACATGATATACAATAAAATAAATTCAAATTCATTTATTTTATATTAAACAATAAACATTATTAAAACTCACGTTCATAATTACTTTACTGTTTTAATTACCTTACTGTTTCTACGGGTATATCAGTGCGAAACGGGACGTTGCGACGAATGCACCGCACTCAAGATCCTGATGAAGTCTTCAGGAAGAAGCCGAAACAAATTGTCGCTCGTGATATCGATTACGCATAAGTGCCACGCTATACCCGTAGAAATAGCATAAAGAAACAATAAACATCATATAAATTCATAATAAACATCCTAAATTAATTCATAATATACAATGGCATTGTAGATGTAGATACGATGGATCAAGTCACTTTACCAAATAAATAAAAACGAGTAAGAATAATAATATCATTAATCTACTATAGCTATATTGATAATTTAAATAACCAAATCAAATAGAACTCATTTAAATTTTTATATGTACACATTACAATATATACATAATTATGAAAGTGTTTGATTTGATTTAGGTGGAATCTATGAATGATTTAACCCCGTCACTCATAAATATGTGCGTATTTTATTTTCCAGGATGAGCCCATTGTCCCTCCTAGTAGTGGGGTATGCGGCTACGTTCTGGCCCCACGTGACCAGCGGCCCTATGTGGCCCACCCTGGTGGAGCCCGAGAGTAAGATCTGCCGAGAGAAGTTCTGGTCACAAGCCTTGTATTTCAACAATCTGTGGCGAGCTGAAGACCATTGCCTGGTGCAGACTTGGTAAGGATTACATCAGTGTTATATTGTATCGTGTCGTGTTATATCTTTAAATAATAAAAACATTATTTATTTCTAAAAACGTTAATTAGCTATACAGTTACATAATTTAACTCTTTCCAAGATGCAACATTAATGTGGAAACAATAAGTTACGTTATCAGCAAGTCTCAAACTAGGCGACGACGGCCTGTATCGTGAGACTGCAATGAGTGCCCGGATTTACAGAAACAATTATTATAAACACATTTCAGCAGAGCACTATTGTAGGTAGCTAATTACTCAATGCAATTCAGTTCAATACGATTTAGTTTACAGTTCTATATACACCTCCTGATCAGTTAAATTGGCTTGATGATCGATATTGATAAAACTATGATTCTAGGTTTTATATCGTACGATCCAAACAAGTATGAACTCTTTGGCCGGTGACTTTATTTATCTGAGTATATACCCACCAAGAAGATGATTTGTCATTCATAATTCAAATAATTACTTAAATTATAAATACTTAAATGTGTTTTCAGTCACGACTTACTCTTTCTCTGTATGAAAAACCTGGAAATCCGCACGTTAGAACGTTGCTGTGACTTGAAGTTTGAAGTTATGGCTGGAACTTATTACTTTGACGATTCGGGTACATTCAGATTATAGTTTCCCACGCTTTTTTTCAACATCCGATCCAGCGTTTTGTCTCTGCCTACGAACTAAAACTGCCTGTAGTGGAACTTGATACCACTGCAAGTTTCCTTCATTTCCTTCATTTTCCACATCAACACACATAGGCTACTTTTCATCGTCATCATCAATCATCACGACGCGGGTAAAACCGCGGGACGCAGCTAGTTGTATATCAATATACATAAACAACAAATTGAAATCTGACTCGTATTTAAATGAATGGTCATTATTAGCCGATTTCATAGAGAAAATTCAAACTCGTCTTAGTTGTATTATTTTATGTTTGTTTTCTAGAACTTCGTAATTAAACACATATTTACATTTCCTTTAAAAAACTGAAAAGTCATTCATTTTTCTAGACTTTATGGGAATAATAAAAATATCATCATAATAGTTATCTTTAATCTTACTCTGTATTTTAAGAAAATTGGCTGCTCCGAGAAATATGGGTCTTTTCACATCAAGTTATTTTATTAGAAATGTCATTATTGTTGAGCAGACTTTTCCATCACGGATGTCCCATAATCTGATACTTTCCTTCTTTCTATTTCTCTTGGGCAGGTTCCTCGCCACGGACATGCAGCTGTACATCGTAGCGTCGATCTTGACGTTGTGGCTCGCCAGCAAGCGGCTCCTGGCGCTGCCGATCCTCGCCGCGCTCGTCGTCGCCTCCTGCCTCCTCAACGGGGGACTCGCCTACTACTTCGACTGGCAGTCCATCATGTATCATGTCTATCCAGAGTAAGTCGATCACATTAGTTCATTTAATAATAACTACGCGGTTTTCGTCCGATCATGAGTGTATTGTCTTCGATGTTATCATAGACTGTAATAGGTAATTATAGGTAAATAGTTATCTTCTAGGCAAACGTGCTCTATCGTAGATCGCATCATCCCTTAGATTTTTTTTTCACCCTTTTCAGTGGCCTTTGCTACTCACGGGATCAATAGTCATTGTGTATGTTCACTGATTTCTTCACCCTCAATTAGGAAGCCATCTAAGTAGACGTAACACTTTCCAGTTATTAGAGTGTAACTGAAAACCGCTTCACCGATTTTTATGAAACCGATTTCACGGAAAGCACAAAAAATAAAGAAAGAATCATCAAAATCGGCTCACCCCCTCGAAAGTTATGAGTTAACTTACAGACAAATCGAGAACCTCCTCCTTTTTTGGAGTCGATTAAAAATGCCATTTACGTCTAGTATAAATTAAATAAAACTCATCAACCAAGAGGAGCGTACTTGGAAGAATATGCATATATGGTTTGACCAAAATGGCCAATGGATACGGATTCAGAAATATATACATGCCGCCGTGGTTTTAAACATTATGAATATATAAAACACGGAAATTACTCACGTACTAAATCAGTGTTCCGACTATAGTTTCAACTACATTCCGTGTTTTTTTTTCCACGGAGAGTACGGTAGAGTACAACGCGAACCGCGACTGTGTCCGCGAACGTTCTGGTTTCTCTTTGAAAAGATCACTGAATGTTGTCGAAACTATAGTCGGAACTCTCTGACTTACTACGTGAGTAATTCCCGTGCTTGTCACCCACATGGGTCCGTGGGTCGCGTATCTGACTCCGCTGTCGTGTGTCCGGTTCCAGAACGCTGCACACGATGTACCGCGATGTGCCGTCGTTCTACCGCCTGTACACGAGTCCGTGGGGCGCGCTGCCCGCCGCACTGCTCGGCCTGCTGCTCGCGCATCTGCACTTCGAGCTCCAGGCGCGACACGTCCGCCTCGTCTCCTACAAGGTACGCGCACACACCACTTAATTAGACCAATGGTTACCTAATATTTCTTGAATTGAAAACTTCTTTAAGGGCGTTGAAAGAAAGAAATAACTTTATTTGTAACAATTACATTTAAGGCAAACAAAAAATAAAATAACGAATACGATATAATACACAATGTTAAATGTTACAAATCGGACCCAACTCAGCAATGCTCGCAAAAAACCAGCGCTGGTCTTCCGCTGGGACCGGTTCGTGACGTCAAGGAAGAATATTTTACAACAGTATATTTTCAACTAAAAGGATTTTTATGATGACTGTAATTACATAATAATAAATGATATAGCCAAATAATACTTGCATCAGCACAAAGAAAGTAAAAAATATATAAAGCTAAAAAGATATTGGATATGGCAATGTCGGTCAGACATAGACGTTGTGCACTTGTGTATAGGGAAAACATGTTAAACTCGCGTCAGGACAAGTAACACAGTCAGTGTCAGTTTAGGCCCACGTAGAAGTGAGCCTTCAGTAAGTTTCTCCCTCTTTCCCATAAAGCCCTAAAAATAAAGAATGGCCCTAATTCTGTTAATCACTAGAGCAAGCTAAATTTCACTGAAATTCTTCAAAAAGAAATTGCACGTATAATATTTACACTAAAATTCAAATTCGTATAACTACATTTAATGCTATCCTTCATTTTAGACGAGTTCAATTGCTGGTCAATTGCGGATAGTTTTAGTGAGTACCAAATAAAAGACGTCTTATTTTACGTCAAACTACCCGCAATTTTAATAAATACATCTTATTTTAGCGCTGTTATCGATAAGTGTCATACTGATTTGGACTTTATCGTAACGATATAAGAATTATCTTACATATCATATTTTCGAGAATTTTATTTAAGTTTAGTTGAACACTTGTCCGTGAGCAGTGGTTCCGGTGCGTGTACAGTGCCAGCCCGTGCGTGATACTCGCGTGGCTGGCGGCGGGGCACTGGCTGCGACAGTACACCAGTCCCGAGTTCACGGCGCTGTACGTCGCGCTCGAGCGGCCCGTCATCGGCCTCCTCAGCGCGCTCATACTGCTCGGATTATTTAACGGCATCACAGGTCAGTAATAAACACCTGAAAACATAGTATCATCGACCAAACATTGACTTTTAAAACTCTTGCAACTCGTTCATTTTCAACACATCATCATCATCTCTTCAGCCATAGAACGTCCACTGTTGGACATACGCCTCCCCCATTGTTGGACATAACCTCCCCCATCAGCACGCCTGCACGTAAAGTGAGCTTTGATTAACTATTCTGATACAACTATGACATCCTTGTTCTTATTTATGGGACAGACCACTGGGTCCAAAAACACAGTTAATCTTGTTCGGGAGGAATTCTAAGGATTCAATCAAGTGGTTCTATATTTTTATGTCAATAAACATATTTTGTATATATGTATAACATTATCTGAACTGAAATGTAACTTTTTGTTATAAATAATTATTATTTTTATTATTAATTATCTTATGTCGACGACTCTCCATCAGTGGTTCTAAGATTATATTTCATCCTCACAGGTTAAGTAGATATTTTTAAACGACTTCAAGAAAAGCGGAGCTTAAACATCTTCAAAAATCTTAAAAATCTTCAAAAGCTTAAACATCTTCTGTGTTACATTGTATTTTTTTTAATCTATTTTCACCGATTTATCCGCCAACTGATGATAGATTTTGAAAAATATTTTATGTTCGAAAGAGTACCTATTGTAAAGAGCTTCCGAGGTCGTTCTATTTAAATTTTATCAAAATCGGTTCAGTAGTTTCTTTGACATCGAAAAAAATGTTAATACAGGTGTACGAAGTTGGTCTTCCATTTTTTGGCCAAAAAATATTTTTTTGCAAAATATACCGATCCTTCTTTCGTCACACGTACTGTGAGTACCTACCAAATATAAGCCAGCGCCGCGCCGGTGAGGTGTACAGCTGTGTTTAGCCCGAGAGGTATGGCCGCAGGTTTCCTGCAGAACTACTTCTCGTGGAGCGGGTGGCAGGCGATGGGGCGCATGTCGCTGGCGGTGCTGCTGGTGCACTGGCCCGTCAACTGCGCGATCGCCGCGTCGCGTGCGCAGCCGCTGCACACCTCGCTGCTCGACGTCGTCAGTATACATACATCCTCTATACCTATAGTATACTAAGTTCCGCCTAGTTAATGCAATAAACCATAAAACTCTTAGATTAGGGGTATGGCGACTTCGCTTGATATGATATCAACTGTAATGTTGGCCTATCAATCCTATTATAAGCTTATAAAATTAAATCTAGATGGCGTTAAGAACAACATCCCCTCAGATGTTAAAAGAAATTCGGACGCTATTGGAGTGGCTGCTATAGCTTAGATGACAAAGCGACAGCACGGTATTCTGTAGTCGTGAGTTCAAGTACCACAAGCAGCCGAATTTTTTTTTCATAAAATTTGAACGTAATTTACGCCTGGCATGTTGATAATGCGATAATCTATAAAACTTTTTTTAGAATTTTTTTATACACACTTCACCGCACTAGGATTCTCTGTGTCGCGGGAGGCACGGATTCGCACAATCACAGCACACAGACATCCAAGACCCGGGACAAATATCCACACTCATCGCACAAATGTTTGCCCCGGCAGGGATTCGAACCCAGGGTCCCCGGAGACACAGAAGTCATGTCACTCACACTGACCACTGCACCACGGCGACCGTCAATACTCAAATACGACAAAGCTATTATACTACACTACACTACACTATTATATATATGAATCAAGGTGTGAATGTGCGTATGAGTGTATGAGTGCGTATTGAGTGTGCGTATTTAATACGCACACGTCGCACACCTTTCACTATATTATTAACTAGCTGCGCCCTGCGGTTGTACCCGCGTGCTGATGATTGATGATGATGATGATGAAAAGTAGCCTATGTGTTATTCCGGGACCTAAACTATTTACATACCAAATTTCATTCAAATCCGTCCAGCCGTTCTGGCGTGATTGAGTAACAAACATTCATCCATCCATCCATCGATCCATCCATCCAAACTTTCACATTTATAATATTAGTGAGATGAGATGAGATTACATAGTATCTATTTCCTATAGCCTGCCACAGCCTTAGTAGTTCAGACATTGCACTCATGACAGTTCCAATGTGCTTTTTTCAGATTCAGATATTATTCCATCCATCAAAGCGGCTACTTATTTAGTAGCATTAATAAGCGCGGGCTTATATATAATTTTAAATATATAGATCTATAAAGTACACAAAACGGTACCTACTTAAACATTTCACAAATATTCTTTCCAGACGGTGGACACGGTGGCCACAGGGTTCCTGAGCTACGTACTGGCTATCCCGCTCACTCTCATAGTGGAGATGCCTATCACAAGGTTTATCAATGAACTGCTCTTCACGTCTCCGAAACGGGAGAAGACCGTACAAGATGAAAAGATCTTCCAGCAAGAGAAGTCCATACAGCAGGAAATAACTACACCGCAAGAAAATATGCTAATTCAGGACCAAACCATACATGAAAAGAAGAACACGTAACGCTGTAGAACTCACCCGAAGACCCGAAAAGCAAGAGAACTTGGCCAAACGGTGCTGAGAGCAATCTTAAAGGAAACTGATGATGAACCGATGCTATCTCTCATATACTACTATATGACAGATTAGTAATACAACCATAGCAACATAATATTGATTATAATTGTATAGTTATAATCTATTTGTGGAACTTTTCAAAAGTTTTCTTTGAAGTAAAGACAAATACGGTCTTAATTAAGTAAATGAAATTGTCACGGGACGATCCCTTCGAGTGGAAAAATATTTTTCACATTGTTTCATAAATGCGGAGATTGTTTTATTTTGATTTACTTATTATAAGTTAACGTTTGACAACTGTCTCACCTGATGTTAAGTGATGACGTTGTCTAGGATGTACCACGCAAACCTAGAAGGTACCTATTCACTCGCGACTTGAAGACTCCGGGATTGTACATATCGGGAAACACATTTTTTAATACTGTATAGATCTAGCATTTGATCACTACCTCACTTGAGTGTCAGTGATGATATGGTCGAAGATGTTATCACGCTAGAAATAAATGCTTACTGGCTCTCAAGGACTGCGGCTTGAACACACTATGTGTTTGGTGACAGTTTTGCAAACTTGCGGGTGCGGTACCTGTGGAACTTGTGTGAACTGTGGAACCTAGAGGTTCCGTGAATACTCATCAGGGTTCTGCCTCTTTTTTATTGTTAGTTGTTAAATAATACCACGATTAGAAACATTATTTTGAAATACCGCAAATATGTTATGAGAAGAACTCATTACTTATTTATTTTAGATGTTACCCCAGATATTCGCATACAATTGTCGGACATACTCGTAATACCCAACTATAAAAAAATATTAATAAAACAGTGAAACAGTTTCATTATTCACATTAAAACTGTAAGTTAAGGTTTATGTGTTTCGGTTTTATTACATATATTTTTAAAATAAATTATTCTTATACAATTATCAGTGTTGATCATTTGATATAGGGTTCCATACAATAAAAGTCATTTGGTTGGTTTTCCGTTATCTATGAAGTTTAGGAAGCTCTGGTCTACCACATGAAGGTGCATTCTCTGAGATAGTGCGTTTGGCAATTCGTATCATCTTTTTCAATTTCTATTTATTTATTCATAACAAAACTATTTTATATTAATGGGCATGTTATGAGGAGGGATAAAAAACATATCACAAAAATAGGCCAATAACATGAATGTGGATAAATATAGAGATACAGGAAGGCCGAAGAAGGTATGGATGGACTGTGTGAAGAATGATATGCTTGTGAAAGGTGTGAGCACTGAGACGACTAATGATACAAGAGAATGGAAGAGAAAAACATGTTGTGCCGATCCCACCTAGTGTGGGATAAAGACAAGAAGAAGAAGAAAACTATTTTATTTTTATAAATACATGTCTGCAGATATATAGATACATCTGCGACAGTTTTGGCTTTCAAAAAGAAAAATATATACATTAAATCATTGTAAGAATGAAATGCTCCTGGCCTTATTTTACTGGACTTGTTATGTTACTTTGGATTGGAGAAAAATGTGAATAAAACAAATGACACACGCATTATCTCATCGGCTATAATAAAGGTAGCAGTATAATGCATTAAACGGTGAGGAGGAACAATTAAATGGTTATTAATCACATAATAACGATGTCTACAAAGTATAGTTTATGGTTAAGTTTATTGAGTAATGAATGTTAAATGCTCATTTAGTTGTATAAACACTTCAATAAAATTGACGATATATTTTTTAACAAAGGTGTTTTATTTTTTCTTAAAGTGTAAAACAATCATTGTCTGTATTCTCGAGGATCTATTTGTTTTTGGTCATCAGTACTTCGGTATCCGTCCGTCTATCTGTCAAGACCCTTTATCTCGGGAACGCGTGGAGGTATCGAGTTGAAATTAAAACGATATACTCAAATCTGCAGTCTCTTGAAGCTGTAAAAAAATCAAACTTTTAAGTTACCGTAAAAAAGGATACGGACGCTTATGCCGCATAAATCTTATATTTCGACACTCAGGGTTATCAAAATGTATAGGGTATTTTCGTTGACCTAGAACTATGAAATTTGGCAAGCCATACCGTCTTATACCTACTACAAATGTATGGTAAAATCTGTAAAACTGTACATTTGTAATTAAATCGTAAAAAACAGGGTCTTTATGGAAGAAATGATGAACATTTTGAATTATTTTTATGATGTACAGATTTCGATTTATGACGAGTAATGGAAAAAAAATATTTTATTTAGGTAAATAAAAATATTTTTTGATAATATGTACTACAAATCTGTACGCTACCGTCGGTGAGCGAGTCCAACTCGCACTAGTCCAGTTTATTTTTTTTAAATTAAACAAATATCTGTCACTCTTCTTTTACTTGCAACTGGCGGTCCGCCCCGGCTTCGCACTGGTAGTTAACAAAAATTTCAAAATTAAAAGTCAAAAGAATCCCTAACCATTTTCAAAATATTATATAGCCTATGTCACCCGGGGACTAGTGTAACTTATCAACAAAGAAAGAATTTTTCGAATCAGTTCAGTAGTTTCGGAGCCTATTTACTGCAAACAAACAGACAAACAGACAATCAAATCTTTCCTCTTTATAACGTATATAGACATAGACAATGGACGTCTTGCGGGAAGCTTTTCGCTCACACATCTGCAGCACCATTAGTCCAGAAGCCATCGCCTGTTTTTTCAATGATGAATCGTGAGCTCGTTTGGTTCGACTCGTCGAACTAAAGGCTTGGCGTCTCGACGCTCAAGTTTTTCGTCTGTTGAAATTCTCGAAGAGGTAGCTAATGAAGTGCGCAGGTGTAAAACATGTCGATTTGGTAGGGTGTCGAAATTGTCTAAGTAGGGCCGTGTACCTGATGGTTGTTGGTTACGCGGCGACTTGGTGGCCTTTGAGTCGCGACGGCTCGCTCTGGAAGCCCTTGGTCGAGGCCGAGAGCGCCGCCTGTCGAGAGAACCAATCGTCACGGGATAACTTCTAACTGAAAGTGACGCTAACGCGATTACTTTAGATACGCTAAATATGAGATGGCTATATGTTATCTAATCGTGTTTTCCTATTTGACAAACCTAGATGACAGAATTAAATACATTACACAATAGATTCCTAGTCTACACAATGAAAGAGTGGCAGAGGGTGGAAAACGTTATATTTTCTTGATGAAGTGCATAGGAGAAGTAGTAGCATACGAGGTAGATGGCGCTGACGACGCGGACGATCCGAAATAGTTTTATGGTATAACTTTGTTCACAGTCATCTTAATGTGAGGAAATAGTATATCGTATCGCACATCTTAGCCTATCTGAGAAACCCCGTTTCGGAGATTATCGGGTACATTCAATATGGCAATAAGATCGGCTCACAATGGGCTATTTTGACAGCTTTGGTAGTAGGCTATGTTTAATTCGTACATATACATGAATCTTGATTCTAGATTCAGTGACTTAGTAGGCGTCTTTTTTCGTAGTCCGTTAGCATCCAACTTGTCAATTTCGTACAAAACCAACGATTACTGGTTTCCTTTCTTCACCAAAATGTAAAACTTCTGATTATCAAATTGCGCGTCGGTGAAACAGTGTTTACCATTTAGGTAACCGACGGTTAATTGATAATCGGACGTTTAAATTATGGTGCACTGTACACTTAATCGTTGTACAAAACCGACATAGCCCGAGCATAGGTTCAACATAGATTCGGGCTGCTGTTAACTAAGCAGACTACGGATTTTTGACGTGGTCTTATTGGCATCGAGTCGGCCTCGCACTGGACTGAATATGAAAATGAAATATAGACTTGACACTGAAACCGCAATGACTCAACACTACAAACAAACATGTTTTGTACTGTCTTGATACCTGTTTACACCACTAACAACTTCACAATTAAACTTCACTTGTTAACACAGTATATATATTTATTTGAGAAAAGACAATTTTAACCAACATTGAATTCAACGCTGTAATGTTTACAAACCAAATGCTTGCGTGTTTTAAGAGCGTACAGCGCCATCTAGTGAACTCTTTTGCTACTAAATTGATGAAATGTTCAAAGTTTGTACGGTGATTAACTAGATGGCTTGCAATGTAATAAATATTTAATGTAGCATCACATTTTATTTGGGTACATACTCTCATTAAATTTAGATGGCGTTACAATATTTTTTAATGACTACCTTTCTACTAAACATTCCGCCCACTAAGAACTATGTTCTTCAACTGTCATTATACAAACCAATATTTATATATATATTTAATCTAAAATAATATGTTGAAACAAACCGAAGGAATTTGTAAACATTGATTTTGATTTACAAAATTAAGAATTTCCGCCCACCATAATAATCCGTAAGCAAAAATGAATTCATGTAAATGATGTAGACACATCCAAGTGGATGTATGAATAAGACTACGAAGTTACTTATCCTAAATCTAACGTAATATAAGTAGTTGGTATTCATTTGAGAATTTACTAGTTATTATCAGAATTGAATCTTGGTAAAAAACACAGTTTGCTACACGCACGTTTACATAAACCATTCTTAGTTTTAATTGTAACAACACGAACAATCTTGTCTTGGCCTGGGTGGGTTTCTACAATTTTGCCTAAAAGCCACTTTGCAGGTGGTAAATTTTGATCTTTAATAATAACAATATCATCAATTTTTGGCTCTTCTAGCCTATTTGTCCATTTGTATCTATTGTTTAAAGTTACGAGATACTCAGAGCTCCAACGTCCCCAAAAATCTTTTACCATTTTTGTAGTTAATCTCCACCTATCCAATAGACTTATACTAGTGTTATATTGACCGTCTACGACATTTAATAACGGCTCTCCTACGAGAAAATGGCCGGGTGTCAGGGGGAGAGGGTCGTTAGGATCGTCACTTAATACGGTTAAAGGGCGCGAATTGACACATGCTTCTACTTGCGCTAGCACAGTTGTCAATTCCTCGTATGTAAGTGCACTCTCGCCAATTACTTTTCTAAGGTGCATTTTCACTGACCGCACACCAGCCTCCCACAGTCCGCCAAAATTTGGTGTTTGAGGTGGTATAAAGTGCCAATTGGTTGACTCCAAGGTCAATAATTGTGCAATTTCTTGTGGTATCTCTGATTTTGCGCTGGAGAACATTTCGCGCAACATTTTATCTGCTCCAGTGAAATTGGTACCATTATCGCTGTAAAGGTCGTGGCAGTGACCTCTCCTTGAGGTCATTCGCTTGAACGCAGCGATGAATCCCTTAGCAGTTAAGTCTGTTACAGCTTCTAAATGAATTGCATGAGTGACCATGCAAATAAATAAACATATGTAGCCTTTAAAGGATTTAGCTCCTCGGCCTGGTGAAAACCGGATGTTAATAGGGCCTGCATAATCTACCCCGCTCGATGCAAACGCTTTGCTTGGCCGCAGCCTTGCCGCTGGAATTTGACCCATGAACGGGACTTTAGTTGATTTAGAGTGTTTTATGCAAGCAACACATCGCTTATAGTGTTTCTTTACTAACTCACGTGCTCTCAAAATCCAAAATCGTCCCCTTAGGTGATTTAACATCAATTGTGGGCCTCCATGCATCGTTTTGCAATGCGCATCCGCAACTAATAGCTTAGTAAGATGATTTTTACTAGGCATTATAATCGGATGTCGCGTGTCATAGCTCGATTTCGATAGTTCTATTCGTCCACCGACTCTCAGTATCCCATCTTGATCAAAGATAGGACAGAGAGGGTGAAGCGCACTTTTTCGTGGCACAGACTGTCCAGCCCTTATCTGTTTTATTTCTTCTTCAAACTCTTGACTTTGAACTTGCTTGATACACATCTGTAAAGTTTTGTTAATTTCTTCTGTCGTTACAAATTGGTTTAATTTTCTTCTGTCAGTTTTAGGTAATTTCCAATTCAAAACTCTTCTGCAATACGATAGGACTTTTAACATTTTAATCAATGAAGAAAATCTTTCCCATGGAAATTCTTCTCGTGTGTTTTTAACTGCACACACTGATATAGTTTTTTCTTCTTCGTGGGTATCCTTGATTTCTTTAACTTCTTTCTTCTCAACTGGTTCCTCGAGCCATGTTGGTCCGTTCCACCATAATGCATGCTCTGCCAGATCGACTGGATTTAACCCACGAGACGCACAATCTGCTGGATTCATTTGGCTTGAAACATGGCCCCATTGGTCATATTCTATTATTGTCAAAATTTCGGAAACACGGTTACTGACAAAAGTGGTCCACCGACACGCTGGTCCTTTTAACCACGCCAAAACTACAGTAGAGTCTGTCCATGCAAAAATCTTATCCTTAGAGATGGACATTACTTCTGAGACTTCATTCAATAGCTTTGCTGCTAGAACTGCACCACACAGCTCTAAGCGTGGTATAGATATTTCCTTTTCTATGGGAGCTACTTTCGTTTTAGCTGATAATAAATTGACACTAACTCGGTTGAATTCATCGATAGCTTTTAAGTACAGAGCAGCGGAGAAGGCTGACTTTGATGCATCTGAAAACGCATGTAACTCTATTTTACATCCTGGTGATATTTGCAACCACCTGGGAATGACGATATTTTTTATTTCATTTAATTCTCCTCTATATTTACGCCATTGATTTGCTAAATCTTCACTTAATTCGTCATCCCATTCAAGACGAGACTTCCATAGCTTTTGTATAAATAATTTAGCTGCAACCACCACAGGTGCGATCCATCCCATAGGGTCGTATAAGCGCGCTATGTCCGAAAGTACTTGCCGCTTAGTTAACTTTCCAATGACCTTTGGCAAGTTAATTGCATATTCAAAATTATCAGAGTTTCTGTTCCAACTAATTCCCAAAACTTTCATAGAACTATCTTGCTTTATCATTATGGATGTACTCGACTGCTGCTTTTCTCTATCAATGTATTCCAATAACCTTTCACTATTGCTGCTCCATTTTTGGAGTTCGAATTTTCCAGCGCTCATTAAGTTGGTCATTTCTTCATAAATTTCCTTTGCTTCGCTCTCAGTATCACATCCAGTCATAAGATCATCTATATAAAAGTCTCTTTTAGTGATTTCTGCAGCGATTGGAAATGATTTTTGCTCATCTTCTGCTAACCGTTGAATGGTTTTCACAGCTAGATAGGGTGCACAAGCCGTCCCGAAGGTAAGAGTCAGTAGATGGTAGTGTTCGATTGGTGAATCAGAATGAGCTCGCCATAAAATTCGCTGATAATTTATGTCTTCATCGGCCACTCTTACTTGCCTATACATTTTAACAATATCTGCTATGATGCATATTTTATGAGTGCGCCAACGCATCAACAAATGTCGTAAATCTTGTTGGAGTTTGGGACCCACTAAAAGGTCGTCGTTCAGAGAGACGTGGTTGACTCCTTTGCATGACGCATCAAATACTACACGTACCTTTGTAGTAAGTTTATCGTCTCGAACGACAGCATGGTGGGGAAGATATACTGCCTTTGGATTCTCGAAATCCTTTTGATCTACAGGTCTCATATGATTGAGTGCTGTATATTCCTCCATTACATTCCTATAATCGTCATATAGCTTTGGTGTTTTAGTTAGTCTGGTTTCTAAATAGTTCAGTCTCTTCATTGCGATTTCCTTGTGACTACCATATTGGCATTGAGGATCATCATTCTTTAACGGTAATCTGACGATGTATCGCCCATCGTTTGCTCTCACGGTTGTTGATTCAAACAACTTCTCGCATGTTTGTTCTTCTAAAGTCATTTCCTTCTTGATAGAAGGCGGTTCACTTTCTATCTCCCAAAATTTTGTGAGTAGATCATCAACTCGTGTTTGTACATGCATACTAATCAGCCGCGAAGAATTGTTATGGGATATTCTGCCTGATATTATCCAGCCAAGGATTGTGTTTTGCGCTAATAAATGTCCTTGTGGATGTTTCTTAACTCCATTGAGTAGAATATCGCTATACACTTCCGCTCCCAGCAAAATATCGATTTTGCCTGGTGTTGCGTATGTTGGATCTGCTAATGGTATTTCACTCAGCACTAACCATTTTGGTGACGTTACAGTTACTGATGGAAGCATTGACGTGAGTGAACTCAATACGTAAGCATTGACATAAATGGAATTATTAGGGTTGTGGGTTGACTCTATACGAAGTGAAACCATGTGTTTGATTTTAGTTTGACCGTCGCCTAAACCTGACACCCAACCATTAATTGGTACACGCTTTAGCCCTAATAATTGCACTGTAGCTTCTGTCACGAATGATGCCTGTGAGCCTTGATCCAGTAAAGCTCGGATTACGTATTTGCTGCCGTTCCTCGCATCTGCTTTGATTACTGCTGTTGCCAATAAGACATTGTAACTTTGATGGTAATGCTCATCTTTCGAAAAGTTCGCTACAATGTGTGTATCTGAAGATACTGAATGAGCATTCTTCTCCAATTCTCGTTGTTGAGAACCTTCTGTCTCAATTGTTGTGGTCTTTGCCTGTGTTGTCGAAGTAGTGTTAGCGGGTTCATCTCTAGTAAAGTGTAATAAGCTGTGATGGCGTTTGCCACATTTTCTACAGTTTGTTGACTGTCTGCATTGCTTTATACTGTGGGCTGCTCCTAGACAATTGTAACAAAGTCGTTTTTCTTGTACGAAGTCAAAGCGTTGCTGAACAGATTTGTGACCAAATTGTTTGCAATGACACAAATGATGAGGACCATTGCAGCATGGACATGTTGTGCTATTTGGCTTTTTCTCTTCATTAACAGTTGAATGGAAAGATTTCTTGCTTGCTGCTTGTTTGGAAGCTGGATGAGAAGACTTGTTAGTTGCTTTACTGGCCTCGATCATCTCTAAGCTTCTGAATCTAGATTCTTAAAATTCAACAAGTTGTGCCCATGTTGGTAATTCCTCTGACATCAAACTTATTTGATACTCCCATTGTTTGTGTGATTCATGATCTAATTTTGAAACGACTATATAGGTGATTATAGCGTCCCATGATTCGGTAGCAACTCCTATATTATTTAGTGACTTCAAACAGGACGAAGTGGTATCTAGCAATGATTTCAGTGCTGTAGCTGATTCGAAATTGATAGATTTTTGCGAAAATAACGTTTGCATTATACTGTTGCAGTTATATTTCTTGTTGTTGTATCTCTTTGTAAGTTGAGCCCATGCTTCTGTATAATTGGCTTCAGTTGTTGTGAAGTTTCGAATTAAAATCTCTGGCTCTCCAGACAAACTACTTTTTAAATAATGAAGTTTTTGAACTGGTGCTAAATTTCCGTTTTTGTGGATAAGAGACACAAACATATCATAAAAGGTTTGCCATTCGGAATATTTTCCACTAAACGATGGTAATTGTATCTGTGGTAGGCGCACTTCGTAACTCTCAGGGTTCTTAGTTGCTGATGGAACTGATGAACCTTGCACATCACCAACAGTAAGTGCTTGACAGGATTCTTTTAGTAAACTTTTGTAGTTGACGTATGTTTCTTGAAATTGATCATAAACATCATTAATAAAGTATGCTTCCTTTTCTTTTTGTTCCTTTGTCATTTGTAATGTAAGCGTCTTGTGACCCTTTTTGAAATCTTGCCACAACTCATCAACAATATCTATTCTTGTTTCAAATAATTGCTTCTTAAGTCTTTCTTTCGGTGTCTTCTTGTGATTTCGTTCTGACTTAATAAGTTTCTCCAATATATCCATCTGAGCGGACACCTGTTTATTTATAGATTCCATCTCAAGAATATTCTAAGTCCAGTATACAGTTAAAATTTCTAAGTGTCGTATAGAGTGATTTTTCCTAAGTCCAGTATAGAGTAAAATTTTCTAAGTCTCGTATAGAGTGAAATTTTCAAAGTCTCGTATAGAGTGAATTTTACTAAGTCCAGTATAGAGTAAAAATTTCTAAGTCTCGTATAGAGTGAAATTTTCAAAGTCTCGTATAGAGTGAATTTTACTAAGTCCAGTATAGAGTAAAATTTCTAAGTGTTTTGCAGTTTCGAAACAATCACAAGTCTTTGGCAGTTCACACAAAATATTCTAAGTGTTTGGCAGTTTAGATTGAAATATTATAAGTTAATTACAGTTCAATATTTAATTAAAGTCCAATCCAAACACTTGACATATTATTAAGTTCACTTTACTTACAGTTTTTCGAGCACAAACCATTCCATTATCCGACACTTGGCACTTCACTAGTTTTCCTATGATCACTTTTTTCCCTGGTTTCGGCACCAATGTTTACACCACTAACAACTTCACAATTAAACTTCACTTGTTAACACAGTATATATATTTATTTGAGAAAAGACAATTTTAACCAACATTGAATTCAACGCTGTAATGTTTACAAACCAAATGCTTGCGTGTTTTAAGAGCGTACAGCGCCATCTAGTGAACTCTTTTGCTACTAAATTGATGAAATGTTCAAAGTTTGTACGGTGATTAACTAGATGGCTTGCAATGTAATAAATATTTAATGTAGCATCACATTTTATTTGGGTACATACTCTCATTAAATTTAGATGGCGTTACAATATTTTTTAATGACTACCTTTCTACTAAACAATACCCTTATCTACAGTTCATTCTAATCTTTGATTGAGTTATTTTACGTGCAAACAGTTTTTTCCAGCATCATTCTATCTATAGAATAGATAAATACCTACCTATTCTGTTTTCCACTCATACTCACCAAAATTCGACTACTGCAAACTTAAGAAAAGTATGTAATGGTGGTAATCCTTTATCTGCAATGTACAATTAGCAGTATTGCTAATGCCGGTATAACAAAAATCTCCAGAAAACGCTATTAAGTAGATAGAAATATAAAAATGCTTCATCATTGGTTTTAGTTGTAAAATCATGGTACCTACAGCAAGGTATTGTAATCAGAGGTCATAATTGGAGATTATTCTCTTTTTTGTTTATGTTTTGTGTTGTCTACGTACCCATACTTACTTTTTGTACAGTTTAAATATAGAAAATATGACGTCCGACAATTTGATATGACCACTCAATAACTGATTAAATTCTAGTTATACTACTATGGTTGCTATCTTTAGATTTGTTTGTAGAAATCATAACGTTGCTGTACAATTATCATTGAGGTAGTATAGTATAATATATGAAACTAGCTGCGGCCCGCGGTTTTACCCTCGTGGTGATTGTTGATGATGATGATATGATAGTAGAATAGTAGCCTCTGTAATATTTCAGGAACTGAAGTATCTACATACCAAATTTCATCCAAATCCGTCTAGCCGTTTGATCATGAAAGAGTAACTAATATACATACATCCCTACAAACTCTCGCGTTTATAATATTAGTACGATAAAAAAATAACTATCTAACAGATCAAAACATGTGCATTACAAAGTTTTGCCTATAACCCTAATTATGCTGCGATACGAATGCAATAGTGATCCCTGCTCGGCCACTACTCGGGGGCCATTCATAAATTATGTCACACGGATTTCATGACTTTTTGACCCCTCCCCCCTCCTTGTTACAGGTGATCAATCAGACATTTTGTGACCACCCCTACCCCTTGCCATGAGGACACGCGCAAAGCAATTTATCATCTCAATACATATTTTGATACTTTCAGATCTACTTTTCACGAAGAATAAATTTTGTTAAATTGAAGATTTATAAAGATTTATAAATATGAAACTAATGAATATGAGAAAAAAAAAATGAACCCATAAACGCAATATCTTCGTTTTTGATCAATATCCATTTTTACGAACCACAAACGGGCGCACTGTAGTCCTTCTCGGCTGCCGCCGCCGTTGCTAGCCACACTGACTCGTCGCCGTAATCGCCTTATTTTGGAGGTATAACTATATAGAAATCTATATGCGAAACGTGATTACACGGCGGCCGTGACTATGGAGTGAGCTAGCTGTTCTTTAGGCTGTGCCCTTGTATAATAGAACAAAAAAGAGTACTTCTAAATTCCGCTCAGAGCAATGTAATGTTCCGACGAATCGACCTCGAACAACGTGCGTAGTACACAGTACCCACATGCCCTGGCATATGATTATTCGAACAATAACATTTTCTACGAGTAATGATCACTGTTACCTTAGTAATGATGTTCTGAACGTGGATCCGCATAAAAAACGTAGGAAATTTTTATTATGATTACGTTGTATAATTTGTTTACGTGATGACAAGACATGTACGAGTAGGTTATAAATTATATGTTATTTCATAGTGGCATGTAATGAACAGGGCGACAACTCATTAAAAACCCTATTAGCCTCAATTTGAAGATCCAATGGGGATTATGAGGCTAAAAGTCCCTAAATCCCCATGGGGATTACTGATAGGCTTTATTTTATTTATTTTTTTATATCACTCTCAGACCACCGCACTAGGATTCCCGGTGTCACGGGAGGTATGGGCACACACAATCACAGCACAGAAACACCCGGGACAAACACCTACACTCATCGCACAAATGTTTGCCACTGCCGGGATTGCGAATCCAGGGTCCCGGTGACACAGAAGTCATGTCACTGACGCCACGGCGACCATTTTAAAAGTAACCCAATTTGACAAGTATCAACTATTTTTCTTTTTGTATATTAAAATTTAAGATTACTTTCTTGAGGAGCAAGATATTCAATGGATCAGCTCCAGACTAACCAACTAATAGCTTTTTATAATTATATAAAGAAAGATGGTCGTAATTTTTATTACGTTCGGCTATAGAGTGTTTGGATCCATGTGCGTTCAAGCGGGACTAGAAATACCACTTAAATATTATTTCAAAAACATTTTATATTCATATTAATATATAGTTATTTCTGTTCGTTTTTTAAATCACTTGTGCGTTTGTGATGCCAGTCAATGAGTTCCTACTGAAACTCAGCGTGAAGGTTGTCAAACCCTCGCACAACGCTGAGTAGGGACTCATTTCTGGCATTACGCAACACTATATTATTACTATTTAGTATTTAGCTATAATAAGTAATTTTTTGGTTAAATCATACTATTATTTTAATGATTTTTCGTCTTCCCTAAATGTTTGATACTTTTAAGTTAAATCTATGTACCTATTACCTAAATGTGCCTTTCTTTTGTTTAAATGTAGTTTTGATGTCAGAATTAGTTAATTTTCTTTCTTTCTTTCTTAATATTTATTACGATAATATATATTATTTATTACGATATTTTGTTTTACTTATAGAACCTATGGGCATATTTTGATAAACTAGAATTGTTTTCGACATTAGAAAGGTTAAAGGAATCATCGTAGACCGCATCATCACTTAACATCAGGTGAGATAGTGGTCAAACGCCTGTCTATTGTGCATAAAATAAGGACTAGGCGCACGCTTGTCCCTGTGGGTTGCTCCACATACAAGAGGTTTTTGTAATCATTCATGTCGCTCCTAATGGAGCTAATTAGGTAAACTGGTGGCCGAGGTGAACATCGACTGGGCAGCTCCCTCTAGAATAGGTAGATGGACGCCAATGCGGCATCATTACTTATATAAGATGCCACCTCCTCATTGCGATAAGCTTTCAAATAAATAATGCTTACAACGAAAAATTACCTGAATCTGTATCCACGATAACTACAGGCACAGTCTAGCTAGATGCTTTCTAATCATGAGTAATTGGATTGAATCTTCTAGGCAGCTGTGATTCATTTGAAACCGCGTCGTCACTTTACATCAGAAGATAAGTCAACGGTGATCCCGTCTATTTTAGAAATTTCTGATGGCTGTTCAGTGAACAGAGGAAAAACTGACCTCTTATCATGGTCCTCTTACCATGGGTGAAAATTGCACCGAAGAAATCGAAGCCCTGCCGTCGCACCCGGATCTTCGATTCCCAGTTTGGTCACACAATGTGTTTATTTTGATTAAAGGTCTGAGGTAAAGATTGAAGAGAGAGGAAGGTAGTGATTGAAATTAAAGAAATAGAACAAGTGAGGGTTTATATATTTGGGTTCAATGTTTACAAAAGTTAGAAAGTGCGAAAGTGATATTGAGAGGAGAGTGAATGCGAGAAATATGGTAAATGCAGCATTATATTCTTTTATGAACTGCCAGCAGGTATCCAGAAACTTGGCTTTGCATAGAGGAATATTGCTTCTAACACTAATAATATGTATTTAAATGAAACAAAAATAAAGTTGGGTGTCGCAGAGAACGCATAAAATCAAAATAAATAAAAACAAAACGCATAAAATAAATGTCGTGCCATCGAAATTGATGAAATAAGTTTTTATATATAATTATCAAATGTGAACATTAGAACCTCTGACAAACCGATATAGATACTGTGGTATAGCGAATCTTATTTATTCAAATGCTGGTGTGGTTGCTCTATTTATGCACGCAGAGTTAGTCTTGAAAGATAAAAATATAACAACATAAATAGTTACTATGCGCATTTGTAAACAATACAAAAGATAGTAATTTTAGTTTTATAGACAGTAACAATATCTATTATCTTAACATAACATTATAATTATCATCCAATATGTCATAATATCATATAGTCTTAATATCACCCATCGTAACATTACAGATATATTTTTGTATTAACATAATTTATAAAAAATCGATTTAATATCAAATTCTTCTTAATTTTATATCTATGCATGTGCATCACTTAATACTATGCTACATTTACAGTATTTAAATGTGTTCCAGCAACACTTTGAAATGAAAACTTCTTTGGCGGCGTTGTGAATTTTTATATGGGGAAAAATGTTAAACTCGCGTCAGGATAAGTGACACTGATCGAAAATTCGTCAGACACGTGACGTCATCCACGTCATCGACGAAGGTGGAGGGAGAATAGACATATAGTAATTTAAATTGTCATGTCTGTATACGATAGCGCAATAAATGAATATTGTATTCTACCACATAAATGATAGTACTTTTATACTGATAAATAAAACGATTCGGGCGAAATTATTCTCTAACCATTCCAAAATATTCAAAAATGCATGACGTTATTGTTCAAGTTTTAAATAAAAAAATTACCTGCATCTTAACTTTAACTAAACGGAGTATATTTTTGTAGGCGTATACTCAATTTGTATCTATTTATATCTTAGATTATAATTATAATGCATATTCTTACTTGATGTTTCTCAGTTAGTATTTTTTTGTTAGACATTTTTATTTAATTATTTTGACTTCCATATCGCATTTTTATATCATTACTGTAATTCGTAAAAATATGCGGTTCTAATTTTGTATCTATCTATTAATTTGAGTCGGAAAACTATCGCGAGTTATTACAATTATCTATTAATTGAAATAACTAAATAAAAAAATACGTAGATAAAAAGTAAAACCAATAGATCATGGTTATTCCCAATCAACGGAAGTGGTACCCCACAAGACAAACACACGCACATCCGCCACATCGTTATATATTAGACCACTAAGTGTGCAAACTCACTACACGTCATTTATAAAAATAACAATACTATTTTCCGCTTAGAACGCCTACTTCTACTACAAATTACATTATTTTGACCAGTATATCACCAAATGTTATTGATGGTGGTCTAAGATAGATCACACCTTATTAGAAGATATTAACTTTTATATACTGTACAGATCTAGAGTTTGACCATACATCATGATTGACCTTGTGATTTAATGATTTTATAAACAAATGGAACCGACTTCAACACTAAAAAATGTGTGAAATAACTTGTTGAAGTCGGTACCATGATAGTTCACAAAAGTAACTACGCATTAACAGAATATTGTGCGCATGGTACCGACTTCGACAAGTTATTTCACATTTGAGTGATGAAATTGGTTCTATTAAACGTATTTTTTATTCACCCTTGTCAGTGACCTTTGCTACTCACGGGATCAATTGTCATTGTGTATGTTTACCGATTTCTTCACCCTCAATGAGAAAGTCATCCAAGTAGACGTAACACTTTTCAGTTATTGGAGTGTAACTCAAAAACCACTAAACCCATTTTGATGAAATTAAAATGGGGCTTCATGGGAAGCACCAGCTTTTAAATAAAAGAATCATCGGTTATAAAATCGATTCACCCAGTCGAAAATGCTGAGGTAACAAACATAAAAAAGAACATACGGGTCGAACTGAGAACCTAGTCCTTTTTTTTGAGATCGGTTCAAAATGATGATTTTTTATTTGCATCATTATCAAAACATACAATGTACATAAAGACATATTACCTATTACTTCATATGTTTAAATCGGATCGGATGGTGCAACGGTATGTACCTACATTTGAAAGAGTTTCCAAGAATTCGTTTAATTTCTTCAGCGGACGGTTTAAAAAAAGCAAAATATTTTTATCAAACTATCCCCCCTTCGAGATTCAACGAATACGTACGCCCCCTGTCATGCACGAAAGTCAAACCGAAACTGTCGATGCCTGTACCCTCGAACCCGGATCTAGAACCCATAACTTCGTCATAAATTGTTGTGAACTTTTCCATCAAATATTACCTACGTAACTACGGGGTATAAGTTCATAGTGCGCGCAAGGTAAGTCTGCGCGTGGCCAAAACCGGAACTAATCGCTGCTAACTTAAACACACCAGTAGCGCACTCTAGCAGTGGTATTTAGGTACCATTGGCCATCAGTTCTTCGTGGTAGATGTTTGCCGCTCTTGCACAATTACTTCAACTATTGCTTATCATTAGGTTGGGGTAATGGTAACTTTAATTTTTCTAAGGATATTTTCTCTGATTCAATATCTCAGACCAACCCCAACCCAAGTTCGGCACTCTCAGTTATTTACAGCAACTTATATTCAATCGTATTTAAATATCGTCGTATAATACCAATTATAATTATATGTATTATTAATCATCAATAAAATATTTATTTGTAGTTAGTGGGTACGAAAACATTTTCATTTTATAATAGGTTAAGCGTTATTGACCACTTTGTTACTTGATGGTCAGCGAAAATGTGGTCAAAGATGTAATCACGCTAAACCTAGATGTTTACTGGCTCGCAAGGACTGCTGCCTGCCACACTATATGTTTGGTGACAGTGTTTTAAGCTTGAGGGTAGCCAGGCGGATACTCGAAAGTACCCTATCACCTTGCTGGGAATTTAATAACGGTGCTACATTCACCGGAAGCTCAAGCTATTATTGGGGATCGAACCAGTGTCCGTCAGTTTGATAGGCGGTGCGGACTCGCGCACGTAGGGTACCGTACTATTATCTATAAAAACGGCAAAACAATAATGTTAGTTGTATGGGAGCCCCCATAAATATTTGTTTTATTTTAATATAATTATTTATTTTTTAAGTGAATATATAACTAAATATTCTGGGAATATTTACAGAGTTTACCTGTTGTATTTATTTCATTCTGTTCTTTAGTATTTATAGCGGCAACACAAATACTACATCTGTGAAAATTTCAACTGTCTAACTTTAACGGTTCTTGAGATGCAGCCTGGTGACAGACGGACAGACAGACAGACGGACGAACAGCGGAGTCTTGGTAATAGGGTCCTGTTTTACCCTTTGGGTACAGAACCCTAAAAATACACTTTTTTAAAGTAAAGGAAACCTATTATTCTGGTTAACAAGGCGTCAATAAGCAATTTTTCAAAGCAACAGTTAATTCACAGAAAAAAAATAATGCCACTTCAAGGCCTTGCACTGCTTCTCACTACATACTTGACGTACTTTATGACTAACAAAGACTTAGCTTACTTTTCTTGGACATATCATCTACAGCCTTCAAGGCAAGCCCACGACTTCTGTGCGAAAAGTATTAGCATACTTCGAAACTTTAAAATAAGCACGTGCTGTATATTATCGCTCAGTGTATACTGGGACTTAGTTCATCCGGAGAGGTCTAGCTGGCAACACCCCTGTTCCGATCTTGTGCTTTTATAAATTAGCAATAAGTAGATTGCCGGTTTTGTTTTGATGCTATTTCGAAGACGACATGTGGGTGCAATGGATCTTGCTTGCTATTTTCTTTGTGCTGACGAAAGCTACAGAACTTACAGGTACACGTTTTAATAATTAAACATCGTTTTATGACTAAAGCATAACCTTGACTAAATAACTTTAAATAAGTAAGTAGGTGGTACTTCTACTGGGTTATTTAAACTTTATTGTTCAGTTTATTTTTATATTTATCAGAAGTTAATTAGAAGAATGTTTTATTGGGATTATATGTTATTTTGTTTATGTTTTATTACATAGAGCAGAGTATAATATGTGCCTACATTAAAATAGTAATAGTATATAGGCTACTTTTATCCCAGTAAAATGTATGGTTCACGTGGGATGCTTGCTGTAACGAAAAAATCATAGGCAGAAATATGCAGAGCCAACCTTTAATAGTGGAGAGGCACCGAAAGAAAAAGTAGAATATAATGATATGTCACGGCTATTGTTAAAATTATGTAGTTTGAGTAGTATCTTCAATTAAATGTGGTTAAGTAGTTGAATCTTCGTTTATATAAAAATCCACGCGGGTGAAACCGCGGGGCGCAGCTAGTTATCATTAATCTACAAATATTATAAAAGCGAAATTTTGTGTGTATATTTGTTACTTATTCACGCTCAAACGGCTATACTGATTTCGACGAAATTTTGTAGTATATACTTCAGGTCCCGTCATAACACATAGGCTACTTTTCATCGTCATCATCAATCATCAACACGCGGATAAAACCGCGGGGCGCAGCTAGTCCTAATATGAATGATTACATTTCGTTACAAACTACAGCTGCTCTAAAGAGTAATTGAATTGTCTCGGAAAATACTAGTTATTCTGAGGGCTAAAAAGGAACAACCAGGAAACTATCGGAACCTTCTGACTTACTACGTGAGTAATTCCCGTGTTTTATACATTCGTAATGTGTCAAATCACGTCAGTTTTCTTAATGAAATTTTTATAATGTCTATCAAAACCTCAAAAAACAACAACACTTAGGATGATTTTACCTGAAGAAAATGGTTACGAAAATGTTTTACTCATACTCATAAAGATCAAGACCAAGATTGGCTTTCGGTATTGACTTCGTAAAAACATCTCCAGATGAGGAGTACTATCAGATGCCGCGGCTGTTCGAGCTGGATGACTACGAAGAGTGCCTCTCCAGCAGACGAGGCGCCTTCTGCGTTGGGACCTTTGACCTTCTACCCTACAAGAATGACAAGCTTTTGAATGTCATACAGGTGAGATGTGTTGAAATATTTTAAATAATACGAGACGGTCGTCGTGGCTCAGTGATCAGCGACACTGACTTTGGAACCGCGACCCCGGGTTCGAATCCCGGCCGGGGCAAAAATTTCTGTGATGAGCAACATGTTTGTTCTCGGGTCTTGGATGTTTGAAAGAAAGAAAGAAAGAAAAACTTTATTTGTAACAATTACATTTAAGGCATATAGAAAATAAAAGAACGAATACAATATAAAATACAATGTTAAATGTTACAAAATAAATGTTAAATGTTTGTGTATTGTGATTGTGTGTGTCTATGCCTCCCGCGACTCAGGGTATCCTAGTGCGAGGGTGTGAGTTAAGCGAGGTTTAATGGGCCGATGCCCATTAAAAAAAAATACTATTAACTAATCACAATACTACAGCTACTATAAAAATATTTAAGCAATCCACTCGCCATTGTCAGCCTATAGATAACTCAAATGCTCTACCCGCTACCAGTTGGCAACGTGCCCAGAATGCTAGCAGCATTGCCACGTTGAATTGCAATGCTGATCCGTTGAGCCAAATATGTGCCAGCATTTTGGTCACGCGTCGCTTAGATCAAACGCTCTGATAAGTTTTAAATGGATTGTTGTTCCTCTAGCAATACTCGGAAGACAAGTACCACTTCAACCACAGTCACATCCACCGCGGGTACTGCATAACGTCACGGTGCGCGCATATACAAGAGGTGACCTTGAAGAAGCGCTTTGAGAGATGTGTCGACAATATCACCAGGCAAGCTATATACATTTCTTTCAATTCGGTGACCTAGCCTAGTTATACATAGTATATAGTGTCTTTGTGAAAATTCTGTTGTTTGCAGCTGTCAAACTGACGGGTACTGGTTCGATCCCGGCAACGGTTTGAGCTTCCGATGAAGGTAACACCGTTATTAAATTCCTGGCATGGTGGTACGATACTTTCGAGTACCCGCCTGGCTAGCTACCATCCTCAAGTTTAAAAAACTGTCACCAAACACATAGTGTGTTTAGGGAGCAGACCTTCAGTGAGTGCCAGTAAGCATTCTAGGTCTAGCGTGATAACATCTACGACACACTGATCAGCAAGTGAGATAGTGGTCAAACGTTAGATCTATAAAGTATAAAAAAATATTAAGTAAATTTTAAAAACTTATTTCTAAACCCCTACGATATCAATCAATTAAACTAGTTTAGAAATGTCTCCTAAGTGGGTAAAATAAGGGAAGAAATGTAATCGATGACATTGCGAGCTTATCCGTCGCTGGGTTAGCTAGTGATGATATAAAAGTTATTTAACATAATAATATCTGTAAACTCTAAGGCTTTCACGGCCGGCGTTGCATGTTGTGTGTATTGCTTCCGGGCTGTTTGGCCGTGGTCTAAGTGAAACTTGTATTCTAGACGTTTCGTCGATCACTGCGGTCGACATCTTCAGTGGTTCAGGTCCGAGCGGCGAAAAGAGCGTAGAACTTTCCTTCGTGGCGTCTTCTCTGTTACTGAGTTCTCTGTTATCAGTAACAGTGAAGACGTCACAAAGGAGGCGAACGCAGTGATCGACGAAACGTCTGGAACACAAGTTTCACTTAGACCACGGCCAAACAGCCCGGAAGCAATACATACAACATAATAATATCTGTCATACAACACCCTTACCAGGAGTCAGTACGGCTTAGAGAGCAACTTAACTCGGCTGCAGTACTGCAAGACGTCGCGACATACCCCCAAGCATGTGGATACGCTTGATGTATCCTTCGCCTGCTTCGCAGCGGTCATCCTCCTTATGAACTTGATCGGAACTGCGTACGATATGCTGAGGAACCCGGACAATAAACGTAAGCTACGATCTTGCAGTCCACTACATTCCCGCGGTCGTTGTAGCACGCGGGCGTTCCCCTCACCCAGATTCCCCTCGCCCAGATTCCCCTCACCCAGAGGAGCATGGGATACAACTGGATTGTGCTCAAGTCCCACACACGACAAACTTCCTTCCAGTACCGCAGTACACAAATGGCACTAGCAATCGGTAATCGGTCGGACTTTCGACGGCTTATCTTCCACTTTTCGACGGAACTATCGACTTATCGAGTTAAGTTACCGACAGATCCTGACTGAAATTTAATATCTGTATCTAAGCACATAAATTTATATACAAAATCACGTGTCACGATATTTGTCCGGGCTAATTTCCGAAACTACTGGATTGATTTTAATGAAACTTCGCAAAGATATGTAACTTTGTCCAACTTAAAATATAGTCTAAATTTTATTTCGATATATTTTTATCGCCAATATAATATTTTTGTAATAGCAATTACAATGATTGTAATTTTTAGACTTTCGCCAATCAAACGGGGCTTGATCGCGAGAATCAAACGTCACGAAACGTCGGTAAATAAATTACTAAATATTTTTCTCGCGATCACGCCCCGTTTGATTTATTAACAATTTTAATAATAATAATATGTAGTAAAATATCATTGGAACAATTACCCAAAAAATGTACCTTCGATAATTGACGTGAAATAATTTAAATGAAGTGTTGTGTCACTTTGACATTTCAATAATTTTCATGGCAGGCCAAGGTTACCAGGTCAGCTAGTCTATTCTAATACTACAAAGAGCAAAGATTTAATTGAAAAAAATATTTCACTGTTGGATAGCTACACTATCCCCGGGTGACATAGGTTATATTATATTCTCAAAAAAAAATAAGGTTCCTTATAATTTTCAATTATGAATCTTTTTACCCGTGCGAAGCCGGGGCGGACCGCTAGTATATTTATATAAGTATATGTAATAAAATATATTATTATTTGTATGTTAGCGAACAAGCTCCTGACGGCGTGGTCGATGAAGGTGAACTGGGCCCGTCTCACCGCTGACTACGCAGGGGGGGATCCGCGGCTCACTGCGCTGAAGCCATTGCAAGGGATGAAGTAAGTATACCATTGCATACTATAGAAAATGTCGTATATTACAGAATATATCGTCATCATCGTTGGACATAAGCCTCCCCCATTGATTTCCACAATGACCGGATGGAAGCGGCCCTAATGCAGCCCTTAACTGCGATCTTAGTCAGGTCGTCTGTCCACCTTGTCGGTCTCCGCCCATGCTGCTCACACAGAAAATATAACATTCAGCAACCACTTGACCATTCGACAACAGGGAGCGAATTAACCTACTTTTAGTTAGTTATTTCGATATTGTCGGTATCGGCGCTAGTCAATATTTTACTAGTCTCTAATTTTTAGTCAGTCAATATTTTATTATTTGATGGTGTTCATATTATTAAACATAATCTAAAACTCTTCTGTTAATCAAAATTCGATAATGTGGGGCGGTTTGCAATGATTTTGGATATGTATCCTCACCGCAATGCTTGCAGTGCTTTGCTGCGGCTGCAGCTGGCTTGTGTTGCCAGAAAAGCCAGAAAAATTAGAAAAATATTAATGCAGTGCAACTAAAGTAACTCGACGTCAACGATGACATTTTTTTTTATCAGACTCATACTCCCGCAGTAGGATTCCCTTTATCGCGGGAGGCTTGGACACACACAATCACAGCACACAAACATCGCACTCATCGCACAAATGTTTGCACCTGCCGGGATTCGAACCCACCCTGGGTTCGAATCAGTCCCGGAGACACAGAAGTCATGTCACTGACGCTAACCAAAAGCAGTCCAAACCTTTACAAAAATAAAATTTAAAAGTGTACCTCATTCCATTACATTTTCTTATATTGTAATCTTGCGCTTGGCCACTATCTCACATTATGTCATCTATGACGTAGCACGCAAGCTTAGAAGGTACACTCGTGTCTTGAAGACTTCACGATTGTACCTAGACGGACTCGCGAGATCATCTCCTAAGCAGTACTCATTATTATAATGGAAGCTAAATGCTTTATACGTAAAGTAGATGCACCACCATCTTACATGTATATGTATATAGTTCATTGTGATACGTCTGTTCGACCGATTATAGAATGAGCGTGTTGGATTTAAATTATGTGACTTAATAGCATATTTTCCGAGATGTGTCCTACATAACACCGATGGACAAGCAACTCTACGCCGGTGTTAGGCTCGCCGCCGGCGCTGAAACCTACGTTTGACCAGAAAGTCACCAATGATCTATTCGGCTCACCTTTCGATTGACTCTAGAAGCTCAAGTTGGTAGTAGGCTGACCCATCCCAAAGATGAAAACAGTTCTTACTCCATGCAAGAAAGAGTAAAGTTAGCTATAGCGGTCGAGTAACTGCCGCGGCGTGAAGTGTCTCACTTTAGACTAGACATCCAAGTTTTGGTAGCCAAATTTAATTTTTAAGCACTAAAATTAAAAGTAATAATATATGTATAAACTTTACACATTTACGATAATAATAAATTGTGCTTTAGCTTTCCACTAGTCTTAGTGATGTCAAACTTGTCAACCATCGCCCTAGTCTGCCTAACTGCCTTCAAAGCCAAGTTCAAGAGAACAACCATGGCCTCTCTGAGTGACTAGACTTGTGCATTAGTTACCGTACGCAAGATAGGATGTAGCTGTACAACTGTGCTATCTTCTATGTACCTACCCAAAAGTATCGAGATATAACGGTTCATTAATATGTACCCAAAAGAAGAATTGACATCGGATGTATTATTTCCAGATCCCTGACGCTGTTGTTGATCATGATAGCGCACTCGGTGTTCGCGTACCACATCACTTACATCAGCAATCCTCTGTTCCTGGAGAAGGTAACCAGAATATTCTCATGTTGCTTCTCGCTCTAACTATACCATATCCACAACACAGAGCCATCGAGAAGGGTTTCGAGAACTGATACAAACAATTTTAATTTTTTAACCGATTTTAAAAATTAAATTAAATTTTAATCACGCCAGAACGGCTGAACGGATCTAAATGAAATTTGGCACAGAGATAGATTATAGTCTGGAATAGCACATAGACTAATACATTTTATCTCGGTAAAACGTATGGTTCCCGAACCAAAATTTAAAAAAAAAAATTTACTCTTTCACCCTCAAACGCCTGTACCGATGTCGATGAAATTTAGTATGGAGATAGGTTAGACCCTGGAATAACACATAGTTTACTATTATTTCGGCATAAAACATAGTTCCGCGGGATAATTGAGTTAGCGGGAAAATCGTAATCCACGCGGTTGAAACCGCGGAGCGCTACTAGTCGTTATATAAAAATAATATAAAAAATATAAATACAATACATATATATAAATACAATATAATATTTTGGTTAATTTGACGGATAACTTGCGGTATGCTAGAAGCTGTAGGTTACAAATTATGAATCAGAGGACATAATTTACGAATATCATTTATTATATTGAAATATCTTAATATATAACTTAATTATAATATATAATTATAACTCTCATACTCCGAATGAAGCAGCAACACAATTTTATATTACATTCTTAACAACTTACATTAATTTTATATTAATCTCTATTTAGTTTTTTGCTGTAATCTTACATTTACATTCCAGTCGAGCCACCATCCCCTATCAGCGTACTTCCAGAATGGCACCTCCATAGTGCAGACATTCATCTTGGCCTCGAACTTCTTGTTGGCCTACAACCTGCTGCTACACGCTGACTCTGACCCCAAGAGGCAGCTCAGCATCACGATGCTGCCTAACTGCATGTTGCATCGGATAACCAGGTACAGAAGAATATCTAGTACTCCACGAACACGTCTCCCATTGGTAAAGCTATATAACCACGGAGCTGATACAAGTCACACGTTAGGCTTAATATATTATCATAAGTATATATTAGAAAGAAAGATAGATAATAGATATATTATCTTAGATAGAAGAAATTATATTTTATGTTGTTATAAAAAAATTAAGGTTGTTATAAATACATTTCAGGACTGACCGACCATTGAATTTGGCAACCATTTAGATCTCACTTCTTTTGTCGTTGAAGTCTACAACCGAGGCACATATCAGAATATTGTTACCTACCTTTTTAGGGTTCTATACCCAAAGGGTAAAACAGGACCCTATTACTCAGACCCCGCTGTCCGTCCGTCCGTCTGTCGGTCCGTCTGGCTATACGGTTCACCAGGCTGTATCTGATGAACCGTGATAGTTATACAGTTGAAACTTTCACAGATGATGTATTTCTGTTGCCGCTATAACAACAAATACCTACTAACAAAAAAAACTGAATAAAAAATATATTTGAGGGGGCTCCCATACAAGAAACGTGATTTTTGTCGTTTTTATAGATAATGGTACGGAACCCTTCGTGCGCGAGTCCGACTCGCACTTGGAGCACGAGAATTTGAACTTTTTTTGAACCTGCGTTCACAACGCTTTTCCCGTTCACCCAGTTGACCTCTGAGAACTGTACATTTTTCCGGGATGAAATTAGTTTTATAATTATGCTGTTCCAGACATTATCTATCTCTATGACGAATATTATATCGGTCTGCCCGTCCAGAGACTGAGCAACACACTTACATCATAATATTTATTTAGCAATTGCAATCTAAGGTGCATAGATCCCTCTCATTAATTTACTCGTAATTATTTGAATTCATCTAGACTATAACGTACATAATGTACTTTACAACAGTACCTCGTGTATATTAATAAACTTACCTACTACAATGGCGCAGCGACCCAAAATGAGTCTTGGCCTCCGATAATAAGAGCCGCCACTTAGTTCTGTCCTGGGCCAACTCTTGCCACTGACTGACCTGCAGTTCGCTCAAGTCTGTTTCTTGACTACTACTAATGTATTTTAGTTTTGTACTTTTAGTTACACTTATGAATAGTATACTGGTAAGGGTCACCAATGGTACGTACGTACACCAACTTACAGAATAGTCCCGGTGTACGTGTTCGTGCTGGGTTGCGCGATGACGTGGTGGGTGCGCGCATTCGAGGGGCCTCTGTGGACACCGCTCGTCGGGGGGGAGTGCACCCGCTGCAGGTATCTACTCACTCATTCATTTTCGTTATACTGATCTTTCACATGAAACGTGGTCTTTCACTGTGGGCCTAAGAGGCAACCCTAAAGTCGCACAACACAACGAGCCATTGTGAGAGCTATGTTTTCAGCTTTCTCTAGGGTACCAAATGAGAAGCAAGGAAATCCGTAGAAGAACGAAGGTCGCTGTTATAAACCCATGAATTGGCAAGTTAACATGACAGTGGGCAGGGTAGATTTCAGTTGGTCTGATTGGTTGGACTGGTTGATAGCTTTTTATGTAAAGCCTACAAACGGAAACGGAAAACTGCTACGTAACACATCCAGAAACGAGGTGGATAGACGACCCGATCAGGCTGGAGTTAGCGTAGACTTCTTCCAACTAATCCTTGTAAATACTTAAATATTCCTGTAAATGGTCTTCAGAGAAAAGGAAAAGGTGAGGAACCTTTGGTTTTCCGACCAGATTGTGGTCAGCGCAGAATTGACAGAAGATCTTTGCGCGGTGACTGAAAGTCCTAAGAATATTTCCTCAATTGATATACTTTTAGATCATGGACAAAGCGACATGACGATACCGTTTATATTTAATGCCGAAACGAGGTCTTCACTCAACCTATGGGCATTATAAACAACTTCTATGTATTTCAACAAGTTCCACAAAAGGCTATGAACTAGATTTCTCTTGGGTATTGAATCATAAATGAAGATAGGATAGATCCGTTTAGGAAGTTAAAGTGGCAGTGGGTAGTGCGCACATAATATATAACTAACAAACTGTAGAGTTAGAGCCTAAAAGTTTTGGATTATAGATTATAGACCGGAAAGCTCAACGTATACTGACCAATGACAAATGCCAACCCCCTATTTGAATGACGGACGCAGGGAAAATGCATGACGTGGCAGAATACAGGTCGCTTCTAACCTCTTTTTGTGACCTCGATAAGAGATCATTATGGAGGGTCACATACAATGTACGTCCTACAACTGAATTATGATCACTATTATGTTAACCGTAACGGTAGAGTGCATTGTAAAAGCATATTAAACGTATTTGCAGAGACAAGTGGTGGACGCAGCTGCTATTCATCAATAACTTCGTTCGTCCGGACGTCAAATGTCTCATACATACGTGGTAGGTGAACAACACACACCAGGTAAACTATTAAAGTATTTCGCGGATGAAAGCATAAATGTGTATATACTTTATTGCAGTATCCTTTGCTTCCACTTTCATAATGCATACTGCCAAGAGTTGAACTCGTTGCCTGAATCTTTGTTTCTGTATAACACATAAAATCCGGAAATCCTTAAATGACGTGTGATTTACCTACATACCTAACTACGTGAAACCTGTGATGAACGTGAACCTGTGAGATTTCAATCTCTCCTGCTAAAAAAATATTAGTTTTATTTTAACGAACCATCACTATTACGAGTCACCGAATTTAAGTGTGAATTATTATATTTTTTCGGCATTAATCTCTATGACATGCATGCGTGTATTGGAACGTGGAAATATTCTATGCGAACCTGCAATACAATATTAAACAACACAAAATGCTTTATTGCCGGTATTAACGGTGCCCCCTTATGCAGAACTTTTTGATAACAAACCGAATTGATTCGGTATAGATAAATCCCGAATTACAGACTTCCTATAGAAACATTTAAAATATTCGTTCGACAATTTCGTTATTAATATCTATAATAATATTAGTCCATTACATTTACGAAATATGGGCGAATTAAAAAAGATCAAAATATAAAATGTATGAAATATTAAATCGAATCGATTCGGTTAGTTATCGATCGGCTACAATCGGATCCAACTTAAATCAAACAATACGAGAAAAGTACAAAAATACAAATTGTGGACTTATCGCTGAAAGCAATATGAAGATATTGCACACAGGTCAACACACAGGTTTGCACATTGCTCGGCATAGGTCAAGAGTAAAACATTATATACATTCACATGCAGCCTGTGGGCCGATTAAAATTTACCCCCGTGTTCTGTACAATATTATCTTCCGGATGTTATGCAGCTGATGAATGATTGCAGCCAGACTTGACAGTTTCTACTCCTCTCTTAAATAGTTTTGAAATAGAAGTTAACTTGACGTAAACTATGTCAAGAGGGAAGTTAACTATAACTTTCAAAAACATCTTTCCGGCCTTTTGTATGCATCGCCAAATGACGGATTAACTAACTAAGTTATTTTTCCGATCGTATAGGTTTCTGGCAGTTGACATGCAGCTGTACGTCGTATCCGCTGTACTAACCCTGACCCTGAGTGACAACCCGCGGCGCGGCATGAAGGTCCTCGCGGGTATCTTCAGCGCCTCCGTCATGAGCAACTTCCTCGCTTCTTATTTCTTCGATCTGAAGCCGATGGTCACGCTCATGTTCCCTGAGTAAGTTAAAGTAGATAAATCTAGTTTGGCATTATAATCTACAATTGACATACTTAAAATAAGAAGTTGAAATATAATTTCGAAGTATCGCAATGGTCATCTTTATTACTGAGAGATACTGTTCTCTTTGATGTAACTCTTGTATGGGCTTATAGGAATCACTCAATCCTCGAAGTTTTAGACCATTATGCCTACCTATGATAAACAGTCCACAAATTAAACAACTTCTACCTCTAGAAAGAAGCCAATCACCGACTCTAACTTGGCTCCAGCTTGGTCTCAGTAGACCAAACACAAAATTTCAAATGTAATCTTTTATTTTTGACATACAATGACAAGCAGTATTGTATTATTAAGAAGAATTTAGAACCCTCTCTTACTAATAAACTGGTAATAACAACGTAGTAATAACAACAAATATACCTACACCATAAATAAAAAAATAAAATTTTCCAACCTGTGAGTGTTTTTTTTTACTACTAAGGACTTAGAAGTTATTTTTTTTTATAATGTGTGTTTCTTTTTAATATACGTTGCAATTACCTACAGATACATGCGCATCCAATTCGAAGGTGAGAACTCGTTCAAATGGCTGTACCAGGCACCATGGGATAGTCTACCGACCGCACTCATAGGTGTCTTCGTGGCCTTTCTCCACTACACGCTGCAGAAAGAAGGCGTTCAGCTTAAGG
Source organism: Apeira syringaria (assembly GCA_934044485.1). NCBI lineage: Eukaryota > Metazoa > Arthropoda > Insecta > Lepidoptera > Geometridae > Apeira > Apeira syringaria. The sequence goes on from OW203658.1 coordinate 15,593,295, forward strand.
AAAGCCTGGTAAGATTTATGTATAGCAGTCCGTGGACAGACATGGGAATCGCTGAATCAAGAAGTAGTGATAGGAGAAAGCGTTTGAGGGTTATAATTTTATCACGATTTAGTTATAGAATTTGTCTGACCTAAAACACAACTGGAAGTCCAAAGATTCTCGAGTGGAGACCACACGGAGAGACAAGCACATCTTATAACATCCACCTACATGGTGGACAGACGATCTCAAGAGATCACATGAAGGAGCTGGATTCGTGCTGCTTACAACTGGCCCTTGCGGAGATAAAGGGGAAGGTCTATGTCCAGCAGTAGATGTCTTATGGCTGATAGGTGATGATGCCGATGAAAACACAAGCCATTCGCTCGGCGCTCTAATGAGCGCTAAATAGCGCTCATCAGACTAACCTCCGTGATGAACTTTGTTCGCTTACTAGAGATAGAGAAGCTTAGAATCACTCGCTGCTGCTACGGGGGAAGAATATGTGGAAAGTGTTCAGTGGGTTTCATCAGTTTCAGTCTAAAAGTTCACCTACCCAACTCTAGATATGGAGACGTTGCCAACAAGCCGCCTATAAGTAGGTACCTACTTGTGTCCATAATAATAGTTTAGGAATGATTTACTTGCGATGCTTGTCCTTAAGGATGACTGGAAATATTTAATATCGCTTCTAAACCAGTAAATGTATCAAACCTCACATAAACATTATAATACCTATTAAAAATACACATATTCGTTGATATGCCTTGCGACACACAATTCAGCACACCGGAAGGTCATAACATAATATAAATAAGTCACAATACCATTTTGACGATACATTGAGTAATTAAGCCATGTTGGGCCAACAATATTCATTATTGTATGGCGCGCGCGTGGGGGGGCTGATGGTTCACCTTGTGCCCCTTGTGGCATTGTCTCTAGCGCAGGCTTCTGCACGTTGCATGGAGCCAGAAGAGATACGATTATATGTAGGTACTAATATTATAAATGCAAAAGTTTGTGAGTATGGATGTATGGATGTTTGTTCCTCTTTCATGCAAAAACTACTGAACGGATTTTGATAAAATTTGGAACACAGATAGTTTATACCGTGGATTAACACATAGGCTTTTCATCATCATCATCACCGTTTTTCATCACCAGGCGGGTAAAAGGGATTTAGGTGAAATTTTGTAAGTAGATACTTCAGGTCCGGTAATAATAGATAGCCTACTATCATCATCATCAATCATCACCACGACGGATTTGTAAGAAATTTGGAACACAAATAGTCTGGATTGATGAATGCTTATTTATATAAATTACAAATTATAAGGTTTAGCATATTATTATATTACATCCTCTATATTTCTATGTTTTAGTAGGTACCTAGTCCTCTTCATAGATTTGAATAACACTTATATTGGGTTGGCATCTCTACAATCTACCTACCAGGACAAGAAAAGTAAAAACCCCGGGTTATGGAGCTTAAAACCCAGATATTCAGCAGTTTTTTCAAGTGACCTATCGGACAACAAAAACTATAAATAAAGACCGCCTGGACGCCCCCCGGACGCCCTGTAAACTAGGACAAATCTGGGAAAACCAGGGACTCATCCGCCTAAAAATATTGCTTTGACTATTGCTATAGTTTTCGACTTTCTTTCCGTCTTTTCGAACCTAAGAAAGCTACAACAATTGAATAATTGTTAATAAATCAATTATAAAATTAGTTTATTAATAATAAATTAATTGTTGAAGCTTTCTCAGGTTCGAAAAGACGAACAGAAAGTCAAAACTATAGCAATATTCAAAGCAATATTTTTAGGCGGATGACCCCCAGGACGGATGGCAAGCCTATAAGCTAACTTATACATAATATAAATGTTGGTGTGAGCACAAATAGTGTTACAGAATGTGTGTAAAATGGTGAAGCGGTGTGTGGTAGAATATCTACAAAACGTGATGTAGGGTGGGTTTTTGCGTAATTAGTATTTTTTTTTTAGGTGTGCGTGTATTTCTCACTACTAGCTCACTTTCATAGTTACTATCGTTGTGTATAGGTATATATCTAAGACATAAAAGGTTCGCATAATTAGCTCCGTATGATTTCAAATTGTAGGGTCAGGTAGTTAGGGTAAATCTCATTTTCGCAATAGCCGGAACACTCAGTAACTTTACTGTCGTTACGAGTATTGTTCGTATTGGCCATCATTTTCATATTGGTGCTTTTATAATGTTGTCGGTATAATCATACCCATGGACCATATAAAGCTTATAGGTACGCCGAGGACTATTCAATTAAATGAATTTAGCTCTAACCAACCATTGACCTCCATGTCATTTCTTCCAGTGGTTCCGCATCGTGTACAGAGTGTCAGTTCCGGGCATGTATCTGTGGGTGTTCCTGGGGTACTTGATGAAGGGGGTGATAGACCCAGTAGCGGTATCGATGTACGCCGCCTCAGACCGAATCGTGTTCATGACGCTCACTGCTACGGCCATGATTGGCTTCTTCAACCAAGTCGATAGTAAGTATGATAATTACGTAGGTATTTTATTAATTATAATACTGACTTCCATTTTTTATCCGTGAGATATTTTCAATATTTCGACAATAATAAATTACCTACATGATCGATTTTCATTAAATGTATATAGAACCAATGTGGAAGTAAGTTAAATAGAAAGAAAAAATAATTTAATATTTTATTTATAATCCTACTAATATTATAAAGCCGAAAGATTGTGTTATGTATGTTTGTTACTACTTCACGAACGGCTTCACCGATCTCGATGAAATTTGGTATGCAGATCGTTTACAACGTGGATTAACACATAGTCTACTTACTTTTCATCATCATCATCATCAATCATTACCACGCGGGTGAAACAGCGGGCATAGCTGGTGAAAATATAAGTCAAAAAGTTGTTATGTCTTGAAAGAGGTTACGGGTATATATGGTACAAGTCCATTTCATATGAACCTCTTTATACTTAGGTATGTAGCCTAGTTTTTCAATTATCTCCATCAGGATCATATCAATCAGTAGATCATTTTCTATAGATAGTTACATGATACTTACTATGCTAAGTCATTTATACTTTTAAAAATAAATAATGTTCACTTACATAAACCACGCGGATCCTCTCAGCATAATAATATATGGTGCCCAATTTAATCATTGGTATCGTGCCGTTCAGATCTACATATTTTGTGCTTGTGACCAATTACTGCTCAGCTCTTTTCGTCATAATTATACCTCTAATCCCGATTAAACACGAACAAAATACACTCTTACTCACAATAATTATTAACACATCCCTAAACTGTTTTGTTTATTTAAGTTAAACTCTAGATTTTTTTATTATCTTAAGACTAGGAAGGACCTGCAACCATGTAACACAGTCAATAGGGTTCAGGGATATCCGATAGCGAGACGTGTAGTCATTCTATGAACCTTTTATTGGATTGGATTAAGAATTTGTAAACATGTGTGTGAATGACTGTACCTACCTACATCGTATTTTGTTGATGAAATAAAATTATCTTATCTAAATTGTCTAGTCTGAAATCTTATCTTTTAAACAAAAAACGGAGCTCTAGGTTCCGCAGGACCGTAGTAATGTGGTATTATGCAGGTCTGTGGTGGCGGTTCCTGTCGTGGCACGGCTGGGAGGTGCTGGGGCGCATGTCGCTGTCTATCTACCTGGTGCACTGGCTCTACGCGCTGTCGCAGCTCGCGATGCGCCCGCGCGCCTCCTACGCCTCTGTACACGACATCGTGAGTATCTACCTAAAGGCTGCACTATACATATGGTGGACCGTGCACTGCGTCTACTACACTCTTGAGTTAGACGCAGAATACGCGTATCCAAGTCTCGCAAAGTCGATAACGCTCGAAGGAGTTGACTAAAGAGTGAATGATGTAGCTCATCGTTTACTCATCAGAAGTTAGTGAAATGCCTGTTTATCTTAAAGTAATTGTGTATGTGCGTGTGTAGGGCGGACACGTGCTGTGGACCGTATTCGTGAGCTACTGGTCGGCGCTGCCGCTGCATGTGCTCGTGGAACTGCCGATGCAGAGGTGCTTGCTAGCCGCCTTCTCGTGATCCCTCTGACCCGGTGGGATAGTGCTGCTAGCCAAGGAATCGGGGGAAATTCAGTCTGGAGTGATTAGTAGAACTATAAAAATCCTGACGCACGTATTTTTGTCCTACTTTGGAGTAGGGCTCTTTTGTAAACAGAAGTTCAATTAGTGTTGATTGATGGTTTCGAATCGCCTGCATGAATTTGTGATAACTGTTTAGTATCCTCATCGGCTAACCAATTTTCGTCCCCCCATTTCATTGTACGAACAAAATGTATATTGACCGTAGTACGGTTTATATATATTTTGTTTTACTTGATAGGTATTGTATTTGTAACTATGATATTGTTTACTGTATTCAATCGCGAATGTGATGTATGTACATAACTTTTTCTGTAGTGATTCGCGGTAACTTCTTAGAGCGTTATTATATATTATAAGGGTAAGCTTATAAAACATCGGTCGTAGATGAAAGAGGCCATGTACTGCAATGATTAACATATAATATAATTGATGTACTGTACATGTATGTTATAATGGAGCTTATTATGTGCCAGTAAAATGTATAATGACAACAAGTGTCACATGTGTTGATTGTGTTATTTTTAAATATTAGAACATGAGTTTATATTTAAGATTTTAGTTGTTAAGAATAAATTTATGAGATAAGTAGTGAAATCATTTGTCTTTAAAGTTATACACGTTTTGCATTTAGAGCTACATCTTATATTACGTGACGGTTAGGAACGGGCATAAGTCTATTCTAGGTAAGAATTATGCACTAACATTGTGTGAATGTGTTGACCCTTTGGTCAGTTTGCCAAAATGTGGGTAGGTGGTGGTACCTACAATATTCGCGACGTGGGTGCACAATATTCGTGTTTATACGGGGACCTCCAGGAACGAGCATATACTACGTGATAAGCTGTTCAATGCCCTGACTGCTCAAAACAATGATATCAGACTTATAACCACGAGTTGCGCCCCGCAGATTTATTCGCATGATCTACGGTTTCCCGTTATCCTTGAGAAACCAAACTGTCCCATAAATCTCTAGATATCTAAGTAAGTATACCAAAATTCCTCAAGATTTGTTTAGTTGTAGGTAGGTATAGGCATACCATACTGAGTTACTTTTACATTTATAGAATTATTTTTTATCGAGCAGAAAGTATCGTAAATATGTAAATAAATTAGTTTTAGATTAACGGTATCGAGATATTTTGTTACGAAGGTGTGTGTATGACGTGTTGGTGTAAGCTTTTAGTAGTACATAAGATATATAAATAAATAAATAATTGAGATAAACATTATTATGATTTATTGTTAAGTACCGAAATTGTGGCAAAAATAACTTCATAATAAAATATGGTCTGAAACTTGGTTCGGAAGCATGTCATCGATTTTTAGTGACAGGAAAACTCGAACGCGATGTTTTGAAGAAAAACCTTTCGGCATCGAATTTCTATTTCGATACCGATCGTGTAGATCAAAAGCTGTAAATGTTACTATCAACCGATACTAGGTAAAATGAATAAAATGCGTTAACATGCATGCCTAACAGGTTAAGTATTTCAAACTGTAGGTTTTTTTTTATTGGAAATTTGGTACATGTTATACCTAATCAGTTACAAAAAGAAAATAATAATAATAATTAAGTGAATTATCTCAGATCTTTTAAATATACACAAGAGAAAGGTAAAGGCATAAACGCGTGCCAACCTCATCAGTCGAAATAGAATAAATCGTCGTTTCTCGATATGGAGAGATTTTAAATATTATACCGGACATCCCTAATACAATTACATTTAGTATGTTGGTAGGACTAATTAATCGTTTGTCATGTTGGCTTATTTAGGTAGCCCCGTTTTGACGTAATTTATTTTCACACTATGTACGTAGTCGGTAGTCCCGTCTCTTCTTACCTACGACGAAAGAAACAGAGGACAAGAAATACCTTCAAAATAAACGTGCATACCTACAATATGCCGGCCCTAAACATGGTGGCTATGGATAGGGTTGAAACAAAAAGTATCGATATCGATACTTGCTTCTCGTGGACATTAAGACACATTACAAATACGTTGTTCCAAAATCTTAGATATTTTTGTAAACAAATTAATGTCATGCGAAGTCGCTGACATAGTGACATGCCAGTTGCTCAAAACATTTTGCACAAACGAAAAATATATTGGTCTTTATTGTGGTCTATCATAAGTATTATTTTAGGCCTGTTAAAAGTTACAACGATACTGACTTATTAACAAAGAATCATTCTAAAAGCAAGATACTTTAAGTTAATATTAAAATAAATTAGGTATTTTTAATATATTCTGACCACCTAAGGGCGCCTGTAAGAGATTGCGTTAACGATAAGACCGCCGATTATATAAAGATAAGCTAAAATAACTACGATATTATTATACTTTTCAAACAATATATGATCGAAAACCGGACAATCTTTTTAATTACGATTATGATGAAAAGTATTTACACTAAAGAACTCAAAGAATGCAAATAAAAAACTAACGCATGAAATAACGTTGGTATTGTTAATAAATTTTTACTATCGTATTAATGGTGAGTTGAGGTTGATTTTTGGGTTTTCGTGCACTACACTGCTTTACTGAACACGTTGGCATATTATATTTGCACCATTCGATGTCTACAGTTGAAAACAAGAACACATTTAAACCTAACAAAACTACAATCTAAATTGAATCCAAACCGTTTTTCTTTGCATGACTTTTAAATTCTGAGTTCCGACACAAATCAACGCACCACAGAGTATAAAACTATAGCCCCAAACATGGCGGTGCGGCAGCCGGATGTAGGTATCCTCTAGTCATAGTGTTACAAAAGAGAAAGCCATCTCTTTCACCACACGGCATTACAAATAAGTTCAAAAGAACAAAATCATAAATTAATACATATGTATCGATTTCACAGATTTCAGTATTAATGCGGTGGGTACAGTAAAATGGAACCGGTCCACTGTTTCTTTCATCGTAGCTTCTTACGGACGTAGTATTGTATCGTAATATCTTTGGTTTTGATCATAGATAAGTAACTATATACGGAGGGAGAGTTTAGGCCTAGGCACAGTTTAGGTATAATCTATGGGGAGAGTTTTGATAATAATTATTGTTTGCATTGCGTCGCCCGATACGCTGGAGTTTTCCATTTGGTAAACTACATCATTTTAATTCCGCAACAAGCGCTCCATAGGCGGATCACAACAATGGGAAGTCACCAAAGTCATGAAGGAAAGGGAGGTGGTGAACAAGGGGGAAGCCAAAGCGGCAGCGGTCTAAGCACCCCTAGAGGATCGCAGAGGGGCGCAGGCTCCCGCTCTGGTTCTGGTGGAGACCTGCAAGGATTGGCGGACAAGCAGGACAAGTCACCTCCGTCTTTGGTGCCGGTAGAGAAGCTCGGCAAGGTCAGTAAATCCTTAAGATCTCACGAGGTCGTTAGTCATGGCTATTTGTACAAGCAATGACGTTTCCTGCTAGTTAGAGTATTTGTTTTGATTATTGTACTAGGATAAAATATTAGAATTGCTCATGCAATTGTATGCTGAAGATAAGTAAACAATCATTATGTTATTACCTACAATACACATGCAAAGCTTTGATAAAACATCAGGACCCTGTTATAAAAAGCTAAGCCTAAAATTTTACTAGCTACAAGAGTTGGTTACCTACTACAAGTTTTAAGTTACTGGTGTTTTATAAACATTCTGTATAAACAGCATTAGTAAGGAGAATTTTAAAATCTCAATTACAAGTGTAGATTAGAACTAGCTTAACAATATTTTTAATTATGATCTAGAAATATTACTTGCTCTCACACTTGTTCTATTTAAAACATATATACACTACTACAAGGGCCTGTAGTTGTAGTTCCTACACATGTAGCTTTATAAAATGCCCTTGACAATTAATTTTATTATTGTTGCCAGTTTTTTTACAACTACAAGACTTGTTGCTTTATGAAACAAGTCTCAGATCACACTCGTAAACTTGTAAATTGGGAAGATAAACAAGGTGTAGTCATGTGAAGCGGAACTGTATGTAGTGTTGAAATAATTGGAGAGTGCTGGTTAACAACTATTATTAGGTGTTTTAAGTAGATCATCCCGATGTTTAGATGTTAATGTTTTACATTGTGTAGGCATTGATTTGGTTGTACCTAACTGTAATGAGGATGAATTAAAGGTTTAACACCTTTAATTAAGAAAAAAATACTTGCCGTAATACATGGGTACAACGACTATGCCATAATGCTACTCAATGCCTAATGGCTACTGTTTTGTGCTTCTAACTTACTGATTCAACTGGAACATAGGATCGGATTCATTGGCATCTACACATGATTGCTCCTTAGAACATTAATTCCTAAAAAACATTTCAATTCAACAAAAAGCATTCAGTCTTCAGACACTATGTACTACATTCATTTGGAAGTAATGCATATTGAATGTTCAACAAATATATTTAACGCCACAGGAAAACCTTCACATCCGGTATTGTGAAGTTAAACCAAAATCTGAAAGAGCTTTGACTCGAGTTTGTTCTCCACTTCCTGCATATCAATGTCCTACAAAGTGAGAGAGTGAAATGCGGGCAACGAGGTGCAACTACTGTACCTATATATTGATTATACTACCTGTAATTTTTCCAGCTTTTAAGTATGTTCATTGAGGGGGCCTCATGCTTTTTAGAGAAATACTAAATTGTCTAGGTGGGGGGTACTAATTTGTTGTGGTTTCAAACCACACATTTTGGAGTTCCTTTAAATCTTTTTGTTTAATTCAGTGCTTGAAGCAGCTCACAGAATCCTAAACATGGCTTCTCTTTTCATGGTTACTAATTTCTGATAACATTGTTTCCAAATTTTTGCTGTAATTTTGTTGAGCTCTCAATGTCTCCACTTTAAGTATTAAATTCCAATATGTGCCTCGTGGTCACAGATACTTGTCATTGTAGTACAAAAACTATTCATTAAAATTAATATCTCAATCCTGCAGGCTAGTGTGCTTGAATGTCATATTTTTTAATGTTTATATAGGTAACAACCTACCCAAAAATACACAAAGAAACATGCATTCTATTTTTGTAAACAATCATTATCTTTTAGGTAAGTCATCAATCAGTTAACATCTTGCAGAGATAATATAAATATGACGAATATGTTGAACAAAACAGTCAGTTAGCTATCTGGCCATAATCTAGAGCAAAATCCACAAGAAATGCAAATCTTGGCCATTTGAAATATATTATTATTAATTTATAAAATTTGCTTCTAAAAATAAACAACATTGAATTGGTTGATATGTACATTTTTAGGTAAATATTGACATACATGTCAACTGGTAGTGCCATGTTAAAAGAGTAAAAAAAAAATCAGAAGGGTTAGGATAATACATTAAAATTATTTTTAATAAATAATTGCTGTTACGATTTGTATTATTTTTATAGGAAAATGTATGATACAAATAGATTAGATTAATATACACTTTAGCTATTAAGATATATTGGTCTGCTTCTATCCATATTTCCATACCCTATGACCAACATTATGATAAAAGATTAAACTGTTGTTTTTGGGATGTTTTTATAGCAGCAAAACTAGTACACACTCTGACAAAATTTCCAATGGCCGTGATTCACGTGATTAATCACTCGCCCTATCTAAAATTCACTAAGTTTTTTCAAAATGAACCAGCTCTATTCTATTAACGCTAAAATTCAAATTCGTAACCTGATAAAATGATATGTCTAATATTAAATGAGTTTCATTCAGTTGCTGACCAAATGTGGGTAGGTTTAGTCGGCACCAAATAAGTGGCGACTTATTTTACCTAATACTACCCCCAATTTTAACCAAAATATCTAATTTTATCGCTACCAATGTCTAACTAATGCCGGTTATGGTTTGTGGCTCTTATGAGATACAGCTTGTTGACACTCAGACGGACAGTGTAGTGTGAGTAATATGGTTCCGTCGGTCACCTTTCATGTATGGAACCCTGAAGATTGTTGCGACTCACGATAAAATGCAGGGGCTCTACAAGTTTATATTTTTTCACAAAGACTAGGTTTATCTAATAGTTTTTGTTATGATATGTTTCTGCCATACTTATCAATTACTAAAATGGGAAAGTGTCACAACACTATTTATATTACTTCAGGTCAATGATCGATCATTGACGTGAAGTAATTTAAATGCAGTGTAATGTCAATTTGACATTTTATAATTGATATGGTAGAACAACGATTGCAAGGTCCGCTAGTAAAAATAACATTATATCTACCCACCAAACTGCATCACGCCAGTTTGCGATGCATGCGAGCATACATCTTGCATAATATAAACACTTGAACCATCACTTTCTATCCTATTGGTATATCAATAATGCTGGGTACCGAGTTACAATGATGTGAGATTTCCCATCGCACTGAATTTCAATTTTATCAACAAACTGCCGGTATATATTGAAATTGACGGTGTGCGCTAGTGAGGGAAGATCCGTTACGCGTGCTGGTCGACACATTATGGCCAAAGATTTTTTTAGAGGGTCACAATGATTTAAACAAGAGAAATTTAATCGCAAACGGTTAAAGAATCGATAATAGGTTCGCCGTCCTGGTTACCACTGGCGATACGTCAGGGCTTTGGAAACACGAGGACGATACGACAGCCATGGTCTATTAGCGGCCCTGTTTCTATCGAAGTGATAGTGACACTCAGTCACTTAGATGATAATTCGAGCGATGAAGAGCGACCGTCTCTATGTCAGTAACGTGCCGAGGATAGCGGTGGTCGCCTGGCACGATCATAACTCCCAGATGAAGAACTGCAAATGACTTTAAAACTGGTTACAGTGATTTTCAAAACTAAAACTTATTGTTTGTTACTCATACAACAACTGTCCTTAGGCTCTACTCCAAATGGAGAAACAAACTCTCTAGTTGAACTAAAATTGCTAATTAAATGTTCGTTATCAGATTTGCGTATTCGTTTAAAAAATGTTTTCATCAAACTTGCCAGTGGAAACTGTGATTGACAGGGCAACTAGTTGTTTCAAAATGATTTTTATCTTCCGTGTACTTACGTCTTTAGAAGCAGTAACCCCACAGAACAAGTCGAGAGCAGTAGCATTCTATGTTACCCCGGGGAAGTGCTGCCACCATATCTATTTCTACAACGCTATTCACAACTTCACATTAGCATTACTATATATGTTCCGGTTTGAAGAGTATGGTTTTCGGTGAAATTACAAGCTTATGAGACTTACCAACCTTAAATCTCAGGGTGACGGGCGAAGTGCAGTTATCTATGAATTGTATCTGCCTATAGGCAGGGGTTACTTAACATACTGTGGGCCTTTTACTTGTTCTATAAATAAGCAAAAATAGTTTTATCGAAAGCATTTTAGGTTTTTCTACACCATCAAAAACTATAAATACCCAACAGTTATTAGGAAAGTATTTTATTCAATTCCTACTTGTTCAAAAGATTTTTTTCATCCGTGCAGTCGTGCCATGGTGTTGTTTTTATGTTTGGCACGATTAGGCTGATTTATTTGATGTATCGGGAAAGTATGCATTTTAAATTTATCTCTGTTTCGTTGTCTCAGTCACGTTTGTTGCCCATCACTATAGTCGTAGTATCATATTAATGCTTTGCTCAATCTGGTAATTTGTAATGATACGGCTCCGGTGGCACGCGTTATCAGCTATCGTCAGATAGCTCTGATTAGGTACATTACCTTTATTATTGTACTTATTTGTGTGACAGATTTTAGTGATACGCACCAAGGCGTCGTTCTTGAACTTGATGTGTAAAACACTGTGTGATTTTGAATAGGATAGAATATGTATATATGTAGGGTAGTGTCAAATAAGTTTGTGATTTCAATTGGAAACCATTGATGAGTGCAACTTTTTGTGTGTATTTGTGGTAATTGATTGGTAAATCATATCTTTGAGTAACGTCTTTTAGTACGAATGTTGAATAGATATCGCTGAAATTAAAAACCAATTAAAGTTTTACAATCTCACTATGCTGCATAAAATTTTAAAATCAAACAACGTTTCTGCTTCCGTAATTGAAAGGTTTCGTGGGAAAATATCATTTATATGCATGCATGGGCTTAATCAAATACAATAAACAAAAACTACTTCAACTACCAATGTCGAACTCGTTTTTAACTCTTCCTCATTTGACCTCACATAATTTTATCTCAACAATTGTATGATGCATGATATATAAGATCTTCAGTGGGTTTTGAATTACTATCATCTCATGTAAATGATATATGCACCTACCTATAAGCTATTAAAGCATTAACATCCGAACTCGATTCTATTTCTCTGGGGTACCTTATTAAATAGGTTTGGCTCGATTAATAAAAATTGATGCACCACAACTCTGATAGTTTTATCAACGGTTGCCTACCCTTGCACCAGTTGTATGGTTTAGGTAAATTATGCAATACTTTTTTAATATGAAATATTAAATACGGGGATTACTCACGTAGTAAGTCGACTATAGTTTCGATCACATTCGGTGATATTTTTCAAACAGTACGGAGCGATCGCAGACGCGGTTGCGGTTCGCCTTGTACTGTAGGCCAGCCGCGCACGAGTCCGCAAGCGCCCCGTACCCTCCTTGAAAAAGACCACCGCATGTGGTCGGAACCCTCTGACTTACTATGTGAGTAATTCCCGTGTTTGTTACATTTGTAATGTGTCAAAACCACATCAGTTTGAATAAGAAAACAACACTATTTCAATCCATGTGGAGTGAAATTGTCGGCACAGGTTTTAAGGCTCCTTTAACTGCGAAACTCGCGCGATGATATACGGTAGGATCATCGGATATCACGGGTTGCATATTTTAATTCGGCTATCCCTTTCAGTGTCGATTGCCCATGGTACATTTCAAATAGGCAATATTTTTTCATAATTAACTTTATTTTGTGGACGTGGATACAGCTATAAATTTAAGTCCTGTCGCATATCATATAATATTATACTACAATATTTTCTATTTCCGTCTTATTCCAAAAAATATTTAATGAAACCTTTTTTGTAAATATTTCAATTATTAGAATATTTTTAAAGCCTTCCTAACGTACCGTCACGGAAAGAATATTTGAGAGTTCGATTCATCGTTTTTCCTCGTTCAAAGTTACATAGACTGACTGATTACGTAATGTTCCATCATATGTGTGTTGTGTGTTTATCATATATTTTATCCCATTTCAAAGGCACAACTAAAATAGAACTGTGTAGTGAATAATTCACATTAATTGTGAATTTAAAACTGTAACACTCTTTTAGAGTAGTTTGTTATTTCCTAAAGGACAGATGATAATATAATCACAAAAACAATGATAAATGAACTATACAGTAATTTTCATTAGACGCGTCCGTCTACTTCTTTATTAGGTGAATTGGTATAAAAATACGGCAAACGTGCGGTAGAAGTTGGTTAGTTGTGACAAGTTATTCCGATGGATCGCTGGGAGGCTTCCGTCAAGAACATCAGGTTCAGGATAGTGGGAATCCAGGTCCACAAAATAAAGAAGAAGAAGACAGCCGCGCCTACCTGTAAGGTAATATACATAAATACGTATATTCATTGCTACGATCCCTACACACTTCGCTTCATCCACGCTCGGGTTGGCTTTCAATTGGGGCGCAGTAATTTAGGGAGCGGGGATCGTTGGGACAGAAGATGTTTACACAATATATTAACTTAGTACTTCTTAACTTTTTTTTTTTTACACTTAGACCCCCGCACTAGGATTCCCTGTATCGCGGGAGGCATGGACACACACAATCACAGCACACAACATCCAAGACCCGGGACAAACATCTATACTCATCGTACAAATGTTTGTCCCAGCCGGGATTCGAACCCAGGGTCCCGGAGACACAGTAGTAATGTCACTGACACTAACCACTGCGCCACGGCGACCGTCCTTAACGGCGACGACTTAAAATTATGTATGTTATAGGACTGTATAGTTTTACACGTGGAAACTGTCTTAGCTTGTTTGTACCACATTATTATGTTCAATAGACTTTATCATCAAGGTGTTTGTTTTCCATTAAACAAATTTAATATTGAATCGGAACATTGAACGTACACATTTAAAGATTATGTTCTAAAAATCTTTTAATAACAACAGCCACAATAGCTAAACATGCAGTGGACTCTTAACAAGGATACGCCCTACTAAGTCCCATGTATATATGCAGGATTGGGACTTGAGAGCCCTATTAGTTAGATGGTTATGTTACACTGCTCTCTGTTTCCCTGTTTGCTTATCTGACATGTACAGTAAATATCATAATACCTTCGTGTAAACTTATATCAATTGCATATATTTATCGGGTTATCCCATGTTATCCCAGTAACGGTTGTCAAATAAAAAAAGTGTTAACCACCATCGGAAATAGACGCGTGACATCACAAATTAAGTCAAACAGCTTCGGTTGTATGGTCAAACTGTTTTGAGATTCATCTGCAGCTTTATCATCGGCAGATCGGGCCCAGCCCAGGGTAGGATATACATATATATATATAAAATACATTTTTGACTAGCCGGTTGGCGCAGTTGGTAGCACTCTGCCTTCTGAGCCGCTGGTCCCGGGTTCGATTCCCGGACAAGTCAAACATTTGTGTGCACGAACATGTCTGTTTGACCTGTGTCTGTGTGTATATGTATATAAGTATATATATCAGTCATCAGGTTACCATAGCACAGGCTCTGCCTAGTTTGGGACCTGAAGACCTTGTGTGAATGTTAATAAATATATATATATCTTATTAATAATCTGGAGTCTTCAAGTCACGAGTACCTATTCAAGGTAGGTATAGCTTCTAGGCTTGCGTACTCCATCTTAGACCGCACCGACACTTAAAATCAGGTAAGACAGTGGTCAAAGGCAAGCGCAAAATAGATAAAAAAAATTACACGGGCTGCACATTCTTTTAAAGTATGTTTAGAACTTACATCTAATGACTAATTGAGCCGTTCCTGATACATCTGCGTATAGGTACTTATATTTAGATATAAAATTGCTCATATGATTTATTGATTATGAAAGTTTTTATATGACTGCTTTGGTTTTTATGGTTGAAACTGTCAGCTTGTAATCCTTTAATGTGCAATTAATCACAATTAGCGATAAGTCGTGCGTACGTCATTTCATCACGAGGGTACAAAGCCACAGATATAATGTAATATTTACAATCAACTACCTACAGTCTTGTCACGTGATTGTAAGCGCATGTTCTAACATTGAAAACAATGTTATCGGCTCCGTAATCCAGTTGCACATTGTTAATTTGTGTTCTTTTGTGTAATTGTTCGATTGAGTACGCAGTATCAGGAAATTGATTTATGACCACTCTTATTAGCCTTTCATGATTATGAATATCGTAGTAGACGGCTTCCACCTAGATCACAAAAACCAACTCTTTATTGCGGCCTAGTGTTGATTTTCCTCTATTTTATAGTAATATACTATGCCTTAATCTATGTTTCTCTTTTGACGTGATAACGTTTTATAAATTGATGAATGCCAAAATGAAAAATAGTAACGTTCCGTGTAGCGTTCCGTGTAGCGTTCCGTGTAGCGTTCCGCGTAACGTTCCGCGTAACGTTCCACCTGAGTTTTGTATTACATAAAATAATCAGTCAAAGTCAGTCAAAGTCAATGTCAATGTCAAAGTCAGTCAAATTCAAAGTCAAAGTCATACATGATTATGTCGTAATCACGTAAATGTATCGTCCGTAAACCGACTTTACAGACAACCAATTTTTTTTTTTACAGTTGCTAGTACAAAGATCACAAAAAGAAGATGGCATCAACGGCGTCACAGAAAAGTCTTTTACAGTGAGTATGGGCGAAATTTTATTCTAATGTTAATTCATGTTTTGACAACATAATTACACTATACATGTATGTTTCGAGTTGCATCCAAATTTCGGAACTATGAAGGCAACTAACTTGCTGCTACATCTTATGTCTCGACTGATGACGTCATCAGTCGAGACAGTTGACAAAAAATATAAGCATAAAGTAGTTTTAAAAAAGGCTCATCATAAAATTATCTCATCTACGAATCACTAAAAGTATTTAAATAAATCTCAGAGTCAGTCCAGTGTCAGCCATAGATAAATAAACACTATTCAAATACCATGAAAGGAATTTTTACAAAATATTGACATAAAACATACCATCATTGTATCAATGAGCGATCTCTTCCAGACAACACATTTCTGAAGATGTGAATGTAGCGAGTACGGTTTTTAATGTTTCAGAAACAACATTACATGCCTAAAACGATTAACAGTTTGAAAGCTTACATAAAAATACTTATAGCTCATTGTATATGACAATATACAATGTAACTATATTATTAATAAAATCACAAAGAAACAAAATAGTCATGGCAATGATATTATAAATAATACATAAAAATGAAAAAATTGAACTAAAACTTTGTAAGATAGTTGTTTTTAATTTGACTTTAAAATAAATTTATGATTGATGATTTGGAACGTTTAATTTCTCGTGGCAGTTCGTTCTATAATCTGAAAGCTTCCATACTTACACTTACTTCTTTCTTGAGTGTGATATTAACGTACTCATTTTTTTATTCCCACGTATAGAAATACCTGTTCCCAATGTACCCAGAGCTGGCAGAACAGTTCTACAAGTACGTCCACCGCATGGGCAAGTGTAAGAACAAGCACATCCCGCTGGCCACCTTCCGGCAGCAGTGCGAGCGCATCCTCGCCATGCTGGACGACAGCGTAATCGTCGAGACCTACGTCAAGTAAGTGCTGGACACACACATCCTGTTACTAGTCAATAACTCCTTCTACTTGCTAACTACATGTAGTTTACAAGCCAAACCCAATGCTTCCTCAAATTATCTGACGATCAACGTATCTCAGTCTGAGATGATTGTGTAATGTGATTGTCCATGGCTCCAGCGACGCAGGGAATGTGAGTGCGAAAGCGTTAGTAAAAAAATTACAAACGCTCGCATCTTGAGTAATCGAGTTCAGTTTAAAGAACTCTTTGAACTTTAGTCAGACTCGAGAAGTTGGCATCTCGAATATCATTACAGCACTTTCCTGGGAGTGCAGGTCATTCCAAAACATTAAATTCATTGGCTCATTTTACTAATATTTAAATACCAGTGCCTTTCCTAATTGAAACACTTCGGTTAGTCGGAATTCATCAAGGATTTATGCAAACATTAGTGTAAGAAAAAAAAATACCTAAAAATGGAACCGACTTCAACACTCAAAATTGTGAAATAACTTGTTGTAGTCGGTACCATGATCACAATATTTTGATAATACCGCCGTAGCCCTCATGTTTGAAAAACTGTCACCAAACACATAGTGTGTTCAGGCAGCAGTTGAGAGCCAGTAAGAATTCTAGGTCTAGCGTGATAATGATAACATTTTTGACCACATCGTCTCTGACCATCAAGTGACATAGGGGTCAAACGGTAGATCTATACAGTATTTTAAAAAAATGCGTGTACTTTTATAAAAATTAGAAGTTATGTAATTTGTATACCTACATAATATGCCCAGCAGAACATTTCGTCACACTTCATTACATTTAGGTAGAAGTGCTGTGAATATTGTTTTTTTTTTTTCAGAATGTTCTGTTCCGATGCCGACGAGAACACCGTGACCCCGGAGTGCCTCCGCAGACTGCTCTACACCAGCTACAAATTGTCCATGGACCACTACCCGGAAGGGCCACAGACTTGTCTTTTGGTACGTCACCATATTACACTTTGTCGATCTTTCTACTAATGTACCATTTGTTTATTTAACGTGGGCTAAATCATTAATATATGTAAATACATTTAAAAAAGTTTTCTGATGTTTTCACTGTGTTGTAGGGGGTACAATTTACTTTTGTGATTGGAAATACAAAAAAGAGCCTTTGACATCACAATCCAAAGTACATAATCTATTCCAATACACTTAATCTGAGTTACATTAAATTTTTTTGTGCGCAATATTTAGCATATTTTACTTATTATTGTTATGAGATAAATGTCCTCCATTTTATAGATTTTACTTAATAACTATTAGGTGGTACCGGCCTAGAATAGTACTCCCCAATCCCTTCCCGTGGGTGCCGTAAGACTCGGCTAAGGGATCACGTACCAGATGGGCAGCAGCGCCTTCTGAGGATAGGAAACCATACTGCGCTCGCCAATCCGCCTGCCAAGCGTGGCGAGTATTGGTAAATCCCCCTTATATGGGGAGGCATATGTCTAGCAGTGGACGTCCTATGGCTGCGATGAATGAAAAAAAGGATTACTTTTATTGCCCCGCTTGTTGTTGTGAGTGACTTAATAACTATACCTGAAAGCAACAATCGAGACATTTTTATTTTAATGTAAAAAAGGTCGTATCGTCTGTATTGAAATTATCGATTCCATCGAAAGCTCATTTCGTTTGCAGATTAATAGAACGCTGTCGGCCGTCGTCAACGGATGCTTCAATAAAAAAGATTCTCACAGCGTCGGTTTCGTGGTGCGTTGGTTGGAAGAACACTGTCACAGATTGATATTCCCCGTACATAGGTAAGTCACACTGAATATTGAACGTAGTCTGTGGCACCAAAACACGGTCCCCACTCTATGAACGAAAAGTAATAGTTAGATATTTTATTCTATTGTCTCGATAAGAACGAACTCTTTTCGAGTTTCTCAGTAGCGGCAGAATGACGAACACTAAAATAGATTAATAACCGAATTTTATTTTCTCTGAGGGCGTTACGACTTGGCAATTAAGACGAAGTAACATAAACAACTGTCACGAAAGTATATATTGGAGATTATCGGCAGCACGGTGATAAAGTACTCGACTCTTCATGCAAGTCGGCTACAGAATTCGCAGCCCGTGTCTGTGGTTCTGGCGTTAGACTAGGTGTTTTGCGCATGTACGGTAAAACGGTTTATCATCGAGCAGAGTGAGCGAGACAGGAACATGGGAAGAGTTAATAATTGAATGAGCGATACTGTTATAAAATAACTAAGCCCAGTCACTAATGACTCACAAGTAGCTACTGCCAAGTTACACACAGACAACTTCTACCTTACACGTGGTGTACGGTGCGAAAAGGGGTGGCTCTGGGCCGGGCGGTTCGTGATCTTGATATTGCGTGCAGGTACTGCGTGCATTGCGTGGCGACGAGGCATCGCGACATCGCGGCGCAGGGCGATGGGGAGGGTGACGGCGCGGGCGCGGGGCTGGAGCTGGGTACGCCGGTGCTCGAGCGGAGTGCGGGCGCGGGCTCGGCGCTGCTACCCGTGTCGTGCGCGTGGCTGTTGGCTGGCACCGCGCCGCCGCTATACTCGCGGCCACTCGCGCCGCCACAACCACCCGCGAACAACGGTAACGCACATCCAGTCCACTACACCTCTATGCCTCCACTCTACCGTACTGCACCGAATCGTTGCGCCTCACGATTTAGTCTCCCTCCGCTAATGTTTGCGTGTCTACATTTCACTTCTGTAACGATTCGAGGAGCGTCCCGCTCGAAGTGAGCGAAATAGGACGGTACAGTGCACGTACGCGAGCATGGAAGCGAATGAATAGGTATGCTTTCGTATGGGTAAAGAATAGATAATATAAAGCATACGTAGATTTTGATTTAGTTGAGTTAGCTTAATAATCGACCCGATATGCTCACGCCGCCGAGACGCAGACTTGCCTCTGAGAGAGGAGCGTCGGCTGGATCGCCCCGGCTGATGCGGGTCCGCGAATAGGTCAGGTGCCGGCCCTATTACGAATTTTCGAGGCCGCCCGAGGACCTTCGACATAGCCTGACGACCGTTATACTGAGACGACGACTGGGATACGTCCATTAAAACGCAACTTAGCCAACCTTTTGGCTCAACGCAGATGAACATGAGATATGATTGAATAATTTTTATCAGCGTGTGCACTGTGTAGCACTCTTCCCAGTTATTAGTATAAGCGTTTTAATATAACTCTTTTTATACTCTTTTCGTATGAAGTGAGAAGGTTAGAGACTGGTGACACTGCAGATGGTCTAATTGTATTAGCCCCACAATAAATATGGAAGAGAAGATGAACTGTGCCAACTCAACTACATAGTTGATGATATTGGCGGTAGGTTAAACATTAATGTCAAGAAATCGGGCAGTTTATCAGAATTGTGAGAATACGTTATAAGGGTCAATTCCTAAAAGTTAAGTATTATCATGTTACGTTTCCTAAAACTATCTAACTTTTACTATTTTAGAATTGAAAAATCCTATGTAACCTTCTAATAAATATTTTATGTGCAACAATTTGAATGTTTGTTTGTTAATCAGTAACGTTGTCGTTCTTAAAAGGTATATAATAATTTAATAATAGACAAGATGGAGCACAATTAACATGAAATTGACATAAAAATATTTATCACTGGTGAAAAATGTTTTTAGCAACTGGCATGTTATATGACAATGACTGTTCATGACATTTCTTCTTTTACATGAATTATCTAAGATTATGGAACAGAGTAAGCTCTATCTAATATATAATACAATCTATATCGAATATGCAAGCATACAAAAATGCAATTTGATCAGCGTCAAAGTTATTAATGTCATAAATTCATCCAACGTGTAAAAACAATTCATAGTCAATAATTGAAATAATCATTTCCTAAAGTGATTAATTAGAACGATGTGGTATAAAATGCGCTGTTATGGAACAGTCTCGTTTTCAGACGTGTAGGAAGATGTGCTGTAATAACAGTTCTGGTTATTTAAGAAAATGCGAATAACGCACAGTAGTCATCACCTATTGTTATAAGTAAACGATACGATAATTGTCGGTCATTTTTATGCCTGTCGTAGCCCTGATGCATTTCTTTCTTATTCTAAATTAAAGCATCTGTTCTTATCCGTCGAGTTTCCCCCAAAAAGTCGAGTCATACTTAAATATTGCATTGCACGATGTCGTATAAAGACCATCGCTAATAATGAACGTCTTAAAACTATCCGTGTGATGTATGGTGTTGTTGTGGGGTGGGGGTGCAGGCGGCGGAGGGTTGGCGTCGGCCGCGTGGCTGGCCAGGCTGGTGTGCGCGGTGCCGTCGCACTGGGTGCCGCTGTACGCGTCGCGTGACCACGGACTCGGCGCCAACAGGTTCCTGCACCACACCCTGGCTTACAGGTCACACACTTGCTATTTACCTATCTGCTATGATTTTCTCTCATTAGATTTAATGCTCTTCATTTAAGTTCGTTTGTTTTAATAACTATTATAAAAACGAAAATATATGATATTTTATATTACTTATTATGATTTTTATATAATGGTTACTTTTTAAATGAAAAAGAAAGAAAGAAAGCGTTTCTACGCCACATTTCCGATAAGTTTCCCTACTCTATTATTCGTTAGTAATCTCGTTGAATCAGCTCTTCCACAGTTTTATCGCCTAAAAATTCAATCAGGAGTTCCTTGCATTCGGATCTAACTCCGGTAGTGTTTGCAGTTTCATCGCTTGTACACTTTTAATAAATTTTGTGTATGTGAGGCGACGCTTGGTCATTCTGTGAGCCACCTCAAAGAATATGCAATTGATATGGAACAGTTTCATTTAAAATAGTTTTTGTCGCACCAATGAAAATAGCAAATTATGGAGTGCTGTTTTTTTACAGTATTAGTACGCAATCCGACCGCGCTCGAGCCATATCACAAATTCGCTCAACGGAATATATTATTATATTTTTTTTATTATTATTATTATACTACATTGTATGAATGTACTCGTTTCGCGTGTCGTTCCACAGAGGCCCCACGATGGTGCTCCTTCAGGCGGAGGAGTTGTCTGTGGCGCTATGCTGCCCGGTGGAGTGGCACGAGTCCCACCACTACTGGGGCTCCCCTGACGCCGCGCTCATACAGCTGCTACCCACGTGAGTGCCTAATTATAAAAAAAAATTATGATCGGTGCCTTTCACTGAAAATACGTCAGTTTTGAGCCGATTGAAAATGTATTGAATGTGCTGTTAAATATTAGGTGACGTCATAAACCTTAGTTTGTTTTTCTATCACTTCCTATTCTTTATTTAGGTTCTTCTGTTTATTTTGTGTTTGTAGTGCCTAAGAATGCGCTTGGTACAAAATTAATGGCATACGTGGGTCATTCATCATGGGATCATTGCTTCGGTTATCGGCGTAACATTCTACAAGCGTTAACGCTGCGAGAAAACGTAAAAAATATCAATGTCGCTTTAAAGCGATATATCACATGAACAACGAGAACGAACATTCAACGATTAGAGAAAGAGAATCACTATGAAGCGATAAATCTTGTCTAGGCCCACAGTATTATAGCGAGTTTCTAAAGCGATCACTTTCTTTCTTTGGATCATCTCAGGTTTTGAATACTAAAATAAGTTTCTGTAATGACATTCGAGTAATGATTATGTATGCATTGTCAGGTTTTCAGTGGTGGAGCGAGCCCCCAAGATGATATACCTGAACACATCGATCCGCGGCTACCCCAAGGGGCTCCGCGCCGGCTCGGACCCGCGCAAGCCGCTGCTGGACGTGGAGGAGGACTTTGACACGCTCAAATTCCAGGGCGTGCCTTACCAGCTCAGGGCTATCGAGGTCATACTGCCTTTCATCTCTCCTAGCATTGACAAGTTCCTACAGTACACGTAGACATATGCATATATCACGGTAGTGCCACTTGCTGCGACCGTAATTCTTTTGCTCCCTTCGCTCCTGAGTTCAGGGTGACCAGAATGTGCCGATCTGGTCGGAAACCAGTTTTTTGATACTTTATAGATTCCGCGTTTATAACTTTCTCACTTTATGGTCAGTGACGATGCGTTCGAAGTTGTTATCACGCTAGACCTATATGTCATCGTTTGTAGGGAAAAGAAAAACTGCATACATAGAATTAAAAAACAACCTTGTACTTAGTTCAGGACTCGAACCCGGTCATATTGAAGAAAGAAACTGACATTTGGATCTCGATTGCGTAGTTCATCATAAGCAGTAAATGTCACTTTAAAACATGATATCTTAAATGAATAGAAAGCGTTGTATTTCGTTTTCTTTAAAAAATCTCGCTCGGGACGGGTCTCCAATTGGGATTCTTTGGATCGATGTTATATTATTTGAGTCGAATTTTCTATCTAATTTGAAGACGACTAATTATTGCCGATATTAGTGCTTTAAATATTACCAATAATGTAAAACATGGCGAGTGTTTAGAGCGGGTGTACGTGATCCCCAGGTGTGGGGCTGCGGGGACATGGCATCCCGGGAGACGCAGCTGGAGATCAAGAAGTGGCAGGTCAAGGAGGCCGAGCGGCAGCGCAGTGTAAGTATATCTACTTTCCATTACCCGTATATCCATGTGTTTGCTTACACCAGGGACCTATATTGTCGCCTGTTGTATATATCACACTTATAAATGCGAAAGTTTGTGTGTATGTGTGTTTGTTGCCTATTTACGCCTTAACGGCACAATAGATTGGGATAGAATTCGGAATTTTGGTACCTTATTCCCTGGAATAACACATTTTTTTTTTTTTTTTTTTTTTATTCACAATAGGCAGGCGTTTGACCACTATCTCACCTGATGTTAAGTGATGATGCGGTCTACGATGATTCACGCCTGCCTAGAAGATACCTGTTCACTCGTGACTTGAAGATGCCCAGATTGTATTCATGTGGAAACACAGACTTAGGCAATGAGTTCCACTCGTTAGCTGTACGCACTATGAATGTGGAAGCAAAACGCTTGGTGCGACAGGGTGGAACGTCTACCATGTATGGATGTCGCATTGCAGTCCGTCTGGTCGTTTTTTGATGGAATGGGGAAGGAGGTACCAAGTTATGTAACTCCAGAGCACACTCCCCGAAATGTATCCGGTAAAAAACCGATAAGCTAGCGACTCTGCGTCGGTGCTGCAGGCTTTGAAGTCGTGTCTCGACTAAAGAATCCTTGTTAATGAGCCTTTTAGCACGCCTCTCTATGGACTCAAGAGCCTCAAGCTGATATTTAGCCGAGCCGTCCCACAAGTGAGAACAGTACTCCATACAGGATCGGACTTGTGCTTGGTATAAGTTGAGCAGTTGTTCCGGTGTGAAGTACCGCTTCACCTTTGCGAGTATTCCTAGCTTCTTGGCTGCCAACTGAGCTTTTGACTCGATGTAGGAGCCAAAATTCAGAGTTGAGCTCATTGACATGCCCAGTATATCAAGATGGTCGGTTATAGGCACGGATACATCTCGGAAAGTAGGAGTCAGATGAAATTGACTCTTTTTTGCGGAAAAGAGACACGCCTGAGTTTTATTGGCATTGAACTTTACCAGGTTGGCATCACCCCAGTCGGAGACTGCCTTTAGGGTCAAGTTCAGACGTTCCACCATGTTCTCTCTCAATAGTTGCATTTGAGTTCCGCTACTGCGTGCATTGGACGTATAGCTCTCTACCACTGTACTGTCATCTGCATACCCAAAGGTACCGGGCTTGAGCAGCTCATTTATGTGCAGTAGAAACAGCGTTGCAGAGAGCACAGACCCCTGAGGAACACCGGCATTTATATCCAATTGATCTGACGAGCAGCCATCAATAACCACTCGTAATGATCTGTCCCTCAGAAAGTCTGTTATCCATTCACATAGTGCAGTGGGCAAGCCATATGATGGAAGCTTGCTTATAAGGCTATCGTGCCAGACCCTGTCAAAGGCCTTTGAGATATCTAGAGAAACGGCCAACGCTTCTCCGTGTCTCTCAATGGCCTCACTCCAGATGTACGTGGCATACGCTAGGAGATCTCCGGTGGACCGGTTTCGGCGGAAGCCATATTGCCGGTCACTCAGAATGTCATTTGTCTCCAGGTATGCCAGGAGCTTCTTGTTGAGGACACGCTCCATGCTCTTACAGAGAATGGACGTGACCGATATTGGCCTGTAGTTGGCAGGGTCGGCTCGACTGCCTTTTTTGGGCACGGGCTGCACGTTAGCTAACTTCCAGGACTTTGGCACAATACCCGTATCGAGTGAGAGACGAAACAGACGTGTCAAAATAGGAGTAAGTTCAGGAGCACAGGTTTTCAGCACTATGGCTGGAATACCGTCTGGTCCATTGGCTTTGTTAACGTCGAGATTGCGTAGCGTTTTGCGAACCTCGGATTGATGAATACGTATATCCGACATAAACGTCTCGTATTGCTCAATTGGGGTTGGAGGTGTTGCACCGCTAGCATCTAACCGCGAAGCTTCAGCAAAGAGAGTGGCAAACAAGTTTGCCTTATCTTCAGCGGTGTGAGCCAGGGATCCATCAGGTCTCAGCAATGGTGGTAATGAGGGGCGAGAGAAATTCGATTCAACTGACTTAGCCAGGGACCAAAATGCCTTACTACCCGCAGGATACGTGGCTAGTTTGTTCCCTATCCGGCTCATGTGATTAAATCGAGCTTTCCTCAGAGCTTTCTTGCAGAGCTTGGCAGCCTTGTTATAGGCTCTCTTCTTCACGTGTACATCCTTGGCTTTGCGTTTACGAGCATCGACCCAGGCTAGGTATGCCTCGTGTTTCAGCGAATCAGCGCTTTTACACTCAGCCCCGAACCATGGCCGAGCTTTGCCTGACAGTGAAACATCCGAGAATGGAATGAAGTATTCCATCCCCTGGCGCATCACTTCCGTCACAGCATCAGCGCATGCCGAAGGGTCACCAGAAGAGAAGCACGTAGGTAGCCAAGGGTAAGATGAGAAGAAAGTTCGCATCTCGTCCCAATCTGCTGACTTGTACTGCCATACCTGCCGGGTGCCTTTATGGCTGAGATCGGGCGGGTAGTAGACAGATGCAGACTTTACCAGACAGTGGTCGGAGCTACCTAAAGGTGATGATACCGACACGGAGTATCGGTCTGGATCCGTTGTCAGCAGAAGGTCCAAGCAGTAAGCTGTGTGCGTCTCAACATCTGGTACCCTAGTTGCCTCTTGGACAAGCTGGGTGAGATTTAACGCTAAAGCAAGCTTTCGCGTCTCTCTCCCGGCGTGGTCAGTGTCCAAGTATGGGCAGAGCCACTCCTGGTGGTGGGCATTAAAATCGCCTAGTACCACCAGTTGAGCTGAAGGGTACCGTTGCTGAGCCACATCCGCCGCCTCAATGAGGTGCTCAGTGAACCTGGTCGTCTCCTCATTTCCGCGGTGCGATCGGTAGACACAGGCATAAAGGATTGTCTCTATGCCTGTGTCCACCAAAACCCACAGGGTGGAAAATCTGGGGTCTTCAATATTTCGGAGACGCCGATAGGACATATCGTCTCGGATGTAAGCACACGTTCCAGCATGCGGTTTAAAACTGTGCTCCAGGCCATAGCCTGGGTATGTGAGATACGAAATGTCGGACGGCCGTCGTATTTGCGTCTCCGTAAGGAATAAAAGGGCCGGTTTCTCAGTCTCAAGATGGTGATGGACTGCTAGGAGGTTTGAGTGCAAGCCTCGTATGTTAGTAAGGTGCACTTTGAGAGAGAGCGAGTGCAGCCGCTGTTGAACCGTTTTCTTATTCCTTTTTTTGGTCATGTTTGGATTGGGAGTGAATGTTGGTCGGAGGACGGCAGTAGAACGAGGCTTTTATGCATTGCACCTAGGAGACAAACAACGAGAAGCTACACCAAAGGGGTACTAGTCTGGAGACCGCGGGGACGCCCGAGCCCCCCCAAGAATGTCCATCGGGCGCTCTCGTCCGGTCGCCAACCGGCACGATGGCGCATTCCTAGGATTTTTCGCGAGTTGGCGGGGCAGCCTTTCATGAGTGGCTGGCTCACTACTTGGGCCCCCTACTAACTGCGGTCGGCCAGCGGTGCACCGTGCCTCGGATCCCGCTACCCTCCATGACTAGTCTCCCGATGCAGCAATAACTTTGTGCGTCAATTCGGTATGCCTGCAATGGTGCAACTATTCTGACCCGTCCTCCTCAGTCGGCTTCACTGTACATCGTGCCGTAACACGGCTAGGCCATTTCTTGGCACGGCTTTGTACAGTGGGTGGTCACTAGCCGCGGCCAAAGCCTACCACCGAGTCACCGCTTAGCACCACCCGGGGGTCACGTGTAGGGTTTCAGGAAAAAACACATTCGGGGTACTCTCCTACGGACGTGGGTGACTTGACCCCCATAAAGGTTCTTCTGGGATACAATAAAAACCTACTCTATACTAATATTATTATATACCAAGAGCCCACGATTGCTAGGCTTCGTTATTTTATAAAAGCAGAAAATTTCCCAGAGCATGTCCCCATCGTGAGAGCGCTCCATACCAAGAGTATGGAGTTGGAGTTGTGGGATCTTGGGAAGGAATCAGGTAGTAAAGGTGTATAAATAGTACCGTTCGTTATAGTATCAGACTTATTTTTTTATATTTTCTTCGGAATAACGTTAGAAATGAAATCCATTGCCAGACATCTCTAAACTTTAATAAATTATGATTATACTTGCGTATTAGTATAAGAGCTGGATTTTACATATGTTACTTCGGCACCCATCCTCAAAAGCCAGACAGTTTCATTTGTTTTTACATCTTGCCAGACACATCGAAAGTCTGCTATAGGTACGAGCGCGAAGACGCCAAATGTTCACTGATTTTTCCTACATTTGTTGACCGATTCTTAAAATTCTTTTTTAGTTTGATAGAGTATACTTCCGAAGTTGTTGTATTAAAGTTTCATCAAAATCGGTCAAGCTGTTTTGGAGTGTTATGCCTATATACCTTGATGACTTCTTAGTGACGGTGAATGACAATCGATACCGTGTGTAGCGAAGGTCACTGAAAAGGGTGAAAAAGGGAGGAGAGGAGAACCATAAATTAATTAATAATATTATTACATGCCGTTTTACAGACTAAACTTGTTCACTGTTCTAGCTCCCGTCTATATCCTGATTCTTAACTACTTTTGAATAATGCAGGAGTGCGTTTGTGTCTCCAGGTGAAGCTATCGGCGGCTGAGTGGATCGAGCACCCGGACCGGTACCTGCTGGAGCTGGCCGGTCGCCCCCAGTACAATTCCTCCGCCAGCTAGCCTTCAACTCCGCCCCCACCTTCGCCTCCGGCTGGAGACGGTCTCGCCCGGGGCGGAGCGGAGTAGAGCGAACCCTCTCCGCACCGCAAAGCGCCGGAGCGTAGCGAGCGGAATAAAAAAAGCTTAATAATGTATATTAGTGTAAATAAATGAATGTAGGGTACGATTTGCTATTGTTCACGACGCCTCGTGTTATATTACGAATGGGACGTTCCCTGCGGTGTCAGCGCGCTCGGAGACACAGTCTGCCTATTGTATGCGGGTCTCTGCCCGCTTCATCATTGTTTCTCGCATATTTTCTATTTGATTGTATATAACAAAATGTGATAATAATAAAATATTTAGCTACATTTGAATTTTATTTCATTAAAAGTTTCTCTTAGCGTCAAATCTGTAAAATATACTGGAGAATATTTTAATACAGCGCTGGGTATCTGACCTCGATCGCTATTTATTGAACGATGTGAGTGAATGCCGCCATTGGAGCTTGAGCTTTCAGATTTACTTTTTATTTACTTATCTATGCCTAGAAGGTACCTATTCACGTATTAATTTTCAACAAACTCAATATAACTCAGTGCGAGACGGGACGTTATGATTGGGCGCACTCAAGATCCTGATGAAGGCTTCCGGAAGAAGCCGAAACAATTGTCGAACGTGGATGAACCTTTGGATGGTCAGAAACGGAGAAAAGAGCAGACTATCCGTATATTACGTCTATTTAAGTATTTAGATATCTTAAGGTTATGAAAAAGAATAATATTCACAATCAGATTTATAGAGTTGATGATGCTTGACCTTAGCGTGTATGTCCACAGGCAAGAAATCCCGTAAATGTACTACTGGGACCGGAAAGACATTTCATAGAATTAAGATAGTATGCCTAGGCATACTATTTGGTAAACCGCTTTAATGATTGCTCGCCCGCGGGGTGCAGGGGTATGTACGCGACAACGGGGTTCGAGAGAGATGCTGGCGGAAGGCGCGCATAGCAAAATGAGATTTAGAACGCACCTTACTCGCTTCCAGTTGTCATACCCCTGCGGGCGAAGTGATTGGTCTATAAGACCAGTAGTTCGACCTACCTACGATTGAAGCGATGATAGATCTCGTCGCCTGTCAAACTGACGGACACTGGTTCGATATCCAACAACAGCTTGAGCTTCCGGTGAAGGTAACACCGTTATCAAATTCCCAGCATGGTGGAAGAGTACTCTCGAATACCCGCCTGGCTAGCTATCACCCTCAAGTTTGAAAAACTGTCACCAAACACATAGTGTGTTCAGGCAGCAGTCCTTGAGAGCCAGTGAGCATTCTAGGTCTAGCGTGATAACATCTTCGACCACATCGTCACTGACCATCAAGTGAGATAGTGGTCAAACGCTAGATCTATACAGTATTAAAAAAAAACTAGTTTTTGGCCGTCATACAGTGCCCGGGAATTTAAGCAAGTTAGCTGAGCCAATATAGATAATTTTTGGTATAAAGACAGAAAAATGGAAAAGGACATTGGCTTTGCTTTTTATCCCGGAAAAGGGTATACCCCTATAAATGAAACCGTGGGGCGCAGCTAGTAAATAATACAGAGTAGTTACACATCTAATCAAGGGTTCATATTGTCCCATTCACGAATAATGCTAATCATTATTTGTGAGTTTAAAACTAATTTAAGTTTATTTTACTTAGTGAAACACACTGGAAATGGAGGGTCAAGGCTTTGCCCCGGTTCGAAAAATCGTAGATCCAGGGCTGCATCCCCATTCCATTGCAGTCTTCTTTCTAATATTTGAAAGTTTTCCCCTTCGCGTAAAAGAACGACAGACTAAGTCAAACATTATCGGAAGAACGTCGAAACAGAGAGAGGGCGTCATGCGGGAAGAGAAAGCGCTCCTTGAGATAAGTAGGTGTGGTGTGACTAAAGAGGATAGCGTAGGAGATGAACGATCTAGTTATGCCAGCGGTCATCACTTAACATCAAGTGAGACAATGCTAAAAAAGCACAATAGCATAAAAGAGTTCCTAAGAAAAACTACAACCGAAATAAGTAAACCGACAAAGATGTACATTTCTTAATTATTTTAACATGTACAGCTATTTATAGAAGAACTAGCGGTCCACCCCGCCACGGGTAAAAAAATTCAAAATTAAAAACTGGATCCCTATTTTATTGAAAATATAATATAGCCGAGTCACCTGGGGATAGTGTAGCTTTCCAACAGTGAAATAAAAAATTTTCAAATCGGTTCAGTAGTTTCGGAGCCTATTCAATGTAAAGAAACAAACAATCAAATCTTTCTTCTTCATAATATTAGTATAGATAAAAATAGTATTATGGAAGGTATCGTCAAGTTACTATGACGATAATTGATTTTCACAATTCAATTTCCCTTCCATAATGTGAATAATTCCAACAAGGTCGGGGTAGATAACGAGCGAGCAGCATATTTAACTGGGTAGGTAGTTTCTCTTCGCAGAGAAGGATTATTTAACAGCATCGAATTTTCAAATGTCACCAAACAGGTTGACTGAAAATTTACTTCTTTATCCCTTCAAGTGAACTAATTTTGGCTAAACACCAATTTGGAGGCCGCATTCGTGTTCGTTTAGAAAGAATTGAAGCTGTTTTCATAGGACATCAATGATAAAATATTATATGTTTATATGAGGTAGATGTCGCACAAGCGCGTGGAAACTGAGGCGGCAAAATTAAGACAATTGTCGTAATTTTGATTACGAATTTGAAAAAGGCGCGATTAGTTGTCGTGATAGATAGAAAAAAGTTTTTTGAATTGAACACAAGACAATTTGACAAAACCCTGGTTTTCACATTATCTGAAATATAGCTCTAGTATCTACTTAGAAGTATTTTATTGTTCGTAATTATACTAATCCCGCATGCCACTTCACTCAAAATTCTCATGTATTAATATAGCCAGTATATCGATTGATTGATTGACGTCGGTTGACCACCGATTGTCAGTACGCTATAGGCCGATAGAGTATTCAGCATAGTCGCGAGGGGCAGTTACATTATTGTATTCGTAGATGCTAGCAGTCTGTCCGGCCTCCGCGTTGCAGGGCGACCAACCTACGAGTTACGGCACGGCGCGGCGTCGCTGGCGCCGCAGCCGATGGCGGTGTGGCACTGCGTTACGTCACTCGACACACTGGCCCGCTGCGGCTCGCTCTGTGTAAACACTTCGTGTTACAGTTTGCACCTTTTACGCCTTCACCGGAACGTTGCTGAATCGGACGCGTGACCTTTCTGGAACTACCGAAGGGGGATGTCTACATTCGAAACTCTCCATAGGAATCACTTCATTTAGCCTAGTCATAACTGTTATATACCTAAAAAAGAGGAAATGAAAAAATACTGTGAAGACGCTTTGAATGCTCTACTTATCCCAAATCACCATGTCTTAATGCGTAATCCATTTTAATTTATGTAACGATAATATCCTAAACCTAACCTAACCTAAAACCTATTTAAATTGAAGGACCCTGAGATCCTCACCGCTTACTTACTCGGTAGTGGCCATATTAAAATGTGTTGTTGATGTACGCAAACGCGGCATTTACTCTTGAAATATAAATAATTTTAATGACTTCTGCAAATACATCTGCCTAAATTTAATATACGAATTTGAATAAGAATTCGCTGTGGCGTATACTTATTATGAGAGATACTGCATATTTTATGTGGAAATCCACATAAAATATGCGGTATCATGCGAAACAAGAATACTTAGATCATACACAAAATGCAACCATCCCGTTGCCGCTACGAAAATTTTTGCTATGTGACTAACATCATAACTAGGTAATTCTTATGCTGAAATGAAGCAAGCAACTTACAACATAATTTAATTGTTACTTAAATTAATTAAAAATAAATATTTGATGGGCCTCACTTTTATACAAAAATGTATAAGTACTTAATCTGTAATATACTAATTACTCATAGGTATATGTCAGCAAAGAATCTAGAGACCAGATAAAAGTGTAAATAGGTGAACACCTATTTGCTAACGTTGGTATATGGACGTATAATGGACTAGTTTCGCACCGCGGTTTCACCCGCATGAAAATTAAAAACGGCGGTGATGATGATAATGACGCTAACATATAACGTGGCTTTCTATTGGTAAAATAATTTTCAAAATCGGTTCAGTAAATCCAGAGATTACCCTTTACAACCTCACAAACTTTAGGTACCTCTTTATAATATTAGTATAGATATCATTAGAAAATTAAGTTCAAATTAAGCTCAGATTTAAATAGAAGACTTATCACGCGACTACAGCGAAACAAAATGGTTGGAAATTATTTTGGCCGTTGTGTGCCACCCGATGCGTATTCAGCTGATCTTGCATAATTTCTAAACTTCGAAGCGTAATTTACGTTATGGTTCAAAATGCGTTGTGCCTACGAGAACGCTAGTTAAAATAAACGACGACGGTTGTGCAAGTGTCCGTAACAATGCAGATGAGAATTATTTCATACATTTTAGAGCATGGTATTTCAGCAATCGTCGGGTCGGGTATTAATTCTGGAACCTACTTTGTATTTTTACCTACCAAGCCAAATGCCAAGGGATAATGTTTTTCGCGGGTATCTTGTTTGTCATGTTAATGACTTTTCACCACACTAGCGATGAGTAAAACTAGCGTAGTAACAATCGCTAGTTTTACTCATCGTGTTCGGCGAGGTAAATGCTTTTTACTCTTAGTAAAAAGTTTGTATAATTCGATCCTTTCAGAAATAAAATATACACAACTATCACGTTCTGAAACTCTCTTAAGTGTGATCTGACGTTAGAATACGTCTGTTTGTTTAATTGTTATTAAAAAAATAATATT
Source organism: Apeira syringaria (assembly GCA_934044485.1). Taxonomy (NCBI): domain Eukaryota; kingdom Metazoa; phylum Arthropoda; class Insecta; order Lepidoptera; family Geometridae; genus Apeira; species Apeira syringaria. Next base: position 15,626,360 of record OW203658.1, read on the forward strand.
ACTGTATATAATTAATAAAGCTTACCTTTATTATTGAATATTTTAATTTATAAAATTTTTTTTAGAACTTTTTAATAAATTTGATATGTTTATCTAAGAAAATGTAAGAATTTTAAATATATGAGTAGAGTATGGTGACGCACCTGACAAAGCCAATGTCAACTCGCCTACCAATCAAAGCATACCACAATTATTTTCTTCTTTGGCTTCGCGCATCTTGCGTGTTCTGCCAGTATATCTGTCTTGCGCATTCTTGCTGCTTGTCTTATTTTCAGGCATTGAAGGTCATTCAAGCACCCACGCCAAAAATTAACTTTACCCACATGTAAAACAAATATCTATTATAATATATATAATTCAAACGGCCAAATGGGTTCCGACAGTAGATTCGTTTGAAATTTTAATAATCACAAGCTTGAGAATAGAACACAAAATGAAATAAACAATTAACTAGTAAGGGAAACACAACTTCAGTTTAACAGAACAGACTATAATATTTATTGCAAGGTAAAGTCTAATTTAATTAAATACCTGAATTAACAGCAGGCGGGTACCTACCTACCTACTATAAACCGAAAGAAAATTAATACCTTATTTACCTACCTTTACTTAACCCAGAGCAGAAGGTAAGTTTTTTTTTATTATGTGTAGATCTAACGTTTGACCACTAACCCACTTGATGGTCAGTGACGATGTGATCGAAGATGTAATCACGCTAGACTTAGAATGTTTACTGGCTTTCAAGGACTGCTGTCCCGAGCCGTTTTAGGGTGGTAGCTAGCCAGGCGCGTGCTCGAGAGTGCCCTACCACCATGCTGGGAATTTAATACCCGTGTTACCTTCACCGAAAGCTCAAGCTTTTGGTGGGTATTGAACCAGCGTCCATCAGTTTGACAGCCGACGCTCCCACCGCTGAGCTATCGTCGCTTCAAGTATTAATGCATCTAATCCTTCCTGTCCTACTAATATTATACATGCAAATGTTTGTGTGTATGTTTGTTCTTCACACCGATTTCGATGAAGTTTGGTATGGAATTTTTTTTAATAATGTATAGATCTCGCGTTTGATCACTATCTCACTTGATGGTCAGTGACGACGAGGTCGAAGATGTTATCACGATAGACCTGGAATACTCACTGGCTTTCAAGGACTGCTGCCTGAACACACTATGTGTTTGGTGACAGTTTTTCAAACTTGAGGGTGGTAGCTAGCCAGGCGGGTACTCGAAAGTACCCTACCGGGATGGAGGATTTGATAACGGTGTTACCTTCACCGGGAGCTCAAGCTGTTGTTGGGGATCAAACCAGTGTCCGTCAGTTTGATAGCCGACGCTCCTCCCGCTGAGCCATCATCGCTTCAAGAGATTGTTTAAGACCTGGATTAACACATAGGCTACTTATATCCCGGAAAATGTATAGTTCTCGTAGGATAGTTGAGGTAGCGGGAAAACCGTAACCCAAGCGGGTGAAACCGCGGGGCGCAGCTAGTATGAGAATAAGCGCGGAACCGCAGTATCCAGCCTACATTTATTATATGAGCTAACTATTGTCGGTAGAACTATTATCCGGCTTTACTCACGTTTATAGTCGAAGTTTCGACCTAGGTTTCGGGCATGTCTTCTACTATAAACGTGAGTAGAGCCGGATAATACATCTATATAATAATGTGTCAAACTCACGAGAATTCCCTATCACTCCTGTAGGTTTTTAGGTACTGTTTTTATCCCAATGCATAGGTACTCTATCGATAGAGCGGTGACCCTTGGCTCGGTACATCCGATCGTCTGCATGACTGCATCCACAATGCATGGACGTTATCAGTAGAGGCTGGTAGTTAGTTGTCTGTCGGCTTCAATGTCTATCACAACGTTCTTATCACAGAGAGAGCAAAGCTGAATAGTATTATGTTGTAATAGTGAAAGTCGATAAACGGATACCTCTCATAGGCCATCAACCATATTATTTGAAGTGAAAACTTCTTTAGCGCCGTTGTGCACTTTTGTACGGAAAAAAAAAACTCGCGTCAGGACACCTCGCGTCATACGACAGGACGTGACGTCATCGAACTCGTAAGACGGAGGGAGAATAGACCGCCGTTGAAATTTAAACTTAAATGTATTAAGAATAAGGAACATTTTCGTTTGTTGCCAGTTTTATTTGATGATGTCGTTTTGTTAAAAGTATTATCGAGTTCGGTTATCAGAACGCCGATATTATAGAGAGGAAAAATTGCATTGTTCATAAAAAAATGTCATCATGTTAATTCTATTGTAGGTAAATAAAATCAATAAACTTAAACACCTATTGTCACGTTTGTGAACGATAGCGCAACAAATGAATATTGTATTTTACCAAATAAATGATAGTACTTTTATACGATACGTACAGTACAGTTTTCACTTTTGCCCGCACTCCCGGAGTGCAACCGGTTTTTTTTAAATATGTAGGTACATGTTGTAGTTTATTTAACCCGGTTTAATGTCCTGTTCCGCTCCAAAGCTCATAATAGAGCGTTTTGCCAAATGTCAATAATAAACCGAGATGCTCGAGGTGTGTTCGCTGAAATAATAGCTATAAGTATGTGTTTGTACCTCGCTGCATCGCTAATAAATTATTGCGTGGAGAGCTATTACAACAATGAGAACCTCTAGAGAGCCGAAAATGAGTACTTACTCATTATATATTGTGTGTGTGTGACTAAGTAAGACATATAATAATATGTACAGTTAATTATAAATAAATAAATATTAGTAAATATAGCATTTGACACTGACATTATCTTGTTGAATCTCAGAGGCGTTGTGGTATCAAGACCTAGATATCGACTGACCGTCGATCGAATAGAATATTTAATAGAATAGAATAGTTGCGTAAATATTTCGATGTGGCAGTAGGCAGGGTACATAGCTCGCAGTACCCGATAGCCGTTGGGGTCGAAAGGTTCTCGAATGGAGAGCAGGGACTGGCAAGCGCAGCATAGGACGTTACGGCCACCGACAAGGTAGACAGACAACCTGACTAATATCACAGGTAAGGGCTGCAGGCCGCTTCCATCCAGTCCTTGTGGAAATAAATGGGAGCAGCTATGTCCAGCACTGGACATCCTATGGCCGAGAAGATGATGATTCGATGTGGACATCAGCTCTACAGCCGTCTCGAACGCACTACGTTGTGGCCAAGATCTACGCTTTGTTTGACTGTTCAAGTTTAGCTCGACCAACGAAAGTGGGCTCGAGGTGGGAATTAACGCTGCTATAATCTGACAGGTTCCCAACCCTCACTTGTGGGCTATTCAGGCTTGCTATATCATGTTCATGATGCATGACGAAGTAGGTAAACCTAAATTTTTTTATGCTCCCTGTAGATCTAGCGTTTGACCACTATCTCACTTGATGGTCACGTTCACACAAATAATAATAAAAAATACGCATTTTCTAAAGTCTCACGTGAGATTATGAGGCCCTCCTACCACCCGTAACTGACCCGACATCGAAAGATCGCTAAAACTACCTCACGTAATTTATGAACAACCCCTAACTGATTCATTATTATGGGAGTCACGATGTAGATAGAGCTCCCACAGTATTCCCGAGCAGCTAAGCCAAAGAGTTCCATTTTCAAATGTTGTAATTATTTTACTTTTTGTGTTTGTTTATGTAGGTGGCCAGTTCCGGAAACTTTTAGTGTGACCTATGTAGGTACTACATGGGACTCTAAGTTTGTTCACCATCTATTGCATCAAAAGGTTAGCGTCCTGATTAGAACGAAGTGCGTCGTCGTTTAGTAAAGTATCCGCAGCTTTCACTTTATTGCAAGTCTAGGCCTAGGCTGGGTAGGTAGCTTGTAGGTAATAAGGCCTTGCTTAGTCTAACTACTTTAGTTACGACACTATTTAAGCGCGTATCATGAGTCGTATTATATCATCGTCGTACCGAAGCAACACATAAATTATGACGAGAGGAGCTATCAAAATGGTTTAGGCATTTTTAGACGAACACAAACAATATACATATTTTGACTCCATCCTTTAACAAAATATGTCCATCGTCTAGGTTATAAGTTGACACAATTAATTCGGGGTCAAATTAAAAACACATATTTATTTATTTATTAATGAGTTCCAGAAGAAGAGTACCTAAATAAAAGTAAAATTGCTAATGACTATATATATACGTTTAAACCGTGCAGATTTTGTTGTGTTGCTTTTTTTAAAAAACATCTCCGCATGAAGATCTTTCTAGGCGTATATTATGTAAATCAAAATACTAATAACATAAACAATTAATTGTAATTATTTTAAATGATGATGATGATTTTAATTTATTTATTAAAATTATTACGCTCCCTACTACAATAACATTCGTGCAAACCGATACCTAGCTGTTGCAAGCCTATATGATAGCTCAAATAATTATGCCCGCTACCAGTTCGCTGCGTTCCCAGTATGCTAGTAGCATTGACCCGTGAGCCAAACATGTATATTAGTTTCAAATCTGTTATAAATGAAATAACATTTGTTCAGTTGTAAATCATTCGATAGGTAATTTCAAGACTAACGACTCACGTGAAGCAGGAACAGATCGAATAACCCACACTCTGTATAATAACTTTGTATAGAACGCGACATCAGCGCTAAAACATTCTTATTACATCATTAGAAAATAAGGATAAGTAGAATGGCAAAAATCGAAGGTTGCTCAATGATTATTACAGAAGATTTGTAATATGTTTACAAACTTTTAAAAATATTAAAAAGACATCTTGTCACAGGACAAAACACAGGATATAGAATAATTCGCTGGATGTAATAAAGTGATGAGCTCGTCACTGAAAATATTATTTTTATTGCTGTGCCACATTCAAGTACCTTGTCGTAGTACCTGATGTAAGTCATAATAAAATTGTTCATTGCTATCATTAGAAACCTTACAAACAAGTGAGATCTAAGGGTTTATGCATGATCTAGCAATCATTACAGTGATATTTCTATACCCGAATGGACACGATATTTATGATGATGATGACCTTTACCCACAAACACTATAAACGCTTAATTATTTCCTATGCAATCAGGAATATAAACCAATACTGTTTGTGTATGACAAACCTCGTTTATAGCTTATTATCTAATCAACATCCGTACCATCAAAGCCTACCAGAATGTGTCTCGAAGCCGACAAGCTGCCTAATAGTTTCGACCAGATTGTATTTAGAAAGGCGTCTATTGCTCAACTGTGCCAACGCCGGTCCGGTCAGTCAGTGTTCACATGCCGGCAGCAATGCGCGCCGTCCTCCGATCTGTGGTTGTGATCGCTTTAGTGGTCTGCATGGCCAGCATGGCCAGCATGGCCTGTGCCCAGACCCACTCCTACGATATTACCGGTAATTGTGACAGTGTTGTGTTACTAAGTTTATTCAAAAGTTCTTGTTTTGTTCCTGAAATCAGAAATCCTTCCTAATCAATATTTTTAAAGGGATGACAATACATTCAAACTGCTTATGCCAAAAAAATCCTGAATTTCAATCCCAAAAGCGTATAATCCCTGCAGACAGGAGTCGCCTTAAAATTTAATCCATATCTTACAAAATATTTACCTACCTGCAAATTTCTAATACGTGAAATTCGTCATCCGGTAAAAAAGTATATACTACGAGCATAAGTTATATTGAAAAGAACACATATCTTATATTATACTTATATATATACTTATATATACTTTGGTAAGTAAACATTGTTTTTAACTGGCTTCAAAAAAGGAGGATATTCGCAATTCGACCCGTGTGTGTTTTTATGTTTGTTACCTCAAAACTTTCGACTGGGTGATCAGATTTTGATGATTCTTATTTTATTTGTGCAACCGGGGTTGGCCATTTTGACCCACCTCCGAGGCCAGTTTATTTTGTGATTGTTTTTTCACACCTCAAGGATTGACAGGTAAACAAACATTTTAAAAAAATACGCTAGTGTCAGAAAGCATTATTTTCTTTCTATTTCCCTTACGAAAACGTAATTCTCGTTAAATAATATTCAAGCTAATATTAGAGGTATTGAAATATTTTGAAGTCATTAATATTCAATATTATTGATATCGAGAATAATAAATCGTTGTACAGACAGCTTGCAGTTGTTACGCGCGTGCTGATCTGATGCCTCATTTGAATAGATCTAAATCGATTCATGTTACGAGTATCTGATTATCGGCACGTCGTCGGGAATGGCCGTCTACTGCCTTCTTTATGAGTGCATAACGTTGCGTATAGTAATAATTATATTTACACCGAGAAAACCTTAGCATTGTTCATTCATGTCCCTCGGTGCTGCTGAGTAAGATAAAATACACTCAGCGTCAAATAAATAGCACCTCCGCGAAAATAACTTTCAAGCGTTATTATAACCCTTAACACACGCATTTACCCCACCAATATCGGTGTCATTTGAAAGCCCTATAGCCCCTAGCTAAACTTTAAAAAAACCCATTTCAATTTATTAAAAAAAAGCTTGATACCACAACTGTGTGACTTTATAAAAATGCCAATTTTGCTCCCCAAAAGGGCCACTACTTGCGCTACCTTTAGTGGGCATAAAAGGCTTAATACAGGTTCAATGGGGGTCTCCCCTCCTGTGAAGCTGTAAATGCCGGCAGAGGGAAACAACATTAGTCCGTTAGAACAAAAAAAAATCAATGGGGGTTATTCGCTACACAGAGAGACAGATCACGGGACGCATTTGTTATGGTGAATGTCTAAATACTTCAACTTTGAGGTGACTTGTTTAAACTAGAGTCTGTTTATTTAAGCTTTATTGACATTCATAAGTGCGTCCTTGATGCCAGAAACGAATAAACCATTTTGTATTTGAAATGGAATAATACAAGCTGAAATGCTTAGATAGCCACTATTATTACTATACTACTAACGATATCTACTTTGGTCTAAGGTAAAGGATTGATTAAATATCTTCAAATGTGTGTGTATTTATTCTTCCTATACTTATTCGATTTTGGGGTGCTGAGTCCTGCACTTACATGACGTCCCGCTTGGGGTGTTTTGGGCATTCCCCCTGCCTGCCAATACCCGAGCCATTCTAGCTCCTTAATATAGCGGAGCATGGCCCTGGGTCGATGGGCATAGCTGCTCCAATGGTACATTTGGTTGAGCTAGACTTACGCAGTCCGGTTGCGATTCTTATACTTTCTGTAGCCTATCAGTACTAGCACGTGATCCACATACTCGATTTTCTGCATACATCCCCAACATAGGAGACTATATTCTGTAGCTCCCGTCTTGTGTAGATCTTGGTAGTTAAGGTCGCAGTGACCTGTGACTAGTCCTACCAGTAGACGAAGATCCTGTTGTTGTAGTTTTAGTAAGTTATTTGTGAAATTTTTATTCAGAATTGGAACATGGCCTATGCCTGTTTGCAATTAGTTTTTCTTATCGCACAGGCGTTGCTGTTCTTCCGCAGAATATCGAAGTAGTAGGTCTCGTACCAGCGTCGCTGATGGTTTGCAGAGTCTTGTTGTCTTCGCTTACTTGTTTCTTTGTTCCTTCTTTGGCTAGAGTAACCGCCATGGTATTTCCAGGACATTAACTATTTCCTTTATAGTCCACCTTGATGACTTTGCTTGTCGTTGACAAGTCTTGTAAAGCTGCATGACACTTACCTAAAACCGTCGATCTAGTTACTGGTCTTCTGAGGGCATAAATGACGGCCGCGTTATCCGTAATAAAAACCATAAGTTTGTTCTCATGATTTTCTTCAAATTGTGACGATGTAAGTGCTACTACTTTTAAAGCCAGCAGCAGGCCCAAACATTCAGCTTGCATTGCTGTCGTAGTTTTATCCAGAGCTTCTGAATCAGAGATTTTTAGATCCAGGGAGTAATATCACCATAACCTGCCCCTATCATGTTTTTAGCGCCATCCCTGTAAATACTATATGACGCTGACATACATCCAATTCACCTTTTTAAGGCTAGGTCTTTCCGCAGAGGCCGCGCTTATGAGTTTTTTAAAACCTTCTCAGACAAAGAATATAGTGTTTTTAATTCTGAAAAAAAAAGATATGTATTAGTTAAGGATCTAATCTAGTCAAAGTTGCATTCAGTAACAAGATTTAATGAACTTCACTCGATAGCAAAAAAATCCAAAGTTACCTCTTTTTGTAATGTTTTTTCAACATTATGACTAAACTACGGATAATTTACATTTAATTTTTATACTCAACTATAAACATTAAATATTTCTAGACAAATTCGCAGAGTTTGACTTGATAAAATAATTTTCTTAATTACTATGCTTAAATACCTATTAAATATGCGAGCGAGGCGGCTTGGCAGGCCCGTTCAGTCGCGCGCTGGCGCTTACGGACGACGGACCTGTGTCAGTTTTTTCTGCGACAATTTCGTGCACCAATTAATTAGTTTTTGACGAGTTAATATAATTAATATTATTATTGTTAATATAGTTATTCATAATGGGCAATGAACAACACAAGCAAAAAAGTCGATTACAGGCATAAAAAACAAATAAAAAGAATGTACTCCAAAGATATGTGTGGAGAAGTAAATGTTTTATTTGTAATGTAATTTTTGTCTGTAACGGGGCCACCTGGCCTTGAGTAGTCAGCTCGTACCTTTTGTGTGTATTTATTTAATATAATAATATGTAATAACCTTTTTTCATCTAATCGCTAAAACAAATTATTAAATCGCCGTTAACTGTTATTTATTCATTACTTCATACTTTATCTGCGGAAACATGTAACTTTCTTCCTATTATCCTATTAAGTATATATTCCTATTATCAGCACCGTACAGCTAAAACTTCGCTAAAAGATAAAAGAGCTAAAAGTCGAGTGCTCATTATTCAAATTTCAGTCTTGTCGTTATAGCAAAGGGTTGTTATAGGTTTTGTTTTAGATATTTGTAAAAATAACTAATTGTTGAATTTGACTCATTTTAAACCGTGGAGAAGTAGTCAGCTTATTTAAATTAATATTTCGCGCTACCGATACAGTTTAAACGCAAAACTAAGTCGATTTCGTTAATATGTATTCACATGTCATTACTTAGCTGTTTATATTGTAAACCTCACTAAGTAAAGTTATAGTTATTTGAAATACGTTCTAATTGTAGAACAATATGAAAGCGTAAATTAACTAACTCGATTTAGGGTTACGGACTGTTACTGATTATCAATTTAACCGTCGGTCAAACAGCTTTCACCATACTGTTAACCGACGGTTAATTGATAATCGGACTTTAAAATTTTGGTGAACAGTAGCCTTAGTCGTTTATTTACCGGTCGGTAAATAAACCACTAGATCGATTAATCTTTATATACTATACTATATATTATACTACTATATACTATCTATATAGTATATAGATATAGTATGTGTATTTAAGTATGTATATCAGTCATCAGGTTACCATAGTACAGGCTCTGCCTAGTTTGGGACCTGAAGACCTTGTGTGAATGTTGATAAATTAAAAAAAATATATACTAATATTATAAAGAGGAAAGATTTGTATGTAAGTATGTTTCAACGAATTGGCTCAAAAAGTACAGGACCGATTTTAAAAATTCTTTCACCATTGGAAAGCTACATTTACCCTGAGTAACATAGGCTATATTATATTTTCAAAAATTAGGGATTCTTATAATTTTTAATATTGAAATGTTTTACCCGTGCGAAGCCGGAGCGGACCGCTAGTTTATTTATATATTACCTTTGCTATAGTGCGCGAGTTAATGAATTTTTGATTCGCACTTTTGCCATTTCACCCAATGATGTCATATAAACATATAATATCATTGATTTCACCGCATTGATGACTCTACCCAGAGCGTTTCCATCAAACAAGTGGCGCCCTTTTTGTTCACCTGCAATTAAGTGCCATTTTTACTAATAGAATAGAAAATAAAGACTCGCGGAAAATTGAAAAAAGATGTATAATCAACGATAAAGCTGTTTACTTAATGAAGAAATTAATGGTCATTTCAGATACAGACACAAAGACATATGGACCGAAGTTCATGAGTGCTCGTTATTTTCTTTTTAGGTATATTTTCTCAGTTAGAATTAAGTACATTTCCTCCACTGGAAAGTAACATACCTACTTATTATGCACGACGGAAAAGTTATTAGTAAGTTCTAACAAAACGGCCAAGTGCGAGTCGGACTCACGCACCGAGGGTTGCATACAAACCTGTAGGTATGTAAAAACGTAACAAAAACTGCTTTTCACAATTATTCCTTAGCTGTAAACTCTAATTAGAGCTCTAGCTGTATTATAAGATGTGGTTTCGTACCAAATTTCAAGATTCTGAGTTCACGAGAAGTACTCTGTAGGTTTTGATTTCCTTGCGAGTGTCGAAAATTTGCAGCATATACGTTTGTATCTTTTAGTAGACAGTAGACCTGTGTATTTGATATGAATTCCAGCTTAATAGCATGCCGATTGACACGGTTTGGTAAGTTTTCTTTGCTATAGCGTAAATTTCAATAGCTGATCAGTTCACACCACATAGACAAACTCCGTTTCGAGCACATCAGTTAATTTCAAAAGATTAATTCCGTTAATTAAATCCAAAGTTTAGTTTTAGATATAACAGCAGAAGATCGTTTTCCCGCACAAATCTAAGCTGAGCCGAGTCTAAATACTTCAAAGCTCCGTAAATGAAGACAATTTATCAGCCTCTATTTGGTATATTACAATAAAATTCTGAGAAGTAATACAACTCGGTCGATATTTCTGATCGAAAAAGGCAAAAATGTAAAAATGACATTCTTGCCATTCTTTCCAAGACCGAAAACAATAACTTAGCTTAAAATAATATTCATTATCTTAAGTTTCACTTGTGTACACAATTTTAATTCTATACTTACTTTAACAAACTGCGATTATAATGTTTACTTAAATCATGCTGTGTACACATGTTCTAAACTTATTGAAGGATTTTATCAAATTATTTTGTTTTATAGCCATAATAAATAAAATAAATATACGGTATAAATGTACAGTTTACGTTCTTTATTTAAGTATGTACGTAAACGGTCCGCTACATGTGTACACAGTATACACAGTGGGGTAAATATGCTAGCACGGATATCATGGTACGGTCAGTCGCGACTTCTAGTCTCTGATTATCGGCATTTTACTATATCGCAGATAATCCGATTCAAACAGTTATACACATGCGCTGTGGTAAAATGAGATGGGTTGTACTGTAAACAAAACAATCATAAAAGTTACTGTGCGATCCGAGCTTTTTATCGTCGTATCACGTAGGTAATTATTGAAGCGACGATAGCTCAGCGGGAGGAGCGTCGGCTGTCAAACTGACGGACACTGGTTCAATCCCCAACAGCTTGAGCTTCCGGTGAAGGTGACACCGTTATCAAATCCCCAGCATAGTGGTAGGGTACTTTCGAGTACTCGCCTGGCTAGCTACCACCCTCAAGTTTGAAAACTGTCACCAAACACATAGTGTGTTCAGGCAGCAGTCCTTGAGAGCCAGTGAGTATTCTAGGTCTAGCGTGATAACATCTTTGACCACATCGTCACTGACCATCAAGTGAGATAGTGGTCAAACGGATCTATAATGTATAAAAGAAAAAGTAACCGTATTGAACAAGCGCTATATTATGGGATACAACCATAAAACGACCTTCACCGATCTGGTTAATGGATGAAAAGTAATTTATATTCAATTTAATATGTCAATAAACATAATGTAAATGGGTTGCCTAAAAAAATCAGTCCAGTATATAATTAATTAACAAGTAATTTTTTAAACATTTCACTGGTTTGGTTAATAGACAAATTCCATACCAATCGATAGTATGAAGCCCATAGAATATGCGAACGTTAGGTTGACTATTTTTTTCCCGTGACCACTCTCGGGTAGGCAGATATAAACAAATGAATCGATACTAGTAACTACTAATACTAATTAACGTTAAATCAAAATAAAGATTATTTCATTACGAACAAGGTGGTATAGGGTTGTCTGCGAAAAATCAGCCCTGAATTCCTGAATACGCGATTAGCCCTAATTCTTCCACTCCATAAAATGTCTTTTGGAGACACTTTCTTTCAATGGACGAACTTCACACTGCAATGCTGTATACTCTATTGCATGGAGTGGTTCGTTGGGACCTCTCACTCGTTCATATTCACTCACAATATTTCACTTTAAAGTAAAGACATTTTATGGAAGTGGAAGAATTATGGCTAATCGTACGATTCCGGAATCGTTACGCGATGTAAAGGAGTCGGTACCATGATAGGTCCAAAGTAACTATTAACAAAATATTGTGAGCATGGTACTGATTTCGACAAGTTATTTCACACTTTTGAGTTTGGAAGTCGATTTCATATTTTGTTTTTGTTTTTCACCCTTCTCAGTGATCTTTGATACTCACGGGATCAATTATTGTCATTACGTATATTCACCGATGTTTTCACCCGCAATTATAATATCCTCGAGGTATACGTAGCACTTTTCAGTTATTGGAGTGTAACTCAAAACCGTTACCAAAAAATAATCATTACAATCGGTTCACCCAGACTAAAGTTCTGGTAAACATTAAAAAACATGGGGGTTGATTTGAGAACCTCCTCCTTTTTTTTTTTTGAAGTCGGAAAAAATTATATGGGACTGGATGTAAGGCATAACCTACCAAACAAAAAAATGATCATCATAATCCATTCATCATTGGTGGAATGTTAGCGTAATAAACATACAAAAAAACATACAACACACACAGTTGAATTGAGAACCTCTTCCCTTTTTTAAGTCAGTTATAAACTTGTGCCACGTGTTTTGGAATGTTGTTACCTATAATTGTGATAAACTTCGTGGTCGCGTAAACTCGTAGTGTAGAAATAGCGAAGCGAGCGAACAGATTGCAAAACCGACATAGTCACTACTTAGGTACTATACTGATCGGAGGTCCGACAAGTTATTCGCTACCTCTATGAAATACTTAACTTAGGAACCTGCTTCTGCTTTCATAGATAACTTCTATAAGTCAAAAAAGGGGTCAGAGGTCTTCACTCATCTCATAAAGTCACTCATGTCATCTCAAAAAAGTTCGCCAAAAACTGAATGGGACGAGTAGGCTCTATACACAAAGATGCGATCGACAAAAGAATGCGATCGTAGTTTGGTACTCGCACAATTCGTCAAAATATGACGAATTTTACGATCGTCAAATTTGACGATACGAGTTCTTTAGTTGCACTGCAGAATAGTGAATGTTAAATGTAAAGTATGTACTGGACTGGGCTTTGCTAGTATTCGATTTGTTAACTAAGTGGAGGTTGGTAGCACGTGGTGATCGATTTGTGCCAATAAGCGAGGGTAGTTCATCCTGGGTACTTATGTACATGTGCCTCTGTGTGATTTATTTAACTTAAGAAATGGCAGTAAGAAGAGCGTTATCCGGATGTAGAAGGTACTTTGAATCCCGGGCTTGAGTTGCAATCCCCAGGGCTTCCGAGTTCCATTAGGATAAAGTGGGTATGAGCAGTGGGACACCACTGCTGGATTTAGGCTGTCCATTCCTACCGTTATTAGAATAGGAAATTTTAATGAGTGTTACAGTTACTGCTAGGCTATGGCTATAATTATGCTACCATGATACCATCCTGACCGCGCTATGCGTTTGGCGCGTTTTATGCTCCGACATATATATCTTTAATATTCAAATCTAACGAAAAAATACTCATATTGGAAAACAAAGCTAATTTTAGTTCTTCATATCGATATTTCCTGCAATAACCGCAAGAAAATACGAGACTATAATAATGCCTAGAATGTTTCAATGTTGTTGTCAGATGAGCAATACTACGAAATGCCCCGCCTGTTCCACCTGGATGACTACGAAGCGTGCCTCGCGCGGCGCGGGGTCTACTGCCTCGGCTCCTTCGACCTCACCGCCGACACACATCATCAACTCTATCAGATGATGCAGGTCGGTCACCAGCACCATTGCGTGAGCGGAAACATTGTAGTGGACGCAATTTTAACTACACCCGGAATTTTATTACCTTATTTTTTTACTTAGGAACGCAAAGTTAATTAAATAGATTGAGCTAAAATATAAAATATATAAAAATATATTTATTAATAATATTATATCTACTCAATATATATTTGAATGGGGGAAAGAGCATCAACACAACCGAGCACAATTTAGAACTTTTACACTTTTAGACTTTCCTGGTGTCACAGCCATTATAATGTATTATGTATGTATGTTTATAATTGACTTTTTGTTTCTTTCATTATCATCTCAGTCATAAGACATCCACTATTGGACATAGGATTCCCCATTGATTTCCATAAGGACCGGATGGAAGCGGCCTACATCCAGCCCTTACCTGCGACCTTAGTCAGGTCGTGTCTACCTTGTCGGTGGCCGTTCTATGCTACGCTTGCTCCATGGTCTCCATTCGTGAATCTTTCGACCGCGGCCATCAGTTCTTCGAACTATGTGCCCTGCCCTCTGTCAGTTACAACTTAGTAATCCGCTGGTCTATGTCGGTGACTTTCGTTCTACTACGGATCGTTTATTTCGATAAATATTGCGATACTTAACTCACGAAAATGTTCTCAAATTTAAATAAAACGGTTACCTAATTAAATAATTCTTCTAAACATTAAGTGATTCTCAGGCTGACAGTTCGCCGTAATATTTAAGGGCATAGAACCAAGACAACGTTTTATATAAATATTGTTGCGTGTCTTCCAAAATTATTGTTACAAAATAAATTGTTATTTTGTAACAATAATAATTAGTCAGATTCGGTGAAAAAAAAACAATTACGTCAACAGTTATTTAATATGTTATTTAGTAATATGTTTTTTAGTATTATTAAAAATTGCTTTGCTTTGGACAGTTTTATAATTCTACCGTTTGGGCACTATCTCGGCTGATGGTAATGAGTGATGGTCTAAGGTGGTATTGCACTAGAATGTCGATTGGCGCTCAATAACAGCTCAGGAACATAAATACTTAGAAATTATATAAACATAAGAAGTGCTTTCTTAAAGATAGTATGTTCAAGCAGCAGTCCTTGAGAGCCAGTGAGTATTCTAGGTCTAGCTTGATAACATCTTCGACCACATCGTCACTGACCATCAAGTGAGATAGTAATCAAACGCTAGATCAACAGTATAAAAAAAGATAGTTAGCTTGAGGGTGGTAAAGTAGAACGGGGTGTGTTTGATCACGTCCACCTGTACTTCGGCAGCTGAAAGAATGCATTTGACGTATATAGTTTTACCAATATTTTCCCCAATTCAAAGTTACATTGCCAATCTGATTACATAATATTGAGTGTGTCATGTATTTGAGTAGATAAATATAGTAGCTATCTATATTTCTTATATAGTCTATTAACAACCACCCGTTTAACCCTCACGTTGTGCACATTGAGTTCGATCTGTCCTCAAACTTACAACGTGGAGTCTGTTTAAAAATTAACCGACAATTAACAGTCAATAATAATCAGCGCAACGTATTGCAATTACCAATATTATTATATAAGTATTGCAGATGTAAAAAGGTGACGGTAGCCGCTTATCATCAGGCGCGAATGCTTGTTTGCCGCTCATCACGTAAAAAATGAAAAACACATCATCTTTTGAAGCGATGATAGGAGCAGTAGAAGCTTCGGTTGTCAAACTGACGGATGCTTGTTCGATCCCCACCAACGCGAACGGCTCAGCGTCCGGTGAAAGTAACACTGTTATCAAATTCCCAGCATAGTGGTAGGGTATGCTCGAGTACCCCATGGTTGGCTACCATCCTCAAGTTTGAAAAACTGTCACAAACACATAGTGTGTTCAGGCAGCAGTCCTTGAGAGCCAATAATCGTCCAAGGTCTAGCGTGATAACATCTCCGACCATATTGTCACTGACCATCAAGTGAGATAATGGTCAAACGCTAGATTTATACAGTATAAAAATCACATTAAAACAAATAAGCAGGAACGCATTCTTTCTACTTTTCAACAAGTCAAACATTTGTGTGTGTGAACATGTCTGTTTGACCTGTGTCTGGGTGTGTATATGTAAGTATATATATATATAAGTATGTATTTAAGTATATATATCAGTCATCAGGTTACCATAGTACAGGCTCTGCCTAGTTTGGGACCTGAAGACCGTGTGTGAATGTTGTCCCATATTATATTATATCGTCCCATATTGTCCTAACTGTTTGGACTTTTCTCTTACTCTATGGTTCAAATTGCTTTCTTTGGAAATATGATTTCTTTTTATGTACATATGACTCACGTGTGAAAAAATACCTTTACCAAAGGCGATGCATTTATCGAAGACCGCGTGTGACTGATACTTACCAAATCGCCGGTTTTTGGGTCGATTAATTTCATAAGACGGCAGTTTGTATTGGAATATCAGTCACACTCAACACACAAATCTATCTAATACCTTTAAATGAACAATTCTTCTATATAGTGTTCAGGACGCTTCGTTAATCAAATGTATGAAAAGCTTTTATATACGATGATCAAGGGGTTAAACTCACATATGTTTGGTTCAATGACCTAGTATAATCTGATATGAACGAGTAGAGTAAATGTATTTTTCATCGTTTACACTTCTTTACTTGAGCAAGTCGGTTAATTATGTAAGAGTATACGAGGCGCTTGTTTTGCAATTATAACATATCCGATCCGTATATAATAGTGTTATAACACAGCCTTGCACTTGACATAATTATGCTCAATACGTACATATATATACATATTTTTGTGTTCCGTTAAATTCGTGTTAGTGGATGCCTCAGTGAGGCTAGTAATAATCCCTATAACCTTAGTTTCCTAAACACTAGTACTATGCGCTTTATGCGCTGAAGGTGCTCAGTTCGGTTCTAGACACAGAACCATGTATATGATTGTAAAGTATCTATGGCACTAACGAACACGGTTTGACGCTATCTTCTACGCTCCTATAAGCTTTGGCTATAATATTCCCAGATGTGAAAGTGCCAGTTCGTACTGACCATAGGTACTGACGCATGACGGTTCTTTTAGTCGCTCAGTCTACAGGAAGCCGACACACACTGTCCGGTATCTTAATTATCTACACGCAGAGTCGCAACACCACCCACGACTGTGAACTAACAAACAGCGCTACTGCATAATACCTATGTGAAGCGGAATCATCGTCTTCATCTCACACACAGGAGGTCCACTACTGGATATATGTCTCCCCCATTGATTTCCACAAGGACCGGTTGGAAGCGGTCGCATCCGTCTCTTTCCTGCGATCTTAGTTAAGTCGTCTGCCCACTTTGTCGGTGGCCGTCCTATGCTGCGCTTGCCAGTCCGTGGTCACCATCAAGAACCTTTTGACCCCAATGACCATCGGTTCTTCGAGCTCTGTGCCACTGCCACTTCAACTTAATACCGTATCGTAGTTGGTACGTTTCAAACAAAGATAAATATAATATTACACGCGAATTAACCCGTTTATTTATGTTAGTTTTGTAGTAATCGCATAGTTATATTCATGATACATGTTCTAATTAAATGATTACGTTTTTTTTTTCTTATGTATATTAATTATAAAATAGGTTGAGTTTGTTGTTCGTGTACAGAGGTACTCATCGAACTGGGTGGACAACTTCAACCATACCCGGCTGCACCGCGGCCTGTGCGTCAGCTGGCACTGCCCGCCGCCCGTCACCCAGCCGCGACCAAACGCCGAGGAGGAGCACGCTGCATGGTAACTATCACACTGGACCATACCGAACGGGATCATGCACGGATATCGGTATCGGAGCTGGTCGATATACTTATACTATCGACACAAAAAGTTTTGGTGGGGAGTTTGGTGACCAATTTTTTTGAGTGTGCTCTGGACCTCTAATATTTGATTCATCCTTGCATATTCCTTCTATGAACGACATTGCGACATGCGATTCCACCTCTTTGCGGATAACAATGTGCTTTACATCCTACTAATATTATAAATGCGAAAGGTTGTGAGTTTGGATGTATGTTTGTTACTCTTTCATGCCTGAACGGTTGGATGAATTTGGATGAAATTTGGTATGGAGATAGCTTATATTAACATATAGGCTTATTTTCATCATCACCCTTTTTCATCACCACGCGAGTGAAACGGATTGGATGAATTTTGGTGTGTAGATACTTCAGGTCCCGGAATAACACATAGGCCAATTTTCATTATCATCAATCATCACCACGCGAGTAAAACCGCGGAGCGCAGCTAGTTTTTAATAATGACTTAAGCGAACAAGCGGATCCCATTGGCTGAGTCTGTGTTTCCCAAGAAGACTAGGCTATTGTCTGCAGGTTCGCGTCGTGTGTAAACGCGAGCACTATGGCAGCATACAACCTCTCGGCGAGGCTGAACACCCTGGACTACTGCCAGCACTCACCCGCGGGCACCGCCCAGCTCCCACTCACTCCCAGCGAGAAAGCATTTGCCGGCCTCGTCGCTGTGCTGCTGGCCCTCGTCGCCGTCTGCACTGTGCTCGACCTCACGCTTCCTGACCACGCCAGGAAAGGTCAGTCACCTTTGCTACTATTGTACCTACACACGGCTGTATGCTTTTTGATTCGACTAAATTACTTATGTGTGCAGTGTCTTGAATGCCAACATATTGATTCGGCAAAGTTCGCAAAGGGGTGCGAGGCAGGAAGACGTTATTTGTCCGAAAATGTCCACTACCGCATTGGAAGACGCCTTTACCGTCTTGGAATGCAAGGATTTGACAGCGACATCAACGGTGTATCCATCATTCACCTCTCACCTCAGTGGGCTTTAATTTAAGGGACAATCAAAAGGCAAACATATCCTTGCCCAATTTGGTATCAGTTCGAACAGTCATCGTTATCAATCCTCATAATTGTTAACCAGTCCGTCGTCCTATACACATACCCCCTTACTTATAAACGTTGAATAACCTCTGAATAGTTATTCAGTGTTTTGTCTTTGTCGCTTATATGACAGTTTGACGTTGAAAGAACGGAACAAAACACTGAATTACTATTCGCAGCTTATTCAACGTTTATAAGTAAGGGGGATAGTCTATAACTCGACAGGTATATCGAAAAACAGATTTCAAACTTTTCGACCGTATTCATGAAAGTCTATGGTATCTTCTCCATCTAAAACAACAAACTCGTAATGCCTTTTAAAGCGAAGGTCTTCAGTGTGTTTTCAGTGACAAGTTATATATCTGAAACGTGATCTCTGACTGCGGGCCGTGTAGCTCGCATGGCCATAGAGAGTGTCATATCCCCCCCACATTCTCTACAAGCAGGCCGTATGCGTATTAATAATATACAGAATAATATACATTATGTAAAGAATAGTTACTGCAGACTTATTACCTGTAACGTGTGATGGGTTGCAAATTATTCCAGTTGCATAAAGGTTGCCAGAATCGACCTGCGTTCTATCATTATCTACCATTTTATTGTTTTACAGGCTAATTAATGGGTACCAATATTTCGCATTAAGATGTACAACGCACAGTGAGTACGTCGTAGATAGTTAGGGACGTACTAATTACAGTGAAACAGTAACGTCATGCATTTTCCAAGTGTCGAAACCGTGACACTGTTCGCATTGTCTAATTTTCGCCACACACGCTAATTCATTGCAGCGTTGCATCAAATACATATAATTTCGTGTAATGAGCCACAGATTATTAAACAGCTTACAATGAGAGCCCAGTCATAGAAAGCCGAATCGGTTGCACTTGGTGAATAATCAACAGAGTGAAACGAAGTATACGCGGCACCTTGTGTCAAACGCGTCTGTTTACTAATGGACGATAAATGTGAACGATTATACATTTTTAGCCGACTTCGAAAAAGGAGGAGGTTCTCAATTCGACCCGTATGTTTTTTTTGCTGTTTGTTACCCCAGAACTTTCGAGTGGGTAAACCGATTTTGATGATTCTTTTTTTTAATGCTGGTGCTTCCCTTGTTAAGCGGTTTTTGAGTTAGATTCCAATAACTGAAAAGAGTTACGTCTTCGGTGTAGAAATCGGTGAACATACACAATGAGAAGTTTGTTAACAATTGATCCCGCCGGTAAGCAGGATAAAAAACCTTGCGCACAATATTTTGATAATAGTTACTTTTGAACTATCGTGGTACCGAGTTCAACAAGTTATTTAACACTTTTGAGTGTTGAAGTCGGTTTTAATTTTGGACATCGGATGTCCACTGCTAGACATGGGCTTCTCCAATTTATGATATTGAACGGATATTTTTTTTAATGTAGAATAGGCAGCCGTTTAACCACTATCTCACCTGATACTGATGATGCGGCATGCGATGGATCACGGCTGCCTAGAATAAAAGATATAGCAGCTGCTTTGGCTATACGTTTACGTTATCGACGCTTGTAAGAGGTAGGCTTTCAGGCGGTTTCGCCGAGTACCTAGCTATAATAATAATTGATAAAGCAGTAATTAATTTAGGTTGTTTTTCAATCGCGCATTTGGCTCGAGCATCGGAAGTATAGGTTCGCCGACGTGACAACGTCACAGTGACATAACCATAACTTCGATTGCCGACAGCTGTGACGAAACCGAATTATCCACGGAGACAAAACAGGCAATCGGACTCGAACGCCACGAATGTTCAGCAAACATTAGATGACATTAATGGTGATTTTAAATGCACTAAGGCGCAAGCAACCATGTCAGTTTCAAAGAATGCAATAAACTGTAGAATTCGGCATATTTTTGAAGGCGTTTTGCACTTTTGTAAGGGGAAAAGGGGAGTTCTAAGCGTTCCGTTGGATAAGGTGGGCAAATATTAATAGTAAGCTTTCTCAGAATTATTACAAGCAATACACGTTGTCTATGGAATTCGGCGTAGAATCCCGGAAATATAACTACTTTCCCGTAAACATTTCACGGCTGACAGCGGAGTGTGAATTATAGTATTCCTCGCAACTTCTGTCGGCCCGCACTGATGTTATGTGAGCGCGAGGTATCCGTCTAATTATTTTACTTGTTTTGTCTTTTTTGGGAAACAAACAGCTTTTATAAATACTTTAGCTAACAAGCCAACAAATAAACAAGCATGAATAGTTTCCACCTGTACACTTTTTTTTCAAACAGTACATATTGATTACTCTTAAGAAGAGGCTTACTAAGATATCAATATTTCATTACTTTGAAAAAGAGAACGATAGAAAATTACTTAGTAACGATAGAAAGGTAACTAGCATACATTTGGATACAAGTTTAAATAAATAATTTATTTGAATATAGATATTACTACCCATGAGATATGTAGGTAGGTAGATACATAGATATATTTAGTAGTATAACAAACACGATTAGCATATAATATAAAAATGTAAATCTATATATTAAAATAAATTTAATTAGTATTAGATATACATATAATAAAATATAATTTTGTTCCTGAGATCCTGAGATCCTAGCCGCGGTACCAGCTCCTGAGGTTTGTACTTACCGTCAACATCAGGGGAAATGGTAAATGCTTAGGCAGCGTTATACCAGGGGTTAAAGTATGAAATTACTGATATGTGCCAATGATGTTTTACTAAAGATGACGTATACTCATACTGCGCGGTGCTTAGATTTTGTTCCCTTACGACATAAACATGCTTACTGCGACAGATAATACGGTACAAATAATATAGAAAAGGATAGCTATATGTTTAGACTTGCGCTTGACGTACGCCTCGCAATGAAAATTACTACAATTGACTTAATTTTGCCGCCTCAGTTTCCGCGCGCTTGTGCGACATCTACCTCATATAAACATATTTTTTACATTACATTTATTTTTTACATTATTTTACATTGGATATGTGCTGAAAAAAGTTTCATTCGAAAATCTCAAACCATCAAGGTTGTATGTCATTGATTACTATAAATAAATCCGCAAATTTATTCTTTAACCCCTAAGTCATCCGCTCAGCAGAGTTACGTAACGAAAGGCGCATGTTACCTACTTAGTTTAAGTAGATATTGTTGCAATGTTATGATCGCGAAATCATAATGGCGAGGTAGGTACAAAATTAACAAATCTAAATATGGAATAGTGGGTTTCGAGATCGAGGTCCTTTTTAGGAAAAAGCCGGAATAAATAATAATGTTGATGTCTTCTTCAAGCGATAGCAGGTCTAAAACCGAAATTAGAACTCGATCAGTAAGGTTTCTACATCTAAAAGTCTTAAGTATGTATTGTCACCGATGCATTCTACACGACGAACTCAATATATATATAATTATCTAAATACTTAAGCATAGTTTGCTCTACCAATGATTATCTGTGGGCTCTAATCTTCTACTTGTATACCTAATTGATTTTTTTTTTTAAACATTCACACAAGGTCTTCAGGTCTCAAACTAGGCAGAGCCTGTACTATGGTAACCTGATGACTGATATATATACATATACACACCCAGACACAGGTCAAACAGACATGTTCATACACACAAATGTTGGACCTGTCCGAGAATCGAACCCGGGACCAGCGGCTCAGAAGGCAGAGTGCTACCAACTGCGCCAACCGGCCAGCCAATTCACACTGTTAGTCTAAATTTTTTCTATATTTTGCATTTTAACATAAAATGAAGGTTGCAATTACATTATAGCATGGGTGTAAAAAATGTATTTGTGTTTGAAATTAATACGCTGTACTCTGTATAGGATCGTGCTGGGCGCTGTCGTGGTCTGTGCGCGGGTGCTGGGGGGCGCTGCACGCGGCGCCGGGGGGTGGGGGTGGCGGCTCGGGGGCGGCCGACCTGCGCGCGTTCGACGGTCTGCGCGTGCTGTGCATGATGTTCGTGATCATTGAGCACGTGTGCTGGATCACCACGCAAACCTACCTCGCAGACACGCGCCGCTTCGAGCAGGTTACATTCATTCATTCCCTTTGGTAATTAATCTAAACAAACTAGGTATTCTCACGGGGACCGCAACAATGATATAGTAAAACATCATTGGACCGCGATAAGACTGCGGCTCTTCTGAGATTTTGTAGGTACTCATAATATAAGGCAAGCGTTGAAGCATCTAGCAAGGGTAGGTAATTCCAGACATTGCCAATGATTATATTGTAGATATACCTATAGCTTCTGAAGCATTATGATTTAAAAGTGGTAGTGCAGTGCTTCTTTCCATTACATTTCATGTAGAAAGCAGATGTAAATTTGTATAGTCGAAACCTGACTGCAAAAACTATCATAAGAAGACACAGAACTTCTACGTCTAGATCCAAAATAACAGATATACTTACTTAGTCCTTTTTTATAAACACATATACACAGATACTTACCCACACGAACAGAGACCCCCGAAAACACACGCATAGGTATGCGTGCGTAGGTATGTATTACATTTATACCAACAAATAAGCACACACATACCTACTATATTATTAGGTACCGGCCTAGAATAGTACTCCCCCATCTATTCCCGCGGATGTCGTACGAGTCGGCTAAGGGATCACGTACCAGAAGGTGAGCAGTAGCGCCTTCTGAGAATCGGAAATCATACTGCGCTCGCTAACCCGCCTGCCAAGCGTCGCGAGTATTGGCAAATCCCCCCTATATGGGGGAGGTTTATATCCAGCTGTGGACGTCCTATGGCTGAGATGATGTTGATGGTGACAAACATTTAGCAACAGTGATACTGAAGCCTATTTGTTCCCAGACGCGTCACGCAAGCGACGCGATGTTGATGGCGAACAGCACGCTGGTGGTGCAGATCTTCTTTCTGATGTCCTCGTTCCTGCTCGCGCACAAGCTGCTGCAGCAACACCGTCAAGGGCATCACATCCCTTTCATTTCTACATTCTTTGAAACCATGTTTAATAGAATTATCAGGTAAGAAAGTCACAAACATCCTCGCTGATTCCGCTTATAATTATCACCATCACTTCAACATTTCAGCCATAAGACAACTACTGCTGTACTTAAGGGAGGCTGTCGTACAGGTGTACAGTAGTCATATTCCTCGATTTCCACAAGCAGCGACTGGAAGCATTCCGTATCAGTTATTATCCTATAACGTCTGGAACACAAGTTTCACTTAGACCACGGCCAAACAGCCCGGAAGCAATACATACAACATTCAACGCCGGCCGTGAAAGCCTTAGAGTTTACACTATCCTATTAGTTTGCGATATTGGGAGCGGGGAACTTTATGACCCTATCGTCCGTAAGCTCTGCTTGATATTTCACGAATTCCTGTTCCTTCAAGTGCTTATCGACTGGACCGTAGTTGGTCGTGCAGGGAATTGTTTATCTACCGATCTTGATACCACTCTTCTGATTTCGCAGATAAACTTGGACCATACTTAATGTAGATACGTACATATATCTTCGAACTCTACAACTTACCTGTACCGATAGTCAATACTGACATCGCCAATTCAACAATGGACAAAAAGCGAGTAGATCGCTATTTCTCCATTGTCTTGGCTATACCTGTTACGCTTGTCCTACTCAGGACGGAGAACCTCCAATGAGCTTCTTTTCCGCTCTTTACTTCTTGGCTTGACTCGGCCTTAAATACTTCGTTCTACGCAACGTCTACAACAAGCAAGTAGATTATAGGTAATATTTATCAGAGAGCAAGCACATTATAAAATGTGTGTAAAAGCTTGATTGTATTAAATATCTTCCGAATAAATTCATTAATTGATTCGGAATTGAATTGATTCAATACACTTTAAACATTTATCTTTTAACTTTAAACTCGTAATCGGAAATATTGCTTTTATTGATTGCTTCATGCTACTTCGTACTGTGTACAACCTTTACGATACACGTATGATTTCTACTTATGATAATTTGGTTCACTGTAAACAATGATTTATTTACTTCTACAACATTCTTCTATTTTTATGTAAACATTATTTATTCTCAGGATTAGTCCAACGTACTTCGTAGTATTATGGTTCGCGGCTTCGTGGTGGGAGCGGCTGGGACGCGGCCCGATGTGGGCCCCGCTCGTCAGCGCAGAGGCGGCCATTTGCAGGAAGAAGTGGTGGACCCACCTCATATACATGAATAATATCATCGACGCAGACGACAAATGTCTTATACAGACGTGGTGAGTCGACCGAAAGGGCTCAAAGTTATGACCCTAAAGCTACTAATGATAGACATAATCATAAAATGTAACTAAATCTTATCGGCTTTGTGCAGTTGGCTTGGGACAAAATCCAGTAAGTAATAGAAATAAGTACACATTTTTACATATTATATTCAAAATATAAGTAAGTACAGGTACAGGTACAGGTATTGGTACTTTCCTGTACATAGGAAAAATATGTAGGTCCTTATTTATAAAATAAATGAACTTCTACTTTTCCTTATTTCAATATTGCAATGCAAGTATACAGTGAACCCAGGTGGGTCATCAGGCGCGTGCGTATGATATCAGAGCCCTAGGGAGTAGGGCGGAGGCTTAGTTCTCTAAGGGCGGGGGCGGTCGGTCGGTAGGTCAGTAAATCAGTACAGCGTACATGTGCATGCGGGCAGGTACTTGGCGGCGGACATGCAGCTGTACGCGGCGTCACTGGCGCTGACGCTGGCGCTGCAGCGGGTGCGGTGCGGGCGGCGCGGCGCGCTCTGCGTGCTCGCCGCGCTGCTTGCCGCTGCGCTCGCGCTGCTCGCCACGCTCGCCTACATGTGGCGCCTCGCGCCCACCTTCCTCATGCACAACCCCGAGTGAGCGATACACACATACTTTGTTACTTACTCCTGCTCGCATTCACTACATCTGTATACATCTACGCGAACAGTGAATTATTTACTATTAGCCCAAAATGGATATTACCTTCGCTGATTACATTTTATTGTTTAGTTTAATTGGAATTTTAGATTCAATTGGAATAGTGGAGGATTTGTTTAGAAAAACGTACTTTCGATAAATAGCGTAAAATGGTTAACTATTGGTCTTATTGGGTAAACCAATGACAATGTGTTTCATATAACAAGACCTGACTAAGATCGTAGGCACGGGCTGGATGCAGGCCGCTTCCAACCGGTCCTTGTTGAAATCAATGGGGGATTATATCCAGCAGTGGACATCCTATGGCTGAGATGATGATGATTCGTCAAAACGGTAACTCCAGTTCACCAGAAAATCGTCCCAATGATTTGAAAATAAAATAGGCAAATTATTGTTAGTAGGAATCAATATTTTCCCAAAAGCCGTGATGTAGGTTCACTGCGTGTGTTGTATGTGTGATGTGACTGATATGATGTGTCGTGTCGTGTCGCGGTGCAGATCGGTTCGCAGTCGGTACCGCGACGGGCCCGGGCGCTCGTTCAACGTGCTGTATCAGTCCCCGCTGGGTAACGCGCCGGGCGCGCTCGCGGGGCTGCTGCTCGCGCACGCGCACCACGCGCTCGCCGACTACAACATCAACCTGGCTCACTACAAGGTGCACTACATTACTGTACATATCGTCTCCGTAATAGCATTCCCCTCGGAGTTATTGCATCTACAATCCACCACGCTACCAGAGCCGGCTGACGCATGCGGGTTTCATATACGGCTGTTGTCCTACGACAACGAGCGGCTCTTTATGTGGTCCTAGAGAAAACTACAGAGTTGAAAACTACTAGCAGGGAAGCGGGGACCGATCAAAGTTGCCATAGATTGTACGCTACTTAACCCAGCACATTGGCGAAGATCGCGCGACTTAACTCTGCTTAGAGCGCTTCTTAGAAAATCTTTGTTTCACGTTTTGAAATTGGAATTGGACGCGAAAAAAAGGTGACAAAGATATATATATATATATATATTTTGTATCACAGACAGTATATATAGACTATTAAAGTTTGTTAGTAGAATTAGGTTAAAAGTCATGCCCAAGTAAGGTTCCCCTAGTCATATGGATTACCAGCTGATTCCTCGTCGGGTTTGTGCTCTCGATAAAATAAACATTGTGGTTAAAATTGACAACATGGTGGTAAGGAATTTTTTCTAGAGTTCTTACACTACTGCGCCTTACAGTTTGTACATCTGTCGGTCGACGGTCGTGGATCAGTGGTCAGTTTCATAATTTTTGGGTCTCCGGGGCCATGGGTTCGAATCCCGACAGGGGCATACATTTATGCCATGAGTGTAGGTGATTGTCCCGGGTCTTGGATGTTTGTGTATGTCTATGCCTTCCGCGACACAGAAAATCCTAGCGAGGTAGTTTGAATGTGAATAAAAAATAAAAAACTGTCAACATGTAGTGTGTTTAAGTACCTGCAGCTATCCTTGAGTGCAGTCGACGTACTAGTTCAGTATGATACCACTGCGCGACAAGCAGATGTTAGCTGATCATCATCCCAGATTGTTAGTGGTGAAACGTTGAGCTTGACAACAGGGTTGAAATAAAGATTGCTTAGATAAACTGACAGAATACGTGACACCACCAGTATATTATAGTCTTTATATGTTACGTAGCGTTAGTAAGTAGTAGGTAAGTTAATTCATGTTGTTACATAGTTATGGTTAAGTACTTAGTATGTAATCTGTGTCATTTCGTCCATTGTCTACAAAATTATACAAAGAAGGAGAGTGTAGCTTTTATACACACGGACATGTAGTATGTGATGAATCTTGAATACTTAAGTATAGATCTGTGCACGTAATAGATAGGTATAAATTATCCATATATAGTAATGGTCATAGACACAGAGGGGTATGAGCGAAATTAGAATCAACAAATTGTCGCCGGAGAAAGAAAATTCCCGTTGCATCAATGGCCCACGGCAAACCACCGAAATATTTTTTATAAATTAGACAAACGGTAGCTCACATGTGTTGAGTTACAACGCATTTGAGCTACCGTTGTAACTCAACAATTAAACAACGCCGTTGACGGTTACCCGAATCCCACCTAAAACTTGAGTATTCCGCATCATGCTAGGGTATGTAAGTAGTAACGCCCCAGGCGGTGTGCGCACTGTGCAGGTGTTCCGGTGGGTGTCGGTGAGCAGTGTCCCGCTGGCGGTGGGCTGGGTGGCGGCGAGCCCGCTGCTGCTGGATACGGAGGGCGGCCCGCGGGCCGTCGCCGCGGCGCTCGCGGCTCTCGAGCGGCCCATCTTCGCGACTTTCGTGGCGCTCGCGCTCGCAGGGGCCATGCACGGAGTGCCATGTAACTACCCTTTACTTTCTACTCCCTACTATCTAATCTACACCCTACCCGCTCATACATTTTTTAACCACCGACGCAAAAAGAGGTTTGTTAAAAATTTGTACGTAAGTCGTCATATTGAATTATAATATGCACATAAGAGTGTACGAAGTGATCTTTTTTTGCTGAAAAATTGGTAAGTATACCCACTTAGATACTTAATTTTGATTGTAGTTTTTTGTAGTGAAAACTTAGCGGCATTGCGCACTTGAAATAAAATTGTTAAGCTCGCGTCAGATCGTCAGGACGTCACGACGTGACGTTATTGAATTCGTAAGACGGAGGAAGAGTAGACCGCCGTTGAAATTTAAACTTTAGTGTGTGTGTTACGAAGTGTTACGAATAAGGAATATTTTCGTTTGTTGGTAGTTTTATTGGACAAAGTCATATTGTTAAAAGTATTATTGAGTTTGGTTATCAAAACGCTGATATTACGAGTATTAAGAAGAAAGATTTAATTGTTTTAAAGAAACGTCATCAACGATTGTTGTCCTAAGATCATGCGGGTCTGAGATTGGCATCATACCAGCATGAAAATTGTTTGAAGAGTGTCTAAGTACCTACTTAGACACTATACAATATTTGAAGTAGGTACCTACCTACTTCAAATATTTAAAAAGTCCCGACTTGTTTAAAAATGTGTATAGTTATAATACATAAAGTAGGTAATATAAGTACCTACTGAATTAACAAAATGAAGGAATGTACAAAGAAACAAAATAATTACTGGGTGGGCCATTAATTAGATGGGTCAGTATGTCAGATATCATACCTAATACATAGTAACATTACGTACTACTTAAAACCTACACATCGTCAACGAAACATAAATAACGTAAGTTTTTTTTTTTCTTCAATAAAACCGGGTAGATTGTGATCTGAACTGAGTAATATTTTATTTATTTATATGAATTCAGATTTTCTTGTTACTAAAATCGATGACTAGCTTCCTAAGTACAGATCTTTTTATGTCTTATAGTTTCAGACCCTCCCAAACTAACCCATCTTGTATATAGGCACCTAGGTACTCATAAATTATTGTCTCCGAAACGTGCGTTCCCTAACACCTTCCGGCTACTCACAATGACTTCCAAATATGTGATCAGGTTATTTGCTGAAAAATATTAGGTTGAGTTTGTCGACATAATTATGCATTTACGATGTTGACTTAGGTATATGATGTGTAGTCGGGCAATTGGTAGGTTATTTCCCGGAGCCTACCTACCTACCTCAGGCACCTCACACCGTGCTTGCTTAAATTTTAGTGCTTTAACTGTTTGCTCACTTTGGTAATCAGATATAAAGTAAATGTTAGAGCTAATTACATAATAACAAGGTTGAAAATTAGTAATGGGCAAATACAAAGATTGGTCATAAAATAAATAGGTATAACAAATTTACATATTTAATAATAACGAATGGGTAATTCCCAAATAAGCAACACAACATGAGTAGATAAATTAAGCTTTACAAAGTATACTACCTATACTTGATAGAAAGAATGAGGAATAAGAAGCGTGAATGATAAGAGTTAAAGTAAGTACCTACAATGTGGAGTTGTTAAGGAGGTAGGTAGTGACTTTAGTCAAGCTGTGATTTATAAGAGAAGAGAATAGACCAATCGGAATTTTCTAAACAAATAGGTACCTACTCAGACAAGGCGAGTAGGTAGGTAGAAATGGGACAGGTACACGGGGAAGACCTCGGCAAACGTGTTTAGCGCCGATCGGAAAAGTTACAGAAAAGGCTCAAGCTAGATGAGATTTATCAGATAGCTTGTCACAATATTTATAGCATCGCTTTTACATTATTATGTATAGGTATCATCTAAGCTTTATCAGGTTATCCTTCCTACTTACTATATCATAAAAGCGAAAGTTCGTGTGGATGTGTCTATGTTTGTTACTTCTTCACGCTCAAGCGGCTACACCGATTTCGATGAAATTTGGTATGGAGACAACTTATAGGTAGGTTTACTTACACTGGATTAGCGCATAGGGTTATTTTAATCATTATCACCGTTTTTCATCCCCACGCGGGTAACAACGCGGGGCGCAGCTAGCTGTTCATAAAGAATAGATGGTATAGCTATAGTCTATAGAGTCGCGACTTTATCTTGTACGAATCTAGGCGAACCTACACAGTCATACTCCACATCGTTAGAGATTCTACTGATCAATAATTGGAAATGCGAGTAGTTCACTTGACATATACTTATTCCAAAGTAGCAGTGCCCCGAGGTTTCAATCGCGTGGATTACCGTCTTCACGCTACCCGAATGATTCCACGGGGAATATACTTTTTCCGGTATAGTACCTAGTAACCTAATGTGCAGTTAATCTAGGGTTATAAACTATCTCCATACCAAATTGCATCGAAATTGGAGCAGCCGTATGAGCGTGAAGCAGTTACAAACATATAATTTCGCCTTTAAAATATTAGTGGGATGCTAGTTTGCTGTCGTTGAATCCCCCTATTTATTACCTTCGCTCGTTTTTCGACTCTAGTATCGACAGAACAATGATATCGTCAGATTTGATGTACCCTATCGGTTAGTTGTTTGTGAAGTTTTGTCTAGCTACATATTATAGAACATGACTTTCCATGTAAAATTGTACATATGAATAGATATTTATAGTTATTATAATAACTTAATTGTTAGGTATAGTCGGTAGCGATGACAAGATTGTTACCTGCCTATGTGTATAGATAGGTACACTGTTATTGAGAGGTTGGAAATCGTCTTCCTATTCCAAGTGTAATGTGATAAAGTGAGTGCGCTGCGTGTTCCAGCGTCGGTGGGGCGGTTCCTGTCGTGGGGCGGGTGGAGCGCGTGGGCACGGCTGTCGTTCGGCGCCCTGCTGCTGCACATGCCCATCAACAAGTCGCTCGTCGCGGCAAGACTCGCGCTCACGCAGCTCGACCGCCAGACCGCGGTAACTATGCGCACAGCGCAGTCTAATATAACCTACCACCCATCACCACACACTACTACCCTACAGTGGGGAGACCATATCGACTTATCAATCTTGATATTGTAATTCGTGTTTCCATTCACAAGTCCCACACCTTCCTAAAGATGCTCGCTTAAAGGTAGCTACTTCAATGAAACGGTAATGCACCTTTAGTAGAATCATAGTTTTAGCGGTAGAGCGGATTGTTAGTGGGGCAGCTAGAAAGATTAATAGCCTGCCTAAGTACCTACGAGATCTAAAGGAAAAAACGTATTCAATGTTAAGCCGACGTAAGTAATGAAAAAATGCATGCAGCTTTGCTACCACCCACGCTAGAATACTAATTGTGGGCCAGCTAGATATACTTACTTTTTGTAGCAAACACAGCCGTAACAGCAAAACCACATGATCTAAGCTCAACAAAGTGTAAGTACTTAGCTGCTTAGTCACATTTACTTCTCTACTCTTTCATATACTCGCCCCCTCTTAAGATTCCCTGTCCCTGTGTACGATACACAAACATATTTTAATCTTTAGCGAAGTCATAACTATCGTTTTACAGTTAACTTTTTTACATTTTTTGTACCTAGTTAGGTTGTCTACATTAGTATTTAATGTTGAACTAATAAAAATAAAAATTAAAGAAGTACGCATTATCATTCTAATCTAGTTATTTATGTGGTCGTATACAGATATTGGAATGGTTCGGCGTGGCCGCGGTATCGTACATGGCGGCGCTTCCCCTCGCGCTACTCGTAGAAATCCCCGCGCAGCGTTTGCACCGCGCGCTGCAGCGGCGCTGCGCCCGCACCGCGCCCCCACCCCCTCACACAGCAACGCCCGCCCCCACCCACACATCGCGTCCTCGCGCACTCACACACAAGTCCGACCTGTGAGGGCTGTGAGTGAGGACTGCACACTGTGTTGCGGCTCTCTCTAGTAAAGTTGACTAAGCTTACAACATATCAAAGCATTGATAGTGGGGAAGATAAAGGACACACTTAACATCCCAAGCGTTACATGGGCTCGGCGTAACATGCATGGAAACTCACGCATCTGTAATCAGTCTCGATTAGACAAGGGTGAACAGACGTGCCAAACTATTTGAGCTAGCGAAACAGTGTCGAACAACGTAATCCCGTGTAACGTTTTTTTCTTGCTTGAGTGAGTAAAACAATGCATCTAAGTTCATTTAGAATCAACACTGACATTTAACGCCATAATTAATACAAATCGGTACTCACTAATATTTATTAGGAAGAGGAGGATGTAATAACTGACGCCACTACATAGGCATAGCACTAGTACTAGGTTCTTGTTAGATAAATTTTCAATCTCGAAACATTACGTAGTTCCAACGTAGAGATCGAAAACTTATCGCGGTTTAACCGTGCCACTAACAGTTCGCACTGTGCAGTGTACGTAACTAACTGAAAGTGAGTCTTGGTGTAAATATACAAGGTTGTGGGATCAACCTTACTTAGCAGTGGAGTAATTATTATTTAAGTGTAAGTAGACTGAGCACGAATCAATATCGAAAAAGTAGATATCGCATTGTAGCGCATAATATTAATTTATCAGACTCAATTCTCACATGACTGTTGTACAACAACGCCCAGCTATTTTTGTTAAATCATTTTGTCATCAATACATAATTGATATTCAAATGCCTATGCTGCAAAATTCTAGTGGATGCTAATACTCTTTAAAATATTAAGTTTTTGTTCTCTGTCTATTGATGTACATTTATTTAGTTATCATTTAACTAACAATATACCTTAAGATAGATTAAAGCAACCCGGGCTTGTACAATGAAATATTTCGAAACATGAGAAGAGAATGGGATTTCAAATGACAATAATGATTTAGTTGGTGCACATAAGCACCACAAGTTGCAATAGGTAGAAGCACATATGGATCCTTGAAAATTTCTCAAAAACAGAGCGGCTTGTTGGAAGAGTAGGATCTCATGTTGATAAGGGATTACATTATTCTATATTATTATATAATGTATAAAGTAATAATATAAAAGTAGGACAGGAAGGAGGAAGGTAGGAAAAGTACAAGCAATAGAATTGTTTGTAAATTCTTGCTTGAGTTCCATATGTTGACAATGCCTGTGTATAACCACCATAAACTATGTTTTTACATGCAAATGTACCCCTATGCATACCGCCATGAAGCATGTGAAAACTATACATTTCGAAGACGGTATAACACTAGACCTCGAATGTCTACCTACTGAGACTGCACAAACTATACAATATGAACCAGTGATGATTTGAATACAGTACAAGGAGCATACTTTTGTGGTTCTGATGACTTTATGCGCATGTACCTGTAAAACAGTTTGTCATCGAGAAGAGTGAGCGATATAGCAATGTAAAAAATGTCAGCGAGTGAGCGAGACAGTAGTACAATAATAAAGCCCAGTGAGCGATAATATATGAGTTACTGCGCAGCTACAATGAAGACAACTTCAGAGAAAAACTTGCGTTGTAACTACTGTACTTAGTAGTATTACATTATACTTGTGTTCATATTACATTATTATAGTAATGTATAATGTAATCATTCAACTACAATGTAGATGAGAGATTAGATACCATCGTAAGGATAGATCGATTTAGGCTATTGTAAAGTTATGCAACAATAATGTGATAGAATAGCTTTTAATCATTATTACATATGTACAGTATTCAGGAAATATTATATACTATGTACATATAACATTGTGGTTTTAATGGAAACAAATCAAATTGGGTTTGACTTTTTATTCCTTTTCAGATGTCAAAGTAAACACAACAAACCCTTTTGGCAGACATATAAATTGTGGCTTAATCATAGTTTGACCGAAACAGCGCTATCGCTGGGTTAGGTCTTGTTCAATAATTCTTAGTTCCTTGTGAGCATATTATATACTTATATCTAACCATTAATAATGGCTTTGGTGAATCCAGTCGTTAGGTACACACAAAAAGTGTGTTTAGAGCTAACTTTCCCAAAAACACTTCATTTTCCTGCACAGCATATGGCATATTGTTTTATTGATATATTGTCTGGATGTGTTGCACCTGTCTGTTCGCTTATCGAATATTTTTTGTAATAAGAATACTGGAGATTAAGCTCTTGACTAGACAAAAGTGAAGTGCTTATAGCAGTGAGTTTAATTAGGTAAACAGCTTTCAAGTAACATGTAATCTAATAATGTTGACAAATGCATTTATTCACCGAATTTTATTTTACATTATAGATCTGGCGATTTACTACTATCTCATTAAAGGGTCAGTGACGATGTGGTCGAAGATGTTATCAC
The DNA here is from genome assembly GCA_934044485.1 of Apeira syringaria. NCBI lineage: Eukaryota > Metazoa > Arthropoda > Insecta > Lepidoptera > Geometridae > Apeira > Apeira syringaria. The sequence goes on from OW203658.1 coordinate 15,660,853, forward strand.
GCTAGACCTAGAATGCATTCATTCACCAAATTTAGTAACTTTTTATTTATTTATTAACATTCACATAAGGTCTTCAGGTCCCAAACTAGGCAGAGCCTGTACTATGGTAACCTGATGACTGATATATATACTTATATACATATACACACCCAGACACAGGTCAAACAGACATGTTCATACACACAAATGTTTGACCTGTCCGGGAATCTAACCCGGGACCAGCGGCTCAGAAGGCAGAGTGCTACCAACTGCGCCAACTGGCCAGTTTTACAGTAGGAGTAATAAAGAACACAAAAGGGTCAAAATATTACTGCCAAATACATCTAAAATCGGAGCGTAGATCATGTATGTATATTACATTAGTTTTTATTTCACTTCAATACATGCAGTATTTCCGAAGTTATAACGACGAAAAGTTGAAGCCCTTATGTGGGTTTCCGAGATTACGCGCGCTCATACTATTCGTCACGCCCAGGTTCAGACCGCGACACGGCGTACTATGGAAAATATCGTCAGTTTCGGATCAATAATGGCGACACGTACGCAGGCACGTCAGGCTTTTTGGTTCAAATCAAAATTATTTAACCTTACAGTATGCGAGCACATTAATTCTTCTTATTTCTTCTCTGTCTTATTTTTCTAAATAAGTTAGTATTTCGTCAGGGCTATTTACATAGGTACTAGGTAGTAGGCATGATACCCATTTAAATCATCAAAAAGACAAGTACCTACGTACGTTAAGTAGGTCAAATGTGGCAAGGGTATGTAGAGAAGGATACACGTATTATTAACAAATACTTATATCGAAATGGTCGTGACAGCAGTGCACTTTAGTTTTCGGGCTTATTAAATCAACTCTTTTTACGGCTATTATCATCCACTTTTTCCTCATTTTAGAGTCCTCGGGCACATAAAAACAGTTTAATAGGTGTTTTTACTGTTGATTTGAAGCGCAGAGGCACAATTAGGTAATTTTTTTTCATTTTTACCACAGAGAACTTTATAATGTGACTTTTCCTGCGTAGCGGTGTGCGAACGGCAGCGCGACTGTCGAATGACCGCGGGTGTGACGTCATCGGCGAGTAAGCCGCCTTTTTTATAAACCTACCACCGGAAATAAGAACTTCAGTCGTAAATATCTCAGACATTTTTTAAGATATGGATAAAGTAAAAACATAGATCTTCTTGTAAATTTTTGTACATTTCTTTGGCAAAGGCGTTTGTCAGACGCATTACCGATTACTCAGGAAAACGAGACTGGATACAAAGAGTAATCCCACAAGTCAAATTGACTTGTGGGGGTGACAAAAGAAGGAAATTATAATAATAAAATATTTTGTACAGTTGTGGGGTTCCCAGTGTTAGTGAGGTTTCGCAAAAATATGGCAACACTGAGTCAGCTGTCAATTAGCATTTTGAAGGTATTTTAATGTTTTTTCATTGCATAGGCTTCCATCTATATATATAAAAATGAAACCCGTTTTCCGTTGTCACGACATAACATGAAAACGGCTTGACCGATTTAGATAAAATTTGGTATAAAGATACATGGGACTTTGGAGAAGGACATAGGCTACTTTTTGTCCTGGAAGAAGTATGGTTCCCGTGGGATAACTGAGTCAGCGGGAAAAACGTAGTGCACGCGGGTGAAACCGCGGGGCGCAGCTAGTAGTTCATATAATTTAATAGGTTCACAATGGTTATCCCAGCTGAAAATAATGATTCAGGCGGTTACTCAGAGAAAAAGGCACTATTAATAAATCTGCTTATAAACTACAAATAATTTAACTTGCAGGAGTATACTAATTCAAAGGAATGAGTTGTAATCCCATTAATATGTAAAGATTTGTGTAAGGATTGTTTTGCACAAATCCTAATAATAACCAAGTTAACAGTAATTTAGATTGCATTAGATTTAAAATTTATTTTACCCTTATTTCAACTCAAAAGATGGTGCTGCAATAAAATCTGTGAAGAAGTTTGATTGTTTTTCAAAAGCTAACAAGTTTCAACACTCAAATATGAACTGGATGGTGACCTTCAGCACCTTTATGGCCAACAATACAAGCCTTGTGTATGTTGTAGAAATATTTTATTAGGGTACTAATACATAAATTATTCTGATTTACTGAGTGATCAATTTTCTGTTAATTCTGTAACCTGACAGTGATTCCATGTATTGCGAAGCTAATATAATTTAAAATATTGGCATTGTAAACATCCATAATACCACTAGTGCTTATGTTACTGTATTCCTAATCTCCAGTATTTAGATTTAAGGTATTATTTGTTCTATTAAATTCAATCAGTAGCACAACAGCTAGATGTACCATCACAGAAAGGCAAACCCTTCATTCTGAGGTTCTAATACATATGCTATATGCTGTGTTAGGTGATGAACATTAAAGATGTTGGATAGCACTGTTACTAATAACATCTTATATTATAAATAATAGGAAATGTTGATTAGAAAACTATGGGTCTTGTTCTAGCATTGGGCAGACTGTTATCTCTGAAGCATTATATTCTGGCTCAATTGATTTAACGCTATCAACAATAATGATAATGATGTGAATGAACCAAGTTGAGTGTTTGGAGTTTGGTGATAAAGTAACTTTGAACACCCAGAACTATTGTGAAATCATTGAGACATGGTAGTAAATCGAAGAGATTGTATAACTTAGGATTAACGTCGAGAAGGCCCAGAGCCTCCTTGCCAGCCTCCCCGATGCCCTCCGCCTCGCCCACCTGCTCTCCCCCGACCAGCAGCTGAAACAGATTAATGGAGACATATAGACAAATGTATTTTTTTTTTCAATTATTGTAAAACAATTCATTTCATTATTATTTTCAAACAATGTCGAGAAATGATTGATAAGAAATCTATGACAAAAATAAGCAGTAGAAATTGCAATATAGGAAGGTAATATGTATCATATTTAATAATCACTCTGAAACCTAGATTGAGAGCTTAAGGCAAAATCCACTAATTGCACTGCTCACTACAGGTTCTTCCTAAGTCACACTAATATTATATAATGCCAGTTTGTGTGTGTGTTTGTAACTACTTCACACCTCAAAAATTTGATAGATTTGACTGGAACTCAGAAATAATACGTAGGTATTTTTATTTTGTTTTATCCTCAAAAAAAATTGTGATGGTTTTCCTGGGATACAACAAAAACCTAATAATATTACAAATGTGTAAGTAAATCATCACATTTTCACCCATAAACAACTGAACCAATTTTGATGAATTTTTGAATAAAGATTGATGGGACCTTAAAGGACAGGATACTATTTGCCCTGGATAAAGTAGGATTCCCTTGAGATAAATGAGGTAGCGGTAGAACCGTAGTCAATCAGGGTGAATCCGTGGGCTAGTATAAAATATAATTAATGATAAAATATCGCCATCAAAGAATGGGCTACTAATATAATAAGTTTAAAGACCACTGTAAACAAGATTTCCAAAAAAAATCCTTTAAAATTCTATAGTTTATGTAGTCAATTTATTCACAAACAGCATATTCATTAATAGCAAACTATTAAAAATCTAGCAATTTGAAGGCATAAGAAGTTCGCAGATCAATCTGCAAGCGGAACTAATCTATCACCTATGAATCTGCAAGCAGCATTCAACCTTAGGGTGGTACGCCACTTTCTAGGCCAACGATATTCTGACTTTGTGATTACAATGTTATTTTAATGGATATACCAAATGATCAGGTGAGTTGTTTATGAAATTTAAGAAGTTCATTAGTAATAAAACATGTCATCCAGAACTTGTCGCAACTTTTCGATCAGAACGATGGTGTAAACATCTACTAACAGTAGCTTTCTTGTTTACAAACAACCCATATGTCAACGGAAAACGAGCACTATTCTATTTGATGCCGTACTAACCCTGAGCTCGTAATATAGCACTTTTTCCGCGTCCCGCTGTCGGTTTATTGCCTTGTCGTTTAAACATAGGAGCATTTTTTAACATGTCCGGCAGGATCAGGAAGCGGATCTTGGAGCCCCTGATATACACATTCTCAAGCTGGCCAACGCGTCCATCCCTATAGGTGCAGGTAACTTGTGTCATCTGGCAGTTCATGTTATCTTCTGCTTCAATGAGCTTCCCCCGATACACTTCGCCGGTGTTAGTTTCACAGGTCACTACATGGCCTTCAGCCTCGTGAAGTACTTTAATAGGCACCCCGATAGACATTGTGATATGTGGTTGGACGAAATATCTTGATATAAAATAGGAATTAAACCATGAAACAGTCGATTAAATTGGATTAGATTTCGTTTCAATTTCAATTTATCCAAAACCAAACAATCCCAAACACAGTGTTGTCAGCAGCTTACTAGTATGGATTCTATCTGATCTATGGTCTCGAATGTCAATCAGTAGGTAAACTCTCAAAAATCGGTATAATTGGACATAAAATCGGTAGATGAAATATGAACTTACTAAAACACAACTTACGTTAAAAAAAACATAGTAAAAAATAATATAGTTTTTTTTAAAATTTCACTTTTATTCGGTTTAATTGCCTGACGACATTTTCCTTTAAAAATATATTTTCTGAAGACACTTGAAAAACGCAACCTAACGGACTTATAAAATCTTAATTTTCTAAGCTGATGTAAATGAATCGAAATTCTTATTTAAATTTGATGTTCGAGGATGCTTTGAAACATCGAGTTGTAAGATAAACGGGTATTCTCCAAATATTAATATAAGTACTAATGAAGGAGTTTAACAACAATAAGGCAAGAATAACTGTATTGTGATACTGTTTTGCCAAAGATTTGTATACTTCGTAGTTTTTTATCGGATAATAATAGTACCTACCGTTTCAAAAGCATTAAAGGTCTACATAGTGTAATCTCTTTGGTTTAAGCAGTACACAAAGTACACTATTTAGATTTAAGTTTGTAATATCTGCCTTTTACAGAGATTACAACTTACGACACTACGGTACCTTTGAAAGAATGAGTGAGCTGTAAAGCCAGAATTTCGCAGTCTGTCGCAACTCCCTTTGAAAAGAACTACGACTACGCGTTGTCGATATCACGAGCGACAATTGTTTCGGCTTCAAATCCTTCGAGCTGTTTCTACGGCACTGGTGCCACGGTGGAGCTCACATTTTCTTGGCAGTATATTATTTAATTTTCTCCACTACAAAGTCCATTTTTTATTTTATTTTTGCCCATGTTAAATTAGTCAATGAATGACTTCGATATCGATATGAGAACAAATCCGTGTTTTTGTCTGTGTTTTTTTTACTGGTAATATTAAATATCATACATATATATAGCTCATAGAGGTTCAAATAGTTCACCATACCGCGGTTATATGTCTCTACCTTCCATACAAAATAATATTACCATCCGAGAGTTCTAAAACCTGGCGTTAAAATGCCAGAGACAAAATTAACCGGTGTGACTTTACATTAAGCGGTTTAAGAACTGCTAATATATATATATATATATATATATATAAATATATCTGGTTCAAGCTGAATTCCTTATTGTGTTAGCAGTCGAAAATCATATGATGTTAAACTCCTCCGATTTCCAAAACGTGAAACAATGAAATACACAATAACTGCTTAGAAAGTGTAGTGTTTCAGACTGTAATATTATAAAAAGTAAGGCTTATGAAGTGGAAAGTATAGGACCGTGATAACATAATATAGAATAATAATAACCTTAATATTACCCCGTATAATACTTATCGCGTTTTTATTTTTGGCTGTCGATTATTTAGGCAGATCTGTGCCAATCGTAAGTCAATTGCCAAAAATTAAAAAATAAGTAACTGTCCAAATGAAACTAACCGGTCTGATATTGGCTCCGTTTCTTGTCTTATGCGTTAGCATCGTTTTTTTCGTTTAGTAGGTAAAATCTATGGTTTGTTTTGTTTAATTGATAGTATGTGCACTGATTAGAAAGCGAAATAGATAACAAGAATCAGCCATATCCCTTTATCATAAGATTTAATTATTTTGTCGATCCGTGACGGTTAGATTCTTAATGTCCTAGGTAAGACTATAAAGACCATAGATCAGATAGAATTACATTAATAAAGAGTAAAGACCACAGCAAATGTATGTATTCTATCTGATCTATGGAATAACAGGGCCGAACTAAACAGTGCGAACTTAGTTACGGATTGCAAATAAAGAATAAAGAAACCTGACGTGATCGATATGGTTCTAAGCCACAATTTATGAAGATCTGTTCAGGCGTTCCAAGGTCATTTAACATTTGAAACACCCATGTATGCTGGTATCATTAAGCTACTTTGTTGATGTAGGGACTTTTTTGGCGGGAAGGTCAAAAAGAGCGGTCGATTTGATTTCTCTGCAATAAATTATTTACATTTTCTCAAAGTTTGAAGAAATATTAGCCTGCAATGCCTGCAGAAAGTGAAGGAGAGGATGATCGTGCTTTTATCGCGGTCAAAAAGTGTAAGAAAAAGGACCATACAGTAGAAACGGATTTGGCCAGCGGCAGTTCCGAAGATAAGTTTAAACCGTTTTTCAAACCTAATTACAAGAGACTATACCCAGACAATAGTAATCATACTGAATATTCAGTTTTCTTAGAAAGTACCAACGAAGAGAAACTTGGAAATAAAGACCCCATCTCGATACAAAAAATTATAGGCAAATACGTAAAGGGCCAGTATGAAATGAGCCGCGCTAATGCTCAAAAACTTAAAATAACTTTTTAAGCTATCGACTGATGCTAATGACTTCTTATGTAATGAAGAATCTCTGGCAAAATGTAATATAAGAGCTTTCATACCCTCGTCCTTTGTGGAGAAAGTAGGTGTCATTCAACACGTCTCCACAGAGTTAAGCAATGAAGAACTATACCGCAAGTTATCTGGTGAGTTTGAAATAGTTGCTGTAAGGAGATTTATGAAAAAAAATGAGGACAGATTGGAACCACTAAAAACTGTAACGGTTACTTTTGTTACTGGTGTTCTACCACAGTGTATTTATTTGGATCACTGGAGGATACCTGTGAGTATGTATGTACCCCCAGTGATGCAATGTTATAAATGCCTAAAATTTAATTACTCTGCAAAGATATGTAAATATGCACAGGTATGCTCTATGTGCTCGGGTGGACACTCCTACAAAGACTGTAATAATAAGGAAACTGATTTTAAATGCAGTAATTGTGGTGGTGATCACCTCGCTATATCTAAGACTTGTCCTGTCAAGATGGAACGCATAGCCAAACAAAAACAAAGTTATGCTAATGTAGCTAAAAATCTAAACTTTAACTTAAACTTTCCAGCTATACAGAAGTCTCAGCAGCGTATACCATCTAGGTCTAAAAAAATGGCGGTGTAAAATCAGCGTGTTTAAAAAATAAAAACATTTCACAAATTTTTTTTTTGCTCAAACTTATCGCGAAAAATCAGCAATAACGCTAACTTTTCATTAAAATAGCGTGAAAATCACTGGACATAGAATGATCGATCAAGCGAATAGGGGTCCATTTGTTGCTAATTTGTTGCTGAAAGATGCAAGAAAAAAAATTTAAAAAAAAAAAAAAAAAAAATTTAATTTTTTTTTTTAATGCCAAAATAAAAAATGTCCACGCCTTTCCGTGGAAAAAGTATAGTAAAAAGTTGTAGCTGCTCATACTGGAGCTACTCTGAGTACTAAGAGTCAGCAACAAAATAAAAACCGTAAGTCAAGAGAATTTGGAGATAGGTTTAGGAAAAAACCGGCCACGCCAGCTTAACTTTTGACTTTTCCGTAGAAAAACTATTGTAAAAATTTGTTGCTGCTCATACTAGAGCTACTCTGAGTACAAAGAGTCAGCAACAAAATAAAAACCGGAAGTCAAGAGAATTTGGAGATAGGTTTAAGAAAAAGCCGGCCACGCCAGCTTAACTCTCGACTTTTTCGTAGAAAAACTATTGTAAAAATTTGTTGCTGCTCATACTAGAGCTACTCTGAGTACAAAGAGTCAGCATCAAAATAAAAACCGGAAGTCAAGAGAATTTGGAGATAAGTTTAGGAAAAAACCGGCCACGCCAGCTTAACTTTTGACTTTTCCGTAGAAAAACTATTGTAAAAATTTGTTGCTGCTCATACTAGAGCTACTCTGAGTACAAAGAGTCAGCAACAAAATAAAAACCGGAAGTCAAGAGAATTTGGAGATAGGTTTAGGAAAAAACCGGCCACGCCAGCTTAACTTTTGACTTTTTCGTAGAAAAACTATTGTAAAAATTTGTTGCTGCTCATACTGGAGCTAGTCTGAGTACAAAGAATCAGCATCAAAATAAAAACCGGTTTTTCCTAAACCTATCTCCAAATTCTCTTGACTTCCGGTTTTTATTTTGTTGCTGACTCTTTGTACTCAGAGTAGCTCTAGTATGAGCAGCAACAAATTTTTACAATAGTTTTTGTACGAAAAAGTCGAGAGTTAAGCTGGCGTGGCCGACTTTTTCTTAAACCTATCACCAAGTTCTCTTGACTTCGAGTTTTTATTTTGTTGCTGACTCTTTGTACTCAGAGTAGCTCTAGTATGAGCAGCAACAAATATTTACAAAAATTTTTTTTCACGGAAAAGTCAAAAGTTAAGCTGGCGTGGGCGGTTTTTTCGTAAACCGATCTCCAACTACTTTTGACTTCCGGTTTTTATTTTGTTGCTGACTCTGTGTACTCAGACTAGCTCCAGTATGAGCAGCAACAAATTTTTACTATACTTTTTCCACGGAAAAGTCGAGAGTTAAGCTGGCGTGGCCGGCTTTTTCCTAAACTTATCTCCAAATTCTCTTGACTTCCGGTTTTTATTTTGTTGCTGACTCTTTGTACTCAGAGTAGCTCTAGTATGAGCAGCAACAAATTTTTACAATAGTTTTTCTACGAAAAAGTCGAGAGTTAAGCTGGCGTGGCCGACTTTTTCTTAAACCTATCACCAAATTCTCTTGACTTCCAGTTTATATTTTGTTGCTGACTCTTTGTACTCAGAGTAGCTCTAGTATGAGCAGCAACAAATGTTTACAATAGTTTTTCTACGAAAAAGTCGAGAGTTAAGCTGGCGTGGCCGACTTTTTCTTAAACCTATCACCAAATTCTCTTGACTTCCAGTTTTTATTTTGTTGCTGACTCTTTGTACTCAGAGTAGCTCTAGTATGAGCAGCAACAAATATTTACAAAAATATTTTTTTACGGAAAGTCAAAAGTTAAGCTGGCGTGGCCGGTTTTTTCGTAAACCGATCTCCAACTACTTTTGACTTCCGGTTTTTATTTTGTTGCTGACTCTGTGTACTCAGACTAGCTCCAGTATGAGCAGCAACAAATTTTTACTATACTTTTTCCACGGAAAAGTCGAGAGTTAAGCTGGCGTGGCCAGCTTTTTCCTAAACTTATCTCCAAATTCTCTTGACTTCTGGTTTTTATTTTGTTGCTGACTCTTTGTACTCAGAGTAGCTCTAGTATGAGCAGCAACAAATTTTTACTATACTTTTTCCACGGAAAAGTCGAGAGTTAAGCTGGCGTGGCCGGCTTTTTCCTAAACCTATCTCCAAATTCTCTTGACTTCCGGTTTTTATTTTGTTGCTGACTCTTTGTACTCAGAGTAGCTCTAGTGTGAGCAGCAACAAATTTTTACAATAGTTTTTCTACGAAAAAGTCGAGAGTTAAGCTGGCGTGGCCGGCTTTTTCCTAAACTTATCTCCAAATTCTCTTGACTTCTGGTTTTTATTTTGTTGCTGACTCTTTGTACTCAGAGTAGCTCTAGTATGAGCAGCAACAAATTTTTACTATACTTTTTCTACGGAAAAGTCGAGAGTTAAGCTGGCGTGGCCGGCTTTTTCCTAAACCTATCTCCAAATTCTCTTGACTTCCGGTTTTTATTTTGTTGCTGACTCTTTGTACTCAGAGTAGCTCTAGTATGAACAGCAACAAATTTTTATAATAGTTTTTCTACAAAAAAGTCGTGAGTTAAGCTGGCGTGGTCAGTTTTTTCCTAAACCAATCTCCAACTACTTTTGACTTCCGGTTTTTATTTTGTTGCTGACCCTGTGTAATCAGACTAGCTCCAGTATGAGCAGTAATAAATTTTTACTATACTTTTTCCACGGAAAAGTCGAGAGTTAAGATGGCGTGGCCGGCTATTTCCTAAACTTATCTCCAAATTCTCTTGACTTCTGGTTTTTATTTTGTTGCTGACTCTTTGTACTCAGAGTAGCTCTAGTATGAGCAGCAACAAATTTTTACAATAGTTTTTCTACGAAAAAGTCGAGAGTTAAGCTGGCGTGGCCGACTTTTTCTTAAACCTATCACCAAATTCTCTTGACTTCCAGTTTATATTTTGTTGCTGACTCTTTGTACTCAGAGTAGCTCTAGTATGAGCAGCAACAAATGTTTACAATAGTTTTTCTACGAAAAAGTCGAGAGTTAAGCTGGCGTGGCCGACTTTTTCTTAAACCTATCACCAAATTCTCTTGACTTCCAGTTTTTATTTTGTTGCTGACTCTTTGTACTCAGAGTAGCTCTAGTATGAGCAGCAACAAATATTTACAAAAATATTTTTTTACGGAAAGTCAAAAGTTAAGCTGGCGTGGCCGGTTTTTTCGTAAACCGATCTCCAACTACTTTTGACTTCCGGTTTTTATTTTGTTGCTGACTCTGTGTACTCAGACTAGCTCCAGTATGAGCAGCAACAAATTTTTACTATACTTTTTCCACGGAAAAGTCGAGAGTTAAGCTGGCGTGGCCAGCTTTTTCCTAAACTTATCTCCAAATTCTCTTGACTTCTGGTTTTTATTTTGTTGCTGACTCTTTGTACTCAGAGTAGCTCTAGTATGAGCAGCAACAAATTTTTACTATACTTTTTCCACGGAAAAGTCGAGAGTTAAGCTGGCGTGGCCGGCTTTTTCCTAAACCTATCTCCAAATTCTCTTGACTTCCGGTTTTTATTTTGTTGCTGACTCTTTGTACTCAGAGTAGCTCTAGTGTGAGCAGCAACAAATTTTTACAATAGTTTTTCTACGAAAAAGTCGAGAGTTAAGCTGGCGTGGCCGGCTTTTTCCTAAACTTATCTCCAAATTCTCTTGACTTCTGGTTTTTATTTTGTTGCTGACTCTTTGTACTCAGAGTAGCTCTAGTATGAGCAGCAACAAATTTTTACTATACTTTTTCTACGGAAAAGTCGAGAGTTAAGCTGGCGTGGCCGGCTTTTTCCTAAACCTATCTCCAAATTCTCTTGACTTCCGGTTTTTATTTTGTTGCTGACTCTTTGTACTCAGAGTAGCTCTAGTATGAACAGCAACAAATTTTTATAATAGTTTTTCTACAAAAAAGTCGTGAGTTAAGCTGGCGTGGTCAGTTTTTTCCTAAACCAATCTCCAACTACTTTTGACTTCCGGTTTTTATTTTGTTGCTGACCCTGTGTAATCAGACTAGCTCCAGTATGAGCAGTAATAAATTTTTACTATACTTTTTCCACGGAAAAGTCGAGAGTTAAGATGGCGTGGCCGGCTATTTCCTAAACTTATCTCCAAATTCTCTTGACTTCTGGTTTTTATTTTGTTGCTGACTCTTTGTACTCAGAGTAGCTCTAGTATGAGCAGCAACAAATTTTTACTATACTTTTTCCACGGAAAAGTCGAGAGTTAAGCTGGCGTGGCCGGCTTTTTCCTAAACCTATCTCCAAATTCTCTTGACTTCCGGTTTTTATTTTGTTGCTGACTCTTTGTACTCAGAGTAGCTCTAGTATGAGCAGCAACAAATTTTTACTATACTTTTTCTACGGAAAAGTCAAAAGTTAAGCTGGCGTGGCCGATTTTTTCCTAAACCTATCTCCAAATTCTCTTGACTTCCGGTTTTTATTTTGTTGCTGACTCTTAGTACTTAGAGTAGCTCCAGTATGAGCAGCTACAAATTTTTACTATACTTTTTCTACGGAAAGGTGAGTGTTAATCAGGCGTGGATATTTTTTATTTGTAATTTAAAAAAAATTAAAAAAACATTTTTTTATTTTTTTTTCTCACCATCTTTCAGCAACAAATTAGCAACAAATTGACCCCTATTCACTTGATCGATCATTTTATGTCCAGTGATTTTCACGCTATTTTAATGAAAAGTTAGCGTTATTGCTGATTTTTCGCGATAGGTTTGAGCAAAAAGCACCTAATTAGCAACAAAAAAGCAACAAATTTCGGTGTTGTTATTTTTTAAACACGCTAATTTTACACCGCCATTTTTTTAGACCTTACCATCTATCCCTGTGAATGCAATCACTAATGTGAATAATAAACCCCCACAAACTAAGAACTCTGAAATTTCAACCAAAACTCAGAAAGCACAGTCCCTAATTAATACTGAAACTGTAATTGACGACAGAATCTTAAATGCCATGGTTCGAACCTTGGTTTTATTAGGGAATATGACAGAAGACATCCCTAAAAATGCATCGAAAATAAAAGAGTTACCTACTTTTAAAAAACTTGTAAACATCTCAACGGAGGAATATTTATTTAGAATAGTACAACACAATATGCAAAGTATAAATGATAAAAAAACATTATTACATTTTTTTCTTCAAGAAAACAACATAGATATGTATCTTGTTAATGAAACTTGGTTAAAATCCACAGGCATGCCTGTTAATTTTCCTGGATACAACTTTTTATACAAAAATGCAAAAAATGAACATGGTGGTGTGGGTATTATAATTTAAAATAAATATAAGATTATTGACGGCCCATTTTATGAAGACGTCCAAGTGTTAGCGGTGTCTGTCGAGACTCAGGCTGGCACCATTGCAGTTGCTTGTATTTATTGCCCACCTAGAAAAAAGAAAAGAATTCGCTTTAGTAAATTAAGAATTATTTTAGATGACTTGCCTAAGCCATGTCTAATCTCTGGCGATTTTAATGCACACCATGTAGCATTTGGTTGTACCTCAACCAAGTCAAGGGGTAATGAATTATATGGAATGTTAGATGAGTTTAATTTGTGCATATTGAACACAGGTAATCCAACTACTATTCAAAGGCCTAACTGTGCAGCATCAGCCATAGACATATCATGCGCCAGTCCAGCAATTGCTCCGCTTTGTGAGTGGTATGTGGGCAATGACCCATTAGGAAGTGATCACTATCCAACTTTTATTGATTTAACTGTTTCTCCGCTAACATATGCATACAATGACGGTATTGTAAAATACCTGTTCCACAAAGCTGATTGGACAACATACTATATAAGATCAAAAGAACTTACTGAGAATTTTCAAATTAATTTAAATAATCCGTTAGATTCTTATAACAAATTTTGTGATGTCCTAAATACATTAAATTCTGAATGCATTCCATGTTTCATAGGTAGCAGTACTAAATTTGTAAAACCACCAGCTCCATGGTGGAATAATGAATGTGCAGAGGCAGTTCAAAATGCTAAACAAGCTCTTGTAAACTACAGATTGCAATTTACTATTGAATCATTTATTATATTGTTAGCTGCCAACATAACCTAGAAATAGTGGAGAGGCACAGTCTCTATAAAAGCCAGTGCGGGCCGGACCAGTGACGCATATTTCCTTCGGCCTCGGCTGCGTGCGGAAGCTCTGCTGGTTTGTTGTTCGGTGCGATTAGTGAGTGACATACGTATTTCTAATTGTTTTATATGGTTCATTTGTGTCAGACTCGTTATTTGTTATTTTGTGATCAACTTCATGTGCCTTTCTATTTCAATTGTGATTTAATGGTCAATTAATAAACCAAAGATGTTTTGAGGTTGGGGAGAACGCGTGTTGTATATTTTTTTTAAATATTTCCACTTCTGATCCTAACATCAGAAGTGAGATAAAGGACACACATGCCCACATGTTACAAAAATGCTTGTAATCGGTGACTCCGTGTAAACAAGTAGTTTTGGTTATTTCTTATGTCTCTGTTAACCTGTTCTGACCGTTTTGAAGAAAATTAAAACGAAACAAGCGAAAGGCACTAATCAGATAACCTATTCATCTACCCTCAACATACATTTTCTTCGTATGTGTTGTATAGATTTGTGTTATGCCTTTTTACATTGTGCCCGGCGTGTACGAGTTCGTGGGGAAGCTAGCGTCGGTGGTGTACTCCTGCATATGACGTAATTGTTGGTGACGTGCGGGCGCCTCGGGGTCGTTCGGTGGACCGTGCGGAGGAGCCGTTGCATCCACGGCGACGACGCCGGAATGTCTCGTCTACGCGGACTGCTTCGAGCACGGTGACCACTCCAGGTTGCAGCATCCATGTGCTAAACGACTTGCTAACCCGTTGAGACCAACCCAATTTATATCAATCTGACGATAGAACGTGTCCTTGACTGGGTCATAGATATTGTCCCAGTGCAAGAGTTCGCGAACATTTATCAATTACGTAAACTTCGTAGCTTTTTGTGTCTAGACAACGTTGATACTGATTATGTTCTTTTTGAAATAATGCGAACTGATGGTACTCATATTATGTACACTTGAAGGTCATTACTTACACACTTATAGTTCAAAGCGACCAAGATGTGTCCCGCGATCGTAATCCACGAGATAACCGATACCTATAAAAGTAGTAAAGAACGAATGTGTTTTAGCGTAGTGAACCTTTGATTCATTCGCATACCTTACCACCGTACATAATTCAAAGTAAGATCATTAGGTAAAAATATATTTGACCCGTATTTGTATCGTGTTCGTACCTTCGTGTACCCTCAGATTAAAATAAACAAAATATACCGCGCACCAACCATGGAATACTGAGATTTGTGTGTAAATGTTATTGTCTGCGCCATAAATTTATGTTTCATACACCTCGTATCGATATCGCAGTCTAACAGACACGTGCCAGCAATTACCTTTAGAATTGAATCCTAAGCCGACTTGAGAAAATTGCAGGTTATGATCTCTCTAACAAAAAGTAAAAAGGTTGTAGGTACCGGCAGGCGCGTCCATCAACTATACCTACGTACCTACTTGTAGTGTGATATAGATCTTTGGCGACCGAGCTAATGATAAACTGCCACTACGTCATGTTTAATATCAAATCTACCTTAACCTGTCAGGCTGTCACTATGTATGAAGCATACCGCACGGTTATTTTATTGATAGCTAGTTAGGTATTTCAATGATTTCAGCAGATTGGTATAGACCATGACGCCTGATCAATCACTTTTTACTGTGGCTTTGTGTAAGTAACAGAAACTGGACAAAATTGCGATGCGATATCTGACAAGTGATAATATGTGCTAAAATATGTTTGCAACTTGTTGACAACTACATACCTACCACGAAAGAGGTTCAAACATCGGCTTTTAGTTTTTCTGTTGTTCCAAATGTTTCGTGTTTGAATTTGTGTGAGTTTACTGGCGAACTAGAAGTACAGTTTTATTTCATAAGCACAGGAACGTGGCATGTGAAATAGATATGTGAAAACTATCACCATGTGTTTGTATAAAAGTTGAACTTTAAGTTCAAGAGTTTGTATGAATGTATGAATCCCGAATTCATAAATCAGATACGATCCTACATAGGTACGATTAGATAATAAAATGCTGTTGAAGATGGGTCGAGTATTTTGTATTTAGAGCCACCACGTTCACCACACTAAAAATTCTTGTGGCTTCATGTATTGCAAGGCAATGCAAATACGGTGCGTTCATTTGAGAGTAACCTAGCCGTGTCTTACCTAAATACCAAATAAGAACATAATTACTTAGTGAAATTGATTTTTGTTTTTAAGAAAACAGATTCTCAAACTACCTGCAGTTTAGCACGTGAATTAAATTTGTTTATTCCCGCAATAGTGTGATTGTAGGGTCGCGTTCAGTGTTTTCATTTTGTGTCACAATTTTAAAATAAAAACATTATTGTCACAATGACAAAGAGTTGTGAAGTCGTTCGAAATGTCAAATACTTATTCGGCTCTCAAATGCCTTAGATGAAATAAAAATTCTTAAACGTGTACACAATACACAAATATGATGTAGTCAGTAAATAAAGCCTGTTTGTATTGTTACAACTGTTGTGTCTTTGGCTGCGTTTCCATTTGGGCTCACAGTGCACACGTTCGTACGTAAGGATTTAGCTGTTCCGAGACGAATTTAGTACTGACAGTGCTGACGCTCGTAAGCAAATCGGAACGGCTTTTTGTGTGTGAATGCGCGCGAATTCTTTAAATGTCAGTTCCCATTAAATTCATATTAAATCATTCTCTTCCATACTTCATGGGCACTATATGGGTCATGTTTTTTTTTTCTGATATTTAAATCTACGTTTTTAATTCTTTGTGGACGAACTACCAATTTTTCGACAGATTCTCATAATGAGTCAGATGTTTGACTCTCAGTGCATAGTTATTTATCTATGTGTTTGACAGCGCTCACACTGCTCTACGTCGTACTAGTGAGCGTTCTAAGCACAGGATGATGACGTCATGGATGACGTCATATACATTTTGTGTGCAGCTGTCAGTGCATTTTTTTGGAATTACTTAAAAGCACGCTCTCTGTGCTCAAAGCTCAATTTGAAACACACCCTCATATAGATGTATGCAGGTGTATTTTTTTTTGTGTTCTTAAATTGAAAACGCACCTGTGCGATAAGGTACGGGCACTTTAACCAAAAAAAGGGTGATTTTATTTGGACTTGAAATTTTTACTGTTTCAAATACGATTGAGCGAGGACTCAATTGAGTCGCTTAGATTCTCATTGTTCTTCATTTGTTAGAGATGTCCATATTCCTAGCCGCCGAGTAGATTATTCGGGAGGCTGACAAGTCGGGGTCAGGTACGGCCGAGTCGGGAAGATGGACGGTTCAGTTAGATGTCTCAGGCATACACTGACGTGAACACCAATCTATTCAAGCGTGACAGTAACCGGCACGTGTGTATACCGCACAGAAATTTTGTGTTTGTTGTTTGCTTAAATCCGCAGAGTTCCGACATGCAAGTTCCTGATAGGGGAGCATCAGCGTGGCGGCCGCGCATGCTGTGTGTGGACTCCAGCCTGGCAGACGCGCTCATACAAAGCTGACACTCGCATTTGATGCTAATGAAATTGCTACTTTTGCGCCAAAATAAATTTCATCTAGTGGCTTAAAATTTCGTGGATTGACGAAATCAATTTTCTGTAGGTCAGTACGAGACAAATGGGAGTCATCTATGAAGCAATCCAGAAGATTTCTGTATGCTTTACATACATTTTCATGGAGTTTGTGAATCTGGGGCCCTTCAGATTGCATCATTTTGTTTAGATCGGTAAATATTTGAAGGGAAAACTCCAAAAACTCTAAATAGAGTTTGTTAAACGGGTTTCATAGCATGTATAATATGTTATCCTGCTGCTCTTAGCCGTTCCGTAAACGCAGCGTCACTAAAGAATATAATGAGTGCCTCGTACTGCTCCAATAGACGTGAAACTGAAGCACGTAGTGATAGCCATCTCGTTTGACATGGATGTAGCATCTTATGAGGTTTTATGTTTATAAAGTCTTGAAAATCTTTTAGAAGACCACTACTTTTTGGGCGGTATATCTGCTTTAAACCTTGTTGATAAAGAGTTAAGATGCCCCATCATGGCATTTGCACCATCTGCGGCAAACCCAATCATGTTCTGTTTGTAAGGGATTTTATTGTCTTCAAAAAACTTTGTTATGTGTTCGTAGAGTGCTTGAGCTGTAGCATCTTGAAGTGGGATGAGACCCAAAAACGCGTCAACAACTTTGTTATTTTGGTATATTCTTGCAGCCATACAAAGGTGTTTGATACATCCTCTGTCAGTACTTTCATCCACAATTAGTGAAAATTTGTGACTTGTGCAATGCTCCAAAACGTTTATTTTACCGGTTTCTCCAGTAACGGACTTAAGTATCGCCGTGGTTTTAGTCCGACCACAGGTTATTTCTCTTGCAATTTGCGAATCCGTACATATATTTTTTATTAATTGGGGCAAATATTCCATCACATTCATTGCCAAATTATGCTCAGCCACAAAAGCGGCGAGTAGGATTTCACCTTTCTTTACACCGTCATATGTTTTAGGCAAAAATTCTGTTAGCGATCTTTGGCTGCCGCTAGGAGCGGAGTTTATATGTTTTGTGGAATTCATGTGCTTATGAAGATCTTTCTTGCCGCCACATCCAATAGAGAGATCAGTCAAGCAGTATTTACAATATGCAAAACATTCCCCCTTTTTACTGCGTACGACCCAGGCTTTAAATGGGGTTTCTACTAACCAATCTGCGTTAAACCGTTGCATTCTACGCGCCTTTTTTGCGTCCCCACTCATAACTTGTGATTTCAGCAAACAACACAATAAAAACTTTGTCAATCTCACTATTCTCACTCAACATCAGTGCCCATCCGAACAAAACAATACCGTACTGCGTTATGCGTATCTTATTGCGCAACTTTCATTCACTCGTTCTAAACGAATCAATTCGTCCTTATTATCTTTCTCCCTCTCATACAGCGGCAAACCGCAACAATATCATGCTATCCCTGTCAGTGGCAGGCACATAAAATTTAAAAAGGGAATTCCCCGTCCCTGTGTGGCTATCTGAAAGTTAAATGACTGACTCGAGTGCAAGTTGCCAGTTTTTGAACAAAAATTGTCCCAAAAATATAGAAATTTGTAAATCATAGAAAATCCGTACATATTTCCGTACACAGTTTATATCCGTACGGAAGGTCAAAATTCCGTACACGTACGGACAAATCCGTACATATGGCAACGCTGGTTCAGTCAGAAAACAAACAACAAACGATGATAGTGATTCCAGTCCATAGAATACACACATACAGCCAATGAAGTTGACACTGACTGATAAAATAAGTTTTGGCTAAAGGACTTGTATCAAAGGCCGTAATATCATTAAAAAAAAAAATTTAAAAAAAATGGTGGTGTAGCTCGAGGAAATTCTGGATTTCAGTTGAAGTTTTTTATATTTATTGTGTTACAAAAATATATTGCCACTAAACATAACGAGTCGTCCGAATGTTATTCTGGATATATATTTAAAAAATCTCCCGATCTGGGGAGACCACTCAGTGTAAAGGTTAAAGTATTTCTTACCCAAGTGAATATTTTATGTGGGGGCTTACCTTATTAGTTACCTACTCTTAAACAAAAAATAAAACGCCAACTCGATGTTTCGTAATCTAAAGTTAAGCCCGTGAACAACTACAAAAAATGTAGTAAAACAACATGACACATACTAGAGAGACCATAAAAATGTGACTTCTGTGATTATAAATGTAACAGAGCTAGTAATTTAAATCAACATGTGTGCTGCTAATTTAAAAGAACATGTCAGGACACAGACTGGGGAGACACCTTACAAATGTGAATTCTGTGAATATAAATGTAATCAAGCTGGTACTTTAAAACAACATATCAGGACACATACTGGGGAGTCACCTTACAAATGTGAATTCTGTGATTATAAATGTAAACAAGCTCGTGATTTAAAACAACATATCAGGACACATACTGGGGAGACACCTTACAAATGTGAATTCTGTGATTATAAATGTAAAAGAGCTTGTGATTTAATACAACATATCAGGACACATACTAGGGAGACACCTTACAAATGTGAATTCTGTGATTATAAATGTAAACAAGCTTGTCAATTAAAAGAACATATCAGGACACACACTGGGGAGACACCTTACAAATGTGAATTCTGTGATTATAAATGTAAAAGAGCTTGTGATTTAAAACAACATAACAGGACACATACTGGGGAGACACCTTACAAATGTGAATTCTGTGATTATAAATGTAAAAAATCTAGTAATTTAAAACAACATATCAGGACACATACTGGGGAGACACCTTACAAATGTGAATTCTGTGATTATAAATGTAAAAAAGCTTGTCAATTAAAAGAACATATCAGGACACATACAGGGGAGACACCTTACAAATGTGAATTCTGTGATTATAAATGTAAGTCTACTGGTAGTTTAAAATATCATATCAGGACACATACTGGGGAGACACCATACAAATGTGAATTCTGTGATTATAAATGTAAGCAAGCTGGTAATTTAAAACAACATATCAGGACACATACTGGGGAGACACCTTACAAATGTGAATTCTGTGATTATAAATGTAAACAAGCTTGTGATTTAAAACAACATATCAGGACACATACTGGGGAGACACCTTACAAATGTGAATTCTGTGATTATAAATGTAAAAGAGCTTGTTATTTAAAACAACATATCAGGACACATACTGGGGAGACACCTTACAAATGTGTATTCTGTGATTATAAATGTAAGTCTACTGGTAGTTTAAAATATCATATCAGGACACATACTGGGGAGACACCTTACAAATGTGACTTCTGTGATTATAAATGTAAGTCTACTAGTAGTTTAAAACAACATATCAGGACACATACTGGGGAGACACCTTACAAATGTGAATTCTGTGATTATAAATGTAAGTCTACTAGTAGTTTAAAACGACATATCAGGACACATACTGGGGAGACACCTTACAAATGTGAATTATGTGATTATAAATGTAAGTCTACTGGTAGTTTAAAACGACATATCAGAACACATACTGGGGAGACACCTTACAAATGTGAATTCTGTGATTATAAATGTAAGTCTGCTAGTAATTTAAAACAACATATCAGGACACATACTGCGGAGAAACGTTACAAATGTGAATTCTGTGATTATAAATGTAATAGAGTTAGTAATTTAAAACAACACATCAGGACACATACTGGGGAGACACCTTACAAATGTGACTTCTGTGATTATAAATGTAAGTCTACTAATAGTTTAAAACAACATATCAGGACACATACTGGGGAGACGCCTTACAAATGTGACTTCTGTGATTATAAAAGTAAGGGTGCTGCTAATTTAAAAAAGCATATGAGAAAACATACTGGAGGGACACTCTAAAATGTTTGCTCTGTTTATTTTGAAGGCCTTTTTTGTGTAATTAGTCTGGCCATAAATACTGTTACATGAAACCTTTTCTCTTTTTCAACTTTTTACTTATTATTTTCTTTTTTCATTTATTATCAATTTAAAAATTACAATAGTGATAATGTAATAAATGTCTAAAAACCTTAATTAGGTTTGACCAGACACTAAGTTCTCGATGCATATCTAAAGTAAACAATTTAAATTATAAGTAGGTATCTATGTATGTAGTAAAAACAGGTAACAAGCAATACGACATTAAGCAAGTATAAACAAATGTGACAGTTGCGCTTTATTTCACTCAACACCGCTTCCACATACACGCACACAATGATGCTCAGGCCTTTGTGCAGGCACAGGGCTTATAAAGGATGCTCCAATTTTATTTTGATATGTAGTATCTTTTCAAGACTATTTTGATATTATTTCAGTTTAATTTCTCTTTTATGTCAATAGGAAGCTCGTTGATTAGTAAGGGCAGTTGGTATTGAGATGCTCTTTTTCCATATATATTATTATATTTTGGTTGAATCAGCTATTGGTTAATAACATTTCTAGTACGATAGGAGTGGCTTATTGAAACTTGAATATCTTGTCAAAAGAATTGTTCAAGGAGCAGGCTATATCCACAGTACTTAAATATACATATATTGACTGGCCGGTTGGCGCAGTTGGTAGCACTCTGCCTTCTGAGCCGCTGGTCCCGGGTTTGATTCCCGGACAGGTCAAACATTTGTGTGCATGAACATGTCTGTTTGACCTGTGTCTGGGTGTGTATATGTATATAAGTATATATATCAGTCATCAGGTTACCATAGCACAGGCTCTGCCTAGTTTGGGACCTGAAGACCTTGTGTGAATGTTAAATAAATAAATACCTTCAGGGTGACCAGCGTATTTATAATTAATTTTAAATGAAACAATTAATTTAAGTAATCTGTATTGTATGTTGTAGATTTGATCAATGTACGTTTTATTTGTATGTCCATAGCTGCTTAGTCCATAAGAAATAATGCTTTCAACGAGAGCTTTATACATAGTAAGTAGTATGTTATATGGCACTCTATGCTTTATTATATAAAATTTGGCCATTACTGCTCTCAGACGATTGCATGTGTTATTAATATGTTTACCCCAATTAAATCTCTCATCAATGGTAAGACCAAGGTAGGTGTGATTTGTCACCTGCTTGATGATTTGGCAGCTGGTCTTACAAGAGGTGTTCATTTTATGAAGGCAGTCGTGGCTGTGGGCTATGAGCTTTATTTGTTTACACGGGCTTTGGTTGTGGCTATAGTGGATGTGTATAAATTTTGTCTTTTCCGTGTTTAGTACCAGACTAGCGTCATGAGACCGCCTACATAATGCTGTAATATCCACTTGTATGTTGCTAACGGTTGTTATCTCTGCTTGCAGCCACCAAGCATGTATCATCAGCAAATTGATATACAGTACAATGCTTTATTACATTACTGAGATCGTTGACATATGCCAAGTAGAGCACCGGGCCGAGAACCTTGTGCGGTTCCTTCCGTAATATTAATACTATCACTGTACGCATCTGACACTCACTTTGTAGCTATGTATATGCAGATAACCTTTACACCAGTTTAACAGATTACATCTTATACCACTGTTATCCAGTTCTTTTATAAGTAGGTTATGCTGCACAGTGTATCAAACACCTTACTGTAATCTATAAAGACTAGCAGTGCGTGATGTTTCGCATTAAGGTAATAGTTTACATCATCTGTAAACCGAGATAACAATAACGTTGTGCTTTTTTTGGCCTGCAATCAGTATTGCTGATGTGATAGTACATTGTTTTCTGTGTACAACTTCTGAATAATATTACAGACGTACTTTTCTATAACATTATCAATAACTGTCAATATTTTAATAGGACTACTCTTGAGTACTACCAGATTTGTGAATAGGCCGAACGATTCCCATTTGAAGGGCTTGTGTATACACTCCTGTAGCTATACTTGTGTTAATCAGTCGAGTTATTGCACCAACTATTTTATCAGATAATCTAACGACTAATCTATGGCTCGTATACCATCGCGCCTAGAGATTTATAAGGGTTCGTATGTTTTATTAATTTGAGCACATCAGTGTCTGTTGCTTTTTGGGAAATAAATAGACCTATCTAATGGTTTTACATATTCAGTTTCATCCAACACTTTGCGCGTAGAAGTCGGTACGATTGTTTTGACAGACATTTGAAAATGGTGTGCAAAGTCATTAGCTATGTCTTTATTACTCTTAACTAAGCCAAAAGCGTTTGTAATTATGCTATCAATAGATTTAGAAATTTTACCTGATATTTGGTTTATTAATTGCCATAGCTTTTTAAGTATTAGTCTTGTGTTTAATAATCTCTCTTTTATAATAATTGTTCCTACTGTTGTAAATTACTTTTATTACGTATCTTGTTGTATCTAGCTCTCAATTGTTTGTCACTAGTATCCTTTTTCCATTCTAAGAAGAGTTTATCTCTTTTGTTGCAAAGGTTTTTGATGTTATTATTATTCCATCCGTGTAAATCACGCTTTGAGTTATGAACTTTTGGCATGTATTTTGATTGGCTATAGCAGTTATTAAAATTTCTACTTATGAAGTTGTATATTTCATTAGGGCAATTCATACATTTAGTTGGATTCCAGTCGAAATTTGCTAACATGACATTTAACTTTCTATTGTCAAATCGAGTTATGTGCATTGGAGCAGCCTGTATATTACTCTATGATCGGCCATTACGCTGCAGAGTGCCGCAGTGTACACGTCTTTCGTGCGGGATCGGGCAAATACATGATCAATGCAGCTTTTGGTGATTTTACATCTGAGTGTCTCCATTCTAGTATAGGTAGTCATTGATACCACACGAAATACCGTGCCCGCTCATGGCATCCATGTATGATTTTACAGTTGGGTTATTACATTTTAAATCATTGTTTATAAATCCTAAAAATACAAATTCAGTGTTAGTGTGATTATCCAGCAATCTGTCTATTTCTGTGATAAATTGTTTTTTGTTGTTATTTGGTGGTTTATACACAGCGCACAGAGTTACACAAGAATTACTGCTCGCGAATATACTGCCTAACAGGCATTCGCAGTGTAGTGTAGTGACTACTGACTTGATTTCGTGCAAACTTGTATTTGTTTTTAACATATAAGTAGAATGATACCGACGCTTTTTTATTTTTTCGCAACTCTGTGTACTTAGTATAGTTATTTAACTGGTACAGTGATTGAATACGTTCAGAGATGTTAGCTTCCGTGATAATTATGATATCGATAGTTGAATGCGAGTAGGCTAGTAGTTCTATTTTATAAAAGTTTTTTATCATTGATCTGATATTGACATGCAAAAAGTTAAGTTGTTGGGATTACAGGGCAAATATTTTTAGTAATGAAGGTAGTCTATACAATTGTATAATTCATTAATATTATCGTCTAAAGTAATCATATCTTTTTTATAAATTTTTACTATTAAAAAAAAGGGATAAGTTAATAAATAAGTTATAAATAGGTATATGAGTAGATATAAGTATAAAGTGGTTTAAAATAAGTTATAAATAGGTATATGAGTAGATATAAGTATAAAGTGGTTTAGTTATTAGTGTTAAATAAATTAATTGTCATTTGACTGCAGTGATTGTATGTCACTTTTTGATCTTAGTGTATATACCTCTGCGGTTTCGTTTTTTGCACAAGAATTTTTCCTTCTCTGATCCACACATACTTGTAGACGCCCTTGAGGTCTTGTTTAGCCTGCCATAGTAGGTTCTTGAGATACGGGCTGAGTGCTTCTCTAACAAATATCTTCTCGGTGGCTGGAAGTCCTTTTATGTTAGGCATGAGATCTTTGGCAATGATAGTAGTATCGCGAGCTGCTGTGATCAAACGTTGGCGAGTGCACTCCTGGCGCACTCGAACTAAGACAGGCCCCGAGCCGCTTGACGGACATAACATCTTCTTTTGGTACGGCTAGTTTTTCAACAAGGTTTTTTTAAAGTTTTTATAGTGTGGAGATCTTCGATGATAAATAATATAACACTTGATAGCACAGCAAATAGTACAATTAATAATTAGTGGAAAATACAATGCAATATATAAAATATATATGATGAGGGATAACCATCCACCGTTGCTACGGGCTACGACAGCCATAGATAGTGAGATACGAAGAGGTAATAATATGTACATTATAGTCTCTTTACACCCTCAGAACTTTTTAGCATTTTGGAATTCTTTAAAGACCAATCTTGTAACTAAGCTCTTCCAACTTTGGGACATAAAGCGGTTTGGTAAACATATCAGCCAGTTGCTGACCGAATGGTACTGGTTTTACGTCCAGTTCTCCATTGGCAACACATTCACGTACAACCAGATGCTTCAACTTTATATGTTTGGTCCGCTTGTGGTACTCGTATTTAGGGTTGTGCGAAAGCTTATTGATTATATGATTCGTTATCCAAATAGAGCACAGGTTTCTCTAAATCAGCCAAGTCGTTCAAAAGACTGTCCAGCCACAGAATTTCTTGTGCTGTTTCACTGGCCGCTATTATCTCCGCTTCTGTTGATGAGAGAGACGCTACAGTTTGACGTTGACATTTCCAGCTGAAAGTAGGCATACCATGCCAGTAGTCGATCTCCTGCTAGGTCAGAGTCGGAGGAGCATACTAAATTTTTAGGTGTTTCTGTTGTATGTCTATACACCAGACCTTTGTCAGCTGTTCCTTTTAAGTAGCGAAAAATCAGTTTCACTAGCATAACATCACTGTTAGTGGGTGTTCTGGATGCTTAGCGATTCAAACGTTTAGTGCGTCAGCCAAAGAGCTGACGTTACTGGTGTTCTTCTTGGTACTGGGGATTGTGATATTCGCGAGTCTGGTGTACTATAATCAAAGAAATACTAGTGATTTATCTCATGCTGCTTTGGTAATAATCCCGTTTAAAATTGTTACGGTATCCTGTTGATAAGCAACAAAATAGTTGTTTTAGAAGTTAGCACTTTTATATCTTTGTTAACTGTGGAGGTTTGTAAATGGCTCATCTCCATTTATTTACTGTTTATTACACAATAAAATAATTTAAAATGGGTTATCTATCTTCAACTGTCTTACGGGAACATCACAGCACAGAAGATTTTGAGTTTATTAATTACATACAAATCTGTCCTCTTTATAATAATAGTATAGATTTATTCAATAAAGTAACACTTGCACTTACAGTTAAAATTAAAAAAACAAGTTTAAAAACACAAGGTATTTTCTTTGCATTTAATTATTTTTTTCTAGTTTTATCTGAATAACCACAGCTTTGCAGATGTGACGGCTATGTCCAACAACTTGTCTCGGAGCGAAAACATATCGACAATGACGCTTAGCAGCGTTAGCGCTCTGCACAGCGGGGTGTGAGCTTCGATAGGAGAGTACTCCGTGCTCTGAGGTTATTTGTCGGTATTCTAATATAGGAAATCTTTGAGAGTAAATATGGGTTTGACGCATGGGCGCCGCCAGAATTACTTTCAGGGAGGTGCATCTACACATTTTTAATTATACTGCAAGCGCAGCATAGGACGGCCGGTGGACAGACGACCTGACTAAGACCGCAGGCAAGGGCTAGATGCGGGCCGCTTCCAACCGGTCCTTGTGGAAATCAATGGGGGAGGCATATGTCCAGCAGTATTCGTCCTATGGCTGAGATGATGATGATATACATTCTGACTGCTCGAGTTACAGCAGCAATACAGTTGTCTGTCCGCTCCGTAAACTTTTATTTTTTATGCAGTTTATAGCGCCGATATAGTAGTAAAAGTGACATAGCTGTGTAGTTTGTGCAAAGACTAGCCCACTGTTGGGATTTTAGTAAAAATCTTTTCACTAAAACCGAAGTTATAGACCGATAACTGTTCAATTTGTTCGTTAAATGTACATTTATTGTATGCGGACGCTTCGCTCAACGCTGTCATCGCGACGTGCCTCGCGCCGTGCCTCGCGCTGGTGCTTCGATGGACTTTGAAACCTGTCGGACGGGCGGGCCGCTACTGTGTAACTATTATGCCGTTATCTGCCAGCTAATTTGACTTTGTTTGTAAATATTTCTCGCAGGAATTTTGCTCTCATCGTAAATATTATTGATATTGAAAGCAACTTTTCTTTCTGGACTTCATTCTCTATTTATCATGGAGTTTGAAAATGTAACTATTCGTCAATTCACACGCCGACGGTCAATCTCGCTTACTAATCTGTCAAACTCAACGATGTTTGAGGACAATTTTGAGTTTGCCAAACAACTCTTTGGATGATAGTCTAATATGTGTAGGTACAGGATAAGAAGATTGAAACCCTGAGCAATAAACTACTTTCGGCAAATAACGAAATTGACGATTTGAATTCCGAAAATCAACATTTGAGAGCAGAGGTGCAACGATATAAAAATATTATTGATAGGTATAAGAGGCTTGGTTTTTCGAATAGCCCTAAGGCCATAAAACATAATCGTCGGTCAGGGCAAGGCAACGGATCGAAAAGTATGCTTGGCCCACAATACAGCCAAGCCGTTGAAAATGTTTCAACAATGGAACTTCCGTTGTTTGACGCTTCAACCAGTTAAATGCATATGGCTAATTGCCCATTGGGCAATTCAACGGACCTGATTCCTGTAGCAGGATCTGAAGTCGATACTATTTCACTGCTCACAAAAGTAGTGATCTCAGTACCTGAAAGTGAAACTCTAAAACCTAGCACTTATCCGACGCACCTGACATTAAGATCATCACCTTCTGTCACAGGAATAGCTTCAGAAATTACTGACAACTACATGTTATCAAAAATGTGCTACTAGCTTAAATAATAGACCGCCTAAGAATGAACAAAATCACTCTCATAGTATGCCTAAAATAAGCAATGGAATATGTAAAAATAATACAATTTCATTAGCAACCAATGAACTGGCAATTAAAAAGAAAGTTTTAGTATTAGCCGACCAACAAGGGGTAAATGTACGCAAAACACTTCAGTATCTACTGGGAACCGATTTTGAAGTCTTGGCCATATTGAAGCCTGGGGCTCAATTGGTAGATATATTGGGTAATACAGAATATCTCAAGGAATTAACAAAAAACGACTATGTCGTGATACTGGGTGGCATTAGTGATGAAAATCCTTTTGAACTTATAAGTAATCTAAATAATGTATTTAAAAATGTCAAAAACACTAACATATTGATATCTGAAGTGCCACATAATAAAAATTTGAAAGAAAAGAAGCTGAATTATGAACTAAAATATATTTGTAGTAGATTTGACCATGTGACATTCATTGATATGGATTACAGTAGGGTTAGATATCATAAAAATGTATTTACAGTAAACATATGTCGCTACGTCTTACGAGAGATTTGCCGTATTGAATACCGGTATAAAATGGAACATTACAAAGTATCAATCAATGCTAGTACATTATTAAAATCAAGTTTTAAAAAAAGAAGTGGTACCTATAGATAAAGGTACCCAAACGGATTGTAACGATAGTGAACATGGTTCAAACCACGCCTCAGGGAATGTCAACACCTCTGATATTATATTTGACAAAAATATCACATGTTGTAATACTAGTTGTAAAAATGTAAATACTGACTTGAAATTTTTTCGTGACCAAGAAAATGTTTGTACTTCATCAAAATATTAATGGACTTGTTACTAAAATGGATTCCCTAGCATTGCATTTAAATGAACTAGCAGAAATAGGTAAGGTAGTTGATATTGTCTGTGTAACTGAACATAATATGAAGGTGGGTGACGATATGTATATAAATATCCCCTCGTATAATTTAGCCTCTCATTACATGAGACCGAACCGAAACGGTGGATCGTGCATTTTAATTAAATCTTACCATCAATTTAAAGAGCATAAGGACATAGTAAGTCTAAGTATTCCGAACATGATAGAAATATCAGCAATAGAAATCATTGAACATCAAATTGTTATTGTATGTGTATATAGAGTTCCGATAAATAAAAGGCAATCATTCAATATGTTTTTTGACGTCATGGATAAATTAATAAGTAAGCTGTTAACTAATATAAATAAAAAGTGGTAGTGTGCGGAGACTTTAATATTGATATTCTCAAGAAAAGTCCACACGTTACAAAGTTTGAACATTTACTACAGTGTCATAATCTGAAATTTGGGACTATGTGCCCGACGCGACTTACCAGCAATACATGCATAGACAATATAATACACAATGTGAGGGGGGGGCGTATGCAACGTTATTGATCTAGGGATGTCCGATCATACCGCACAAATATTATGTATCGGTATTAGAAAAAGCAGCAACTTTTCCTATTGGTATTCAGTTCGTCGAGACTACAATAATGAATATATGAACAAGTTTAAGAATTGTATATTAAGCCTTAGCTTTACAGATGTGCTGAACTGTGAAGACCCAGATATAGCCTTCAACATATTCCACAAAGAATTTCAGTTGTTTTACGACTTATGTTTCCCGTTTATCAAAATTAGACATAAGATTAATAAAAAGCCGAGATGGATGTCAAAAGGTGTTTGTAAATGTTCAAAAAGAAAAAGAGAATTGTTGTGGAAATATCGTATATCTAAAGATAAAAAAGATAAACACATTTACAAACAATATGCTGCTAGATTTAAAAATATAATAAAACTTACTCAAAAATCACAAAATGATTTCCACATAAAAAATGCAATCAATAAATCTAAAGCCACGTGGAATATTATTAACTCTTCCAGGAAGGTTTTCCCGAAAGAGGGAATAAACCACATAAAAAATAACGGCATTATATATCAAACCCGGCAGATATCGCGGAAGCATTTAATGACTTTTTCTTATATCAAGTAAGACCTAATAACAATAATTTTATAATAAATAGTAATAAGGTGACATTAAAAAATAATAATTTAACATTTGGCAATAACCCAACGATATTAATCAAAAATAATATGAAATCAATTTTTTTAACTCCATCTATGTCGGTAGATGTTTTGAATATAATAAAAAATTTAAAAAATACTATGACTGTTGGTAATGATGGAATATGTACTAAAGTAATAAAGCATGTTGCTTCTATCATATCAAATGTTTTAAGTTTTATAATCAATTTATGCATAGAGAAACGAGTGTTTCCAAATAAATTAAAAACCTCAATAGTAAAACCCCTTTTTAAAAAAGATGACAAGGAAGATATGGGTTGTTATAGACCAGTTTCCTTAATTTCAGTTTTTTCTAAAATAATCGAAAAAGTTATCTATAACAAGCTCTACTCATACTTCGAGGGTAATAACCTGTTTGCCCCTGAACAAAAAGGTTTCAGGAAAAATAAAACAATAAATCAAGCAGTCTATGAGCTTCTGAATCGAATCACGACAAGAGTCAATAAACGTATTCCTGTGTCAGCTCTATATATGGACATGACCAAGGCGTTCGATTATGTCGACCACTCTTTACTATTGGAAAAACTAAATGCATACGGAGTACGCGGAAACGCACATGACTTATTGAAGTCATATTTGTTCCAAAGGCCACAGGTTACTCAAATAGATTACTTATCTAAAGTAACTAGAATGGAATCCTATAAATGGTCTAACCCGAAACATATATACTATGGTGTGCCACAGGGCAGTATTTTAGGTCCTTTGTTATTTTTAATTTATATCAATGATCTTCCCCAAGCAACGTCACATCCCATGGTATTATTTGCTGATGATTGTACAACTGTTTTGACTGCCAGTGATGCCGAGACACTTGAATCCAATATAAATATGACCCTCAACCAAATTACTAACTGGTTGACATTAAATAACTTAAAAATTAATTTGATTAAGACGAAAGTTGTACACTACAAGCAAAAATTGACATATGGAGTGAATTTCAATATTATTCATGATGACGTTAAAATTGAAAATGCTGATGGAACAAAATTTCTTGGGTTATGGATTGACGATAAACTATCGTGGAACGTACAAATTGAATCTATATGTAAAAAACTTAACCGTTACTCGTATGCACTCTATATGTTGTCTAAAGTAGTCAACACGTCAGCAGTTCTAACGGCATACCATGCTTACGTATCATCCACTTTAAGGTACGGAATAATATTCTGGGGCAATTCTACCCAAAGAGAATTAGTATTTAGAGCCCAGAAGAAGTGTATACGAGCTATAGCCAATATACGAGTTCCGGATAGCTGTAAACCGGTTTTCCACCAGTTAAAATTATTGACACTGCCTTCTCTGTACATATACGAAATATCGGTATTCGTACAAACAAACAGAAGCTTGTTCGGACATCTGAAGTCTAAACGTCATCTCGAAAAAATAACAGCACCAATGTCAAACACAGCACTGTTTTCAAAAAGTATGTTCGGAAAGGCTCCTTTAATTTATAATAAGCTGCCGCAAGCTATTTTGACCCTAGAAGATATTGGTCTGTTTAAGAAAAAACTGTTAAGTTTCTAGTAAGCAAGGTGTACTATTCTATCCGAGTATATTGAGGATAAATTCGATGTGACAAATATAAGGGATTAACATATGTTGTCACTAACCTTCAGATTATGTTCAGTATTTATTTTGTATTGTTTTGATTATTTATTTGTACTTATTGTAAGCATAAAAATATTTTCATCCCATTTTATTCTTTTGTATTGTGTACAATATTTTATGCCGAAAGGCTAAGCACAGCGGACGTTTATCTGTGATCTATATTACCTGTGTTTACAATAAATGACATTTGATTTGATTATAAATAGATTAGGATTAGATACTTATGTAATAAAACTACAATCGATATTTCATATAATTTATTTCTATACATTACATATAAGCATAATTTAATACATTACATACCATATGATTGCACAACCATAGTGTATATTCTATAACATCTCAATTATCAGTACAACATATAAAAGCATACAAAAAGTATTGACAATATTAGTATTAACGTTATTATTGGTATATTTACCGAGTATTTCTTTTGTTAGCTTAAGAAATTCATAAATATCAGGCAAGCTATCTCCGGACACCAGGGTAAAATGCAATATTTTACAGCAAGGTACCTACTGCTATAAAAACTTCCCGAACGAAAATCGTGGCTCCTCCCTCATACATTTAATTTTTTTAAATTTAATTATTAACATTTACACAAGGTCTTCAGGTCCCAAACTAGGCAGAGCCTGTACTACGGAGTAGTCGTCGCACAAGGACTGGTGCCTTGGGCGGAAGTGGTGTCGGGCACGGGGGGCCCCTGACCGCGGTCTTCAGTCGCAGACTGCAAACGTGCAGTCTGGTCGTTGGGGTGGCCGAAAAAAGGGCCTGGGATGTCCTCTTCACGGCCCCTAGTCGCTGTCAAGCCCACCGGGTGAGACCCTGTTCAGGGAGGCCTGGTGAGCGACGCGCGTACGGGGGCCGACTGTGGCATCTTCGTCTTCGCTGTCGGGCGGTAGGAGGTCCCGGGGTTGTGGTCGGGCGGTTGGGAGGCGCTCATAGCGGGGGGCCAGGCCGCGGAGGTGTTCCGCTGACGAGGCATCTACCCTCTTGAACTGCCTTCGGGCGAGTTCCGCAACGTGAGAGTCCAGAGGTTCCACCCTTAGGTCTCTCTGGATGGTGCTATTTCTCACGTAGCGGGGGGCTCCAGTGATCAGCCGGAGGGAGACGCTCTGCTGGGCTCTTAGCCGTTTTCGGTGGGTCTCTGCCACTAAGGCAAACCAGGCGGGGGCCGCGTAAGTAAGATGGGGCCGGACGTAGATCTTGTAGATGGCCAGTTTTAGCCTTAGTGGCAGTCTGGACATCAGTGTGGGTCGTAGGAGGTGCCACGCTGCCTTGGCTCTGTTGACCGCGTTTGTGACGTGAAGAGCCATGGTCAGGCGGCGGTCAATCGTCACTCCCAGGTATTTGACCGAGCGTGAACAGGGGATGGATCCCTCCAGGAGCTTAAGTTAAGGGGGCAGGGAGTGCTTGGTGGTCAGCATCATGGTCTGGGTCTTGGCGACATTGACTCCCATTCTCCAGCTGCTCAGCCAGGCGGGGAGCAGGTCCAGGGCTCGCTGCATTCTGCGGGCCGCTTGGGCCATGTTGACCGAGGAGGAGATCAGCGCGGCATCATCGGCATACAGAGCCAGCGTGGTTCCTTCCATGATGGGGATGTCGTTGGTATACCAGTTATAGCAGGCTGGCGAGAGGCAGCTGCCTTGCGGGACGCCAGCGTGGATTGGGTATAGTTCAGAGAGGGTTCCCTCTACCCTTACTCTAAACGATCGTCCGAGAAGGAAGGCGCGGATAACTGCGACGGTCCTTCTTGGGGCTGTTGAGAAGGCCAGCTTGTATATCAGCCCGTTGTGCCACACCCGATCGAACGCCTTTTCCATATCCAGGAATACTGTGGCTGAGTGCTCCTTTTTATTCGTGGCTTCAGCCAGCTTGTGCAGTACCCTGGATAGTTGGAGGGTCGAGGTCGTCGAGTGCTCCGATCGGAAGCCGAACTGCTCGGGTCGCGGTTCAATATGCGGGAGGAGTCTTTGTAGGAGCAGCTTCTCGAACACCTTGGAGATGCTGGGCAGTAGGGTTATAGGGCGGTAGCTCTCCGGGTGCCGGATGTTCTTCCCCTGCTTCGGGATCATGATGACATGACCGGTTTTCCAGTCGGCAGGGAAATGGCCGGTTCGTAGGATGCCATTGAAGAGGCGGGCATAGGCGGCTATTGCCTTGTAGGGAAGATGGCGCAGAGCAGCGTTCCCCACGCCGTCCGCCCCTGGAGCCTTCTTTGGTTTGGGGAGTTTGAGGGCCTTCTGGACTTGGCCTGGGGAGACGATCACTGGGTCCTCATCGGGGGCAATTGGGGTAGCGAAGTAGTTTCTAATGAAATTAACCACCCTTACTTCGTTCCCGGGGCCTGTACTATGGTAACCTGATGACTGATATATATACACACCCAGTGTGAGTTGAGTCGCTTGTGTATTTAAAGGGGCACTTGTACTGGGATTAGTGGGGGACAGACTGAGGTGGACGCTCCTGATTGGCCGAGGCTAGAAGGGGCGTGTCCTATCAGTAAGGGGTCGGGTGTTGGTTCAGTCACCTTTGGAATGTAGTGGCGAGCGGACCTCAGTGCTGGATACCAATCATTATGGAGATGAAACCCTTCGTTTTTCTGTTGCAATTTTTTTTTTTTTTAAGATTATAAGCTTGCGTTTGACCACTGTCTCACCTGATGTTAAGCGACGACGCGGTCTAAGGTGGAGCACGCAAACTTAGAAGGAACCTATTCACTCGCGACTTGAGGTGACTATTGGGGTGCTTGAATATTTCGATGGCTTCTCGATGAAGGCGTGGATAGAAATGTGACGTGGTGGATAAAACCTTCGTGTTCTGAAATTGGATGATATGGTTGCCTTTTTCTTGGGTGTGTTCTGCTACTGCAGACTTGTCAAAATGGTTTAGGCGGCAATTTCGTTCGTGTTCCGAAATACGTGTCTCGATACTTCGTAGGGTAGTGCTCACGTAGACAGAGCCACATGAGCAGGGGATCCGGTAAACTCCCGCTGAAGATAGAGGGTCACGTGGGTCTTTTACTGAACGGTGTAGGTCACGTAGCTGTGTTGTGGGTTTAAAAATGGGCTTGATATTGTGGGTTTCTAGAAGTCTTCCAATGCGATCCGTGACGCCATAAATGTATGGCAAAAAGGCTTTCCCTAAAGGAGGTTGATTTTCCA
Organism: Apeira syringaria; assembly: GCA_934044485.1. Lineage (NCBI taxonomy): Eukaryota > Metazoa > Arthropoda > Insecta > Lepidoptera > Geometridae > Apeira > Apeira syringaria. Next base: position 15,695,575 of record OW203658.1, read on the forward strand.
CGTCCTGGTTTGTCGGTGCAGGCCTAGCCATGGGAAATCCTATCAGCCCTGTCGTTGCGAACTTTTACATGGAGTCTTTTGAAGAAACCGCTCTGGAATCAGCTACTAAGAAACCCAAGGTGTGGTTTCGTTATGTGGATGATACCTTTGTGGTTTTGAGTCATGGAGACACAGAGTTAGTAAAGTTCCTAGAGCACCTGAATAGCATCCATCCAAACATTCAGTTCGCCGTGGGGTACCGGCTTAGAATAGTACCCCCCCATGTCTTCCCGTGGGTGTCGTAAGAGTCGACTAAGGGATCACGTACCAGAAGGATGGGCAGCAGCGCCTTCTGAGACTCACATTTTGTACTGCGCTCGCCAACCCGCCTGCCAAGCGTGGTGAGTATTGGCAAACCCCCCCCCCATGTTAGTACAAAATATGACCAGGCCCCCAGTCCCCGGCAGCTCCGCTAAAGCTGGCTCCGGTAGCGGCCAGTGTAACGGTGGAGCAGGGGGTGCGAAGAATCCCCGGCAGACGCACGGCTACCACTCCCTCATTAAACGACCTCTGGCCCTGGTAACACATAACGTAAGAACTTTGTTGGTAGACGAGAAGATCGTCGAGCTGGAAGAAGAAATGAGTAAGTTACACTGGGATATCCTAGGGTTGTGTGAAGTCCGTAGAGGGTGAGGACACCATAACCCGTAAATCCGGTAACTTACTCTACTACCGGGAAGGCGACCAAAAGTCCCAAGGTGGTGTCGGATTTCTCGTTCGCAAGTCCCTCACTAACAACATCATCACCATCGATAGCGTTTCGAGCAGGGTGGCATACCTAATACTCAGAATATCAAGTAGGTATTCGTTGAAGGTCATTCAGGTATATGCACCGACCTCGAAACTCGGAACCGATGAGGAGGTAGAGGCTATGTATGAGGACATTAATAGGGCCATACATACCTCCAAGACCCATTATACTGTTGTTATGGGGGACTTTAATGCAAAGTTGGGCAAAAGAAGTGATGGAGAGTTGAGAGTGGGGCAATTTGGTTATGGACAACGGAACCCCAGGGGACAGAGGCTGGCCGACTTCATGGAGAAAGAGGGACTCTTTATGATGAACTCTTTCTTTCAGAAGCCGCCTCAAAGGAAATGGACCTGCTTGAGCCCCAACGGTTCCACAAGAAATGAGATCGATTTCATCATGACCACCAAGAAACAAATATTCAAAGATGTCTCTGTGATCAACATGGTCAAAACCGGTAGTGATCACCGCATGGTAAGAGGCACATTGAATATTAATGTTAAACTTGAGAGGTCCCGTTTGATGAAATCCACGCTCCGACCTCAAAATGTCCATATCCAAAACCCCGAGAGCTTTCAACTTGAGTTATCCAATCGCTTTGCTTGCCTTGAGAACTTTGCGTCGGTGGACGAGACCAACAACAGCCTTGTAGAAACTGTCCACGCAGTGGGGTCTAAGTTCTTCAAACCCCGCCGCACAAATGGACCTCAAAAACTCTCCAGCCATACCCTTGACCTCATGGCTGAACGACGCTCGTTGCAACTGTAATCATCCGATGATGCTGCGTCATATAGGCAGCTCAATAGACGAATATGGAAATCCTTGCGACACGACATCCGTACCTTTAATACAAATCGTATTAAAGATACGATCGAACGGAGAAAAGGCTCCAAAGTGTTTGCAAGAGACCGGTCTATTGGGCAAAGCCAGATGACTAAGCTGAAAAGAGATGATGGCAGTATAGCGTCGACCAAAGCAGAGGTGCTTGGAGAGATTGAGAGATTCTATGGACAGCTATACACTTCGGTCGCTAAACCTGTTGATAGCTTGGCCAAAGACCCAAGAGCCAAGCTAACCCGACACTATACCGAAGACATCCCGGACATCAGCCTGTACGAGATTAGGATGGCTCTGAAGCAGCTTAAGAACAACAAGGCGCCGGGTGACGACGGAATCACATCAGAGCTTCTGAAAGCGGGTGGCTCACCGATACTGAAAGTCCTTCAGAAGCTCTTTAATTCCGTTGTCCTCGAAGGTTCAACGCTGGAAGCATGGAACAGAAGCGTAGCGGTGTTGTTCTTTAAGAAGGGTGACAACACATTGCTTAAGAACTACAGACCCATTTCGCTTCTGAACCATGTGTACAAGCTGTTTTCAAGAGTCATCGCGAATCGTCTCGAACGCAGGTTTGATGACTTCCAGCCTCCCGAACAAGCCGGTTTCCGAAAAGGCTACAGCACCATAGACCACATCCATACGCTGCGGCAAGTTATACAGAAGACCGAGGAGTATAACTTGCCCTTATGTCTAGCGTTTGTGGACTATGAGAAAGCCTTTGATTCGATCGAGACGTGGGCGGTGCTTGAGTCTCTCCAGCGGTGCCGTATTGACCATCGGTATATCGAAGTGTTGAAGTGTTTGTACAATAACGCCACCATGTCGGTCCGAGTACAAGAGCAAATTTCGAAGGCGATTCCATTGCAACGAGGCGTGAGACAGGGAGACGTTATCTCTCCGAAACTGTTCACTGCCGCATTGGAAGACGCCTTCAAGCTCTTGGAATGGCAAGGATTCGGCATCAACATCAACGGCGAGTACATCACTCACCTTTGGTTTGCCGACGATATTGTGGTCATGGCAGAATCGATGGAAGATCTCAGCACGATGCTCGAAGGCCTCAACAGAGTTTCCCTAAGGGTGGGCCTTAAAATGAACATGGACAAGACGAAAATTATGTCGAATGCCCATGTTGCGCCCGCCCCAGTATCAATCGGAAACTCGATTCTCAAAGTTGTTGACCATTACGTATACCTAGGACACACAGTCCAATTAGGTAAATCCAACTTTGACAAAGAGGCCAATCGTCGAATCCAACTCGGCTGGGCAGCATTCGGGAAGCTCCGAGACGTCTTCTCGTCCAAAATGCCACAATGCCTAAAAACGAAGGTCTTCGAACAGTGTGTGTTACCAGTGATGACTTACGGAACCGAAACGTGGTCTCTGACTATGGGCCTTCTGAGCAGGCTCAGAGTCGCACAACGAGCTATGGAGAGGGCTATGCTCGGGGTTTCTCTACGTGATCGAATCAGAAATGAGGAGATCCGTAGAAGAACGCAAGTCACCGACATAGCCCAGCGGATTAGCGAGTTGAAGTGGCAGTGGGCAGGGCACATAGCTCGAAGAACTGATGGCCGTTGGGGCCAAAAAGTTCTAGAATGGAGACCACGGACTGGCAAGCGCAGCATAGGACGGCCACCGACAAGGTGGACAGACGACCTGACTAAGATCGCAGGCAAGGGCTGGATGCGGGCCGCTTCCAACAGGTCCTTGTGGAAATCAATGGGGGAGGCCTATGTCCAGCAGTGGACGTCCTATGGCTGAGATGAAGATGATGATGAAACATTCAGTTCACTATGGAAAAAGAAAACAACGGGGAATTACCATTCCTAGATGTCTTAGTATCCAGAAAGGAAGATGGTAGCCTTGGCCACCGGGTCTATCGAAAGCCCACACACACAGACCACCATCCTAGGCAGAAAATGTAGGTCATAAAGACCCTGGCCCACCGAGCCAAGAGCATCTGTGAACTGAAAAGTGGAAGACATAATCTATAATGTAGCTACTATATAATAGGTTTCCGCTGGATGATTGAGGTAAAGGGAATACTGTATTCGACGCGGGTGAAACAGCCCACATTTAAGGTGGACAATGATATATAACTAACAAAAAACTAGACCAAGTGCGGAGTGCAATTTTATAGCAGCATTTTTCCCTGACCCTTCGTATGATAAACTGAGCATACGTTCATTTACATATATCATAAACTAACAAGACATCATCATTATTGTACACTATCCATCTTCTGAGATAATTCAACAGTGATTCAAGACCAAATTGAACATACTCAATAAAAGCTGTCAAAATAGAATCAAGAAAATACTCTGAAAACTTCCCAAAAGTGGAAGACTAGTCTTATAATCTACTATTATATTAACTATTCATGAATCAAAATTGAAAAATATAACTCACGATTCATCACGATGACACTGGCAAGCTATTGATCTGGTGTTAAGAGCCTCAATAGCAGCTCTATCAAAAGCTTTAAACTTTAAAGACTGCACTGCATCGTGATCTTGTTTACAATTTTTTTTGTCACATCAATAACTTTCACATTTGATTCACCAACAGATTAAATTATCCTCTAAAGCACAAACTAATAAGGTATATTCTAGATAGTTGACAATTTTTTTGAACGCACAACATTCACTGAATTCCCGAGCCGCACGGATCGAAGCACAACACCGACGGTAAACTTTTTTTTTATATATACATACTGTCATACTTATAGCTATAGCGTTTGACCACTATCTCACTTGATGGTCAGTGACGTTGTGGTCGAAGATGTTATCACGCTAGACCTGGGATGCTTACTAGTGGCTCTCAAGAACTGTTACCTGAACACACTATGTGTTTGATGACAGTTTTCAAACTTGAGGGTGGTAGCTAGGCAGGCGGGTACTCGAAATTACCCTACCACCATGCTGGGAATTTGATAACGAGGTTACCTTCACCGGAAGCTCAAGCCGTTGTTGGGATCGAACCAGTGTCCGTCAGTTTAACAGCCGCCGTTCACCCCGCTGAGCTAGGTATAATCGCTTCATAAAGCATTCAATTCACGAATTCATAATGAAATGGAGCACGTAAATCGCCGATATAATGATTGTATCAACTATTGTTCAAAACTGACAAAGTCCGAGTTGGTCTATAGATTTCGTATACATAAAAATTACATGTATAAATCTATATTATGGGGCGTCCATTAATTACGTGAGGTGTTTTGGGGTCAAGCTGAACCTCACGCATTCTTACTTGGGGAGAGGATGCTCTCGACAAATTTATTATTAAATTAAATAAAAATATTTTTCGTGTGATTCTATACTACGTTCTTAATATTCTCATATCATAGACCTAAGCTACCTAAAATATATAAGCAAATTATTGTTTTAAATTAATCCTACACAATCAAGCACAACTAAACAGCTAAATCTCATCGCCAAAATTACCTTACGTAATTTAGACAGCATAGCTCTTATCGAGCGGATCCCTGAGTAGTTACCCGGTTGTAACTTCAACAGGGATAGCGAAATGATCGACTATGCAAGTTGGAGCATGGGCAGGACTATGGGGATGGAGGAGGTCCTCGTGGGGCGCAAGCCCCATGTCCAGCGGGTGACCTTCCTAGGGTAAACTGTACCGGCCAGGAACCCAACGAGAGAGATACACTTTTAGAGATCTTATGCATGTGGAGGGAAGGCACCCGGGTGCAGTGTACTGCGCTCAGACTGGAGTTAGTCGATCATAAGGGTAACCGGGCGGGCCCTTTGGTGGAGGCACGGCCTCGGAGCATGATCGATCATAAGGGTAACCGGGCGGGCCCTTAGAAGAGGCAAAGCCTCGTAGCACTAAACGTTACCTAACTAACATGCATTGGTAATGGTCGACCCATTGTTACACCCACGTGTCATATATAACATATATTCTTTGTCGTGTATAATTAATGTTATTATTAATCTGGGCACACAGTCATCACCGATGACATTAGGAGGCACGACACCAGTTTTTAGTTACTTACGTGTAAAGGGATACGTTCTACCGTTCACCTTCCTTTTTTAATATCATTATGTATCTATTGATACTAATATTATAAGTAGGTAATGTTTATGAGGTTGTAGCAATGATGTTTTACTAAAGATGACCTATTTATACTGCGTGGTGCTCAGATTTTGTTCCTTTACGACATAAACATGCGACAGATAATACGGTACAAATAATATAGAAAAGGATAGCTATATGTTTAGACTTGCGGTTGAAATACGCATCGCAATGAAAATTACTACAACTGACTTCATTTTGCCGCCTCAGTTTCCGCGCGCTTGTGCGACATCTACCTCATTTATACATATAATATCATTGGGTTGTAGGTGTTAAACTATGTATCTACCGATATCTGAACCGATACTTTAACCAATAGAAGGCAACGTAGGATCATCATCATCATCATCACCACGCGGGTGTAACCGCGGGACGCAGCTAACTTAATATATAATTAATAAATGTATTTAATTTTTGGACGTATAAATCCTGTATTACAAATTTAGGCATAGGTTAGGACTTAGATTAGTAATAGTACATTAGCTACTTACGATGAAATTAAGGTTTCAGCTGTTCAATAATATAAAATAGTATCACGAAGACGAAACAAATTTCGCTCTCTGATTAATGAAAAAAATTATTAAAACTTCTATTTTACGTGAAAGCCAAATGTCAAAGATTCCCGAGTATTTATTGGAATGAGTTTTTAATAATAAAAAAAAAATATTTTCAAAAGCTGCACTAAGTCTTCGAACAAGAATCAGCCTTATCCCTTTAATATACGATTTAATGATTTCGTCAATCCGTGGCGGTTAGATTCTTATCGTCCTAGGTTAAACTATAAGGACCATAGCATTTGGATCAGGGTGGGTAATCTGCCATCCAAATGCTATGGTCCTTATAGTTTAACCTAGGACGATAAGAATCTAACCGCCACGGATTGACGAAATCATTAAATCGTATACGAAAGGGATAAGGCTGATTCTTGTTCGAAGACTTAGTGCAGCTTTTGAAAATATTTATTCTTTTTTTTTTTTACTACTCGTTTTTTCACAGATCATTACATACATCTTACATTTATATACTCCAAGCATTCAACGAACGACAGATATTAAAAACTCATTCCAATAAATACTCGGGAATCATTGACATTTGGCTTTCACGTAAAATAGAAATTTTAATAAATTTTTTCATTAATCAAAAAGCGAAATTTGTTTCGTCTTCGTGATACTATTTTATATTATTGAACAGCTGAAACCTTAATTTCATCGTAAGTAGCTAATGTACTATTACTAATCTAAGTCCTAACCTATGCCTAAATTTGTAATACAGGATTTATACGTCCAAAAATTAAATACATTTATTAATTATATATTAAGTTAGCTGCGTCCCGCGGTTACACCCGCATGGTGATGATGATGATGATGATCCTACGTTGCCTTCTATTGGTTAAAGTATCGGTTCAGATATCGGTAGATACATAGTTTAACACCTACAACCCAATGATATTATATGTATAAATGAGGTAGATGTCGCACAAGCGCGCGGAAACTGAGGCAGCATAATGAAGTCAGTTGTAGTAATTTTCATTGCGATGCGTATTTCAACCGCAAGTCTAAACATATAGCTATCCTTTTCTATATTATTTGTACCATATTATCTGTCGCAGTAAGCATGTTTATGTCGTAAAGGAACAAAATCTGAGCACCACGCAGTATAAATAGGTCATCTTTAGTAAAACATCATTGCTACAACCTCATAAACATTACCTACTTATAATATTAGTATCAATAGATACATAATGATATTAAAAAAACTAAGGAAGTAACTAAAAACTGGACTACATACAACCACAGGCAATGTCACAACCAATTGTTTTAAGGAGAGCTAGAGCTCCATGTTTTGAAAGCAAATATCATTCTACGTGTCTGAATGTCCCATTATATTTGCCTGATTATATGAATATTTGATCCTTGCATGTGCTGCACAACTGCTGGCCCGATTGAGAAAAACAAAAAGGGAGCATGAAACTTATTTATGAGATCTACACTCGATAACCTAATGCTCCTTTAATAAATTATAATAGTTTAATATAAGGCATAAGGTTATCGTTAATACTACGTGTTTAAAAATGGCTAGTGTCGCATTTTACGGCTTAGAGCATCTCGGATTGTAAGATTGACAATAATCTTCAGTCATTATTTTAAGTGCCAAAAAATGAGCATATGAGTTGAATTGGCATAAAAATTAGGAAATAGCACAGTTATCTGAAGACTTAGATAAATTGTATAATTGCCTCACAAGTATCATAAATGCAATACACTGTATATATTACCTATTTTCAACAAATATATTTGTATTTAATGAGATGTACCTCTATAGTATTTTTCTATTTCAGGTAAAATATTTGCGGTTTTGTAACAGACAGATTCCAGTTCGATGCAGTCAAATTTAAAAAAATGAATTTCTATTTGTTTAAAAAACATTAACTTTAGTATGTTTATGCATTATGTATACTCACTTATAGATATACACATATTAAGCAAATTGTACCTCTACATTTACATTTTTTTTTAAACAATTAAAAGTTATTTTAGAAATACTTGACTTTTTATTGCCATGCAATGTGGCATTGAGTAGGTGTATATATATTATAGCTATGAGGATTTCTTATGCTAGAGCAAAAAGCCTGAATAAAGATTTTCCCATCCCTATAAATATCGATATCGATACTCCTGCATAATACACTAGAGAACAACACTAAAATCTGTCAAATATCGTGTCAGTGATCGCTACGGCAAAGTCCATAAGGACCGGTCCGTTCTTCGTGTGATTATTATCTATTTCTCTTCCTAATCAGTGGGCTGAGTATGTGTTCATTTCATTTTATCACTCTGTCCAACTCTGTCAGCTTAATCTATAGGTTTTATTTTGTACATTTTTTAATCTTTTTGTAGAAGGAATCGCATGTTTAATAAAGTTTGTGAATAAGGTTTTGCCTTCTGATCAGTGGAATAAGGCTTAATATCAAGTCGAAGACAGTCTGGTCTGCTGAGAGATATGGCCTCGGGTGGAGCAGCGCTGAAAGTGGAGGTAGATGCCGAATCGTGCTGCTTGTGCGGCACAGCCAGCGAAGAGCTGTACTTACCTGATGAGCAAGATGCTGTTGCGCCAATGCATCAGCCGCCGCTACGAGCTATGTTGCTACATCTCAACCACTCTAAGGTAACTTTAGGTTTATCATTTACATATCAACGATTCAGTACCAAATCCTGCTATCTACATTTTTTCAAATATTTTTTTTAGTCCAGATCGACTTAACAGGTGATGCTTCACCCTATGACAAAAACATAAAATTGGAATTGTAGCTAAATATTTTGGAAATTAATTATGTAAACCAATAACTGCTAAATGAAGATGCTCTAGAAAACATTTTGGTTCAACTTTTAGTCTACGAAACATCGATGACCTCCCTTGTGAAGGGGCAGTTGCGAATACCCCCTTTCTGATATTTAAATTTCTAACCTCACTACATTGATTTCGGGAGTAGGAAAGGGTGGGGGGGGGTGGGCGAGAGGATGGCCTTCCTTTTATATACACTCTAGGGGTAGGGCAGACAAGCACCAGGTGGAGTCGGGGTTGGCAGATTTATTTTTGTTATATTATTTACCTGGATAATATTTGTAGATAAAATAATGTCTGTGTTTTTTTAAACAACAAAAGACAAAATATTTTGATATTTCGAACAGACTGAAAACTATACCAATCACAGGATTTCACCAAATTTGTAATTTAAAAAAAGTATATATAGAATTATTAAAGTTGCAAAAGCTAGCTCAGACAATATCACACAGACATGCTGTGTGATTTTGTCTGAGCTAGCTTCATTGAAGTCTAAGAAACTTAACAATACCTAAATACATAGATGTGAGAAGCCATTCATAAAAAAAATATTAATATGCAATTACAACTTGAAGACTCGGGAAACACAGACTCAGGCAGTGAGTTCCACTCACTGGCAGTACATTTTATAAACGTGGAAGCAAATGCTTTGTGCTTAGTGGTGGTTTACCTACCATGTAGCAGTGGCGCATAGTCATATGTCTGCTTGACCGATGATAGAATGGAGATGGTGGAATCAAATTGTGTAATTCCAGTGCACATTCGCTGTATGTGTATGTGTTCCAATGTATTCAATAGAAAACCGATAGATAAGCAACTCTACGTCGGTCTTCAAGGCTCTGTAGCATCACTGGTAGCATCTCTCTGGTCGAACATAGGCTATGTTTGACCAGAGAGATGCTACCAGTGATATTTATGGCTCGCCTTTCTATAGAGTCTAAATCTTCAAGTTGTTATTTGGTATGTAATATTAAATATGTAATATTTATTAAATTAAACTCATTACATTGAATTAGGTCTAAATATTAACCAGACTATTACAAAATAGTATTTTAAACAAATATAAAAAATGTTTTTGAGACACTTGGGATTGTGGGAAAGCAATATAGGTACTTAAAAGAGAGATAATCCCAAATATGATGAACATAAGACAATGGCCTTCGAATATGAGCAAGAAATATACGACACTCTTCCCGCCCTGCAGGAACCATTTTCCGTAATCACACCATATGGAATCTAAGGCTGTGACCGCACTGCTACAATTCTCGATGATCCTGTGGGTTTCCTAAGCCCGAATTTGCTTCCGAAGCTTTAAACTTCTATTTTTTATTTTTATTTTATTGCACAATCGAACGTGCCTTGTCGCCGGGACGTTAGTTATGGCACTTAGGTGAGGGGCGCCTGGCCGACTCAAACAGTGATAGTGTAACCTATAACATTTAATTATAATTATTGTTATCCGAATATTATGTAAAATTTACTTGCCTAGTTTCATTTTAATCTATTATGTATAATGGTAATGTATGTTTGTATTTCTATTTCTAATTTTGTTGCAGACAATCCCCAGTGGAAAGTTGTGCAATGGCTGCATTCAAAAAACAATAGAAGCATATAACTTTAGCATGTCACTAGCATTCCCTCTGAAGGACCCTCCGCCGCTCAGTGAGAAGATCCGGACATTGAGGAAAAGGTATAAACTATAGCGAGGCTTATGCAAACTCTAAGCCCTGCGTCATCCCTGCGAGGGCGACGGCGGTCGAGTCGTCTCAGGTCGCGTCCTATGCTAAGTTTGCTAACCAGTGAGCAATTGACATCGCCCCAAACCACACGCGCCACTCACTCGCCGCGCCGAGGCCGCCGCGGCTCATATCTTATAAATATCTAAACTTCATAGTGTCCGAACTTCTTATAATTAATAGTGTGAGTGGGTTGTTTCCTTGCGCCTATCCACTATGACTGGTGCCCCACGTTGGGGTACGTTATAGTTCAGAGATAATTATTGCACTGAATTTATAGTTAAGTACATGTATAATAATAACACTGTTAAAATGTTAGTGAATTAGGTGCAATAAATATACAGTATGAATATCGTAGGCGCGCGGCCACACACGCGCGTTCCCGTCGGTGTATTGATGGTCACTACTGCTTACATATACATGGCGGTCGTCTATAATATAACTCCGGGAAGAGGGAGGAGCGGTGCTAGCAATGGTTACGCGCTATAAAACCTATTTAGTTAAATTCAAAGCTTAACCTATGCAAATATTGTGACTGTTATATTCAGACTTACTTTGAAATTTTATTCATATCTACATTTTACATAATTTTATTCACTAATAATTAATTATACAGTACAAACTACTTCAAAGGTTCAAAAATTTACCTTATTTAAAAATGTACTTATTTTATTGTTTGTACTTTATTGGCTTGGTATTATATATCCTTTTTAAATATATATATTATACTAGTGACCCGCCTCGGCCTCGCACGGGTAGGTATTTGATAAATACTTTTAAGATGATAATCAATGGTGACATATTGATGATTAGTAAACTGGATCAAGTCAGCTATTAAGTAAAACAATCTAAATTAAATGTACGAAGGTCGACTGCCTATGTTTAATTGCAAGGTATAGGATGGTCTATGCCAATCTCGTCTCGTCGTCTGTGTGCTTTGTAAGAAAATGATTATATTTACGTTCAAATGCTCAAGTAAGTGAAATATTTCCTTATGAAAAGTAAAGATATCTTGAACCCAGGCATACTTGATTAATAGAGACCCAGATTTGAAGTGGGTTCACATTGATATGATGTCCATGTCTCCTCTATAAACATTATTAGAGAAAATTGTGCTGTCAACTGTAGTTGTTCTCTCTGCTATGGTGTAAGATAGTGAAAATGGCTATGATATAATATTACCAAATGAGGTGCAAAACATCTTTTATCTTACATATAAAAATGAATGTTTATCTGTATGTCTTTTATAGAATCGTAAACTATGCATTTGATCGTGTGATGATCGTTAGCAGTTGTTGTGCATGAGCTAAAGAAGGTTTCTGAGTTGGTAAGACCAATTTTCGACAGATGGCGCCACTGACATTTCAATGTACGCTGTTAACGCCGCGGGGCGCAGCTAGTGATAATTAAAATGTATATCAATCAAAATTTTAGACTCCACGAGCTAACGCAGAAGATTGACGTGTTCATCGTAGTAGGAGGAGGAAGTGCTAATGGGGCATACAATGAGGAAGATATAATCATGGTAGACCGAGATGCAGTCGCTGCCGCCAGCCAGGCAGATGAAACAGAGATATTTCGGACACGGAACTTAAAGGGGGAAAATGTATACCAGTGCACCGTGTGTCCTCTTACATTCGAAGTATGTGTATAATACTATTGTTGTAGGTTTTTTGTACAAATTCCTTCTACGCCTTTTTGTTTTCACCATTATTACAACAATGAACTAGTTATACTCTCGCCCATTACAGGTATCCACCTGAATACAATTATATTTATGTGTGTTATCAAGAACTACTTAATCCCATTCCATAAGATTCAATAAACTTACATGGGCGATTGAACCCACGACTCGTTGCATCAGTTAGATTAGGCTAATGGTGATAACACTGCTAATGATAATCAATTGTCATTGTGTATGTTCACCGGTTTCTTCACCTCCATAAAATAAGTCATCCAGATAGACGTAACACATTTCAATTGCAGTGTAACTCAAAAACAGCTTCACCGATTTTAATGAAATTGAAATGGGAACACACGGGAGCACCACCAGCTCAAATAAAAAAAGTATCATCAAAATCGGTTCACCCAGTCGAAAGATCAGAGGTAATAAACATGAAAATAAAACATACGTATCGAATTAAGAACCTCCTCCTTTTTTGAACTTGGCTAAAAACCCACATTTGTTTTCTTCTTTATAAGTACACTGTATGCCTGTTCTGACAGATAATACCGACGTATTGTGATTACACGTCAAGTCAAGTGTATGTTTGTGTTACAGCGCTTGGGAGAGTTCCAGTCGCATACTGGAACTCACAGCGCCCAGTCCATCCACTCATGCTGGACGTGCGGCGCACAGTTCGCAAGCAGCGAGGCCGCGGCCTCACATCGAGCCTCGCATGGCGACCACTCCGAGCCACACTGCTACCTGTGCGTCGAGACATTCCCGGTGTGTGCCCTACACTGTTTTATGCTTATAAATATCTACAATCCTGGAGTCTTCAAGTCACGAGTGAATAGGTACCTTCTAGGTTTGCATGCTACATTCTAGACAACGTGATCACTTAACATAAGGTGAGACAGTTGTCAGACGCAAATAATAAGTAAAATATAAATAAAAATAAAATAAAATGTCTCATCACATGCGCAGCAGAAACTATTGATGATAGATAAAAAAAAACTAAAATATTAAAAACATAGTTTCCACAAAAAAAAACTCCGGGATACTATATGCCCAACTATTGCAGTTTCTAGATCTATCTAGATAACGACTTTTCACATTTTATAAGTTGATATAATTGCCGACTAAAATCAGACCAGGTAATCGATACCTTTGTATTCATTGTTATTTAAATAAATAATTTTGTAGTCTTCAAGACTGTTTCAATACCTGTACGTTACTTTTCGAATTATTTAAATCGGATACCCCATTCAGTAGATATTTGGAATTTTTAAGTGACAATCTAAACGAAATACTTATAGAAAAATAATCAGCGCTGCGGGCGTAGATATAATATATACTTTATCTATGGTAACGCAGCGAGCGAGGGGAATCCGAAGTGCCGGAGAGGGGCGTGCAGATGTATGAAATCGATAACCGCGCGTTTGAGACTGACATTGAATATTTTGACTTTTCATAGAATAATTAATTAATCGGCAGAGCCGAGACTGGCCTTGATTGAGATGATCGATTGGCCTCGATTGATTGAGTTCAGTCCATGGAACAACTTTCTCAATAATCTGCAATACTTTCTACGCCCAAGAACAACTTCAAATCATCTGCAAACATGAGGCATCTAGCCGACCTGACGACATTCTGCAAGTCATTAATCATAACCAAGAACTAAGTGGGCGCGAGCGTAGTGCCTTGACTCACCCACAGAACCTATCTCATTTAGTTTAGAATGGTTGCTTACTAAGGTACGTACTCAACACGGTTTGGAAAATATATATTTCAGGTGTTAATCTGATGACGATGGCAAATTTTAATAAAATTAAATCATCCACGGACACTTACTAATGCATATATATAATGGAAGGAAGCTGTATCAACTTATTTTTATAATCCATTTCTGAAACAGGATAATCTATGCCATTCATATGATTGTTCTTCGTAGATCTTCGTACCCCGAAGCCATGTCGTCGGGCGCCTGTCAGTTGAGATTTTACCTGCCTCCTGATATAACCGTTCAGAATAGCGTAAAAAACCTTCCCTAATTTTGACAGTACAGCTAAATGCCCATAATTTTGCAGAGCTTAGCGGCGCTGCGACGGCACGAGGCGCTAGGCGCGTGCCCGACGACGTGTCCGGCGCGCGCGTGTGGGTACGAGGCGGACTCGATTCGCGCGCTGCGGGAGCACGCGGCGCGCTGCGAACGCGCAGCGCTGTGCGCGCGCTGCTTCCGCGCCTTCCCCTCCGCCGCGCTGCTGCACGCGCACGCACCCGTACACCTTCACGCGCGCCACTTTCTTTGCGGGTACGACGGCTGCATCCTGCGCTTCGCTACCAGGTCTGTGCTCTGCTCTTACGCTCCTCTCTAACGGCCTAGCGTCCCCTCCGTCGCCGGACGACCTCCTTCGGGCACGCAACTCTTCGCCGGCTAGTTCCCAGTTCTTTTTTAATTATTATTTCCTGCCCCTGTGTTCGACGGATACCGGTTTACACCAGTTTCACGATCGTAACTGTGAATAGACATTTACATATCTTATACTTAATTACGATTTGGGGGAGGCATCTCGCATGCAGGAGATAGAGTACCATCCCGAGACTATCGGTCCGCTGACAGCTCACTAACCTGTTCAGATCTTAAATTATCACACTCATAATTGACCATTACGTTACGCGAGAATCAGTTTTGTAATACTTGTGATCGTAATCGAAGAAGGGTTCATCGTTCGATTATTAGTGTGTACAGCCTCGATACATACTAGAGTTCAGAACCTGGAAATCCCGGTACCGAAAGTACCTGGAAATCCCGGTTCTTTTTACAGCCAGAACCGGTTCTTGAAAATGATTTCGATTGTTTCGGAACTCGATGTGATGGTATATGATGGTATAGAAAACAAAAATATTGTTTTCTAATGCACGCAGCATTACTAGGTTACCGATTGTGGTAATATCTATTCTTTCGGCGATCAATAGAAATATGTAAGGGAAGAGGGGAGAAAGAAAAATCATCACTGCGCGCGTTTTTGATCGGGGTATCCCAATCCTCTAATGATTGATCTATGGAACACAGCAGTGTTGGTCCGTGTGTGAGCTTGTGTGTAAACACATTCCAGGAGCGGGCTTGTCGCGCACATCCGCAAGTGCCACGCTGAGCTGCCCGCGCCGCCCGCTGTAGGGGACCAGGACCAGCACCAAGACAAGGACCACCAACAGCCAGTCCCGTGTCCGCACTGCACCAGGACGTGAGTCTGTCTCTACGCTCATATCTATTTCTACACGTTTCAATCGCATCTACCTCATCGATTTATTACATGATCGAAATCGAATAGAATAGAATGTAGCATCATTAATTGCTAAGACATACAAACTTACAAAAGTAATGGCGCTCATTATGATTTCTAGGAAATCTTACTTCTATTCAATTCTTCCGTTTCTTTAATATAGCAGTAGAAATTAAAAGTATACAAGCGCGGGTATTTCATGGAATGAAATGTTATTATAGACCCTGAATTGCGCTCATGAATGAGTTGATTTTGATTGCATTTGAATGCAGCAAATTAAATGCATTTTCATTCCGGAGAAGAATGTGCACGCTACTGCACCAATGAAATTGCCGTATATGTTCGAGTACTTACGATGCTCATATACTTATGTTCAACCACGGCGATTTAATACCAGGCGCTCGGTAAACAATTAAAATAAATTGCTTCTTGTGAATATAGTTGTAAATATTGGTACAAATTCTCCGCTTTATTTGCCATAAACTGGAAAACAAAACATTTCGTTTTCTTTTTAATATCCCACATTAAATTTATTTCGATTCGTTAAAACGTATGGGACCGGGCAATGCCGTCTAACTGAGGAAATACCGAACAGAATTGGAGAGCGATGCGAGAAGTCCTGACACAGTATACGCACGCGATTGATTCCACGTGCCCTATTATTTAATTATTATTGTCGTCGCGATATTATATCCATGTATTTTATTTCGTTTCATTCTATACTGTGCCACAATTGCTAGAGCTAGGTTCAATAACAGACCGAGTCACTGTGGGAGTTTTTAAAATCAAACAAATCGGTCTGCCATGTTTTCCGCCTTCCAAGTCTGTTGCGATCGATGGTGTTGTCAATGAAACTATCGCAAATGTCAATCAAAACTTAATTTCGGTCACGAACTTGCTGAGTCACCGCGAAAAATTGTTTTGACACTTTCGCGGTATCGATCTCAGTGCAAAATAATATTTCAATGAAGAGGTTCAATGAAAATTAGAAAAGTATTAGTTATCATGTCAGCTTGAAAACATACAACTAGTTAATACTTACATGGATCATACAGAAAATTTGTTAATTTGCACCGTGACCGCCTGCCGGGGGGCTCCGGCGGTCATCGGTACGTACGCGACATTATGCAGATACATAATGTCGCGAGAACATAATCTGTGCGGTCATAGTTCGGGTGGGGGTGACCGCCGATTATAGCTCGGAGGCCACACTACGACGGCGACGTTCCCGGTCCCGGGTGGCAGTCATCGGGTCACGCGGGAGGCTCTCAGCCGACATTGTGGCAGTCACGAACCGGCATATCCGTTGAGCCGCGTCCGCCCGCGTGTTGTACCATACACGTATTTATTATAAATGAATCGCTTTCTAATGTTTGATCGTTCCGTTTCAGGTTCGCGACAGCGCCGGCCATGAAGCGGCACGCGCGCGTACATAAAACCGAAAATAAAGTAAACCGACAGGTTCGTTACTCATACTAATATTATAAGGTTTTGCACTGAATAGGCTCCGAACCTACTGAACCGATTTGAAAAATTTTATCATTGTTGGGAAGCTACACTATCCCCAAGCGACATGGGCTATATTATACTTTCAAAAAAACTATGGATCCTTGTAGTTTTTAATATTGACATTTTTTACCCGTGCGGAGCCGGGGCGAACCGCTAGTACATTATATAATATTAGATGTGCAATAAGCAACGAGACGGCCACGTTACGTGCACGATAGAGTCGCGGCGATATGTTTGAAATGTATGTTGTTCGGTGAGTCATGAAGGCGACGCGGACGGTTGACCGTTCAAACTTAGGGAACGTACCCATACGTACGTGACCCGTTCAGAGGGGTGAGGGGGTCTTCTAAATACTACGCTTGATTACAAGGCGGGGGGAGGGTTTAGGTTTTTTTGTTTAGGTTAGGTTTTTTCAGCTATATACAATACTCAAAAGATACATACACGTTCACACTCCCAGGCCCGTATTTTTTGAACCACATTATTATAAGTATGTGCGCATTCTTTTTGTCTGTACGAAATGATTTTAAACCATATTTATGATTCATCATTATCTCAGCCATAGGACGTCCACTGCGGGACATATGCCTCCCCCATATAGTATTTATGATTACTACGTGAAATCTTGAGGGGGGGAGGGGGGGGGAAGGGGCATAAAAACTGTAAAAAAAAATTGGGTCACGTAGTATGGGTACATTCCCTTACCTCTGAAGCCGATCTCTCGCTCGCGCATTTCTCTATTTCTCTTCTCACTTTGCCTATTATCCATATTAGGCTATGTCGTCACTTAACATCAGACGGAACTACAATTGTCGAACATTAGCTTGTACTGTTTTAGAAACGCCAGTAATGCATGAGATATATTGTTTTACACGAAAATTTAGTATGTATATGTTGCTTATTTGATACCTATCCACAAACGAGCCGGACGCGAGTCTTCCATATTCAGAATGTGTGTTATCGGTATCACATGTTGTGTGTTTGTAAATTTATATGGAAATACTGATGAGGTCCATTTCGATATATATATCCACTGTGACTCGCGGTTTCACCTGCGTGGACTACGGGTTTCCCGTTACGCAGTTGTCCTACGGGAAACATACTTTTACAGGATAAAAAGTAGCCTATATCTCTCTCTAAGGTCCCATCCATCTCTATACCGAAATTCATCATAATCGGTTCACCTGTTTAGGCGTGAAAATGTAACAGTTACCCCCTTACTAATAAACGTTGAATAAGCTGCGAATAGTAATTCAGTGTTTTGTTCCGTTCTTTCAACGTCAAACTGTCATATAAGCGACAAAGACAAAACACTGAATAACTATTCAGAGGTTATTCAACGTTTATAAGTAAGGGGGTTACATTCACATTTATAATATTGTTAGATTTTTGTTACCTTCTAGGCTTGCATACTACATCTTAGGTTGAAATTTACGAAAATTTAAAGTTCTGATTATGAATTAACCGTCGGTATGGTAAAAACTGTTTGACCGACGCGGACGGTTAAAATATTATCGGACGTTTTACATTTTGGTGAACTCCACACTTAGACCGCGTCTTCACTTCATCAAGTGAAACAGTGGTCTAACGTAAGCTTATAATATTAAAATATATAATTATATTCGCCTAGGGTTTTTTGACCATACGCAGTACAGAACTTAGTAATATTCCAATGACATATATTATAATAATTCGGCATTTGAATAAATAATAATAACATGATCACTCAGTACGAACTATATTCTACAGAATACTTAGGGATACCTACGGTTTCTATATTCCAGAATTAATTACTAACAAGCTACCCTCCCATCATACTGCGCTCGCCAACCCGCCTGCCAAGCGTGGCGAGTATTGGCAAATCCCCCGTATATGGGGGAGGCATATGTCCAGCAGTGGACGCACATGGCTGAGAGAAGAAGAAGAAGAAGCTACCCTCCACATACTAATTATATGAAAACATTTCAATCTACACTCAACTCATTCTATATTCTATTCATTAATTCATTCTATATAGATAGATTTTCGATTCTATATATATTGTCTGTTCTATTCATCTTAATACACTATACACGGCTATCGACCGGCAGATCGAGTGCGATGTTTATATCGTCTTGGCTTCTGTATATATAATATTGCTCGCATATCGTGGTAACGAATAACAGCCATGCAGCTGTATGGTTGGGTGTATGTTCCAGGAGCAGATGGAGTGGACGGAGGGAGAGGAGTTGTGCGGGAAGGTGGAGTACCTCGAGGTGGAGGCTCTCGAAGATATCGACGATATGATGTGATCTCTCTTACTTGCCTCTGCCTAGTTATGTGTGTCTACACAATCCTGTTTAGGTATGATCGATCGGCGGTCGATTCGTAGAAGTAAAAGGAATACATTATTAACAAATATATATTTTAATTTGACAACACAAATTACGTTTAAGTGTATTTTCATTTGTTTTGGAGGAATTTGTTTCACAACTCGACGTTATACCAGTAATTGGAGCGTGTGATGCGCTCACAGTCGAAAGCTCTGCGGTGAGAGCGTCGGCTGTCAAACTAACGGACGCTAGTTCGATCCCTACCAACGGCTTAAGCTTCCGGTGAATCAAATTCCCAGCATGGTCTTAAGATACTTCCAAATGCCCGCCTGGCTAGCTATCACCTTCAAGTTTGAGAAACTCACCGAACACATAGCGTGTTCAGGCAGCAGTTTTAGCCAGTAAGTATTCTAGATCTAACGTGATCTACGACCACATAGTCATTGACCATTTAAGTGACACTGTGGTCAAGTCAAATCGATACAGTATATAAAATTCAACACCAGTCGCAAGAACATAAACGAACAGTTTCACCGATGGTACGAAGTACATGTGTTATACAGCGAAGATTTTTAGCTACATGCTCGCCTTTTCGTTGTCCAATATAAAATATACATTTATATAGTTCCGACAAATTTTCCGCCTGCTCACTGTGATGTTTCTCTAATTTAAAATAACTCTTAATACGTTTATTATGAGAGCTAAATCACTGTACACTGTACATTCTAGCCTCTGCAACTTCTAGGAACAAAGAGCGCGGCAGCCAGAAGCTTGTTTTTCAGTGGACTACAGTGCAGATAGACACACTGACAAACGTCCAAGGTGTTTTATTTATTTTATTCTTGTGAAAACATAATAAATTGAACAGCAAATAAACATGAACATTTTTATTTAAAAAAGTTAACAAGATAAATACTAACAAGTTATAAATAGTCAACAATAATAATACCAGCGTATTTCTAACATATTCACTAAATACTGATTAGAAAAATATTAAGCACATTCTTAACATTTCCTGACAACACCAGCAGACGTCGGGAACGAGTATTCTTAGCATAACAATTCCAGGCGGCCAGCTTTCACCGGCCGCCTTTTGATTCTGCACCTCTCAATAGCGACTGCTGTGTCATCGAACTCGCCACAGGAACACGTTCCAGGATTCATCGAACCCGAATTATTTATAAAGATATAGATTAAATTTAACTTATTTAATTTTTTTAATTAAATATATAGATTAAAGAAAGGAGCATCGGTGATAACTTCAATATTCTAAGCTGTATCTACTGTAGCTATTCAACAATTGTCGCGAGCTCTGTTTAATCGACAGGGACCGGTACAATTCAGGAAAGCAAGTTCAAGTTTGGGGAATGATCGATTTGGAAATATAAAGTAAGAGAAGTGTCCGAGTGAAGTCGCGCGTGGCAGCGAGAGTTGTACCTCGCCTTCGTCGGCGTCATTAGGCGCGCGTAGGCGCTGGCGCTGGGGGAGAGCGGCAGATGACTGCCACGCGCCGCAACCGCGGGATGCGCACCCCGCGCCACCAGCTCCCCTCCCCCTCACCCTCCGCAACCGCCCCCGTCCCCAGCACCGCGTGCGTGAACTGGTACCGGGACACGCCGCTGTACATGGAACGTGCGACGGTTCACAAACGGCGTAAACGACGACATTAATACATATACAATGATTGATCGATTCTGTCAATCTCTGTAGAAATATTCAAAAATTTGAACTGACATTAACACTCAAAAAGTGTGAAATAACTTATTGAAGTTGATACCATGCGCACAATATTTTGATAAGTTACTTTTGAACTATCATGGTACCGACTTCAATAAGTTATTTCACACTTTTGAGTGATGAAATCGGTTCCATTTTTGGGTAAAATGGTTTTTTTTCACTCCTAACCGTTACCGTTTCGCTTCGAAACAATCGTAGCAAACGAACGATCGTTAATTCGTTCGACGGATACTCGATATACATCGATATTTAAAACGCCTTCCTTGTGTTTGGCGTAAGTGTGGACTCAGGGTGCACTCATTTTAAGTTTCGCACCTCGGGGGCTCCGACTTCAGGACTTTAGCCTTCGAATCCCGATCGGGGCAAAATACCTTTGTGCGAGGAAAATAGATGGTCGTTCTCGGGTCTCAGACATTCATGTATCGTGATCGTGTGCGTCTATACCTCCCGCGACACATGGTAAACAAGTGCGCGGGGTGAAAGTGAATGCGATCGTTCGTTTGTTTGCTTGTAGCGCATGTACACAGACACGAGTATAGACTAACCTCATGATGTAGAGCGCCCGGCGCTGCAGCAATGCCCGCAGCGTGCGGTGCGGCGCGTCGGAGTGCTGCAGCACCATCACGGCGCTGGATGCCAGGCACAGCCCCGCGATGGTGTCGCCGCAGAACTGCCGGGTGGACGCTATTTACCCTACGAACGGCTGAAGCCCGAGCGCCGTGACCTTGTCGGCAACGACCTACGGAGAGACTCATCTCGCGGTATCTCTATACGAGGCTGAAAAATCCTATACGAAGGTCACCGAAGACGTTCTGGACCATCGTTGAGTAGTGAAGACGAGTGGATACTTTTCGATCCAACAGTGAAACGACGTCCTAGAGGCGAATGGTAATAATGAAATTTTTATTACGTATGCTAGTTTTAACCCCGTTCCTGATGACGTAACATATAGAGAAACGATTTGTCATAGAGACGCGTTTTAACAGTACCAAATTTTTTTTTTGCTTTACCTAATATGCGGAGTTCTCGTTTTTGACACCTTAGTCCTTGAATAAAAATAAATGAATACTTTTCCAGGTTCGTGATCGATGGGAACTTTTCAGCATTAATTAATAATGGTGTCCCGAAAATTAATACCAATTTTTAGCCACGTACATAATGCAGACTCAATACTCAATATATTTATTGCAATCATATATTCATACATTCAGGTGTCTTAAAAGAATATGTTAGCTGTACAAATGACCCTGTAAGAGTATAGCAATAGAATGCAGATGCGGACCGGTTAATTAGATTGATATGGTGACATTGTATAATACGTAGAAGGCATCTGCGGCTCTCACCCGGAGTGCATCGACGTGCGGCTTGATGTGTCCTCCGGGCGCCAGGTCCAGCACGTGCGCGTGCGGGAGCGGTGCGCAATCCGGGAACGCAGTCTCCTTCACGCGCCGGATGATCGCCTCGTTCTCCGCCCTCCACTGGGAACGCTCCGTCTCCCGATACCCTTGGATAGCCTATGAAACCCGACCGTGCACCGTATCAGTTCTCGAAGAGTGCCGAACTATCGCTTTATATATATTATACAGGATACGTAGAAAAAAGAAGAAATATTGAATATAGTTATTACATACATTTTTTCTTGGATAAACATTTGTGCCCTACATATGCATAGTGTCGAATAGTTTATCTTTGAAGATTTACTGTTTGCTACCTACATGTCTAATAAACTTACAAACAATCATGAGAATGGTTTATGCAGGTTAATCCTGATTGAACAAAAATTTATTTAGTTTGCTAAATTATTATTGAACATCCATATTTTTGGGAATTAAGAGTGCGCTAGAACTGTGTAATTAAATAAGTCTAAAAATTAATACGCATCAGAATTTGTCCCGCCCTCTCTATCTCTAAACACTCAAGCCGGCTATTGTATTTGGCAACAGCGACAATTAATTTTCTTGTAATTGTCATTGCAGTGACATCTAACAAGCCTTATTTCAAACCTCTTACTCAGTGGTAGTTCCAAGCTAACCATCCTTAGCAGTTTTTTAGATAGTGACGTCATGCATGCACTTTGTAGAAACTTTATTTTCAAATTTTACCCACAAGTGTGTGGAAGTGCTGAGGTACATTATGTATTCTGATATGCAATATGTCATCTGCTATGCATAGTTTTGTATTACTTACATTGTCCCAATGGTCAAACTCATATCGCATCTTCTTGAGATAAGGGTCAAGTTCACTAAGTATGGAAGCTTCCTCCTCCTCGGATACAAAGTCTGGCAACACTCGCATATCACGAAGAGCAGCAGCTTGGAGCTCAGGCTCTTCTTCAGGACTCCATGATGGGCCTATTTCAACCAGTGAGGGATCACCTGCATTGGAATATTTATTTTATTATATTGTATTTATACTCAAAAAACAAATGGACCTGTAAAATCATAATGTGATTTTTTTATGAAACAAACATTATTGACATAGCAAACTGAAGTTTTTATTGGCAGCATATAGGTAAATTGGAGGAAATTTAACCCATTAATATTATTTTTTATTACACAGACCCCCGCACTAGGATTCCCTGTGTCGTGGGAGGCATGGGCACACACTATCACAACACAAACAACCAAGACCCGGGACAAACATCTACACTCATCGCACAAATCCACCACTGCGACCATATTTCGTCACATGTATAGCTATAGCATTGCAGGGCTATGTCCAGCAGTGGAAGTCTTATGGCTGAGATGATGATAATAATGATAGCTCTGGTAAGAGATTCATTGAATATATCAATATTCAATGAATCTCTTACCAGAGCCCTCCATAAATTAGTAAGCCTTTTTTAAATATTGACGTTAAGAGTCAACCTGGTCTAAGATGGAGCATGCAAGCCTAGAAGGCTACCTAGGCATCAATTTACTTGTGACTGAACTGTGAAGACCGGCATTTATATCACAAGTATAATATCTTATTACTACCTATCATTGTGCCTCTGAATTTGCCTGCATATGACAAACTAACATGCTTACTATAGTCATTACACACTGCATGTATTTGTTACTGAGTAATGGGTACACCATCCAGTACCATGTACTGAAATGTTACTTAGTTTGATTCTTTATGCATGATGGAATGCAGTGTTATTGTGATATATATTCTCACAGATAAAATATTCAAAACACTAATTGTATTGTAAATTCTAGTTTCTCATCAGGTTGTTATGATTATTAAATTAGAGTTAATTTGTAGTTGTAACTAATTTAAATATAAAATCAAATTAAATTTAGATTTACATATACACAAGTCTGGTTCAAAATATGGAAATGTTAAAATATGTACAGTACATAGCTAGGTTACTTATATGTCACATATAGGTATGTGTTTTCTACAAATTACAAAATGACCCGAGGTCTACATCATACCATACGCAATACAACTTAAGTTGTTGCTCTATGTAAATATAAAAGAGTAACATGAAGTAATATGTACCGTGCAGTTGCATAGTTTTTGCAAGATTAATGAAAGCTAAAAGAAATTCTATTCTGACTTTTTCTGAGAACCAAGTAGCAAGGAATTAACACAGATAAAACTCACAGTGGTAAGGGTACAGGCCATATTCTTGTAAGACCTTTAACTATGCCGTAAATGATAGTATTAAAAAAGCTATTGGATTTTGTCGACTGAAGAGCAGACTCTTCACTCAGTGATGTATGCGAATTTGCACCAGTTAGGTAAGTTTATAGTGTATTGCCAGTGAACTGCAAGGATAATCTTCATAAGGTGACCTGGACATGAACAGGAGTTCATACTCTACACGGTCTTTTGACTACGGGAGAGCAATATGCTCAGGCTGCTAAGAATAGTTCGTGATGAACGAACTCACCCAAAGCTTTTAAAGAATTTCCTTCCGCGAGTATAGGTTCCTTGCTCAGATTCCGTGAGAAGTTATAGTAATATGTTTTTAGTTTGCAATTTCTCAAAAAATTAAATGTTATCATGCGCATTTTCAATGCAATATTCTATTTACCTAAAATTAGAGGTTATTTTTTAATTCAAAACAAAGTCCACAGAACGGACTGCATGAGCATAGATAAGACGAGACCGATAGCTACGCAGAAACGTCCGTTAGCATGTTGGCAGCGTTGGCTCAATCTGTCAAAATAATGCCTAAAACTCTTATAACTAATCTCATACTGAGATATAAAGATAACAAAGAACAAAACTGAGGCCTTACTATCAGCTTTGTAAAATCCATTCAAGTTCCGAGCAGTTCTAAAACCTGGCATAAACATGCCAGAGACAACAATAACCGTTCGAACCGTTCTTATAAAAGAGCGTAATGCCGTGGTGATGGACTTTACACTTAGCGGTTTAAGCCAGGTTTTAGAACTGCTCGGAACTTGAATGGATTTTACGAAGCTGATAGTAAGCAGAACTTTAATGACAGTCTAAAGACAATATATCGAAATAAATTTAAAAGTTAACACTGATACAGCTCTTCTATGACAAGTATCGAAATGTTTTTTTTTTTTTCAACAAACAACTTCAGCTGGACCAAGGAGGTTGCAATGAAGTTTTTCTATACTCTGTGGACGCGGCCAAACACGCATGCGCGACCAGCAAATGAATTTTGGCGCTAACGGCTAAACGTTTACAAATAAATTCAAACATAGGTATGCTGTGACTTTACGTAAATATCTATTTTATGCGATTAGATAAAGTAGGAAGTGTATGAAACCGCACAAAATTTGGTCGTAAATCACTCGTGTAATGTTATAAAAAAACTCTCCTATGGCTCGTTTTTTTAACTTACGTCGTTTTTTAAGAACCCTTATTATACAGTTTCATAAACTACTATTTTGTGTATATTCGGCAGATCTCAAAATAGGTGGTAAAAAATGATGTTTTACTAAAGATGATGTATATTCATACTGCGCGGTGCTCAGATTTTGTTCCACAACGACATAAACATGCTTGCTGCGACAGATAATACGGTACAAATAATATAGAAAAGGAAGGAGACTTGCGCTTGAAATATGCGTCGCAATGAAAATGACTACAATTGACTCAGTTGTGCCGCCTATATATAAACATATAAT
The DNA here is from genome assembly GCA_934044485.1 of Apeira syringaria. Taxonomy (NCBI): domain Eukaryota; kingdom Metazoa; phylum Arthropoda; class Insecta; order Lepidoptera; family Geometridae; genus Apeira; species Apeira syringaria. The sequence continues at coordinate 15,721,979 of OW203658.1, forward strand.
ATCATTGGTGGTAAAGCATTTTTTAACCTCCTACCCCACCCCCATTTTATAACGCGATTTTAGTATTTTTGTTTGAACAAGTAGGTTTTATCGGTCGATCATTGAAATCTTGTTTCACTTTGACATTTCGGATTGGCAGGACAACGTTTGCTAGTTTTGTTTTTGGTTGGAAAAAAAAAGTTAGTTAAAAAAATAAATGAGACACATAAAATAAAACTTACAAAAATGTGTGATACTCATCGGTTCCATCATCCAGATGTTGTAAAAAAACACTTATTAGTAAAAAATTTTTTTTTTTTTTTATAGTTTAAAAGTAACTATTAATATCAAAATATTGTGCTCATGGTACCGACTTCGACAAGTTGTTTCACACTTGAGTGTTGAAGTCGGTTCCATATTTTGGTAACCTTTTTTTATTACTCTTTTTAGTGACCTTTGTTACTCATGGGATCAATTGTCATTGCGGTGTAGGTCCGATGTCTTCATCCGCTACTATAATATCGTCTAGGTATAAGCACGCACTTTTCAGTTATTGGATTGTAACTCAAAAAACGCTTGTCCGATTGAAATTAAATGAAATTTAAATGGGACCACACGGAAAGCAGCAGTTTTCAAATAAAAAAGAACGATCAAAATCGGTTCACCCAGTCGGAAGTTATGCGGTTTACAAACATAAAAAATAAAATAACCTACGGGTTGAATTGAGAACCTCCTCCTTTTTTTGAAGTCTGAATTATGGAGAATCGTAGACAGTGCTATATCATAAGAAGCTTCAAAAATCTAAAAATCAGTCTGTTACCTGAGACGCCAACTCGTCTAGCACTTGTTTCATCCGGAAATATGAAGACGGTGCAATTTTTTTTATAATATGTTGATAATTGCTGCAGGAAAACGGGAATTTCATGCGTGACAAAAAATGGAGTCAAAAAACAATAATGACATATATTGAATACAATATTCAATTTATACAAGAAATATTAATAACTCTTAAGGTAAAGTATTAAATAGGTAGGTACTTTATTATTGAAATTTCCTTTAATTTATTTCAAAATTAAAATAATTAAGTTTTATATAAGAAGAATTAAGTTTTATGTAAGAACTACAAATAAAATTTGAAATTGAATTACTTTTTTACTAAAATACTTGTTTTTATTCATAAAAACATTTCCCTGTGTGTTTACAACAGTCCCCTGTCACGATTTTGGATACAATCGTCTACAACTCCAAAACCAGGACGTAAATATGTAGGCTTTTTAAAGAGATATTTTTATTTTTATATTGGCCTTCATTTTACTAACAAACATTCTCAACAACTATAAAATATGCTTAGGACAGTCATGTATGAGCGAGTTTCCAAATAGCAGAGAAACACCCGAATATATTAGTTTTTCTTTAGTAGTTTGTTTGCATTGAAGAGGCTCAGAAACTCCGGGACGAATTTCAAAAAAATGTTTCACTGTTGGGAAGTATCTATATCATATCACTATATCACTATCCCCGGGTGACAAAAGCTATATTATATTATCAAAAAAATTAGGGATCCTCATAACATTTAATTTTGAAATGATTTACTCGTGCAAAGCCGGGGCGGACCGCTAGTAAAATATAACTGTAGGTACTCAGAAAAATATCACTAAAGTCCGAACTGACATTGCGTTACACTCGATTGCATTGTATGGGTCTCGCCTGGATAATAACGAAATATTGAAGACCCCTCTCACCTTGACCGAAAAATGATATATCAGCGCAATTTTTCTTTTATTTACCTTTTACAAATAAAGTACTACTACATACTACGCCTTTTATTTGTACAGCCACTTTATAGCGCACTTAAACATTAAGCAATACTGATCAAATGCAAGGGAATAAAATAAAATATTTCGTTACACTCTTGTGCGTTGGTACTTGATACATACATACATACATATGTAGGTAAAATTTTCTAGTATTATTTCGTGTGAAAGCAAATTGCAGCTCGGAGTGCTCACAGTGTGTTTGCTGGGTGCTTTTATTACAAAATATTAATTCAGTGATATAATTTCGTGTCGATTGACTCATTAGGCTTTCTTGGAAATGTTGTCGACCACCTACCTACCATCAATAATTATTCTAAAAGATGGGATGAGACAAGAGTTTTAACATTTGACACCATCTTCAATACCGTAGGAGTGCACTACAGTAGGTATAAAGGTAGCCTACGGTAGTTGTAGCCTGCCCAAAGAAGCAGGCTTCCTTCTAGGAAAATGCGTGCCTGTGACTGAAAGACACGACCGTAGCACCGCTTATATGTTTACCAATTCTTTGATCGTTGTGGTTAAATTAAATTAAATTATGTTTTTTACGAGTGCGTGATCCTGGTGGTGGGAATGGTGAAACAACTTAATATTGTTAAACTGTTGGATTCGAATTGAAAAGGAATTTGCAGACTGGGATGTTGACTAAGAAGAATTCACAGCAGCAGCTGTGAGTGAAGTCACGTAGGTGTCGCCGACGTGAATCTTATGGGTGAGTTTTTAACTAAATTTTTGAGGGCTTCTGCTTACTTAAACATTCTCTAAAGTTTTATTCATTTGACGTCGCGCTACCTCGAACATCTAAAGATACACGTACCTACATCATGCGAAAAGAATTACCGTTTTAATATCTTTATAAAAGATAAAACGACATGGCTGTTTGAGTTAAACTTACTTTAGGTTTAAGCATCTATCTAGCTCCGTACTTTTCTTTATACTTTGCTATAGCTCTCGGCTTCGCACGGTTACATTATTGAAGTTTTAGTAAGGATTCCAAGTTTTTTCGTGTCTATAAAATAAATGAATATAGCCTATGTTACTCAGAGATAATGTAGAGTTCTAATGGTGAAAGAATTTTTGAAATCGGTCTAGTAGTTTTTGAGTTATCCGTTGCAAGCATACCTACAAACTTACCATATAATATTAGTGTAGGTGGATAGATCTAGCGTTTGACCACAATCACACTAATATTATAAATGTGAAAGTTTGGATGGATGGATGGAGGAGTGTTTTTTTTACTCTTTCACACTAAAATAAATTACTGAAGAGATTTGGATGAAACCTGGCACAGAGATAGTTCATAGCCTGGAATAGCACATATGAGGCTATATATAGCGATTCCCGCGGGATAAGCAAATAATTCTAAAACCTGTTTTTCCTTCCCGCGGGGCGTAGCTAGTAAGTAAATAAATACCACCTCTCTACGTTAAAGCATGCGTATATATGTATTTTTTTTTAATTTGTGGTAATCCATTTTTTTTCCCCTTGTAACTTAGCTTATATTAAGTAAGGATGTCTTCAAGAGACTGAGTATATAATACCGTGTCTTTGGCGTGTAGTACTTTAATGTGCCATACCATGGTCAATAGCGCTATAGGCAGCGCAATGACGTACTGGACGATGCTGTTATAATTTGGTATGTGCTTCTTGGGCGCATATTTTATATATATATATATATATATAAGTATACTATATACACATATATAGTTTATAAGTTTCGGCGCTTACTCACTGGACTGACAAATATTGACGAAGAGGTCAAGTCAAATGTTGAATCACACTAAACTTTTAATGTGGACTGGCTTTCAAGGTAAGCTGCTAAAGATTTTGCTGTGATGTAATTGTTGGCTGACTCACAACCCCGAGGCTACATAGAATATGTATTATAGTCTTTGCATGTGCCTATCTTCTCACTTACCAATAATATTATAAATGCGAAAGTTTGTGAGAATGGATGTATGGGTGTATGTTTGTTATTCTTTCACGCAATAACTATTGAACGGATTTGGATGAAATGTTTAAAACAGATAGCTTATACCCTGGATTAACACATAGGTTTACTTTCATCATCACCATCATCACCGTTTTTCATCACCACGTGGGTAAAACGGATTTCGATGAAATTTGGTATGTAGATTCTTCCGGTCCCGGAATAATACATACAGGCTACTTTTCATCATAATCATCATCATTAATCATCACCACGCGTGGGGACCGGGTGCACATCGTATTTTCCAAAATTTTTCAGAGCGTTTGATCGATGCGACCAAAATGCTTGCACATATTTGGCTCAAAGAATTATCATTGTATAATTCAGCATGGCAATACTGCTAGCATTGTGGGCTCGCTGCCAGTTGGTAGCGGGCTAGAGCATTTGAGTTATCTATAGGCTGACAACAGCCAGTGGATTGCTCAAATATTATTGTAATAGCTGTATTATTTTATTTTAATGAAGGCATCGGCTGTTATAAAAAAGGAAACTATATTGAGTAGACTATCTTCGTAACAATAATAGTAAGAAAAAGTAACCTGCACACACAAAACTGTAAACATTTATGAGGATCGAGTACTGTCGTAACTCCAACAATAAATTCCGCACAACGTTTATCGAACTCTTTCATGAATATTCACGCTAACAGTAACTTCATACATTCCTATACCTACATACAATAACAATAAAAAGGTCATGGCACGATGAAACGGAGTATTTTACATAATAATAGATGTCATTAATATTATAATGGTTGTGCAATACGACCCAGCACACGGCCGCGGTCGCGTCGCGTCGGCTAGGCCGACATTGGTCACTGGCCGTGAAATACCTAGTCTGAACATTACAGGGGACAGGGTGACTACAAAGACTTATACTCACAATAAAGCTGTGTGCTCTAAGTATCTCGTGACCTCACGAACCTATTGTTAAAACTTTCTCATCCACATTCCTCTAGTCTGCTGCTGGAATATGTCAGCTCGGCCAACAAACGTATTCAGCGTCTCTGTTGCAATATGTTATCATCATCATCACCAATATCATCATCATCTCAGACGTAAGATTTCAATAGCTGGACATATCCTCCCCCATTGATTTCCACAAGGACCGGTTGGAAGCGGCCCGCATCCAGCCTTTGCCTGCGATCTTTGTCAGGTCTTCTGTCCACAACTGGGTGACCATCTATACCTACTTATAATATTATAAAGAGGTAAAGTTTGTGAGGTTGTAGGGGGTAATATCTGAATCTACAGAACCGATTTTGAAAATTATTTTACAACCAGAAAGCCACGTTATTTTCGAGTCAGGTAGGCTACTTTTCATCATCATAATCATTACCACGCGGGCGAAACCGCGGGGCGCAGGTAGTGTGATATAGGTAAATAAGTATATTAGAGAGTAGTTCAGTGTTCGTATCGAGGACACACACGCACTATTTTCAACAATTTAAGTAGCTTTCTTTGGTACTCATGTTACTTTGTATCATAAAATAGGTAGGTACCTACTGAATGTTTACTAAATACCTTTTTTAATAGTTCAGTGCTCTCTATAAACATACTTACATCAGTATTAAATTTGTTAATTTTTAAGCATTGACGAGTTATTCGAAACATAAAATATAGTTGATCCGGATATGGAACGTAAACGTGATTTCATATTCAATCCAACCGCAACGCCCGCGTGATGGCACTTCATAGTTTTCGTAATAAATTATGAGCACTAATTTCCATATTAGTTCGTAGCGCTTTTATAGGAAGCTTCCCTAAGCAGAGCCTATTTGTAGTCAGTGCTTGGATGGTGTGAAGACTGAAGCGCGTAGTCGTCAGCTAGTTCACCTTCGGGAACTAGTCTGAATATAAGCTTGCTGCATGGTTGTCGGAAAACAAGGGTCGTCTTTAGATATTTTAATGGGACCAATCGTAATTATTCTGATGACAGTCCGTAGGTACTTACTTTCTGTCTGCTGAGATATGCCAGCACTGAGAACGCATTAGCACAATTATTAAGTCCTTACATGTAAAATTGGTGTTTTGTCAATCTGGTCAGTTTGATCTTAATTATGCTAGCGCGGAAATCCAATTGGAAATTTATTTAACATTTTAGACTTGTATTTTTGTGTTTCCAATTTATAGTGATTCATTTGTTTTCGCGCCATTTGATTTTTCTTTGACATCGTTCTGTTCACAATATGGAAAACTAAAAAATATTGGGATTACCAGATCCACCTGGATGGAACCAGCGCCGCAGAAACAGCTCGAAGGATTTATGATGTGCAAGGGGAAGCTACCGTAAAAGAAAACACGGAACGTTTTTGGTTCAACGTTTTCGTTCTGGAAATCCTATTGCTTTTTTATACGTAACGCCAATTTCATATGTAAGAACCTAAAACACCATAATGACTTAGAATGCTCCAATGGTTAAGCGTTGTTTCAAAATCCATATGAGAATAAACAAAATGGATTGTGCTATTCCCGCAGTAATTAACTCACATAATTCCGCAATAACCTTGTCCGAACTACATTAAAATTCGGCATAAGAAGTCTGTCCATTAAATAGCACTTAGAATTTTTTTGTTTCACTAATATCTAGTAAGAGTATTAGGCATTCTGTGGTATTAGGCACGCTAGTGTGGTCAAATTAAAAATATGCATTGCCTTTGCATTTCAATTGCAATTTTTGCAATTCATAATAATAGATGCATGGTCACCGTGGCCCGGCGCCACGGTGTGCGTGGCGTGGTTAGTGTCAGTGACATGACTCCTGTGTATCCGGGACCCTGGGTTCGAATCCCGGCAGGGGCAAACATTTGTGCGATGAGTGTAGACGTTTGTCCCCGGTTTTGGGTGTTTGTGTGCTGTGATTGTGTGTGTCCATGCCTCCCGCGACACAAGGAATCCTAGTGCGCGGGTCTGAGTGTGATAAAAAAAAATAACGAATATACCTTCAGGTTTTGCTTTTGTGATCTTTCACCATTTTTCCCACACACCAGTCCATAACCCGCGACTGTACCCGCCACTGTGTGTTTGAACTAGTTGCTATATCCCTTCGTTCCTAGTCCATGGGTGTTAATCGATGAGAACAAACATACACCCACCATTTCACCAGGTAAATCGTCTACTCGTTTATTCTTTCACTTTCAAATATAAGTAGATTTATATTATTACGTTAGTTTTATACTTTCTAAAACATGCTTTTAATAAATTAAAAACCGTATGTCTTCCAAAATCATTGAATAATCATGCAAAACTTCGTATTAAAAAAACATATACCTATCTTCCAAAATCATTGAATATTCATGCAATAAGTACTTAGTTTTAGGTAATAAACGCATTTATATTCTCACAATGTAAAATGGAGTTATAATATGCTAATAGTGAGTAATATGCAAAGCGGAACGTAATATTGTCGCGTCTATTTCCCACAATGAGTCCTATTGTCACATTACATATGATATTACATATATGTTATAACATCATTGACTGGACTGATACAGACAACGGCGTGGTGCGGTCGGTGGACTGGCCGCGAGAATGGAAATTATTGTTCTCTTACAGGCACGATGGTTTTTCAAAGCTCAGTATATAATACTAAGTAGGGAACTTTCGAGTACCCGCCTGTCTAGCTACCACCGTCAAGTTTGAAAAACTGTCACCAAAACACATTGTTTGTTCAGGCAGTAGTCCTTGAGAGCCAGTAAGCATTGTAGGTCTAGCGTGATCACACCTTCGACCACATCGTCGTTGTATATTTTTGTATTTGTCTAGTTTGTGTTTGTACATAAGGTTTTGCTTAACAAGTTTAACTGTGTAGATGTCTTGCCATGGAAACGCCGAGCAAAGCTCGGTCGTTAGTTATTTAGCACTAATGAAATGTAAGGTAAGTAGGTACCGACAACCTAAAAGTGAAAAGGCACAAAACTTTTCTAGCCTTTTATTACTTTATTAAAAAAATTATAATTACTTGATCATACGTTTTCAACTGACTTCAATAAAAGGCGGAGGTTCTCATTTCTAACCGCATGTTTTTTATTATATGTATGTTTGTTGCCTCAGAACTTTCGACTGGGTGCTGACACAACTGCTCCAGTCGTTCCATAGGTGATACTGATTCCATGGATTCTTCAGATTGCGATTTTTTTCATGCATTAAAGTTCATCGCATAATTACTATTGTGGTTTCGCCAATGATATATGTTTATATGAGGTAGATGTCGCACAAACGCGCGGAAACTGAGGCGGCAAAATTAAGTCAATTGTAGTAATTTTCATTACGACGCGTATTTCAAGCGCAAGTCTAAATATATAGCTATCCTTTTCTTTATTATTTGTACCGAATTATCTGTCGCAGTAAGCATGTTTATGTCGTAAAGGAACAAAATCTAAGCACCGCGCAGTATGAATATACGTCATCTTTAGTAAAACATCAATGGGTTTCGGACTCCATTAGACCATGCTCTACGTTTAGTGTTGTTAGTATTGCATGCGTGCTGTAGTACCTAAACGCTGACCGCCGACACGTCAGATGGCGTCAACGTCCACTCGGCACCGGAAGTAAGGCGCGCGGGGCAGGCGGGCCGGGGTAACAGGCGTGGCAATGATCTTGTACCACTTCCTATCACTCACCAACAGATAACGTAATTAACAAATAAACGGTCGACAAACTTCACGGCTCGTGAACCGCTCGCTGGAATGTGACAATGAGTCTAATATACTACCTATATACCTATGTTAGTTTGTATTGTATCAAGTGTCGATACAGAACCTACTACACAAACCAGCTCAATAACATGCAAATGACAATGAAGCCGCTATAAGGGGTCATTAACAACGATAGTTATTAATTTAGTTTAGATCTTACTATTAGTCGATTTATAAAGATTTTTGAAGCGAAAACTTCTCTAGCGCTGTTGTGTACTTTTGTATGGGGAAAAATGTTAAACTCGCGTCAGATCGTAAGATCGTCAGATCGTCAGGACCGCCGTTGAAATTTAAACTTAAATGTGATACAAGTAAGGAACATTATCTTTTGTTGGTAAATTTATTTAATAAAGTCGTTTTGTTAAAATTACTATTGAGTTCAGTTATTAAAACGCCGTTATTATAAAAAGAGGAAAGATTTCATTGTTTCAAATAAAATGTCATTATGTTAATTCTGTGTCCCTCTAATCCCACTTATCCTACTAATATTAAATTTATTTATTGTATGTATGTTTGTTACCTCTTCAAGCACAAACGGCTCCACCGATTTGGATGAAATTTGGTGTGGAGAAAGTTTTATTAACATTAACACATAGGCTACTTTTGTCTCAAAAAAGTATAGTTCCCGTGGGATTATTGAGGTAGCGAGATAACCGTAATCTACGCGGGTGAACAATCCTTCACCTTTTGAGCAATAAATATATTTGTATTTAACCGACTTCAAAAAAAGGAGGTTACTCAATTCGACCGTATATATGTTTTTTTTTATGTGTGTTCGCGGATAACTTCGTCGTTAGTTAACGGATTTTGATGATTATTTTTTTGTTAGATAGAGTATACTTCCGTGGTGGTCCCATTCATTGAAATCGGACAAGCGGTTTTTGAGTTATACTCCAATAACTGAAAAGTGCTACGCGTATTTTGATGATATTATTGTCGCCGTTGAAGACATCGCAGAACACACAATGACAAGTAATTGATCCCGTGAGTAGCAAAGGTCACTGAAAAGGGTGAAAAAAAAATGTTTTAACAAAAAATGCAACCGACTTCAACACTCAAAAGTGTGAAATATCTTGTCGAAGTCGGTACCATGAGCACAATATTGTGATGATAGTTACTTTTGTGTGAACTATCATGGTACCGACTTCAACAAGTTATTTCACACTTTTGAGTGTTGCAACAAGTTATTTCACACTTTTGAGTGTTGAAGTCGGTTGCATTTTTTGTTATTTTTTTTTAATATTTACTATGGCGCAAGGACCCACAACGAGTCTTGGCCTGCGATAATAAGATATGCTACTTTCTTCTATCTTGAGCCATCTATTGCCAGTTATCGGCTTGGAGTTCGGGGACGGCCGATGGGTCGTCGATCTGTCGGTACCATCCCAGGTATGCTCGTTTCATAGGAGCAAATCTTTTCTTTATCTTCAGCTTTTTGCTAAAGATACAGATATGGCTACTAGTGTATATAAAATGCACCATTAGCACTATAATACCCATTATGTTTTTTATAATTTATGAGTCTTTGTTTGGTCTGGAGCATTGGTAGCAAAGTGGTCGATACCTGAGGAGACATGTTTAGCAAACAGTACTGACACAATGATAAAAATCATATGCAGCTTTCTTTCAACATGTAGGAACACGTAACTATGTATGATTGGTGAGTTTGGTGACTGACAAAAAGAGGCAGAAAAAAAAGTGAAGGATGAAAGGCTGCCTAAGGTGTCCTTACGTACTTACGAATTAGCAGGGTCAAAGTTTCAAACACCTTTTCCCTGGCGTGTGCGACATAAGCTCAACAGCCATGCGCATCTTCTAGTTTGTGTCAACAACTTTTATATTAATCGTTCCTACTGATTGAAAATATACGTAGCTATTAAAAGCATATCATAGCACCTTGCCAGGTCGGCTAATAATATTTAAAATTAAGAAGTTATGTATGTTTTGTATCAACCTTGAATTATTGTTGCGCATTAATAACGTGGAATCTGCCTTTGCAATTATCTACTATTTATGAGACACCAAAGGAGTTTTTGTGAGAAGTTTTAAACGACCTTGAATCGTATTGGTCGTATCGTAATCATATCCCTGAAGAATGACATTTTATAGTACATACTTTATATAGTATAATACTGGCAGGCCGTATGTTCCGGCGGCTGTAAGTACAGATGGTGCTACTCAGTAAGTGAAATCTATTCAAATTTATTCATTAATGTAAACGACATGACGTCACGGCTGTTTCCGGAAGGGGTAGGCAGGGATCACGATTTTTTATTGATATACATACATATTTGATAAATATACACCTTTGAGATATACATGTGGTTATGTTTGTTCGTCACATGTTTTTGTAGTATAATAATACAAAAAATATAAGTAAGTCGATAGTTTATAAATAAGCCCTCAGGAATCTTTCTAATATTGTTTAAACTAAAATTAAAAACACGCTAAACCAGAATTTCATTTCCTTCACAACTTAAAATCATGTCACAGGGCAATTAAAACTGGATGATTTTAACTGCTTTTGTAGGTACCTACACTACAGGCCCAGTATGTTACACACATATTATACCCTTTGGGAGCGTCCATAAATTATTATTAATTAACGTGAGATAATTTTGACCCCCCCTCTCCCTTTGCTGAGATGTCGTGAGATATGGCTTGCCCCCACTCCCCTCTAAACACTCACGTAATTCATGGACGCCCTATTACTGATTGTTCAACGTCTTCTTGTTCTTTCTTGGTAAATAAATAGCTAACAAAAATCATCTTATGGAACTATGAATATCGATTTCACATGTAGAAAATATGTGTTGATTGATTGCAATCAATCAAGAGACATTTTGGTGTCAAATTTTATGACTACATTTCGGCTCCGCAAAACTGTCCAGAAGTTAACTCATTTTCTTTTTCATTGAAAGAGGTGGCGAAGATTTTAATATCTCTTTTCTAGAGAATCAAAGTCGAAAATGAATGTAGTCAGCCCACGGTACGCTTATACATTACTCGTAGCAGAGTTTACGCATGCGATCTAAGCCGTCAACTGAGTAAAGCAATACGTACATACACTTGCGAATGGGTGATCGTAACAATCTACTAACGCTTCCCTGTGCCAAAGGCATTGCTGAACTGTCAGTCCCGACTTATGACAAAATATACCAGTCATCAGAAAACTCTGACATTGGGTGGTCACGAAGTCTATCCGCTAATGCACGAGATAGCGAGGCAGATTATGGCCAATACTCGTCTTTCTAAGAGTAAGGTGCGCATTTCATCACCAGAAACCGATCATGCTATGGGCCGATGTTGTGATTTTATTCACGATCGACGAGAGACTGACTGAAAGTAATTTAGTCACATGTTGTCATGGCAGTCACGTCGCGCACAAAGCTATCTTCCTATTGTTCATCATTGCATCATTGTCATTAAACCACATTCACTCAGTATCGAGAGGAAAGAAACAATGGGTTCTCTCCCCTCTTCACCCGTCGCACTATAAGTTTAACAGCTGACGATAGTGAAAGTAAACATAATTACCACGAACATTAGGTAGGTACGCTGCGTTCCCACGGGCTGGCGACACAATGAACAACAGAACTAATGTCATCAATATCACTGTCAGTGGGTGAGTGAACCGCGCGCGTGCGCGTGCGCTATGGAAGCCAGCAGTGAGAGTGAACAAAAACCTCTCGGCTGAGCTGAGAGTGGCCTGGCTCATGGCTCTGTGAGTGCCAGTCTTTCATGGAATGGATGTTGAACATTATTTATTATGTTCATTAGGAGTACAATAACTGATGTTGTAATTTTATCACGTGAGAAGGCGGTGCATAATCTTAATAACGTTACGCAATTGATGTCATTACAATTAGTTGTTGAAAGACAGAGAAGACCATGAGTCTATATTTTTATATAATTTATTCGATGCAGGCCCCAGTGATATACTAAAGTACCTATGCAAATTTTATGATTTTATAGACTCTAAATTATTCTGGAAACGGCTTTAGTGATCCGTATGAAATTATGTACATGGATAACATCATAATTATCAAGTTTATTTTTATGTATACATAAGTGACTTACCTGGGATATCGCCGAGATACTATTTATTAAACACTCAATGTTATTATCGTCAATGCTACAACACAAAGGTTTCTGTAGAAGACGTAGATTTAGAGAAACTTAATATAAAATACAATAAAACGCCATGGGTGTTCATAATATCAGTCGAAAAATGGTTTTTACCATTGCAGATGAACTCATCCCAAAAATTTGTTACATCCACCACTCGTAACCATTGGATCTCTGATGGTGATTTTCCTTCAACCTGGAAAGAGGCACATACTCGTACATAAGCACATACCTACATTCTGTTACCTAAAAAACCTAAACCTGCATCCTTCTCCGAGTACCGTCCTATTTCTATCTTACCATTAGGCAAAGTCCTTGAGCGTCTGGTCCTGCATCAAATGAGTTCTTTCTCTCCCAAAATAGCCTCTTTAATACTTTTCAGTCATGTTTGCGCCCTAGTCGTAGTACTATGACCACAAACGAATGTACGATGCTTACGCATACTATGACTACTCTAGTCAAAACCACATATGATGTGCGACCTGCGACGGGAAAAGATGGTCTTGGAAGGTTGTAAATCAATGGGGGAGGCCTATGTCCAGCTGTGGACGTCCTATGGCTGAGATGATGATGATATCTTATTCGCTTACTTCAGTGTATCATCTATATGCAGATGATCTTCAGATTTACTCCCAGACTTCTCTTGATAATTTGGATTTAGCTATTACTGCAGTCAACGCTGACCTTTGCCATATCATGGAATGGAGCAAGAGTTTTGGCTTATCAACTTACAATCTCTCCTTCTCCCGATCCTTAACTATAGTGTGCTACCTAAATCTTAGGGAGAAGCAGCTAAATAAATTTGAGAGCCTTTAAAATTACTGTATAAGGTTTATTTTAGGTCATCGTTTCGTGTAAAATTGAAAATAAACGAGTTATTAAATAAACAAAAATTGACCCTTCAATTCAAGATAGCGGATGACGCAACTGGTCTGGTACCCCGGCAACCTGCCAGTGATTTAAAATATCTGCATAGTTCGCACCTTCGGCGCTTCAATACCTATTAATTTTATTATAAATTGAAATATCATAATTTGAATATATCGGGAATCTTGTGTAATGAATGAATGACCAAGCAATAAAAGTAAAGCGTACATCCTCCGATAGCCCGGAAACCAAGATTTGTTTCCGCTTATCGAAGTACTCGATGGTGGGCGATATCTCTATCAAGAGTTCAACGGGCGCGCTGGCACCCCACGCCTCCGCCGGGGATAGAACACGACCACGCGACATGGACACTTACTTATAGTACCTACCTGCACACTTGATTCTCTCTCTATCATCGCCATCGACGCTAAAACGTACCACCATACAAACAAGACTTGTGAATTGTGTTGATGGGGATACAGTACCGGCCTGACTGGCTGGTTGGCGCAGTTGGTAGCACTCTGCCTTCTGAGCCGCTGGTTTCGGGTTCGATTCCCGGACAGGTCAAACATTTGTGTCTATTAACATGTTTGTTTGACCTGTGTCTGGGTGTGTATATATGTATATAAGTATGTATATCAGTCATCAGGTTACCATAGTACAGGCTCTGCCTAGTTTGGGACCTGAAGACCTTGTGTGAATGTTGATAAATAAAAAAATAAAAAATAAATAAAAAAAAGTACTATGTAGGTATGTAGGCTTTTTTTACAAATCTCAACAAAGTGTAATTCAACGTGGCAATGCTGCGCTAGCATTCTGGACACGCTGCCAGCCGGTACCAGGTTAGAGCATTTGAGTTATCTATATATCTGACACAATCTAGTGGATTGCTAAAATGTTATTGTAGTAGCTGTAGTATTGTAATTAGTTATTAGGATTTTATTCTAATAAAGGCATAGGCCCGTTTAAAAACCACAATACATACTGTTTCGAATACATCTCAAGAATTTTAAGCTCAAACGAAAAGACCCAGCAAATAACTATGCAATTTTCAATATCTGATAACTTATTTACGTCCAAAATTGGCTTGTGCTCCTTGTAGCAGAATGTTAGAGCACAAGCTAAACTGTATGAGTTCTGAGCTAGCAGACTGGTTTTTAATAAATGGTCTTGCCTTGAACCTCACAAAAACTCACTTTATCCACTTTGACTTATCAGGTCGGATGATGCGGCCACTGACGGTGCTTGTGGATGGAAAAAGCACAGTACAAGTGCAGTCCATCAAATTTCTAGGCTTTGAAGTTGATAGAGGACTTAAATGGGATAAGCATATTGATAAGGTATGTGGCAAACTAGGAAGTGCGTGCTTCGCATTAGGCCGTGTCGCTCGCGTGGTTCCATCCGAGGTAGCACGGAGTTGCTATTTTGCGACAATACATTCGCTACTGCAGTATGGTACGGAGCTTTGGGGACGGGCAGCAGATTCGCTACGAGTATTTAAAATGCAGAAACGTGCCATCAGAGCCATTGCTAAAGTACCATATGCCACCCCTGCTCGTCGATATTTTAGGAAACTAGGAGTTCTCACAGTTCCTGCACTTGTAATTTTTCAAGTGGCGGTGTACGCTAGATTTAACCTAGCGTCCTATATCACACATAGTAAGCTTGTGCTCCTTGTAGCAGAATGTACAATGCCATAAAATAGAATGCTAATAAGAACAACGTTTCGTCGATGAGAACAGTAATACATAGTAATTAATCACAAAACATATTAAGATGATATTTTTTTCACTAAAACTACGATTTTCGGCAGAGCGCGCAATTAATCTATATAGAAACTATTACGAAGTCGGAAACTCTACGATAACGCTAGAGACGTCATTAAACGGTAATGAACCTCTAAACTGTGTCTATGGATGCTAAATTAGGGTCGCTAAATGCTACAGAATCTATTGTCCTCAGTATCATTGGTTTGTTATTGTCATAAGATGATCACGCGCAGGACTAGACAAGGTCGGTTCGGTAGCGGCACACCACACGACACGCATACTCATCGTATCATTATGACGTCATAAACCTATATATTTCCTTCCGGGAGATGTCATTGTATAAATTTCGGTGGTAGTTTGAAAGGAACTTTAGAATTGTAGCAAAGTCATTGTCATCAGAATCCAGAGTGTTTTTAGTGGTAGTCAAAAGCGATGATAGCCCAGCGGTGGAAGCGACGAACGCTGGGTCGATCTCCGCCAAAGGGTTGAGCTTCCGGTGAAAATAACACCCTTATCAAACTCCCAGCATGGTGCGAGGGTACTTCCGAGTACCGGCCTGGCTAGCTACCACCCTCAAGTTTGAGAAACTGTTACCAAACACATAGTGTGTTTAGGCAGCAGTCCTTGAGAGCCAGTAAGCATTCTAGGTCTAGCGTGACATCATCTTCAACCTCATCGGCATTGACCATCAAGTGAGATAGTGGTCAAACGCCTTATCCATAAAGGCACGACGACGACGTCGTAGTTTTACTAAGTGTTATACAGTATAGTCTGTGGTGCGTGCAAGGTCGCGACGAGGTCGACCCGACCTGACATGCATACTCATCGTGTCGTATCATCTGTGGAGCGTGATGTGACGTCATCGCAAGCTGATCCACGAACTGTTGAGTACCTACTTAGCCACGATCAGGATATTCCTTCAAGTAAGGTCACAGGTCACAACGTGACCAAATGTTTGATAACAATATAAATAAATACATCAATTCAAACTACTGTCGATAGACAAATTAAGATGTCGCACACGACAATAGCAGTTAATTTGGCGACTCATAATATTCCATATATTTTCTATAATATATATAGGTACCTTTAAGATAATCTCTTTTCGAGAAATCAATAGTTTTCGGTGACTGACAGATAAAGGACTTTTTTATGCATACAAGTTCTTCGGTATTAGGCAAATATCTAAACTGGAAAATAAATAACAGTACAGCTGCTTGCCAAAAATTGATACAAACAGTGCTTATACCACGGGTTGGTATATATTCGGTGTTCAACTATAGCTATATTAAAGATATCGTCCGTCGGGCTTTTACCAGCGCCAATGTTGCAGCCATCCCTGAACCGAATGGTCACATGCGTGACGATGGTAAAAGGCCTGACGGCATGACACTTATTCCCTGGAAGTTACGGCGGTCTTTAGTGTGGGACGCTACATGCGTTGACACTTCTTCCTGAGACACATGTTAGGGCTGGCGCCGCGGCTTATTCGGCGGAGCAATTGAAACGGCGAAAATATGCTAACTTAGGTAGTGGTTACATATTTGAACCGTTGGGACATTGCTCCCGTGGGTATCTGGAGCTCATCGGATTTTTCTAAATTTATCAGAGCGTTTGATCAATGCGACGCGTGAGCAAAATGCTGGCACATACGTGGCTCAACGAATCAGCATTGCATTCAACATGGCAATGCTGCTAGAATCTGGGCACGCTGCCAGCCGGTAGCGGGTTAGAACATGTGAGTTATATAGATAACTCAAATCTAATCAAGGCTATCAATAGCTAGTGGATTGCTCAAATGTTATTGTAGTAGTTGCAGTATTGTAATTAGTTATTAGTGTTTTATTTTACTATTGCTTTGCGTTGTGAGTTGCCTCGGTAGAGTCGAACACGGCTTTCTAAATACAAAAACGGTGCGGTGTAAAATAATGATATTGAAATCAGTTTTATTTTACTACAACGATTATTGCGCACATCTATGATGTAATCCAAAATAACTCTCCTTAACAGATAAATTCATATTTCTAAACAGTAATAATATCTATTCATTATAAACGAGTATTCAATTTGCCTTCGATGATGTAATATTGCAAAAACAACATAATTTAAATATGTTTTTAACGCGTTGTTATTCACTTTAAAAGTAACAAAATTAAGATCTACAAGGATTCCGTCACGTTCTAGGTGCAGTTTTTGTACACACGGCCGTCTAGCATTTGATTCAATGTAACATCTCTGCGAAATGAATACACAATATTACCAGTAACTAAATAACAAAATGTACTATACTTGCAGCAATTTTTACAGTATTTTTACTATTATTAGGTTTGTCTGATTTATCCCATTTATCCTATTACGTGTATGGAAGGAAAGTAAATAGGATATATAGAACAATCTGTACATTCAAATGTCGAAGTATATAACAGTTCTTCAAAATGAGAGTAAAGAAAGTCCTACTAGGGTCGGCAACTATAGGGTTTTATACCCCCAGTGTTGCAATTAGCATCGTGAGGCTGTTTGTCTGCTACCTAAAATATATAGATTACAATTTTCGTCGTACGTAAAATATAGCATATGTTGCATTTTTGTTTTGCATTATCGTCTCATAGGGTGTCTTCGAGGTTTTGAAAAAGCAAAGAATTTTTAAGTTGTCAAGTCACGGACGACACTCAAGTTCTCACAGGACCTAGACAGCTTGTAATCACTTACGCGGTTCTTTTGTGTTCTATTTCGTTATTCAAACCATTTTACATATTAACATTCGCCCACTTATTGGCGCTTATATTAGACGTAGTTTGCGCTGTCCACACATTTAAATTGTTAATTTGTTTGCATCCATTTAAAATTTCGCAATTCGATATTTCATCATCAAATGCAATCAGGAACCGCACAGCCAATTTACAACTCCATTTTATCTCAAAGTACCGACAAACTATACGCATTATATTTTTTTTAATTTAGGGTTTCGTACCTCAAAAGGAACCCCTATAGGATCACTTTGTTGTCGGTCTGTCTGTCTGTCAAGACCCTTTTTCTCAAGAATGCCTGGAGGTATCAAGCTGAAATTCATATCAAATTCTGAGTTCTACTGTCCCGTGGAGCTGTGAGAAAAACAAACTTCTAATCTAACGCAATCAAATTTATGCTGCAAATCTTCGACAGTCGCAATTAAATCAAAACCTACAGGGTACTTTCCGTGAACTCAGAATCTTGAAATTTGGTAGAAGCCACGTCTTATAGCACAGATAAAGGAAAAATTGCGAATAGCATTAATTTTTAGTCACATCATATAATAAAAAGATTCCCCCTTTCTTTTGTACGGAACCCTCGGTGCGCGAATCCGACTCGCACTTGGCCGTTTTTTTATTCATAAGCATGTAATAGTTAAGTACAATTTTGCAAAATCATTTTGAAGATATTATTTTGATAATATGAATATTCATTCGTCATGACAGGTCATTATTATTTAGAATATGTTGATATTACTCCGACAGTTAAAATCGAATTGGGAGGTGGTTAAGACTTGGTCTGTGGTCAAGAAGACCCCTCCCACAGTAGCAGAATCCTCAAACTCAAGCAAAGCGTTTTAAGATCCTACTAATTATTTTGTTTTAATTTTTATATTTACAATTGATTTACGCATGTTAATTACATCTAGATATTATTTATAACATTGAATCTATCTATATGCTTTTATTGTGTACTAGCTACGCCCCGCTGTTGTACCCGCGTGGTGGAGAAAAACGGAGATGATGGTGACTATGTGTTATTCCAGTTTATAAGCAGTCACCATACCAAATTTCATCGAAATCGGTGGAGCCGTTTAAGCGTGAAGAGGTAACAAACATAGACACATACACACACAAACTGTGGCATTTATAATATTAGTAGGATTTAATAATTTGTCTATGTTTGTCCTATTTTTGACGTATATGGAAATAATGCCAATAAATTATTAGGCTATGGATACCTTCGTGTTCTTTGATTGTAAATGAGCATGATTTAAAATATAAATATGAAGATGTTCGAGTTTCAGTACCATCTCATCTGGTAATAAATGGTTATTTCCTCAAATATAGCATGTGACAATGATATTATATGTTTATATGAGGTAGATGTCGCACAAGCGCGCGAAAACTGAGGCGGCAAAATTAAGTCAATTGTAGTAATTTTCATTATGACGCGTATTTCAAGCGCAAGTCTAAACATATAGCTATCCTTTTCTATATTATTTGTACCGTATTATCTGTCGCAGTAAGCATGTTTATGTCGTAAAGGAACAAAATGTGAGCACCGCGCAGTATACGTCATCTTTAGTAAAACATCATTGGCATGTGAGCTTTAGTTACCTTCTCCACTTGTGGCTTTAAAACTCCAGTTATGCCTATGGAGACACATTTGTTAATATACCAATTCTTTACAGTAAAATTATGCTATTGGATGGACATAATAGTGGCTGAATTGAATCCAGATCCCGATATACCTGTTTCTCGTTGCGCATCAGGTTATTGGACATATATTTAAAATTGCATGCTACGTTCTCTCTGTTGCGCAGTATAATCATACTGTAATTCCCTACAATTTTCTTACACAGGACCACGGTACAGAGTGACCAGTATTCGACAAGACGAGCAGAATCACACGAGAACCTTCCTCATGGGATTTCACAATTTACTGATATTTTTTCTACCAATATCCGAGCTGTATGGTATTATATCCTTTACTGTGTAATGGCTTCAATCTTACTCTAAGCATGCATCAGTGATGTGCAAATGGATAGATAAGGTCTCAGTATGTCTCCAAAGTTTGAGCGGCCTAGTTTCTATTTACGAGAGCGAATTTACTCGTGAAAAGAATATACCTAGTTAGTATTTTCTCCATACCTCTAATAATACAGATAGAATAGAACCCACGGAAACCGATCGCAATATTATTGACTTATGAGACGTATAAATTGTTATTGTAGAAAATCTGGCAGTGACAAGGGTTTACTGTGGTTCACGTATTATTGATGCATATAAAACGTACAACGTCATCACTTAACATCAGGTTAGACAGTTGTCAAACGCAAACTTATAATAAGTAAAAAATAATAATAAAGAGCAGGGCAATACTTAGAGATAAAGATGTCCTTTTCTGTATTTTCTGTGAAATAACCCGTATGAATGAGAGCGAGGCGAGCTGAAACTAAATCAGTTGATGTAATATGTTCCTTTGCTAGACACTCTTATAAATACTTAAATATTATGAATGTATTTATGTATGCTTATAAATATCTTCCTATAACTTAGACATATTTGAGATTCAAAAGCCTCTATATGATTTCAAAAACATGGTTTGAGTTTTGTTTACTTGAAAAATATTATACCTGTCAATTCCTCGTTTTACAATTATAATATAATTATGCATAGGTATATACAATAAAATACAAATACAAAATGTTTTATTCATTAATCAACGATACAAACAGTTCACCATTGTTGAAAACACCTCTTAAGTATTTAGCAATACCTGTGTTAGGCGGTTTCGCTCTTCCACTTAATTAGGTTGACAATGAAATGTTCAAAAGTATAAAAAAAAATAACGGCGAAATATGCAGGATGTAGCTAGAGAACTATTAATTAGTCTAGGAGTATGAATAGTTAGTTATGCTTTATTACGTCGTCATGGCAACGCATACTAATGCCATTAGCCATGTATTTTAATTACATACATAGATCAAACCTTTCATAAATAACTGCTGCGGAGACGTGAAGACTTCCAGTTGGTGCCTATATTTGTGGTGATTAGCCGTTGTATGTTATATATTATTATATTGCTTGAAAAGGTTCAACATAACAATAAAATATACAGAAATTATTCCAGTTAACTTTTATATTATACTAGCTGACCCTAGGACGATGTGTGAATAATTCATCAAGAGCTGACCAGCCTGGCGTTGCCCTGTCAACTGTTGTGTGTAACTATGAATAAATAATTCGATTTGGCATCATTTAATAACAAAAATAGCACACATTCTGTCAATTGCGCCAACTGTCAAACAAATGGCAGTCATTTGTATTGTCAAAAGCGATAAGGTTTCATTGGAAAATTATACACGGATTTATTTTTAAATATTTCAATTTTCCGCGGAACTTTTATGAAACCGTCTTCAATACTCAAAAGTGTGAAATACCTTGTCGAAGTCGGTACCATGCGAACAATATTTTGATAATAGTTACTTTTGAACTATAATGGTACCGACTTTTGGTTCCATTTTTTGGAATATTTTTTTTACCAAACGTAACCCTTTTCAGTGACCTTTGCTACTCACGGGATCAATAATAATTGTCATTGGGTATGTTCACCGATTCCTTCACCCTCAATTAGGAACTCATCTTACAAGGAAGTAGACGTAAGACTTTTCAGTTATTGAATTGTAACTCAAAAACCACTTGACTGATTTTGATAAAATTTAAATGGAACCACACGGGAAACGCCCTGCGGTTTGACCCGCGTGGATTACGGTTTTCCCGATAACTCAATTATTCCACGGGAACTATACATTTCCCAACTTTCATCGAAATTGGTGTAGCCGTTTGAGCGTGAAGAAGTAACAAACATACACACAAACTTTCGCATTAATACTATTAGTAGCATGTCAAAGTTTGGATGGATGGATGGATAGTGGGATTAGCCTTCATCAAGATCTTGAGTGCAGTACGTCAGCCGACGTACGCAGTGCGAGACGGGGCGCCGCGGGCTGTGATGGCGGGTGACGCGGTGACGAATGCGTCCATGCATTAGCCTGTGCAGATCTCCCTTCTCCGTTGCTGCTTTCTTCAGACAGGATCCTAGCAGTCCAACACGCGTAAACAAGTGGCGGTATAGTTAATGATTACTAAAATAGTAGGTACATGAGAATGTTGGCCGCGATGTCTTTGCGGCAAGTAGTTAATATAATAACTTGTAATGATCATTACGCAACGCGGCGATGTTCGTGCTTGCCGGCTATTAACAATTTTTCGGATTCCAATGTACAAATTAATGAAGTTGTTATGTAGTAGCTGCAGATGATTCATAGGTACCGGCTAAATATGTATACATATAAAAGCCATTTACCAATTTTTACAATAATCTCCACTATCTGGGCTTCGCTAGTCCAGTCTCTGACTGTAAAACGAACATAGTTTTGGACCACTTTTTAAAAAAATGTAATAGGTTGCATACAAGCAGACCTAATGGTAAGCGATCACCGTCGCCTATGGATATCTGTAATACTGGGGGCATTACAATACGTTGCCAATCCTTTTTAAGACTCTGTTAACTCTCCTTTTGAAGAATCCCATATTGTAGCTACTCGGGAATACCGAGGGAGGAAGTTAGTCCCACATTTTGCAGGTGTGTGGTAGAAAGGATGTATGGAATCGCACAGTATGTGACTCAATGACTCTATAATATGTGCGGATGAGCTTTCAAACGGTGCTGCTCTTGTCGTCTCTGACATCGCTTAATTCCCTTCTCTTGACATTTATAAGCTGACTTAGACTTTATCGTAATTCACGGCTAATTTCATACAACTGGAATCCTTTTCGAATTCAAAAACAGAATTCATATTCTGCTTACAGACACGAGTGTCCTACAATCTCAAAAACTCATCTTATTTAGTAAGTGTCTCTTGTGCCTCTTGGCTCAATCGCTGTATTGTAAACAAATAACTAAAATGCTCGTTAAATAAGAATGAATGGAACGTTATGCGTTCTCAATTTATATTAAACTAATGGTCTGCCCCGGCTCGCACAAGCAAAAATATTTCAAAATTTTAAGGATTCCTAATTTTTATGAAAATATAATATAGCCTATGTCATCCGAGGATAGTGTAGCTTCCCAACAGTGCAAGAATTTTTCGAATCTGTTCAGAAGTTTCGGAGCCTATTCAATGCAAACAAACAATCAAACCTATATTTTTTATAATATTAGTATAGATTTAAATTTTCAGACTAGAAATATTATATACCTGTTACTTGAATAAATTCAAAGATATCTGTGTCAAAGCTTCGAAAATTACAACAACTAAAAGCATACAAGAATATGCTATTTACTCGAGTCCCGGAAAAGGTTCTTGATTTAGATATTTATTTTATTTCTAATTGTAATGATTGAACAATAGTCTTATATGAGATCAATTGTGGGAATTTGGTACATCGCTGGTAGTTATTATTATTTTTTGCAAGTGATTTTTTTTAAAGTTTGACCGCTGCCTCATTTGATTAACTCAGAAAGTCCGTGATTCGTGCGTTCCTCATCGCATCGATGATCGTTCAAGGTTGGAGGTCGGCCTCCGATGACCTTAAATAACTTGCTCGCTATTTACGTTACTTCCACTTCGCGGAAATGAATTAAATTTAACTCTCGAGAATAAATTGCACATAAACAATCCTCAGTGTTATTTGGGTAATTTGTCGATGTCTGTGGTTGCGATGGTGACTCGAAAGTATGTATTTGTGAGAGTCGAAATAAGAAAACATCAATCAAATAAGAAATGCATAATCGTGATAATCAATTATTTTGTAATCTAACCGTTATCGGCATAAGTACAAAAGCTTGTGCGACGAGACTGTAAAATTACCGTCAAATATTGAGAATTTGTAGAAACGGGTGAATTCCATTGAACTAAACAATTAATTTGTTCCGCTGATTGTTTTGTTTTATCCATTATGTATATTATATGTGTTCTATGTTGTATTTCTCGAGTCATGACTGTAATTATAACATTTAGTATAACGAACTAAAGGTATTATTTCCTTCTTCTGATAATCCTTATCAATTTTACAATCTCTATGTGAATGCTTAATTTATGTTATACCTATATAACCTGTTTTATAGACTTAAGGTCTTCAACTTTTAATGGCCTAAGAGTTTTTCCTATATTAAAAACAAGTACTACACTATTAATTGAGCTGTTGATTTTAATAAAAATATAATTGGTTATCATAAAAAAAAACTACAGATAAACCCTCAAGTAACGTTGTATTAGTACGTCATATGTGATTTTAGGTATATTGAATCGTGAATTCATGACGGTCGGATCGTGTAATGATCTCATTTTTAACTGACTTCAATAAAAGGAGGTTACTCAAAACGACCGTGTATAAATATTTATTTTATGTATTTTCGCGGATAGCTTTGTCCGAGTATGAACCGATTTTGATGGTTCTTTTTTGTTTAATAGAGCATACTTCCGAGATTTAAATTTCATGAAAATCGGTCAAGTGGTTTTTGAGTTACACAGTAAATGAAAAGTGCTACGCATGTAACGTGGATGACATTATAGTTGCGGCTGGTGAAATCGGTGAACATACACAATGGCAATTGATTCCGTGAGTAGCAATAGTCACTGAAAGGGGTGAAAAAATTTTTTTACCAAGAAATGAAACCGACTTCTACACTCAAAAGTGTGAAATAACTAGTCGAAGTCGGTACCATGCTCACAATATTTTGATAATAGTTACTTTTGAACTATCATGGTGTCGGTACCATGTTTTTAACAAGTTATTTCACACTTTTGAGTGTGAAGTCAGTTCCATTTTTTGGTAAAAATTTGCCCTTACCTACCACTACCACCAGCACCCCCACCACTCACCACCACCACCACTACCACTGTCACTAGTTTGGTATAGCACTATGTATGCTTCTTCGACTTTCCATCACGCAACATACATATAACCGTAGGTATACTCGTATATATCTAAATAAAATCACCTACAGCCTGTTTCTATATTTAATTATCCATTGTTGAAGCATTCTACTAAATTGAAATGCAAGAGGCCTATCTCATAACAAGAAAGGCTACCCCTACCCCCGGATATAATCCCGGCTGGGGAAAACATTTTTGTGATGAACGTAGATGTTTTTTTCTCGGGTCTTGGATGCTTGTGTATTGTGAAGGCCCATGAATCCCGCGACTTAGCGTATCCTACTGCGGGAGTACTTATTTATTTGAAGTTGAGAAAAAAATGTGAAAAGCCTAAATCCAGCTGTAGACGTTCTATTGCTTAAATGATGATATCCAACAAAATGTGAACCACTGGAGGTGAGGTTGTTGACTGCGACACACATTACAACTATGTTTGCCAGTGGCACTTATCACTCTACGGTATTATAATAATATATTAATATAAGTATTTAGACAAATAATAACATGGTGCTAACGAGAGTCGATTTTTGTTGCTCGTGTACAACGACACGAGCGTCAACAACCTCTGTATTTGTGTTGATACTTCAATAGGTCCTACGCATGACCACAGAATAGATAATAGTACAAGGCAAGATAGCATAGGTTACCAAATCTACTCTTTGTCAACTACTACAAAAACTATACATTACTGAATTAATATAATATCAGCAATATTAGCAACACGGCGGTTTTTAGGAAGTAATTCTAGGTACTTTGTGATTAGTATATTAGCAGTCTTGGCAAACCACCAACTCCAAGTTTGACATCTGTCATCAACGACATAGTATGTTCAGGCCTTTGAGACATATATTCCATAAAATATTAGAATATTTTATGGTTCTCATCAAAGTAATTAAATGAGACACAGTCAAACCCTGTTTGTCTGGAGAACTGTAAAATAAAAATAATTTTACCAAAAAATGGAACCGACTTCGACACTCAAAGGTATGAAATAACTTATCGAAGTTGGTACCATGATAATTCAAAAGTTGTATTATCAAAATATTGTGCTCATGTTCTTCTGACTTCTACAAGTTATTTCACACTTTTGAGCGTTGAAGTCGGTTCCATTTTTTGGTATTTTTTTTTCTCCCTTTTTAGTGATCTTTGCAACTCACGGGATCAATTGTCATTGTGTATGTTCACCGATTTCTTCACCCGCAATTATAATGTCGTCAACGTATACGTAGCACTTTTCAGTTATTGGAGTGGAACTCAAAAACCGCTTGTCCGATTTTTATCAGGTTTTAATTTGATTTAAAAAAAAATATTAGTAGTCAGATTGTTTTGCTAGAGCAAAACAATGGATCTGCGCAGCTAGAGTATTACAAGAACAATTAAAAGTACAATGGAGTGTCCTAACAACATGCGCTCCGGCGGATACAAATCGTTCTTTACGGAAATGAAGTAACGAGCAGGCGGGTCATCTGATGGTAATTGATCACCGTCGCCCACCGACACCCACAACACTAGAACGCTAGAAGTCACAAAAATGAGTTGCCGGCAAGGAATGTTCTGTTTTCTTGACGGTTCCCAAGTCATGTATGTTCAAAATTAAAATGTAATTCATAAGGCAGCTGGTTCCACCGTTAGCAGCGCGACGTAGAAAGCTCCGCGTGAATGGCATAGTCGTAGACTTCCAGAAGTAAATATGAATCAGGTCAAATTACATGCACTGATGTAATGTTTGATGGTATACTGTATCTATATCTATATCCTATATAGCTGTAGACTTTAATATTTCTGTTCCTCGGAAATCTACGTCATGCAGTTGTGAAATAATATTCAAAAGCATGTCAACTTGAAGACAGTAGATAAGGAAACTATAGATATCCCTTGTGCGTTTGTAGATGAATAAGCAATGTGAACCGGTAAAGGGCACATACCTAACTGTTGTCGCTCGCGCTACAGGAAGGTTGCGAAAACCGCGCGTTTGCCAACAATGTCAACAGGGGCCATCTTGTATATTACCTACATTATTCAGGTACAATGTACTCTATGATATAAAATATCTAATGTATACAGTAATAGACATCCCACTTGTACTTGTTTTGAAAGGAGGTTCTTCGCACTTACGCAATGGTTAGCATCGATAAACCATATATATTACTAGTAGAGCGCCGCGGTTTCGCCCACGTGGAATACGGTATTCGGAATTATACCATGGGAACTATACTTTTTCCGGGATAAAAGTAGCCTATGTGTTATACCAGTGTCTAATCTGTCTCCATACCAAATTTCGCTGTACCATCGGTAAAGCCGTTTGAGCGTGCAGGAGTAACAGAGGTTTTTGAATTATATCCCATGGGAACTGCAATTATTTTCGGGATTAAAAGAAGCCTATGCATTAATCTAGGATATAACCGCTGACTATGACAAGGCCTACTATCTATTCGATCATGATGGTGATAAAGCAGAATTGTTTTAGAGGTTGCACAATAATGTCACCATGTTGTTCTGAGTACAGCTGCAAAGTTCAAATGCAATTTCATTGTAAAGTGGCGTGGTACGTAATTTCTCTAAAGCTTTTGATGAGATGAACTGCGAGTAAATCACTCACCTCCAGCTAACCGACCATATTGTGGTCATGGTGAGCACAATACGGTGGAAGAAATACCACGATGGTAGATTGTAATAGAAAATTTATATAGAAAGCAATAAATAAATATATTCTATATTCGGGTCAGCCTTGACTGACAAACGGAACTCTAGGTCTAATATTATCGACTACATCGTCACTGTCAAAGGAAATGGTGGTCCTACTAGCCTATAAATGTTGAAAATCCTACAGGTGCTTATGGTTGCTACCTGTAGTAGTTACTTACATGTGATGTGTAGTTATGTAGTTTAAGGTTATTTTAATTGGACTAGTAACAGTGCAAGCGTTCCATATCTTATTTTCTCCTATTTTTTTTGTTTATCACACTCAAACCTCCCCACTAGGATTACCTGTGTCGCGGGTGGCATGTACACACACAAACACAGCACACAAACACCCAAGGCCCGGGACAAACACCTACACTCATCGCACAACTGTTTGCCCCTGCCGGGATTAGAACCCAGGGTCCCAGAGACACAGAAGTCATGTCACTGACCATTGAGCCACGGCGACCGTCAAACGCAACTGCTAGTGCGCGACGGCCACTGTTAATCTAGTGTTCAGGTCTCTGAAGAGGTTAATATTAGAAGGTCATATTTACTGTTAACAAAAGAATTCAAATATTCTGATGACACCGCAATGCATTGAAACATTCGATACCTTCCATATATGGCGAGTGCAGAGAAAATGTGAGCATCAGTGCCGAGTGCTGCCGCGTTGTTCATAGGTGCGGTGATGCAACGCGATTTCGTCAAACTTGAACCTCTGCACAACATACAATCGCGTTCTATTTAACAATACTCTTACTTACCAAGTAGGTATGTCTCGTGCTATAGGTTATGTATGGACATAATGTATTAATATTAGACAGGATGCGACTTCAGTACTTTGAAAATGTCATTTTCTTTTGGTTTGTAACCAAAAGAAAAAAAAATAGGTCCAATTTGTTGATTTTATTTGAATAATTTAGTTCCAGTGTAGTGCTTCACTGCTGGCCCTAAACTGCAAAATGTGAGCACACAGTGACCCTGATGGGTATCAACCTGAAGTCATTTCACTGATAGCTGATACGTTCTTGTAATAGACTTGGCTCTATGAAAACTAAAATATTGACAATAAAATAATATTATATCTCATTAGTTACAAGTTTACCTATGTAACAGCATACATATTTTTATATTTGTCTATATCGTCAAGAGACTTGACATACTGAGTCTATTATACCACCAATGAGTTACACGAGACGCGAGAGTACGTACGCTCACATCTATATATAAAACATGTTATTGAAGCTTCATTGTAGTATTGTCCTAATCTATGGTACAGCTTTCAATGCTATATTCTCATTTGGTGTGCTTTGTCTACAGCTTAAGAATAATGACGCTTTAGATGTTGGAGATTGTAGAGATTATCTTCTATTGATGATTAGATATCGACCTCCTGGGCTGCTCATGCAGTAACAGGCCGTGAGACGAGGCGAGCGACGCGGTCGCCTAAGCCAGAGCGAGCCCGCCGTCGGCGTCGCCGCGTCGTCATTGCCGTGTCGTCGGTCGTTGGGTCCGCGTTGGTGTGTCAGTCAGTGCTGCCGTGATGCTGTGGCTACATACGTCGGCATTAGCATCGTGGGATCCGCACTCGCAAAATGGCATAGATAATAGTTGAGCATTACCGGCGCAGCTTTTGTTTATTCTTTTCATTGATCATTTTCCATTCATTCGTAATGTGATTACTTATAGTCTGTTTTGTTCTTCGATCTTTATGTCGATATTTCATATGGCAATACTATATGTACCTCCATCTATTCAGGTCCCTTATTTCTATAAAAGTATATTAAGTATGTACTTATATGAATCGTTATGTATATGTCGCAGCCAACTTAATCAGCCCTTCAATGAACAGCCTAGGACTCAGATACTATTACTTAATAGTACCTCAGTGCAGCCTAGCCTCTATACTAAACAGCGCCGTTCAACTAGCGGCCTGAATAATATTCAGCCCTAGCGTTTGTTATAGTCCGTGAGCGCGCTCCAAAATTGCCTACGTCATGATAAAATGTAGGACTCACGGTCGGGAAAGTAATGCTGAGCAAGGATCTGAAAATTATAGCACCTAAAATTGGCCGGAAGTCTGAGAAAATCCTTCACTTCCGATTTAGGTACTTACCGTACCACCATGCTGGCGTTACCTTCACCGGAAGCTCAAGCCGTTGATGGGGATACACATAGAATTAACATGAAAACGTTTTTTTTGAAACAATGAAATCTCTCCTCTTTATAATATTAGTATAGGTAGATAAAATATGATTTGATTGATTAAAATATTTTTTTATACAATATTGTAGAACATGCTTTTTTTTTCGACTCCCACCACAAACACATTTATCAAAATGATCTCATATCTCTTTAGTCGGCCGTATTATACCTACCAACAAACGAAAATGTTCCTTATTAGTAACTAATTTAAGTTTAAATTTCTCTATGCTCCCTCCGTCTTACGAATTCGATGACGTCACGCGCCTGACGCGAGGTATCCTGGCGCGAGTTTAACATTTTTTCTTCAATAAACGTGATACAATTTTATTAGTTAGATAAGCTTTACCTGTCTAAAAACTATACCTAACTATAGATAGCTAGCGATGAGCCACAGAGTACACATAATTAGTAATCATAATTTCCAGCGCTGCAACACTGCGACTGTTATAGGAATACAATTTCTGATAGTTTTCTCTACGTCTATAGATTTTCTCTTATAACGTCGCCACAGAATAAACAATCATATTTATGTATGCAAATGAGGGCGATCGGCTCAGTGACTGGTTGGGTAGGTCGGGATGCTAATTCGTGTTGTTATGTTGTGTGAGCTGCGCGGGGCGACGTTGCCGACTGCAGACTGGTATTACAGTTACTCGTAGTCGTAGGACAAGTCTGCTCTACCCACGCACGTGTTCCAACATTGGCATATACTACTATCTATTTATGTATTGTATTGTATTGTTGTCAGTCACACGACGTCCTCTGTTGAACATGGGCCTCCCCCATGGCGGTTGCCAATATTCCCTACGCAGGCGGGTTGGCGATTAAGAGTATTTATTTTAAATTTAGTTTAAATTTCAAGGGTGGTCGACTCTCCCTCCGTCTTACGATCGGACGATCTGACGCGAGTTTAAATTTTTTTCCCCTTACAAAACGCAACGCCACTAAAGAAGTTTACACTTCAAAAATTGCAAAATTGAAAATTATACGTACTAATTTCTATTTTATTTTTAAAATATAATATACCCTATGTCATCCAGGGATAGTGTAGCTTCCCTGAGAATGAAATATTTTTTTCAAATCGGTTCAGTACTTTCGGAGCCTATTCAATGCAAACAATCTTTCCTCTTTATAATATTAGTATGGGTAATGTTGCAATTATTGAGGCGCCTCTATTGCAGTTGCTGTCTATCCGAGCTCAATCGGTGGACTCGCTTCCGTAAGCGAGTGATGCCAGCGAGTGTTTACCGACCAACTCGAATCGCTTACTACCAAAGCTTCTCTGTACATGCATACAGCAGTGATTTTGTGTAGGACAGTTACGGAGTGTGGGCCTAGACAAGATTCTCTAAAGATGAATATGTGTGCTTTATGTGCACGTGATTATATCACTTTGAAGTGTCAATCTTATACATGTTTTATTCTTTCTGTCAGCGTTAACGCTTGTAGAATGTTACTTTGGAAAGGCAATATTTTTCAGTCCATTCAGGTCCATTCAGGGTGGAGAGACGACCCGACTAAGAACGCAAGTAAGGGCTGATCAGCCCGTACTAAGCGTGGTATAATATTTATTATGGTCCAAGTTAGTTCAAACTACCTACTGGGTACTTAACTAATATGTACTTACCAATTAATTTCACTTACTCATACAGTATTATTACTTAAGCTGTGTCACTGATGTTTTTACTAAGTACTTTACTTATACTTAATTTAAGATTATCAAATTGTGGAATGTTTAATCTATTTTTGTAAACTTAAAAAATAATTACTTACCTACTTATTTAATTTGAGTGCACACAGGCTAGTCACGCCGCGCGTCGGACATCACGACAGGTATGTACTCAGGGTTCCATCACGCACACTGCACGCAGCGCGCCCGCTATGTGGTGCCGCAACGCATAATTGCCACAATCTCAAAATAATTGCTCGATGTTACAATTGACTATAATTAACTACTCGACAACGCGACAAAGGTTACCCATACAAACACACACATAAGGTAACTAGTCGATAAGTTTCCGACTATGCCTAACTAACTCCCGATGTCAGCTTCGTCCAATACCCATTAGTGTGAAACGAACACCAATCTGCGCCACACACAGCTGCTAGCTCATAGTTTGTGAAATCCAGCGCTTTAACGTTTGTTTACTTGTACTTTATGAGTGCAGGCGGTCTGAACTGGTTTTTAACCGACTTCAAAAAATGGATGAGGTTCTCAATACGACCCGTATTTTTTTAAAATGTTTGTTACCGCATAACTTCCGTCTGGGTAACCCGATTTTGATCGTTTTTTTTTATTTATTCAAAAGCTGATGCTTCCCGTGTGGTCCCATTTAAATTTCATCAATATCCGGCAAGCTCTTTTTTAGTTACACTCCAATAACTGAAAAGTGCGTGCTTACACCTAGACGATATTATAGTAGCGGGTGAAGACATCGGTGAACATACCTACACCACAATGACAATTGATCCCATGAGTAACAACGGTCACTAAAAAGAGTGAAATAAAAAAAAAATTGCCGAGAAAGATTGCCACAAAGAGAAATGCAAGTACAGTCTTGTGTTTTATAAAGTATAGCAATATCCAAAAAAAAATTTTACCAAAAAATAGAACCGACTTCAACACTCAAATGTGTGAAATAATTTGTCGAAGTCGGTACCATGAGCACAATATTTTGATATCAGTTACTTTTGAACTATCATGGTACCGACTTCAACAAATTATTTCACACTTTTGAGTGTTGAAGTCGGTTTTATTTTTTGGATATTGCTATACTTTATAAAACACAAGACTGTACTTGCATTTCTCTTTGTGGCAATCAGCGGAAATTTCCTAAGAAGATAAAATTTCCTACATAGCTATGTACATTTTTTTTTTTTAAAGATTATAAGCTTGCGTTTGACCACTGTCTCACCTGATGTTAAGCGACGACGCGGTCTAAGGTGGAGCACGAAATAATAATAAAAATAATCACAAAGTCAGTGTTTGAATACTATCGCGAGTTTCACCATCATTGTAATCTAAAAATCGTCTAGGACTCACGCTATATACACTGAAAAATAATTCTACAACCAGTTTCCGACGAATAATCGGTTCGAAACTGGCCAGAATCAGTTTTCCAGTATATATATGTGGGTATTGTGAGTACTAGCCGGTTTTTAGATGACTACAAAGTCAATGTAATTTTCCGGCCACAAAATGGAGATTATTCATACGTATTTTATTACGTATTAAACATACCTAAGTATGTCAGGATATAATCAATCATATATTGTAATACATTTTAATTATTTTAAATGGATATTACGTACAAATGTTGATTATGTCTTTATTTTTCTAAAGTACATACGTTATATGCTTGATGAATCTGTATAGATAGGCAGACAGCAAAGGTCGCTTAGTGCGCGGCGCGGGCGCAGTGTCGAAGTTCAACCAATTAAAGGTGTCAAAACGGCTCCAGGACTGACAGTTACCATCAAGGCTTGCAGCTTTTATATTGCTACAACATACATAGTTATCTAGT
The DNA here is from genome assembly GCA_934044485.1 of Apeira syringaria. NCBI lineage: Eukaryota > Metazoa > Arthropoda > Insecta > Lepidoptera > Geometridae > Apeira > Apeira syringaria. The sequence goes on from OW203658.1 coordinate 15,755,312, forward strand.
CAATTATCATTATTTACCAATGTGTTGTAAAGTAAGTTTTATTAGGAGCATTATCGTTAGACGGTTACTCGTACAGAGAGCTAAACTGAATTAATTTGATTCCACTATTATGTCGATAAGTTTTTATTTAATTTACTACCATAAAGGAAGAGAGTGCCGTTGTACTCTGTTGCTGTTTTACCAATAAATAATTACTTCTTTACAGCTACTATAATAACATTTGGGCAATCTATTTATTTTTGAAAATCACGCTCATTATGTGCTGTGCGTTGAACGAACGCACCGCATAAAAACCCTGATGAAGACTTCCGAAGAATCCGAAACAAATTTTCGATCGTGACATCGACAACGCCTAAGTTTGCACGTGAATCCCGCTTCAAATATTATAAAATCCATTAGCTGTTGCCAGCCTATAGATAACTCAAATGTTCTAACTCCTCTCTAACCCCCGACCAATAGGCAAATCTTGTTTGTCTTTTTGTTGTGTCTGTGTGGCAATTGCACCGTTGTTGGTTACAGGCAACCGCGTCTTTCTACACAGGTAACAATTTGTCCCATGTGCCTTTCAGTTTACTCTTCGTTGCAAGGTTTTCGTTGTAACTAACGAATCAATATACCAGGGTATCAATTCTATTAGTACATTGCTCATAGATTGTTAATGAATAGTCGTTTTTGCTAGTTTCGCTATTCTACTTTGGGCATAAATTAGAATGGCTACACAGATTTTATTCCTACCATAATACAATTACCTACAATGCAAACAAGATGCAATTGTTATTTTAGCGGAATACCAAGCATAATTACGATAACATTTGAATCGCTATTGCATTGTTTATGGATTGCTTGTCTTAATAAATAAGAGAATTGGCACCCAGTGTGTGTGATAATGCAATTGGTCAGCTCGGGTACTACGAACCTTCCATAACGTATATACTTAAAATATATTTTAATCAATAGTGACATCACTCATGCCCTGTTCTTTTTATGTGTGTGTTGAATATTATGTATTATGTATGTATATTATATTCTATTCCAATTTTTCTCGTTCTACAGGTGCTGGTCAAATTTGCCGTCACTCGAACATTAACGATCCGCTGGATGCAGAGCTGGATGATAGCTCCAAATATTGCAGCTTTTGTACTCAGCATTTAGCCCTTGTAAGTTAATGCGGCCCTCAGCGAGGGATGCTACATCACGCCTGTACATCATGCTGCACCATAATAAACACTATGTATTATCAACGAAAATGAAAATTGTTACATAAATTGTATAACGATCGGCACTATTATCGCTAATGCAATATTAACATTACACAAGGAGTTTGTACGAGTGTACTTATCGTAATTCGCAGTGTGTAGTTTTCGGATATATTCTTGATACTTATGCAAATGTTGGTAAAGGAATTTACAATTGTTATCGCGAGAGTAAGGCGCATTATCAGTGAACGTTTGTTTCCGCCGGAAACGTGTGTGTATAAAGAATCTAATATCGAGTGACGCACCGCGCTCACCAAACACCAACCAGGTATTGTTTTAATGTAATTATGTATTATAATAAATGTAATAAACGTAGGTACTTACTTACTCCGCTGGCTCAGCGACCCAAAGTGAATTTAGGCCTCTGACAAGATAGCAAGCGCCTATCCTATAATATAGGTGTATTCCCGCCAGTTTTTCACTTGGAGCTTCCGCAGCTCCTTTCCTTGTAGGTAAGAGCTTGGACACCATCACCTTGATTACCATTAGTAACAGCTATTGCTGAGGCTCACGCCCGCCACCTGGCATAGTCATTACTCCCTGATGAAGAACTGCAAATTAGTTCAAAAATGGTCGGAGAGTAATTTTCCAGTATTATGGATGATACTCGCGATAATTTTCAGACTCACACCATCATATTCGGTAACATTGGGTTGCATCTAAGGGTGCGTATCTCTATCTCATCTGCCCGAGTGTTGGTGTCGGAAAGAAGTGCCTAGTCCTGATACCTAAAGTTTTCCATTTCCTTTTGTACCAAATATCCGGAACCACCAGGTGTTGTTGGGGAACTCTAGTATACTGATATCATTTCATTTGCAGTGCAAGCGCAGTCTTTCCCTATTATAGGGATAGTTCCCGCCAGTCTTCGACTTGGATCTCTCACAGGTCCTTTACCACTTTATCTCTGAGCCAATCAATCACCGACCGACGGCTGGTCTGTTGACCCAAATATGCCCTCATTAGACCTCGATCTCCACTCATTCTTTCCACTAGGCCGGTCCAGCGAAGTCTGTGAGCTTTCACTTCTCCGATCGTTAGGCTAATATTAGGCTCACCCACTAGCTCTTTGACCTCAGTATTGTTGCATAGAATCCAGCTGCCATCTTAGCTTTTGGGTAGACTAAGAATTTTACTCTCCGGCATTAGTTTGTTGCTGCTTGTTTTCATCTTTTTGTGTCAGTGCTCAGGCTATGCATCCATACAAACGTACGTACTAAGACGATTTTTGAAAATAACCATGGCTCAGTGGTCAACTGCCAAGCCCGGGGCCTCACATAGCTTATCATTATTAAGAGGTTTCAGCCACAGATAATTAACTGCTGCAGCCCATATGTATGTTCAAACGGGCCGCCTGAAAGAGGTCTGAAATCTAAATCTCCTCACGTAGTCGACAACCTACAAATATTAACCCGGTACTGGCACTTATCCCACTACACACAGCACTACATAAATAGTGCGTTCGAGATGGGCTATGGAACAGTTAAAAACGATCACGTTCCGCTTTCGTTTTGGCACAGGTTGCATTTTGAACTGTTTTCGTTCACCGTTCGAGTGGATGAAAAGTGTTAAAAACGCCACCGTGATCTGCTACTTTTGGCCCACATCCGAGGCTAGGTCCTTTGAGAGCGTTTTTTGACCACTTGAAGATTGATAGTTAACATGAGAAAATACGCCAGTGTAATTAATATTTTCTTTCTATTTCCATTACGGAAATGTAATTCTCGTTAAAATACAAGTTAATATTAGAGGTAATTAAACATTTTTAAGTCATGAATATTAAAATTTGCCAGCTCTCATGTAAATGACGTATGTGTGTCGTTCGATTTGGGATAAATTGTATTTACTACAAATGCCACATTCCCAAATCGAACGCTTGTTCAGTTGTACACTGCCAAAAACGCCACTTGCCATCTCGGATACACCTCAACACTCTTAGTAGGTACCTATGACATTGCCCACTAATGAATGCATTTAATTTTAATTATTGTTGTTATTATGATGTTCTACATAACTGTCACTATGTTTTTTTAATTGGCCGATGACTAATAAAATAAAATACTAATTTTTGTTATTTCTTTTTTTTCTGTATAGATCTAGCGTTTGACTACTATCTCAGTCGAAGATGTTATCACGCTAGATCTAGAACGATAATAACAAATTACAATACTACAGCTACTACAAAAACATTTGAGCAATCCACCAGCTATTGTCAGCTTATAGATAACTCAAATGCTCTAACCCGCTACAGTTGGCAGCATGCTCTCAGCATTGAAACCACGTTGAATTGCAATGCTGATTTTGGTGCTGGTCCGTTGAGTTAATTATTATTTAGCTCAGCCGGCACGAAAATTTGCCAACCAGTATTTTTAGTCACGCGTCGCATTGATCAAACGCGCTGTCACTATGTTGTTTGATAGTTATGATCAAGTTTGGTGATAGACATAATTAAGTCCATTAATGAATGCTATGACGACATATCAACGTTATAGTCTTGATCAAGACTAACTTAATCTAACCAAGCATGTTTGATTGATTTAAGACTATAGTGCCCTGTTACAATGTGACCTTTTTAAAAAACATAAGGAAACATGTTTTTAGCAAATGAACTTGTGGTTGTAATTTTGTATAAAGAAATGGCCACCCAAGAAAAAATGCCACTTGGTTGAGGTTATTTTTTTCAGTGCGCTTACAACATATGAACAATCTAACAGTTAGCAAGTGAGGAGTTCAAATCTGTTCACTTGTTAAATTAGCAAAAATGTAGTGCTCATCAAAATAAATGAATGAAAAAAATATTTTATATATTTTCTTATACTTATATAAAATTATTCCTATATCTGATCAGAAGGTGTCTGTGTCCATAGTGCTAGTTATGCAATACTGACCTATAAACTTTTTTTTTACCAAAAGAAGGAACCGACTCCAACACTCAAAAGTGTGGAATAACTTGTTGAAGTCTACATGTACCGTACATACCCTACCCTACCTTACTTACCCTACCTTACCCTACCCTACATGGTACTACAGTACCATGATGGTTAGAAAGTAATTATTGTCTGACTATTGTGCGCATGGTATACCGACTTCGACAAGTGATTTCACACTTTTGAGTGTTGAAGTCGGTTCCATTTATTGGTAAATTTTTTTGAAATCTTTTTAATGACTTTTGGTACTCACGGTATCAATTGTCATTATGTATGTTCATCGATTTCTTGACCCTCAATAAGGAAGTCATCCAGATAGAAGTAACACTTTTCAGTTATTGATTGTAACTCAAAAATCGCTTTTCCATTTAAATGGTACTATCTCGGACGTATAATCTATCAAACAAAAAAAGAATCATCAAAATCGGATCATAAACACTGAGTTACTATTACTACGTATAGATCCTCAGTGATCATAAGCGACAAAGTTATCTGCGAACACACAAAAAAAATTATATATACGATCGAGTAACCTCCTCCTTTTATTGAAGTCGGTTAAAAACAGTGTGTGATCAAAACATATGATGTATATGTATATTATTATAATGTAAGTAAGTACCTACATCGCCATGTTGTTAGGCGATATCGTTACGCAGAGTGCGCACGCGCGGGCGACACCGGATGCGTGACAGCTGACTCCTTGTACCTGCCTACTTAGCAACTACTACTCACGGTAATGGGTTATTGTACCATTATTAGCGTTCCACTATTTATTTATCAGACATTGAGCTATGTTGCTGCATACATAGCAAGAGTTTTGTGGTTTATTGCATTAACAACATGGTAGGCGGAACTTACGTTCAAATTATTTGAAGGAAATAATTCGGCTACTAGTGGGACTTGAACCCACGACTACAGAATACCGTCCTGTCACTTTGTACATCTAAGCCTCATATATAGCTATAGCCTAATCATAGTAGCCACTCCACTAGCGTTCGAATTTATTCCCTCCTTTAACATCTGAGGGGATATTGTTCTTAGCGCCATCTACCTTTTAATTGTACGAACTATTAACAGGACTGATGATAGAGCAACATCCAACATTACAGTTGATATCGTATCAAGCGAATGCACCATACCCTTATTCTAAGAGTTTTATGGTTTATTGCATTAACAACAATCTAGGCGGATACTTACGTTCAAATTATTTGAAGGAAAAAATTCGGCTACTAGTGGGATTTGAACTCACGACTACAGAATACCGTCCTGTATTTGAACGTATAAGCTATAGCATTTGAACACTATCTCCCCCGATGGTTATCTGCCTGAATTCACTGTGTGTTTGGTAACAGTTCTTCGAAATTGAGTGTGGTAGAGAGCCAATCAGATAGCCAGGCAGACTGGTAAGTACCGTTTTAATCATGCTGTGGTTTTGATTGAACCTACACGTATGCCACAAGCTAGGAGTTGGGATCGAGCCAACGACTGTCAGGTTGACAGCTGACACTCAAACGACGACGGGGCCAGGCTAGTGGTGTATACTCTTGTATGTTATGCGATCGCCTACTAGAGTGTGAAATAGTTGGTATTATTTATGTAATTGTATTACAAATGTAATAGTTTGTTTATTATATTAGACATGCTGTTTTTTGTATCACCGGCCTTCCAGAATCATTATATTATTTCCGTCAAATGGTTGCCTGGAAGAGATCGCTTTAAGCGATAAGACCGCCAATTGTACTTCGGTTAAGTATATGTTTTATTTTTATTATTGTCTAAGGTTTTTTGTGACCGGTATGCAATCAAGTGTTTTATCTAATCTCATACTGAAATATAATGATTAAAAAATCAAAAACTATACTTGAATTACAGTCTTTACACAAAAGCCTCGGTATAAATAAAAATAAAAAAATTATGTTTCAGCTCTTATATCGACAACTGTATCATAATGTAAATTTTTTACCACTAACATACAACTTCAACTGGACCAAGGAGGTGGCAATGCAGTTTTTCTACATATTCTTTGTTTTAAAACGCGGCGCAACACGCATAATGCGAGATCAGCAAATGGATTTTGACGCTAAACGTTTACAAATAAATGCAAACATATGCTGTAATTTTATCGCAGTTCGATTATATACCTATTTTATGAGATTAGATAAAGTACTGTACTGTATCTATAACAAAAACTCGCTTATGGCTCGTTTTTTTAACTTGTACTCGTGTTATAAGACACATTATAACACACATTATTATGAAACAGTTTCATAAACTACTATTTGTGTATTGTTTTTTAAATTAGAGAATTAATTAATAGTACCTATAACATTATACAAGTATCGATCAGCCAATTAAAGGTCTTCGCGTCACTTAATTATGTTATTATAACAAAACAGGAGCATTCACATCGAAATTTTTAAATTTAACATTTTATTTATCATTTCAGCTATAGTACTGTAAAGGTGCCGGATCACCCAGAATCCAACATCCCCGGCACTCAGCGAAGACGGGGTGCGGGCTCCATCCGAAGATAGGGCACGGACCCGGTGTCTGCTCTCCGAAGCGCAAGAAGCAGCGTTCATGGGTCACTTCTTCTCCCACCTTTATTAATTAGCAGATAATGTAAATATTTCTAAATAAGATTTAGAACAAAACCATTGGGTAGGTAGTTTTCTCGACTCCGGAATGTTGCAGTGACTTTTGGACCGCGATGCCTCCATGCTAATTAGCAACCGCCCGTCTCACCTATTGTAGCATGTGTGTGAAGGTCTCTGCGACAAACAAAACATGTTGACATTATCTATTATTGGACGCTTTATGAACTTCGCAAGTTACGCAACCGCGCGGTACGGACTACGGATGCACGGTGCCTCTGCCACCGGTGCTGTTACTGACGTCACATACTCTAATGAGACGATAAGGTGACTTCTTGATAGCTATAATCATGTCGTCATTTTCTACATTTACCTTCAAGTATAAATTTCAAACAAAGGCGAATCAGGAGGTTTGTGCCACGCCGATCCGCCGCCGCCGCCGATTTTGAATTGGCGTGAAATTGGGTGAGTTCCAATATGTGTAAAGGTCTATATTTTACTAAACAACTATCGAACCAATTTGGAGGATCTATTTAAGTAATAACATTTTTCGACCGTTATAATCAAAAACATACATAATTAAAAGTAATTTTGTTCACGTACCTAGCTTAAATTAAAGAGAACCTTGATTTTCGTATAACAGATGACATGACACCTGGATATTAGATCTTGGGAAGTCTTTATAAGTATCCTTTAATCTAGATAGTTTTGATTATTGGGATGTGAACTATTTAGACACTGAAAGTTTCTCACGTATTGCAAAAGCTGCGACGTTATATGGAAAATTCCAATCATAAGTGATGAGACTATCATGATCTGCAATTGTAAACGAAAGTTCTGCAGCCCAAGCTGAGCAGTTATCCTACTAATTAGACTGGTATAGAATTTTAGTTCATATTATAGTCTATGCCAGGGTCGGCAACCTGCGTCTCGCGAGCCTCATGCGGCTCTTTCCATAGTCAGTTGTAGCTCCCCCTTTCGTTAAGAAGATAGGTTAGACCTTGAAATAACACATAGGCTAGTTTTATCCCGAAAAAAGTATAGTTCCCGTGGCATAATTGATGTAGCGGGAAAACCGTAATTAATGCATGTGTTTTATTAATGTTCACGCTCAAACAGCTGGACGGATTTTAATGAAATTTGGTATTTCGATACTTCAGGTCCCGAAACAACGCGGCTTTCATCATCATCAATTATCACCCCGCGGGTAAAACCACGGGGCGCAGCTAGTATATTATTGTACGAGAGAACGTGTTTTTTGTTGTAGTGTGTGTGGAGGATTATAAGTGTAGGTATGCGAGATGGGTCGGGGGGAATGTAATGGTAAGGGTGGCGGTGTATGTAAGTTGATGTAAGTATCTGTGATAATATGTAATTAATATTATTTTTTATATATATAAGGGACTAAAGGGGTGTATAAGAGACTAAACTTCATCGTAGCATGGATTTAAAATCCCTTATTATATTTTTACAGTCATATATTTTTTTGGTGTTTAATGTCACAAACTCTGCAAACTTTATTGTAAATATTAACATGGGCATAGGCTGGACTTCTTGGAAACAAGTAAGGATGTAGCCTTGTGGCGAGGGAGCCGTGAAACGCTGGTTGAGAAAAATTTTGTGAGCTTTTGTTTTTTCTTTTAAAACAGAGAGCTGGCGGACGCGAAATGCAATTAATAAATGAATAAGGTAATACGATTGGTACTCCGCGTATTTAGTGAGTTAACTGTAAGCACGAAGCGACTATTCAATATTCTGTGACGTTGTCGAGATTGCAGATGTGGGAGGTGTCGGGTTACTCAGATAATGAGCGCTCTGTCCGTCTGTCGGTCCGTGTCGGCGCGGTGCTGTTTTGTGGAAACACATGACACCTCGGTATCAATTCTACTGAACACATTGCTCATAGATTGCGAATGGATTGTCGTTTTTGCTAGCTATTCTACTTGGAAGGTACAAATCTAGGCGGTTGTCTTTTTCAAGAAGAATGCGGGGCGGTCACGGTTCGCCTACTGTCAGTCAGTTTTTTATACATTCATAATTTTCAAAACCACGCCAGTTTTAATAACAAGAATGAATAATATTCACTAGTGAGCGCACCGGACTGTAATTGGCGTATAAATTTGATGACGTAGTGCAGCTAACGCATACAGGGTAGACAATATACATATCCCTATATGGGGGAGGCATACGTCCAGCAGTGGACGCACATCGCTGAGAAAAGATAAGAAAAAAAAAATACTTGACTTTTCTTAGGTCGATCAGTGATACCAGAAATATGTAGACTGGCCGTTTAGGAGGAGTTTGTTAACAAGCATTTCGTCACGAGAATATTAAATTTTAGATATATCACTGTCTTTTTATTTTGGCGAATATTTGTACTTAGTAGGTACTTATTAAAACTTGGTGTGGGTAATATATAAAATATAACGGATACATTTCGGGGAGTGTGCTCTGGAGTTACATAACTTGGTACCTCCTTCCCCATTCCATCAAAAAACGACCAGACGGACTGCAATGCGACATCCATACATGGTAGACGTTCCACCCTGTCGCACCAAGCGTTTTACTTCCACATTCATAGTGCGTACAGCTAACGAGTGGAACTCATTGCCTAAGTCTGTGTTTCCACATGAATACAATCTGGGCATCTTCAAGTCACGAGTGAACAGGTATCTTCTAGGCAGGCGTGAATCATCGTAGACTGCACCATCACTTAACATCAGGTGAGATAGTGGTCAAACGCCTGCCAATTGTGAATAAAAAAAAAAGAACTGTCATGCATGATAATTAAAATACTCTTGAATATTAAAAACTAAATAATAAAATTGCATTATTTCCCATGGACTTGGCTAATTGTTTGGCGGAGTCGTCTGGTATGCTGGTCACAGTGCTGCGTTATATTTTGCACTAAAGCTGAGTCTGCGAGCGCGACTGCGTTACTTGCACGCTATGCTCCCGCTAAGGTTGGCTCGGCTTCATCGCGCGGCACATCACAGATTGATTTCTTTTTCTGTAATTATTGTGCTTACATAGCAAGCTGATTAAATACGTAATGTTTTAGCCAATTCATTTTGTTGACTACTTAAGTGCATAAAATAAATTATGTACAGTCAGCATCTGAAATTAATAACAAATTGGCAGCAAATTCTGTAAGATAAGATAAGTTTTTATATGGTTACGATAAAGTCCAAATTAGTATACCACTTCTTAATCACATCACTAATATTAGATCTTTTTATTAAAATTGCGGGTAGTTTTAGGTAAAATACGTCGCTACTTATTTGATGCCGACCAAAACTACTCACAATTGGCCAGCAATTGAATAAAACTCATATAATGTTAGAGATAGCGTTGAATGGAGTTTACGAACTCGAATTTGAACATAAATATTTCATTTTGAAGAATTTTAGTGAATTTTAGCTAGTTCGAGTAAGTAAATTTAGGGCCTTAGGGCCTAGGAATTAGGGCCATTGTCTGCTAATTTTCAATTCGCTTTCGTTGATCAAGAGATATATCGCTATGAAGTGTCAATCTCATACATTTGTTACGTTTTTTTTCAGCGTTAGGTACCGCTCGTTGAATGTTACTTTGTTTAGGCCTACTACTCTGTGACCTGCACAGAGAAACTAGTAAGTATGTCAAACTGTCTACAAGTTTGACGTGTTTGCCGAGAATCATGATTGATGGTGTGTTTGACAAACAAGTCTTAACGAGAACAGATAAACAGAGAACAGCGGTGTTTGTCAGACAACATCTTGGTTGTTACCTTGTCTCTTTGGTTTGATCGAATAAATTATATTTGATGAAAATATGAAGTTTGGCGAAGAAGTTTTTGAAACTTATTACTTATGTTTATATTTGTATTTGATATCATTTACAAATTGATCATCTTTTGAATGAAACATCCAATTTGTATAGTTGCACTAATATTATAAAGGCGAAAGTTTGTGTGTGTGAATGTTTGTTACTCCTTCACGCTCGAATGGATGTACCGATTTCGATGTAACTTAGTATGGAGAAGGGTACCAGGAATAATACATAGGGTACTTTAATCCCGGTAAAGGCATAGTTCCCGTGGGTATAATCGAGGTAGCGGGAAAACCGTGATCCACGCGGTTGAAACTGCGGGGCGCTACTCGTTTAGCTTCGATCCGATAACTCCCTGTCCTGGCGACAGCTCAAGCCGAGGTCCGAACCTCAGTGGTGCGCCTCGTCCTCTCCTAGTGGCACAGCGCCGTCAGCGCTAGCCTCACTAGGCGGTGCGCCTTCTGCGACCGCACAAATACCGGGCTGAGCACCATCTGTGCTCGCCCCCCCTCCGGTGAAGCTGTAAATGCCGGTAGAGGCAAACAGCATTAGTCCGTTAGAAAAAAAAAACTCGTTTAGAATAAAGTGGTCTACGCGTACCTACTGAAACAGCCTAGGTTATGAATATATACTTATTCCAACACGTCTTCTGATTTCAGTTGGAATTCCTATCAAGTTTTTATAGTGATCTAACTACAATAGTTGGTCATATGATGGCGCGAAGACTTTGGTAGTTATGGATGTGCTCTTTAATATTAATTATAATATAATAGATATATTCTATCGTTCATAGTTGTCGTGGCGTATGCGATGTGAGGTAGTAATATGTAATCATTACTAGAGTTTTCTCAATACACATACAGAAGGCTCAAAAGGCATAAAGGCATAACATAATCCTAGAAAACGTCATCACTTAACATCAGGTGAGCCAGTTGTCAAACGCAAACCTATAATATGTAAAACATTAAAGAAATAAAATATGCTCAGCAACAATTGTAACATAATGAAGAGTAAACATTAGAATCATTAGAACAGATATCACACTGTACATAGACAACAAGATTATAGGAAATAGCGATTTATAACAGTAGGTTTTTGCATTGTTGACGCAAACTCCATAAATAAACCTTCCGTGAAAAATTTCTTAAGGCAAAAAATAGAGCCAATTGGTATTCTTTAAAAGGATTCTTATCAATAACAACTAAAATATAACATTTTATAAAAATCTATGTATCTTACAACTATGTATACTCGTATACATATGTGAAAAAAAAAAAAAATGATGTCGTTTGAGATATACAATTTTATTCAACTTCTTAACCATATGGATATTTTACTTGACACTTTAACTATTATATATATTTGTTTTTGTAATATGTGTTATATATTTTTTTTTTTTTTTTTTTACTATTATAAGTTTGCGTTTGACAACTGTCTAATATATTATAATATATATATATTATACATAATATATTTGTAAAGATGTGACTCATAAACTGTACATATATGTCGTTTTATAAAATAACTATTTTCAAGGCGGCAGTTAATATATTTCTATTGCTCCATATACTAAGAATCCAGGGTTAACATTAAATATAAGCAATATATGCCGGAGATATTAAAATAGGATAGATTGTTAATGTTAAGTTATGTTTAGGTGTTGCTAGTGTCGGAGAAATATGATAGATAGCGTTGTCAAAGCGTTTTAAACTATCTAAAGTAGATGGCGCTAAATCTAAATGTGGATTTGACAGTAAGAATTGCTAGTATTTGATTTGTTAACTAAGTGAAGGTAGGTAGCACTTGTTCTACGATTTCTGCCAATAAATGAGGGTAGTATAAGACAAAAGGTAGTATAAAAGCTAAAAGCACTAATCTCATTAAACACAATTTGTACAATATATATTTTTTTAATAATAAATTCTTTATTCCCCAAAAAAATAATTAGTACAGTAACACTACTTAACCCTACGATATCCAAACATTGGTATAGAAACAGTAGTTTGATTACATTACCAACTTACCACCAAGTCTCAAACTAAGCGACAGACTGAGTGCGAATTTACATATACAACAAAAAATTCAACACATTTCAAAAGAGCAGCATTATACTTAGGTACACTAAGTACATATGCGGTTAATTACACAATATTATCACCGTATCGTTTTCTGGCATTTACCACTATCTCACTCTGATGTTCAGTGACGATTTACGATGTAACCAACAAACAATTAAAATTTATTTAATTTATTTTTGACGGATATGCAGATAGATAGAAAGACAGGGCTTAAAACACATGATTCGATTCTGAACTCTATGGAACTTTGCGTGTGTCCTCAGTTTCGATTAGGGGACTCACATGGGACGGTAACTCCCATTATGCGCCAGTTAGTACGTGTATTGACGACAGTTATTGAACTCTAGCTCTATTATTAGTATATAGGTCGTAGTGGGCCGTGGGTGTGGGTGGGTCTCCACATGCAGCACTTCCGAACTATCAGTTGGCAGACGCTGTTTGCCTACTTTACCGTCTGCGACGCCATGGTAGCTACTAGAAATGTCTCGAGTTGTAAGAAATAATTTTCCAATTGAGTGAATTCTTCAGAGGACAAAAAATTTTACCGAAAAGTTGAACCGACATCCACCCTCAAAAGTGTGAAATATAGACTTGTCGAAGTCGGTACCATAATAGTACAAGTGACTATTATCAAAATATTGTGCAAATGGTACCGACGAGTTATTTCACACTTTTGACTTTGGAAATCGGTTACATTTTTGGTTTTTATATTTTCACCTATTTCAATGCCTTTGCTACTTACGGGATCAATAATTGTTATTGTGTATGTTCACCGATTTCTTTACCCGCAATTATAATGTCGTCCAAGTAGACGTAACACTTTTCAGTTCTCAGTGTACAGTGTATCTCAAAAACACTTGTCCGATTTTGATGAAATTTAAACGAGACCACCACGGAGTTACACTCCATCAAGCGAAAAAAGTATTTTGAGTATCGGTCTAAAAATGGGGAAGAAATCGGTGAACATACATAAAAAAATACATCCAGTGAAACTAACCTCCTCCTTTTTTAAAGTCGTTTAAAAATAGATTTGTTCATAATTTTGGTTCGATCCCGTAGGTGCATTATTGTCTGTTCAGAACGTCCTAGACGCTACGTAATTGTGTAGTATGTGGTTGCGAGAGTAGACATTATCTGTTGATAATACTGAGTATTTAGGACGCGACGCGACACGTGCGCTGAATGAGATTAGTGCAGATTACGCGGGATTTCGGTAGGTAGTCTGGCTCTATCTACTTGAGCAATAAGCGACCGACACCTTACTGATTTGAGAGTTTAAAGCCTTCGCTTATCACCCATTATATATATATTATCATAGATAATTTCTGTGAATAACTCGAACTATCTAATATTCTTCAAAATGCAATACTCGTCGCTCGTATTCTATTTATGCTAAAATTCAAATTCGTATAGCTCCATACAACGCTATCCCTAATATTAGAAGAGTTTTGTTTAATTAATGGCCAATTGCGGGTGTTTTATTAGGCACCGAATAAGTAGCGACTTATTTTACGTAAAACTACCCGCAATTTTAATAAAGTAGAACCTCGATAAAGTCCAAGGGAAACACAAAATATTTTAAGATATAGAGGTTTTAAGTTATCAAGGGTCTATGTTAGGGATAGGTTAATATAGAGGTAGGATTGTACATATGTAAGTATGTACCCTTGTTCATATTTTTTTTACTCGAATGCGTCAGAAGGATTGGTTCAATAAAGTACAGAAATTTAAATAATCATATTTATTTTTATGTAACTATTAATAGTTACATAAAAATAAAACAACAATTAAAGGTTTAGTGTACTTAAAGAAGTCTGTGATTTTCTTTTGTTTTAAGGCTAACCACCGCAAAGCTTTAAATAATTTCGAAGAAGCAAGCAATGGGTGACATATGTATTGCTTACGTTAATAATGTAACTAGTGAACACGTGCAAGCAATAAATACCGAAACCTTTTGTTTTGCACACTCTTTCAAAATGCCTCAAACAATCAATTGACAAACAATGTTATGTTATAGAGGTTGTGGAAACATTTCATTGAGTTACTGAGGGCCAAAAACAGAGATTACTTATTTAAGTTATAGAGGTTGCGTATTTTAAGTTATAGAGGTTTTTAAGTAACCGAGGTTTGAGTTATCGAGGTTCTACTGTAATAAGATCTAATTTTAGAGTTGTCATTAATAAGTGTCTGGACTAAAGCATCACAACAGTATAAGAATTCATCATGCTATTATTTTTCAGAATTTTAGTTCAGTTTGGTTGTAAAAGAGAATCACTACCAATCACTATACATATTATTATTTACTGTACCTAATTAGTATTATTATATAATTAATAATATTGGTATCATTCACTCCTCACTATGGATACCGATGGCTCGCTGAACTGATACAATAAAAATAAAAACCGAGTCCTCCATAACAGAATGTACCGTAACGCGACCAACAGACACAAATTTGGAGGAGCATTGCCAGATCAATAATCCCTACTAAGAAGAGTACCGACGTTCACGATCTTCTGTGTACCACCAGCTTCACAACCACGACCACTCTGACAGCAGTGCTCGATTAAGAAGAATAAGAATTGGAACTTTTGAATGATTTCGAAAATTTCTCGTTTTAACAAATAAATAAACTGAAATTTGGCATCATTTCCTATTTGATTAATTTCTCGGCAGGAGTGGACTCTTTGACCGATAGTAAAATACAATCCTTGGTTGTCAGTAAATACGCTACACCTGCAATGAGGGCTTTCTTCATCAGTCGCCTTCTAACGGCTGGAAATAAATTAGGTTTTCGTTTACGCTTTGAATACGTATCACATAAATATTATTAACATTATTTATATACCTGTTGTGTTTCCTGGTTCTGTTTAGTCAACGAATTATCATTGCTTTTTTAACCGACTTAAAAAAGGAGGCTACTCAATTCGACCTTTTGTAAGTTCGTGGATAACTTCGTTATTTATGAACAGATTCTCAATATTCTGGTTTTGTTTGATAGAATATACTTCTGAGAATATACTTCTAAATGGGACCACATTTAAATTATATCAAAATCGGTCAAGCGGTTTTTGAGATACACTCCAATAACTGAAAAGTGTTACGTCTATCTGAATGATTTCCTTATTGAGGGTGAATGACAATTATAATTGATCCCGTGAGTAACAAAAGTCTCTGAAAATGGTGAAAACAATTTTATTTACCAAAAATGGAACCGACTTCAACACTCAAAAGTTTGAAATAACTGGGGGCTTTTGGGACGAACTGACACTCACTACGCTACTGTAGTAAAATTACTTAATTTCAAGCTGCTGCAGAAATATTTATATATCCCACTAATATTATAAATGCCAAAGTTTAGATGGATGGATGGATGGATGGATGTTTGTTACTCAATCACGCCAGAACTGCTGAACGGATATAGATGAAATTTGGCACAAAGATAGATTATAGTCTGGAATGGCACATAGACTACTTTTTATCTCGGTAAAATGTAGGTATGATTCCCGTGTATGATGTATGAGGCAATGTAATGATGTAGCAGGAAAACCGTAATCCACGCGGGTGCTACTAGTATAATATATAAAAACTATTATCTGCATATGACAGATCGATTGACAGCCGCAACTAGAAAGGGTAACGAGACTAGCCTTTAGCTCTTTTTAGCTCCGCATATATCTGCCCGTTTTTTAAAGTATATTCTGCTCTGGAAATTCCCGTCCTCTCCCGGGAATTCCCGGACCGGTCAAGACTTTCGTCTCCATTTATCGTGGCGTTTTCCTTTCTACCTTTCAAATTATTATCCGACATGAACGGCACCACCTCCTCCAGGAGGTCGTGCCGTTCGTGCCGGAGCAGATTTTTATTTTTCAGTTTACCTTTTTGTACATCTCGACATCCTGCAGTTTTCTTGCAACAGTACACTACTATCGGCCAGATGCTTCTTCCAGATGATTCTTGCTTATAGACGCAAGATAGAAGACGCATATTCACCTAAGGCACAATATATTCTTCATTTTGTTGAACGGGCAATTTCATTTCGGGTCGTCTCGTCGTCTCCATATCAGACTTCCATGTTTCATTCACTTAAGCGCCAAGGTATTTATAATAGGAGAGGATGATTAGAGCTAAACTAGGCCAAGGATATTTATCTAAAACACTCGCTGCTAATGGATTGATTCCAGACTAACGGCTGACGTAATAGGGTGAGAAAAGACGATGCGCGTGCGCATCGTCCACCACGGACCACTAACAATAACACACGGCAGCGCGTCAGCACCGCCGCCGCCTGGGTCGCCACATGTCGAAGTGCAAGGTCAATACTTTGGAATGTATTATATTATTAATATATAAGTATGTGATTCCAACGTCAAATCCTGGAAACTCTGCTTCTAGAAAATCCCAAGCTATTCATTGTAGTTACTTTTAAAATGTTGTTAACCCCAACGCGGGGATCTTATAACCTCAATATGTACAATTGTTTGTACGATCTTGAGTTGCAACGATATTTAATTACTCGACTGTGCCATAAGGAGGGTTATATTTTACTTCATGTGTGTGTATGTATTATGTATGTATGGAATGCTTTGTAGTGGTGATGGATTGATGGATTTTAGCATGAAAAGTGTCGTTGTCTTTATTAAGCTACTTCAAAAAAAGGAGGAGGTTCTCAATTCGTTTGTTTTTTTGTGATAATTACGCTACTTATTTCAAAATTAATTATTAAAAACAGTGTTACTAGTTGTTTGCATTTATGTAATATTTAAAACCCTATCAAATTATTGTCCAAGCACATGGGATTGTCCAAGCACATGGGATTGTCCAAAAGTTATGAGAGTGGCTAGTCGATAAGATGGGTGACGTAAATGTTGGCATATATTTGCTCACGGAATCAGCATAATTCAATGGGGCAATGCTACAAGCTTACCGGGCACAATGCTAAATGATATTCGATTGGAAAATGTTTCATTGCAATTATTTTGTAGTATTTTAATCTCGAAAAGTAAATATGTACATAAATGTGTTCGAGGTCGCGGGAAACGTCTGGTAAATTTTCAAATATGCGCAGTTATTTGTTTTATTAAAAGTATTTTGATTAGGTAATGAGCTACTTCCGCGTTCTTGTAGTATATTTGCCCGGCTCTAAATACCAACGGATAGAGGTGCTTGCGTTTGAAGTAGGTTATAGGTAATAAGAATAACTATAACATGTATATCGTTATTATCCTGAAGCTCCGTCTACTTTGCACGAATATAGCAGCCGCTTTACTGATAAGTCAGTACACTTCTCTTTTATCACATTTAAAAATGTAAACAGTTTGTTCGTGTATGTACTACATACCTATGTATGTTAATTATTATAGTTTACGTTTACAGCTGTGTTGGAACATAATTTTGTTATGGCATTGGAAAATTGTCTAAACGCCAATTAAAAACGATCACTAGATACATCAACAGCTTCATTTGACTATGGGCACACCAATGTTAGGATCCACCAACTAGCTCATTCGTACAGCGCAGTAAATAGTATGAGCAACTTGGTAATTTAATTTCACTGACTCTAGAGCTATGATTACCTGTAGGTGCTTATATCGACCTCTAGTTGTGTAAGTATTTTCGGAGCATGTCTCATGACATGATATGAGTCTTGCTGTACTCTGTAAATGATGTGATAATATTTAGAAACGTTTTTGTATGACACTAGGAGAGCACAGTCTAGGAGACGCACGTGCGGGGCTATGAGTATAATACAAAAAAGATTAGGGATCTAGAACGCACTTATGAACGTCAAAAGATTTAGTTCCAAAATCAATAGAGCCACTACGGAGAAGAAGGGCAAGAAGCTCGAAGGATGTTTTTTTTCAAATATGTTTAACAACGCGCTTACAGTACATATTCAATTACTTACATAGGTTTACATTTATATGGTGACATTGTGGAACATTCCTAGCCTCTTTCTCTTCTAATGTCTAATGTTTTACATCATAATATGCTTTATTTTATTTCAAACGTTTCTATTAGCTTTATATTTTCCTTTTGTGAGCTCTGTCATGCCTTTTGAGATTTTATTGTAGAAACGAACGCAGTCAAGGAAGGACTTTTTCGTCTTTGTTAATCTACGATTAGGTACACCTACAGTTATGCCATCCATACTTCTAGCGTTAAAACTGTGACACTCTCTGTGACGCTATATGACTTAAACTTATTCAAGATTTTACGCGAACATACTTCGAATTTATAAGCTGTGAATTAAGAAATTAAAGGTCGTTTTAATGTAAAATCGCATTAATATTGCACTAACACAAGCCTAGGCAAGCCTAACATCACCGCCGACGCGGCGCGGCGGCTTATTCCCATAGGTCCATGATTCTATTGTTCTTTATTTCCCAATGGGTCCATGAAAAATATTAATTTAATCTTAAATTTACTTAGATGAATTCCCAATAAGTCCATAAGAGTTAACTAATGTACAGTCAGTGAAAACAATATAAGAAAGTATTTTACTAGTTAGTGCTTTTTCACGTCATTAGAGCGAAATAGACTATAGGTTAGACTGACATAGTTATACATATAGCATGCAGGGGAGCGGAAAAAATATTATTTCTAATCAGTTCACCTTGCACCTTTTGCAAAGTCATTAGCTTTAAGAATCAGTGTGCCATTATAAACTATATGAGTGAAAATCAAGATGGCGCCTGCGCAGGGCATAGCGTGGCCACAGAGTTTATTTTCATTGACGGTCAAAGTTAGTACGTTTTATTTTAATTAAATCAGAACCCACAGTTTTCTTGAAATTTCGGTGCTGATTATTCAGGCACCAAAATCTAAATTTCCTATGCACTGTATTATGGTGTTGTAATAATGTGTATTAAGGGAGAGCGGCATAGTGCCTAGCCGCCATTTTATCTAATAATTAACGGATTACGTTGAAACCTTTAAAAATGGATAATATTAACTAAACAAAAAATGATCCGACATTAAATGTCATGAGGTGTTCATTACCGATATATCAAGCGACAGCGTTATTCAGATGATTTTTCTCTCTCTCAGCCATGGGGCATCCACTAGTGGACATATGCCTCCCCCATATAGGGGGGATTTGCTAATACTCTCCACGCTTGGTAGGCGGGTTGGCGAGCGCAGTATGATTTTCAATCCTCAGAAGGCGCTGCTGCCCACCTTCTGGTACGTGGACCCTTAGCCGACTTTTACGGCACCAGCGGGAAGAGATGGGTGAGTACTATTCTAGGCCGGTACCACCACGGCACTGGTGATTTCTAATGTTTAAGTTAATTTAGTATAAGATTCATATTATTAAACATTGTATAATAATTTCTGTGATTCAAGAAAGAGTTCTGATTTATCTATTCACCGTCTTTCATTTAAAGAAGAATTAAATATGAACCCTATCTCATTAAAGTTTATTTTGCTAACTGTACCAAACAACTTTATGGACCCGTTGGGAGAGAAAATATTATTTATTTTAAAGTGACGTGGACCCGTTGGCGATAAAAGTATGAAACATTTTTTTTTAAAACAATGGAATTGTGGACCTCTTAGAATGAGCCGGTGCGGCGCCCCGCCGGGCCGCCCCGCGTAGTTAAAATGTTACGTAATATAATTTATTTCAGGGTGTGCAGAACTATAATAGGTAGCATGTAAAATATATACTTGGAACTTGGAACTGTCCCTGGGAGAAATAGCGGTAAACATCAGGTGACCTGCTCGTCCGTTTAGCCAATAGTAGAAAGTACCGTATGAAATCTTTAAACACATTTTATGTTGATTGGGTTTGATTACCGATGATGTTGATTTGTGTAGATATGCCGTTTCATACGTCACTGATAATAGAATTGATGCATACTGCGTAGCTAGACGATAGTATCTATAAGTATGAAGTGAGTGGAGTCCTCTGATCCTGATTGAGATTGATTGCTGGAAGTGACGGCGGTCGGCCCAAGGGGAGCCTTGACTCTGATTACAGCTAGACTCGGTCTCTGGATTGTCCGGTCACTACTACAATCACCCACTAACGTCAAAATATCCATTGAGCTGATGTAGGCCGAGTTGACATTTTAGCGGAGGCGTGCTCCCTGTCATAATATATCATAATATCACACGTGGCCGTGAGACTCTTTTGTCACAGGCCCTGGCTTGAAATTGCACTCCCGCGTGCCTTGGCAGTTAGATATATAGGCAAACAAATGAAAATTCTATTGGCTCAAAATTTATAGTAGTTGATTGCAGTGCCCTAGCTAGCCTTTTATGCGCCCGGTGCGACCTGATTTCAATACCGACTTCAATGCAAGGAGGAGGTTCTCAATTCTGTCCGTATGTTTTTTTAAAAATATCTATGTTATCTCAGAACTTTCGACTGGCTGAACCTATTTTGATCGTTCTTTTTTTGTTTGGAAATTGGTGCTTCCCGTCTGGTGCCATTTTTTTTTTTTTAAATCGGTAGTGCGGTTTTTTAGTTACACTCCAATAACTGAAAAGTGCTACTAATACCTCGACGATATTATAGTTGCCGGTGAAGATATCGGTGAACATACCCAATGATAATTGATCCCGTGAGTAGCAAAGGTCACTGAAAGGTAACAACAGACAGCGGAAATTAAACAATCGCTTCATTTTTGACGTATTTTTCAAACTCAACACCCCTGAATGTTTGTCTAAATATACGAGTATGTACAGCTACAGTACATAGAGTATCTGGCCTTTACATTTTTATAATATATACCTAAGTAGTATCCTCTAACCCGCTGTACTTATAAGTACGTTTTGGATTATTACTTCGAGTATAGTCATACTACCTAGGCACCGAACTTCTTTCGGAGTTTTGCTAGGACAGCCACGTACATACATAATATACATTATATACTAAATCATTACGCAATACATTTACAACCCTCTATCCTAATCATTAGAGCCTTTGCCGAGATTTCCTAGAGATATTATAAAGAAGAATTACAATAAGATAAAATGTAGACTTTACATTGAAGTCTGCCTTGATTTGTACATTGAGCCACTTTTTGCTAGAGATAAGTCGGGTGGCAGCGTTCAGAAGATTATGATAAGTCGTCATAAATAGGTACCATAAATAAGCTAGCCACGGCGCGAGTACACGCCGAGCTGAGTACAGGGCGAGCTGGTTAGAATGTAGTTTGGCGACCAACGATAAAACTTGCACAATGACATTTATTAAATGAAAAACTAAATGAGTCTTATATCAAGTGATTGGTGCGCGGCGACGATCGCTTCCTCATCACGACCGCGCAGTGACGACTCCCTCCATGGAACCTTCAATCTGTTTTATTTATTGTTTTGTGGCAGAAACCGTTCAGAAAAACGGTCACAAAAGACTGCAAAGGACATGAAACAAAAACGATCGAGAATACGAATTTTGTTTCCTCAATCTCATACAAGGAACCGATGAAACAGGGCAGTGATGGGTAACCGAGACAGCATTGTGCACAAGCAACGAGGTCAAGGCAAGGTACAGAAGCTGCGGTCGCTGCACAATGCGCCTTCTGCTTACGATTAGATACGTCTCTGGCCCTGGCTTTTCGACTTGTCCTTTCTGTGGGCCCAGACAAGATGCATCGCTTCATAGCAATTTTCTTTCACTAACCGCTAAGAATTAATACCTAATCGTTCTCGTTGATCAGGTGATATATCGCTTTGAACTGTCATTCTCATACATTTTTCGTTTTCTCTCAGCGAAAATCTCTTCGCTTGTCGAATGTTACTTTGTGGGCTACATTTCTACCCAGGTACCTTAGGTTTCATTTTATCCTTTGTGCCATGAATTATTAAAATTGTAGTTTTTTTTTTTTTTTACTATTATAAGTTTGCGTTTGACAACTGTCTCACCTGATGTTAAGTGATGACGTTGTCTAGGATTTAGCACGCAAACCTAGAAGGTACCTATTCACTCGCGACTTGAAGACTCCAGGATTGTACATATCGGGAAACACAGACTCGGGCAACGAGTTCCATTCCTTGGAACCTTGCCTTGTAGTTGCCCAAAAGCATCCGTTTTAGGATCAATATATCAATTTTTGATAGAGTGCAACTGCACTGTTAAGAGTGGTCGAAAGTAGTGATGATCCCATTCCGGATCTATTACCGCTATCTGATAACCACAAAAAGCTCAATCGTAGGTAAGGATTACCTAACGGTATTGAGCATCGCCGGGCGGCGCGGCGGCGCTTGCAAGCTTCGGCGGCGCCGCCGCCGCCGGCGTCCTGTCCTGTCTGCATTATTGCAATCTGCAGAGCTCCCCGCCCTCAGCCCTCGCACGGCTCCGGCTGCGGATGCGCTTTGTCCGTCGATCGGAGCTCGGAGCGGTGGTTTTGGGGGAGAGGAGGGTGTGCAGGGGGGAGGCGGACGGTCAAGGCCGCAGGCGCACGCGGCGCCCAATGCCGGCTCAGTTTGTCCCGCGACTTGACAGCGCTCGAACGCGTCAACAGCTTTGGAGTGTCAGTGTGTGTAGTACAGTTACGCCGACTCGACATCGACAGGTCGTCGACCGCGCTAGCATGAGCGCGCGCCCGACTCTCCTTCCCTCGCACCTCTCTCGTCTCTAACCGGCCACAGACAAACAAGGTGAGCTCACCACCAACCACCCCTATATACTCATCGTTGCGGCGACGAGCTTCCATATACGACAGGACGTACACAATTTTCTTCGTAAATCAATCGAAACCGCGAGCTTTCCGCCGTCTGCAGTGCGTCATCACGATGTGATCTTGCCGTTATCGATAGCGAATGTGAATAATATCGATCAAACAGTGCCATTAGTGACGCCGACAGAGAACCGCTTATAAACTTATACCGTTCCGCTGCTAAAGCTTAATTACTTTCCACACCGAAATTTGAATGAACGAACCAAATGAGGTCGTTTATTTCGGGTTTGTTGTCGTACATTTGGTGAAACAGTTATAGAGCGATCTTTTGACAGAGATGCGCGAAAGAATGCGGTCGGACTGGGCCCTGACGCAGCGAAACGCCCCGTAACGTAGCCGTAGGCTTCCACGTCAATGCATACATTAGCAATGTTAATCGCCGAGTAATGTTCACTTTAAATTCTATCTATTAAATATTTGCGCAGTTCGTACAGCCTTGTGAGAATCGGCGGTGGCGTTACGTGAAGGTTGTAAAAGCCCAGTGTCTTGAGTGTCATTTAGACATTGGTCGATGAATCCGATGAGTTTATGATGCATTCTCAGGTCAGGGCTGGTAGTAAAATGTTCTGAGCATGGACAAACTTGCTGCGTATGTGTATGCAATACTACTTAATCAATAGTTAAACTACATCGGAAGAGTGGGATCCTCTAATACACAGGTGGGACACAGGACACAGGTATTTCCATACTTAAAAGAGGGTCCCAAACCAATTAAATGTAAATTAGATTAAGTTAACTGAATAAATGATTTGTATTGTATTGTACCTATTGTATGCAATGTGATCATGGGAATGAAACGTAAAATGAGATTCATAATAATAATATCACTGATTACTTACATAATAATGTACGATTGCAGAACGTTAAACCAATAAGAAGGTTTGTAAACTTTGTAACAATATTTACTCCCATTATCATAATATTAGAAAGTTATTCGTGATAATCTTGTTTTGTAACATCTTCGAATATAAATCTGCCTCATTAGGTATTTTGTCAATAAAAGTAGCTTACTTTGTGCGAGCCTGTCTCGTTTATTAGGTAGGTACCTATAGGTAGGTAGTGTTGAATAACGGCGATCTGTCTCAAGGGATACCTACTAACTACTAGTAAGCTACCTAGGTAGGTACCTACCTCACACTTCTTACGTAGAAAGTTACCTATCGTTATCCACTTCCGTTTCAGGTTTTCGTATAAAGCTGACACCTTTGACAAGAATGTGATTGGGAGAACTTGTTGATTCCCATTCTGCATATTGTCTAGACGCAACGCAACGGCACGGGAAACACATAGCGATATCGAAAACAGCAGCACAATTATTGAGTCGAATAAAATACTTACTTAAACATAATTATGACTAAAGGCATCATCATATATTAGAAATAGATAATTGCATGATATTTATGTATTTGCCTTTAGCGCTTGAATAAAACCCTTAATTGGCGAAAGTAATTAGTGAGTTCACGTTCTAAAAAAACACATACCTATTACAAATCTTCAGCTTTGAAGATAAACCTTTGAGGTTTATTTATTTTAACGTTCACACGAGTAAATTAAATACTCTGATTGTTACGTATTACTTCTTAGCCACGTCTTCGTCCCAATTCTAAGTCATGTCAAAATTGAGTTCGAGATGAACTATAAAGATATAAAAGTCATCGAAACGATGTTATCTACGAGAGTCTTCTAAAACGATCGTTTGCGGAAGTGCCTTCGCCACACAACAGTTCCAAGCAGTGTTCACAACCTGAAGGCACGCAGCTATTCGTGCGAGGGCCGTAATTATCGTATATAGAATAATATCGATTAAAATTATCGTATCCACCAGGACAATGACTAGAATATATTAAAAAAACATTTCAATTTAAATGTTCGACGAATGGCGCAGACCTGAGTTGGGCCCCTTTACAGTTTGAGCGATTGAGTGCAATAAACGCGCCCAAATATAGAATGTATGAAGAAAAAAATAATGTTAAAGGATAGAGACAAATGAAAACAAGCATACTTTTTGAAATTTAAACTCTATAGATTCCATATTTGCTGGACCAGAATACAAAAATACTAATAAAAACACAGTTTTTAATATTTTTAACTGACTACAAAAAAAGGAGGACGCTCAATTCGACCCGTATAGTTTTTTTTGGTATGTTTGTTCCCTCAGAATATTCGACTGGATGAACCGATTTTGATTATTCTTTTTTGTATTTGAAAAGAAAAAAAAATCTGGTGCTTCTGCCGTGTGGTCTCATTTAAAAATTAATTTCTCAAATTAGAACAAGCCATTTTTGAGTGACACTCCAATAACTGAAAAGTACGTACGTATACGTAGACAACACTATAATAGCATGTGAAGAAATCGGTGAACATACACAATGACAATTGATACCATTAGTAACTAAGGCCACAGAAAGGGTGATTTTTTTTTAAAAACACTACTACTCTACAAAACTTCAACACTCAGAAGTGTTAAATAACTTGTCGAAGTCGGTACCATGATAGTTCAAAAGTAACTATTATCAAAATTTTTGATTGGAAATTCTCGTGAGTTTGACACATTATTATATATATATGTGGTATCGAAACTTCGACTATAAACGAGAGTAAAGCCGGATACCACATATATATAATAATATTATCAAAATATTGTGCTCATGGTACCGACTTCGAGAAGTTATTTCACACTTTTAAGTATTGAAGTCGGTTCAATTTTTTGTCTAAAATTTTTTTCGTAAAAGACAATCAACAATACGCAATCCATTATCTAAGAAAGATACGGTGTTTGAACATGTTCCTAAGAAATAAGCCAATAGATGCCGCTGATACTAAAAATCGACTGTAATTATTGTTTTTGGGCTATTATCGTACAACGTGCGTGCGATAGTAGTGTACCATCTACAAAGATTGTTTATCCGTGGTACCATCGTACATCGCACGTAGTTATGAAATTATCGCATATGTACGATAATTATCGTACGGTTCCGAACGCTGGTTCCAAGGAGTTGCACAACCTGTCCGCGCTCTGCCGCCCCGCGCATCATCTGTTACCATCGACGCTACACCCACTCTACTTCCTTGTGCATCGTTCATTCGGCTCAGGGCATTGTTCATAGAACGTTTAGTAGATTTAAAGATTTATATAAAATTCGAGCTGTTTGATCGTTACGGCATGGGAGCGCGTAGTTCCTTTTTTGAAATTATACCTAAGTGTCAGAAAAATTCAGGGCTCGTAGGTTTTGCACAAACACAATACAATAATTTGTAGCTTCCTTCAAGTTTAACTCCGTTAAGCAACGTTTTGTTCAAATAGTTGTCAAAAGCAGGCAATCACGTAACACGCATGTCACTTTCCACCTATCGGCATAAGTTCGTCAAACATAGGCCAGCGTATTCATCATGAATGGACATTTTACCGCCATTGTACACAGTGGTGACGAGTGACGTGCGAAAAGACATCTCCGCGGCCGCTGCGCTGTAGTAGTTATAGAGGTACCTACAATACATAGCGCACCAGGAAGTTACGTAATGAGACGGATCATAAGTCGCAGCTAGGGTTGCCATCTCTAACATCTGCCTACCAGGACAGGCAAAGTGAAAACCCCGGATCTTGGAGCTTAAAACCCAGGTAATCAGCGGAGTTTTTCTAAGTTACAAACCGAACAACTAACACTAAAAATAAAACCCCGCCCAGACGCTCCCTGGATGCCCTGTAAACTAGGACAAATCAGGGGAAACCCAGACGGATGGCAACCCTAGTCGCAGCGCTCTCCCCTACTCCGCACTCGGAAGCCGGTCATCTGTGCCGTGTCTCATCACAGGCGAGCACTGATTTGCATCATAATCTCATAATGTACGAAAGTTTAATGTTCAACTCAATATCACAAAACGCTTTTATTGCTTTCGTTAGCTTTAATAACATATTGACCGATATCTAAACAAGTTTGTTCGCCTATGTACCTAAGTAGTAGGTATCTACTTTGTGCGGTCATCAATGCACGACGAGTGCTTATTGAAAAATATGTACGTAATTTAATCTTAATCATTATGACTAGATAATGATTTATTTCCACCTTACTCTATTATGTTAGTATCTTAATAAATAATCACTTTATTAACTGACTTCAAAAAAGGGGGAGGTTGTCAATTCGACCCGTATGTTCGTTTTCTTCTTTTTTTATGTTGTTACCTCAGAACTTTAGACAGGGTGAACCGATTTTGATACCTAGTACTTTTTTATTTGAAAGCTAGTGCTTCCCGTGCGGTGCTACGTATACCTACGTAGATGACATTATAGTTGCGGGTGAAGAAATCGGTGAAAATACACAATGACAATTGATCCCGTAAGTTGTTTGCTACTACTACATACTACCTACTAAGGGAAGTAAAAAAGGGTAAAAAAATATTAAAAATTTTTTATTGTTAATTATTATTTTATTTGATAATTACATAGATACTTTTGAACTATCGTGGTAGCGACTTCAACAAGTTATTTGACTCACACTTTTGAGTGTTGAAGTCGGTTCCATTTTTTTGGTAATTTGTTTTTATTAGTATTGATTATATGTATTAAAATATTATTTATCATATACGAAAATTACGAAAGCAGGACAATTCCGCTTACTAGCAAACCGAATAGATAATCGTAATGCGATGTAACCGTCCCACATCAATTAAAATTAGCCCTTGTGGTAAGTAGCAAGTAAAAAAAAACAGTAGCGAAATCGGTACCGTTTCTTTACTGTTCTCCTTATCGACAGTTTCAAATAATGTATGTCGGTAATTTCCGAAACGACATTAAAATGTACGTGTGTATGTATGTGTAATGGCTCCGCTAATGCTAGAATTCTCGTTTATCATCAGAACTAATGGATTTACACTGTAACATCATTAAGCTTGTACCTTAGTATAATTACGTGACACAAATACTTTTTGCTCTCTATCTTACGTTTGAGCGCTTCGGAGCAGGATTAGGTCGCGCGCTGGCGGTGAAACGCGCTTTCCTCTCGGGACTGCGCAGCGCGGCGGAGAAACTTCAGACCGACCGTACTGCACCTACCCTGTCCCATACTGCACCTTAGCACTAGAACCATAGAGCTCCAAATCAGAGGATCAGTTAGGTTTTTGTTAAAGTGATCTAGTATGTTCCATGAGTTTTTGCTCGAAGTGGAGACGGGTCCCTTCCGCATGAGCGCAAGCGTATCTACTGTGCTGCCGCGCCTGCGTTGCGCCCGCGCCGCGCATGCTACGTTTGGTAATGCTCTTTCCTGCTACAAGTAAATGTGTTCAGTTTCCTACTTTCATATTCTAATTAATTGCATTATTTGTTGTCGATGACTCTGTGCAGAAATCATTGCTGAGAACTGCGTGTGATATGTCATATCACATGATACAACTTGCTATAACTCAAACTCATATAGTAAGTAATGTAGATAGTGATCATTAAAAATGTTCGGAAAGCTTCGGAAACTGTAACTGTATTATTTATTTTACTAACTAGCGGTCTGCCCTGGCTTCACACGGAAAATCAAAATCAAAATTAATAATTGTACGGATCCCCAATTTTTTGAAAATATGATATAGCTTATGTCAGCCGGGGATACTCTAGTTTTCCAATAGTGAAAGAATTTTTCATATCGGTTTAGTAGCCTATTCAATGCAAACAAACAAATAACTCTTTTCTCTTTACAATATGAGTCGTCACTCAATTGTTTTGCCTTCCCGGAACCCCTCCACTAACACTTAACTTTTTTATGGTATGGTATTAGAGTTCAAATTGACTTTTAAGTATTATTACGAATGTTTTATTCGGGAATATAGAAAAGTGTTGTTTTGAGACTTTTTCAGGCAATATTAAATTTTTTCTCTCCGTAAGAACCATCCTCGTACTTCAAGAAATATTATAAAAGAAAAAGAATTAGCAAAATCGGTTCAGCTGCTCTCGAGATTTGCGCTTAGCAACACATTCAGCGATTCATTGTTATATAATACAGAAGATAAGCGCCTATTTTAGTATAGTGTAGTCAGTTTTTCAATATACGGTCATCGATTGCTACGTGGAGACCAGGATTAGTCTCGAATAAAGACCCGTGGTCTTGGCAAGTGCAGCATTGGACGTCCACC
The DNA here is from genome assembly GCA_934044485.1 of Apeira syringaria. NCBI lineage: Eukaryota > Metazoa > Arthropoda > Insecta > Lepidoptera > Geometridae > Apeira > Apeira syringaria. The sequence continues at coordinate 15,784,773 of OW203658.1, forward strand.
GACAAGGTGAACAAACGACTGGACCAAGATAGCTGGAAGCGGGTTTGCTTTTTTGGAAATATGCCAAAAACTTATCGAAATTTTCAAATTTATAAAAAGTTTCGTAAAGAGGTTAAAATTTCCCAAAAATAAGGCCAGCCTCTCGGAACTGTAAGACCAATATTTATAATTTTCCCAGAGTTGTAAATACGTCCTAAAATGGTTACTCTGGCTTGCGCACTTTGTACCTTTAGGGGGCGCCCATAAATTACGTGAGGTAGGTAGGTATGTAGTTTTAGCGACTTTTTTTACCCACTTTAACAGGAACATTACAAGCGATAGTTGGTAATTAACAAATCAGATTATTTTTGGATTCATTTCTGTAAGCTTTCCGAATAGATTACTGTTAAAAAAAACAAAAAAAAAATATTTTTAAATTTATTAATACTAACGATTTACTCAGGTTAAAAATAAAAATAAAACTTGCTAGCGGCACTTGAATTTTTCAAAAATCATCTACACGCCATTTCAAATTGAATGACACCTCGATCATATTTTTCAGAGGTGAAGCAAAAGTTTGACAAAGGCACTTGTTCACCAGACTAGTTTTTTTTTTACATATTATAAGTTTGTATTTGACAACTGTCTCACGTGATGTTAAGTGATGACGTTATCTAGGGTTTAGCACGCAAACGTAGTTGTCTAAAGTAAAGATAGATACACAATGTCGAGTCATGTAGGCAGTGACGCGACGAGACCGGGGCGGGGCGGGTCGGGGAACGAAGTGCTGGGATCGCATCGTATCGCAGCGGACAATGCTGAGAACTGCGCGCTATCTCAACATAATCGATTAAATAATATAGAGATACCCACACGCCGCGCCCGCGCTTGCGCACGCTCGGAGCCGCCTGACTCTAGGACACAATCACACGTGCACATGTACGACAGATTCAAGTACTTACTTAACATGAAGTGTGTGGGAATTTGAATCTCATACTCATGACATTACTGAAATATGAAGTGGGGCGATTGGAAATTATGTCCTAAGATCAGATATGGAACGTCTACTTCTGGATATGAGTGTTCTTGAGAATCGGACTGTTATTAGAAGGCATTCATGTATCGCCCTTATGGAACCTTACTTCAATAAATATAAAATGAAATAAAATTTATTTCAGACTGGTCTATATAATTGTTAGTACCGAGGTCTTAAAATTAGGTTTCGTCAGCCTCATATTCAAATTATCACATTAGATATTAAAATTAAATTATCTATTCCGGCCCCACGCAGTTTGATGAATTTCATCAGTACTTGAGAATCTGGTTTCTCAGCAAAAAGAAAGCTTATCATTCCGTAAGTGCTACCTCGAATTCACAGTTACAATGAGGCTGATTTTGTGAGTATGATTCAAATTTAAATATATTATTTTATTAATTATAAATTTAAATACATATAATAAGATATATAATATCATATATGTTGGGCGCTGCAACATCGAGTCAGCACCAGGGGAAATCCAAGCGTTTTGTACTGAATACGAAAAGGCTCGTAGGCTTTCTGTGTATTAGAGTATAAATAGTGATATTGTGACTTGCAACACTATAGGACTTGCAGATACATAGGAGTTGCCCGGGGTATGGATTCAGCAGCACCAGAACGTCAGCATAGCTGATGTTTATGAACACAGACGTCATCTATATGACATCCGATATGGCAGCTGACTCCAACCGGTCCTTGTGGAAATCTCCCTGTCTCACACCACATTCGAGTACTTACATAATCCTTTGAGAAGTGATTTCCCCACTTCACATATTTTTCCTGGATTATATACCAGAGAAAATTTTAATGAAAAGTTTTATGGTGCCATTGCTTTAACGTCAGACTATAGGGAAAAGTTAAAATTTTTGAAGAATAAAATCTCCCTAAAAGTGGCTTAAATTTAAAATAACTTTGAATTTGGGATTCCTAACGAAACGCCAGATATTTGATATCAAAGTGGCCAGTTTGACAATACGCCAATTTCATAATATTTATGTAAGAATCTATTATGAGTGGTTCATACAAAAGGTAAATAACAAAAAAAAAATACAAAATATGGAACCGACTTCAACACTCAAAAGTGTAAAATAGGTAACCTTGTGGAAGTCGATACCATGATAGTTCACAAAAGTAAATAATATCATCACAATATTGTGTTCATGGTACCGACTTCGGCAAGGTCATTTCACACTTTTGAGTGTTGTAGTCGGTTCCATTTCGTGGTAAAAAAAATGTTTTCTCCCTTTTCGGTGACCGCTTGCTTCTCACGGGATCGTGTATGTTCTCCGATGTCTTCAACCGCAACTATAATATCGTTGAGGTCTGCGTAGCATTTTTCAGTTATTAGATCTCAATAATCTATGTCCGATTTTGATGAAATTTAAATGGGTGGTCCCATTTAAATTTCATCAAAATCGGAACTACGGAAGTACTTATATTCTATCAATCAAAAAAAATATCATTAAAATCGGTTTATAAAAGAAGAAGTTATCGGCGAACACACAAAAAAAAAATACAAACGAATTGGTAACCTCCTTTTTGTAAGGCGGTTAAAAAATATCAGGCTGATCAGAACTCATTACACACGCTGCAAATGTGTAGACTTTTTAAATGTGTTCGCAACGTAGAACGGCTATATTTTCGTTATACGATGAGAATAACCCAATGGAGGTGTGCAGTTATTGTAGCAACAGATCAGGCTGGTGCCCCAGCATGCAGCCCGAGCCGAGACCCATTGTCTCCTTATCTGACATCTTCGTACACAACTGGCGGCTATTCTGTGGCGCAACCTCCACGTTAGATAACTATTGTACTTGCCGCATCGATGAAGCTTTGCCACATCTATACAAAATCTTACTCGCTGCGTAATGTTCTGTCTGTCTCTAGTGTGTTGGCTCTGTCGTTACCTTATAAGTTATACTTATATTATAACTCAAGAACGGCTGAATATAATCAGGTTTACACAGTTGTATTCATTATCAATGAGATTCCCATGTAGGGTACATTTGATTTGAATAAAACGTCAGGGAGATGAGAGTAATCTCATAACGCAAGAACGACTAATTATAACTCAATAGTGTTTTATAATTGTTAAATATAATAAAGGCGAAAGTTTGTGTATATGTTTGTTACTCCTTCACGCTCAAACGACTCCATCGATTTCGATAAAATTTGGTATGGAGATAGTCTAGGCGCTGGATTAAAACATGGGCTACTTTTATCGCGGAAAAAGTATAGTTCCCGTGGGATAATTGATGTAGCGGGAAAACCGTAATCCACGGGGGTGAAACCGCGGGGCGCTACTAGTAATTTAATAAAGTTGGTGTTTAGTGATATTTCCTAAACTCTATGTGATAATACCTATGTGCTGTATTTCATTCGTATCCGTTCAGCCGTTCTGGCGTGATTGAGTAACAGACATCCATCCATCCAAACTTTCACATTTATAATATTAGTGGGATATTGAAAATGAAAAATGAGATTATCACACAAGACATGACTTATATTCTAGACTTAGAACTATAATGTAGTTTATGAAACTGTATCATAATAAGTGTTCTTAAAATAAGAGTGTAAGTTAAAAAAACGAGCCGCAGGCGAGTGTTTTTGTGTGTTTTAAAACCAAACTATGCGCAGTTTCATAGTAATATACTACTTTATCTAATCTCATAAAATATATAAGTAATAAAATTAATGTAAAATCACAGCATATTATTATGTTTGCATGTATTCGCAAACGTTTAGCGCCAAAATCCATTTGCTGGTCGCGCATTGGTGTTGCGCGGCGTCTACAGGCTATAATTATGTAGAAAAACTGCATTGCAACTTGCAACCTCCTTGTCCCGGGTGAAGCTGTATCTTAATGGTAAAAAAGTTTATATTTCGATACAGTTGTCATAGAAGAGCTGTATCGAAATGTTCTTTTTAAATTTATTTCGATATAATATTGTCTATAAAGACTGTCATTCAAGTTCTGTTTTTGGTTTTTTAATCTTTATATTTTAGTATGAGATTAGATAAACAAGTTATCAGAACAAACAAATGTATTTAAATAACACGTCTAACTAAAACATTGTGATTGTAGAGAAAGTCTGATCTTCACACTAGGATACCCTGTTGTGCAGATCAGTTATCAGTATAATATTCTTTGTTCTTTTGTGTTCGGATTACTTAGATTGTTATATAGCTACATTTGTTAGTATAACAATAGTTTATTATATACATAGATTTCATAACTTAAAACATGGCATCGACCTGATATGCTAATTTAATCTAATTGCAAAGTGGTGTTGGTATTCTATCAGTATTTGAAAAGGAAATATCTTACATCTTCGCAAATTGTGACTGCGCAAGTCGTAGATTGGAGAGGTGAGGTGTTTCAGATGCTCGTAGATAAGTAGGTATGTACATGAACATATCAGAATTATGCCAAGACTGTGCCTTCTTATTCAACACGTAGGTACTGCCTACTCCTTCCTGCCCTTTTATTAACCGACTTCAAAAAAAGGAGGAGGTTCTCAATTCGACCCGTATGTTATTTTTTTTAATGTTTGCTACCGCATTGCCGCAACTTCCGACTGGGTGAACCGATTTTGATCGTTCTTCTTCTTTTTTTTATTTGAAAGCTAGTGCTTCCCGTGTGGTCCCATTTAAATTTCATCAAAATCGGACAAGCAGTTTTTGAGTTACACTCCAAAAACTTAAAAATGCGTGCTTATACCTAGTCGATATTATAGTAGCGGGTGAAGACATCGGTGAACATAGATAGATAGATAATGCTTTATTGTATCACAAACACATTTGTACATATTATTACAGTACTTAACAATTAATATAGTGAGGCAATAGGCGGCCTTATCGCTGAAAGCGATTTCTACCAGGCAACCGTGAATGAAATATATTGTAGAACTAATAATTACAGGATGTGTTCAACAAAGTAAGAATTAAAAAGAATTACTTAGCGAATTATAACAAAATTTGTATGAAATCATACATAAATAAACCTTCTCATATATCTCATATATATATAATACATAGGTATATATTTAGATTAATGTGTGTAAAATAGAGATTAACGCAGTGAGATGTTACTTAGACAGATATAACAGTTTAAGTAACATACCTACACCACAATGACAATTGATCCCATTAGCAACAAAGGTCACTAAAAATAGTGAAAAAAAATTTTTTTACCAAAAAATAGAACCGACTTCAACACTAAAAAGTGTGAAATACGAGATAGAGAATAATATGTCGAAGTCGGTACCATGAGGACAATATTTCGATATCAGTTATTTTTGAACTATCATGGTACCGACTTGAACAAATTATTTCACACTTTTGAGTGTTGAAGTCAGTTCTATTTTTTGGTAAAACGGCGCGCGACACCTACTTCGAGGTATTCATCGGTGGTCGCTATTACCCACAGCCACAACTGAGACAATGGTTTATTGCATTAACCACATGCTAGGCGGAACTTACGTTCTATAATACTTAATTAATGACGTGGTCGAATTGGTTACGTGTGTAACGAACACGGTGATGACGTGGATCATGGATGTGACCCCGATATTTCAGCTGTGTAATGTAATGTCAGCAGCACTCAGTAGACAGAGGAGGCAGCGGGACGCGGTGCGTGGGGCGCGGGGTGCGGGGTTGCGCACGACCCACGAAGGACTCGCCTCGAGAAAGGCACCGAAGTGTCCGCTGCCTAATTTTGTAACCTTTTATTAATATTTCAATAAAAAAGAAATCTTTACGTTACTTGCTTATAATTATATTATATGTACCCTAATACGAAAATGTTCATACCCTGGAAATATACATCTAGATATTTTCTAAACACATTGGGTAAATGTTTATTGCGGGCGCGCAGGTGGTGCGGAGTAAAATGTCGCGCGTGGTGTGGCTCTGTCTGGCTGGAGTTGCCAACAGCAAAGGGCGATTTCGTGCATTGCCTTCTCAGCGGGCTTACTCTTGATAGCAATGGTGTTTTACTGAAGATGACGTATACTCATAATCAGATTATGTTCCTTTACGACATAAACATGCTTACTGCGACAGATAATACGTTACAAATAATATAGAAAAAGATAGCTATATGTTTAGACTTGCGCTTGAAATACGCGTCGTAATCAAAATTACTACAATTGACTTAATTTTGCCGCCTCAGTTTCCGCGCGCTTGTGCGACATCTACCTCATATAAACATATAATATAATTGCTTCATAGTCGATTCCCATTTCGATCGACTTCGCGCAGATTTATACTCTTGAACGCAACACTAACTCACAATTGGAATCGAGTTCGACGGAATTTGATATAATACAAAATATCGTTGAATGAGATTGGAACTGATTCGGATTAGAATTGGATTGACATTGATGAATAGCAATATGATTGTCAAACTCTCATGGCGCCAGAACTTGTCGGTTATATTATATTTTGTAAAAGTTATATCAGCAATGCAACATTTTGTTGAGAAAGTAACGGGAAACGAGACATTCGTCGCTGAAAGTATACTACCATAGATACTGTCGAATTGCAGTTATTGTCTTAAAATAGGTCAACGAAGACCGGTTTGTAGCGCGCACCACGCGCCGCGCCACTACCGCGGCCGGGCCCACCGCGCGCATCACTACTATGACCAATCTCGTTGAGATGTGACCACTGGAACCAAACTGGAACCAATCTAGTATTTCATCAGATCACACATCGCATTCAACACACACATTGTGTGAATCTTCTATGTAAGTTGCACGCGAAACGGACCTGCCTGTCGTGACTCGTGACGTGACGTTAGGTCCATCGAGATACGCTTTTGGTGCACGATTTTCGTATATACATATACACCAATATATTTTTTATAGTGATAAAAAAACAAAAATATAATATTATATCATATAATAAAATTCCTAAAACATAATAATATAGATATACCTTAGTTAAAAGTTAGTATAAAAATTTCATTGGTTTTATAATTTAATTCTTAAATACAAAACAGTCTACTGTTAAAAAAAAATGGAACCAACTTCAACACTCAAAAGTGTAAATTAATTTGTTGAAGTCCGTAGGTACCATGATAATTCAAAAGCAACTATAAAAAAAAACTTGATCGTATGATAATATGTATGAAGAATTGAATCTGTGAGTTTACTTACAAGTGGTTTGTTAAGGCACAGAATGACTAACAGTTGGTGAGAGTGACTTTCTTAAGTTTCCGACGCAACAACACCGCGCTCTCGGCTTCGTGCAGCCTTGCGCTCGCGGTGCGCCTGCGCTGGCGCCGTAGCTTGCGTCAACTTAATTACCTTAAGCTTTATTTGTTTGCGTATCTAATCTATCTATCTACCGAAACTGGCTCAGATTCAGTCGTTATTTTCGCAAGACCTTAATTAATTTCGTACTTACTTATGCCCTTTGAATTATTTATTTTTTAATATTATTATAGGTTCTCGTGTCGGAGAGAAGAGTTAGCTATTTTAACCGATCATCAGTGTTGACGTTCTACTGCTCGATCTATACTTCGGACGGGTGATCGCTAGTGGTGTTTTCATTTGAGTTTTTCTGTGCTTCTGGCACTTATTGTACTTATGGGAATTTAAGTAATTTAAATTTGGAAAAATTGATACCCATGACTACAGGGTAGCGTCCAGATGCTTTGCCAACTGAGTTCTCAATTCCACAAGTTGCAAATTTTTCAATCTATGAATTTGAACGGGAATTCCGCCTAGGATGTTAAATGTCAATGCAGTTACATACACAATACTATTCGACACATAATTATTTACGAATTTTAATTCAGTAAGTAAACACAAGAATTGACCAATACCTTAGTCGACATAATTCAGCTGCTACACAAGTTGGAGTGTAGGTACACTGGCTTCGAGGTTGTGGCAGTTCAACCGGCGCAATTTATACAATTCTGTTTCAATCAAAACTAAATAAAGCATGACGTTAAAACCACTTACAAATAACTATAATAATAGTGTACATAATTCAGTAAAGCGGCTAGTATCGTAGCGACGCGACAGGGGCGACGCAGTAAAATACAGTCTACATTCTGTAGGTATTCCAGCACAGGAGGAGTCTGACGGACAGGCGAACTGCCCAATGGTAATGTGGATTCTTCCCCCCATGTGACGCTTATTCTTTGTTTTGAAACCGCTGCTGACATCGCGTTCATTAACCACGCCGCGTTCATAATAAGTAATGATAATGTTCTTAATTTCAGCCGTAATACGTTCGCCGCTTCCCCGATCGTTCTCCAATTGGGGCTGGAGCAGGCCTGGATCCTGTTGTACCCTGCGACCTTCTCGAGGTCGCTTGGCTATCTTGTCGGTGGATATTCTACTCTACGTTTGCCGGTACGTGAGTGGAATCGTCTCGAGAATTTTCGGATTTTTATCGTCGATTGTCCATTGGCTGTTGGAGGATCTGTACTTCCGTGTGATGTACAGATCACTGGTTTATAGTATGGTTTTCCAGTCATTCTTTAAATTTTGGCCTTTCTAAAATGTATAGATGCTTAACTTATAGGAGATGCGCTTGTGTAATGTTGGGGTTATGAGCACATTCTGGCGCCAGAATATCGAATCATCCTGCCCGTGGGCCTCGTGACGATAACACGCGTTTCACGCTCCACTTTTGTCTAATTGATGCGGTAATTTTATAATATTAACAGAAGTATGGCAGGAGTAAGCAGGGCAGCAATCTGACAGCCAACTGACGTAGGCATCTGACGACGCATATTGTTTGAGAGTAACCGTAACCTTTCGATTACGGCAAATAAAATAAGAGTCGGCTAAGGGACTACGTACCAGAAGGTGGGCAGCAGCGCCTTCTGAGGATCGGAAATCATACTGCGCTCGCCAACCCGCCTGCCAAGCGTGGCGAGTATTGGCAAATCCCCCCTATATGGGGGAGGCATATGTCCAGCAGTGGACGCACATGGCTGAGAAAGAAGAAATAAAATAATTCTCAAAAAAACACAACCTAAATGTGTCGATCGTAACGCCTGCGAATAGTTTGGCAAAACTTATAGGTAACAAATACAGCCATGATAAGAACATATCGCAAATCTAGCGACATACTGTCAACTTAACGACACCAACGTCTCTATAATGGATCCTCCCAAAGAATAAGTACCAAGGAGTTCAGAAGTCAAGCTTTATCAAAAAATAAGAAAATTCTAAAATGTTTTAGTTATGGTGAAGGTAAAGATACACTTCGTTCAAAAACCCTTGAAATTACAATTTGTTCAACGCGAGAGCTGCTTGTTGCACACAACCTATAGCGAGTTTAATGTAAATTGATTTATTTTATGCCATTCTCATATCGATTTATTTCTTTAATGTCTAATGTGGTTGCTGTGATCGGCTCGTACGGACTGTTTAATTATATTTTCTTGGGACTAATATCAGAACCGCGCCCGAGTTGGAATTGTACGCCTGATGAACTTAGAGATGAATTTAGATAGTAGTAAAACTAACGTTTGGTATAAGTAACGCCGCGGACAGAGGCGGATACGGAGATGTTGCATCATCGCATCGGCCATTATAGTGCAGCTAATCTAACACTAACCGCTTGCGCGGTTTATGTTTTTGTTTTATCACCCATTTCGAGTGAACGTACCTAACTACTTACGTACCTACGTATTTATGTTGCCTGTGTGAGCTATCACAAATATTCACAACTATTGCACTGACCTATCAAAGAACTCTCCATTTCAGTCAAAGTATTCGTTTCTATTAGAGTTAACTTGACTATGGCTGTATGATGACTGACACTGACTATGGGCTTTATGAGCAGGCTCAAAGTCACACAACGAGCAATGGAGATAGCTATGCTCGGGGTTTCTCTACGCGATTGAATCAGAAATGAGGAGAACTTTAGAAGAACGAAAGCCACCGACATTAGCCCAGCGGATTAGCTAGTTCAAGTGGCAGTGGGCAGGGCACATAACTCGTAGAGCTGATGGCTGTTGGGGTCGAAAGGACCTCGAATGGAGAACACGAACAGGCAAGCGCAGCATAGGACTGCCACCGACAAGGTGGACAGACGACCTGACTAAGATCGCAGGTAAGGGCTGGATGCAGGCCGCTTCCATCCGGTCCTTATGAAAATTAATCGGAAGGCGTATGCCCAGCATGGCTGTGATGATGATGATTCATTTTTAATTATAGTCTAAACTATTTTGCGGCCCGTTAAGAGAATGCGTTTGACACTTAATTGTTCATATAACATGTATAAAAAAATAATCAATAATATGTATAAAAAAATATTATAATAATCCATTGACTTAATTAATAGAAATAATAAGAAAATTGAATGAAGTTGAAACTACAAATGATGAATGAAATGTAGATTTACATCTTAATATAAAATCTTTAAAAAAATAGCTTGCACGTCTAGTCTAGTTGTACTATAGGTCTATATTCAATCACCGAATAGATGATATTAGTTGTTTGTTGTTATTAAATAATTAGGCTTTTCTTACCGGTTACTCTTTAAGGGTGGAGTTCACCAACATTTAAACGTCCGATTATCAAATTAACCGTCGGTCAAGCAGTTTTACTCTTTGGTAAAAACTGTTTGACCGACGGGTAAATTAATAATCGGACGTTTGAATTCTGGTGAACTCTACCCTTACGGTTAAATTGATAATTGGACGTTTTAAAGGAGGATGGCAGACTCCCATACATTTGCATTCTAGAAGAAGAAAACTACAAACACCACATAAATAAATAAAATAAAAGTAGTTCTGATTCCCAACTTTATAAATAATGCAAATTATTTACGGAATCCACAAAAATATAATCTGAATTTTAATATATAAAGAATACATGAACGGGTTGTCATTTCGTTTTTCGGGAGCAATGCTGGTTCTGCCATCCTCCTTTTGGTGAACTCCACCCTAAGGCGCTAATCATACACAAATCGCAACTTAAAAAAAAATTATAACCATATTCGTGAGACCGAACTTTCATTGTTTCAGTTTGAGTATCTTCGGTTCAATATATAAGAGTGTTCATGATTTAAAATACAATTGGGTATCATCCACTCGATAGTTTTATACTTTCAAAACATATGTCCACCAAAATGTAAATATTCATACAAAACTTATTTTGTTAGTAGCATAGTAAAGAAATGTAATTACATTTTTGGGTAAATTGTTAGACAATTAAGCGCCAATCGTAGCGGCAGACACTTGCTATGGCAGGGCTAGCTGCCACCTGTCACCCAAGTCAACCACGCACGTCACAACAACACGGCGAGCGTGCCGACACATCCGACATACAACGTCAAATTAATTATGTTTTTTGTGGCGATAGCTAGCTCAGGGGTGAGAGCGTGTGTTATCAAATTGACGGATGCTGGTTTGATACCCGTTAACGGCATGAGCTTCCGGTGAAGGTAACACCTTTATCAAATTCCTACCATTGGTAAAGTGCTTTCGGGTGCTTTCACCAAACACATAGTATGTTCAGGCAGCAGTCCTTGAGAGCCAGTAAGCAATCTAGGTCTAGCGTGATTACAGCTTCGACCATATCGACACTGACCATTAAGTAAGATTGTGGTAAAACGCTAGATCGAAACAATATAATAAAGTGTACGTGTGTAAATATGACCGGTAATGCGGGGGTGAGGTGAAAATAATTCACGCGATATTATGCACGTAAGTAATACATTAGAAAAGCGGACATTCGCGTAATGTCCATTAGAATATTATTCAGAACTCGGCATCAGAGCTCCGAGAGACACTGTAATAGTTTCTACTCAGCCTTCGACACATCAAAGCTTTCTCTGGCTTTGCTAGGTTCCGACCACAAATCCCGACTTTCTTTACCCTCTGACATTACACTACATTGTAATATAGTCAGTACAGAGACAGAGACAGCTCTCTTCGTGTGCACACTTTATTGACTAAAAAAACTCTGACTGTCGCTTCCTACAACCATAAGCATCTAACAAGTTTTAGTCTCATATGATTTAGTCTGTGAGCACCAATACAATTCAACTACATATCATATCGATCCTTCCTTCATGTATCGATATATCGGCGGGCGTGGGCCGCATATCTGAGGTTCATGCACTTTTCGTTGCATTCGAGCCGGCATGGCAGTTCTGCGTCACTAGTGGTTTCCCATAAATATTTGTGTAATTAAGCAGAATTAACGACTTCCCCAAAAAGCTCGTGTAAATATAAAAAACCGGCCAAGTGGGAGTCGGACTCGCGCACGAAGGGTTCCGTATCTATAAAACATGGGAAAAAAACACGTCTGTTGTATAGGAGTCCTCTTAAATAGTTGTTATATTTTAATTTAATAATGTATTTTTACAGTGAATATATCATCGCTAGATATTCTATGAATATTTCAAGCGTCTATCTGTTGTAGCTATCAATACGCAACACGAGCAAAATCACGTTTGTTGTATGGGAGCCCCTTTTAATATTTATTTTATTTCTTTGTATTTGTCGTTATAGCGGCAATAGAAATACATCATCTGTGAAAATTTCAACTGCCTATCACGATTCATGGATACATCCTGGTGACAGACAGACAGACGGACGGGCAGTGAAGTCTTAGTAATAGGATCCCGTTTTACCCTTTGGGTACGGAACCCTAACAACTGGGTGTGCGTTTGTTTGCCTGTAGGGTATACAGTCCAGTTTTATTGAGACCACGTCTTACCACCTTAAATTGATTGGTTTAGATCATATATTTACATCAAGTTGAACAACGTTATCAAGTGAGCGTTTCCTATGAGCACTTCCGTGCTCATTTGAAAACAGTATTAGCGGTCAGACAAACAAGTTTTGATGATGATAATATTCGTAAGTGCAATAGTGTTTTGTCTACCGGTACGATCGGCCGAGATATTCGAGGCACTCCGTTATTTTACAACAGTATAATTAACTTCTTTCTGGCTGGCACAGCGGCGTGCAGTGCAGTGTACACTGTACAGTCAACCCACGGCCACGACGCGGACGCGATGTTGCAACCTTTCTATTTCAGCACATACTGTATTCGCCGAGTGTGTCTGTCGCCAATAACTAAAACGTGCACTATTATACGCAATTGAGATGTCATTTAGTCCTTCGATTGTAATTAACTTGTCGGATAATATACCTAGGTACCAGCTTGCAGACCTTTATTATTTCCAACAAAGTCTGATCATAGTCGTGTACTATTGATTTATATAATACCACTAATATTATAAAGGCGAAGGTTGGTAATAATAGATACTATTTATGATATACATGTGTTTGTATGTGTTTGTTTGTTAATCCTTCACGCTCCCTATAGTTCCCTTGGGATAATTGAGGTAGCGAGAAAACCGTAATCCACGCGCGTGAAACCGCGAGGCGCTACTAGTGGTATATAATAATTAAATTGTGCTATGATTTATCATTTACTTGCCGTCCTTCTGTTGGCATTATTGCAGCCTCGTATTGGCCACAGTTATCTTACCAAATTTAGTTCAATAGATCATGTCTTAGACATGAGATCTCTTTTTTCTATTTTAAATCGTATGTGGGGTATTCGTGGTTGAACATACCGCTGATTTGGGCTCTTTCCTATTTCGTCAAGTGTGCAATACACTCGAATAGATTGAACTTACGCTTATGCATAAGACATAATATATACGAGTGGATGCAATTTCATCTATTAACTATATAATTTTTAATAACACGTCCTGCGATTATTATCGTGTGTTTAGACCAGCTATATAATTGTATGTAGAAGTTAATTTCTAATATTACAATTAAAAGAAATAAACAGAGCTATATATAATTGACCAACTGCGCCCCGCGGTTTCCCCACGTGGTGATGATCGATGATGATGATGAAAAGTATCCTACGTACGTCTTATTCCGGGACCTGAAGTATCTACATTATTACTTTTTAAACTGAATAGATCTAGCGTTTTTTTCGATCTACGTACCAAATTTTGATCGAGATTGGTGTAGCCGTTTGAGCGTGAAGAAGTAACAAACATAGACACAAACTTTCGCCTTTATAATAATAGTAGGATAGGATAATGAGTAATCTGAAATAATGAAATGCTTTCAGAATAAGATTACCGTAGGTATTGGATTTCTAATATCTAGTAACATTTAATAGTTCCCTTGTAAATAGATAATATTAAGTGAACATATTATATTACTAGAAGTATGCGATAACAAACTCCAAAAATGTAAATAGTTTACCGAAATATACGATAAAATCTTAAAAGCTGAGATAAAGCGTGATAAGTTAGATAACGTATAGATTATGATTCAGTATGTGCGAGCACATTCGAGTATGAGAATTCCCCGAGTAGTGTGGAGTCGTGTGTGGCCCGAGTCGCGCCGCGTCGTACGAACTTTGTGGATCCGTGTCTGTTACGTACGGTACGGGGTACGGGACTGTCCCGGGCGGAGTGAACCACCCTGATGTGATACAAGTACATAATATATTGAGTGAGGTGATATTAACAGCTACGGTAAATGAATCAAGCGAGCGTAGTAACTGTGGCGAGACCACAAGTAAGATGTTAAATTTGAATAATTATTCTTACTCTGATAATTATCTCATTTAAAATTAGGTACTAGATGAAGGTGTTATCATAACAGTAGTAGAACTTTCCAATGGGTGAGTAACTACATCTAAGGTTACTATAGATACCTGATTGTACAAGTAACTTTGTGACACCTCTATTCTATTCTGTGGATTTGATTACCATGATACCTTTCATCGAAAGGTCAATTGTACCAAATCAAAGTAAACCTATGTATGTACTCTGTGCCCGGGCCGAGGGCTGGAGATTTCGATGGTGGATGGGAGATTGGAGAATATTATCCAAAATTTACTATGGGCTTGGGCACTATTACGTGTTATTATATATATGTGGTATCCAGCTTTACTCACGTTTATAGTCAGATTGCGGCGACCACTCGATGGTCGAAACTTCCACTATAAACGTGAGTAAAGCCGGATACCACATATATATAACAATGTGTCAAACTCACGAGAATTTCCGATCAAAAACTATAATTACGTGTCCCCGACACGGGATTTATATGAGTGCTTACCTATTATCATCATCTTTATTATCAGCCAGCTCAGTTCCCGAATCTTTTATTTTTTTATTACAATATATCCCAAGCCCATTAATTCTCCATAGCTATTGGACGCACCACCCTCTCTCTAAGAGGCCTAACAAACATGGAAGTGCTCAGATGAAAGTACGACTTGCGGTGACCCTATGACTTGGAACCGGTGCGGGTAACTTGGAACGTACTGTTAGACAATGAATATTGCTAGAGGCTAAAACCAACCTACGTCGCAAAGCGCTGTCAGCGCCTACGCTTAATATTTCCCTATAAATACCGGTTTCCAAAATCACTAGTTCTTTACAGTCAGACACCGAGCTCGAGGCAAAAACATCCTGGTTAGATTCTCTCCAAATAGTCAAAGAGCAAACATCCTCAGTGGTGCCCTTGAGCTAGTCGCCTCGTCCTCTCCTAGTGGCCTAGCGCCGTCAGCGCTAGCCTCACTAGGCGGTGCGCCTTCTGCGCCCGCACGAATTCCTGGCTGAGCACCATCAGTGCTCGCCCCTCCTCCGGTAAACTGTAAATGCCCCGGTAGAAGCAAACAGCATTAGTCCATTAGTAAAAAAAATCAATAATTCTCTTCTGTCTTGGAACATCATAGTGTTCTCATGTGAAGTGTAGGAAATCCTTTGCGTTCCTTGCAAATATATAATACATATATAAAAAATATTTGATGTGTGTGTGACAAGTCCTTTTTTTATACAACACGATAGGGCCACACAACAGTATGCTCCGCTCATATCTAGACACTTTGTCTCTAAGGTATGACGTAGCGTACGTTTATTAGCCCATTTGATCGGTTAAGATTGCTTAAGTATACTGCGGTACGGGCATTTTAATATATCAGATAATAATTTACTAATTAACCGCGCCCCGTCCGCATCATGTATATAAAACGACATATGTAAGCTGGGTGATGTACAAGTGTTATACGTTGGTAGTGCAACCAACGAACTATATATACTTAAATATATTATTTGTTCGTAGAGTGCAACGCGCAAGCGTCTCCGATTGTCTATGTTTGCGTGTTCACTTTTGTTTCACAAATGCTGTCTCGGTTTCGTTATACATTTTCGTGGATACATTTACGATAAGGTATTTGTGAACGAGTATATAGTTGAGGACCTGATGAGTCAGCGGTCGTGCGCGATCGGCACGAGTGCCGTCACTCGCTACAGTTCTGGGAATAATGTATGTAAAGTTGAGTTGACATGCGAACGAATTGAAATAAAATTGAATTGACTGACGCTTGCGAATGACGTTGATATCGAATTGTCACCATAATGCCGTGGCGACGCTAACGCACGCTGCACGACTGCATGTGGTCACGCTGGATCAGCAGCGGCGGCGGTGCGTCGATAATGAAGCGCGGGCTCAGCTACACGTTTTTGATTTTATATAAATGCTCGCACAAATTTGGCTCAAGCATTGCGATCCGGGCACACTGCCAACTGGTAGCGGTTATAAGCATTTGAGCTGTTTATAGGCTGGCAGCAGCTAGTGGATCGCTTAGGTTAGGAGGGTTGATACATTTTTCTATAATAAATTGAGACTAAGCGCGCTATACTTGAGATTCCAAATAAAAGTTTCAAGTCTGCTTTAGAATCTCATTCATTTACGTGCTAAACGCACATAAGGTCTCCCACTCATACACACTCCCAGACACGGTATAATGTAGGTACAAGGTACCTATAACTCTATAAACCTACGAACTAGTACACAATACTATGACAGTCGATATATAACATAATATACAATATATAATAATATAAGTAAAATGTAAATCAGTCATTTCCGTTAGGTATACATAATCTATAATAAGTTGTTCATTTTTTTTTTCTTTTTATATCACAATCAGCACCTGTATCGCGGGAGGCATGGACACACACAATCACAGCACACCAACACCCAAGACCCGGGACAAACATCTACACTCATCGCACAAATGTTTGCCCCTGCCGGGATTCGAACCCAGGGTCCCGACGACACAGAAGTCACTGACCACTGCGCCACGGCAACCGTCCGATTTGATCCGATTTGGGCCTGTAGATTCAGTTACGAATAAAATAAATAATAAAATAAGTCATTGTAATCAGTCCGTTTGAAGACGTGTGTATATTTATATACACTTTCATAACAATGTTTTATAAATATAGCGATCCGGGCCGGCTTTGCACGGGTAAAAAATTTCAAAACTATATGGATCCCTATTTTTTTTTTAAATACATATAATGTAGCCTATGTCACGCGGGGATAGTGTTGCTTCCCAACAGTGAAATAATTTTACAATTCTCGCCACAGTCGCTACGGCCGCGTCGCGTCGGTGTCGTTGGCGGCGTCGCGGTGTCTGTCGATGGCTAACAAAACTATATTACAACAGTAACGTCATAAAGCTTTCCAAAGTGACGCCTTTTAATATATGCCAATGTTTTCGCTTGCGGTCATTATTAGAGCCATTATTCAAGTAATGATGCAGTTCTTTCCAGTACGACTGCTTATAATGTGGATAATGCACCTGCAGACGCTATTTAATTACTTCAGTGAATGTATATTATAGCTGTATTGTATAAACAAAACCGTTTCCTCAACAATTCCAATTGTTACAGAGTGTAACAATACTAATTTGTTACATACTGACTACATTAAAGTTAGTAATAAAGGACGTGGCATTGTGGTAAATGCACTAATTGTAGTCATAACATTTAGTTATTGTGTTTATAACAACCGAACAGATATGAAACGGGCTATTATACTGCATTCAGTGCCCCTGGCATCTAATATCAGTAAGTAAGGGGTATTGGCAGGTTGCGGTAACTCTACTTTTACATAACGTTACACGTTTCCGGACGGTCGCTCGGTCGATCGCCGACCGGTCGGCTAAGTGATGCCGATGTTCGCAATTATCACTAACGCCATGACGCGGGGCAAATGTGCCGCACGGTAACTGACGCGCTGCCGTCGTTTCCGGGATGCCTTGATGAAGTCTCGTCTCTCTTATTGCATCAATGTGGCGCAATGTGCTTATAAAATATGTTAAAGCAACAAAAGCTTGCAAGTTGCAGTGTAAGAAAATAAGACAGAGGAGTATTCGTTTATATAAATGTTAAAAAGGACCTTTTGAAGAAAAAAGCAGTATTTTAAATGGACGCTGTAACGAGCAAGGATTCATACATTCGTTGCTGTTAATACGATTATCGACCATATAATATCAAGTGCGACGCGTGACCAAAATGCGTGCACATATTAGGCTCAACGAATCAGCATTGCAATTCAACTTGACAATGCTACTAGCATTCTGGGCACGCTGCCGACTGATAGCGGATTAGAGAATTTGAGTTATCTATAAGCTGACAATAGCTAGTGGATTGCTGAAATGTTATTGTAGTAGCTGCAGAATTGTAATTAGTTAGTATTTTACAAAATACTAATATGAAATAATATTGAAATAAATTTATTTTGCTACTTCAATTGAATTAGAAATGAGGAGATCCGTAGAAGAACGAAAGTCAGCGATATAGCCCAGCGGATTAGCAAGTTGAAGTGGCAGTGCGCAGGGCACATAGCTCGAAGAACTGATGGCCGTTGGGGTCGAAAAATTCTCGAATGGAGACCACGGACTGGCAGGCGTAGGATAGGACGGCCACCGACCAAGTGGAGAGACGAGCTGACTAAGATCGCAGGCAAAGGCTGGATGCGGGCCGCTTCCAACCGTTCCTTGTGCGAATCAATGGGGGCGGTGTACGGCCATTAGTGGACGTCCTATTGCTAATATGATGATGATGAAGTTTATTATTAAAGTTCTCCATATATATACGAGCGGAATTGTTTGTGTTATGATGAATTGTTCTTGTTTAGGCTAACATATTGTACACTCCGTATACGAACGGAGATTGATAGTTTGATGACAAGTCGCAGCGTTACCGATATGTACTCGTAATATCGTCCGACTCGACCTGATACTCGCGTTAAGTGTCGGCTCTACTCTCCATTGATTACTCAAAACGTGTGTGCTCACTTTGATAGTACATACTTCGTTATTCCAATCCTCATTAGTACCTACTTTACCTGAAGTCAGTACTCGGCTGTCTTTAAGCTGTGGTTGTAGAGTCGTGCTTCGATGGTCCGCTCCGCTTCGGCTCGGTATCGTTCTGATCTACTTCACGCGCATGCGCGGCGCTGACGTCACATCGCCGTTGTTATCATAAATTCGGTTTACAGAAATATGCCGTTATCTTCTTTCTTATCATCAGAATTTAGATATTAGATAAAGAAAACATGACATTTATTCATACAGTTACATTATTTTTGTTTATGTTTATTATTTTAATCATGAGGGAACCCATCTGTAGACAAAGTCCTCCGAAATATTGCTTGAAACAAAAATAAAACCCATTCATAAAAACAAAATGAGTGTTTTTTGGTGTGTTAATGAGTAATGTAGGAAAGTATTACAGAATGTTTTAAATGACAAAACATCCCGATCCTGACGGATACAGTACTTTGACGGTTGATTGGCTTCATGTAAAACTATTCCTTTCCTCATGATGGCTGTATAACCTTTTGGCTTGTCGCCAAACATTTATGGGTTATGCATCGTAATGAACCCGGATTATTATTTTTTTATTTATTTGATGGAAAATATTATAAATCTGAAAGTAACCAATATTACTTCAATCACTCTGCGCCACTACCCTTAAGGTATGTATAAATAATAGTTTTCTAAGAAATCTCCTATTTGTGCTTCTACTTTCAGTGCATAAATGAAACGTTAAAGTTAGAGTATGAAATGTTTAAGAGAATACGAAAAAAAAAACCAAACAGCTTAATGAATAAGTCTATAGGACAAAATTAGTGTAGTACGAACAATCTAATACAGTTTCCACATATAAATATCTTGGGCAGCTTTCCATTTGCGGTACCTCTAGCTGGGTGAATAGTAGGCACAATTACAATATATCGTATTGTCTAACTCTGCGTTTTCAACTCTAGCTCATGAGATGGTCTCTCTTTTCACAACAACATTCTGAAATAGGAATGGACTGTGTAATTAAATTTACTAGCTTAATTATTTGGTAAAAAATTAACTGTCTGCGTATCTAGAAACCTTTCAATTTCATGTGAATTAACTTTTGGATAGTATAATTTCTAAATAAAGGATTTTTTCCTTTATTTAGAAATTATACTATCTTTGATATCGAGCAGCTTTTGGTGCTCATGTCAAATAAATGAATGCTTTAAATTTCATGTTTACCCATTTTAATGCCATGAACATACCAGTGTAATGTTATTACACATCTAATTATTGCATATTTGCCAATCTATAAGATCGCTATCTAGTTTGTTCAGGAACGAAAAGAGCAGCCGCACAACAAATAATAAAAAAGAATAAAAAAAAAATAAAAAAAATACCACAAGAACGTTTTGGTTGTAGACTGTAAGTTTTTTATGTAACTGAATAAATAAATAAATAAAATAATAAAAATATAATCAAAATAGCTTGTTGATGGAGATTATACACCTACTAATGGGAATTGAATGCATGTAGTGTGAGTGGCGCAGCCCGTGCGCTGCGTGCGTCGGCGTATTCCCAAAGTACTCCAAGATTATTTTTCAAACTACTCCAAGAAAAAAATACTATATTTAAATATATACTCTTTAAATTCATTTTAGTCCATGGGAATTTATTCTGTTACCTAAGTACTCCAGCGTGCTGGTAAAAAAACATATAAGCCTATAAGAATTGTGGATTAGCTACCACTGAGAACTTTGAGAATGACTTCGGCTACCTATGGAGTAGAATGCAAATTAAATGAAATATTTTAAAATTGTACAACTTTAATATTAAATTCTTCGGAGTAGTTTGAGAATTAATGTATGGAATCCTTATCTTTTTAGAACAAAGGAATGGAGTACTTTGGGAGTAACCCGCCGCGTCCCTCGTAGCGTTTGCTTGATCGGATATTTTTATTTGTGTTGTCCATCGGTCGTGTCTCATTTGGCGCCGACTCCTAGTAAGATCAAAGCGGCTGTTAGGGCTGTTGCTTTTTAATTTGTCACTAATTGTTTATTTTCTTTGTTGCAGGTAAGTGTACAACGAAAAGACCGCCTGTCAAACTCAAACGTGCTTCCTCGTTCACCGCGGTTGAGCCCGTTTATAGTTCGACGTATGCTATACTAATTCTTGATAGTTTTACACCAGTTATATATTTGTTGATTCGTTTATAAATAGGCGAGTCAATGAACCGCTACGTTGATTGACGTCAACTCTAAACATTATCTTGATGAAGTATCTGATCACCGGAATGAATTTGTCACGGGCTTTGTCATTTTGAAGTTTGCTTTATAGCAACGTTTACGAGTGTTTTTCGTCTGATTTTGTTGCATGTTTATCATTGCATGATTTGCGAATCTTATATCTTCTTATTCAGAGTACAAACTACTTTAACAAACATATAGATATGGGTTATTATCATATTTCCAGTACATGTTGTAGTTTGTATACCGACGTACACCTTGTTGGGACTCGTAGACCTAAAGATGAATACGTTGAGTTTAATCAATCAGGGCTTGATCGCGAGAAAAACATTTAGTAATTTATTTACCTCGACGTTTCGACCAAGTTGCATTGGTCGTGGTCACGTGAAGACTAAAAAACAATACGTTGAGTTGCTGTAATTTTGTATATAATATACAAATGTAGTCTGAGCTGTTCGCGTGAGTTAAGTGCGGATGCAGGGAATTGCACTTCTATTTCTGTACAGCCATTTCCCCCACCCTCCTCCACTCCACCGCGGCCCGCGCTGACCACGGTCACGATCTCCACAAGTACATAGCGTCGGGCGAGGGTTAGTTACCGCTGAATAACAGGCAGGTATTCCTCAAACCCATTGCTATTTTAGTTCTGAATAGTTTGATTCATTTGAGCAGGTCGATTTTGAGGGCTCTGG
The DNA here is from genome assembly GCA_934044485.1 of Apeira syringaria. NCBI lineage: Eukaryota > Metazoa > Arthropoda > Insecta > Lepidoptera > Geometridae > Apeira > Apeira syringaria. The sequence continues at coordinate 15,806,839 of OW203658.1, forward strand.
TGTTAATGTGTTTACAGTTTAGGCGCTGTTTTGTTATTTTCTTGCCTTTAAAATAGGCGATTATCAGATTTCGAAACATATTTTTTTTAGAAAGGAACAGTTTCAAGTTTGTTCCATACATCGTCAAAGTCAATCCAGTAGGTACTTCTCTATGTACTACATAGTTTGATACTTAACGGTTTTACAGATCTTAAACTAATAATTAATAAAATTACATTTATGAAAATTCTCTATTTAGTAGCTATGTAAATTTAACGAAATATTTATAGCTAGTACGATATCTCTAATCTCTGTACCTAATATATTTTTACTTTACGTACCCTTAGCTAGGTAATTACTTCTTATTAGATTTTCCGATTATTTTTTTATTAAATTAATTATTAAATTCTTCTTCGCCACACTATCTGTCATTCGCTAGGTTTACTCATTGCTATCCCACAAAAAAATCTTTTTTATTCACAAGTGAGTAAAACCTTTTTAAAATTCATAGCAATCGACCAATCAAAAGGGTAGTGCACTTGAAAGGAGCCTGTGAAAGAATCCTTTCCGCTCCGCACCTTGTAAGTTTATCTAGCTAAAAACTTACATTTCTCGCTAGTTAGTGGTGATGTAGTAAAAATTGTGTTTCCGTCATGGGTAAAGTTTTTTAGCGTTTCGTGTTATATTATATACTACATTATTTTTGACGTTCGTCGTGGCTCAGTGATCAGCGACACTGACTTTGGAACCGCGACCCCGGGTTCGAATCCCGGCCGGGGCAAACATTTCTGTGATGAGCAAAGATGTTTGTTCTCGGGTCTTGGATGTTTGTGTATTGTCATTGTGTGTCTATGCCTCCCGCGATACAGGGTATCCTAGTGCGGGGGTGTGAGTGTTTGAAATATTTATATATATATATATATATATATATAATATACTATACTATATTATACCACTTCGCTACGCTCAAGGTTCTTCCCCTTCGTTTGCTCAGGTTTCAATCCAAGCATTAACGCCAAAAATCAAGTTTCCCCACATGTAAAACAAATAACTAATTTACGCCATTGTATTGGAGAACAGCATTATACGTGTCATTTCTCAGATTTTATCAGGTTTCTATAAAAGTCACGGGCATTTTGTTGTTTTACTACAATCAGTTTTGTATTCGTTCGTATATATATAATGAATATTATATAGATGAATAAGATATATAATGAATATTATCATTCATGACAATTATCACTCATAGAGATTACTTCGGTCGTACCCAAAAGTCCAGTAATGATAAAACTACTAATGTGTAAGTTTCCTACTTAGTTTGCCACCAAACTATGAACGTAGTTCTAAATTAATACATTTAGCGAACATCTGGAACACTTCCCGTTAACGCAATTTCCGACCACTAAAATTAAAATAGAAGCTATGACATTTCCAATTCTATGCCATGGTAATAATAAAAGTTCAAATTCATTGTAAATGAATAATGAATAATTGTTCAGAGAAACAGGAGATGAAGATTAGCAACGGACGCTCGAAGTTCACCAATCACTGAGCAGACATTTTCTCAGACACGTCTGAGGTCTACAGTCTGCGGCACTCCGCTGCCGTAGGTTGAATATCAATTCGTCTTATTTAATGTCAAACCAATCATTTGTCAAACAAGTAAAAGGAACAAATCAGTTCATTTTCAGACGTACCTACATTCGTTATCGTCTCGTTATAAAATCTAGCTTGCATTACATATTTTAAGCTGGCTTTCAAATAAATGTACCTATGTGAATATGACGCATCCTGTCACCTGCGCATGCTCACGATAGATTGAGCCTTATTGACGAGACATAAATACAGAGCCGCACTAAGGTAAACAATAATAATTGTGAGCAAACAAATTGTAATAATTGTAACAGTTTTCACCGTTTCTATACAAGTATGCTTTTAATTGTGTCCGAAGTTTGCTAATCCCATCATTGTGAAGCAAGGGGATTCTTTACTCAAATTCATAAATATAAAATCGTTATCCCATAGGATCTGGTCATTATTTGAGATTAAATTATCCAATGTGTTTTATTGGAGCATCTCAGTATCAAATTGCATTCAAATCCGTGGAGCTATTTATTTTACAAGTTTACAAAAATAAAAGCCCAACTGTCTTACTGATTAAGGCTCGTATTCCAGAACGACACTCAGTTCGGAATCAGGATTTACGAGTAGATAGGCCGAGATTTCATAGCATTCTTAGCTTATATACTCTTAATAAACTTTACTAAAGATACTTTAAAAAATAATAATTATTAATTATTATTAATTTTAAAAAAAAAATTGGAAATGTGAGATACCAAGATCAGAAAATTTACTTTGATTGAACATTAGAGCTGAGTTATACAGTGTGTTAATTTTAATTAGAAAACAATTATAGGATAGAATTAGGAAAAACAGGGAGGTACAAGTATCGGAGTAATAAGGGTTGTCACAACGTAATATCTATCAGTCTTCTGCTTCATATATCACTTTAAAGTTACAAGCATCAAAACCAGTCATTTTTTGCGCTGACACTGTGGTTATTTATAGTGAATATTTTACAACACTAATATTTTTTTAAACAGATAAGACGTATAAGCCTAAAATATATCATACTCAAACGATTGACATCATAAATAACAATTATTTTGTTACAATTTGATAGGTAAAAAGCTGAGGTTTGCCGCGGAACCTGAATTCTATCAAAAATATTACCTAATAAATCTCACGAGCAGCAACTCTCTCTATCGGTTGCATAGGGGGTTGAGGGGAAAGCTGAGATAGCAATACGTTTGCCTATATTATAATACCTACAAATCGAAAACGGTACCCCTATAGAATCCTCTTAATGGCGAAGGTGGTGAGAGAACACGCCGCGCGGCGCGGGCGTGCATTATCAGCGGGAGTAGTGTTCGTTCCGCGTTGGTGCAACGCCAAGCGCCTGCGCCGACATCTCCGCTGTACAAAACAAGTCGTGTTATCTTATTTTATGACATATTGTTCATAATATTTACAACACCTAGCGCTTGACGTTTTACCCAATACTTACAAAGGTACACAATAACATTTTGTATTTCTTGCCTGTACATACAATACAAACAAATGGATACGAGCATCATTTACATTGCAGTGCATTGCGCAATAAAACAACACTGGTAATTTACTTTAGGATTTTCATTGGTGACATTATCATAGGTATACTTTATTTGTGTATTTTTATTATTTACACGTTATCTCATATTATGGCTAAAGTGCGCTACCAATATTTTGTCTGATCATAATTACTGTTAGCTGAATGTTACTTCAGGGTTCGTGGATGCTAAACATATGCAGAAGAGCAACACTGCTTACATTTATAACACTCTTTTCTTTTTATACCACTATATGTAGTGCAATGATTCTGTTTTTAAAGCTAAAATGTGCCTCCGACCAGACTAGCCTTAGTCCGCTTACATAGAGGGAAGTCTGTGACTACCATTTAACTTACGGTTAATTTCTATTTCAGTGGGAAACAGATGTTTATTTCACGTCGTTTGCTATTTGGGTGGCTAAACATATTATTATTACAATATACAAACAAGCAGATCACATAAATGTAAATTGAAGGAAATTTTAGAAGTTTCAAATGTATGAAAAATGGTTTAAACGTGTCAGATGGCTTTAGTTTACAAACGGCCCGCACGCACTTTTTCTGCGCCTTAAACACCATATCTTTATCTACCGAGTTCCCCCAAGAGATAATTCCGTATCTCAATATGGATTCTACATAACCATAGTGTAGGCGGTGACGGCAGCTGACTGATTCGCAACGTTGGCAAGCATGTAAAGAGCATAATTATGAGAATTGGCTCAACGTGTCACACATAATATGCTTGATGTTTCCAATTTAAATTTAAGCGTCCTCAATGCCCGCTGAGCTAACACGTCCCCTCGGATGAATCAATGTACCATTTATACTCAATACTTTATTGCAGCATATGTGTACAAAAAAGGTTCTTAATGCTAATTATTTATAGGAACATCATATAACCCTGGTAGGGTGTCGCAATATTAATGCAAACAGACCGATTCATTTCATATAGTTTCTTTAATTGTGGTATTGAAAAACTCGTTAATATTGTAGTAGGTTTTGTTACATAGTATGTCTTTTAGGTGGCTATAAAATGTTACGTCTTTTTCGATGGTTTTAATGTTATAACATTAGGAGGTGGTCTGGCTGAATTGGTGGTGCATGTGCATGTCACTATGACACGATTTATACATAGCACCATGGATCACTCGTACCTACTCACTTATTTTGGGCTCTGGAAGCCTTTCTCTATACATTCAGAGTTCAGACCATAATAATATATTACCGGTTTAACCGACTTCAAAAAAACGAGGAGTTCCTTAATATTTGAAAGCTGGTGCTTCCCGTGTGGTCCCATTTAAAATCGGTCAAGCAGTTTTTGAGTTACACTCCAATAACTGAAAAGTGCTACGGATAATGTCGATGATATTATTGTTTCGGGTAGAGAAATCGGTGAACATACACAATGACAATTGATCCCGTGAATAAGGCAAAGGTCACTGAAAAGGGTAAAAAAAAGTTTACAAAACTGTAACCCACTTATCACTCAAAGTATGAAATAAATTGTCGAAGTCGGTACCATGCTCACAATATTTTGATAATAGTTACTTTTGAACTATCATGGTACCGACTTTAACAAGTTATTTCATATTTTTGAGTGTTGAAGTCGGTTCCATTTTTTGTATTTGGCAAATCATTTACTATTCATGCTGTACGCCTCTGGAATACTCTTCCAATACACATTAGGCAAGCTCCATCTCTTGCAACGTTTAAATACCAGGTTACATTATTTTATTTAACTCCCCATCCTCAACACAGTTAACTAGTAATTATATGTATAAATAAATATGAACACCATATGTGTACCTGAGTTCTGTGTAAATGAATACTTACTGTGTTACATTTTAAAGACTTTAATTATATTGTATTCGTTATTAATAGTTGAACATAGTGATAGTTAATATACATAATTGTATATTAACTATCACTATAATATATATTATAATATATTATCGTATAATATGTTAATTATATTAGACATGCTGTTTTGTATCACCGAACTTCCAGACTCCTAATATATTATTTCCGTCGAATGGTTGTCTGAAAGAGATCGCTTTAAGCGATAAGGCCGCCAATTGTACTTTGGTTAGGTATATGTTTTATTTTTATTGTTGTTTTTTTGTGACCGGTGTGCAATAAAGTGTTTTGTATTTTTATTTTTTTTGTGTGATGGACGATTACTCTTTGGGTGTAGTGAAAAATATTGCAACATCCATACACTAGTGGGATAATGGTAGGACGAGGATAGTGAACGAAGGCTAAAAGAAAAACTCAGTTTCACTTTATAGAGTGATATTTCTGCCAGTTTTACGGTCTGCTGCAGAAGCTTTGGAACGAGGTCAACTATGTATAAATAAACATAATTAAAAAGGAAGAGAGTGTGGAGGCCCGTTTACATTAATTAATTAATATTTAAATATAGGTTTGCACTTGAAAATACTTTCTTTTTAAAGCTAAAATATAAAATCCAGCCAAGAGCAAGTTGCTCGACGGTGTGTGGGGTTCGGAACAGAAACTGCATGTTGGAGTGTCACACTCAATGATAAATCATTGGTCACACTCATGCCGATGTGCGACGCGTCCTGAACCGTCAAAGCTTCTTGCGTTTAAAACATAGTACCTTTTTAATCTGCTTTTAGCTGGTTTAAATCATATATAATATTTATGGTATATAAAATGGATATATCGAACACAACTTTCGTTTGGATTTCGTTTTTTGACCAAACTGCAATAGACAATACGAAGCGAAGGCGTTCACGTAATGTTGTGTCTAACTGAACGTTATGCATCACCCGAATTATAAAGGTCACGCGGAGAATTTTGTTACTTTCAAAAACGCTTACCTTCTACGTTACAGCTCTACAATGTTACTATCTCGTACGTGTTCTTGTCTATAGTTGCAAAGTTTATATATGCGATCTTACCGCTCAACTGGGTAAAGCACGAATGCTGCAGTCACTCCTTAAATGGGTGATCGCTAGTGGCATTTTCAAATGAGCGCTTCTAGGTTAAGCTGTCGTTCCCAGCTCGGATGTGATTAGTCCTAGTTGTTATCTTGGGATAACAGTTGTCAAACCACGTCGGAGACTCTTAGGTGGTCTAAAGACTTAGGTACCTTGCACTACCCTATCCTCCAACCCTCATTGGCTTATTGGCATTGGCAATACTTAATTGACATGATAACAAAATAGTTACACTTATTAAGTAATTCAATAAGTTGAGAGTGTTTTAACATGGGAGGATCATTGGTACCCAAAAAAAGATTAAACCAACGCCCTCCTTATTTATAATTTATAACAATTATGTATAATGATTTATCAGTGTATTGCATGATTAGAATTTCAATGAGGAATAGTAAAAAACAATACACATCAGAAAGCACAAAGGTAGGCGTATCAATTAATCCTACTAATATTATAAATGCGAAGGTTTGTGTGTATGTTTGTTACCTCTTCACGCTCCAACTGCCACACCGATTTCGATTAAATTTGGTATGGAGATAGCTTATACCCTGGATTAACACATAGGCTTATTTTCATCATCACCATCATCACCGATTTTCATCACTACGCGGGTACAACCGCAGGGCACAGCTAGTAAGTCGTTAAATCAATAACTGCCCTGCGTGTTAGATGCGTGTCTGTCAATAGTCCATTTTGGTGGTATCTACCCAGGCAGGAAACTAAGCTTTGTGTACTTGCATGAATTACTATTGCGATCACAGGTAGCTTACATACTACTTATAACATAAATCAATATCTCAATCATTAATGCCGTGACTCGAGACAAGACAAGAAATTGAGTGGTTTTACTAAAACAAGTTTCATATTCCACCTTTGAAGAACTCGTATGATAGCGGAAACAAGCGTCATGTGCAGCGCGGTGCGGCCGTGTACGCCATAGATAAGTAACTATATACTGGTGTACGCTGTCGCTGGCACAGGTTACAACATAGTTACTAGTGTTTACCGCAGTCAAACAATGCTTTTATTTATTAGTACATTTTTAGCAAAGTAAATATTAAAAACAGCACTTATATATAACTATGGAAACTAGTGGGTTTTTTTTGCAAACCTTATTTAAAGAGTTATTTCGCTTAGGCGAATATGTCGCTCTGTATGGCAACATTACAATACAGTACGATTTTTATAAAATTACTTATAAATAATTAGTTAATAAAGTGATAAAGTCCTATCTTTTAAACCACATTTAACTAGGTCTACTATCATCTTGGCTTTGTCCGAGTATCGATATGTTAGATACGTATTACATAAACCAATGGAACTGTCAGTAAACAAAACTAGTCAGTATCTACTGTGCAAATATTCTAATATAAGATAACAAACGGACCCGTGCCCACCGAAGCATGGAAGGTTTCAGTTCGAAGTGCCACTATACAAGCCGTCTTTCCAGTTTCAAAAGTCTATGTTTAGTAAGATTTATTTGTTTCTGACAACATCTAGAGCTTTAATTTTTTTAAATCATTTGTTTATAAATTACGTATACATACATAGTATCTATAGAACGGAAGATTTATATCAGAACTGCATTGGATGCAATAAAATCGGTCACGCTTTTCAACTTTATAACTGTAATAAAAAATTAAGAACAAACAAAAAAAAGTTTGCATACTAGAAAAGTCCCGACTACTGAAAAGTCACGCTCTCAAAAGTATTAAACTAGAAAATATTCTCATCTGAAATTGCCACCTACCGTATGAAAACAACATTATTCGTATGCTACTGTTCTGTAAAGTTGCATACGAATAATGTGCAAAACACTATATTCAATTATAATTGAACGATATACATATTGAGATTTCTAAGGATTTGGCATCGCAGAGACAACGGGATCGGCCGTTTTGCGTCTTTTAAATACGTGTTCTAAATAGCATCGCAGATCGTGCTCGTATTGTTGGTGTTTCTCTGTGATAATCTGATCTCTAATTAGTATATGCTTATTGATATGTTTTAGAATTATTATCAAGATAGAAAATGACTAATTACTAATTAAAACTTGTTCTTTATTTAAACTTTTTGGGGTTTTCACAGAGCCTCATTACTTTTGTTTTCTGTTTAGGGTTAACTGTATGTGTTAGGCTTATGTATCTAGATAATGCATAAATTACAGGAACGTACTCTAGATAACGAATAACAATAACGCAGTTGAGCTAAGAAATTTACTATTCGCTTAAGGACAGGTATGAGCTGTGTTGTAGTTAACGAAACATACGCATAGGTTTGTTATTCGAAATTTGAGAGGCTATCGATAGATCGTGAGTAGTGAGGACAATTAGTTGGATGTTTTGGGACTTATCTTGCAAATGGTACACATAACAAAAATATGTATCCTACCTTCATTTTAAAATCCTTGTTCAATGATACCACATGTGGTACCAATGACCGCACATGATGGGGTAGAGTGAAAAATATTGTTTTTGTCTTGGTGTACCCTAGAGGGCGCCATATTCGTTTTTTGTGACGCCGCATAACGAGGAGACAAACAAGACGCTTTCAATGACACCTCATTTGTCTAATTAAAACGAGTAGTTTAGAAGTTATATGGGTACATAATTAAGAACGTACACACATTAACTCCCCTTTTTCTTCGCCATAGTCGGGTAAAAATCACGTGCAGTTCAGAAGCCACTTCATGAACCCATGTGTTGAAAAAAGATCATTTCTTACTCAAAACAGTTATAATTGATACTGTTTGGTTGCTTGGTGTGCGCGTGCGCAGCCAGTCAAGCTCCAATAACCACTTTCCATAGATCTAATATAACTAGCCTAGCTCTCCGACTGTATTTATGCTAAGGCCACTCAGTTAAGTATTGAGTGTTCTGTGTTCCTGCATTCAATCTCCGCCTCGCTTAATATACCAATAACTGTCAATTTTCTAAATCAAGTAGATTTTTTTTTAAATATTCCACGATCACGGTAATATTAAATATCTTACCGTGCTACGATATAGTTCACGGCCCACATTTGATTCTCCTTCTTTTCATTGCTCTTGCTTCATGCTGTCTAGGGTCACTGCAACTGCAATATATTTTATCATCATCATCATCATCATCATCAGTATAACATTCACATACACAGTGAGGGCAGCTATTTTAAAAAGGTATTCGAGTGTTGCCACAGTCTCCCCATCACATCTCTCGCGAGACAACAAAATAACTGCACTGCGGTGATGCAGATATAACAAGAGTGCTAACCTCTGGAGCTCAAACTAAATATATTTGAGGTACCTCAGGAATGTATGCTCTAAGCTCGGATGTGATTAGGTATACGTACTCAAAAATTATTGAGTTTTGGGAATTATTTCTATGAATAAATCGTACCCGTGAAGTGCCACACTAACACTTATGTGCGACTGTGCAACTCTTTAATACCTATGTATCTACAATAAAACGGCTTGTGTAGGTGTTGATATATGTTCAAATTGATCTAGATAAAGCTACTAAGTTCGGCATTGAAAGTGATATTGATAAGTGGGCGCGCTAATATCTGTCTAAATCTGATTACTTTGAAAGTTGAATTGAACGCAGTCTTATCTGTTCGAACTTGAAAGGCACATTGTGTCTACTGTGTCTTCAACTAACGCGTCCTTCTTTTATACAATGTATCTTTTTCAATCAAATGTACTACCCTTTTTCATATCGCTATATCTTGATTTTTCTTGATTATTTAAATATCCTTTAATTGGGGTTGCTGTCTAGTAAATTAAGGTTTTTTTATTTTGTGAGCACTGATAACCGTCAACGAAGACCAGCGCTGGTTCATAACCAGCAATGCTGTGCTGGGGCCGATTCGTAACTTGAATAATTGTGTGCCCATACGAAGAGAAGTCTCGTAGCTCCATCTATAGCTTGCTGTTGAGTTTGCTTATGACGTCCGTAGGTAGAGACTGCGCGGGCGCCGACATTTTACTTCCATATGGCATATTGTAACACTCAATGGAGGCGCTCGAGCATCGTGCCGCGGCCTTTTATTATATTGACTCTCTCAGGAGCACAATACCTAGAGAGCACTCATGTACTCTCCTCCACATCAGCCTACTCAAAAGGACCGGGTCATATTAATAACCCGGAGGGGCCGAGAGGGCTCTGTCCTGACCCCCTTTCCTCTCGCGGAATCCCAACCGTGAGAGAAGAGAATCAGTGGGTGTGGTCTATGCTGCTGTAAAATCTTACAGTTAGACGATGGTTATTTATATGTTTATTTACCCAAATGTCTAGTAATAAGCCAATTCTGCTACGAGTCAGTACAACACCTATATTTGCAAGATCGTGGACAATAAATAAAAATAATGTACAATAAAATACGTCACATGTTCGAATATTCATTCGATACCAATCACTGTCTCGGTTAAGCACGTGAAGTATGGACTGGGGCCTGTTACTCATGACTCAGGTTCCGGGGTATTTCTCAAATCTCAACTGACTCACCTCAGCGCAGGCTCGGTTCCGTGACCTCCGCGTGCGCCCGCGCTGCGTGGTGCTGGGCCGTGACGTCATCGGATGTCTCTCCCGAGCTCGAGCGACGCACACCGACAGACCACATTCACAAACTATAATATTATGTTTGTAAACAAGAGGTGAGGAGTAGGTGGGTAGGTCCATACTAATACACACTATAACACTCATACATTACGTAGGTATGTTTAACCAATACCGGTCTTTACGATACTGACCTCATACAAATAAATACATTTTATTGTACAGTCACTCAAATGTATGTCGTCGTCGTTCGTAAACCTAACGTATACTTAGTAGACTGTTGTATTAAATTAGAAACATTTAAAATACTATTGAATTTGAATTGAAAATACTGAATATGAATATGAATATGAATATATTACGTATCGGACTCATCGAATATTTTATAAACCAATATTCCGTTTCTGATTACCAGAGATGGATGCTTGTGGATCTGAAACGTAGATTGTATTTCAATGATAGGCATCAGCTGCGGGGATACGCCGAGCTGATATTTGAGATATCAGTGTTGCATTTGAGAGATGTTCTCATTTAATTAAGTGGTTATTGGCGTTGCGTATCGTTCAAAATTGTGAGTGAGCTTGAACTTTTGATCGCGAAGTGCTCACTTCCACTATCAAAGTTGAAGTACAATACTTAGCGATCAAAAGTTTATGCTTAATAATTTTTTTAAATAATTAAGCATAAACTTTTGATACACAAAAACTGTAACCGACTTCAACACTTAAAGTGTCAAATAACTTGTTGAAGTCGGTGCCATGCTAGTTCAAAAATAACTATTATCAAAATATTATGGGCATGGTACCGTCGTCGACAAGTTATTTCACACTTTTGCGTGTTGAAGTCGGTTAAACTTTTTTTGGTAAATTTTTTTATATAATCTTTTCAGTGATATTTCCTACTCACGGGATCAATTGTCATTGTTGACCGATTTCTCCACCCGCAACTATAATGTCACCGACGTATGCGTAGCAGATTTCAGTTATTGGAGCATAATTCAAAAACCGCTTGACCGATTTTGATGTAATTAAACCTCACGGGAAGCACCAGCTTTTAAATGAAAAAAAGAACCATCAAAATCGATTCACCCAGTCGAAAGTTCTAGTCAGTCGAGGTTACAAACATAAAAAAAACATTCTGGTTGAATTGAGGACCTCCTCCTTTTTTGAAGTCGGTTAAAAATTGAACATCCACTTGATTTTCGGTCGATCCTTACTACATGAAGACACTAGTGGGGTCTACGCATGAATCGGTTTTTGATCGAACCTTCGATTTGTATGTTTAAAACACGTATATAACTTCACACTTACATACCTGGTAAGTGAGGAAGCACAACATGGTCATAGCGCACTTAATGGCGGTTCAAATAATAATAACCTTTCTCCCATCAATTCAACGATTCTCTTATGTGCCTTCCGCCATTGTACATGTGACAGACGCCATCGTCGACAGCTGCGCTAATAATTACTATAAATTATACATTTGGGGCCAAACGGTAGAGGTGAACCGTTTCCACGCGGTGCAGGTGGTCGCAGCACTAACTAACTATACAAATATCATTGTTTAGCATGTGTTGATTGAAATAAATTACAAAAATTAAAAACAAAATAATCATTTATTCAATTTAAACACTAATGACGCACTTATGAGAGTAAATAAAGCCAAGGTGTTCATGCATACTGTAATGTCGCGTTCGAAAATTGAATAGGGCACACCCACACCAAGAAAGAAGGATAAGAAATACAGGGGCTTTACCATCAGCTTTGTAAAAACCATGCAAGTTCCTAGTAGTTTTAAAACTTGGCTAAAACATGTCAGAGACGACAATAACCGTTCACCTTTGTGGATAACAATGTTCAAACTGTTCACCTAAAGGAGCGTGATGCCGTGGTGAAGGTAAGATTTCACACTAAGCATAAGCCAGGTTTTAGAATTGCGCGGAACTTGCATGTTTTTTACAAAGCTGATAGTAGGTAAAGGAAACATATCGATGAATAAAAGATCGCACACAAGCAGTGGTTTATTATTAAATGTAATTATTCTGTTATTTAGATTGGAAAGTAGTAAAATGATTCGTAATCTTTACGAAACATCGAAAAGTTTTGCATTGCATTAACAGTCGACACGAGCAAATATCGACAGCGTCGAGGCTAAAGGGCCATTTGAGTAAGACTATCTAAAAGTAAAGAACTACTTAGCTACATACATGCGGCTATCCGTGCTCTCTTGTGATCATTTTTGCCACATTCCCAAAACAAACACTTGTTCAGTTGTCCACTGCAAAAACGCCACTTTTGCATCTCGAACACACCTTATGCGTTCCTAAACGTGTGTCTTCCGATGACTTTTCCTTGAGGATATCATCAATCTGCCATCGTTGGCATCTGCTGAGCACGTATACAGGCTCGCTATTTGCATATTAATAGCGTGTCCTTAGCGTTAATGATTCAATACGATGGCGGCGCACGCGCTCGTATGCGTTCGAATGTGAGCCGCGCTTTTATTGCTGCTATATTAGCTGATTATGATGATCAGCTAATGGAAAACAGCTAGTGGATTGCTCCAATGTTATTGTAGTAGCTCTAGTATTGTTATTAGTTTTATATTTTAATTAAGGCATCGGCCCGTTTGAATACAATGAAATTGAGGTGTATGCGCCGTGCCTATGTACGCACTTACCTATAGCTACGACGATGACGAGTGTCAAGTTTTTGTTCAAACTTCAACTGTTTTAAGTTTGAAGTTTATTTATTTAATACGAACTAAAAACAATACAATAAATAGTTCATAATCAATGACACCTGCAGTAGTGTGAAACTGTGTCGCAGATGTAAACGCCCCCCTCCGAAATAGAGAGAACATAGAGTTCCAGCAATTAAATATACATAGAAAAATAAGAATTATATGAGTAGTTTTTCTGTCATGCAACCAAAAATAGACGAGCCGTGCTTATGAACGCGTGTGTTGTTATTTCGCTTCGCCGCCGCCACTCATGACCGCGAACAACTCAGAAACTATAATAAAAAATATACATAAGTTTTATTTTCAATGATATTATAGACGGATTATAATCTTTCCTAGTATTGATGAAACGAACGTTGTGATAATTTTGCGAAGGGCATTTATGCTGTAACATGACAGACTGATTAATTGTCTGATTGTAAAAATGACTCAACATAAACCTTTAGTACTGGGAGCATGAAGTAAATGATAAGAAAATGATATGAAACTTTTCAATGAAAGGGTAACAAATTTACACATCTGTACATAGTTCTATGTGGAGGAACGTGACATCGGTACCTACATAATTCATAAATACCCAACATGTCGACCAATGTAACGTTGACCTTCTATTGTATAATTAACTGTCTGCACCCGGCAGTCCACCCATCGCAGTCCGTCACCAAGTCACGATTTGCATTTTTAAATGCACATAAACGTATTACAATGTGAACTGCTGTTAGTTCATGTTTGAAATGCATAAATAAATAAAATAAAAATGCAAGCACTGAGTGAAGTACTGAGTAATCTGTGACCTAAACACTTGCACCTGCACCGGGCTGGACCGAGCCGGGCCGAGACGAGCCGAGACGAGCCAAGTCGAGACGAGCCGAGCCGGGCCGGGACAGGCGTGCGAACGCCGGTGTATCCACCGTGCCTCCAAGCACAAATACAAATTTTATTTTTCCAAAACCTAGCCTAGCCTATATTACAATATGTACCTACTTACAATTACTGTCAACTATTGTATTCGCACATGATTCGCACTAAAGTGAAGCTGTCTATGTTTCTCTTACAACATTCACAGTACAGTACATTTATTACGTTCACAGTTTTACCCTACCATCTGAACTATTTTGAAAACTGTATCTCAGAAGATTAGATTAATAGATTAAATTTATTGACGTATATACATACCGTAATGTACATACATAAAGATAATTAGTTCATTAAAGTAATGTGATAGAAATTAGTGTACTAAGTAATGGACAAAAAAATCGTGTATGTACATTTTTGCTCGATCCTTTGTGAATCTGTATTTTTGTTTATTATACGCATAGGCTTGCCTTTGACCACTGTATAATTTATTATTATAATTTAGTCTACATCGTATGCTAAATATAGCAAGAACACTGAAACAGTACAAGAACATACTCAAAGTCATCAACAACATTATTCTTTCGAACATAGCATTTCATTAAAAACAGGAAACAGTTACTGTATACAAAAACTAAATAACACTTAATAGATACTTATTTATTTCTAACAACACCGCTCGTCGTCGTCACGCAAGATTTTAGTCACGAACTAACCGTAGCTTTGGTTGGAGTGAAGGAAAACCACAATTCGTAGTATGCGCGTAGATACGCGCTTACTAAGAATTGTGCAATGAAAAACTTCCTAAAATCATACATTTAAGTGATCATAAACAGTGGGAGCAGTGTCGTGCCTGTGCCCGCGCCGGCGCCGTGAGCTGTCAAACTCGTGAGTGAGTTGGCGGCAGAATTGGACGTGACGTCACGTTGCATCACGCTTCACACGATTCTGCAGTGGATCGTAGTCGAGATGAAATGAGATGCTGATTACGGCGCTTGCATCTGTCTGTTTCTGTGGCATATTCCTACGCGTATGTCTAGTACCCTGGTCCACGTTAAGAGAAATCTTAGTAAGGAATACGTACCCCAAATCTTTAACCATGCACAACAATTTATTTGGTACACGATCTCAGTTGATAGCCAAGTTTATTAGCCGATAATAAGAGCATGTCTCTGAGTGTTATCAGCTAAAAAGATATTCCACTTTCCTCATCTACAGTATCAGACACACTTTTTTAGAGTTTGAGTAAGTGAACAAATATCTTTGTTATGTGTAAAATAATTGTGGGACTCTGTATATACGCAGAAGTGACCGAGACATTATTTTGTAGAGACCGCAAGTTCAGCAAGCTCAGTGTGCGATGGAAGTCGTTTATTATCACCACATCGTTACCTGATCTATGGTCGTCACTTAAGTCTTAACATTGGGTGAGACAGCGGTTAACCGTAAGCTTTATTACCTAAAAAAAAGTTTGTTTACCTAATGAAACATATTTCCTAAAAAGGTTGCAAGCAAGAGGATATTATAGGGGGCAACTTCCAACCGGTTCTTATTATCAGTATTCGTATAACCCTTTTACCAGTTAACAGCCCAACGGTAGAGTAGTTAAAGATGACGACAACCTGAAGTAGAAGCACACGCAGTAAATGGCCGCCGCACCCCTCCCTCGAACCTCGCCCTTCCACCAACCTTGCCAGCCCAAATCTTGAGCAATTGAGTACTTAGTTGGTAAAAATGTGCCATAAGAAAGTTCGCCGCTCACTATTTGTAAAGAAAGTGAATTTGAAAACGATAGAGAGATAGATAAACAAACACTTGGCGCGGTACTGTATGGTACTACATGGCGGCTTTGGCCCGTCGACAATGTAGGCGAGGTACACACTCACTACATCGATCGATGAAATTGTTATCATACATATTATGGCCACCGTATCATGGAAGCCAGCCGCCCGCCATCACATGTACATGTGACAAGTATCTTTTTATACATAAAATAATGATACGCTAGAATGTTATGGTATGGTATCTATATACCTATCTATGGTAGACAAATATTCAGCTTTATTATCTAGCATCCTAAATATAGTTTGTGTTATTATGTAAGAACTGGCTAGGACTCAAGTAATATATGTGCTGGAAAATTATCAGGGGCCTAAGTCAACTATTCAATATGGCAATATGATCGACTCACGATGGGCGACTTTGACAGTTTTGGTAGTCTGCTATTTTTATTTTTTTCACATTGAATCAAACTTGATTCAATTCTAGATTCAGTGACGTAGGACGCCATTTTTGTAGTCTGTTAGCATCCAACTTGTCAATTTCGTACAAAACCGACATAGGCCGAGCATAAGTTCAACATAAATTCAGGCCGCTACGATCTTATTAGACTGCGAAATTTAGACGTTGTCTTATTGGCATCGAGTCGGCCTCGTATTGGACTTAATATCAACATGAATTTAGTAGACTTGACACCCAGGCTTGTCGAAGCCAGCCTGGCACGATCATAACTCCCAGATGAAGCACTGCAGATGAGTTCGAAACTGTCTGCCGCCAAGATGCCGTTTCCGGCAGTGCCACCGGCCACCGCTGCCGTGGGTGTCATATTCACCATTGCCATGACATTGATCCGACAGAACAACGCGCGTGTTACATAACGAGTTAATGACAGCGATGTGCCTCGTGCGTGACATAACAACCTCTGCGCTTGTTGTCAAACAACAAAACATCCAACATCGACGACTGTTACACAAACTATAATGGCGTCAATAATAATTGGCGTGATACATATCTAAACTAATATTATACAGTCTTCTCGTGACCACGACCAATGCAACTTGGTCGAAACGTCGAGGTAAATAAATTACTAAATGTTTTTCTCGCGATTAAGCCCCGTTTGATTTAATAACAATGTGTTCGAATCGCGAAAGTCTAAAAATTATAATATTATACAGCTGAACAATTTGTTTGTTTGAATGGACACGCTATTCTCAAGAATGAGAAATACTTTGTTGCAGCTGAAAATTTCTCGTTGTTTTTTAGATAGTCAATTTATAGTGGAAGGAATACAACATCACGCTACGGCGTATAACTGAAGTAAGGGGAAAAACCGTAATCCACGCGCATAACGCGTAAAACCGCGGGGCGCAGCTATTATCGAGGTTATCATACAATCAGCCTCCAGTGCGCAAGGTGTCGACTGATCTAATACAAACCTTGGGTATAGCGTTCAGTATTGTGAGGAAATCCAAAACATGGTGGTAGGGAACTTTAGCACTCCCCGGGATTCCCCAATTACGTCACGACTCTCGAGGCTGACATTCCCTGACTAAGCTTAGATCTCCATCCGTCGTTCACATTTGTGCATAACGCATTTGATAATCCGTCACCTAACAATAACAAAGTAGGCACCTATCTCAAAATCAATCAAAATTGGAGCTCTAAAGCCATAAAGTCACAAATCTGTACACACTCATGCTTAATTCTGCTGATTAAACTAGCAAGTCACTAAAATTCTTCAAAATGACATACCTCGTATTCTATTTACACTAAAACTCAAATTCATTTAACTCCATACAACGCTCTAATATTAGACGAGTTTTAGTCAATTGCTGGCCAATTGCGGGTAGTTTTAGTCTGCACCAAATAAGTGGCGACGTACGAGTATGTTACCTAAAGCTACCCGCAATTTTAATAAAAGGTCTAAGTTTAGTGTTGGTTTTAATAAGTGACATACTGAATTGTACTTTATTTATCGTAACCATATAAGAACTTATCGAACATAACTTATTTTTCAGAATTTAAGTTTAGTTCAATCACTTGCCGCTGTAGTGATAATTACAGATTGCGCGCCGTGCCACGCCGCTGTATTTGATGAGTTTTACTCCGAGCCTAACACATGCTGCAGTAACAATAAAAGTACCATATCCAATGATATTATATGTTTATATGAGGTTGATTTCACACAAGCGCGCGGAAACTGAGGCGGCAAAATTAAGTCAATTGTAGTAATTTTCATTGCGACGCGTATTTCAAGCGCAAGTCTAAACATATAGCTATACTTTTCTATATTATTTGTACCGTATTATCTGTCGCAGTAAGCATGTTTATGTCGTAAAGGAACAAAATCAGAGCACCGCGCAGTACGAATATACCTCATCTGTAGTATATAAAACATCATTGACCATATCGATTACTTCGCTCCATGACTTCTACTAACCCTTATATCTCTATACCCTTCACTGCCATGTCTATATGATGACATCCGCCAAGCTGTTTATATAGGTGTGTACATACATACTTATATTCAGCTTGTAGATTTGTACATTGAGAATCAATATTAAATTAAACAGCGAATAGGTGAGGCCATTCTAGCTTTATGTTGAACGCGAGGTAATTGAATCCATTGAATTGACTTTCGAGTAGCATGACCGATTTCTATTGACCTTTTACATATTATTATAATAACTGACCTAAAGGTCTTATGGTTTAACCAAATGACGATAGAAAAGGTTATACAAAAGCATGTCCGATTTGATAAAACCAATTATATATATATTTATTCAATTCTCAAAGACGAAGAGTAAAAGTCATCATAACTACACATGGCATAATGTTTGAGCCTTCACTATACATACTGCTGATGCACAAGGCGTCTTCTGCTCTACTCTGAGAGATGAGAGGAAGACACACTGCAGGTATATAGGCAGTTCGGGAAATAGCCCACTATATACTAGATTTAATCCACTTATCAACGTTCCGTCACATACTACAAACTACAGACAAAATTCATATATTTTAAGAGCAACCAGCAACTTCAATCAACTTAGTAGGAGTGTTGACATAGATCTATTCTGTACGAGCATTGGGTCGGCTAGACGGTTGTTAGCTAACTTGTTTTTTAATAACAACGATATGTAACATATATACTTATATTTTTTAAATTGTTTATGTAACTTGTTTATGAAATATACTAGGTTTATTGGGTGAATACAATTATCCCTAGCTATATGTAGTTCACATTACTTAAATAGTTAAAATCAGTGTTGCTATTCGTGAGGACCTGTAATTGGCCTCCTGTTTTATATTAGTATATCTATTATGTATAACGGCTGTTGGTCTTCCTAAGTAAAAAAAAAGGAGAAAGCAGCGACGGCAGGGCAAAAGAATCGGTCGCCTTGTTATTCCAGATTTATAAAATGGTGCAGGACACCTTTATTAGGAGAAAAAAAACCGGTTGCAATCCGAGAGTGCCGGCAGAAGTGAAAACTTGAACATGATCGATGATGATGATGAAAAGTAGCCTATGTGCTATTACGGGACCTAAACTATCTACATACGAAATTTCATCCAAACCCGTTCAGCCGTTGTGGCTTGATTGAGTAACAAACATCCATCCATCCAAACTTCCAGATTTAGAATATTAGTGAGACACATAGAATTAACATGATGACGTATTTTTTAAATCTTTCCTCTTTATAATATCGGCCTTTTGATAACCGAACTTAATAATACTTTTACCGAAACGACTTTATCAAATTAAGTAAAAAGAAAAACAAAACATATGGTTCCAATTGACAACCTCCTTTTTTGAAGTCAGTTAAAAACTACCAACAAACGAAAGTGTTCCTTATTCGTAAAATATTTAAGTTTAAATTTAAACGGCGGACTACTCTCCCTCCGTCTTACGATCTGATCGGACGATCTAACGCTCTCTCTAACGATCTAACATTTTTTTCCCCATACAAAAGTGCACAACGCCGCTAAAGAAGGTTTCACTTCAAAAACTGGGCCTGTAATCATTCGTCTGGAGTGAGGGCGACGCTCGCCTATAAAGGGTCCTAGAGAAGGCGACTCCACTCGTGGCATTACATCGAAAAAACTTGGGGGTAGCCTGACTGCTCCTGAGATATTGCTACAAGCGATGTATGCGAAGAGGTCACCGGTCCGTTCCTCTTGAGAACCTGGAACCCTTAGAGGCACACACCCACACCCACATAGAGGCTGGCCACCGGGGGGGTTTAGGTAAGCCACTATAGAATAGTACCTCACATAACTTCTCTGCACCCGCAACCCCGCTCGAGACAAAAAAAAGGTATATAGACAAGATAAGTAGGTACTTGTAGTACCAAGCAGAGAAATTATATATGATAATGATTAATATTCACAACATACCTATGTACATTCGTGTCACTTTGAAACATTTCATTGCTCCGAATTTTACGAAACCAGATGTTTTGTTATAATACTCGAGGTGTGTCTGTGTGTATGTATGCGTGTTTGTTTTATTATATGATGAGTATGAGGATGACAAACGAGACGTGAGACGAGCAGGAATATACGTCTTCCGTCGGTGTTCGTTGCCAAGTGGGTCACTCGGCTAGTGGAGTGAATGCTCAAATTCGTGTTTTGTAATGCAGGGCAATGTTGCAACTTGCAGCAGTGCAGCAGTACTGTTTCGGCTTCTACTCTGCACTGAATGCGAGCACAGAATACGTAATACATAGTAAATATAAGAGCAAGTGATTTGCAAGCACATTCTCAATGCATTAATGGACTTTTATTGCATATCCGTCGAGCTCTTACACATAGGCAAACCACAGCAACTCCATACAATCACACAGCTATTTTTTTAATACTGTATAGATCTAGCGTTTCACCACTATCTCATTTGATGATCAGTGACGATGTGGTCGAAGATGTTATCACGCTAGACCTATAATGCTCACTGGCTCTCAAGGACTGCTGCCTGAACACACTATGTGTTTGGTGACAGTTTTTCAAACTTGAGGGTGGTAGCTGGGGTGGGTATTCGAAAGTTCCCTACCACCATGCTGGAAATTTGATAACGGTGTTACCTTCATCGGAAGCTCAAGCTGTTGTTGGGGATCGAACCAGTGTCCGTCATTTTGACAGGCGACGCTCCCCCCGCTGAGCTATCATCGCTTCTATCACAGCTTTAGTGATAGAGGCTCGGACGGATAAAAAAGGAAAACAACTAAAAACTAGTGGACCGATTTTTAAAATTCTATCACCAATAAATGCTGCTTCATCATAGAGTAACATAGCTTATATTTATTATTAGAATATGTACTAGGTATTTCACGCAAGTATTTACAAGTAAGTACCTAATAGTTAGAAGGTACTTGCCACGGAGCTGATACAAAGCTTGCTGTCGACATACTTATTGATGCGTTTCAATATCTGCTGATTAGTGAGCGGCCGCCGCGCTACTTCACTTCACTCACGTATGAATAGGGCTGCCAACTTTTTTTTTACTAGAATTAAAGTACCTATATTATGCTTTGAGAAGGAAAATAAACAGTGTTTTATTTTATTAATTTTTAAATTCATTTTTATGGGTACTTTTCGTAGGTACAACTTATAGTATCAGTTTTGAAACTTTCATAAGCCTCACCACCGTTTAAATCGATATTAAAATAGATGGGTAACTTATTTTCTACTATTTCTGTTATTGTCGCGCCACTTTGGATAGATTACATACACCATTAGCGGTTTTTTTACAGGTAATTTATGGTGATGCTGAAAAAAGTATTTCCTATATTATCTTAAACTTGTTCAACAGTAAAACGTGTAGTGTAGTATAAAATAGTATAACACTGTTTTTTTTAAAGTATAGTTGAGAACCCTACGTATGAAATACACGGACAGTTGTGTTGTGTTATGATGAAGAATGGCTGACCGAGTTTGAATCATTATATTAGTTCCGTTGTGTTGTGTTGTCTGGTGACTCAACACATTTCGATCTAGCTTGTGTTCAGTTTCTTTTCTCTCAATTCAAGGTGGTTTTGTGTTATATATATTTCTTTCTCGTTGAACAGTTTTTATAGATCTTTAAGAGTTTTCTTTCTTTATCGACCGAGACAAGGGTTTATGACCTATTTATGATTCGTCCACTGTCTCGCTCACTTGCTTACAATTTTTGCGTCTACCTATTAGAGCGTTCGACATGGGCTATGGAACAGTTAAAAACGCCTAAAACGGTCACGTTTGGAGTTCGTTCTGGCACAGGTATGAACGGTGTGGTATGGAACTGTTTTCGTGCACCGTTCGAGATGCATGAAAAGTGTTAAAAACGCCACGGTGACTTTTGACCCACCTCCGAAGCTGGGTTTTTTGTGCGCGTTTTTTATGAAATTAAACAACGTTACAGCTGATGTGAGTAATTAAAAAAAAACATGAAAAAATACGTCGTTCATTGGTCGATAACAAATAGTTTTACCAACATATGCGTAAATGTTCACAGAGCCTAACGTCAGAACCACAAAGATGGGCTGCGCGTACTGTGCATACATAAAGTATCGATGGCCAGGCACGTTAGTGAGTAGGCACCTAGATTGTCCTTGAAAACTGGAATCTTGTCGGGATTTTATATCCACGCCACACGATATTACAAAAACCCGTCCTGCATTTTACTAAGCCACCGTTGCGCGCCGCCGCCATTCCTTGAACCCCCACTTGCCCTGGAGAATGCAGCTGCAGACTGTAGGTAGAACCGGTTCCAGCCTTCCCCTCTCCACTCCGCATCACCACCTCCCGTACCCTTACGGGCGACGATTGTCATCTCTTTGGAGTGCATTCTTCGACAACGATAATGAACAAATTTGCATACTAAACTATTGAACCTATGGCATGACATTCAAATTTGAAAGTAAAAAGTATTAGTAATGTGCTTCAGCTAAAAGGTCAAACATTTATGTGCGTGGTTATGACGTCTCCATAGAACTTGACAGTAGGGTTCCCAACTAATTATACTGTTAAGTACTACATTATACTTTTTAGTGTTGAACAAATATAAAGTATACGAAATACTGTATTCAGCAATACCATAAAAATACTTGTAAAAAAAAAGTCTTTACCAAAAAATGGAACCGACTTCATCACTCAAAAGTGTGAAATAACTTGTTGAAGTCGGAACCATGATAGTTCAAAAGTAACTTATATCAAAATATTGTCCTCATGGTACCGACTTCGACAAGTTTCACACTTTTGAGTGCTGAAGTCGGTTTCATTTGTTGGTATTTTTTTATGTCTAAATATCATTAGGGTGTGTAGTGTGAACGGGGTACGCTATCATTAGTGACGGAATAGTGAATCAAATGTTTGAATTAAATAGACAAAGCTGTTTTGAAAGAGACGAATTGATGAATTCTCCTTGGCTTTCTCATGCATGTCTGCATGAGAAAGACAAGGAGAAAATCACATAGTAGTACATATCAATTGCACATAGTATGGTTGCACTGCGTGCCACACCGACCATATTATGATATGACGTCAGTCCAGCTTCGGACACTACATCCGCTCGATTGTGCCCCGAAGTCGAAGAAGCGCGTATAATGATTTATTCATGAGAGCTGCACAAAGAAACCAGTGTGCAGGCAGAGTCGAGCGCCCTTTACATACATAATTAGTTATACGTATATACTTGCAATTATTATAAGTGATTACTGGTGCGTGCTGAGAACCGGTCGCGTCGGTGACGACGCCTGCTCTCGGGAAAGGGACGCGCGCGGGTTGAATCGTATATATTATCATCACAGGTAAAAGTCACAGGTATAGAAAAATCACAGACTGTCACAGTGACAGAAGCTGATTTAAGCCTGTGACTGTTGTCGCAGGCTTTGAGTATACAGCCTCCGCTTATTTTATCTGAGGTCGCAGGTGTGACTGTGATCGCAACGCAAAAGCTCTCGAAAATACTCGCATGCTTATATCAATAAGTCAGAGTGAGATGCACCTAGTATTTTATAAATGGCAATCAATAAGTCAGAGGGAGATGCACAGATTTTATCACAGGTACTTGTCACAGATATTGGATTTTGCCTAGTTTAACCCAAGACTAGCGGGTAGGCGCAGCGCGGCAGTGCAACAAAACCGCCGCCGCGTCGCTCCGCCGCGCCGGTAG
Organism: Apeira syringaria; assembly: GCA_934044485.1. Lineage (NCBI taxonomy): Eukaryota > Metazoa > Arthropoda > Insecta > Lepidoptera > Geometridae > Apeira > Apeira syringaria. The sequence continues at coordinate 15,830,986 of OW203658.1, forward strand.
CCGGTTACACCAGTTTCGATCGGACCTCTTACAGTTCAAGCATACATATTTACATACAATAATACATAAATTGCTTGTTCGGGAACTTGCATTAACCTGAGTAGTTCAGCGTTGATTTGAATACTGTCAAGTTCAAACCTAATTGGTCATCTTACCTCACAATTATAAATTATAATTGCAATTTAAACAAATACCTGAATATACTCTCTCATTTTAACTATTTGTGAAGGTCACAAAATATGTAAAATTGTGACAGTGATACCACTTTATCTCTATAAGTGTCTGTTAGAGATACAGCGTATCAACAAACTGCCTACATCCATATCTGATTTACTATTCTTAGATTTAAAAAATAAAATCGAAGTTTATTTAAAAAAAGTTTTATGTAATGTTTAAATGAATTTATAAATGCTTAAAAATGTGATTTAAATCGACAAGAAGTTATGTTATGACATTGTGTTATGATTTAAATTAGATTTCAAAGCTTGTTTATGAAGTTATGACACATCGTAAAATGATTCTATGTAATTAGTAAATTAAAAAAATCGACAAAACCAGCTATGAATAGTGTAGTACAGTAGAACCTCGTTAAGTCGAACCTCGATAAGTCAAAAACCTCCAAATCTCGAAAAAATGTTTTGTTCCCTTCCCTTAAAACACCAAAACCTCCATTACTTGAAATCTTGACCCTCTGTTAATCGAAATAATCACCGAGTCCCTCCAAGCCATTTTGGTACATATTTTCACTCTTTAACTCGAAAAATTAAATTTGACCTCTGTATCTCGAACATAGGAACGTTTTATTTTACAACCTTTACAACTTGATCATTTGGAATTTATTATCTCTATTGTTCGAACAAAAATAAGTTACCGACTTTAAGAACTTGCCGACAATGTGAGTACACTATTGTTTCTTAGAAAACATTTTAGGAGTATACAATAATAAATTTATGACTCATGGAAACACGTGTTTGCTTGCTTTGTGTCAGGTGTTCAATTTTGATTCCCTTTGAAATTTAGCTAAGAATAAACCTCAAACTCTTTATGTCGAATCATAATCCTCCTAAGTCGAAATCCTCGATAAGTTGAAAACTCTATAACTCGAATTTTTTGGCGTCTCCCTTGATGTTCGACTTATAGAGGTTCTACTGTAGTTCGATAGTGAGCGTCACGAGGGTACAAAAACTAAACATAAATTGAGAATGCCAAGTCACAGAACCGCATGTTTCAGAAAAGGTGTGTGTGGTATGAGTTCTGAGATATACAATCGCTTACCTGAAACATTTAAAATTAAACTGTTTAACTTCCTTTCTGAAAAACTGTATTACAAAGTAACTGACTTTCTTAGAGACAAATTTTAAAGATGAAGGTATGGTGTCTTTATGTTTTAAATTATTCATGTTTTATGTTTACTAGCAATATGTTAAATACTAGATATAAGCCAATACATATTGTATGTTCGAATGGACATAGCTGTTGATACCCCTATAAAACATATTTAAGAACTGAATGTATAACTCAGCTAACAATAAAGAAATCTGAATCTGAATCAATCTGTGCTTTATAATTCTGAGCGTATTCTAATATAATCACGGCGAGTCGACGCGACGCCGTGATGGTACAGCGCTCGTCACACCGAAAAACAATTAAATATCAAAGGAACTTTATTAGATACTAAATTAATCTGCCGCAGACGGATTCAAGCCCGTATCCACTGAATTGCTGGTACACAAGTTATGAACTCTAGAATACAGTACGTAAGCATTATTATTAATGTACTCTTAAAAAATACTAACTGTACTCAATAAACTCTCCGCTCAATAGCCGCAGCACCGATTCAGAGCTTATACAGCGTAAACCCATATGATTAAAGTTCTCACTCACTCGCCACAACTAGAAATCTTGCCTAGAGTTCATTTTGACTATTGGATATATAATATGTATGTAAAATATGTCATATTTGATGATTTTGCAAACAATTGAACATCATTATAGTTATCTTGCGTATTATTTAGTGACCCTACTCTCTTTTGTACTGTAGTCTGTACTCTGTACCTACCTCCGTTTCACAGCCTCTGCTTACTCGGTCGATACGGTATATTGAGATGATGTTTTATGTTTTGGCATAATGTTTACCAACTCGCATTCCGAGACCATCAAGTCCGAAGCACTGATCAGAAAGGTCCGAAGGTATCGTTCAATGTTCTGTTCATAGAGCAAAATACCACTTTGTTAGAGTAGTCTGTGACCCTGTCACTTCGATGACAGAAGCCGTCATAGAGCTCGTATACATGAAACCAGCGGTCCGCCGCGGCTTCGCTTGAAAAAAATGATTAAATATTAAAGATTATAATGATCCCTAATTTTTTAATCTTTTTTCTATCTTTTCAGTTTAAAAGATAGAAACAAGTACTATGTCACCCGGCGATAGTGTAGCTTCCCAACAGTGAAAGAATTTCATTAGTTTCGGAGCCTCTTCAATGCAAACAAACAAACAAACAATCAAATCTTTCCTCTTTATAATATTATTATGGATTGTAAAGTTCATCCGTATTTCACAATTCCGTTTGTGTAATTTTCTCTAAGTTTTGTACATCATGTGACGACTGCCCTGTAGTTTGGGGTCTTTTATGTTTAATGGGGTACATTCGGAGAGTCGTTTATGTGTACAATATGTAAATCTAATGTGAGGCGTCAGCGTTAACACAGCTAGGCGAAGCGACCGCGTGCCCGGATGTTCATATGTAGCGCTCGGTCAGTTTCTCCGTGTTGTGCACGAGCAGGTAGATCAGATCTGTTGTCACGACAGTGCCGAAGTGTATATACATATTGTTGGTTAACGTGTGTCTGTTGTCGGTTCCAGGGTATGCGCGGGTGGTGCGGGCGCTGGTGGTGCGGCGGCGGCGGGGGCGGCAGCACGCGGTCGCGGCTGCGCTGGCTCGGCGCGCTCGTGTGCTGGGGTGCTCTGGCGGCGCTGGCCCTGCCGCGCCTGCAGCCGCCGCCTCCGCGCGCGCACCCCGCGCACCCTGCGCGCCTGTTGCTGCAGTCCGAGCCCGCCGCCACGCCCGGGACTCCCACCCCCACACCGCCGCCGCCTTCTCATCTGCCGCCCCTGCCCGCCACAGACACGCGCGTCCTCACCGAGGAGGAGCTGCGCGCCGATGCCGAGCGCCGCCTGCCCTCGCTACCGCTCGCCTACTGGCACAAGCACAAGGACGACAAGAACAAGTTCTACAAGAAGAAGGAGTGCGCGCCGTTCCCTTCCATCTACGAGCTCGAGTTCCACAACACGTACTGGCAGACGCTGCGCGCGTCCGAAGGCGTGTTCCATCTGTACGGCGCGTACCTGGACCGGCGGAACGCGTCGCGCATCGGGCCCGCCGTGCGCATACTGGCCGTGCACGACCGCATCAAGCCCACGCTCGCCACGCACTGCCAGCTCTGGTTCGAGGAGCGCAACGCGCCCGTCGTTGTCGCCAACCTCGAGTACAAGTACGTATGGAACAACAAGTGGGGCAACTACCGCGACCGCGTGCTACAGCCGTACCTGCTCGCGTGCGTGCTGCCGCAGGAGGTGCGTCACCTGACACCCGCCTCCGTGTCGCTGGTGGAGAAGCCGTGCGACCGCGCGACCAACAACCTGCGCGTGCACTACGACGCGCCCGCTCCGCCGGACGTCCAGCGAGAATTCGCTGTCTGCGTCAAGGGGCTCGACTTCCTCCACGAGGACCTCTCCGTGCGCCTCGTCGAGTGGATCGAGCTCGTGCGCCTCCTCGGCGCCGACAAAATATTCTTCTACGAGCTGCAAGTGCACCCGAACATCACGAAGGTGCTCGATTATTACCGAAGCACGGGCGCCGTGACCGTGACGCCCGTGACGCTGCCCGGCGGCCAGCCGAACCTGCCGGGGCTGCAGCACATGTATCTCAAGAAAAAGACGACGCACAAGCGTCAGATGGAGCTAATCCCGTACAACGACTGCCTGTACCGGAATATGTACCGGTACCGCTGGCTCGCGCTGCTCGACATCGACGAGGTGATCGTGCCGCTCGAGGACGCCGACTGGTCAGGGCTGATGGCGCGCGCGCTGCCGCTCGCCCAGCCGGCTGCCGGGAAGCCTCCGCGCTCCTCGTACCACGCATCCAACCTGTACTTCCTGGACTCGCTTCGGCACGAGCACGGCTGGGAGGAGGGCGTGCCGCGGTACATGCACATGCTGCAGCACGTGTACCGCACGCGCAACTTCACCAAGCCCGGGCAGTACGTGAAGGCGTTTCACGAGACGGGCCGCGTGCTCGCGCTCCACAACCACTTCCCACTGGCGTGCCTCGGCGGCTCGTGCTCTTCCTACCCGCTGGAGACGCGGCACGCACGGCTGCAGCACTACCGCGCCGACTGCGTCACGGCGCTCTCCAAGAGCTGCGCGGAGCTGCGCGCCGACCCGGTGCGCGACGAGGCGCTGTGGCGCTGGCGCGGACCGCTGGTGGCGCGCGTCGACACGGCGTTACGCGCGCTCGGCTTCCTCCCCCCTGCGACCGCGCAGCCGCATCGGTGACCGACCGCCCCGCTCCTACGCTTAGTCTTACGAACTTTTACGATAGTATTATACGTATTTTTATAGTCAGCTCCTGTTTTTGTCCTGCTCCCGATTCTGTTCTTATAGTGTGAGCTACGCGAGGGCAGATGGCCGAATTGAGCTTTGCGGTTACGGTGCTTGAGTTTCGACTTCGATCGATTGCAGTAAAACGGCGTATCTCGGTCGGTAAACCTCGGTATGTGTATTAGAATCTGCGACACCGGATTTACAGGATGCCCTAAAGATTGCAATCTGCTCGTCTTGTTCGCTGACTATTAATAAATTTTATAACCAGACATAAAGAAAAATAAGTAAATCGCTCTATGAAAATATCCGGCTTGGTATGGTAGGTACCTATACGTACAGTCTACACAAAGCCGGATATTTTCTGCACCTACCAAAAAGGAATTAAATATCTGTACCGAACGGTAACATGAGATATACGTAGACCATCGGATAAGTAGCACGTTAAAATGGTGGTGTAAGTAATACCGATGGTGCCCAATTTTTTTCTATTTCGGTTCGTTGACCGCAATACGAGATAAATTAGGGCACCATGAGCTGGATGTTGGCCTCACGCTTGGATAGCCTAACTTCACGGAGGTGCAAGATGCAAGATGCAAGACCTATGTCCAGCAGTCTAGATTAGTTCTTATGTTGAAATTATGATAAGGAAAGTGAGAATTATATATGAAACTTATTAAAAGTTTTTTTTTCTCACACTGAAACCCCTGCACTAATATTCCTTGTATTGCGGGAGGCATGGACGAACACAATTACAGCACACAAACATTCAAGAACCGGGACAAACACCTACACTCATCGTATGAATGTTGTGTTTATCTCACCTCCCAAAATATTCAAGCGTATGTGAAACGGTAAATCGGTAATGCACTATTAGTTCAAGCATAAACGTCAAACGTCACAGATTGTCCAATCATAGTTTCAGCGGTAGAGTCGATTGTTAGTGGGCCAGCTTCTAAGATTGCGCTGGCTAACTCAAGCTGTAGCACGAAAACTATGGTGCCCACGTTTCATTGAAAAGTAAGTCGACGTAGTTCAATACGCATGCAAAGTCTGAAAGTAGCAGCTTTTACCATATCCGCGTTAGATCACCACTGCCTGGATTCAAACCCATTCGTCCCGGAGACCCAGAAATCATGTCACTGACCACGGAGTTACGACGACCGTTAAAATTGATAAACCCGACTGCAGTCGTAGCCCGTTTATTGGTCATACCAAGTAATGCAGTCAACAGGAAAAAGAAAAATTTGCATCAATACATATCTACCTTGCCTCGCTTGTCAGATCTGTGGTCTACTACGAATCAAGCCCGCCTAGGGGATACCTGTGCCTGCAGCAGGTCCGTCACAATCCGTACCAATCGCAATCCTATAAGCAATTCAATAACGCACGTGCCGTCCGTACCTACTAGGTAACTATAATTTTCTTTTGTCACACCTGGAATGTTGGACCCATGCTACCGGCGCTCTAAGGGAATAACATACTTAAATCTAATTTTCACGTAGGTTATAGATATTCCATGGAGGTATTGTATTGTACCTGACAATGATTTGAAATTAATTTCTTTGAGGTAACGCCTGTAATAAAAATTTGTGTTATTGTAGAAATTGCAGTTAACATTTTGTAGGCGTCAAATAAATAGTATTTTCATCTGTGTTAGTTCGTTCGTTCTTCTTATAAATAACACAAAAGGCGCTATTGCGAAATCATGCAAGTGAATGAGGTAGTAAAAATGCAGTCACAGCTCCAGGAATTTTCAAAAATATGTCAAGAATGATTACCGAGGTGGGTGTGATTGGTGGTAAGGGGGCATCCATAAATTACATCACACCTCAAGGGGGAGGGAGATGGGAGCCTGTGGGGGGAGGGGTCAAAAAGTCAATATTAGTGTGACGTGATTTATGGATGGCCCCTAATGAGTAAAGTAGAATATGCGAGCAAGACAGAGCTTGAGCGGAGAAATTACTCCGAGTATGACTCGATATCGTCACCGGCTTGGTCCTGTGTTCTGGACAAAGACCACTAACCCAATGGTCTATGGTCCTGGGGGACTCTAACACCTTATGCCAGGTTACGCACAAGCAGACTCCTGATTGTGCGTGTTCGTAACATCCATCCAAACATACTTAAAATCATAAAAAATCTTTTCTAGAACATTGCCGAACTCGTGGTGTAAAAATTAACAAGGATATTCTGTAGATTGTACTTGAAAAAATTACAACACTGTTTTTAATAATATTATACCTTCCGATATAAATAAGACAGGAGGGCCACTTAAGGAGTTATAAAATATTCGTTGGGGCCAAGGGGATATAGATGTGTCCAAAGGTCTGGAGAATAGTGCCATTGAACATATTACAGTATATATTAGTACGAGTATTATCTATACTCGTAGCCCTGCATGGGTAAAAAAGTAAATTATATGGCTTAATCTGTTCGATTTTAATTTTTAAATTATTCAAAATTTCAAACTAGCTGTAAAGCATTTACGAGTAGGTACCTTCTTAAATCTCGCAACAAGCTTTTATAACATAACATTTAAATTGTATAATGACGTCATAAGTTGCAAGTAAAAGTTTTAAAGGAAAATATTATTCTATTGTTTTTGGCGCATCTTGTTTTTAAAATTTTACTTTATTTCTGCACGATGCTAGGTCGGTTGCTATGATTGTTTAGGTAGGCGCCCGCGCCCGTGCCCATAATCTCTAAGGTGTCCTGCGACTCTCCCTGCGTAGTGCTTACTGTGGCTACGTCTGTATGTACGTACTGCGTAACCTACTTACCTACTACACATCACATTCCTTGGCACACCATACATAACGATTATTGAATTGGTTCAAAGGTAGCATTGTTTGCATTCAGTCATAGTTTGCCGAAGCCCTGTTATTAGATTTGTACCATTTCAAGAAACATCGTTAGTTTATGTTGGGCCTGGGAGAGATATATGAACATCAATATTGAGAGTCCTTTATAAATAAATGTAGTAAATGTTTGAGAGCAATGCAATTGCTGGTCGGCTGGATTGCGTTGGTTTGCCAGCTGGAGAGATGGGGTTTGTCGCCTTGAGAGCCGTGGCGTAGGAGGTGTTGTTACTTGGGAGTTTCTGTAAGCTTGTCTGTTTCTGTTGAAGTAGAGTTTTGAAATTGGTTGGTTCAACATATGGAACGACCGTGGCACATGGCTCTGGTTGACGATTGGTGAAATTATAAAAACTATAGAGTCGATCGACTATATTTTGATAAGTCATAGAGCCAGTCTGCTGCATTACATAGTAGTGTGAGATAGCCGAACATAATACTCGGTGAATGTTTCACTCTTATAAAGTCTCTTACACGAGGACGTGTAGGTACTTAAAGTGTCGGAGATTAGGGAAAGACCTTATTTGTCATTACCTTTAGAGTAACTTTTTAGTGCTCTCTCTACAAATTTGACGGAAATGTCCCCCCTCCCCCAAACCGTTATTCGGTATGTTAAAACTGGTTGCACTGGATGCAGTGCACAAAAGAGCATTTAGGATTCCTATTAAAGCTGCTACTTTTAATATTTTAAATACATAGTTTAGCTCTCACACTCTAAGTATTTGTGATTGTAAATGCTCATTCCAGTTAAAGTGCTGTCCACGTGAACACCCAAATATTGAATATGGTTACTGGTTAAGTTGATTTGATGTTGATTTATATTTTATTTGTTTCAAATGGGTTATATTCCATATTTTATCTGCTTTTTAGAAAGATGGCGCTGCGATTGTAAGACAGGTATAGTTCAAAATAACGTATCAATGGTTCACTAGATGGCGCATACATAAAAATAAATCGATAGGATATATATTTTATAATCAACTTATAGATTAAATCAACATCAAATCAACTGTCAATTAAAGAATATGAATGCATAACTTAGTAAAAATAGTCGGTACTCGTTCCGTGACTACAAAATTATTCAAACCTGTAGCGCCATCTAGATTTAGCCTGGAATCATGAGGGTTTTTCCGGCTTACGATTTTCTTTAGGCGATTGTCAGTCTTCTTGTAGTATATTTGTACACAATATACTCGTACTATTGTGTACAATGTGACAAACACGACACGATGCTAACATCGAGTCGCGTTTGGAGGTTTGATTAAGAACATAATATTTACAGATTTATTTGATTAGATTAATTAGAATAAAAGATATCCACGTCACTTAGCCATCTTTTAACTGTACCATAACTATTTTATATAGCTTTCCCTGTTTGCACGTAGGCACAGCTTAGTGCCGTGGTGGTACCGGCCTAGAATAGTACTACCCCATCTCTTCCCGTGGGTGCCGAAAGAGTCAGCTAATGGATCATGTACCAGAAGGTGGGCAACAGCGCCTTCTGAGGATCGGAATTCATACTGCGTTCGCCAACCCGCCTGCCAAGCGTGGCGAATATTGGTAAATCCTCCCAATATGGGGAGGCATATGTCCAGCAGTCTACGTTATATTGCTGCGATGAATGAATGAACAGCTTATTAGGCTGTGACGTAGGTAGGCATTTTGATTATTAATAATTACTAGTAGCGCCTCGCGGTTTCCCCGCGTGGATTACGGTTTTCCCGCTACCTCAAGTGCCTATCCCTCAGGAACTATACTTTTTCCGGGATACAAGTACCCTATGTGTTAATCCAGGGTTGAAACGGTCTCCATATCAAATTTCATCGAAATTGGTGTAGCCATTTGAGCGTGAATAAGTAACAAACATACACACAAACTTTCGCATTTAGTAATAATAAATATTAGTAGGATTAGCACTCCTTTAGAGCGTAAGTACCTACCTTATTTTTTTATTGACATCTGCCATCTACAATAACGGTCACTTGGTCATAATAGTTCTAAAAGCGAAAACTATCTTAAGTAAATATAAAATTATTCCTGAATCTAAAATTGCCTCCGAAATTGTTTTTCATGTCAAATAAAATAATAATTAAAATAGGTATGTATATTGGATAGCCGGCCGACAAAATGTGCTCCCATGACAACAAGGTGTTGTCATGGGAACACTTTTGTCTTATTTACCCATTCGATTACTTATCAGCGGCCCGGCTCATTATGTTACTTACTATAACATAAAAAAGGTACCTACTATTAACTAAAGGTAGGTACTTTCTCGGAGGACAACAAATCATTTCGTGATGAGGTTTATCTGTCTTTTAACAATGTGCTAATTGACTCGTTAAGACGTTTTGATTAGATTCCACGCTCTACGCATAGGGCCAAACCAAGCCAACACAAACATAATAGTTAGAAAATCCTTATGCAGGCAATGTGGCTAGTACTTAGGTAGTATCTATTGTTATGTACCTACCTAGGTAGTTGCTACGGTGTTCGGGGTTATCCTTCTCTGTGCTTGATGTTACGTGGTGGGACCAACGAACTCAATAGTTCGCTCGTAGGGTGGAAAAACCTCGTGTTCACTCTAACTAACCAATGGTTACCAACTAACCAACACGAGATTTTCCACCGTGTGTGGTCAGTAACTTTCACTGTGTAGATAGATATTAGCGGCTCAGTAGTATGATAGTATAGGTAATATAGTACCTAAGTAAATGTATTCTATTCTGAAATAAGTACGAAAATGAGATTCTCGTTTGTTACTGCTTAGTACCTAGCTACATTTTTTTTATCATTCTTCTTTTGGTTAATACGGGGCCGCTGCCTCTAAAATACTAATAACTATTACAATACTGGAGCTACTACAATAACATATGAGCAATCAATCAGCTATTGGCAGCCTAAAGATAACTAAAGAATTCGTAGTAAGTACATAAATGTACCTACATTCATATGCGCAAATTGTTTATAGCGTAATTATATTGAATATTTTACATTCAATTCATGTCAGTGGCAGATACATATAAATTACGTGAAGTGGGTGTAAGTGGGGGGTGAGCCGATATTCGGCCACGCGCGCACCGCACGTGACGAGCCTCGAGATGTACATGTCATGTCTTGTAATTCAAACCGACGTCGGATTATACCGAATGATATCTGGCTATAGGTATAAAGGGCGTAGAAAGGAAAAAGAAGTACCTCCATATCTCACTCGCACACCGCCAAGCGGAGCGTTAGACCTCCACCGACAGGGTACGGAGATGACCTGGTGCAGATACTAGTATGAAGCTGAATGTGGCAACCTTGATCAATGGTTAAGGTGTGACCGGTAGCGGTCCTAGACTGGAATGACGATGATAATTCAAGCTATGAGATCCGAGTAATTCGACTTGTTCTTGCTAAGATGTTTAATGATGTAACCTGAACTGAAGGTGTAACAAACATACAAATGATAAACACATTTTTGCCTTTTTAATATATGTGTGAGACTTAGGTCTAGTTTTTACGATTGACTACTATTTCTTTGTGCGGTGGTGGTACCGGCCCAGAATAGTATATTGAGCATGCAATATGTTACCATGATGTGTGTAACGGGCGACAACATACAACGTAAGTACGGGATTTAATTTAGTCCAAACGTTGCCGGCCGTATTTTATTCAGTAAGCACATAGGGATATTGGGAGTGATTCGCTTGTTCAACTGAACTAAACTAAAATTTTGGAAAACTAAGTCAGTTCTTATACGGTTACGATAAAGTGTAAATTAGTATGAGACTTATCAATAACATCACTAAAGTTAAATGTATTTATTAAATTTGCGAGTTGTTTTAGCGAAACTAAGGCGCCAAATATTTGGTGCCCACTAAAACTACCCGCGATTGGCCAGCTATGGTATAAAACTCTTCTAATATTAGTGAGAAACCCAATTTGAAGAATTTTAGTGCATCTTAGCTAGTTCGTGTTATTAACAGAATTAGGGCCATTGTTATTTATGTGATATCAACTCATAAAGTAGACAATGTATACATTTTAATAAGTACCTAATGAATAAACAACACAGAGTCCAGCACAACACATACCTAAGTATATTATTTATCAGCGTCGGTATTACTACTAATTTTGATAGCTCATTTACATTTCCACAAACATATTCTTTTGTTTGAGAGCCATACAGTACATGTAGCAAGAGTAGCAAATGCTACGGGCCCCGTGCATTTAGGGGCCCCGCGTACCAAAGATGCAAAAAAGTATCTATTTATATCGAAGTGTGAAAATATTTATTCTGATGTGACTAATATTATAGCAAAAAGCAAAGGCCCCAGGAACGCAATTTACAAGTTCTCATTAAATCATTCTTTAGAAACATATTTTGCCAACGTTGAAACATAAAAACTTGTTAAAAATGCGTAGAGGAACAGAAAGTAACTAAAACGACTTTTATGATATGTATTAGATATGGAACATGATTTACTTAGATAATTCGGTATGAACATTATTATTTATAAAGGACTGTATTTAAAAAAAAACATTTAATTTAGTACTTATCATAAACTTCATAACCTAAACCAATCTAAGTCCCCTTGTTATAATTGCTACAGGCCCCGCGCTGGCTTGTTTCGGCACTGGGGCGATAACATTGAGGTACTCACAGAGGTACTATACGTAGTAATGGTACCTCAGTGGGCCATACATACATACGATACATTGAGTTCTTACTTACGTACTTAAATAACATATTCCCTAAATTTCATAAGTCATTGAATATTATATGTTGAGTCAATTTATCCATTCACGTTATGTACTACGATAACGTAGTTAGGTATATTCCCGACCGATAAACTGGTGCGCGCTGGTGGCACAATGACTACAGCTTTGTGCAAAATACCCGTTAACATTCTCGTCACGTGTCGCGTGATTCTAGTTTTCGGCCGATCGAATATTAATTGAGGAAATAATAGTGTACGCTGGCTCATTGTTGTCGCAGCACTATGTACCATAGCGCTACGTAAATAAATAAAACTAAGATAAATCACAGATCATATGCATATTCATAATCAATGGTAGACATCGACGGTAACGGTAGGCTCAACAATACAATTACAAGAGCCCACGATCGCCAGACGTTCGTTATTTTATAAAAGCTGAAACTTTCTCAGAAATAATATTTTTTCTTATATATTTTTCCATTCTCCATCCAAAAGCTAAGATCTCATAAAATCTTGTCTAGCAGACAGGGAGCAGACTGTTGATATTGAAATAGATCGCAAAAGTGTGAAGTCAGCTCCTCAATATTCTAACATAGGCCTTCCTCAGGGCTCGTCACTTGGAAATACTCTATTTCTGGTATTTATGAATGATCTGATAAAGGTCGATGTGAGTGGTGAATTTGTCCAATATGCCGATGATACGACAGTAATTATATCAGCAAGCACAGCCGATGATTTGAAAATAATAATCATGAAAACATTGCAAAAACTAGGCGAATGGTTAAAATAAATGGCCTGAAACTAAATACCAAGAAAACGAATATAATGTTTTTTAACACTGTCTCACCTAACGAAAATTGTGATCACATCTTACTTTGGGATGATACTAGATCTACATTATCACATATTGTAAAGTTATTAGGGTTTGACATTGATCCAAGATTGACCTGGAAAGTGCATATTGATTCAACCAGTAAGAAAATGGCGAAAGGTATTTATGCATTAAAACAGCTCAAACAAATCACAACATCGAAAAATCTTATTGAAGCTTACTACGCATACACTCTATTTTGAATTATGGGATCATTTTGTGGGGGAGTTCAATAGACCACGAACGAAATTTAAAATTACATAAACGTGCGCTTAGAGTGATTGTGTATGACTGTGTAAATACAAAGAATCTTGTAAAAAGCATTTCAAAAAATTGGGAATATTAACGTCTGTTTCAACATATATATATTAGAGATACTTAAATATGTCAGAGCAAACGTACATAATTACAAAATAAAGTCCATTATAGGTAAAAGTAGTAATAGAAATAAAATAATGTTGGAGTCAGTACACCACAGGTTATGCATGAATAATAAATTACCATTTGTAATGGGCCAAAAGTTATATAATAAACTTCCTGAAACGATAAAATCAATAAAAAGTGAATCCCGACTTAACAACTGTGTAAGAAATCTTTTGTTAGATAAAACACTGTATAGCATTAAACAATATATGGACAATGACTTCGATCTCTTTGTTTAAAATCTTAATTATGTCAAGTAAGCTAAACATTTTATAGTTATTGAAGATTTCAGAGACTGTGTATGTTATGTACATAACTCCAGCTCTTATACTATGACGAAAGTATAATCATAATAAAATTTATTAAAGTTTAGCGGTGTCTGGCATGGGTTTCAACCGTGCTAGGTGGCAATTGATGATTGATGACATAATTTTTAATGTTATTCGGAAGAAAATATAAAAAAAATAAGTCTAATACTATAACAAAATGTAGGTACTATTTTATACACCTTTACTACCTGATTCCTGCCCAAGTTCAACTCCAACTTCATACTCAATGAACGTTCTGTCTTGTGTTGGGGACATGTTCTGGGAATTTTTCCGCTCTTATAAAACAACAAAGGTCTGGCAGTCGTTGGCTCTTGTTATATAATTATTCTTTTCTCATGTTTATATTCGAAGTTTCGACCTAGGTTTCGGACATGTCCGATGCCCATCCTCAGGTGTGGTGAGTTTACGCTGGCAGATCGCGGCGACCACTCTGGTCGAACTTCGACTATAAACGTCAGTAAAGCCGGACTTCTATATAATAATGTGTCAGACACACGAGAATTTCTAACCAAAAATTTCTGTTCATTGTTTATAAGAATGTTTGTACCTACATGACTGTTGGATTTTCCATAATAAAACTTTCACAATTATAATAATTATGTAGTAGATATAGGTTTCAAAGTTACCGGCCTATATATTTGATAGGTAGATGTACTCTAGGTACCATAGGGAATTAGGTACCTGCTAACTAAGAACGGCCGTGGTGGTACCGGCCTAGAATAGTACTCCCCCATCTCTTCCCGCGGGTGCCGTAAGAGTCGGCTAAGGGTTCAATTACCAGAAGGTGGGCAGCAGCGCCTTCTGAGGGTTGGAAATCATACTGCGCTCGCCAACCCGCCTGCCAAGCGTGGCGAGTATTGGCAAATCCCCCTATATGGGGGAGGCATACGTCCAGCAGTGGACGCACATGGCTGAGAGAAGAAGAACTAAGAACTTCTATCCTACATTCTCTACTCCTCTCTATGATTTACAATTATTATTGAGAATTGTTTAATTGTTTCATGTTTCAGTATTAATAATATCAGATTGTTCTGGAGAATTCTTCGTCTGGCGTGATGGCTTACGTTTACTCTTTGCAATCGCATTCGATAAAATTGCTTTATTATTGTATTCATTACCTTGATCGCTGAGCACAACAATAAAAATAGATATCAAATACCAAAATAACAAATAAAAATTTAATTGTATTTCTTATTTTGGTATAGAGGTCTCAGTATTGAATTGTTTATACAGACAAAAGGAAACGTCTCCAAGCGACATTAGCGCGACCCATCAACTGCTTGCTGTATAAGACAAGCGCAGCCCCAGGGAATCAATCAATCAATCATTTAAGTATTTGTATAAAACATGTGGTTGCATACTTGAATTATTTGATCATGCAGAATCTTATAAATAAAGTTGAACATACATGTTTTGCCTGACAAGGCATACAAATAGAATGCTTTTTACAAAAATGATATAATACTTTTAGACTAGTCATTAAAATAGTCGAATTTTTCATGTCATTACATAGTCAAATAATAGCGTAATTTAAATATATCTAAAATTGTTAAATGTCAATGAATTTCAAAATTGTTCCAACAAATTTATCCGTCATCATCCGTCGGGAACAACTGGTGATTTACAGAACACGAAACGCACGATGTTAAGGTGACTAGGGGCCACCCATCCAAGAAGCGAACGCAACGAGTGCTCTCTCATCTATAGTTGATCGGTTAAAGAGAGTAGAGCCAATTATCGATAAGTGCTGCCGTCGTTTTTGCCTAATTTTGATAACAGTCATGACAATAACAGGCTGAATACGATTCTCTGAACGTCCGTAACCTTCATTCCGGGCATGCAACTATTCTCAGAAGTATATTATGTACTTACATAAAACCCATGAAAAGGCACGCGTGAATGGTGCGCGTCAGCCCGACGGCCGTTCAAGAGCTTGCTCGAGAAGAAAGGATCGACGTGGCGTTGTTCGTTTGTCTGAGGTAGGTAATAGCTGGTGGACAACAATAAAGTGTGCCAAAAATGGTGAACAATGAGACAATAGCACTCCGGAGTGTTATTAGAAGCGCGCGAGTGACGCCGTAGCTTCATTGCGGAGACCAGCCTCGCCAAGCCACGTCTTCACGGCTCCAAACTTGCTGCTGTTCGGAGCGACCCCTGCAGGACCACTACTGGCATTCTGCACAGGTGTATTCCACTCAGGTATGTTTTTAAATATATTATATATTAAACCTGTGTGTGACCTTATGATGGTCAATACAGATTTGGTTGGATGTGGCATCACGCTGCATTTGGAATGTCGACTCATTACGCGACTGGTGGAACCCCAACTGGACTGTGTTGCTCCTCTGGGTATGGAACCACAACACACCTACTAACACCATATAGATATCAGAACAATTTTGTTTTATTTGTATTGTAGCTATATCATACTATCCCATTTATAAAGGCGAAAGTTTGTTTGTGTGTTTGTTAATTCTTCACGCTCAGACGGCTAAACAGTACACCTCTATCTACATAGAGGTCCCAGAATGACACATACTAGGCTACTTTTCATCATCACCACGCGATGCCACAATATAACAAACGCGAAAGTTTGTATGCATGGATGTTTGTTATTTTTTAACCGACTTCAAAAAAAGGAGGAGGTTCTTAATTCGACCCGTATGTTTTTTTTTATGTTTTGTTACCGCGTAACTTCCGACTGGGTGTACCGATTTTGATCGTTTTTATTTGAAAGGTGGTGCTTCCCGTGTGGTCCTATTTAAATTTCATCAAAATCGGACTAGCAGTTTTTGAGTAACACTAGAAAAACTTAAAAATGCGTGCTTATACCTATACGATATTATAGTAGCGAGTGATCATACCTACACCACAATGACAATTGATCCCATGAGTACCTAACAAAGGTTACTAAAAAGAGTGAAAAAAATATTTTAACCAAAAAATGGAACCGACTTCAACACTGAAAAGTGTGAAATAATTTGTAGACCACCGTAACCATTTTTTTTCACGCTGAAATGGCTGAACGAATGTTCATGAAATTTGGAATGGAATTGGAATAAAGGCTCACAAAAATCGTCAATACCATGCACCACTTCAAAGCGGGGTGCAGCTAGAAACTAAAAAATGTAAAGTAGGCACAATATTGCTATTATGTAGATACCTCATCATCATCATCATCATCTCAGCCATAGGACGTCCACTGCTGGACATAGGCCTCCCCCATTGATTTCCACATCGGACCTGTTGGAAGCGGCCCGCATCCAGCCCTTGCCTGCGATCTTAGTCAGGTCGTCTGTCCTACGTAGATACCTACATAATAGCAATATTGTGCGTACGTAAAGGAAACTGCCGTTATGATTGTAAGAGCTTTGATCCGAGTTACCTCGACGTGTAATGTGATGATGAAACATTGCGATGCGGCCGTATCTGCGTAAACAATTTGCTTGGTAGCAATTAACGCATCCTTCATTAATGTAATCATCTAGTCAGGGAAGTGCTCATTAGGTACGGTCGCGTCGCACTCGCGCCGATAACGCACTGCATCGCTTAGGGCGCTCGCACACTGCACACACACTTTCTTATAATATTATTTTGGAAGCGAGCGACAATACCCGGTAGTCCCGTGCATGGCGTGCATGTCGGGCGTCATAAAGAGGGCCAGAATCGATTCCCTCCTCGGGTGGGACTTTCCGTTGTAGGTAACATATAAGTAGTTAACATATCCACACCTAGGTGCAAGGGTAGTTTCTAGTGCCTGCCTGCCAGCTAGCAGCTAGTCTTGCATTAAGATTGAGAGAAAAAGGAAAAAAAAATGTACGTTCATTCATCATTCATTGATCGCAGTATGATTTCCTATCCTAAGAAGGCGCTGCTGCCCGTCAGCCGACTCTTACGGCACCCACGGGATGCGATGGG
Organism: Apeira syringaria; assembly: GCA_934044485.1. Taxonomy (NCBI): domain Eukaryota; kingdom Metazoa; phylum Arthropoda; class Insecta; order Lepidoptera; family Geometridae; genus Apeira; species Apeira syringaria. Next base: position 15,848,688 of record OW203658.1, read on the forward strand.
GGAGTACTATTATAGACCGGTACCACCACGGCACAAAATAAATGTCATCAAGGCGAAAGTTATGGTGTTTGATAGAGATGACAAAATGACAGACTTAAATGTTGTGGATGAAGATAATAAAGTGGTACAAGTGACAGGGTTAAATCAACCAGCAACGGCAATTATAGACGGAACTCATTTGTTATAAGAGTATCGGGATCTTTTTCAACTTTTTAGTTAGTACAAATATTGCTGCTACGGTGTGGCGGCGTTGGCTTTGCTTTGTACAAAAATGATGAATGTAGAGAAGTGTGACGCCGTCCTAAAGCGCAGTGGCAGGGGGGCAGGGCCGAGCTGCAATACACGTCTAGAGGGCGAGAGGGCGAGGTCTGACCCTCACACCGGCACCTATCGCGGGGCGCGGGCGCAACAGATTGTAAAAGGTTATGTCACCCCTGCGGCGTGGCGGCAAAGAATGGGTCATAGTTACTATAGAGCATCTCACATAATTATGTATAGGAACACTGTACTCGATTATATAATGTCTGTATCAAAGAAGCTTCGGAAAATACCCCGGTGAACGTATTCTCACCAGATTGGAGACGTTGTTTTCGAACATGTCCAAACCATAAGTACCCCAACAGATCGCAGCGTACCTATAAGCAATCTACTCATACACTGCGTTTTTTTTTAGATTAGAGGTAGGTCTTATCAGACTAAAGGAAGCATTGTATACATATAGGGACAAATATTGTGGCATTTGGAAGCCAGTGATTTCTCTCTACCCTTCGGGAAGCACCGGAAGTATTCGTTTGTGGTCGTGTGTACTCTCCGTATCAGTCCGTGCGTCCGTGTTTATTTATTTATCAGTCCGTGCCCTTAATTAATTCAAGACAATAACATTGGAAAGTTTTAAGGTTATCCGAGTAGCAAGTCTTACCACCGGCTTCTAGACGAGTGCAGCTATGTCTATCGGCATGCGTTATGGTGAATGAAAGAGTGGCATATAAGTATACAGCCATCAGTAATCAAATAGATACGTATAAACCTGACTGCGTAACAATTGGTATAAAACACGTGATAAAATGAAGTTTACATAAAAACTTTAAAAAAACAAGCCTTGTTTAGAATTTTGTTAATCACACTAATATTATAAAGACTTTATTTGTCTGTCGTTTGTTACTCCTTCACGCTGAAATGGCAGAACGGATTTCCATTAAATTTGAAATGAAGATGACTTATACCCTGGAACAATACATATCCTTCTCTTTATCCCAGAAAAAGTATAGTTCCCGAGGGATATAATGAGGTAGCGATAAAACCGAAGTCGACGCGGATGAAACCGCGGGGAGTAACTAGAAGGTATTTAATAAATACAGCAATGAAATAGTTTTATTATATCTACGTATATTATTTAATTTAAAATTTTCCGTTCAAACATTTTGAAAATTTCAGATCGATGATTGTGTCCTTCTATTAATGTTAAATGCATGACCGTTAAATCTGAATTGTCTAAATTCATCGATGGTCAGAATGTCGGCCGTCAACAAAAATAGAGTAACAAGCGCAAGTATAGCGACCGGAATCAATGGTCACAATCATAAGTTTTATGCGATGTCTGTGAGCAGAACGCGGTGTATTGTGAGAGTACCTGCAGCCCGCAGGTAGTCATCTGGCATCGCTTCCGCACCCTGCGAACTACTCTTATTACATTATATTATTACACCTTACTATACTTGATATAATAATAAATACCACGAATCAGTTTTGTTCACTGAAGACTTCCAATCTACTTAATAATTGCAGATTGTACCTGCTACATTCTCACAACATGGTGGCCATAAAGTTGCTGCTGCTTTTCACTTCCGTTCTGTTGGTGAGTTATTTGTTTATGCACTGTATTTATGCTGAGTTATATTTGACGTAACCAGCAAGCACGGTGCTGGCACCCGGCAAACGGAGCATTTTATCCGCGTAGCCGGGGTTCTTACGGCACCCACGGGTGCGTATGGCGGTACATTTCTAGACCGGTACCCCACGGCACGGCGGTTTACACAATGTGTAACAAGAAGTGATAATAACAATAGTAATAATGTGTGTTTGGATATCATGTGTGAATGTGACTTTCAAGTATATTGACATAAAGTTTAAATTAATTATTTTGTTAACCTGTATATCGCTGAGTAGGAACAAGACTGTTAGGATCAATGCGCTATCGCTTGCCTATTTAAATACCATGCTCCCTGGACCCGCACACACCATCTAACTTACAACCCAGATAAGATAGGACAGATAAGACAGTAGGCAGTTACTAGATTTTTAATTAGTTAATTAAGTTCCAGATTCTGGAAAATGATTCTTGACTTACCCATAGTTACGCTCCTTTAAGTATCACTGAACATTCTATATTCAAAGATCATTAGATAAATTACAAACTGTTAATAACTAGATAAATCATTATAGCGTATGTTTGTTCTACTAAATATACGTATGAGAGCCGAATCATTTGAACGGTTATTATTGATGTTCAAAAAGGTAAAATTATATTCCACTAGCAGCGCCCCGCGGTCGTACCCGCGTAGTGATCATGGTGATGATGAAAATAAGCCTATGTGTTAATCCACGGTATAAGCTATCTCCATACCAAATTTCATCGAAATCGGTGTAGCCGTTTGAGCGTGACGAGGTAAGAAACATAAAACAAACCTTCGCATTTATAATATTAGTAGGATAATACAATGAAACATGTTTATGTTACTATTATTTTTAAACCGTTGAAGTCTGTTTTAATGTTTGTAGGAAAACAAACATGCCTCGTGTTCTCGCTTACTCGAGAACCACTAGTACCTACACTCGGCTATGACCAGCAACAGTTTTATCCAGAATTTCACCGTGGTAGCTGGAGTACCTACATCGATGGGTTAGAATCGGTTCGAAAAGTCATTAACCCTGAGAATACCTCCACGGGTCAGGTGTGGCAGTGTGAACACTCGGTGCAGCGAATCTGTTCCAGGGCGCGAGTGGTGTGGTGGCAGAAGGTGGCGGCGGAGAAGGAGAGGAGGGTGGCGCGCAGCAGGCGGCGGTGATCGAGCGGGCGCTGGCCGCGCTGCAGGCGACGCTGGCGCAAACACTCGCCGTGCCCGCGCAGCTGTGGGCGGAGCACGGGGACGAGCTGCGCGCGCAAGTCACCGCGCTTCAGGAACAGGTGCGCGTGAAACTCCCACCTCATACTCTCCCCATCTACCGCCTTACCCACGCATCGACCTAAGCACTTTTAATGGGCTCAAACATCGATCTGAATCTATTAAGCAAGTTTTTTATACTTTTTTATTGGGAATCGGCAAGCGTTTGACCACTATCTCACCTGATGTTAGGTGATGATGCGGTCTGCGATGGAGCACACCTGCCTAGAAGATACCTATTCACCCGTGACTTAAAGACATCCAGGTAGGTACACTAAGTTAGGCACTATGAGTAGAGAATTAGAGATTAGATGAAATGGTTCATGAATCATATTTTCACACGTTTGCTGAGTTAGTTTAAAATCGAGGTCGGTGGTCTATACACAATCTATATCGATGAATGATGTGAGATTTGTAAAAAAAAATTACCAAAAAAATGGATCCGTCTTCGACACTCAATTTCATACTTTTGAGTGTTGAAGTCGGATCCATTTTTTGGTATTTTTTTTTTCTGATTTACTACTCACGAGATCAATTGTCATTGTGTATGTTCACCGATTTCTCCAGCCGCAACTATAATATCATCGACGTGTGCGTAGCACTTTTCAGCAATTGACGTAACTCATAAACCGCTTAACCGATTTTAATGAAATTTGAAAATGGGATCACACGAGAAGCACCAGCTTTCAAATAAAATAAGAACGATCAAAATCGGTTTACCCAGTCGAAAGTTATGCGGTAACAAACATAAAAAAAGAAGAAAAAACATACGTGTCGAATTGAGAACCTCTTCCTTTTTTGAAGTCAGTTAATTTTTTTTAATAAACGTGCGTAGTCCACGAACTGTTCGTCGCCATTGTTTTAATTGCATTGAGATGGCGTCGCCATCAAACCGAGGGCGAGGTAGGTCTATACGATACGGATACGTGACCGGGAAGGCGATGACGAAATGCGATTGCAGGTGTCAGCAGCGAAGGAGCAGGTGAGCGCGGTGCTGGGGACAGCGCATCGGAGCGTGGCGATGTCCGTGCAGCAGTTCCAGGCGGCGCATCCCGAACTGCAGGCGCGCGTAGAGGCGGTGCGCCGGCTGCTGCACCGCGAGCAGGCCGTGGGTGAGGAGGGCGAGCGCCGCGTGCATCAGCACCCAGGGGAGACGCAACATCAGGAGGAGGAAGAGGGCGCCTTCCACGTGCTCGCCGTTGCCGCTGAGCGCGCACAGCGCGAACTGGCCGCGCTCTGGGGGCCAGAGCCCGCACTCGCCGCACACTAGTGCGCTGCCCGTCGTCCTTCCACTTGTTCAATGATGTAAACAGTCCCGAATTCGGTTAATGTTTCAAAATTGAAGAATCTTGTTGAAGAATGAAGACTTCGTAGCAGTGGGATACAAAATAGACCCTCGATTTGTGATCGCACGGTACCTAATTGAACTTTAAAAAGCGAGCGTCTGAGGGATTCGATGGACGCTAAGTCCGGGTCGCGTCGCGGTCGTTCATCTCGCTGTATTTAGCGACATCGTCGACAATCGCGAACTCGACGAGAATAGGTGTGCTATGAACTCTTAGTTCTGGCTTAGTTTTACGCTATTACTTACCTACCTAATATTATAATACAAGTATCTATATAATGTTATAAATAAAGAGTATTTTTGGAAATCTACCCACTGTTTGATATGACCTGCAGTAAATAGTCGAATAATAGAAAAAATTACATACACCGCATTTTCAATTAATTGTTCAAATTGCCGGATTAAAAACCAATATCATAACCAATTATTACTACAATTCAACCAATACAAAAATATACCCCCTTTTCACATAGTTATTTATTTTTTTATTTATTTATTTAATGGAAAACAAACAGCTTAATGAATAAGAATATAGGACAAAATTAGTGTAGTACGAACAAGCTAATACAGTTTCCACATATAAAATATAAAACTATTCTCCAGTTACTTAGGTATAGCTAATCTTCTTTATATAATGCAATGAAAAAAAAAAAGAAAAATGGAGGATGGAGGAGAAATAAAAAGAAAATAGGTATATAACCACTAAAAAACAATGATAAATAGATAGTTTTGTTTCCTATCAATATCTAAATATCTTATCTAACTAATTGTTCATAGGCAAACAGACTCTGATAAAGAAAGAATTTTGTCTATAGTTTGTGGAACACAATTCCACATGAAGTATTAAGTGGTTTCGTCTTGATACAGTACGATGAGGCACCTGCAGTTTGATGCGTGATACGAGCTCACAGCAATCCACCCTACTGAGAACGATACTATGGAGAAACACAAGGTCTGCCACCTCTCTACGCCGTACCAATGGCAATAGATGATGGTGTTTGCAACTATCGATGTAATCATGAATATCGAGTTTGTGTTTGAGATTAACAAAACGTAAAAACTTTTTCTGTATTTTTTCTACTCTACTGATATATGTTTCATAGCGAGGATTCCAGACCTGTGAAGCGTACTCTAGCTGACTTCGCACAAGTGAACTATATAGTATTTTAAGAGTTTTAATGGTTTTGAAGTCCTTTGTGATTCTAAAGACGAATCCTAACGTTTTTTTGGCTTTGGTTGTTATAGTATCAATATGAGTGTCAAAAAGTAGTTTTGTGTCAAAAGTGACACCAAGATCTCTAACAATATCTACACGTTTCAATATCTGCTGGTTTAGTGTGTATTCACTATGATGTACTCTAGGGGACCTGCTAAAAGTAATGCAGTTACATTTAGATATGTTTAAGTCCAGCTTGTTAGTGACACAATATTCGTGCAACCTATCGAGATCCTGCTGTAGCAGTAGACAGTCCTGTGTTGATTTGATAACCTTGTAAATTTTCATGTCGTCCGCAAACAGTGAAATTTTTGAGTATAGAAAACAATTATTAATATCATTTAAAAATAGTATGAAAAGCAGAGGTCCTAAAATAGAACCCTGAGGGACACCCGGAGTATGGAAATGGAAGCACCTTACCTATCTATTATAAAATATAGGTAATAGGTTTTCAATATTTAATTGTCAACTTGTACATAATATATTTACATGCATTCCTAAATAAATAAATCTAAATCAGTGAATAGCTAAGTTAGTGCTAGTTATAATCATAAAGAACACAAGAACAAGGTATCTTCTCCTTAATAGAAACAATAAGATAGGTGATAATGGACACATTCATAATATTACTCGTTATAGCAAATTAAGTCAAACCTAAATTACTCATTAGCCTTAAGGCTAGATGGTAATTGAATAATGTACATGTACGAACATGTACATCATTTAGAACAAAAAAAATAGCGTCGTGTATCTGGTTTCTGTATAGACTTCAATACTAAGTAGGATTATAAGCTACCTGCTACTCACTGTCAGAGTCAGTACACTTTACAATGGATGGAATATAATAGCTGCTCGCGGATAGGACGGGCGGATAGGGGCGGGAGGGGAGGGTAACTCTACATTTTTCAGTTCATATCGTATTCAATAGGTTATTAATACTTGAAAAAAAGAATGGACGGTCGTTGGTAACCGATGAACATTTCATAGACAATGAAAAACTAATCGAAATGGCGAGTTAGGAGATAAACAGTATTTTTTTCAAATAAGTTTGTACAATTAGTCAGTATACTCTACAATAGTCGCTCGGACTCGTACAAACATAACAAAGCTACAATTTACATTATAAGGGTAGCATGATTTAATTTAGGTCCTTAAATTTGAAATTGGCATTTTGTATGAAAGAGAACATTTTTTTTAAATTAATCAATCACAGTATGTTCCATTTTCATCTAATTATTATTATGCATTCCGCTATTTTATCGGAAATTAATTGTTTCTTTTGCTGAAAAAAATGTGAGAGCGATAATCATTAAAATGTTTAAAGGCGGTTTTGACAGCCTCAATTTAATGGGTTTTTTTTCTTTAAACACAAGAAGTTGTCCATATTCCGCAGAAGTGATAATCTGTTGAAGCGTCTGTGGTTAATTTTATCAAACGCTTTGCTGTAATCTGTGTAGATGACGACTACCTGGCTACCAGAATCCATAGCATTAGTTATATAGTCATTCAACAAAACTAAATTTGAAACCGTGGATCGACCTCTAATGAAACCATGCTGTGAGTTATGAAAGGTGTTTTCAAGAGAAGCGTACACTTGGTTGTATACTACCCTTGCAAACACCTTAGCCAAGATGCATAACTAAAACTAAACTACTAAACATAAAAAAAACTAAACTAAAAAATATAATAGAAGTATGTACTTAGTTACGTCATTTTGTAAAATATGTACATTCATGTGTGAATAGCACACGAAGCTTATTTACTAATATTTAATTTTGCGGTTCAGGAGATATCCAATACTAAGTATTGTGTTTTGTTGACGTCTTTGAATCCTTCTATTTCAATGAAATTTGGTATGCAGATAGTTTAGACCCTGGATTAACACATAGACTACTTCTAATCCCGAAAATAATTGCAGTTTTCGTGGGATAAGCAAATAATTCAAAAACCTCTGTTACTCCTTCACGCTCATCATACGGCAGTACAGATTTCGATGAAATATGATATGGAGATAGGTTAGACCCCGGAAAAACAAACAGTCTACTTTTATCTCGGAATAAGTTTAGTTCCCGTGGGATAATTGAGGTAGCGGGAAAGCTGTAATCCGCGCGAGTGAAACCGCGGGGCGCTACTAGTAAGTTATAACAATATGACGTCATTATATAGTAATACAGTACACAGAAACTAAAAACCATCTCTTCTTATTTAAGGCTGCAGATGTTTTGAACAAAAAAGGTTGAGGAGGCCTTTTACTAAAGATTTTTTTAATTTCTTTAGCTGTATAGAATACGCCTGGGTCCTGGGTATCTATATACCAAAGTCCATCCAAATCCGTCCAGCCGTTTGGGCGTTATAGAGTAACAAACATTCAAACAAACTTTTGCGTTTATAATATTAGTGGAAATTGCGCGCAATGGCTTAGTGAGGTGCACGAATATGATTATGTCCAGTAGGTATTAAGGGCTCACTTGTACTTGTAGTGCAACTAACACTAACAAATGTTTATATCAGACATATATTGTAAGTCCGGACCGGACGGAGACCAATGATATTATCTATGTTTATATGAAGTAGATGTCGCACAAGGGTGCGAAAACTGAGGCGGCAAAATGAAGTCAATTGTAGTAATTTTCATTACGACGCGTATTTCAAGCGCAAGTCTAAACACATAGCTATCCTTTTCTATATTATTTGTACCGTATTATCTGTCGCAGTAAGCATGTTTATGTCGTAAAGGAACAAAATCTGAGCACCGCGAAGGAATATCGTCATCTTTAGTAAAACATCATTGACGGAGACACATTTCAATAAGTAATGGATTATACTATTTTTTCTCCCCGCTCTACCAATTTCCGAAAATGACGTTGAAGCCGAGAGAGACCGTTTATCAACGTGCGTAGATGTATGTACCTCAAGCGTGAGCGAAGATTATCTAATAGTGATCATCATCATCATAGCCATAAGACGTCCACTGCTAAACATATGCCTCCCAAAAGGGCGGTATTTCTAATGTTCGCCACGCTTGGCGGGCGGGTTGGCGAGCGCAGTATATTTTGTGACCCTCAGAAGGCGCTGCTGTACACTTTCTGGTACGTGATCCCTTAGCCGACTCTTACGGCACCCACGGGAAGAGATGGGGGAGTAGGTACTATTCTAAGCCGGTACCACCACGGCACTTTATCTAATAGTGTGATATTTCAATATAAGCATCGTTCGAGCACTTTTTAGAACTTTGTTGTTTTTATCTAACAAACAAATGAATATCAAATCTTCTTATATAATGTAGGTAGACTAATCATTTGATGAGGACTGAGGCTCTCAAATTAGATGAAAGGTAGTCGAATGTGCAGCTTTTGTTGTTCACACATAGATCTACTTGAGACTAAGAGTAAAAAATGTTGAGATGAACAATTTGTTTATAGTGCCTACTGTATGTAGTTGTAGTACCGCGAGTTACGAGTTCGGCGGTTCGGTATGTCTCTCTGTGTCTCCGTGGTCGCAGCAATCCGCACTACATATGAACATGCGTAACGTGTGTGTCCGTCCGTACAGTATAGGTATACAACAGCACAATTAGCTACGTGTGACGTAGGTATCTAAGTTGCCAAAATCGCGCTTCGATAGTCGGGAGGTCGAGGCCGAGCGCGCGCCTATCGCATCACCCTTGACCCTGCGCGCATCCGAATCTCCACGCCACGTAATCATACATCATATTGTTTGACATCAACGCTCTTCAATATTTTACTTTTAGAATTATTAAACCTCAACCACACGATAAGTTATCTCGAAGGCGAAATTATGCACACATAGGTACGTTAATTTTCGATCAATATCGGTCATCTTTGGAATACGATCACCATTTCCCCTTGACTATATCGACAGTTACTCGTGAATATACCTAGGTAGTTATTACTTAAGTGAAGTTTAGACCCGGAACGGCGTAGGCGGAAGAACACCGGCTGCATAGGTACCTACTACGTGATTGCATCGTTATCTGTGCGAGTGTCAGCATATGGACCCGGACACCGCGCTTTGTAAACAGCAGGGCCGGCCGGGTGTAGCCGTAGGGATGGTCGGCGGCGCGGCGGGTGGGACGGTGCGGGGCGGGTGCGGGGGTGTCTTATCGCATCGCCCGAGTGATCGTATATATGGGCATGCCGGCCGCTTCCCGGCACACTCGCTCCCACCGCTTCGCTCCAAACTGACATATCGCTCGACACGATGGCCGCCAAGTTCCTCGTCCTCTTCGCCTGTCTGGCCCTGGTGAGTGCCTGCCCTAAGTCGTGGCGCATACCGTATGACGGTTGGGCGGCGACCCGCGGTGCACATGTAACCGAGTCTACCTACTGTTTCAGAGCCACTCCGCGCTCGTGAAGCGCGAAACGTCCACTCCGCTGGAGGAGATCCAGAAACACGGGGCGGAGTTCCAGAAGACATTCAGCGAGCAGTTCAGTAAACTCACCAGCTCTAAGAACACGCAGGAATTCGGCAAAGCGCTCGAGGATGGCTCGAAATCCGTGATCGATCAGATCAACTCGATGGGGAACGCTCTGCAGAACGCGGTCAGTACCAACTCTATAATCTCACACCAGCACTACACTACAACACAGTCCACGGCTAACACACTCACGGCTCATTGACCTTTTAAATAGATACTCCATGCTATAGAACCACAGGAGTGGTGAGTACCAGTTGTTCGATCTTATGTTACATCCGCTCTATGTGAGTGTGACCTTTTGTAGAGACGTTGAATGGAGATTATAGTTCCCGAGTTAAATTCGGAACTGTAACACAATCCCGGTATGTCGCTCGCGCAACGTTCGTCTCGAAATTTACATTCTTGTCAAAACAAAGTGTCATTATTTATTTTTATACTAAAACTAGTAGGGCCCCGCGGTATCACCTGCGTGGATTACGGTTTTCCCACTACATCAATTATTCCACAGGAACCATACATTTTACCGGGATAAAAAGTGTGCTATTCCATACAGACTCTTACTCAATCACGCCAGAACAACTGAACGGATCTGCATGAAATTGCACAAAGATAGATTCTATGTTTGAGTAAGAAACATCCATCCATCCAAACTTTGACATTTATAATATTAGTGGGACTAGTAGAGCCCCGCGGTTTCACCGGCGTTGATTTCGGTTTTTCCGCTAGCTCAATCATCCCACGGGAACTATACTTTTTCCGGGATAAAAGTGGCCTTTGCGTTAATCAAGGATCCAAACTAGCACCATACCAAATTTCATCGAAATCGGTTCAGCCGTTTGAGCGTGAAGTAGTAACAAACATAAACTCATACAATCTTTCGCCTTTATAATATGAACGGGATGATAGAGCAAATTGCAAGTTAGGAAAAACATTCCTCAGATGATTTCTTATTTGGGAAGGCGCGGGATATACATCGAACGCAATTCACATAATACGTACATGTACCGAAGTAACTCTTCGTTATCGATCGACGCGGCGACGTTCAAAAATTTTACAGTGCGGCTTGGCAGAGAATGCGCTGCACAATTTGTTTTGTTCTATATTTTTGTCCCAGTTCAATGTAACACAAATATTCTGATTAGGTACGTGAGATATTGTCAGTGGAGCATTTCAACTCTTCAATAATTATACAAATGCGATCTCCCGGCGGCCAGACGTTAATGAAATCGCATACCTAGCCAATTTTAAATCAAGATAGAATTTATTTTCAACTGAAGGTTGAACTGACCAAGAGGACGCGCGGTGGCACTGTACCTGCTCGTTGTGGCTCCGCGTAGATTTTCTCGTAGGTTTTCGATGCAAGTAGTCTCTAGTGAGCCAATATAGTAGAGTGGAGAGTGACCGCGTGTGTGTTGCAGCTGAAGGACGCGACCGGCAAAACCAAGGAGGCGCTGGAGCAGACGAAGACTAACCTGGAGCACACCGTCGAAGAGCTGCGCAAGGCGCACCCAGAAGTGGAACAGCAGGCGTCCGTGCTCAAGGACAAGCTGCAGGCCGCCGTGCAGAACACCGTCGAGGTCCACTACCTTATATACATATATTAAACTATACTCCGAGACTTAACATGTCGAGGGTGGCGTTAGCGCTTCGCGATAGTATAGTGGTGTATGAACCTGAAGCGTCTGTACTGAGGCATTTCATGCATACAGATGCATATAGAGTAAATAAATAACCACTCTTGTTTCACGTACGCTTACTGGCGATAGTCTGGAAACGTGCTTTATTGCTATCCTTGTGTACTAACAGAAGTAGATGAACAGTTATCTGAAATAAACACATTTCAATGTGTTAAATGTAAGCTCACGGCGCGCCCCGACATGTCGATCTGTGAGTGACGTGTTGTACGGTGGAGATTGCATTGCCACTTGAATAATAATAAATCTAAGATTTCAATAAGGTCTAATCGGTTTGTAGTCTAGAAATTTCTGTGTGAAACAAATTAGACTCACGCCCTTTCTTTGTTCGCTGGTACAGGAGACCAAGAAGCTCGCCAAGGAGGTGTCCGACAACATAGGACAGACCAACGAGAAGCTGGCTCCGCAGATCAAGAATGCATACGACGCCTTCGTGAAGCAGGCGGAGGCGGTTCAGAAGAACCTGCACGAGGTCGCGAACAAGCAGTGAACCCGTCTCGAACCTCTCTCGTCACTTCCTCCATTCCATCACTATTAGCTCAATAAATTGATAACTCTGTAACAGCTGCTAATCATTCATACCCTAACGGCACAAATCCCTGCTTAATGATTATAATTTAAAGTCCACCTAGTAGGTATTTTCATTATGTTTTACTATTAATAGAGCAAATTCTTGAAGCTATTTAGTAAAATGGTAATTAGTATGAGTTTACTCAATTAGCTACACGACCGTAATAACTCGCTGTCGGAGGAGGGTTGACCTTAGGTGTTACCTAGGTCTAGGTTATTCTAGGGGGCGTCCATTAATTACGTGAGGTTTTTACGGGGGGAGGGGGTCAAGCCAAATCTCACCCAAACTCACATGGGGGAGGGGGTGGGTTCGACAAATACTCACGTAATTTTTTTTCCGCAAGAAACATTGTAATGTAGCGAGAAAACTGGGACAAATTGGGTAATCATATTTTTTGTGTGGTTCTATACTACGATATTAATAATCTCAAGTAACAAATCCTGATTAAATCCAACAAAATCAAGCACATATTCATTTATTTACATTAAAAACATGTATTTTCAAAAGTCTCACGTAAGATAATGGGTGGAGGGAGAGGGTCCAACAAAATCTCACGACATCTCACCAAGGGGAGAGGGGGGGTCGAAAAATCACTAAAAGTACCTCTCGTAATTTATGGACGCCCCCCTACCAACTGCGTCCCGATGTTATGCTTGCTCTAATTCTGCTATGAGATATTAAGCACAATGCGTCCTTATATATATTTATTTAGTTCATTTTCGGCTTGTACTCGTACAGTTACATATATCGCGTAGACGTACACATCGCGAATGCATACAGATTGTGACGCGGGCACCACGATCTCTAGTATATAAATAATGGTTCAACATAAGTAACATACTATCAACATTAGTGTCCCGCCGCAAACAACAACCGTTTGCAAATTTTGTTTAACAGCATACGATAAGCATTGTTGTTGTTGCAAACGTTATCCCGGAAACGGCTTTAACGACTGGATAGATTGGCTTGGTATAGGCATATCATGAGAAGTGTTGAAGAGAATATAATAAAAAGTACTTTATACTTAACATGAATGTGGATAGATATAGAGGTAGCGGAAGCCCCAAGAAATTGTGTGAAGAATGATATGTTTATAAATGCTGAGCACTGAGATGACTATATAGAAGAGAATGGAAGTAAAAAAAAAATTTTCCAAAAAGTGGAACCGACTTCAACACTCAAAAGTATGAAATAACTTGTTGAAGTCGGTACCATGATAGTTCAAAAGTAACTGATATCAAAATATTGTGCTCATGGTACCGACTTCGACAAGTTATTTCATACTTTTGAGTGTTGAAGTCGGTTCCATTTTTTGGTAAAAAAAATTTTTTTCACTCTTTTTAGTGGCCTTTGTTACCCATGGGATCAATTGTCATTGTGGTTTAGATATGTTCACCAATGTCTTCACCCGCTACTATTATATCATGTTACCTACACGATAGTATATTTTTAGTTTTTGACTTGTAACTCAAAAAGTGCTCGTCCGATTTTGATGAAATTTAAATGGGACCACACGGAAGCACCAGCTTTCAAATAAAAACAGAGCGATCAAAATCGCTTCACCCAGTCGGAACTTATGCGGTAACAAACACAAATAAAAAAATAAAATATACCGGTCGAATTGAGAACAGCCTCCTTTTTTTGAAGTCGGTTAAAAAATATGTTATGCCAACACCACTTAGTGTGGGATAGGGACAAGAAGAAGAATGCGTCAACTATTTGAAAGAAATGTATTAATTATATGAGTAAGTTTTTGCTCTTTCAAGTTTACCCGGGGAGTCTGTGTCTACACAGGGAAACGGTGTGATTGAAGGATATAGAGCCATCCCAATTCTATGACCATTATCATTGAAGTGATGAGTAGATTGATGTGAAGATTGAATAAAATATGAGATGTAAAACAGTTCAAGAATAAAAAATATCTCTATAGTTTTACCCCGAAAAAACATATTTTTGCACAAAATGAAGTTGTTATTTGATTGTAAACGCTGCTTTGTTTTTCATTTCGTTATCGCTATCTGCTATATGCAGATATAGACTAGTTTCTTAACCTTAATTCTAATGAATTTTTGAACCATAGTTCAATAACAGATGACATCATCGGTATTTTATTCGATCAACACATGTTCAACATTACCTATTCAATTTAAATACCATTTGTACTCCGTTATGAACGGCAAAATGTTTACTAATCAGTTTCAGAATTTATAGAGCCACTGCAGAGAAGAAGCGGCAAGAAGCTCGGTGGCATTTCTTTTCAACAAGTTTTGACAAATGTGTTCATTATGGTAGGTACCTGCATGTTCAATGGAATATATACGAGTAATACGCGTAGTGTATGTATGTTGGTTAAGCATACATTCCAAGAAACTATTTCTTCTTTAAAATGTTTTACAACATAATTATTAGGTATGCCTTTTATATATGAATGTAATTATAGCAGATTTAGAAAGTAGGAAGGACTTAATCTAAAACTATTATATCATATTATTTTAATTACTAATGCATATTACCATTTTAATGAAATCTAATTCATTTCTGACAATCACCTATTGACACAACAGCTGTCAAAACATCCTTTTCTATTCTACGTATTAAAAGGGTACGATTATCCAATAGTCCTCCGCCACCAATACTGGTTATAGCACATGAGAAGCCGGCAGCAGTTAGTCTACATGTCTTTCCATGTAACACCATCATTGGTCCTAGCATTGTAGTTCAGGAGACCAATCTCACTTAATACCCTGCCGAACTCCCATCTTCTATTGGTAGGTGAATAACTCTGGGCTGGCACCCTGTGACCAACAGAAAATCCAACTAATATTATAAATGCGAAAGTTTTTTTTTTTACTTATTATAAGTTTGCGTTTGACAACTGTCTCACCTGATAGAGAATATAGAATTATGGACGTATGTTTGTTACTCTTTCATGCAGACTACCGAACGATTTTTATGAACTTGAAAAACAGATAGTTTATACCCTGGATTAACACCATTTTCATCATCATCACCACGCGGGTGAAACCGCGGGGCAAGCTAGTGTTTTTATATTCTTTCATAAAAATGTGAGACAGTTTTCAAATGCAAGAATATATTAAATAAAATAACGACGTAGAATATTCAATTTATATTATTATATTTTATTCAATGAAGACCTGCCCGCTCCAACAGCGTGCTGCATGCCAGTGGCGAGATAATTGATGATATAAGAAATTCATATGGAGCCAACTTCACGTTTGACTTCTAACCGATAGATTGCTTCGCTCCGTCTAATTGAGACCAAATACCGTCACCGCTGAAGTGGTATTTCTTTTCAATCTCGTACAATACCAGACTCAACAGTTGGTCGTCGGTGAGGGCATCACGCCTCAAATTGTAGTAGTTCAAGTCTATTTGCGCGCTTGTCTCGACGTTGTCGCGCTCACCGCGTCGTATTTTGATGACAATGTCCATGTACTGTTCTATTTCTGACCTGAAATATTAATAATAAATAAATAACTAACGTTTTTTATTGTTTATCTATTGTTATATCACATTAATACAAACTTAAACATATTCGGTCCCTTAACTAAACTAGGTCAACCTGTATATTTTGGGGACCACCTTCCTATATGATACATTTATTTATTGGTATATTTGTATATGATAAACGGTATCAAACATTTTTAAATATATAATGAATAATTTTCAGATCGATTAGGTATCGACACAATATGATGAAGAAAATCAACAAATATGTATATAAAATAATGAAATACAAATAAAGATATAGAATAGAAACAATAACAATAAATCCATGATACAAGTGTTTAATGATTGACGGGACTTATATGAAAAATAAAATTATTATTTAAAAAAACAAAAAACCCGACTGCGTCAATATCTGCCATTTTAATTAAATTAATTGAACAACTGATGAAAAGATAGAAACAAGATTTTAATTTCCATATTTTATTTTGGTTTTGAATGATCTTAGTTGACAGTGTTCACAAACGCAGTCGGAGGCATTACACGCTCACAGCTCACTTCTTATCATTTTGTTAGTGATATAGGTAGAGCAACAAAATCTAGAAGTGAGCAGATAATGCTCCGACTGCGTTTGAGAACACTGTCAACTAAGATCATTCAAAACCAAAATAAAATATGGAAATTAAAATCTTGTTTCTATCTTTTCATCAGTTGTTCAATTAATTTAATTAAAATGGCAGATATTGACGCAGTCGGGTTTTTTGTTTTTTTAAATAATAATTTTATTTCATTCTTTTTAGTTTTCAAGTACCTTTAGCAAAGAGGTGCTTGGTAGCCAAAGACCGAGCTTCGAACAGAACAAAATTTGGAAGAAAATGATTTAATTTCAATTCATTTATCAACCTTAAAGTAGGTATATAGTTAATTTGCGGCTCTAGTCACCACACTGAGCGTGCAAACACCTGTATCTTGGTAGTTAGTTACTTATAATGTGTCTCTATGTTAATCATTACTACATGTATGTTGTCATGAACTTCAAAATTCAAAGCAAAGATAGTTATATATTCAACAATAAATACGTCATACAATCAAATATTCAGTCAAAAGTAGCTATAATAATAGCTACTTTTTATTTATTTATTATATTTCAATAAATAAGACATAAATAATGAATAATAAGACATAAATACATAGATTAACGAGTCATCATAATGCCAATTTCTGATTATCAATAAGATTATATCAATCATTCATTATTGCTATTCTTCACTTGTTTAAATGTATTGTGTATTGTTGTGTGTGTGTGTGTGTGTCACTCAGCCATAGGACGTCTACTGCTGGATATAGGCATCCTCTACTGATTTCCACAAGGATCGGTTGAAGGCGGCGGTCTGTCCGCCTGGTCGGTGGACAGACCAGGATGTCTTCGGTATTGTGTCCGGTTGACTTGGCTCATGGGTCTTTGGCCAAACCGTCAACAGGTTTAGCGACCGAAGAGTATAGCTGTCCATAGAACCCCTTTATCTCTTTAAGCATCTCTGCTTTGATTAACGCTATACTGCCATCATCTCTCTTCAGCTTAGTCATCTGGCTTTGTCCAGACCTGTCTCTTCCAAATAACTTGGAGCTTTTTCTCCGTTCGATCGTATCTTTAAAACGATTTGTAGGTATGGATGTCGTATCGCAAGTAGGTCCATATTCGTTTATTGAGCTGCCTATATGACGCAGCATCATTGAATGATTGCAGTTGCAACGAGCGTCTTTAAGCCATGAGGTCGACGGCGGAGCTGAAGAGTTTTTCAGGTCTATTTTTACGGCGGGGTTTGAAGTAATTAGACGCCACTGCGTGGACATTTTCTACAAACCTGTTGTAGGTCTCGTCCAGTGATGCAAAGTTCTCAAGTCGAAAGTTCTCGAGGTTCTGAATATTGACATTCTGAGGCTGACGTTTGGATTTCATCAAACGGGACCTCTAAAACATAACATTAATGTTCAATGTGCCTCTTACCATGCGGTGATCACTACCGGTTTTTCCTTCCCGGTAATAGAGTAAGTTAAGAACCGGATTTAAGGGTTATGGTGTCCTCACTCTCTCTATGGATTTCACATAACCCTAGGATATCCCAATGTAACTTACTCATTTCTTCTCCCATTTCTAATCCGTACATCGCGGCAATTCGGATTTCTTTAAATTTCACTATTATTAGCATTTTCTATTCCAAACTACATTAAATCATATAATTTCTATATATATTCGTAAACACCGTTGAAAATCCTTTATTTTGATACCCCACTCGATGTATTTTGGAAACATATTTTTTTTTCGAGAGTACATTTTGGCGCCATAAATCCTATATATTGTTTTTTTTTAATTTTGATGTACCCAGTGTCACTCTCACGACCAAGACGAATCTATTGATACCACTCTCATAAAAATACGACTAGCCGTTTAGGCTCTAGGGCGTGCCAAAGAAATATAAATACATACATACATACATACATACATACATACACTCGAAAAACATAACCCTCCTTCTTTCGCAGTCGGGTAAAAACCGAACTAAAAATAAGGGCCAGCCTTTAACCTAAGGTGTTCAGCAGTGAACATCCTTTGGCTGAGATGATGATGACGAAATGGTGGTAAAGTAATTGTGCCAGCCTTTCTAGCTACACTCAATTTTGAAAAATTGACATCAACGCACAATGCATGCTAATCATTTTTTTGAAGCGAGACTAGCCTTTCGGTGGTATCGTCACCTGTCAACCTGACAGACACGCTGGCTGGTTTGAACCACACCAACGGTCTGAGCTTATGATGAAGGCAAAATAGTTATCAAATCCACAGCAAGGCGGTACCCGCATAAACAGTCACAAAACACACAGCGTAGATAGATAGATAGATAGATAACACTTTATTGTACAAGTACATCAACTTAAAATAACATTTATAAAATAACATATTAACAAATACAAAATACGTTGCACAATTGGCGGTCTTATCGCTAAGAAGCGATCTCTCCCAGACAACCATTGTAAGGAGAGGAATTATATTTTTGAGAAGCGGTGGTGTACTACGTTTAAACAGGATAAATAAATCTTTAAAAATAATAATAATAATAATATAGAAAAATAAAATAGTATTAACCAAGATAAATGCATATTATACGGTCAATAGAATATATAAACAGTATATACACAATGCATACCTTTAATATGATACATATAATTATATAATATATATGTTATGTGTATATGTATATATATATATATATATATATATACTTGATATATAACTATATAACAAACAAAATACGATATTATTTTACATAATGATTTTTGTGAATATATTTTATAATTAACAATAATATTTAATTTAGGCGTATTATTATTTACAGCGTATTTAGGCCGCTGTCCTTGAGAGCCATTTCATCATTCTATGTACGTCTACTATGATATCACGTTGGACCACATCGTCGCTGACCGTCAATAGAGATAGTTGCTACACGCCACTTTTAGTAATCCAGACTAATATTATAAAGAGGAAATATTTGCTTCTTTGTTTGTTTGCATTGAATAGGCTCCGAATCTACTGAACTGATTTGAAAAATTCTTTCACTGTTGGGAAGGTACACTATCCCCAGGTGACATAGACTATATTATATTTTCAAAAAAATTAATAATTCATATAATTATTTTTGAAATCTTTTTTCCGTGCGAAGCCGTGGCGGACCGCTAGTTAAAAAATATATCAATAAAACTCACATAGGATATAAAAGCAATTGGCAGTTGTTAAGAATAACGCGATCGTCAAATTTCTTCTTCAAATATTGTATGTTCTCGTCTATGACTGAGAGCGCGACGTGAAGCCAATACTTCTGTCTCTTCAGCTGCCCCAATATTGCCTTGGGAACATCATTATTCACTGTCGCCTTCACTTCCAATGACGAGGTCATTAATGCTACAATGTCACGGCCGCATACCTTACTCCCAAAGCTTGTGATATAGCTGAAAAAGTCAGTTTTACTCAAATACGGTCAATGTATACGGCGGGCTATATTTTAGACACGATCTTAGCATCGCGAAAGGGATTGTGCCTTTAATATAATCAGTAGGTACCTATCGCTGGGCGCAACCCCACCTTAGGCAAGCCTAAGGCCAAGGTTGCGTCCAGCGATCCTTGAAGGTAATCTTTATATAAAATTCTCATGTCACAGTGTCTGTTATCGAATTCTCGATCTTCTCCGAAACGGCATGATTTTTATAATTTTTTTTTGTTTAAATTTGGGAGGTCTGAGAATAGGTCTTAAAGTATTTTTTACCCTCCTACTCCCAATTTTTTTAACCGCGATCTTTGTATGAACAGATATCCAAAAAAATTTACTGTCGTTCATTGACGTGAAATCGTTTAGATGAAGTATCGTGTCATTTCGATAATTTATAAGGCAGATCAACGTTCATCAGAACAGCTAGTATGTATATAAAATGTATAGTTTGGTACCAAGTATGGATGATGCATTACCATTCGTGTGGTCGTTCTTTGGTAGAACGGGCCAGGTAGATTAAAATTACGTAGCTTCTGAGCGCATTCCCCGAGATGAACTAAAAAACGATAAGCTAGTAGTTCGTAGTAAGCCGTCGTAAGTCTTGTCTCGATTAGAGCCATTATGAATGAGCCTTTTAGATCGCCTCTCTATGGACTCAAAACCTTGGAGATGGTACTTGGCCGAGCCGTCGTCAAATGCGAACAGTACTCCATACACAATCAAGTTGGTCTTCATACCAGTTGAGCAGTTGTTCCCGCCCCAAGATGGGAGCTACAACTTTTTTTGTAATTTAGTTTTAGGAAACAGCATCCGAACCCCACTTATAATTACATGTGCAATAAACATGCACAGCTTGAATACTTGTTGAAAAACTTGCTGAATTAAATAAGATCGTTTAGCGTAAACAAACATAGCCTTTAATGCTTGATGGAAAACTTGCTGAATGAATTGAGATAGTTTAGTAGTAGTAGACTTTAGCCCTCGTGACTTACATGTTGAAAACCTTGCCGAATGGAATTAGATAATAAGACTGAAGCCAATACTTACTTGTCCAAACCCTTGCCGGATGTAATCAGATAGTTTAGACGCCTTCAATACTTACTTGCTGAAAACCTTGCTGGATGAAATCAGATGGTTGAGACTGTAACACTGTTTCTTTGCAGCTTGTATCTTACTCAGCCTGTTCACAAATTTCTTCTTGTGCACCACTAATGAAAGCACCTGAGAATGCAATAAAATATCTATTAATCGAGAGCATTAGAAAATGTATGAAAAAGACTTAATGTATATGACGGGGAATCCCCATTATCCATCCCAACCTACCCTTGGATTAGTTGAAAGTATTTTGAACTCTTTTAATTGACTTAGTTCTTCCAGGCGCTCTTTAACAGTTTCAGAACGCATACAGTATACTTTCAGGCATACAGCTTGGGCGTTCAGTGGTATTCTATAGCTCTGTAACAAAAAGACATTCAAAGATTTTTTTAAAACTATTGGATTTGCAAGAAAAGCTATAAGGCCGTACAGGTATGGTCGCGGTATTAGCATTGTACTTGAATTCATAGAAGTCGATATAAATGTCAGTTTGCCGGGGAGAAATGCGGTTCAATTAAACTATGCTGCCGTGGAGTATTTTTTATATATAGGACATCCCTTTAGTTAACATATATAATGGACACCTTTGCAAGTTGCCAAATTGAAAAAAAAATATATATATTTAAAGCATATTTAAATTCATGGTTTGAAAAAACAATGGTAGTAATTATTTCGATCCATTGAGCTTAATAAAATTGTGTACAAATCCTATAAAAGATACGATAGAACGGAGAAACGGCTCCAAGGTGTTGGCAGGGTCTATTGGGCAAAGCCTGATGACTAAGCTTAAGAGAGACGGCGGCAGTATAGCGTCGACCAAAGCAGAGATGCTAGGAGAGCTAGAGAGGTTCTATAGACAGCTATATTCTTCGGTCGCTAAACCTGTTGACAGCTAGGCCAAAGAGATAACAGCGAAGTTAACTCGACACTATACCAGACATCCCGGACATCAGCCTGAACGAGATTAGGATACCTTTGAAACAGCTTAAATAACTATATATGTTGTTATAGGACTCCCTTTTAGTCTAGGAATACGTTTAGTGATAAGTTTTGGATAGAATCATCAATTTTTATGTTAGGTAAGTACCTGCGCGCGACTTAATCTTGTACTGTTAATTCTTACTTAGGTCACCAAGATACGGGCTATACCTGGTTTGAAGCCCGTTGGGAATTTCATGCAATTGCATCGTGTTGTCTAATAATTATATTTTTTTAGGTAGAAAATAACGCTTTTTACATATTATGAATGTATAAAACACGGGAATTACTCACGTAATAAGTCAGAGGGATCCGACTATACTTTCAACCACATTTAGTGGTCTTTTTCTATAGTCGGGACCCTCTGACTTATTACGTAAGTAATTTCCGTGTTTTATACATTCATAATGTGTCAAAACCACGTCACCTTTTTACATATAATAATATTCGAGGTTAGAAGCTATCTTCAACCGAAATTTCATGCAAATCCGTAGCGCTGATTCAGCGTGAAGAAGTAACAAACTTACAGACAAACGACAAACTTTCGCTTTTAAAATATCAGTGTGATTATTTTTATACAAAAATGATTTACCTCTAATATATCCCTGATTTGCAGTAAAGCACTGTAATTATTCTTCAAAATCGCAGGTTCTATTTTTATAGCTTCTCTAATGTCTAATCCAGCCAATGATGGCACGTTTTCTAATATCAATTTTGTGTTTAATGGATCTGATGATATTATGAAACCATTTCTTCTTATTAGAGCTTTGTCAAATTTTATGTCGTTCTCGGCTAAGTCAAGTGCTTCCTGGATGTCCGACATGGGCTTGTGCCGTAATGGTAAATAGTTTCGGCAGTATTTCTGGAAGTCTTCCGTTGTGATTGAGAGCCGCCATTTGAGATACCTTTCCAAGACACTCGTGCGGATTGTTACTGGAAATGAAACATTAAAATTGTTAGTTAGAGATATAAAACTTTCCCTGTGTTGAGTACCTTATTTAATAATTGTAACGTTTAAGCACTGTCATCAAGACAGATCAAGTTTATGGAAGGTGCCCATAAGTTTTATGATATCTATAGGTAGGTGATTTCTTGAGTTGTATTTTTTACACTTAATAGATTTAGCGTTTGACCACTATCATACTCGATTGTCATTAACACTGTGACTGTAGGTGAAATGAAGAATCACACAAGACCTACAAAAATCAAACGGAATAACAGCCGTCTGAACACAACCCTATATAGCACTTTCTGGGCACAAAATCATAAATCCAGTAAAAAGTTGTCGCAGTTTCATAATAATTACGAAATATTTCAACAGTGTCGAATTTGGTCTGTATGTATGGTAACTGTTTACACACAGTTTGACCGGAAAGTTTCAGTAAACATTTTTCGTCATTGTATTTAGTTTGTTATATTATTTGTTGACTGGCCGGTTGGCGCAGTTGGTAGCACTGTGCCTTCTGAGCCGCTGGTCCCGGGTTTGATTCCCGAACAGGTCAAATTCCAATTCACAATACACACAAATTTCCAGGTCAATTTGTGTGTATGAACATGTCTGTTTGACCTGTGTCTGGGTGTGTAAATGTATATAAGTATATATTATATCAGTCATCAGGTTACCATAGTACAGGCTCTGCCTAGATTAGTACCTAAAGACCTTTTGTGAATGTTAATAAATAAATAAAAACACAATAAAATAAAAAAATATACTTTATATTATAAGTTAGAACGAATTTGTAGCTATATGCAGTTTTAAGTCGACATAATATCGACATAGCCTAGGAACAGTAGGAACTGTGACCAGATGTGACTAGAATATTTTTATTATATAAATATTTGCAATGTTTTACTAATTGTATGGATTAATTTTTTTATTAAATAACACATTTTGGTATAAAAAGTGATTATGTTGAACCAAAAGCTGTGCTTTCGGGCATATAGTCCCGAAAATGTAAACATAGTTGTAAATATCTCACCAATCCGGCTAAATTACTGTGCTAAGTGGGTGACACATTGGTAAACTGAAAACTATTTCACAAAATTACACAATCAATTTCTTTTGCCATATGAACACAATAAATCCACCACAAAGAGCACAATTGCTGCCAAACAAACTTCAGAGTATCCCCCATGTTAAACCCTTGATGATAATAATTTAATAAGCTTTTCTTTTATATAAATATAATTATATCAGTGACTTACATAAAGTTGCTGTCACATCTGAAAAATTCTGCAATGTTTTTTTCCCAACTGGCCATTCATTAAAACAATCCAGTAACACTTGTTCTAGATCAACATCATCACTCATCAAACCTTCTTTCTTTAGAGTAGCTATACTTTTTGTTTTTGCTATTGTGTGGTATCTGAAATTAAAATTGATACAAACATACTGACATGCAAACATATGTTGAGCTGTTGGTTAATAACTGTGCAGTGGTACTGTGCTCAGAAATTTCAAAGAGAAGATCTACATTTTACATCTAGCTCAATGGGACCACTGAGGCACTGCTTGGTGTCGCTAGGACAGGGGGATATCAGATCGACTTGCCCCCGGTAAAAAAATTGTCTGTAAATGAGTCCAAAACATGTTAGTGATGTGCCCATGAAAGTGTAGGTATGTACTATGGCAGAACATAATAGTGTAAATAGAAACTTAAGTTTCAGTATCTTATATACAAACTGAATTTAACCTTATATTCCATTTTTTGCAACTGATTGCAATGAATTTTGACAAGCTGAGTTACTTTGCTGTAGGTAGCCAAGAAAGGAGGGGAATTTGAATACATATGCGTTTGTGTGCATAGATTATGAATAATTGATAAATAAGTGTGCATAAAATAATTATTAATAGTTAAAACAATTTTAGTCAGTCAAATATTTCTGGTTGGGATCACATGAATGAACACCTAACATAAGATATGATTAATAGTTAAGAATATATGAATAAAAATAGATACTAACTTAATTATATGCTTTGCATTGATACTGATAAATCTACACTCTTTCAAGATCTCTCCATAGTTGTCCATGGTTATTGGGTTCATACTAAACACATGGAGATTATTGCAGGCATCAAAAGCAGTGACACCAAACTTCTGTAGTATCTGCAGGGTGCAGTGCAGGCGTTCAGTGTTCAGCTTGTCTATGTTTGGGTGCTTCCTGATAAGAGTCGGCAGATAGTTTTCATCTATTGTGTGCCCTGTAACTCAAGAACAATCAAAAATATCATCTGTTAAATTTACTTAAAGTTTCTTTCTTCCCTTTCTTCTTCTTCCTCAATTTATGGCTTTTAAACACCCAGTAGTGTTTTCCTGCCATTGTCAAAGTATGACCAGTGTACGGTATACAAACAAATGCCCAGTAGAAGAAAGGAAATACAAGTATTATAAATGGTTTAGATTAAAAGCAACAGATTTAGTTATTGTATCTACAAACCAATATTATTAGACTTAATCAAATTACACAAAATATAAACAAATGGAGTAAAAATTAAAGAGAGTAGATATTTGAAATTAACAGGACAAGGGATTTCAGGACTCAGGACATCATATAAAGAATAGGATAACTTGGGACAGCACAAGAAAATTTGACCTAATGTTCCATCATCTAATCCGCATTCACAAAGAGAATGATCTCTGACCCTGATTTTGGCAAGAAAAACTGGAGAAGAAACATGTCCTAGTCGGGAACGAATTATGATGGAGCATACCCATTTATCAGATTTTTTATATTTGAAAAACCATGGTTTAACTGGGATATCCGGTTGAATTTCCCCATAATACTTTCCTTTCATTATTTTAGATCTATTCCAAATACCCAGCTTTTTGAGAAATAATCATTTCATGTTAGACATTTATGCAAGTATGATTTCCCATTGTGTCTATGGTTTGTGAATGGTATGATTCCAATGTAAAGCAAAGACTACAATATTATACTGATGCAAAGTGGGCAGAGCAATTATCTTCAATGTTGCCACATTGAACGCCACATTCACATTAAATATCAGAATACTGGAGTGTTGAAATGCAGTGTTTTGAACTCCACTTTGCAATGCAAAAAAACATTACGCAGGGAGATGTAATTTCACTGAAACAACAGTTGCTTTTGAAGACACCTTCAATCTCATGGAATGGCAAGGATTGAGGAAAATCATCAACAGCATATTCGTTATTTACCTTTGATTTGTTACCCATATTGCGGTTATAAAAGAAGTTTTTTGACAGGTGGCCCGTGGGTCCTAAGATGAACATAGACTAGACAAAAATTATATTTCCTGCCTATGTCATACCTACCTCAGTATCAGTAGAAGTCTGGATGTTGGTGATAATGATCATGAAAATAATTATTGCTTATTTTCAAACAAATATTTTTTTTTATATGGTCCAGAACCATTCTCAAAATAAATTCCTACTTTGGTAGACTGATGGAGAGGTGTGATCAATGCCCTCCATGTAATTGCAACTAAAGTATAAACCAAAACCAAATTTGTCAATACCCTCAGATAATACAGAACATCTGTCCTAAAACCATATATATTTTATGTAAAGGCAGGGTGACACTATAAGAGTCAGCTCGGACCCAGTGCACTCTGATTATTACTAGGACATTACTTGTATAGTGTAAGCATGTAATTCACGTGCACACCGACTCCAGCATTCAATCTTGCATCGGAATGTTCTCTATTTTTTTCAGTGGGCTCGGATCAATTGTAACAAACCAGAATGGTTTCAACTGAGAAAAGTAGAATGAACAAGCAGTTTGTTTTATATGAAGGGGAGCAAGTGTAGTGGAATGTGAGAATTATAGACTATAAAAACAAAGATGCCCAAAATGACCATCTGGCCTAGTGTTGCTTCTTTATTGGCTTGTTATGGTTCAACTCTTTTACTAGCATATCTACAACTGCGAAACCCTCTAACAGCAGATTCGGCTGTTACATGTTGAGTGGGTGAGTATGTTGCATGAGTTGTGTGTAGAATGAATCTTGAATATGAGGACATTCTAAAGCATTTAAACTACAATAGAAGTACTATTCATATAAAGCCACGAGTGGAATCGGTTGTGAGTCGGTCCAAGCACTCTAATGTTTCAACCCGCCTAAAACAAATGTCATGAGCAGTTGCTGTCAAAGCAACATGCCAGTTGACCGAAACATTTATCGCAAATAAAACATTTTTTATTCAATTTAAAAATTTTATTTTGTTGAATAAGTTAATGAAAAATGAATAAGTCTTGTAAAAGTGAAGAATGATAAAACTTGACTGCGGCGACATAACATGACCTAGCTTATCCATTATATGTTATAAAATATTACAATCAGGGTATGCTCATATACCACTTAGCTTTCCTAAGGGTTGACATAAACAAAAGCTGATTTTGGGGGCAACAAGTTCTAAAAATCAACCCCTTTATTTCAAACAAATTCTTATTTGAAACTTTCAAAATACTGTAGGTATAAGTTCTGTCTTACAACTCAACTGAATATTGTACAACTTGCTACATTAATTACTAAATTAAGTATTTTTACATTATTATACCTATTTTTAATACATTTGATATTTACTATATTCAATGTGTATTTATTTTGTTATAAGATTATGAGAAAATGATGGTTTACTTTACCAACTGTAAATTGTTAAGTATTTTGTTACAATGGGAAAAAACTAGTTAAGGTTAATAAGGTAAACCTATTGGAGTCTAAAATATCAGTTCATTTTAGAAAATGCGTCACTTGCCCAAAATATTTAATTTGGAATTCACGGTTGTAAAGTGTTAGGTTCTGTAAGCTGCAGGTTAAGTGTAGTAATTCACCTGTAGTTTGAAAGTAGAGGTCCATGATGGGTGCTCGATGATGTGCAGTTCGGCGTAGGCTTAGACATGGTAAGTAAAAAAGCAGGCTTCTGGTATATGATAAAGACTTGAAATACACTCTCATTTCTTCTAGCAAAATTACATTTTCGTTCGTGATTGAGTCAAAACAAAGTACTCACGGTAGTATTACATTCTCTAGGCAAAGTACAAACAGCTGATTCGGGGCTGCGTTCAGGGCTGCGTTCAGGAGCGGCTTCGGCCAAATATTGATCGACCAATATTTGATTGATGTCTCACGAACGGCTACTTTTGCTTACTCACTTTTGCATACGTGAATCTAATATGGAAGAAAACTAATTTAATACCGTAAAATGTCATTTTTAATGAAACACGATATACTTTTTTTTATTTGATGGCATATAACCAGGAAGATGATATCACCTCCCTGCAGATAACCATATTTAGACATATCTATATAATTTGCGCCGATAACAGAGAACTTCAAATAAACGGTCGCATAGTATATGTTCATTGATAAATACAATAGGTGTTCATATTATTTTATTTTATTTATCAATATTATTTTATTCAACAACTCACAGAACCTCTTTCTATAACAATCATTTTTATGAAAAGAAAAATGTAGGTATTATTGCTCTTACCATTTTGAGTCTCACATTTTGTATGTTATTTAATTCATGTTATATTTTTTGAAACTTGTTAAATATTACGATATGGACAAATGGTAAAGATGTCATTATAATATTACTAGTAGCACCCCGCGGTATCACCGGCGTGGCATACGGTTTGTCCGCTACTTCAATTATCCCACGGACCCACGGAACTAGCGTAGAAACGTAGAACGTAAGGCGTCTTCTCTGTTACTGACTGAATCAGTAACAGAGAAGACACCGCGAAGGAGAGTTCTACGCTCTTGTCGCCGCTCGGACCTGAACCACTGAAGATGTCGACCGCAGTGATCGACGAAACGTCTGGAACACAAGTTTCACTTAGACCACGGCCAAACAGCCTGGAAGCAAAACGCATAACATGCAACGCCGGCCGTGAAAGCCTTAGAGTTTATAAAAAAGAATCATCAAATTCGGTTCATAAACAACGAAGTTATCCGTGAACACACATAAAAAAAAAGAAATATACGGTAAAATTTAATAACCTCTTTTTTTGAAGTTGGTTAACAATAATATTAAAGAATGTTTCGTCTGCAAAGTGCTGTCTCACTATCTCTACTATTTTGCTGCAAACATACAACGATTTGTAATTTATTATACTATTTAACATGTGCGTTCCTTTACAGCGAACTTCGTTCCTTTTTCGCCAACCGGCCAGTCCCAAACTGGCCGGTTGGCGCAGTTGGTAGCACTCTGCCTTCTGAGCCGCTGGTCCCGGGTTCGATTCCCGGACAGGTCAAACATTTGTGTGTATGAACATATCTGTTTGACCTGTGTCTGGGTGTGTATTTGTATATAAGTATGTATATCAGTCATCCATTAAATAGTTGCTATGCCTATGCTTGCAGCGTTTACGTTACTTGTTTTGGATAAGTCCAGGCCTTCTTTACTCATCCCGTGATGAGTAGGGAGGCTACGGTCTTGGGGGAAGCGCAGGTCGTGATGATCCTCAAGGCAAGTCTGGCGATTACCTTCTCGCGGTGCTGCCTGTTCTTGGTCTAATTCCTCTGAATTAGACGTAACTAGACATCGTCCGGCGACTCGCGTGTCTCATATCTATGTAAGTTTATTTATATCCATTTATTTATGTATGTTTATAGTATTTTGGCCGGGACTGCTCCCGATAGGCTTTGCTCGCCAAGCCGACGAGGAGCGGTCCATCAGACGGTAGGTTGCGGTGCTGCAAAGCACTGCAACTGAGGGGGGCAGCGGCGCTGTGGGACGGCGCTGCAGCTGAGGAGGCGCTGCGGCGGGAGTGATTCAGTTCGTCTCCTGCTGTGGCGCCGATATGGCCGCCGTCGGAGGGTGGCGGCCGAAGCGGCTGGCGATGGGGCTGCTCCATCTGGCCCATCGCAGGGGACCACGAGCGTCGGATGTGGGAAGTCTGGCGTTCCTTGCACTGTGTGGTCCCCGGGGTGGTGCGGCCGTGCTCTTGGTCCCGGCACGGTCGCGAGGGGGAGGGTCATCCTCCCCCCTGGAGGGGTCCGGAAACGGACGGCCGTGGTGGGGGCGCGGTATGCAATACCCCGCGCTCCCTCCGTTATAGCGGCAGGATGGACACCGTGGGTTTTAGTCGGTAGTGGACCCTGGCTGCTGTGGGTGCAGTTAGGGTTGGGGGCCATGAGGCCCCCCAGGGAGCGGTGATGCTCGAGCGAGCCCGACACACCCCGCCTACTTCCCGGTAGGCGGAAGTGCGTAAATGCATTTCGCCCACGTAAAAAAAAAAAAAAAAAAAAAAAAAAAAAAAAAGGCTCTGCCTAGTTTGGGACCTGACGACCTTGTGTGAAAGTTAAAAAAAAAAAAAAAAAAAAAAAAAAAAAAATATTAAAAAAATAAATAAATATTTAAATATTTTTAGAAATCCTCGCGTTCTTAACCTCTAATCACTACAGGCAAGTCTGGCAACACTGCTATGGATGGTTTGGTTGGGCTAAAGGACTTGTAGCCGTAATAACATTAAAAAAAAACATTTTTTTGTTGTAACTATTTTATTTTTATTGATATTGGGTGGGATGGGAACCGAACTTTGGAAATAAATTACAAAATTATGAATGAAATCACTGATTAGAAAGCAAAAGTCAGCAAAACAAATAGTAAAGATTGGCTTGGCGGCTCAGACAACACTACCAACTACCTACTGAATGGTTGTGGTTACGGTAATCATTTTAAAAACATAGTAGGTAGTAATTGACCTACGTTATTAAACGTTATTTACTTACATCTATTGGAAATGTCTGAAAACCTTCAGGTATGTCTGTCGCTACCATACCTGTGAATATTGTTTTTCAACAGTTAAATACTTGGATCAATGATTAAAATGATAGATCGTCCTAGGTTAAATACCTACCAACATTTCGTTAGTCAGGAGCCTACGTTACCATGCAGGGGTTCTGAATGAAGTTCAAAAGTCACAGGTCTAATCAATATATGTTTCTAGTGACGATTGAATTAATATCAAATTCAATTGTCCTTAAACTCCAAAAAAAATGTTTGCAGACTATCTAAGAGTTATGTTAATAGTAAGATGTTTATGAAATAGGTTCCAATAGATGTATGCACGGTGTGTATTATGCAAAAATGGTCATAATAATATTTATGACCCATCATAGTGTTAGCTGATTTTACAAGATGGTCAATAGACCGGTAAATAGACTTGTATGGTCAGCAGTAATTGTTCTGTTCCCATCTGTGAAGATGGTAATGTGATTCTGATTGTGTAATACTCTTGAGTATCTATTGACCCTTATCTCATAACTGATACTCAGATATGTGCTAACTAGAATCCCCTGAGATTTATTTTTTTTCACAGATGGACTGGTCAGCAGTGAAAAATCAATTTAAGCAGACATGGTTGACCACCATTATGAGCTTGATCTTGTTTTCAGGTGTTACCTATTTTCTTATATGGGCAGAGGTAAGAGGTAACTTGGTAATTTATATCCTTCAAAATAAAAATGTAAATTTCTTGCCTTTGACCGGAGAGAGATAGCTCAAGACAGAACAAAGTGGCATATCTTATAATCATAGGCTAAGCCCCATTTTAGTTTTCTGCGCCATAATGAATGATTGAATTTTCCTATAATAATGTTATAGTATAACTATGTCCTACCTACTAACTACTCTGCTATTTACAGGGTAGAACAATACAGAGCAACCTAATGCTAGAAGAGCTAGTCTCTGCTGCAGAGAGCATAGATGTCCACATTGGTGATGAAGCACCGAGGTATGAGGGTAAAGTGGTACACATTGTTGGCCCTCTACGTATCTTGGAACCCATATCTGAACCTGATTACAATATACATGTACAAGCTGTTAAGTTAAGAAAAAGAGTCCAGATGTATCAGTGGATTGAAGAATCTACGTAAGTTATTGATACTTTTTATTTCTGGGCGCTCAGCAGAAATTTGAAATTTTAGCTCTGTACCTCAACCTCAATCGTAACTAACCTTGTTCCGAATCAGTATACGTTGAATATTGTCTATAAACAAGCATTTTAAGGTATTGCAATCTATAAAATTTTAATTGAAGGAATAATAAATACCACTCTGACTAAGTCACGGGCATCAGCTAGGCAAACCGGCAATATGAATCCTTAATTAGGTGCATAAGTTGTATAATAAGCTGTTTAAGTAATAACCTTTTTTTTCTAACTATCCCTTGGGAAATCTAATTTTTCAGGATGAAAAGTACCTCAAATGTTGGTCGAGCATATACAGTATATAGACATAAACCTTGTATCAAGGTATCAGCATACCAAATTTTACTAAATTAATTAAGATGATAAGTTGTTTATACAAAGCTGTTTAATTGATTACAGTTTTTTAACTATCCCACGGGAACACAATGGGTCTACAATGGCTCACCTAGAAGATACCTATTCACTCGTGACTCGAAGACAGGGTGCCAATTATCTTATTTTTTTTAGACAATCCATTATTAAACAATGCAATAGTCGTTCAAATGTTATCATAAATAAACTTGATATTCCGCTAAAATAACAATTGCATCTCGATTGCATTGTAGACAATTGAATTGCGGTAGAAGTTAGATCTGTGTAGCCATTACAGTTTTACTCCAAGTAGAATAGCAAAACTATGAAAAACGACATTCATTGACAATCTATGAGCAATGTGTTAGTAGAATTGATACCCAGATTGTACCTATGTGGAGAATTCCACTTGTTAGCTGTTTATGTATATGTATGCACATAATAGGCCGGAATGTGCTCCATTAAAAAAATCTTTGAAACACTATGTGACAAATTTAATATACTGAATTGATTTGTAAACCATAACTTACTATACTCCAATGAACGTGGCATATCTTCTTATTGTTATAAAAACTACCATTGAAATTCATACATAGTTGGATGGTAAACCGGCAAACACCCACGTTTTTGAAAATCGTTTCTTCTCGGCTGGAGTTTGGACAGTATAGTGGTCTCCTCATGGAGAACGCCAGCAACGCAACCCACACACTCGCCCCCGTCCCTGTACCGTCTGTTTCACTAAGAGCATCGCGTGCTGCAGTCGGCAGGTGGCAAAGTGCGTGAGTGGCCGCGACAGCGGGCCGAGCTGCTAGAACTCGTTCGCCCAAACATCGGTCGAAAAATAACGACTATCAAAAACATGAGTATTTGCCGGTTTATCATTTATCTTTGTATTGCCAGTAGTACGTATGTGTAATTAATATTTACGTCAGAAGTCGAATCCTACTATAACGAAATTGTAAATGTTGAATGTGACGTGATTAGACAACAAACGATCGAGGTCTGTTGCTCGATCGCGCTACAGTTAAACGGATCTGAATAATGTTTGGCGGGGTATTTTTATTTGGAGAAATGCACAATAACAGGAAAACCGTACTTCAAGTAAATGAAACCGCGGAGTGCAGCTAGTTTATATATAATTATTATATAGATTTATTATCCGGCTTTACTCACGTTTATAGTCGGCCGCGATCTGGCAGCGTAGACTCATCTAAGGATGGGCATCGGACATGCACGAAACCTAGGTCGAAACTTCTAATATAAACTTGAGTAAAGCCAGATAATACATCTATATAATAATGTGTCAAACTCACGAGAATTTTCAGTTTATATATAATTTGTAAAATTATTTCAGAGAACAGGAGAACTTCTTAAGTGAGCCTGCAGAAGAATCACACAAGACTTATTGGTATCACAAAGACTGGAGAGACTATGTGGTCGACTCTGAGTTGTTTTACATAAGGCCGGGACACCATAACCCTACTTCGATGCCTTTGTTCAGCGAAACGCACATTGCTGATAATGTTAAAATTGGCTGGTTATATTTAGGTAATTATGTATGTCTCTGCATAGATAAGGCATCTATATATATCTCATACTAATTAAAACGAAATTTTTTAATGTATGTCATTCATCATCATTTCATCTTATTTTTATTATAATTAGCTAAGTGATTAATATTAATTCTTATTATATTGAACCCAACATCGCATGTTTTTAGTTCTACTATAGAATCCATTCTATTAGTTTTAAGTTTGTAAGTACCTTAATATTATGTAAATGTGTTTGTGATACAATAAAGCATAATCTATCTGTCTATTATGCCTTACAAGGTTATCTCTATATGTTTCTTGCTTCAAATAAATACAAATACAAATATATTTATATTTGTATGCTTGGAAAAGCGTTTACTGAATCTGGGACGCTGAAGTACTAATATTAAATGAGCAATTTTGTATATATATCCTCATGCTATCTAACAACTGACTTTAACTAGTTCTAGCTTGTAAATACTTAATTTACTAAGTTATTTTATGTACTTAGATGTGTTTTTCTAGAAGAAATCAGTGAAATCTTATTTATTTATTCGTTTAGACTCGACCAATATCTCACTTGATGGTCAGTGACGAAGTGGTCGAAATCTCAAGGGCTGCTGCCTAAACACGCTGTTTATTTTGGTGACAGTTTCCAACCTTAGGATGGTAGCTGTTCACACAAAACAATTCATAGCGCATAGATCTACCTGTCAAATGTATAAATAGGTGTGAACTTAGCCGCGCCGCGCCCCTCCACGCAGGCTCACTCCGGCCCGAGACGCCGAGCAGAAAAACACTCCAATTTATAGATGTGTGTTCATTGTATACACGAACATCCTCAACAGTAGCTATCTAGGATAACTATATTTATTCACTCAATTAGTATCACCAGCTTCCAGTGAAGGTTGGTATTCAACATATCATATCAACTAGTACATAGACACAGACCTTCTGTAAAAGTTTATCCTCACAATTTTTGCAGAAGTTATATCTTTGTGCGGAACATTGAACTTGAGTTTCTTCCAGGATTTTTGAAAATAGTAGATATTTTTTCGTTTGAAAACTATCACATGATCTTCAGTGACGATGTGGTCGAAGGTGTAATCATGCTAGATCTAGAATGTGTACTGGCTTCCAAGGATTATTGCCTCACACAGTTTTTCAAACTTGAGGGTGGTAGCTAGCTAGGCAGTTAGTCAAAAGTACCCTACCACCACATCGGAAACTTGAAAACGGTGTTGGCCTCAGCGGAAGCTCAAGCCGTTGGTAAGGATCGAACCAGCGTCGTGCTTCCTGCTTATTGTGAATAAAAAAACCCAGTTATACTCATTGTGTTTCAGGTTTAGAAGTAAAGAGAAAAGTGAATGACTATTATGAAATTTGGTCGGACTCGCGGCCCGAGCGGAGTGACATTAAGTTGCATTCGGGGTTCTATTACCACGGAGATAGCGCGCTGCAACATGACGTAGGAGACCTGAGAATACACTTTAGTTATGCGGGACGAGAAGATGAGATTGTAAGTTGTTGTACTTTTGATTCAAATCTGGAATAAAACATTAAGTTGCATTCGGGGCTCTAGTCCGAGACACGCAAGTTGAACCGAGATGGTGGACTTCCGCGCAGGTACAGTTATGGACAAAAGTTTTAGTCGAATATTCCGTGGTTGTTAAAAAAAACTGTAAGTTAAACTAAAAATATAATTTCATCTCATTAATCTCGGATTTTCTTCCTAATCATTGTATTGCACGAACAATAGTGTTGTAGGAAGTGGTCGTTACGTTAGGTATAATAACGATTTGTGTTGGCGGGCGCGCGGGCGATGCACGGGCAGTGAGGGGCGGAGTGTGACTCCGTCAGAAAACTTACGCTTCAGCACCTCATACCACACCTTGGTTGAAACCCAAAAATGTGTTCTGCGCATTCAAGGTCATAGTCCATCTTGTCTTTACAACTTGTCTAGTAAGCATCGTTTTTTAACGTATACGTTGCGGAGAATTGACCATACGTACGGAAATGCGCCATTGCTATATGGTAGATATACCTATACGTACGAAGAGTTTTGCTTCCCCTTTCTTAATACCTACTGCCAAGGAGTAGGACTCGTTGTCCGTGTCTGTGTTTTCCGATAGAACCCTATCCTGGAGTTTTCGAGTCACGAGTGATTAGGTTCTCTTTAGGCTTGCGTGCTATATCATCTTGACCGCGTCATCAATTAACATCAAGTGAGACTCGAACGAACGACACGAACGAGCACTCAAATTTTCTTTCTATCGTTTTTTAACCACTAGTGACTTCTTTTTCCTTTTAATAAACTTCAACATTATAATATAAGCTTGTCTTTGGCATTCGGGGCCCAAAATAACTGAATATATGAATATTAGAAGGTGCATTCACTCCATTCACTTCTGACCTTTAAACTGCAGATTTGTACCTATCAGGAAACAGACTGGTTCAACGGGTTCTTTGACAATTGAATGTCCTGAGTGAAGTTTTGCATTGTCTTTAAATTAACTTTAAATTACTTATTTCAGTACACAGCTGTAGGTGTAGTAGAGAGTGGCACTCTCCAGCCATACAGTCCGGCAAATTTCCCTACCGCGGATCCAATATCCTTGTTCCGGAAAGGCTCCTACAGTCTGAAGCAGCTACACGAACTGGAGCAGAGAGATGCCAACGTTCACACGTGGAAGTATAGGCTGCTAGGCTTTGTGCAAGTGTTTGCTTGTGCTATGACTTTGCACCCGGATTGGGTCACTATATGTAAGTAACTAGTGGCGCCCGCGGTTTCACTCGCATGGATTACGGATTCCCGCTACCTCAATCATCCCTCGGGAACTATACACTCTCCGGGATAAAAGTAGCCCATGTTATTATTATTATTCCAGGGTCTAACCGATCCCCAGACCAATTTTCATCGAGAAATCGGTTCAGCCGTTTGTACAGCTTGAGGAGTAACAGGAGTTTTTGAATTATTTGCTTATCCCACGGGAACAGCAATTATTTTGGGGATGAAAAGTAGCTCATGAGTTGATCTAGGGTCTAAGCTATATCTATACCAAATTTCATCGAAATTGCCGTTTGAACGCAAAGGAGTAACAAGCATGCTCACATACAAACTTTTATAATATTAGTGGGATGGGATTATAATACACGTATCTACCATTTACGTATTGTCCACCAGCAAGGTGGACCGACGATCTGGTGCTAATAGCAAGAGGCAGCTATATGCGAACCGCTTTCAACCCATCCTTATGCTAATATATATTAGCGTGGTATATGTCTATTAGAAGTTTTGATAGATCAATGGGATTTGTTTCAACAAGTTGACACTGTATGTGGGCGTCCATAAATTACGTGAGGTAGTATTAGCGACTTTTCGCTCCACCCTCTCTCCTTGGTGAGATGTCGTGAGATTTTGCTGGACCCCCTCCCCGACCCATAATCTCACGTGAAACTTGAAAAT
The DNA here is from genome assembly GCA_934044485.1 of Apeira syringaria. NCBI lineage: Eukaryota > Metazoa > Arthropoda > Insecta > Lepidoptera > Geometridae > Apeira > Apeira syringaria. Next base: position 15,885,967 of record OW203658.1, read on the forward strand.
GCATATTTTAATTAATATGTGCTTAATTGTATCAATTATTTAATAAAATAATTTGTTATTTTTTTTAATTATAAGAATAATCAGGACACTGTTACAAGTTTCCTTTTTTTAAGATTTTTAAGAACGTAGTATACAACCACACAAAAAATATTTTTACTTATTTTAACCCAGTCTTCTCGCTACATTACAATGTTCCTTGAGGAATAAAATTACCTGAGTATTTATCGAGACCTCCCCCTCCCCCTCCCCCACGTGAGTTTGGATGTGGTTCGGCTTGGGTGTTCTTCGGCGTGGTTCTTGGTAATGTTTTATGTAATGGCGGAATATATTTCGACTGGCATCCCAGAAGATCGAATGATGGTTTCTTCTGCAGAAGTCTTATTAACATTTCTATTGTCTTTATTACAGTACTCAGTAGTCCTTGGATATCGAACAGTCTGAGAAGGTGTACAAGAGTTTGGGTCAACTTAGTTATAGCATTCTCTTACACCCTCTTCGTTATCTCAGTACCATGGTAAGTTGAATATATTTTTGGTCATTAAAATGTCTCCTGCCGTAAGAGTTAGTGTAAAAACTTGAAAATAAGAAATAGTTAGTATTATACCTCTGGAGCAAGGTTTAAATTATAAACTTTCCGAGCAAAAACTCTTTATATTATATCTTCATGCATATATGGAGAGAGTTTATGCTCGGGGTATCCCTACGAGATCTAATCAGAAATGATCTGATCCGTAGAAGAACGAAAGTTACTGAATAGTTCAGCGGATTAGTAACTTTAATCGGAAAGGTCTTTGGGATCGAAAGGTTCTAGAGAGGAAGCCACGGATTGGCAAGCGCACTGTAGAATCTCCATCAACAAGGTAGACGAGAGAAGTATATGGAGGCGGACCCCTTTCTACTGGTCTTTGTGGAGATCAATGTGGGAGGCTTTTGTCCATGGAAGTCTTATGGTTGAGATGATGACGATTCATCTGGAATTATTGAAAAGAATCATGAAATTCCACAGCAATCTTGAATAAAAAAGTAACTTGTTGCTTTTTTGTATATTAGAATATATTAAATAATAACAAGAATCAATGCACGGATTAATCTTTCTTCAGGCTTGTTCACAAACCGCCGCTTGGGGCTATGGTTCTCGGCGGGGCCATGCTTCCCATCCTGCACTATTCCAATCTACTGACGAGACGGGATGGTCCGCCAGAGCCTCCCCCCTACACAAGATGGAACGACCGTGACCGCTGATACAAATACATGGATTAATGGATAATATCATATGCCCTTTCAACAGCTAACAGGGTGTGGAGAAGCTAATGTGATATCTTTGATCAGTATTGCTAGTTAGTACCTATCCTATCCATATCCTTAGTTACGACTGATTTACGGATAATATTCTTTACTCCCTTCCCGACAAAACATAATCATAACATTTTTGTCCTATCGTTTTCCAAGTTGCCACTGATCCTTGGTAAATATTGCTAACTCGATTTCCTTCACTACAAAATAGAAAATCTCTAAGTTTGTACGCGTCCATCCTCTTCCCAACTAGGTTACAAGCTGCGGAAACGAATGTCATATCAGCTTTGATCGGGGTTGATGGCTAGTTATCCGGCCTATCTTTTCCCAATTGCGCCTGATTGATAAATGGTTTCTAAATGGTTAATTGGATCAAACAATTGGTTGATAAATTCTTTAATCCCTTCCCTTGTCACAGTCCGTTGAACAATATAATCCTTAGGGTTGTTTTTAGTACATGTATGTACATGTCCTTAATACTTTAATTACGATCTTGTTGCTAGGGCACGGGGCCTTCTGTAAGAGTAGTATTACCCAAGCCTTTAATTTTACAAACATAGTACATACTATTTGGTGTGCATGGGAATATAGTAAAATTGAAAAGAACGGAGGTCGAAAAAGTTTCCTTTAATACTATTTGATACATGTATGTTACAGCTGAAAGCGAAATGGCATGACACGAAAATGTGATGACCAAATGCTTTGCGGTTTTTATTTATAAATGTCTACTACTAATTATGTTATAATTATATAATAACAACCATATCCAAAGAAATAAGTACATAGTACCAATTACGTTTATGATACATGCGTTTTATAAAAATATAGTGTATTGTAAGTATCCTACGTTAATTATGCTTATACCCTAACATTTGCGTCATGCTGCTATATATAAGAGTATTAGCACTATATGAGAGCTCACCCGAGGAAGTGCTGCTACCTTATCTATTTCTACCGCGAGGTGGTAGTGTTCGCATTACTGTGTTCCGGTTTGAAGGATATGATTTCCGGTGAAATAAAAGGCACATAGACTTACCACTTTATGTTTCAAGGTGACGGGCGCAGTGCATCTCTACGAATTGTATCTGTCTATAGCAGAGGTTACCATCATGTGAGCCTTTTGCGTGTTCCGTCAACTTATCCAAAAAAAAAATATTTATGGTTAAGTGGTACCTAAAGGAATTATAAGTTACTTGTGAACCCTTGAGTATTTTTTTTACATACCGTGGAAGTAACTAATTTGTAAAAAAAATATATAAAATTAAAAATCATTATTTTTTTAAATTTAGGATTTATTATATACCTCTTATTTTAAGTTAATATGGAACCCTCTACTGTGTATGGCCTGATATGCTCTTGATATTTTTATTACGCTGTATTCAATATTAACTTATTTTTGCACTATACCAATTTATTTATAGTTTAAGTGTCAAACCCAATTTAAAATTAAATTGTACGCTTCATGTGTACCACATTACGTTTTTAGGAAAGCTCATAAAATTAGACACTGCATTACTATGAATTATTAATAGTAAATAATATGCATGAAGTAAGTAGAATTGTTAATGAAACAAAAACCCGTGGTTGTGAACTTTTATCATTTACAAGTTTGCTTTTAAGGATTTCAATAAATGAGATTGATTAATAATTAGTTTGTTTGATTTCATGTAGGTATGTATAAAACCGATCCCAACGATAAAATTATAAATATTATAGTGAGTTAAAAGTGTGTTTTGTTGTTACGTTTTCAGGCCTATACTGATGAATGGCTATGATGAATTTTTGTACAGATAAAACCTTATAGACAGTTAACGCTAACTTTTTAAACATTTAATTAGGTGATTTATTTTCTTGTATTTGTCAATATATATACTAGCAGTCCGCCTCGGCTTCTCACGGGAAAAAAATTCTTACCGACTGCAGCGCCATCTGCCGGGTCGATTTGTGAATTTAAACTTAACTAAAATTCAGCGCCACCCAAACGCATACAAAAAAAAACATTCAAATCGGTCCAGCCGTTTAGGAAGAGTTCAGTGACATAGGGGAAGGTGGGGGAAACGCGAACGCGGGGTAATGCCGAATTCAATGGTTCTAATATGTTAGGAAGAGACATTCATATTTTACTTGCCGCCATTTCGGAGATCACGCCACTTCTAGCGCCAGTCCACAACACAGGAGACGCGGACTCACGTACTTATCAAGGCATGCATTTTTCAATATTTTGTATGTTTTCGATGTAATTTTTTGGTAAATTCAAGTTAATGTAGCTTTATTTCCAGCTACAATAGTAATTCAGCTTTTACATAGTGAAATATTCATATATTAATCAGCTAATTGACAAAGACATAGCTGCAGAATAAATATAACCTAATTTGTTTTTTGACATTTTATTATTTTCGATCCCACGGGGTAAAAGCGAACACTCCATGTCGGGCAATCTCGAACATTCGGCATTACCCCCCTTCTGTTTGTTGGCTCCCCGTTCAACTTTTTTTTATTGTTACATATGCCTCTTACTTACAAAAGTAAGACCGAACTGAAGTACAGTTTAGAAGATCTCAAAAAGGCTATAGCGATGTTAAAATTAAAAAAACTAACCTTGGGCAAAGCAGCAGAAACTTATAATGATCCAAAAACAACTATTTGGACCACGTAAAGAAAGAAGTGCTAAGACAGCTAAGGTCTGGACGAAAACCTTTATTTACAGATGATCAGGAAATGTAACTTGTCGATTATATCATAAAATGTAGTGAACTATATTATGCCCTAACCATAAAAAAAACGCGAAATCGCGTACTAATATGCCGAGAAGAACAAAAGTCCGCACAATTTCGACCGAGTGAAACAGCTGGCCGGAAAAGGTCGATTCTACAATGTCATGAAAACACATCCCAGCATATCTCTAAGACCTGACGCGACGTGAAACAAAAGGAAAAAGGCGAAAAAGAAAATAGACTACTTTTGTATTTTTGGTCGAGATAAATATATAGATCCCCCCGTTAAAGACTGTACTATGTGCTACGTGTGAAAAAAATGGGCTCACGAGAGATGTATGGACGGACAGTCAACATCGTTTGGTTCTAAAAGTGATCTCTGCCGTTAATAATATTAGTTCGTAATTACCCCACTTGGTGTTCGTATTTACCCGACTAATGTCGGGCAAAGCCGAACAGTAAGGGTTTTGTTTTTCTTTCATATTGTTGCAATTCATTAAAAAATAAAAATGTTGATTAGTGAATTGGTTAGACAGATAAGTAAACTTTATAATTAAAAAAATTAAAAATATCTGTGATCATATTCCACTGTTTTATGTAAGTTTTCCCTTAGGTGTTCGTATTTCCCCCACCTTCCCCTACACATGTACAGTACATACATATAATTATATATATATATAACTAGCGGACCCGACAGACGTTGTCCTGCATGCAGCGCCAGGTGGAATTTATTTAATTATTTTTTTTGTAAATCAACCATCCAGGGCGCCACCCAAATGCACAGGTACTTAAAAATTCATTCAAACCCGTACAGCTGTTTCGGAGAAGTTCAGTGACATACACACGTACAGTAGAATTATATATAAAGATAAGATACCTTTACAAATAGATTAATAAAAACATTGCTAAAGCAAAACGAACTGTCTAAAATAATTGACATAATTATCCTATATAATGGAATACGTCATGAAATAACCCACAGGGTTATGTGGGTTAGGTAGGTTATAAATCGCTATTTGGCCGCAGTCGGGTCAGAGCTAAAACAATGAAAGTTACTGCTCCCATCCTCAGCATCCCACGCAGGCGCGGTAGCCCAGCGCTGTCAGCTGTTTGCTCCACCCTACATTGTCCACTTCGATCTCGGCTTAGTTTTCTTACAATTACATTGGGACTTATGTCATATATTTGCAATGCATAAGTAACTTGTGTTTTTGACCTGTAAAAAGTGCTTTTTGCTCTTTTAAAATGAAAGCTGCAGCGATGTCTGTTTGGATATTTCTAAACCTCCTTTGCTTCGGTATGTGCGGCTATTTATATCTTATTTGGTCACAATATTGGATGTATTTAGAAAAACAGAGATTGTTCAATAAAACACCAGAAACGCCACATAAAGCGTCAATGACGTTCCAAGAAAAATTTGCTGAGTTTTCAAAATCTCCGTTCAATTCGACGCGGTTTATCAAAAAAAGCCGGAGATCCGCCGTCGGTTCTGTATGGAGCAGCGGCATTTCGGCACAATCTGGTAAAGCTTCAGCATCTCAAGTACATCCATCTACAAACATTGTGGTAAGAAAAAGTCACGGTAGTCCCAGATTCCCGAATATCCACAAACCATTACTAGAATTCGATAGTGAAAAGTACGTATGCAATGACTTGATAGCCTCCGAATGTTCGACGAAGACGAGAGAATTTCGGGAACTGCTTCTGAAAGAGTTCCATAGAGTGCTGATGGGCGACAGTAAAGTTTTCCGTTCGGGGCTGGATTCACAGAACATATACAACGTTAAATACGAGGGAACAAGCAAAAAAGAAACATCTAAGGAAGATGTAATGTGTGCATTAAAAAATGTTGAGATCAACACAGTCACTGCAAATGATGAGCCATTTGCTAGGCTAGGCTTTCGGATCCCAAAATCTAGTTTCCAAGAAGCCCACACGTACAATACCTGTGCAGTGGTAACCAGTGCAGGGGCTCTCCTTGGTTCCAGACTGGGGGAGTTTATCGGTAAGATAATAATCACAATCAAAGTAAGTAGGTACCTACTTATTTTTATTTATATTTGCTCATGTAATAAATTGACTGAACATCTCAGTTGGACCTTGGATGAAGTGGCGTTATGTATGTTTCATCGGGTTATGAAATTTTGCATGAAGGTTGATGGTTATCAGATTGAGGAATTGGGATTCGATAGTAGTACTTATAATATAGCAGGGGTGAAAATTTATCTTAAAATAAAACTATTTCGTGTCTAATGAAAAGGCTAATTTAAAATTCTTATGTTATTACGTACAGTATTTTTGGATAGAGGTAAATAAAATTGGAATTGGTGGTGAGATGTGACCTCCGCTGAAGTATATTAGAGTAAACATACGTAGGTATATATATTTCAAAAATTTAAGTATTAAAAATTCAACTAGCTCATACTGACTCTGTAGCTTAACGAAGAAACATCTCAATAGATATAGTTAATAAAGCGATGATGGCCTAGAGGTGAGGTGCATCGGCTGTCAAACTAACGGCTGCTGGTTTGATCCTCACCAATTAATTGAGCTTCGGGTGAAGGAAATACCGTTATTAAATTCCCAGCAACAGAACGAGCTACCACTCAAAAGTTTTAAAAACTGACACCAAACACAGGGTTCAGGCTGCAGTCCATGAATGTCATAAACATTCTAGGTCTACCTAGATTATTTTACTTATTTGAGCTAAGTTTCGAGCGAACTACTGCGGAAAATACAGTTTAAGGTCATGCGTTGAGGGTAGAACATCGAATATCTCTACACAGTGCATACGATGCGAAGCGATGAATCATTTGCACATGAGTTGGCAGACAATACCCGCGTTCCTTGAATCGTAACTACCTACCTCGGTTACTTCTCTATTTACTGTTATCATCCAAATGCGATTTTAGTAACCAGCTTGATTATTTATTTTGAGCGTTTACATTTATGCCACAGATCAATAACCCGCAATTAGCGCGTTTGTGGCCTACTTTCGGAACCTCGTCAGTGCATGTGGGCGAAAGTAAACTTTTACGAAAACTTTTAGATTATGATATGTATTTAATTTCTGTGAACTTGCTTATTACTCTTGAGAGAGCGTGAAATATATTTACGGAAAGGTGCAACGTTTTCACACAAAACTGTTCTTCCTGAGATTTTTTCTAAGTTCTTGAACAGCCATTTTGTTGACAACTTGTTGGCCAACTGGCCAAAATGTTCGGTCATTCAGTTCACTTAGAAATCTCAGGAGTAATAAAACAGTTCAGTATGAAAGACGTAATACTTTAAATGTGTGCTACAAAACTTTTGATACTAAAATTTGGTTAGCATTATCAGCCCAATATATACGTTCCCACTGGGACAGTACACTTGCTGGAATGTTGGCTATAATCCACCAGGCTGGTCGATTCGGGTTGGCGAGTAGGCTAATGGCCATCTCAATGTCGGACATGACGTAACGCTGTTATCCTAAGACGGCTTAACGTGCCCTTTGAAGTACGGAAGTGCTCAGTTGAAAATGCCACTAGCAGTCTTACTCGGTTCTTGATACTTGGTGGGCGGGCTCTTTTCCGCAAACAGGCTGAGAGTGCGCGGCCCATTTTGCGTGATGTCGGGTGGTCCCCACGGATCAGTCCAGCCACTCGATGTCGCCCAGGAAGCCCAGCAACACGCTGACTCCGATGCAGGCCTGGACTGTCCTGGCGCGCCGAGGTAAGCTGCCCTATGATCCGCCACGCTATTGGACTCAACGAGCACGTGCGCGGCCGTTTCTTCCGCCTTCAGGCATCTTCGGCACAAGAGGCTGTCTGTAACACCTAGAGTAAACAGGTGTTTGTTAAGCTGCCACTAGCAGTCACTTATCCACCAGTTTATTGGTTAAGATCGCTTATGTAAACTCAGCTACGCGTGTTTCCAACGTAAAATCTGTGTACGTTTTATTATTTTGTAATGTGGAGTCAGTGTACAGCAAGAGGTTGTATTATGGTCAGTGTGTGTCGGGTGATCGACCGAGTATTGTGCCAGTTATCGCATCGGATCTCTGCTTTGTGGAGCGCATTGTAATGCGCGCACTGCCCCCTTCGACGAACGCCCCAAATCGTTTGCGAACAACGCGAATTTGTTGATCACCGCTGGACTTTACATAACATTGCATTACTCACAAAAAATTACACGTATGCATTCGGTATGCTTTCTTATCGGTAAACATATTGTGGTTTCCGGTGGGACAATCCGAATGGTTGTGTTCAAGTGAAATGTAATGCATGTTAGGTAAGCTGTATGTTAGCTAAATAGGTACCTAGTGCACGGGTAGATCCAGTTTTGAACTAAGGGACGTGGGGGGGAGGGGTCATATTTTTGGGTGGAAATCTTTTGTGTTAGGATTGAGTCCGAAAACTAGTGGACCTGGAGACAGACCAGGGAAGGTTCATGAACCCCATGGCCCCTCTAGATCCGCCCTTGACTTAGTGACCAATTTTAGTTACGAAATTTACCTATTTCGATGTGTGTCATCCTTGATGATTAATTGTAGGTTCCTTATTTGTTGGAGCCGACGAGTATATTTTAGTTAAAATATATTCAAGCAAGCTGCTAAGTTTTTACGTTGTTATTAATGCATAATAATTGATTTATCCGTAAAAGTAGGTACTTATGGAAATTATCATTAATAACATTTAGTATATTACAATAATATGAATAATCCAGCAGCTTATTAATATGATTGGTATGTAATTAAGTCCTTTTATCAGAATTACAATACCCAGTAGATAGGTACACTATGTGGCACAGAAGAAATACTTCCGTCGTAGATAGGTATTCATAAGTAAATGGGTAGTACCTTATAGAGGCTAATATTCATATTAAGGTATTTTACTCATTCCATTGATCATCTCAGTTTGATTTATTCATGTCTAGTCCAATAAAGCTCATTTTACAAAGAAAAGTTTTGATATGCTGATAGCAGGCAGGCGACAAACACATTGGCGCCGATTCGCGTTGCCGACGCTTCAGTAAAACATGCGCGTGCGCAAAGGAAAATCCAAGTTGTCTAATCTATGCTAATTGAATGAATAAATGTCTATTCACTGATATATTGCTATAATATATTTGAACATTATGCCCTTTTGAAATAGCGCGAATTACTTTCGTAGACATTCCAGCATAATACAAAGCAGCACAGCTCAACAACACTATTTTATTACATGCTATGAGGAATATAAACAGCTTGGAACAAGTTCTTACAATCGTAAAAAATGTACGCTCTTACATAAATTCGAATGTCATACAGCCGTGTGTGAGCTTATAAAAGCTTATGTGTTTTCTAGAGATTCGTAAACTAGCGCAAATATTCTACCATCATGCTTGTGGCGTTTTGAATGAAATGTTACCAAATACAGGAAAAATTCAACAGTGAAATGTAAATTTTGCTAAATTTATGTCTCGCTATGCGGATAGGCATTTCGACCGGGCGGCGTGGGCTCTTTGAACACGTTGGCGAACTTGCAGAATGATTGCAGAAGAGTTTACATGTGGTTCAAAGGACGTTCGATAGTTGAAAATCAGCGCTGTAACACTTCAATGTGATTGTAGCATAATGCTGATCCTTTTGTGCACTAGAACAGATTTTTCTTAGATGTTAAATAATCAAGTATATAAATATTGTCATAGAATAATTGTATTATCTGTGTACTTATCTAATGTGATGCATATGAAAGTGGTTATTAGTGCACAATAAACGTTATTCTGGCCGTGGTGGTACCGGTCTAGAATAGTACTCTCCCATCTCTTCCCGCGGGTGCCGTAAGAGTCGGCTAAGGGACCACGTACCAGGAGGTGGGCAGCAGCGCCTTCTGAGGATTGGAAATCATACTGCGCTCGCCAACCCGCCTGCCAAGCGTGGCGAGTATTGGCAAATCCCCCCTATATGGGGGAGGCTTCTGTCCAGCAGTGGACGCACATGGCTGAGAGAGAAACGTTATTCTATACTATTGATATCTTTAAACAGAGCAACAAAAATGTACAATGTACAAATTATGTTTCCTATATGCGTCTTATTTCTTCATTATTCTATGATTTGTATTGCAATATGGCACCCGGTAGCTCGATTTTCGTGAGTGTTGCGATATAGTGAAAAATATTGAATTAGACTTATATCCGTTTCTACGTCTACTTACCGGTAAAATGTTAAACCATCGCTTTTTTTATGTTCTGGAGTGTTTTGAGCAGTCTATAAGCACGCAACCAGGCATTTTTATATGTATTTTATTATGTGAGTAAACACGACTCGTCGCGACGGGCGTTGGATACTCACTGGATAGTTGCGGTTTGCTGTACCGCAACTCGTGGCGCAAAACCATGATGAATACTATGTTGTCTTCTCTGTACGTAGTAATAGTACCTCAGTGTATGCTGCACAAAACTCAGTTTATCGTCAATGATAACCTACGTACTTTAAAGTGTGAACTCTCTTTAGAGCACTACACGTTGAGCCAGCAGCACACGTAGTACAGATACCACATACAAAGATTTATGAGCATAGATAGAATAGGGCGACAGTTGGCGTGGACCCTTTTATTGATAATGTGTATTTAGGTAGGTACAAAGTGACATTGTCTATATGGATAATCTTGAATAGCTATTTTATATACCGCCAAAATTACGGTTCCTGTAGCATAACTCGCAGTAGCGGGAAAACCCGATTCCATTCATGTGAATCCGCGGGGCACTGCTATTATTTTTTATACATTCATTACATGACATGTAATGAAAGCCACAGTGAACTTTTGTTGTTACTAAAACACATGCACATGATTCATAATTGAAAATTATGATTGTTTTAATACACTTACTAAGTATTAGTCACTAACCGCAGGACATGTCCCTGTCCTTTCTCGAAAATACGATAAGTTTATTACCCAGACGTGGGATAGACGTGACACACGCTTCCGACGGTTGTAGACTTGAAATGACATCTCTGTTGTTTTTATGCAAGTTATGCAGTTTTCCTTTTAGATCTGTTGATTAGAGAGGTGCGGAAAAATAAGATAAGGCTTTATATTTTCTTGGTAAGTAGTTATTTACGTACGTACCTAAGTATATTCCTTTATTCAATACTCTTTTTGCACGGGTGAAGTATTAAGTGACCAGTGTTGTCTAAAAGCTCCCTTTTCAATTTATGAACGGTTCGTAAGCCAGGTAGCGTGGTAGGGGTAATCTTTAAGTAGATACGGAAACGTGATTTGGACGGCATGTTTAGAAGTTATATCTCAGGGCTGTAATAAAGGCGGTTCAAAATTTGGATACTACGTCTGGTTTGGTGGTTCAGAAGTTGTCGTCATCATAATGTTTACATGTTGGTAAGATAGGCATGGGATCGCGGCACTGAAGTTGAATTATGACCAAATGCTTTCGGGTCTCAATCGCAGTGCGGTAAGAGGGCTCGAAGCGTAACCATAGCAACGTTGCGACGCTTGCTCTGACGCAGCCATTTTATTTTAATTATTGAATTATTTTCTCTGTAGGTTTAGATTCAACAATGCAACTTATATAAAGTGTCAATCCGCATATGTATTATACTTATAACATACAAACGTTGCTAAAAATATGAATGTAGAGTAGGTACATACATATTTCTTATGCCTTATCTCGTCTTATACCTGTATAACGGACGATTAGATTTCAATCATCCCGGTATCAACAACACTTATCTGGCATCCCTTGGGTAGGCTCTCATCAGTAGATTATCTTAAAAGAACTGGTTCTTACATCACAATACAAAGGCGGCAGTTTGTTTACGTGCGTGGATTTCGCGCTAATATTAAACCAGTTTTTGAGATTTATCTCTTTTAGGCTTAAATGTATAACGGTACATGAGGACAACAGCATCGTTACTTGATAAAGAGAAATGTTACGTTTTATGCTATTAAACGAATTATCAGTAAGTATATACAAGAATGTAATACTTATCCCAATTTACGCTACCTTGCTCGTTTGACGCAAATTCAAATGCGATTTTTAACCGAATTCAAAAAAGGATGAGGTTATCAATTAGACCCGTAGATATGTTTTTTAATGTATTTTTATATATATATGTTACCAATTTTCGACTGGTGATCCGATTTTATTGATTCTTTTTTTATTTGGAGGCTGAAAGCTTTGTTCCATCTAAACTTAATCGGTCCAGCGGTTTTTGAGTTACACTCCAAATAACTGGAAAGTGTTACGTCTACTTGGACGGCTTCCTAATTGAAGGTGAAGAAATCGGTGAACATACACAATGACAATTGATCCCGTGAGTAGCAAAGGTCACAGAAAAGGGTACCAAAAAATGGGACCGACTTAAGACTTACTTACTTAGTTACTTTTACTTACTTTAAGACTTAATTAACCTTAGTGTTAGGTGTCTTGCCTCTAGCGAAACTCAATCAGTTACTTTAACGACTATTATATTATTATTTATACCTATTAATTATCTATAGGTACTGTCAGAGAGTTGTTTGAGCATTGTGACAGACGGCAATAGTAGTCCGAAAGCACACAATGGCCCATGAATAATGCAGGCCCTTGGGTTGATGACTCCCAGTCTGCGCGAACAAAACATCTCCTGGATTTGCATAAATATGTATTTTGTTTCCATTTAGCATTAACAAAGTTAAAAGCGTTTTTACAATATTGTTTGTACAAATACTATAATGGATATTTCAATAGTTTCAGTTTGATCTCGTTTATTCGGGTGTACTGCGAGAACATGCGCTTATCTTTGGTGTTAGGTAAACTAACTTTTTGTATTACATTGGTTTTGTTGCTTTATAATGTTGGCATAGGCTAAAAGACCTACCTAAAATTCCCTGTCTATTATTCCCATGATGTACTAAAAGTAAAGTGCTAAATTTGGCAATTCGTTGAAACTTTCAATGGAGATTGTAAAGAGTAATAAAGAAAAGCCATTTTGTTTCACTTTGCAGAAAGTGCATGTGTATAGTAAAGTGGAAGAACGAATAATATAACACGAATAATATATTATTATCAACCACTATTACGCGAATTGAGCACCAGATAAAACAGTAGTTACGGAAAATATAATAAAATTGAGGTCTTCACATCACCATTTCCCGCTACAATATTTTTATTGATTCTTGTTGAGTATTGTTTCAGCGTTGATCTACGTTTACATTGTAACTTGCTTCCGCGAAGTGTAGGTGGCGCAACCTGGTCAAGGTGGGATGGTGGAGAAAATGTAGATCATGTAGGCGAACGGGAACGTAAAAGGGTAATGTAAGCGTATATTGCCGTCAAAACAATTAATGACGCTTATGATAGGCAGGTTACATGTATAATCTCTTCATTCAATGCTCATATATTGTTGACGTTCTCCTTATTGCTTTAATGCAATCAACTGAGTGCCTTCGCTCAAAGGTGTAATGGGATACGCGAATTGTAGGAATAAACCGGTACTGCAAGATGGTGGTCAAGACCTTTCACTCAAGTTGACAATATTTTTAGGTAGTAATGAGTGAATAATTGAAATAAGTAGTCTGGCTATATCATCGGCCTTAAGTTATGTTTAATACAATTTATAAAGAAAGTCCATTATAATTAATTATTATAAATAAAATTGAAATGCGACTAATTCTCATAATTAATCAATAAGTGTATAGTAATGAGTAGTGTAATAGTAATAAGTGTATAAATCTATGACATTTATACACTTGAAATTTGCAAGATTGGTCTACCATAACGAAAGATGACAATAGAAAGCCACATTGATGTTAATGTTACTGAGCATACGATATTACGCAGTATAACAAAAAGTTTCAAGTGGGGCAAGCGCCGGTCTTCTGCTTTTTTGTGACTTACACAAATATATATCAGAAATAAAATTAAGTAATATCGGGCTATTTCAATTAGTTAATTATATTTTAATCGCATTCGCATATTATCTATTTTGTTAACAGTTTCATAGTCTGCCTCTCTCTCTCTCCCTCTTTTTTATTTCTGCCTGCGTGTTGGGGTGTGGATGTCAGCCTTTATATATAATTGTTGAGTATTTACCTGAAGAAAGTTGATAAATATAATCAACATTTCAAAGCCACATTTACTTCTATTTCTTACCCATATTTCTCTACTAGTGCAGCAAATTTGATTCATTTTCAGAAATGTTATAAATGGGTTTTCTAATAAAAAATCCCAGCGGCCAATCCCTCTTTAGCGCCACCCTGCTGTGTGGGTAATTTTTGATTATATCTTAAATAACTGCTGTGGGATTGCAAATCTGGATGGGATTTGGGGAGATACCCATTTTTAAATTAAAACATCTTAATTATTGACATTACTACTGTGCGCAACGGTTTTCTCGTTACCGTATATTTTTTCGTATAATATTCTCCAAGACTTTCTTTATTTTGCTTTCCGTAAGACATTTCTACAAATTAGTAAAAAACTTTAAAAATAAGTTAAATTAAATTAGTAAAGTCGTTCTCAATCTCTCTCAGAAGACCAAGGGGAAAAAGGAAATCATTTATTCACATATATATATAACATATATGTACATATATACATTATGTACAAAGCGAAACAAGTTAAAGGGACAAATCGTCGTAAGTTCTGGTGATATTTATCGTAAATAAAATATGGTAACACGTTTTGCTTACAATAAATACGGCGAGTGAGGCTTCCAGGGATATACATACATTATTTAACAGTTTTGTTTTCCATTCAACTGCTTCTACATTATTATAAACTTACTAACGCATCACACTGATTTGTTTTAAGAATAATAAAAATAAGTATCCTCGTCACAGTTTTTGACATGATTTGTACTCTTAGATAACGCCTTTCCAGACAATCTGTGACTGGTATGTTAGGGCGAAGAATAGAGCCAATTGGGCATATGCGAAAGGACTACTCATAACCCACTAAACATAAACTCGGGAAAAAAATTATAAATCTTTTATTCAATTGGATCTTATAACAAATTGAATCAACATATTAAAATGATATCGTTTTAAGAATCACAATTTGATTCAACTCTTAAACTAGGTTTAATATTGACATTAAACAAAACAATCGTAAAGATGTAACTCGCAAACTGTACATGAAAATTATTAAAGTTACTTATTTATCATGCGATTGTACATATTTTTATTGTTCCTTATACTAGGAATTGCTCCATAAACTAAGAATTGCTTCCATGATATTGTAAGAAATAGCTGGTCCGTGCGTCGTTTTGCTCTTCCAAGGTTATCGGGTCTTATAAGCGCCTTAAATAATAACTTCAAAGACCATTTGATTGTGTACTTAGGCAAAATGCATTTAACTAAGTCTCTTCTTAGTCGATTAGGTACTTCATTACTGAAGGTCGTGTCCCTGAAAGGCCTTCATAGCTTTAACTAAGTCAAGAGTAAATAAATCGAAATTACACGAATGAAAAAGTCATAGCTTCATTTCTGTAATAATAAATGTAATAAAATGTACTAGATTAATAAAACAAGAATCCAAGCAATTATCGTGGCTTTTATCTGTAATCACCTTGTTTACTCCTATTGTTCCGCTTTCTTACATGTAGTACATCGTGGTAGAGATTATCTCTTCCAACGGATGGCTTAATTACTAGAATTATGTCATCTGATTCATTTCTATTATTAAATTATCGCCCATGTCTGGTTCTTTTCCAAGCATCCTTTTTGTAAGTAACAGTACGACATATTTATTTACAAAATACGTGTAAATAATTACATTGGCATTGAGTGCGAGAGCTGAATTCTTCAAATGGTATTTAATTGTACATCAAATCAAAGTATTTTTTTAAAGATTGCGTTTGACCATCTTTTTTATCTGAAGTTAAGTGATGACACGGTCTAAGACGTAGCAAGCAAGCCTAGAAGGTACCTATAGACTTCTTTAATCGACTTCGCTTGTCATTCTTGATGACAAAAAAATAGCGCATGTATAGGTACTTATTACCATTTGACTGGTACAAAGGAGACCACATAGTAAAAAAAAAAGTTTATGCTTCATTCCAATAAATTCATCTCTCATTTGTCTTCAGTGCTCTTCTAAATTTCTTTTAAACCCTTACTGAAGGTCCCTTTCTTACTGAAGGTTTAAGTACTATCCAAGGAAGTGCAGGAAATCTTACATTATGTGTAAATGAGTAAGTTGTTAATATTGTTAAAACTCATGCCCATTATGTCTTTATAATATTTAAAACGGGCTTAACGTGAAACTTACGCGTTGTCGATATCACTTAAGCTTATTGGTAATCTGCGTAAGAATAATGTCGATCGCCTTTGTGGCATCACCCATAGAGAACGCCACAACACCGAAATCAACTGCTCTAAAGTTAAATAAATTATTACAGTATTGACGTGGGTCACGCGCTATTACGATGTGTTATTTCGCAACTAATGAACCAGCAATATGAAAAATGATTTCACTTATTCAACTTTCGGTATGTTTATTTCTAAATTATTGAAGTGGAGCGGAAACATTGTTGTTTTCAAGGTCGTGTCACTTTATTAGGCGAGAGATATACAGGCTGGGCCAAAAAGGCGTTCGAATATTCAAAACCACATTGTTCGTGAGGGGCACACGGGAGGGGGCGCGGGTAGTGGGGGTAAGTAGCTTGGTTCACGGAAATTTAGTTGAACAGTATTCTCTTCTTTGATGAAGCTCATTTTCACATAAGTGGATATGTCAACAAGAAAAATAACCGGTACTGAGCTGGAGAAAATCCTAAATTAAATCCTAATTAAATAATCCTACATTAAAACGCCATCTTTGAATTCGCTTTTACAGTTTGGGCGGCTATGCCAGCTGAAGAAATCATCGGACTCTATTTCTTCGAAAATTAGCTAGGTCAGACCGTAACAGTAAATAGTAATCGCTATACAGCAATGTTATGTAACTTTTTATTTCCACAACTGCATACTTTTGAAGCCTACAACAGCATTACATGGTTTCAACAAGATATCCCATAAATCCAACGAGTCTTTAGGAGTTGTAAACGAAATTTTTAGTGGAAAACTGATGTCGCGACTAGGGGACATTCTATGGGCTCCCCGGATCCCAGATCTCACGCCACTGGATTTCTATCTTTAAAGATACACCAAAAGCCGCGTTTTCCAATAAACCGATGACGATTTTTATTATTATTATTATTATTTAGCCTTTTATTTGATTCCAACAACATAACAATGCACAAAATTTACTTAGTCTAAGTTTTCTGTTGCTGGAACCCCATTCCGGGTATAGGCCTCCTCCAGTTTACTCCAAATCTCTCTGTCCCTTGCTTTTGTTTTCCAGTCTTTTCCTGCTGTCGCTATTATTTCGTTGACCCATCTGTTCTTAGGGCGTCCCCTCTTTCTTCTACCAGTAGGTCCATCCCATATTGTTGATTCTAGAGTCCATCTTTTGTCTCTGTATCTTGCTAGGTGCCCTGCCCATCGCCACTTCAGTGTTAGACGGTATTTTAGATCATCTACGAGTTTTGTCTTATTTCTAATGTATTGACTTCTAATTTTATGTGCTCTCCTTATTTTCAGTATGCTTCTTTCCATCGCTCTCCGGCAACCCACTAGTTTAGTTTTTATTTTGGTATTGTATTTGGCACCGATGACGATTGCCCGGACCAAAAACATAATTCGCAAGGAGATGTCTGCTATCTCACGAGCAATGTGCCAGCGAGTTTTCACAAATTTGAAGTGTAGATTCAAGGAGTGTGTACGTCTAGATGGCACAATTCTCAGTGATGTTATTAAAAAAAAATATCATGTGTACACTTTATTGAAAATATAAAATATTTTCCCTACGCTTTGTAGTTTTTTTGTATGGTTTTTGGCAAATCCGCTCAACATAATCGTTGTTGGCCGTTGTCCCACCCTGTAGTTGGTCGTTGCAACTCTTTATTGTTTCCAAGTTTTAGACCCTCGAGGGCCTTGTACGAGTAAAAGTATGATACTACTTATTCGACAGGTCCCAATATTAAACATGGATACTCTAATATATATGATCATTATCTAATATTTAACCTCTAATATATTTCTTGTGTTAATATTAAATGCAAACTATGCAATCAAGCTTTTTATAATTAAACGTCACACCACCACGCTGATTTTTTTTCAGTAATAAATTAGAAAATGAAATCAAATTTTGTTGCATCAGTTATCAGAACGTCTAGTCGAAGAAATGCGTGACCAAAATGCTGGTATTTATCTTGCACAAAGAATAAGCATTGCAATTCAACGTGGCAATGCTGCCAGCATTTTGGGAATTTTACCAACTGGTGGCGGATTGTTAGATTAAGAAGTAGAAGGTTTGTAGAACATTTGTTAATTGTAGTTTATATATATTTAGTCTATTTAATCTAATATAAAATTGTCAGAACTGTTCATATAAATGGTATTTTTAAAAGTATATTAGACTTGTAGTTAGGACTTGCAAAGCCAATCCCAAAATTCAAAATCTATGTTATGAATAACGTCACCTTGTTACTTAAATGCTATATTTTATAATTTCGAATATATTTATTTTATCATTTACGTTTTTGTGTATTTTGTTCTTAGCGTTTCAATGTAGTTTTATTATTATAAAGCTATTTTTTTCTTTCTTTCATTTCGACTCCGGTTCCGACTCTGACTACGACAAATCAAATTTGAAAACTCCGACTTCGACTTCGCTTCCGATAAAACCAGCTCCGTTACATCCCTGGTATAAAGTATTAGTAGGTGTTAATGATATATACATCTGTAAGTATGTACCTACTGAGTAGGGGAGATAGTGTGGGACTGTCAGAGTGAAAATGTTTATGGGAGTAAGTATATGAGTTTGCGTGTTTGTTTGTCATTATATGAATATTCTTGGTTAGCGAATACATTTGTAATATAATAGTCAAGGAATAGTTCATGTCTTACCTTTACTGTTCCGTGTTTGACGTTGTAAATATCAGCAAACTTGCTGTGGGTTCAGGCTATCCTTAGTACTTAGTCAACATTCTAGTTCTAGAGTCATACTATACCTTTCAACACACGTCACTGACCATTGCAGAAGTTCGCAGTTGGCTGCTTGCAAATATAATAATATATAATAAAGGTAGACACGAGAGATTAACTGTGTATCTTCTTGATCGGCAGATTCTCACGAAATGGTGCTAAGGTTCAATAACGCTCCAACTAAGAATTACACCGAGGATGTCGGCTCTAAAACTACAATCAGAATACTCAATTCACAAGTAAGTATATAGTTACAGTGCGTTTAATCTAATAGTTCATATGCATGCATATGTTGGCAGCAATGCAAAATAAGTCTTATCAGCCAATCAGCACTTAGAATTTGCGTGTCGATGATGTTGAAAGACAGGGGAGCCAACATGACGGCTGGGAACTATTGGATGAAACGCTCTTTATCCTTTTCCCGTACTCTACTCACGGATTCCCTCATGTGGCTAGATGTTTCAACAAAAAAGTTAATCATTTAAACTAGCTAAAATTCCTTGTATTGAAAAACCGCGTGTGCAATGTACACTAAAATTTAAATTATTATAACCTCTTACAACGCGATATTAGACGAGTATTATTGAAATGTGGTTTGTTTTAGTCGGCCATAAATAACGTGCTGTCTTATATTAATTAACACTACCCGTATGTAATTAACATCTAAATTAAGTATTGTGGTTCATAAGTGTCATAATAATGTATTTTATTTATTTTATTGGAACCGAATAAAAGCTATCTTATTTAAAACGATTTAAGTTAGTTTGTTTGTATACTAGGATCACTGTCAACATTTGCCAATTCTTAGAGCCTCATGCATCAGTTTATATACATAACGTAACAAAACAAAACCAAATTAATTGTTTATGCGTTTTAACTTTTATTAGGCTCCAAGTCATTTTTAATATATTTATTTTATGTATACTAAATTGGCTTCCATTTCAGGTGGTGGCAAAGCCAGAATTCAAGTTCTTGGAAGATCCATTATATAAAGAAGTCTCTATTCTGATATGGGATCCTTCAAACTACACTTCGACTTTGGATGACTGGTACCATAACCCGGATTATCCACTGTTTCCTGTATACAAAAGGTGATTAGTATACGCATATGGCACATATTTGTAAATATGACAGACATTATATATATACATATATGTATAATTTTACGTGTATTTAAAAATACACTTCATGATATATCAAACCAGGATTATCCACTGTTACCTGCATACAAATTAAAATAGGGCCGAATATGGTATACCATGCCACAAACTATATTACAGTTATGACAAACATATTTCATTTTACGTGTCTTTAAATCTAGTTCATGATATACCAGACTAATATTATAACGCGAAAGTTTGTTGTTTGTTGTCAGTTGTCCTTTGTCGATAGTATGTTTGTTACTCCTTCTTGCTTAAACGGCTACACGAATTTCTATGAAATTTGGAATGAAGATAGCTGATATAACACATAGGTTATTTTTTATCCCGGAAAAAGTATAGTTCCCGTGAGGTATTTGCAGTAGCGAGTAAACGCGTGGGAAGCCGCGGGTCGCAGATAGTGATGAATAAATGATTAGGCGTGAGAACATATCATATTTTACTGTACTATTAGGTTTTAGGATCGTTAGGACGATTACGGCAGATCTGTATTGTCAACAATTGCACTCCATGATGGAAAAGCCAGCCGTTAAACGACCGAGACTGGTCAATAATTATTGCTCTAGCTAGCCCAGTGCTGCTTCGGAACAACGCTGGACCACACACTGCACAACCAGACCTTGGCTAAATTAGAGGAGCTGCTATTGGAATGTCTTCAACACCCGCCGTACTCCCCGGACCTTGCTCCAACAGATTATCACTTCTTCTGGAATTTAGAAGACTTTTGGCAAGGAAAACAATCAATTCTGATTAGGCTGTCAAAACCGCCTTCAAATATTATATTGATTCTTGCTCCACAAGTTTTTCAGCAAAGGAATCAATGACCTACTGATAAAATGGTAAAAGTACAACATATCAATAGCAACATCGATACAAATGGTATACATACTTTGATTGACTAATTAAAAGAATGTAATTTAAAAACCATTATTTCATTGTGTATTTACAAAACATTTACATTAATTGTTCCTTTTAAAATACAATTAATTAAAAAAATATGTAGGTATACATATGTCACTCATACACAAATCGATTTTTATGTTTTTTTTAGAGAACTAATTTATAATCCATGAAAATAATAAAGTAGCTTTTTAAATGAAAAATGAAAATGTTCAAATCAGTACTATACAAATGAAAAAGGTCTGAGGTAAATAAATAATAAAAACAATAGAAAACCTCATTTTTTGACTTCATAAACTTTTTTGTTTCGTTCATAAACGTTTGCTTGCGAAAGCTCATTGGGTTCCTTGTTTTTGTCAAGAAAATATTCCACTGAGATGTTCATAGGAGCATAACCTGTCACATTTAACAATTACATTTATTTGACATTCACTGATATTCATTTCAAGAGTTTTATATAATACGCTATAAGTTCAATTACACTCACGTAAAACTTACAGGTTGTTGGAGCAAAGACCTAGAATAGATGCCCATCTTCTAAACCCAGGGGTTTTGTGGGGACTGTGGTCCGTTCTTCAAGACACATCGACGTACCGTCTGCGAAAGAACCCGCCATCTTCGGGGTTTATCGGTACGTACATATTTTCAATTTTTATATAAGCTAATATTTATTTCACCGTATATATTACTTTAACTTCATAAAATGATGTAGGGTAAAAAAAAACATTAGCGAAAATAGGGCCATTTTACTCGTAAGCATGGCGCATGCAACTGTACAATAATATCGAGCAAAGAAAAAACAAAAAAAAAGAAACAATAAATGACATCGTATCGAAGTAAAATAACTTGTTGAAGTCGGTACCATGATAGTTCAAAAATAAGTATTAACAAAATATTGTGCACATGGTACCGATTTTGACAAGTTATTTCACACTTTTAACCGACTTCAAGAAAAAGGAGGAGGTTCTCAATTCGACCCGTATATTGATGTTTGTCACTTCAGAACTTTCGACTGGGTCACCGATTTTGATGATTCTTTTTTTATTTGAAGCTGTGTACTGTACTTCCAGTGTAGTAGAAAAAGAAGCATTAAAATCCGGTCTCCCAGCCGAAAATACTAAGGTAACATAAACACAACAACAAACATAATAAAACACGGGTTGAATTGAGAACCTCCTCCTTTTTTGGATTCGTTTAAAAAGCGACTTCAACTACATAATGAGAAGAATATTTTCAACATTTCCTAGAAATGTTGAGGTAGAGACATATCTACTGAACCGATGACATTTCTATGGGGCAAATCAAACAATATACTCATTCAAATAGGATCTTATGTGACAGAAATTTGAGGTAAAATAACAAAACAACCGAAATTAGTTAAATAAACATAGATAAACTCTTCCTTTAGTCGGTATTTCCGTAAGTCGGTTAAAATAGGCGTTATACATAAAACAAAGAAATTATTTCTGCTCACTTCTTTTTGTATAGTCGTTCTTTTATGAAAATCTGTATTCATCTTATCTTTTCCAGGACTATGGTTATCTCTCCACCGCTGCCGACGCGTACGTCTTTTTGAATACGTCCCATCGACGCATGCGTCCCGCCGCTGTCACTACTACTTACCACATGACGACATCGCTTGCACGTTCGGATCCTGGCATCCTTTAGCGCAGGAGAAAGCTTTGGCCGAGAGATTAAGGGACAACAGCGATATAGACGTGTTCCAGAGAGGATTTGTAGATATACCCGGGTTTGTGAGTCTAAGTTGTTAGATGTACACATCACGCACACGTCTGTGCGTAATGTATGCTCGTTCACATGTCTATACGTCATGACGTATATAGACTGTATCTGCATATTGAAAACGTCCAATGACGTATGTGTCCCATTGCTACTACTTACCCCGGTGTAAACTCGGAACCTTAGGCTTCACAGATCTTTTTAGAGAAGATAAAGTGATAAATTAACGTTGAAATCTTATAGGAGGGTGATATTGTTATCATCAAATCATTATGTTATATTCAAGCGAAATCTGAAACAAAAATTGTCGATGAACGTGAGAGGGAAACAATCCCTGCTTGTACAAGTAAGTAAGTAAGTAACAAGGTGTACGCTACTTGTAAGTACAATAATTTGCTATATTATGCTTAAGGACTGTGGATTTTGTTAATAAACAAAATAAATATTAAATAAATAAACATCCAGTATACTTCAGTCAATGTTTGAGATATTCATTAATGGCAATGACTGGCTGACTAGATTCTAAATGAATGAGTAACTTCTGAATTTGAATGAATTCTGAATTCGAACATAATTGACATAACAAAATAACACGTAGGTACACATATAATTACAATTCTTAGAAATACTTATAGCTAATCCACGTGGCAATGCTGGCAGCATTTTGGGAACTCTTCCAACTGGTAACGATTTAATAGACTTGTTTATTAATATATAAGTTATAGGTGTAAGTATAAACTATGTTATAAACTATGTTTTATTTAAGGAATTGTACTTTTGTGGTATAAGAGTGCAATTTTTTGTAGGAAATAACACAATAGAACTTAAACACTATGAGAAATACTTTACCAAATAATACGATGCATACTTTTTGCGCTTGTATTTAACTATGTAGGTATGTCATTGGCAGAACAACCATGTCTTCCTTACACATTTGTTTTTTACATAAAGTGATTATGAGTGCACATACAAAGTGCTTTTACATTTGAATTAAAATGTACTACACATAATGATTATGTTTATTATTTTGTATTAACACCGTATTGTAGGTGACAATGGTAGTGATTCTGTTGCATAATCAAACTATCTGAATATAACTGATTATATTCAATAAGAGAGATTTTATACGCTTACGATAAAGTCCAAATTAGTATGACACTTATGAATGGTTATACTAAAATTATATATTTTTTTGAAAATACCCCATTTGAATTTCATCAAAATTGGACAAGCGGTTTTTGAATTACATTCCAATAACTGAAAAGTGCTACTCATACCTCGACGACATTATAGTTGCGGGTGAAAACATCGGTGAACATACACAATAAGAATTGATCCCCGGAGTAGCAAAGGTCACTGAAAAGAGTGAAAAAAATAATTTACCAAAATATGGATAATTACATTTGGACTATCATGGTACCGACTTCAACACTCAAAAGTGTGAAATAACTTGTATTTCACACTTTTGAGTGTTGAAGTCGGTTCCATTTTTTGTTAATTTTTTATGTGAGGCTATCACACGTCATATATTTATGTTTAGTTACCTACTCATTGATTTATATGCTAAACCTTTTTAAAATTATACTCTAAAATTTTTTGAATTATACATTTAGACAGGTACGACTAGGTACCTCGAGATTTTGAATACTAACACGACAATCTCTCCTCGATAGGAATCAGGCTGCTCACCGTGGTTGGTTTAGTCGGTATGGGGCCTTTTTTTTTTTTTTTTTTAACGAGGTTAATCCCTTTACGGACTTCCGCCTGTCATATGGGACACAGACGGCTTCTGTCGGAGTCTGTTTAATGGTCTCACACCAACCCAGCTATAGAATATAGCCGGGCCCCTACCGACTAAACCACCCCGGCGAGCAGACGCAGCCTGTCGGGGAGAGATGGGGAAGTACTTTCCATCCCGCCCCGGCTTAAGGTCCGGTGCCATCAACCGGACCAACGGCAGACGGAGCGGCTTAGCTCAGACCTTCAGCCGCTCCCCGGCACGTAGGGCCATTGAGTCGGTTGGGGCCCATAAACCCAACCGATGACCCTACTACACGGGTGGGGCGAGGAGGCGATCTGCAAATCGCCTTCTCCTCCCTCCCGTGCGCCGACGTCGGAGAGGATCAGCGAGGGCGTCAACCTCTCTGATCCTCTCCGCGGCCTCCTTCTGCGAAATCACGATTTAGTCGGTATGGGGCCTGGGCTATGCTGTTGCATCCCACTAGGTGATAGCAACCTGCGGGGTTGGTTATTCCATAAAACGGACCCCGACATACTCTGTCAGCCTGGGTGGGCGGTCGAAGGCGTAAATGCGGTCTTATTAGACCGTACCTATTGGTACGAATAGGTACAAATAGTTTACATTGCTTCTTTAATCTACAATAGATGTTCCAAACAGGGTCATGGGTTGTTCTTTAGCCACCTTTACTTTATAGAAGTATGGATGTGAATGTAGTTCTGGGTTACAACCCACTGCACATTTATTACCACGACAAAAAACATTAGCATGATCTGATTAATAACACTTCAGTGTGCCTGACTATTTAAATATGCAAATACATGACTATCTTCAGTGGCATCAGTCTCTTCAACTTTTATGTATGGGCAGGAATCAGCACAAAACGGTCTTTGCAGGAAGTGGACATCTGATTTATCATCTACATTTTATGTGATTCAGGTAAGGTCATGTCGGGCATGGCGCGCCCTTGTGGCCGTTGTATTTTTAGCGATTTACTCGTGTACAACTGGCAGCAGTGTTGTTTGAATACTGATGGTGTCGAGCTATTGAACTGATTAGTGATTCAGAGCGGGCGCACGGAATTAGCGCGACGTCCGAGAGGCTGCATGAACGTCCACATCCACGGCAGCTCAAACAGTGACCTTGCATAGTCAACTATTCGGATACGAACAATAATGATTTTATGTTTATTGAACTTGATTGGGCATAAAAATTGTCCTGTCGATGTCCTAGAACGGACGCGGGCCGCTTAGTGCATTGACTTCCAGCGGCGAAACGGCAACGGTTGACCGTCCGCGAATCACGCGTGGTCATCCGTCCGCTTTTTATGTATTGCACGTGTCGAAGGTTTACACTTCCTTCTTCTTTGTAATCTCATTTGTTCATGAAGTTTAAAGGTATCGTAATTCGAAGTTCGTATTTATCTCACGTTTATACCAATTGGCATATAGTTTGAATCGGTACTCACTCACCTACTAAGCTGCTAATTCGAATATCGACGCGAGCGGAACTGGTTTTCCTCATGGACTTTGAGATTGTTTTAGCAGCATGCCATCTCGGTGCTCGGGTCATTGCCTCGCGGAGTTTCGTGGAATAGTGCAATAATGCGGCTGTATAACTTGATGAGCCAACTTACTCACCGATAACTAACTGTACTAACATACTAAGGTATTCTGTAAACACTTGAAGGTTGAAGGTAATGCAGTCAGTGGGTATATTTACTAGGAAGCGCTGGATGCATGCCTATTGCAGCTCCTGGCTGATGTCCAGGCAATAAAGAGATTGGCAGGTACCTGCTCATACAGTGACAGCATAACGACATATATATGTACCGTAGATCTTCTATCGGTGCTTATTGACGTTTTATACATATGAACAAGATCTCTTCCTATTTATGTTAATTACTTGCGAGCTACACGTGTATCTTGTAACATACTTATAAGCTTTTGGCAGCAAAATACAAACACTTTGCACATATACTCATATACACTAACTTAATTATATATGGTACTAGTTGACAGACCAATAGACGTTGTCCTGTCTTAACTATGAATTGGTATAAGTAATAAATAAAAAGAATATACACATTCTTTCAATCGCGCCAACTATCTAACTACTGATAGTTAAGTCTATTAGTAGTTAGATACGTCCCGTAAAGTTAAATAAAAAAGAAATGTCAAAAGCACTAAGACCCAATTGGAAAAATAATATGGAGTTTTCTATAATTTTCTAATTGTCTGCGCAACTTTCTTATTTTTTTTTCATAAGAACCTTCTCCCGACAATAACAAACACAACATAAAGAGATTTAGCGAGATTGTTCACGACATTCATGCGTGATGTCGTGACCAAGGAAAAAAGGTATTCATTTTTATATATAACACAGAAAATAAAAGCGATAGAATGTTTGTTGTTGGCACGATACATGCATTGCAAAATATGGAGAGTGCAGAAAAAATAGCAAAAGTGGTCTCTTCAGGCAAGGCGTTTGACTTCCATCATCGAGCCTCGCTTAACATCACCTAGGGGAGAGGGAATCATATCTCACATTCTTCCCGCAGAAATAGTGTGAATTGCGTGAAGATCGGTTTGATTTATTAGGTATCAGAAATGTATCTCAAAAAAGGTGGTCATACGAACCTCAAAAAATCGCTGGAAGTAATTGATGGATGCCGCCTCCCCACCTCAATTAATTTAGGGGCTGAGAATACCTATGGTTATGGTATTGTTCTGTTGTTATTGATTCTGCCAGTGAAGAGGTTATGTATATTATTTTGCTTCGCAATATTAAAATAAAGCGCTTTATTAAAATAACTAAATACAATATTGCAGCTACTACAATAACATTTGAGCAATCCACTAGCTATTGGTAGCCTATAGATAACTCAAATGTTCCAACCCGCTACCGGCCGGCAGCGTGCCCAGAATGCTAGCAGCATTGCCACGTTGAATTATAATGCTGATGCTTTGAGCCAAATATGTGGCAGCATTTTGGTCACGCGTCACATCGATCAAACGCTCTGATAAATTTTGGAAAATCCGATGAGCTCCAGGTCCCCACCGGCCCAATGTCTCGACCCATGTCTTGCCCAAATGGTTCAAATATGTAACCACTACCTAGGTTAGCATATTTTCGCCGTTTCAATTACTTCGTAATTGAACAAAATGTTGGTTCTAGGAATCGCAACTGAAAACTAAAGTATTTTTTAACAAGGTCTACTATATTAAAATAAGAACACATAGTTTAAAAACTATAAAATATCGATTCCACTACTTATCCTTAGAACATTTTCGATATTTTCTTAACACTAAAGAGAAAGTGTTCCTCTTTAGTGTTAGTTTAGTGTTAGAACCCAATTTGATGAATTGAATGTGACGAATCCTTAAAAATGTATATCTACTCTATCAAATAAAAAATCAATTGATTGATATTGAATTGATAACTTCCTCTTTTTTGGTAGTTGGGTACCAATACAAACAACTCCCGAAAAAAGTCACCCAACATTTATGATGTACGCCGTGACAAAAAATGGTATTTTTTTATTAAATTATTACATTATCGCTTTTTCGGTTACAAAAACTTCATTAGAAATATGCTAATTCATGGCCAGTTGTACAACTTAGTAGAAAGCTCAGGAATAATAAAGCAGTTTAGTATGAAAAACGTGGCGTCTTAAGGCTCTCTTTTACCAAATGTTTAGGTATTTTACGCGCGTTAGAGCAGGACAGTAGCGGAAGCGGCGCGTCGCAGCGCACCGCGCCGCCGGCCTCGCGCCGTACGCACGCACGGCTCCAAGAGAGAGTAATATTTAACGCCTGGTAACAAGCTGTTGGCAAAATATAGCTCTACATATTTTGGTAGGCGCTAATGAACATCTGAGTGGCTTTAAACATAGTCTGTGTAGACTAGCTGATCCCCTCGTGGCTTCTTGTATGGCCTAATATGTATCCCGATTTTACTTCTTCAAAAGCACCATTTGACTGTAACTAAGTTAATGTCTAAACGGAACATTATCGAAGAAAGAAATCTCCGAACACTAGTGCTTTGTATTACTCTAATTTAAAATACATACTAGTACTGTACATGTGTTGCATAAGTAAGGTTTATCGAACCAAAATATACCTAAATAAGTTCTACATTCAATAAATTTGTGTCATGTATAGGTACACTATAAAATCATATCTTCTATACCATAAAATATTGTTTTTCATAAGTCTTTCTAAATTTCAACGTAATATGCTACTATAGGTTGAGGAGAAGACGTCACAGACTAAAGACTAGCAGTTCCGTGGTTCAAATCCCATGGTGGTGTATAGATCTAGCGTTTGACCACTATCTCGTTTTATGTCATTATCATCAAAATTATTTTTTCTTCTAATCATACTCAAATCCCCGCACTAGAATTTCCTGTGGCGCGGGAGGCATAGACACACATACATTCAAGACCCGAAACAAACACGTACACTCATCACACAAATGTTTGCCCCTGCCAGGATTCGAACCTAGGTTCCCAAAAACACAAAATTCATATCACTGACCACTGAGCCACGGTAAACGTCAATCAGCCATAATAGATAATATACATAAATATATAATAGATCGCCACAGGGACCGGTGGAAAGCGGCATGCATCCAGAGCCCTTTCTGCGATCTTGGTCATGTCGCCTGTCCACCTTGTGGTGGATATCCAATGCTGCACTTGCCTATTCGTGGTCTCCACTCGAGAACCTTTCGACCCCAGCGGCCATCGGTTATTAGAGATATTTGCCTGCCCACTGCCACTTCAACTTGCTGATCCACTGGGCTATGTCGTTGACTTCAGTTCTTCTAGGGATCACCTCATTTATGATTTGGTCTCGTAAATAAGCCCCGAGAATAAAAATACAAAATATTTTTATTGACATATATATTACATTCAGTTTCTTGAGTCCATAGAATAGCCCTTTATAGTCGATGAGCCATAACTACTTACAAAATTTCACCCAAATCCGTTTTACCCGCCTGGTGATAACAACGGTGATGATGGTGATGATAAAAATAAGCCTATGTGTTAATCCAGGGTAAAGGCTATTTGCGTTTCAAATTTCATACAAATCCGTCGTGGTGATGAATGATAACGTTGATGTTGATGAAAGTAGCATATGTGTCACTCCCGGACCTGAAGTATCTACTTACACAATTTCACCCAAATCCGTTTTTTGGTCCGATGATGAAAAACGATGATGATGATGATGATAAAACTTGCCACCAAACCCCAAAACGTTCAAAAAGTACTTCGGCGGTATTGGGGATAGAACTCGGGGCCAGCGGTATTACAAGCAGAGCTCTGCCCGCTACGCCACGAACCTATTAGCCGAACCTTCGAATTTCTTAATTCGTTGCTTCGGACTGACTGATTATTTGACGTGACGTTTATTTGTTTTCTATGACGATGATATGGCCGTCACAATATTGAAAAGTGGACTGTAATGACGATTACTTACGTTTTTTGTTACGTATGCAGATTTATGGCTGTAAACGCAGTCGGATAAAAAAACAATAAATACTGTGTTTTGAATTTATTCATCGAATCAAAAACGACCAAGTGACAGAGATTTGATTTCACCAAATAAGCAGCAGTGGACGTTTATGGCTGAGATGATGATGATGATGAAATGAGTGAAATATTTATGTGGCCGAAAACTCAAAAGTTGCGATATTGCCGGTACGCATGGCCCCAAAGATGTTTTACTATACCTCATATAAACATATAATATCATTGCATGGCCCTCATCAACAAAACGCGACTCTGCCGTTTTTACCTACGAGTTTACATCATAGTCATAATGTCATTAATCAGGGTTACAGGTTTATTTATTATTTGTCAACGTAAGAGTCAAATAAAGTTACCGTATAAGCAACTACAAAAGTGACTGTTTGGGTGTGCGGTTGGCTGTAGTTGTATCTAGTCCAGTTGTTCGTTACGTAAGCCTAATACTATCATAATAAAATATAATTAAAGCAGTACTATTTTTAATTAGCGTTCACATGTAGGTATTCAAACTCAAAAAGAGCGGTGTTTCCATGTGACAGAAAGAGGTATTTATAGGTTTCGAAATAAGCCTTGCGAATAACAATAAATTTGCTCAAAGCGGTAAGGACACCAATTCTTCCACCAGTGTTTTTATATTTACGATTTCATTTTGTTTTCTTTTTTTGTGTTCAATAAAGTGTTTTTGATTGATTAATAAATTGCATTGACGCTCGATAGTTTATAGATGCACTTGACAACTATGTTATCTGACCCGATGGTCAGTGACGATGTGGTCTTTAGTGTAATCAAACTAAACCTAGATGTTCAATGGATATCAAGGAATACGACCTGCACACGCTGTGTCTTTGGTGACAAGAGCCGGGACAAACATCAATGCTCATCACATATAACAAACAAAAAAAAAGGAAAAGATACAGCTGCATTGAGAACTACCTTTTTTTAAATATTTAGAGAGAAAGTGAAAAAGAATGACGAGTAACGAGTGGGGACTAGATAATACATGTTACTACACACTGTAGTACTAATACATTATCAAGTTCAGTTGTTATTTTGTCGCAAGTTTGTGATTGAGTGATTTATCCACGAATTTCACACGAGTTGTCACAAAAGTTTTTAACCTTTTGATTATTCAAATGACTACTTTTCAGTACGCCAACTAAATGACAAGCCTAGCCGGTGGGAGCATCGGCTGTCAAACTGACGGACGCTGGTTTTTTTTAAATCACACTCAGACCCCCGCACTAGGATTCCCTGTATCGCGGGAGGCATGGCCACACATAATTACAGCACACAAACATCCAAGACCCGAAACAAACATCTACACTCATCGCACAAATGTTTGCTCCTGCCGGGATTCGAACCCAGGGTCCCGGAGACACAGAAGTCATGTCAAGACACTAACCACTGCGCCACGGCGACCGTCTACCTCTACGTTGAACCTCAAAAACGCGAATGGCTTTTGTGAAGGCAACACCGACATCAAATTTCCAGGATGGTGGTAGGGTACTTTCAAGTGCCTGTCTGGCTCGCTTTCACCCACAAGTTCGAAGAACTCTCAAAAAACGCATAGTGTGTTCATGCAGCAGGCCTTGTAAACATTTTTGGTCTAACGTGATTATACATTCGATCACATCGTCACTGTCCAAGTGAGATAACTTTGTCAAACGCTAGATTATAAAGTATAAAAATATGGTCACTGATGAGCACTATTCACAACAGGCTAATCAATATAATAAAAAGTTGTATCATACACCTTCGTACAAAACGTAGGTAAATATTCATATATTATTTATTGTATCTATTTTATAAATGTATCATATTGTTGCTCACACAAGCAATCAGGCGCTACTCGGCTAACGATTGCTCGATTGTGTGTTCTATCAGGCGTAAGCAAGGTACATAATAAATGTTCTCTCTATAGGGATACAACAGGAGCTATCTATACTACATGAGCGCTCTTTCTTTAGACAGATATGTTAGAGCCCCTTGTATTCAGATGTTAAAATAATAATATTAGGAGGCAGAGCGATGCAAGCACAGGTCCGACGTTGACAGTGGTCACGGGAGGAATGCGCGGGTGGAGAGCAGCGCGGATAAGCCAGCTGAGATCACGTGATCCCGCGCGGCACTAAGAATTTAACGAAATAAATTCATATAAAATCAACAGAAATGAATATTGAAAAAAAAATCTTGATTGTTCCTAGATAATGCCATTATCTATCAAACAAAGTAAGGTTCATATGAATGTTGTTATTATTTTGTAAGATATACGTGTTTTAATTTTTGAAAAGCATATTTTTCAAAAATTAAAACTATCGAGAAAACTTTACTTAACCGGATTTTGAATCCTGACTGTTCCTTTATGCTGAACCAAAGATACTAAAACTGAAAAAACCAAAGCTCTGTCTTCTACACATGGTTTAAAATACATTTTTAAAAATAGCGGTTTCTCTACTCACAGCGCCTTAACTTTGTGACTAGAATCTAACCGCATGACTGTCAGGCTATTATTTGAGGCCTTCAGCTTCGGATAGTTTACCAATAGGGATGTTGACTAATTTTAGGAATTGCTTTTATTTTATAGATATTCTTCTATATAAACACGAAAATATAATTTTACGTAAAAATGAGACTAATTTAAACAAGAAAATACGTAAATAAAGATAGGTTTTAAAATGTTCTCTGAAACGCTCCAAACTGTCATGTGACTATGACTACGCCATAGACCTATGTTCATGTCATGCGTTTTGTTAAATTATCAGGAGATACGGTTTACCGGTAATGATTGTACCTTTGTTATGGTAGATAAATCAGTATGTTGCCCGGTTAGTGACGTCACGTACTCGATTTGTGTCACGTGGTACTGGGTGATAACCAGGGGGGTAACTCCATAAGCCTAGTAATTAAGATGTATCGTGATTAAGTTTAGATCATAAGTATATGGAAAAAAAAAACACTGAAAAAATTATTTCCCTTGTCACTCAGCTACAGTAGTCGCGGGCCGGGCCTCAGCGCCCGGACAAAATAAATAAATCAGGAGGTTGGTGCTACGTGATACTGAGTGATGTAAAGCTCAATTTAAATAATTTATTTCATTTATGACGTATAGTTAGGCTATTAGTGTAGTTTGGTTAGTAAGGTACTTCCTTTAAAAAGTTTAAAGTTAGTTCCGCCTAGCATGATGACCTCAAATGAACCATAAAACTCTTCAAATAATTAGGTTATAAAATGATCATTTTAGGTTTTTTTAAATTGTTATTAATGTGTAAAACATAACCTACAAAAAGCAAACATAACATAAGCATTAGACAATAGACAATATTTTTTATTACTAGAAAAATTATACTTAGTTATAACATATAATAGTATCGGTAATTACATTGTGGCAATCACCATTACATTAACAAACGAATGGGCCCCAAAACTAGGCAAGGCCTATATTTTGGGACCATAACATAACCTAACATAAGCATTCATCAGTTTTTGTGGACCAGTGCAAGCGGGATATACAACTGTATCTATAATTATATTTCAGGAGCAAATGGTGAGGACTCGGCGTAAACGATATACTATTGTAGTAAACGTTGAACTGATATAGAGGTGAATGACACTATCGCACTAATATTATAAATGTAAAAGTTTGGATGGATGGATGTTTGTTTCTCAATCACTCCAGAACGGCTCAAAGAATCTGGATGGAATTTGGCACAGAGTTAGATTCTAGTCTGGAATAGCACATAGGCTACTTTTTATCCCGGTTAAATCTATGATTGCCGTGGAATAATAGTTGATGTAGCGGGAAAACTGTAATGCACGCGGGTGAAACCGCGGGGCGCAATAAGTAATATATATTCTATACATATGCATGGACACTGTAGTAATTTTTACTTATCTTTAGATTTTGCTGCGGAAATAACATAAATTATAATAAAGTATGTAACTAGTAGGTATGTTGCATTTACTCAGCTTGCCCGCCCTTGGATGTATGTCAAGGTTTACATGCTCTGTGCCAAAGCAGTTTATTATAAAATTATAGATAAGTTATCGCCTGTAGTGTTGTGGTCCTCAAATTTGTATGTTTTGACTCTGAAATGTTTAGAATTGATCCCACTAAAATCCCACTAATATTATAAATGTGAAAGTTTGGATGGAGGATGGATGAATGTTTGTTACTCAATTACGCCAGAACGGCTGAATGGATTTGGATAAAATTTGGTATGTAGATACTTCAGGTCCCGGAATAGCACATAGGCTATTTTTCATCATCATTATCAATCATCACCAAATTTTTTTTTTACCAAAAATTGGAACCGGCTTCAACACTCAATAGTGTGAAACAACTTGTCGAAATCGGTACCATGATAGTTCACAAAAGTAACTATCATCACAATATTGTACAGTAAAAAATATTTTTTCACACTTTTCAGTGACCTTTTTTTCACGGGATCAATTGTCATTGTGTATATTCTCCGATCTCTTCAACCGCAACTATGATATCGTTGAGGGATGCGAAGCACTTTTCAGTTATTGGAGAGTAACTCAAAAACCGTTTGTCTTATTTTGATGAAATTCAAATGGGACCACCACGGAAGTATACACTATTACACAAAAAAAAACATCAAAATCGATTCATAAACGACGAAGTTATCCGCGAACCCACATAAAAAAAAACATAAATACGGTCGAGTTCGACTGAGTAACCTCCTTTTTTGAAGTCGGTTAAAAATACACGTTTATCGTTCCCGTTTCTAAAGTCAACTCCTAATTCTGGTGTGATTTTCACTAAATCCTAGGGTGTAAATTAATCTAGGTAGGTATATGTCGCGCGTTTACTAGGCTTATATAGAGGAGTATATAAGTTCGATGGGTCAAACCTTGTTTGTCAGATCTGTGGTTCTAACAAATCATACCTTATACCGTAAAACTATTGGACACCGCGAACCTCGAACCTCGTTTAGGCGATAGCCCAAGCCGAGGTCCGAACCCCTGAGGTGCCCTTGCGCTAGTCGCACCCCCCCCTCACCCCAACCCAAAATCGGCTGAGTGCCCTCTGCACTCGCCAAAAGTCCGGCGAAGCCGTTAATACCCCATGTGGTAAACAGCATCAAGTCATTTCTAAAATAAATAAGGACACCGCGAAAAAAAGACACTTAGAAAAGCTCCGTCTCAGTGTGTCAATTGATGTAACAATTGACACAGTGCAAATAAACAAATGAAAATTAACAATTCCTAGCTGTAACCGATACAAATATGAATTTCTCCGTCAAGTGAGTATATATTACGCACTTCTGCATATGGCGAGTATATATGTGCGGAAATTATAAACTTAGGAATTATCTGATGCGTCATCCAAATTAAAGTCTGCATATGGAAATCAAATGAGTATATGAATAAAATTACTTATTCATAACCTCATTTGGAAATCAATTACAATGCTAATGCACCTATTTGGATGACGGGTTAGTGCACTTCGTTATTATTGTCTACCCTCTCTCTCTCTCCATCCGAAAAATAAAAATCACATTAAATTCAATATTTGTACCTACTTGGCACCTCGTGAAATAGGGATTGTTCTTCAAAGATTTGACTTCTCTATTTGTAACTCGCCGTACACATGGTCAGACACAAGTCTACAGTGGTACATCTATCACACACAGCTAAATAACAGCAGCCAGTTAAGAGGGGTATTACAAAAATATGCGTTTTAGCATGCAAGTAAATGCAAATGGTTTTATGTTAGGATTGGAAAGAGCTTTGGTCGATAAAAGGTGATATGTGTGGTGTGAAATTATATATTTGCTATTGTTTGTAAAATCTTTCAGCCTGGATAATGTTTATTTTATCATTTACAGAAAAATGCAGATATTCAAGGAAACAGGATAATTAGTTTACCCCTGTTGTTTGCCCCTGCCGGGATTCGAACCCAGGGTCCCGGAAGTCATGTCACTGACACGTCCCGGAAGTCATGTCACTGACACTGACCACTGCGCCACGGCGACCGTCGTGTGGAATCTTTATGGGAGAATATGGAACTTTCGAATAATATACCAACAATTACGTATATTATTACGCAGTCCAAAACGATATTCTCTGCAGGGGACATTCCGCGCTGATATAGTTTACGTAATTACTTATTTATATGCGAGACTTATAGCGTTGTAATTGTCTGTACCACGGGCAGCTTTACGGGTATTAGTCATCGTAACTAAATCTGGTTATATACGTTATAGATCTAGAGTTTGGCCACTATTTCACTTGATGGTAAATGTTCGTGACCACACGAACATTTACCATCAAGTGAAATAGTATCAAGACCTGAAATGTTGACTGCTGCCCGAACTCACCGTGTGTTTGGTGATAGTTCTCTAAACTTAAGAAGGGCCTCCATATAAATGGATCCACCACCGTGTGGTATTACGATATTTGCGCTACTTTTATAGGTGAATGAATGGCGATAGACACACTAAAATATTGTTTTCTTAGAAACGGAAGTATGAGGGTCAGTGGAACCGTACCATTAGGTAGCAAATTGGGTTGACTTATGGTATGAATCATAGTATGGGATTAATAGCCTGCCGACCTTATTGCATCTATTGACGCAAGAAGGTACAGTGTACTAATGAAAATAATGCCCATATGGGAAGGATTTGGTCACTATAGTCATTTATTTCTTCTTAATGAAAAACCGCAATTATTGAATTATATTAATTGGTGAGTATACGTTTATTAATATTTGCTGGGATTTCCTGTGGGGATATATCGTTTCACGATTTCTGTATTAACTTATACACTGTCGGAAACAGAGTGTTTATATGAAAATAATTATCTAAAATACATAAGACAAGTACTGATAGAACAGCTGATTTGATTAGAATGATTTTTAAATCACTCAGTCCTCTGTGGTCTGCAAACTTTTTATTATTAAGTTCTATACTAAATTAGACATTTTCAGGGTGCATCTAGGAGAAAAGGGTGATACTTAATTATTTGATTCAGTAATTTTTAAAATATACCTATATATGTTTTACTCTAAAATATAGTGTTTCCGGAACATAAGAGCACAGACGATGAAAATGTTGAGTAATCACACTAATATTATAAATGCGAAAATTTGTGTGTATGTATGTGTGTTTAATACATCTTGCATCTTCACGCCTTAACGGCACAATAGATTTGAGTAAAATTCAGAATGTCAGGTACATATTCTTATAATCTAGATTAACACATAGACTACTTTTATCACAATAAAAATACTTTTTCTCTGGGCAACAACAAAAACCTAAATAAATGTGAGACTAACTCTGTCTATATGATACGTTTTCACGTCATATAGACAGAGTTAGTCTCACATTAAAAAAAAAGTGTTTATTTGTTTTTCACGCCTAAACCACTGAACCAATTTTGATGGATTTTGGTATAAAAATAGATTGAAACTTGAAATTTTTTAAAAAAGTACATAGGCTACTTTTAGTTCCGTAAAAAGTGTAGTTCTCATAGAATAGGTAACTGCCCAAGCGGGAAAACCGATGTCCACGCGGCGCAGCTATTCTTTTTTTTTTTTTTTTATTCACCAATGGCAGGCGTTTGACCACTATTATTTATATTATATTTTATTCGTCGATAAAGGCACTCACACTTATAGCACTCATCGCTCTCCTGGAAACCAACCCAA
This sequence comes from Apeira syringaria, assembly GCA_934044485.1. Taxonomy (NCBI): domain Eukaryota; kingdom Metazoa; phylum Arthropoda; class Insecta; order Lepidoptera; family Geometridae; genus Apeira; species Apeira syringaria. The sequence continues at coordinate 15,923,707 of OW203658.1, forward strand.
TATGCGATTTTTTGCTGATGGATAGCAGGTTATTTTGGACGAGTGTTTGAAATTCTGTGAGTTTCTGTAAGTTGAAATTCGGTTCCTACATAATTATATTTTCTGTGTTTTATTTCCTTAGTTTTAATGGTTGCACTCTTTTAAAAAGTATTAATTATGTTATTTTGTGTTGTGATGAAATTAACTAATGTAATTGGCGAAAACTGTTTTAATTAATCCAATTAATAAATTAATAAATAGCACTTTGCGATAGTAGTATCAAGTAGATCCTTCTAACACATGGCTGTACTAAATAATAGAATGGCATTGGACATCATAATATCCAATCAGGTTCTAGCTGTAGGTTGTTCATTTTAAAATTAAGTAATTTTTAATTAAAACGGAGTTTTTTGTTTAATTCAAAATGGCGGAGTTCTGAGGATAACCATTAAAACACTGAATTCACAATTTCTTCCTTTTTTAAGTTGGTTTGATAATATAAGAATGAGTAGAGAATGCGTAAATGTAAAGATACCATTAACATAAAATATATTATAGCGATAACACAAGCAAGTTGTGATGAAGAACTAGGAGACATTGTCAATACATGGTCGGCTCTACGATAAAGTTTTTTAAAAGCAACTGCGTTTCCTTTTCAGTCATTAGTGTATCATGACCTAAAAGATCTGTAAGTCAAACAATAATAAAATATTTATTCATAAAGTCTGACTCATCTCACTTAGACCTAAGCCATTTGAGCGTGAGTCATGACTGCTCTTCCTGTCCGGATTATAATATCTGGTCCCAGATATCTCAATTGGGCATGTCACATCCTAGAATTGGTCTTGCCTTACCATACATAGTCACGTTTATATCATCATAAATATGTGCTCCAATTTTAGCATTAATAAATTTATTTCTTGTGCACTCTATGTCTATGTTAGAAATGACTAAATGCTGTTTACCACATGGGGTATTTACGGCGTCACCGGACTATTGCCGAGTGCAGAGGGCACTCAGCCGATTATGGGTTGGGATGAGGGGGGAGCGACCAGCGCAAGGGCACCTCAAGGGTTCGGACCTCGGATTCTTGTGCACTAATGAATTATGAATCTATATGTACCGACAAGGTGGAGAGGCGACCCGACTAATATCGCAAGCAAGGGCTGGATGTGGGCCGCTTCCAATCTGTTCTATCTGTCAACGTGTGTGGACGTCTTATGGCTGAGATGATGATGTACTATATTCAGCGAATATTTATATTTTATTTGCTGTTTCAAACAGGCATTGTCCATACTTACACGAAAATAAAGTTATATGTATTTTTGTGTATGTGTGTATGTGCGAATGTATGTTGTGTGCATGTGTGTTTGTTACTCGCCGAAAAGGCTTAAAGGAAAATCGGTATATAGGTACCTACCATATAACCTGGATTAATACATAGCCACTTTTTATCGCAAGAAGTTCTTTAGAAGTTTTCATATGTATACGAGAAGTTCTTCTATGTACATAAAAATCTAACAATAAAAACGTGAAAGTAACTCTGTATGTCTCTTACGTTTTAACCCCTACAAGATAACTGCAATAACGCGAAAACTGTAGTCCACGCATGTGAACCCCTGAGACGCAGCTAGTAGATAGTAAACGGACAATTTGAACAAGTAATCTCTTCTTTATCCTGGCTTTTAATCCCATTTCATTTGGGGTCAGCCCTCCTAGTAATCTTGCGCCACACCAAACGGTTGTGGGTTGTCTCTTCATTTGCATTTATGCGTTTCATGTCATTATTGACTGTGTGTAGCCAGGTCAATGGTGGTCGCCCTCGGCCTTTTCTGTGCTCCTCCATGCTCAGCACTCTCTTAGTTACATGATTATCACCTCGTCTCATCACATGTCCTTACCATCGCTGGCGTTTTTCTCTAACCTTGTCTTGTATCTGGGCAACTTTAAAAATGCCACGGATATATTCATTTCGTATTTTATCCGACCTAGAGACACCACCTGCTCAGCGAAGCATCTTCATCTCCGTAACGTGGATCCTCTGTTCATCACACTTTTTAGTAGACCAGCACTAAGATCCGTAGAGAAGAGCTGGTCTTACTGCTCTTTTGTATACATTGCCCTTGATTTCTTTCGGCATACTAGAGTCGCATGGGATACCAGACAATTTGAACAAGTAATCGCAATGCAAATTTATTCATATCCAGAAAACAGCTCTAACAAATTTTGATGATGTTTTGTAATTCTAAACAGATTATCTTAACAAGTATAACATAACTATATTTGAAGCTACCAGACTACCACTAACCAGAATTAACGCATATCTGTAACGTGCTTCCTTTGGTAACGTGAAAATATATAATCCCGTCAGTGCAAGACGGGAAGTTACGACGAAGATACGGCACTCAGGGTCCTGGTAAAGGCTTCAGGAAGAACCCGAAATAATTGTCGATCGTGATATCGATATCACGTAAGAGTCACGTTTAAAAGAACTACCCTTATAAACAGTATAAAATATAGAATCCCTATAGTATTACGGGTTAAGGATATATTCCAAATGGTATTTTGCACCTATCAACAAGTTCTTGTTGTTTCACGATCGTTTACAAAGCGTATCGCTTAAATTATGGTCAAACCTTTATCTGGATACTGAATCCAGAGTTATCTGCAAATGCCAATTGCATTTTCTTTTCTATTGTTTGATTATAAAGAAGCTCTCAAATTGAAAATTCTCCATTTTTATAAGTTAGAAGCAACGACTTCAGTAAAGGTTAGGACGACAGCTCTGTCAGCAAGTTCTAGTACCTAGTGACGTGCAGAATAATTATTAATAATGCTAGCCCATTTATACGGATTTCCCGTCTCAGTATTTCATACGGTAATTGGTTCGCTATGCATGTACTTAAATCCTTAGCTTCTAAGTAGTGATAGCCGTCAATTAAGAAACTATAAGATTTTAATTGGGGCGTCGCGTCGTGGTCGCATGACTCACTTTATCTAGAAGTAGGTTGAGTACGTCTACCCGTGGTTTTGAAACACGTGTTATGACTATCACACGTATTTTTTACTTAGTTATTTTTGTATTTCCAGATGCCCCTGAAGATAAAACAACTAAAAAGATCGCCTCATAGATAGCGGTTCTCAAAATATGGTTGTTTACTTTAGCTACATCTATCAGCTATGGAGTCGCATGTGCTTTGTTTTGCCCTTTATATTTTAACTATCTACCGTACCGTATATACCTTAATTACTCATAAGATACCTTTTCCCCGTTAGAACACACAGTAAACTTATTTAAGTAACTATATTACTTTATTTGATATTAATGAACAACACGCACTTAGCCAAAAATAAAAATGCTTATCGCACAAAAAGAGAAATTATGTATATCCTTATATGGCACAATTTATGTGCTTGGATATCTCTTTATTGTCCTAATTTATCAAATACTAATAACTAATTACAACACTGCAGCTACTACAATAACATTTGAGCAATCCCCTAGCCATTGGCAGCCTATAGATAACTCAAATTCTGTAACCCGCTACTAGTTGGCAGCGTGCTCAGAATGCTAGAAGCATTGCCACGTCGAATTGCAAAATTAAAATTTAAAAATTGTCCTAATGAAAGTAACACACTGCATCACTCGGCTCCCTAACGTTTTATTGAGATAAAACTATAATTTTGTTATTGGTGTCACAAATTTACGTTACTTTTATTATAGTCATTGTAATGTAACAAACAGATTAGGACTCACGTGGTAAACACTGGAAAATTACTCTCCGACCAGTTTGGAACATATTTGCAGTTCTTTGTCTAGGAGTTATGATCGTGCCAGGCGGCGAGCAATAATATAGTATAGTTATATTATATTGTATCTATATATAATATTATAATTTTACTATAGTAGGTGTAGGTAAAAGATAAACTATAGTATATCTTGCACCGTTGTGATATAATGGCATATCTTTCTTTTTAAGTAAAAATAACATACTATCGCCTGCAGGACACCACAGGTTTATAACAAACAGACCAGCTTCTTCGACGACTCTATTCGTGGGAGTTACAGAAATAGAGAGGTATCTAATTATGCGAAGATTTTTATAGCATTATGAAATAATTTCCGTGAACATAATGCGCTTTTGCCACGACTTGTAAAAAGCGAGGCTGGAAAGAAACTTTGTCAGAAGTGGTACGTCATAATAATGTCATAATAACGTCAACTGACAACTTAAACAAACAGGAAGCTGTCTGATGTATGTTTGATCTTAGCCCCTGAATATTTTTATATGTCCTTATTGTTTCCTCCATGTATACGTAATAAATACTGTAAGTATTTATTAATAAACTGTATTACGCAATCGACTGATCGCTTGCACAGTCACATCTTCCTGGTATATCTATTGTTTGTTCTCCATCCAAAAGTTGTATGGAAGAGATTTCTCTAAAGGATAAGACCGCCTATTATAAATCATCATCATCATCAACCATAGAACGTCCACTCCTGAACATACGCCTTCCCTGATCTTTACTAGGACTGGTTGGAAGCGGCGTGCATCCAGCCTTTTCCTGCGATTTTAGTCAGGTCGCCCACTACCACTTCGAGTCCCCTCAGAAACTTTCAATGTTGTCCAAATTTTATACTGCGCTCGCCAACCCGCTTGCCAAGCGTGGCGACTATTGGCAACCCATGATGAGACAACTAACGTCCAGGCCCCCAGTCCCCAGCAGCTCCGCTATTGCTGGCTACGGTAGCGGCCAGTGTAACGGTGGAGCAGGGGGTGCTAAGAATCCCCGGCAGATGCACGGCTACCACTCCCTCAATAAATGACCTCTGGCCCTGGTCACACACAACGTAAGGAATTTGTTGGCAGACGAGAAGATCGTCGAGCTAGAAGAAGAAATGAGTAAGTTACACTGGGATATCCTAGGGTTATGTGAAGTCCGTAGAGAGAATGCACCTTAAGTCCGTTAACTTATTCTACTACCGGGAAGGCGACCAAAAGTCCCAAGGTGGTGTCGGATTTCTCGTTCGCAAGTGATGGCGTTTCGAGCAGGGTGGCATACCTAATGCTCAAAATATCAAGCAGGTATTCGTTGAACGTCATTGCAGGTATATACACCAACCTTAAAACTCGGAACCGATGAGGAGGTAGAGGCTATGTATAGAGGACATGGCCGCAAGTTTTTAAGAAACAATTACTATTAATTAGTATAGGCTTAGTACACTGCTGGTTTGGTATAAAAACTGCTCAAGTGAGAAACATTGCAAAGTCCATTAGAAAATGTATATTAGAACAAAAAAATTTCGTACGTAACAACTATTTTTGTTCGTTGCAAACTTAGCAATTGCATTTGTCCAGAAGTATTTACTTACAACAAAAGGAACTTTCTCGGCGTCGTAAATTGTATGGTATACGTCGATACCTATTGCCTATTGCAACAAAAAAGCCAGAAACACTTAGGATCTCTGTAAATAGTAAAAATATTAGCCAATCGAGCCACTTTTAGCAGCCCGATATTGAAGGAAGCGCGTGCGCATATTATTGTAAACACCCACTTTGCTCGCACTTTTAGACGAACCAACGATTCTTGAAATAGAGAAACCATCGATAGGTTTTGATTATTTCATGATCAATTTGTTCATAATAATATTAAGATACTACTTTGATACTTTATTTTGAAATAGATACATTTTGGGTAGATACTGCATTTTGTAACATAATTTTTTAAATGAAATCAAAAGGGGGGCACGCCATTTTTTTACGTTTAAGTTTTGCAATAAACAAATATTTTCTATTAAATTTTAATGATACAAATCTAAAAGTAATCATAAAAGATTTTTTTAAATCGGTTGACAAATGACATACCTAGTTCTGAGGAAGCACATGTGAAACATAAAATTAAAAAAGGTACAGACGAATAAAGATAGAACCTTCGTATTTATAAGTTGCAATTTGTTTTTAAATTTATGAGTTTTCATTCACACCTTCATTTCCTATTCAACCCTTCAGGAGATGAAACCTTCTTTAAAATTGTTTTTAATTTCTTATTCTTTTTATTTTGAATTTATTACTATCTTTTTGGCCAAAAAAATCGAATACAAGCAACTGAGTCGCAAAATAAATTAAAATGTGTTATTGTAAGCTTTATACAGATAATTTACGCTGTACCTAGGTAAACGATATAATACGCAGTAGAATCAGGTGCAAGGGTAGGTACTAATAGGTCCCACTACGATAATAATCTATAGCCATTCTATGTTTGTGCAGTCCACACTTATGTCGTAATTTCACTTCAACAACAATAAATAACAGTTTACACGTGCCCCAAGAAAAAAAAGTGTCGCAGTGGACGATTAACAGTTTATGTTAAGTAAATAATTGCTCTGGAAACTCTTTGATTGGTCGTGGATGCGTGCAATTTAAAATGACTTTTTTTTATTTACTTTAGGTATATGTACCTAAGCTATTCTTAATACTTGTCTAGAATAAAATTATTGTTTTATAATATTTAGAAATTGAAAGACGATGGTTTTTGAAGAAGACTGGCAATTTGGCCGCGAGGTTCTTCGATCATCGAGTGGTTTCTACACCAAAAATAGATAACGTGTAAAAATGCCCACAAAACATGATGCTTAATGAAGTCCATTATGTGTTGTGACAACATGAGAATCTTCACGAAACGCGTCAAGTCTTTCTATGAGTCAGAATCTCTTTCTCTCTAGTTTTGTAATTTTGTCTTTATGTCCCTTGACATAAAGACTATAACATAGAACTATACATAGAATGGCAGCGTAAATTATCTGTATAAAGCTTACAATAACACATTTTAATTTATTTTGCGACACAATTGCTTCTACTAGATTTTTTTGCCCAAAAAGATAGTAGGTAATAAATTTAAATAAAAAATTATCTTATAGTATGACTTCCTGAACCTCGGATCCCTAGAATTATTTAAGCTGAGGGCAATAATAAGCACAGTATATTTAATATTTAACTGTGCCTCTAATTGACCATGGACAAAATCTTTATTTGACTATTGTATATTTTTAATTTGGCTACTATTTTTTCTTTTGTTTTTAATTTATTAAGTCGAATTATGCAATTTCACGTGTCGGTAAACGTCAAAATAGAAGAACGACAAACCAAAATAAAAAACCATAAATTTACTCTATTTTCGTGAGATAAATTTCATTTCATTTCATTTCAATAATAACAATAGAAATATGGAAAGCTTTACGGACAGAATAAATACACAAGTATGTAAATTAAGCTAGTATATGATAGCTAGAAGCTAGCTATAGATAAAATGTTACCCATAGCAAAAAGGTTGCATATGTATGCAGGTGGCAAAGGTTCATTTTTACTAAATCTTCGGTCATAAAGTATCGCTCAAGAATTCGCGGCCGTCGACGATTTAAATTCGTATCGTTGCCACTGCGCTTACTTACACTGTTTTATAGCATTATCATATATACATAACACATCGAGCATGTTGCAAACAAAACGATCGATAGGGTTACCGTAATAGGACTCTACCTAGATTTTTTTTTTCTTTTATGACATTCTGTCATTGAAAAAGTGATGAGTTATCTAAATTCAAAAATCAAATTAAAAAAAATCTACACTCTATAAAATTAACATAAATAAAAATAGGATATATTCATTACATTTAGGTATTTTTGTTTTACATAATTGGCTTCTCGTGAAATTTTTTACACTTTTATTGCTTAGCATACATACGATAAGTTACCCACCTAAGGTCCTCACTCCCACCCTCCTCCTTTTTTGAACTCAGTTAATAATAACCAACTTCAAAAAAGGAGGAGGTTCTCAATTCGACCCGTTTATTATTTTTATGTTTGTTACCACATAACTTTCGACTGGGTGAACCAATTTTGAGCGTTCTTTTTTATTTGAAAGCTGGTGCGCCCCGTGTGGTTCCTATTTATTTTTAATTTCATTAAAATGGGTCATGCGATTTTCGAGTTACACTACACAATAACTGAAAAGTGCTACGCATACGTGTCGATTATAATATAGTTACGGGTGGAGAAATCGGTGAACACATACACATTGACAATTGATCCCTGAATAGCAAAGGTCACTGAAAAGGGTGAATAAAAAAATTACCAAAAAATGGAACCGACTTTAACTCTCAAAAGTATGAAATAACTTGTCGAAGCCGGTACCATGCTCACAATATTTTGAAAATAGTTACTTTTGAACTATCATGGTACCGACTTCAACAACTTATTTCATACTTTTGAGTGTTGAAGTCGGTTAAACTTTTTGGTAAAATTTTATTTAAAGTAAAATCTTGCGAATGAGTATTACAAATATCTATAGGTGAAGGTGTACGCTTACCATCAAGCTGCATTACATGTGTATTAATGTAGGTAGTAACACAAATGTTATGATATTTAATGTTAGCAACTTGAGGGTAGATAGTGATTAAATTAGTCTATGCATGGCACTTGGTGTTTTCATTTCGTCTCTCTAACTGTCCTATACTTTACATGGCGCAGTCGGTTCAAATCGTAATAAAATACATATATTATAGTACCACAGCGACCGATAATCAAGAAAATAGTGAAGTATAGTGCTGGTGCGCGGTGTAGTCGCAGATAAGTTCGAAATATGGAATCGGTACTCCAGCCACCGCCACCATTTTGCTTCGAAAAAGACTTAAGTAACATAACTTCGGGGAACTTGAGCAATCAATGGTCAAAATGGAAAAAATCGTTTATGTTATACTTCAAAGCCTGCCAGTTAAACACAAAGGTTAAAGAAGTTCAAATTAGCATTTTACTGCACGTGATCGGAGAACAATGTCAGGAAGTCTATGATCAAGTTGTACTGGAAAGTGATATCACGCTGGAAAGCGTGCTTAAACGTTTTGACAGTTTTTTTTACTCCGAGAAAAAACCTAACAGTGGAACGACACAAGTTTTTTACCCGTAACCAGCAGGAGTTTGAGAATGTGGAACAATACGCTTACGAGCTCAACAAGTTAGCATTATCGTGCGAATTCAAGGATCTCAAAGAAGACCTCGTCAAAGATAGACTGATTTGTGGCCTGCGAGAGGATGCATTGAGGGAGCGGCTGTTGAGAGAATATGATCTTACACTTCAGAAAGCGTTGGATATATGTAACATCGCAGAAATGTCGCGAATGCAGGCCAGTAATATACGTGCAGAACAGGAGGCAAGACATAACATTGATGAGGTGAGAGAGCGAGACAGGGAGACAAGTGACAACGAGGTAGCCATGCATTGGGTGCAGCGTCAACAGCGCGGAGTTTACGGTGGTTGTCGGTGTCAGCGCGCGCGCCCGACGAGTGGAAAACGAGCTGCCGCAGCCCCCGCCGCTCCGCCGCCGGCTCAAGTGAGTGCCGCTCAGCGGTTCGGCGAGAGGCAGCGAGACGGCGGCGCCGGCGCCGGATCGAGCATATCCGCGCAGCAGCGCGCGATAACTACGATGACAGGAAATGGATTTCGTCAACGTGATAATTGTGGTTTTTGCGGAATTGTACATGACAAGTCTAAGTGCCCGGCATATGGCCGACGATGTGCGAAGTGCAAGCGTATGAATCATTTTGCTAGGATGTGTCGCGTTTACTCCGTCGGCCAGGAGTACTCTATGGATCAGGTACGTTCTGTTTCAAGCGTCAAGGATGAGTGGTCTATAGATTTACAAATAAATAGCCATAAAATTCGATTTAAATTGGACACTGGAGCTGACGTAAATGTATTACCGTATAGGTGTTTATTGCAAACAGGGGTCACTGATAACGATCTTATGCCGGCGACTGTTAGACTCGTTAGCTATTCGGGAGGTAGTATAAAAGTATTAGGTAAATGTAGTTTAAAATGTTGTTGTAAAAATAGGTTTTATATAGTAGAATTTATTATAGCTGACGTCACATCCCCACCAGTGCTAGGCAGGACGTCATGTGAAGAAATGAACTTGGTAAAGCGTATTTTGGCGGTGGACACGAGCTGTGAGATAGGTTCTGAATGTTTACTTGATGAATATTCGGATGTTTTTGTAGGTATGGGGTGTTTGCCGTGCGAGTATAAAATAAGGCTGGCTATAGATGCGCGGCCGGTCGTACATGCGCCGCGTAAGTTGCCGATTGCGCTGAAAGATGATGTAAAAAAAAAGTTGGATGAAATGCTCGAGCAAGGAATAATCGCAAAAGTTGAAGGGCCAACAGATTGGGTAAATAGCATGACGGTAGTGCAAAAACCAAATGGAGATATTCGGATTTGTCTGGATCCGCGAGATTTAAATAAATATATTAAACGCGAACATTTTAAGTTACCTACGTTAGATGAGATTACCGCTAAGTTATCCGGCGCTAAATACTTCAGTACTCTTGATTGTAAAAATTCGTTTTTTCAAATGAAGCTACATAAGGAGTCAACCGACCTTTGTACTTTCAATACTGCATTTGGAAGATACAAGTTTTTGAGGACTCCTTTTGGAATTTCGTCTGCGTCGGAAGTTTTTCATAAAAGACTATATGAGTTTTTCGACGATATTGAGGGCGTTATATTATTTATTGACGACTTGTTGATATATGCCGACCGAAAAGACCTTCACGATATGCGTCTTCGCCAGGTACTGGAAAGGTGTAAACAAATTAATGTAAAACTAAACAGAGAAAAATGTCATATAGGATTGACAGAAGCGAAGTATTTGGGTCACATAATTTCAGAGAGTGGTATAAGGCCCGACGATTCTCATACCTTGCCTATAAGGAATATGCCTAGACCAGAAAACGTTAAGGACTTAGAGCGATTTTTAGGGATGGTCACATATGTAGGCAGTTTTATACCAAATTTATCTGAAAAAACTCACAAGCTGAGGGAGTTATTAAAGAAAGATGTGGAGTGGCATTGGAATGAAATTCATGATGATTGCTTTGCAGAGTTACAGCGGTGTATTACCAACCCACCAGTATTGCGTTTTTATAGTTTACAAAAACCAGTTACAATTTCGGTTGATGCTAGCAAGAATGGTCTAGGTGCTTGTTTGATGCAGGAGGGGATGCCAGTTTGTTTTGCTTCAAAGTCACTCACTAAAACTGAACAAAACTATGCTCAGATCGAGAAAGAGTTGTATGCTTGTGTGTTTGCTTGTGAAAAATTTTACACGTATATCTATGGCAGGGGTGATGTAGTTGTTGAAACTGACCATAAACCATTAGTAAGTATAATCGATAAGCCGATTGCGAGTGCTCCGGCAAGGCTACAGAGGATGCTGATGAGGTTACAACCATTTACTTTTAAGTTGGTATACACGCCTGGGCGTTATTTATACATAGCTGACACTTTGTCGCGCGCTGTGGCACCGACTGATAAGAATAGCGAGTCGCGGGACTATTTAGAGGTGCGGGCTCAGGTGTGCGCGGTCGCGACCAGTAACACTCTCACTGACACACATTTTATAGAATTACAGAAATGTACATGTATGGATGAGGAAATGCAGGAACTTAAGAAAGTGATCGCGGATGGATGGCCCATGCATAAGTGCGAAGTAAAGGATATAATTAGGCCGTACTGGGATTGTAGGGATGAATTGACTATGGCTTATGATCTAGTTTGGAAGGGGACCAAAATAGTTATTCCGAAGTGTATGCGGAAGGAAATGTTAAGGAAAGTACACATTGGTCATTTAGGAGCAGCAAAAGCAAAGCTAAGAGCCCGCGAGATAATGTTTTGGCCTAATATGAATGCGCAGATACACGATATGATATCGCATTGTCAAGCGTGTTTGACAAGTAGGAGAGAAAATAGTAAACAACCACTTATTCCGCACGAAATACCTACAAGAGCGTGGGTTAAAGTAGGTGCAGACGTTTTTCACTTCAGAAATAAAAACTACTTACTGATAATTGATTATTTTAGTAAATATATTGAAGTAGAAGAATTAGGTAATTTAAGTTCACAGTGCGTGATAGACAAACTACGAAACATTTTTAGTCGTCAAGGAATTCCAGAAATAGTTATGTCTGATAACGGGCCGGAGTTTGCGTCGAAAATATTTAAAGAATTTAGCAAACAGTGGAATTTTCAACATAAAACATCTTCGCCTAGGTATCCGCAATCGAACGGCCAGGTGGAAAGAGGGATCCAAGTTGTGAAAGCGATGCTACGGAAGACATATTTTGATAAATCTGATTTTAGATTAGGTTTGTTAGAATTTCTTAATACTCCCCTGAGCGAAAACTTGCCATCACCATCCGAACTGTTAAACAGCAGAAAACTACGTAGTTTCCTCCCATGTTTTCCAAAATTACTTGAACCAAAACTGCACAATTTTCGCCTTGTTCTTAGTGAATTAAGACAGCGTCAGAATATCCAAAAGAAGTACTTCGATAGAGGCAGTAAGAATCTTAAGCCATTGCATCAAGGAAATAAGGTTAAAGTAAGAATGGGTAGGAACTGGGTCAACGCTAAGGTAGCAGGTATAAGTGGGCCCAGATCATATTTTTTAAAGTTAGAAACGGGTACGGTAATCCGTCGAAATAGGAAACAGATAATACTTGACAGTAGTTTGCGCCGCGATATGCAGTGTGGATACGATTTCGATGACGTAGGGGTAGGTACAAGCTATAGTGACATGCGCGGCTCCAGTGCACCACAAGAGCACTTAGTTCGACAACCTGCAGGACATATTTCTAATGGATATGTTACTCTGTCTGGCAGGATGGTGAGAGCTCCTGATCGGTGGGGACACTCCTGATGGCCAAATCAAACCTTGCGCTATACTATTCTGAATTATTTTATTTATAAGTAACAATTTCGTAATAAATAAATGTTCCTCATACTCGTCAAAGTGATAGGTACTTGTACTATTAACATTATTGAAACTTGGATTGATTGAATAGATTTGAATATTTTCTTATGTAATGAACATAATTAGTGGCAAGTATTTGAATGAAGATTATATAAGATTAGGAATAAATAAACTGTAAATTGATCTACAAATAAGTGTGACTCATGTAACTAGACAGTCATAGTTTAATTGTGACAGTTGTTTACATAATTTTATATCATGGTGTTAAACAAATAATAATATGACAATTGACATTTGTGTTCTTATAAAATATATACTTATACCAAATTAAAATTAAAATATATATGATTTAAAATTAAAATAAGCTATTTATTGCAGTTATTTAATGCAAATGTTATTTTTGTAAAAAGGGAAATGTTGTCTATTTTGTTTGTTGTTAAATAATATCTACTGCTTTAGTCAGTTGACAAATGAAGGTGTAACTATTAAAGAAGGGGGTTGTGTATTAATGTAGGTAGTAACACAAATGTTATGATATTTAATGTTAGCAACTTGAGGGTAGATAGTGATTAAATTAGTCTATGCATGGCACTTGGTGTTTTCATTTCGTCTCTCTAACTGTCCTATACTTTACATTACATACCTACGCTAAGATGTTAGCGAGTGGCTAATTTTTTCGGCCCTGGGGGGTCATCTGCCTAAAAATATTGCTTTGACCATTGTATATGATGTAAATAATTATATAATTAATTAATTAAAAACAAGTTAATTTTTTAAGCTTTCTTAGGTTCGAAAAGACGGAAAGTAAAGCGAAAACTATAGCAATAGTCAAATCAATATTTTTAAGGCTGATGACCCGCTGGTATATAAGATTAATCGTCCGCGTCGCATAGTTTTTGTTACTGACACGTGAGTTCTACCACAAATATGCTATAAGTCATTGAACTTTTACCTGAAGAGATAAAGTTATAAATAAAATAATAAATGCTAGGAGTAATAGAAGATTTCACAATTTAAAATCAATTACAAAACAAATACAGCATGTTCCGCGGTGGATCTTGATTTTTATTATATATTTATCCTTGGGTATCATAAATACAATAAAATACAACAAAACATAAAGAATTGCAATCTTTATATGTCTAAAAACACTCAACTAACAACAAACGAAACATTAAATGTAAAAACAGATTACAATGTTTATCGGCAGTAGTCAGTATTTATAGGGCCAGCCCTGCGAAAGGCTGCACAGTTGCACACGCATTCGGAAAGCGAATGGAATGTTGTAAAAGACGTGAGATCTTTCTGTAAAACATGTTATTACACAGTTTGGACGATTGTTGTTGTAAAAACAAACATTTATGAATAATATCGTAATTACAGCCCGTTACGAGAATGTTGAATCGTGTATTTTTGATAATACAATACATTTTTAAGAGTTTCTATGTGAGAGTTCGCCTGGGAATGTATTGCCACCATAATTAATTCTACCATCAGGCAGTAGTGTTTGTTTCTATATTCCGGTTTGCAGGGTATGATTTGCGGTGAAATTACAGGCACATGAGACTTACCGTCTCAGATGCGCGGGCGCAGTTCTTTACAAATTGTATCTGTTTATAGGCAGAGGTTACTAAAATTTTGTGAAATAACTTAAACAGCTACGATGAAATCGAATTTGATACTCTACTGACACTTATGATCTGATAACTCACTAAAACTGAAAATGAAATTTCGGTTACTTTGAAATTCATCATGTAATTTTTTGCTGTCCAAAACGATCCTCAATCAAATAAAACTCTAATTTTTGACATAGCGTTGTTAAGATTAAATAAATTTGAGTTTTAGCATAGTAAGAGCTTTTTAATATTAATGACTGTTAAATAATTCGAACGAAACGCAAAAAAAGCACCATATATATTGCTCCTAATTCTGGTAATCACACAAACTAATATCAATTATTTAAACATTAACGACTACTTATTCTAAATATTTTCTTACACTCCTAAGCTAAACACTCCTTACAATGCTTTCTCTAATATTAGACGAGTTTTATTCAAATGCTAGCTAATTACGGGTAGTACTTGTCAGCACCGAATTAGTGATAGCTACTTAAAACTAGATAGATTAAAGAGTTTAAAACTACCGTGATTTTAATAATAAGACTCAATTTGGATATTGTTATTGATAGTAACCATGTAAGAACTATATTAAATTTTACGAGTTTAGTTTAGTCGAACACAAGAATTACTATCATTGTATGACTACAGCAAAACAAGTAGCTAATTACTACTCAGAACACAATTGTAACACGTTATAAAAACATTGCAAGGTAGCAATTATGTATTTTGATTCAATTATAAGACACAATCATTCTTGTTGCGAAAGATGAGAGAAGTCTGTGATAAAGCTACTTGAATCTTGTGAGAGGGTAGACAAGCCATTCGTAATACCCACATTGTGTAATACGGGAAAGTTGTTAATTGAATTGATTTTTAATGCATAACAATTTACGGATTAGTATGTATTTTGATTCTACTTGTGCTTTCAGTTATGTATGTATGAGAGTATATTTAAATATATTTTCATTTCCTTTTGAAAACGATATATGGAGTGTCATATACCTAGTATTCATTCAATTGATAAAATGGCCCCGATAATTTATTTAAAAAAACACAACACTGGTAATTTTTATTGTGAAGTTTAGTATGACAATCCTAAGGAACTCAATGTGCTTTAGTTACTAAGGAACGCATCATTATTTTTCACAAAACTTTGGGACTGTGGTCACCATCGTGTTTCCTTTAAATATTTGTTCATGTGTTAAAACTTTAAATAAATAACTTCATTTAATTTATCTGCTTTTCATCATTATTGACATACTATGTATCGTAAAAATGCTTATATCGGTCGCTTTGTTAAGAAATATGTATATGTTTAAAAAGATTTATATTCAATAAAAATATAAACTAAGATTAAGGCAAAATAAAGTCCCCATATAGTTGGTTTCCGTCCGCGTCATTGGTATATTATTCCCATAAAATAGCTTTGAATGAACTTATTATTCTGTAAGTCGAGTTATTTGATTTTTTGTTCAAGGTTTTCCGCGATCAGTTGCTAGACTATATGTGATACTAAGGCATTCGCCTTAGAGTGATACTGGGGTAGATGAGTGATACTGAGGTGGGTGAGTGGTACTGAGATGGCTGAGTGATACTAAGGCGGATAGTGATCGATTTTGTCCGGGATCTCTTATCCCTCATTTTATGTAGTGCAAATTGTGGGTACTCTTCAATCTATATCGGCTGTGAAATATCAAAACCCAGTATCTGCATAAAACCAAATTTTACAGGAGAGCCGAAAATCGATTTCATATATTTGACAGCGTGCCGTTTCAATATTATTAGTAGTACCTTCTTGGGAGTGATTGCAAAATGTTAGGCACATAACAGGCTTCATATAAAAGTAGTTTTAATGCGTCTATCATAAACTGTGTGTGTAGAAGCAGTTACTAATAAAAACATTGTTTTCTTAGACCAAAATTTTTGAGTCTGACAATTTCAAAACCTAGTAAGATCACTTGCTTTGTTTTCATTTAGTTCTAAAATATACTGAGTGTGGACTAAACGCAAATTAATAGGCTTAGTAAGATCACTTGCTTTGTTTTCATTTAGGTCTGAATTTACTGCGTATGAACTAAATGCAATTTTATAAACCTAGTAAGAAACAACAGAATAAAACAACATAAATATATGGCCAGTAATAAGCAGTTTTAATGAAAAAGATGAAAAAAAACAGCAAATCGGAAACTAAACACTATTTATTCACAGAACAAAAAACACTCAAAATATTCGTAAACAGTCAAATAAAAATAAATTATTTGCTTATTAATAATTGTCCACCAGAAACTAAATCAACTGAAAAACTCCTTGCTGTTCATTGGCAAATGCTGTAATAAAGTTTTTACTATGCCTTCCTTTTTACTTTCTTTATTGCCTCTTGGAATATATTTTAATTAATTCACTAGTTTCTTCTACGTAGCGTGGGTATTTTAAAATATTTAGATACTTTTGAATTGCGAAACTTGGATCCGCTACCGAATCATCACTGTCCAAAAAATTTGAAATATCAGAAATATTTTCAATAAACTCTTCCACACTTCCATCACTTTGCTGTGAAGAACATGGTATTGGATTGTCGTAGATGTTGAATGGAGCATCTTTATTTACCAAAGGAGTGTTATCAGTTGAGTTAGTTATCGAAAGGTTATTGCAGGGTATATCAGTGAGTGAAAAATGTCTATGCAATGCATTTAAAGATGGTGTTGTTAGGGCCTGAGGGTTGTAAGCATCATTTTTTTCTTGTATTTGATTACTGCAAACTGATGAAGGCAAACTTGAGGTGTTTTCATTTAATCTGAAATAAAAAAAATTATAAAGCCATGCCATCACCAAAACGTTACTAGTGTGTAGGAAATAAAAAGCAAAGAAAATAGAGATAGCTTTACAGAACGTTTGTTGTAGCACTAGGTATCCACAGGGTGTTTTAGAAGTGCGTGGTCATATTGTTTCAGTGGTATTTTTTTAGAAAATACCAGAACATTTAAAATACGTCAATATTATTTCTCTAATCAGCTGCCCAAGACAACCCTTAAATATAACCAAGCACTTCTGAATCAACCTGTATAAAACTAGAGTAAAGAGGAAATCATATTAGTGACCACCCCCTCACGGATAATGATCGTTAGCGCATCATAATATGTTAATATATTGTGTCGTAGTAGGTTGCAGTAGAATCTGTGATTTAATCATTACTGTCGTGCTGCAAAAAACGTATGAAACCGTAAATAGCAGATTAAGGTACATTACATTGCTATAACAGAAATGTTTTCTGCAAAATGAATTAAAATAAAGTATATTTGTGCATAAGCGAGATGTAATACCCAGTTTCTAAGCATTCAATATTCTATTTGAATGGATAACGTTATTTTTCTTCTCGGTATCTTTAAACTATAGTTATAGAAAAAAAATCATACTTGCAAATACCAAGCAATCACATATTACTAATTAAAACAAAATCTAGCCAGTTACCAATAAAACTTACATGCTTGTGTAATTATTTTGGCCTTTTATTCATAAAAATCTTGGAAAACAAAAAACCTTGACAATATTATACACTGAAGCGTACTTACATATCACCATGTTGTTCTTTTAAAGCACTCACGATCAATTTCGATCTATAAAACTGATTTTCACTCATTTTTATAGACAAAAACACCCACGTGCAACGACTTCTTCTCACTTACTAAAGTTGCGCGGGAGTTTTGACGTTTATTTCAACCATTTCATTGACTTAGTATCTACATGAACCATTTTAAATCCAAGTAACTATAAGCACTACTAGGTTTTTAAAATGGTTGATGTTAGATACTATCTTATAATCTTGTAATTTTTTCATTTTGAAAACATTTACTGTAGATACTAGGTTTCCGACTTTATGCAACTTCGTTTTTTACTAATTTTTGGGAGTTTTTGCTATCCTAGTATGTGGAGAGTGGTCTATAAGGTCGAAAAATGCAAAAACACCCTTTTTTAAAATTTGTCAGATACTAGGTTTTGAAATTGGACAGCCGATATGTCGGGTGGTTTTTCAATTATTTGTTTTTCATAGGGCAAATGCCTTTATTAAAATAAAAAACTTTTTCAATTATATCTTTTGCTTATATTATTATGCTTTTATTTGTATGGCCTTTTAGTGGAACTGTAGGAAGTAAGGGTTATTTAGCTTTCATTATCAAATGAAATCCAATGTTTGAGATATTTTAAATGAAATGAATTATAATCTTGCTATAAAAACTACCCTAAAACAATATTTAACAACTATAGGATAAAAACAAATGTGTTATAGAAGAAGTCATCATCATCATCGTTATTATCATCGCAGTAATAGGAATTCCTCTGTTACTTATAGGCCTCCCCCATTTATCAAACAAAGACAAAGACCGATTGGAAGGGGCCCGCAATGCGAGTAATTTAGAAGAAGTAGAAAATTCTAAATGATAATTCGACATATGTAATTATATATAATGTAGTGTGGCCATTTATGGCTACATCTTTGAATGAAATTGGCCCAATGTTTTCTTTCAGACAATTTCAAATAATAGATTTCTTGGAATCTTATGAGACTAGACATTGGTACACCCATCAAAATAATATGAACTTACGTCGAAATAATATGTATTACGTACAACTGGAATGTGCACTTACCAAACTACTACAAACATAAACAGATCTTATAACGTTAACATAAAACTTGTATTTGACGAAACAGGGGCCGCGAGCCGACAGAGAGGGCAAGCACGGGGTCAGTGTATCCTTTTTTAGCAATTGCCAGGATATGTTACGGTAAACTTTAGTAGCTTTCTTACGAATAAAGCGAAATATTGAAAGTACCCTTATGCAAGATAGAATGTGGTATTAAACGTCACTTTCGTAAAATAAACTTACTATAACATGTCTATTCCATGAAATAAACTGTAAAGAATAATGAAACTTTTCAATTACATGACAAAATTAACAAAAGTTCAAAATTGGTTTCTTATTTGGTAGGTTTTATTTATAGTATGACAACATCAAAAAAGAAGATGGCGTTATTTTCAAATATTTTCATATATTGCATTGGCACCTTATTTTCCATATTTACGTCCGTAACGGTTTATAATGGTTAAAAAGTGCTGTGTAAATGTTGTTGGAATGAATGATATGTTGGGGGTAACATATAATTTTACAGGCAAGCTTAAATAAAATGAAACTAAAATTTTAAATGCGTTATTGATCAGGGTGACAGTATTTTTGTCGAGATTTTGTTCCATTCGTGTTTCAACTTTATCATTCCCAAAAAATATTTTTTTAGTCAACAGAATTGGCTTACGCCAAAAATTACATAAAACTATTTTATTTAGTAATTTGTGATTAAAAAATGCAACATATACGGAAATCTTTTTTTAAATTTACATTTAAAACTTAGTTTCGTTCACTTAAACCCTATCCTATTATATAAAAGTACATAAAAATAGGTGGTTAGGATATTATGTAGGTATGTCATATGGTTAATTTCTCCACAGATGTCTCATTAAACATCTAATAGAGTGGGACGAAATGACTCTGTGGTAGCTATCTCTATCGGCTCGTTTTTTCAGCACAGTGCACCTTCCAGTTGTACGTAAGTACTTATTATTTCGATGGGATGGGAAATCACTGAGAATGGGTTATCAGAACGCGTATTTACGCTAATTATGAATATTTAAGTGTAGTAAAAATATTATACAATAGATAAGTAAATTATATTGGCACTAGGCAGATAACCCCAAAGACCTCGGCTTACACATAGGTACACTTTTGCTTGATTCTATAAAATATACGGTCTAACACTTGATTATTAAAATAAAATTGAAACTCTACTTTTCATCCCGAATAAACTAGATGGTTATTCATGGATAAAACAAAACCTAATCATATATATTATAAATTGAAAGTAGCTTTGTCTGTTATGTTTGCAAGCCGAAACCGCTGAATCAATTTTGATGAATTTTGGTATAGAGATAAATTGGACCTTGGGGACGGTCATAGGCTACTATTTTTCCTGAACAAACGTATAGTTCCCGTGGGGTAACTGAGGTAGCCGGTAAACCGCAGGGGAAACTGCAGGACGCAGTTATAGTAATATTAAAAATGTCAAAGTAACACTACTGTCTCTCTGTTACGTTCTTATACCTCTAAACCGTTTTTTATGAATGTTGGTATAAAGAGATAGATGTGACCTTGGAGAAAGACAGGCTAGTTTATATCCCGGATAAAAATATGGCTCCCGTAGGATAACTTGAAAACCGTAGTGCACGCGGGTCTTCCCACGGGGCGTAGCTAGTGTATATTTTAAACCATTTAACATGAAATTTAGCACGTAGGTTACTTCAATAGCGTCAACTAAGAAAGGATTTTACGCAAGACCCAAATTGAATCAGAGCGGGCCACGGCAACTTGTGGTCAGGTTCAGCGAGTATTACATAACGGTAACTTACTTTTTTAAAGCTTATAAGGATAAGATTGTTGTTAAGTAGGCGCTTCATATTATGCGAATGTTGTGCACTCGTTACGTGAATGATAAATGATAAAAATAGTAATCTGTGATACAAAAAAAGGTTTCATTCCATTTATAGAGATTTACTTGTTTTTCATACTTATAGTCTTTTTATAGGGCCCTCGGACCCCCTAGGAACCCTCTGACTTACTACGTGAGCAATTTCTGTGTTTTATCCTATCTTACTAATATTATAAATATGAAAGTTTGTGTGTTGCTGTTTAAGCGTGTATGTTGTGTATGTTTTATACCTCTTCACGCTCAAACGGCTGCACCGATTTCGATGAAATTTGGTATGGAGATAGCTTATACCCTGGATTAACATATAGGGTAATTTTCATCATCACCATCACCCACCATCACCGTTTTTCATCACCACGCGGGTACAACCGCAGGGCGTAGCTAGTATATTCATAATCGCTGTTTAAGATCAAGCGATATAAAATACAATCGTTAATTATTATTAAAAAAATAATGACTCATTGCTGTATTAGGAATCAACAGGCTTTATATATATTTGTTATTGTTAAATCATTGAATGAAAGTGAAATAAATTTTTAGAGACACCATTCCAGCCAACATTCCCGCACTGCAATGGTCTTACGGAGGGCCTATTATCACATCAACAATAATTAACTAACCGAACGCTTTCCGTATTCACTGGTAGTATACAGAAGTCTTAGGTACTTGATTTGGTGACTTTCAATAGTTAATCGTACATTTACATTAGAGAACTAGCTACGCTCCGCGAATAACACCGTGCCATTTCACCGCGGTAGTACCACGGTGAAATGGCACGTTACAATGGTAAAATGAAATGGTATTGACAATTTTTGTATCTTCCCGTCATCCCACGGGAACAGTCTATATTTTCGGGATAAAAAGTAGTCTATATGCTATTCCAGGGTATAAGCTATCTTAAATCTAAATTTCATGAAAATCGGTTCAGCTGTTTCAGCTTTAAAGAGTAACAAAATATCCATACATCCACGCACATACAAACTTTCACGTTTATAATATTAGTAGGATGATATGAGAAATATAATAAGCCTATTATTATTATAAACGCACAAGTTTGTGACTGCCAATGCAAAAATGTTTGTCTCTGTTTCACACCAAGACGGCTGTACGCTTCTCAATACAATTTGGCACAAAGATAGGTATAGTCTAAAATATAACACTACTTTTTATCCCGAAAAAATTAGGGTTCCCGTACGATAATTGAGATAATGAAAACTGTAGTCCTCACGGGTGAAACCGCGTGGCGCAACTTGTATATAAAACGAATGATAAATTATCCCCTGCAACGCAGAGGTTAATATTTTACATACAAATTGAATCCCATCTCTTTGTATCATATGACTCAACCTAACGCTGAGTCATATTATATCATACAATAAAAAGTAGGTTACCTCCCTATGTGGAAGCAGAGGGTGGACTAATCAAGTAGGTGGGTACCTGTAGTATTGAATAACCTTTAGCCTTGAGTGGTAGCTACCCTCATAAGGCAAAGGATTCGGAGAAAAATTCGCTTATTACAGCTGTGCTCCAGTCTGGTCTGTTAATGTTTGTATTTCACGATTATTAGTATGTATTAGTCATAATCATGAGACATACATATATAAATCATAAGATATACGTAGGTATATATTTTCCAGTGAAGTTTATATCGATCGATCAAATTGTTGCCGGGACTCTACTTAGATGTATATGATTGAGCTTCTACTTTCGCTTACATAAGTTCATTCTTAAACGATTTCAAAACAGGAGGGGCTTCTATGTTCGTCTGTGTTATTTTTATGTATGTTCACCGATTTCTCCTCCATTTCCGAGGTTTATGAGTTACACTCCAATAACTGAAAAGTGTTACGTCTATCTGGATGACTTCATTATTGAGGGTGAATAACAATTTGATCCCGTGAGTAGCAAAGCTGAAAAGGGTGCAAAAAACATTTCTACCAATAAATGAATTAGACATTAACGCTCAAAAGTGTGAAATAACTTGTCGAAGTCGGTACCATAATAGTTCAAATGTAACTATTATCAAAATATTGTGCGCATGGTACGACTTCGACAAGTTACATTTTTTGGTAATTTTTTTTCCCTATATATAAGTTATCTTTGCTAGTAAAGGCACTACAAGCACTGGATTATTTTTCTATATATATATACATGTATATCTGAAGCGATGATAGCTCAGCGGTGGGAGAGTTGGCTGTCAAACGGACGGACACTGTGATATATGTGTTTATATATATATAAACACACATTTGGCTCAACGAATCCCCATTGCAATCCAACAGGTCTTAATATAATAATGCTGACAGCATTCTGGGTATGCTGCTAGCTGGTGGCGGGTAGAAACATTTTGAATATCTATTGTTAAAGCTTGCTCATAGCTGTAGTATTATAATAAGTATCGGTTTTTCATAGAATAGAAACAAAAGCTTGTCTATGTTTGAAAAAATAACGTTTTTCAATTTAATATTTATTCAATATTTAAAAATATTAATGAGCAACAATGAAACGGCAGCGTAATAAGTTGGCATAACTTCAAGACAGGAGAACATGGGTGGTCGATCCTGCGAAGGGCACACGACTGGCGACTCATAAGCACAACACAAGTATGACCTTGACCTCGCGGTGACCTCAGCGCCACCTGCCTCCACCAACCTGCAGGGAAGCCTCCCCAGCTTTAGTCACCAGCACCGCAAACAATGGCTTTGTCATCCACACTTCTGTGAAGGTTATAATGTCATGCTTCGGCAACACGCCGCGGTGTCTTGTCAACCATCAATAACCATTTGGTGTCGATTGACGACAGATTACGGAGAAGGGGTGATCAAATGCGGTGGGTTTTTGAATTCATTAATATCATAAGGAAATGCTGTTTAAATTTTTTTGAAATTTCAATTTCAAATTCAATACAATTGTTCACTATCAAACTTCCATGCGTTTGATAGAACTGTGAATTAGTTACCTGAAAACTTTATATAACAAAAAGTATTGGATTTATGATATTAAATCAGTTATTATTATTATTTATTATTAAATAATAGTTTCAAATCCTTTCTCGTACCATGTTTATGTAAACGAATTAGTTACAAAAGGGGATGTTTAAATTAATTCGGCGAAGGGTTCCTTTCCATCAATAGATAAAGTAATGGGTAAATTTTTTTTACCAAAAAATGAAACCGACTTAAACACTCAAAAGTGTGAAATAAGTTGTTGAAATATAATAGTTCAATAAGTTATGAAAATATTGTGCGCATGGTACCGACTTCGACAAGTTATTTCACACTTTTGGGTGTTGAAGTCGGCTCCATTATTTGGTAAATTTAATTTTTCATTATTTTCAGTGACCTCATCTACTCACAGGATCAATGTATGTTAATGTGTATGTTCACCGATGTCTTCACCCGCGATTATAATGTCGTCCAAGTTTTCAGTTATTGGAGTGTAACTCAAAAACAGCTGGTCCGATTTTGATGAAATTTAAATGGGACCGCCTCGAAGGTACACTCTACCAAATAAGCAATTCAGGTGAACGTGCGTGTCTCCTACTGGGCCAAACGGAAGACCAGCGCTGGTTGTTCACAAGTAACTAAAAGTTAATACTAAACTAAAAGTTATTACATGGCATATGTGATGTTTAGTGATGATGAACGAACTAAATTCCATAAGCAACGTGTCTCGAAGGGATCACGCAATCTGTTGTAGTCTTACCTAATCAATATAGTCATACACGTGCAAATAGTTACAATAGAAGTACTTAAACAGATCTAGGTAGATGCTTGTTAACAATAATCACTATGAATCTAACTTTTAAATTAAGTCAACGTCTAGTTATGAAGCGATGATAGCTCAGAGGTGGAAGCGTCGGCTGTCAAACTGACGGACGTTGGTTCAATCCCCACCAACGGCTTGAGCTTTTCTTGAAGGCAACAAACACCGTTATTCACCGAAAATCCCAGCAAGGTTAGTAAGTCAGTCAAGGTCAGTAAGGTAGTAGTAAATTTAAAACCTCCCAGCTAGTGTAGTTTTTGTATCAGAACGTTGAATTTTTTTTCTTTGAAAGCTAAAAGATTGTTTTACAATTTTTTTGTTGATAATTCTCGGTCTAGTTTTACCCCCTTCTGGGTTTGCACTTTATCTAGGGATATACTGTATATACTTACCTACGTTACTTATGGATAGAACTATATATATAAAATACTAACACGACCTACCAAATCGTCATTATCTCGTTGGTTAGATTAAAATATGTTTAAAAATTCAAAATAAAATCGATTGATATATACCGCCAGTATATACCTAAATATCTATATGTAAGTATACCAATATTATGAAGAGGTGAAGTTTGTGAGGTTGTATGTTGTAATCTCTGGATCTACTGAACCGATTTTATAAATAGTTTTACCGATAGAAAGCCACATTATTAGTGTCACAGGCTACTTTTCATCATTATCATCATAACCACGCAGGTGACACCGCGGGGCTCAGCTAATAATATGTACATAGATATCTGCCATAGATATGTATGGAATAGGCCATAGAGGAAGAAAAACCTTGCTCTAGTCGCCGCCAGCTCAAGCAGGAAAGAATATATGTATACGTACTTGTATAATGTAATTACAATATCGCATATACCGAGAAGTAACAATTGCTTTGTCTATATAAATAATAGTTTTGACAAGATTATATTAAACAGAATAGTGTTTAAGTGTTTTTGAGAAAACAATTACATGAGTAGATCTCTACAGGGTAACTGATTGTTCTCAATTTTTCCATTATGGTAATTTATATCCTGGGGAAGTTTTAGTAATCTAATAAGAAAATATATGTGTACTGTATGTGTAATTACATCTACATGACTTTATCTAAGTTGTGGGAGACAAATAATCATTTCTAATATTACGTATATATGTGTATAATGAGCTAGACCAGGTTGTTTTTGTGTTTTGTTTTGGATGTTTAGTTTAATAAATAACTATTGTGTGCCTATTCAAATAGTCATATTTTATTCGTAAGATTTTTAGGTGTAAGATCTATCCATATTCCAATTAAGTTAAATAATATTTTAGTATTTTGTTTGCGATGTTGTAAATGTTACGATTTTACCCTTTACAAGTTAGTTGAACCCTTACAAATAAGTGTTATATAAATTTGATGTGAATTCGAACTCTCTGCTGCGTGACCTTCCCGTGTTTTATTATATATTTTGCTACAAAAGACAATTCGCATTTCTTCAGCCATGGTTTCACTTTTTCCTAGTCACGATAACGAGAAGTAGTAAAAAACGATGTTATCGATAGATTTTCGTTTCAGACAAAAATAATTCGGCGAAAGTCCGTAAAGTTTTCTTGTAAAAGCGAGTGCGTGAGTAAGGGCGGGCGGAGGCTTCGCTGAGCCACGGCTGCGGTGGCGGCGGGCGGCGTAGGTGGGGCGCACACATTATAAGAGCACGCGAGTGGCGCGGCGCACACTCAACCAAACACGCGCACTGCGATAGGTCGCGCCGCTCGGGGGCGCCACGATCGCAGTTCTTCCCGCCACGCGAAACCTCACACATTTTCTTTGAAAATTCGTGCAATTGCAAAGAAAAGTGAACACGCGGGACAGTTGGTGACATATAAGTGACTGTGATTTTTTTTGTATTTGGACTCTATTTTTATCGAAACTTAACCAATTTCGGTATTTGTAGAGATTCGAACGTGGTCCCACTAGTGAGACGAAATCAACGTTTCAAGTAGTAAGGATTGCGTAAACTGAAAACTGGAATACACCAACAGGTAAAGTCTTGACTTTTTATGACCATTTCTAATATTTACCAGCATGTGTAAGACCAGCAAACGTAACTAAATAAGTAATTATAATCGTCTTGATTAGGATAGTGAAAAAATGTGTAAACATTAACTTTTGGACCTTTATCACAATTTAATTTCAAGGATGTTTTTATCTAATCGAGTCGATCAACACAATATTAATTTCATACTCTCACAAATAACTAAACTAAAGACTACTTTACTTATATAGTAACCTACGTATAAAGAGTATGGTGTTTTTCCTGCTCATTGCATGTATTGAAAAAGGAAAATTACATTTAATTTAGCAACAACAATCACCTACAACATCCTATACAGCCTTTTCTACAAAAACACACTTCGATTGATGCAATCATACATAAATACTGCGGTTTATTACAGACACGTCTACTACTTATATTTCAGAATAGTTGATATTGTTCAATATTTGCAATTGAATACTTCATTATTGCAATCTGCATCTGAAAGATATTGCACAAACACCATTAAGTGAAAATGTACCAGAGTAAATTGTGTGACGTTTTAAAATCGATGCAATAAATCGAAATCTTTCATAGTCAATTGTGGGTTTGGTGTCACGGCCAGCACTGTTCCAAACCTAACATTGTCGTAACTTGTTACGGTACACTAATTTTGCATACTTTGCCTGAATTCAATCACTAACCATAATATACACCTGCTGTATAACAATAATTGTTCTCTAAAAGAAAAGGCGACGAAAACGCATCGCCCGCCCGTTATCAGATAAAACCGGATAAGGCAGTAACCGTTATCTTACTGATAACAACTGATCTACGTGAACTCATTCTTTGTAAATTCCTATATCAACACTATTCTGTTCCACAATATCAGAGTACTTGACAATATCCACAAATAAACGGATTTCATTTTACGAAACTTACGATATGACATCAGAAAGGTTGTAACACCTTAGCGTCACCACGGAGACATATCTTATACCACAACTAATATTATAAAGAGGAAAGATTTGATTGTTTGTTTGTTTGCATTGAATAGGCTCCAAAACTACTGAACCGATTTGAAAAATTATCTCACTGTTATGGAGCTACGCTATCTCCGGGTGACATAGGCTATTTAACATTTTCAAAAAAAATAGGGATCCTTATAATTATTAATTTAGAATTTTTTGAAAAATACCCGTGCGTAGCCGGTGCGGACCGCTAGTAACACAAAAGTAAGTAGTAGTAAGTAAGTAAGTAAGTAAAAAAAATAGTTTTAACGTACTACGGAACATGGTAAAACGTTTAGTATTTTTTTTTGAATAGAGGCTGGTAATAATATTAATTCAAAAATAAGATAATGAACGAGTTAAAATATTAATGTCCCAAATTCAAATTACCATCCACGTAGGTAGAGTTAGTTACCAGCAGTATTTTTATTTAGATTACTACAGAAGCCATAATTTAATAAGAAGTAATAATACTTTGATTACTAATATTAATGACAGCGTCATATCGAAATAACATCGTAAACAAACGAGTAGTGGGTTTTACGCGTGCGCTTTGACCACTGTTATACAGAATAGGTACACAAACTTTGTATGAATCATTCGTGCCGTCGACGACCAACGTGAAGACTGCTGAACTTGACACTAAAATCGTATAAATGATTTGAATAGGTACTCGTTTGTGTACAGTTAAGCTTTTAGTCCATGACTTTCATTGACGCTTCTTTGTGAATACGCCTACATGGTCGTGGCTTTAGATCGATGGATGAGATTTCACCTTTAATTCAAAACTAGGTCGATGTGTTTTCTAATACTGATATTAAACGTGTCTTATCAGAATTCATTGTACAAACAATTTAGTATACTTTTGACTTTTAATATACATAAATTATGACGTACAAAAAAGAGCGATATAAATATAAGAAAATTAGCATAATTATTATATTATTATCATATATATTATTATATATAGAGAATTAGATATAAAAACAAGATGTGCCTACATCGTTGCCTTATCAATATATAATACGTTCAGAAGCTTAGTAGTCGGATTTTTATTTATATAAGTATAATGTGTTTATTGTAATAATATACTAATTACTTATTCAAATAATGCACCTACTAATATAACAATTCTGGCACATATTTGGCTCAATGAATCAGCATTGCAATTCAACGTGGCAATGCTGCTAGCATTCTGAGCGTATGCTGCCAATTGGAAGCGGGCTAACATTTGAGTTATCTTTTTTTTTTTTTTATTCCCAATAGGCAGGCGTTTGACCACTATCTCACCTGATGTTAAGTGATGATGCGGTCTACGATAGGCTGACGACCGTTAGTGCCGCTAAGACCACTAGTTCAAGAAGCTGTCAACATTACCCAGTTAAATAGCCCACATACTTGATCCTCTCTGATGTAAAGAAAGGGATAAATTCGGATGGTTAGTGGAGTGCTACAACAGCTTAGACGGCAAAGCGACAGGATGTTATTCTGTGGTCGTGGGTTCTAATCCCAATAGTAACTGAGTTATATATACTTAATAAAATTGAACATACTCAATGATTATTATAATACAGAGTTATATACTGTATAAACAAATATCAACCGATCTGAGGCTTATCACTTTATTTAATAAATATGTACTTGGAACACAAGTATTTGTTAATAACGTTAACCTTTTCGTAATTTCCTTTATAAGCCGATTGTTTCTATGGTAGTATAGACACTGCTTCGTAATCAAAATGGAAGATCTGATAAAAATAAGTAAGATCTAAAAATATCTAATCTAATGAATGACCTAAAATGTTTATATGATAAGTGTATGTAATCAATGATCTCCCACACTGACACGACATATGTGTCTTCTTTACATTTTTGAACTCATGTCGTAGGAGTCTTGGCTTTAGTTATACATACCCACTCTTAAAACTTGGCGTTAACTCTTCTCCGGAAATCTCGTTTTGGTATTTCCGCCAATATTATTACTCGTATATTACAAATAAACTATTGAAAAGACATAATAATAAAGCCAACTAGTCAAATAACCCGTAATAATAATTAATATTACTATTGATAATTATATTATTAACAATATATTCCGCCAATATTATTATTCAATAATATTATCATTAAATTATAAAAATAAAAGTTTGGGGAATGGATGTTTGTTATCCAATCACGTCGGGACGGCAGTGGAGATCTGAATTAAATTTGGTATAGTTGAACCTATAGTTGAATAGTGAAAAAGCACATAAGCTGAGGTTTACTGAGGTAACGGGAAAACAGTAGACCATGCGCGTAAAACCGTCAACCGCGCGTAAAACCAGGGATACAGCTAGTGAAAATAATAATATTATAAACAGTTTAAATTTCTAAGTAAAGACAATCATACACATAAATATACATATATAACATACTAGACATATACAATAATAGGCATTATTGTCTGAATGCCAAACGGCAAGATTTTATAAATTATATATAAACATGCGATGACCAGTTGGTGATAAGTCGATAATGGCAAGTGATTAGTATTGCCCGCGAGGATCCGGAAGAAGGAAGAGCGCCAGGGTCAATACCAGTCCGCACTCTGCACACGTAACCCTCGCGAGACCAGACGCTCATTGGGATGCGCGGACAAACACGTTCGTACAATGATGTCAATCGCGAAGTTTAAGGGCATAGAACTAATGTTTAATTTGATTTACTGGTAGTGATTCGCTTAATCAACTGAGCTAAACTAAAATTTTGTAAAATTATATCAGTTCTTATACGCTTACGATAAAGTCTAAATTAGTATGAGACTTATCAATAACATTACTAAAATTATATGTATATAATAAATTTGCGGGTAGTTTTAGCGAAATTAAGTCGCCACTTATTTGGTGCCTACTAAAACTACCCTCAATTGGGCAGAAATGGAGTAAAACTCGTCTTACATTAGTGAGAGCTTTTTATGGAGTTATACGAATTTGAATTTTAGCGTAAATAGAATACAAGCTAGTTGAATTTGAAGATTTTAAGTGAATTTTAGCTACATCGTTTGATTAAAAGAATTAGGGCCACTGTAGACAAATGTTCCGCTCATAATTATTATGCATCGACTGGCTTAGAATTAATCAAACATAAAACACACACTAGCCTCAGTTTTTTCCTATGTGGTAGAGACTGGAATTCAGAAGTAGTTGGGCAGGCACTTCAGTGCCTGCCCAACTACTTCATCTGTACCCTACTACAAAGCCCGCCATGTGTTTTGGCTTCAGCCAAAACACATGGCGGGCTTTGTGAGAATTGGAAAACTTCAAAGTACGAGTAGTAGTGAACCTGGCATGATTAGAAAGTAACTGTTACCGAAAGCATAAGCTTAAAAGCGGAGATTAAGTCTAACGACTGGACTCGGTAGACGACACTTATTGTAATAAGGCTTTCAATAGTGCAGCAGGTGTTGTGTATACCAGCTACGAACGTACATGACGCGTCCCATGAACTTTCTCCTTATAATAAATATGGTCCCTCCCCACTCGGTGGGGTTAATAAAGCCTATTACACAGTGAAGTTTTACTTTAAACATGACTCGAGCCTGCTTATTAACTTCTAAAAAGGAGGTCATATGTTCAACTGTATGTATTCTTTCCCATTTTTGGACCGATTCTCAAAATTCTTTTTGTTTTCTTTTCGTTTGATAGTGGGTATCTCTTAGGTAGTCCCATTTAAATTTTCGTGATCGGCTACTTCTCGTGTTACAATTACAAAACAAATAAATTTAATTATTTTATAGAGATAACTAGTTAACTAATTGCTACAGTTAAATTAAATTAAAAATAATCAGTCATTAAAAATCCGACTAATATGTTTTTTTTTTTACATTCACACAAGGTCTTCAGGTCCCAAATTAGGCAGAGCCTGTGCTATAGTAACCTGATGACTGAGATATATACTTATATACATATGCACACCCAGACACAGGTCAGGCAAACATGTTTAATGCACACAAATGTTTGACCTGTCCGGGAATCGAACCCCGGACCAGCGGCTCAGAAGGCAGAGTGCTACCGACTGCGCCAACCGGCCAGTCAAATTAATTATTAATGTAAAAATAAAATTATTAATGCGAAATTTTGTGAGTATAGGTGTATGTTTGTTATTTTTTCACGCCTAAATGGCTGGATGGATTTGGATGGGATCTGGTATGGAGATAGCTTATAACCTGGATTAACACATCGACTTATTTTCATCATCACAATCATCACTTTCTACTCCACGCGAGTAAAACGGATTTGGATGAAATTTGATATGTAGATATGTCAGTTCCCGGAATATCACAGCCACATTTTTCATCATCATTATCAATCATCACCACGCGGGTAAAAACAGTGGGACGTAGCTATTGTACAATAAAATAATAAACAATCAAAACATACAAAAGAAAAAAGTTAATGTCAGAATAATTACATACTTTAATCCCCAGTCCCAGTCATAAATATTCAAAATCATCGCATAGTTCTAGACATTGTTAACTTTATTTGTAATGATAAAATCTTGCATTTTTTCTCAAACTTGTGAACGATGAAATAAACTAATTGCAAGCAAAATTTGTCTCTATGCCCGTAAAAAGAATGTCAAGGATAAATAATTGTTATTAAATCAAACGGGGCTTAATCGCGAGAAAAACATTTAGTAATTTATTTACCTCGACGTTTCGACCAAGTTGCATTGGTCGTGGTCACGAGAAGACGAGAAGAGTTCTCGTGACCACGACCAATGCAACTTGGTCGAAACGTCGAGGTAAATAAATTACTAAATGTTTTTCTCGCGATTAAGCCCCGTTTGATTTAATAACAATGTGTTCGAATCGCGAAAGTCTAAAAAAAAAAAAAGGAAGTTAATAATTAAACATTACGGTTTAATTATAATTTTGTCTGATTAAATAATGTAATTCGAAAAACAATCTATTTTTGACGAATTTTGTTTGAAGTGCTCGCTTAAACTGACACCAGCAGTCGAGCGGTTTAATAAATGCTCGTCAGGTGCGGATACTCTTGACCTGGCCTTTCTTTAAAATGCCATCGATCGTGATACGCTCGGCTTCTGCAAGGGTAATAAAAAAACAAAATTAAAAATTAGAACTAACCCTAATTAAAAAAATATAAAAATATAGCCTTTTCCACACGGAATAGTGTAGTTTACCAACAGTGAAAAAATTTTTCAAATCGGTTTAGTAGTTTCGGAGCCTATTCAATGCAAACAAACAAACAATCAAATCTTTCGTCTTTATAATATTAGTAAAGACAATATAACAAGTGAAGTAACCAATACCCTCATATCCGGTAAACGTTATTAAGTAAGAGCACCGTGTCTAATCTCACCAGTGAAACTGGTGTCTACAACAGGTAAGGCGCGCCACGCTTCAAAGCGCGTGAAATCTGTTGTGACGCTTTGTTTCACTTGCGCTTTCGGTTTTATTTTGCCTATAGATATTTAATTTGACACTAACTGGGTGAAGTAAACAAATTATATGCTTATTTCGAGGTTGTTTATTATATTTTTTAATTGCCATAATAAGTTGTAATTGGATATCGATTTAATATTTGTTATTATATATTACTAGTAGCGTCCCGCAGTTTCACCCACGTGGATTACGGTTTTCCTGCTTCATCAATTATCCCACGAGAATCATACATTTTACCGGGGTAAAAAGTAGCCTATGTGCTATTCCAGACTATAATCTATCTCTGTGCCAAATTTCATCCAGTGGTCGCCGCGATCTGGCAGCGTAAACTCACCTGAGGATGGGCATCGGACACGCCCCAAACCTAGGTCGAACCTTCGACTATAAACGTGAGTAAAGCCGGATTTTACAAATAAAATTTCCATATAAGTATCATCTAAGTGATACCATAAATATATATACATAATAATAATAAATATATATCTATAAAAACCTTCTACAACAAGCATTCTAGGTCTAGCGTGATAACATCTTCGACCATATCGTCACTGACCATCGAATGGTCAAACGCTAGATCTATACGGTATAAAAAAAACAACCGGTTGCACTTCGGGAGTGCCGGCAGAAGTGAAAACTTGAACATGATTGATGATGATGATGAAAAGTAGCCTATGCGTTATTCCGCGACCTGGAGTATCTACATACCAAATTTCATCCAAACCCGTTTAGCCGTTCTGGCGTTATTGAGTAACAAACATCCGTCCATCCAAACTTTCAGATTTATAATATTAGTGGGACACATATAATTAACATGATGACGTTTTTATGAAACAATGAAATCTTTCCTCTTTATAATATTGGCGTTTTGATAACTGAACTCAATAATATTTTTACCAAAACGACTTTATCAAATAAAACTAGAAACTAAATTTCATTTGTTGGTAACAAATGAAAATGTTCCTTATTCATAACATATATAAGTTTAAATTTAAACGGTGGTCCTGACGATCTGACGATCTTACGATCTGACGCGAGTTTAACATTTTTTCCCCATACAAAAGTGCATAACGCCGCTAAAGAAGTTTTCACTTCAAAAACTCCATGAAGACTATGCATGAGTCAGCAAACAAATGACAAGCGAATATACACTTGAACTTCGAGAATGACGTATATAGATAGGTACATGCAAGATGCCGCAACCACTTAACCATTACGTGTCCTATCGCCGTGTTGTTAGTCGGTTGAAACAATTTATCATTTAAACCAACAGTCACTGTTGACATCCATGTTATTAGCTATGAGTGAGGTGCCGCACTTCGGAAATATGTGGGTCACTAGTCATTCTGCCCGCTGTCTGTTTTATCGACAATTGGCGTTTGTTGAATAGATAAAATACCTTTTCCTTCCCTACTTTATTAGATAGCAGCACAAATACAATTGTAATTTTAAATTTACGATTACGCTATTTACCTTTTTTTAACGTTATGATTTACCATACTGTGTCTTAACCTGTCAGCTTCCACTTCTTAGAATTCAATTATATAGCAATGCCAGTTGGTTCTATTGTGGCTCGATGAATTAAGATTTGTTTGCCATACTCACCACTTAGAATCATAATCATAATTAAAAACGGCTTGAGTCTGAGGCAGATGAGTCACGAAAATAAATGATATCGCGGATATACAATGATGACGTGGTTTAACTGTCCCCGTGTTAAAAACATTGGTATTTTTGCGATATCTACCTATTACAATCCTGGTATAAAAATGTTCCACTTAATAAATAAGGTAAAAAATCTATGACGCTAACCGTTTTATATTTTAGAATACCTGTTTATGATCTATTAACATACACATACCTAATAAGAAACCAGTTTAGGCACTGGTCTAATGCCGGATCTATAAATAAAATAAATATATCTTTGTTTCAGATGGTTCACCGTCGGTTGTACTCGAACATATCAACGAAATCAATGTTTATTTACCAAGATATTCGTCATTAGCGCAAATATTACCTTAGGTTAAGAGTAATGACAAATCCGTCCTATAGATATTTTTGATAAATATATTTGGGATCAATGAGCTTAATTAAGAATACAGCTATATCATCAAGAAGCATGGCGTTTGTAAGCTTTAAAAGCACATTAAGGATATTATGGACGGCAGTGGCGGCGTTGGTTCTGCTGACAAGGAGTAGTGCTGCGCCGGCCTTCGGAGGAACTGATAAAGCAATGGTGAGAGATAACACTAAAACAAATTAACCAAGATATTTGACACTCCAATTGCGAATTAATGTTTATATTGACATTGAGGTGGGGTACAAGGTAGATACTAGATAGCACTTTTTGTATCTTGTATCGTACAGCAGATAAACTTGCGGTTAATAACGTAACTGCTGAAGATCACATGATTTATACGTTCTATTGTTAGTTTGTAGAAACCACAATGTTCAATCAAGTGATCAGAATCGGAAATGACTTGTTCAAGTAATGCGGTAACACCTAGATTATGATTCATTATTCCAAGAACCGCAACTGTGCCGGAACGTAACCAAAACATATCCATAGTAGTACACTCACTCATAGATCTCGCACCGTATCGTTCATTCATAAAACCACTCACACCCCACCAAGATAAGTCACCCACTTTTCACAACGTCTTTAGAGCATTTTGTTTGTCTTCTCGATTAGTTAGCGTAATCGTGACTCACTCTTTTAATGAACATATGTGTAAAGGTGAAGTAGGTAGTAATCGGCCATTATGGTTTTCAATGAATTTTACGTTATATAGGTATATCATATTTGTATAATAAAAAACTGTAAATGTTTCATGTCTCTATGAATCAGTTTATATTATAATTTCCTCATTGTGTCTTAAAGTACATTTATTCATTTTTTTTAGGTATAAAATTAAAACTAGTACCACATTGTTCTCGTGTGAGCTAGGTATTAGCTACATGATCTTTAGTTTAAACATGATTTCAAACTTCATCAATGTGTGATAATATTTGAGTTGCAAATCTGAAATTCTTGTTAGATTCGAAATTCCTCGATCGTTTGGCATGAAAAGGCATGGATTACATTTTATGAGTCACTTCACAGTTTATTCAATACTCCTCACACAAATTGGGGTCCAAAAGGAAGCGCAGGCAATAAAATCTCATCGCTTCTAAGAAGCCACGCCTGAGTCACAAACCTGTTGGTGGGTTGCTTGCCGCCAAGTTCTAGGTCATAGAGCATTGCCTCACGTAAAGACTAAATCAAGCGCAATAAAATATAAAAGTTTACTTATTCTTCGAAGGTAAATTCGAATATAATATACCTGTATAAACTATGCAATTACCTACCCAAATTCTCAGTTTTGTATGAATATTCTAATCGTATTTTAACTCCTGAATTTCTTTTTTTTCTTTTTCTTTTCTCAGCTATGTGTGTCCACTGTTGGACGTATGCCTCCCCCATGTAGGGGGGATTTGCCAATACTCGCCACGCTTGGCAGGCGGGTTGGCGAGCGCAGTATGATTTCCGATCCTCAGAAGGCGCTGCTGCCCACCTCCTGGTACGTTATCCCTTAGCCGACTCTTACGGCACCCGCGGGAAGAGATGGGGGAGTACTATTCTAGGCCGGTACCACCACGGCACTGGCACGGAACTCCTGAATACTGTAACAAACTACTTAAACTGAAGTTAAAGCTTGTGTTTGTGAGTTTTTTGTGTATATTTGATAGTTCAGATAATATACGCAATATAACTAGCAAAACGTAAGTAGCATTTTCAAGGTGTAGTTTAATATAGTTGAGATGATAATCACCTAAGTCAACAAATGTCCGTGTAAACAGGTTGTAAAATGAGCATTTATATTTTAAATTCTTCTCGCAAATTATAGGAAACTATCGAATATCCGATTGAGTAAATCCACTGCGGATGGTTTAACCTGGATATATTCAAAGTTAATTCAATTCTACCTTGAAGTAGCTGGTTGCCAGTTAGTGAAATAGTTACAATACATGTCAAGGTAAGTTGAGTTTTGCTGACACATTTCTATTCATTTAGAAAGTATAGCCAAACCTTTTTGATATATTATAGATTTGTATTGTCGCTTCATTGCTAGTCTAAGATATATGAACTACTAAAGTTGCTAGTGTACATTGCACATAGCATTGTAGCACATACGTACTGAGTTATTATTCTTCCAACTAAAGCCAGAGTAAATCGTTGGCAAAAAGTCTGGACTTTTTTCTTCTTCAAGGTCTCGTTATATAATTCCGATAAAGTTTAGATTTACGGCAAAAACGAGCATAACTTATTTGGTGTTTTCCCTTAAAACGACTGATTAATGACGACCATGACAACTTTTTTATACTTCATTCATTTCTTACGATCACACGTCATGGATTTAGTTGAGAATTAACGCAGTGGGATAATACTTAATTACTCGTACGTTGGGAATACCATAATCAAAGAAGACTGGTTTGATTTTATGATAAGGAAGCGTGGTTTCATCCGATTTAATTTTAAATGTATATAATAAACTAAACTTTAAACGTGTGCCTTATTCATTCAGGAACTTTATATACATCTTTCGGAGGAGGACGTTGACATCTGCGACATAGTTTCATACTTCTACGCTGTCATCGATTCTCATATGTGATTGTTTCAAACAAATGGGAAAAGAATATGAAAAATCTTTGTAAGACACGACTTTGTTAACTAGATTCTTTATCGATTGCACACATTTAGAAGTTATTAAAATATCTCATAAACTTAATACAAATACAATTATAGAATCAAACTTCGACTGGCTCAGTCGTCAGGGGCTTCACTTCTGGTCTCCAGAGAACCCTGGGTTCGTAAAGGAGCAAACATTTCCTTGAAGAGCATGGATGTTTGTCCTGGGGTCTTGGATGTTTGTTGTGATGTCATCGATTGTGTGCCTGTTTGGCACAGGACCCATCCCAGTACGGGGGAGTGAGTTTTATAAGAAAAATAGATAGATAGATAGAAAACTCTTTATTTGCACACTATTTCAAAAACACACACATAAAGAAAACAAACAAACAGATATAAATACAGTGATACAAAGGGCGGCCTTATCGCTTAAAGCGATTTCTTCCAGGCAACCAAAATAATGTACATAATATTGACTAATATCATTTATTGGCTAATTTAATTCAAACTCAAAACTTTGAATGCTATTTTATCTCTATCTGTATGTATACGTTACTCGGAATATATTGTTACTCGAAATTCAAAGCTATTCAAAATAAGGTGATACCAATTCAAACTATTGAAATTCTGAAATCGTTACTAGGTTACGCTTCGGTACAGATAAATGTCGTGCGTAGCGCATTGGTTACGGTCACGAAATCGCGCCTTGTGCCTGCAAATGCAGGGACATAAAGAACAAGTTGGTTGATACAGATTTTTTGGGTTATTGACCTTCCAGCCACGTGACAAACACGTGGAAAGCCGTATTGTCACGGGCCAGCCATTTCCTGCTTCGAAGCCACTGTTATGATATGATTAACACACCCTTTTACGGTGGGTCATTCTCCCCACAAATATCCGAACGAAGAACAATAGCCTAGCCAGAAAGCGCCGAGAGGCTCTTTGTTTCCATCATTTCTACGTAGCTCGATAAGTACGATATAAAAATTCCAATCGTGTCCCGTGCATCGTGCGGACATATGTCGTAAAATTTTCTCTGTCTGTTAGTTTAGAAGAACAATGAACCTATGGACGAAGTCGAAAGGTTTTTACACCCACAATGAATATAAATAATCAATTCAAATATTTACTCGTGTCCAATTGTTGTTCAAGTTCCTCTCATCGTAGGGTTAATAACATTTCACTTGTTGAGGTTCTGTCTAGAGATGTTAGTTTATATTCAGCATGCATACCTAACTGTCAGTAAGGTGTCAAGCGGCTCTTTACAATGGCTTTCGGAGAACATTATATATTATCTCTGTATCTTACCATCGCATCAACTGAGACCCCGGGCCAGCCTCGAGTACAGATATGAACGTGATGAAAGATAAAATGTTTTACTGCTTAATGGCACAGCTTTCAAGACTTTGAACCCTAGTCACGCCTCGTCGGTGCTTGGAGGTTTGATTCTTTCCAAACTCAAAAAAACTTGAATCTCAATGTTAAATTAGATATTTTGATTGGAAATTCTCGTAAGTTTGACACATTTTTATGTTGATACATCCGGCTTTAAGACTAGCCTTTTTAAACCTAGGTCGAAACTTCGACCATGAACGTAAGTAAAGCCGGATAATACATTTATATATAATTAAATTAAATTAGATCATTTTGTTACAAAATATATAGGTAATTTACAATTATTATTAATATTTTTCTTTAATTTATCATCAGATGTAAAAAAGTGACCATATGAAATTGATAATTTTCTTGTTTTTGTACAAAAAGTTCGAGTTAACCGCTTTGATAAGTCTCCTTCGTGAAAACTTTAACTTTATAAATTCTAATGTTCACCATAATTTTAATACTATTTATTATAAATGCGTTTGTGTGTGTAATGTAAGTTTGTGAGTTCCCACTTAGCGGTAAAATAGCTAAGCGGGTTTACATGATATTTGGTACGAAGATACTTTGTAGACCCAAGAATATCAACATGGGAGACTTTTATTAAATAAAAATAAGCATATATGGGTGACGAAGATATGAAATCTACGCGGGTAAAATCGTGTGTTTTTAAATTCTCTTTTTTTTATTAATTGCTTCATAGGTCTTGCTTGTGAAAATTTAAGCTAATAACTAAGTATTCGATGCTTAGAGATGTGAACAATGAAAAATATAGACTACCTCTGTCAAATATTTCCGTGATCAATTTTTTTTTTAAAGTCGATGACTGACTACGACATGCGACATGGCAGTACTTAGTGTTACGTCGTCGCTGGGCATGGCAGCATGCGCGTCACGCACGCAGGAAGCGGTAACCGACCTTCAGGCCGCGCGCCATGGCCACCGTCCGCAGCCGCCCCGTGTCGCTCTACCGATACCCACTCATTGTTCGCACCGCTCTTAGTGCCTTCTGATTGCTATTTTTCTATACACTTTATAGATCAATCAATCAATCAAAGTACTTTATTTGCTTGAATATAGGTACAAAAGGCTTTAATTTAAATTAGTGTGCTGCTCTATATCCAAGTCTTTTCAAATTACAATGTTATTTAGATACATATTCATATAACTTTTTATATAAATATTTTTGTAATATTTGACGTCTATCTCAATTGACTATCAGTGACAATATGGTTGAAGGTGGAATTACGCTAGACCTAGAAATGTGTGTTTATGAGGCGTAAATAATAATTTCGGAATGCAAGGATAAAATATTACTTTTAGTAATACTGTTAAATAAGGTCACTAAACCAAACACCGAAAAATTAACATAATTTTGATTTTAAAAATTGGTGATATTAATAAAGTCCTCAATCACATTTAATAATATTTATGGTGTGAAAGTCAACCTGACAGTCGCTCATCATCAAGATTGAACTGTCACCAAACACAAAGTGTGTTCAGGCAGCAGTCCTTGAGAAGAAGTAAACATTCTAGGTCTAGCGTGATTAAATCTTCGATCACATCGTCACGGACCGTCACGGACCATAATGAGATAGTAATGAAACGCTACATTAAAAAATAATAAAACAGTGTACAAACTCTCATGGATATCATTTTGATTAGCACGTTTATCCGTATAGTTATTTCAATTGATTGGCCGGTTGGCGCAGTTGGTAGCACTCTGCCTTCTGAGCCGCTGGACCCGGGTTCGATTCCCGGACAGGTCAAACATTTGTGTGTATGAACATGTCTGTTTGATGTGTGTCTGGGTGTGTATATGTATATAAGTATATATATCAGTCATCAGGTTACCATAGTACAGGCTCTGCCTAGTTTGGGACCTGAAAACCTTGTGTGAATGTTAATAAATATTAATAAAAAATAAAATTGGGAAAACGTCAAACGAAGCTCGCTCACTTGATACTTTCAAGTGACTCGGTACTAGGGTATAATAATTACCACTTCCGCGTTTAAAAAACACATGTTGTATGCACATTTAGTTATTATCAAGTCATTATTTTGATACGTGGAAAATGCAATGAATCCAACGCAATCTGCTACAATATAAGTTCTATTGTATTTACAATGTGGCAGTTTTCTGTGGTTTTGATGAATAAGGACAATAAGTTATATAAAATTAAGCCCTAGAGGCGGCTACACGTGTAATCCATAGATGATTGGCAGGCAATCAACAGATCAGCGTCTATTATCTGAAAGATTGGAGACAATGTGCAGGTCCCGGCCACGTGACACACGTGAGTGGATGGACAAAGAGCCGGCTTATCGACACCAACAAAAAACTTTTTATACATTCTACGGAAAAGTGTGGCTGCACACGCGATAGATTCTATTTTAATCTTTTGAAAATCACCGGATAATTGAAACTAATTACGGGGGCAATTATCTAAGTACGTACTTGCGGTTGGATAAGCGATGCTGCGGCTGTGACTCTGGTTGTCATTAGACCATTCCTCAGATGTACAATACACACAGTACAATAGGCGCAACATATCTTTGTGTTTCAAGAACCAAAGTATTCAAAAGTTCCAAAGCATGTACCCAAAGTCTACCAGTAAAAAAGTTTCGAAAAGAGCAGAGTATGAGAAAGATAGAAAGATGCAACAAACATAAGCGAGTGAGCGAGTCAGTTATAAAATAATTAGGCAGTGACTCAAAAATAGCTACTGCACATGTACAGGCAACTTTAGAGGCGCAAACTTCTGTTGTTGATGATATGGTCATAAAATACAATAAAAATATCCTATTGTATACAAGTTAGATAATACCAGAAGTAATTTAATTGTAACATATATCTACAAACAGTGGGCTTATCGCTAGCGATCTGTTCCCTTCCAATCAACCCAAGGATGGAGATTGCTCATAGAGAAAGAGAGGGTGTGTACATTATATGATTGGTAATTGATTTCAAACATATACATATAAAATATATAAAGTTACCAAAAAAACTTTGTTATACAAAATACATAAAAATACTCGCGTGTAAAATCAACTTTCCGACACTTCGGGCTAGAAGCGTTTGGGCTTAGCTTTGCGACACTGCAACAGTAAAACGAAAATAATGTATAAATTTTTGTCCGCATCACTAAGAATTTCTCGTTTAATTCCTACAATATTAATAGATAAATGTGCCCGTCGAACATTATTTAATATATAATTTTTTCAACGTATTTTTGTCCATCAGTGGAGTGGCTTACAATGGCATAATATAAAGTTAAAAACATAGGACAAAATATATCAGGTGAATATAACGAAATCTAATTTATCCCTTAAGCGCCTGAAGCATATATCTGATAAGAGTTAATTAATTTAATTGAAACTGGAGACGCAAATTAATAGGAATAATTAACATATGAAAATGGCAACACAGACAAATACACACGTTGATATAAAATACAATAGACGCCATTAGACGCCAGTGCCCATTATATATGCGGCCTGTGTTTATATTGAGGTAATTTATTAACGAGTTATATTTTATATCGAGCATGTGTGGATGCTGCGTGCTATGTGGCATTTATAGTCACATTCCTAAAACTCCTCACGTTCTACAGTAAACACTATAGTAATTATCATGGCGACAACATGGGGTGAAGCCTGCTTATTACCGTCCTCATACATACGACATAAACAACCTTTTACATAATATTACGGTCACACACGCGCACTTCACAAAAATAACATTTATCAATCTGAAGATCGTGCTTGCCTGTCTATGATTGATTTATACCATGATATGCGATGACCAGTATTACCATTTTCAGAATAATCCCACGGTATTACGAGCAAATTCTAAACAACACACGTTTTATCGAAAATACAGTTCATCTTAGACACGATCTATAAATATTTATGAGCATAAGTTTAAATGCGCAGTAAATAATTCCATAAGGATAGAAAACATTATTATAGAAGTTAATTGAAATATAAGTCATTCAATTAAGGGGTATTTGGAGCCAGCCTCGGACTGCTTACAAATATATCTACTCAATAATATTTGCGATTTTCGCCCTGCATAACTTATTAATCATAAGTAAATCTGAAAAGAGTGAATAGTTATTTGTTTTACATGTGGCTAAAGTTGATTTTTGTCACCGTTACAACCGTAGTCAATAGGAGAGTTTAACACTCGGTGCTAAAAATCCATTACAACTCTTTGTTTATTTGAAAAAAACAAATTTTTGATTTAATAAATCAAATCAAAACAAATCGTTTATTTGCGAATATAGGTATCTCAATAGTCGTTAATTAATCTCAGTTAAAGATTACCAAATACTCTCTACCACCTGCCTTAAGCGTGTCCTTACTTCGGAGACGTTGCCAGAAAAGAATGAGACAATCTAGAAAAGCTAGTACCTACTCCCAATGATGTTTTACTAAAGATGACGTATATTCATACTGCACGGTACTAATAATATAGAAAAGGATAGCTATATGTTTAGACTTGCGCTTGAAATACGCGTCAAAATCAAAATTACTACAATTGACTTAATTTTGCCGCCTCACTTTCCGCGCGCTTGTGCGACATCTACCTCATATAAACATATAATATCATTGAGTACTCCCTAGCAAAGTGGAAAAAAAGCGATGCGTTGGTCTGGTCGTCTGGTCAAGTCCAGATCACGTTAGACATTTCTATCTACAATGCTATCCATGTAGCCAAAAAAAAGGGTGACCATTCTACGTGAAAAGAGGAAGAGAAAAGGGAATCGAGGAGGGATAGATACTGTTTTTTTTTTGCTAGGCATTATAATGTCTAAAGGTAACAAAGGTAAACATGTATGTGTACAATTCGAATTATAATCAAGTCCACGAGGTGTGAGTGGCGCAGTGGCGAAATGTTACGGTCCTTCGTCATCCCATTGGTATTCAATGATCTAGAACGTGTCGACGATGTGTGGTCTAGATGCAACTGCGTTATACAATAACATCAATATAATTAAATTATAATTTATTACATCAATCTGAATTGAATCGCATATTGCAGAAACGGGAGTTCTCATTTTCGTCCAAGTTAAAGTTCATTTAATTAGCTCACTAGCTAATTAAATGAACTTTAAATTGGACCAAAATGAAAACCCTTAAGCCCACGGCCTTAGGTTACAAGTTCTTCAAAGGGTATGTGTTAGGTTTGGTATTACTAGGTCCTGCCTAGGAAAGTGTGCAAGCTTTCAATTTATAAACAACTAAAAAAACTGAATCAATACAGTTTTTTTAGTTGTTTATATTCGTATAATCGATGCGTTGTTCGTATTTCAAACGTTTAAGTAAAAGAAAATGATACAGTGCAGTTATTTGGATTCAATATTTTTGTTATTAAGGAACTCATCAACTGAATTATGATTTAGAAATTGGGTTCAACAATAACAACAATATTTTCTGAGCAATATTTAACAATATTTTCCTTCGATAGGATTGTTCTTTCATATTGTTACGATAAATTTGTATTACAATTAGTTTAGTGTATGTCTTTAATTTAAGAAAATGTTTCACGACTAAAGTTAAATTACCTACACATTATGTAAGACAACATTGGTGCTATAGCAATA
This sequence comes from Apeira syringaria, assembly GCA_934044485.1. NCBI lineage: Eukaryota > Metazoa > Arthropoda > Insecta > Lepidoptera > Geometridae > Apeira > Apeira syringaria. The sequence goes on from OW203658.1 coordinate 15,968,525, forward strand.
GTAAGGAGTAGCAATAGATGTTTTGTAACTATAAGCTCTTTGTTAATGGTTCAGTTTTCATTGGCTCATAACTTAAAAATTTCTTATTTCGTCACTGTTTTCAAACAAGGAAAACGCTTCCTTGTTTAAAAGGCAGTTGCGAAAACTCCTTTATCCTCTCAAAAGAATGAAAAGTGATTTGAATTGCGAACGCGACGAATCGACTTCTCTCGCGGCACAAAAACAAACCAGTCACACGAGCTTAAGCCCATTTGTATGACCCACATACTCATTCATGACAATCATAAGATTACATAATATTACTCATTTGGAATGCTTTTGATCACATCATTTTTAACAAAAGTTATTTTAAACAAATAACTCGTTTCTAGAGATGTTGGACAACATGACAAATAATTTCTAAAATTATGATCTTTATACACATTGGTAAAAGTAATTCACTTTAAAAGAAGTCCTATACTAATAGTTGTAATTAAAATAAAAAAGGTAAAACAGTTATCGTAGTTCGTAAAGCTTTTGTGGCTTATGTGGGGTATCTGTGAAATTAAATTTGCTTTAATTTTGTTTTTCTTTAATTACAAATTCTATGGTTTACGAGTAGATTGTAAGGGAGTAAGAGAAATTTAATTTAAATTAAATTGTGGCTGACATGATGATGATGATGGAGAGAAATTAGGTAACTAACATAGGTAGGTATAACATAGGTATAAGATCTTTTAGTCATGTGCGGTGGAAGTACTGACGTACCAAGCCCGTATAGGCTTAGTCAAGGTACTTACACAAGCTCTTTCCAACTGTTAATAGGTAAACTTACTAAATTATGCGATATATAAAAATTTATAATTAAAACATTATTTATCCACCCATCGATATAATATATAAATTAATTACTATTCAATTTTCTGGCAATACAATACCAGAAAATTGAATAGTTCTCATTTAAACATACAAAGTATAAACATAACAATACCCGAGCTGATTCCTTATTTGCTTGCAGTATATAATATAACAACTTATGTTAGTTTCTATTCAACTATTTTCAATTTTACCGCGTATATAGTATTAGGAGACGCAAGTCGCGTGGGCTGAGAGGGTCGTTAGCATTGTAACTAGCACTAATGCAACAATGATTTATATTAACTGGTTCTTGGAATTATCGATTCATTGTCTGAGGAAATTGCAATAAGTGTTTTCCCTTCACAGATCATTTAATTGTCATACATCTACCGATCACAATCCCACTAGTCAGTGAGTTAATAAGTTGGTAATATTTATCATTTTGTCATTACATGTAAAGGTTTTACTTAATCATCATCATGTCAGCCATAAGACGTCCACTTGTGGACATATGCCTCCTCCATTGATCACCACAGGGACCGGTTGGAAGCGGTACGCATCCAGCCCCTTCCTGCGATCTTCATCTCAGGTCGTTTGTCCACCTTATTGCTGGATGGTCTACTGCTGCGTTTGCCTGTCCGTGGTTTCCACACGAGAACCTTTCGACTCCAATAGCCATAGGTTTTTCGAGATATGCCCTGTTTACATTAATTCGTTTTAATAGATATACACTCTACGAAAATCGATACATAAACAACTAGTATTAGGAATCGATATTGCTTTATATATATATTTTATTAATAATAATATATGTATATTTTATTGTATAGGTTTAAGGCCACGACGCGGCTATGTTTCCTGTTACATAATGAGTATTACCGATCTAGGGGCGAACCCCATTTTAATCTAGGAGACGCTGTTTTTTAAGACAACTTGATAGGGTGATTTTGGCGGGAGTTCTTGTTAGAATACAATACAATTTTTGTTTAGTCTCCAAAATGAGTTTTTTACACACACTATTACAGAACACACACTATTACAGACCTGGGACAAACACTTAGACTCAAGCATAAAAATGTGTCTCTGCCGGAGACCCAGAAGTCATGTAACTGATCACCGAGCCACTGCGACTGTCAATATATTTCTTAGTTGTGTAGAGTAAATGTCCACTTTACTGAGCCCTAGGAAACAAGGATGAACTTTTGGCACACGACTGTATTCATCATGCATCAAGTCCATTCGGTACTCATTATAATGACCTATTTTTATGAACAATTTAATTAAATCTATACTAAGGTTATGTTTACGAATATTTGCACGTGTCCCATCGGTTCCTAGTATGGCATATCGCAGGTATTTAAACTAGACAGATGCACTTCCTGGAAGCTTGCGTGACATGGCACCAATTATAATTTCAACAACTTCTACTTAAGCAGATGATAAGCGTCTAACTTCAGTGGGCCTAGACAAGATGCACCTTGGCGATTCTCTTTCTTTAACGGCTTACGCTTCAAAGCTGTCGTTATCGCTTGTCAAAATGGAAGTTGTCTACAAATTTGTATGGATTCGGTGCTTGGGACAAGTTATTATAATACGCGTCTATTTTAAGCTAAGAAAAGCGAGCTATCAGTGTGATGGAGCAGCTCACAAGATAAATAATAATTCGTTTAATTACGCTTTCACATTTATGTGTTGTAATTACGATCATACTGAGTACTAAGTGGTATCGATTTTGTATGAAAGGTCGGAATTCCAGATTTGAATTGTATATTTAGATCCGGTAAAATAAATATTTTATAATAATTAATAAAATCGGCTTCGGAAAGCGTTCGTTATAAAATCTGTATGTGTCAAAACTTTAAATAACCTATACTAAGAGATAAACTCAAAATCTATTAAAAACAAATTGCTCTGATTGTCTTATGATTGAAGTTTTATACGCAGTTTATACACAGGTAATTTAACAGTATTGAAGAACTGTTTTCCACAGAACAATGTTCTCTTCTAGGGGTATATTTTTGGCTAGTTTAGGTTTTATTTATTATATTGAATTGAGCCTTTAGTTCATCTAATGATAGTGATTGAAGAGCAACCATTAAAAATGATGTAATCCTGCATTCTCTATAGACTTAGTTCGTAGGTCACGTCACGTCTTAGGCCACTAGTTTACGATGTGGTTGGAAGTCTGTTATTTATAATACGTATACACTGACTTTTTGAGCGTAGCTTGGAGTAAACATTACCTAAATTTGCGTAGTTTGTTCTCTTGAATATGTTTCTAATGCAATTTCGTTTAGTGATATAGTGCAAGGAGTTTGTATACTGTTACATTAAATAAAAACTCTTTCGTTATGTCTATAGATAGCGGCGGAAAAGTGACCTATTCCATTAAAAACAAATTATACCATAGAACATTCGGATTGTGCAAGGATTTTTATGGACATCAACATTTTGTTTAATTTATAAAAAGAGTGTGAATGTGTAATAATGGTGAATTATGTTATGTGTCCGTGAACAAACAAAAAAATGGCGTAAATGCAAAATCTTCACTTCTTCATTTCTCACCGCAGTGTCCAAGTAAAATTACAGTAATGTAATAAGGTGCTACTTTACTGAATCAATGGGAAATGCGGAGGAAGTTTCCGAATTGGTTTAGGCTTTGCTTACAACAACAAACCTTGAAGGTTGATATACTTGACTCTGGCTGAAGGCACAAGGCAGAGCCAAAAAGAATAACGAAAAGAGGTCGTTCCTGCAATGTAAGTTCAAACTTCGAAATTTGAAAATATGTATACACACTTTCTAAGCTAGTGGAGAAATAAACAAATAAATTTAACAATATCAATTCTTATATATATATTATATATATATATATATAAGTATGTATTTAAGTATATATATCAGTCATCGGGTTACCATAGTACAGGCTCTGCCTAGTTTGGGACCTGAAGACCTTGTGTGAATGTTGTCCCATATTATATTATATTATTATTATTATATTTAAATTCTGACTAAATGAGCGTCATCTACTACGTAATAACAATTTTCGCTAAAATGTACGCAATAGTACATTAATCCATCAGTAAATGCCCGCATAGCTTACAATGTAGCAGCTCTATATTGATAATAGTCCATCGCATTATGCTGCACATGCGAACTTATTGCGCCTTTCAAGTAACGCGTGGACGAATGACAAATACCTATAGATAACCATAAAAATGAAGGTTACCTATATCACATTACGTAACTTAATTAGTGTGACATGCAAATCAAACTTAGATCACGTCGTTGAAATGTAATTGATTGTCAATTGTTATAATTGAATTAAATACGCAACAAACCTTACAATTTTTACACAATGACAAGTAGTAAAAGCTATAATGAAGGTAAGTTCTTTGTGATTTGCCTTTCGCAAGAGGTGGATACATTAGGTAGTATTCAAGATGGCGGTGATTCTGGTACGAAAAATAAAATTATTTATTGTATCTTAGTTGTGTTTTATGTTTTGCGCAATCAGCTTACGAAAGGTAATAAGACTATATAAAGATATTTAAACTTTTAGGAGTATATTTTTGTTCTTATTATATATATTTTGTTTTAATCGACTTTTTGCCACACACGAAATAGGTGCATAATCATTACCACTAGCCCAATTTCATTGCAGATTTTTGAAATATTTGTTACCTTAAATCTCTATTATTAAAAGGCCTGCATTAGAATTAGTTTCGTTATTTGGAAGTCCGATATACTCTAAGATACAAATCATAAAGTATAACCCATAAAAGTAACATCAAAATCAGTTCAGACTTCATTTTATTTTCAAAACAAAGCTCCACCTAATTAGTAAGTATAGCAAGTAGTATTTTGTCATAATTTTAAACTACGTAACTATTAGTTTATTTTAAATGTGGAACCTGTTCTTTTTTCAAGTTACAAACAAAACCACAAACGCATTCACACTCACACCCCCGCCGTTGGGTACTCCTGTGTCACGAGAGGCACGGATACACACAAACATACTCATCAGAAAAATGTTTATCCCAGTCTGGTTTTGAACCCGTGATTCCGATTCTACAGTCCGTGTCACTGATCACTGAGCCACGACGGACAGCCGTCAGTTATTAATACAATCATTTTATGCGCAATGACTGATATATTTCTTTATAATAAGTAAAGTTATTTGACCCTGAAAGTAATGACTAGTTCTTTCTTTGACAAGTAGAAAGGAAAGGATGTAGTAGGTAACCTACACAACAAATACGCATACTGAATCAGCGTTTACACACTCTGCAAACAGATGGGCTTGCCGGAAACTTTAGTTCATAAGTACTTACATGTTCAAACAAAAGCAAGGCAACTTTATTTGCGCATTTTTAATATAGCATGAAATTGTCTTCAATTACTTTATCAATTTATGAAATACTTACAATCTTGAGCTTTCGAATACAAATATGAATCATTTCAGTAACGACGCCATAATATTCCATAAGTTTTAAATGAAACATAAAAGTGGAATCTTATGAATAATTCAATGGCTGTATAATCTAAATCTGTTATTGTACCTGGACTGAGACAATCGGAATTGTTTTTTGTCTTTATTTAAATAGAATAATATATAATAATAATCTATAATATATAATATGTTATAATATTTTTTTATAATGGAAGAAAAACGAATTGAATAACGTAATAAAAATATTCTTAAATAAAAAGCTACGTACCTTTGCGTGTATGGTATAGAAATGATAGAGAAGACCATCTAACTAAGGTATAGTTATATGGTCTTCTATATCATTTATTACGATGCTCAACAACACTTTGGTGTGTAAGAATCTCAATCTCTATTATATATATATCTATATCTCAATCTCAATGCTCTCAATCTGTGGTCTACGCTGATGGTACAGTAACTACCTATACTTATACATATATTCTTCGCACCTAATTGTAAGTTTTTGTACTGTTTGTAGATCCTAAAGTAAATAAAAAAATAAAAAAAGTCGAATTTCCTTTATTATTGGAACATTTGCCATATTATGTCTTTTTTATATTTTTGGCCATTTTTACTCGTAAAAATGGCCCATGCAACTGTGCCGATATATCGATAAACGAAAACAAATAAAATACACGATAAATATCTCGATAATAGAATTGATAATTTAAAAAAACTTTAGTGTGCTATTGAGCGCTGGAGGACAAAAGTTTATCATGTAGGTGAAGCCGCTGACGCTTCTGCTTGTATAAAATAAAGTCCCTGTTAGACGAAAGCATTCCCCTCCGGTAAAGCTGTAAATGCCGGTAGAGGCAAACAGCATTAATCCGTTAGAAAAAAAAGTTCCGTGTCAGTCAGTTTTCGATTGGAGTTCGAACAGTTCGTTCCGAGTGAGCAAATCGCGAGAACAAGCAGTTTCTGTATGCACCGTGCATACAGAAACTGCTTGTTCTATAGTACTTATTAGATAAAGGTCATTCACACCCAATACCTAGCAAGGGTATAAAATATGACACAAAGGTTGTATCAACGCATGTGTCAGCGATATGACTCATCTAATTACACCACATGTGTTTTGACCATATTGTAACTCAGAACCTATATACCTAGACGTACACGTTATACTGCGTACCTTGAAATGTTTAACAAACTTGTCTAAGCCCAGGCTACCGGCGTTATACTCTTATATCCGTTATGATTTCTAGTACTCGTACTTTGTCCGAAGGTGGGAAAGTACGAGTGGCAAAAATCTTGACGGCAATTTGACGGCAGGTTATCCGAACCGCGTATCAACAAAACGGGGGCGTAGGACAAAGAGATCTCGTATCGAATGCGAGCGAGTGAAATAGAACTACTACAAGTTGCTAATAATGGAACAACGTAAGCGACACGTAAAATAAATTAATGAAAAAAACCACATTTATTGTAACACTTAAAAAATATGTAAATCAATTCTATCTTCACTTTATAATAATTGTTATGATTTTTTTAATTAATTGAATTTATTTTCTATACACTAAACGTGAATAAGTCACTTCAGGTGAGTTTACGCTGCAAGATCGCGGCGACCACTGAGAATGGGCATCGGACATGCCCGAAACTTAGACTATAAACGTGAGTAAAGCCGTATACTACATCTATATAATAGTGTAATATAATTCAAGTTCGTTTATTTAGCTTGTGACCCTAGATTCCAAGTTCTTTAATAGGAACGTGATTTGCTAACACTAGGCCCTGCCCTGGAAAGAAGATTCAAAACATTATGCCTCGCATATGTTGAGTAGGGACTCATTTCCGGCATCGCGCATCACTACAATACCTACACTAGGGATGTTTTAATTCTGTGCTATTTTTATGTCTGTATGTAATATTAGATTTAAATTTTATCTATGTATGTGTATTGTAGTGTTGCCTATGTCAGAAATAAGAATATTTTTTTTCTTTCTTTCTTTCAATGTAATTATCTGCTGCGTGCATCAATACCCCTATAGTTAAAACAAATCTGAAACTTCCTTACAATACAAAAGTGACATGAAGTAATGTCAAAAAGTTGAAACAGTTATGAATAACGTATTTGATAATATGTAGCTCTATTTAGGCAAACTTGAAAAGTTAACTGGTTCTATGATTTGTTATACTAATTTGCGTTAGAATCACTTTCTGTTTTCGAGACTGCTATGAACTTACTCATACTTAAAGAACTCGCTTTAGTTCTGCTTTCCCTTTTGTTTGCGAATGCATGTAGGTTTAGTCACAAATTGGCATGTGGCAAGGATATTTTTACCAATTAGCTTTGTTAGTTCGCATTGATGCGTGATAATACGTGCCGTCGACTATACCCCGAGGCAGTCAAATTTGCATGAGACAAGTAGGTCTGTGGAACGCAGCATCTTGAGCTGTCCGTTGCTCTGACAGACGCCCGTTACACACGGGGCTTACTGACCTCGATACGCCGCTACGAATTTATCACCCATCGCCCACCATAGCTTTTACCATCATTACTCGTTCCTTATTGATAAATGCTCTTCGTGAATATGAGGTAAAAGTTTTAAACGAAAATGACCATTTTGACCTACCGTCCACCTCCATACGCCTTGTGTAACGTGGGACAACAAAATGGAGTGTGTTTTCAAGGAAGCCTCATATGTTAAGGAAACAAATTGATTGTGACCACATACTGACATGTTCGTCATATGTCTGCACTACTAAGTAGCCGTGTACACATGTGCGAACCTTCTTAAAGTTAAGGCCGTTTCATTTTGCGAACAATGGCCAGGCCTCGATGTCAACGCCCGGCTGTCGGCATCGGCTACCTACATAAATATTGAACACCTAAAAATCTGGGCGATTCTTTCAAGATTAGTCACGTATTGGAACTTTGTTATTGATTTTGTTTTTATTGAAAAAATTCAAAGCAAGTCTCATTATTCATTCTGACCTATGTACCTACTACTCATGGGCGAGAATTAAATTGAAACAAGGAAAACAATAAGTAGTGTGTATAAATACATGAATATAGGTGAATTAACGGTCGCCTTAGCTCGGTGGTCAGTCACATGACTTCTTGTCCCCGGGGCCCTATAGGTTGGAATCCGGTAGGAACAAACAGTAGTAAATGAGCGTGGCTGTTTGTCTTGCGTTTTGGATGTTTATGTGATGATCCTTGTGGTAGGCATACAAACATATCACGTCACAGGAAATCCTAGGGTAAGAGCGTAAATACAAAAATGGTTCTATGTTATCAATAAAAATCTACTTTAGCAATTTCCCCCATTCTCCTGGTGCAAAAGCAAGGAAGCCACATGAGATCCCCGCATACTAGGAGTAGAATAACGAATTTTTTTTTTTTCTAAAACTTATTAATTTTATTATTTATTTATTTACACATTTAAGTCCCACGTTACATGGTACAAAAGCAAGGAACTCACTAGTTTGATGAGACAATCAATAGTGCTAGTGATGTATAGTCGTCGAAAGGGAACAAAGAAGCTTACGGCAAGCACGGGCCGTACTTCGGTGCCAGGCTGAGCTCTGGCCTCTGCGCCTGCATATTATTAATGCCGAGCACAATTATTGCAATTGTATTCCCTCAAACTCTTTCATATCACCTAGATATTTCGTACAGATCTCTTGCACCAATTTAACTTATTGTGATGCCATTGATATAGGTTTATTATATGACTAAATACGTTTTTCTGCCTCTTTATACAATGCACAAATACTGTAATAAAGCAAACAAGATATTTTCACACGAGCAAATATATGAAGGCGCATCATTGTTTTATAATATATATTTTTTGATTTTGATAATAATGAGCATGCGTGCATGTTCTTGCACTCCTCCTTCCAAGATATCCTTATCTGGTAGGATGACAATAAACAATGGATGGGTAACCTTGTGGTGAGGCGAGATAATGTAACGTTAGCATCACTATAGTCTTGCTAACGTTACATTATCTCGCGTGTTACGAGATAACAAACTCTGCAAGCGCATTATCTCCTGGTAATCTTAGCATAAATCTCAGTATAAATACGATAAAAATTATAAAAGAATCAATAACGACAGGCTTTACAAAGTCCAATTAATGGGCTTACTAATGAGTTTCGCTGCCGTAAAAATGGTTTTCACTTCCAACCACAATTATTGTTGTTATGTTTAGTTAACATACTTTATACTATTCACTTAATTAATTGATAAAGACTATAAGCAATTGTTTGTATTTGCACAAATATCAGTTTTATGACTAAGAAAACCCACCTTAATGTCAATATAACCAGACTATAAAGATAACCCACTAACAGCACAAAAACTTTATGCATAACCTCTGATAAATATATATGCGTTACTTGTAGTATGTTGTTAGTTTATCATTATGCCAACCAGTTTCATATTTAGAGAGGAAATGCGTCATCATTAATTAAAAAGCACCAATAAAAATTAACAGCGATACCTTAAGCACATGTAGTTTTGTGGCACACTACTTTCGACATACTACAAGAGCCCATGTCCATGACTGGATACGGCAGACTGATGATGATCCTTACTTCCAGATGTACCTGGCCCAATATGGGTACCTTAGTCCTTCTGTAAGAAACCCTTCAAGTGGACATATCATGGATGAGAGTTCGTGGAGACGTGCCATCGCTGAGTTCCAGAGCTTTGCCGGTCTTAATGCTACAGGTAAGTTGACACTGATAGTTTTCAAATGCAGCTCTATGTGGAATTCAGAACTATAGTCCATACGTAATTGACCTCTATTTATTATACCTTCGGTTCATAGACCTGAAGTGCCGCATAATGTGCCTGTATGCATTAATAGTTGGGTTCTTATCATTAAGGATGTAAAGTTTTATTGTCTGTTTTCACATCATTAGGAGACTTTATCGGTCACTTAATATATTGTGATAATAATATTTGATAACTATGTTTAATTATTACTGAAGTGTCTTAGAGAATTTGGGCCACAAAAATATATTCATAAATCAAATCTTTTAACTTTGAGAGTGAAAATCTGTCGGTATTGACATTAGATTGTAATAGAAAGTAAATGCGTAAAACAAATAGAACATTATTTGTGGCTGGTGAAAGTAGAGACGATTCGTTCCGTTATCGATGTAATTCCCAATGGTTGTCATAGTAACCAGATGATGATAAATTCAACCCACAAAGTGGAATTATTTCACAGTAAAACAAGAAATTGAATGAAATCAAATTGGTCTGTAACAGTTATATAAATATAAATTTTATACATTTTTATTCAAGAATAAAGAGACTACAATATGCATTGCATTTAAATTAATCTCGACGAGTCTTTATAGTGATGGTGCATTTCTTGGATTGCATTTTGTTATGCTTTTTTGATATGTATTAAGGCGTAGTTAACTATCGATTACACAAAACATTATGATAATTTATGCACCATTTTACAAACAGTGGACAGTGGACATTTTACAATTAGTTACTTTGAGCCCAATAACATAGAAATACAACAAGAACTGAGTCATCCGCCCTTCAAAAATGTATTTGGTGACAATCTAGATTCTTTAACTATTTTGTTATAATTAGTCACTTCCTCTTGATGTGTAGCATTTTGCAATACGTATATTGTAAGTATCACTTAAAAGTCGTATTTCCGATATCCGGTATTTATCGGTTATCTTATCTAAATATTGTTTTGCCATAATATGGTGATACAATCTTATGTAGGTATCCGAGTCGATGATTCAATAAAATTTAATAGGTAGTTGATCCGGTGACCAGTTGTTAGTGGTACACGCTCTGCAATTCAGTAGCCTTGACGCGTTCTCATCACAGCTATTATATAGCACACATCGACAAAACAATTCATACGTGTACACGATCGCAGCATTTGAATACTGTAGAATTATGTGGGTAGAGCTTGAATCGACTCCGTGCTCGTACGTGCCTTGACATGAGAAGTAGTTTATTGGACTCGAGTATGAGTGGAGGCAATGCGATTATGTAAGCAAATAACGCATCGCAGTACACGCATAAATACATTATTCATTGTCGGTCAGTGCACGAGTTCAGACCGAGTTGCGACCACATCATCTTACGAATCGATTAAGCTATTAATGATAACATTACCGTCAGTTATATTATCATCACGTATTCTGTTTGTCTGCAGTTTGGCTACAGATAAAGTGGAAAAATTTCTCACAACTATTCTGTACTCCCTCCTTAAACTGGAGAGCTCTATTCAGATCAAGTTTCTAATATTAACAACTTCATGTTAGCTTTTTTATGACTCTCCGTTAGTTTGAATTCAAATGTGGCTTGAATTTGTCATAGCTAATTTGTAACTGGGTGGTTGGCCATTGATCACCATTGGTTTAAAGCGTTCTTCCTGTTTTTCCAACTCATTCCGCGTGCGCTTTTAGTCGATGCGATTGTTTAATTACTTCCTCGTCATCAGTCGTTAGAAAAAGTACAATTTGCTCTGACGTTTGAATCTCAGCAATGCTTAGTCATTGTAAGAAATATTAAGATTGTATATTAACAAGTATATTGTTATTTGCTGCTGACGTATGTAAGTGTATATATCTATTTTCAGGGGAATTGGACGAGGAAACAACAAAAGTGATGTCATTGCCAAGATGTGGAGTACGAGACAAAGTTGGCTTCGGGGAGAGTCGGGCCAAAAGATACGCTCTGCAAGGTAAGTCATGCCTCACGTTTTATTGTTCACATTTTCAAATCACTTTATAAAAATGAAGAACGTGTATTATTCATTTGAAGAGAAGAAGATAAAACGAGAAAAAAAGATTGTTTTGTTTTATGGAACTGATGGACTAAATTTGAATACAATAAAAAATATTGGTATACAGTTAATATAAAGTTAAAACTGGTATAGCACTTATGAAAGAACCTCAAAATTTTTAGGCCTTTTTTAGAAAATTCCGGTGTTTAATGACAAATATAAGTTATACTCGTATGTCGCTATAAACCGGTTAATTCTGTATTTTTTTAAAACTACCCGCAATCGATTTAAACTGCTCTTATAATAAGAAATAGTATTGTTAAGAGTTAGACGAGTTTGGATTGTAGCATGAAGGAATAAGATATTTTAGATTTAAAAGAATTAAAGCTAATTTTTTCAGTCAGCTACTCTATGAACAATTTATATGGCGCTTTTTGATTAACCAGCTTTTGAGCTTTTTCAGCTTTGATTTTCCACATTTACACTTTACACTTTTGTATTACCTCTATTTTTTACTCAAACGCAATCTCGATATTTCGATCTTATAACAGTTTAATGTAAGATGAAAGAAACAGAAAAAAAAATAAAAAGACCATAACAGCACATTGTGTCAACATAGTATGAAGACATGTGATTTTCTTGAACGATTTGATGCTTGAAGATTTTTTCTATAGTATGAGGGACGTTTCCTTAGTGACCAGAGACCATTTTTCTTTATATATTCTTATTATTCATAAAGATGCTTTTTTATAAAATGTTGCCTAGTTTGACTGGAGCTATATTTCTAGGTTCAAGGTGGCGTGTGAAGAACCTAACCTACAAGATCTCAAAGTATCCGTCGAAACTAAACCGCGCTGAGGTTGATGCCGAACTTGCCAAAGCATTCTCTGTGTGGTCCGACTACACCGATCTCACGTTCACACAGAAGAGGTCTGGACAGGTCCACATTGAAATCAGGTACGCCTTACCATTGTATTAAGCTAATACAATTTTATTATACCATACCATACATGTTTGTATCCAGTCTTGTTCAGTGTATTAACCGCACCATATACTTGTCAAAACAAAGCCATTTAAACGCAATCATCGTGGGTTCTGCTATACAGGTTCGCGTAGTGCAAGATTGACAAGCATTCACATAACCTTATACATATTCGGATTATATTATATAAGCAACTTGTTTAGTGTATATTAAGGTTATACGTTTTGGTAAAAGAGATTTATTATTAATATATACTATATTATAAATATATAAATTCGTTGTATCTATTCTGCTTAATCATTATTTCCTACAGTGCTCTTACAAATGTTAGTTTCCTTATATACTTATATTTACTTATCATCATAACAAATTACATACCTAATAATAAATTTATTAAGCTACTGCTTAAACTAACCGATGCTGTGAACCAGAACGGACCCTTGCTGCACCACTGTTGAACAAATCTATTTAATCTTGACAAAGATGACCCTAGTGCATAGTAGTTGACGAGCATAAATATGTTCTATTACTACTGAAATTACAGGACACAGAAAACCCAAATATTGTCATTATTCTAAACCAGCATATAAGCGTTTGTAATAAAATATTTAGATCGTTGGCGAAGATTACGTACAATAGCTACACTGTGACAGAACCAAAACGCTATTGTGCAGATAATTCAGTTCGACAATAACAGGGATTTTCGTCACAAACCATGGTGATCTGTGTTACGTAACCGAGTTGTCATTGGGCACGATGGATTTGGTTCATGACCATCGTGTCATTTACATGCATGCACTTTAGGTCTATGGTTTGATGTGCGTGGGCAATTTTAATAAGTATTAGAGTAATGGTAGCAGTTCTGTTATTTAATCAAACTAGCTGTCAATGAGTTAAGTAAAAAAGTTCTTATACGTTACGATAACGTCGAAATTTGTATAGAAATTTATGAAACATAATAATATAGGCTATAGGGCATCCACCGCTGGACGTACGCCAGGCAATGGGGGCATTGATTTCCACAAAGACCGGATTATGAATATCATAATTATTAAGCTATTGCATAGCTTCTATCGCGGGCCTTTAGTGTGGAGACCGAATCCAGAAATTCCGTAACGAAAATAACCTAGCACCCCCCACTCCGACCGGCACAGCGGTGATACTTTTTAGTTTTGCCATCTATCGACGAATAGCAGAGCTTTTAATGACTTTTTTGAAATATCACGCTTGTCTTTTAGTTCAGCAACTCGCCTCTAGGTGGCATTGGTTGTATTGGCGTTACTGCATAAGTTAATATATTAATTGCATTGATAAAAAATGCTATGCAATAGCTTTACCGCGGCAGTCCCCGAGTGCCACACGTCTTTTATATTTAATTAATTGCAATATGTCACATCTATAAATAAAGTCAAGTATTATAATATATAACGATTTATGTATAAAAATAATAAAATAAAATAAATTTTATGTAATTGCGGGTTACATGAGATAGGTTGTCATGTAATTTGATGCCCACTAAAACTACCTGCAAACTAATAATGTATAATATTAGGAATAGCACTGGAAGAAATTATGCGAATTTTAATTTTAGCGTAATACAAACATGATCTTTCGGAATTTAGAGTATTTTTGAATAGTTTACATGGATAACTGAGTTGCTATCAACGCATAGCTATTTCGTTGTTCTAAATGTCAAAATATCTTATTTTATCTTCAAGTCATGTTAACTACCCGGATTACTTTCCGGATAGATTTCCTTATGGTTTCTGTGCACAGTGGTTTTCCGCGCACTGTAGTTTTCCACTGTTGTCGTCTTTAACCCGTTTCATTGCCAGTGTCGTATTCTGATGGACGAATGTTTTTTTTCATAATCTAAATATTTGGTCATACGTGTTATTTACGCTTGATGATTGTATACTTAGGTTCGAGAAAGGAGAACACGGAGACGGTGATCCATTCGACGGACCCGGTGGTACTCTTGCCCACGCCTACTTCCCCGTAAGTATTATTTATTTACTATTAGCAGCGCCCAGCGGTTTCTCCCGCATGGATTACGGTTTTCCTGCAACATCAATTATTCCACAGGAATCATATATTTTACCGGGATAAAAAGAAGCCTATGTGCTATTCCAGACTATAATATATCTCTGTGCCAAATTTCATCCAGATCCATTCAGTCGTTCTGGCGTGATTGAGTAACGAACATCCATCCGTCCAAATTTTCACATTTATAAGATTAGTGGGATGGGATAATTGACACGTCTTTATGTTTATCTTATAAGCAAGCTCCATGTAGCCAGACCAGCTATTAACAGAGGGCTCAGGGTTTTTCTACAAGATCGAATCAGAAATTTGTAGATCCGTAGAATAACTAAAGTCACCGTCATAATCATAAAATCATAAATGGGTATCGTACATTATATTCAGAAATAATAGCAGATGTGGTCAAAAGGATTCCGAGTCGAGACCACCAATTAGTAGGCATAGTGTAAGATGTCCACCAGTTAGGTGGACAGACAGATTCCCACTTTTCAGGAATGTCTTGAGTAGACTGATTAAACATTGTTTAATTTCAATACGGTGGTCGTGGCACAGTGATCAGTGATATTGAACTTAGGGACCGCAACCCCGGGTTCGAATTCCGGCTGGGGCAAACATTTCTCTGACGAGCAGAGGTTTTAATTCTGAAATGTTTGTGTCATGTGTTTGTGTGTGTACATACCTCCCAGGACATAGGAAATCCCAGTGTGGGGGTGTGCGATTAATAGATTAGAAAAAGAAATTGCAAAAATGTTAGTACTTAGTAATGTTAATATGGATTATGACTAAGATTATATCCGAGCGAATCCTATGGGGCGTCCTCAAGAGAGAATGCGTTTGACGTTTCACTCATAAGCTATGTTATTGTAAATTCTCATTAAAATCTCGCCAGTAGCTTTTTGCGAAGAGGCATTTTATTGTTAGTGTGCTTCTACTCTATTTAAAAGCCACAATGATAAAACGAACGTTAAAAACAAATTATCTAGGGGGGCAAACTAGAGTAACAACCGCCAAATACTCTGTGAAATATTTCATATTGTCATTATTACAAAATATTTATTCAAAGTAATGACAGCGGAAGTAGCTCATTGTCGTGTGAATAGTGAAAACACGGCTACGGTAATGCTATAATCGCACTTTTCATGGTACGTGAAATATTATAATATAGTCCCGGTCCATCTCTCGCAACTTACAAGTGTTGTAAATCTGTTATGTAACTTTTCTCACATAATAGATGTATGACAAACTACATTCATGTAAGTCTGAGATCACACCTGTGACGCCTTCTTACGCCTCTAAGATTTAGTTATGAAATAATTTCACGATGTACAATTGTCACATTAGCTTGTATCTATGAAGTAGTGTGCATGTAGGCAGCTACATGCAGTGCCTATTTTGAGCCATTAGTGACAGGACTTCATTATTCTCGGTTAAGTTTTACACATCTTCCTATCTCGCCCACTCTGCGCGTGATAAACTGTTTTATCGACGTATGCGCAAAGAGCGTAACGTCAGAACAACATAAGCTGCGTATACTGTAATACCTTATTTTTAAGTTAACGCCTTGATGGGTTTCGCGACTTTCTGAGTCACCTTTTCATTCATGCGTAAATAAAAAAAAACGAATTAAATAATGTATGATACTTACAAGTCTACTTTGGTTGTAGTTAATTCGGCAACCCAATTAGATACAGTACACAAAGATACAGTTTATACAAATAAAGCGAAAAATATTAATATTTATGTAGAGATTGATTACGTGCAACTTTTCGAAAATTTTCTACATGTTTTCAATTCAGAGCCGTTAAAAAACAACTTTTGCACGTTACAGATTCAGGTGAGAATAACCTGAGCTTAGAGCACCTTTTACGTTTTGTTTCATTGCAATACGAATAATGACAAGGAAAAAACACAAAAACATTTCAAATAAATAAATACCATTTAGCAATAAATTTGTATAATAGTATTTCAGTAATAAAAGTTCCAGAATGTCACAGACAGGAATATCAAGTATCAAGTTGCAATGCTTTTTCAAGCCTTCGAAGCTTGTTTCTTTGGCACCGGGTGTTATCTAACACGATGGGCCTCTAATATTGAGAACTGACAACCAAGTTTGACGTGAATGATACTTTATTGGTATTGCTGGTCTACTTGTTAGGACGGTTATTATATTTTGAGATCGAATCTCGTTTCAAATGGATTCTTCCATATCAGGTTTTAAGGCATTTGCTTAATAGACAATTTTGAGTCTTTTCAGCTCATTTTGTAGAAAGTTCTATATGTCTAATAAATTAAAAATATACCACCTATGCGAAGAGTTCATGAAGGTTCATTCTGAACATTTGATTCAACAAAATTAGATTTTTAGTCATAACATATTTACAAGTGACCATCATTTTCCTTTCTTAAAAATTCTCGCAATAACGACAAATGTGCTTGAGCACAGTTCTTACACCAGAAGAAAGCTTATTAAAAAGTCTGAAAATTACATTATTGATCTATTTCTTTGGGCCTTTACGTCATCCGGAAATGACATTTATGTATTTATCTGCCTATTAACTCCCGTGAGC
This sequence comes from Apeira syringaria, assembly GCA_934044485.1. Taxonomy (NCBI): domain Eukaryota; kingdom Metazoa; phylum Arthropoda; class Insecta; order Lepidoptera; family Geometridae; genus Apeira; species Apeira syringaria. Next base: position 15,986,168 of record OW203658.1, read on the forward strand.
GTCAGCAATGTAATTTCAATGGGCACCTCTTAAACTCTTAATAGAACATTTCTTTTATTCTTTTTTAACTCCTTTAGTATATTTGGTAATATTAAGAAAAGAAATTTAATACACTTAGAAAATCCACATGACCAACCATTAGTGGTAGAGATTGCATACTGAAACATCCTGACCATACCGTGTCGTAGCGACTTACGTAACTTATTATTACAATGATTAGTAAATATTAATAGACAATTACAATTTAGTATCAGACCAGAGGCGAGATATGCAAGACATTTATCTAAGAAGGTGCGTCAACAAAGATCCAAACCGTGTGATCAAAACAAATTGTTAAAATTGCTCGGTACTTTCATTCGGTCAGTAGCGAACGATTCGAAAGAGAGATATCTCAATTAAAAAACTGTAAAGGAAACAGCTTATAGATAAAAGGAGGATGGCAGAACCAGCCTCGCTTCCGAAAAACGAAATGACAACCCGTTCATGTATTCTTTATATATGAAAATTTAGATTATATTTTTGTGGAATCGGTGAATAATTGGCATTATTTATAAAGTTGGGAATCAGAAGTACTTTTGTTTTATTTATTTATGTGGTGCTTGTAGTTTTCGAACGCACCCTATACTTCTCAATATGTTTGTTGCGTTCGAATCCTTACGCTCTGACATTAATTGTTATTATTACTCTATAATCTGTAGTCAGCTGCTCTGTAGACCCGGACAGCGTTCATAAACACACCCATGCCTAGTTTATTCCAGAATATATTATGTAATCTGTATCTGTAGCGCGATCCATGCAATATTGCTTTCTCTGTCTACGATGGTATAGATGGATAGCGATCCATTGAATGGTTCGCAGGACATGTACTTAGCATACTGATACAAATGATTTTCCATGATAACTTTTTACTCCCAACTTCTAGGAAAACGATTGAATATACAATATACAATGTATTTATTGCTCTATCGAAACGTATAAGTTTCATTTATGAACGCGGTTTTTTTCTTCTAGGCTGCAAATGTATGGGAGTCTGCCATCCTCCTTTTGCATAACGGTGATATTTACTAACGCAGACTATTTAAATTTATTATAATAGTAACAGTAGGTATCAGTGAAAGCGCAGATGCGGCCGAGCGTGCTCTCTATGAAGTGATACGGAAAGTCACGAAATACTACTCATCAGTAACAGAGAAGACGCCGCGAAGGAGAGTTCTACGCTCTTGTCGCCGCTCCGACCACTGAAGATGTCGACCGCAGTGATCGACGAAACGTCTGGAACACAAGTTTCACTTAGACCACGGCCAAACAGCCCGGAAGCAGTACATACAACAATATCTACTCAGCTAATATATGTTTATAAAGAATGGTTAGGCTTTACAAAAAATAGAAATGAGTTCATATTACAAAATATATGTAGCATACATTTGTATGTATGTAGCCTTCTTGCATATATGCAAGACTACAACATACTTTTATGCTGCGACAGAGAAACGATATGTCGATGCTAAAAGTTATTCATTGTGCTTTTGACGACACTTAATACAGTTTATTGTTTTTAAAATCAAGAGGTCAACTCTTCTTTACCGTTGTTTTGAAAGGATGTTCAAATATTTAACGTATTATTTTCATTACCAATATGGACCCGGCAAAAGTACTTCACGGAAAAAACACCAATAATTATATTTTGTAACGGTGACTAGATGTGTGAAATTTTCTGTGCAAATGTACAGACAACTTAGTGTGATAACCCGTTAGCTGAAATGTATTACTAACTGCCTCCGCGATTTCACACGCGTGGGCTAGTTTTCCCCTTACCTCAGTTATCCCACGGGAACCATACTTTTCCCGGGATTAAAAGCAGCATAATATGTCATTCTCCTAGGTATTATCTATGTCTATACCAACATTAATCAAAATCAGTTCAGTGGTTTAGAAGTGGAAACGTAACAGACAGACAGAGTTACTTTCAGATTAAAAAATGTAAGGGTGTTGTTGTATCCCAGAAGAACCATCATTTTTTCGCTCGTAAGAATTATCCTATGTGTTTATCCAGGTTATAAGGTACCTTCATTCCGAATTATATTAAAATCTATCAAAACGTTAAGGCATGAAGAAGTAACAAACACACATACACACAAATATATATACAATATGGGTGTGATTAAAGAGATGTAATTTGCTTAATAACTTAAATGGTTGCTTCATAGTTTAGAAAATCGATTTGTTATTGGTGACCGTGGAAAGCCCGAAACCAATCACAAAGTAATGAACCGAAATGATTTTGCACACAAACTTTTTAGAGTCCTTGAACTGTACAAACTAACAGTAAATGCGGAGTTATGTTGCTGTGCGTTTGAACAAAACGGAGATAAAAATATGTTTTCGAGGTAAAGGAAACATTAATAGTGTACGCGTTTTTAGTACTCTGGAGCCTTTGCTATGTTATTTTTGATAATAAAATTAACTATGTCAATGTTATTGACGTTCGTCGTGGCTTAGTGAGCAGTGACACTGACCTTAGAACCGCGAATCCCGGTTTGGGTAATATATGTTTAGGCCTTGAACGTTTGTGTTGTGTGATTGTGTGTGTCCATACTTCCCGCGATACAGGGTATCCTAGTGCGGGGGTGTTGTATATTAATGAAGAAATATAACTGATACTATATAACTACAACTAGACTCAGCTCTACTATACTGTTGTTTGTAGACTTTGTGTGATTGAATATATTTCATATGTTAGATAAAAAAAATACGACCAATGAGAACATTATCAAGGAATGTTGTTGTTAGGTAGGATGCCGGTTAAAACCGGAGTCAACATATTATACAAACTTGTACTGACGATATTACTCAACTATTTTGTTTCTGTCTTTTTATTTCGTTATACAAAATATTGGTCCAGCGTTTAACCACTATCTCAAGTGAATGTACTCGAAGATGAAATCATGCTATGTCTAAAATCTTGAGTAACTCTTACTCGTAAAGACAGCTGCCTGTACTGCCTGTTTTTTTTTACTTATTATAAGCTTGCGTTTGACAACTGTCTCACCTGATGTTAAGTGATGACGTTGTCTAGGATGTACGCAAACCTTTCGTGCAAATTCACTCGTGACTTGAAGCCTCAAGGATTGTACGTATCGGTACAATACTGTTTGGTAACAGTCTTTTTCTTGAAGACTTGTTATGACTATTTACGGAGACTATATTTCTTTAGTAGCTATATATAAATAAAGGTATCCTATTATTATTATTCATCATGGTATAAGGTATTTCAAGAGTAGTAGCACCCTATGTGAGAGTTCGCTCGTGGAAATACTGCCACACATCTATTTTTATTGCCAAACATTAGTGTTTGCATCACTGTGTTGAAGGGTACGATTTCCGACGAAATTACAGGCACATGAGAAATACCAACTTTATGTCGACAGGGACGGGCGCAGTGCAGTTCTATAAGAATTGTGTATGTCTATAGGCAGAGGCCACTTGACATCCTGTGGACCTTTTGCTAGTTCCGTCACCTTATCCCATAAAAAACGTGGGCTCCGGTGGAACTAGGCTAAATCTTACGTTTTATATATTGGAAGGAATTATTATAGAACACATGTTCAACTATTTTTTTTTTCGCGCTGCCAACTTGTAGCCGGTTAGAGCATTTGAGTTATGAGCATCTATAGCCTGCCAATAGCTGGTGGTTATTGTAGAGCTGCAGTATTGTAATTAGTTCATTCATTCATTCATTCATCGCAGCCATAGGACGTCCACAGCTGGACATATGCCTCCCCATATAGGGAGATTTTCCGAGGGTTGGCGAGCACAGTATGGTTTGCTATCCTCAGAAGGCGCTGCTACCGACCTCCTGGTACGTGATCCCTTAGGCGACTCTTACGGTATCCACGGGAAGAGATGGGGGAGTACTATTCTAGGCAGGCACCACCACGGCACATAATATGTAATTAGTTATTAGTATTTTGATTGGTTATTACTATTTGTTTCAGGTGTACGGTGGTGACGCTCACTTCGATGACGCGGAGCAATGGTCGATCAACTCGCGGCGAGGAACTAATCTTTTCCAGGTAATCAAATAAATAAACCGACGCTTTATAAGTAATTCTACACATGAACCCCGACACACCTAGACGGACTCGCGCATATTTAAATAAATATAGTCTTTTGACTCATCGACGGGCCGGTTGGCGCAGTTGGTAGCACTCTGCCTTCTGAACCGCTGGTCCCGGGTTCGATTCCCGGACAGGTCAAACATTTGTGTGCATGAACATGTCTGTTTGACCTGTGTCTGGGTGTGTATATGTATTTAAGTATATATATCAGTCATCAGGTTACCATAGTACAGGCTCTGCCTAGTTTGGGACCTGAAGAAGACCTTGTGTGAATGTAAATAAATAAAAAAATAAAACTTTTAAAAAAAATAAAAAAACTCATACAACGAAGAGTACTTTAGACTTTTTTCAGATACACTTATTTTTTAATGTTTCCTTTTTTTTAATACCTTATATGACTAAATTATGTACCGGCTAAAGTTTCCACAACAATTAAGGGCACTGGCATCTGACATACAGTTTAATTACTAGTTCGGATGCCAACGGATCCTACGTAAACAAACCTCTTTCATACATTAAGGTGCATGCCTTTGCTCTTTCCAATTAATTAGTCTCTAAATGTGTGTGAGTTTGTTAGATATGTTTTGTAATTGTCAATAGATAGTTCATTCCATCATTTATTCATACAATTTTTTATTAACATTATTTTAATGAATCTCTTCCAGTGTTACCGTATACATATATATAAAAGGATTGCTCTGAAGAAATCTTGAACTTCAGTCTGGCAGCACTTTTTTAAAAACACATGTATAATTGAATAAGCTTTCCTATGTAATTGATTCATGAGAGTCACACACTGTGCTAATCACACTCGATCATTTTTATTTCAAAACACCTGCAAAGTGTGAAATGAGCTTCCTTCCTCGGTATTCCCCAGAAGCTACAGTTTGGGATTTTTCAATAAGAGATAAGTCAAAACAAAAATTTAAGTTTTCTTTGCATTTAAAATACACAATATAAGCAAATGGGAATGTATATTAATTTTTTTATTGTGTAAATTAACTCAATAGGTGCAATAGCTTGTTGGATTTGTCACTTCTGGGTAACGCGACAACAATTATTTGTACAATCAATTAGTGCATTGCAAGTGTATTTACGCAACGCAAAGTTAATTGGTAAAGTTTGTTGACGCGGGACTACGTTTGGAAATCTATGAATCATAAAGATCAGATAGAGATCGATAAAGAGATAGAGATCAATAAAGAACATTTATATTCGAATATTTATATATGTACTACTTATGTATATATACATATTATTCTTTAAAACCTGTGGTTGTGTTGTATGACTTGTGACCGCAGTTGCACGGAAATGATACTTGCTATTGGCCCAGTCATTCAACAAGTCTTATACTACAAAAAAATTTTTAAACAAAAAATGCAACCGGCTTGTTGAAGTCGGTTGCATTTTTTGTAAATTAATTTTTTTTCACCCTTTTCAGTGACCTTTGCTACTCACGGGATCAATTAATTGTCATTGTGTTCTGCGATGTCTTCAACCGCGACCATAATATCATCAAGATACGCGTAGCACTTTTCAGTTATTGGAGTATAACTCAAAAACCGCCGATTTTGATGAAATTTTAATGGGGCGAAAGTATACTCTATCTAACAAAAAATGAATCATCAAAATCGGTTCATAAACGACGAAGTTATCCGCGAACACACATAAAAAAGAAAAAAAAACATATATACGGTCGAATTGAGTAACCTCCTATTTTTGAAGTCAGTTAAAAATGAAGTATTTTTTAAAATTTCAGGTAGCTGCGCACGAGTTTGGTCACTCGCTAGGGCTGTCTCATAGCGACGTGCGCTCCGCCCTCATGGCTCCCTTCTATAGAGGATTCGACCCCGCCTTCCAACTTGACCAGGATGACATTCAGGGTATACAGGTAAATACTGTTTTACATTTGAAGTTGGCCCATTCATTTATATACTAACTGCGGGCCGTGGTTTAAGTTTGATCTGTAGTTTTCTTGTTACCCACGGGAGCCGATTAGAAGAAAGGTTTTACATTATTCTACGATATAAGTAGCCTATCAGCTATTCCTGACTATAATTCATATTTGTGCATTTTATTCTAAAAACTTTGACATTCATAATACTTGTAAAATTCACTTTGAGTATACAGCCTCCGCTGGCTGGTTATTTTATCTGAGAAAATTCACGTTTTGTATAGTCAGAATAAAGCGACTTGACATTAGTTTTACCGGACATCTGTAACTACCTTATCTTTAATTACGATAGAAAGGCAAAATTCAATAGAGAAATAATATTGCGGTAATAATATTAAAACTCACGTTCATGATTACTTTACACTGTTTTTTACGGGTATAACGTGGTACTTACGCGTAGTCGATGTCACGATCGACAATTGTTTCGGCTTCTTCCGGAAGCCTTCATCAGGATCTTGAGTGCGGTGCGTTAGTCGTAACGTCCCGTCTCGCACTGACGCCGTAACGCACCGCACTCAAGATCCTGATGAAGGCTTCCGGAAGAAGCCGAAACAATTGTCGATCGTGACATCGACTACGCGTAAGTACCACGTTATACCCGTAAAAAACAGTGTAAAATATTGCGGTAGTTCCATTCTGGAGCAAATCACATGTTAGAAGGTTATGTGGAGATTTGATCCACCAATGAGAATTAGGTACTGCAATTACCACTAAAAGCCATACTTCAAACGTGAGCTCATCCACTCTTGTGCCTAGATAATCATATACGCTTGTATAAGTTAAGTAGTTAAGTTAAGTAGTAGTTAAGTTTATTTTAGTAATGTAACAGAAAGTCTGTAATTATCATTAATATTTGAGTCTGAAAACTACGTGTCAGTTACGTGCTGAGGCTCGCGCTCGCCGCCTGGCACGATCATAACTCCCAGATGAAGAACTGCAAATAAGTTCGAAACTGGTCGGAGAGTAATTTTCCAGTGTTTACCACGTGAGTCCTAGTCGGTTTGTTACATTACAACTATCTATTTTCTTTTTCTCTATTTAAAGAGTTCAGGTATTACTCTGTCTGAATTTTTGACTAAGCCGCGACATGACACATTTTTGCTGGCACGCCAACGATTCGGCATTACAAGGACCTGGACCCACGAGGGCCATATATTTGTTCTGGGAGCTGGTGGTGTGCGGAATCGGGTTAGTTGCATGGCTGAACTAGACAAGTTAGGTAGGCAAGATGATCCTGTGGTCTCTTCGAAGCAGCCAGCAGTGCCGGTAGCAGGTGTCAAGGAGCACACGGTTAAATCAAAACCACGACGCGCAGCTAGCACACTCAGAAAATGATTTCCTGTCTGCTTTTTTTCTTATACTAGTGTTTGTTTACAATTTATTCTCAGTAGGTAGGTACTTGTAGTCCGCAACTCACTTGTAAAGTTCATGTACCTCCTAAATGTAATTATGAAGGTACCCACTAGCTATTTAATTAATTTTTCGAGCAAAACAATGTCGGGTAGACTTGATCTTTTTCAACTTTTTCTCAATTACGGAGGTTATTTAATATTATTGTGGCTAACATGACCGTCAATGTTTGGTTTGTTGACCGTAAACACACAACGGTTGAATGACCTGTCAAAACGCGACGATGTCAAGGTGATCAACAATGTGTTGTCACTAAAAAGGTCTCAAAGAGTTTAATATTTATCGACATTAGATTTTATTTCCAATTTGCACGAAAGTTACATTTCGAAGGACAGTAGGTACCTACACTTTCCTTTTTAATAACATTTTAATGTAATATTACAACAAAAATCCCGTATATATGCCCACTCTCAGTAGCTACCTTACTAGTAATTATAACTACTGACAATGCTTTCACGACTGTTAACTATAAATGGGTAATTAAATTGCCAAATATAGGTGTGTGTCAATAAAACTTAAGTACATATTTAGGTAAGTCTGTATATAATATATACAGGTATAGGCTATATATCGGTATAGGCTTCGGTACAAGATTAAGACTCAACTTTATATAATATTTTCCTCTTTTAAGTAACCATAAACACTATCTAACTTCTATGTTTAAAGTCTTACTATAGAATATGATATGATAAGTCTGTATTACCATATGTAACACACCTGGCAGGTGAACTATTCAGATAGACAGTAAAAAACACGTTAAAGTAGTGTATACTATTTTATTATTATTATCTTATTAGTAAATTGTAAAATCATTACTGGTACTCTTCTTGTGGAACGGTTGGATAATGGCAAAATACTTGAAACTTGGTTTTTTCAACGCAGGCTCATTAGGGACCAAACAAGATGATTTCATAGCCACTATGGATATATATAACGTTGATATCATGGCCTTAAATGAGACCTGGCTGCGCGCTGGAGAGATAGGCCGTGCGCCTTGTGTCCCGGGATATCGTTTACGTTATGCGCCACGACCTCTCTACGTACGAGATGGCCGTGGGGGTGGTGTGGGGTACTACATAAAACGTGGAGTCAACGCGCGTACTCGACCACACCCAACGGACCCACGCTATAGTAATGTGGAGCAAATGTGGCAAACGCTCTCTGTTAACGGGAAAAAGCTCGCAATTGGAACAGCTTATCGCCCCCAATGGCTAGATGTCGAATTGTTTTTGGATGCTGTTACTGATGCTATAAATTCTTTTTCTGACTGTGATGGAATAATTGTTTTAGGAGACTTCAATATAAACATGCTGAATGTTAATGATATGAAAACAAAAAAGTTAATGACCATGTTACGATGTCTGAGCTTAACGCAGATAGTATCATCACCCACACATTTTGCCGATAATAGCCAGACTCTTATTGATATTGTTTGTACGGATATGCATGCCAGGTCTGTACAGGTAGTGCCAATGGGTGAACTGCTCGGGCATTCCTTGATTGTTTGTGAATTTAACGTTAAACGAGACAAATTCATCCCACAGACGGTCACGTATAGACCATTAAGGGATGTGCGCATGGAATTACTTCATAACGACCTAGTTCTAGTAGATTGGAAAAGTATATCCGAATGCCAAAACATTGATGTAATGGTACAAAAATTTAACTCTATAGTATTAGCACTGATGGATTACCATGCGCCACTTAAAACTTTTACAATTAAGAAGTACAGATACCCTTGGATAACAGACAACGTTATGATAATGATGAATTTAAGAAATGAAGCTCTATGTTCCTATAGACGTACAAAAACAGAACAGAAAAAAATATATTATAAGAGCCTCAAGTCACTAGTGATTCAAGCTGTACACCAAGAAAAGGTAGCCTATTACGAACACAAAATTAATAATAAAATAAAAGATCCCAAAACTCTTTGGAAAAACTTAAAGTCAACTTTATTACCTTCACACAAAAATGTCGAACTCCCACCACATATTAATCAGCCTGACGTCATTAATAGTCATTTCTTGAATGTGCCTGGTAAAACTATTGTAACACTGTCACAACTCACATTTTTTGAATATCAACGTTTCAATGCTAATATAAAATTTACTCTAAAAACTATTGACATTGTCACCATTTTTACTATTATAAAAAACTTAAAGTCAAATGCAGAGGGGTTTGACCATATTTCTCTTAATATGCTATTGATGGTTCTCCCTGAATGTTTAGATGCACTGACTGCTATTGTGAATACTTCCATTGTCACATCCATTTTCCCAGATATATGGAAAACAGCGATTATTCGACCGCTGCCCAAAAATAGTAACCCAAATCTAATTTCTGACCTTCGACCCATTAGCATTCTCCCATGTTTTTCTAAGATCATGGAAAAGGTTGTAGCCCAACAACTCACTAAATATTTAGAAGACAATAATATTCTCCCAGAGGCTCAATCAGGGTTTAGGACGGGTAAGAGCACAACAACTGCTCTGTTGGATGTCACAGATAATATCTTGGCATCTCAAGATGAGGGCAAATGCACGCTCTTAGTATTGTTAGATTTTTCTCGTGCTTTTGACTCTATAGACTTGTCCCTACTCCTATCAAAGCTTAGTTTTTATGGTTTCGATCCTCAGGCCCTTAAGTGGTTTAATAGCTATCTAAGCTATCGTCAACAATGCGTGGTTATACCAGGGGCTTCTGGAACGTCACTTTCTTCGTCCCTAATGGAGGTTAAGAGAGGTGTCCCACAAGGATCAATTTTGGGACCGATCCTGTTTATTCTGTATAGCGCTGACATAACTAAATGTATTAAAAAATGTAGATATCATATGTATGCTGATGATATGCAAGTTTATATATCTTTTAACCCGCAAGAGATTGAAACTGCTGTTAAAAATTTAAATGAAGACCTCCAAAGGATTGCGACATGGTCTGAAACGAATAGTCTTTTTCTCAATGCAAACAAAACAAAATTCATGATTTTGGGCAGTAAACGTCAGTTAGCTTCGTTACAGCCGAATATTTGCATTAACCTTATGGGGAAAAATATTGAACGAGTTACAGAAGCGCGAAACCTAGGGCTCAATATGGATGCTGAACTAAGGTTTGAAAAGCATATAGCGCTGTCAGTGCAGAACTGTTTCTACAGACTTAGAACACTATATAAGTTACGACCCTACCTTTCCGTACAGCTTCGAATACAGATTGTAGAATCCCTCATTCTCTCAAAATTAAATTATGCCGACATTGTTTACGGTCCACGACTGCTCGCACGTACCAAGCGTTTGATTCAGCGAGTCCAGAATGCTTGTGCGAGATTCTGTTTCACGATACCTCCAAAAACTCACGTAACCCCATATTTGAACGAGCATTACGCTTTAAAAATGAAATCTCGTCGCAAGCTTCACCTGGCTTGCCTCCTCTTTGGGATCCTTAATAATAAAACACCAATATATCTTCTCAATAAATTTGAATGGGCTCCTGATAACAGACAGCGTCGACATGGCTCTTTACAATTGCGTATCCCACGCCACCGTACTACGTCTTTTCGAGGTGGATTTCGGTATGCAGCAACCAAATGCTGGAACAATTTACCACCGCCAATCAAGAACCAAACGAATTTCAATGCGTTTAGACTGAAACTCAAAGCGTACCTTATTGATGAACAGAGGAGAAATGAAAACATTAACTATGATATATCATTTATATAATAAACCTACGCCCTGCCCTATGTTGTAACTTTCTTAACAAAGCTGGTATGAATAAATATTAATATTATGTTTCTGTTTGTGTTCCCCACTGTGCAGAGTACCTACCTACATACCTTTTAGTTGGGGAACGCTACCTAGGCTTTATGCATAGTCATTCTAACCATTCTCCTCTGTATTCCTTTTATTCCTTTTAATCTAACAAGCATTTGCATTGCTGTATATCAGAGCGTACCTGGTGTTTACGTATTCAGCCTTAATTGTTTTGAATATTCCTGAACGATGTAGCAGGAAAGTCGCAGCCAGTCCCGCAATATGTCAAATGTAATTTATGAAGCAATTGCCATATTCACCTGTTTTATCTGGGGAGTGCCAATATTATGATGTTTATACATTATATATATATTAGTTGTTGTCATTTTTTGTTCATATTTGTCATTTTGGTTTTAACTTTGGTTTAATGTATTATGTATTGTAAAGTAGTCCTTCGTATTTATTTTGCTCGTAATAGTTACCTAGCCGATATAACCATTATTAGTTTTTTTTTCTCTAACTACGGGTCTTGGCTGAAAACCAGCGCCAATTGCTAGTATCTGCATTTGGCACAATGCTGAGCCAAGACCTATTCAACCTCACTAAATTTAAGAACCATTGTCATTTGTAATGTTTCAATTCAAGTTCTTTAATTATATATATTATACAATAGTGACATCACCCATGCCCTGTCCTTATAATGTGTGTGTGTTGAATAAATGATTATTCTATTCTATTCTATTCTATTCTATTCTATTCTATTCTATCATTATTATTATATATAATCATTACTTACACTGTAGTAATAATTTTCAGATAAAATTTTGGTATCAGGCTCTAAAACTATATTCATATACGCGAATGCTGCTACTATGCCGTATGAATATCATTAACCTTTATTTGTTAGTAATTTATATAAAGGAAGGTGTTATATAATACGACCCTTGAATAATATTATTTTAACTAAATTTAAGCATCAGAACTGAGGAACAAAGTAAGCTTTTGCTACAAGTTGCTACATGTAATTAAAGCTGCACCGAAGCAATTTTTCAGTCGCTATGGTCTTGCTTTAATTATTCTGCAACTGACTCGCTCACTCGCTTACGTTTTCTTCTTCGTTCTGTCTCGCTTCCTCCGTTCGAAGACCAACAGCCGGTAAAGTTTCGGAACATGCGCAAACGCTTGCAGAGCCTAACTTCAGAGCCCCAATAGATTTGTTGCGATTACTGCACTTAAATATTTCAGGCGCTATATGGTCACAAGACTCAGACCGACATCGGCGGTGGCGGCGGCGGCCTCGTGCCGTCCGTGCCGCGCGCGACCACGCAGGCGCCCTCCGCCGAAGATCCCGCGCTTTGCGCCGACAGTAAAATAGACACCATCTTCAACTCTGCTGACGGAGGCACTTTCATATTCAAAGGTATGCAAGCTTGTCGTTTTATTAGCTGCTAATGAAGAACTCTGACATCAGACAATTTTGCCAACGGACATTCGACTCTTCGTTACTGTTGTTTCAAAAAAATAAATCAAATTAGTGCTTGTAAGAAACTGAAATCTTTATCTAAAGCTTGAACTAATAAAATATTAATGTAATGGTAAGTAAAAAATCTTCATGTAAAGCTTGAAGTAATAAAATATAATAGTAAGTGAAAAAAATGCGTATATATATAACCTACACCAAGAAAAGCACTGAAAGTGCTTTAATTGGAGTTAAATTTTAACGTATTTAACAGGAAGCTAAATAAAACTAACTGGTACATGAAATATGGGAAACGTACTGTGCGAGTATGAATCGTCGACTCGATAAAATTCTACAGTAAGTTCTTGTTCAGACACGGTGATATCCGCGTGGTTTGGAGATCTCCATAGTAATAGAACCGCGCGGGTGCCGCACGATTCTGGTGTACGTTATGTCTGAACAAGCACTTAGGTACTGTTAAATTTTATCGAGTCGACGATCCATGCTCGCAGCCCTGAAGCGCAGATGCTTATATTGCAGGTTTTACTATGTCTAGCTTAGGCTTCTGAGATTCTAAAAAATGTTATCTTTCATAAATTATAGTTTATAGTGCAATACAGACAATTGTTAAAAATTAAACAGTAATAATACATTATTTGATTTGATTGAGTGGAACCTGTAAAGACGATCACTTTCCCACGAGTAGTAGAATTTAACCTTGATCACTACTCAAGTACCACATCAAGGTATAAGGGTTCTGCTTGGAGTTCCGTCGTAAGGAAGGGTGATTTCACTCCGTCACGTACTAATTCTTCTTTTAATTGTTTTCAGGCGAGCACTATTGGCGACTGACGGAAGACGGTGTAGCGTCTGGTTACCCTAAACTAATAGCGCGCGCCTGGCCTGGCCTGCCCGGAAACATCGACGCGGCGTTCACATACAAGAACGGCAAGACATACTTCTTCAAGGGATCCAAGTACTGGAGATATAATGGCCAGAAGATGGATGGAGACTATCCTAAAGATATTAGTGAAGGTTTGTTTAATTTTACCTTGTTTTCTGTAAGGAAGCACCAGATAATTAAGTACGATTTTTTTGAATTATAGAATATTTGTACTTCATGAAAATATTTCGCATGTATTTAGTATCTATGTAGCAATACGCTTAAAGGTAAAATATACCAACATATTCTAAAAAATATTCAGTAGCTTTTAGTTATGAGCGATGACAAGCTCTAATGGCAAAAACATAAAGTAGAAACTTCTGAATGGATTATTATTATAGCCTACTTGTTTTTTCAAATGGTCGTAGGACAAAAACGTAAATGATTTTGCAATGTATGCATTTTATGCGCATGTAAGAACTATGTGGCTCTCTCCACACGGAAAAGTATTAATAAAATCGAAAAAGGCGTTAGCAAACCATAATGTGCTAATCCAGGGTCTAAACTATCTCTATGCCAAATTTCATCAAAATCGGTGGAGCCGTTTGAGCGTGAAGAAGTAACAAACATAACACACATACATACAAACTTTCGCCTTTATAATATTAGTAGGATTATCGTATTTTAGTGATGTTTTCTTTTTCTTTCAGGTTTCACTGGCATCCCTGACAACATTGATGCTGCGTTGGTCTGGTCTGGAAATGGAAAGATCTACTTCTACAAAGGTTCCAAGTTCTGGCGATTCGACCCTGCCCAGCGTCCTCCTGTCAAGTCCACCTATCCCAAACCACTGTCTAACTGGGAGGGCATTCCAGATAGTATAGACGCCGCCTTACAGTATACTAACGGTTATACTTACTTCTTCAAGGGGGGCTCGTACTGGCGGTTTAACGATAGAACATTTAGCGTAAGTACCATCAGATCAAACAGGGGTAGATAGGAAGTAGAAATGTAAATTTTAGAGATAATAAGTGTCAGACGCGTTATTTCAGCTTTTAAAAAGCTTTTGGTATTCGATTTCCGTGGTGCCGCAGCCGTGGTGGTACCGGCTTAGAATAGTACTCCCCCATCTCCTTCAGAGAGGGATCACGTACCAGAAGGTGGGAAGCAGTGCCATCTGAGGGTCACGAAATATACAGCGCTCGCCAATCCACCTGCCAATCGTTGTTTGGGGTATATTCCGCAATCAGTTGGTGGAGTATATGAGGATGAGTGATTAGATTTTGTTGTTGGGGATCGAGGCTCATCAGAATCGTTTTTTTCATTATTCCAGGTTGTCCAATGTGTGAGTTATTTTCAATGTGTTAACGGGCAAATCCCAGCACATGGATGGGCCTCTTGTTAAGGAATAATCTTCACATACTTATAACAATACACAGAAACTACAATATCAGTAGTCCACCTTTCTTCGTGTGACTATGTCAATGATAGCTTAAATATTATAGCAAGTATCTGTTGTCAGCTTACATAAAATGAGTATATAAAAGGTCTATAAAAGGAATGGATAAATTCGGACTGCAAGTGGAGTGCTACCATAGCATAAGTTGGACAAAGTGACAGGACGGTGTCCTGTAGTCGAGGGTTCAAGTCCCACAGGTAGTGGTTAGCGTTTTGTTCCCTTCAAATAATTTGAACGTAAATGAGTATACGTTGAGTATATTAGGCTCTGCCGTGGTTAAAAATTCTACGAGCAAAATTGTATTAAGTGTAATGTAATTGTATTAGTGTAAATGCTTGACAAGTAAATGTCACGCAATTAATACGACGTACTCCATGACTGGTAGCGAAATTACACCGGCATCATTACGTTGTATTGCACGTATGCGTTCTTTACAATACGATACCGCTAGCCGCGAATATATGCATTTTTGTAACTTTACAGGAGACAAAAACTATATATTACCAACCTAACAATAAAACTAGTCAGTTTTTATTTTATGTTAAATTATTAGTCATTTGATGAATAATTAAATACACAATGTAGCCTCTAATAATATTTAGATGTAAATAACGGAAAAAATAATATTCTCGGTGTTGTAATATTAAGGATGAATGGCGATCACATGATTGGGGTCTTAAAGACATTTGGCTGCCCAAATGAGCGACTAAAAAAAATAAAAAAACAGCGGCACTCTGAAGGTGCCGACAGATGTTAAACGGGAACAGTGTCACGCGTTCAATGGTTGTTTCTCATCTCAAAAAATGCCAACATGCATTTTTATCTATGTGAGTGCATACACAATATATGCATATACTTATAACTGTTACCGTTACCGACACGGTAGTGTCCTGAGTTTAATTGTTTTTCGAATCTCAAAAAGTGCCCATCATGCCTAATGAAGTTTTTTTTTAGTTCCCTTTCTTCGGGAATATGGCGTCGAGAACTTCCTCTTCTTCTTCGTCGAAAACTTCTTTAAAGTTTTCACTTCAAAGAATTTGAATACGTTTTGTCACAGAACAGGTTTTGTGAAGAGGTGTTCATATAGTGTTTATATAACAGGTGGACACAGACAATCCCGCGTTCCCGCGCTCGCTCGCGTACTGGTGGCTCGGGTGCAGCAGCGCGCCGCGCGGCACCGTCGGAGGTAACGCACGCCTCACCGCCGCCGCCGCGCCGCCGCGCGCGGACGACGACGTCGGCGATATCTTGTTCGACGCAGGTAGGTCCGGCGCCCAACTGTCAACACCAACACAACGTTACCGGTTCAGGTGGTAAACATCTACTTAGCTCTTTTTTTCCCTTTCTGCGGAAAAAGGCGTCGCACGCATTTGCCGGTGTCTTATTTAGCTCTGCTCTCTAATGTGAGTTTACAAATCATAACAGCCATCATGATCCCCTCCCCAGATAGATAGCGGCTCGAAATAGTGCAGATAGTACGATAGTAAATAGAGTTTGTTTTCTGCGATGGTCTTCCAGATGGTAAACACCAGTTGTTTGCGAAAGAATATAAAATTAATCACTTCATACCTCTAACAGTCGAAGCGTCATCCAAATTTGTAAAACCCCATACAACACTCCATTAATTTTGCAATCATTCTTTGGCAGTATATATACCCACCATTACTTTTTTTGCTAAGGACATTAGCGCTTGCATCCAGAATATCTAACATTAAATTAGTACCGGTCAAATTGGTAAAACCGCGAACTTCTCTTTTAGGCCTTCTTCAGCATATTATTTTCTAAAACCTTATATTAATTTTATTTCGTACGTTTACCACCTGAACTACAGGGAAGCTCTTTTTATTTGCAAAATATGTATTACTGATGGATATTCCGTGTTTCCATATATACCTAAAGTTGTGTTAAAATCGGTACCTACAGTACTAATAATCCTTTATTAAATTACTGAAAGAGCTTACCCATTTCAGTAGGCCGTAAGGGATTTACCACCTGTCGACAGCTCTACCATTAATGGTTACCCTTTGTTTCTTGTCTAGTGTTATGTTAGTCTGTGCTCTTGTTAACTTTACCTTCTCGATCATGGCAACTTTTAACCTATTAGATTAGAACTGATTTTCTTCTCATTGTGTACGTCATTATTTTTACATTATGATGTGTTTGTTGTGTCTGTTGTGATATTTATTGTAAAATACTATTCTGTGGTATTGTGACTTCTAACATCGCTAATCTATCTCTTTCATTACTAATTATGTAAAAATAATATCTAGCTAATATCTAACAGTTTGAATTCTTTTAGCAACTAAAAACGCTAAATAACGAAAATGTGTGCCCTAATGTTTTGACTTATGTTAACATACAATGCTTGCTTATTTCGAAATGGCTAACCAATGGCTATCAGCTGAATGTATGGAGTAAAGGTTTCAGCGGAGGAAAGCTTTTAAGTTGGTGGCTTTTGCGTATACGAGCGTCCCAGATGGTGGTCGGTCCCTTATAATGAAAACGTCATGGCTTGGGCGCCAAGGACCTACCTGCTGCCGAGAAAATGTAATACGTGCCTTATTTTTTTATCATGAGTCTGGGTTATACACATATTAATCTGTTTGACAACTTTGAGTTAATTTAACTAAATGATTTAGTTTTTATAGCACTGGCACTCTATTGTTAACGTTTAATGGCTTTTAGTGTTTAAAGTCACAAAAATATTGGCTGTTTAGATAATTATGCGTAAAGAAATGAAAATCTGTTGAAGTTATTATATGTAATTTGCATAAAGATTGGGAAACTTTAAAAAGCCAAAATTTTTGAGATCAAATTATTGGTATTTTAATGCGTAACGTAACATTCACTTGTTTTGTTGAAATAGCACATTAAATGTAAATGTTATTCACACAAGAACAATTGTGTATGTGTTGCTAGCTCACGCTATCGCGTCGAGTAACGGTGCCTGGGACATTTCCACATCTCGATGTTTGTTTGTGTTTTGTTTCTAGGTGTAAAATCATCCGCACCCAGATCATTCTTCTGGTTCAGGAAATAGCCTCGGTGCAGAGTTCCTGAACGTTGTACATAGAGAATTTATAAAGAACAAAGACTCAATTAGTTAAACAATTTTTAAGAGAATACCAGTGAGATTATAAACATAAGCGGTGATTTTAGTACCGGCGAGCTTGACACGCGCAGCCTGTACGTTTTTCTTCATTACACTATGCATGATGCATGACGCTTCAATCGCTTTTTAGTTTGTCGGTGATTTGGTTATTTTCGGAACGCCCGCTACTTGGCATGCTTTATTATTTATACATACAATATAAACAAATCACATTAGGTTTCAACGGTAGCGTTAGTGTGTGTACACAACAGCGAACGTGAGAAAATGCTGTAAGCAAATAATTATTAGCCCCTCCAGGCCGTGAACAATTGTTTACTTGGAAAACAATTATGTAAAATAAGTACCATGGCTAATATTAAGAGCCTCAAATTTCTTGTACCGAAGTACAAATTGATGATGCGTTTGGAGGGTGCGCATGTACTTTTGCTTTAAGGTTACAAAATCGATAACAATAAGCATATTCTTACAAGTACCATTTCAATTCTATACACTCGATGTATTGTATTAATGAAGAACGATTCACAACCATCTACCACCATTAACCCATTGACAGAATTTGAACTTTTCGGTTGTAGTTATATTCTTCATAGGTCTAATGAAAAGGGAAGATGAAGCAATGGTTTCTGAAAAGTGATTTTATCGAATCACATAACTTTGAATTAAATAACTTTAAATTTAATCGATTATCATCTATTGGTTTTGGTTTATTTTGTTTCAAACATTTCTTAGTAATCGTAGTCTCCGGTATCGTTCAGTAACTTTGTTATTGACCAACATCAATGTTAATTTATTTATATGGTAGTTACGCGATATGAGAATTGATTAAGCTATATTGGATCAATATTTTAAAATAGCATACCCTATTTTCCTGTTTTGATTTGATCTATGAATAATATTTTTGGGTTTGTTTTACCATTGGTCGGCTTTGATTTTGGTAACTCACTATTCAATTATATTCAAGAGTTCTCGGTTTATAGGTAAAGAGAAACGTATAATAAGAGTGCGCCTCATGAATATTTAACATTAATCTTGCTGACTACGGATATGTAAATTTCTCGTCGAGTTTCCCGAACGTAAGCTCAAACAATATTTAAAAATATTATAAAGCACGATTTCCTGTGTTTATGTACACGACGAATTACAATTGTATATGTTTAGCTGGAAGCTACTGGAGTGGAAATAAGATTTTAACAGTTTTACAAGTAGCTGTAGATTGTGTAACTAACATTCATGCATGACCGAGAGATATTTTTATATATTTAAAGACTTTGTTTTCTGCAAATGAAATAAATAACATTGTGTCGTGAAGTTAAGCTAATTGCGTTTATAAAAAAATTTGTTTTAATGGCGCTTGCATGTAAAATTTTGCGTATTTTGCAAGATTACGATGTACATCTAAAGTGTGTATAGTAGTGTAGTTTGCACCTTGGTTCGGTTGCGGTGTTGCAGACTAGTTGAAGCTAAAGACAAGTTAATGTTTCAGTGGTCAGCGTTCAGTCAGACGGAGCTAGACTGTAGTGTGTAATCTCGTGGCTACAAGCCGCTTCATACGTAAGGAGGTTGCAGCCTCCGCCGCGCCATCTCTCACACGCATCTGTAGGTTTCTGTTATTTTCATTTTTATTTTTCAACGTGAATTTCATCGACATTTACCTAAAATATTATCAGTTTTCTTTCAGTATTGTATGTAAAATATCGGAAGACAATTAGTGTGTCTTTAGATGAAGTTCACGTTCATTTCATTGTTTCAATTATGTCCGCTTACCATTTACACAGTTCATTTAAATGTTTTTCACATTCAATTTAATTTTTTGTTTAAGACAAAGCACATCTAATGGAGCCAGAATTTTCGCGTTATTTTAAAGTCAATATATACATATACTTAATAAATGTGTCAAACTCACGCGAATTTGCAATCGAAAAATTATTAACAATGTGCTCGTAACTGATGTGTTTCATCTTTATACTCACATAAGTGTATTTCACACTGCACTTTTTGCACAGAGTGCACACGTATTCAGCATAAGGAGATTGGTAATGTGTTTCGCAGATGGTCCAGAGTCGGATGGCAGGAGCGGTGGCGAGCGCGCTAGCCTAGCGCTGACAGCGGCGTTGTCAGCGCTCGCGACTGCAGTGTTGTGGGCGCGTGCCTAGCCTTGCGTCCATTGTGTCTAGCGTTGTGTCTAGTGCTTAACCTCGTACTCTGGGAGTCACCTGCAAATATCTCCCGTGGTTTGACGTGTTGTGTGCCTGACTCTCAATACGCCCGGTATATCTTGAATAGCGTGCGCTCATCTGTGATCACGACTTTTCGTACGGTTGCGAGAACGCTTATTTAAATCGAAGTCATAGTTTTTATACCTAATATAAATAGATGATGTAAGTTCGAGTGTGATATTGACGTAAGCAATGATTTTTATATTAAAATATTTAATGTGACTGTAACTATTCCTTTTATTTATTAAACCAATCCTCTGATACTTGTATTCGTCGACGTTGGGTAGGCTTCAGAAATAATACGCATTTTTTATTTTATTTTTATCGGTTTATTCAACTTCTTTTTTGTTCTCCAATAATTCTTCTTAATTTAATTACATGTTTATAAGACAATATTTTTCGTTTTTATTTCATTTTCATAAACGTATTTTTAATAAACATCTCCACAATTCATCATAACACGGTCGTGCGACCTACTTACTGTCTCAATCGTTCTAACTCTTAGGAAAATGCAAATAATAATTAAATTTCAAATCTGTCTACGAATATTCGAACGTGATTATTCTTACTTAGAGTGTAGAACGACGTCTACGTGCGACGGGCGACTGCGTCGGCGTCGGGCGGTGGTGACTGGTGACTGTCGCGTGCACGCTACGCTGCCCCTACGCTACGCCGCGCCGTAGGACGACGTAGCGCCCCCGCTTCGTTGTTACTCGTTAATAGTCCGTCGTAGCGGCCGCCGCGTTTGATCAGTGCCGCCGCACACTAACAGTTTACTCATTTAGAAGGCGTAACATAAGACTTATTACACGATCACTACTCGAGAAACATCTACGACACATCCTAGATCATATCAATATATATGCGCTGCTTGTTTGGCAGTGTTCGCTCTGTCCCTCAGAGAGTTGCTTAGCTCGTAATTATCAGATAATACTTTACACTACACTACCTCTCTCACTATCAATTAGGCAATTTAATGATATCATTTTAAATTTATTCAAATTTATCAAGCGATTTTTCGACCTGTACACAGGTCGAAAAATTGTTTTATTTATTTTTGCCAACGGTGCCATAACTATATTTACTGGAACGATATATGAAACAAATTGTTAACCTCAGACAGTGCTTTTGAAATTGTAATTATAAATATATTTATATGATCTAGAACTTATTACGAATAATGAAATCGACGCGACGCTTTTAAGAAGGTTTGGAATTGAAGCCTTTCGATGGCACATGACTTAAAGGTAACAGTAAAAAAATGGTCTAATCGAGTTTATCTTAAACTCAATGTATAATGTAACAAAGTGATCTACAAACTCTCATCTAGATCAACATAATTCTATCAAAACAACATTTACGTTTTAATGAAAAACACTAATTACATATATTAATTAATGCTAATGTTTAGACATTTATTTAAAAGGAATATCCACATCTCGATGCAGAAAATTAGTAATAAAAATAATATACTCCTTTGTTTTAAACATATAAATATAAAACAATATTAAGGAATCCAGTTTCCTCACACATAACCGCACTCAAACGGTACATAGTTCCTAAACACCTTGTTTACTTCTAGGAAAACAAAATATATATTTTATCCCAGTTTAATATGTACTTTAACATTGAAACGTGGTGTGCTATCTACTTAAAACATCGCGGTTTTTGAGCGTCAAGAGCTACCGTGACATCAGTTTCAATTTTTTGAAGTGAAAACTTCTTTAGCGGCGTTGTGCACGTTTGTATGATAGGAAAAAATGTTAAACTCGCGTCAGGACAAGTGACACTGATCGAAAATTCGTAAGAGGCATGACGTCATCGACCTCGATGACTAAGACGGAGGGAGAGTAGACAAAATGCCAATATAAATTGTCATGTTTGTATATGATAGCGCAATAAATGAATATTGTATTTTACCACATAAATGATAGTACTTTTATAGTGATAAATAAAGCAATTCGTGCGAAATTATTCCCAAACCATTCCAAAATATTCAAAAATGCACAACGTTAATGTTCAAATTTTCACTTCTGTTGGCACTCCCAGAGTGCAACCCGTTGTTTTTTAACTATCCCTTTAACATTCTTATGTATAACTATTACAAAATGGCACTATCCACTTACATTCGCAATTCCACCCTTCGGTTTCGCAAACAAACGTGTCCCGTTTAATAATATGGCATGTCGTATAACATACAAATTAGTACAAATCTAGTAATTATCCTTTAATTCTTCATAAGATTCTTTATTTAACATCAATTGTATTCTTAACTTTACTAACTTGTTCATCTATAAAATTGAAGGCCATGACGTACTCGTATTGTACGTATCTAATCTCACACAGAGCACGTAAAACGATTATGAACTTACTCGAGAAAGAGAAGGTAGAATCACTTAGGAGAATCTACTCGCCTAGAATTTCGTTCAGAAACGACATACGTAAGAACAATGCCACTGGAAGATATTTAATTCTAAGTTTGCATGCTACACCTTAGACCGCGTCGTCACTTAACATCAGGTGAGACAGTGGTCAAAAGTAAGCTTATAATCTTTTTAAAAAAAAGTATAATTACGATACAAAATATATATAATTTTACAAAGTTAAATGTGCATGTATGTGGCTGTGGAATTCGTTGTCATATTTTAGTTATCAGTTTTTATTACTATTAATCATTGTCAGATATAGTACATTATTAAGTAGTAATAAATAATGTGTTAGTACATAAATGAAATAGTCAAACAGTAAAAATAATTATAGAAACGTAAATGACATGGCTCATATAAGGAAGTCATTATGGCTGTCTGATGTGAGCCCGAATGACAGTTTTGAACAAGGCGGAGTCAAATCTAACTGCAATGGTTCGAAGGATGCTGTTGGAGTTCTTTTGCTCTCTGTTAAGCAGAGATGCTGTTTGTTAGCGGATGATGGCGTGAAAGCCCAACTCGCAAACATTTGTGATGCACTACAAAAGCGCGGCAGCCCTAACAGCATCCGAAAACCATTGTACTGGACGCGCAAGACATAGGGCGATCTTTGAGTGTACCTGGCCCATAGGCTTTACGTGTAAAAGGTTTAGGTTTATTTTAACGTCTCTACTACATCGTTTCGATGTACTGTAATTTGCATCTACATAGCGCGTCCATAAAAACTACACGAGTATAAAACAACGATACTGAATTGTAAACAAATATAGACATATTAGTTTGAAACGGCTGATTAACAAATTGACTTGCGACAAAAGAATGTCAAAAAAACTTTTTTATCTTGATTCTAATTATTATTTTCCATAATCACGACGCGCCCTTACATTTATCATAATCGTACATCTAAACATAAGAACTCTAATGGCAATTAATAAATTTCAAAAACCTGATCTTAGATAACCGTTTATACAAAATGATCATAAACTTAATATACTTTCTATTTTAACGATTTAAGTATGCGTCAAACGTATGGAAATATACCAACTACTTTTTGTTCAATTAAATCATTTTAATGTGCACATGATCAATCCATAGTAGCTACTTTGTTTTTTTTAATTGGTTTATCATCTTGCTATTGTTGTTTGGTAAAAATATATATAATTAGCATTTTTATTTTTTATGTATTAGAATTTCTGTTAGTTCCTTGTTTAAGTTTAAGATTATAGTTGTTTATGAAACTGGATCTTTTTAAGACCAAATTATGTGCAGATTTATACACCACTTTATCTACTCACGTAAAATAGATAATTAAATTCACGTAAAATCACAGCATATCTTTGAATTTATTTGTAAACGTTTAGCGCCAAAATCTATTTGCTGGTCGCGCATGCGTGTTGTGCCGCGTCCACAGACTATATGTAGAAAAACTGCATTGCAATCTCCTTGGTCCAGCTGAAGTTGTACCTGGAAAAAAAGTTAACATTTCGATACAGTTGTCATAGTAGAGCTGTATCGAAATATTAACTTTTTAAATTTATTTCGATATATTGTCTATAAAGACTGTCATTAAAGTTCTATTTTTGATTTTTTAATTTTTATATTTCAGTATGAGGTTAGATAAAATCATTTTGGTGACTTCACCGGGACACACCGGAATGAGAAAGAACTTTACATACATTAACTAACGGCTAACAACAAGCTTAGGGTCACCACCGTGGTAAATTGTGTTAGCACATAATTCTATATCGTATTGTACGTTTTGACAGCATTGTGTCAAAATATTGTTCATAAATAATCTCGTTTTTCCGGATTTAATTTATGTGATTAGTAATAAAAACGTAATTAAGGTAATAAGTGCTGGTATATTTCCATTCAACGTGGTTTATCAGTAAAGGCTACATTTTGGTGTTCTGCTTACATTAATCTATTTTGAAGTTTAATAGTTTAAAATTGATAAGTGTTTATAAAAAAAACTGCATGCATGATCTCGAAAAAAAATCTTGTTTATTAGTGTGCGTATTTGTGACATCCATATACCACAGAATAAAATTAATTTGATGTGAAAAACGATGGATATAATTAGCTTTTAGTATATTTACTATACAAGTAACTAAATAAAGTAAATTTGATAATTTTTATTCAGACTAAAGCGAGTAGATCAATATGAATGCCAATAGTTGAGAATATGATAGAAACAACAAGTTATTTGTATAAAAAATAACACAGAATGCAGTACAGTACAAGTGAAACTTAAGACGGAGCGCAAAAATACCTAAAATTCATAATCCTAATTGGTGACTCTTCAGTTACAGCTAAATACATAACTTTTCGTACACAGCTTTACATCAGCATTTTTGTTTTCATAATTAGGTATTTGTGCGTTAAACATTTATATTTTATTTATGTACATCAAAACATACGTATATTATTCAAAATAATAATATACGAACTATCAACGCGTGAACAACAAAACATCAAAACATATCCGTTATTGTTATACTAAGCCTACAGAAAGTGTGTCTTCGCTTTCGTTTGGACTGATAGCACGACAGACTGTAATATACTCATGGATAACTCGGCAATACCTTTCCTATTGTTTTGCCAACCATATGATGAACCAAGCGTTACGAGCGTAATGGCAACAACGGAGCAAGACCTGGTCCCGCATTTACTTTCCAAAATACATGTCTACATTTTTTGATAAAACGTTCAATATTTAAAGGTGAGTTTTTGTAATGCACGCTGTTGGTCTAAGATACGGCTTACGAAATATATACCCTCATCTGTTGTTTAATGATTACAAAGATTGAATAGTAAATAATATGTAGATTGATAAATTGCACATTTTATGTACCGGAATTGGGTCCGGGGTCTAGCTAGGTAACCTCTAGCGAAATGATGGGCCATTACGGTGACTTGATCCAATAATTATATTAATTCTGCATCGTTGTCTATCGCTTAACGCAACCATATATGTGACACCATCTTTTAGTTGCTAAGCTGTTGGAAAAGCAATGAAATAAGCTATAATTGACAAAAAAGCAAATAACGTTGATTAAAATTCATGTTAGGAACACCTTTGAAATCTTATAGATTCAGGCGTTACTTTGAAGAAATCTATATCAAAATGATACCATAATGGTAGTTAAAAAGGGCACGGCATTTAGCTAGGCAACTCATGGGTCAATTTGATGGGTGGGGTTGCCTAGTTCATGCACTGAGGCGGGCCTCCGAGGGATTTTAAACGAGTGGAAATCTCACATAATACGGCTACTTCTCCATTTCAGTTAGGTATAGTTAAAAGATTTTCCCCTTGAAAACAAAATACAACACATAGGTATGAATGGTAATGAAAAAAAAATGAGGGTATTATATTACTTATGCCGTAGCTTGTATTATGTCAATAGATAGTAAATGCTCTAGCAACGTGAACTAAAATGTTGAAATAATCACACTTTAAGTGACGACTATACTTTAAGTGATTTCGTAATCTAATGTAAACTACAACAAAAGCTGGTGCTAGAATAACGCCATTTAAACATAATTTGCTTTTTGGTCTTTAATATCTATTCTAGTTTATAGTGAACAAGATTTAATAGCGTAGATTAGCGACATTCAAGAAGAAATTCACGGTTAATGTGTGATTTTTAACGAGTGCTTCAAATTGTTTCAATTAGGTTCTAGTAATTCAATCATTATCCCTAGTATTTACCACAATAGTGTTTAATTTACATAAGTACAATATTTGACGTTTTGAAGAGCTCTATGTGGTAGAGCAACCAAACATACAAAGACGCACGTGTTGCATAATCGTTGAATTATCAAATATGTGTTTGTTTTTGTTTAGAAATGACTAATTTTTTAAGTATTTATTTATTTTTATCAAATTTAACAATTTAAGTTTATCCATGAGTTTTAAACATAGTTATGTTATAATATTTAATAGATCATTATGATAAAAAATAAGTTGAAATCTTATTTAGCTTATGGGTTTCAAAAAGACATTAACTGCATACATTCGAATTGAAAGCCCATGAAATACGTTGACCACATATAGATATATATTATTTTAAATAAAGAGTGCTGCAAAGCCATTTCGCTATTAGGAATTTAGTCCTATTTGACTATAAAGGGAACCTAATACTCTAATTCTTCAAAAATAAATAACTGGCTGACAATGAAGTGATTGATTTGTGCATCATCTGAGATCAATACAAATTAGTAAATATCAAGTACAACTGTGGCACATTTACAGTTTATGGTAAAGAGCACGTCATGCTCTTACTAACTGTTTATTGGCAATACGAATGTTTCATCGCAAGTTACGCGAGCTAGGCCAATTTTATATGACTACTATTATGTAGGTGCTAACTGAGAGTAAGCTTTTAAAATATAATGGCAATATTTGCTTTGGATGACTGATATTCAGTATTTTTAGAATTATTGAAGTTTTCATGACGTACTGAAAGTAGTCGCGTCGAACAGGACTCTGTTTAACCTCAATATCTACTACACAGCAGACAAATAGGCCTAACTGTATCAGAAGATACCAAATAGAGAAGCTACTAAACAAGCTCTAACAAGCAATAATAGACCTTTAGCACCTTCGGTGGCTTCAATCAAACATGAAAGTGGAAACAACGAATTGGTTTTGACATTATTATATACACATTAAAAACGTAAAAAATAACTTACTTAATATTATTATCATCCGAATACAACAACTACATCCTCGAATCAAGGACAATATTCAACAAATGTCCGTCAATAAAGTCTTAATAACCTTTTGGTAATTTGATCACAAAACGCTCAACGACACACTACAGTGTTATAATACGTTTCAGAAGTAAAAATAAACCTAACGATTCATTGGTACCTATAATAAAATGATTTTACCCTTATGACGGCTGTAATTAATCATTTATCATACTCATTTACATTCATAAATATAAAAAAAAACAATTCATATAAAAATCATTTTCAACCACGTTACAACTGCATCATATACGTTCATAAGACGGATATTTTACATACAACTTTCATTATATGCATTAGTCGTACTTCAATTTCTTATAAAACAACAACTAATATTATTTAGCTCTCTTTTATCAATTTATACAAAGTAGTAGAGCAGCTATAGGTATAGGCTTGTCTTCAGACAGAGAGGGCATCGCGACACTCACATGTTCACTGCTCTATGCATTTGCACTATCGGGTTAGGTGAAACACCTGTAATGATAGCTGTAAGTTTGCAAATAAATATAATTGTATTTATGAATGTGACACGGGACGGAAAATTAAACACGGGAATTACTCAAGTAATAAGTCAGAGGGTTCCGACTATAGTTTCAACCACAATCGGTAGTCTTTTTCAATGCGAATACGGGGCTCTCGCGGACGCGGTCGCGGTTCGTCTACTACTAGGCGAACCGCGACCGCGTCCGCGAGCGCCCCGTATGTTAAATTATTTATTTAAAAATCATTACATTTCGCAGCTATTGAGACCAGTGGAAGCACTCGTGGTGGAGTCTGTCATCTTTTTGTTATACTTTAGAGATCCAGCGTTTGATCAGTATCTCACTTGCTGGTCAGTGACGATGTGGTCGAAGATGTTATCACGCTATATCTAGAAAGTTTTCTGGCTCACAAGGGCTGCTGCCTGAACAAAATACCATTTGGTGACAGTTTTACAAACGTGAGGGTAGTAGCTAGCCAAGCAGGTACTTGCTACCTTACCACCATGCTGGGAATCATGCGAATGTGCGTCAGTTTGACAGTGAACGCTTCCACCGCTGAGCTATCATCGCTTAATCTTCACCGTTCCACACAAGGAATATTATCTGCGTGGAGTTGGTGATTGCAAGTAGAATTTCAAGTTTGTGGTTCATTGGAAGACAAATTTTGGTTCTTGTCTGTTGTTTTAAGATAACAGTCACTTAAACAATTCTGAGGTGTTCGGACGTCTGTATTCGGATGTCTGTATCTCCAATAATAAGTCAACAACCCTGTCTGTGGTAGGAAGGCCTGTGTCCGAATAGTAGAGATGGAATGAGCTGATTTATTACATTCATGTTATGTACTGTGTGTATCGATGCCTCCCCGTCCGTGCCGTATGCAACTTTACAAAAATAATGTTCTAAGAAACGATCCCAAATACTCGTGCAAACTATTGTCACCATGCTCAAAAGAAAAAAGACTTCAGATCAAAGTTAATATTTAAAAATGTATTTATCACTCAGTGTGTGAAAAGCTGACAATATTTAGTGTAGCTTATCGATATGAAGTCTTTTCTTTATCACATACCTAATAGTAAGTATCTGGTTTAGGTACATACTCGTACATACATTATTAATTATTGCACGTCGTGACGGTGTCTACATAGTAGTTCATAGATAATTATGTAACGTACACTCACATCCTTCTTAACACAAAATACGCTTCGTATGTACACCATGATAAATATCCTATTGTCACCTTTGTGATATTGGTTTAAAATATTGCTTCTACATCGTCTAGTCAGCCAAAATAACGCAAAGTTGGTTATGTGGGTGCCTTATGAACAATATAACTGTAAAACACTATTTAAAATATATAAATACATATATAACATTTCACATTATAACATAACATTCCATTTATATATCCTGTGGTTTGGTTAACGTCGCCTGCCGAATTTATACGATTCGTACTATTAACATACTGGACAGAACGTCATCGGCAGCGCTTACGATACAACGTTTAAGTAATGTTTCTTTGGAACATCTTGGTGTTTTTATTGAGTAGCTGCATCCAACAATCAGACACAAAATATCAACTTACAATGGAAGTCGGCGAAGCGCTCGCGGCGTCGACCATCACACCGGCCGGTGTCGCGAGCGCACGAATCTTCCAACTCGCAAACTCGTCTAATTTATTATCATAAGTATAGTACTAATAGAAGTTCCGATCGCGATGACGCGATCGCGGGTCGTGGGAGTCGTCACCCGTTAACGTAAAACTATAACCGTGAGTCGCGCACATTCACTAAAGGCGTGCACGCGGTCCAGTGGGTCCGTGAGAGCGCAGCGAGCGCGAGCACTAGGGTGAGTACCAGCAGCGGGCAGGACGCGCGGCAGGTCGCGGCGGCTGGCGCCTGGTACGGCACGGAGCAGGAAGGCACGCGGCCCTCCACGGGAGCGCAAGGCTCCGCGTCGGGCCGCGCTGTCTCCTCCAGCCGCGCCGAACATTGGTAGCACAGCCGCCCCTCGCAGTACCAGTAGCAGCACTCGTCCCACCCGTAGTTGGACTTGTTGGCCTGTCCACCGGTCTCGGGGATTCGAGGATCTGGAACGAATCAAATAGTATTACTTTCACCTCACTAGTTTCGTGCTTTCTTGCATCAGAGCACGCTGAACAGATTGACAAGTAGTTTGAATTTAAAATGAAATTATTTGGATGAATTGGTACATACATATTTGAAGAAATAGTGTTTAGAATCTGCTAGAAAAAAAAAAATGTATTTTTCTTCTTCTCTTCATACATATAAAAAAATAGTTTTCAGAAACGAAATACAAATTGGTTTATAAAATAAAACACATTAAAAATAATTTCAACTAAAAACTAACTATTGATTTACACACAAATAAGAAGGAAGCCACGTTTTTTTAATTTTGGTTCATGAAATTTTTAGTTTACTTGGTACTTTAAAAGTTATGAGTAAAATTTCACCTTGCTGAAAAATAATATTCTAACTTTTCTAAAATCTATGGAGGTAATTAAAGGATTACAATTTTATGAATTGCATATTTCTGCGTTGATGGCAGAATGAGGTAGAGTGTAGGTTAGACTGGGTACGATGGCGACAATTTTGTTTTGATAGCCAATAATTTTATTAATTTATCAGTTAGCTATGGCTATGCTCGGGGTTTCTCTACGTGATCGAATCAGAAATGAGGAGATCCGTAGAAGAACGAAAGTCACCGATATAGCCCAGCGAATTAGCAAGTTGAAGTGGCAGTGGGCAGGGCATATAGTTTGAAGAACCGATGGCAGTTGGGGCCGAAAGGTTCTCGAATGGAGACTACGGACTGGCAAGCGCAGCATAGGACGGCCACCGACTAGGTGGACAGACGACCTGACTAAGATCGCAGGCAAGAGCCGGATGGATGCGAGCCGCTTCCAACCGGTCCTTGTGGAAATCAATGGGGGAGGCCTTTGTCCAGCAGTGGACGTCCTATGGCTGAAATGGTGATGATGATGATGATCAGTTAGCTGGGAAAAAAGTGACATGAATCGTAATTTACAAATTACGATTCATGTCACTTTTTTCCCAGTAAGTAGTAGTTTCCAATTTGTATACGCAAAAATACTAATATAATAATATGGTGTATGGTGTTATGGTATATGTATGGCTGTATTAGTCATAGGACACGCGCACGTGCATATTTAGCGAAAGAATCCAGTAGATAAAAATGAGATGAGTAAAACCTAACCCTTATTACAATAGACCTATAGGTGTGACAGAGTTTCATTAAATGTCCGTAAAAGCTACAAGCGCGTAAGCGTATCACAGATAATAGGTAACAGTTTCTATGACAAATTCAAAACAAGTTTTATTTTCATAGACTATTTTAATTTTCTTTGGCATTACGCAAACACCCTAGTAGCCCCTATAAATGTAAAATGGGCTGAAAGAACATGTCACTTTTAACGAACTGAGATGACTGAACGCACTTTGTTCACAAGAATTACTATTCTTGATGTGGTGAGGTATACATTTGTATGTTAGATGATGATGAGTGACCAATTTTTTTGGTCTCGAAACGAACTCAGTTTTAGATGTATGATTCAGGTTTAAAATTGGAAAACAAACTATCTATCTTGAAGCATTTATATTACATCATCATCATCATCTCAGACATAGGCCCCATTGATCACCATAAGGACTGGTAGAAAGCGGCTCTCATCCAGCCTTTTCCTGCGATCCTACTCAAGTCATCTATCCACCTTATTGTACCAAATCCGTCCTATGCTGCGATTGCCAGACAGTAGTCTCAATTCGAGAACCTTTCGACCCAAATGGCCATCAGTTCTTCGAGATATGTGCCCTGCTCACTGCGACTTCAACTTGCTAATCCGCTGGGCTATATCGGTGACTTTTGTTCTTCTACTAATCTCCTCATTTCTGATTAGATCAAGTATAGAAACCCCGCGCAAAGCCCTCCACATAGTACATTGTGTGACTTTAAGCCTGCTTACAAGGCCCATTCTTTTTACATAATTATTATTGTCTTTGTCATAATAATCATCACAAACATTCACTCAGATGTTAAAAGGTAGGAATAAATTTGTACGGCTAATGAAGTGTTACTAAAGCATAGATGGCATAGCGACAGGACAGTATTCTATAGTCATGGATTCAAACCCCACTAGTAGCCGAATTTTTTCCTTGTTAATGCAATGTTAATAACTCTTAGAATAAGGGTATTGTGCCTTTGCTCGATACATTACCAACTGCAATGTTGGTCTATCAGTCCTATTAATAGTTCATACAATTAAAACTAGATGACGCTAAGAAAAACACCCCCTCAGATGTTAAGAAGAAGGAATACATTCGGACAGCTAGGGAAGTGCTACTAAGCTAAGCTCAGATGGCAAAGCGACAGGACGGTATTTTATAGTCGTGGGTTAAAATTTCAAAAG
Organism: Apeira syringaria; assembly: GCA_934044485.1. NCBI lineage: Eukaryota > Metazoa > Arthropoda > Insecta > Lepidoptera > Geometridae > Apeira > Apeira syringaria. The sequence continues at coordinate 16,018,632 of OW203658.1, forward strand.
TAGCCGAATATTTTCTTTCATAAATTGTAATGTAAGTTCCGCCTATCATAATGTTAATGCAATAAAGTATAAAACTCTTACCATATATCATAATAAATATTACGATTCTACTGCTGGAGATACGGTCTTACCGATAAATAAAAGGAGTGTCGACTACAATGCTCCCCAATGAGGATTAGTAAATACTGGTCAGCCAAAGTGTCAGTTTTCTACATACACTGACGCTGCCATGGCTGACTTGTGTTGTCCTATCACAACAATTACGTCTGACGGGTGATCTGGGTATCAAGTTTACTAATTTAATGTTCATATTCAATCGACATTAAGACAACGTCAAAAATCCGTACTTTGGTAAGATAGTAGCGACCTGAATCTATGTTGAACCTATGCTTGGTCTATGCCGATTTTGTACGAAATTGACTATTTGGATGCTAACAGACTCCGAAAAATTACGTACTACATCAATAAATCTAGAATTGAATCAAGATTGATTCAATATGTACGAATTGAGCCGATCATATTGCCATTTTTAAGAGTAGACTTAGGCCTTCAGGTTAGCACCTAATAGTTGAAAATCCCACAAGCATAAGCCCGTTATAGTAGTGACTGCAGAGAATATTCTGTTTCATGGAATTGTAAAACATCTATCCGTCTGACGGTCGCCGTGGTGCAATGGTTAGTGTCATTGACATTACTTCAGTGTCTCCGGGACCCTGGCTTCGAATGCCTGCAGGGGCAAACATTTGTGTGATGAGTGTAGATGTTTGTCCTGGGTCTTGGATGCTCGTGTGTTGTGATTGTGTGTCCATGCATCCCGCGATAAATGGAATCCTAGGAACCCTCGCAGGGTTAGAGTGTGATAAAAAAAGAAAATAAAATATCCCTTAAACAATATTAAAATAAAATACGTACTGATAACTATAAAAAGGTGAATTAAAGTACGATGTTACAGGGGTTTTCAAAGAGACTGTAAGCATGAAACGTATCGTATCCTTTTTTATCGGGGGTTAAGGTTTTTTTTTTTATTCCTTTTTTTAAGTTATTAATTTTTTTAAATTAATTAAGTTTTTTAATTTTCATTTATTATTATTTTCATAATCCAACCAATGCAACCAAGTGTTAAAAAAGGCAAAAATAAATGTATTTTTTTTATAATTGCCTAAGTTTTTTTGTCAGGCGTTAAAATATTAGCCTATATTTTAACGCCTGACAAAAAAACTTGGCAATTTTCAAAAAAATTACATGTACATATTTACTTGTATATTTTGATTACTATTTGTCAAGCCAGTATCAAAAACGTATTTATCAGAAATACTGTCAATAAATACCTACTTATATCTATTATATCTAATATGTTCTATTTTTTGCTTTAAATATGATTTAAAAACTGGCCCTTACATTGCTCATACTTGTAAGGATGAATCAAAATAATTACGATCTTTCAAATTTTGTTGAGTTCAGAAGTGATAAAGTATCAAGATTATTGAAACCATAAAATATCACAAAAGCTGACAAGTTCAGCCCTACAATGACACCAGCAATGCCTTATTTGAGAATTTTACAAGTTAAAGAGTCAAATAATTGGATTTGACTCCTGTGCGTAATTAATATAAAAACGCACCGGGCGTAAAAACAATTACTAAAGTACAAAGATGTCAAAACAAAACGTAAGTACTCCAGCCAGTTGTAAAACACGCTTGTGACATTTGTTTTGTGATGTATCGAATATGAAACATAATATATGTATGTAGCTAAGTAGTTAGGACGCTAATCACCGATATTAATTTATTCATAGTGGATAAGGTTTGCACGGGGGAATCGCTTAAATTACAGACTCTCACTTAATCAGTACTCATTTCTCAAAATAATACGGCGATTCAGGCACGGCCCTTCGGCACACTATTATTTTGCTTTGACTGGAATATTTTGTTGCAGTGGCCCAAATTTTAAAGGCTGCGGAGAAACTTCTAAAGTAATCTCTTAAAAATCTACTTTTCAATTTCAAAAGATATAATATGTTTTTCCTTTTATTTTCCTTTATCTAATCTGATGCATGTTCCTCATCTGAACAAAAGATATCTCCGTAAAATATTATGTAAAATGTTATATGGCCACTATTACGAATTAAATTATATTTGTATGGAATATAAGATAAAAAATATTAATACCGAGACATAGGAATGTTGGTTCGCCGGCATACTGTGTGGGGTAGGCAGGCGCGCGGTCCGCTGGCAAGAAGTATGGGCAGTGTTGCTCGACCAGCTGGCAAACGGAGAGACAAGGCTTGAGCCGGGCCAGTGGCCGGCCAGGCCCGGCGGCGGCGGCGCGCACCCAGCGCCCCACCACGCCGCCCACGCCGCGCCGCCGGTCCAGGTGGCCCACGCGCTCCAGGTGGCGCGAGTGCCAGCGCGCCGCGTGCTCGCCCGTCGGCTCGCGCCGCGACCGCCCTCCCCCCTCATCGCCCTCCTCGGCACCTTCTTCCACCCACAGTGGGACCATCGTGCTGCACGCCCACCGTCTGTATGTTTCCTGGAACACCAAGACACGTGACCACTTTACATTTCTTTACGTTATCTCACATAAGCTGAACAAAATTCATCAAACAAAACTGTGTTATTTGAAGAATCCACTGTAGGCCTTGCAGCTGCATAGGTTTTGCATTGATCGCTTTGTAAGGTGCTATGAAAGTTTATGGTATGTTATGTTTTGATTAAAATAAAGGGACAAGAATGGAAACATCTTTACAAGAATTATTACAATACTTTCAAAGTATAATCACACTTAGGTATATTATAAATACGAGAGTTTGTGTGTACGTGTGTTTGATACCTCTTCATGCCTTAACGTTAAAATGATTTAAATCAAATTTGGAATGTAGGTATCGTATAACCTGGATTAACATACAAGCTACTATTTATCCTGATATAATGTACGGTTCCCGTGGTATATAACAAAAAAACCTGTGTGCTAATATCTTCTTAATAGTATAAAATCGAAAGTAACTCTGTCGGTCTATTATGTTTTCAGGCTTAAACCGTGGAACCAAATTTAATAAATTATATTATACAAATATGACAAATATGATGTGACCTTAGGTTATAAGCTACCATTTATTGATAAATGGTAAACCGGTTAACAAAAACGTTTTGACGGTCGTTAATTCTCGACCGGCGTTCGGACAGTGTAGATGCCACGGTGGCCCGAGCTGCTAGACCTCGCTTTTTACTTTTTTTGTACTGTATAGATTTTCACCACTATCTCAATTAAAGGTCAGTGACGATGTGGTCGATGATGGTAATAAGAACGCTTACTGGCTCTTAAGGACTACTGCCTGAACACACTATGTGTTTGGTGACAGTGTTTCAAACTTGAGGGTGGTAGCTAGCCGGGCGGGTACTCGAAGTACCCTACCTGCATAATGCAAATGCTGGGCATTTGATACCGTGTCATCTTGACAGGCGTCAGCTTGACAGGCGACGCTCCCACCGCTTCAAAATCGTCCTTCTTCATGAAGATGGTGTAGTATTTTCCGAATATTGCGCGAGAAGTAATGGCAGTCAAAAATATAAAGTGTTTGCCGGTTTACCATTCAACAATGAGTAGGTCTCACAGTAGTATTTTTTTAAATTATTTTATTGGTCTACGATCCTTAATTATAGATAATGTTAAGATGACCTACGTCGCGATGATGGAGAGATATCCGAGTTCCTTTAACGGCAACCGGCGCATCCCTTCTCACATTTTTCGTTACTCAGCATTTTTTACTGTGTGCGGAAATTACACCGCTCACCGTGTCTCGGTGTGATTAATTAGTTACCTATCAACCTCGCGCCCGAGCTACGGAGTTTAGTGCCAATACTCCATACAAAAAGATTTTATTAATGTTTTGATTGGACACAGATATAATTTATATATAGTTGTTTGAATAAACTTCTTAAACTTCCATAACAGATGCATGAACTGGAAACCCATTCTCCTAAACACATTTCTCTATTGTTAATGAGATGTAGTTTTTATTAGTTTTGCTATTCTATTATCTCATTTCTATCGCCGTGCAATCACCTACAATGCAATCGGGATGCAATCCTTGTTTAAGCGGAATTTCAAGTTTATTTATGCATACATTTGAATAACCTTTGCATTGTTTATGAATTGCTTGTTTTAATAAATAAGACAATTTTCCTTTTATATTTTCGTTTCATAGAATTGGACCCCTGATGTCGTTTTATATTGTTTTCATCATGTTACACGTCATGCCTAAAAATGCAAAAAAATGCCTTTAAGAAGTGTAAAGTCTGCATAATTACATATTAACATATTGCATAATAAAGTATAAGTGTTTTTAGTTTGATTGATAGGGTTCATGCTCAAACCCGAAAAAGTTAACATCACTTTTATAAACCTCATTTAATTAATAACTTTGATAGAGATAGGATTACAACAAGAAGAGGACAACGTGAACTCTACTACCCCCCCAATAATTTGGCTACGTTCGTACCTGTTATTCAGACGTTTCATGCAAAATAATCTTAGATAAATAAACACTTACACACTCACAACTAGGGTTCCCTGTGTTGGGGAGCCAAATTCATATTCATGTTACACAATTATCTAAGACTCAAAACAAACACAACGCTCATCACATAAGTATTTGTTCGGCTGAGAATCGAATCCAAAGCCCCGGGCTTATATTGAAATCAATGGCCACTGAGGCACGGTGACCATCATCAAAAATCATAAGATCTCTATTCTAACAAGACGTAAATATAAGTATATAGAACGTATATATATATAGTTATGTAGTAGTGGCTAAGAGATTAATTTGTAAAAAGTCTCATTACTCTGTATAATTACTCTGTCCTCTTTGTAATTACAGAATAAATATGGTAAGTATATATTGGTATTATTTGGTATTAGTTTATATGTTAAATTGTTCTCAAGACCCCATTCAAAAGTCTCGAAAACACATACAGGGTGTTAGGCAGATGGTTGTCCAAATGAAATAGGTGGCAAGGGAAAGTCATTGCCGACTTGTTAAGTCCCAATAACATGAACTTGGCATCCCCGTTAAGGAAGCATATATTTTTTTAATGTTTTTGTGAAAATTCCTATATTTGTTCTTTGAAAAAAAAATGTCGTAAGTAATAACAGTTTAAATGATATTTCTTTCAATTTGGTTATAGAAAACACATAGCTAAGACATAAATAATATAGAAGAATATGTTATTACAAACATACATTTAACATAAGGACAGAACACTCGTATTACTATGCTCAGCATGTGCGAGGGTTTGACAACCTTCGCGGTGCTTTTCAGTAGGACTCATAGACTAGCATTTATACGGTTAAATGGACGGATGACCAAGGAATGATTTTATTGAAAGGCTTCCTCCGAGGCGTGGGTAGCCCACCCTCTAACGACCTCGTAATAACAAGAAACAGGTTTTTATTATAAATAGACTCAGTTCTATGATTTTAAAGCTTTTATCTGGAATCTCAACCAGATCTTTTTCCGATGTACTCATGAAAACGGTGAAGAGTCTAAGCGTCTCAGTTAACGCTAATTTTACACTTCAAAGCGATATTTGCTAAATAATGTTTGATAAAGGTGACTAATTGTTTGTCTTCATTCTTTATGTAGTATACTTATAGTATAATACCTACTATATATATATATGCATAAATAAAGTAACATTGTGCATGCGTAACTTATGCGCAGATTTACTACCGTACTACCTGCACTATTTCTAGCCGCTATCTATCTGGGGAGGTCTCTGTTATCCGAGATACAAGTTATTAACTTAGTTCGGAAACAGGACTTTCTTTTGATGGCTCGGTGGCTGGACAATGGCTGCAGACAAGTACGAATAGGGGAGCGAGGGGCTTGTTGTAACAGTTTTCATGAAAACTAATATATCTTGAGATCCATTGATTAAATTGCTACTAAATAAAGATGGATGGATGCTGTAACTCTTCCTCTACCAAATCAAGTAAAAATAATACCATAACTATTGGTCATTATTTTACAATCAATTATTTTCTAGAAGAAGTGCGGTGTTACAACTTACCTCGTGCTTGGGGCAAGTTGTAACGTCTACCGGGGCAAGTAGTAACGACAAAAAAAAACAACAACAATACCTCTAATCATTTATTCTTTGTTTATTTTTAACAAAATTGACATCTTTCTAAAGTAGGTATTATGTAATTCTTATCAAAAATCAACTTTAATACACATTTTATGTAAACAACACCTAAAAATTAAGTAATTAACAGTGTTATTTAGTTAAACACTACTAATAATCATCATGGCACTTTTAAATCACAGTAAGTAATTAAATTATTTATATCAAAGGTATGCTTCGTAATTATCACTTTTTAATATCTATCTAACAAAGTATTGCACTTACACACATAAGAATAAACATTTGGTGGGTTTCATTATAATTAAATTCAGTCTTCATCTGAGCTACAATTAATGCAAACAAATACCAAATAAAAGATATAGTGTCTCTTGTAACACATCCTACATGTGCCCTCATTCTAGAAGAAAGAAAAAAAATAAGTAGGTATCTACATCATAACTTGGGGCATGTTGTAACACGTTACAACAAGCCCCGGGATTTTGTTACAACTAACCCCATGGTATTATTTTTAACATTTATTAAGATAAATATTTCAACAAATTAGCAATCTTAAAAACTGTTACACATTATCAGAGATAGATCAATTTGAATGTAAATTAGATATAGAATGTATAAAATTAGTCGATAATAATAACGCAAACCAAAATTTTACTTTTACGACAGTACAATTTTATATTACCTGGCAAAAAAGGAAGCGCGTGCCACTTCCGCTCCTGCGCCGGCCGGCGGGACACTATGCTATGGTAACAAGATGCGGCGCGGTTTATAGGTCAAATCGAGTCAAAGAAATACGCTAATAAAGTTTAAGATTTTAGTGAAAAGAGCGTGTTACTACTTACCCCTGTTACAACAAGCCCCTCGCTCCCCTACATAATGCATATGTAACGGAAGCAATGTAAATTTACGTACTTAGATGTAACTATCAATGAGGACAACATTGTTACCATTTTTTCGCAATAAAGAATATTGATTGATTGATTGATATACCTATCACGTGATCAACGAAAACGAATAGAAAATTAGTAGACAATGGACATGATAGAGACAATGGATTTTACGAAACGCTAGTGTTTCTATTCACCCGACCGCATTTATCTCTCGAAGAGAATGAGCGATCGCCGTGAACGCGTAATGTTGTTTACCAATCTCCAAGCACTAACGATGAAGCGCTAGCGGTTAAAGAAAGAGAATCGCTATGAAGTGATGCATCTTGTCCTGAGCCCACTGTTTCAGTCTAGACTTGAACTAGAAATTGTAAACATTGTTCGTTAATTAAATAACGGCATAGAACATGACCTGTTGATTTAATTAAAACTTTGTATGGACTTCCCAACCTATTGGACACAGTGTTAATTACTATAGACAATATATTATATGACTGGGGCTGTAAAGTCAGGGCACGAGACTAGAGGTAGGCCAATTAATGATATCACTTAAAGTAATAATATCACTGTAATATTCACAGACAAATGTTTAACCACAATCTCACCCGATGTTAAGTAATGATGCGGTCAACGATGGAGAAAACTTGCCAGTACTTATTTTTTGAAGACTTATAAATCTACTACTATTAAATACTATTATTAAGTAGAACCGTAGAAGAACCTAAGTCATCTACATAGCCCAGAAGGTTAGCAAGTTGAAATGGCAATGGGTAGAAGAGCACATATCTCGTAGACCTGATGACCGACGGGGTCAAAATATTCTCGACTGGAGATCATGACCTGGTAAGCTCAGCGTAGTACTTTCAAATAACAAGATGGTCATCTGACCTGACTAGGAGGAGGCTGTATATGCAGCTTCTAACTTCTAAATGCTGTGGTGGTACCGGCCTAGAATAGTACTCCCCCATCTCTTCCCGCGGGTGCCGTAAGAGTCGGCTAAGGGACCACGTACCAGAAGGTGGGAAGCAGCGCCTTCTGAGGATTTAAAATCGTGCTGCGCTTGCCAACCCGCATGCCAGGCGTGGCGAGTATTTGCAAATCCCCCCCTTTATGGGGGAGGCATATGTCCAGCAGTGGACGCCCCATGGCTGAGCGAGAGAACCAGTCCTTGTGGAGGTAGATGGTAAAGGCCCAAATCCAACAGCGGACGTCCTACGGCTATAAATATATGATAATCATATTTGTGCGAAATTTGCGTAGTAGTCTACAAAAAATATCAGGGAAACATCTAGGCTTACAAAATACATTAGCGTTTATAGTTAATATCCCCTTCTAATTAAAGAATTGTATTTCACGTATACTTATACATTCTAATTAATTACTGACGCCATTTAGCTAACAGTTATTTGGGGACGATCGGTAAACAAATGAAAGGCGATGTAATTAGCCGTCGACGTAATGGGTTCACAAACTAGTTTAAATGAACGGATAGCAGATACTCCTTAAGAAATAATAGCCTTTACCCGTAAATTGATAAAGGCCTTAATTGTGAATCAGAAAAAATAGCGTCGTTGCGACTTTAAGACCTCCTATGTGTATAAATGATAATTTAGAGAAAATCGATAAAAACCGCCTACTGAAAAAAGATAATTATATCGACTAAAATTGAAAATACAGGCATCAACTCTATACTTTCTTACATTTTACTTCGATAGTTCTATTTTTTAAAAGTAATGATTTTAGTATATAAAATAAATTTTAACTGATATTGACCACATAGGAGATGTGTAGATTGCGCATTTTATGTTACATCAGAGACTTTGAGCTTAAATTTCAACTTTTTTTTTAAACAAGGATATTTAATGTTTATTTTTAAAAAAAAACCCTAAACTGCTTTTAAGTGTCAGTAGTGTCAGTGTAATAAAATAGCAAGATAAAGACAATTTGGAATAAAAAATTAAATATGTAATAGTAAAAATAAATACAAAAAACAACACCCCTGGATCGTAGACCAAAGAATTGTAAATTGGATGATAGTCTTGATCAATAACCATATTTAATTCCTGTAAATGCTTAAATTTACTTTCATTAATATTTAATCCATGATGACATGTAGAATCGGCTTGGTGATACTAGTCCTCATTGGTTGCGTCTTCGCTGGAAGTATGGCCCACTGATCGATAAGTCTCAATGTATAAAATATAGACCCGTCCATGAAATATTTGAGACCCTTGAGGTCCACCACGACAGAATCTCCTATTTTTGCCACGCCAAAACAAATTTAGATTAGATTCCGATTCTTAAAAATTTAGAGAGAAATCATAATAGATTGTTGTATGTATTGCTTCCGGGCTGTTTGGCCGTGGTCTATGTGAAACTTTTGTTTCAGACGTTTCGTCGATCACTGCGGCCGACATCTTCAGTGGTTCAGGTCCGAGCGGCGACAAGAGCGTAGAACTCTCCTCCGCGGCGTCTTCTCTGATACTGAGTTCATCAGTATCAGAGAAGACGCCGCGGAGGAGAGCAATACATATAACATGTAACGCCGGCCGTGAAAGCCTTAGAGTTTATATAATAGATTGATTTAACGTCGCGTCGCAAGATTTTTGTTGTCTAGCTTCCAGTTTTATAACTGCGGCTGGTCTCACATTGGTCTATACGCGGTTGGTGAATTTCATATATATATATATTCATGGGAAAGTATATTAGAAAAAACCGTACGTGAGGCTTCCATGCAGTTGTTTTAGTGCACCATCAGCGATAGACTGATAAAAATGATATTTTGACCATATTTTTCATAAATATATGTAGGGGATACGAAGAGTAGTAGTAACAAAATTAATAGATTAATAGTAATCATCAACTAGTAATTTATTAATTTTGTTACTACCCCCTGTGAGTGGTTCGTTTGCACTACAGCTGCCTTCCTTGGCTAGATAGCCGTATTTATGCTATACATATTTTTGGCTCAAGACTACCGTGTCTTCGGATTTAAAAAATCGCTTATACTTTGAAGATCCTGAAACGGATAATAAGACAAAGTATTTAAATTAATGAATCGTCATCGGTCCTTGATAAATGTGCAAAATTTCAAATTAATCCAACGACGACGTTGTGACGGGGATGAAAATCTCATTCAAAGATTCAGTTACATAAATAGATACTAGCGTAGTTTATAAAGGCGTGTTAAAAAAAAGAAAATGTAATTGCTTTATAAACAAGTTATTAAAATACAAGATCTCATAAGATCGAGATATTTACCGTGTTATTTCTTGTGTTATGAGCTCCTCATATTCCGACACTGTAGGAAGCGACATGATTACAAGTAAATTCAGTTTACACGTAATCGTCGTATAAAAGCCATTTTATGATTTTTATATGATATTTAACCTAAAAAGTAAATATTTACAAAAGAATATACATACATTTTCAACACACTTGTAATGTGAGCCGTATTACATCGCTTTTCGTGCTATAAATAAACGAGGAAATAAAATAACGAGCTAACACGCACCTGCGTAATAACATTAAACACTAGTGCGTAACAGAATTATCCCTACCAAGTAAAATTAGTACCTGACTAGATCTTATGTACATGCGAGTAAACAGAGTACTCAGAGTTTAAACATTTTGCGATATAAGTCATACATGTTGATTTAATGCTCGCAAATGTGTATTGAATCATGTCGTATGGAATTCGTAAGCTTTGCTCACCTGTATCATAATATACTATTATTTAACACACATATACGAAAACAGAACATGCGTAGAGGTTGTTGCGTAAAGTATGTCAGTATTGTACATAAATATATACTCGTCTCTTTCTCGTAGGGATAGGCAGAGACCACATCCTTCCAAATGCTACGATGCCAACACACTTCTTTCCCTTCATCCACGCTCATCAGACCTTCCATACAAGAGCTTCGGTTTAGAGTACTGGCCATTCCTTAAAACTTCTTCAATCATATTTCAGAATGTCCCCCTAGACCTTCTTAAGTTAATGGTAATGTTGCAAACATTACCATCAGCCAATGTATACCTACTTAGTCAATCTCCTTTCGTTCATTCTCTCTACATGACCAAAACGTCTTAAAATACTTATCTCAATGTTAGTCACTACATCTTCCATTACATCACAACATTTTTTTATCACACTACTCTTTACCCTCAGTTTCACTCGAATCATACTTCTTAGAGCACCCATTACAAATGCATTAATTTTGCTTTTATGCTTTTTTTGCCACACTCGACTTTCACTACCATACATGGAAGACAGAAACTTTTCCCATGTACATTCCGTGATTTGACCTGTAATCATAGATATGTCAGTCAGTTGCGGTTTCCTTTTATAAATAAATGTTTTAGAAATAAGATAAAAACAAAACAAACCTCAATTAATGTAAGCCATAAGAGTCACTGCCAATAATAACTTCATAGCAACGAATGTTTTCTAATCACGTAATGTTGGCAGTTGTGGGCGCTCGGTGTCCAACAAATCCGAACAAATGAACATCATGTGAAGCAACGCTGTCTCAGCGGGAGTCTTGGTCCTTGGAGGCTGCGGTTTGAGCGTCTACAACTAGTACGATCACGACACGACGAAGTTTTTATACATTCATAAAACAAAATGCATGTTTTAGCGCTCCTAAAAGATTATAAAATTCCCGATCTACAAAGCCCATCCGGCTTTTTTTTTTTTTCTTACAGCTTGAGCTAATGAACTACAGAATAGTGTATTAAGCTAAGGCCTTTATTGATTGTACCGCTTTTGCCTTTTATTACTGACAGATATATTTTAGCGCCACCTAGGACGATAAAAATGGCTCGACTTTTTATACTTCATAGATCTAGCGTTTAACCACTATATCACGTGATGGCCAGTTCGTCACTGGCCGTGGTCGAAGATGAGAGTAAAAGCCAGAGAAGAATAGGAGTCAGTGTAACATTCTAGGTCTAGCGTGATTACATCTTGGATCACATCGTCACTGACTGATTTGTTTTTCTGAACTAAAACTATTTAAATTAATAACAGAATATATCGAATCTTTTCTTTAATATGTTTTCAATTATGGAAAATTTCGGACAAATGGGTCTGATAAGCGAGGTTAATAAACTAGCGCTGATTATGTAGGCTTCTGTAGTTTAACAGGCAAACCGACAGATCATTCTTTAATTATAATACTAGCGGCCGCCCCGGCTACGCATGGGTAAAAAATATATAAGTATTAATATGTTTTTGAAAATATGATATAGCCTATGTCACCCGGCAAAAGTGTAGCTTACCAACAGTGAAATAATTTTTCAAATCAGTTCAGTAGTTTCGGAGCCTATTCAATAAACAAATAAGCAATCAAATCTTTCCTTTTTATAATTATTAGTTCAGATGTCGATAAAAGTCGACATTGCCAAGATAAAAATGATGACGAACAACGTATATTTCATATGATGGTTGAATTGAATAATTTATGACTTTGATGTCGACAGCTTTGTTTGAGTAGGAAAATCGTGTCGTTATGGTGTCGGTTACAATGACGGGTACGCCATTCGTTGTACCAATATACTCAATCAATCACAGTGTGTACGTTGCTTCCCCCCTGACATGGCAGACGCATCCGCGTTCTATTTACACGCACCTTTATATAATAACGGTGATTATATTCGCAAACAGCTATGACACAGGTATATACGTCAAAATGGCTTATACAAGATGAGTACTATATTCTTAGAAGCGATAACAGCTCAGCGGTGTGGGAGCGTCGGCTGTCAAACTGAGGGATGCTGGTTAAATCCCCACCAACAGCTTGAGGTGAAGGTAACCAAACCGTTACCAAATTCCCAGCATGGTGGTACTCGAAAGTACCACCATGCTGGGAATTTGGTAAAGGTTTGGTTACCTTGGTAGTACCATGGTAGTACACCACCACGATAGTACCATAGTACCAGGTAGTACCAAGTTTGAAAAAAACTGTCACTAAACATATAGTGTGTTCAGGCTGTAGTCCTTGAGAGACAGGAAGCATTCAAGTCTAGCGTTATAAGATCATCGACCACATCGCCTCTGACCATGAAGTAAGATAGTGGTCAAAGAAAAATATCGATACAATTTATAAAAAATGTAGACCAAATAAAATGAGTCCTAGACGGAGTCAACTGTCAGCTGTACACAGATATCATTGTATTACTCTGTTCTCAGCATTATACAATCCGTTCAGTGGTTTGAGCTATGTGTAGAACAGTTAGTCGTGGGTGCCTTTTATATATACTTAGGTACACAAGAACAAAATTCATAACGAGAAAACAGATTATGAAATAAAATAATTAAAAACATCAGGAAACCATTTCGACAATATTTATTACAATATGAATCAGATAGATGAATCAGATAGATGATCAGGTTTATACAACTTTTTTTTTGTATTTTTTTTGTTTTCATATACTTCGTTAACTTCTGCGACCTATGCTCTTCTCCACCAAACCAAGCTTTGTTTATGGGATGGTTATGAGAAACCATCAAATTCATTTGATGTCATGACTTCTGTGTCTCCGGGAACCTGCGTTCGAGTCCCGGCAGGGGCAAACATTTATGCGATGAGTTTATATGTTTGTACCGGGTCTTGGATGTTTGTGTGCTGTGATTGTGTGTGTCCATGCCTCCCGCGATACAGGGAATCCTAGTTAGGTTTGAGTGTGATAAAAAAAAATATCATTTCATTTATATGTTCATTATTTTGGGAATTTTATTTGATATTTAGTATATTATTAGAGGAGAAGGTGGTAATGTGACCCGCTGTTGGTATTTTGACTCCCCATTAATCAAAATATACTAGCACGCCATCTAGCAGAATTCACGCTTCTTCATTCTCGCCATGTAACCGCTTTTAATAACCTATAGAACTGTTTTAGTTCGGAAAAAGATCAGTTCATGCAGCTATATTGTCTTGTACTCGTGGGAGTTCAAACTTGTGTGCAACGAAAGCATTTCACAGTGACTTTAAAAAAAATGTGAACAATATAAGATAAGATTATAAAATAATTTATGACTAGACTATATATATACATACTAGACTAGATATAAAAATACTAGACTATCACAAATTTAAGCCACAATACAACACAGCCACAACACACAACACATATAATTAGGACAGCTCATATAAATAGTGCTGTCTGGACGGGCTCCCAGCTCAGCATAATATATGCAGCAGGCGAATCTGCAGCGCTGATCTTCAGCATAGACCCATATACAACAGTAAATCACAATCATAAAATAATAATCATAGCAAACTAAAATAATAATAGCAAGTTAACTATGAATGAAAATATTAATGAAATCAGTAATTCTTCGCATCATTACTTAAATTAATTATAAAATAATAACTGTAGCATTTATCTCAACAAGCTTCTTTCTGTGGTGTTGTTGTTGTGAAGTTTATCGACGGTTTGTCGGAGGATAATCTTCGGTAACCGAAGATTTGTATCTGAAACCATGGTTAAGGGCGCGGCCGACAAGACCAGGCACGCGGCAACGGCAGCAGAACAAGTCAATGCTAAAGAAACGGCAGATCCAGAACAGAATCTCTGAAGGTGAAGCCACGCTACAATTTGATTCACAATGCGATGAACACGAACCACTACTATAATTTTATATTTGGATAGTGTGCTTTGCACAGACCTCTCGCTTATAAAGTCTTGTAAATTTTCAACTTTTAAAATGGCCATTAATATCCACTTTTCTATTATGAATCTACGAATGAATACTATAGTTAAAGTTCGACAAATTAATACCTAATACTCTCAATGCAATGACTATAAGATAGCGTTAGATTATATTCCCAACCTTTTCATTTAAGAAATTGTATTGCATTGATCCCGGTGTGACTCATTAACAACAAACCCAGCGCTATTTTATCGTTAATGCCTTTGTTCCTCAGGTTCATTTTAAGTTTGTATTTACGATTATTCTCTGACAAGTAATAATAAAGAGTGAGTCACAGTATTCGCTGTACAATACAGCTGGTAACAGCGGCGCGGCGGTGGCGGTGGCAGTGAGGTCACCAGCCAATAGCCGGCTCCGCATTACGCATTCGCTGCTACAATTATGGACTATCAAACAATTTTTATTACAACAATATTCTTGGGAAATAAACTAGTTTCTCTTATTGATATTATACCTAACACTAGTATAAAATGTAGGAATTGTAAACAGATTTTCTAGGCAAAGAACTTTCGGTCTGGTAGAAGTAGAATTCTTATTCTACTTCTACCAGACCGGAAGTTCTTTGCCGTTCTATTTTTTGGTCATCGTTCTTACGATGACCAAAAAATGGAACTATGGAACGTATTTACGTATTACGTATCAAAGTACTGTAGAATGTTTACTTAGTAGACTATTTAGTTTCCTTACTGCTGCGCAGAAAATATTTAGTAAGTACATAACAGTAGATTGTATCACAAGGGAGCAAAATAATATTTTTACAGCGAGGGCGCTGTTTTGAATCAAAAAGCAATTCAAAGAATTCATAATGCATTTTGAATCCAGAGCGGAGCGAAGGATTCTTTTGTAGAATCCTGAGCGCAGCGAGGGATGCAATTTACTTCGCCCGAGGAAAAAATAATTTTCGACCGTTTGATGACACTACTTTTCATCCCACTATGAGAAAAATATATATTAGACACTTTTAAATAGTACTACTTATGAATTTAATAAATAAAAAGGGACATCATCATCATCATCACCATCATCATCATCATCATCATCATATCAGCCATAATACGTCCACTGCTGGACATATGCCTCCCCCATCGATCTCCACAAGGAACTGTTGGAAGCGGCCCGCATCCAGCCCTTGCCTGCGATCTTAGTCAGGTCGTCTGTCCACCTGGTCGGTGGCCGTCACTGGTGGTGTGCAATAAAGTGTTTTTATTTGTATTTGTAAATTCTCAAATTGTATGAATTGTCATGGGCAAATTACTATTACAGTTTCACCGTTGGAAGCGGCATGCATCAATGGTACATGATATTATAATATAAAGTAATAACTAAAATACGTTAATACAAGCCGTGTCCCGCGGTTTTACCCGCGTAGCGATTATAAACGGTGATTATGGCGATGATAAAAATAATCCTATTGTAAATGCTATCTCCATACCAAATATTATCCAAATTCATCCAGCCGTATAGACGTGAAAGTAAGTAAGAAAGTAACATTCAAACAACTGTTCATACAAACTTTCGCGTTTATAATATTAAAGTTAAAAAAAGTTAAAGTTATTAAAGTTTTTTTGAAACATTTCTGCGCTTAAAGTTTTACTACGCTGCCTCGAACAGTTCTCACTCCCGCGTTTTGCATTTATTTTTATTTTCGCGCCACTTTTATAACCGTCCAATACAATACTTTTTCTAGATTTACCTATTTGGTTAAAGCCCGTGACCATAGAGTAGTATAGAGTTATGGTGTACTGTTGCACTCTATACAGAACGTAACTTAAAGTGCGAGTAAAAACTCTCTAACAGAAAACACCAACTTCGCTCGCACTTATAGACGAACCAATGATTGTTTTTCGAATAGAAAGAATGAAAATTGTATTCTAACTAAAAATGTAACATGGGTACTATTGAGAAAATGACGGGCGTATCAATTTTAATATCATACCTAAAGACCCCTATTCATACGTTTTTTATTTGTTTTGTACTTATCCCCAAACCATCTTCCGGAGCCGCTCCAAGCCTAGCGTGGGATCATGAAAAGTCTTTATAGTTGGAGTTGACTCTTTAAGTTTTTCTTTTGAACTCCGTTATCTAGTCTTCTCAACGTTCACATTTAATAAGCATACCTATTATTTTTCACGCAGTCTATGAATACCTTCTTCAACCCTCCAACCACAACTATATTCACCCACGCTCACGCCGAGGAAGCTTGATCGTGGCACCAGTTAATAAAAAGTTGAAAGGCGATAGATCGGCGAGGTGTTGGTATATCATTAGAAGGTACGGAAAACATTTAACGTCGAAAAAAACACTTCAGTGTACTTCAGCATCCATTGAAATTTTTTTTTAATGCCTTTATTAAAATAAAACACTAATAACCAATTACAATACTGCAGTTACTACAATAACATTTGAGCAATTCACTAGCTATTGGTAGCCTACAGATAACTCAAATGCTGTAACCCGCTATAAAAATATAATTTTTAATATTTCTTTCAATTTAATAGCATTGCAATTTAATGTGGATTTTTTTATATTTTTTTTTATTTATTTATTAACATTCACACAAGGACTTCAGGTCCCAAACTAGGCAGAGCCTGTGCTATGGTAACCTGATGACTGATATATATACTTATATAGATATACACACCCAGACACAGGTGCTAGAATGTGCTGCTAGAATTCTGGGCTTCCTGCCTACCGGTGTAGGGTTGGAACACTTCAACTGCCTTTAGGAGGGCAACAGTAAGTAGGTTGCTCAAACGGCGTAATATATAGTTAAGCATAGTTATTCTCAAGTATTAATGTAGGTAATGAGGGAATTGTTCTGATAAAATCATACATGAAAGAAAACATTGCATGTGAATTATAATTTCCAAATTTCCATCACGTTTCCAAATTCCACGCGGCAATAACCAAGTTCAGTTTACAATAAAACATAAAAATGATATGATTTAAAGAAATAAATTCAAAACTAAAATGCTGCATTAATTATGTAGATTTTCGTCGATAGCGTTAAATAATTCCAAAAAGATATAATATTTAAAGAATAAGAAGAAACTCATGAAAAAGGCGGAATATTTTTACAATTTAAGTGTTCCGAGGTAAAAAGGTTAGTGAAAGTTCTTTTTCTCTTTGTAATTAATGAGCTTCCTGTTTTTGACGGTTAAATCAATTGGTGAGATTTTTTTATTTTGCTGTTATTTTTATCGTTTGAACGCTCTAGACTTACTTGTATTTGATTTTTGTTAACTCATAGTAATAAAGCCATGAGTACGTGGTATCTCAAGATATTATTCTTCTTCTTCTTCTGAGGGTGCCTCGCTCCAACTAGTGAAGGTTGACAGTCAGAATAAAGATATTCTAAGAAATCTATTAAACATATACCAATTGAGATTGGAAAAGATCGCTTTAAGCGACTAGACGGCGAATTATACATTGGCTAAGTATATATTATTTTATTATTATGTTTTTAGTGATCGGTGTACAATCATCATCATCATCATCATCGCAGTCATAAGACGTCCACAGCTGGACATAAGCCTCCCCCATTGATTTCCACAAGGACCTGTTGGAAGCGGCCCGCATCCAGCCCGTGCCTGCGATCTTAGTCAGGTCGTCTGTCCACCTGACCGTTACTGGTGGTGTGCAATAAAGTGTTTTTATTTGTATTTGTAGATTCTTAAATCGTATGAATTGTCATGGGCAAACTTCTATTACAGTGTCACCTGAAACATCAACGCAATCTCATCTCACGCTATCACTGATCCGCTCACATGTTTGCTCTCGTGACATACAAGTTAAAAGCTACAGTTACTTTAATAAAGTTTTACTCTTTACTAAATATTTCAATCAGTGGTAGGTATTAGCAATTCTAAAATTGCTGGTGTAGCTGACTTTTTATTCACTAGCTCAAATACGAGACTTCACCCGGGTGGACTACGGTATGCCCATAGAAGAAATATATACGTACAAACCTTACTGCCGACTATTGCCCATATATGTACCAAACTACATCAAGATTCATTTAGCCGGTCTGGCATGATTGAGTAACAACCATACATCCACATTTGCGAATTTATCTATAATCATTTGTAGGTTCAGAGATTCTAGTGGAGATCGAATTAGTCTATTTTTTATTCTATTAT
The DNA here is from genome assembly GCA_934044485.1 of Apeira syringaria. Taxonomy (NCBI): domain Eukaryota; kingdom Metazoa; phylum Arthropoda; class Insecta; order Lepidoptera; family Geometridae; genus Apeira; species Apeira syringaria. The sequence goes on from OW203658.1 coordinate 16,037,515, forward strand.
TATTGTGCAAATCTATATATATAAAAATGAAACCCGTTTTCCGTTGTCACGACATAACATGAAAACGGCTTGACCGATTTAGATAAAATTTGGTATAAAGATACATGGGACTTTGGAGAAGGACATAGGCTACTTTTTGTCCTAGAAGAAGTATGGTTCCCGTGGGATAACTGAGTCAGCGGGAAAAACGTAGTGCACGCGGGTGAAACCGCGGGGCGCAGCTAGTATATGATAATAAACACGACATCATCATCATCCGTCACATTGTCAATCCATCCCTTTTGTAGGTATGGGTATACTATTAAAAGGAACGGAAAATATTTAACGTAGATAAAAATCATGGCTGTCACTTTTGACAGACATTCACAGATGTGTGTAAATGTAATGTATCTACGATTTACATCGTGTTATGCAACAAATACATAAGCCGCTGCTGATTGAATAGGATTTTTAACCTAAGTGGTATTAATTGCACCAATCAACTCCGTGAGGGACGCCTGCCGCGCCCTCGATGTAACATTTTGTTCGCGACGATTCTCCGGAAAGATGCACTGTTTTCTCTGTCACTTCAGGTGCTAAGAGGTGCGAGTGACGTAACAGAGGCTCGCGGATATTTACAGGACAAATTCTGATGCGTGTTGATTTACAATATTACAAAAATATATATTTGACAAATGACCGAAGGGCGCCAAAAAAAAAAAACTATTCTAAGCATTTTTAATTTCCTTTCATCTATTGTAAGACACAGTTCAAGCGCATTTATCGTTACCTCGAGAATTTTACATGAAGGAAGATCATGGATGCTCGAAAATACTTTTTCACTAATAAATTAGCAAGCAACTTTGTTCAATCAGAATTAACTTTCATGAACTGTTTTTATTATGTGGTATTTTTAGAAGTATATCTGACATGTAGGTCTCAAGAATATAAGCTGAAAAGACTCAAAACTGTCTGAGCAAATGGTAAAGCCTTCAATATTTATTGAGCAAAGATGCACAATTTCGTAAATAAAGCGGCTGCTGTTCATTTCTTATTTTGTTGTAAGGCACCATTCTTACGTCAATGTGACAAGTTGCTGATTAAATTACTTGTTGTTAACATACTTCCAAAAAGGAGGTGGTTATTAATTTGATCATATTTTTTTAACTTTTGATAGCTAAGAACGCCGTCATTTATGGAGAAATCTGAAAAGTGTTGTATACTTTCATATTGGCCCGATAATAATGGAAAAAAAACTAACTTAGCCCCGCGTATTTACTCACGTGGTGATGATTGATGATGATGAACAGCCTATGTGTTATTCCGGGACCTGAAGTATCCACCTACTAAATATCATCCAAATCCGTCCAGCCGTTTGAGTGTAACAGAGTCACAAATATACATCCATACTCAACAATTTTCGCATTAATAATATAAGTAGGATTAACAACGTAAGGTTATATTAAGACTCGGTGTAGGCACAGCTAAATTATTACACTTATTTTTGATTACTTTTAAAAACAATATAAGCAACGGACTGTTATCTTACTTAGGCTTCACTATAATATGGATACAAGTGGAAGTTGATTAAGATCTTATTAATACCTCGTGAGTTTGATACATCTTAAAGTCAGACTTTCCCTGCCGAATAAGATAAGATATCTGCACAAATAAACGTAAACAATCCATGTAATATTTATATTTCCGAGAAATCAAAATCCTGACTATCCTTAGACTATTTGCCTGACTAGACTATTCTTCATAGTCACGTTTAAATAAGACTTAATTGTACAACTCCACAGCTATCCGTAAATACAAAACCACTTGTCTGTAGATTATAAAAGCTTTTCTGTCGCACAAAGACAACAACAGCAGACGAAAATACATACACATTCAATTTATATTTCATTCCCATATTTTGAAATAATCCATCGTTTTCATCCGCCCGGGCCCTAGTGGAGGAAGTCATTATTTTTAAAATACATTATTGAACTGACGCATGGCACGGCTAGGGTCGTAGACGGCGGAACGGCGCTACGGCTGCTACGTAACGTCTACGAGAGGAAGCTACTAGACATTGAGTAAGCATATCACTTGTCTCACCTTTTTTTTGCTTTTTGTAATTAATGTGCGTTTTGTTATGTGAACATGTAAATGTCTGAAAACGCGTTTTGAAAGATACCTCACAACGACACATTTTTATTTTTAACATAGTGCAGCAAACATTAGGCCATTTTAGAGGCCCTTGCTTATACAATCTAACCTCGTTATTATTATAAAGCACTTGCTGCGGTGTTACCCGCGCTATGATGGAACGTGGTGTTGACGATTCGGACACGCATCTGTTGAAAATCCTGATATACCTTGAACTTAGAAAAACCGTCACCGTGTGAAACAAACAGGCAGCTGTCCTTGAGAGCTCATGTACATCTAAGGTCCAGCAAAATACCTGTAATGCCTCGGGATGCAGCTCATAATATAAACTACATTCAAGCTCATCTTTAATCTTCTTTTTCCTGTCTGCCTACTTTTGTATACCTCTGCAACTGTAGTACCTAGACATTATATATTATCCGGCTCAATGACTTACGGAACTGAAACGTGGTAACAACTAGCTATGGAGAAGGCTGTGCTGTGGGTTATTCCACGCGATCGATCATAAATGAGGAGATCCATAGAAGAACTGACATAGCCTAGCGGATTAGTAAGTTGAAGTGGCAGTAGGCAAGGCATGTTCTTGATCGAAGAACTGATGGCCACTGGGGTCGAAAGGAAACCACGGACTGGCGAGCAAAGCATAGGACAACTAACGACAAGGTGGACAGACGACCTGGCTAAGATCACCAACCAGTCCTTATGGAAATCAATGGGGGACGAATATGTCCAGGGCATCCTGTGGCTGATATGATGATTATCTGGCTTAATTTCCGTTTATAGTCCAGTTTAAAGCAATATCGACTAATTTGCAAAGTTGGATTTGGAGTTGGAACGTTGGATTTTTTTTGTATAATTTATAAACTTATGCACTTTACAGTACACCGAGTCTCATTATTATATCTTTGAACAATGCAGAATTTGACTTAGCTTAATTACTACAATTTATTAAACAGTTTAGCAGCAGTCGGTAGCGCGATCGGTAATATAAAAATAATAGCCATTTATTTACAGGCGCCAAATATTTACTTTATAGTTCTAATAAAAATAAAAAAAAGTAGGGAAGATTGATAAAAAAATATTAATTTTATAATATTTAAAACGGGTTACACGTGAAACTTACACGTTGTTGATATGACGATCGATAATCAGTGCGAGACGGGACGTTTCGATGAACGCTCCGCACTCAAGATTCTGATGAAGGCTTCCGGAAGAAGCCGAAACAATTGTCGATCGTGATATCGACTACGCCTAAGTTTCACGCTAAGCCCGTTTTAAATATTATAAAGTCAAAATAAGCGTGAGTTTTAACAATTAAATATTAATGCTTAAGAGTCTTAACACGCCTTATAATATACCTGTGAAGCGTTCATCGTATCAACACCTACTTTATGAAGGACCCAATTTTCCAGCTTTTCTTTATAATTAATTCAGTGAAACTCTCAAGTTGGGCCGCTGTCGTCATTCTGAGTGGACCGAATGTACAGTTAGGACTGGCGTTATGTTTTATCCTACCTTCTTACATATTTAACACCCTTGTTTTGTCAATCCTTATTTTACTTACATATTCAAATTTCCAGGTATAAGAGTGAAGTTTGAAGCGTGTAATTTTGCTATAATATATAAGTTCGTAAATGTTTTTATTTAAGGTGAAATGTTTTTCATAATAGCCTGTAATTTTATAATATTTTTATCTTTCTATAAAGTTCTTCAACTGGAGTTGAATATACATAGTTATAATGTAGGTGTTTATAACCGCAAAATCAAGGATGTAATAAGCTAACATAAATGAATTAAACTACGAAATTAACAACCAAATTAAAATTTAGAAAAAAATTGTAATGAGTAGAAATAGTTATTAGAATGGCCATTTAATAAAGTACGAATGAATTCATGATACCAGAATGATTCATCATATCTTATATTTATGTACACAATATTAGGTAAGTATAATAAATACATTGGCAGGTATTTGTATTATAAAGCATTTGTAGCATGCATTTGGATATCATGTTCCCTTTGAAGGCTAAATATAAATTAATGCAACTTGCTTATTATATTTAATACATATTTAGGAAACAAGTAACCCATGATTTTAGTAATGGTAGTAAGTAGTAAGTAATTGCAAAAGTCTAAAAATTACTTTCGCGATTCAAACAAATTAATCTTGTGTGATTATAAATCAATCGGGACTTGATCGCGTGAAAAACATCCTTCTAATATAATACACTGTGTTTCCCGATCGGTACGACCCCGGAGTCTTCAAGTCGCGAGTGAATAGGTTCCTTCCAAGTTTACGTGCAACACCTTAGACCTTAGACCGCGTCGTCACTTAACATCAGGTGAGACAGTGGTCAAACGTAAGCTTATAAAAAATAAAATAATAAATTCACCTAAATGCGAAAGTTTGTGAGTATGGATGTGTGGATGTGTGTTGTTACTCTTTACGCCGAAATCGCTGGATGGATTGGATAAAATTTGGTATGAAGATAACTTATACCCTGGATTAAAATATTACCGATTCTTAAAAAGAAAAGAAATACTGTAATTTGTGGCAGTCGAGTTAACGTTCCTAATAATAATGATAAGTAATATCTTGTGCTTACCCTCATATCAATTTTGTGGGGGTAGACAATGATGTTGTTTTATAAACAATTTTCATAATTTTCTGTAGGTAATTTTTAGAAACTCAACGGGCCTTGATGCTGGAAATACTGAGAGCTTTAATATGGGAAGAAACAATTCACTATTCATTGGACCGTAGCGGCTTACTTTTGATTTAAACGGAAACATCGATCGGCAAGTTAGGCGTCGAGTAGCAAAGCATCGCTATGGGCCTTCAGTAAACGGTGGAGTGAATTGTTGATGCGCGTGCCTCGACGGATCGTATCAAATATGCAGTAGACTTCGCGGCTCGAATGGCCAACTCGATTTGGAGTGTCTCGCTGCAAGACTACACCCGAAATGGAATCTCGATGTATCAAACATCAAGCTCAATGAAGTTTGACAGTGCGATACGGAATGACAACTGCAACATGAAATGACAGCGACTTTGTTCTGTTTCTGTATTTCAAGGGCCATTCTCTAATTTTATCCAGAGATGGATAACCAGGCTATACTGGGTTAGCTTTGTGCAGATGTCGATGAAATTTGGTATATAGAATTATAGATACTTTGGGTCCCGCAATAATACATAGACTACTTTCCATCACTATCATCAATCATCACCACGCGGGTAAAACCGCGGGGCGCAGCTAATTAATAATATTTATTTAAATATCTATTGATATACCTATTTAATTGTCGAAATTAAATAGGTTAGAGCATTTGAGTTGTCTATAGGCTACCTATAGCTGGTGGATGGCTCAAATGTTATTGTAGTAGCTGCAGTATTGTAATTAGCTATTAGTGTTAATATTTTAATAAAGGCACACATAGTCGCAATGTTTTGTAAAAATTTTTGAGTAGTGGGTTCCTACTTATAATACATGTTAAATAATTATTATACATTGTTATCAAGTTATCGTTAATTATCATCTTTACTTATTTATATCGAAAAGTTGTGTATTTACGGCGTTGTGTAATAGTTTATATAATACAGCTAACACACATCCAATTAATAGTAATTTCATTATATTCTTATCTATTTAGGAAAAATGTATACGTATGTATCAGTTAAATAAATGATTAAGATATCTGATTTAAAACCAAATAAACTCGAAGAGCAATTAATATTATTAATAATAATTATTAATAATATAATTGTTATATATTTGTAGGCTAGTAATAGCAGGAAATGAAATATGTCAAACCATTTTTTTACATATAACTAAGCACTATAATGCTAATATTTTGTACGCGGCTGCAACAATATAATTAGACGATATATATGAGTGCATGGTACATTAAAGATTTTTGATTTCCAATAAATTGATGTCCGTCAGCCAGGTCTGTCTCTCCGCGGTTTCAATACGATAACGCTTTCAAAAAAGCGTTTGTATCAACATATTATTGCAAAGCAATCTCATTCATAAGCTACAAATAAATCTTGCAGTACGATTTTTGCAATCTCTCAATTTAAAATTTACTGGTATATTGCCTTTGGCAGCATGACATGTGTTCATAAATGAGTGTTTGTGTATGTGTTTAAAATCTTGTTCGTCGTACAAACATTTACCTCTTAAGGTAAATTAAGTTAGCACGTGACAATGTATTCTTGCTTCTCGTGTAAATGAAGATATCACCAGTTTATGTGGTCAAAACATGTGTTTAAAAAAGATTAGGTTGACCGTTTACCATTGTGTGAACACACAGTTCTCATGATAAAAGTGTTTTATTTCGTAGTATGCTATCACTCTTCTTCCGAAGCATGGTAGCACCCATCTACCGTAGTAAGCTATCTCCCGTCTACCGTAGCATGCTATGGCCCGTCAACCGTAGCATGCTATCACCCATCTACCGTAGCATGCTATCACTCTTCTTCCGTAGCATGGTAGCACCCATCTACCGTAGTACGCTGTCTACCGTAGCATGCTATCACAAATTTACCGTAGCATGCTATCGCCCGTCTACCGTAGCACGCTATGGCTAAAATCATGGAAAAACTGACGACGATACCGTGGCGCAGTGGTTTGTGTCATCGACATGACTTCTGTGTCACCGGGACCCCGGGTTCGAATCCCGGCAGGGGCAAACATTTGTGCGATGAGTGTAGATGTTTGTCCCGGGTCTTGGATGTTTGTGTGCTGTGATTGTGTGTGTCCATGCCTCCCGCGATACAGGGAATCCTAGTGCGGGGGTCTGAGTGTAATGAAAAAAAAAAAAAAAAAAAAAACTCCCTTCATAATATAGTCTTAGTGCGATATACATATGTATATATTCGATATACTTGAATCATTTCTTTGTAATCTCTTAGGCATAGAAATGTATGTTGCTTTTGTACCCATTATCCTAATTTATAGTAGGTCACCACGGGTCAGAACCACACCACTATCTTGGATTGACCTACCAAAACTCACAAATGATATCTTTGACCGCTCCATATCTACCAACCTACAAAGCAAGTCACAAAAGAAGCCTATGGAGTAGATTAATAGTAAAACCGTGAATCACGTGGCCCGCGGCCGTCACGTTGCGGGGCGCGGCGAGGGGCGGGCGGTGCACGCTGCACGTGGCCGCACATCGATCCACGACATGCCATTACTAGCTCTGTTGTTTACTAGATGTGTGTCCTAAGGCTTCTGACGCGCGCCGGTGGTTTCTGACTTTCCCCGAAATTTGAATAGAAAAAGGATTCCCATTCCATTTTATTAGTGAATTATCGTGTATAAGTTTTTAAACTGAAATGGCCACTGAGCAAGAATAACGATATATTTACAAGCTAGTTATACATCCGCCCGAACCTTCCATTTTAGATTAATAAGCATTGTTCTCGGTATTCCTCCGCTGACTTCACATCGTCAGCGGTTTATGTAAAAGTTTTCTCGGAACGGCCACACGCGATGGTGTGCCTTCCTGTAGGTTAAGTTTTATATTATGAGCACATTAAATCGAGCCTCCAAATCGGCTGGACGTAATTGTCGTTTTAATTAATTAATTTAGTTTTTAAAAAGCCTTTAACCCGAAAGGGAAGTTTGACTGGCGCAGCCGGTAGGATCGTTTCGATAAGGCTGTGTCGCTTTCGGTGAAGTTCGGGTGTCCAAATCCACCTGGAAATAACGCGAGTGCGGCGCGAATAGCTGTGGAACGATCCACGAACCAAACAAATTCGTCATACTCCTGATGGTGCCGAGTATGGGAGCAGCGGTCGGTTGGTGAGTAAAACTCTTTGCCTTCCTTGCCATTACCTGTCCCATATTTTTCATTGAAAGGTTTTAGTTATTAGTATTTTATTGTTATAATCGAGATCAAAATTCTCTCATTATAACGTATCTGGTTGTTTGATATAAAACTCTGTCGAGCAGCTATCTAATTCTAAGAAAGTCTGAACCATTCTGATAAGCGTATGAACAAAGATTAAAGAAAAATAGATGTGGCATTTAATTGAATTTTAATAATTGAGAAAATTGTGAAATTAGAATATTAATTTGTTTTAAGGATATTATACAGTTTTATTTTAATATATATACATTTTATACAATTTTATATATGATTTAGGATTTTACTTTTATACTTTTATATTGATTTTATAACCGTGTTTTATGTTATAACTTGTGCATTTGTGTAATTAATTTAGAGTTTTATTTCGGTGATTTAATTTTTACGTAATTGCAATGGAATCACGTCAAGTTCCACAACCAGCTGAAGCAGCTACAACAATTCAAATTATAGTTATCCCTAATGAAATTTTACGGCTTATCCCATTATTTGGAGGCGATAAGCGACAACTTAGTTTATTTATAAGAAAGTGTGAATATGTTATAAGCCGATATAGAGGTCATGAGGAACAAAATGTTTATGTACTGCACGCGATCACGAGCCGGTTAATTGACAATGCAGCCGCGTTATTATCTGAAAGAGAAGACGTTACTAACTGGTCTTCTTTAAAAGAATTATTACTACAACATTTCGGTGATCCGCGAAGTGAGGAGTGCATAAGCATTGAGTTGGAATCATGTAAAATTAAATCAGGTGAATCATATCTGGATTTCTGTTGTAGAGTTCAAAATATTCGGTCTCTGCTTATTTCGAAGGTAAATTTATTGGGTGATACCGAACTTAAACGCGCAAAAATAGCTATCTACAACAACACGGCTCTGAATGTATTCCTATATAATTTACCCGAGAATATGGTTCGTATAGTTAGGCTTAAGTCACCAGCCACTTTAGAAGACGCTCTAGGCGTAGTACTAGAGGAAGTCAACTTCCATGAACAGTATTCTATGCGAAATCGTATCAATAATAATAACCCAGTGCAAAAGCCAGCAATGACGTCACAACTTCAATTCGGCTTTAAGCCCCAAAATAATTTCACAACACCACAAAAATTTAATTTTGGTATTCCACAAAAATTTAATTTTGGTATTCCACAAAATTCAAATAATTTGAGACCACAATTTGGACAGCAACAAAACTTTGGACATAAGCCCCAGTTTGGTTATCGTCCCCCACAATTCGACTCTCAGCAACAATTAGGTTATAAACCTCAACAATTCGGTTATAAACCTCAACAATTCGGTTACAAACCACAACAATTCGGTTACAAGCCGCCACAATTTGGTTATAGGCCACAGTTTGGCAATAGGCCTCCGCCTAACTTTGGCATGACCCCTCAACAGTTTGGGTACAAACCCCCACAGGTACAAAGCCCTCAACATCAAACGACTGACGTGTCCATGAGGACAATTCCTTCCAAGCCTCAGCCCCAAGTACAAAATCAAGGCTTTAGGCTAAACGAGCTTACCTCGGATAGTAATGAGACGGTATTTTATGACGGTTACTATGACAATGACTATAGCGACTATTACCCTAGTGAAAACGTAGAATGGACTCCAACGCAGGACTGTGTAGATGATACGACACTGACAGAAAGACAAGATACCTCTAACACTGAAGCTGAAAATTTTCACATAGCAGCCTCACACATAGCCCAGAAGTTATAGAACTTAACTGTGACTCTAACTTAAAACTACCTTACATCTATATACCGGAAATCAATGCCAAGTTTATGATAGACACGGGAAGTACTCGTTCTTTCATAAGCCCTCGCATGGCTTATTACTATTTCTCAGCTTTTATTAAACATGAACCATTCCAAGTAGTCAGCACGCATGCAACTAGTCGACATAACGAGGTCATAGATATACCACTGCTACCAACATTTAACAGTAACGACTATCATAAGTTTTATTTGTACGACGTAGACGGACGGTATGATGGACTTATTGGTAATGACTTACTGAAACAGTTAGATGCAATTATCGACTTAAAACACCTGGTATTACGTACTAATACAACTTGTATTCCAATTGTAAATAATTTAAATTACGTCATTGAATTAAAACCACGATGTGAACAACGCGTTAAAATCCCGATAGACCAGCACTCAGGCGAAGCTATAGTTGAATTCAAAGAATTCACCTCTGGTGTACGTATGCCCAGTGCCCTGGTCAACTGCACAAATGGGTACGCATCGACTGTCATACAGAACATCACTGACCAGCCCTTAACTCTGACTGTATTCCGGCCTTTCACAGTAACACAGTTTGACGCGACTGACTGTAACATTAATTTTACTAGACATAGTACAGACATAGAGACAGACCAACTACTGGAACAAAACTTACAAAAATTAAGGCTTGACCACACTAATAGTGAGGAACATGAAAAAATATTGCGACTTTGTAGAGACTATAAAGACATATTTTATTGTGACCAAATTCCTTTGAGTTTCACAAATCAGGTTAAACATAGAATACGTACAAAGAACGAAGACCCAATTTTTGTCAGACCTTTTAGACAATCGCCTGCTCAAGTAAATGAAATAAACCAACAAGTTGAAAAGCTTTTGAAAGATAACGTCATTCAGGAATCTCATTCTCCCTGGAATGCCCCCGTCCATCTCGTTCCAAAGAAGATGGATGCATCCGGAGAACTAAAATGGCGTATGGTAGTTGATTTTAGACGACTAAATGACATCACTATTGATGACCGTTACCCCTTACCTAACATAAACGACTTATTTGACAAATTAGGGAAAAGCTCATACTTCAGCACGCTTGATTTAGCTAGTGGATACCATCAGATTGAGGTCGAGGAACAGGATAAAGAGAAGACAGCATTCAGCACGCAGAACGGCCATTATCACTTTTTGCGTATGCCCTTTGGCTTGAAGACAGCCCCGGCTACCTTTCAGCGAGCCATGGATAATGTGTTAAGAGGATTGCAGGGAATACACTGTATGGTATATCTTGATGACGTCATAGTGTTTTCAGCGAGCTTAGACGACCATATCCAAAAGCTACGGACTATATTTGACAGACTCAGGGCAACCAATCTTAAAGTTCAGTTAGACAGGTCTGAATTCTTGAGAAAGGAAGTCCTTTACTTAGGTCATACTATTACAAAAGACGGGCTTAAGCCCAACGACGATAAGGTTACTGCAGTATTGAACTACCCTTTACCCACGACGACTACCGAAATAAAAAGTTTCCTCGGACTTATTGGTTATTACCGACGCTTCATCAAAGACTTTGCACAAGTGACTAAGCCTCTAACATCATGCCTAAAGAAACGTAACAAAATAGTAACTGACCAAAATTACATTGATGCATTCAACAAATGTAAGGAACTTTTGACAAATGCCCCGTTGCTTCAATACCCTGACTTTGATAAGACATTTATACTCACGACTGACGCATCGAATGTTGCACTTGGCGCTGTTTTATCACAAGGCCAAATAGGCAGTGACAAACCAATTGCATACGCGAGTAGGACCCTCAGCGATACCGAATCACGCTATAGCACGATTGAACGAGAATGCTTAGCTATTATTTGGGCCGTTAAACATTTTCGTCCGTATCTTTACGGTCGTAAATTCACCATCTATACTGACCACATGCCTTTATCGTGGCTTGAAGCCCAACAAGATTCCAGTAGCAAACTTACCCGTTGGAGACTGAGACTACTCGACTATGACTATGACATTGTATACAAGAAAGGTAAGCAGAACACGAATGCTGATGCTCTATCGAGAATAAAGGTAAATGCTCTCTCTGACACTGACGACGGAGGTCAGTCCATGAAGGTTAATGTTGACAGCAAAGAACAACAACTTAGGGAACATGTAGATAATTTAGTAAACGACATTGTACGACTGACAGCTAAAAAGAAAAATGAACGAAATGACTCCTCAACCATTACAATATCTGACGCTAGCGCCACAGTTTCAGCAAGTCCTATGTCCATTTCAGGCTCTGATACGCTGTCTATTGCAAGCGCAGATAGCGAAATCAGATACCCTATTAGAAAACCATCTCTTTCTAACACAGTGCATTCTGCTATGGATGTAGACGTAACAGATATACCGATATTAAAAGAGGCTATTGACACAAAACCAAACCAAATTCTTGTCTTTACATGGTTCAATAATGACATACAGGTTAAAGACATATCTCGCCTTAAACAAAAGGTGCTAGAAGTGTTTTTACCCATAGATAATTCAGAGTTAGTAAAGAAGTTTCTCAAAGAATATATCAGGCCAAGGATAAAATACTTTATATATTTCGAACATGAAGAACATCGCCGTCAGTTCAGTCGTATAGTGGTAGAGTTGTTTAGGAAAGGTACCGTACAGTTAATTGAATGTACAGAACGCGTAGTATATGTAGAGGATGAAGGAGAACAGAGAGCTATAGTGTTAAAGTACCATGAAGGAAAAACGTGCCATCGTGGCACTAAAGAGACTTTAGCTAACATACGTAGAACTTATTAATGGGTCAACATGCACGAAACAATTGCAGCAATAATTAACGCTTGTGAAATATGCCGTAAAATGAAATATGATCGTAAGCCCCTCAAACCCTTCTTACAGCTAACTCAAACGCAAGACGCTCCGTTCCAAGAGCTATTTATAGATCTATTTCAAATTGAAGGTCAATACTTTTTAACACTTGTAGACGCTTTTAGTAAGTTAGGCCAAGCTATACCAATTACCAACAGATCAACGCCCGAAGTAGTTCGCGCGCTTATGAAATATTTCTCATTCTATGGTATTCCAAAAAGAATTAGTTCAGATCCAGGCACAGAGTTCAACAATGAGCTAATTAAAGAATTTTTATCTCTACATAAAATTGAACTTCATATTGGCACACCCAATAACCCTAACTCGATGGGTCTGATAGAACGTTTACATTCTACTATCTGCGAAATCTATAGATGCGCTAAGTATGAACAAAAGTGTACAGATGTAGCATCAGCCATGATGTACTCTATAATCGCATATAACAATTCCATCCATTCAGTCACGGGCCTAACCCCATTCGAAGTAGCTTTCGGACACACCGACTCAGGTAGTCCTTTCGGTATAGAATCGGAAAGACAGTATATACAACAATTAGTGAAAGACCACGCTAAGCGAACGAAATTTTTATACAAACAATTAGCAGAGAAAATGACAGAGAGTAAGGAAAAGATCAGGGAAAAGAAAGGTGGGGAGGAGAGAATAGATTTTCAAGACGGAAAAACTATTTTCGCCAAAGACGTGAATAAAAGGAAAAGTAAAGACAAACCCAGATATACTAAAGCAAAAGTTGTAGGCAGGACAGATAGGAATGTAGTACCCATACAAATAGGCGAACGAGTTACGAAGGTACCTATTAAAAACATAAAACGCCCTCCGCAGGTGGAGCGTTCTGATCGTAGCGATGCCGGTGCTGGGCCTTCATCTGCGATCACTTGAGGGAAACCCAGGCATACTACCAGTAAAGGAAGGTCAAGCTCATATGCAAACTGATCATTGGACTATTATTAAAACTTTGGACTTGGAAAGAATCTACGATGATTTATGCTTTGTAATACATAATTATAACGAATTTAATATTTTAATAAAACAAAACGAATCATATCCTCGTGATTTTGTGACCATGAATATGCATTTGGATTACTTACGTGATATAACTACTCAGAAATACAGACAACTTGTTCCGCAACAACGATTTAAGCGAGGTTTACTTAACCCTTTGGGTTCACTCATTAAAATTATAACAGGTAATCTCGACCACGATGATGCAACAAAGTATGATCAACTTACGTCTAAACTTGGAAAGAACCAAATTATTATTTCAAAGAAATTAACTTTAGTTTCACAAGTAATTGATAGCTTTATTAACACAACAGATACCATGTATAAGAACTCAGTTTTATTAGAGGCACGCATGAAAATTTTAGAATCAATGTTAAAAGAACTGGCGTCTCAAAAGAAACGCTGGGACTATTCCACATATATTGTTAGCTTCTATAATCTATTCATAAGTAACTTTAGGACAATATTTGTAAAATTAGGTGAAATTGAAACTGCCCTAGCCTTCAGCAAATTATCAGTATTGCACCAGTCTATAGTGAACTCCACTGAACTGTTACATCATTTAACGCTTATAAGTAACACCGAAAACTTGGTATATCCTGTAACTGAAAGAAATTTGGTAAAGCTCGAAGAAACATTTAGCATTAAGTCTTATATCAAACATAACCAGATTACGTTTATAATAGAGGTGCCCCTTACCGACAATACTACTTACAATTATTTTAAACTATATTCGTTACCAATGTTCCATGAGTTTGAAAATAAAACCTTATCCATTTTTCCCCAATATCCTTACCTTTTGGCAAAGGGAATGAAATACCTTCCGATTGAGAATCCATGCCGACCTCTTGCCGCTGGAGACCACTACCTGTGTGCTGATAACAACAAGGCTCCTTACCCAGAGCCTACCTGCATCGAACAACTCATGAGGTTTGATACTAACCTCACTCGCTGCGTGCAACGACAAATCCAACTTGAAGACGTACGTGTTCAACAAATTGCTGCTACTAGTTGGATTTTATATTCACGACTTAAAACTGTAGTAACAACATATTGCGATGCCGAGGTTACTAAGCATCCAGTCTTCGGAACATATATTGCAACTCTGGATAAGCCCTGTGATTTTGAAATCCACGGCATTCAGATCCGACATCATCGTTCCTACACCGAGAGCATATTTGATGACCAGATTCCTGTCATCGATCTGCCTCGCCTCCACAACAGTGCGAGTATTGGCACATCGCTATCCAGTACAAGTGCACTAAACATGCAAAGAATCAGTTTAGATGAAGTGAAATATATGTCTTATGCGCTAAAGCACAGTGAAATGGTGAACAGTGTTTTTGGAGAATCGGACTCTAACTTCAGTGTAGTTGTATACTCTTCTTTAGTTTTAGTTATTATATGTTTCTTTGTAATTATGTCATATGTGTTTCGAAATAAGATAATTTTAATTTGTTCACGAAATTATCGGCACGTTATTAAAAACGAACGCACCGATAATTTCCCTCTTGGGGAGGGAGGAGTTATACATCCGCCCGAACCTTCCATTTTAGATTAATAAGCATTGTTCTCGGTATTCCTCCGCTGACTTCACATCGTCAGCGGTTTATGTAAAAGTTTTCTCGGAACGGCCACACGCGATGGTGTGCCTTCCTGTAGGTTAAGTTTTATATTATGAGCACATTAAATCGAGCCTCCAAATCGGCTGGACGTAATTGTCGTTTTAATTAATTAATTTAGTTTTTAAAAAGCCTTTAACCCGAAAGGGAAGTTTGACTAGCTTATACATATTGTTTATTGTTCATTATTACGAGTTTACTCATGAGCATAGAGAATAAAATTGTGGCAAAATATCGAGCAGCATAACCAAATAAAATGCATGGTGAATAGTTCATGGTACTGCTCTATCATAATTTTATAATATTGGGCGTGGTTATACACGGGAACTATGCTTTTTCCGGGATAAAGTAGCCTATGTGTTATTCCAGGGTCTAACCTATCTCCACACTAAATTTCATCGAAATCAGTACAGCCGTTTGAGCGTGAAAGAGTAACAGAGGTTTTTAATTTATTTGCTTATCCCACAGGAACAGCAATTACTTTCGGGACGAAAAGTAGCAGATGTAATAATAATACATAATCCAGGATCTAAACTATCTTCATACCAAATATCATTGAAATCGGTGAAGCCGTTTGAGCATGAAGAAGTAACAAACATACACACATTCATACAAACTTTCGCCTTTATAATATTAGTGGGATTTGGAACTTTCATGAGTAGTTTTACGCAATCTAATAAAGGATCACCAAGTAATTAGTAGATTTATATTACTGTATTTCTTATTGATATGAATTCGTTTACTTACAATTTAATACATACTAGTTACAATATATCGCTGTCAACTAACTTAATCAGCCATCTGTCTGCCGGTCGGTGAATTTTATGTAAAAGTTTACTAACAGACCTTTTATTAAAACTCATAATTACTTTACACTCTTTGTACGGGTATACGTGACGCGTGGTCGATAGCATGATTGACAAATGTTTAGGCTTCTTCCGAAGCCATCATTCAATTGTCGATTGTGATATCGACTACGCATAAGTGTCACGTTAAATACGTATAAACAGTATAAAACTGACCATTTGTTTCCAGTCGAGGCTAACTAGTAATATGGGCTCTAATTGTGACTGGCCGGTTGGCGCAGTTGGTAGCACTCTGCCTTCTGAGCCGCTGGTTCCGGGTTCGATTCCCGGAAAGGTCAAACATTTGTGTGCATGAACATGTCTGTTTGACCTGTGTCTGGGTGTGTATATGTATATAAGTATATATATCAGTCATCAGGTTACCATAGCACAGGCTCTCTAGTTTGGGACCTGAAGACCTTGTGTGAATGTTAATAAATAAATAAATAATTATGATAACCAAATATTTTCATTAAACAATCCGGCTTTAACATACCCGTTTGTAGAAGAAGTAACTCAGAGTTTTATTTGCTAGACATTTAATATTTGAAATGCAGTGAACATAATATCGGATACATAATATGTGACCGATGTTTTCATTAAAATAATATAATAATAACTAGTTACAGTACTACATTAACTACAATAACATTTGAGCAATTCAATAACTGCTGCAAGCCCATATATAGCTCAAATTCTCTGACATCTGATTATTCCGGCACTTTTATTTTTGTAACACTTTTTCATTAATCAGTAATGCCTCATAATGATTTTTTTTCATACACTCCCACCCCCGCACTAGGATATCCTGTGTCGGGGGAGGCATAAACTCACACAATGACAATACACAATCATCCAAGACCCGAGAACAAACATCTCTGCTCATCACAGAAATGTTTGCCTAGGCCGGGTTTCGAACCCGGGGTTGTAATTCCAAAGTCAGTGTCGCTGATCACTGAGCCACGGCGACATCGATAATGACGGAGATTAACCCATTTTTTTAAATTTATAAACTACAACTGTTCAGTATAGTATTGTCGGTTTTCACAGGTCACGCGATACAAGCGACGCGGACACGACGTCTGTAATGAGAAACAAAACACTATTTTCTTTCTCATTGGTACGTCGACGATACTGTACACAAATTCTGACGCATTTTATTGGTTCTACAGGTACCGACTGCTCTGTTGTCCAATGTTAAAGTAAATAAAGACGAAAATCCATGTATTTAACATTCAAGACGAGCTTAAGTTGCGTTAATCAAATTCTACAATTTAATATGTGTATCGAAAACTCTGTGTGCTATTTTCTGTATGTTGGTGTTTAATAGATTCTGTAGATATTATTTTTTATTGATGGCGTATAAAAAAACAATGTTCACCTTTTGCCATTTCTCAAATAAGCATTAACTAAATGTAATTCGATTAAACCACCGAATTCTCATAATTTTATAATTACTCATTTATTTCTAAGCAATGGTATTAATGGCAGTAAACAATAGAATATTGGTCATAAATAATCTACAGCAACAATAATATCACGATACTTTGCTGCCATAATAGAAGAGAGATAAGCCAGTCAAACTTCCCTTTCGGGTTAAAGGCTTTTTAAAAACTAAATTAATTAATTAAAACGACAATTACGTCCAGCCGATTTGGAGGCTCGATTTAATGTGTTCATAATATAAAACTTAACCTACAGGAAGGCACACCATCGCGTGTGGCCGTTCCGAGAAAGCTTTTACATAAACCGCTGACGATGTGAAGTCAGCGGAAGAATACCGAGAACAATGCTTATTAATCTAAAATGGAAGGTTCGGGCGGATGTATAACTCCTCCCTCCCCAAGAGGGAAATTATCGGTGCGTTCGTTTTTAATAACGTGCCGATAATTTCGTGAACAAATTAAAATTATCTTATTTCGAAACACATATGACATAATTACAAAGAAACATATAATAACTAAAACTAAAGAAGAGTATACAACTACACTGAAGTTAGAGTCCGATTCTCCAAAAACACTGTTCACCATTTCACTGTGCTTTAGCGCATAAGACATATATTTCACTTCATCTAAACTGATTCTTTGCATGTTTAGTGCACTTGTACTGGATAGCGATGTGCCAATACTCGCACTGTTGTGGAGGCGAGGCAGATCGATGACAGGAATCTGGTCATCAAATATGCTCTCGGTGTAGGCACGATGATGTCGGATCTGAATGCCGTGGATTTCAAAATCACAGGGCTTGTCCAGAGTTGCAATATATGTTCCGAAGACTGGATGCTTAGTAACCTCGGCATCGCAATATGTTGTTACTACAGTTTTAAGTCGTGAATATAAAATCCAACTAGTAGCAGCAATTTGTTGAACACGTACGTCTTCAAGTTGGATTTGTCGTTGCACGCAGCGAGTGAGGTTAGTATCAAACCTCATGAGTTGTTCGATGCAGGTAGGCTCTGGGTAAGGAGCCTTGTTGTTATCAGCACACAGGTAGTGGTCTCCAGCG
Organism: Apeira syringaria; assembly: GCA_934044485.1. NCBI lineage: Eukaryota > Metazoa > Arthropoda > Insecta > Lepidoptera > Geometridae > Apeira > Apeira syringaria. The sequence goes on from OW203658.1 coordinate 16,056,141, forward strand.
GCAAGAGGTCGGCATGGATTCTCAATCGGAAGGTATTTCATTCCCTTTGCCAAAAGGTAAGGATATTGGGGAAAAATGGATAAAGTTTTATTTTCAAACTCATGGAACATTGGTAACGAATATAGTTTAAAATAATTGTAAGTAGTATTGTCGGTAAGGGGCACCTCTATTATAAACGTAATCTGGTTATGTTTGATATAAGACTTAATGCTAAATGTTTCTTCGAGCTTTACCAAATTTCTTTCAGTTACAGGATATACCAAGTTTTCGGTGTTACTTATAAGCATTAAATGATGTAACAGTTCAGTGGAGTTCACTATAGACTGGTGCAATACTGATAATTTGCTGAAGGCCAGGGCAGTTTCAATTTCACCTAATTTTACAAATATTGTCCTAAAGTTACTTATGAATAGATTATAGAAGCTAACAATATACGTGGAATAGTCCCAGCGTTTCTTTTGAGACGCCAGTTCTTTTAACATTGATTCTAAAATTTTCATGCGTGCCTCTAATAAAACTGAGTTCTTATACATGGTATCTGTTGTGTTAATAAAGCTATCAATTACTTGTGAAACTAAAGTTAATTTCTTTGAAATAATAATTTGGTTCTTTGCAAGTTTAGACGTAAGTTGATCATACTTTGTTGCATCATCGTGGTCGAGATTACCTGTTATGATTTTAATGAGTGAACCCAAAGGGTTAAGTAAACCTCGCTTAAATCGTTGTTGCGGAACAAGTTGTCTGTATTTCTGAGTAGTTATATCACGTAAGTAATCCAAATGCATATTCATGGTCACAAAATCACGAGGATATGATTCGTTTTGTTTTATTAAAATATTAAATTCGTTATAATTATGTATTACAAAGCATAAATCATCGTAGATTCTTTCCAAGTCCAAAGTTTTAATAATAGTCCAATGATCAGTTTGCATATGAGCTTGACCTTCTTTTACTGGTAGTATGCCTGGGTTTCCCTCAAGTGATCGCAGATGAAGGCCCAGCACCGGCATCGCTACGATCAGAACGCTCCACCTGCGGAGGGCGTTTTATGTTTTTAATAGGTACCTTCGTAACTCGTTCGCCTATTTGTATGGGTACTACATTCCTATCTGTCCTGCCTACAACTTTTGCTTTAGTATATCTGGGTTTGTCTTTACTTTTCCTTTTATTCACGTCTTTGGCGAAAATAGTTTTTCCGTCTTGAAAATCTATTCTCTCCTCCCCACCTTTCTTTTCCCTGATCTTTTCCTTACACTCTGTCATTTTCTCTGCTAATTGTTTGTATAAAAATTTCGTTCGCTTAGCGTGGTCTTTCACTAATTGTTGTATATACTGTCTTTCCGATTCTATACCGAAAGGACTACCTGAGTCGGTGTGTCCGAAAGCTACTTCGAGTGGGGTTAGGCCCGTGACTGAATGGATGGAATTGTTATATGCGATTATAGAGTACATCATGACTGATGCTACATCTGTACACTTTTGTTCATACTTAGCGCATCTATAGATTTCGCAGATAGTAGAATGTAAACGTTCTATCAGACCCATCGAGTTAGGGTTATTGGGTGTGCCAATATGAAGTTCAATTTTATGTAGAGATAAAAATTCTTTAATTAGCTCATTGTTGAACTCTGTGCCTGGATCTGAACTAATTCTTTTTGGAATACCATAGAATGAGAAATATTTCATAAGCGCGCGAACTACTTCGGGCGTTGATCTGTTGGTAATTGGTATAGCTTGGCCTAACTTACTAAAAGCGTCTACAAGTGTTAAAAAGTATTGACCTTCAATTTGGAATAGATCTATAAATAGCTCTTGGAACGGAGCGTCTTGCGTTTGAGTTAGCTGTAAGAAGGGTTTGAGGGGCTTACGATCATATTTCATTTTACGGCATATTTCACAAGCGTTAATTATTGCTGCAATTGTTTCGTGCATGTTGACCCAATAATAAGTTCTACGTATGTTAGCTAAAGTCTCTTTAGTGCCACGATGGCACGTTTTTCCTTCATGGTACTTTAACACTATAGCTCTCTGTTCTCCTTCATCCTCTACATATACTACGCGTTCTGTACATTCAATTAACTGTACGGTACCTTTCCTAAACAACTCTACCACTATACGACTGAACTGACGGCGATGTTCTTCATGTTCGAAATATATAAAGTATTTTATCCTTGGCCTGATATATTCTTTGAGAAACTTCTTTACTAACTCTGAATTATCTATGGGTAAAAACACTTCTAGCACCTTTTGTTTAAGGCGAGATATGTCTTTAACCTGTATGTCATTATTGAACCATGTAAAGACAAGAATTTGGTTTGGTTTTGTGTCAATAGCCTCTTTTAATATCGGTATATCTGTTACGTCTACATCCATAGCAGAATGCACTGTGTTAGAAAGAGATGGTTTTCTAATAGGGTATCTGATTTCGCTATCTGCGCTTGCAATAGACAGCGTATCAGAGCCTGAAATGGACATAGGACTTGCTGAAACTGTGGCGCTAGCGTCAGATATTGTAATGGTTGAGGAGTCATTTCGTTCATTTTTCTTTTTAGCTGTCAGTCGTACAATGTCGTTTACTAAATTATCTACATGTTCCCTAAGTTGTTGTTCTTTGCTGTCAACATTAACCTTCATGGACTGACCTCCGTCGTCAGTGTCAGAGAGAGCATTTACCTTTATTCTCGATAGAGCATCAGCATTCGTGTTCTGCTTACCTTTCTTGTATACAATGTCATAGTCATAGTCGAGTAGTCTCAGTCTCCAACGGGTAAGTTTGCTACTGGAATCTTGTTGGGCTTCAAGCCACGATAAAGGCATGTGGTCAGTATAGATGGTGAATTTACGACCGTAAAGATACGGACGAAAATGTTTAACGGCCCAAATAATAGCTAAGCATTCTCGTTCAATCGTGCTATAGCGTGATTCGGTATCGCTGAGGGTCCTACTCGCGTATGCAATTGGTTTGTCACTGCCTATTTGGCCTTGTGATAAAACAGCGCCAAGTGCAACATTCGATGCGTCAGTCGTGAGTATAAATGTCTTATCAAAGTCAGGGTATTGAAGCAACGGGGCATTTGTCAAAAGTTCCTTACATTTGTTGAATGCATCAATGTAATTTTGGTCAGTTACTATTTTGTTACGTTTCTTTAGGCATGATGTTAGAGGCTTAGTCACTTGTGCAAAGTCTTTGATGAAGCGTCGGTAATAACCAATAAGTCCGAGGAAACTTTTTATTTCGGTAGTCGTCGTGGGTAAAGGGTAGTTCAATACTGCAGTAACCTTATCGTCGTTGGGCTTAAGCCCGTCTTTTGTAATAGTATGACCTAAGTAAAGGACTTCCTTTCTCAAGAATTCAGACTTGTCTAACTGAACTTTAAGATTGGTTGCCCTGAGTCTGTCAAATATAGTCCGTAGCTTTTGGATATGGTCGTCTAAGCTCGCTGAAAACACTATGACGTCATCAAGATATACCATACAGTGTATTCCCTGCAATCCTCTTAACACATTATCCATGGCTCGCTGAAAGGTAGCCGGGGCTGTCTTCAAGCCAAAGGGCATACGCAAAAAGTGATAATGGCCGTTCTGCGTGCTGAATGCTGTCTTCTCTTTATCCTGTTCCTCGACCTCAATCTGATGGTATCCACTAGCTAAATCAAGCGTGCTGAAGTATGAGCTTTTCCCTAATTTGTCAAATAAGTCGTTTATGTTAGGTAAGGGGTAACGGTCATCAATAGTGATGTCATTTAGTCGTCTAAAATCAACTACCATACGCCATTTTAGTTCTCCGGATGCATCCATCTTCTTTGGAACGAGATGGACGGGGGCATTCCAGGGAGAATGAGATTCCTGAATGACGTTATCTTTCAAAAGCTTTTCAACTTGTTGGTTTATTTCATTTACTTGAGCAGGCGATTGTCTAAAAGGTCTGACAAAAATTGGGTCTTCGTTCTTTGTACGTATTCTATGTTTAACCTGATTTGTGAAACTCAAAGGAATTTGGTCACAATAAAATATGTCTTTATAGTCTCTACAAAGTCGCAATATTTTTTCATGTTCCTCACTATTAGTGTGGTCAAGCCTTAATTTTTGTAAGTTTTGTTCCAGTAGTTGGTCTGTCTCTATGTCTGTACTATGTCTAGTAAAATTAATGTTACAGTCAGTCGCGTCAAACTGTGTTACTGTGAAAGGCCGGAATACAGTCAGAGTTAAGGGCTGGTCAGTGATGTTCTGTATGACAGTCGATGCGTACCCATTTGTGCAGTTGACCAGGGCACTGGGCATACGTACACCAGAGGTGAATTCTTTGAACTCAACTATAGCTTCGCCTGAGTGCTGGTCTATCGGGATTTTAACGCGTTGTTCACATCGTGGTTTTAATTCAATGACGTAATTTAAATTATTTACAATTGGAATACAAGTTGTATTAGTACGTAATACCAGGTGTTTTAAGTCGATAATTGCATCTAACTGTTTCAGTAAGTCATTACCAATAAGTCCATCATACCGTCCGTCTACGTCGTACAAATAAAACTTATGGTAGTCGTTACTGTTAAATGTCGGTAGCAGTGGTATATCTATGACCTCGTTATGTCGACTAGTTGCATGCGTGCTGACTACTTGGAATGGTTCATGTTTAATATAAGCTGAGAAATAGTAATAAGCCATGCGAGGGCTTATGAAAGAACGAGTACTTCCCGTGTCTATCATAAACTTGGCATTGATTTCCGGTATATAGATGTAAGGTAGTTTTAAGTTAGAGTCACAGTTAAGTTCTATGGTTTCTGGGCTATGTGTGAGGCTGCTATGTGAAAATTTTCAGCTTCAGTGTTAGGGGCATCTCGTTTTTCTGTCAAGGTCGTTTCATCTACACAGTCCTGCGTTGGAGTCCATTCTACGTCTTCACTAGGGTAATAGTCGCTATAGTCATAGTCATAGTAATAGTCATTGTCATAGTAACCGTCATAAAATACCGTCTCATTACTATCCGAGGTAAGCTCGTTTAGCCTAAAGCCTTGATTTTGTACTTGGGGCTGAGGCTTGGAAGGAATTGTCCTCATGGACACGTCAGTCGTTTGATGTTGAGGGCTTTGTACCTGTGGGGGTTTGTACCCAAACTGTTGAGGGGTCATGCCAAAGTTAGGCGGAGGCCTATTGCCAAACTGTGGCCTATAACCAAATTGTGGCGGCTTGTAACCGAATTGTTGTGGCTTGTAACCGAATTGTTGAGGTTTGTAACCGAATTGTTGAGGTTTATAACCTAATTGTTGCTGAGAGTCGAATTGTGGGGGACGATAACCAAACTGGGGCTTATGTCCAAAGTTTTGTTGCTGTCCAAATTGTGGTCTCAAATTATTTGAATTTTGTGGAATACCAAAATTAAATTTTTGTGGAATACCAAAATTAAATTTTTGTGGAATACCAAAATTAATTTTTTGTGGTGTTGTGAAATTATTTTGGGGCTTAAAGCCGAATTGAACTTGTGACGTCATTGCTGGTTTTTGCACTGAGTTATTATTATTGATACGATTTCGCATAGAGTACTGTTCATGGAAGTTTACTTCCTCTAGCACTACGCCTAAAGCGTCTTCTAAAGTGGCTGGTGACTTGAGCCTAACTATACGAACCATATTCTCGGGTAAATTGTATAGGAATACATTCAGAGCCGTGTTGTTGTAGATAGCTATTTTTGCGCGTTTAAGTTCGGTATCACCCAATAAATTTACCTTCGAAATAAGCAGAGACCGAATATTTTGAACTCTACAACAGAAATCCAGATATGATTCACCTGATTTAATTTTACATGATTCCAACTCAATGCTTATGCACTCCTCACTTCGCGGATCACCAAAATGTTGTAATAATAATTCTTTTAAAGAAGACCAGTTAGTAACATCTTCTCTCTCAGATAATAACGCGGCTGCATTGTCAATTAACCGGCTCGTGATCGCGTGCAGTACATAAACATTTTGTTCTTCATGACCTCTATATCGGCTTATAACATATTCACACTTTCTTATAAATAAACTAAGTTGTCGCTTATCGCCTCCAAATAATGGGATAAGCCGTAAAATTTCATTAGGGATAACTATAATTTGAATTGTTGTAGCTGCTTCAGCTGGTTGTGGAACTTGACGTGATTCCATTGTAATTACGTAAAAATTTAATCACCGAAATTAAACTCAAAAATCAATTACACAAATGCACAAGTTACAACAAAAAACACGGTTATAAAATCAATATAAAAGTATAAAAGTAAAATCTTAAATCATATATAAAATTGTATAAAATGTATATATATTAAAATAAAACTGTATAATATCCTTAAAACAAATTAATAATCTAATCTCACAATTTTCTCAATTATTAAAATTCAATTTAATGCCACATCTATTTTTCTTTAATCTTTGTTCATACGCTTATCAGTATGGTTCAGACTTTCTTAGAATTAGATAGCTGCTCGACAGAGTTTTATATCAAACAACCAGATACGTTATAATGAGAGAGTTTTGATCTCGATTATAACAATAAAAATACTAATAACTAAAACCTTTCAATGAAAAATATGGGACAGGTAATGGCAAGGAAGGCAAAGAGTTTTACTCACCAACCGACCGCTGCTCCCATACTCGGCACCATCAGGAGTATGACGAATTTGTTTGGTTCGTGGATCGTTCCACAGCTATTCGCGCCGCACTCGCGTTATTTCCAGGTGGATTTGGACACCCGAACTTCACCGAAAGCGACACAGCCTTATCGAAACGATCCTACCGGCTGCGCCAGTCAAACTTCCCTTTCGGGTTAAAGGCTTTTTAAAAACTAAATTAATTAATTAAAACGACAATTACGTCCAGCCGATTTGGAGGCTCGATTTAATGTGTTCATAATATAAAACTTAACCTACAGGAAGGCACACCATCGCGTGTGGCCGTTCCGAGAAAGCTTTTACATAAACCGCTGACGATGTGAAGTCAGCGGAAGAATACCGAGAACAATGCTTATTAATCTAAAATGGAAGGTTCGGGCGGATGTATAACTAGCCTGTTATAGTTCAGTGTATAATATAATAACTTCCGTATAAAATGGCAGCTTGCCAATCCGAGTGCAAGTGGGTGTATTTATTGCAGTGCAAATTCTGCCGAGTTGTGGGTCGACCGTACATATGGGATGTAGTTGGTGTCATTATTATTAACCACTAGCTGCGCCCTGCGGTTTTACCCGCGTGGTGATGATCGATAATGATGATGAAAAGTAGCTTATGTGTTATTTCGGGACCTGAAGTATACATACTACATAATTTCATTCAAATCAGTTTTACCCGCGTTGTGATGAAAAATGGTGACGATGGTGATAATGAAAATAAACCTATGTGATAATCCAGGGTATAAGCTATCTGTGTTCCAAATTTCATTCAAATCTGTTTAGTACTTTTTACGTGAAAGAGTAACAAACATACATCCATATTCATCAACTTTCGCATTTATAATACCTACTATTAGTAGGATTATGGTTATCTGTGTGTATGCTGGTTTATTTATCAACGCAACTGAGGCTGGAGATTTAAACATTAAGAAACCGTGATAGATTATCTGATTTGTATAAAGTTTTAGAACAAGAAGTATTAAATAGGACGGATCTACCTTTGTAGCATCGTATGGGTCTTGTCAGGAAGCTCAAATTAACACAGCATCACCTCGCTGTTGTGTTTTGTGATTATGTGGGTCCAATGGCTCCCGCGACAAAGGGAATCCTAGTGCGGAGGTTTGAGCGTGAATGCGTTATTCATTTATAACAAAAGTAACTGTGCGATAACTGACATAACACAGAAATCGTAGTATATGCGAGGCAGAGCTTTTGTCCTTTTCATTACTGAGACGTAAGCTTGATAATTGACTGTATTCAAAATATGCGGATAAATAAGTGGGACGCCAAGTTTTCTGAATATATGTCAGTATGTATTTGATAGTGCGGTCGTCCGGCACAAAATCTTATTGGTATCATTTCCTTAACACATATCGTTATTAAATAGTCACATTAGAACCCAACAGTAAAAGTAACCATATAGAACATTTCTTACGAAGCCGTTTTCTGGCAATTTACACCAAATTCACCCGAAATACGATTGCGATTGGCTCAGACTATTTTTCCAGGCTAGAATTCTCTATATCTACGTAAGGGAATTTCTGCCTAACTGTTCGGTGTTAAGGTTGTTTTCAGTGGATGTATTTCAGGATTTGTGCAGAGGCGGGGTGAGGTACGAAGGGCAGGTCAACGGCCCGTCTCCCGCATGCCACACCGCTCCCGGCCGCCCGCTCGCCATCACCAGGCGCTAGCGAGTGTCGCTGCGACGCGACGCTGACTGTCGCAACCTCGACCAAGCACCGGCGCGGGCGGGACAAGAGTGTCGAGACATATTTATTGAAAACCCCGAGATAACAGTTTCCCAGCGATATAGAATTTACATTCTTGAAACATTTTATCATCATAAAACGAAACTGTCGATATTGCCGCGGAAATTTGTAAGGTTTTATTGACAGCGGCATGCAAAAAGGTGCTGAATATTGGGGTAATATTTCATCCGGGATTTGGAAGAAACTTACATACAAATTACTCGGAGACTTTTTATGGCAAGGTCACGAGACGGGCAAGACGTTCGCCTGAAATTAAACCTACTCTTACTAACTTACTGTCATATTCAGGGAAGCGCAACAATAATAATCTTGATGAACAAATAATAACCACCGTATCACGCACTAATACACAGATACAGATACAAGATACAGATAAATTATTTGATTTCGATCAGTAAATAAGCGCTAAATCTACTGGAATGATTTGATATTTGTTTCACCAGTAGAAGGATATTTTCCACGAAATATTTTAGCAGTCTTAGAGAACATGACAAAAAGCGCATTCGTTATCTTTGCATACATTATTTCGTCCAGAAACGATGAAACGGAATGTGTGCAAAATTAACTACATTTTTGATATGTAGTTGTTGTATAGGTACATATATTTTTACTCCTCCGTGACAAAATAACACACCATACTGGTGCCATACTGGTGAAAAAAGTTTTAAAGTCTCTATCTCAATAAGTTATATACTATAAGTTATTGAGATAATTCTGTACAAAAAAAACAAGAAATAAAATCTTTTTCACCGTAATGAGATGGGTAATATAAAAAAGGTAAATAAGTATATATGAGTATTATATGAAAATTTAAGTAGGGAAAAAAAGGAACTCCGACCAAAGATTGATGGTCGCCGTGTCTCAGAGGTCAATGATATGGTTAAAGGTTACCTGTGTCCTACATATAGGTTCGAATCCTGGTAGGGCACGTTTATAAATGTATGTGATGAGCATGGATGTTTGTCACGGATTTTGGAAGTCAGCGTGATGTGATTATGTGTTTTCATGCCTCCCGCGACACAGGGAATCATAGTGCTTGGGTGTGAGTTGCGCTCTATGCATTAGTAACTTATACGAGCTATTCACGCTACAGTTGACTGTTTTACGATTGAGTGTGTATTGATAATGCTTTTGTCAAATCTTCTTCTTGCAAAAGTAGAGCAAAGCTCTGTTAGATGTTCTAGTCTGATATCAGAGCACAATATCGGTGCATGTGTCGGCTTGGGCTCGGAGGCCAGCGGAGAGCTTGGCGAGCGCGCGGTATCGACGCGATCGGTCGCGCCACTACAGCTTTCTGGCTATTCTGTGTTTCTGGGTCAAGCGGATTGTGACCGGTGCAGCTGCTTCTACGGATCGCCTCACTCGTTTCAGCAATTTATTGAATGCACCATAATTACAACACCAATTATACCCGTCAAAACCGAACAAAAGTTATCTCTCATACTAAACCAATTGCTCAGTATAAGCTGAGCAATTGGTTGCGATACGAGCAATGCGAAGATTTAGCATTTTTTATAGATCTAACACTTGAGTCACGTAATCACGCTCGATCTATAATAATGGATCGAAAGGACTGCTGCTTGAACAGGGTGTGTGTTTGGTGAAAGTTTTTCAAACTTGAGGGTGTTAGATGGCGGGTTCTATAAAAAGTACCTTAATGCCATGGTACACCGGAAGTTCAAACCGTTGGTGGGGATCGAGGCTGTGCCCGTCAGCTGTCAGCTGACGCTCCCACCACTTGGCTAGCATCACTTTAGAAATATTTAACTCCCTACCACAGTAATCCCGAGTAGCTACTACATGGAGTTCTTTAAAAGGAGTAAACAGAACCTTCAAAGCAAAGTATTGTAATGCATAAGTATAGATATCCATATGCGGCGGTGATCACTTACCATCAGGCAGCCCGTTTGCTTATTTGCCACCTATTTTATGTAAAAAAACTAGGTATGTACTACATACTAGCGACCCCACCCGGCTTCAGACGGGGGCAAATAGAATAAATATTTGAAATCTTAATTTGATTTTTTATGCATATAGAAAAAACCGTTTGTAATGCCGCCGTTGAATTGTTAAAAGGATTTAGCTGATAAACAGATAGACAAATGCACAAGGTGACTTCAATTTATGCTATGTATGACTTTAGCTATAGGTATACCTGCTGGTTGTCCAAGTGAAACAGTTCACGTAAAAGAGCACTTATAATGTTAAAAAACACTTTTGGAACCCCAATAAATGTTGTATTGAAAATAAATAAGTATTTTAATATACTAACGGCATGAGCGTTAGTATAATAGTAGTCCCAGCGTTACCCGATATGGTGGCAAACATAGTAATAATGGTGGAATGCTAGATATATCAGGTATCTACTAAGGCTTCGATCAAAACATAAAACCTCACCTAGAATGCGACAGCGGCTATATTTTGTTAGCTTTACTTTAAACTAGGAACAAAGTTTAATACTGTCTTAACCTACTCTATTTCCTACTATTACTATTTCGATCAAATTTAATCCCATTTTTCATTTTAATTTTTTTAATTTTTTTATAATTTAGTTTTTTTAATTTAAAATCAGAATTTGCCATTACTGTACATTTATTGCCAGGGTACGTTTAGGCCCACCAATATGTTTAATCATTACTTGTTGCCTTACAATAAGTTTCCCATGCTAGAACTCAATTAGTTAAGGTAACCGGCTGTGACAACCCAGCCTGCGGCAGTAAAAAGCGAATATTTGCTATTCAAGTTAGAGCTTTAGGAAAGTTCCACTTTCATATACTGTTACTATAACACTCGAAAACACATCAATTTTGTAAATTATAAACAAAATTAAGGTTTTCACATTCACACTTCCCGCCATGAAAGAATTACTATAGAGTTAAAGATAAAATTTCATTAAACTTTTTTCATCTGAGTTTCAGAATAAACACATATCATAAGCTAACTTGAGATCAACTTGAAACATAACGCAGCATAAACACACTAATATTTATCTCATTTATTGAAAGTGAAATATTGTAACTGAACCTTTAGCATTAACCTCTATCCATCTGAGTTAGAAAAAAACAAACACCATAAACTAAATTGAGATTATCAAACAAAACCTGCAATGAGTTTAAATATACATGATCAGATTTTGTTACAATATATTATGAATATATATATCTATATATTACCTCTTCGAGTGTAGGTACTTCGAGTACCGACTACCTCTTTGAGTGTTCATTTTAAAACCAAAGCTGTAACACCAACCTCTCTACATCTGAGTCTTAAAAGAATCACACGCCATATGCACACAACATCTATTAAACTGAGATCATCTTGACTACACCAAACTAATTCTAATTCAACGCAATATTATTATGATGTTGGCGAGCGTTACCACAAACTATATAGAGATATCTACAAGCGTTACAGAAGCTCGTGGCCATATCAAAAAGGTGAGTTTTACGTAATTCATGTTGTCAAGTTGTTTGACAAGTAATCCGGGGCTGCGCATTGTTGCCAGCTCGAGGAGCTCTGCGGTTATTACGTCCCTGTGAGAGCCTCGCTGCCTAAGACATATTTTTAAAGTAGGTACCCACCTACATTAAAGGTACCCAGCTCTCGGCCACCACTCAACTTTTTGCCGCATTCTTTTAACATTTTTTTTGTATTCGCCTTCGTTGATATTATTTTATTCTTTACTCCTTTGGAGAAAGATTTTATATTTCTAACTTTTCATACCTATATTTCAGTAGTTCGTTTTATTCAGTGTCTTTGTTAGTTTAGGACGTCCATTTCAGAAGTATCAGAGAAAATTAGTGATATACATTAATTTGCCTTCTCTGGTACCAGTTACAATTAAAATGGTATTAAATACTTGCATAAACTATTTATAGTAAAATTATGTAAATTTACTTCACAACGATTTGAAACATGTGTCGTTTTGTCTCTCCTTGTCGCAATATTGCTTTAATTTTTGTGTTATGTACAATGTATGCATAAAAACATAAAACAACGAAACCATATTTGAGCAGTTAGAGAGTTACGCGAAAGAAATGTTTAAAAGAACTTGCAGGTACATATAGGTTAGAAAATATTAATTTCCAAATCCTCGAGATGTCTGCATTAATTCAAACTCGTATTCGTCTATTAAATACTTGATTTAACAAGCCCAGTATTAAGAGGCTTGTCTCGAAATAAGAGGGTTGAGAGAGGATCTAAATATCTAATTGTAATCTTATTTGCATATATACCGTTGTTCCTCTACCCGCTTCGGAAGGAATTTCGTCTTAACTCAAGATGTTCATTATGCGCCGCAAATCAAGCTTGCATGAATTTGTCGCTTACCAGTCACAGCGCGCGATCTATATCTATTCAATTGTTTTGTTTCCAATGATAACAATATCGAAACTAGTTCGGAATACGCAATGTACTGATTTGGAATGCAATGCTCGTGTCGTATGAATATAAACAAAGCGTTTTATCGTAGCACGCAACTGATATATAAATAAATCAGTGCATCAAAAGGTGTACCAAATGTTCAAGATAGAATAACTTTAAAGGTAGATATATAGAAGGTAATTACCCTTAAAGCGCTACTTATAATATAGTATATAATATAATTAATTTATTAAAAAACAATTATTTTCAAGGATCTATCTCCTATTCAATTTATGAATGTAAAGAACACGGGAATTACTCAAGCAATAAGTCAGAAGGTTCTTCCTCCTATTATGGAATTTTATCTGTGCATGGTTTTACTACTCCACTAGACTGTTCGTAATGAACTAACTATCTTTAATTTTTTCGTTGTCTTAGGGTCAGATGTATCTTTTTTACAACTCCTTTTCATACTTTGGCACATTCGGAAAAAATAAGGCAGTGAATAGTGTTATTCGATGGGCTCACTCGTATACCTCGTATATCTGAAGCCACTCGACATGGCACTCCCTCGGGACCGTCCTCACACACACTCTCTCTGTAATCTGCTGCTTATCACACCCGTAACCTCGCGGCACGCAATGGTAACTTAATTTTTATATAGAAAGTGCTGACTGTGATACGAGTATATATGAAATGGGGTCCCGCAAATCTATGAGATATATATTTAAAAAACTGTGTGTTAAACTAGAAGAATATAAATTACAGAGTCTAAAAACAAGAATATTATTAGTAACATTTTTTGTGCCCGTAATTTATCTGTATAGTCATTTTTTGTAATGTTTTAAGTCAACACGCGGATTTCTTCTGCCCCTTTTGCCTATTAACAACCGTGAACCTCTGCAGTGTTGTTGTCGGCACCTGTTAAATCCTTAATGCCAACATTGTATATTATGGCAATGGAGACGCGTGTCTATCATTCCTGTAAAAGTTTTTTAAATTATTTTAGATGAGCTAAGAATAGAAAGAGAAAAAACGAGAGAGACGAAACAGTAATTAAACAATCTATGTCTTCTAAAATTTAATATAGGTAATGATTAACCAATGGGTAATTTAAGCTGACCAGAAGTGAAAAATTACGCAGTTATGAACTATACAACGGTGTTCTAATTTCTAATATATACATAAATATACAATACAACTACAAGACTATACTCATCCGTGGAACATTTTCAACGTATGCATGAAAAAATTAGTACATTTTCAATGATTGTGAAGTACCAAATACGCATTATAAGGTACAAAGTTACTCAAAAACTACTGGTCAGATCATGATCAAATTTAAATTGGACCACATGAGCAGCACCAGCTGTCAAATATCAAGCTAAACGGTTCACCTATAGAAAATTTCTAGCGTAACACAAATTAAAAAATATATTCGAATTGAGAACCGCGTCCTATTCTATAGTCGGTTCACAATGCAAATATTCAAACACAATGAACCAAAAAGTATCTAACAAAAACTTAGGCAACAACAAATCAATCTATCTACACATTGTAATTGGATAATAAAAATCCAGCAGACAAACATCTCACTGAAATTGGCCGTAAATGAACCGATAGCTGTTAACTGCGTTTGATTCTGGCAGCAAACAGATTTTAAAACTAAAGTCATGAACTGATTCACTGGAAAAACATCAATTTAAAAAGTTACACTGTGATAAAAGTAAAGAGTGGAAAAGATACTTAAAAATATGTAGTAAACTGTTGGAGGCAAGTTTACTACGATCGTACAACGGACATACGAAGGATATATTATGTATATAGCGTGATTTTTTAAATTGTTTTGAATTGAACACAATGAGCAATGTAACATATTTACGTTATCTTTTAAAACGGCGACTCTCTATCGGTTCTGTGGCATATTTTATATAGGTACAGGATTTCTATGAGATCTATCTTTCGCGGAGGATAATATTTATTATGTTCGTGATAGGCTAAACCAGTCTGACTTGATGGTAAGTGATGACATACTGAATTATTATATTATGGCAATTACCATTGGAAGGCAGAAACGGAGGGTGACATGTCACGACAAGTAGATTCCGTACGTTACTCGTAAGCGAAAACAAGAACGCCCTAAAGCAAAGCTTACCATTAAAAAGGTGATGGTAATTGTTTAGTGTACGTTCACACAGGGGACAAGCAATAATATAACATATGTCTGCTGTGCCGAACTTTGGACATGATGGCAAAAGAGGCATTTATATAAATCCCCAAATGTTTCAGCAAACATTGCTTTGTGTTTATTTACGTAAATTACGTTACATAAAAGAAATTATTCTAAATGTTAAACATTTTGAATCTTTTGGATAATTTCTTTGAAAATAACATTGCAGTCTATATTTTTTTATAACTTCAATATAAGAAGGAAGTCCTTAATTCAGTTATCTCGCGATCACGGTTACCTACTTTTACTTGATCGTATCGTTGAGATTAGTCAAAATTTAGCGGGTTGCGCTACCAGCAATCCTGTCTTCCGTTCATCGTTCATGCACCATCTTTAGGCAATTTAGATGTAGCTTATTTGAACGAAGCCAAGAATGGTTCAGAAATGGCTTGACCAAACACTGAGATTCCTAAAGCTTTGGAATTATCCAGAGACAGTGGGATCGACAGCTTTGCGAACTAGCACGCAATAAACTTTTAAATACGTGTTCTGGCATCGCAGATCGTGCTCGTATTCTTGCTGTTTCTGTGTGGGACAAGTCTTTGGTTACAGACAATTCCTTCTTTTAGTACAGGTAAGTAGATCCCGATTGCATATCTCAACGGAACACTAGCGTTGGTTGCTAAAAAGCACCCAGCATATTATGCTAAGTTGGGGTCGGCTTGAAGCATAAAAAAATGGACAAGTGCGAGTCGGGCGCGCCCACCGAGGGTTCCGTACAAATTTGTAGGCACATATTATAAAAAGTAGTTTTTATTTAATTAAATAAAATGGTTTTTTTCATCATTTGTTGAACTGCAGTTGATCACCTCAATTACCACGGTCTTTCTTGTTCCAGAAGTGCTGGTAGAATTTCATTTTTTTTTACATCGGATTTTATGTGCGCGAAAAAAGCCGATAATTTAATATAAACATGACTATATAAACCTGTAAACAAACAAGGAATAACAAACATCGGCACCAACGAAGCACAGAACGCCAGGATAAGTTTCATAAAGGGTTGTGCTCCCAGTGCAGCCTCGGTTCGCGGCCCGCAACTTTTAATTAACCGCACTTTTACAAACTTACCTCTGTAATCGTCTTACGCTTAAACGCTTTTACTTTTATAATATCCGACCCGCGGGTTTGTCACTCCGATGAACTTATTGCTTTATATTATACGATTAAAACTAAAATCAAATCCCACTTATAAAATGTGAAAGTTTGTATGGATGGATGGATGTTTGTTTCTCAATCATGCCAGAATGGCTGGATGGATTAAGATGATTTTTTTTTTTGTAGATAATTCCGGTTCCGGAATAACACATAGGCTACTTTTTATCACCATCATCATCAATCATCACCACGCGGGTAAAACCGCGGGGCGCAGCTAGTAAATAATAATTATGTAGAAGAATTTTAAGTACATTTTTAGTTTTTATTTATATTTATCGTTTGACTACTATCTCACTCAATGACACTGTGGTCGAAGATTAAATCACGCTAGACCTAGAATATTTACTCAAAGCTCTCAAGGGCTGCTTCCTGAACATACTATGAGTATTTCCGTTATTGGGTATATTGGATTCTTAATACCTATGTTCTTTTTTATCAAACTCTTTTTCTCTTTTACGGCTCTTTTTCGCAACCTGCTCATATTTTATGGTGGTAGGGTACTTTCGAGTACCCGACTGGCTAGCTACCACCCTCAAGTTTGAAAAACTGTCATCAAACACAAAGTGTTTTCAGCCAGCAGTCCTTGAGAGCCAGTAATCATTCTAGGTCTAGCGTGATAACTTTTTAGACCACATCGTCACTGACCATCAAGATATATACAGTATTTTAGTAAAAAAACTAACTATTTTTACTACAAAACTGGTCAACAAGAAACGTAGAAATACGTTAATTTTAAAAACGTTCTTCAAATATTCGCAATACTTCATTCAATCAAGGATTACTGATAATTCGCATTTATAAAATCGGAGCATAGGCTTATTTGCTAAACTCCGTGAAGCTAATGAAATTTTTTTAATTCTTAAACAGGAACCGAATGAGGTTGAGTCGATTTTTATAACTATACACACACTTATTTCATTACAATTTCTGACATGACAGCGGTAGCCCTTGGTTTGATCAAACGAAGGATGTCTTTAATATCGTTACTCTCGACCACTGTGTTCTGTTAATGAGATTAATACACAGTTTACCATAAAGTAAATATCCTCTCTGTGAAGTTTACTTTGTGAATTTTCACTTCGTTATATCGCAGCGTGGCTGCGTGGCCGTTTCAATAAACGTCAAATGCACGCCTGGCGTGTTTTTAATTTTACGATATTTTACTGAGACCTTCTATAAATTTTGCTTTATTACATAATTCTTCAGATTTTTTATTTGATAATTTTCTGTGATTATTACTGTTGTTCTAACGTGCTGCTCCTTGGACGATAATCTCACGTTTTGTTACAAGACTTAGAAAATAGATACCATTTAAGGTGGAAGCGGAGAGTAATACATAAAAACTTCCGCTTTCAATCGTTAACAAATTTAATCGGTGAGATGAAAGCGATAGGAGATCATGAGAGCATTATAATCATAGTCAGTGGGCAACATCGGAAGATCGTCATAAGAAAACTTGCAATGAGAAGCGTCAAGTTTGCGGGCGTAAGGCGGCGGGGGTGGTGTGAGGAGTGCGCGGGGTGCGGAGGTCACGGATCAGCTGGGCGGCGGCCATATTGATTCCCCGGCCTGTTTGATCGGCGCCGCCCGCTCCCGCGACCTCCGTCTCCCCGCTCCATGGATTAATAGACGAGAACAACTTTTATGATTTCAACTCAAACAGAACGATGGCCGAATGTATTTAATGTACAGACGACGACGCGACGACGGTAGGCGAGGCTATAACAAATGAGTAACGGTAGTGGTAGCGTATATAGCGAACTTATTAAGTTATTAAAGTATTTGTAAAATTTTCATATCAATTAACTCACTTCAATATAAGCGTTAATCAAACTTATTAAATTTAAACAAAAAATAACCTCTGACTGAACTCAACTTTGGATCCGTGGTCGAAATGCTCTGCCATTCACCCTTCGAAGCGCCGTAACAATCCAACTAATCCCACTAATATTATAAATGTGAAAGTTTGGATGGAAGGATGGATAAATGTTTGTTACTCAATCACGTCAGAACGGCTGAAGGTGCCTGGATGAAATTTGACACAGAGATAGATTATAGCCCCGAACAGCACATTGGCTTCTTCTTATCCGGGTATAAATGTATGATTCCCGTGGAATAATTGATGTAACGGGAAAACCATAATACACGCGGGTGAAACCGCGTGGCGCTACTTAGTATTATAAATGTGAAAGTTTGAATGGATGGATGAATGGATGTATGTTTTACTCTTTCATGCTCAAACGGCTGGACGGATATGGATGAAATTTGGTATGTAGATACTTCAGGTCCCGGAATAACACATGGGCTACTTTTCATCATCATCATCATCGATCATCATCAACACGCGGGTAAAACCGCGGGGTGCAGCTAGTGAACAGATAAAGTGTAGAAAAATAGGCACACCCTATATTACTAGGCGCCAATTTAAGCTACCGATTATACCGAAGCTATAGTTGACTCTGGAAACGTATTATCGTACAGATGTGTTCAAAAAAAACTTTTAAGATTAGAATGTTATGTCACCACATGTTAGGTGACCAGTAAGTGGATTTAGCATCCATTCCATCTACCCAAGTGTTAATTATTATATACATGTATATTTTTTTATGTTCAAATTATTTGAAAGAAAAAAATCAGATACTAGTGGGACTTGAACCCACGATCAAATTTAAACAGCCTTCAAATAGTTTCAACGTAAGTTCCGCCTAGCATTTTATTACAATAAACCGATGACTTAGCTTATTTTTGAAAAGATTATATTTTTGAAATATAATTTACACTATTAGTAATCTGTAGTAGCTGCGGTAGTTTATGAGAGACCTTTTCTGAAGTGATGCGCGCTGTATATGGCAGCGGTCCTAGTCTATTGTAAGGCAAATTGATAGCGACATAATTGTGTAAACATCTATAATTTGAGTGTTCGAAAGACGCTATTGTGGATATTGCCAGTTAGCGTAACTATTTCCTGTATATTTTATTTCTAAGTCGTTAATATGTAATAGTTTATTCTTTTCGCTTATGCTATATTATATATGTACCATATATATTAAATTATATATGGTACAATAGATGCCACCCGCGGTTTTACTCGCATGGACTACGGTTTACCCGCTACCTAAATTAAAACACGGGAACTACATTGTTACTTTTTAAAAATTGAACTATGTGTTATTCCAGGGTATAAGCTATCTGTATTATAAATTTCATGCAAATCCGTTCAGCCGTTTCAGCGTGAAGGAGTAACAAATATACAAACGACAAAAAGACATTATGAATATACTAACTGCGCCCCGCGGTTGTACCCGCGTGGTGATGAAAAGCGTTGATGATGGTGATGATTAAAATAAGCTTATGTGTTAATCCAGGGTATAAGCTATCTCCATACCAAATTTAATCGAAATCGGTGTAGCCGTTCGAGCGTGAAGAGGTGAACAAACATACACACAAACTTTCACATTTATAATATTGTTCGGATGAATGACAAAATAGTAAAAATATAGTAAAAAACATACACACAAACTTTATAATATTAGTTGAAAGGATAAAAACGGGAATTACTCACGTAGGTCAAAGGGTTCCAAATATGGTTTCGATCACTATGCCTGTCTCGCCGGCCGTCAGAGTCCCGAAAATACTTAGCTGGTAACTTTCCTCAATCGGTCGATAACTTGAAACGGTCGTAGCTGAGTTCACCAAGCGATCGTAACCGATCAAATGGGCAAAACAATGCACTCGGTGATCAAAACTGCTTAATCTTGACACTCTATTCCAATCGTGAATTGTGATTTCGATCGACTTCGCGCAGATTGATACTCTTGAACGCAACACTAGTGCACGATTACAATCGAGTTCGATGGAATTTGACATAAATACAAAATGAGGATGAAATTGGAACAGCTGGCTTACTATTAAAATCTTGAATGCGTGCAGTAGTGGGAACGAAATGGACTGATAATGCTTCATCTCAATATATATAAGCTATACATATAATAACAAAAACATCTAAAGAGGCTCTCGCCTTTATTTATATTAATTTATTGTGAATATAAACGATATAAATACAATTAATTAGTTATATCTATCACACACAATTAGTGTTAAATATTACATAAATTAGTTACAATTATCATCGTCATCTCAGCCATAGGGCCTCTACTATTCTACTGATCTCCTCAAGGACCGATTGGAAAAGGCCCGCATCCAGCCATTACCTGCGACCTTACTCAGATCGTCTGTCCACCTTGTCGGTAGCCGTCCTATGCTGCGCTTGCCAGAGCTTGGTCTCCATTCAAGAACCTTTCGACCCCAACGGCCATCAGTTCTTCTGGCTATGTGCCTGCCCACTGCCTCCTTAACTTGCTAATCCGCTGGGCTAAATAGTTTCTTTGGATCTCCTCATTTCTGATTTGGTCGCGTAGAGAAACCCCGATAATAGCCCTCTCCATAGCTCGTTATTCGACTTTGAGCCTGATCAGAAGTCACAATAGGCAAATAAATTTATACACGTATGGAAATATCAAAATTTAATTGCCATATAACGCCAGATACAACAGGCAATACTGATATACTTTGCACGTATTCCAAGGCGGTATTTCAATGTGCAGCCCCAGGTCATGCCTGCCTGCGGCCTATGTTTAGGTTTTATATAATGTATTAATTGTTTTGTTAACATACAGTAAAAATGTAAATACTAAGAGTGTAAATAAATGAAGGTAATATAAAGGTAGTAATGCCGTTGTTCAATCAACTTCAACTAAAATGGTGTTAAATAAGATTTTTATGAAGAGAAGTTTTTATTTGGTTGCGATAAAGTTCAAATTTGTATTTATTAACATTCACACAAGGTCTTCAGATCCCAAACTAGGCAAAGAATGACTATGACGTTTATAAATGACATCACTTAAACTAAATCGTTTATTCATAGTATTGGTACTTTTAGGTAAAATAAGTCATCGTGTTATTTCGTGCCGACTAAAACTACCTGCAATTGACTAAAACGCGTCTTACATTAAAGATAGATTTTTTAAAGGAATGATACGAATTTGTATTTTAGAGAAAAAATATTTCATGAGATTTGCATTTTAATTAGTTTTATAGAATATTAGCTTGTTTGCGTGATTAATCGTGAACAGAATTTGCTTCAATATGATAAAATAGATCATTTATTAAAGCAAAACTTGATGTCCACAACTGTGGGCTACAAACGAGGCTATATAGACCTGTATCTTGGAAGATGAGTAGTTTCCAAAAGTGGATGACTAAATAAAAAATAGAATATTCTGTTCACTATATCAAAGCAAAGACGTCTATTATAAAAAACCTAAAATTTAGCTAGAAATAGATTGAAAGCAATGAAACCTCTTTTTAATACTCTAATTTTAATAGTTTTTATTGTGTATCGCATTAACAACATGCTAGGTAGAACTTATGTTCAAATATTTGAACATAATTGAACATTTTTTCCTTCTAATTTTAATACTACTACTTAATACTAGCTGTATGTAGTAAGATATTGCTTTGACTCTTTACATTAGTATACATTCAGAAGTCTAGTACTGCTGCATTTTATTCAAATTCTATCACCAAGCACATAGTTTATACAGGCAGCTGTCTGCAAGAGCAAGTCAACATTCAATGACATAAAACCGCATCCACACAATTTGAAATATAAAAAGTATAATCATTTGATATCAAAAAATTCTTCAAGAATATGGCGTGTATTGAGTATGATGAAGTCGAATGGGCGGCGGCCTACCCCGCTACTCATGCACGCGCCCCTTCTTAACCGTAAAAGAAACTCTTGAAATTCGTCTACGCCACCGCTCTCGCCTCCTCTCTTTAGGCTCTTTCAATTTGGAGCCGAGAGGTGGCTAGTCACGTTTTCAACAATGACTGTGTTACATTGCGGAATATAACGGTTCAAACATTGTTTAGCATTGAAAAGTGGTCATTACCTAACAAAATCAACAAACAAAATCTAAAATCTGGTATGTAGTATTTTTGTTGTTTTGTAAAAGGTTATTGAACACAGTTCGAATTTTAATCATGGCGCTTGCAACAGTGCTGTAATATCAAAAGTCAAAATCATCTCGAATACACGTTAAATACCCCGTTTCATAAGTCAACTCTTTTGTTAGTGACCGGGATGGAAACACATACAATACCTTCATTTATCAATAGTCGCTTACTTCAATAACTATGTAATCGTATTCTGACCTATTTATAGCATTCTGAGCATTTTCATTCTTGAAAAGAGAAATCAGAAATGCTAAATGCCATTTTAATGAAAATTCTATAGGACCAATTTCAACGTACATCCTTATGATTGTTAAAAAAATGTCATCGGAGCTCTGAGGTAATTGAACATTAAATAATTATTAAAAAGATCACTACCGATTTGAGAACCCTTCTGCAATCAAATGTAGGAATTTAAATGAACACGAAAATTGTATGTAATTTTTTTTCTGTGTAAAATTTATAACATATTCTTATATATCCTACTAATATTACCTATATATGCGAAAGTTTGAGAGTAAAATTATAAATACGAAAGTTTGTGAGTATGGATGTAGGGATGTTTGGATGTATGTTTGTTACTCTTTAAGGCATAAACGGCTGCATGTGTTTGGAAAAAAATTGGTATGGAGATCACTTATACCCTGGATTAACACATACTTAGCCTTATTTTCATCATCACCCTTTTTCATCACCACGCGGGTTACACGGATTTGTATGAAATTTGGTATTTAGATACTTCAGGTCTCGGAATTACTGCACATAGGCTAATTTTCATCATCATCATAATCAATCATCACCACGCGGGTAAAACAGCGGGATGCAGCGCAATTTTTTATAGTACATATTTTATTTTATCAAAAAGGGCTTCTGTTTTTGTTATATAACAGTTGAAGAAAATAAGGAGACGGGCCGCCTGATGGTAAGCGATCACCGTCGCCTATAGATATCTGTAATACTGGGGTCATTACAATACGTTGCCAATCCTTTTTAAGACCCTCGTAACTCTCCGTTTGAAGAATCCTCATATTGTAGCTACTCGAAAACATTCAGAAACCAAATTTAACTATACCATACAGAACTCCATACAAACCATACATTACATAACAAGAACTTTTAATTCTTCGTCCGTCAAGCACTTCCGGCCATTTCAGAACTGACAGACTTATGTTTACTCTCTCTACGATTACATAGCTTAACGATGCCACGTGTCTCGTACTGATGTCACCTGACGTACATATAACCTAAAAATTTGACCGGAAGTGAAAAATTTTCTCAGACTTCCGGCCAATTTTAGGTGCTATAATTTTCTGATCCTCGCTCAGCACAACTTTTCCGACCGCGTGCCATGCATTTTATAGTGATGTCATATGACGTAGGCAATTTTGGAGCGGGCTCACGGACTATAATATGGGCGTTCCCGATACATTGCATAAATATATGGTAACTCTTGGGTTGCAATTGCATTGGCCAGGCGCTATGTTATGTTTTGTTTTGGGGAACTATATGCACCTATTCTCATTTTTTTTTGCTAATAATGTACACGTACGTATCTTTCGTTGTTTTTATAAAGACGTGTCTTTATAAAAACAACGAAAGATAAAAAAGATAGGTAAAATAATTTCAGCTACGTGACGTAACTGTAGGGAATGTTCTCTTTTCTATATACACTTGAGTACATAATAGTGTAGGTACCTACATTGGCGTAGGTCAAGACGAGTGCAAAGATGCGACGACGAACTCCGAGATAAGTGGTTTCCGAACGGTGACAGGTTTTGAGACTGTATTGACAAGGTAAAGTGCATAAGCACTAGTAAGAATAGCTTTTCTCAGTACATATTCGTTACTAGCTACGCCCCGCAGATTCACCCGCGTGGACTATGGTTTTCCTGCTATTTCAGTTATCCTACGAAAACCATACATTTTACGGTGACTTACTTTCCAGGACAAAAAGTTGTAAAGTATGGCCGCTTAAATGGTACCATCTATCTGTGTAACATAATTTATCAAAATTGGTTCAGCGGCTTAGGCTTGAAAACTTAACAGACAGACATAGCCATTTTCGCATTTATAATATTATGAGGTCTTTGTTGTAACCCAGAGGAACAATATTTTTTTTCGGGATAAGTAGTAGTTAACGTGTTGTTACCCGACTGTGAAAAAAGGAGGGTTATAATTTTCGAGTGTATGTATGTATATTTCTTTAGCACGCTCTAGAACAAACGGCTTGTATGTATGCAGTGTTGTTAATGTTGTGTATGCAATTAAAAATGAATAGAAATATTCAAATGTACTTTTTTAGTAGCTCTAGTACATACGCGTGTACAGGTACTTTTGTGGTACCTACTTATACTGTGAGTGCAGCTGTTGATTTTCATTATAACAGCGGCACACAGTTTCCGGATCACTGTATTATGACCATCTGCTATTCCACACTTCAACCTGTCTCGGTGTCCATTTTCATCCAGATCCGTTCAGCTGTACTGGAGCGGTTGATGAACAATCATCCATCCATCAAAACTTTCACATGTATATATACAAGTAGAAAGATGTATAACCCCTTACATTACATCTCTCTTAACAGAATCGAAATCAGCTAAATCATAATACGAAATAAATGTATCCAATATAAGGGCCATTACACACGGTTAGCAACAATAGAGCGCGGGCTATCCAACCCCGCGCAATCAATTACGGGATTAATCGGCTAATCGACCTGTTCACTTGCTGATGTGCCGTGTGAACGGGGTTTTATAGATTTGTGGCCTCGATATCGACTGCAATGTTTGATATTTGATAAATTGATACTTGGCAACACGCCACGCGAAAAGATAATGTTTTAGAAATCGAGAGTGGTGACATGGTCGATTTCGGTGACGAATTCAATGGTTTTCCTAATACCGTAAAATTAACACTTTTGTGTTCAAGCGTATACTTACATTACATACAAATGTTTCTCTAAGGTATTAGCAGGGACAGTCTATCTTATAGCCTGGCCACCTTATCTGCTCAGGATAACCTTGTAAAACTTCGCTTTATTTCCCAATGAGCGTAAAATAAGACTTTGCGTGCTTTATGTTCATCGAGATCAAAATTACTGTAAGCATAGTGTTGTGTGGTCGGAGACTGGGTGAAAAGAAGACCTATGAGAAGCGGCTGATAATTGGGAGCAAAGAGCTAACAATACTCTGTGCCATCCAACAAAACGGAGGGGTGGGTGGGTATATTAGATATATCTAGAGTTAAATAAATCACTATGAGTTACATACTTATATTATGTATGTAAGTATATACATACGTTGGTAGTTTTATACGTATACCTATTGTTCATTGTTCAAAATTTTATTGTAAGGGACTAAGTAGTTCGCTATTTCGTTTATGGATACAAAATATAACTTTCTTTGAATATTAATTAGTAAGCATAGTCATAGTCATTTTTATTGGTAACATTTTGATTACAAGTCAGTGTTTGAATAAATATAAAATAAAAAATAAAAAATCTTAACTTAATTATAAATTAAAAACTTCATATGTTAATTTAAAAAAAATAAAAGAAAAAATTAATTATCTAATATAAAAGGTATCCAAAGATACCTGTCTTGTGTTGTCTCATTTAAAATCTATGAATTCCTTGTAGGAATAAGCTCATAGGACTGTTAATAATTACGTAGTTAAAACTATAAAACCGATTTTCACTACCCAGGGCTGGAACAATTTCGCGATGTATGCTGAAGCACGGGTGTTGAGCCTATTTCAGCAGCAGATACTCACAAAAATATGTTTGAATCGGTAGCTAATGTAAACTGAATGAGTTTTTGTAAACATAGTCAAATAAAATAAATCTACAAAAAAGTATTCATAATAATGTGTCTCAATTCTTCACTGGCATTATTCATTACTATCAATAAAGGACAGTAATTATGACATTAAATCAAGTAAAGTTATGCAAAACAATGCAGTTATTTTAAAGTATTGATAGACTCCAAATTGGTTTAACATTAATCGAATGACAACTATATTGTCTTAATAAGTTGCTAGTTATTTTAAGCATCACAAATCGTTATGTAATTCGGTGCGGACTAAACCTACCCGCGCACTAGAATAAAACTGTTGCAAGGAATAGCGTTGTTAAAAGTTACAGGAATTTCAACCGTACACAAAACTTGGAAAACAAATATCTCTGTTGGAAAGACAACTCTAGTTATTTTGAGTGAACAGCGGAAATACCACCAGTATTTGGTTAATGTTCGCGATATTTACGTAACTGACTGAACACTGACATTAATTGGAGTTTATAATTTTCGCGCCGCCCGTCGTGAAATGAATCGCTCCCGTCCGGAACAATGATTAGCTGAAACATCGCAGCGATTAGCGATTGCTACCGCTTATCGCTAATATTACACTAATATACATTATTCGACGTACCTGAGGCCCTGTACGCATAGTGTTCGGCATATGATAAGAATTATAAGAACATCGAATTAATTAATTTTTGGAGTGCTTTTTTCTTTGTTATTAAAATTATAACAACTACTATTATTTAATCAGTGATATTTAAGTTGTGTAAATAACATTTTGTAAATCATAGTGTGCACATGCTTAGGATAACAGTAGTAGAATAAGTACTTAATGAAAGTGAAAGTTGCTATACATTTATCTACATGCGCACACTATAAAAGCAACAATTACATCAAATACGAACTTATTATAATAAAATTAAAGAAAGTTCTTGAATATGGCCAGATATTTTTATACATTGTTTTCTAGGTTAATTAATATATTATGTGATAATCATAAATGTGCATAATTATTGTAAACATACTATGGAATTTAAGATCTTGAGTACGGTGTGTTCGTCGTAGCGTCCCGTCTCGCACTACGACGAACGCACCGCAATATCCTGGTGAAGACTTCCGGAAGAAGCCGAAACAATTGTCAATCGTGATATCGACTACGCGTAAGTGCCACGTTATACCCGTAGAAACAGTATAAAGTAATGAACGTGAGCTTTAATAAAAATCATATATATGTATCCGCTTCCAACCGGTTCTTGTGGAAATCAATGGGGGAGGCCTATGTCCAGCAGTGGACGTCCTATGGCTGAGATGATGATGATGATGATGATGATGATGATATATATGTACAGTTAAACCTGAGTTAGTGAGCACTGGGTAAGCGAGAAAACTCTATTAATGAGAGTATTTGCCAGGTCTTGTCATTTAGCCATTCTAAAGCCTCTATAAGTGGGAAACATAAATCCTGTATAAGTGACAGTCATTTATCATGCGTGAACCTCTTTATGTGAAATTGCTACTTGCCTATACCTCTATAAGCGACGGTTTATTTTGGCCATTTTATGACTCATTCATAAATTTCAAAGACTCAAATTTCATTCGAATGACCAAATGAGCGTCTGTTATTGTATTCTATATTTCGTGGAATTTACGTTGTCTTCGAATGACCGAGTAAGTCTTTATTATTTTATCGTTGTTCGTGGAACTCATATTATATTCAGACAGCGAAATGTGCGTACTGACTTGTTTGTCAAGCTTATTACAGTCAGTTCACAAAAGGTTTAAAGGCATCGGAGACGCCTCACGAGTTTTATGAAAATGCGGTGGTTGATCAATTCATGTTTGATAAAATTCACGAACTTGATAAACATACGCAAAATATAAAAACAGAATCGCAAAAGAAAGTAAAATATTTTTTTCAAGTAAATGTTATGCGATTATGTAGATTAAAAATTTATGTTAAGATATTATTTCAATATACACACAATAACACTACTATTATAAAGAGGAAAAATTTGAATTTGTGTGTGTGTGTGTGTGTATGTTTGTAATGAATAAACTCAAAAACTACTGTGCTGATTTCAAAAATTCTTACACCATTGGAAATCTATATTCACCTTGAGTAAGATAGGCTTTTTTATTAGGCTAAAGATATTTATTGCTAGAAAAGATTAGGGATCC
Source organism: Apeira syringaria (assembly GCA_934044485.1). Lineage (NCBI taxonomy): Eukaryota > Metazoa > Arthropoda > Insecta > Lepidoptera > Geometridae > Apeira > Apeira syringaria. The sequence goes on from OW203658.1 coordinate 16,084,286, forward strand.
TTACTAAAACTTAAGTAATGTAACGCTAGGTGTAAAAAAGTGCCCTAAAATGTCTTACGTCGCATGAGCTGCGGAAACTATTGATGATAGATGAAAACTGTGTTCTACAATATTGAATAACATATCAATATCTATAAACTTCGCAAAATATAAAAAATTGTAAGTCCACCCGTGCGAAGCCGGGACGGGCCGCTAGTATAAAGCTTTGGGCAAGTGTTGGTAAATTAGCACATGTATCTTTAGTTTAATAACATTGGTGATTATTGAATATTGTAGTATAAGAAAGCGGCTGCACTCGCGTTTATGTCGTATCGTGCGACGCGAAGACGGTCGGCCTGAAATCGATACGGCATAAACGTGACAGGTGACAGGTCACCATGTGTACACGTCTATGCGTGAGAGTGGGTGTTTGTGTGTTGGTAAACTTGGCATGGAATAAACAAATTGTTCTGAATTATGACATATAATAATTATACACTTTTGGAGTCGTCAATTTATACCCACTTAATATATTTTTCAACACACTTGCTCGTTACCTTATTACATCGCATTTAGGGCCATGAAATGTAAACATATTACACACGTGCGTTATAACATTATACACTAGTTCATAATATAATTATGCCTACAAAATTAAAATAGTACCTTATTGCAAGTTATATGCGAGTAAACAGAGAATACACAATATGATAATTAAACGATATAAGCAGTACATGGTTGGTATTTTCCTCGCAAATGTGTTGCAAAACGACGTATGAAACTCGTGAGCTCTCCTCGTTACAGATTCCGATGAATACGGCTCTTCATGCGGCTCAGGCTGCACCACAGCCTCGTGTGTAATAAGCAACTTAGGTCACTTGTATCATAATATACTACTGAAAGGAAGTAAGTAAATGTATTAAGAAATGGTGTACAATAATTTACTCGAGGCATGTAGAATAACTCTTCATATTTTTATGGTTCCGTACCTCAGCATGAAAAATGAACCCTATCTCTCTTTCTAATTATTTCTCAGTTGTCGTTTGCCTGTCGCGCTTATATGGCATATGACACTTGCAAGGTAACTACAAAAAACTTAAAAGGCTCTACGGGAAGCGTGGACCTGTAATCATGAAATTCGGCTGATGTTGTAACAAGTAACTGGAAAGTTCGTTTTCATACATATTTAATCTGAAATTTTTAGTTGCATCACATTGTAAAAATAAACTCCAAGTTTATGCGTACTTTAGATTCTATTTGTTCGGTGTGCAAGCACTAGGATAATCTCTACTAATAAGCTACTTATCATCATCATCATCATTATCAATCATCACCACGCGGGTAAAACCGCAGGCCGCAGCAAGTCTATTATAATATATTAAGTAAGCATGAATTGGATTTGCGAGACTTTAAAACATTATATGTACAAGTAAAAACATAATGGTCGGTGTGCAAGCACTAGGATGATTTATATATAAGTATGTCTGATGTCTGTACTATATTGTGCCGTCAGGTCTAATGAAAAACCGCAGGAATACCTCTTACCGTTTCTGGTAGCTTTGAACCTTTGTTGTCCATTATCGTGCACTTCCGATATCGTGGTTGAGACAATAAAATTGTCCGCCCGCCCTCAGCACGACACGCCCCGCCCCCTGACTGCACCGCGGCCTGCACTTGGCGCTTTGCCAACATAAGCACTAATTTGTTGACGTCGTTACATAATTGCTTCGTTTCTGCCTCAACGGTTACCGTTCCCTGTTTCATCTTGCTTGCCAACCATCCAACCATACCCCATACCCCATGTCGCGATGTCTCGAAGCTAAAACAGCTGCTGAAGTGGTCGCTTAAAAGTATTTCTTCTACACTAACAGTAAAATAAATGTACACCATAATGGGCTAACTCATAAATTATTGAATCGACTTTCAAATTTCATTCACCAATAGAATTTTTCGGCGCAGGCATCTTTTATACGAGAAAAAAATAAGAAATCTTACGTGGACCTTAAAAATATAACCCAAAGCGTTTTCTGTAAGATTTTTTTGATATAAAGTATATTCGTTTACTCAACTGTACCATAATAAGCGTTCTTAAAACACGAATGTAAGTTAAATTTTTTATAGCATTACACGAGTGTTTTAACATAAAATTATGTGCAGTTTCACACATTACTTTATCTAATCTCATAAAATAGATAATGAAATTTACGTAAAATCCGAGCATATATATTTGCATTTATTTGTAAACGCTTTGCGCCGAAATCCATTTGCTGGTCGCGTATGCGTGTTGCGCCGCGTCCACAAATTATATGTAGAAAAACTGCATTGCAACATCCTTGTTCCAGCTGGTGTTGTATCTTAATGGTAAAAAAGTAACAATTCGATACAGTTGTCATAAAAGAGTATACTATATCATAATGTAACTTTTTAAATTTTTTCGATATTATTGTCTATAAAGACATTCAAGTTCTGTTATTGATTTTTATTTTTAAATATGCTAACCTTGGTAGTGGTTATATATTTGAACCGTTTTGGGTCGAGACATTGGGCCCGTGGGGACCTGGAGCTCATCAGATTTTCCAGAATTTATCTGAGCGTTTGATCGATGCGACGCGTGACCAAAATGCTAGGACATATTTGGCTCAACGAATCAGCATTGCAATTCAGCGTGGCAATGCTGCTAGCATTCTGGGCACGCTGCCGGCCGGTAGCGGGTTAGAACATTTGAGTTATCTACAGGCTACCAATAGCTAGTGAATTTCTCAAATGTTATTATAGTAGCTGCAGTATTCTAATTAGTTATTAGTGTTTTATTTTAATAAAGGCATTTGCCCTAAAATGAAATCTAATCAGTATGTCTCTTTTATTGATTTTTTAATCTTTATATTTCAGTATGAGATTAGATAAAATAAATTAAATAACCTAAAACTGGTAAAGAATAGTGATTACACAAACTACAGTATAGTTTTGTGTTTCTCTATGAGAATATCTCCATACAACATACACCTACAATATTTAGTTTATCGAAATCATTATAGATTTTTTCCGCAGCGTGTAATACTGTTGCGCACAAGAATGTACCAAGCTCTCGTAAAAACTTTACGGTTTGTTTGACAAACATAAAAGATCTCGGCTACGTTGTCGGGTAAAAACACCTATACTTTGGAATCCAAAAGTAGATACATATTGCTGCAATTTACATACAAAGTTTGAATGTCACTTGAAAGTTTCAGTTATTGTATTCGATTATTTTTTTATTTCTTGTAAAGCTATACCTATTCAGAAATCGTTCTCTGGTCGAAGGCATTACGATAAATGACCTACAATGTTGATTGCCACTCAAAAGTAGCTGCCCAAACACACTGAGGTGTTTAGTGACCGGTTTTAAAACTTGAGGGTGACGTCTCATTAATATCAAGTAGATACATAAAAAGGGAATCGAGAAGAAATCGCAAAGTTCTTTATAGATGTCGCTACATTCGCTTGATCTAACGAATAGTTTACATTTTGTTTATTTCCATGTTCTGAGCATTTCAATGGTTAATTGTTATTTATATCATAATTATTATATATTATTATAATTATTATTTAATTATTTCTTTTTTTTAATATATATAGAACATACCCTGGAATAATGCACCACTTGTTTGTCTTTTTTAATTTTGTAATGATGTCTCCGCGATCTACCTCCGTAAACTTACTTAATTAAGGGCATCAGACATGTCTGAAACCTAGGTCGAAATACTAGGTAAGGTAAACTATCTTATTCTATTTAAGTCAGTAAGGAAAGTTTGAAAAATCTCCAAATGTAACTCAAAAACCCACCGAAATGACGCTAAGGCGGCAAATGAGATGTTAATGTAGAAGTTATAAACGGAGTAAAGATTTTAAAACTGCTGTAAAATAATATGAAGCTTATTTAATTTTAATGAACTTGTTTTATTCACTATTCTATTATCATAACATTTAGTGCTATTTTCGAAATTACATCACTCGCTACGGTGGCGCCATCTTCGTCGCTATTCGACGGACAGTTTTTGATACACAGAGATGAATACCCTTACCTTATAATGGAAATATTGAAGCCGTAGGGTCTCTACAAAGCGTATTAGTCGATCCGTCGACTGGGGCGGCTAAGATACTCTGTAGATTGATTTATGAATTAATTATATAAGTAAGTGCGACATAAATTATAGCTTTCACGGGGCTGGCATAATAGCAAAGCAAATCAGTCTCTTAAATATAAAAAGAATACCTTGCTCAGTACTTTTCACTAAAGATTGTATTAATAATCTGTCGACTTCTTAGATAAGCAACACTAGCGATATCAGTATTTAGTGAATGCTTGGCAAATTGGAAAATGGTCCGCGGGAGATATTGGAAGCCGTTCAGTATAGTTAGAGTAATATAAAATAAATTATGAGTATCACAGAAAAGTTTTAATCTCGTATACCTGATGTCACAACTTCAGTTTAAAAAAAAATTCATTTATTCAAAATAGGCACCAAGGACGCACTGAACATCAATAAAGCTGAAGTAGAGATTCTAAGAGCGGTTTTGCACGACGTCCAGTTCCGTGAATTACGGTCTGTAGTAGGCGTATAGGACTATTTGTATATATTGCTAACGCACTCGATACGATTTCCGTCATCTGATTCAAATAGCTCTACGACTACCTTCAGACCGTATTTCACGGATTCGGATCGGAGTCGTGTCGGACGCTGTGCGAAATCACTCAAACGCCAGAACGTTCAGTGAGCAGATCGCGGCTTGCGAAGCTCGCGGCACACTTTGGAAGAGATATTAATTTTCGCGGCAACCGCCTTCTAATTATAACGAACAACTTTCGGTAACTAAGCTCGCGTTACATACGCCAGTTAGTCTTTATTTCAGGTGTAGGTTTATTTAAACTTATAATTCGTGAGTTCTCCTTTCGTGAAGTTATATTTGCGTTCATAAAGTAGTGGTTTACCCTGAACTAAAACTTGAAAACGCAATTATTCTATATTTTTCACTCTTGGGGACCAATCTATAAGTTTTATCTATTTATTATACATTGGTTAATAGTTAATATATATTAATAAAAAACATATTTCTAATGTATAAATAGAACATTTTTCATTTAATAACTTTTTTTTTAATGTAACCGAAACAACCCAACGTATCAGTTATTTGACATAAATGTGGCCATGTTTCATGCAGAGCTGCAGATGGACAGTGGAATCATCAGGAGATCTCTAGACAGAGTGGAAATTAAGGAATAAGGCTGGTGAATAGAGCGTACAATATCTGTTGACAAGAGTGTAAGGTGACAATACGGATAGATGAATTCGATCGAAACTCGATGCAGGCAGATTCAAATTGGCATTAGTGAAGTTTAGTAGGGGAAGACAATATCTAACAGTCGATATATCCAGATATTTACTTCATTTAAGTAGGTTAGTAGGACAGACAGGCAAGTTTTCCAGAATGTAATAACAATTCAAGTATCGACGCGAACATTTCCGTCGATACATGAAGCCTTCCAAAGTATTCCATTAAATTTCAAAATCGTTAATTTGACAACCACTAATTGAACGTTTCTTTATGGACCAATTAAACCCTGCAACTTACTAAAAAATGAGTGTCAGGACGAATCACGTGCATTGTAGGCACTCTGTGACGTAAACCTACCCAGCGTACATTTGTATCTATCACGAACTCGTTTTAAACGAAAACTTACTCAACCTAATGCACAAACAAACTGTAAGTTCTCTGTGTCAAAGTATACTACATAAATTACAGTTACTACCCAGTTCAATTGTTTACGCTGCGATGCGAATACTGTATGATTACGATAGAGGATCATGTTCAGTGCTTGTGGTATGAATAGTTTGCATGTAATTGGTAGTATCGTCCAAAGAAAGTTGAATAGCGCGCATATTACACGTACTTACTATCAATTGTCTGTGTTACAGTCGCACAAATAACATTGTAGTTATTAGTCATACTATTTTACGTTTTGACTTCACTACGATTACAACAGATATTCGTACTTCGATCTCTGTTCCGCGGTTATCCATACGATTCGTAGAATCGCGGTAAGTCAACCATCAGTCAAAACGCCACAATTTTCACGACCCCTTTTTCAACATATAAAAGATTTTTCGCGTTGAAACGTTGAACTTCAAAATAAAAATGCCACCTCGCTACTGTTTGACGTCGATTACTACCAACCAACTGACAATTGTAGTTTTCACAGAATAGAGAGAGAAAAGCGAGCTCGAAATACGTAGCACACAAAATGTGCAATTTGAACGACTTTTTCATTTTAACTTTTAGACTTTCGCTCTTCGAATACATTGGTAGTGATTCTCTTGTTTAATAAAACTAAACTAAGAATTTGGATAAGTTCTCATATGAATACGATAAATTCCAAATTAATATGACGCTTATCGATAGCAACACTAAATATATATCTTTTTATTAAAATTGCGGGGAGTTTTAGGTAAAATATGTCACCACTTATTTGGTTCATACTAAAACTACTCGCAATTGGCCAGAAATTAAATAAAACTCGTCTAATATTAGAGGTAGCGATGTATGTAGTGGGAAGAATTTGAAATGTAGCGAAAATAGAATACTACATATCATCTTCCATTGCGAAAAACTTTTGTGACTTTTAGCTAGTTTGAGTAATTAACAGAATTAGGGCCATTATTAATAAATCAATTAGGACTTGATCGGGTGAAATATTCCTAGTATTTTTTTTACCTCGACGTTCGTCTTTTCGTGACCATGAGTAACGCAACTTGGTCGGAACGTGAAAGTAAATAAATTACTAATGTTTTTTATATTAGTTTATATGGAGGTCTATTAAACTGATATTCAAAGTTCACCGATAGTCTTATCTACATATTTATAAAAATGTCGTGTCCCAATGTTTGTCCGGGCTAATTACGAACCTATGCGATTAGCTATAAAGAAATTTCTCACATGTTTGTAACTTTGTGCGTCACAAAATATAGGCTGTATTTTATTACAATTAATGACCGCCATAATTCAATGCTAAATTATTATTTTTCATGACAAATTATTATAATATAAGTTTTTAAAGACTCCTTATGTGGTTTATATAGTATTCGTTATTAGTTAAACATAGTGATAGCAAATGTAATGTATATTAAATTTAATATGTAGTATGTTTTGATATTAGACATGCTGTTTTTTGTATCACCGACCTAGTATATTATTTCCTTCGAATGGTTGTCTGGAAGAGATCGCTTTAAGCGATAAAGCCTTTGTACCTTAGGTATATGTTCTACTTTTATTATTGTTTATGTTTTTTGTGGCCGGTGTGCCATAAAGTGTATTGTATTGTATAATATTGATTCATTTTATAAGTTTCCAACAGATGGCGGTGATAGCTAATCGGTTCGTACACACCAACCTAACTTTTAAAACTATTATAACAGCCACGGCAACGTGTGGTCGGGTCAGCTAGTATATTAGGTAAAGCTGTATTTGTCCTGGAGCGTACTGCGTCAGTCCTGATCTAGATCGTAGTAGTTGAATACTCGGGGGAACACGATGAAGAATCGTAAATAAATTGAATGCAGCAGGAATTTGGAAATAAAATTATTTAAACAATTGTAGACTGAGGTTGAGGTTTCGTAAAGAGAAATAGAATGCTACATATTTGTTTTTTTTAGAAAAGAAATCACTTTACAAGATATATTGTGTTGCTGGAGAGTTATATAATGTAGGTACATAACTAGACTATATTTTAGTAGGTATGTAGGTAATAATGTATGCAAGGTGACACTCAGACAAAACCACAGATTCTATATGTGACTATCTCCTACCAAATACAACATAAGTCATTCAATATTTAACGTTTAAAACTTTTTATTAGGAACTATAACATTTTTATTCATAATAGGTTTAATACTATGTATGATAATTGTTCTTAAAATGTCATATTTGTAGCCTGCTGTCTGTAATTATAGATACCCATTATAAATAAATAAATATGAGAATAATTAATCATCGGCCCTTCTGCTTGTTTGCATGTTACATGTAAAAAATCTGATAGTATTATCATTTTTGTTCATTTCTCCATCGTGAGATTTGAATAATAATTTCGTAGTCCGAAGATTTAAACAAACCAAATCATAATCAAATCCTTTCTATTTATCAGACACAATTTGACACAAAGATCCCTATATTGCATTGTTAATAGGTTATTAAGTTGATAAAGGTGAACATTCTGAATTTTATTCTAATCTGTGAAGAGGTGACAAACACACAAACGCCGGGTGACATAGGCTATATTATATTTTAAAAATAATTAGAGATCCATATAACTTTTATTTTTTTTGCGATGCGAAGCCAGGGCGGACCGCTAGTATTCAATAATAGATTATTTATTCCTTAATCATACGAGTTTTAATTGAGTTTCAAGATTCGCAGCAGCTAATAGGTGTAAAGTAACTAATTTGCAAAAGTTGTTTGTCACTTGTTTATACGAAGAAGCCTCGAGTGACTCTCCGCTTGTTAAAAGCAAGCGTCTTCAGCATTTGCATTTTATCTACCTAGTGAGAAGGGAATGATGCAAAATACCGTTTTAAAGTAGACACATTAACCATACAATAATAAAACAATCTATTGCGGTAGTGTATCCGTTTAAGCACTCAAGAAACAGAGAGGAGTGAGTGAGGAGGGTGAGTCACCTGATTCAACCATCACTGAAAAATATGTCAAACGTTAGTACAAATAAATAAATAAATATACCAAAAAATGGAACCGACTTCAACACTCGAAATTGTGAAATAACTTGTCGAAGTCGGTACCATGTTAGTTCAAAAGAAACTATTACCAAAATATTGTGCTCATGGTACCAACTTCGTCTGGTTATTTCACACTTTTAAGTGTTGAAGTCGGTATAATTGTTTGGTAAAATTTATTTTTTACCCTTTTCAGTGACCTTTGCTACTCACGAGATCAATTGTCATTGTATATGTTCACCGATGTTTTCATCCTCAATTATAATTGTCGCAATTGTAATTGATACGTATATTATCAAAATATTGTGCTCATAGTATCGACTTCGACAAGTTATTTCACACTTTTGCGTGTTGAAGTCGGTTCCATTTTTTGTAATTATTTTTTAACCCTTTTCCGTGACCATTGATACTCAGGGCATTAATTGTCATACACAATGCTCACCGATTTCTTCATCTGCAATTATAATGTCGTCCACTTATACGTAGAATTTTTATTCGGTTATTGGAGTGTAACTCAAAAATCGTTTGTCCGATTTTGATGAAATTTTAATTAAATGGGTACACACGGAAGCAACAGTTTATAAAAACATAATCATTAAAATCGGTTCACGCAGTCTAAAGTTGTGGGGTAACAACCGTACAAGAAACAAAAACACCTACGGGTCGAGATCGGATGAGAACCTCCTCCTTTTTGAACTTGGTTAAAAATGTAGGGAAGCATTTAAGATTGTTTAATTTTGGAAATCAGAGGAAAGATTACTTTATATATATAAGTAAGATTTATAAGTAAGTAAGATATATAAGTAAAGCTCGTCCACATGCTATGATTCAGCCATTAGGTTTTGTACCTCATAAATGTGGAACGAAAATCCATCGGTATTCCTGGTTAGGTACAATATGCAATTGTTTAAAAGGAGAGCTATCAGAGTTTTCAAGGGATTGGCAACGTATCGTAATCGTAATGCAGTATAACAAATATTCATAGGCAGCGGTGTTTGCTTCAAAAATAGTCAATGTACGAATATGAGATAATATAGTGATCAGAATTTCTAAACGAAACGGTCCATAATGAATAAGAAGGCTCATTCGAAAAAGTCATACAAACAAGACGTGCCGAGACGTGCACAAACCCAAACATGGCATAAAATAAAGCAATCTATTTGTTAGGTTGTAAGTGTCTGGATGCCGGATACACTATTACTTATGGCGTATTGGCGCCCCATCGCGGAAAGGGCTGAGGGCAAGGGACGCTGGCCAAAAACCCACGGTCCGACAATTTTTCTGTGGTTACGGCCAAGAGGTCGTACCGTAATATGAACTGGAATGTGAAAAGGAAACATATAAAGAAACGTCCCAGCAAAACTTAGAAAATTTGTCTGTCTGTACTATATTGAATGTATGTTCACGATGAAAATATTTATCAATCGTTTATATAATAATCCTATTAGTTTCAAAAATAATGATTACTGGAATTTTATATATAATATTCCATAATATTCTGCCTGTTTTAGATATTGCCACGAAGATAAAAAAAAGACACAAATGCTCAATCTTCTCATCCGCCATCGATTTCACCTGCACCAGCTTGAGCTTTATCAAAGTAAATCGTTATAAAATAGGGTATTTTCCGGTATACGCCTGGCTAGCTGCCACACTGAAGTTTGGAAAACTGTCGCCAAGCAGACAGTGTGTTCAGGCAGCAGTCCTTGAGAACTAGTCAATATTCTAGGTCTAGCTTGATTCCATCTTCGACCTTATTGCCACTGACCATCATGTAAGATACAGATCAAAATGTCAAAAAACGATCAGATACAAGATAGTTTCCCTACAAAGCACTTATAAATGTATATGTTAGCGAAATCGCATTTTCCAGCGTGGTGGGAGCCTGAGTCTCACGACTCCGGGCGCCGCCGCTGCCCTGACCTACTTGCATTACGATACGACCCACATTCACACATTTCGGGAATTTTAATATCACTTGTCGCCATTCTGTGTGTCGCGGTGACATTGAATCACCACTGTATGAGACCGTAATGAATATGGTAATTGGTACGCCATACTGTTAATACTGTTAATTATACATGTCAGTTATTAGCTTTATAGTTTCTGTGTGGTTATTAGTATGATATACGGGTCCGGTACCGCTCTTTGTGAATGTGATGAAGAATTAAACAATAGAGCATATTTTACGGCGCTGGCCTTTCCATTCATACTTAGGACCCTTGTCTGACATAATAGACCGGATTTAACTGGAAAACCTAAAGATCAACTGATAATAAACCCCTTTTTTTTTTTTCTTGTATTGTATCGTGTAACGTATATTATGGGAGTTAAACAATTTATTGATTTTTTTAATAATTTAATTCAATTTCTTATTAATATGTGCGCATTCATAATATGTTTTGATAAATTAAACTTACTATATAATAGTAACTTACTAAGTTTCTGTTTATCATCAATAAATACTCGATTAACTAAAAAACAAGATTGAAATCAAGGCTAGACTTATATAAAAAAAGCAGAAAGAATTTTCAGAATCAGTGTAGTAGTTTTAAAAGAATTTACGTTATTGTCGGGATATTTACCGTGTAATTTATCTGTTTTCTATATATTTCGGCACTGTCGCAGTTCACGAGTAAACTGAAATTTCGGCGGGTAGATGGTTTTTGGAGCAGACAAATCGATCTACCCTCTTTCATTAACGCTTGTTAAAACATAGATAGGATTATCACAAAAATCACTCATAATTGTATTTTGATCACATAACCTATACACAGTATCCGCACGCGTACTTTTCCGGGTTTTACATAGTTAGAAGATCGAGAAGAAAATTAAATAAAAAATTCTTGTATTAGTGACCTTGTCAGTTTAAAAACATTATTTTTCAAGATGCCACCCTAAGTACGTACTTAATACAAAAGTTACCTTTATAAAACATATCAATCGAACAATTATTGATTAGTGGAGAAAGTGATGATAAGATTAATATGATAAAAATGTAAATATTATTATTAAAATGATTCTCAAAATATATATACATCTCCATAATATTGTTGCTTTGGTTAAAACGTAACGATATTCATCGACAGAAGTCTGTAATGCAACGTAGAATTCGTGTGTCTAATTACCGCAGCGTAGAGGCTAATGAAGGATTCAGAAGAGCTCTCAACTGAAAGGCTTGAGACCGTAATTCCACTGGCCATTGTTCCCTTTGTCTCGTCCAGCACCACTCAGGATCGGTACCTACGCCCTACTAATATTTTGGGATCTCTTTCATCGGGAATTCGTCATCTTCAGGTACCTATCGGTTCCTTTAAAACGCCTTTTGAGAAAGTTCATTCTTCACTCTTGTAGGTCAGCAACTGGTTATGATTTCACAGAGTAATCAAAACACGTACTAAATTTTTTTTAAAACTGTAGATACAATTCAAGTATAGGGAAATTCCTGTCGCTCATTGTTTATTTTTGTAGGACTGCATTGTAGGTCATGACGGGTTAACCAGGCTCATTCAAGACGTAATAAGTGTAGATAGATTACAAATAAGACGAATTTCCTGTGTGTTTAGCTGTTAATGGACTCTTCTTTAAATACCTAGTGTATCTAAACGCTCTTAACTCTACGCAAACGATAGTTTCGAATCGAGGATATAATTTGAGCAACTACATATAAAGTTGAAAATGTTGAAAGGTAGGTGAAATCATTGCGGACCAGGAGGAGCTCGGAGCGCATGCGCGCCTCACACGCCTGCGCACTGCCACTTAACCTCAATCCGAGGCGTGTTTTTGAATGAAACTTCATTCGCCAGCCGGCCCCGACTCCCTGCCTCACGATCCTACTTTGCTTTTAGCCGATCCCACTCTCGAACCGACTTATCTAACCTATTCACATAGACTTATAACGATGCTAATAAATGATTAAAAGCTGATGCTGTTTCAATTCAGCTTTTAGGTATGTCGAAATATTAGTATCAGCTGTTACGTGTGTTTTGAACATTGATACGTAATGTTAAAAGGCCCTGTTTTAACACTTCTAATGGTTTCAATGATGTGATAGGTAAGTAATATCTAGATAATCAAATATTTAGGATAACGCTCTTAAACTATAGTTTAAATAGCAAACGAAGAAGCTTGAGAAAAACTACTTCATTAATATAATAATCTATCTTCACGTCCACCGAATACTTAGATAAAGGTTTATCTGCAAATGTTTCAAATATTTCCAGAAAAGGTCGCACTGAGCTTATTTTAGTATGAGCTGTATTTAGAAATGTAACTTTGGTTTAAATATTTTAATTTACTGTTAGAATGTATGAAACTATTTTCATACATATTTTTTTTACATATTATAAGTTTGCGTTTGACAACTGTCTCACCTGATGTTAAGTGATGACGTTGTCTAGGATTTAGCACGAGTTAAAAATTTTAATTTAAATATTATTTATAATTTAAAAATTTAAATTAAAAATAATATTTTATTTCACTGTAAAATACTGTTTTAGAGTGAATGTTTAATGTAGTAGTAAATAAAATATGTGTAAGAAGGGTAACGTTTATCGAGTGTATGTATATATGCCTAGGTGGCTTAATAGAAGTAGCTTGAGAGAATTCTGAACCTCTGCACTTCCGCGGACTATTCATTTAATTGAACCGCTTCTTCTCACATGTATCTCTCATATATATATATATATATATATATATATATATATATATATATATATATATATATATATATATATCTCATGGCTACTATAGTGTTGAATAGGAGAATTCAGCTACTAAGATTCCGTACTCATCAGAATCACACAATCTTCAGACGGTGTCACAATCTAAACAGTAGACAAAAATAAACTTGTTTATTTATCTCTACCAATTTTTGTGGCCACTCCCACTGGGTTTTCAGTAGTATTTTTATTCAGTACACCGCCATTAAATAATTTCCAAAAGATATTAATATTGTCTAAATGTACATGGCGATATGTGTGTAAATAAGAGTGTCTTTTTCGAATAGAGGCGTCGTTTTATGCATATTAATTACGACCAATAAATTCTTATTTAAAAAGGCAACTAGTCATTAAATTGAGGTTGGTATGTGTCCCTGCATGGCAAGGTATAGTGATAGTTGTGCTTTAGTATATACTACTACAGTCCACGCCTGATAATCTACGTAGAACTAAATGCAAAAAAATAAATCTTATAATATAAAAAGTGTGTTGTTTTATTTTATTCTGTTCATTAATCGCCGTTAATTGTCGCCGATTGCGAGACTATTCTGGGAGTATGGTGTGAATTCCATTTTCTATGTTCACTAGCCCAAAAAATAAACTATCTGTTATACAATATTACTACGGTTTTTTTTCAGCAGTTGGCAGTATCTCTAAATAGTCTGTGCTACAGCCACAGCAAGAGATACGGGGACTATTCTAAACCTGTCAAATATCTTTCCATACACTGTATTGAAGCATATATTTAGATTAGATATGAGAAGAGATACTTCAGCCATGTAGCTAACCACATTCTAAAACTGTCACAACAACTATGAGATTAAGTATGCAGGTATACCTAGTATAAATAGCTTTTCATGTTAGCCTGTATATGAATGAAAGTATAATTTTATTCATTAATTAGCTTGACCTTAGCTTCAATTGCTTAATCGGACTATGTAGAGTGCAACCCTATATAGTATTACAACTCGACTGTCGAGGTTTTTGGCAAACATCCAAGGTGTTAGAACAACGTATGGATGTTACCACTGTGACAGCATCCCAACACTCTGCTCGGTTGAAGGCAATATTTGGTAAAGAGCTTGAAAATAGTTCAGTTTGGTCACGACGGATATAATTCTGACGCAGGATGTATTTTATTGAGTACTAGATGTGCCGCGGCAGAATCTAGTTATACCCTGTAGGACTCGCGTGTCGTGGTTTTTTCATCCTACTAATATAAAGACGAAAGTTTGTGTTAATGTGTGTATGGGTGTATGTTTGTTATTTCTTCACACTCAAACGGTTTCATCGATTTTGATGAAATTTGGTATGGGGATAGTTTAGACTCTGGATTAACACATAGGCTACTTTTTATCATCATCATCAATCATCACCACGCGTGTAAAACTGCGGGACGCAGCTAGTACTTCACAAGCACTATCTCACTTTGGCTCCAAGAACCGGTGAACGTACAAATGTGTTGATGCAGGTGTTTTCAAACTTGAGGGTGGTAGCTAGCTATGCGAAAGTATCTCGAAAGTAAGTACCACCATGTTGAGAGTTTTGATAACAGTGTTATCTACACCGGAAGCTCAAGCCGTTGGTGGGTATCGAACCAGTGTCAGTCTAGTTGACAACCGACGCTCCCATCGCCAGGCTATCATCGCTTCAAGCACTCGTGGTGGGATTTATTTCAAAATTATCCTCTCTCATCTTTATAATAAAGAATACGTTTTGATTTATTTATTTGAAAACCAACAGATTATGTACAGTGTATTTTAAACCTAGTTACGATAACTCTAGGTTTTCACGGGTAGATGCGATGGGAACGTGAAAATAACAAATTGTAGGCAAAATAAAACAGAAAATTACAAATACGAGTACCTAATATTTGTTTCCTAGTGCAGCGATTGCAGGTCTAATGTTTTCTAAGCACCTGCACATATCTAGAACCCCACCCTTTGCTTGACGGAGATAAGAGTATTCCTGGAGTATTAATACTGACCCATAACTCCTCCCAACAAGACCCTCACATAAATGTTCTGTCTAGGAGACTAAGTTCTGCTGGAAATGCAATCATAAAACTATGCCTCGTGTTTTATTAGCATATTATACTTGCATCGCATAAATTTATAGGTCAATAAATGCATTAATTTTAAGGTATAAGGCGGCACACAGCCTTTGAATTTATATATTAATAAGTATATTTCGATTTAAAAATATATATATTGGACACTATTACCAGTCACTGATTTTTTTTCTGCGTACATAGGAATGATGCCTCTACATACATACATATGTATGTTCACGCAACATTCCCGTAGGGGTAGGCAGAGAGCCTTCCAATTGCTACGATCCCGACACCCTTCTTTCGCTTCATCCACGCTCATCAGACCTTTCATACAAGAGCGTCGGTTTAGAGTACTCTTGACCTGGCCCTTTCTTAGAACTTCCTCAATCTGATTAAGGAACTTTCGCCTACACCTTCCTCTTTCAACATTACCATTAACTTCACTCATGTACCTTTCCCAACATTTAAAAATAAATAAGTGCAATATAAAATGTATTTTATATAATTATGCTTCTTTAATTTGGGATACGTTGCCAGCCGGTTAGAAAATTCGAGTAATTTGGTTGGAAACAACTAAATTTAAATGAAATTAAAAATATGGCGTTACTTTTTAATTTCCAGTAACGTGGTAAGCAACAATTAAATTTCAATAAAATAAAAAATAAAGGTCTTCTTTTTTACACACACTTTTTATAAAACCGAATACTATCATTTGTCTGTAACTGTTACGTGTGTACTTAAGTCTCAAATATAATTTTTTTAAAGTAGATCATAATACAAAAATTACGAAATCATAATATGTAGTAATATAATAATAAATAATTTATACCAGTTAAGATAAGTAATTAATATGATAATAGTTCTCAACAAAATCAACATTTATTTTATATTATAGTTCAATACATTTCTCAATAGTTGTTATTTTAGATTATGGGTTCTAACAGACAAGAAACAGAACATACACTAGTAAAAATACAGCTCATTAGCAATTAGTTCCTTATGAATGTACAAAATACGGGAATTACTTGTATAGTAAGTCAGAGGGTTCCGGCTATAGTTTCGACCAAATTCGGTGGTATTTTCAAGGAGCACGGAAAGCTCGCGGACTTGGTCGCGCCTAGTACTGCTGATTATAATGTGTCAAAACAACTTTAGTTTTAATATCTAAATTAGTTCATTCACAAACCAGAACCACTCTTCATAGCGATTATGCTAATTTATACTTAAGCTAGTAAATGAACCGTAAAATAATACATTGTTATAGACAGTGGGATGCAATCTTATGCGTTCACTTCCCCCGAATAAAACTCGGGACAGCAACACGTCTTCTCATTAAAATTAATGTAAGGATTACACCTGTTCCATGCGTTCATAACAAGCAAAGGAATATAAGAAAAAGATGGAAATGTTAGAAAGCTCTAAATCTTAAAATCACGCGTCATCATGCTATAGTTACATCGGCATATTACGTAGTTTAATTTCTCAATCCATATAGTAATTATTATATATGGTAATTCGTGAAAATAAATACAACTACAAGAAGCTATAAAGTCAGTTAAGTTGGTTAAAAGAAAAAATATGTCTTTGCATTCACAGACACTGTATTACTACACTTGTTATACTGTAATTAGAATACATATAGGAAAACTGCAGCTGGAAAATATGTGAGTTGTTCTATGTTTCCAAGCCATTCATTGTAATATCGTCACCCTTCATATAAGTTATACTGTATATAAATATAATGCTTTATACTTAGTTAATTCAATCTAATTAAAATTTTGATAATATAACAATCGATGTAAAATCGCTGCACACACACACAATTGTCGCAATTAATATGTCAAATCAAGCATTTTATCCTAAATAATAAATATGCGTTCATTATTCTTTATCTGTCCTTATTTGACTTCTTATATTTTTCTATAACTTCTTATATACTATTATACCAAGATTGTATTGTTTTACAAAAAAAAATTGTTTTGTTTTCGATGTAGCTCATGAATTTCAATAAAATTATTAATGATGCAATGTTTGGTAATATGTTTGGTAAAGTACTACTTAGACGTATAAAAACGGTGATAGCTCAATTGTAGGGCCGTAGCAGTCGTAGCATAATCTCTTGCCTAGTGGAAGCTTAAGCTTATTAAGGCAGAGTTTTTAATAGTCGCTAGAGTTAATGGCCAACAACGACCTTCAAGCCTGAAAACTTTTGCCAGCAGCTCGTGTACTCCTGCAACCAATCTTGAAAGCCATTCGGTATTCTGAGTCTACTGCGTTACCAACTTGATCAAAAGATTTTGTTATTAAAACTGACGTGGTTTTGACACATTATGAATGAGGACACGGGGATTACTCACGTAATAAGTCAGAGGATTCCGACTATAGTTTCAACCACATTCGGTGGTCTTTTTCAAGGAGAATACGAGGCGCTCGTGGACGCGGTCGCGTTCGCCCAGTACGGTTTGGTAATATGTTTGGTAAAGTACTACTTAGATGTATGAAAACGGTGATAGCTCAATTGTAGTGCCGTAGTAGTCGCCGCATAATCTCTTGCCACTAGCTTAAGCTTAAGACAGAGTTAATGGCCAACAATACAATACAAATACAATACAAATACAATACAAATACTCTTTATTGCATACCATGTAAAAGAAACAGGAATATAAAATATTACACTAAAATAGTATAGCAATCGGCGGTCTTAATGCAATCTCTTACAGACAACCTTGGGATGGATATAAAAAAGATAGATACACGGCGGTGTGCAACAAGATAGTAAAGTATACACATAAATGTAACACAATAATTAACCTAATTTACTAATATTTCATATACATATTTACACAATATATCTACATAAATAGCTCAATAATATATATCAATAATATTTCAGATACATATATAAACGTACATTCCAAATATAATTAATTTATAACATAAGTATTTATATATTAAAAATATAAATAAAGCAGTTTTAGCAGGTAGACGATAAGTAATGATCTTTAACCATTTTTTTAAACATTTGTATTGTTTTTGCTTCTCTAATAGTAGCAGGTAAAGCATTCCACAATCGTACAGCATGTACTGTAAATGATTTGTCAAAGAACTTTGTGGAGTGTTCAGGAGTCCTCAAGACAAGAGACTGTGAGGTTCGTAAAATACGAGAGGATGTGGTAGTTAGGAATTGGAAACGTTCTTTCAGGTAAGTGGGGGGAGGAAGGAAGGAAAAGGATATTGTACAGTAAGGAAACTATATGCATGTTCCGGCGAAGGCGGATAGGTAACCATTTTAGCTTTTCACGAAATTCAGATACATGATCATATTTGCGACCAAATATGAATCGAATACACAAATTTTGTAGACGTTCCAATTTATCAAGCTGTACCTCGGTAATATCCAGATAGCAAGCGTCAGCATAATCACGAATGGGGAGTAAAATAGATTGGGCAAGCGCAGTTTTGGTTGAGGTTGGAAGGAGATTGCGTAATCTACGAAGTGATCCTGCTGAAGCAAAAAGTTTTCGACTAGTTTCTGCCAAATGCGAGTCCCATGATAATGTTCTGTCAATGTATATACCTAGATTTTTAACACAATTACTAAAAGTTATTTGTATACCATCGAATAATACTTGCGGCAGGCAAAACCAGTCGATTTTAGATAACATCCTTGAACTTTCGATGATTATTATCTGAGTCTTTTCAGGTTTGACGTTAAGACCATGTGATTTACTCCACTCAAGAATTGTATTTAAGTCGGAGTTTGTGGCACGAATTGCCTTAGGTAAATTTTCAATGCGCACGTGTCTATACAATTGAAGGTCATCTGCATATAGGTGGTAGGCTGAAGTAAGTTTTACAGAAATAAAAGTGATAAATATTGCGAAAAGAAGAGGAGAAAGAACGCCGCCTTGAGGAACACCTGCAGTCGTAGTACACCATGATGAAAATGTATCATCAATTTGAATACGCTGTCGGCGTTCAAAAAGATAACAATGAAACCATTCGAGTACTGTAGGAGATATGTTAATAGAGCGTAAGATTCCAATCAGTAAGTCAAAATCAACATTATTAAAGGCATTACTAAAATCAAGCAATGATAACACTGTCACTTGGCCGTCATCCATGCTAAACCTTATATCATCAGTAATTTTTATTAGAGCTGATACCGTGCTACGGCCGGTACGGAAACCAGATTGGAAAGGGTCAAGAAGGTTATTTCTATTTAGGAATGAACTAAGTTGCTTGTGAACAAGTCGTTCTAGTTCTTTGGAAAGGAAAGGCAAAATGTAAATTGGACGGTAATCAGTACATACGGACGGATTTGATTTTTTAGGGAGAGGGAGGATTTGAGCTTCTTTCCATCTCGATGGAAACGTGCCGCTCGTGATGGACGCATTAAAGATGTGTTGGATTACATGAAGGATCTCATCAAGTATTAGCATAAGCATTTTGCGGCTGATGCTATCGCTGCCTACTGAGTTAGATGAAATAGATAATATACTCTTCTTAACATTACTATTAGTAAACTCGAGAAAAACAAATGAATCGTAACCGGGAGTTGGAATGCTAGAAAGATGATTCAACGTCGATGCCTTAGTAATTGGATCGAAATGAGTCGACATTGAAAAATGTACATTTAGGGAATTTATATCAAAATTGGTAGGAAAAATTTCTTGATGTTGCTTTCCAACTCCCAGTGTTTTAAGAAATTTCCAAACTTTAGATGGATCTTCGTTTTCCACTGATTTGCGAATATGTTGGCGAAGTGCGTTCCTACACGCTCTATTGCAGATATTGCGACTTTCAACGTACTTGGTTTTGTTTAAATCACTCGCAAGGATTTTTAATTTTGCCTTAGCGATGTTCTTCTTATGCATTAACGACCGGATATTGCTATTGAGCCAGGGTGCAGGAAGATGCTTAATTTTAACCGGTCGAAGCGGAGCGTGCCTATCATAGAGATTTATTAAAGCATTGTTTAACCTACTTACTTTGTCATCAATGGTAGCTGTACTAGTTACGTCCGATCAATCTATTTCATTGGCATCATTTTTTAAGCGTTGATATCAATATATCAATATTACCAAAACAGCGCTGCAGAAGGACCTTGGGCTTAGCTTTGGGCGGGCGAACTTTGTAAGAAAGGAATAACAAATCATGATAAGAAAAAGCGTCCGCCGCACATTGACCATGCTTCTTAACATGATTTTGAGATGAGACAATAATTAAGTCGAGAAGTGAAGGATTTGAATGAGGAAAATAATGTGTTGCATTTGAAGGTAGGATGGTCAAATTACTAGCTCTTATTAGAGTATATAATATGTATATATAAATAATGTATCTCGTTCAGTACCACTCTAATGGACAGTGGTACTGAACGAGAGTCATTTTTAAGGAGACATGTATTGAAATCTCCCATGATGATACAGTGATCGTAAGACGTAGTAACATCTTCTACAAGCTTTTCGAAAGATTCAAAGAAATTGACTCGCAAAGAGTGGGAATAATAGACACCAAGAAGCAATTTAGTGTGTGCGAGTGACACTTCTATAAAAAGATGTTCACCGGCGTTGGCTGGAGGTGGTTGCATTGACTTATCTACTACTAATCTCTCTCTACTACTACTAATTGTAAAAGGAAAGTGATAACGGATGTGAATTGCAACACCACCACCTACGCTGCCGGTACGGTCATTACGTATTAGCCTAAAACCACGTAAAGAGTATGACACAGAGGGAAGGCATGGCTTAAACCTTGACTCTGATACAAGAATGGCAAGAATGTTTTGATTATCAAATGACGCCAACATATCGGAGTAATGTGCCGGAACACTTTGTGCATTAATATGTATAACGTTAAAGTTTTTCGGTACATCATTGAAAACTGACTCCAGAGTTGTGGATAGATTGGGAATACTGCTAAAGCTGCCACTAGAAGAAGATATAGATAAGAATTCAGTTTCACTACTGCTTACATCCATTTATAACCGTACCAATATAATAATATTAATATATGTGTACTTATTTATAATATATATATATATATATAATAATAATAAATAAATATTATACTTAAAGAAATATATATATATAATCACTAAGGACTTAACACTAAATTCTGAATCAACAGACGCAGTGTTATATCCACCCGCTAGCTGTGTTGTGCAGAGATGAATTCATAAACAAAGAAAACATTAAAATGGATGCGTAAATAACAATAAAATTACTACTAGACATCATCAATTAAGAACAGATAACAACTACATTTAATAGTTTGTTTTCCCATTTCTCGTTTTTTCTTGATAACGAGTAACAGATAACAAAGGAAAACAAAAAAACAAAACAAAAAACAAACAAAAGTATTGAAATTAGATAATCACATACTGCAACATGTACCAAATATCAAAAATTTAACATTCTTCTTCAAAAGTTCTTGGGGTTGCCGTAGTTATTACAAACTAATTATCTTTTATTTGCAATGTGAGGGTACCATCATCTTGTTTGGTATTTTTATGATAACAAATGAAAAGTAAGTAGGTTCCTACACGTAATGTTTACATTTGCAAGTGAGGCGTAATTAGTGATATTACAAGTAAAATACTACTTTTTCGACGCTGCCACTCGCCGGACTTTCGAGGGTGCGGTACCTTCCACCAACAACGACCTTAAAGCCTGAAAACTTTTGCCAGCAGCTCGTGTACTCCTGCAACCAATTTTGAAAGCCACTCGATATTCGGAGTCTACTGCGTTACCAACTTACTCAAAAGATTTTGTTATTAAACCTGACGTGGTTTTGACACATTATGAATGTATAAAACAAGTGAATTACTCACGTAATAAGTCAGAGGGTTCCGACTATAGTTCAGATTCCATAAAGAATCAGGACAGTATCAGCTCCGCCGTAGCAGAACATTCTCTGGACTCTGGTACGCGGCACTACATCCGGCTCGAGAAAGCTCGAGTATTGGTGCGAGAGAAGCTTTACGTGCCCCGAAATATAAGAGAAGCGATCGAAATAGGAACAATTATCATCACGTGCGCTGCGCGCGGCCGCCCGCAGAACTAGGCGACCGCGTCCGCGAGCGCCCCGTACTCTCCTTGAAAAAAACCACCGAATGTGGTTGAAACTATACCTCTGACTTGTTACGTGAGTAATTTCCGTGTTTTATACATTCAAAAATTTATCAAAAGATGTCGATTGAACTAAGGTCTCCGTAATGAAATGAGGGCATGCCATTTATTTCCATGAATCCATGGCATTTTATAGCAGCGTCAGTACCGAGCTCATTAATGCTGTAAGCAGCACATCGTTATATCAGTATGGTGAGTGCCCAATATTTATCCTTTTCATGTTAATTTACCGCGTATCACCATACTTTATTCAAGAACATTGTACTAACTAGTTATTTGAAAATACGGCGTTCACTACACTTTGACTGGCCAGTTGGCGCAGTTGGTAGCACTCTGCCTTGTGAGCCGCTGGTCCCGGGTTCGATTCCCGGACAGGTCAAACATTTGTGTGCATGAACATGTCTGTTTGACCTGTGTCTGGGTGTGTATATGTATATAAGTATATATATCAGTCATCAGGTTACCATAGCACAGGCTCTGCCTAGTTTGGGACCTGAAGACCTTGTGTGAATGTTAATAAATAAATAAAAAAGAAAAAACTACACTTTTTCATACATTTTAAATATACTGATATGTGGCCGTATATTTCAGCCAGAACGACGGTTCTGGGAGATGGCTCATGTGCAGGCGTATAGGAATAACAATAAAGTGCCTCACAAATCATCTTGATGATCTCAAAATCGGTTTGGTAGGTGTTGAAACCGTATCCCTAAACTTCAAAGCACTGATATCCCAAGGATGTATTGAGTCTGTCAATTAAACAGATCAAGTTCCATCACTTACTTGAGCGTCTGGTGAATCTACAAACATAATGAAATCCACAGCATGGTAATGGGCACTTCCACATTTTCACGTTCCTGCTATCATGCGAGATTAAAGAGGGCAAATACCGTTCTATTGATAATAATATAATCATTATCAACATTTGCCCAAGTTAAAAAATAAGACTGGAAGCATAGAATGATTTCTTATATCGCATACAAAAGGAAACCCTGTCTAACTGACTAATCTGCGAACTCAAATCATTGGAAACCACTGAACGGATAGGGTAGAATTAATTCGCTTTAATGTCAATAAAAAAATATTGAAATTGACACAGATATTAAATATGACGTAAACGCAATTGGACATCTACTGAAACTTGTTTTAATAGAAATTATATCCTTAAGCGGGAGCAACGATTATGTAATCGAGCTAAGCTTGATTTGTTTAAGCCTAAAACGGGACAGAAAATAGCACAATTTTGTGTACACCCTTACGGCGATAGTACATCTTCTGGCTTGAATACCACTTCGAAATTTGGCAGCACATGGTATTGTTATGAATTTTTTTTAACGTTGATATTAAATATTCAACTGAAAGTAAATAAGTCCGTATTTACGAAAGTATTTCTATAATGATCAATTGCCAATTGCAATGAAATACCCGATCTGGGCGACGCTTCGCCCGACAATATACGAACTCACTTCATCTATACACATGAACCCCAAGGATCAATAGTCATTATCCTAATTTGGAACTAACTGCGGTCTGTATGAACGTCACGAACTTAATTGTATTTCGAATGGGAATACTGCCTGCGATGCCGGCGATTGTACGATGGTGAGGGTGCGTTTCAATGCAATGTAGTAACTTTAACTTTAACAGAAGGCGCTCCGCCACGGCACGCGCACAAAGCGGTTGGCCGCAACAAGAGTAAAAGGTGCCTACTCATATTTTGTAAGGTAAAACACTTCGCATAATTTATTCTTATACTCCTAAAATCTTTTACTTAGCTTGCGTTTGACAACTGTCTCACCTGATGTTAAGTGATGAGGTTGTCTAGGATGTAGCACGCAAACCTAATAGGCATAATCTGTATGTATATGCCTGTAAAAGGTGCACATATCGGAATATAATGCTTATGACTTCTGTCATAAGTTTAGTATTAATCATATATTGATATGTATAATATGTACACCGTTGGCGTATCATAATAAATAAAGGTCTGTAATACGGTATTTATCCATAAGATTCGATTTCATAATTTGTCAGTCTTATTTTGCGTTCTATCTAATAAGTACGTATATATAATATACCCGGCGGCTTACTACAATATTCACGTTACTTTTTATGAAAATCTATTCATCACACATTTATTTTCTTTTTGGCGTAAAATGTATTATCTGTTGAAGCAAACTATGACAAATATTCGTACCAAATTTCCCTTCACTGTTAGGCGAAATCGCATTTAAATTAGAGTCTTAACAAACATAACTACCGCACACTCAAACTAACGTGTTTTTAATATAATATTAATAGGCCTGGGCATAGTGTAAAATATAATAGTTAGCAATTTGGTAGCAGACGTTACACCTTAGATATACTTAGGCTACTGTTCACCAACATTTAAAACGTCCGATTATCAATTTAACCATCGGTCAAATAGTTTTTATTTTACAATTTGGTGCAAACATCAATTTTGGTGAAGAGTAGTCTTAAGGTGTTATGTATGGGACAAGCAGAGTAGCAAATGGTCAAAAGCTTTCAGATGCTTCAATTGCAGTGCAGGTGACAGGAAATGGGTTCCGTCACTTTGAACATGCAACCCGAGTGCTCTTAAAGGCTTTCTTTTAAGGGTTTAGGATGTGCCGGCGACATTACAGAGGCTCGCGGGTGTTTACAGGCAGACGGGACGGGAAAATCCTAATACGTGCTGGTGTACAATATTGCATAAATGTTCAAAAAAAACAACGGGTTGCACTCTGGGAGTGCCGGCAGAAGTGAAAACTTGAACATTAACGTTGTGCATTTTTGAATATTTTGGAATGGTTAGAGAATAATTTCGCGAGTTTAACATTTTTTACCCAGACAAAAATTGCACACCGCCGCTAAAGAAATTTTCACTTCAAAAATTGCTGATCAAATTTTTAGGTTTTTTAATTATCTTTCTTCTGATGTAAAAAGACACAGATTTGCAGACACAGCGCATTGCTCGCTACCGTGAGAGCTTTTAATAAAATATTATGGTCACTAGAAAATATTTTTTCACTAATAAATTAGCAAATAAAATAAGAAGTTCTACAATCAGAATTAATCTTCATGAACCATCCTCATAAATGGTATTTTTAAAAGTTTATTAGACATGTACAACTTTAGAAAAAAAAGGTGAAATACTCAAAATTATATTTGTTTTTAAGACTTTTTATTTTTTTCTTTCTTTCTTCTGGTGTAAGACACAGGTCAAGCGCAATTCTCGTTGCCGTTAGAATTTTTGTTGAAGGAAAAAACTATGGTCGTTCAACGATTATTATTCATAAATAAACCTACTTTAGAATAATATTAATGGAAACTATGTACAAAAATTTAATCCATACAGTATGTGAACAGTAGAAGTTATACTAATTTGTAAATTGCAAAAAAACTACTAGGTTTATGATAATATACGTTTTTATTGTCCCTTTTAGCTTCAAAACCCTAAAAATTATGTTCAACACAAGTAAAACGGCAAACAATGTTGTAATTCTTAACAAAAGCCGTAAAAACGATGCAGAATAATTTTGACAGACATTGTGGCTATTAAAGTCAGACAAAAGATGCTCAAAGTAATGCCTCCTTGGTTTTCTACAATGCTGTTTATGTTGTTAGTACAAAGCGAAAAAACGAAACCCCTTTTTCCTTACACAATACTGATGCCAATTATTATGATAAGACTGAGTTGAGAAGCAGATAGATACAGAGATGAGCAAAAACTGTATCTCCAATGTTGAACTGTGTTACAGAGTGTTATGATTCATTCCGAGATACTGAAGACCGTGTACGGATTTACCGTATTATGGGGAATATCGTAATCCACGCAGGTGAATGTGCATGACGCAGCTAATTATGTATTAAATCTATCAACATTAAATAGTTCGATCTACTTAATACAGTTTAATAGAGATATAAATTAATCGTAATAATATTTCATTTTTGACGAAATGTAGATGATTCACGAGAACTTGCTTTGCGGAAGCCTGAAAATATTACCGTGTCTGAAACATCAAGGAGTAACATGTGCATTCATAATATTATTAATATATATAATATAATGTATGTATATATATATTTATTTATTTCAATATTCAACTAAAATTAATACCTGTTTTGTAGACAGCAATAATTATAATATAAGAATAATAATAACAACGTTATTTCTAAATGAAAATTACAGAGGATTAATTAATGAAGGCCCCACACTAGGCTCAAGGCCTGTGTCGAGGAAGCCAGTTTGAGTCAATTAACAAACAATTCACAATTAATATGTTAAGACCGGAGGAGTCCTAAATCTTATCACATATAATAAAATGGAGTGATTATATGCTCAGTGGTAACATTATTGACTTACTGACTAGTATGTATGAATATATATGTGTGGGGGTAGAGTTGAGTGAATACGTGTGTGAGTGAATGCGTTTGTGTAGATGTGGGTGGAGGTGAAAAGTGTGTAACATTAATGTGTGCTGTGAGACTTGTGAGTGTATGGTGAGTGAGAGGTATCTCTTTTATATTAACTTCTCTGTCGCTTCATATGATAGAGAAGCCATTTAGTAACTTTAATACTTTAAAGGTTCTAAATAATTACAACTGACAAACATTTCCTAGTTTGTCTCATAATACCAAAAATATACAATAACATCATTGACAAGATTTCATATATAGAATGCCTCCCGATACCAAATATGTAATATCAACATGAACATGGTTTCCACGACACGGGCCTTGAGCCAAGTGTGGAGCCGTTGCATTTAAATCCTTGGATATCACATCCCATTCTAGCTCGTATTGTAAAATCGAGTAAGGTATTATGTGATGTTTTAGTTATGTAAATTAAATACAATAAAATAAAAAAATAAAAAAAATATTTAAAAAAAAGATCCGTTAGCATCATATATACGAGTATAGTTTGTGTTGACAAGCAAAGATCTGACGCATCGTGATTCAAAACTTTAACACTATTTCAAGATTGCTTTACTTTACTTATTATATTAACCTTGCGTTTGACAACTGTCTACCAAAGTTATTTCTAACCTCTTACAAAGAGTTGTCAGTATTGCTGCATGGTAGCCGTCTAAAGCGTCAGAATACCTATTTCCAAATAAAGACGTGTCACATATATAATGAGCCTCACCTGAGCCTCACAGCAACTACCCGTTTGCTATTACATATGTAGCGTAAGTGAGCAATGTCGTAATACTAGCCAAGATTTCCAATATTTTTTATATACACCACATATGTTAGGGGACTGAACTGATTATGCGTGTGAGTGAACGGGTACACATGTAGCGCTCGGCAGTCAATACTTATTTACAGCTTCCGCCGTACGCTCGGAGACCCCTTAATTTTTGCATCGTTGGCGTTGTGATAACAGAATAAGAAACGTGTATATTATTTAGGATTCACTGAGATTAACTATATTAAAATATACAAATGTAGATAGTGGTTCCATATTTGAACCGTTTGGGATCGAGACATTGGGCCCGTGAGGACCGAGATCTCGTCAGATATATTTATAAGCTTATGAGCGCTTGGTCGATGCGACCTGTGACCAAAATGCTGGCATATTATATATTAGAGGTTGCAATAAACGTTTTAATTGGATTTAGTTATCTGTACCCGTGAACAAATATATGTTTATTAATGTGAACATTATTGTCTCTTTACTCAAAAATAGTAAACGAAGTTAAAAAATATATTGTATGATAAAACCACAAGGTATTGCACAGTATTCAAATTCGCAGCTTACACACCATAGTTCATCCTAAATTACATACTGATGACTTCATATTATAAAGTGTATCTAGTTTACTAGTACTTTATATAGCAAACGACAGAAACATTTAATTCTTTTCTGAAAATGGAATTATCCCTTAGTGTGGTTTCTGCCTCAAGGCACGAGGATAGATAGATAGCGATGCACGTCCCGTGATACAAGTCATTGATACTATTTACATAAAATACATACAAATAATAATACATTTTTACTGACGAAACCAGAAACAAGTTTTCGATTTCAATTAAGCTTGTTTGTACTTTACAGATCTATCGTTTTACCACTATCCACCGACGCGACGATGTGATCGAAGATTGATCCATTTATCTGTACGGTTGGCCTGAGTTTGAACAATCACCCATCTATTCAAAATGTTTCATTTATAGTTCTAACAAGATAATAAAGTAACTATAAACATATAGATTTATTTCTTGAAACCTCTCTTGTATATTAAGGGTGTGTGTTTTCTATGTAAAATAAATACAAACAAAATGCAAATGGTTTCCAGTTTAATATCTGGCACAGATTCCACTCACAAATAGTGGGCCTTGAGTCTAATTAAATTATCCACCAGTGTTGTTAATTTGTGCTGAAATTGATTTACTTTTATTTCGTTCTAGCGGTCCGTCCGGGCTTCGCACGGTTACATGATTGAAGTTTTAGTAATAAACCGGATTCTTTTCTTGTGTAAAAAAAATGTTAAAAAAACTTTGTTACTCAGGGGTAATATTGAATTCTGATGGTGAAAGACTTTTAGAAATCGGTCCAGTAGTGTTTGATTGTATCCGTTACAAACATACAAATCTTTCCTTTTTAATATTAGTGTAGAAATGTAGATGTTGATTACAATATAGCACGTAATTGACGCCAAGTAACATCATCCAGTGAAATGGAATCGGGTTTGTAAGATGTAGAATTATGTAAAATTAATGTCATATTCCGTTTATTCTATCGTCCTATACATATTGTCATTTTAAAATAAACATGTCATTAACCTGCAAGTTAAGGTCCGGTTGTTACATCAATAGTCAAGTGAAAGAATTGTTAAAAAAAACTGTTGTGTTATTGATAAATACGTTGTTTAATAGATTGATAAACACAGTGGTAGTAAGCTGAAAAGTGTGGTCAATATTTACTATAACGACTGGCGAGAACAAAGTAAGTATTGAACAGGAATTCAAAAATTAGTTATGCTCAATACAATTATAGTTAACTTTATAAGTATTAGCATTGCTGGCAGGTTAACTAACGATCAAAAAACCAGCCCCATGGCCAAAAGTTAATGAGAATGATTAAATGAAATAACAAATTATTATTTTCTGATGATATCGTGTATTTATCCGTATAGTCAGACATCTAGAGGTTAACATATGCAACCATGGGTCAAAATGCTAACATTGCCTAACGAAAAAAGTAGTATCATCAGAAAACTCACAATTAGATGCTTTTTCAGCTCTAATATACCAACTCTTAGTACTACTATCCTATTTTACCTAGCAGTATTCTTCATTGGTTTGAAATTGAATTTCTTTTACGACTTACGGTCAGCGGTTGCGGACAATAGATGTTCAAATCACTCCCCTAGCTGCACCCTCGAGGCTCGAGTGATATTGCTTCTTAAGCTTTAATCTTTATTTGAGCTAATACGCTAGAACACTGCATCTTTAGTTAAACTTTTGTGTTTAATTCTAAATTAAGCATGCGTGTATGCTATCTACTTCAATTATTTATTTACAATGACAAAAATTTTATGATATTAAGCTGGTAATATATGTAAGTAACTTATGTCAGTTACACACGTTTATAAGATGTTAATTTCAGATTTTATGAATACCGCTATATTAGTACCGCTATATCATGACAGCACAATTTTCGTTTCGTTTAAGCTAAATATGTAATGTTATCATCAACTAAATAAACACTCGAGCATGTGTGTGTATACGAGTATGTCTATTTTCATTGGAAAATCGTTTTCGGTCGCCCGCAACGAAGGTCTACGGCAAGAGCATGGCGAACTCCTGTCACGTACACTCCGCACTCCGCACGACAAATGGTCGGGCAAAGAGATCCATCAGCCACACACACATTGACGCCGGTAACCAGCCTACTCTCACAACACTAGGTTAAGAAACGTGTCTCACCCGCTTGGATCGATACACGCATATAATACAATCAAGTAGCGCGTGTTACGCATCTCTACGCGTGATATATCTGCGGTAATCCAGCAGGTACAACTGCAACTTTCATGCGTATTGAATGTGTGCAGGTGTTACATTCTATCTCGATGCCAGCACAAGCACATTCCTTCTTAATGTATTCACTTTTGGTTTACAGGTTAATGTTTAGTTAGGATAGTAAAATGTCCGGATGCACTCGTGATCGGGTTTACATAAGTATGACTGTAAGCACTATAACAGGCGTAGTCGACTAAGGTAAACGTGCTCGTGAAAGCGACGGCGGTTGACTGCGGTGACGGTGGCAATGATGGCGGTGGACATGGGTGCACTCACCTGGCACTCGTCACAGGTGTGCACGGAGTAGGGCTGGTCGCAGTCGTAACGGTGGAGGATGCTGACGAAGTCACAGTGCACGCGCGACACCATCGCATCGAGCGAGAGCAAGTCCCGCAGCGTGTGCTCGCAGCGCTCGCCGCCGGCCTGCACGTGTGCGCGCGCGCCGCGGTCCAGCGCCGAGGCAGGCGAGCGCTCGCAGCAGGCGCGCAGCCGCAGCTCCCCGAGGCGGCGTGCGCGTGCACCGGCTCCCAGCGCGCACAGCTGCGGCACGTCGCGCCCCCGCAGCGTATCGGCCGCACCCGCGCCGCCGCCGCCGCCACACGCTGCACGCCCACACTCTCGCTCGCCGCCCGCACCCTCCTCTTCCAGGTCGCACGCGCTCAGCCAGGGGTTGAGGCGCGCGAGCGGACTCACGGCCAGGCCCGCGGCCGCCATCAGCAGCAGCAGCAGCAGCGGCGGCGCTCGCATGGCGGGGGCGGCGCCGCTAGCGGGGGCCGGCCCGCCGGGCGCGGCGCTGCCTCATACCGCATCGCGCATGGCGACCTACTCTCGCGGCCAGGGCCGCGGGGCCGCCGCGCGGTTTGGGCGCGCCGCCATGTCGCTCTCTCGCCGCTCGACTGACTCCCCCCGGGCGCGCATCGATCGCCCCGCGCCCCGCACTCTGCCGCTGCGCGCGCCCGTCAACCCTCCATTGCCGTTATGTAACCCTGCGTGCGCAATTTTAGCTGTCTTTGGAGTTGTTTTCACCTCCCGCCCTCTTGTGTCCTCCTGGTGTTTCCCTTCTAACTTTACTTTTTGGCACTCCAAGCAGACTATATAATTGATGCGCAGACCCAGAGATGGCGCTAATAAAGTCGAATTCCATCACACATTATTGTTGAAGTAACATTTCCAGTAACAAAAAAAGAAGTTCAAAAACCTTTCATGAACCTTACTACTTCTTATTACCACAAATACCTTTCAAATATAGTTTTTTTTAAGCCATGCTCTAGCCATTCGCATCTGAAACTAGTATGTACAATCTATTCAGTATGCATAATGAATTTTTTTTTTATGAGATGTAGTGGAACAGGCAAAAGACCCACGGGATATTAACCGGTAACCTCTGCCTATTGACAGATACGCCCTTCACCCTGAAACGTAAAGATGGTAAGTCACATGTGACTGTAATTTCACCGGAAACCATACCCCTAAACCGGAACACAGTAATGCAGACATTGACATATTGACATATTAATTGCCTGGCGCCAAAAATATAAAATATGGTGGCAGTACTTCCCCGGACGAACTTTCACATAGAGTGCTACTGCTCATAATCTCATCTATGCAATTAACGTGTTTACAAAAGTAGTTTGTATAATTTCTACTACATGTAACTAGTTGTTTTGGAATAAGAAAGGCTATTGTGAGCTAGGTGATCCATTACCTACCACTACACGAATTTTAATTAACTAATTGTGCTAAGTCTGTTGAAAAACCTTAAGAAATAAATAAATGCCTGAATATCATAAATTATTTATTCAGTCAAAAAATAGTTTTTTTTTTTTTTTTTTGTAAAGTTACTTTTACACAAGGTCTTCAGGTCCCAAACTAGGCAGAGCCTGTGCTATGGTAACGTGATGACTGATATATATACTTATATACATATACACAGACACAGGTCAAACAGACATGTTCATGCACACAAATGTTTGACCTGTCCAGGAATCGAACCCGGGACCAGCGGCTCAGAAGGCAGAGTGCTACCAACTGCGCCAACCGGCCAGTCCTGTATATTTGAAGTACATTTTGGTTTATTTATAATTATCATTAGTTGAACATTAAATTTAGTTATATAGCGAGAAAAACTATCAAACAATAGCCCTATAATATATTTCTGGCTTCGTATACTTGGTCGATAGTTTGACCCAATACGTTTATGTCAGGATTGTGGCTCTAGATCAAGGATTTGGCGTTTAGAACCCAAAACCATAAACTTAAATTTTAGCGGGTTTATAGCAAGAGCATTATTTTGTGATCACAAAGCAATACATGTCAGATCTATATCGATATATATATATATATATATATATATATATATATATATGTGTGTGTGTGTGTGTGTGTGTAGGCAATACAGGCTTTATATGCCATCAAAAGTCAGCGCTTTAAATAATAAAAATAGTGCTGCCAATATGGACCCCTGTGGTACACCTCTGTTCATCACCTTCAATGACAACAAGAGTTGAGAAGCATACTCACGAGTCATATAAACAAACTGGGATCGGTTACTAATATATACTGTCAAACCACATTACGGCAGGGGTATGAACACCCTAAAATACAACTGCTTGGAAAGTGGCTCAAATAAACTCGCTATAAGCGCTGACAGTGTATTAGAGCAGCACACTTCCACTGAGATGGTGGTTCTGGGTGATTGCAATGCTCACCATTTCATGTGGCTTGGCTCAAAGACTACCAATTTCACTGGTCGCGCTGTATGTGACTATCCCTTAGCTTATGGCCTCACTCATCTTGTCGCGGGAATCAGTAGAAATCCAGACATTGCGAGCCAGGATCCCTCGCTGCTGGACCTCTTTATGACACCTCAGCCGAAACTGTACCAAGTGCCTGTCAAGGCACCTCTTGGTTATTCTTACCATTGCCTCATCCGTACTTTAGTGCCAGCTTCAGAACAGGCTAATACCGTTCCCTAGGTTGGTTTAAACATGTCTAAATGAGAGTTCTAATAAAACGTCAGTACCTAATCCTTTAATTAGTATCGCACGGTCTTTTAGGCTCGAATCAAAGAGACAACGACAAAAATAAAAGGATAAAAAAACGCAGATGCAATTGGGTGGGCACTCATGTACTTTTTTATACTTTATGAATGTAGCGTTTAACCATTATCTCACTGTCAGTTATGGTCAGTGACGATGAGGTCGATGATGTTATCACCTAGATTGCATGCTGGCTGTCAAGGACAGCTGCCTGAACACACTATGTTTTTGTTGACAGTTTTTCAAACTTGAGGATTATGGTGCCAGGCCAGCCAGGCGGGTACTCGAAAGTACCCTATCACCATGCAGGGAATTTGACAACGGGGTGGGGATTGGACCAGTGTTCGTCAGTTTGACAGGCGACGCTCCCACCGCTGAGCTATCATCTTTTTAAAATATACATCCGCGTTGACTTGGGATCGACCTAGAATTTAATCATAGTACTTTGATAAAACGATTTCTTGACTGTGTCCAAATCAAATCAAATCAAATCGCACGTGTCAATACGTACGTGTCAATACGTGAGCATTTATATAACAATGGAAACAATCGAGTCTCATTAATAGCCGCACATGCCCACTCAGACCCCAAATATCATTTCATCAACTTGGGTGGTCCGCGACATAATATATCGTATGCCTTTTAAGTTTTACGATCAATTTGTTGTCGACAATGCCTTGCGCATAGACAATAGGACCAAGAATACTCACTGCAGCGGCCTGCCAAGATTCCTCTATTCCGTATTGCAATGTTCCATATGCTGTTTGAAGCAGGCTTTGTTTAATGATTGCGTAGTAATCCGCATTGTAATTAGGCAGCGAGTGGATACGTAAACAAGTTACGTGACGTTGAAGTTATGTTTCGTTGTCTCTGTCGCTCGCTGTGTTTGAGGAACTCTAAAGGGGACCTCTCTCTTTCTTGACGTGACGCAAGTCGCCCGCGCAGCTCACAGTGCATTCACTCTCCGTTACGTGTAAACATCGGTTCAACTTCACCTAACTTATTCAGACTTATATGAAACTCTGTTAAACTTCATTGAAAAACATTAAATATTTGAGAAGAAACTGTGGTTATTGAATGAAGTGAATTGTGTTGTAGTGTTTGGCAAAGGATTGTGAAATCGGCTCGAAGGTTGAATTTCAACACACATGGACGCTACGAGTGAGTAAACTGGTTTAAAATTTAAGACAAACGGGTCAATTCTTTTTATTATGATCCATATGATAAAAGAAAATGACTTGGCTATCTAAGATATTTAAGAAAATTTCTATATAGATACCTATATGGTTATGCTGGCTTATGATGTGTATTGATAATTTGGATAAAAAAGACAGACAAGATAGTTTAATTACGCTTAAATTTGCTAATATTTTTTGTAATAAATTATTATAAAATCTAACACATTTACTGAATCGATTAGCTATCGTAGAAGTTATAAATATGAAATAGATTTTCTTGGCTGGTTCAATACGTTGAATTAACATTATCCCACACCAGTAGAATTGTAGAATGTTTAAACTATATCATGGTATACAGGGAGATGGATGAAGGTATTTCAAACATATTAATGATGACAATGCATATTTCTAGCATTGTCACAACCAATCTAATTAAGTTACATTTATAACTGCCTACAAATTTGATTGAAAAGATACACGGAATTCATACCCACCAATTGGCCTCTCAGTTTCCTGAAACAATTGATTACCCGAATAAAGTTAGTCACGAACGCAATCGGAAACAGATTATTCTCTAAGCCATTTTGTATTCAATATTTATCACTTTCCAGTGTTTAAAAGCCTTGTAAGTCACGCCCTGAATAACGCTAGCGCAATGAGATTTATTTTGCAAGTACTATATGAAAAAATAGACACGGCAGACAATTATTAATTCTTTTTACTGTACCCTTTTGGTTATTTTTGTGAGCCATACTTACACCATAATACTAAGAATGGTTTTTGAACAGATAATCAATAAAAATAAGTTAATGTGTATATATAGTGCATAATCAAATCAACCAAATATATACGTTTCCACTTCTGGGACATGAGTCTTCCTTATTTATTAAATTTGTGGGTAGTTTTAGTAAAACTTACTCGCCACTAATTCGGTGCCTACTAAAACTACCCGCAATTGGTCAGCAATGGAATAAAATTGATCTAATATTAGTGAGAACGTTGTACGGAGTTATACGAATTTAAATTTTAACGTAAATATATTCCGAGCTATTTCAATTTAAAGAATTTTAGTGAATTTTAGCTAGTTCGTGTGATTACCAGAATTGGGGTCTTTAGCTTATGGGAATTATTTAAATGATTATATGTACATATATTTTTTGTATTTCGGTATTTAAATCGTAAAATAGTTTTAAAAATAAACAAACAAGAGTTGAATGATCGCGTCAGTAATGTGAACAAAGAACAAAGAGTAAGTACCTTTTTTTTACTGATTATAAGCTTTCGTTTGACCACTGTCTACCTACAATATACTACGTAAGCTGTAAAGTTTATCTGTAATAATAATAGCCCCAGAAGCCATAATTCAAATTTTAAACAATCATTCACGCACCTTAATCCAGTGCTAAGTCGACAAGAACCAAGATTCTGCCTAAGCTAAGCATTGCTTAAGCAGGTTGACTTTCATTGAGAGTACGATGCTAAAGTACTGTCTATTTAAGTGAAAACCGTACTTAACATGGCTCGAAAGTAAGAATTTGACTTAGCCAAAGTAAAGTAAGGACTATTTATCTGGACCTTAGTACCTAACAATATGACTATGTTTTCTAGTACCTGCGCTAACCATGATGTCATATAAGTCATCGTAAATGATATGAAAGGCACTGCCGGGTACACTCACAGATAACAGAACAAGAGCCAATCTGTCAACCGAGCTCGGCTAGTGTAACCATGAATGTGACGTCATGTATAGCCGTATCTGCCAGGAACGTGTCGGAGACTCTGGGCAGATTTGGATTGTGGGGCACCTATGACGTTGACAGAACACTATAAAAAATGGTTTTAGGTTAATTCAACCAACTTGAAAAAATGGTTACTCAAGCTACCGTCTTCAACAAGTTATTTCACACTTTTGAGTGTACATATAATTATGAGGCCGTCTGTCCATTTTGTGTCACGTAATGAATATTGCTGACCTAAACCCCAACAAAATCTATAAGGCAATGCCAGCGACTTGTTTTCCTATAAATGCCGCGATTTTCAAATTACTCACGCTCTTCTGTGTTAGATCATCATAGTGTTCTAATTTACTCGTAAAGTTTGTGTTTCGTGTAATATTTATATATATTTAAAACTAGCGCCCCGCCCCGGCTTCGTACGGGTAAAAAATGTCAAAATTAAAAATATTAAGGATCACAATTTTTTTTAAATTTATTATACTATATATCACCCGGAGATATTGTAGCTTCCCAACAGTGAAAAAATGTTTCAAATCGATTTAGTAGTTTCGGAGCCTATTCAATGCAAACAAACAAACAATCAAATCGTTCCTCTTTATAACATTAGTATAAATAAATGTTTGTGTGTGTGACAAATTGTTTTTTTAAACAATGAGTGATAGGGGCACACAGCAGATCGGTTGTCTGGCCGCCTATCGCGTGGTCTAGAAGCGAGACCTTTTTGATCCCATCATCGGCCGTCAGTTCTAATGATAGAGTAAGTACATGGCTGATTAGACAAACATTTCCCTGGACCAGATAAGCGGTCGCGCGGTAGGTGGCGGAGACGACGTCGAAATCGCCGTCATGGACGATCAGAGACACCGTCCTCCCCAGAACCTTCCTCACCGCCAACACCACCGCAGCGATCAGAATCCCCTATCCACAGTGAACAATATGGTAAACACAAACTTTTCAAAGTTCTAATTGGGGCATTGGTGTATTCTCTTCCCTACCTTCTAAAACCCGTTTCATACTTTTCATTACTAAAATCATTCATTGATTTTTGATAAATTGTGAGTAAAACTATCATACGTTCTATTTAGTTACTATAGTACCTACCCTACTTAATACAGAGCGAGAGTGCAATGTGTGACTCCTAATTTGACTTGATTTTTAAGTAATAGAATATATAGATAATTTTCAGACGACCGGAAAATTGAAGGCCACATACATGCATTACTCTGCTTTAGAAATCCATATTAACATGATATGTTAAATATGAAATATGTATATGTATTACTTATAGTAATATGATTCCACAGAAAAAAGACCCTGTGTGCACCGTCTTTTATCCTGTAGAGAAGACGTACAGGAATT
This sequence comes from Apeira syringaria, assembly GCA_934044485.1. Classification (NCBI taxonomy): domain Eukaryota; kingdom Metazoa; phylum Arthropoda; class Insecta; order Lepidoptera; family Geometridae; genus Apeira; species Apeira syringaria. The sequence continues at coordinate 16,122,267 of OW203658.1, forward strand.
TTACACACAATTCACAATATGTTTATCACGCGTTTCGTCGCACTAGGCAAACGCGTCTATGGTCTATGTCCCTAGTACAAGAGTGGGTTGTAATGAAATCGTGTGGAAACAGAAGTATTTATTTTAAAAAATTCACTTTATTCGCTTCGTTCAACAATTTGTTGCCTTGGCTATGATTTAAAAGACGGCCTACACAGATTGCGTAGGCCGGTTCTGCCAATTATTCATGTGAAAATGTATATGTTTGTGACACAAAAACGTAGTAACTTGGGCTATACTATGCTTAACGGATTTACATATAATTTAACGCCAAACTGTCTGAAAGCTCTAAGCACATCTCTATTCTTGTCAGCTCCTAACTTTATTATGTTTTAAACTGTGTGTAGCAGATATTTGATTCATGTTATTATTGTAATATTACGGATGTAATACTGTAATATTACGAAATAAGACGATAGAGCTTGGCGTCTAATTGTTATTATAGATTTATTAATAAAACCACCTTTCTTCAGGAACGTCACGTGCAAAATAATTATAAATAAAAAATAAAAATTTGAAAAGCAAAATATCAATATGAAAATACATCCATTTTTAAATTGTAATATATGAAGTCATTCGATTTTTTGGCCACCACTTTAGTCGTGATGACTAATAGAAATCTACTCAATGCATACGTTCTCAAAGTACTGTTGTGAAACAATCTGAAGAGCACCGATGCGTAGCATAAACCATCGCTCAACTGACATGACGTAGTGTCGGTGTGCTGTTAGTTATTAACCTTAACACATTCATTATAAATACACAAAAAACACGGAAAAATATTCATTATATTGGATATTATGCTCTGTATGTACATTACCATATGGATAACCTCCATAAAATCGTAAGCATTTATGTTTAAATTGTGTACTTGCCTACTGTGACTAACATTCCTATTTGTGCGCACTGTTGACCAACTTTCATTAAAAGAGGTTAAAAAGATCCAAGATTTAATCCTCAGATCTCCGTTTTATTTACAATAAACATACTATCGTGTATTAAACGACATACATAGGTACATTTGATCATTCAATTAAGAATTTTAATTGAATTTTATTTTGAGATTACATACTTGTATTGTTCGCCTTATCGCAAAATACAAGAATGCATTCTTAATATTTTAGGCTTATAAAAAAATTTGAAGCTTAAACAACATTCGCACAATATTTTTCATAAAATTTTCATTAATAGCCATCATGCATTCCCAGAAAAATAAAAACATGACAATAAATTTTATCATTCAAATATTAAATTTATCTTGTTTCTTACTCTTGTGAACAAAATTGAGAAGCTTCTTTTCAAGTTGGTTGAAAACATAATCATAGTTGCCAGTCATTCAAGAAATATTTTTTTTATGTAATAGGTGGCAAACAAGCAGCCGGGCCGCGTTATGGTAAGCGATCACTGTCGCCTATGGATATTTGTAACACTGGGGGCATTACGATACGTTGCCAATCCTTTCAAGACTGTTAGTTTTTAAATGGTATATTTTCAAAAAAACTTATTTTAATATTATTTGGGTTTAATTTCGCTTTAATATGAATAGATAGCTCGTTGATTAGTAAAGGTCAGAGCTAAATTGACTAAACGGATTTGCATGAAATTATCAGTAAGTAGGTAATAGATTCTGGTCCTGAAGTAACATACGGAACATTTTTTTTTATACATACTGTTCCTTTAAATAAATGCATTAGAAAAAACAAAAATCGCCGTACACTAGCATTTCGGGTTAAAGATATTAGAAGAGAAGAAACTAAAATTATTGTTATTTTTACGTAAAGCCGTTGAACCACTTATTATATGGAGAATGTTGTAAACACCTGTAAAAGGTATCCGTATCAGAACTTAGTTTATAAGTGAATGTTACTTTTAAGATTGTCTTAATATATATACTGTTGGTGTTTCTATATATAAATAAATGAATAAAATTATTTTAACTAGAAAATACATAGCATATGTGAGAATTAACACTAAGTAATAAATACTTTCCTTGTTTACTTGCGGGATGCAGCTGGTATTGAAAATGAATGGTTCACGACTGATTCATATTCTAAACCGCAAAATAGTTCACTAACATTGTTTTATTTATCAATAAAACAGTAAACTTTGTGACGAATAGACGTGTATTTGTTCATTATTTTCCTCACACTTGTTTGTTGCAAATTTATTTAACAAATATCTAGAGCGAGACTTCTTTCTAGTCTTATTATTTGTGTAATGTCTGTTGAGTAAGAGAACAGTAACGTGCGTGACATTATCGGAGTACATATTCTCATCTTATTTTTATTTTTTTATTAACTAATTATTATTATTATTTTATGCAACTAGTCACTCTCGCGGTCTATCATATCTCGGATCTAGCATTGAATGCTAGATCATTTGCCTTTTCTTGTTTAAGTATTCTGAAAAACAGTGCAACATCAATCATTGTTATTCTTCTTCTCTTGCCTTTTTTAACAATTGTCATGAACAAGTCACTCATAACTTAGCAAATGAATACTTATTTTTTTAAATAAGCATGCTAATATAGAAGGCCCTACTTTTTTCATATAATATACATATTTCGTTATTTATTTATTTAATTAATTATATGGTACTTATTCTAATCAAAACTAAATTCTGAGTGAAAACACAATAAAAATGTCAAGCCTTAAAATAATAGATTCTTATTCTTCTTCTCAGCAATTTGACATTCACTGCTTGACATATGCCCCCCCCCCCCCCCCCCATATAGGGGGGATTTGCCAATACTCGCCACGCTTGGCAGGCGGGTTGGCGAGCGCAGTATGATTTCCGATCCTCAGAAGGCGCTGCTGTCCACCTTCTGGTACGTGATCCCTTAGCCGACTCTTACGGCACCCGCGAGGAGATGGGGGAGTACTATTCTAGGCCGGTACCGCCACGGCACAAATAATAGATTAATAAATTTTAATAGACGGCAATCACGCTGACATGGTGGCAAAAGCTAAGCCCCCTTATTATTACTCGGTCAAATGTCCTTGTAAATACTTGCATCTTGTAGCTGCACGGGAACACCGAGGGAGGAAGCTCGATCCAAATTTTGAAGGTGTATGGCGAGATCCGATAGTACTAGTGTGCAGAATCCGAATCGAACCGATGTTCGATTGGGATTCTGCACACAGTACAAAAAAACTTTCGTTCTGCGACCCACATTGGAGTTGAGATGACGCGTTGGCGTCGGTTTTTTAGAAATTTTTGTTATTAGTATTTTAGTATACGTAAAAATCACCAATTTAATGAACTGTTTGAAAATACCCTAGTAACTGGTCGGTAATTGTTATTTTCAGTGGAAAATAAAATGGGTCTGCCACCGGCGTACGAGCAGACAGCACACAACACAGCACCTCCTCCGTCTTACTTCGGTAACAATCCACCACCTCCTGCTGGCTTCAGGGAACCGCCTGCCGACGCCCCGAGAACCACAGTAATCACAAGCTCTTCAACAAGACCAGGACCTCCCGTTAAACTAGGCCCCGGCCCCACGGGCACCACCTGTACAACGTGTAACAAGACAATCGTCACCAGAGTGGACTACGTTCCCAATAATAGAACCCACATTGTGTCGGCAGCGCTCTGCGTTGTAGCTGGGTAAGTCAAACTTATCTAATAATAATAATAATAATAAAAGAATGGCTGAGCCCCAAGGTTTCTCCTGCGTGAATGACGATTCACGATTTCAACGATTTCACTTATAACGGTCGTAAAAATTCGCGCGGTACTGTTTAGTTTTTTGGTTCATTGCATTGACGTCATTTTAGGTGGAACTTACGTTTAAATTTATGATGGAAATAATTCGGCTAGTGGGACTTTAACCAACGACTACAGAATATAAACATCCCGCAGATGTAGCTGTAATAAAGGATGAAACTTTGGAGACTATTGGAATCCTACTATAGCTTAGCTAGCAAAGGGACAGGGACAATATTATGTAGGCGAGCTGGCAGGCTTTAGCTCCCAATTATTTTTTTTTTAAAGTTTTTGAAGTACCTGAACCCAATAAATCTACAAAACAAATTGTATGTTACTCCGTTCTGCATCTTTAATTGAGAGAGTTGTCTCAAATATTCAAAAAACATTTTGGTATTTATGATATGATTAGGAAACCTTTGGAAACATATATGTAAGCTTAAAATATTCGCGCTCACATCATGATAGCAACCAGTGTGCCAAGGGACGTGATGACAAATATTCCACACTCATGAAGCACAAATAAATAATAGTATTGCCATCGTATAAACAATTTATTCCACGAACATGCTTTTGCTGAAAACGATTATTATCAGCACAATTTTAAAAAATAGCCTAATAATAGCCGTGGGGTTGTCGCACATCAATCAGACGGTAATATATCGATTCCTACTTTAAACTTGATCTTTCGGTGTAGGTTTAGAATCATTATCAAATTGTAAGCCTGGTAGTAGGGTACTTTATATTATCCACCTGGAACCACCAAGTTTCAAAATCTGTCGTCGAAACTCACAGTTTATTCCGCTATCTTTACATGCGGACCTGTACACTTTCTAGTTCTAGTAGAATCCCATATCATCACTGACCATTTAGTGAAATGTGTCTAAACGCCTATAAAATATCATACGAAGAGCGCTATGTATACCTACTATCATATTTCTAAGTCAATATAATTGAAAAATACAAAACACGAACACCTCCAATTTGTGAAATACCAAATTGAATGAATAATGCAATTAAGTTAGTTGGACAGCGCAGTCGGATATGAATTGAACGAATGTTTTCCATTGTTTATTGATCAAAAATTCAATATACCAAGTTATGATATGGCGTGTTTGGTAGATAGCTAGACAAAGCTAGGTTTCATACCGTTTTATGTTTTCACCTAAAATTCATTTATATGCAATGGATACATTTCATATATTATATGATAATATAAACTCTTAACAGTGTGGCTGGTTACATGGTTTAAGTCATATGACTTATATGTTCCATACATATAAGTCATATGACTCATAACTCATAAGGCAGCCTAAAGTCAGTTAGTGCCACTCCTAGCGCAATTTTAACTAAGAGGCATCGTGTTGACAATAAAGTTCCGTATACCTGTAGAATCCCACTAATAGTATAAATGCGAAAGTTTGTATGTATGTATGTTTGTTAATCCTTCTCGCTCAAACGGCTGCACCGATTTCGATTAAATTTTGATATGGAGATATTTAGACCCTACATTAATACATAAGCTATTTGTCATAGCGAAAATAGTTGCTGTTTCCGTGGGATATAATAATAATTCAAAAACCTCTATTACTCCTACAAGCTCAAACGGGTGTACCGATTCGATGAAATTCAAAAGATTAGAACCTGGAATAATATATAGGCTACTTTTATCCCGGAAAAACTATAGTTCCCGTAGTACAAATAGAGGTAGCGAAACCGTAATCCACCCGGGTGAAACCCCGGGGGACAATATATATTATGTGTAGTCATATTTTTAAATGTATGTGGTTTTTTTTACTGTGTATGTATTTACATGTAATTACATTAAACCCTCTTCTGGGAACTGTTAAAAACAAAATCGAGGGGTTAAATGTATGTTTATTGAGTGCTTTACTAAATAGTTGCATTTATCTAGGAAGTGTACTACTGTGTTATACTTAGCGGTGTAACGCAGGGTTATCCCAATACGCTGCTAATCTTATAAAAAAATTTAGCCGACTTCAAAAGGGGGGAGGTTCTGGTTTCCACTGTCTATATCTTATTTATGTTCCAATGTATATATATATGTTATATAATTACACACCTTCAAATAGATATGCAAATATATTTGGTTGTTGGCTAGTAACAGCTGCTATTCTACTGTAGATAAAGCAATAATATTAAGCGTTAGAGTATGTCGTTAGCCAGTTGTTCTTATAGTTACATTTATGAATTTAATCAACGTTTCCTCCAGATGCTGCTGCGGCTGCTTTGTGCCGTACTGCATGAAGTCTTGCAAGACAGCCAACCACTACTGCCCGCAGTGTCGCGCCTTCCTCGGATCCTACACTGAGTCTTTCTAAAATACATACATAACCTACAAAATGCACGTATTAAGCCGCGGAACATTTAAAAAGCACGAAATTGCCTCTACGAAATCAGTCGGCAACGAGTTTCCTTACACTATCGTGTCTTCTTTTATGTGTCCAAGTCGTTCAGCCGCTGTGATATCAACCAGAGTAATTGATGGCTGAATTTTGACCACAGCTAATATAGGGGATTTCATAGCTACGTTCTAGGCGCCTTTTCAGTGCACAGTTTGTCTCGGCTTTACCCAATTAAAGACATTTAGATCTGGCTGTTCATACAGTGCCTTTTAAATATAAACTTATAATAACTAGAGTATCTGGCACTACGTGTTAAGATGTATTGAGTAACTCTTTCAGAAGAAATTCTATCAAACACACAGTACGTCACATGATTGACAGCAATCAGGACATGTATGTAAAGAATTGCAAGATACTGACAGGCCACCTACGGATATGGGTGACTGCGCCCAGAATGTACATAATAAAGATTGAACAATCATTCCATCTAGTACTGACTTGTGAACTCTTGCCCAATACCAAAAGAATACTGTAACAGGGAGTATATAATATATATATTAGTTCATATATTATTTTCAGCAGAAATAGTGAAGCAACATTTTTGTTCTAATTCTACTGAGATATATCGAACAAGATATACAGACACCTGTTTATATATCTCAGTATAATTAGAACAAAAATGTTGCTTCACTACGTGTCTAATTACGTACCTACGACCTACGTCATAATTGGTATTGCTAAATGTGATGAATTTTATACTAACGAGTACTCCGTAGGGTGCTCTGCTAGTATATTAAATAAGGGCTAAATGCAACTAACGAATTTAATATTCATTAACAAGTCTTATTTCCTGTTTATTATACATTTACACTGTTTTTTACGGGTATAACGTGGTACTTACGCGTAGTCGATGTCACGATCGATGTGCGAGACGGGACGTTACGACTAACGCACCGCACTCAAGATCCTGATGAAGGCTTCCGGAAGAAGCCGAAACAATTGTCGATCGTGACATCGACTACGCGTAAGTACCACGTTATACCCGTAAAAAACAGTGTAAAGTAATCATGAACGTGAGTTTTAATACTGTTTATTATATTTTTAAATGTACATCTATGTGAAATGCGCGATACATGTACCGTAAGCAAACAAACCTTTGTATCGTTTAGTATCATGACAACTACCATCAACCTTTGAACTATCTAAATATTGATGCCAACCGACTGGCCGGTTGGCGCAGTTGGTAGCACTCTGCCTTATGAGCCGCTGGTCCCGGGTTCGATTCCCGGACAGGTCAAACATTTGTGTGTATGAACATGTCTGTTTGACCTGTGTCTGGGTGTGTATATGTATAAAAAAAAAAAAGTATATATATAAGTATGTATTTAAGTATATATATCAGTCATCGGGTTACCATAGTACAGGCTCTGCCTAGTTTGGGACCTGAAGACCTTATGTGAATGTTGTCCCATATTATTATTATTATTATTATTGATGAGCTATAAAATTATGCTTGCTATAAACACAACTCAATGCTAAATTGTTACAACTCAGACTAGCTCCGAGACACCGAATATACAATGCAATGTTGTTCCTGTTGACGGAGGTTATAGATATTGCTGCTAAATAAATACGTCGACGATTTCACTGATCGTTTTGATAATGACGTAAATTGACGACTCCCTTCACGTACAAGAACACCGAGCTGACCTCATCGACTCACTTCAATATTATGAATAGTTTTGGGAGTTGTCAGTGTATTTCATTATCAAAAAGGCCAGTGCAAACGTCGATGCATCTAGAAATGAAGTTTCTAGATGCATCGACGATTTCACTGGTGTACAAGAATAACGAGGCAACCGTATAAACATACGCGAAGGTAATCAATTATCACGATCATTAATTGTTTCGGCTTCGCCCAGAAGCCTCCATCAGGATGATGGGTGCGGTCCTTTTCTTTCATAGTTTAATGTTCTAGCACGGAGGATGATAAAAGCTTCCCGTAGCGTGCCCTTAGCTTAATCTAATTGAATCACTTTTCTCTTGTACAATTTTGCTAGTTGTTATCTAGTAAGCACAATAAATGTATCCTGTGGCGTAAACTTTGACGTGTGAACTACTGCATGGTGGAATAAGACCAAAACTGCAGGTACGTGACGTGACCACAACAAGAGAGAGAGCGAGTGACGTTTCGACAGTACCCTCGTTCGAAATGCGATAGAATGAGACAGTTAATACTTTACACATACACGTCATTGTCCGATAGCGAACATAATAATTAATAACAAATGTTAGAGAAGGGCGTTGAAGCCACATTATGTACCATGTTTTTCTCGTATTGTTCCAAGTGGTTACCTCTAGGCACTTTTAGTAGTTTTAGTACAATTATGTGCTTATATTTGGCATTGTTTGGTGCAATGAAATTGGTTTGTGATTAACATAAGAATATTATATTTTGTAACCAATGCAATCGGTAGAGTTGTCAAGAAAAACTACTCTGTAAGCCTCTTAAAACTTGCTTTTGGCTTTCAACGGCCATAAGTTAGCTACAGGATAGATACCTATAGTAGCTGACTTCATATCCGCGCATGTATTCTTAAGAAATAAAACCTTTTCAAAGAAGAATATATTGATTAGACGATAATTATAATAGGTGTATGATGTATCTTTTTAAAATCTGGTTCAATTGTTCTAATTGGTGTATGTAAGAATTAATATACTCTCGTAAAATTGTTCATTATGATTATTTAGCCAATGTAATTATTATTAGGGTAATTTTTTATAAAGTGTGTCAAATATATTTTCGTTTTCTGTGATAGGTAGCTCATTAAATTTATTAGACGAGTTTTTATGCAGAGAATTTTTATAATATGTAAATAAATATTTTACAAATAAGTTATTTTTATTTCCCATTAAAACAGTACTATAAATACCCGTAAACTGCTGGATGTAGGTACATATTTGTAGGTATGTAGGGTGAGTGACTACAATATCATTTCAATAGTCAGTGATGATTTGGTTGAACTGGCATCACGCTAGACTTAGATTCGAAGCCTATCATTACTTATCGTCATTAGCCCATGACGGACGCTGGTTCGATCCCCAAGTTGATAGGGGTTTTGGAAGATCTTAAGATCCGGGGAATGCAGAATCGTTATCATTTCTACAGGCTGGTGATACAGAACGTCCTGTGTTTGAACAGACTGTGTATTTTATGAGTTATCAATCTTGATGGATGGTAGATAGCCGGCCGGGTACTGGAGAGTGCTCTACTAACATGCAGTAGATTTGATAGTGATCAAAGTCACTTGGGGTTCTTTAAAAGATGAACATTTTTAATTCTATTTCCTAGTTTAACTACCTGATATGATCACATTCGTCATAGATAGTGTGATTTGAGAATCTTACTTCTGAGTCTCATGGTCAAATTCATGGTTACATAATGTCATCTGGTCCTCGATTTTCGGCTTCCGAATAAATTTAATAATATATAAACATAATAACTTTATCAATAAAGATAGAGTAACTGTTGCTGGTGGGACACCTTTAGATTGTTTATACAGGTACTTAATTAAAATTGCAATCATACAAAATGATCAATAACAATATGTATATTAAATATTATTATAATATAGGTATTTTTGATAAATAACAAATTCTATAAAATCTATCCAGCGTCATACACATTTTGTATATTTAATTGTAGTTTATATAATATGTTTATATAAGTTAGAACTATGTGTATATTCCACCATCTATCTACGATTCCACCAAATTAATAGATTATAGAATAAGTAAACAATAGCACCGCGCTACGTCGAAACCGCTTTAGTGCACTTCAAAATTATTTCTCAATGTTGGTATCGAGGACGCGCATATCAATTCAGTATGTTGAGTGGTAGCCATAAAAACATCTCTTTCTACGGTAGTAGCCAATACTCCGCTGTTTGAAAGGAGATGAAGCTCTCTTCCGTCACTGAGAACTAAGATAGAGATTAAGGGTGTGTTAAAAGTAAATTAATAAATATTAAAATTACGTTGACGGAGTATGTGTGACATTTTCAAAAGAGACGCAATTTTTAAGGTTTTCACTTAAGGAATGGCCTATGTTTATGACTAAATTTCAGTTCCATGGAAAGTTTCATCGGAAGGTATATATAAAATCTTATGAACTAATTTTATAAATAAGCACTAAATTATGAACTTTTTAGAATATACACCTAAAAATTTAGCACAGTGTGGGCAATGATGCTCCACGTTTTTCCACCTTTTGCTCACGTACGGGAGTATGCAGCAGCACAGCCACCTGCAAATATAGGTAGGTGTTTCAAATTAATGTGTTCGTTAAATTTGGCGCATTGTAGAATCAACGGGGGAAAAATTAAATAATGTGGTATTTTTTTTACATATTATAAGTTTGCGTTTGACAACTGTCTCACCTGATGTTAAGTGATGACGTTGTCTAGGATTTAGCACGCAAACCTAGAAGGTACCTTTTTTCACTCGATGAATTCACTCGCGACTTGAATATAGTGAATACTTGAATAGTCAGTGTGTAAAGACATTATCTAAATTGATACTGATTTAGGTAATCTCTTTGCAAGAAATCCAAATATGCATCGTGTATAACACAGGATTTTTTATATGAAAAATCTTTCATGGCACTCATATGATAGAATTAACTAATAACTTACGAACGTGCCTATAGTTTTTCATTCATACCTATTTTATTAGGTAGACTATCAGATCGTCTGATAGCTAGTTTGATGCGCCTGTTGAAAATGATATAAGTGACGCGTCGCTTATATCATTTTCAAAAAGCGCATACGGTTTCCTTGTGTATTATACGACTTCAATAATTTCCTCTAAATATGTACTGGAATATCCAATCAGGATTTCAATAATTTATTATATGTTTTGCATTTGTCTTTGCCGTGGTGGTACCGGTCTAGAATAGTACTCCCCCATTTCTTCCCGTGGGTGCCGTAAGAGTCGGCTAAGGGATCATGTACCAGAAGGTGGGCAGCAGCGCCTTCTGAGGATAGGATATCATACTGCGCTCGCCAACCCGCCTGCCAAGCGTGGCGAGTATTGGCAAATCCCCCTACATGGGGAGGCATATGTCCAGCAGTGGACGACCTATTGCTGTTATGAATGAATGAAAATGAAATTATTTGTTTTAAGACAGGACAGATATTACAAACTAGGTTATTATAATTAGCGAAACACAAAAACAACTTAAAAATCACATATAGCTAAAAGTAAAAACTATACAAAAGCTATTTTTAGGGAACTTTACTAACAAAAGGATACAAAGGCTTACACAAAATACAATACAAGGGGCCATCCATAAATTACGTCATACAAAACTCATGTCTTTTTGACCCCTTCCCCCCTCCTAGTCACTGGTGATCACACATTTGAGTGACTCCCACCCCTGACCCCTCCCACAGGTGTGAAGTCACACATAATGCAATTTTATTTGTTTTTTTTTTAGTCATTGAATTAATATTTTGATGAGAACGATATTTGGTTAATTTAAACGCTTGTTATTTTCTGAGACACTAATTCTAAAATGAATTTCGTTTTCGATCACATCGTCGCTTACCGATGGGCTCTAAATGCAGACTTGCAGTGTAAAGATAAGAATTTGAAACGTGTCGTCACAAAGCTTAAGACTCCTCCTACCCCTTGTCACACTATATCACACTTCACTGACCCCCTCCCTCCCCCAAAAGGTGTGACGTAATTGAAGAATGGCCCCTAAAGTGGTGAATATAATGTAAGTTATGAAAACAAGCGTTAAAAACTACCAGAACAGTATCCCAAGCACGACAGCGATGGTATGTGTGAGAGTGGTGTTCTTATAGGTGGCTTTAGTCATCATGTCTTCCTGGCAGTAAGGGCAGCGCATGCCGACTGGTTCCGAGCCAACCTGTAACAGGTCCATCTCGATGCATACTGTGTTCTCGGTGCTTTGAGCTATTTGCTGGTACTCGTTGGTTTCCACTGGAAATGTAACGAACAATCGTATTAATATTGCCTGCGAACAGTGCGCGAACAATAAATGTTCGCTGATCTTCAAGCGTATACAGGCAAGTATATTTTTCTGTATTGCTGTCATTGATGTTTTTAAGGTTATAATATGTTTCTCCACACTACACACACACAACACACACACACACACACACACACACACACACACACACACACACACACACACACATACACACACACATACACACACACAAACACACGCGCGCGCGCGCACACACACACACACTTTGTTCTCCTAAGAAAGCTGGTAAGCTTGGAGGAAGCCGTTGGCACTCGAAACTCAGTTTACGACTAGTTCAACAGCTTTACTTTGTCATTTGTGATAAAAAAAGTGATTCAAAAGTATTGCATTTAGGATGTATTCAGTATATTTTCAACTCTAACAGAATCATACTACTCAATAGAAAGCTGCACGCAACATCGAATGCTCCGCTTGTCATACATAGGTACATAAGATATTATGTGGCATTGTCCTGAAACCGATTGTTGACGGATATCACATTCTAGGTCTAGCGTGACCACCCTCTACTACAATAGCGGTCAAACGCCACTACCGGTGGTTTTACGACTACCTTTTTATCATGCCAATCACAACAGATCTACCGTCATGATCTGGGCATATCTTAGTTAGCTGTTGTAAAAGAAAGACACAAAGAATTAAGTATATCTTCCCCCTTATATTATTAAGTTCTCCCGCCTTCCCACGGTTTGTTTTGTAGTTCAATACTTTCAGAACGGAAATGTTGCTATAAAATTATGTGCCTATCGTATCTTCTTCAACCGTAGCTTCTGCATACGTACGCATCATTGTATTCGTAAATAACGCGATATTTTTAATTTTTCCATAATCATTATGAACAGAACGATGTAATAAAAATAGCGCGAAAACAAATGGTTCCTAATAATTATGTTTCAATACATTTCAAATTAGGAATATCTTACCAAATGTCAAAACATTCAGAGTTCAAACAGAAGCCAGATAGCCAGAAGCCAACTTTTAGGTACAAAATTTGTTCTGGGCCGGCGTGCTTCGTAATGTAGACCATAGCAATGTCAGTGCCAATAGTGGTTGACTACCTCCATAGTGAGGAGAAACGTGTAAAGGCAAAATATCAAAGAAAATATTTAGTATATAGCCAAACAAGCAAGGTTACGATGATAAAAGATAATTGAATAGGTACCAAGAGATGCGAAAATTATGCAACCACAAGGAAATTATAAAACAAACAATTGTAAATAAAGATATGCTTTCGCTCGCTTTATCTTTATTGTTTACAGACACGTTTCAAAAAGAATTACACTGCAATTTTCCTGAGAACATTTACCTATAGGTGCTTACCGTTAAATTATCTGTGGTGGTGATTACCTACTTATTTTTTGTTATTCAACGTTGTCGTATCGATACCTACCTGTCGATAAGGCGAGCCTTAGTAAAATGATGATCTGATTTTTTTCTTTTGTCTTTATTCAATACAGACGGACGTTTGACTACGTTCTTACCTGAAGTTAAGGAACGATTACGCCTACATAGAAGATAATCCTAATCACTTGACTAGCTGGAGATCTACCGAGGCATTTTCTTAGGCAATGAAAAATTCTTAACATGTCGGTTTTTAAGAAAGTTAATATTATATTGACTACCTACCTACGTTTGGATGTCGCATTGCAGTCTGCTTGACGTAGATGGCATAGAGAGAAATAACCAAATTAAACATCTTCAATGTACATACAGTCCGAAAGTTCTAATTATCTATTTTTTTATATGTAGGTATATGTATTATATATATTTATATGTAAATGTTTCTCCCTTAACCTATAAAACTTGGCTATAATATTTTTTTAAACTAGGTACCTACGTAAACAAGATTCTGATTTTTTAAAGATTTTGCATACTAATGAATTAAGGAATATTTTTTTGCTGTCATGACAACCACGAGATGGGACGTGCACTAAATATTTTGATGAAAATGATTTTTTTTTTTTTTTTTTTTTTTTTTTTTTTTTCTAACGGACTAATGCTGTTTGCCTCTACCGGCATTTACAGCTTCACCGGAGGGGGGGCGAGCACAGATGGTGCTCAGCCCGGTATTTGTGCGGTCGCAGAAGGCGCACCGCCTAGTGAGGCTAGCGCTGACGGCGCTGTGCCACTAGGAGAGGACGAGGCGACTAGCTCAAGGGCACCACTGAGGTTCGGACCTCGGCTTGAGCTGTCGCCAGGACAGGGAGTTATCGGATCGAGATGAAAATGATTAATCATCGCAGGCTTCTGGAAGAAACCGAAACAATTGTCGATCCTGATATCGACTACTCCTTCCTGTCACTCTAAAGGGCTAGGTATTTAGTCTACCAAATTCAATCATAGATAAAGAGAAACAAGCTCGTAGAAAAAAAAGTGCTAATGTTGCAATTTTTGGGTATCGAGGTTACTTTTTGAAAAATCGTCAAAAATTTATTTTAATCGAGTTCAATGAGCATGATTTTAATTTAGATTGACATGAATATCTATCTACTCTTCGGTTAACGCAATATTCTATGACTCAAAGTTCGTTTACAAACAAAACCCACAACCAGTTTAACAAGACCTTCGGCCGAAATCGTTCTTGTTTCGAAATTTAATCATAACAAAAGAAAAATGTTCCGCGGTGGGTCTGGGTTTTGATTGTATCTTTATTCTTAGGTATTATAGATACAACAAAATACAACAAAACATTAAGAATCGTATCTTAATATTGATTAATATTGAAACCAACACAACTGGAGACCTTAAAAAAATGTATGGCGGACAGAGACCTTATTCAGGTCGGTCCTCACGCGACCTAACTCCCCATACGAGAGGACTCGTTTAAATAGTACTACTATATAATTCAATTCATTTCTAATTTTCATTTTTAGTTACACTTTCAGTTTTAAATTAATTACAATTGATGCCGAAATAAAATTGACTGTCATTTATGATGAAATATAAAATATTGTAATTATTATTTTTTTAAATGTCGTAATGTGTCAAATTAAATTAAATCCAACTATACTTATTGTCTAACCATTATTAACACATAAATAGGTACACAAAAACACAGAAAAAAAGCAAAAGGCAACAATACAATAATTGAAGGCAAAAGATGTACTCAGCATTTGCCGCGCCCGGCGCTGGTTTTCAGTGCACTCCGCAGCTCGGGCTGATGGTCGCCGAGATAGTAGGTATAAACGGATAAGATCAAAATTATTTATACATTTTGACAATGACAATAAAATATACCTACAGTCAAACATAAATAAAACCATGACACTTAGGTTCACTTTGCATAATTATGAGGAGCGGTAGGTGAGTGTGGGGAGGGGTTGCATGAATGTGAGTGGTTGGGTGTGTGCTTTTATGGGTGTGTGTGTGTGTGTGTGAGAGAGAGAGAGAGATCGAGAGACAGAAAGTGTGTGCGTGTATTATGTAAGTAAGAAGTAGGTATGTCAGTCAGGCAGGGGAAAACGGTGTGACTTCGTATCATCACTTTTTTTTGTTTTAATAATTTTAAAGGCTGTTTCAAAATTGTGTTTTTGTAAGTTCCAAAAGTAGAGGATAACTTTATTTTTAAAAGTTTGGTGGCTTACTTTCTTCCGAATAGGTGGCGGATGAATGTTCCATACCTTCGAAGATCTATATTTGGAGCAACCTTTAAACCTTGCTGAGTTATGACTGTGTAGGGACAGCTAGAGTCTGAAACATAGCTATATGTTTCATTGCAGACTTGCAAACTTCACGTGTTTAGGCATTGTATTTATTATTTAAAAATCCCACCAGATCGTGTCCAAAGTTCTCAATTGTCGCCATCGAGAAGCAAGCCTGCACCATCTGTCCTGAGCCAATTTTGAAAAATCCATATTGCCACTAAGAAGGCATTTTAAAAAAATATACTCGTAGCCCGTTGTAGTTATTCCACTAATCCAAAGGCCAAAGTTTGTATGTATGTGCGTATGTAAGAATGTATGTTCTTGTGAATGTGTGTAGTAATTTTTGTTAGTCCTTCACGCTCAAACGCTGCTACTAGTTGTGCCATAAACTTCTTGTAAAGCACATGCTCTATGCTTATACAGAGATCAGACGTGAGCCTGTATGCATGAGGGTTGACTAAAGTATCTTTTCAGTCCATTGATGCTGTAAATGCGGTAAAAAATATGGCCAATAAAACAAGTACTAAACTATATTTTTAGGCACGAGTTGATTGCTTCCAGGCAATTGAAAATAAGTCAGTCCACCTTCTGCCGCAATTTGCCTTCCAGCGATGTTTCAACCCTCAATAGAAATCAGTTCTCGTAAATTTTACCAATAATATTTTACCAAGTACTATTGCTGTTTTTAACGTACCTACTTACTAGCAAATACGAGTACTAGTGTTACACGAAAAACATATATTAGGAGTAGGTATTATATTAGGTATGCTTTACACTTTATCTATATTTTAAGAACTGGTCATGCATCCTCGTTCTCTAATTTATTAGATAATAATTGACGTCACATATTAATAAATTGTTTAAATTTTAGGACATTTAATAGGTACTCACTCGTAAACAGAATTGGAGTATGCAAGCAATACCGTTATATTGATCAAGTCAGCGCATAAACAGTAACGTGGATTAAACACTTATTATATGACGCTAATCGTAACACTGAGGTTAGAGGTAGTTAATAATTTGATAAATAACTAGTTATAATACAGTCAATCCCGATGCCTTTTATTTATTTACACAGACAGCTACGGTAGAGTCATGTCACCCATATATACATAATATTATTATCGAACTGCAAAACTAGGGCGTAAAATATTTGTTTTTCTGACTTGCTAATCTATATTAGAGTAGTACAACCGCTTGAGAGCAGGTGATAATACCACACTACATACTTAGTAAGTGACGTACCTATTTATTGGTTATCGAATAGATAACAGATAACACTGTAGGTCACTCACTACATGCCGTATTGGCACCACCGCTGTAGATGTTTAGATCTACTTACTGCTAACTCAATGCTAAATAATGATTTGATGCACTAGTCATCTCGGTGACTTCTACACATAATATACCTACTTGCACCCCACCGTGCCACTAGGGCAGCGGCGGGATAGAATGATTTTAATGCTATCCCCTATACCTAGGGCTCAATAGCACTAAATGATCCCACGGGGACGGTGTATTTTTTATGGATAAACGATATTTTTGTAGTGAGCTTATATGTTTGTTTTTTTTAACACACAAACCCCCGCCCTAGGATACCCTGTGTCGCGGGAGGCATAGACACACACAATCACAATACACAGATATCCAAGACCCGAAAACAAACATCTTTGCTCATTACAGAAATGTTTGCCCCGGCCGGGATTCGAACCCGGCGTCACGCTACCAAAGTCAGTGTCGCTGACCACTGAGCCACAACGACCCTGTTTTTAGGTTTAATGTCTATAATGCAAAATCTCATGATGGTTGATTGCATTGATATGCATGCGCATGCTTCATGAATTTATAATATAAGTTAGGTACCTAGCATATGAATATGAAGTGGGTCGTGGAATGTGTACCTATATCATCCTACTAATATTATAAATGCGAAAGTTGTTTGTATGTGTGTATGTTCGTTACTTCTTCACGCTCAAACGGCTACACCGATTTTGATGAAATTTGGCATGGAGATAGTTTAAGCCCTGGATTAACACATGGGCTACTTAATTGAGGTAACGGGAAACCTACGTAATCTACGCGGGTGAAACCGCGGGGCGCTACTAGTAAATCATAGAGTTAACCTATCCACTGCCACACTAAATATTGTGTGAAAAACAAGTAAGAAATCAAGAGACCTAAATTGTATTATAATTAGTAGTTAGTATATTGTAAAGTATAGTTCTTGTGGGATAATTGAGGTAGCGGGAAAACCGTAATCTACGCGGGTAAAGCCGAACAACAGCTCATTGGATTCGGAATGACCTCTAGAAAAATGTATTTGAAGTATTATACCGCATCTAAAAAATTGTGCAAAATAAAGTTTTAAAAAAAGTTATTTATTTTTTGTTAAAAACTCAAAAACTATTAATATTTAAGAAATTTAATAAAAAAAGATCTATAAAGTTTTTGAATTATTAATTAATTGGTTTTCTAGGGTTTTATCTGAGTCCCTATATTTTACGGCCAATAATCCGTGTACACCCATAGACAAAGCCTCGTTTGCACGATCCAGTGCAATCAACTAATCGTAAGACACAGGCCATAGGCACGGTCTTCCAGAGGATTATGACATGTTCCCAAATCTCGATAACCTCAATTTAAAAAAATGTTTTGTTGTTATATGCATTGAGTTTGTATTTTGTGACTGCTCCGGCGCTGCGGGAAGTGCAGCCCCTCCGCACTTGCGTAACAAACCACAGACATCAATGTACGCCTTCGCAGCTTCGGCTTTTTGCCTGGCTTTTGACCAGCCTCAGCCGCTACGGCTCACTTGATGTCTGCGCTTTGTTACGGCGGGCGGGGGTTCCTCTCCCTCTACGCCTCCAGCTTTTTATATACCTACACTCTAGGAGTAGGGCAGACAAGTACCAGGTAGAGTCGGGGTTGGCAGATTTAGTTTTCTTATCATCACAAACGCGAACTGAATATCATATTTATCTGGAAATCTGTGGCTACTGGCACAAGGCAAAGGTAGCATCGACTTGCGAGCTAGGAATTCTATCATATGTCTGTGAATGTACACGAAATAATGGCCGTGCATTATTGTCTCCCATATTACCTTGGTCTTTTGGCATACTTGACACTGGCTAAATGCACTTGTCGTGCGGAGCCCAATATTTAAAAAAATATAGATTATTTATTGTTTCAATACTAGAAGTATTCTATCTGATTTATGGTTTCATTTACTAGGGATGGGCAAATGTATAAAATATATCGCCGTAGACGATATAAGTAAACTAAGCCGTAGTTAAATCTAAATAATGTCGAATACTTACGAAACTTTAAACCAAATGATGTATATATATTGACTGGCCGGTTGCCGCAGTTGGTAGCACTCTGCCTTCTGAGCCGCTGGTCCCGGGTTCGATTCCCGGACAGGTCAAACATTTGTGTGTATGAACATGTATGTTTGACCTGTGTTTGGGTAATGTATATGTATATAAGTATATATATATAAGTATGTGTATAAGTATATATCAGTCATCAGGTTACCATAGTACAGGCACTGCCTAGTTTGGGACCTGAAGACCTTGTGTGAATGTTGTCCCATATTATTATTTTATTATTATATAATTATGCGTTTTTAATTTAAATATGATTTCTCCAGTTACCTGATTTTCAGGAAAAACATTCCAACTGGCATCATTATCATTGTGTCTGTGTGCGTGGCGAGTCAAATAAATTGTCACACAGAGTGAATTTGTAGCTTACGTCTGTAAGATGGCGTTCAGCGTTGTAGGTAAAAACACTAAAAACACTTTCTATGGAGTAATATGTTCGAAGGGTACAGCTAAATTTACAGCCGAAGCAAGTCTTTCAGACGATACTGAGGAGCCATGACAGATTAAATATTTCAATGCAATTTCAGCGAGAACCAGCGTAAAATGGCGACAATTCACTCAAAACTCTATAGGGTCAGATTTTCTATCAAGAAGTGCTTGGTCAGATTCTTTTTCAATTCATTAGGGACACAACCTGAGCTTTGAATTTCTACTCTATTTGTGCTGAGATTAATCAACTTCTCGTGCCCAAGTGGAATAAATAATAATTATTATAAATATAATAAAGCTGTTAAATAAAATATCATGTTGATATTTACATATATTTATTGGAAATAAATATCGATTATCGATATTTCGAAATTAAAAATATCACCAATAGTTATCGGTTACTATCTAAAAAAATATCGATATTTTGATATATCGATAGTTGGTGGCCTTCCCTATCATTTACTTCATTCAATTGTATTGTAAATAATTTGTTTGTGATGTTATCAATGGAATAAAAGTATCAGATCAGTAATTATAAATATATGTCGGTGTCGATGGCAGCAATTTGATCGTCATTACATCTAATCCGTAAATGTTTCTTTGAATTACCTTACCTGCCTGAACCGTATGTATCACACAACAACAAAGATCTAACGTGGATATAAACACAGCTACCCAATGGACATGGACTTATTGCGACCGGGCACTGTGCCTATTTCTCCGGAGACAATATTGTGGTTTGAGTTTCTGCTCGATCCGAACCTTCTGAAGAACCACTTATCGAGACCAAACGCAGGTCTGTAAAACACCTCAATATTGGCAGATTGTGTCTTTTTACCTTAAACCATTGAACACACTGTTGAAAGAGTGAAACCTACAATGAAAATGACTGGCTATATTCAAGAACTTTCTTTAATTTTATTTTTGGGTCAAATAAGTTTGTTATTTTGATGTAATTGATACTTCTATAGCATGTAGAATATATAGCAAAATCATTAAGTACTATTCTACTACTGTATATCCTCAGCATGTGCACAATATGGTTTACAAAATGTGATGTACACAACATAAATATCACTGATAAAATAATATTTGTTACGATAAATTTAATCACAAAGAAAAAAAGCACTCCTAAAATTAAATTATTCGAAGTCCTTACGATTCTTACCATATGCTAAACACTATGCATACAGGGCTGCAGGTAGAGCGGATATTGTATAATTAGCTTAATTTCCTTGATTACCAGGTAATATACATTCTATGCAACAATTGGACGGTCTTCGTGGCTTAGTGATCAGCGACACTGACTTTGGAACCGCGACCCCGGGTTCAAATCCCGGCCGGGCAAACATTTCTGTGATGAGCAAAGATGTTTTTTCTCGGGTCTTGGATGTTTGTGTATTGTGATTGTGTGTGTCTATGCCTCCCGCTACACAGGGTATCCTAGTGCGGGGGTGTGTGTGTGAGAAAAAAAACAATAGGATTACACATATATTACTAAAATTATATGAATTGGACTCCGCCTAACCATAAGGCGTCCCTTGTCTACGATCTCTTCATTAACTCATCACACAATTTCCGTAGAACGAGCAGTAATAGGTTTAAAGCACTCAACTGGAACTGCTGGTTATTTTCCATGGTCACCATAAGTACAAACAGCAAGAGATATAGTTAATTACACATTTAGGAATTTTTACTGATTAATCTGAGCATGCATGATTGCTTTTTGTGCAGAAAGCGAACCTCAAGATAGTTTTTATAGTTACAATAAAGTCCAAATTAGAATGGACATTTGTGATTGACTCAGTGACATTCATTCTTCTATACACCTCCTGATTTCTTATTCAATATTCAATCATAGAGAAACTTCGAGCACAGTTATCTCCATAGCTCATCATGTGGCTTCAAGCTTACTTGCAAGACCCATAGTTAGAGACCATGTTTCGATTCTCACGTATGGTATAAAATGCATTCTAGATCAAATAATATAATTATATGTTTATTAAATATAGTTCTTTCAATTCATTTACTGTCATTTTTAATTCCAGAACCAACAGCATGTGAGCTGATCGAAGAGTTCTTATCTGTAGACAATAAAAATGGTAATTCCAAACCTACAAGTGAGAGAATAGTGGATGTTGATGCTCCACCTACTCCGCCATCATCAGGCACCCCTGCACCAGCTCAGTACACAAGGAAACAGCTTGCATTGAAGATTCTTGCACTCCGAGTTGCAGCATCACTTAATTGGAATTTAGGTGAGACTCTGACTGATGTTCCCACTATCCCTCACAAGTAATTCAAAGAATTCTTTCTATTCTAAGGATGATTATTTTATTACATTTCAAATTCCATAATGCCTTAGTTCTCACTTACCTCATTTAATATCATGCTTCTAGACCTAGCAGTTTTGGCTGTGCATTGATCAATCATACACCTAGTTAGCTAGTTTCTTTATATTTTAATGAATTTTATTTGTTTATTACATTAACAACATGCTAGGGGAACTTACATTTAATTTTAAAACCCACCACTACAGAAAAATACCCTACTGTCACTTTGCCAACTATGATATAGTAGCACTCCAAAAAATCAGCCGTCCGAATTTATTTCTGTAGATGTATCTGCAATCCCACTAATATTATCAAGGCGAAAGTTTGTATGTATGTGTATATGTTTGTTCCTCCTTCACACCCCAACGGCTGCACCGATTTTGATGAAATTTGGTGCGGAGATAGTTTAGACCCCATATTAACACGTGGCTGTTCCTGTGGGATAACCAAATAATTTAAAAAAAATTAAGTGTGAAGACGCTCGAGATAGGTAACGGTAATCCACGTGGGTAAAACCGCGGGGCGCTACTAGTAAGGAATGAATTCAGACTGCTAATGGAGTACAACTAAATCTTAGTTGGCAAATATTATGTTGCTAAGAGTTTACTTTCAATGGCCAGAGAACTGTTAATGGTTAATCATAAGAAATGTTAAATATTTGATTTCATTTATTTACGTTACAGATATATTTGAAGCAAAGCTGGCACCTCCGTCACAACAGCAACTGATGCTAGATCTGGTCTATTTGGCCTCTGATGGTGCATTTGCTAATCCGCCACAGGTACTCAATTGTTTTTTATTTAATAGTGTACACACCAAAGTATTTATTGAGAAAGTTCATACAGTACATACTCTTAACATATTATATAAGAATCTAAATTTATAATTCGTTTTCTGTTTGATTCTTCTGAACAGTGTGTAATCTAATTCTAGCTGATGTAGCTATGAAATGCCTCCATGAACCCCAATAGTTTATCAGCAGAAATTGAACCAACACTAATATCATCAAGTATTTCTCACTATACATGTATGTATATAGTGTTATAAACTGTCAATTATATTATCTACACTTTTCATTCAAGATATGCAAAAGTATGCATAAGTATGCATATCATAAGATGCATATCGACTTCACGCGGCCGCCGCGTGAGCTTTGTTCAACCGCGGCATACATGGGTTCTAGCTCGCGAGCATGGAACAACTACAAGAAGAATGACAATCGTCTAGAGAAAATCATACGCTGAAAAAAACCTCATTGTTTCAGGCTAACTCTAGATGGCGCTACAGGTTTAGAAAATTGTGTAGTCGCCGAACGAGGTACTCGTTCGGCGACTACACTAGTACTACTACTACTAGTTTTACTAAGTTATCGATATAAATTATTTAATTGAAAGTTGATTAGATGTTGCTTTATATATATATTTGTTTCAAATGGGTTATATTCCATATTTATTTCGCACATTTTTTATCTAACTCCGCTGCGCGCGGCAATTATTCCGTCAACGAGTGTTCATTTTGTGCGCGGCAACCATGGACTTTTTGCTCCATGAGAAATCGAAAATCCTGCACTGAAGTGTTCTTAATGATTTGTTGTGACAAAACAGTAAATGTATAGTTGTTTCTTGCTCCAATCACTATTATGGTAATATTACATTGTAACTTATTATGAGTGTGCCAACTACCCTATTGTGGTGTAGATTTTTTGTTTTCTGTTTTAGGAAGTGTCTCCAGACTTGTTAGAATTGCCCCAAGTACAATTTGCTTTGACGCTGTACCATAGATGGATCATCAGATTCCCCGTCAAAACCGCACTGTATGCTAAATCAACCAAGATGTCATTCATGCATATGATGTAAGTATTCCTATGCTTACCAACTTTTTCATTCATATGAACATAACTAGATCCCCATCATTCAATAAGAATGAAAGAATAGGAATAACAATTTTTAAAAAGAATAGAAGTCATCTACATATAACATTTTCCTGTGATCCTTTATATGTTGGATCTCCATATCAAAATCTTAACGTCCCTATTCTAACTTAAACTTCTTAAAATTATTCTTGACCGACTGTTTTTGTCCCATTTGACAAGTTTCTCCATATTTCGTTTTTGAACTTATTTCAACTCATATGTCACAGAAACAAAATATACATATCTCTAGTTTGGTTATATTTTTGTATTGATAAAAACTATAATCATAAACTATAGCAGTTGAAATTTTGTAATGTGTATAATTTATGTATTACATTTTTTAAATACTTTAATCTCTGTTGATCGTCAGTGATGATGTCGTCGAAAGTTGAAGCCCCTCTGACTTTCAACTGAGAAAATGCAGTTTTCAAATCTGAGGGTGCGCTAGGTCGGTAGAAGGGGAACCAGCAGCTGTCTCTGGTTCAACATCAATACCACTGACAATACTCAGCCACACTACCTTCATGGACGGTTGATATATCGTATGTCACTCGTGTGGTCAAGAAGTTTAATCCAATTACAACTTATGCAGCTCCTGAGAATATGCGCTTTGCAGTTAACATAGCATGTATTGAGTCAGTCGGGCATTCATCATGTTGCCTTATAATATTATTGTTGTATGTGTTTCTATAGTTTGTTGTATGAATGTCTTTTTTGAATACCCACGTGATGACAATACGGATTAAAAATCTCATTCTCTCCGCGATTTGATGAACTTTCGTGCCATATAACTTGGCAATTTTAGAAAAACGTTCTTCTAGTTTGGCATTTCGAAATAAAGCATAAGCCCTTTTAAGGACGCATAAAAAACAAGCTGATAAACATGCTGGGTGAATAAATTACTAAACACATTGCTGAGATGATGATAATGATGAATAAATTATATTTCATTTGCATGTTTTTTTTTCAGGCCTGGCATACAAGCAGATGCTTTTAATCCATTAAATCCAAATTTTGAAAAAGTTCTCCGAATGTGTGAAGCTTCTCGCAATCACAGCATAAAATTTTTAGAGGATATATTAAATATATATGAATGCAGGCGTAAAGACCCCAAAAAAATAATAGTTCCTCCGATGGAAGCATTCATCCATCTCACAGAGGATTCAGATGATATGCACCATGATTGGAACGTTGGTAACTCCATAAGCCAATACGAACTCACTATGCAAATTCATTTCGATCTCTGTTACAACTACTTCTTCTATGGGCAACATGATTTAGCCAAAAAACACATTCTTGGATGTAGAGAAAACTCAATCTTATTGGACAGAGAAGTTGCAATATATGGATACGGAAATGAAAAGCATGTTCCTTGGGGTCACTTTTACTATGCAAGTATGTCTAATGATGACATTTTCGGATACATTAGAGCTTTGAATTTAGGTTATGAACTACTGAACGAGGAACCGTCTTTGCTACAAAAGCTACAAGAATCTATCGCAAATCATTATACTGGTATCATTGCTGTGCTCCAAGCTGACAACTTAGCCAGGGAAATCCCAATGATTCATAGACAAGTGGCAGAACTTGATATTCAAGGTTCTTCCTCGAGTGGAGCATTCACAGTTGCTAGAGATCTTCTCAACAGAGTGTCGGCTTTGAATGCAGTGAGATACGCTCTAGAAGGTGGTATACCATCCACTCATCCGGATTTTCTAAACAAATTCAAAACTGTTGGAATAAAGTTTTTCGACTTGTTATTCTGGGCTCTCGGGCCTGTTTTGTTGTCAAACCTTTCAGAAAAAGATTGGTCCAATCTTAAAATGTTCTTCCTTCATTTAGCCACATCCCAGTGTCGCCTTCCCATCGACAGAATCGAGGAATATTTGAGAAAGCATGTGGGTGATCAAGCCGAAAGGATTAGGAAGAATTTGATTTCCAATGAACAGTTGCACAAGATCATGAACGATCCGATCAACCTTGATGATGAAAGTATGGACATACCTCCGGAACTGCTGACGGATGATTGGGACACACCTGAATTTGAATTGCCACCAGTACCCGAGTTGGAGATGGGAAAGATGAAAAAGCGTCTCATTGAAGCATCAACTGCGGATGATGTCCGAATGTGTTTAGTGAAGTTGGCGATGATGAAAGCACCGTCGCCGTTGTGGAAATTAAGTCCATCTTGGAAGCCGGCGGGGCCTTTGGGGAATGCAATAGTGTCATTACCGAGGGGTTTTTTGCAAGATTTTGGATATGTCGTATCGGGGGCGGCAAGGGCGCGGGCTGAAGCTGGGTGTGCACGCACTGCACTATCTCTCCTCTCAGTCTTGGAAAGTGAAGCTCGTAATCAGCTCGTTGGAGGCAATGATCCCAATCTCTATCGCCTATGCCGCCTGTTGTCCTGGGAAGTGTTGTTGCTGCAAGTCAATGTAGTGATAAGCGAATGGCCACATCATCGGCTCAACTTGAAGAGTATTGCCAATAAATGCAGAGCTTGCATAGCGGCCGTAACTGCGGGTGACGGCATCATACCCAGACCGCAGGTAAAATTATCAAAGTTCTGCATATAATCGGTGTTTCTAAGACAAAAAGTGGTTACAGCATCGAGCAACCAATTCAAAGACATGCAGTAGGAATTTAGTGTAAACTCAAGTGGCTCTCTGGCTGGTCAGTGTGTCTATTAGCGACCAGCCAAAACACGGTATGTTTTGCTCTAACATGCTTTAAATAGCCAATAATGGCTTTGAATGCAGCTTATTATTTGAACCTTTTTTGATCGGTGCTAGCTTTACTTACGAAAAATCTCAATGTGATTACGGAATCTGATGGATAAGCAATTTCCCTGTTTAGCTTAGTTGCTCGAAGGATAAGCGTAACTACAAGGGGCCATTCATAAATTACGTCACACTTTTAGGGGGAGGGAGGAGGTCAGCGAACTGTGCAAGGGGTGGTGTGACTTCACAAGTCACGTTCCTTCTGAACACTTAAAATTCTGAATTTAGCGCCTGTCGGTAAACGATTGTATGATCGAAGGCGAAAAACTCAAACTTATAATTATTGTGTCTAAGTATTAAATTCGTGTGACCAAAAGATATAGATAAGGAACCTAAGATTTTCAGTTTCTTGATTTAATGTTTAATGTTTTTTGTACCAGGTTGTAGAGGCATGCTGGAGCCTGCTAGTGAACGCATGTGAATGGGAAGGGGGTGGAAGTGTGGCGGGGTCGGGGGCAGGGGAATTAGCGGCCGCGCTTTGCGCCGCCTGCGCAGATTTGCAGCGAGGAAAGGGAAACCGAAAGTTCGCAAGACCACTCTGGGACTATGGTACATACTTTTAAACAACTCTGACCGCCGCAAGAATGTGTTTCATGTAGTTCGTTGTCGTATTGCGATTGTGAATTTTACATGAGTTTAAATTATTATAACTGTTTCTATAAAACTAACTTAATAAAAAAAACAGTGAAGCCAAAAATAATTTTATCTATGAATTTATTAATTCATATTAAAGCTATGAACAGTTGTCAATTATGCATTATTTATAAAAATGTCTATTTCGAGCGTAGGTTCATTCAAATATAAAGAAATCGAAATTAAATGCCAAGTAGATAATGAAGTACATCTATAAATGACAACATTAGAATTATTAGACAATAAAACCTGTACTAAAGAATAAATAATGTCTCTTATATATTAGAAGATTAGTTGCTAAAGGATAATTTTATATTTTGACAGCTCTAGCCGTGTACACCCAGACTCCGGGGACAAAGCGGAGCGCAAGCGGCATGCCACATAACCGAGACAATTCTGTACTAGAAGCACGAAACGCTTTCAACGGCTTCCTGTCAACACTTCGTGAACCGATCGCCGTCGGCGTCGTCCTCTCTCTACTCGCCAGAATTCACAACCTACTCGTCGACGATACATCATTGGAACTGGTCGTAGAATATACCAATCTGTGGCCGTCTACGATATCGAATAGCAACAACTTCAACGTCAAATTTGTGTTGGAATCTCTCACGGACCTGTTGGAACGAAGCCTCAGATTGTATCCATACAATATCGCCTGGTAAGCTTCTTAATTGTTTACTGGTAGCTCTGTCTATAGTTCTTCTTGTGCCTTAATTAGTGACGTGGCACTACGTCAATGGTGGCCAGCATGATCATTTAAAAACAGCGCAAAAAATATTTCAGTAATGTTTCCTAAATTAATAAACAACAACCCCGATGATTTTAATGTTTCATGTCCTCGATGGAGTCCACTGTGGGGCAACACTATCTAACCTTAAATGCCTTGTATGGATAGTCTCTCAACCATTCCATTAAATGTTATGTCGTTTATTGATCAATATAATCACTGTAAAAACTCTAACAATCAAATATTTACACTGACACTGTGCTTTCAAATATCAACTGTTCGATTGAACCATGCCCTGAGCCACTTACAAAGGAAGACTTTTATCAAAAATATATTTTGGTTTTTATTTAACTTTTCCTATAACTACAATATTTTTAATAACAATAGTACTTTTAAGTATGCTTTAATGGAACTTTTCTGGAGACTACAACAAAAATTTATAAAATTTATTGGTCGGTCATGATTGATAAATAAAAACTTAAAGTAGCGATCCTTTCTGTAGAATGCGAGCATCGCGTCGCGGGCTACAGAAAACAAGTCTCATTATTATATTACTTCTCGCAATCGTAGGTAAAAGGAGATCGGAACACGCGGCGCTGAAAACCCAGTTTCTATTTACTCCTTCGCCAAAGAGTGTCCGTCCTTTCAGCAAGCCCACACCTCGCATAAACTTCTCGTATAAGTGACACAGTAATGCGTCAAACCTAACAATTAGTGCAATCATAGTTTAACCGGGAAAGCCGATTGTTAGTGGGCCTGTTAGAAAGATTACCCTGGCTGGCCCAAGCTGTAGCCTGGAAACTATGGTACCTACGTATCATTGAAAGGTAAGTCGACTTAGTTCAATATTGGTTCAATACGCATGCAAAGTCGGAAAGTTGCACTTTTACCATACCCGCGTTAGAACACTACAGTCGTGGGCCAGCTATAAAGGTGACTGGTTCATATGCGAGAAGCTCATCCGAGCTGAAAAGACGGACACGCTAAAGACACTACCACAAAGTTATGTCGCGCCTGCTATGCAGGGTATAAATGATTTCGTATGAACAAGTATTGGTGATGACGTATTGGTGGGCAGGCTCCGCGTGTATGGTGACGTGGAGTGCGCGACGAGTCGATGGGGCAGCGCGCTGCGGCGGTACGTCTGCGCGCTGGCGGGCGCGTCCCGCTACTTCACGGAGCGCGCAGCCGCGGGCCCGCTCGCGGACGTGCCGCGGCGCGCCGCCCGCGCCTTGGTCGCGGTGCAGGCGCCCAGCGCCGCCGCCGCGCTGTGCCAGCTGCCCGACGAACCCGACTACGCCACCGCCTTCAAGTGCCTCGCCGAGAAGGTAACGAATTATGACAAATTGCTATCACTTTGAGTTGTTTACGGAAAATTTCCGATCAGTTGCTTAGGTGCTTAGATCAGTTCCCCAAATCGTCCATAATTGATGATTTCTTGGCCAGTTTATTGTCAAACATTGTTTAAGCGAGCGTTTATCTTTTTAGGTTTCACCAAAATTTTAACATCCAATTATCACCGTCGGTTAACTGTATGGTAAAGCTGTTTGACCGACGGTTAAATTGACCACCAAGAAACAAATATTCAATTATGTCTCTGCGATCAACAGGGTGAAAACCGACAGTGATCACCTCATGGTAAGAGGCACATTGAATATTGTTGACTGCGAGAGGTCCCGTTTGATGAAATCCTCGCTCCGACCTCAAAATGTCCACATTTATAATACAAAGGGCTTTCAACTACGGCTGGCTTTGCTCGCCCTGAGAACTTTGCGTTGGTAGACGAGACCAACACAACGAGAAGATTTGTAGAAACTTCCCACACAGTCCCCACTTCTGGACAGTTTCTACGTTTATAAGGTCATTAAGAATTATTTACCAGATATGTTTGAGATATGAATAAATAAATGATTATACTCCACAGACAAGTAACGCGGCAGATGCGATGGATGGCTACTACGGCTGTGTATGGGACGGAACTCTGCTAGAAGTGTGCGTTGCTCTGCACGCGCGCCGCGGTGAGGGTGGGCGGCGCGCACGCGCTGTCAAGGCGGCCGGGGCGCTCGAACTCAACGCCAACAACAGCGAGGACATACAGAGAGAGGCCGCCGCTACGAGACGCGCCAGACTGCTGCGCGCTCTCACTAACCAATATGTCGTCTAATAAACTGAGTGAAGTGAAGTAGGTACTACTTGAAGTGAACACATTATAGCGGAGATGTACAGAGAGGAGCTGAAGCAACTAGACGCGCCCGGTTGCTCAACATTCCTAATCAATATTTTGTGTAATAAATTCTATAAATGGAAGTGGTAGTTCTGAAAGTATAATAGCAAAAATATGCATAGAGAAGCCACTGGCACTAGACGAGCCTGGCTTCGATTCATTCATGGCCACCAATATATTGTATAGTAACTCTGTGAGCTAAAATGAAGTGGCAATACTGAACTAACTTAAGTGAAGATATGCAGAGAAGCTAATGCAGTTAGAAGCAGATCTTTCTGCTGTACAGTCTCACCAAGCATATGAAAACCAAGACTGATCTAAGAAAGAATCAATACAATGTTATTTTAGTAATGAAAAAGTGACTCGCTGGCGGTACCAGCAAGTTCTGTGACTATTGTTTATTTTTAAAGAGAAAAACAATCAGCAGCGTTAAAATGAGGATCTAAAGTACTATATTGTGTACATAAGCTACTTGTAAAGTATTGGATTGAAATAAAATATAATACTGTATATAATTAAATTATTTATCTGTCGTCATTGGAAGCCTATGTTTGGAAATAAGTGGTATAAAAAAGTAAATTTAAAAAAACTAAACCCATCTACTAAGCAAGCATGCTCATACTTTTATGAGTTGTATGAGTCAAGTGACCATTATTAAATTTTGATGCATTTAATACATAAAAATTCGCTTGACCCTTTCAGACTTCGCAGGGAAATATTCTAAAAAGGTGAAAATGTGTATTTATCCCTCACAAATCAACAGTGTTTTGTACAAAGTCGCGTTGAAAAACACTAAAACTATGTTTATTAT
This sequence comes from Apeira syringaria, assembly GCA_934044485.1. Classification (NCBI taxonomy): domain Eukaryota; kingdom Metazoa; phylum Arthropoda; class Insecta; order Lepidoptera; family Geometridae; genus Apeira; species Apeira syringaria. Next base: position 16,153,332 of record OW203658.1, read on the forward strand.
TTTTGATAACCATGGTTACTTTCTGGCGAATAATTCACCTTTTTGCTACACCATAATCAGAAAAGAGACAGAGGAATGTTTAGGCCATGAAGACAGACGACAGAGGCCTCTAAAGATATCTATTTCTACAGAGTGATAGCTGTATAAATGTATTATGAGTCAAGTAAATAGTCACAGTAATATTATACAAAGATTTATTCATAAAAAATGCAAACACAACCTCTTGCGCATTACTTAAAACTAAAGCTTAGTATGGTCTATAGTTTTCACCCGGAAGACTAGAGGCGGGCTGCTTCCAACCGGTCCTTGTGGATATCAATGGTAGAGGAACATGTTCAGCAGTGAACTTTGTATTGTTGAAATAATTATGATTACACATTTAGGCAGACGTCGTGCGACGGTTTGCTTTCCATTCACATCGCCTCGTAGGAAAAGAGAATAGATACGATTGGCACTTTTACTGAAAGACACTAAAATCTGAAATGTATGAAAATCGGCGGGTAAGTCCACAGTGACCTTTTTAACTTTTTTTAAAATTCTTGGGAATTCACAATTTACGTGAAAAAGAATGTTGGTTACGATCTAAAACACAAACAATATAATAGCCTAGCTACTTTAAAAATTGCAGAATACCTTCATAAATGAATTTAAATGCTTAAAAAATGTGGTTCCGTTCTCTTTTCTTACGCAACGAATAAACCAAGCTGAGGCTATTTCCCTTCCGGTCGATGGTCTTTTAGGGTACCCGACATGATTGTATAACGTCGAGCAAAACGGAAACGCCTCCAATTGGATGCCAACAATGGTTTACTTCTCGTAGGTACCGATGTAACGCTGGCAGTTAGGGCAGTAGTGGTCCGCGTTCTTCGCGGAGTCCGATGAGTATGGAATGCAGCAGCAGCAGCATCTGCAAGAATACAAAAGCTCATAATGAAATCTAGTGATCAGTCATGTAGGTTTCTGCATTAATGAAATTTTGTTGGCCTTTAGGTTGTGTTTTACAACACTTCACTTTGCAGAGTAAATGCAAATTTGAACCGGCAACTTTGTACGTCAATTGGTTTATTGAGCAATACATATATGGATATGGAACCCTGGGAACATCCCTAGGATATAAATATTCAACTGATCGATGGAATAGGGCCGGATCCGGATGGCCTCAACCAGTCCACGTTGCCAGCCTGGGGTTTTGATTGTGACATATTTGACCAGTTTGAAATCGATGCCTTTATATCTCACCTGTTAAGCTCTGACAATGAGCTCTCAGACCATCCAAAAGGCTTTCGACATAATTTAAAACTTTTATTCTATAAGCTAAAACCAGGGCTGACTTCTTAACGTCCCGTAACGCCGATTGGATAAATAACTCGGCCGTAGTTGGCAGAAATCCATTGGCACCTCTATGGATAGCGCCTAAACTCATTTACGGTTTAACAATCTATGTATCAATGAAAAGATGCAGATCTAATTGTAATTAAACAATCATTATCCACCTGATCAATCTATATGATTGGTAGTGCCGAACCGATCATTACCCGTCTAGCTACTCGTTACATGTCAAAAAGCCCCCTTATAGAGCTTACTTTAGGTATTGATTGTAGGTACTAAACGTCGTACGAAAAGTTTTATACTTACGCTAGGCACCAGAGAGCAGCTGCAATGTGAGTGCGCGATGTATTGGAGTATTTTACGGCAGTCTTGATGGATGCGCGGCAGAAAGGACAAGTGGTCACTGTATTTGCAGGACCCAATAGCACCAGCTGAAAATATCAGGTACCTATAAAGTCATGCTACATGGCGACCAGTCTAACAATGCCTACTTTAGAAGCAAGTAAGTAGGTATATCTTTAATTAAGGTGAAAACCTGAAATTTTTGTTAGACAATTTTCTTACGTAGCTGTAATAAAATTTGAACTAAGACTAATTTTTGTAACTGGCAAAACATTTCTCAAGCCAAGGTCCGAACTATTGAAACGGTTACGGAACCGTTTATTGGAGATGAAAGCTGTGATCTGTGACCGCAAATGATCAACATAATTTAGACACTACAATTGTTGTAACGAATTCAGGGCTCTTATAACACAAAAAATGCCCTGTACAAATTGATTGTTTAAGATCTTTGGCGCTATTAACGGCCATAGTAGGTATGCTGATTTCTTTATTATTTAGGTGCATAGGTACCGGTTTCTGTTCAGGCGTGGGTTGAGGCTGCAGCTGATGATTCATGTTCATGGCTTCCTTCTGCATCTGAAATCAATTCACTTATTGAGGTCGATAAAAAAACAACCACAAGAACGAAATTCTATTTTTGTGATACGAATAGATGTTTACACTTGGGTCTAGGATGCTTATGTAATGTGATTGTCTACCTATAACTCCCACGATACAGGGTATCCTAGTGCGGTATATGTGTGAATGCCTATATGTTTTGTTGATAACTAGAGAGGAACAGGCCATGTTTCAGTAGGTAGCAGTTACATTGGGTGGTGTAGGTATTGGCTAATTACGTATATGTCGCAAATCTAAAAACCCATTTTAATAAAACATTTGTAGATCATTGTGACTTCTGACTCATTTAATGTAAAATGTTGTTACTTTTCCTTATTGCCCATAATTGTTGATTCATTCTTGGCAAATCCATAACGGCCGTAACTTGCCTACTGTAAATACCTATAATCATATGATAAAACTATAATAGCAACGTGTAGCATAGGCACTATTAGTATCTACCTACGTACATACGTGTCAACGCAAAGTAGGTACCTACCAAAAACAATGATAAAAACATTGGTTTTGGTATTTTATTTTTTTGCTGAAATTACCAAATCGCCGACCAAATCGATCGAAGCGAATATTGTGGCAACCCTTCCTATGAATTTGAAGAAGATCTAGGCCTACATCGTAATAAATCTAATAACAGAAACTAAAGTAGGTACTCACGGATAAGCAGCTATCTATATGTATTTAAAAGTGTCCGTAAACGCATTCGATTATACCGTTTAACATGAAGTTAGTAAGAGAAGGCGGTGCGGTGAACTATCACTTTCGTCGGTCCTTGAAAATGTTCCACGTATAAGTACCGTAATAAGTCCATTAAATAGGTTTTTATAAAAAAAAAAATACTAAAGTATTACTATCTGCGCCCCGCGGTGTGTTACCCGCAGTAAAATATGGTGCGTGGTATTGACGATTTTTGTGTCTTCCCGTCATTCCACGGGAACAGTCTACATTTTCGGAATAAAAGTAGCCTATATGTTACTCCAGGGTATAAGCGCATTTAAAATTTCATGAAAATCCTTTCAGCCGTTTTAGCGTGAAAGAATAACAAACATCCATACATAAAAACCTTCACATTTATATAGTATTTTTGCGAACGTTTCATACATATATCACATTACCTACTTGTACTTACATTTATTCGGAAAAATTGCTAGTAGGTAATATGGCTGAAATCGCTTCGTGCACAATCACTCCATATTAAAATTAAAATAGAAATACGAATTACCTGAGTCTGAGAGTAACTTTGTGGGTATAGTGGCAAACCATCCGTCATTATTGGTCCTGTAAAGTAATTTTAATCTCATTATTTAGGTATGATAATTATCTTGACATTATATAGGTACAACATTGAAACCAACATATAAAATATAGGTTTTAATACCTAAGTACCTATATCGCATACACTCTGTACATTAATTATGTAATGCTGACGCCTGACCAGTATTTCACTTGATGTTATGATGATAATTCTACGATACATCAAGCCTGTATGTAAAATATACCTAATTCATCATTTAGAGTTTATTTATATGGTCAAACACACTTAGGGAAAACGTAACGTTTACGAAGTAAGGCATTTTATATTATAGGTACATATATACAACGAGCTCAGTAAATAAGTATATGGATGTCCTATTGCAATACGTTCGTAGATGGAATAGAAAATGAGGATTAAAGTTACGTAGATAGTTAGAGCACAGCTATGGATACTTATACCTACTACCTATTCACAATGCATAGGTGCTTTTGGGCTCGATATAATAGAACCATGATGATATTCTTATTCTCTTGAGTACTCAAGAAGAATGTAGATGGATATAGGTAGGTAGAGGAAGGCCGAAGAAGGTATGAATGGACTGTGTGAAGAATGATATGGTTATGAAAGGTGTGAGCACTGAGTCGACTAATGACAGAAGAGAATGGAAGAGGAAAACATGTTGTGGCGAGCCCACCTAGTGTGAATAAGAACAAGATGATTTCAAATGTCCAAAGTTAGACCAAAGTTGAAACAAAAAAGTACCAAAATATTTTCAAAGGCAACTATTATCAACATATTGTGCTCATAGTACCGACTTCAACAAGTTATTTCACACTTTTGAGTATTGAAGTCTGTTAAATTTTTGGTAAAACTTTTTTCACCCTTTGCTACTTATGGGATCAATAATTGATCCTGTGACACAATAAATCGTGTCAATGTGTCAATGAACACAATGACAATAATTATTGTCATTGTGTTCACCGATTTCTGCACCCGCAACTATATTAATGTCCACGTTTACGTAGATCTTTACAGTTATTGAACTGTAACTCAAAAGCCGCATGACCGATTTTGATGAAATTCAAATGGGACTACACGGACTGCACCAGCTACCAAACATTTTTTAAAAAAATAAGAATTTAAGATCGAATTGAGAACCTCCTCCTTTTTTCAAGTCGGTTAAAAATATATATTTTATTGCTGTGTTTCAATCACATGCGGGGTAATAGCCTAATATACACCCGAGTAACCGTTATTACACACACCGGAAAAAGTACGCAAAAATATTTTAAATTGTGGCGTTTGCACTTTGTATACCTACCGTAATAACCGTAAGCCGTAAATTTAAAGTTGTCTTGGTTCACTGTACCTACTTAAACGAGGCTTGTAACTGAACGATGAGGACGCGCCACAAACCACAAAACAACATTCCATAGATTATTGACGTTAATAAAACTTTTCTAGTTAAATCATAGAACTATTATGTACTACGTACAACTGGAGCGCGCGTTGAGCTGAAAAAACGAGCCGATAGAGATAGTTACCACGGAGTCAGTTTGTCCCACTCTATTAGATGTTCACAGTATGACCATAATTTGAGCAACTAATGCGACATCTGTGGAGTCATTAACCATATGACGTACATAATATCACCATATTAACATACCATAACCACGTATTTTTATTTACTTTTATACAAAAAGATAGGACTAAGTTGACGAAACTAAGATTTAAATGTAAATTAAATAACACATTTCCGTATATGTTGCATTTTTTAATCACATATGACTAAATAAAATAGTTTTATGTAATTTTTGGCGCAGGCTTATTCTGTTGCCTAATGAAGCCATGGATTTCATTCAAATATTCGTAAATCCACACATGAAGTTAACGGATAACAAAGTTTTATAAGATATCTAACTTACAAGAATGCAGAAAGGAAACAACAGAAAAAATTAAAAAAATTTCGCGAACATGATACTTACTTTACTATATTGCATCATTTTGTTGTTGAAATTTTGTTGATGAAAATTTTTAATTTTTCCTGATCATCTCGCTATAAATGATGGTTGCTCACCACTGTATGACTACTAACGTTTATTGGAATTACTTTAGCCACTTTGATTTTTTTCATAATTTCTCTGAAAGCGGAAAAGAAAAAAAAGTCAGCTTGTCGATAAAACTAATAGTAGTAACAGATGCGATACTATGTACTCATGGGTAGAATAATAATTTTTTTTAATGATAAAGTTGAAACACGAATCGAACTAAATCTCGACAAAAATATTGTCACCCTAATCACGCCACTTTTTTGATGTTGTCATAGTAATAAATAAAACCTACCAAATAAATTTACTAGTAGTAGTAATAACCAATTTAGAACTTTTGTTAATATCGGTTTAAAGAACTTTATTGTCTTAAGAAATTACAAAATTTCACTTACAAGACAATTGTGCTTACGGTTCTTTATTTTTTACATAGTTGTCTTAAGGTGATAATTATCAAATTCAAAAGTATGTAAATCCGTACACTCTTTGTTATTCAATTCTAAGACTTACAATATATATTGTTGAAATGAATACTGAAGTGTTTGATAGAATCAGAAGATACTTTCTATGACATAGGATTTAAGGCTAGGTTTATTTTATTGATGTGCCTGAGCCCAGAAATGAAGAAGATAGACTATTATTTATATATTTATTTTAAAAAATACTGTAAATGAACAAACTAAAGCGGAAATAGAACAAAATTAATCAAAAATATCTGGTTTAGTATAAAAATAGAATAATAGGAAGGTATTTGCCTACTTAATAAACTGATAACAATGATAACATGGAAAAGACATGTTTAGTAAGTTTATATCACGAAAGTGACGTATGATACAAGATTCTGTCTTGCAAAAGGGTACCTTCAATATTTCGCTTTATTCGTAAGAAAGCTACTAAAGTTTACCTTATCATATCAAGTGCTAAAAAGGGACACACCGACCCCGTCCTAGCTATCTCTGTCGGCTCGCGGCCCCTGTTCCTTCAAATACAAGTTTTATATTAACGTTGTAAGACCTGTTTTTGTTTGCAGTAATTTTGTACGTGCTCATTCTAGTTGTACGTACCTAGTACATATTATGTTGTACGTACGGCGTACCTAGTACATATTATTTGTATGAGTTAAATACACGCTATGAATAGATATATAGAGAATCAAAAAGTTATCGAGAATATCATGTTACTAAACATTAATAGATCGAACAAAATCACTCAAACCCTGTTCCTATTTAGGTACCTTTACAAAGCTGAGCGCGGTACCTAGGTAGGTAGGTATCCATACTGGTTGGCTACGAGTGAAGGCCAATAACTATCTGTGCTGTGCTGAGTGCTCAGAACAGGAAACTCGCCTGCGTCTGATATCAATAATGTTCCGGCATTCATAGATATAAAATTATATCAAGTGAATACTATGATTACCACTCTTAAAACTTTTACCCTATTTTTGGGTAAATGTGATGTATTAAGAAACGGAGTAAACTGCCAGTGAAAGCAATTAAGGAAAAGATTTTTTATTTCTTTATTTCTTTTTTTTCCTTTATTTCTGCATCCCACTGGTAGAAGATAAATCCGAACTCTCTGAATAGTGAGACAGCACTTCAACTTTCTAATCCGCTGGGCGATATCGGTGACTTTAGTTTTTGTACGGATCTCCTCATTTCTGATTCAATCGCGTAGAGTAACCCCGAGCATAGCCCTCTCCAAAGCTCGTTGTGCGACTCTGAGCCTGCTCAGAATGCCCATAATACTATTAATAGGTACTAATTGATCATATATGTTTTAATAAAATTACTTTAGATGATTTTGGCTCCTATTGCTGGGCATGAAATAATGTGAGCAGGTTATTGGACGCCAATTTTTCCAGTAGGTAGGTACTAACAATCCATCCCGGCAGGGGGAAACATTTGTGATGAGTGTAGATGTTTTTCCCGGGTCTTGGATGTTTGTGTACTGTGAATGTGAGTGTTCTTGCCTCCCGTGATACAGGGAATCCTAGTGCGGGGGTTTAAGAGAGATAAAAAAAAAAAATCTGTCCCTACCACTTGATCTTCAGAAAGTAAGCACGAAGATACAAAGCGATATTGTTTGTGTTACACACGGACACGGTGTGGTGGTACCGGCCCAGAATAGTACCTACTCCCCCATCTCTTCCCGTGGGTGCCGTAAGAGTCGGCTAAGGGACCACGTACCAGGAGGTGGGCAGCAGCACCTTCTGAGGATTGGAAATCATACTGCGCTCGCCAACCCGCCTGCCAAGCGTGGCGAGTATTGGCAAATCCCCCCCTATATGGGGGAGGCTCTGTCCAGCAGTGGACGCACATGGCTGAGAGAAGAACACACGGACACAGAACCCGTTTTTATTGCCAGTTATTTCCTATTTTAGGCTGCCATTTGTATAACAGCATTAATAAACGTGACAAGTGTAGGTAGGTAAGCTAAACGTCAGAAACTGGTTACTGGGGTTTAAGTATGCAAAAACAGAAGAACTTCTTCGACTTCTAATGTAAAAGGGTAAAAATATCTATAATGCTTTACTTCTTCGTATTCTATCAATACATTCTCTCACTCATAGACACACCACAAAACACGCAATTACTACACACACACAATGAAAATATACACAAAGATGAACATATAACCCATTATACACTAATAAAATCATCATACAATATAATATAAATAAATATAATACAATCATACTACTTTATGTGGATACCTAGTTTAATTGTATATAATCTACCGGAAGCGACAGAAAATATTATTATTATACCTAATTTGTTTGGTAGATACACTATAACAAGAAGATACCTACTACGGAACGTATACGCTTTAAGATCACGTAGATACCTAGCTAACACCAGACTGGATAAACAGCTTTAGGCTGTGTTGTTAGTTACTTAGCTTTAGTTGTTAGTTTTACACGAGCTCAATATTGGTTTTGCATATAATGAACCCCTTATATAATAGTATAAAAAAAAATTTTACAAAAAAATGGAACCGACTTCAACACTCAAAAGTATGAAATAACTTTTTCACTCTTTTAGTGACCTTCGTTACTCATGGGATCAATTGTTATCGTGGTGTAGGTATGTTCACCGATGTCTTCACCCGGTACTATAATATCGTGTAGTATAAGCACGCATTTTTCAGCTTTTGTCATGTAACTCAAAAAGTGCTCGTCCGATTTTGATGAAATTTAAATGGGACCACACGGGAAGCAGCAGCTTTCAAAAAAAAAGAACGATCGAAATCAGTTTACCCAGTCGGAACTTATGCGGTATAATATCGTGTAGGTATAAGCACGAATTTTTCAGTTTTTGACTTGTAACTCAAAAAGTGCTCGTCTGATTTTGATGAAATTTAAATGGGACCACACGGGAAGCACCAGCTTTTAAATAAAAAAAAGAACGATCTTAATTGGTTCACCCAGTCGGAAGTTATGCGGTAATAAACACAAATAAAAAATAAATAAAAAAAAACATACGGGTCGAATTGAGAACCTCCTCCTTTTTTTGAAGTCGGTTGAAAAACACACTCTCTCGCCGCTTGATAGCCGAACTATAATGTAGAATTAAAATATTGCATTGTCATCAGTCCTTAATACGTGTGCAAAGCTTCAAATTAAGGCTTGACCATTTACTATGTAGACTACTCAGATAAATGAACCAACTGGCTACTCAAAGGTAGATTATTTCGAGTCTTTTTAGCTTATTTTGTTGAAAGTCTTACATGTCTAATAAACGTAAAAAATACTACTCATGTTCGTGAAGGTAATTCTGACTGAAAAAAAATGTGATTACATTTTGCTGATTTATAAATTAAAAATGTTTGAGTCTCCATATTTTTCCCGTTCTGTAACGACAAATGCGCTTGAACTCATGTCTTACATCAGAAGACGGGAAATTAAAAAGTTTAATGTGTTATTATACAAATGAATAGGTATGTAATAAATTAATTTTTTTTAGCCCGCAGGTGATAAGATGACTTACAAATAAGTATGTAAAATACATATTAGTATTGTTTTAAATCATCATGTATCGTCTGTATTGTAAGCATACCTACTCGATATGATTAATTTATTTACTTTCTTTTATAACTTCTTTCTTTTTTCATTTATAATATACATATTATTACGGCCATTCTATATGATGTATTGTGAGCAACGGAAGAGACTGAGTTCCACAACACGGGATTTATACTAGTGTGGAATACAGAGCACATGGCAATGTATTACTCGTATGTTATTAAGTCAGGAAAGAAATAAACTATTACTAAACTTGTATATTGACACCCTTAAAGTTTTCTCAAAACCAACATATGGTAGGGTGTACGCAACTATTAAATTTCAAGGTCAAAGGTCACAAAAATCGTTAAATCAATACGCATCATGATTTGTGCCGACTGCTGTAAACACCCGCGGGCCTCTATGATATCATCGGCACCATCTGAATCAGCACTGTTCAGCCATTCGAAGTTCTAGATGAAAAATCATATTTAAAGATTCCGTTACAATATAGCCGAATCAAATAGAAACGTGTCAAAATTGGAACTTAAAATGTAAGTAGATGTACTTTCAGTACAAAATGAAACAAGAAAAATTTTCTTCAACTATGTTTATTCAACAATACCACTTACTATACTTTAAAGTACATAGGTAATGGTTGGGTACCTAGCTCACTACCAACTGTAGGTTCGTAGTTACGCCAGCTAACGTGTAAGTGCATCAATATACTAGCTAGAAGTCTTACTCAAGAATTTTGAATTCAAATTGATGGCTCTTGGCAATACGGTTACAATTAATTTAATAGGAGTTTATTATTCAATTCAAGGCCAAATTGTCTAAAACGAGGTCCAGGCGCCATGCGGTTAAGTGTGTTGCGTAACTTGTCTGGCATGCCCGAGCACATGTTTATAGTTATTGCTAGTTCAATCAAACTCACTAAAATAATAATATTCTTATACAGTTTGTTATAAAGCTCAAATGGGTACAAATCACCGATGAATGTGTGAATAAAGTATGTTTATTTATTAACCGACTTCAAAAAAGGAGGTTACTCAATTGGACCGTATATATAGCTATGTAAATATATTTTTTATGTGTTCGCGAATAATTTTGTCGTTCATGAACCGATTTTGATGGTTCTTTTTTTGTTTGATAGTGAGTTTGAGTATTTTTCCAAGGTGGTCCCATTTAAGTTTTATCAAGATCGGTCAAGCGTTTTTTGAGGTACACTCCAATAACTGAAAATTGTTACGTCTATCTGGATGACTTCCTTATAGAGGGTGAGTGACAGTTGATCCCGTGAGTAGCAAAGATTACTGAAACGGTTGACAAAATTTTTTTACCAAAAAATGGAACCGACGTCAACACTCAAAAGTGTAAAATAACTTATTGAAGTCGGTACCATGATAGTACAAAAGTAACTATTTATTATCAAAATATTGTGAGGATGGTATCGAATTCGACAAGTTATTTTACACTTTTGAGTGTTCAAGTCGGTTCCATTTTTAACCGACTTCAAAAATAGAAGAGGTTCTCAATTCGACCGTATCATGTGGTTTTTTTCTTTTTTTTTGGCTTGTTTTGTTGTCTTTGTTGTATTTTTTGTGTTTGTTACCGCATAACTTCCGACTGGGTGAACCGATTTTAATCGTTCTTTTTTTATTTGAAAGCTGGTGCTTCCCGTGTATTTAATTTTCAAAATCGAACAAGCGGTTTTTAATTACACTCCAATAACTGAAAACTACGTGCTTATACCTAGACGATATTATAGTAGCGGGTGAAGACATCGGTGAACATACCTAATGACAATTGATCCCATGAGTAACAAAGGTCACTAAAAAGAGTAAAAAAAACTTTTACCAAAAAAATTTAAACTGTGGTGATGTTCACGTAAAATAAGACGCCGTGAAGTTTGGTCATTACTAAATCTACCCGTTACCGAATAAAACCAATGAATAAGCAGATAATCGTTTTCAAAATTCGTATGAATTCGAATTAAAATTCTTCTACGCTACTTTACGCTTTAGCGTAGAATAAGAATTTTTGGATTTTAATGAATTTTAGCTAGTTTGAGTGAATAACATAATTACCGCCGTTGTAACAGATAACTTATATTTTATATGCTTGCATCTTATCAGTGTCTTCCATCCTGTTTACTAAAAGTCCATCACTTTTTAAACGATATGACATCCTATATATAACTATAGTTACCGATTTAAACAGAATAATAGAACGGAAATGTAAATTGCCCCGCGTATTTTAAATAGGTATATTGATGTTTTTTAAAAACATACTGGTCGATTTGAGAAACTCCTCCTTTTTTGAAGTCGGTGAAAAATAACAATAATAGTGACTCACGCGTGTATTGTGTAACACTTAGATATTACATATTTTTCTGAGAAAACAATACTTTTTTAAATTGAGAATAGGCAAGCGTTAGGCCACTACCACTATAATCTCACCTGATGTTCAGTGATGATTATAGTATGAGATGGAGCCCGCCTACCTAGAAGATTAATAGTCAATAATAACTAATGCGCTACATTAAATACTCATCTTGTCTTTATCCCAAAATAAAGTACGGTTCAGTAAAACATGTTTTGGTCTTCCACTCCGTTTTATCACTAGTATTTCAACCTTCGATTCCAGAAAATTAACTTTCCTCTCGTCGGTGTTTCATACTATATTCGATACTATTTTAATAAAATTCGTATTACAAACACATCATGTCAGAGCTCCCAATCAAAAACAACACATTATACGAGTAGTTATCTAATGAGATGACAATCCTAGGAATCTTTTGCCTTGCCTTGCGATTGTTGCCTTCCCTCTTCTTATTTAATTAGTTCGAAAAAGCTCTGGTAAAAATAGTGATTTCAAATAAGAAAGAGAATAAGGTATAAGTCTGTATTACGTAGTAATAGTACCTCAGTGGGCTGTATGCATGTAGTGGAGAGATGATGATGACTCGTACAATAGGTACTATTTCTAGATTTCATTTTAAATTAAAGAAAAATACACTTTTCTAATATGTTCCGGTATCAAGTAGACGGCGGCCGGCTGCGTCGCTTTATTCTTTTAATAGACATATATATAAATGAAGAATAGCTCTACACAATAAGATTATAAGCACATACCTATCCAAAATTAACTATGTCATTATAGGATGTTTAATTCTAGGTACAAGGAAGGTACATAACTCTTTGAATGTTGCGGTCGTTCGGTAAAATATGGTCATAAAATTACTCAAATCATTTATTCGAAATTGAAGACCATACAATTTATTATAATTATTTTTAATGGCTTGTCCGTGTAAGCTCAGCTTCTCAATCCAATTTCTTTCGAACAGCTTTGTCATTACAATGTAGATGTATGTTAGGAATACACTCGTATTTTTGTTAATAAGATTAGTTTTTCGTATCCTTTTATATTTGGATTCGCATGTCTTGTGCACCCGCTAGTATCACGCCGTGCTTAACATTCTCTATTACTGTATTTCTTTTCTTCAAAAGTTGAGTATTTTCTATAATAACATCATTGCATAATACGATCCAATCAATGAAATAATAGGCAAGTTTAATATTTTTCAGACGGCTTTAATAAAATATTTTTTAATATTTTGCACAATGGGTATACGCGATACTTACTGAAAATTGACTTTGAGATTATTCCTTAGAGTAATTGTTTTTAAGCCGTAAGTGTTTATTATTTTGGTATATGTCCCCAATAAATGAATATCACATACAGTGACCTAGTGGTCAAGACGTACCTACCTAATTGTGACTGAACGACCAAAAAGGTCATTCAGAAGACACCGGTTCGTGTTCGATTATGTATTTTCGCAGTCCTAGTTAAATAATTGAGTTTGATTTTGAACAAGCAAACTTAGAGGTTTGATAACCATTTATTAAAACTAATCTTTTTATAGTTTTCAGCTTCATCTATATTTTTAGTATCACAAAAAACAACTCTTTGTATTAAACTATAAAACCTATACACTACGTAGTATAACAAAAAGCTACTATCTAGTAATTATTCATAATGAGACGCCGTTTCTAATCCAAATAAAAGACCCAAACTGGCAATACGCAGAGCATGAAAATATCATACATTGATCTGTTGTTGTCTCTCGCTATCGCTCCTGCGTAAAATTACTCAAAAACATATGAAATAAGTAGAGACGTTACATATTACATATTATTACAATAAAGGAATCAATTAAAAATTGGATATCTTGAGTTCGCCTCATAAAGGAACTGTTTTAAAAAAGGCGCAGGCATTAGTACAAATTAAAATAGGTACACTGCATTGGCCACACGATCCTAGTATAACTGAGTTTCATAATTATAACAAATAATGTTTCCTGTACTTGTTGTACAGGAAATGTTTTACGTGAGTACATCTGCTGTATGGAGATGATTTGAAGTTTTTGCAGTAAATAATGAACGTCTGACAAAAATATTTCTTTTGTTCTTTCTTCACTTTTTTCACACCTACACTTGGGTGATAACATTTTTCCTCATATAAATGTTAATTAATTGAGATCAGACGCAATATGTTTCTAGTGCCAGCATGCCGAGAGACGCTATCGCAGCGACAACTGGGACTGTCACTAGCCACGCAAATATTATGTTTCTGCAACAAAAAGAAACATATTATATTCACCATATCCACAATTATATTACTAAAGATTGAACTAGTGGTAATACCATCGCAGTGCTTTTTACTTTGTGGAGAAGTCTGAAAGTATGTAATGTAGCTCTATTAATTTGGGCTACCAGCCATCGACCCACTTTCCTTACGTCGATGCTGATCAATCGATACATATATACATAAATAGTAGATTGTAACACAAGGGAGCAAATAATATTTTTACGGCGAGGGCGCTATTTTGAATCCAGAGCGGAGCGAAGGATTCTTGAGTAGAATCCTGAGCGCAGCGAGGGGTTCAATATACCTCGCCCGAAGAAAAATTCATTTTGCGACCGTGTAATGCACTTTACTTTTCAACCCACTATACAAAAATAAATAAGACACTTTTAAAAAGTGACTAATGAATTAAAATAAAAAAAAGGTACCTCATCATGATCATCATCATCATGTTTGTCATAAGACGTTCACTGCTGGACATATGTCTCCCCCATTGATCCCCACAAGGATGTGTTGGGAGTGGCACGCATCAAACATATAATATGTTTTGTAATTAAAACTGACGTGGTTTTGGCACATTATAAATGTATAAAACATTTATAATTTTTAAGCCCAGTACTGCCTCAGTACTAGGCGAATCGCGACCGCGTCCGCGAGCGCCCCGTATTCTCCTTGAAAAAGACCACCGAATGTGGTTGAAACTATAGTCGGAACCCTCGGACTTATTACGTGAGCAACTCCCGTGTTTTATACATTTATAATTATATATGTTTATACATATATTATATAAGTATATAATATAATACATATTATATTATATACTTAAAGTAATAACTGAAAAAATATATTGATACAAGCCGTGTTATTAAAAACGGTGATTATAGTGATGAAGAGAAGTACTCTGTACATTACGTAACGTATAGAAGGGATGAAAACAATATTGCCGGGAAATGGCGAGACGGTCTCAGTAGCCCGTGCCTCTCTATCTGCACTTTGGTTGGGCCCCAACAGTCCGTTACAATATTCAACAATACAATAAAAATATACTTGATGCAAATGATACAATTTATGAGAGAGAAAAACAGGAATATTGACAAACTATCGACGGGCTCATTTAAAATATAAATATATGACTATATTAAATTATATAAACAGAATTAATAGGTACCACATCCTATATGTATACGATGATAACGCATGTAGGTACATAGATAATATGCATATTAACACATAAACAATACATTTTGCATGTAATATGAACTAGCGCGGTTTCACCCGCGTGGATTACGGTTATCCCGTTAGAGGTAACGGGAGTTGAGCAATTACCCCACCGGAACTATACCTACTTTATCTGGGATAAAAGTAGCCTATGTGGTATACCAGGGCTTAAACTATCTCCGTACCAAATTTAATCGAAATCGGTGTAGCCCTTTGAGCGTGACGAAGTAACGAACATATACACATACACACAAACTTTCGCATTTATAATATTAGTAGGATAGCCTACTAATTAGGTACGATACTTGTTTTAAGAAAAAGAAAATAAATTTATAACCTGATTTGGAAAATGGTGTATTTACCTAGACTCTGAGTATTAAACTGATTTTTAAACCTTTAACCTTATTAAATGTTATCTACAGTAACATTATAAAGAGGAAAGATTTGTAAGTATGTTTGTAACGAATTGGCTCAAAAAGTACTGGACCGATTTTAAAAATTCTTTCACCATTGGAAAGCTACATTTGCCCTAAGTAACATAGACTATATTCAATTTTCTAAAAGTTAGGGATCCTTTAAGTTTTTAATTTTGAAATATTTTACCCGTGCGAAGCCGGAGCGGACCGCTAGTAGTAAAATAAAATATGTAAATAGATGTAAATATTTACCGGAACAAGCTCCAGTCGACGGGTTTGCCCGAGACGTACCCGACGCAGACGACCGAGCCCACCTTGCAGTGCGTCGTGGACACTGGCAACCCTGCCTTGCTGGCCACCAGCACTGTCAGCGCCGCACCCAGCTCAATCGTGAAACCTCTAGACAAATAGTAAAACAAAATTATTTTTCTATAAAAAAATTCTATCGATTAGGTACTAGAGTTTTATTACTGACTTTCATTACCGGGTGCTAAGCAGAATATTACATTTATTTTTTTAAATCGACTATAGTGTATCTGTCTATCTTTATGGAAAGATTATTCGTACCATATACGGAAAAAATGTTTGGATATGAGTTACTCACGTATCAGGTGTTATAGCGGCAAGGTCTTCGCCTACAGTACGAATCACGCGGCGGCCCCACAGCCACAGCCCCAACGCAATCCCAATACCGCCGTATATCAGGATGCTGAGTGGAGTTTCCGCTTTAGCGTGAGCCCCACCTTCAGTGTATATCAGCCACAACGCCACCAATGGACCAATGGCGTTGCTGGAAACGTAAAATAATGATATAGGAATGTACCCATACTACGTGACCCGTTCAGGGGGATTTTCAAAATACCACGTTTGGTCACAAGGACGAGGGGAGGGTTGAGGTTAAATGCACAATTTCTGCCCAAATAAATGGCGAGCAAGTGAATACACCATTTCTACATTATATATTATTTACTTTATTTTACATTATATGTAGGACTCGTTAGGTGACTTGCGACCACAACGCACGAGCTGAGCGAGCATAGCGAGCGGTGCGGAGTGGAGCCGCGGTAGCGGCCGGCGAGTGCCATAACCAAATCGATCCCTGTTCATTATGTATATTATAGTTCGGAGTCTTGGGGTTATTTTCTCTTTTTTGGATAGCAAGATATGAAACTT
This sequence comes from Apeira syringaria, assembly GCA_934044485.1. NCBI lineage: Eukaryota > Metazoa > Arthropoda > Insecta > Lepidoptera > Geometridae > Apeira > Apeira syringaria. The sequence goes on from OW203658.1 coordinate 16,170,375, forward strand.
TTTGGTGGCCGTTATACAATAAACTGGTGTTCTAATTTTGATGCTCACTTACTATTTTTGGTGTTCAAAAGTATTTTAGTAGTAGTAGCAAAGGTCTGAAAAGGGTGAACAAAAAAATGCTACCAAAAAATGGAACCGACTTCAACACTCAAAAGTGTGAAATAACTTGTCGAAGTCGGTACCATGGTAGTTCAAAAGTAACTATTATTAAAATATTGTGAGCATGGTACCGACTTCGACAAGTTATTTCACACTTTTGAGTGTTGAAGTCGGTTCCATTTTTTGGTAACATTTTTTTGTTCACCCTTTTCAGACCTTTGCTAATCAGGGATCAACTGTCATTGTGTATGTTCACCGATTTCCCCACCCCCAACTATAATGTCATCGACCTAGCACTTTTCAGTTATTGGAGTGTACTGTGTATCTTTAAAACCGCTTCACCGATTTTGATGAAATTTAAATGGGACCACGCAGGAAGCACCAGCTTTCAAATAAAAAACATACGGGTCGAATTCAGAATCTCCTCCTTTTTTGAAGTCGGTTAAAAGGAGAACAGATGTCTGTATGTCTTATCATTTCAGACTTACCCATATTGCAATGATCCATCTAAATGTCCCACTCTGTAAAGTACGAATAACTAAATGATATGCTTACCTTACGTCATTCCCCCCGTGAGCAAAGGAGCCAAAGCACGCAGTAAGAACTTGTAGAAACGAGAACAGTTTCAAAGTGTCACCAGGTGGAGTTATCTTCAGCTTTTGCTTCGCAGGGCCACATTCACAGCTGGCACCCCCTGGGAACTCTTCTCGGGAGGGCGCTCTAAGAAGGGGCGCTGCGCTGGAGTTCGGAGTCATGCCTACTGCCCGATTTGTTTCACGCTCTGTACTCCAAGGAGGCTTGTCTACAGCCTGGAAACAACAAGTCAGGAACTACGATCTCATGTAACCTTAACCTTTAGGGTGCTACCAAATATATCGATCCGTGGGAAACTACTTTAATATTATGAGAAAAGTAATATAAATTGCAATTAGATAAATGACACATTTCGGTTAATCTTTTATTTGTCATGGTCTAAAGCTGACAGTAAAACAGTTAATTGGTGCTCAATTTAATCTTTATCAACGTTTTACATTGTTCATCATAAACCAAAAATACGCAGTAAACCTGAAATAGGTTTATCTTGAGTATCAAATCCTCTAAATACTAATTAGTGTTTACAAATAATAAAATAAAATGTACAACTAAAACCTTTAGAATAAGGATAGGTGCCTTCGTTTACGTTATCAACTATAATGTTGGTCTATCAGTCGTATTAATTAATTGTTCATACAATTAAGATAGATGGCGCTAATAACAACATCCCCTCAGATGTTAAAAGAAGGTAGAAATTCGGCGCTAGTGGTATGGTCTGCTATAGCTTTGTTGGACAAAGCGACGGGACGGTATTCTGTAGTCGTGGGCTTAAGTCCCACTAGCAGCTGAATTTTTTCCTTCAAATAATTTGAACGTAAACGTGCAAAGTCTATCCCAAAATGAGTATGACAAAAAAACACAATACCTTATCAGTTTAGTATCACTGTTTGTAATCTTGACACTTCAAAAACTAAAATTTCAAGAGTTTCCACATTGAAAACAAATTTCACACTCGAACAACCGAAGTTATTGTTAACCAATAAACACCATAATTTGGGTGTATTTATTTGTAAATATTGAGAAACTTTTCTCGTTTATTATAATTGCGTAACATTTTTACCTAGAAACGGTTAACTTAAAAACTTACGAATACAAAACGGGACTTTACGACGAACGCACCGTGCTCAAGATCCTGATGAAGGGTTCGAAACAATAGCTGGTAACGACGAAATGCGTAAGTGTTCGCGTTAAACTCGCATAAATTTCATCAAATTGAAAATTATCCTTGGCCTCTTTTATTGACAACCTTATCTATCTATTTTTGACGGTCATTGTACCTCAGTGATCAGGTGATACTGACTTTTGAACTGCGACCCTGGATGCTAATCCCGGATGAGGTAAAATCTTGGATGAGCATTGAGCATACATGTTTGTTCTCGGTTCATAAATGTTTGTGTTATGTGATTGCGTATTTGTCCATACTATATAAACACAGAGAGTCATGCGACACAAGGCATCCTAATGCAGGGGTGTGAGATTGCATGTTTTTGTTTTATAATAGTAAAACCACACTCATACCTTGACCATCCTCGGTGGCGGAGTTTCAAATTCTACAACCGTAAGCGCACGCGCAGCAGCTAACCGATCGAAGTCACTTCGCGCTATGGTATCACAAGATGCCCCCAAGAACCCATTCCCAGAGTCATAGCTCTCTCCCATCCCCGCCAGATGCGATGAATCCAAACTTTTACAGCAGCTCAATGTCTCATCGATGTATTTCAACGTATTGATCTGAGGATCTGCGTCTATCAACTGAAGCCGAGACTTATGCGGTGGGCTTAGGCTTCTCGATAGTATACTGCAGTCATCCATAGTCGCTAGTAAAGCTAGGTTTTTTGCGTGTCTGACGTTTCCAAAAGATTGCTTGTCGGCTTCACTGAGAGTGACCATTTCGGCAGCTTCTTCGATAGCTTCAAGGACTGGGCCCGGACCGTCTTCTGAGAGAAGGGAAGTAGGACGTTGCGGTACACTGCTTTTAGCTGAATGAGTTGGAGTATTCGCTGGAGTCGTTTCTGAAATAATAATTTTAGGTCTTTTTAACCGACTTCAAAAAAAAGGAAGAAGGTTACTCAATTCGACCGTATATATGTATATTGGATAACTTCGTTCGTTTATGAACCGATTCTCAAAAAACTTATTTTGTTTGATAGAATATACTTCCGAAGTGGTCCCATTTAAAGTTCATCAAAATCGGACAAGCGGTTTTTGAGTTACACTCCAATAAATGAAAAGTGCTACTCATACCACGACGACATTAGTGTTGCGGGTGAAGACATCGGTGAACATACACAATGACAATTATTGATCCCGTGAGTAGCAAAGGTCACTAAAAAGGGTGAAAAAAGAAATTTTACTAAAAAATGGAAACGACTTCAACACTCAAAAGTATGAAATAACTTGTCGAAGTCGGTACCATGAGCACAATTATTTTGATAATAGTTACTTGTGCACTATCATGGTACCGACTTCAACAAGTTATTTCATACTTTGCTACTCACAGGATCAATAATTGTCTTGGTAATTTTTTTTACTGTTATAGTTGCACATGATAAATAATTTATCAGAGACGCGAGCCGGTCCATAGGTCTGCTGGTAATTTATTTTTTCATTTGTGTATTGCCTTACCATCGGTGCACCTATGCGATCAACGCACTTACAAATCCACACCTGATTCCATAAAGTTGTATACATAAAAGAATTATTTTCTCCCGATTAAAAAAATAATTAAATTTACGTAATTCATTGCGTTTTATTTCAAATGAACTGAACTTAGACTTTATAGGTAAACATTAATGTGCATCGAAATTAGGTCAATCAGTAGGTACCTATACGACGCGACTAACTCAATGTGCTTGTATTGAGAATTGTCTGAAAATAAGCCCCGCAAACGTTTTAAATAATATTAGAATATTATAAGAAGAAGAATTAGAATTTTTATATAAATATTGTCAAATAATGTTATTGGTAAACTATTCAATTATGGAGGTAAGTGACATCTTCCGACCGAAATCTATACTAATTACAAATATTATAAAGAGGAAAAATTTGACCGTTCAATGCAAACATTGAAAACTACGAAGGATCCAAAACTACTGAACCTATTTGAAAAATAGGTAAATATAATTAATTCACTGTTGGGAAACTTTACTATCCCCGAGAGACATAGATTATATTAGAGATTCTTATAATTTATAATTTTTAAATGTTTAGCCCCGTGCAAAGCCGAGGCGGACTGTTAGTACCTGATAATGGGGTGACAGCGAAGTGCACCCACCCTAATATATTGCGTATTATGTATGAACACAAAAGCGCCTACAAACGCCGAAATAAATTAATTATGAATCCATGCGTACTGCAGCATAAGCGAAAAGCGTGACCTTGTATGATTTAGATTGATCGCAATCAGATTCCCCCTTTTTTCATAATAATCATATTTACCGTTGGATAGTCCAAGCGAGAAGTTGACTGGTGCCGGCGTACCCACAAGCCTCTTCTGGAAGTATGGCACTAGGAACAGCCATACCCCGAGAGCTACCAACGCACCCAAAGACGCTGAACCCACCAGAGCTAGCCACAGCGGGATTTTGTCCATCAACAGCACTAAGTAATGAAAATAAATTCAAACACAAGTAATGAAAACAAATGTGAAATTGTTTTTTATTTAAATTTCAACTTTAATTAGCTTGAAGTTGTGAGGAGCATTGTTCTGCGTTCACCAATCTTAGGTGTGTACCTAGGTACCTATTTGAGTAGGTAGTCCATCCTCTATCGATCCGAGACATTTCCGCAGTTGTTTTACGTGTAGTCGTTGCTCTAAGCCTTACAAGTGCTTTTACAAGAAGGCCTACTTATCTACTGTTAATTACTTCTGCGGGGCTAAAAGGTTCTAATAGTAGTAATAACAATCCCATAGAGATACCAACATTATCTGATAGTGACAATGCGGACATTAACGTTCAAATTGACTTTTAAGTTTATTACGAACCTTTTGTATGGGAATATAGAAATCTTGTTTTTAGACTTTTTCAGGCAATTTTTTAATTTTTTCTCTCCGTAATCCTCGTATTTCAAAGAATATTATAAAAAAAGAATTAGAGAAATCGGTCCAGCTGTCTTCGAGATTTACGCTTAGCAACACATTCAGCGATTCATTTTTATATTATATAGAAGATAGATTGATAGATAGATAGATTTTGAAGCGAAGAGCTCAGAGGGGGGAGCGTCGCCGGTCAAACTGACGAACACTGGTTCGATCGCAAACAACAGCTTGAGCTTCCGGTGAAGGTAACACTGTTATCAAATTCCCAGCATGGTGGTAGGGTACTTTCGAATACCCGCCTGGCTGGCTACCACCCTCAAGTTTAAATAACTGTCACCAAGCATATAGTGCGTTCAGGCAGCAGTCCTTGATAGCCAGTGACCATTCTAGGTCTAGCGTGACAACATCTTCGACCACATCTTCACTGACCATCAAGTGAGATAATGGTCAAACGCTAGATCTATACAGTATAAAAAAAAAGATAGGCTTAGGTTTTCACACCATCTCTTAACATAAAAGTATATTGATATAGTAGAAAAATCTCACATTTTGGGCCATCATGCACAACACTGATTACGTTTACGGCAATGGTGGCTCCGTAGAAAAAAGGCAGTGCATTAAGACCCGCTTTCAAAGGGTTTTTGTTGCACAAGATGAATCGACGCACCACCCAGTATAGAAGTGCTGATACGGAGCCACTCAGGACTGGAGATATAAACCACGACAACACTGAAATAGAAGAATATATTATTTAGCATGCTCGATTTAGACGGCTATTTAGATGAAAGTTCTTTTCTTTTTTGGTAACATTTATGTAATAAGTACCTAAGTACCTAGGGTATTAATTTACGGCTTACGTTGACTTTCGCCGTGGCTCAGCGATTAGTGACATGACTTCTGGGTCTCCAGGTCCCTGGGTTCGAATCCCGGCAAGAGCGAACATTTAAACGATGAGTGTAGGCAGTTGGTCCCGGTCTTGGATGATTGTGTGCTATGGTACGCGCACCCTTTCGGCTATCAATGCTCTCCTGACCGTGAATCCAGGCTGTGATTTGTTTGCGGATGTTAAAGTTACTTTACTAAAAGATAGGAAGTAATTGTAATGTTATATAATTATATGCTTTGAGTATTCTAGGTCTAGCGTGATAACATCTTCGACCACATCGTTACTGACCATCAAGTGAGATAGCGGTCAAACGCTAGATCTATACAGAATAAAACAGTAAAACATAAAATTGTAATTGGTGTGTCACCGTTTTTATTAAAGTAAATAATTAAATCATTGTATGTCCTTTCCTCCTACGACACAGGGAATACTAATGGTAACTGACGTCCCAAGTGTGTGAATAAAATAACGAATTTTTGGTGGTTATATTTATAAGATCTAAGGTAATAACTGAGAATTTCCGCGAAACGGAAGGAACGTAACACATAAATAGATAGGTCTACTTATTCTATTTTTAACCGACTTCAAAGAAAGAAGGAGGTTCTCAATTCGTCTGTATTTTTTATGTTTGTTACCTAGGTGGACCGATTTTAATGATTCTTTTTACTTGAAAGCTGGTACTTCCCCTGTGGTCCCATTTAAATTTCATCTAAATCAGTCAAGCGTTTTTTGAGTTTCACTCCAATAACTGAAAAGTGTTACGTCTATCCGGATGACTTCCTTATTGAGGGTGAAGTAATCGGTGCACATACACAATGACCGTGAGTAGCAAAGGTCACAGAAAATGGAAAAAAAAAATGGACCCGACTTCTACACTCAAAAGTGTGAAATAACTTATCGAATTCGGTACCATGCGCACAATATTTTGATAATAGTTACTTTTGAACTATCATGGTACCGATTTCAACAAGTTATTTCATGACGTTTTCAACACTTTTGAGTGTTGAAGTCGGTTCCATGTTTTGGTAAAATTTTTATTCGACAAAATGTCTATAATATTGAATTTGATGACTTCAAATCGGCAAATGATGTTAGCTAAGTTCGCTTAGATGTAACATTTGCATGAAACTGTTAATATAATTTCTTTTCTAAATAGCTTCTTATGCTAGTGACAACATCTTTAGCTATTGGATTAGAGTATACGTGCCCAAAGGCCCAAATGCTTTAAATTTAAATTAAGTCGTTCATTCATCAATTGCGGCATTGTCTTGAATGGGTACTCTAGTGATGAACGGACAAATATATCTCACCAATGGCGCCAAGTGTTGACCAACGTACTCCGATAGGTCCTTTAGCAGTAAGCGTGAAGCCGACCGTAGCTCCCACGATGGAGTGAGTCCCGGAGACAGGCAGGCCAAAAGCCGTGGCGACCATCAGCCACGTAGCCCCAGCGATCAGCGCTGAGAGGCATCCGCATGCCAAGAGCTTCTCACCGCCGTTCTCATACAGAGACACGTCTAGTATCCCCTTCCGCATTGTATCTGACACCTTGTAGCCTAGAATCATCATGGTTAATATATGTATTGTACTTTAATGATTATTTAGACCTTAAGATTACTACTGGAAAGCAAGAGTTAGCTCTTGGCGAAAATTTGGCATAGGCTCGCCGCTTATTTAGGCGATTAACACACGTGTGATCTATCGACACAGTTAGATTAAACAATGATGTTTGTGTGATGGCGAATGTGCATTGAAATATACAATTTAATTCCACCATCTCCATTCTATCATAGGTCAACCGGACGTACGGCTATGCGCCACCGCTTCATCGTAGATATTCCACTTTATTAACGCGAATTGCCAGGAAGTGGAACTCACAGCCTGAGTCTGTGTTTCCCGATAGGTACAACCCCGGAGTCTTCAAGTCCCGAGTGAATAGGTGCCTTCTATGTATGCGTGCAACATCTAAGACCGCGTTCTCGCTTAACATCAGGTAAGACAACGGTCAAACGTAAGCATTTTAAACAACACGTATAATGCGCAAAATTCACTGCCTGAAATGCTGCGGCGAGTTGTTGTGAGAAAAGTGAGTACCGATATAGATCTAGTGGATGAATTATACTCTTAATCATTTCGTAAATACATAAAATATGAATACTCACCAATTAGAACGGAGCCGGTTATTTCAAAAACGGATGCAAGGATGCAGGCTTGCGTGAGAGTGAGCACCTTAGCACCGACGCTAGTGCCGAACGTGTTAGCCACATCATTGGCACCAATCCCAAACGCCAAGATGAAAGCCACGACAAACCCACTTACCACCACCCACAGCAACTCGCTGTCGTAAGGTTCCATCATAGAAAGCTTCTTGTAATTCTCTTCTATAACGTCATATCATTTGTTATTTCCCTTCAAATCTCTATAGCACCTTGCCACATTTTCTATATAAACTTTTCAATTGCAAGCTTCGCTTATAATGCCTTTAGCAGTTTCATTTATAACAACCCTTATTCTAAAAACGATCGGAGATCGTATACCAACTTAATAATATATATAATCTACGTAGAAAAATAAATTGTCGAAGTTGAAATACTTATTAACAAATTAGGTACGGTAATCACAATTCCAAAAGCCAAAGTAAATGACCTTTCTTTTAAGAAATCGTTGGCGTTATACTTAGTATGAAATTAAAGTTGGTATGTTTATGTGCGTCACAAGACTGCGTCTATAAGTGATATTTCGAGAAAGCTGCGATATCTTGCGAATTTTGGCTTCATCATTTCTGTAAATAAATAAAAAGAGACCTAGTTAATATTCAGATCAGGTTCGACTGAAATGTACCTAAATTATCAATTTTATGAGTTGAGTATTATATACAGGATACTTTCCGAGAAAGATCTTTAAAGGATTTGGCTAAACTTAACTGTGTTACTGATTTATGTGCTTAGAACTAAATTGTATAGGTACTATAGTTATTCCCGCTTCCAGACAGCTGAGTCCACATGGCCTAACAATATCGATTCGCCGCCATTTGGCAAGTTTCGCGCTAAACTTACCATTCAAGTAAAAGAAAAATTGTCTTCCGTGTGATTTCTAACATGATCCCAGCGCGTATCTAATAATAATATTATTATTGCATCACAAACTATAAAAAGCCCAGATCTAGTTCGCAACTAATTAACGCACGTGTCACCTTGTTACATTTCTGAGAAACATTGAAAAAATGTTGTTTGCTTAAATGTATTACGTCATATGAAATAATTTAAAAGTACTCACTTTAATTAAATTTAGGATTTTATGGTCCTGAAAAACTGTGCGTTGAGAGAGCGATATGCCGCTTGAAATTCTCAGCTATACACTGGACGACCGAGGGTCACGACTCACGCCGGCCTCACACTGAATGGAGCATGCGCGTTCCAAGGGCACCAGCCGCCCTACTATGTACAGCAACCCTCTAAAATAAGCCGAGCTAGAATGAAAGAAATAAATTTGAAAGGCTCTTTTATAGGCCACAGCTTAAGTGTTAGTTCCTTGGTGTATTATCAAATCATATATGACTTAAATAGGATTACTAGTATCGGGCTAGGTATTACGTAAGATCTTGGGTACGTATACCTATACTTTCCTACCAATGCAGAAGAAAACTTTATTATGTACATATTTATGAAGGTATATACCTACAATTAAGTATTTGCAAGCTCCGAGAAAGGGCTGAATCCTATGGGTCGGCATGTATTTAGGCAGATATGAAAACATTTCATTGAAGTATATATAACTATCTCCGTTACTAGATACTTTATTTTAGCATATCTAAAGCATGCTTCTGACCAGAACACTAGTACCTTATAGGTAACTATTATTTAGTCAGCGCCTGCATGACCGGCGAATCCAGTCCGTAGGTCAGAAACAGAATAAATAACAATTAGAAGAGTGCTTTGAATGAGATTAAAGCAACATGTTTTCATGATATACCTAGGTAGTATGTTGTAGAAAACAAAAATTTACTGCCATTCCAGTACCTACGTGTGCAATACAAAGTATCGAGGTAAATCAATGATATTATATGTTTATATGAGTAAAATAGATATAATAAATAATATAAAATATATAAGTTTATATAGAAAAACATCATTGAGGTAAATAGGTAATTTTCCGTTTGTACGTACTACACGTTTTTGTCCGTGTACGTCATCACATAATTTAATTTTCGATAATAAGTATAACGACAATTATTCATAATAGCGCCTTGGTTTCATTTACGATAACTTGTTTCCAATAATTAATAGGGTTTAATGGGTTGAAGTATGAAATTGTCGATGTAAAGTAATAGATATCGGATATTTTTCGGGGAGTCCGCTCTGGAGTTAGGTACATTATTTAATTCCTCCATTTGCATTCCATCTGAGAATGACGGACGGCAATGCGACACCCATACATGGTAGACGTTCAAACTTGTCGCACGAAAGTTTTGCTTCAACATTCATAGTGCTTAAGTACAGCTAATGAGTGGAATTCATTGCCTAAATCTGTGTTTCCGCATAAATACAATCTGAGTATCTTCAAGTCACGAGTGAATAGGTATCTTCTAGGCAGGCGCGCTACACTACCTGGAGTGGTGTTGTTCTATAAGAAGGGTGACAAAACATTGCTCAAGAACTACAGACCCATTTCGCTTCTGAGCCATGTTTACAAGCTGTTTTCAAGAGTCATCGCGAATCGTCTCGAACGTAGGCTTGATGACTTCCAGCCTCCCGAACAAGCCGGTTTCCGAAAAGGCTACAGCACCATAGACCACATCCATACGCTGCGGCAAGTTATACAGAAGACCGAAGAGTATAACTTGCCCTTATGTTTAGCGTTTGTGGACTATGAGAAAGCCTTTGATTCGATCGAGACGTGGGCGGTGCTTGGGTCTCTCCAGCGCTGCCGTATTGACCATTGGCACAAAGTTTGTAAAATAACGTAATGGACAAGATGAAAATTTGTCAAATGTCCATAATGCGCCCGCCCCAGTATCAATCGGGAACTCGATTCTCAAAGTTGTTGATCATTACGTCTACCTACTAAGGACATACAGTCCAATTAGGTAAGTCCAACTTTGAGAAAGAGGCCAATCGTTGAATCCAACTCGACAGGGCAGCGTTCGGGAAGCTCCGAGACGTCTTCTCGTCCAAAATACCGCAATGCCTCAAAACGAAGGTCTTCGAACAGTGCGTTTTACCAGTGATGACTTGCGGAACTGAAACGTGGTCCCTGGGCCTTCTGAGTGGAGTTTCAGAGTCGCACAACGAGCTATGGAGAGGTCTATGCTCGGGGCTTCTCTGCGCGATCGAATCAGAAATGAGGAGATCCGTAGAAGGAGGAATGTCACCGATATAGCCCAGTGGATTAGCAAGTTGAAGTGACAGTGGGTAGGGCACATAGCTCAAAGAACTGGTGTGGCTGTGGGGTCTAAAAGTTATCTAATGGAGACCACAGACTGGCAAGCACAGCATAAGACGACCACAGACCAGGTGGTCAGAAGACTTGACTAAGATCGCAGGCAAGGGCCAGCCCTTGCCTGCGATCGCGTGCCGCTTCCAACGGTCCTTGTGGGAATCAATGGGGGAGGCATATGTCCAGCAGATGACGTCCTATGGCTGAGATGATGATGATGATGAATTGGGGGTAGAAAAGTAATATTGAACTTATAAAGTAACAAATATAGTGAAAACTTAAAATTGGGAACTGTTTGTTCTCATTTTTTAAATATCATTTTTGAATATATGTATAAAGCTTGTTTGTTTGGTTGAACGCGCTAATCTCATGAATTAGTACATGAAATTGAATAATTCTTTTGCGTTTTTAATGTTGGATAGTTCATATCTTTGGCTCGCTAGATAAATACACGTGTAATTCGAAGCCAAAGCAAAGATGAAATACTGTCAAATCACAAACAAGTGTCAAGGTATCATATTCAGTAGTCGCAACGGGCCTCATGAAATATGTCAATCGATTGTCAAATATGGTGAACTGTCAGTTATGTTTTGATTTTAAATTTTCTTACAAATTACAAAATTGTTTTTACTAGTTTCTACCTCACCTTCTGACTAATAAATTTTACTTTACACATAATGCGACTTGGAGATAAAAAACAATATGTTCTTTAGAAACGCCTGGTCTGCCGCAGAATTAACAAATAGTTGGTAAGGCTACATGTAAGAGATTAACAAAAACATTTTTTTGGGTAATAAAGGTGTGTTTTATTAATTTTTTAGCAAGCCATTCCTCTTGCTTAATATTCGAGGACCAGTGGGAAATGTGTCCTACCAACTACGGAGCTCACTTCACAATTCGCGACGCAGCGCACGGCCACCAAGACTCCAGGCAGAACCTTTAGAAAATATTCACGTAGAAACTGGACCTCTACACGCAGGAAAATTGATTAGACCACTCTTCTTTACACTAGGAGTGAGTATTAGAAACGACATGGCAATATCCATATTGTGTTGTGAAATCTTATTTTTAAAATGATGAATGTGATGTGATGAAATCTGCTTATGTTTAATTAATAATCATCTTTGTTTTCATTACTTTCACTGCTATCTTACTTAATGGTCAGAAACGTTGTGGTCAGAAGTAAAATGCTACACCTGGAAAGATAACTTGCCCCCATAGACAGCTGCCTGAATAAACTAAGTGCTTGATTATAGGTTCCGAAATGTGAAAGTGGTAGCTAGCCATACATACACTAGGAAATGATCTACCTCTTAATGTTACATAATATACAAAATAGTTGTCTAATGGGAATCAAGCTTTCCTTCCAGTCTGAAATAATCGAAAGTATTTGAAGTCTCTCTTAAAGTTTTTATTTCTAAGATTTCAGTGGCAAGTGTAACTGGCTGTGCAATCTGGGAGTATGAAAACTTGCGCACTCATGCCTACAACCTGTTCCGAAAACCCAGTTCATGGCTGGGGCACCATCAGAAGAAGGTTATGACAGCTCCCTTTGTAAGACTCTGTTACTCTTTTAAAATGTAGTTTTAAATGTTATTTTATCAAGGATAACATCTTTTATACATTTAGTAAATTCTACTTAATGTGTCATTTAAAAATGATTTATAATATTAATTCAATTGATGCAAAAGCACAATATGTTTATTGAATAACATTGCACTCATTTTTTGATTATGCTATTAGTTATAGTGAAATAAGTTACAATAGGATCACATTCTAAAATACATGGAATAGCAATTTTTGTGGTAATTAGGCCATTGGAACAGCAAATTTTTAAAGTCAGTAGAAGGAAACATTTACTCTGAATTTTCCAGCGGATACGTTTAAACTGACAGTGTGTGTACTGATTATGAAACCTCACAACATTGATTTAATTATTTTATTTGTATTCAATTCAAGTCTTATGTCTTAATATATACTTTGTTATATTAAGACTGTTCCAACTGTATCCATAGTTGTTGCTACCTCTTATTATAATAACAATAAAGCTGTATTTTCCACTTAACTATTCAATTCAGTTATGTGTTGTGTCCCTTATTTGGTAAAAACCTTCCATCCTTTTCCATCTTTCCATATCCTTGGATGTGAGCCACTACTTACTACCTCTTTTAAAATGTAGAAAAGCAGCTGAACTTATGTTTTTGCATAATATCAACAAACTCAATTAACTCCTCTTTTACTCTCAGAAGCTAAATTGTATATACCTGGAGTTGCAAATTACTGACAAATATCATTCATTCATTGTTAATGTGTTGTTTATGAGACAAAATAATTTAAAGATTTGTAGTAATTAATGTTTATACAATATGTATAACATTAAGTAATTTACTTACCTTTACTTTGACCAGGTTGCATTGGTTGTGGTTATTGACAATGTTAATTTATTTCTATGTGTAGAGATATCCTCTTAGAATCATGATTATCAAACTAAAGGACACAACTTCAACTGTCAGTGAAAATGGCTTGAGGCTTTTTCAAATGACTATGATCATATGTTTTATGTTAAAAATATATGCAAGCATGCTATCTAGCCTGCTGTTAGCTGCCACAACATTTCTATTTACACTCTCAGCATCACATACTGTAGTGTACACTAATTCGCCCATTGTGCACATTCTGTATACTTACAAAATCTTTTCTTTCAATCTTTTTCAGAAATCTGATCCTGGCCCTCTGAAGAAATGGTGGAATTCATTGAACAACAATGAGAAATTATTTTATCCGATCCTAGCTGCAAATGTGCTAGTGTTTGGCATGTGGCGCGTCCGATCGCTGCAGCCGTTCATGGTCAAATATTTCTGCTCCAATCCTTCAGGAAGTATGTTTCATTATCATCGTAATTGACTGGACATTGCATTTTATGTATCAATATATGTGATGTTTTTTTTGCAGTGTCCATTATACAACTGTATTTAGCAAGATATACTACAAACATAGCATAAAAAATATATAACCGATAACATTAGATAACTAACATAGCAGTGTTAAGACCACCCAGTGCATGATGTCCTAGTTCTGAGACAGCCCAATGGCTTAACATGAACTATGAACTAAACACTTACAACAATTACATTACCTTACTATTTTATGTTGTTTGATATAGCTGTTATTTTAGTCAGCTACTCTTGAAACTTAAACAAAGAGTAACTTAAGATAGGTGATGCTGATGAAGTAGGATCTAATCAGTGCTAATCACATGTAAAGGCATTTTTATTTATTGCTGTTTGATTGGTTTGTTTTAGTATATGTAACTATAGTCCCTTTTACAAACGTAAAGTTATTTTTACAGCAAGTTGTAGAAGCCAAGTCTGTATGAAAAAAGTCTTGATACATTTGTGTATATATAGAAAATGGTAGAATATCTAATATGTAAGCCTAAGACTGCCTAAAAGTCATTTAACTTCTTGCTAGCTTGAAAAGAACAATAATGATAAAACATAGATGACAATTATTAAAATGCAAGGCAATGTGACCTTTCTTCTATTTAGTGGCTACACTACAAATACAAATTTCATTATTCACGGAAAAATTAAAATAACACTATTAGCTAAACTCACTTAATAGACCAGGGTAGAAGCATTTCAAAATAATAAAAAGTAAAAGAAAAAAATAGTAGGATGAAACCCATTAGAAAGGGAGGAGAATATTTTAAAAATGACAGGAAAAATAATTTACGGGCGATCTGAGGTCGGGAAGGGGATGGGGGTGAGTTTTTAAGGGTAAAAAACGGATTTTCTCGATTTCCGGCAAAACTAAAAGTTCTATGGAAAAAAGTCAGATGGCAAAGTTGTAGGTAATAAAAAGATCTAAAACTTTTGTATATACACTTTTTTCACATAACCTCAAAATTTATGTGAAAAATTCAAAAACCAAATTTTTAGTTTTTTATTTTTATTAAAAATAATTTTTTAAAGTAGAGATTTCAACGAACAGAAAACATACCAACTTTTTGAAAAAAGCTGATATTTTGACGGGTGAATTTTCGATTATTAATTCAAAATAAAGTGAAAAAATAAATATTTTTAATCAAATAAATTACAGCGTATTTGGGACATAAAAAGGTAAGTTTTCACCAAATTTCGTAAAAAAAAATAATATTTTTAATATAGATAAAAATAAAAAACTAAAAACTTGGTTTTTTGAATTTTTCACATAAATTTTGAGGTTATGTGAAAAAAGTGTATATACAAAAGTTTTAGATCTTTTTATTACCTACAACTTTGCCATCTGACTTGTTTCCATAGAACTTTTAGTTTTGCCGGAAATCGAGAAAAACCGTTTTTTACCCTTAAAAACTCACCCCCATCCCCTTCCCGACCTCAGATCGCCCGTAAATTATTTTTCCTTTCATTTTTATAATATTCTCCTCCTTTTCTAATGGGTTTTATCCTATTATTTTTTTTTGTTTTTAAAAATTATCGACCCTAGTCTGTATTCATTGAAACGTGTCTATATTATAGGGACATGAATATGAAATATGAATCACATAAGAAAATCGAATCAGATTAATATTGTCTAAGATCCCAAGTAGATCAACATTCACCAATTTGATAACCAGATGGAAATTATATTTTAACAAATAAAATTTCTTTGTGAACCTGTACCAATAAGGCTGCCGTAAAAATGTTCATGGCTATGATTAATTAAAATTATAAACATTTTTTTTTCATATTTGATTGTCATGGTTGCCAAAGGACTCATAGTCTAATCGAAAATATACAATATTCGCTTTATGCACTTGATGAACTTTACCTTTTTCTGATCCCTATTACCTGGTAGCTATGTGGAAAATTGATATTAGTAAATGCGCTCATCATACGTTGCTCATTTCGCCAATATTCATTGCGGTAAGCAAATGCTTACCACAATAAATGTATATTAAAATGTAGGTAATTGTATAGCGAGTAGTGTAGTATGGGGTTGCTCGTGAAAATCTGTTCATAGATAAGGATAGCCAGGCTTCGAAGTTTGAAAAAATTGGGGCATGTAAATATGAGACAGAGAAGCGTTGCTCGTACTGTTTCATGCGATAAAAGAGGACGTGGCATAGCAGCGGGGCACGGGTGGCGGGCGCCAGCCGTTACGTGCTGGGGCTCGCGCCCGCCGCCTGGCACAATCATAACTGCCATCAGATGAAGACCTGCAAATGAGTTTAAAACTGGTCGGAGAGTAATTTACCACACGGTTCGGTTCGTAGATTACAATTATAGAAGAAACTCGCAATAGTTTTTAGCTCGAAAGAGCTATGTCTAATCGACTACGGTATAAGTTCCCCATTGGCGATGACTTTTTTTTAATGATTATAAGCTTGCGTTTGACTGATGTTAAACGATGACGCGGTCTAAGGTGGAGCACGCAAACTTAGAAGGAACCTATTCACTCGCGACTTGAAGACTCCGACTTATTGTCGGCCATATTGTGGCAACCTAAAACGTACAAAACATACACAAAATACCTGGCTAACTGTGTAATATGTGAACCGTAACATCCTTACAACTTGATATCAGAGAAAAGTAAACTGTTGTAAAATTATTGGAAATAGCTGTTTTTGTTAATGTCGCTTAGCGCTTTTAGAGATTTTTATTTACATGTAACGTACCGTTAGAATAAGTGAGTTAGAGAAGTCTAAGGGGATTGGAAAAATTGAATCTGCCTTAGTTATTTTTAACCGACTTCAAAAAAAGAAGGAGGTTACTAAATTCGACCGTATATGTTTTTTTATGTGTGTTCGCGGATAACTTCGTCGTTTATGAACCGATTTTAATAATTTTTGTTAGATAGAGTATACTTCCGTGGTGGCCCTATTAAAATTTCACCAAAATCGGACCAGCGGTGTTTGAGTTATAGTCCAATAACTGAAAAGTGCTACGCATATCTCGACGATATTACTGTCGCGGTTGAAGACATCGGACATCGGAGTTTAGTTCAGTTGAATAAGCGAATCACTACCAATGACGATCCCGTGAGTAGCAAAGGTCACTGAAAAAAGTGAAAAAAATTGTTTAACAAAAAATAGAACCGACTTCAACTCTCAAAAGTGTGAAATAACTTGTCGAAGTCGGTACCATGAGCACAATATTGTGATGATATGTATTTTCTTTTGTGAACTATCATGGTACCGACTTATTAACACAAGTCTTTTTATGAAGTCGGTTCTATTTTTTAATTTTTTTTTTATTTCAATTCCTTTGGCGCGTGGACCGACCTACCTACAAAACCGCATACCTATTTAACTTTTTTTATATTTTTTGTTGCAGGTGCACAATGTTTACCTATGGTTTTGTCAACATTCAGCCATCATTCTCCAATGCATCTCGCTGCCAATATGTACGTACTGTACAGCTTCATGCCAGGTTGGTAGTGATACCATAATTCTAAAACTACAAGAAGTCTTATATCTAAAAGCCGCATAATTTTTCGTGGCATACTTGCTACTGTCATATTCTTCCTGGCGGGACATGATGGAATAATACTTTATAATAATAAAAAGGCGCTCAAACAATATTAGGCTCCCGATATTGAGTATTGGTCGTCAAACTATAGTGGCATTAAACTCCACCATGGACTTGATCTCTGCTTACATACTATCCTTTTCTAATCTACAGTTTGGTGGTAGGATACTTTTAAAATCTCGCCTGGCTAGCTGCATTGCACAAGTTGAAATACTGTCTCCACTCACTGTTTAGGATTCTATCATTGATAGCCAGTCAACATTCCAGGTCAAATTGACTAATGCTGTTACACTTTAGGCCACATAGTCACTGACCATCAAGTTCGAGTGCCTGATCACAGTGTCATATAATAAAGTAGTGTATTTATAAATATTAATAATAATTAACAAGTCAAATTAAAGACAAAACCAATTAGGTGTAAATTTATAAACCGGTATGTAAGGTTGGTCTTGGTCACTTTTGGACCTGGAAAAAATAAAACTCCCGTGGGAAAGGTACCTCAGGTAAAGAAAAAACCGTTGTCCACACTGGTGAAATCAGGGGTCTGATAGTCACTAATAATTGAATGCCTATTCATTCAAATACCTTAGATTGTGTATATACATGTTATTCACTGGTCTGTTGGAGCACGCTATGAATCCAATTGAATTTGGCCTCATTGTCTTAGTGATAAGCTGTGCATAATGTTATTTTTTTTATTTATTTATTAAACTAACAGCATGGCCAAAGCGCTAATTACCTTAGATAATAGGTTAAGAACAATTTCAAATTAATTTCTATTGTTTTAATTGGATCGGCAAACAAATAGTATAAAATAGTTATAGCCCAAACCAGGCTACTATGCATTATGTATATCGGGTTAATCAATTCAAACCCTACAAAGATGTAAGGTACATATAGAAAAATGGGATGTACACTTTTTTTAAAGTTGTGTCTGTACGTCTGTTTTTTTGCAGGAAATCAAACGGAAAATTTTATTACCGTTTATCCCCACGAGGAGAGCATGGGGACAGACGGGAATATTTCCTTTTCCAACCTATAAATTAGGTCCCTGCTTTAAGTATGATTTCGGTGGAGTTGTCTTAATGTTGTATACTCATTGTTATGGTTCCAATAGCGGCAGTAGAATCCCTGGGTAAAGAGCAGTTCCTGGCTATGTACCTGAGTGCAGGAGTGGTCAGCAGCTTCGCTAGCTTCCTCTACAAGGTCACGATGAACCAGCCCGGCCTCAGTCTTGGTGCTGTGAGTATCCATTCTTATTCTGATTGGCGGTATGAAGTCGTGCGCTGACGCCCCCTGGGGTATATTGTGCATTTCCACCCGCCATATGCACTAGCCATATATTTTAAAAACTATTACCACACTTTATGTCTGAGGCGCAGTTACGTACATATTACATACACACATACATACATTCATACATACATACATTCATGCCTCTTTTCCATAGAGGTATGTAGACACCGATTCCAATTGCTACGATCCCGGTACACTTCCTTTTCTTCATCCACGCTCATAAGACCTTTCATACAAGAGCCCCGGTTTAGGTATTCTTGAACTGGCCCTTTCTTAGAACTTCCACAATCTGTATACCTTAATATATATCTGATAAGGCCTTCATAAACTATGTACTCATTTTATAATACAATCTCCAAAAGCATACAGAATCTCAAGGAAGGAACATTCAAAACAATTGCAAATAAATTTAAAGCGTACTATTGTGTAAGACATGTCTGAAAGTCACCAGATTGATGTGCAACCTATTTGAATATGTACTGTTGTAACAATAATAAAAAAGTAAAAATGTATATATTTCGAGTATGTCATTGTAAAATCTATTTTAAAGGCCTCCGAGTTGCATGCTTATTCTCGGTGGTGGCTCTGCTTAGAAACGCAAGCAGCCTTTAAAAAAATATTAATAATTATGCCAAGGTTTATAGCGCGTTTTATATTTCAGAATTGAAACTTATTTGTATAGAAATCATTACAATTTCGGAGAATAAAAAACATCTCGATACAACAACGAACTCCCGAAATAAGTTCAAATTTTATTCTTCCACATTTCTTTCAAAAATATTTATAAGATTTTTGCAACGGAACAGACCAATTTTTTTTACTTTTATACTATATTGATCTAGCGTTTGACCACTATCTCACTTGATGGTCAGTGACGATGTGGTCAAAGAGGTTATCACGCTAGACCTAGAATACTCACTGGCTCTCAAGGACTGCTGCCTGAACATACTCTGTGTTTGGTGACAGTTTTTCAAACTTGAGGGTGGTAGCTAGCCAGGCGGGTACTCAAAAGTACCCTTTTTTATACTGTATAGATCTAGCGTTTGACCACTATCTCACTTGATGGTCAGTGACGATGTAGTCGAAGATGTTATCACGTAGAACCCTACCACCATGCTGGGGATTTGATAATGGTGTTACCTTCACCTGAAACTCAAGCTGTTGGGATCGAACCAGTGCGCGTCAGATTGACAACCGACGCTCCTCCCGCTGATCTATCTTCGGGAACTGTTGCTAATTTGAAAATGTGTTTGTTACAGTCTGGCGCAATAATGGCGATTTTGTCGTACATATGCGTGCAGTATCCCGACACGAGACTCAGCATTATCCTCTTGCCGATGTATACTTTCGCCGCTGGAACGGTAAACAAGCAAACTACTTTAAGAGATCTTTCAGTCTAATATTGCACACCCCTTGCACACATGCAAATTCATCAATATCATTAAAAGAAAACACCGTTTAGACCCACGTTTATATCGTAATGGTAGTGCGAGCATGCATCGTCGATTGGATAAACTCATCGTGTCGACAAACATCTTTATTTATAGAATTTTATCGACAGCTCCTAGCATGAGACTAGACCTGACAACTTGTATCGATCGGTAACGCTGTTGACAAAATTATTCACATAACTGGCAACACAAAAGAGATATCACACAAATTACACTTACCATAAGAATCTTTTATCAACTCGACCATGCTCGCACTGCGGATTCGTTTTCCATACAGAAAGCAATCATACTATATAGATCATCCTAACAGTAAAAATGACCAAACATATAATTAACTTCATCTATGGAGGTTTCTATTTACGATTAATAAAAAAACATCAATTTTTAACGGATAGTATAATATCAAAGGATAATTATACACACATGCATATTATGGTTTAATAAAAGAAGAATGGCAGAACCAGCCTTGCTCCTGAAAAACGAAATGATAACCCGTTCATGTATCCTTTATATATGGAAATGTAGATTATATTTTTCTGGATTCCGTAAATAATTTTCATTATTTATTAAGTTTGAAATCAAAAGTACTTATTTTTTATTTAATTCAAAATATTACATGTGTTTGTATTTTTCGAATACCCTATAGTTCTCTTAGTTTGCTGCGTTCGAATACTTACACTCTGAAATTAAATGTAATGTTACATAATAATCTGTAGTCAGCTGTTCTGTAGACCCGGGCTGCGTTCATAAACTTCGTCGGCCAAATATTGATCGATTCATGAGATAGAAAGATTTTGGTCTCGTGATGCATAATTTGGTCTGACAGGTTGACGTGAACGGTCTTGATCAAATATTGGGTGGAGTAAATAATGCTATAAATGGGTTAGTGACCGCCGCACATCCGCTGTCAGAGCAAGATATGGCTTTGCTGATGGAGGTGCCGAACGCACACCCGAGTTGCTGGGTTACTGACTTTTTTAAAGTAGTTGTATCACTCACTAGGGTGTACATTTTGCGCTTGTGTATACATAGGTATCCACTACTACAGTTGTATTACCTTTTTCAGCTGGTCGGAATCTATCCGGTAAATATAATGTTAGTCCCAGCCGGGTGCCTATAGCTATATACTCTGTTTGTCAAGTCAATGTCATAATTATTCAGTCACCAATCATAATTATTCTAGGAATGTCGATTAAAACATCGGGTCTTGGATAGGTAGTATTAATAGATGTTATATTTGAAACCGTTCGATCCACTACAATAAATCAATCGAAAAAAAAATCTTTTTATTAGAACTTAAAACCGATTTTCCTATTTATCTAATATATATTTAAATTGAAATGCCACAGCCATGCCTAGTTTATTCCAGACTGTAATATGTAATCCGTATCTGTATCGCGATCCATGCTATATTACTTACTCTGTCTACGATGTTAAACATGTATAGCGGTACATGTGTCGCATGGACGTGTAGTGAGCATACTGATACAGATAGATAATTTTCTGTGATAACTTTTTACTACCAACTTCTAGGAAAACGATTGAATATACATTATACAATGTATTTATGGGCAATAAATACATTGTATAATGTATATTCAATCGATACGTACAAGTTTCATTCATGAACGCGGCTTCTCTCTTCTAGGCTGCAAATGTATGGGAGTCTGCCATCCTTCTTTATCCTCTGATAGAGATTGGTAGAAATTGATATTTTTTATTAATTTTGCGTAAATAGAAACCTTGAAAGGTATAGTTACCTAACTATTAATTTCGGCACTTGCGCTATTCGGCAATTGATCTGTATTAATATAATTTCTAAACTGAACTAACTGAACACACGATGACTTCAAAGTTTCAGAGGCATATGTTTTTTAAGACATCCTTTTACATAATATATGTAGGCGTGTACTCGCTTGTAATTTATCATCACTACATAGTATAAGTCGCTTTCTCTATCCCTATATCCCTATGTATGTTTAAATCTTTTAAAACTAAGCAACGGATTTTGATGCGGTTTTTTTTAAATAGATAGTGATTGAAGAGGAAGGTTTATATATATAATAACATCCATTAATGACATAGGCTATATATTTTATACCCGTGCGAAGCCGGAGCGGGCCGCTAGTATCCTATATTTATCATCGTAATATGATGTATATCCAGAGCATTTTCTTATCTCGTAATTCGGTGATCTGTCAATGAGACTATGTTATGCAATGCCCTTTGTGTTTGTTTGCAGGCCATAAAAGTGATCATGTGCGTTGACTTTGCGGGCGTTGTTTTTGGATGGAAATTCTTCGATCACGCGGCTCATCTCGGCGGAGCCTTATTTGGAATGTAAGTAAATGGGGATTGTATTTTATGTCATATAGGTAGATCTGATATAGATCGCATTCAGTGTATTTTGAAATGCACTACTAACGAGTGTCGCTATGCTCAACAGTATACAATATATTCGGGTATTAATCGGCCAATTATAACCTTATAATCACTAGAACATACAGTACTATTAGATATGCAATGCTATTTTTAACACAATTGTGAAAATGAAATGGACTTTAGGACTTCAATTCGAATATATACGGAAATATGTATATTATAATATTATGTTAATATTGTAGAACTTGTAGCATAACGAGCTCAAATAGTAGGTTCTTTATGGTCGGAAAGTTAGCCAAAAGGGGATCCAAAAGAACTCCAGCAAGCTACTCTCCAGTTTAACATAGGATACAGAGCCTTGAACACCGGCTTAGAATTGCTCATCTATACGTAAGAAGTGTATTGCTTCTATTTTATTAATGTATACTGCCAAGGAATGCAACTTGTTGCCCGAGTCTGTTTCATGATAGGTACAATCCCGGAATCCTTCGACAAAGACTGTCACTATTTGAAATATCAAATTTGGCGATCGCGTACATCATGAAAAGTTCGATACAAACGACGCTGGTTTGTCGAGACAGCTTCTTACAAAAGCAGATATGTATCGGTAGCCGTAATTAATAGGCGAATTATTGTGTCAACTTCCTAACATCACAGAGCTGAAAGAAATGCGCTGACTTAACGTGTACAAACAATACGAAGGAGGCTAATGGAACGTGGCTGTCACCCCTTTCAGACCAGTAAGAGTTCAAATTTGTCTGTAAGTAATAGTAATGCTTGCGCGTGAACTCCTAATTGAGCAATGTGCCTCATTATTATTCACCGATGAGCGCAGGACATGTTTATATGGTACAGATGGTCACATAATAGTTTATCGTCGATGTGTAGACAGGTATAATCATATGCGTCTGGTCTCTGGGTTGACATTTTGATGGGTGAACGGAACTTGTGTTTACTGACATGGTTCGTCAAAACGGTTACAGAGGTGGTTGGACGGCACATCGCTATATAACAGTGATTTTAGAAGCTCACGTGGCACTTTACTTCGTATTCATAAGCGAAAATCTTACTCTAATGCAAGATAATGTCCGACCGCACGCCGGTGCAAAAGTTCGACCATTGCGAAAAGGTTGGGATACATACCTTGCATTGGCCAGCACGCAGCCCGGATCTTAATCTGATTGAGCAAGTTTGGGAAAATGTAAAAATAGCACTAGTAATTTCACAAGAATGGGACAAAATTCTGCAAGACCGTTAAATAACCCTAATCAGGTCTATGCGGAACCGATTAGAATCAGTAATTAGGACACGTGTACATAGGTAGCACACCTTAATAAATGCAAAAAAACATCAGCTTAAAGTTTATTTCAATTGTTTTAACTACTTTTCAATTAAACGATTGTTGGACACATTTATCCTTTTATGTTAAAAATATGGTCTTTTCAGTAAACAAAATAAAACTAGTAACTAATAAAACAGGATATGATACTACTCTGTTTCAAATTTAACAAACCAATCTGAATATTTTACTTAAATTTGTAAGAAGAGTGTGCATGCTTGGTTAATATATTGATTTCAAAATGGTCTCATACTTTTTTTCAGTTTATGTGTCCGTCTATGTATGTTTGAGTTGTTAGGGATTGGGCTCAATGATTTTATAGCCGTCTCTTACACTCGTTTTATGTTTATCGCACCTTCCCGTCTCGCTCATCTTTCTCAATGACAATTAAACTGATTCACCGACACATGCGCAATTTTCAGAGCCTAATCTTATCCTTATCAAAAACATAGGGTGCGCGCATTGACGTACTGTATTTATTATATAGATAAACTTATGGTGCATGCCGAAAGGCCGAAAATGGAGCTATGTATCTATTAATTTATACCTTTATTATTGTGCACATTCGCACGTAATAAATTAAATAAATAAATACTCAATTAAACCGACATTATTTAAATGCAGGCCCCTATAAATATGAGTGAATTTAAAAGCAAAAAAACATTTATGCTGTCTTTCTATTCCCCTGAAACTTAATTTTAGCTCGCTTCTTATCACTAAAATACTTTTCGAGAGGCCAAATGTGCTTAAATGATAAAAACAAGCTCTTATCTATGTTACGCAATGAGTTTCATTGCGTAATTGATGTACTTATTGTATGCAGATAATGTATTTTCAATAATTTTATGAGCCATATAACTGAGGTTTACATACTAGTTCAAGGCTATCTTAATTATAATTTTTTTATCATTAGTCTCACCCATTACCCTCAAACTTAACTTCCACGAAATGGATATGGGATGCATAAGTGTATCGATTGCCACGCGTGGGAGAAGGCTAAATAGTTTTATGTATTTACAGGGCTTGGTGTAGTTATGGCGGGCAAGTATGGGGCAATAGAGACAAGTTCCTTCAGTATTACCACAGCTTCAGGAACAATGACAAGGGAAGATAATAGTTGTTCGTGGTATTTATCAAAGACATTTTGAAGAATATATTGTGTAACAAATGTATTTATGTATAAACAGAGCAATTACATATTTCGAAAATAACGCGTATTTTTAATATCATCAAGTACTCTCGCTTCGCTTTTGATATACACCTATAGTATAAGTATAAGTGTCATAAATGATTCCACCTTCGACCAAATAGTTATAGACCATCAAGTGAGATAGTTGTCAAACCTATAGCTAAAAAAAGTGTATTTTATTCAAATAGAACTAGTTTTATTAAATAAACAACAATTTATTAAAAATATACATAAAACATGAGGTACTTCAAAATGCATTAGAGTTGACTTTGTCGACACTTGTGTGTACTTATTAGCTATGCTTTAAGTATTTTTGCATGGAAATCAAAGTGTTCACTGATGTAGGTAGCGATGTAGTAGTAAGAGTGATCATAGCCATCACGAAGGTTCAAGATGACAGGGACTCCGACTGAGCGGCAAGCCTCCACTAAGTTCTCAGGCAGAAGTTGCTTTGCAATGTAGAATGTGTCTGCTGAACCCTAAAACATGTTTTCATCTCATTTAGCAGCATAATTATGAGTGACAGCTGGAATTTAGTGAGAAACATTAAATTATTTGAATTGATAAGACTGAGAAGTTACAATTTTGCTTATTTTCTAAGACCATGCAGTGAATTCACTAGATTAATAAATTGTAACCTTTACTAAGAATTCAAATTGATAAATTTGAAATCGAACAACGGCATACATGCCAAAAGTATTACTTATGTGAACATTATTTATCGAATCACATAATCACCATATTTCTCTGATTATATATATATGCATTATAGGTCTAGCATGATAACATCTTCGACCATATCATCACAGACCATCAAGTGATATAGTGGTCAAATGCTAGGTGTTATTTTATTCAAAGTGTGGGGAATAAGTCCTGTACTGATGTCCAACTTGGGGTGTATTGCGCATTAATGCTAGATTTACAGTATAGAAAAAAAAATTTTTATAAAACAGAAATACCTGTTATTGATATGTATAGAGGTAGGTACATATTGATATGTATATATGTAGGTAGCTCATATTTGAACCGATGCATCATTGTGATTAAAAACCTTATTGATATTGATTCACCACTCTGATGGTCAATAATGATGGGGGGCGAAGATGGAATCACACAAGTTTTATATTGTTGTGGGGTTCTCTAGGACAGCTGTTGGTTTAGTGACAGATTTTCAAACGTGGTAGCTATATGAGTAAGTATCTACAGTGAAACTCATCATTTGTCATAGCCTACATTCATAGACATACATAAAGCCTAAAGTAAATGTTAATCTAAAAAAAATAATTAGTCTTGTAGTATGTTCTCTAGAACTGTGGTCCTTGAAGTATATTAGTTGTAAAACAAACTTACCTGATCAAGAAACAAAGTAAGAGGGGGTCCATTGTACTTCTTAACAAGCTCTGTGGCATCCCATTCTGACCAAGTGCTCTTGTCCTCACCCAAATAGCCACTAAAAGCCTTTACTCCCCAAGGGCAGGCCTTAGGATTACAAATAGGGGAAAAGGCACTGACAGATTTGTACAGCCCCGGGTTTCGTAGTGTAGATATCAGGGCTCCATGACCACCCATACTGGAAACAAAAGTAAATTTGTGTAAATTACTAATTGAAGAAAAGGTAGTCACTCAATTGAAAGACGGAACACAAAGAGTATTTAACCCAAAGAGATGCTATACAACATGCATTTGTAAGAAACAATGTGGCAATTTTAAACCAAACTTAAGCTCAGACTCTAAACATAAGCAAATTGTTTTAAAAATATTGGAGCACAATTTTTGAATTAAATGAAAGTAGAAAAAATGAAGTAAAAAACAATGTTAGTCCAAAATAAAAAGGACTAAAGCGCAGGGAGCAGGAAAAAAGAATTGCTCTTTAATAGATCCTCTGATCGTTTGTTTCTTGCAGTTATTGGTGCAAAATCAATGTTTATGTGTGAATACATGTTTATTGGATCTGGTGAACCAACTTGTGGCAATTCTTCTCTTTTATATTAGGCTCAAAGCATAAACATTAATATATAAAGATAGATTTGGCCTATTTGTCATTTATATTAGAATAGGTAGCGCCCAGCGGTTTCACCCGCGTGGATTACGGTTTTTCCGCTACATTCATTATTTCACGGCAATCATACATTGATTACCGAGATAAAAAATAGCCTATGTCATATAGCCAGACTATAATCTATCGCTGTGCCAAATTTCATCTAGATCCGTTTAGCTATTCTGGCATGATTGAATAACAAACATCCATCCAAACTTTGACATTTACAATATTAGTGGGATTAAGATAATGCAATTAGCATTATCTTAGTCCCACTAATATTGTAAAAGAGTGTTTTGAGTGATTTTTTCATAGCAGAACTTTCAGAGTTCCCCTACAACATATTTCATTTATATAATTATATTTTAAAAATAGATTTTGTATCTTATGAAAAAAGATTACTTTCTAAATGCAATGTCAATATTTTATAACTATGTAATGGTATTTCTGTCAATACAAAAGTAAGTAAAGAATACAGAACAGTAATAACATGGAAAAGGCCAAACAGTATCATATGTCTCTGACATGCCCATCAGAATATGTATGTTATTACATCCTCATCAGAATATGTATGTTACATAGCTATGTGATATTTTAGTAAATTATAATTTTACACATATTCATTTTGCTCACCTGTGCCCCATGATTCCAATTCTATCAGGATTAACAACATTACCAAATGCCTCAATGATTAATTCATACAACTCCTTATTTAGGTAACTAGCCATTCTGTAGTTATTGGACCATGGTTCTTTAGCAGCATCTAAGTAAAACCCTGCCGAAACTCCAAAGTCCCAAGATTCATCATCACCCGGAATCTTTACACCCCTTGGTGATGTGTCAGGGCCAATAACAACAATTCCATGTTCCGCTGCAAACCTGTTTGGAAAATAAAAATGATACTGTAATTAAAATTTAGTTAATGTTATCAACAAATATTTTTATAGCACATAGTTTTATTACTAATAGTGATATTGTAAAATTAATATTACAATAACATCAATGAATTAAATTTATATTTATAAAGGAAAACATTATTTGATTCACTTAGCATGTTATTGCCACATGGTAATGAAAATTAACACACATATAAATATGCTCTTACTGATAACTGAAATAGAAAATTATGTTATACTACCTTTGGAACCCAGATTTTGAAATGAAATTCTGTTCAGTGCAGGTGAGCCCTGAGAGATAGTAGATTACGGGGAGCTTAGCATCCCCTCCTTCTGCCTGAGGAGGCAGATACACAGAAAAGTTCATTTTGCATTTTAACTCCTTAGATTCATGGGAATATATTTTTTGGTATCCTCCATATATCTTATTTGACGATACTAACACTAAGCTGTCCATTTTTTGTTTCTGAAAACAATAATAACAATTATATATACTTATTTACTTATGTCTAAGTGTTCCATAGTAGAGTAAAACCAGTCAAGATCTTAAAATAATAAGCCGTCATAGGAGTGTAAGAAAAGGGCGGAGGGAGAGGGGAGTCTACCCCCACTTGCCCACTCATTTCATGTATTTGTAAATATTTCCTTATGAATTCACATATTTTCAAAATAAATATTTTATTTACAACATACAATATTTTTATTCAACATATGGCAGCAAATATTGCTTCAAGGCAAATGATACTTAACTCCCCCAAATTTTCAGTTTACTCAAATTCAGACAACTTGATATAAGACCCAATCTGTAAAAACCTACCATTAGATTACATAATGTGGATGCACCTTTTCTTAGGGTGTGTTTCAAATTGAGCTTTGAGCGCTTTGAGCACAGAGAGCGTGCACTGTCAAACACATAGGCTGCATTTCAATTTAGGCTCACAGTGCACACGCTCGTACGTAAGGATTTAGCTGTTCCGAGATGAATTTAGTACTGACGGTGCTGACACTCATAAGCAAATCGGAACGGCCTTTTGTATGTGCGCGCGAATTCATTTAAAGAACTTGCGCGCATTCACACACAAAAAGCTGTTACTATTTGCTTACAAGTGTCAGCACTAAATTCATCTCGGAACAGCCAAATCCTTACGTAAGAATGTGTGCACTGTGAGCCCAAATTGAAACGCAGCCAGTAAGCATTGCATTTGGCAAAGATACCCTTTGCACCTGTGACCCCACAAGTCAGTCAGGTCTGTAAATATAATGTTATGATTATTCTCAATCCAACAGTTTAATTTTGAATCCAGAGACACTGCAATGCAAATAGAACTGAACATACATACTACCTTTGGACTTACACTTATCTAAGCAAACAAACCTGACAATTTTATTATCTAATAACCTGCCAGATAGTGAAATACCAACTTGGTCTTGTGTAGGTATGTATCTTACAAGCATAATACAACTGAGAAACTTAAAACCCAGTTGTACCGTTCCATGTAGCGAGATATTTAAATATTAATGTGATTATTAAGTTGCTACTCCGGTGCCCGGTATCGCAAAATGTCCTGCTCATATAGCTAAGTAAAATTATCTTTATACAGACTGTATAGGCTTATAAGATTAAGATTAGGTGTCAAGGGCGGGTATTTATTTAGAGATAATTCAGCATATACATCGTAACACAAATTAATTAAGCACGATGTAAGAATGGGAAAATAAGTCACACTAGAACTCCAGCAAACGCTCCATATCGTCTAGAGATAGGATAGGAAGTAAAAATATTAAAATGCACCAAACAAAATACTCACTAGTTGTTTAGGCTAGGTATATAAATCTAGCTAGCTCAACGAACAGCGATTGAATATGCGCTTGTGGATTGAATGTTTTTATCCCGGTAACCCACCCCTCGTACGATATTGATGACCAAAATGTGAGATCACTGACCACAAACTAAATAGAGTACTGCGCAGAGACAGTCATGTCTAAAACATTGTTTTTGACCTTAAAAATGACAGAACAATCTAGAACAAGAGGTTCTCGTTTTTTTAAATTTTGGTGCCATGTTCAGGCAAAAGGAATATGGTCTAATAGTCCAATTATATTTTTGGATCCCGATATAAAATGTCTTTTAGCATTTTATATGGGGTAAATGATATGTAGTATTTATATGAAATCATATATTTTTATAGGCGTGTGCTACAGGGGATCTCATAACTGAGTACTTGTACTAGGACGAAAAAGGACGACAGCGAATCGCTTATCGACAGCAGCTGAGAAATCTCCGAAAACACACGAAGTTAACCGAACGGAAACCAACACACCGTAAACGGCGGCTCAACTAAATGATGGTGCTACTGTGAAAGTGACAGAGATGTGTAGTTCGACGTTACTAAACGTTTCGAAGGCTGGCGCTGGCGAACAGCATGCGCAGCTTGGTCAGGACAGAGGATGGAAAACTGAAAGTCATGCGATCAGTAAAACGAAAAATTTTGACAGGAACAGGACAAGAAGACAATGAAATTCACAGTTGAAAGGGTAAAGTACATACATGTTTGGTCATTTCGACCAGAGACGACCAAAGAAAATGTACTATGCTATCTAAATAAAATAAGAAATTGTGACACCTACACACTAGAAAAACGTGATATCAAATCATCTAGACATGCTGCGTTTGTGATCGGCTATCCAGAAAGCATGCACGACCAAATCTACTCCCCCACGGCCTGGCCGCCGCGAGTAATGATATCCGAGTGGTTTCGCAGTAGGCCCCGTAATAATTCGTGTAAAAACTGTAGAAACTTTAATTCGTTTTGGTTAGAATGACAATAAGTACGCGGTACAGTATACTCCATTTCTATTTCACTTCTTTCATAAAAGGAGGGAGTGAAAAAGGCTGCTATAAAAAAAAAACTATGGTATATTGAATATTTGATGGGGAATCCCCGTAATACGGTATTATTTGACGTTACGATTTTACCCTTTCCATTATGTTGGCACCAGGAGCGCCAACAATATATCAAAGGGATTTAATTTAAATGAAAATTATTAGGCACGCGTTTATGTAATGTTCATGGTTAAACATTTATTTTATATGCTAAATAAATAAATATGCTAAACAACAAATAAGTTCATCATGTCAACTACACCCGTGGCGTAGCCGTCAGAGACTGGTCTCAATTTGGACGGAACTTTAGCAACGAGGGTTCGAAAACATCGTGAGCCGAAATGTAGTTTTTGCACTTTTATTTTTGACTTTTAACTGGTTTTTGCTTTCATTTGGTTGGAGTCGGCTTGGCTCATTTTTTTCTGCGTGCTAACATAATTACGCACTGTGCACAATGGTAAACAACTGCGCGGCATGCAACAGGGTTATTAGAACGAGTTCGACCTATTTAAAATGCATAAAATGCAGCAACAATTATCATCCAGTATGTGTCAATATTTCCGATCGCAAGCTATCAGAGGATATAAAATCATCCTGGATCTGTCCCTCATGTCAATGCAGGGAACCAAAAAGGGATAACACAAACACGCCGGTACGTGGCGTGTCTTCGGTGGTGGCAGCAACAGCGGTGACTGTAT
Source organism: Apeira syringaria (assembly GCA_934044485.1). Taxonomy (NCBI): domain Eukaryota; kingdom Metazoa; phylum Arthropoda; class Insecta; order Lepidoptera; family Geometridae; genus Apeira; species Apeira syringaria. The sequence goes on from OW203658.1 coordinate 16,202,114, forward strand.
TGTCCGGACAGACCTCGCCTAGCGTTTCCGAGCAGGAGTGCGCAAATCCAATAACTATGACACGGGAAGTCGCTAGTAAAATGCCCACCTTTGCTAGCCCATCCGTTCTTATATCTTCTGACCAGAGTGAATTATCCACGTTAACATCAGAAATCAAGCTTCTTCGGGGAGACATTGGAGAAATAAAATCGCAAATGATTTCTTTGACAGAACTAGTTAAACAATGCTTTACAAGATTGGATGAGCACGAGAAAAAATTGGTCGATACGGAGGAAAGACTGCGGCAGCTGGAAAAGAGGGAGAGTGAGATCTCTATGAATCGAAACAAAATATATGACCTAAGTCATGAAATCGCGACTCGCGCCCAGGCTAGCCTTAGGAATGAGGTCGAAATTGCAGGAGTAAATGAGCTCCCTAATGAAAACCCGTTGCACTTGGTACAAGTAATTGCAAAGAAAATCGGAGTGACGCTGGATACTAATGACTTGGACTATGTATTCAGAGTTGGACCTCGGGCCCTAGAAACGGCGGGATCTGAAAACGTTAGCCAGGGTGAAAGGCCCCCACGACCACTAATAGTCCGTTTCTTGCGTCGACATAACCGAGACACCTTTTTGAAATCAGGCAAAAGCAGACGGAACCTTACCTGTTCCGATATCGAAATAAAAGGCGCCTCCAGACGTATCTTCATAAACGAGCGGCTGACTATGGAAAATAGGCTGTTATTTCGATCAACTAGACAGCGTGCTAAATCGGCAGGATACAAGTTCTGCTGGGTCAAAAACGGCACAGTTTACGTCCGGAAGCAGGAAGGAAACCCTGCAATTGCTGTCAGAAACATGGACGAGATGCAGCAGCATTTTAGCCCTCCTCATAATCAGTAACAATCCAACTTCAATTTTTGTAATACTCGTAATCTTAATTTGCCCGCTCTTTTATTTCTTTTATGATTTTTTTAGTATTGGAAGAATAGAAATCGAACACTTATCTATGACACTCCAACCACTCAATTTACATTTCACTAATGCACCTAAGCACTATTTACCCAACACTACCTCACACATCCATTCAAATAGACACACCCCTACCTGCATGTGGCACTCTCTTACCAACATTGATACTTACCTTTTGCTTGATATGACAAACTTGCTCCAGTCTTACATCATTACATTATTTCATTATTATCAGGATGGCTTTACTTAGTGTAATGAATGATATTGATGAAATCGTAAATATTGATTGTCATACCCTTGATTCCGTAGATTCTTGTAAAAGTAAATTGGTCACCCCAATTTACAATTTTAAAATTCTATCTTTTAATATAAGAAGCTTTCAAAGAAACTTCGAAAACTTTGTACTATCGTTAGAACGCGTGTACTGCGATATAGATGTAATTGTCTTATCAGAATGCTGGCTTACCGATGGTCTGAGAATTGACCCTCTTCCAGGATACAATACGTTTCGTTCTAGTACCCAAAAGAATAAAAATGGAGGCGTAATAGTGTATGTTAAAAAAATATTTACTTCTGTTACTTTGGAACCAGGCATTGCAGACGCGGACTCCGTGTTAATAGTCCTAAATGACAAAATTGCTATTATGGGTATGTATCGATCGCCTTCTTCGTCTGATCTAGGTCCGTTTCTTCATTCCCTGGATTTAAAACTTGATACACTGAGTGAATATCCATTCATTGTGATCTCAGGGGACATTAATATAGATATATGCAATGACGTCGTTAGTGACACAGACTATATGTGTCTTATGGCATCCCATGGCTTGCTCCCTGCCATACATAAACCCACTCACGGCAAGACTTGTCTTGACCATATCTTTATAAAATCTAACACTAAGTCAATTGGATTAATCTGTAAAACGTCTATTACAGATCATGACTTTACAATTGCTGGTTTACTTGTTGCTAGACAAACTCTGACTACACCATGTATTAAATTGAAAACCGATGTAGACGCCGTGGCAGCTGAAGTTAAACACCTTGACTGGACTATTGTCACGAAAAATACGTGTGTTAACGCAGCTGTGCAGGAATTTAACAATATCTTAACTGGTATAATCAACAAGCACACCCGAAATATTAAAATTGGTCGTAAATGGGTTACTATGAAGTCATGGATCACACCAGGTTTACTCAGATGTATGCGACACCGTGACAAGTTACATCTTGACTGTAGGCAGCACCCAGACGACCCCATCCGTCGAAAAGTGTACGCACGTTACCGCAATTTTTGCAACAAACTTATTAAAAAAGCAAAACATGAGTATAATAGTCGCCAGCTTCTAGAAAGTAGACACGATACGAGAAAGCTCTGGAAAACAGTCAAAAATATGTGTCAAACTTCGGTGAACCAATCTGATTCTTCCCAACTCTTAAATTATAAGTCATGCGCAGAAATGTCATTACAAGCCAGCAATCATTATTTTGTTTCTGTAGGGAAAATCTTAGCGGGCACCATATTACAAAAAAATAATATGACTCAAGATGCTCTGATAGCTACGTATAAGCCTAACACTTCAACTACGGATTCATTCTTTCTATACCCCACAGACCTATTCGAAATTTCAAAAATAATTTCCAAATTCAAAAGTGACAGTTCTCCAGGCCCCGACAAGATTACTGTAACTGTACTTAAGAAATCTCTTGAGTCTTTACTTGTTCCCCTTACATACATCATTAACTTAAGCCTACAAACGGGTGTATTTCCAGACTGCTGGAAAATTGCCGCGGTTTCCCCTATCTTTAAAAACGGAATTAAAAGTCAACCTGATAACTACAGACCAATAGCGCTGCTCAGTATCACATCGAAAATTTTAGAAAAGATAGTCAATACTCGTCTTGTGTCATTTATCCAAAAGCATCACTTAATATCAGATAGACAGTTTGGTTTTCGAAAGGATAGGTCAACCGAGGACGCTATATCACTACTCGTCGGTCAGGTCTCAAGCTACGTGGAAAATGGTGACAGCTGTATCGCGGTGTTTCTAGACCTGGCCAAAGCGTTCGATACGGTCTCGGTTGGCCTGCTACTCAAGAAAATAGAAAGCATGGGAATCCGCGGAGTCGCCTATGACTGGTTTCAGAGTTATTTATTCAATCGTTCGCAGTTTCTTAAGATCGGTTCACATCGCAGTGGTGAGCTTCCTGTTGAATTCGGCATTCCACAGGGCAGTATATTGGGTCCTACATTATTTACTTTATACATTAATGACATAGTAAGTTGCTCCCTTGAACATGCGGACATCATTACCTACGCCGATGACACAGCGATACTCTTTCATGAGAAAAGTTGGGAGCAGGTATATTCTAGTGCTGAGAGGGGCCTAAGTTACATTTCATGTTTACTGAACAAGAATCTTTTAACCCTAAATGTCAAGAAAACTAAGTACTTGGCTTTCTCTAAAACGTGTGTCTCAAGTCCACCCATTCAAAAATCTCTGAAATTACATTCTTGTTCACCAAATCTAACTACTCATGAACCGAGGTGCACATGTGACTTGATTGATCGTGCTAATAAAGTTAAGTACTTGGGGGTTTTTATCGATGAAAATCTTTCTTATAAGGCTCATATAGTAGACTTGGCTTCACGAATAAGAAAACTGATTTTCATAATGAAAAAACTGAGAGACTCTTTGACGCTCGAGTTGTTACAACAGGTTTACTTAGCGCTCTGTCAATCGATCATGCAATATTGCGTCTCCATCTGGGGTAGTGCTGGAAAAACCGTTTTCATGGTGGTAGAAAGAGCTCAGCGAGCTCTTATTAAAGTCACATTAAAAAAACCTTTCAGATACTCAACGGACAATCTCTATAAAGACTTTAAGGTTCTGCGTATGCGGCAATTGTTTGTATTTAATGCTACTTTGAAAGCCCATAAGCTTATGCTAAATCATTCCGATTATGAGCAACTACTGTCTAGACGAGTCTACAGGCTGCCACTTCCTACTGTCACGTCTCAACTGGCCCGTAGAAGCCCAGCCTTCGCTCACGCTAACACGTACAATCAAGTTTGCAAAAATTGCTCTATTAAAGGATGTAATGTTCAGGCTTGTAAAAAGATAATCCATAACTGGCTTATGACCTTGTCATATAATGAAACAGAAAAACTAATATGATTCCCTTCAGGGTAGCCACATAAATCTAGCTCACATATACCTATTTTCACTTTCACACACAATTACAATGCTCACAAACGTAAAAGTACATAATCTTAATTTTTCTATGTACTGAAGTAGGTAACCTTATTCATCCCCACGCAGATATACACACTCACTCACTTTTCCTGCACACACTAACCCACAAACACATACCACACTTCCTCCCGCAGTCAAAGAAATGTTAATGTAAATTGTTATATACAAATTACGGTAGATTACTATTAGTTAATTGTACTCCGAGCCCCAAGACACAGGCTTTCGCCTAGTTTGGGTCTCAACGCTTAAAATGTTTGTAATACTGTACTATTTGGGAAATAAAAGTTTATAGTTTATAGTTTGCTAAACATGGAAATATGCTAATGTTACCATAATATATGCTAAATTGGCATCACTGCTGATAAGCTCAACGAAATAGATAACCAGGCCCCCCCCTGAAAAATAACCTTAGATACGCCAATGGACGTGGATGTGTACACACAATTTTTTTTTCGTATGATGCTTTATTGCTGAGTTATGAGCTTTTAAAACTTTAATAAGAATGAATTCATGAATTTTTGGATGCTTATTACCTGTATCAATTAATTTGTCTTTTAAAAACTAAAAAGTATTGTTTCTTATAGTGAAAAAGTCGACCTTTTTAATCTTTTGTCGTATTCTAATTTGAATTTTTATACGTATAGTAAACCGGAAGTGAAAATTTCAAATAGATGTTTGAGTTCCAACGAAACTTAAAAAAAAAATGTTTTAACCTTTAATTAAAGCTTATAATGTACCTACTGATTCTTCACAAATAAAATGAAAACGTTATCGCCAATAGTACTTAGAGCGTATAGAGTAACATAGACATAGCTATGAGCTAACATGCTAAAATACTACGCTATTAATATTTTATTCCTTCATTCTAACATACATAATATATATTTTTTAAATAATATAATTATAGGCCTTAATTATATTAATAACAAGTTCATACAAAATAGTAGTTTCAAAAACTTTGATACGACGATGAAACACATCAGTAACGTCATCTCGTAGCTATAAAAAGTTTCACTAACAAATACAATACTTACAATTTTTTTATAATAGAAATAAATAAATAAACTTTAGGGTAAAGAAATAAAAAGACACAAATATAGACCAGTTTTATATTCAATGTTTTCGAAACATCATTTTGAGTTAGTAACTACGTCATGCTGTGCCGCTCATCACAGTAAAACTTTTATATTCACTTCTCTAGGTTATGAAAACATTAATGTCGGGATACTTCCCTTCCTACGAATTGTATTTGTTTTTGTTGGTTGCTTTTCGGCACACATGCATGCGCCATATCCACAACTAAATTCAAAGTAATCTAACAAAATATAAATATACGATACAAAATAAAATTAAAGTGTAAGTGCCAAATAGTCTGTGCATCCTACTTATATATCATAAATATGCGAACGTTTGTGTGTATGCGTGTATGTTTGTTACCTCTTCACGCCCAAACGGCTACACCGATTTCGATGAAATATGGTATGGAGATAGCTTATACCCTACCTGGATTAACACATAGGCTTATTTTGAGCATCACCATGATCACCGGTTTTCATCACCACGCGGTTAAAACCGCGGGGCACAGTTAGTATAAAATATTTCTAACTTTTGTAAAAAGAGCTACATAAATACTGCAGCAATCGGCAGTAAGAGAGCGATGGCCGTCTTGGTGAGTATTGGGCGAACCGCGACCGGACGAGAGAGTAGACGTAGGCCACGCGGGCGAATCCGAGCGGGTCAGCTAGTTTGACGACAATAATATCAATATATATGTATAGGCATTAGTGACCATGTCAGTTAAAAAAATTATATTCCCTAGGCTAAATTAAACTAAGTCATTAAGTAACTAACTAACGATTAATTAACAAGCTTACGATTAGTTTTCCATGATAAATAAGTATTCCAAAATAATGCAACTGACTGCACAATCAATACTTGATATTGAAGCGGTACATAGTAAAAGTTAACAAGTTGCACCCATGGCCAGATGTAATAATTTGCTTTGAGAACATCGAAATAATTACTTGTCAGGTCTACTTTGATAGTTTCCCACGATTTGCCTTGCATGGCCCCTACAGCAGATAATAACAATATCAAAAATGTAGGCGCAAATATAAATTGATCTACAAATACTTTCTTGACAGCCACCCCTTTTCCAGATGAACCTATATGACGATTTAGTGTTCCATACCAGACTCGCAATGCAGGGCCCTGAAAAAAATAATTAATCAACACATGAAAGCAAAGGTTTTAGTAGAAGCTTAACATTCTGCATTATTCTGTAACTAATTATGAAGAAATTTATATTTTCAATTGGTAGGTAGTAAAAACAACCTCATGTAAAACATACAGTTCCATACTTTGAGGTAGTATTACTATGTACAGAGATGACAACGTATATCATGGTTTTGCACCATGAGTTGCGGTACAGCATACCGCAACTATCCAGTGAGTATCCGACGCCCGTCGCGACGAGTCGTGTTTACTCAGATATAATACGTATAAAATGCCTGGTTATGTACTTGTAGCCTGCTCAAAACACTACAGAAAAAAGTGATGGTTTAACATTTCACCGCTAAGTAGACGCAAAAACGGATAAAACTCTCTAATTCAATATTTTTCACTATTTCGCGACACTCACGAGAATCGAGCTGCCGGGTGCTATATTGCAATACAAATCATAGAATAATGAAAACATAAGACGCACATAGGAAACATCATCTGTGCCTCAATTTTGTTGTTGTTCTGTTTACAGATAATTATCAATAATATATGTTATATCATGTTGTGTAGATGGGACGAAAAATTTGTAAATCCTTTAAATAATATTTAATTTATAGAACTTATAATTAGATAAGCAACAAAATTTAAGTTTCTTGGTGCTTGTTAAGTAGTTACCTACAAAACTTTGACAGTTCTGTATTGAGACTGTGTGAGTCGTTTAACGGACACAATTCTATGTGCCAACTTCTTGTGACAAATCCCATTGATCTATTAAATTTTCACAATATTATGTCAAAAGAACTATTAAAATACATTTCCACTTGTCAAACGTTACATCACAATCAGTGTTAGCGGCAAAGCTAACTAAAGGCAAGAGTAATGAGGTGCTGGCGGGCCCGAATAAGCATGAAGAATATGACTTAGATTGTGCCACTGTACAACCGAGGTCAACATAGAATAGATTATGTGGTTGTCTGTCTGTTTGCTGACACTCAGGGCTTATCCTGCACAAACAACTTGTACAATAAATTGTGTAGCTGTATAGATTCAACTGACCCTCTAAGCACCTTGCAGCAGATTGTTAGCTGGTCCAGCACTAACGTCGTCTAACTTCTAATAAATATTAGCCAACCGAATTATGCACGAACAAAAACTTAGTTGGGTACAGGAACGGATAATGGCCAAACAGTTTTTTAAACAGTGCTCTTAAGAAGGCTTTTTGCACCTTTTCAAGCATCCTCGTGTAGGTAAGGTGATGCAGGCTCCAGACAAAAGCACTCGACTCCAGCTTGCTTCTGACAAGAGAATTGTATAAAGTTTTAACAACTTGTAGATTTTCAAAGTCCTAGCATTTTGTACCTTGAACCCTAGATAACAGTAACCTTCTTTAGTGAGATTTGATACATGATTGTGAAAAGGCATGCCACTGTCGAAGATTACTCCCAGGACGTCAAGTTGACTAATTTCATGTTCATATTCAGTACAGTGTGAGGCTGATCCTGTGCCAATAAGACAACAACAAAAATCCGTCTGCTAAGGTCACAGCAGCCTGAATCTATGTTAAACATATGCTCATGCCATTACTTTATATCCACAAAAATCATCCAGATCTATATGATATGGTTCTTGTCTGCTGTACCACTAGTGTACATAAAAGCCAGACGCGTAGGGAGAGCAGTAATATATATAAGCACCCACTGTAACAAAGTGCAAACACCAAGTGAGCCATAGCAGCTGAGTTTGTACACCTAAGGCAACCAAAAAGCCTAAGTTACGGAGGCAAACTTTGATGTCTGTGCTTTGTTACGCAAAATAGAAGGGGATATGGAGCAATCACTAAATATAAACTCAATTAGTTAACTCAAATAACTTTAAAAAACATCTCTATAACTCAAAAACTAAGGCAGAATGGGGGGGGGGGGTTCTCGCAACTTACCCTTCACAGGAGGGTCCCACGTCCCACCATCCTAACCTCTTGCCCCCTCCCCCATCAGCTCTTTTCCCACCCCCGAAATCAATATCTGAAAGTAGCGAATTAGAAATTTAAAAAAAACATATCTCAGAAAGTTTCCTTAAACTTCCCCTTAACAGGGGAAGGTCTACCCCTCCCCAACTTTTACACCGCACCAAGCCTCTCTCCTAAAATCGATATTTTAACTTTTATCAGTGATCCATACCATATTAATCCTGTAATATTAATATAGCGAAATAAAAAGTATTTATGGGTTTGCTTTTTTGATTAGAGGGTACACAAGTTGTATATATTCTTACTTACACCAATAAAAAATCCAATAGAAGAAAATTTTAAGGTCCTTTTATAATCAATATCTTTTACAGATATGTCTTCTATCACTGTCTGTGATATCAAATCCCCCGCGCCCATCAGAATACCAGTCTGAACAGCCTGTATCAGGTAAGGTCTGCGGTTCAACGCGTTTTGGTAAATTCTCAACATTTCAAGATTCTCAAGGCTTTTCGTAGCTGCCGTATAAACAAAAACACTCGCTAATAAAAAATATAGTCCTGAACACGGCACTCCGTTCAGTGTTCACAGAGCTTTGCGCAGTACTCTATTTATTCGTTTTTGCTGAGCTTGTAATGGTAATTGGTACTCTATTTAACTTATATTGTAGTGTAAGTTTGTTTCTTTCTAGCGTACCGTTTACATACAGTGTTACTGTTACACGCATTGGTTTGTTTACAATTAATTATAATTAAAAACAAACGGAGTTTACGGTGATTCTATTACTTAGTGCTAGGGAAGTGAATTAATAATCGATTTTTAATTTCATCGATTTTTTTTTTTCCATGTCGATTTTTTGTAATCGAGAATCGATTACAAAAAATCGACGATTAATGGTAAACATCGATTTTTAATAAATCGATTATAAGAATTACCCATTTTTAATCGATTTTTTGGCAATTTCGCTTTCTGATCAGTTCAGAGGGTGGCAAACTTCCTAGCACTGATTAGAAAGCGAAATAAGATAGCTTCCTAGAGAATGTAATACTACCCCTTCGCATGGGCAATGCAAAATACCTAAAGTTTCTCCAGGTGGGAGCCCAAAATGGCGGCCGAAAATATTGAAGAGTATTAAAAATTTGTTTGTGAAGAATTTGAATCTGAATTGATAAAATCTGAAAATGGTCCATTTGGTTATTTTTTGATACTTATTATATTGAATAATTTGCACTCGAATTAAATTTAAATTAAATATTCATAATATATTTTCACTAATACGTCGAATAGGCATTTTTCGTATAAAAAATCGAAGTACAAACAAAAATCGATTATTTTGTTAAAAATCGATTTTTCACAAATTGATTTATCTCTACACAAAAAAATCGATTATTGAGTAATCGATTTTTCCGACTCGAGGTCACATCCCTACTTAGTGCTGCTCAGCCCTGTTAAATTGACCGGGTCTGTTCCAGCCTGCAAAGTATGGAATTTCGAAATAAAAAAAATGTCATTATAAAGATCTTAATTTGCCCTTTCGACCTACGTTCATTATTTAATTTGCCCCTCTTTCGTTTTCCCAAGAAAAATCGAAATAGAATTTCCCATTTTCCTGAATTTCAAATAGCCATATCTCTTTGAAAAATGATTATTTTTTACTCCACCAAGCGTAAAAAAATTGCCCCTGAGCTACTTTAATTTGCCCTTGTGCAAATTCTCAAAAATATTCAAAATTTAATTAATAAACAATAAAAAAACGGTTGTGGCATTTCCAAGCGAATTTTTTGGGCATTGCGCATGCGCGACAGTGTTCTGGCCTGCAAAGTATTGAATTTCGAAATAAAAAAAATCTCATTATAAAGATCTTAATTTGCCCTTTCGACCTACGTTAATTATTTTATTTGCCCCTCTTTAGTTTTCCCAAGAAAAATCGAAATAGAATTTCTCATTTTCCTGTATTTCAAATAGCCATATCTCTTTGAAAAATGATTATGTTTTACTCCACCAAGCGTAAAAAAATTGCCCCTGAGCTACTTTAATTTGCCCTTGTTCAAATTCTCAAAAATATTCAATAATTAACTAATAAACAATAAAAAAACGGTTGTGGCATTTCCAAGCGAATTTATTGCGCATGGCCGACAGAATACGACACATCGTCTCTAATGTATTCTATGATCTATCTGATCTATGATTAACTCCATGTTGTTTGTATTGTAAAGTTTTGAGTATTATTTTTCGTAGCTTGGGAAATACAACAGACAGCCCGGAACAGTAATATTGCGCGGCGCGCACGCGAAGGGATAACTTTTTTTTTCAAATAGAAGTAAATTAAACTACTTGGTGACTTTATTGGAATCTGGCGACGAGATTTCTATGTCTCTGGTGTTAGATGACAATAATCGGATAATTTTAAACGAGGAAGGTCATGTTTGCTTGCAAGATAGCTCGGGTGAGTACCTACTGTCGAATTCATGTTACTAAAAAACGATAATCGCTGCTTCTTCACTGTTAGGATTTCCACCTTTAGAAGGCACTTACCTACTTATTAACTTAGTGTGCCCCAAATCAATACTATCTGTAGTGTAAAAGTAATAAGGTAACTTAACTCTGTTTATTGGGTAACTCTGCTCACGGTCTGTTGAAAGATATATCACATAGAATTGTTTCTCGATATGCGAAAAAATTGCCTAATGCATTACTGCTCAGTCGTGACTCAAGCGACCAGTTATGTTATGGAGTAGTCAGTTGATATCGAACTGCATAACTTTGTATACACTGATTTATATGCGAGCTACAGGTGGACATCTATTAGTTTGATGATTTTCACTAATGTCTATGGATATATGAGATAATGTAACTTTTAGGTGCACTAAATATAAAAGTAATATTGTAATCATCATCATCTCTGCCATAGGACGTCCACTGCTGGACATAATTGCTTCCTCCATTGATTTCCATAAGGACTGAATGGCCCACATCCACCTGTTCCTGCAATCTTGCTAGGTTGTCTCTCCATCTCGGTGGCCATCCTATGCTGGTTTTGCCAGTCCGTGGCTCCATTCGAGAACTTTTTGATCCTAAAGGCCATCAGTTCTTCGAGCTATGTGCCCTGCCAACTGCCACTTCAAGTTTCTGTTGGCTAATCAGAAACGAGGAGAACAAAGCACGTAGATAAACCCTGAGCATAGCCCCCTCCATAGCTTGTTGTGTGACTCTGAGCCTGCTCAGAAAGCCCATAGTCACTCTAACTATGGGCCTTCTGATATTTTAATAATTACAGATAAATTTGTTTTACATCTCAGAATACAGGTTCATCTTAAACGATGTCAACACTTAACATCAGATGAGACAGTGGTCAAACACAAGCTTACAATAATTTTTAAATAAAAATTTATTGTATTATGTATATATTACTAGCACCACCCTGCGGTTTTATAAAGTATTTTATCAACAATTATTATTACTTTTCCAGGTGTGCTGCATTTCACTGCTCTTAATCATTTACCACCAAGCTTATTTATATAAGAATAATATACTTTGCTAAAGTATGATATGAAGTAGCTGCTGTAAGATTTTTATTATCGAGAATAAAATATGAAATGACTTAAATCATTTATTTACAGATGCTTTCACACTCAACGAGCTGAGCTACAATCGCATCACAAACAGAATGCAACTCAAGGTTGGTTTCCATCTAAAGTTGTGTGTCACTCACTTGCCATAAAAGCTAATATATTAAGTTTAAATTCAGTATAATAATCCTTTCAATTTCTGACATAATTCATAAGCATAAAATGCATTTTGCTATGTACCAATTTACATAAATTCACAATATTAATATAATTTATTGCCATTAATTTAATACCTGTCAAAGAAAGTATATTTAAAAAAATATGAAATAATAAATAAATAACATAGATGTTGAGCATATTATTTATATTGATGAGCTCTAGTAATGCCACATCAAAATGTTGACTATCATTTTCCTATTCTCATAATATGACTTATTTTTCTAGACCATGGAGTTGAAGATCCAGTCCGATAAAGAAAACCAAAAGCTGTTCAAATCTACGATTATCAAAAACGCAGATGTCTGGCAGCGCATCGCTGAAGATGTCGAAGATATGACAGCAAAGCTATGTGAAAGTAAATTCAAACATCTAAAATAATTTATACAAAAAAAAGATAATATTGGCAATAAAAGCAGTGGCGCCCATGCCATTAGTTTTGAGTATTTTGATGAGTTTGAGGATATCTTTCGACTTGACCCTAATATCAAACCAGTTTCTACTGCATCTAGTAGTAGACAAACTGTTGAATCCAATACAGTTATTACAGGAGAAAATAGTGGCACAATACTAGGGTCTACTAGACCACAACGAAGAAAAAGGACACGTCTAGAAATACAGTTGGAAAAATTTGATGTTACTATGGAGCGTCGACAAGAAGCATGTGACAGACACCTTGAAAGATTCATGCTACATCAAGAAGCACAAGGAAGAATTTTTAGTAATTTGGTGTAGAAGTTAATTGATAAATTATAGAAATTTTGATTCAATTTGATTTGCTTAAAGATGATGTCTATAGCTGTAAACTGTCATGAAACTTATGATTATGCAGTTTTTTAGGGATGTTTTGTAGTGACAACTAACAAGAGTAGACTGTAGGACGATAATTGTAAGTTCCTATATTATTAAAAATGGTTTATTATATAACTCTAGCTGCACCCGCGGTTTCACCTACATGGTGATGATAGTGAAAAAAGTATGCCTAAGCTTCACATATGAATAACTCTTAGAATGCACATATATGCTTAAAACTTGAGTGAGATTAAGTTTTATAAAATCAGAGTTTAAAGGGTAAAATAATTTGAGTCTGAAAACTATTGCGAGTTTCTTCCATAATTGTAATGTAACAAACAAGGTAAAATAATTTTACTTTACCTCTAGAATTTTGTATGGTACTATGTGCCACTTTTTGTATTGTTGTTGTATATACAATTAGAGTTTTACAGAATAGAGAAAATCGTAAGACTACATATTCTTTGATGGCATATTGATCACTGTAATGTTATTATAAATATTATATTATATATTTCTATAGAAATATTTTTTTCTAGTAGCTGCAGTATTATAATTAGTTATCATTATTTTATTATAATAATGGCAAAAAATATTTAAAGATTACATAGTTCATATTACTCTATATCTATCTACTATATACAAGTAATAGTCCACACATAGTTTTAATATTACTCTCAATAACATTTTCATCAACGTGTTATGTGATATTTAATTTTAAGAATGTTATTCTTTGGAAATATGTTGATTACTGTGACACTTTAGGTTAAATTAATTAGAAGTAGTCACAAAGGAAAAACTCTTAGTGTTTATGCATAAAACTTGAATGGGATCAGGTTTAATAGTCAGAGGGTCATAGTAACTGTATCTTAGTTTAAGTTTAGCAAAGAAGAACTAGTCGTTCTTATGGAACTGTGTTTCTTTTAAAATCCCAAAAGCTGTAACAGAGCTCAATAAATAAAAACTAAATCAGCAAACGATTAAAATGAACGATTTTAATTTGAAACATGATACAGTGATGTAAGACAATATTGAAAAGACAAAAATGTATTGCATGTTCCACTTCTAACATGTCATCATATTTCGTGTAAGTGTGTGTGACATGTGTACATCTCAGATAAAATAACTAGTTTAATTGGGATGTACACATTGAAATATAACTGCCGCCTAGGTCGCTAGATCTTCTGAAATAAATATAGCGACTATGTCCATTTAATTTTGAACTTGCCTTCATCAATCATTCTATTTAGATTACAGTTAATCATAATTTTATTGACTTTCTTTCTGATTAAATGAGCCTTGATGCCAACTAGTTAGACAGTAAAAATTAAATGTAACTAACCTGTCAATTTTTAAATTATTGTGTTATTAAATCTTTAATGAATATAAAGTAAGGAGGGCATTAAGCAGTCAATCCCACCAAGCTTGGGATAAGATCGAGAAGAGACAAGTTTAAAGCTTTAATTAGTACCTATATAGTAAGGAGGGCATTAAGTAGTCAATCCCACCAAGCATGGGATACGATCAAGAAGAGACAAGTTAAATGTTTATTTTTATTGTGATTATGACTAAGCCCAGATGGTACTTTGTATCATGTTTTTTCCAAAAACTCACTATGTAAGAAATTTAACATTATATATAATTGGCATTAACACACTAGTTGTGGATGGAACCATGTCCCCAATAACAATTTTCAAAAAGGACCACCTAGTGAATTTTGTAATGATAGGAATTAACCATGTTGCAATAGTAAAATTAAACAAACAATATTTGATTATACATATCTATAATAAGTGATTTCTTATCATCTTCATTGATCATCATTTACAACAATTTTAACCAACTGTAATTGCTTATATATAGGTTACCTTTAATCTTTTATTATACATTGAAAAAAATCACACTGGTCTTTTAATTAAAACAAAACTCAGCAATGACTATTTTGTCTAGAAACATTAAATGTGATATCTATCACACAATGAACAATAAGAGTGTTGTCAGTGACATTAAACATATTTAATGTAGCATACAATTTGAAATAATATTTTGCATTGAATATGTCCTCTATTCGAAAGTATCACCCGGTGAGACATTAATGTTGAAAATGTGAAACTAAATTGTTCAATAGTTTGCATGGTTATGGGATACTTCTAAGTTTTGTAAGCCTATGAGCATTAGGTAATACTCAGGTCTAAATTGTGATGACGTCTATAATCATACCTATACTATTAAAGATCAAGGAAGATAGAGTGGTCAATAGCCCTATAATTTTATTGACATACATTGAGAAAACACATTGAAGTGTGTGTGCTCAATAAATAAGCTAATATTTATTCTGTCGAGCATAGCCTTATCTACTAGTTACAGTATACAGGCACAATCACATCTTATTTAAACAGCAAAAACACATACAAATTTAAAATTAGCATACATATTTACACAAATCTTATACTAACTACATACTAAACTCAAATCAACCAATTCCCCATTTTTCCTCAAATTCTGGCTTTATTCAGGTCTAATGTGATGATGTCTACAATCATACATATTCTAAAGATCAAGGGAGATAGTGGTCAACAGCCACCCTTATGATGTTATTTACATACATTGAGAAAACACATTGAAGTGTGTGTGCTCAACACATAAGCTAATTTTTATTCTGTTGAGCATAGCCTTATCTACTAGTTACAGTAAACAGGCACACTTACATCTTATTTAAACAGCAAAAACACATACAAATTTAAAATTAGCTTACACATATCTTATACTAATTACATAAGGCAATTTTTATTGTCGAGCTTAGCCACATCTACTAGTTACAGTAAACAGGCACAATTACACCTTATATACACAGCAAAAACCTACAAATTTAAAATTAGCATACATATTTACATTAATTACACACTAAACTCCAATCGGCCACCAACCAGGTGGACAGACGACCTGACTAAGATCACAGGCAAAGGCTGGATAAGGGCCGCTTCCAACCGGTCCTTGTGGAAATCAATGGGAAGGCATATGTCTAGCAGTGGACGTGTCCTATGGCTGAGATGATAATGATGATGAAACTCCAATCAACCAATTTCCCATTTTTCCTCTAATTCAGGCTTTGAGCCAATCTGTCTCAGGTCAAAAAACCATCAGTATCAGCATCGTGAGACACACTAAGATGATTGGTTGGATTTAGTGTTGATCTACCTTCTTGGGAGAACATGAAATTTTCTCCTTCAATGATGGCTTGGCGGCTGAAGTCAAGGTCATCATGGTCCAAACAAAGGTTGTGTAGGACACATGCTGCTAGAATTGCAACAGGTATCAATTCCGTATTATTCATGTCGAGATATTTTAATCTTCGATACCTACCATAAAGAAGGGCAAAGGCACGTTCAACAACTTGTCTTGTTTTGGCATGTTTGCTATTAAAATTGGTATCTTGAGCACCTAATGTCCTCCTTCTAATAAATGGTGGTATACACCAAGGTAGTACTGGATATGCTTTGTCACCAATAATGTACTCACCACTATTAACATAGTGGGTTCGGTTTGAACAGATTTTCATATATATACTCAATATATATCACTATTGTTAAAAACTCTTCTATCACTCACAGAACCTGGATATCCGGTAAATATGTCCGAAAACCTGAGGTTTGGCAATGCAATAGCCTGCAATTGTATTGCATAAAAACATTTTCTGCACGTGTAAACATAGGGTTGTTCTTTTGGTGCTTTTATTTCAATAAATGTCCCATTATAGCTCCAACTACACCCATTAAACCTCCAAATTTGGAAAAATCTTGTTTGATCTGAATTTTTGAAATATTTGAAGGCCACTTAATAATTTCTGAAGATAGTTTTTTCAGACCCTCAATCACTTTAAAAAAGCATTTGTGTTCACAAATGCTTTTTACTTGATTTAGGTAGATTAAAGCGGTCACTAACAGATCTAAAACATAAACAAATAATTTAAATAATGGCATGCATGATTAGTTAAAATTAAGTTCAATAGGTAGTATCATGTAATATTTAATCCATTGGTTTTAACCTGAATGAATCCGGAGTGGCAAGTAACTAAAGAACAACAAGCCACTGTTTTCTCACTGATATCACAGCTCTATTATTGGCAGCTATAATATAGGAGAGCTCAGGGGCTAATCTGATCTCCAATGATTCAAAAGCCGCATAACTGAGCCTGAAGTGCGATTGGAATTCCATCTCATTCTGGTTGATTCAATTTTCAAATCTAGATGCTGGCTCATTTAAAGCGGTTGTGAGGTATAGCATTGCAGTATTTTCTTCTTCATCGTCACTATCAAGAATATCCTCTAAGATGGCTGAATTGTTCGTTGTAACAGATCGTACTTGCATACAAACAAGACTAAGAACTTGACGGCCAATCTGTTGAATATCCATTCTTTACTATGAATTTATCAAACAAACTGGGAAATTAATTCACTACTTTTGTTCAACTTCATGTACAACGCGACTAACACGAAATTTAAACTCGTTACTATACAATAATCAAGAGAAGAATACAATAGAACATTTAAGCGTACAAAATTGTTGAAACAGAGAACTAAGTAAATTGTAACTCGATTTTATAGTTTTAAATTATGAAAAACCTGTATCATTTCCATCAGTAGGCCTCTCGTGCCTAGAGAATGTAATACATTACTATACTATGATGTAATACTACCGTGACTCTCGTGTAGACTACGCTTTTGCTGATCAGCTGATATGACGATGTGTCGTATTCTGTCGCGCATGCGCAATGCGCAATAAATTCGCTTGGAAATGCCACAACCGTTTTTTTCTTGTTTATTAGTTAATCATTGTATATTTTTGAAAATTTGCACAAGGGCAAATTAAAGTAGCTCAGGGGCAATTTTTTTACGCTTGGTGGAGTAAAAAATAATCATTTTTCAAAGAGATATGGCTATTTGAAATTCAGGAAAATGGGAAATTCTATTTCGATTTTTCTTGGGAAAACGAAAGAGGGGCAAATTAAATAATGAACGTAGGTCGAAAGGGCAAATGAAGATCTTTATAATGACATTTTTTTTATTTCGAAATTCCATACTTTGCAGGCTGGAACAGACCCGGTGTTAAATTGCCATTCATTTGCTGTGGTCTCTAAAGCACTACTAGTATGTATTCTATCTGATCTATGCTCTAAAGTTGAACCTAGGACGGTATGAATCTAACCGTCACGGATCGACGAAATAATTAAATCGTATGCTAAAGGAATAAGGCTGATTCTTGTTATAAGACCTACTGCAAGTGTTGAAAGAAAATATTTATCTTTTTTTATTACTACTCGTTTTTCACAGATCATTACATACTTCTAACATATTATATACTCCAAGCATTCAACGAACGACAGATAATCAAAACTCTTTCCAATAAATACTCGGTGTAATCTTGACATTGAGCTTTCACGTAAAATAGACACCACAAACTAATACACACTAAAATAGATATGTTAACAATTCTTGTTTTTTCACTAATCAGAAAGCAAACTATACAAAAATATTGAAAAATAGTAAGAGCGCGCTTTCATTGCAGCCTGTTTCTGTATACCTGCCTGTAGTTGAAGGTAAACATTTGTTAATTATTTAATAATTAAGCTGCATCCCTCGGTTACAGCCGCATGGTGATGATGATGATCCTAGGACACCCACAAGCAATGTGGCTTTCTATTGGTTAAGGAATCGGTGCAGTAGATCCAGAGGTTACATCTAACAACCTCACTAAATACTTAAAACTACCTATTTGTAATCCTACTAATAATATAAATGCGAAAGTTTGTGTGTATGTTTGTTACTTCTTCACGCTCAAACGACTACACCGATTTTGATGAAATTTGGTATGGGGATAGTTTTAACCCTGGATAAGCACATAGGCTACTTTTATCCCGGAAAAAGCATAGTTCCCGTGGGATAATTGAAATAGGGAGAACACCGTAATCAACGCGGGTAAAACCGCGGGCCGCGGGTAAAACCGCGGACTAGTATCAGTATAAGTAGATACATCAATGATATTAAAAGGAAGATGAACGGTAGAACGTGCCCCTTATCGTTACAACGTTGCGGGGTACTCTAAGACCACGTAAGTAACTAAAAACTGGTCCACATACAACCAGTTGTTTTTACGAGAGCTATTTGCCCATGTTGTGAAAGCAAAGATCTTTCTACGTGTCTGAATATGCCATTATATCTGCCTGCTTATAAAAATATTTGATCCTTATATGTGCTGAACAACTGCTGGCCAGACTGACTTTATATAAGAGGTCCACGCTCGATAACCTAATGCTTCTTTTTGGGCATTAGGTTATCGTTAATACTACATGAGGGTTTTCTACGCGATCGAACCAGAAATGAGGAGATCCGTAGAAGAATGAAAGTCACCGATATAGCCTAGTGGATTAGCAAGTTAATGTGACAGTGGGCACATAGCTCGAAGAACTGATGGCCGTTGGGGTCGAAAAATTATCGAATGGAGACCACGGACTGGCAAGCGCAGCATAGCGCGGCCACCAACTAGGTGGACAGATGACCTGACTAAGATCGCAGGCAAGGTTTGGATGCGGGCCGCTTCCAAACGAGCCTTGTGAAAATCAATAGGGGAGGCGTATGTCCAGCAGGGAACATCCTATGGCTGAGATGATGATGATGATAATGCAAAATACAACAGGTTTTTTTGCCTTGATTTTGAGTCCTGATATACAAAAATGAGATACTAGTAGGTACGGCTTATGGCATCTCGGATTATAAGATTGACAATAATCTTCAGTCATTATTTTAAGTGCCGAAAAATTAGCATATGAACTTAATCGGCACAGAAATAGGAAAATATTACCAAAGTTGTGTAAAGACTTAGAATTATCAATTGTTTAATGGCCTCACAAGTAGGACAAGTGCAACGCACTGTATATATTACCTATTTTAGCAAGTATTTTTGTAAATAATGATATGCGCCTTCATAGATATTTCTATTTTAGGTAAAATATTTGCTGTTTTGGACCAGACAGTTTCCATTGACTGCAGTCAAGATAAAGAATTTGGATCTTCTATATAGTTACAAAACATTAGCTCTAGTATGTTTAAGCAATTGTATACTTTTACAATATATTTTTAATCAAATAAAAGTTTTTTTAGTCATTCTTGACTTATTATTGCCCACATCGTATTGAGTAGGTATATATTAGAGCATTGAGGATGTATACTAGACCAAAAAGCCTCGATAAAGATTTTCCCATCCCTATAAACGTCGATATCGATATTCCTGCATACTACACTAGAGACAACACTAAAAGGACCGGTTAGTTCTTCGTGTGATTATTATCTATTTCGCTTTCCTGATCAGTGGTGTTGCTAGCTACTTTTGCTGTGGTTTAAAATTCAGATTATTCACTTTATTCAAATAATTCACGCTACATGTCGGTTCAAAATACGACAATCTCCGTACATGTTTATGGTGTGACGTCATTTGTAGCATGAATTCGATGTACATGAAAACGAGGTAGTGTATTGTGTGTGCTAATGTCAAATTCAATTGACCAATCACGGTAGTATTCCATTTTCTAGGTTGACCAATTGACATTCGCCATTTGATGGTGTTGTATCAAAACATTTTGTTACATGTTACATGTTTATTTTTGGTAGCGTGTATATAACGTTATATCGGAGAATACAATTTTAAACCGGGCGTATTCACTGTGTGCACTGTATTCAAATACTCCGAAAAATAAACCACACTATTTGTATCATGCGTACTCTATTTAGTTTGTAGTATTTTCCCAGTATAATATTGTAGTCTTTGCTTTGTATCATGTTAAGCTCTCTTTATTATTTATTAACGAAACGGTAATATTATTTTATATCGAAGCTAGAGACATCTATCCGCGGTATGGTGAACTATTTGGCAACTTTATGAGCTAACAATAATTAATATTACGGTAATATTATTACCAGTATAAAACACAGACAAGAACACGATTTGTTCTCTTATCGATATCAATATTATTCATTGACTATTTTATTAACCCCCATTCTGGAAAGCGCCCGATGAAGGGTCAGCAAAATTAAGACAAAAAAAAATGGACTTAGTAGTGGGGAATATTAAATAGTTTGGTGCTAATCAAAAAAGTAGGCCGTTAGCTAATTTGTTATGTTACGATACAGAAATAAAATGCGATATGATTATATATGTAAGTGAAACTATATAGGTACAAAAAATTAAACTGTTGTCATAGGTAATTCCTTACGAAATTTGTATGCATAAAAAAGTACATTGTAACAATTATTTTAACAATAAAAGGGAAATCATTGAATATTTTCTATACGAGACTAGCAGCAAAACAGAAACACAACAGAAACTCGGTTACATTAAATTATGGAATGTATTTTTGATAAAAAACTACATAAAGCGGTTTAAATTCATATTAATCCTAATGTTTATGTTAAAAAACAGACTTTGTAAAGTGCGAGACATTTCACGAGCTGAGGTACCAAAAAGAATTCTTGCTGAGTGGAGTGATATGAGCATATGGCTCCCCGCTGTACGCTCGATCATTTTTTTTTTTTATGGATTCCAACGATACTGCGCAAACCGCGCCGTGCATACTTAAGTTTAATTATCTGTGGTCATATCTTGTCTTCTTTATCAAAAAGATTAATAATTACGAGTGAAATTTTAAAATACTGCTCCAAATTGTTAAATCACATCACTTAATTGATCAATCATGGATAAAAGAAAACTGTCGACTGCGGGGGACAGCTTGTATCTTATACTTCAAGTACCCAAGACTGCAACAGCTGACGACGTCAAGAAAAGTTACCGAAAATTAGCGTTAAAATATCATCCTGATAAAAATCCTAACAACCCAGAAGCCTCGGAGAAGTTCAAAGAAGTAAACCGTGCACACACCATTTTGAGCGATGCAACGAAAAGAAATATTTACGACAATTACGGATCACTAGGACTTTACATCGCCGAACAATTTGGAGAAGAAAACGTGAACGCCTATTTCGTGGTGACGAGCACTTGGTGTAAAGTGGCGTTTATCGTATGCGGTATTTTGACTGGCTGCTACTTTTGCTGCTGCCTGTGCTGCTGTTGCAACTGTTGCTGCGGGAAGTGCAAGCCGCGCCCGCCAGAAGAATCCGGTGACTATCATACCCTGGAACGAGACGATTCGGACGGCGTGCAGCCCGTCACTGCGCAACCCGGTGGTGAAGGCCGACCCAAGGGCGAGCAGGCTCCGCCCATAGCTATGCCTGCGCCTCCGTCCACAGCAGGTGCCTCTGAAAACACTGGCCTAAACACAGGTGGGGTTAATTACGGAATTTCACAGTAAATCCATGAATCATGTTAACCCTGTTATAAATGACTAGTGTATCGTGTTATTCCTTGTCATTGTTATAATTATCTAACTAATCAATATACACAGTTTTCAATTTACTGGGGGGTTAGACTTGGGGCCTATTTTATACAGCTACAAGCTTTGCACTTGTATTGGAAAACTAAAAGCTGTATTGTTTTTTTGTGTTTGACAATTGTAAAGATACGAAGGCCTTTTTAAATGTACAGGTTGTATAAGTGAGGGTACAATACAAGTTATTAGTCACAGGTGTCTCATGGCACTATAACTCTACTATGATGGGACTTATATAAGTTTATATTTAGATTTGCACTAGAAGACTTGCACCTCTATAAAACAGGCCTAAGTCCAATTAGATTACCACATTTCTTCCATTAGTAATGCAAGTTTTGGGTATTTGAATTGAATTTAGATATAGTTTCAAAAAATCCTTTAAAAATGTCCATTTTCATCTAGTTCAGAAATGTGCTTGAAATATTCATCATATTATTCTATTCCATATTTATAAAACATTTGTTGTTATTAATTAAGCCTCCATCACATGCTTTGTGCATCTATTCATAATTATGTTCATAACATTTTTTCAAAATAGTGCATAAATTGCAGTTTTACAACACAGATGTGTGTTTAAGATAGACGATTGGTGTTTTTGACAGTTTCCAACAAGCATTCTATTTGGGAATGAGGCATTATTGGCAAAAATGACCAAAATGATCTAGAATAAGATTTTCTTAACAAAAGTAGAAAGAAAATGTTTCTATGTTCTTTTTTTGTATACTTACATTTACTGTAGCTGTCAATCCTTGAGTTATTGACGAATGAACACAACCCTGCTTCAGAGGTGGGTCAAAAGTGGCAGTTCACTGTTGTGTTTTTAACAGTATTCATGCATATGGAACTGTGAATGGAAAGAGTTCACAAAACCTGTATGCCGAAATGAATGCCATGATGCATGATCATTTTTGGTGTGTATTGCATGTCCTAGGAATACTAAAAATATGCACACATAGCCAGCACCCCATTCAGTACTTATAATTCCTTGTTATGCAAATCTGAAATTAATCCTGTATATAATAGTTATTTGTTATCTCTCACTTCTCTGTAAGTATGCTATGCTATGCTGGGATATGTTCATATATAACACCAACCAAGCATTCCATGTCCTCATTCATTATTTTAAGCTTGAACCTCAATGTTGGCTGAAACAATAGAGAAAATGAACATTTAGCACTATTACAAGCTACCAAATTAAAAGAAAATCACAATATTGACCTCCCAAATAAGTAATATTGATAGATTGAAACAATTTAGAATTGTTGACGTTTTTTATTAATGTATAACTCTGCTCATATCAGATAAGCACAGACAGATTTTGTTCCTGGTTGATAATAGATATGTTGTAATAATGATGTCGCTTAGATAGCACTACTGGCACTAGTTGAAGCTTTGCTATTATTCTATTTATCTTGTTTGTTTACTGTGCTATGTGCAAGAGTGTAAAGTAGAGCACCATTTTGACAATACCCATTTATATCACAAATATTTATGTGGGCCTGTGCAGTTTATTTTAAGTAATATTTTAGGATTATGTGTAATCTTTTTAATTTTATCACAAAGCTATCCACTCCTACACTTAAAGCTTGAACATTTGTATTAATGAAAAATGTACATTACAAAATATAATGCAATGTTTCTTTTGCCACCAGATGATGTAAACAAATAATTGGGCAGTCCAAGACACATCAATGGTCTAAGTTTAGTTAAATTAATATAATTACAATCGAAACATATATAAATAATGCTAGCTTTTGTACCATTATTTCAAAAACTGTGTTTTGGTTTATAATATTTTCTGAACAGGATAGCTTAGATTGTACAACTCATTACTAGTGATATAGCTGTAGATGCACAGATCATAATATATGCCTAGATACCCCCAATCAATCATCTATCAAGTGTGCCCATAAATAATTAAAATAAGATAGCTATTAGTTTAGTTTTAATTCTAATTTGTTGATTACAAGGACCATTATTAAAAACACTACATCTTAATACATTGTAAAAACTCCTAACATTTGTTTTCTTATATCAGTTAATTGTGAAACTCTTACTTTGTTGTGAAACTCTATTTTCATATTAATTCAAAAACATGGGTAATCTAGGTATATTTATATATCTGTGGGTAGATGGGATTGGATTTCTATCAATACCAGGTTTATTACTATTACCTAGTACTAACATTTTGTTATGCTGAATAATGTTCACATTGTGTGTTAGGTACTTGAGATATAAATTGAGAGTAATTTTTCAATTGTTGCATGAATTTGACTGGTGGAGAAGTCAAGTAGTACCTGACTCATACACATGTATGTAATTTATTGTTCATAGGTGAGGCATGTGGATGATATACTTCTGCACTTCAAGCCTGTGTTACACATCTCTATATTTTCTATTGGCTAGAAATGCTATGACAAATATAGAATACTGTGTAACTATTTGCAATGGATAAATATTACAAAGACTCCAAGTTAACTGAGTAGCCTGTTTTAAAAACATATAAAGTCTGTTCTTTTAATAGAAAGTGGTTGGATATCTTCTAAAGCCACTAGTTTACATTATTTACATTATTTCATCAAGGAGACATAAATATGTATGCTATGCTAATAATTGGTTACAGTGTTTCACAAGTTATTCATATCAACAATGTTGGTAGTAAGTGTTGACATTAGGTTTTTACTACCACCCCAAAATGCACTTTAGAAATATGGCTCTTCTAGATTACTTCATTGCATTCAAAGAATCGTCATTCAAACATCAGCATGATTAGCAGAAGTCAAATTAGTTGATGAAGGAATGCTCACTTAACCAGTTAAGCGAGTTTTTGGCTGATTATGTATTCATTGTGCTAAAGTATGTAGTGACGTGTTTATATGTGGTATGATGGTAATGTAACAGTATTTTGTTTGGAGTAGATATAAATGCATATAAGAGCTTTGGGAGCTAAACTGTCAACCTATACAAATGCATGTACTTGTATATAGATATATTTAGCTTAGCATACAATTTTAACAATTTATGACATATAATTTGAACTTCATATGACAAATTCGATCTGATTGAGGCAATGTAAAATAGTTCAAGAGATCAAGTAACATGCTCAAGGAATAGCTCACAGAACAAACTGTTAGGTCCTTTGAGAAAGGTTTTCAACCTTGATGCAAGGAGACTTGATGTAGGAAACAGCACCACATTATGGTCATATAAAAAAATGACCAGTGCTAACTGCTGACTGGTATACCATTAATTCAATGAAGCTAACATATTACCGGTTATAAGATATGTAATATTTGATAGCATTTTCTCACATACATAGCTACTATATGTCGTTATCAGAAATATAATGTTAGTTTCTCTTATAATAGCCAACCAATCACAGCAAGATATAACCAATGAAGCAAAAGTAATGTGCTTGCCATCCAAGCCATCCCAACTTCTTACTTAATATAATCATGCATTTGAAAACTGTCTTACCTGATGTTAAGTGACGACGTTGTCTAGATTGTAGCACACAAAACTAGGAGGTACCTATTCACTGATTGATTATTGAAACTTACTTCTGATTGCGAGGTTTGTTCAAGAATTAGAGTTGATCATCTAATTACGTTTGTGTTTTTGCACTTTAGGAGAACATGCTCTACAGTTTAATATTTTCCATGCAGCGTATGAGCATAGGACTATCTGTAGCACCCATCTTGGGTAAATGATAGGCAAGGTAATGGGCTGTAATGAGATAAATCAGGTATAGATAATCTTAATAGATTATTTGTTATATTTCTGTTCCTGGTTGAAGACATGAGTTTCTTTGTACGTTAACTTTGATCTTCTTTCTCTGTGTAAAAACGTGCAAGGTTTCTAACTTCCATTGTAGTTGGCTTGCAAGGTGCGAAGACATCCTCATTGGCTCGTAGTTGTATGGCGCCTTTTTTTGCATGAGTATCTGCCATATTCTTGCTTTAAATGAACTGTGGCTTTTGGTCCATCATACTCTTACTTCGCAATTTCCTGTTAACCTAGAAAAACTCGCAATATGTAGGCATCATGACATTTAGAACTAACTTTAGACTAGACCTTGTAAGATTTCTGAGTGCATAAATGATAGCCGCACTATAGGTGCTGCCACTAAGTCATTGCAGTAATTGTGAATTCACTATAATACTATTACGCAACACCTGGATTGGTATGAAATTCAACCCAGCCACAATTAAGTATGTATGTTTAATGTATGCTGTATTTGCGTAATTTCAGAGAATCATCACCATTATTTTAAGTATTTATAGTTAGAAGTTAGTGCTTAATTTCCTAGATATTATAGAGCATTCCAACTTAGAAAGGCCTACGGCCTACGGTGATCTTTTTGCCTATTTGTTATTGCACTATCCTCTCTAAAGTATTATGTCTCTTTCGTCAAAGTAAACATATATCGGTGTTATAATTAGGTGAACAGGACCAGATTATAGTTTTGCTCACTACACTATACACTAAGGCAAAAAATAACTCCATACAATCATGTCTGTAATATACATAGGTAAATTTCCATTTTCTTCTATAATAATAAAACATACTTTCCATTCTCTTGTAACTAAATACCGCTTATTAAGACCTAGTACCTTCTACTAACTGAGTGACCTGAACTAAGTGACCTTCCTCTTGGTGTGTCTCAATATTTAGATTGATTATTATCTTCCAAAACCTCATCATTTGCTAAGGTTATTTTCCTTTCTAAGGTTGTATGTAACTTTCTTCATATAAACTCATTCTAGATGTATATTCTTTTGGCGTAGTTGGATTGTAAAATTGTTTCTCCTCTAAATACCCTATTCAATGGAGAACTTATTTTATAATACATTATCTAATCTTCATCTATTAAATGTAATTTTTGTTAAGACCTCATGTTGCTTTTCATTTATAGTAGATATTTTAACGATGTATCAGTCCTTTTCTTGCCTTGCCATTGTAATTTGTATTCAAAAGCCTTAGTAAATTCATACCCGGATAATGTTTGCTGTTTGTAACTAACACCTCAAGGAGAAACTTGTAATTCCTAAGAATTCAATTTGATCGTAACAATGGTGGTCTGATCTTTCCTAGATTTGTCAGTCTTTAAAGTTTTTAGGGAGCCAAGCTCTGCTTAATTGTAATTGAAAATATTTAATCTAGGTTTAGGTTATGTTGGTTACAGCTTTTATCAAGTTAATTTGTATTTATGTTGCTTGTTGATACGGTAAAGAAGTTGAACTACCTACTACACATAATTCAATTAGGTACTGAGCCATTTCTATGGTATGATTTCCAATTAAGACTAGTTGTCGACCAAAATTGAACTTATGAAATAAACTATAAGATTTGTAGACTGTGAGATGTAAGGGGTCTTTTACACGAGGGCAGTAGTCAGTACAGTCAGGACCAGTCAATACAATAAGTTGTTAAGGTTTATAATGGTCCAGTGTTTCTTACCGTGCAGTCAAATTCGAGCTATTAGAGTAAAAACAATGCTTATCGTCCTAAAGACAGCCAAAATGATACAAATCATAATTGAACTGTACCGTATGGGTATGTATTTGTTTCTTCTAGCATTGCAGACTGCACTATCAGGAGTCAGGATGTTGTCAACATTTCTTTTTTTGTCATGTAAAAGGCCTCATACGCTATCTCTGTAGAATGTAGCCCTATAATAGGCATGTATACAATTTGGTATGTAGGAGAATTTCATTGTGACTTATTATTAATTAGCTTATTGTTGTAATCATAATTTTAATTTATGTTTATATTAAAATTATCTCTTGTCTTAATTTACTTTGGGTAGGTTTACTACCTGTGCGAAATATAGAACCGAGTGATATACCTACTGTTATTTTATGTGAGTGTAAATTCATTTTGATGAAGCTAGCATTTTCGACGGTAAATATTATTATAGAATAGAGTAACAGTTGATTGATGTTATTAAAGTAATAAGATGGAAATGGCGGAAGAATGTAAGTAGTTAGCGTACACTCTACACGGTTTGCTTAATATATATTAATATTTATTACACTATATTAATGATATCACTGTTAATCATTACTGGTACGGCGTATGAATTGGTGTTAGTCAATGCAATTATATACATGTAACTATGTCTACCGCTAAAGAATGCCGTAAAACAGGGTTATGCTTTCGGAGGCAAAATTAATATATTCAATTTGGCATCGTCGACGCACATCGTCAGTAAAACTAAGTTTCAGTCTAACGTCGCTTCTTTAAATATAATAGGGCCCCACCGACAAGAACCAACAAGAAATGCGAAGCTATTCTTGTTAAATAGCTTTATCGTTACTCTTACCTAATATAACAACGAGAATGGTCATCCAGTTAATACTAGGTTATTAAGTAAAGAAGACGGGTGAGCCTGTTGGTTTAAGAAATTTTACCTAATCTGTGGCCAATTGTGGCTTACCGATTGAGTTGCAAGCGCTTTTGGCCTGTCCATATTAGATTTCGTGTCATATTGCTTACAAAATAGTTGTCACTTTGAAGTGGTGTCATTACAGCATATGCGGTTGTATGAACATAATTCGGTGTGTATAGTTTCATTGGTGTTTGTACCAAACGAGTAACATGTAGTGTATTCAAATAATTCAAAAATATTAACTGAATGTTCATTCAGCTTTAATTATAATGCTGTCAGCTCGAGTAGTGAGTGGCTAGGGGTTTGATGGCTTTGTTAATTCATAATAATTGTAATATAATGTTATGGTACTAGTCAACGAGTATTGGTAACGTCATGTTATAAGGATATCTAAATGTATGTAATTACACTTTCAATTTAATAAATTCTGCATAAGGAAAAACATTTTATCTATTATTCTACTAATCATACTTTTGCATCCTTGCATATATTATCTGTATACAAAACTGCATCTACGTTGTTTTAATTTAAAGTTGATTATCTCATATCAGTATCATCCGGTTCGGTTCCTTTTAAGTTTTAATAATGTTTTTTTCTTATTTACAGGAAGCAGTATTCCAAAATACACATGAAGTGTTCACAGCTAGAATAGTACCTTTACCTACCTATTTTTAAGAGAAATGCCAACATTTGATTTTCTTATAACCACCAACATTCAAATTCATTACAGATATAAGTTTAAAATTAAGTTATTTTGTTTCTTTGTATAAATATTTACTAATCAACTTTTATGTTTATAACTTTTTTAAAGGTTGCGGAAAATATAATTATTTTGTAATTAATTTTAGTTTTTATTGGCATATTGTTATTGAGACAGAGCATTGCTAGGTTACACAACTACAAACGACACACCTACCTATGTACCTATTATTTACGTTGTAATGTGGTAGTTGGTTGGTTGTACGAAATTTAATTGTTCACGCATCTACATGCGTGGTACCTAAGTACCTGCATACATTACATGGTAAATATTCCAACTCGTCGCGCGAAGCGTTTTGCTTCAGCTAAGGAGCGGAATTAATTGTCTAAACCTGTTATGGAATACATACAGTCTATATGTCTTCAAGTCATGAGTGATAAATACCTAACTTTAAGCCTGGCGTGCTCTATTGTAGACCGAATTATCGCTTAACATCAGGTGAGATAGTGGTCAAACGCTTATATGCAAGCACATGTGTGGTCATGCATTATATTGTCACCTTTGGAATAGTTAGGTCAAATACAAACTTGGAGCTTAAGAGTCAATCGAAAGGCGAGACAAAGAAATCATCGCCAGCGGCTCTGGTAAAGTAGGCTTTAGAGCCTTGATCACCGGATTTGTCGCTAACGATGATTAACCCTAATCGAAATCTTTATATCCGCCGAATTCTACACAATTTGTCAGATATTTTACAACGTACTAGAACCAGTTTGTTAGGCTTGACCATTTGCTAAATAGACGATTTTAAGTCCTTTCCGCTTTTTTTGACGTTCTCCATTTCTCATAAACTTAAAAATACCACTATAGTGGTGCCTATTTTGTGGTGAAAATATTAAGTAAAGGTTAATTTTGATTGAAAGAAATTTGATTTCATTTAAGTAGGTAGGTACTTACTAATTTATTCGTGAAAAAGATTTTCGAGCGACCATATTTATCGATGACAAATATGGTTCAGCACTTTAAATGTTTGACAGATAGTAGGTACCTATATAGATACACTGTTACTTGCTACAAAAATCGCACTTGACTGTGATTTATTCTTGATTCATTCTTGGAGTTTTGCCAAGTGCATCATAGAGTAGACAGCGCCAGTACCCCAAGTACCTACCATGTTATTTCTGTGGCTGTACGCCCTCTAAATCATCTAATTTATAAAAAAGATTCACAAATTAGGCTAATTCACTCAGTTGATGGATCATTTCATAGTCGGCACTCTCAGGTCAACGTTGTTTATCTACTAAAGGTTAATAGGTATCTGCGTCTTGCTTCGTCAGAGGTGCTTTGTTATTTTCTATTGGCTTACAAAAAGCTGCCCTCCAACTGACTGCGAATTCCGAGTGTACGCCTTGTCCGCTGCATCGGTGTCGACCGCATAATTTGGGCTCCAAATCCATGCACTTACAACATTGTGAAAGAAGTGTGCTGACGATTCTATATAAAGAAAAAGTAAAGTAGATGTCTCCTAATTTAAGGTCAATAATGAGATAAAACGTGGGGCAAGCAAGTGAAACAGCGAGATGGTCAATTATTATAGAATATTATTAAACGAGCTTATTTTATTGCAAATCTAAATACAACGATTTAAAGGAGTTGTTTATTGATGCGTCTTTTCTGAAATAATGCCGAGCGATTTCAGAAATACTTAATATATATAATTCAATTAATATAGAATATTATTAAATGAGCTTATTTTATTGCAAATCTAAATACAACGATTTAAAGGAAAGTTGTTTATTGATGCGTCTTTTCCGAAATAATGCCGAGCGATTTCAGAAATACTTAATATATATAATTCAATTAATATAGAATATTATTAAACGAGCTTATTTTATTGCAAATCTAAATACAACGATTTAAAGGAAAGTTGTTTATTGATGCGTCTTTTCTGAAATAATGCCGAGCGAAGCTTGTTCACCATATACTAATGTTTGCGTATAATTGTTCATAAGTATATACTTGATTAAACGGGTAAGGCGGTCTTTTTTCGGATCTTACACTTAAAAGTTCTAAGTCTCTTGATTAATATTGTTTATTATTTCCTCACAAAACATAATTTCAAACAATTGTCAAGTATTGCAGGCAAATTCAGTCACTTGATTATCATTATTTGTAATGCCTTTCTTCGTGTTTTATTACTTTTCATGTAATCATTAATATAATATGATGATGATGCACTTGGTATTCGAGTGGTCGTTTGTTATTGAAGTTATGAAGTCAAAGAACAAAGTTTCCGTTCATAAGCGTCTTGTTTTTCCAGCGCACGTAAAAAATGTACGGCCGGTCTACGACAATTTCCATTCGTGGTGCCTCGTCCCATTCTATACCTGAAAAAATAAATGAAGATATGTTTCAGAGGATCCGGCGCAAAGGACCGAATTCAACGACTGCAAATAAATGCATTAGTTCTAGAATTCATTTTAAAACGCATTAAATATTCTCACTATCGGTAGTATCGCACAGAATTAATAATGTATTGAGGCCAAAATAGAATATTATAAATATCATCCATAATATACAAAACACCTCTAAATATATCAAATCTCAAATCAACATCTACATTTATCATCGTCATTCCACAGCTGGATCTCCAAAAGGATGGGTTATAAGGGTTGGTTCATTTATCTGAGGTTAGAAGCGACGCGACGCATTCGACGTAGCTACTTCGATTTTTATCAGATTTTTTTTTACTAATTATAAGCTTACGTTTGACCACTGTCTTACCTGATGTTAAGGTCTGCTCCCTGATAGCTCGATAACTTACCGAATCGTATCAGTTCGGTATTTTTTAAACATTTTAAATTGCGAAACTTTTTGGTAATGGAATATTCTAATATGTATAGGTTATAAAATTTAAAAGTACTTATTTCTATAATAATTAACATGTAATATTTAGTTGTAATTGTAGAAATAATGTTTTAAATAGTCCGGTAGTAAGTCCACAATAAAGATATTTTACATAACAAAATCGATTAGTCTTACCGATCGGTAAGTTATCGAAGAGAGATCGAGAGTTATTAAGGGGGCAAATCTCAAAATGTGATTTAAAATTATGTAATTTATCGTTGTTCACTTTCGTTCAACATTACCAATATCTTTATCTAGTTATTTTCCTTTGTTTTTAGCTTTATACATTTTAAGTCTTACACTACTTACGTAGACACACATGTGCAAGGAACAATTCTTTACCGTGAAACGGTTCCCGTGCCCAAAGCTACATGTCTCGTGCCTAGTTTGCGTTACTTTAGAAACCCGTATTGCCCATACATATTTGTAAACGTTCTCCATGTGTAGTTCAGTCCTCTACCGTATATTCTCGAAACTATCTGGGTCTGGTAATAAATATGTGCCTTTGTTTGTATATATGTAACTGTCCACCTTGGCAGTGGTTGCTCTTGGCTGCGACTGATAATTCGTGATAACACTCACATTCCTAGTCTCATTGACTCGATAATCATTGACTTCCTCGACCCATCAGTTCTGTGTCAGAACTTTTGACACAGTGTCAGGGTGCCAATTCTCTTATTTATTAAGACAATCCATTCACAAACAATGCAATAATCGCTGAAATGTTAGCAGCGCAGCCGTCTCAACGCCAGTTACGTGCTAAGGCTCGCGCTCGCCGCCTGGCACGATCATAACTCCCAGATGAAGAACTGCAAATAAGTTCGAAACTGGTCGGAGAGTAATTTTCCAGTGTTTACCACGTGAGTCCTAGTCAGTTTGTTACATTACAATTATGGAAGAAACTCGCGATAGTTTTCAGACTCAAATCGCTGAAATGTTATCATGAATAAACTTGATATTCCGCTAAAATAACAATTGCATCTCGATTGCATTGTAGACAATTGAATTTCGGCACAAATTAGATCTGTGTAGCTATTACAGTTATACTTCAAGTAGAATAGCAAAACTAGAAAAAACGACGATTCATTGACAATCTATGTGTTAGTAGAATTGATACCCAGATGACGTACTCGTATCTAAAGGTATAGTTGCTAATTCACTGGCTAATATCGCTAACTTTCGTTTTTCTTGTCCTGACGCGATTTTGTAGAGAAACTTCGATCATAAACCTTGGAGCAATTTCAAGCATATCCTCCTACTTTTCAATTGAGAAACATTTTTCTTAACGTTGATAGAATACAGTTTTCGCGGTCGCCGTGGTTTTGTGATCAGTGACATGACCGATTGACCGCGGGACCCTGGTTCGAATACCAGCAGGGGCTAAAATTTATGTGATGCGCAGGAGTGCTTGTTCGGTTTTGGATATTTGTCGTGATGTCATTGTGTATGTCCATGCATTAACACAGGGAGTTCTGAGAAGTGTGTATGTGAAAAAAAAAAATAGTAAAAATTAAATTAAAAAAATCTGGAGTAAAATGCAACCAACATTCTATTATATCTTTGTAATACATTTTAAACTTAAGGGGTCCGAACACAATGGACATTTTCAGTGGTAAAAAGACCTATGTAAGAATACTTCTAGCAACTTAATTGTGACCATGGTGCGTTTTATTAGCAACAATTTTCACAACCCTGTTACTCAACATCGCAACATTCCGATGTATAAAACGAAAATAGTGAAAATTAAGTTTTTTAAGGCACAACTGAGTATGATTGAAATAATCGCTCTGAACGTTCTCGCCTAAATTGGCGTTCGCCTGAACCGTACCTCTAATAAGGAATATAAGACTTTACCGTCATCTTTGAAGGCGTTCCTGCCAGCCTCTGCCCAGAACATAATTCTTTGGACAGCGTGAGACAGTCGAAACGCTCCGCCCTCCGTATTGTTTGTGTCTACTATCCGGGACATGTTCATCTGAAATATAATTATGTATTCGTGTCTTAATTACACTTCCAGCGGTATATTCCCACATATTTAAATACTTAGGTACTAGGTGCGCCCCGCGTGTTACCCGCGGTGAAATATGGTACGTGGTATTGACGGTTGTTGTGTCTTCCCGTTATCCCACGGGAACAGTCAATATTTTCGGGATGAAAAGTAGCCTGTATGTTATTCCAGGATATTAGCTATATCTTCATTCCAAATTTCATGACCATCAAGTGAGATAGTGGTCAAACGCTAGATCAATACAGAATAATAAAAAAAACTTCGCGTTTATCATATTACTAGGATAGGATCAAAATATAATTTCTACGCTCCTACCCTTGAGCGAGGCACCGACGTGGCCGACATCGCTTCAAGCGATGTCGGCCAGTGTGGTGGTAAATAAAGGTCGAAGAGACACTCCCCGTTGTATGTAATGTATGGTAGCGATAACTTACCGCTTCTAGTTTATTTGGCAATAGGAGGGTCATTCTCAGCGTATACAGCGGCAGTGTAGCGGCAATGCGTAAAGACTGCATTCTATCGGTGATGTCTCTTAAACTGGTATTCATTATATGGTCTGTCAAATTCCGCAGCGAATTCCCACGAGGAACTAAGATTAGCAGCGTCAAACCAGGAGTTGAGTAGAATATTTCTAAAGCCTGAGAATAAAATTAATAAATATTCGTAAATTCCATCGGTTCGGTTACCTATTTATGAGTGAAATACTGTACCATTATAAATGCCTTCATAAAATAATTGTGAAAATTAATGTACAATTTTTAAAAATGTGCATAATGACACGCAAATTGAGAATTCAAAAAACAAAATTTTATATTCATAATCAATACGCTATCAGGTAAGCAATACAATACCCATCTGCAGATCCCAACTATCAACACCTAGTGTTATGTTTGGGGGCGGATTCTGGTATCAAGTATCCGGCTCAACATGTAAGCTTTTGTAATGTTAAAACGTTCAGTAAATCAGTAACTATGATACCGCACGCAACGGTTCTCGCCTTATTGGTGTTCGGAGCTGCGTGGGTGGCTGCCGATGACGAGTGCCCCTCAGGACGAGAGCCCATGCGCCACGATGAAGCCAAGCTACACCATGATTTGTTCTGCGCGTATAGCACATTCTTCGATTTCAGACCCGTGAAAGACCATAGAACCACGGTCAA
Source organism: Apeira syringaria (assembly GCA_934044485.1). NCBI lineage: Eukaryota > Metazoa > Arthropoda > Insecta > Lepidoptera > Geometridae > Apeira > Apeira syringaria. Next base: position 16,237,682 of record OW203658.1, read on the forward strand.
CATTAAAGTTCGATTTGCAATTAAATACATCAGTTTCGATGCGCTCGAGGAAACATTTACACTTCATAGTTGGGTGGCGTTGTCTTGGAAAGACGAGTTCCTGTCATGGAACCCAATTAATTACGGCGATATCAAAGAGATACAAGTGGAGAGCCACGAGCTATGGACGCCTCGAATGGCGCTGTTCAACGCGGACGCTACAATGATGAATTCGGATCAACTCTATACGACATGCTTGATAGCCAGCGACGGCACCGTCACCTGCGTGCCGCACCTTACTCACTCGGGAATATGCCGCACATCTTTACGACGATGGCCATACGACGAACAAAACTGTACTCTGTATTTCGGATCGTGGATGCATACAGGCGAACAAGTTAACTTCACCTTTTACTCACAGACACCGGTCAATATGGATGACTATCAAGACGGACCCGGTTGGAAGTTGATGAACGTGACGCACGAGCGATTACCAGGGAAATACGCCTCATTGCCGAATAGCACTTATCCTATGCTGAAGTATACGTTCGCGATGAAAAGGGTGGCGGCGGGACCAGCAGCAATAGTGGTCATCCCTTCTTTTGTCATTGTCACACTGACTTTGATTTCGTTGCTACTGGGCGTGAAGGACAACGTGCGGCTTCTGCTGATTTCTTTCAGCCTTTACGGGCATTTCATGTTTCTGACAGAAGTCGGTTATAATATACCCAAGCACAGCGCAGACACCCCGATTGTACTGCTGTTCCTTCGAGACTCGATGGTAGTGACTTTGGTGGGTATTATGGAAACGTTGCTGCTCATGGCCATGATAAGAAAGGTAGAGCCGGCGCCCACGTGGGTGGTCACCGTGAACCGGCTCGTGAGCAGCGGGCCCGTCAAATACGCGGTATTCACGGAGTTCGATCCGAGCGATGTTGTCGAAGATGTGAAGACCCTCACGGAAGAGGGTGGAACTTCTATCGCTGATCGGACGCGAGTTGCCGTAGACTGGGTCCAGTTTGCTAGCATACTCAATAGCATAATGTTCATTGTGACAGCACTTACTTACTTCGTCCTCATTTTAACATACATTCCGTACGGTGACTAATCATTTCACAATACCTACAGCAGAGAACAGATAAGACATAATGTGTATTCTGGGTATATGAGTCTTTTATTAACTTGAATGTAAAAATGTATCAACTGTGTCATGCTTTTTATATATATTAAAGATAAATGTATGATACCCAATAAAGTATACCTAAATATGCAAGCATGTGAATCATTTCGGGATCGTCATAGTTTCGGATTAGATGCCATTACTACTTAAATGTATTGTGGAACAGTATATTTTTGTACAAATACAATTTGTGTGCAACCGCTGCTGAGGCCTCAAAATTCTATCATAATATAAGTATCCAGCCACGAAAAACTTCCGAGAACCTTGACTAAGGGCCTTTTGAGTAGGGTCAAAGTAGCACAAAGAGCTATGGAGAGGGCTATGCTCGGGGTATTGTTACGCGATCGAATCAGAAATGAGCAGATTCGTAGAAAAACGAAAGTCACTGATATAGCCCAGTGGATTAGCAATGTTGAAGTAGCAGTGGGCAGGGCACAGAGCTCGAAGAACTGAGGTCGTCGGGGTCGAAAGGTTCTCAAATGGAGACCACGGACTGGCAAGCGCAGCATAGGACGGCCACCGACCAGGTGGACGGACGATCGACTAAGGATGCGGACTGCTTCCAACCGGCCTTGTGGAAATCAATTGGGGAGGTCTATGTCCTGCAGTGGATGTCCTATGGCCATTCGTCGAATTTGAATTAGGCGCAAATAAAATTAGGGCCTTTGGATTTTAAATAATTTTATTTAATTGTTTTTTATATTATAAGTATATGTATTATTGAAATTAACAAAATAAGCGCAATTTTATAGTTATACTGAGAGAAAATGATTGATACCTCAGCGTTCCAGTCGGTAAGATCAGCGTACCGCATGACATCGTTAACCCTGATCATGCGCACAGTCCTGGCAGGTGCTCCCTCGTAGTCGTGAAAGGGGCGGCTTCCGTTGAGTAACGTAGGGGCGGAACGCCATCTAGCGCGGAAGTACACAGTTGTGATGAGAATCGCGCGCACGCCCTCCGATAAGTCATCCTCTTCGAATGTGCTGTGTATCGCCCCACCAGAGTCCAATTCCACCTATCACGTAATTTAATAAGGTGTTATCTTGGGAGCCGGCGGCAGGATGCAATGGAGTGTACGTAGAAACAAATGATTTTTTTGAGTTTCTGTTTGAATAAAAATTGGACGCGTCTAGATAGATTGCGGTCCAAATTTGTTCATTACATTGTCAATAAATTCAGTATTCTCAGGCCTGTCGTCATCGAAACGCATGATGTAGGGAAATCGTTCAGGTTAAAAACCGCACATGTTGCTAGACTTTTTTGATGTGTGTATAGTAAGTATAGATGTAGATGCAAATGCCTCCCAAAAAGTAATCCTGGCAGCATGCACCCATGGGTGCTAATATTTTAGTAATCGTTATTACAATTACTTTTGTTTTAACAACCTACCTTAATTACTAATATTAAAAAAGGGTTAAAGTTTATGAGGTTTTAGGGGTTAAGCTCTTTATGTACTGAACTGATTTCGAAAATTCTTTTACCAATAGAAAGCCACGTTATTTGTGAGTGTCATAGGCTACTTTTCACCGTCATCATCACCACGCGGGTGAGTCTGCGCAGCTAGTATCAGCATATATTTTACAATTGTACATATTTATAATATCTCTTAACATACTTTTGTCCGTGTTGCACTAAACTATACAATGTAGGTACTAATAAATCTTATATAGATATGCCTCTCGCAAACAAAAGTAGTAGGTGTATAAGACGAATTTCTATTCATGACTCAATTCGATAAGTGGCGCTGCGATTGTTTTTCATTAATTATATACTTTTTATTGAAAATTTTCGCATACCAGCCCAAATGAACACAATAATTAAAAAAAACACAGATATCAGTAATAGCAGGCAAGCCGATACTATGTTGGATAATTATTATGTACCTACACTTGCTTTTCTCGCTGAGAGGATTAATGTGTTGACCACGTTGCGTTGGCCCAAAGTAACTGGCTAGGTAGGTACACATAGTAGCAATGATGCCTCAGCGGTTGGGGCGTCGGCTGTCAAACAGACGGACGCTGCTTGCTGAATACCCCACCAACGGCTTGAGCTTTTAGTGAAGGTCAAACCGTTATCAAATTCCCAGCATGGTGGTAGGGTACTTTTGAGTACGCGCCTGGCCTGGCTAGGTACCACCCTCAAGTTTAAAAAACTGTTTCTAATACCTAGTGTGTTCAGGCAGCAGTCCTTGAGATCCAGTAGACATTCTAGGTCTAGCTTGATTCCATCTTCGACCTTATTGCCACTGACCAACAGATGAAATAGTGATCAAACGCTAGACCTACTAAGTGTAAAAAATGATTACAAATAAGTACCATGCCCAAAGGCATGGCTTATCACGTAAAATACCGTATCATAGTATTTTCATTGTGACGTGATATAATTCCTTTATTAATATTGTAGCTATTGAAATAACATTCTATGAGTGATGAATCGATAAGAAACAATAAATACGTAGTTACGGATAAATGGAACTTACTTTGAGGAATGCATGGGCATGGATAATTAGAATGTACTATTCAAAATAAAACAGTAGACTACGGCAAAATAGGTTTTTTAAAAATTTTTTGTCCTATAACGTTAGGAATAACCAGCAGGGACGTAAAGCTCAGCATCATGTTCACATTACATTAGCATTGGTAACCGCAATGTTCTATAAGTTACAAGTTTATTTATTTTATCAGAACTAAAAACAATACAATAAATAGTGCAGAATCGATGACACCTGCAGTAGTGTAAAACTGTGTCGCAGATGTCAACGCCCCCCCCTCCGAAATAGGTACATGCAGTTCCAGTTATTAAATAAGATATACATAGAAAAACTAGAAATATGTAGCAAATAAAACTAATTATAATAACGCTAGTGTGTGTGTGTGTTATTTTTATTTGTCAACTGCAAGTAGGTCTTCCGTGCCCTTGTAGGACAGTGATTGCAACCATTCGACACATTTTAATTTACATTTATGTAATGCTAATGATTAACTGTCTGTTAATTCGGTTATACAGCATAGAACTTAGATGTAAATATAAATAATAAATCTTATAAACATTTATTGTGTATTTGATTTTTAAATATACCTGACAACACATAGAGGGTGTAGTGCGGGTAAGATCGGAGTGGAAAGGGCTGAAAAATATACTTAGGTAAGTAAGCTCTATTTTAACGATTAATGGTTAAAAATTTCATGTACATGTTCTGATATTAATTAAAGAAAAGGGACCGGTAACCTGCGGCCCTTTCGATTTAACACTGCGGCTCTCAGTTCCTACCATATTAAAAAATGAAATGTTTTAGTATATAAAAATTATACAATATTGAGTATTTTATTCATAGTAATTAATATAAAATATTAAAGGAACCTCTTACTGGAACTTCGCTAAGAAAAGTTTCAATTAAGACATCCTTTGAAACATAAATAATTTATCAAAATCAGTTAATCCGTTCAGGAACTATGATACAGGCGAACGATAAACTAATAACACCCCTATTTTTGCGTCGGGAGCTAAATAAAAACAACAAATCTCACCATGTGATTGAGAGCCGCCGCCATCTCTTTCGGAGTTTCAGTACCGTTGAAGCTGTCTACCTGCAGCTGCAGCACTGGGGCCACATCTGCGCGGAACTGGTCGCTAATACTCTGAGATTGCAACACAACGCGGATTGACCAGCGGAACTTGAGGTCATCGCTCGAAATGGGCAGAGATGACACCGTCTCCTTAATGAGCTGGATTCTATCCTATGGAGACGTCGTTTTTAGTGGTTGAGCTTAGATCTGACAAGCCGGGTTTATAAAAGGTAGTGGTTGTTATCATAATTTTGCGCAATGTAAACTTTTGGTAATCGTCTTGCTGACCGATGAATAAACGTCTAATGACGATAACAAAATTACAAGACAATTTTAGACAGTTTGAAAGCTAAACAGAAATACGACTAGAATACTAAAAAAGCTAAATAAATGCATCGAATTAAGCTATAAGCGTGTATTTTATTTTATTTATCAAAATTTACACAAGGTCTTCAGGTCCCAAACTAGGCAGAGCCTGTACTATGGTAACCTGAAGACTGATATACATACTTATATACATATACACACCCAGCCACAGGTCAAACAGACATGCTTATACACACAAATTTTTGACCTGTCCGGGAATCAAGCCCGGGACCAGCGGCTCAGAAGGCAGAGTGCTACCAACTGCGCCAACCGGCCAGTTTAGCCAGTTTGAATAGCTTGATTAAATTACGCTTTTTATAATAAATATGATCCAGATAGCATTGACCGCGATGTGATGTGCTGTATGCCGATGCGAGGGTAAGGAAGAATAATTCCTACTAATATTGTAAATGCGAAAGTTTGTGAGTATGGATCTATGTTACTCTTTCACGCAAAACCTATTGACCGGATATGGATGAAATTTGGAACACAGATAGCGTATACCCTGAATTAACACGTAGGCTTACTTTCATCATAACCGTTTTTCATCATCATGCGAGTAAAACGGATTTGGATAAATGTTGGTTGGACGGGTTGGTATGTAGATAATTCAGGTCTCGGAATAACACATACGCTTCTTTTCATCAGCAATCACAAAACGCGGGTAAAACCGCGGGGCGAAGCTAGTGTAACATGTTATAAAAAACAATTTTATCACCGCATGACAACGCCATATCATCAGAATAAGGCGGAAAAGGCCCTCCTCAAAATATGATAGAAGATATGTGTATCTACGACTTCTAGAGAAAAAAAATACCATAAAATGGAACCGACTGCAACACTCAAAAGTGTGAAATAACTTGTTGAAGTCGCGGTACAATGATAGTGCAAAAGTAACTATTATCAAAATATTGTGCTCATGGTACCAACTTCGACAAGTTATTTCACACTTTTGAGTGTTGAAGTCGGTTCCATATTTTGGTAAATTTTTTTTCACCATTTTTAGTGACCTCTGCTACTCACGCGATCAATTGTTATTGTGTATGTTCACGGATGTCTTCACCCGCAGCTATAATGGCGTCGAGGTATGAGTAGCACTTTTTTAGTTATTAGAGTGTAACTCAAAACACAACAAGTTGAAGCAAAAGCTTTCAACTAAAAAAATAACCATTAAAATCGATTCACCCAGTCGAAAGTTCAGAGGTAGCAAACATTAAAAAAAACATATGGATCGAATTGAGAACCTCCTTTTTTGAAGTCGGTTAAAAAGTAGGTGTCTTCTATAATTGGGATTGTTGACAATGCGCCTACCTTGTCTGAAATATGTAAATCGAGACATTCATCAACTTCTCGTTTGGCGTCAGGGTCAAGTTCTGTGGATAAGGCCAGCAGTGCCAATTTTAGGAACAGACCGGATTGCACGTAGCTCATCCCATTTTCCCGCCTCGATATCGGCGATAACGACCTCAGTTTGCTAAATGTGGTCTGGAATAAAAACATATGTAACTTAATTTTTTTTTTTTTTTTTTTTTTTAATTGGAACAATTAAGCATGTTTAATAGTTTTACCCTCCTTATTAGAGAGATTTGTTTAATGATTGAACCTTTCCACCATTATCACATTAATGTTTTTGATGGGATAATAATTATGCTACCTACTGATTATCACTTCCTATGTATAAGGGTAACCACAGGCAAAAATATTTCTTTAATCTTCAGGCTAACGGGATAAAAGAATTCTTTAAAAACCTTTTACTGTCTACTTTAACCATCATGCAAACGAACATCCGCATTAAAGTATGATGCAATAAATGATTGATATTGAAAGTGATTTATATATTTTTTAAACATGAACCTGATGATGGCAAAATAAAATACTGGAAAGAGAAAAATAAGCTGTGGATTATGTACTGACAACAAATGCAAAAGTAGGTATTTTTATAAATCTATAGCAGACTGTATCTATGCCATCTTCACGCACTGAGGTACCATTACTACGTAAATAATACCTCAGTGTCTTCACGCCACCAGTTCTTCTTTTGAATAATTGTTATGATCTCAAATTACTCATGTCAAGATGTGACTTCGAGGCCGAAACACTACCTACTGTGTTCACGCTCACCGTTGCCCAAACTGAGATATTAGGAAAACACATTAATCATACCTACTTACTTATATGTTGAGTTTCTATATAAATGTATGAAGTCACCTCACCTTATAAAACTTCCTTTCAAAATTGTCAAGAGATGTTGAAAAATTCCTTGTACTTGAGAAATCTTGCAGTGAGATTTCAGTTGTAGTAATCGGATTATCGGTCGGCGCTATTGTCACATTTAACCCTAGTATTCTATTCTGTGAGGAAATTGGAGTCGATAAAACTTCTTCCGATCCCGATAGCTCTGGTTTTATGCGTTTTGTGAGCGGACTATCCAGTTTCATATTTAGTTTATTATTGCCATTTAAGGTCGTATATTCATTATAATTAGGGAGTGCATAACCATCGGACTTCCCATGAAGCGGGAGCATGTTTAATTCAATAGCCGGCCTTTGCCTTAGCGTTCTTCTAAATGGAGGCGGCTGCATTTCGCCACCAGAAGACTTTCTTGAGTCTGGACTTGTGCTGTCCCATTGTTTCTGTTCGTCTGCACGTCTTTGAAAGTTCAGGTTCATATTTGTTATTATATTACTTGTTAAATCCATCGGATACGGTGAGCAGTCTATCACTATGTTGTTGAAGTAACACTGTTTTAAAGATGGCTGGAGCTGTAAATTACCAATTGACGGCACGCGTGTGAAACCCAACTGCCTTAAGTTATAGAGAGACATCGTTCGAGCATCATACGACTTGACAATCATTTTTGTAAGAATCATTAATGATGTGCTTAATATGATTAAATTCATCTCTGTTCAATAACTAGATATTATAGTTAGTATCCAATCATTGAAATTATTTTAATCTTGAACCAGTACGGATCACGGTACGAACCAGCTGAAGTGCCTTTTGTTTATTAAATAGTTATAACTTTTATCGATACGATCACATTGAGCACAGAACCGATCGAGAGTTCTTATCACACTAAATTCTAGTACGTATTTTATTGGGTTTATTAAGTATGTGATGGTAGACGTATTCCAAGGTAACAAAACATTTTGCTCCGCGCTGTTAATGACCAAAGAGTACTTAAGGCAGGTACCTAAGTAACGGCTGATTAATAATTCTTTATTAATGTAGCGTAAAGTAAATTAGCGATAAGAGTTTTAATAATATTTAGTGAAACGTGCCATTAACGCTCTTATTTGCTGTAATGACTACATGAACTTGAAACATTGTGTTAGTTACAGTCCCAGGCTAAAGCAGGGCATGTCTCAGTGACAAACACCAATTGAGTACATTACACTACCGTTTTACACAATAAGAAGTTTGGTTCGTTACCAATAAAAAGTACCTATCAAAGTCTTGCACCATATTCAAAGAATGATTATAATTGTATACCTTACTTTTAGTCATTTTTTTCGCCAACTAGGTACCTAGATATTTAAAAAAATGCGTGAAATCGGTACGGGGCGCAGCGTGCCTTGTTTGTATCTTAAATTCATGCTCTTAGTACCCAACACAATGAAGCATTTTTAAACTGATATATGCATATCAGTCATAATGTATAAAATAGGTAATATCAATAAATATTTATTGTGTAATAATCACGCATAACATAATAAACTTAAGGCACCCGTGGCTCTAGAAAGTCTGGCTATAACTGCAAACAGACGGTACATAGTGTGACGACGCTGATTAAAATACTCGACCAGATGATCAGTGATATTATGGCTCAGGTCAGTTAGTATAGCTCTCCCTTGGTGGCACACGTCTAGGACACAGCACACTTCAACGGAAGGTTTATTTCACACTTTTAGAGTTTTGAAGTCGGTTCCGAGGGCAAATAAATTATTCTTATTTTTATCCGTTTTGGTAAAACTATTTTTATGCTTGTCCATTAATAAGTTTTTTTTCTTAAGAATTATTAACCGTACTGGTTTAACACTCAGAAGCAAGGACTTTGCATCAAAAACACTGTTTGTGAACTTGAAAATCAGCTTTATTGCTTTAGTTGCTATTGCTATATAGGTATATTTAGAGGTACAATCTTACTTAACAAAGCCTACAGCGGCACGATACAAGTTACTCAGACAAATGTCGGAAAACGAATGGCGGCATACCTCCAAAATGCGTTGCCTGTTCGCTTACCCCCACTGTTATACTCTTAGTTGCTTGTGATTGGTCAAGTCCTCTTGAACAAATCACAAGCAAGCCGTCAAAGTCTCGACCGATCACACGAAATCAATACAATCTACTTTAAATCGTACAACTTTATAAGAATGAACGTAGTTAGTCGAAAAATATATAAATAACTAAGATATAATTTAGATAATTATAACATAATATTGTTAACTTGCTTAGGTTTTTGTCCATAAATCTTATGTCGAGTGTTTTTGGAGAATATTGCGTTAGTACTTACATATTCTAAATGGGGTGATAGTCATGCACCGACTGCACTCCGTCGGTTCCATTTTTTAATCATTCTTTTTTTTCACCCTTTGTATCCACGGGATCAATTATTGTCATTGAGTATTTTCACCGATTTCTCCACCTTCAAAAACGGTCAGATTATTTACTGCTATATCCATAATCAGAAAAAGGTAAGTAATACCTATCTGTGCTTTTACAAACTGCAGAAATAGCTTTGTAAAAAAAACAACTGAGTACGCGTTTGCCTGTATCTATATAGGTAGTTGTATCTGGTCGTTTTAGGTTCGTAATCTTAGAATGAACCTAATTTATTCAGTCCACGCCTGAGTAGCTAGTGAGAAAAAAGTTGTTGGAATAAAGATGATGTAAAAAATAAAGGTTTGACAAAAATGGAGGTGGGGATCTCCATTTTTATAATCCCTCTAATATTATAAAGGCGAGTTTGTTAGGTACTCCTTGGCGCTCAAACGGCAGCGCCGATTTTAATGAAATTTGGTATGTAGAAAGTTAAGACTCACACTTAACACATAAGGCTAATTTTACATCATTCAATGACTGATCCCATGGGATAAGCAAATAGTTCGAAAATATCAGTTACTCCTTCACGCTCAAACGGCTGTACCGATTTCGACCAAATGTTGTATGGATATAGGTTAGACCCTGTAATAACACAGACTACTTTATTCCGGATAAGGTATAGTTCCCATGGGATAATTGAGGTAGCGGCAAAACCATATTCCACGCAGGTAAAACCGCAGGGCGCTACCCGTATTGTATACATAATTACTTATTTCCACGCTTCTTTCTCGTAGGGGTATATAGGCAGAGACCACAGCCTTCCAATGCTACGATCTCGACACACTTCTTTAATTTCATCCTTCATCATATCTGAATTAAAGAACTCGTCGTGTGATTGATAATCCATCATCATCATCATCTCAGCCATAGGACGTCCACTGCTGGACATAGGCCTCCCCCATTGATTTCCATAAGGACCTGTTGGAAGCGGCCCGCATCCAGCCCTTGCCTGCGATCTTAGTCAGGTCATCTGTCCACCTTGTCGGTGGCCGTCCTATGCTGCGCTTGCCAGTCCGTGGTCTCCATTCTAGAACTTTTCGGCCCCAACGGCATATAATTGATAATTTATATTTTGATAATCCATGTCCCAATAAAATTCAATCAGCGTTTCATTAGAGCAACTACCATTTTTTAAATTTCTGTATATTATAAAATGAACCTACTATTCTCGGTTAGGCTTCTATTGTTGTTTTTTTTTGTTGTAACGTTAAAAGGACGAGTTGTACTCGTATATGTAATTTGTCGTAAGTAGCAAGGAGACTAGGTACACAGTTACCCACTCGAATTTACCTGTCTCCATCATACGAGTAGGTACATTCCAAATTTATTGTGATTTATTTAGCTTTAGATGCACCCTTGACGTCAAGATTAACTCGGATACCGTCAGCATACTTAGCATAGATACTTGATATGATTATTATTTTTCACTTTGTTTAAAACTCAACAGAGATATAAATACAATATAAATTAATAAAAATGCCGAAATATTGCTGATAAAAGTGTTCTTGGAAAAAATTGTACAAAGCGTGTGTTCAAATGAAACTTGGTAGTTCAAATTGTACTGCTATCGTTATATAATATATATTTTGGTTATTCTATACACTATTTATAAATCTAAGCGAAGTTTGCTAAATGAGTATTAGATATTTATATATATTTATCAGTAGTTATATATTATGTAGTATATTATTTATGCTAAGGTTTATACATGTACCTATATTATGTATGTATCTATTTAAGTAGAAATTGCGGTGATTTGCCGCCCCCTTAAAATTTATGACAATTCCTGTATGTTTGGTTGCCTGGAAGAAATCGCTTTAAGCGATAAGGCCGCCCTTTGTATCACTGTATTTTTATTTTATTTCATTGTGTTTTTGAAATAGTGTGCACATAAAGAGTTTTCTATCTATCTATATTGTAAGGAACGGGAGACAGAGTCCCGCAACACAGGATTCGTCGCACATGACGACGTAACATTTCTATAATTATGAATTATTGAGTCAAGAAATAAATGCTTATTATTATTATATCTACAGTCATCAGACCTTTTAAATAAGAGCGTCAGCTTAGGGGCTGTTCATTGTTACCTATCTGTGAAAAATAAATAAGTACGTTTTCTAGTAAATGTCTAGTTCGGCCTCATGCAATAGTGTTACGTTTACTATAAGAACGTAAAATATAAAGTGAGATATACCACAATAAGACTGCTCTTCACCAAGATTTAAAACGTCCGATCATCAATTTAACCGCCGCGTCGTCGGTCAAGCAGTTTTTTACTATTTTACGTTTAAATTTTGGTAAATTCCACCATAAAAGTAAGATAGGGTTTAGACATTCGATCAAGATTCTTGATCGAAAGTTTAGACACAAGCCTATATAGTAGTAAGTAAGTGAATATAAAATTATGGCATGAATATTCTTCCACATAACCTTCGTATTAACTACGTATTCACAAGTATGTCGTCCACAACAGCTAATGGTAGAATAATTCTTCTATTGTTAATATAAAATCTCTAAAAAGCGGAAGCTCTTATAATGTATAACTCGTAAGTACCTAAAAATGGCAAAAAATATCAGCAATTAACAACGAGGGATTCGTAAAATAAAACAAAGTTTCCAATAATTTTATTTTATTTATAAAAAAATCATCTCTATTAGTTAAATGTATACATATAAAATTAAAATTTTATTTCACATGTTAAAGGTACAATGTAACATCTCAACTTAGTAGATGTGGTTCATTTATATTAACAATGCAATCCAAAGTTTACCAACCTACATATTGGTAATAGTTTCTGGGTAAAATATAATGACTTATTAAAAGCAACGATTTTTATTCAATTGAAATATCTATATAAAAAAATATCGAAGTGAACAACATTGCAGATACCTACACTGTAGATATCGATACTGAAAGTAGGTAATTCACTAGCGATTTGTATCAGACACCTTTGGCGGCATCAGAAGAAACGGCAGCTGTCATGGAAATTAATTAAAGGCTTTCTCACTCTCACGAATATCCTTAATTTTCCAGTTTATGGCATCAACCTGTTTCTGCATTTTGTGAAGGCACAGGTAGGCGTTATTTCTGCCTAATTAAAAATAAAAAATAAATTTAGTGAGAACGATACCTACGTGTTGCACAGCTGCCGGCCCGATTGAGACTCAAGAAATTCAAGTAAAATAGTAATAATATAGTAGATACTAAAAATCGTTTATTGTTACATATCATGCTCACTTAATATAAAGACACTTATGGTTTATACATCATAAGTTTTTTTTTTATACTAGGTATGGGATATATATGTTATATATATATAGGATATAGATCTAGCGTTTGACTACTATCGCACTTGATGGTCAGTGACAATGTTATCAGGCCAGACCTAGAATGCTTACTGGCTTTCAAGGACTGCTGCCTGAATATACTGTGTGTTTGGTGACAGTTTTAATAAGTACATAATAACGTTCCTCGCAATAGTTTGAAGTATTCAATATTATTCTCACTAGCCCCCACAATAAGATATGCTGCGTTGTGAGTATGTAACATTGTGATAATGTAACAGATTGATCTATCCTATAATACTTAATTAGGCATAAAGAAGTGGACGTGCGAATGAATATTAAATGAAAACATTACTTTGTAAAATAAGTACTAAGAAAACAAAAGTAGGTATACAAAACTAAAGAGAGTTAAAATAAATCAGAAATGTTGAGTTTTGTAGCTGTACAGTGTACAGTATCTGAAGTGAGGAAACCAGCCTCATAACTCGATGATTTTAGTAATAATAACAAATTGAAGCTTAATTGGAGACGTCCAATTAATTAGTAGCGATGCCGCGCTAAGTACCGACGAATGCGAGTACTGTATCGGCGCCTATCAGCAGGTAGAAGAACGGCCGCTTAGCATGGAAGTGCGGAACCGGCGGCGAACGGTGTCGGCGCTTAGATGTTACCCGAAACATCGCGCCTGTGTCACAGGGTCAGTACTCAGTGTTGCCAGACATGAATAAAGAACATTAGTAGTGTTCTAAAAGCGCAATCAACCAATCTTCAGTGCCTATATCATAATGTTACATTATCAGAAGAGACGTCCAGGCTAGTCAGCGATGCCACGGTAAGTACCAACGAAGACGGGTAATTTATTGGCACCCATCAGCATGTAGAAGAACGACCGCTTCGCATGGAACCGGGGCACCGGCGGCGAACGATGGCGCTCACACCTTATCCGATACATGCCCATGCCTGTGTCACAGCGTTATAACTCAGTATTGCTAGACATTAATAAAGAACATTAATAAAAAAAAGCGCAATGAACCTTTCTTCGGTGCCTATATCAAGATTCTACATTATTTGATGATTAATAGAAGAGATGTCCAGGCTAGTCAGCGATGCCACGGTAAGTACCAACGAGGGTGGGTAATTTATTGGCACCCATGAGCATTTAGACGAACGACCGCTTCGCGTGGAACTGGGGCACCGGCGGCGGCGAACGTGCGAGCGCACACAGTAACCGAAACCCCATGCCTGTATCATCATCATCTCAGCCATACGACATCCACTGCTGGACATAGGCCTTTATATTATACCTGTATCACAGCGTCATAACCAGTGGCGGATTTACCAGCAGGCTGGAGCCTAGGACGTAAGTTTTTAGGAGCGGCGAATATGACCCGAAAATTTTATTTGTCATTCAGAAATAAATAAACAGCTGCGCTATCGTGTACCTAAGTACCTATATGTTATTAGGTCGAAATAAACAAGTCATCATCATCTCAGCCATAGGACTGCTGGACATACGCATCTCCCATTGATTTCCACAAGGACCTGTTGGAAGCGACCCGCATCCAGCCCTTGCCTGCAATCTTAGTCAGGTCGTCTGTCCTCCTGGTCGGTGGCCGTCAAATGCTGCGCTTCCTAGTCCGTGGTCTCCATTCGAGAACTTTTCGACCCCAACGGCCATCAGTTCTTCGAGCTATGTGTCCTGCCCACTGCCACTTCAACTTGCTAATCCGCTGGGCTATATGGGTGACTTGTGTTCTTCTACGGATCTCCTCATTTCTGATTCGATCACGTAGATAAATCCCGACTCTGCATAGCTTGTTGTGAGACTCTGAACCTGCTCAAAAGGCCTATAGTCAGAGACCACGTTTCAGTTCCGTAAGTCATCACTGGTAACACACGCTGTTCGAGGACGAGAAGACGTCTCGTAGCTTCCGAACGCTGCCCAGCTGAATTGGATTCGACGATTGGCCTCTTTCTCAAAGTTGGACTTAGGTACCTAATTGGACTTTATGTCCTAGGTAGACGTCATTACGTCTACCTAGGTTAACAACTTTGAGAATTGAGTTTCCAATTGACATGGGGGCGGGCACAACATGGGCATTCGACATAATTTTCGTCTTGTCCATGTTCATTTTAAGGCCCACCCTTAGAGATACCTACTCTGTTGAGGCCTTCGAGCATCGTGCTGAGGTCTTCCATCGATTCTGCCATGACCACAATATCGTTGACATAAACGGTAATAAACAAGTAAATCATCGAAAAAAATCCAATGTAAGACATACATGGCTTAATCAGTTTCATTGGTACCATGAAGGGAATTGTTAACATATGCACCTTTTATAAAATTATAGAGATATTATTCATACCATTTTAAGCTCTCCGTACAATAAAAAGTATTTAAAAATATTTTTTATTTGTCATTCTGAAATAAATAAACAGCTGCGTTATCGTGTAAAAACCCACATTTTATTAGGTCAAAATAAACAAGTAAATCATCGAAAAAAAAACTGTAAAACATACATGGCTTCATTAGTTTCATTTTTAACATGAAGCGGTATTTTAACAGATGTACATTTTATAAAATGATAAGAATATTATGCATACTTTTTAAGCTCTCCGTACAATAAAAAGTATTTAAGAACTTTACGGGTTAAAAAATATTATCTATGTATAAGCTGTGTTCATATTGAGTAGGTACTTAAGTAGTTTAAAGGTAACCTTATCTTACTATATACCTAGGACTTACAGGATTAAGCTTTGCTTAGAAATACACCCAAAAACTAATCTCCTAGCGGCAATTGCGTAAATCCGCCACTGGTCATAACTCAGTATTATTAATAAAGAACATTAATACAAAAAGCGCAATCAAACTATCTTCAGTGCTTATCACAATTCTAGATTATTTGATGATTAAATATTAGAAGAACATGTCCAGGCTAGTCAGCGATGCCACGGTAAGTACCAACGAAGGCGGGTAATTTATTGGCACCCATCAGCATGTAGAAGAACGACCGCTTCGCGTAGAACTGGGGCACCGGCGGTGAACGTTGGCGCGCACACATTAGCCGAAACCCCATGCCTGCGTCACAGCGTCATAACTCAGTATTGGCAGATAAGGATAAGGGACATTAATACAAAAACTTTTCACATCAGGCGATGTTTAAAATTTCACAAGATGTTATCTGATTATTTCAATGTTGCGAACATTATTTGCAGGTTTTTTACATATATGTAAAATATGAGATAGAGAAAAGCATTTCATCTGCATTTCGCATATACGAAAAACAAAGCAATGATATGTAAAGCGATGATTGATCTAGGCAAGTGAAGTCCGACGACTGATGTAGCAACCGAATGGTACTCAATTAAATTTATATCATTATATATATTATAGTCGTTACGATAGTAAACGTCTTATTGAGTAAGTCACAAGTCTTATTCATAAAAATAACATAGGTAAACCATTATTTAGCAAAACAGTCACTAAACCGGACATACGAACCCTGCCTGAACTGATATTATCATCATATCAGCCATAAGGACGCCCACTCAGACATAGGCCTCCCCCATTGATTTCCACAAGGATCGGTTGGAAGCAGCCCGTATCTAGCCCTTGCCTGCGATCTTAAGACAGTTCTCTGTCCACCTTGTCGGTGGCCGACCTATGCTACGCTTGCCAGTCCCTGGTCTCCATTTGATAACCTTTCGATCCCAACGACCATCAGTATGTTGACCATCGAGGTGTGTGCCCTGCCCACTGCCACTTCAACATTGCTAATCAGCTGGGCTATATCAGTGACGTTCGTTCTTCTACGGATCTCCTCATTTCTGATTCGATCCCGTAGAGCAGTGGTTCCCAACCAGTTGTCCGCGGACCACTAGTGGTCCACAGGCGTTAAAATATGGTCCGCGAACGCAAATAATTTCGGATGATGTGTCGCCTCACACCGTACAAAAACTCGAGTGGGCAATCTAGGACTAACTCATTGAATTTCCAAATATTAGACACTGTAAGAAAGCATTTGAATCGGTGTTTTATTTATTTAAAAAAATGTATATTTTCTATTAAAACCCTATTGATAATCATGATGCTTCTGAGTTTTGAATAAACTTTATTTTCGGATTGATTTAGTTGTCTTGTACACGTGGTCCCTGCTATCAAAAAATAAATCAAAGTGGTCCCTGGCAACTAAAAGGTTGGGAACCATTGGCGTAGAGAAACCGGACGAGCATAGCCCTCTCCATAGGTCGTTGTGCGACTCCAAATTCGACTTATAAAATAGTGTTGTAGGTAAAAATATCAGTTGCGGTATGCATAATTGCCTAACTATCCATAACTTACATTCACTGTGTAAAGCAGCAGTTTTGGGATATCTGTATCTGGTGAATACAGTGAATACATTTGAGTTTGAATGAGTCAATATTGTAAGCTGGGTAACGTTTAACCACGCCGATTATTCCTAGGTAGTTTGACAAGGATCGGCTTCCACCATCTCCTGCAATTCAGTGTTATTCACCTGTATGGGCGGTCTTCCACGTGGTTCGTCCTTCCAGTCCAAGTTTCCATTAAGAAAACGGTGCGTTTATTTGCAGTCTCCTCGGTCGAATCGTAGCGTTGATATTGCGAGCCGTTTCTACCGCATTAGTTCCGTATCAGAATTCGTATTTAAAAATGACTGATTTTCGAAGAATCAGTCTTTCCCGTTTAAGCAGAAAAAAAAAAACAATTGAGAGTGGAAAATCGACTGTTGCACATTTTTTATCTTTTAAACCTCATATCATGTAAAAAAGTTTTATTCGATAATCTTAAACCATAAAGGTTTATTTATATGATAGTCGAAGTATTTAGGACTACACAATGGCAATTTCATATTTTAACCCCTATTACTTGCTTATATGAGAATATATATATTTTTTAATTTTTCTTGTTATTAATTATATATAAATATGTATAATTATCAAATTATATAAAACTAGCGACCCGCCCTGACTCCGCGTTGGTATAATTAAGAATAAAGAGAAAGAAGAGTAGAGAAAAAAAGTTTTTGTGAAATAAAATATATATAATAATTAATAACACATACCAGTTCAATAAAATTGGGCCACAACTTTTCAGGCTAAATTAAATATTGTTTATACGACGATTCTGAACAGTTTAAGGATTAATTGCCTTCTGATTCTATAAATATTCTATTCAATATAGCAAACTGCGAGGTTAAAATAAATAATGTATCGAAGGAAATTATGCACATTTGATGATTAATAGGAGAGACGTCTGCGCTAGTCAGCGATGCCGCGGTATGTACCGATGAAGACAGGTACGTGGTTGGCACCCATCAGCAGGTAGAAGAAAGGCCGCTTGGCATGGAACTGCGGCACCGGCGGGGAACGTTGGCGCGCACGACATAGTCTTATTACCATGCCTGTCACAAATACATTACTTCACAGATATGGCTTAGAATCCCACTTCCCACTAATATTATAAATGTGTAAGTTTGGATGGATAGATGGATGGATACATGTTTGTTACTCAATCACGCCAGAACGGCTTGGATACATACCAAATTTCATGCAAACGCGTTTTACCTGCGTCGTGATGATGAATATAAGCCTATGTGTTAATCCAGGGTATAAGCTATCTCCATACCAAATTTCCAACCAAGAAACATACATTCATACTCACTAAGTTTCACATTTATAATATTAGTAAACTACTGTTTATTTTTCTTATAGAGTAAGAGCCCACGACAGCCATACCTTAATTATGTTATAAGAGCTGAAAATTTCCTAGAGCATGGCCCCAACACAGGTAACAAGTGAGTATAGAGTTGGAATTGTGGTTACTTGGCCAGGTATTAGATAGTAAAGGTGTATAAAATAGTACCTACATTTCGTTTTAAGACCTTAATTTTTTATATTTTCTTCGGAATAACTTTAGAAATTATGTCGTCCATTGCCGGACACTTAGCACGGTTGCAGCCCCCTGATAGACACCCCTAAACATTAATAAATTATGGTTATACTTCCGCCATAGTATAAGAGCTGAATTTTACATAATATGTTACTTAAAGACCATTAAAATAATGTTACCTCAAAAGCCAGACAGTCATTTCTTGTGTTTTTGTTGTAAATAAAGAGTATTTGCATTGAACCTTTACGCCTTAAGCACTTTAGGATCATATTACATAGATTTATATTTCAATACAGATAACTACGAGACTATTCAACTTTTCATTGTCCCCTGATCCCTTCTCCAAACCTTGACCGATTTAACTACGTTATAAATATATATAAATAAATATAAATATTAAAGAAAGGGTTTGGCGGTGTTCCTATGTTTTCTTTTTTATCGAATCTAGCCAAATTTATTTACTGGATGTTTGAACACAACGGAAATCTGTCTTTTGAATTTTTTTAGGTTTTTGAAGGTTCATCTCTTTTAATAATTAATTTATGAAAAAAGGAAAACATACGGACATGCCAATAGAGGCCATACATTTTTTGGAACAAAAATTATTGCTCTACTGGTATTATCCAGGAAGGAAATAGGGCTACTGTATCGTACTATACTACTACGTTTGTATGGAAAAACGGCCCTTGTGTTTCCTCTTAAATCTAGATATTTCGTAAAATATGATATACATTTGATGATTAATAGGAGAGACGTCTGTGCTAGTCAGCAATGCCGCGGTATGTACCGATGAAGGCTGGTACGCAGTTGGCACCCATCAGCAGGTAGAAGAAAGGTCGCTTAGCATGGAACTGCGGCACCGGCGGGGAAGGTGAGCGCGCGCAACATAGCTCTACGTCAAAGTCTGTCACATATACATTATTCAGTCAGATAGGGTGTACAATTTCATTATAGAAACTGACGTGGTTTTGACCCATTATGTTTATATTATAAACACAAATTACTCACGTAGTATGTCAGAAACAGGGCATCTAAGTTTGGTGATAGTGAGTTGAGTCACGTCACTACCAGAGGGTACCTACTTGTACCTGCCTACTAAAGGGCAACGGGTATAAATGGAAATAGAGTTGGCGTGTTGTCAACTCGTCATCAAATACACGCCCGACATCGGTGGAAAGAGCACCAGCATCAAAGCATGCAACATACATCAAAGGACTGACGGATAGTACTGCAAACGTGTTACGCCGAAGGTCAAAACACCAATGACAGCATCAAAACAATCGTACGTGCTCTCAGGAAAATGAGGCAGTTGCTTTTGTCACCCAAATATGGAGACCGTTTAGGTGTCCCCGGTGTCTACATGATCCGTCGTGACTGCGGCAAATGCTACGTTGGAGAAACAAAAAGAAACATCTTGACGAGGCTCACTGAAACATAAGCTCCATAAAGAATCAGGACAGCTACAGTTTTGCCATCGCATAACATTCTCTGGACTCTTATACGCGGCAGTACATCCGGTTCGACAAAGATCGACTGTTGTTGTGAGAGAAGCTTTACGTGCTCCGAAGGATAGGGGAAGCAATCGAAATTGGAATGCGCCCGAATTTCGAGACGGAGCATCTTCCGTCTCGATTGAACCCTGCCACCAACTTGGAAACCATATCTCCGTGTAGCGTACACGAGTGTATGTAAAGTGATTGGTAAAGAGGATACAGTGAGTACTGTGTGTGAGAATTCCCGACACCATCCCGAAGCACACAAGTGCTTAAGAAGACTTAGTTCAGGATGCACCAACGCAGCCAGTATCACCCCGCCCGCAACAACATATTATGTGCGCAGCGTGTCGCGTGTAGGACAAGGCCCGCGTCCGCGAGCGCTCCGTACCATCCCTGAAAAAGACCACCGAATGTGGTCGAAACTATAGCCGAAACCCTCTTACTTACTACGTGAGTAATTCCCGTGTTGTATAAAGGGTTTACAAGAATTAAAACAAAATCTTTTGATATCTTATAAAGATATCATTTTTAAGTTTTTTTATCTTGAATTTCCAAAAGCCCATATGAACCTAGAGATTTGTAAAACTGTAATATTGCTATCAATAAACCAAGACATTCTATCAGCGATATATGATAATAAAAGCGATGATATGTAAAGCTTTCTAAGCGATGATAAGTCTAAGGTAGTAAAGGTCAACCACCTTAAATCGATATATTACGAAAAAGTAGGTAGGTGCTAGATAATTGAACGTTTTATATAAAAACTAATAACATTGAACATACCCACGGTCAAAAGTAATCTCTATTCAGTACACTTGCCGACATTGACCCAATAAAGTTATGCATATCACGTCATTAGAAAGTGAGACACAAAGACATGATTATCAAAGCACTTACGCCTGCTCAGCGAAAATCGACAGGTTGCGATATCAATACTAAAATTTAGTATAGCTAGCCGCTTCTGATATATTATTTCATGTACGTGATCTCAAAAACTGTCGTTTGACGCTCTTTTGCAATATATATATATATATATATATATATATATATATTGCAAAAGATATATATATATATAAGATATATATATATATATATTATTATGGTTATAATTGTACCAAGCAATATAAAGAATTAGCAAATACCTACCCCCACATAGCTCGCGAGGTTAATGTCTTGTGGGATGTTGACACGGCAATCATTGTGGCAAATGGTCTTTAAAGCCTGATCTTTAGCCTCGACTCACCAACTCCAGGCACTCTGGTTAGACGGTTGGTTCCAAGGCCATAACGTTGCGGTTATATGGAGTGAAACAGTGGAGCACTCTTGTTTTCGCCAGTGTGTATTTTAAAGTGATTGTCCTTTAGTCCCTTTCTTCTCCTCCCTTCGGAGGCCGTCTCCGTGGGTCGGAGTCACACGAGAAGTGTGCGGCATGCTTGATGATCTCGTCGAGTAGTATATTCGCATAGCACCATAAGCCGTACCGGTAAACCGATCCTACCTCGGCGAAAGATCCGTTCAGCAATCTTGCGCGTATTTCCTCATATAGGAAATAAGGACAGTTTTACACGAAAAACATACTTTCTGTTATCTTTCGATATCCAAGAAACATATCCATCCCTTACGCAAGTCACGCAGACACATGTCTACCAGTGTAAAAAGCTACAGTACAACGGCGAAATCTGTTAAATCGTGTCCATTTAGTTCACCCTTAATAGCCCTCTCATTTCAAGAAAGAAACAAAATTGAATGGCTAATGGTTCAGAAACAACAATAAGGAGGGCAGCGAGCTCGACAAAGCACGGATCGTCTCCGCCGTTTGCCCTCCGCCTACTCTATCGCCAGAAAAAACTAGCTTAAATTTTATTTTTTACTATTGTGCAAAGAAAAACTTGAGAAAAATTGACGTTAAAATAAAAATAGAGAAAAATATAAAAGCAACAATGTTTATTACGTACAAAATGTATACAGATATAATATATTTACAGATATAACAGACATAGAAACAGGTAAAGAGGACAAAAACTCAGTATTACGCTTTTCAGTGCCTCCATAGAATTTATTTTATTCCAAAGAAAAAGACAAGGGGCAAGATTGTGTATCAAGACTAGAAACAGTTAATTCTAGCCAATGACAATCATCGACATTGTTATAGCCACCTTTTCAGTATTTTACAGATGTCTTTAATAAACTGAAACAAAGGCACGTATTTGCTTTCGATAAATATACAAATACAAGTAAATTACATATAATTATACATATATAAATCTGGAAATCACATTAAGTTAGACGTAACATATTGAGGCTTTCTTCGTGTATAGAAAGCTATAACTATTGGCGATTAAATATTTTGAATGATAATATACTAATAGATTAATAAACACAATATAATATTTATATTAATATAAGTTGAAAGATTTATTGAACTAGGAACTGTATTTATTGCAATAGTAGTGCACAGCGTAATGGGAATAAACAATATTACAATAAAATAATGATCTAATACGTATACAAAGGGGCATACAGAAAAACACTGAATAAATAAAATCTTTTAAATATATATTTGGTAGATTAACTTGTTTAATTGGCAGAGGTTACAAATCGGAAAAGATATAGCTCGATAGCTCTTAATAGATTGAACTTATTCAATAATATTAAGAAGTTTAGGTATTCAATAATTCAGTTGAGGCGCGTCAGTTAATCAAGAATACTTTTACTAGGTCAACAGACATAGATATCGTATACATGCCTACCTATCTAAGCCACATGAGCACATGACTCAATATCAATACTAGTGGTTGACAGAAAGTTGAAAACGCTACATCCAGAATAAATAAAAACGTCAGAATATGCATCATACCTATTTCAATGTTTATATTAATACTAATGTTACTAACATAAGCAAATGAAATTGTATTATTTAGTTTAGTAGTTAAATACGTAAGCTATTAAACAGTTAAATACCTAATAGAGAGTATATATCGTATACCAGTAATATTTTATGAGTATTTATTCTTCGCCTCGGTATATGGCAAAGAAGTGAGGAGTGCTCTCGGCGAATATCGCAGCGAAGAAGGGCCTATCAGCCTCGAAGGCGCGCACTGGCTCAAAGTCTAATATAGCCGAACAGAATGCGACACCCATGACTGCAATGAATAAAACAAAACAATAAAATTATTATCATCGAGTCGTCCTGCTTTTGTTAAATATTCATTTAAAACAATAATGTTCGTTAATGTGTACTTGCATTGTCATCATACTCGTAGTAACACTGACTCCGACACCACAAAACATACAAGACAAAACTGACACGAAAGCAGCGTTATTTCTATTGTAGTTTTCTCCAAAAAAGTCTTAAAGATGGATTTAAAATCAACATCATCTAGTTTTTTCCATCATTTCTTGCTCTGGCCCTAAATAATAATGGCAATGTCAGAAGGGTAATTAAATTAAAGGGTAAGGATTCTCTTGTTTATCAAACTACCTAAAATGTCTTAAATAAGGAGTTACACATTTATACAGTTACAATAGCATTTATGTACATTCTGCATTTACAAATGTGTCGATTTTTAATTTGATATTCAATGAAACGAACTGCAAACTTATAAAAATGTTCTATTATTAGGAATAGCAATGATGATAATATTAATTGTAGTTATAAGAACACTTATATTTGCGTTGAGCGTAGCTTTCAGATTTAAGGAATTATTATTATATCGTTGACTGGACAAAATTATTGCGAGCGTAAACTATTTTATATACTTTTGTATGAACCGGTGAATTGAGCTGAACTTTTACTAAATGAATCTTCACACTATTATATTCTTTAATCTCCCTCTTCTATACAATTAAGTAACCTTTAGGTATATACATACATAACTACCATAGTCACAATTACGATCGTTGCGTCCGCGTCCGTCCTTCGATAGATCACGCCTATGTAGAATTCTAGGAAATCGATATTTACTCAGGACTTGACGATATCCAGAAATATTTTGATAAATTTTAAAAACGTTAAGAATTCACATAGCTCTTACATTATTTTATTTTAATTAAACATTAACATAATAAATGCTTAAGAGTTTTTATTGTGTATCGCTTTAACAGCGACAGGATGGTATTCTGTAGTCGTGGGTTCAAGTCCCACTAGCAGCCGAATTTTTTCCTTCAAATACTTGAACATAATAAATGCTTAAGTGTAAGGTAACAACTTTGGTAATACTTACACAATATCGACTAATAATTATGCATTATTTATTTTATTTGTACTTACTGCCACAATGGTCTAAAAATACCTATTGCTTACCAAACATTTGTGGTATTTTTACTAGTTATATTTTTAATAATACTTATAAAGTTTAACTGTTAGTGTGATCAGAAATAGAAAATGTATAAAATCGAGTTATGTTCCAAAATCTGATAACTCAATTTACTCAATGAAAACATCAACGAATTTTATAATAAAAAAAAATAACCATTGAATCCAGGAATTCAATTATATAACCTTCATCCAAATCCAGCCCTGACTGCGGCAACAAAGGATAATATGACGCATACAGTCTAACTTCATCATTATTAGTATCATCATCATAATACGTGATTCATAAACGTTGTACCCCTTTTTATGAAAATTGCGCGGACGGAGGGGTATGAAGTTTCCCACACTTTTACTTTACACTTACACTTCCCATACTTTATATAGAGAAGGAGTGCAGAATGCTAATATTTTTGTAAAATATGCATAAAAATACATTAAATGAATAAAAAAACATTGCACACAGTACCATCAATTTGACCACAGAATTTATTATGGTTATGTTTGACATTCAGTAAGACTATAGACAAATAATATCAATCTATTTTCAATTTGACCACAGACTTTAACAAACAACTTTAACAAAAATATTTATGCGTGAGTTTATTGTAATCAATAATTATGGTTGAATTTCGACCAATGGGCGATCACTAGTTAATGTAAATACAATACTCCATGATTATAAAATACTCCATAATTAAGGTAAAATATAAAAATTCATAACAAACATACGCATAATATTAACAATAATAGGCATATAACTTTATTAAAATAACATTTATTAAATATATATAAAAAAACAATATTGTAAATAATAATTCTTATCACGTTTTACAATAATAAGTGCACTTTATCACTGGTTCTGTATGTAAATATAATAATTAATAATAAAATATCAGTTTTCTCATACCAAGATTTAAAATATTTTATTATCATTCATTACTTGACAGCACATTTGAAATATTTTATCTTGACATTCATAATTTAGTAAAATGTACCTGTTCAGTGGCATACTCACATCTATTGATTCATTTGTTATTATTGTCTATACTACGTAAATCAACGTACCTTTGTGATTCGTGATGTAATAGAAGGCATATGGTTTCAATCTGGCTAATGTGCGGTCTAACGATGAAATATCTATTTAAACTTTATTATTCATAAGCTGTGAAACTATATATAATAAATGAAAATATATTTATTATACATTAAAAGTGTAATGTTGTGTGATGTGTTCTACACAGTTGAAGTTACTAATGCTGCTGTTATTATACGAGATTATTGCCATGTTTATGTACTTGTACTCAATACAAGAGTACATGAACTATATCATATTCTATTTCAAAAACTAAGGCCCATAACTAAACATTTTCTTACAACAGGAACTGAAGGAGACAGGCGTATATAACCTATAATACATTTAGGTTATAAAATATTTCATCGCGCATTATTAACCTGCGTGGATAGACCTCAATGAGATACACATACCATAAGAATATTGGATCAGACCTATTAAAAATGTATTTAAAATCCTATATATAAGATCCAATTGTCTCCATAATACACACAAGCAAGCAATCTAAAACCCTAATTGTGCAACCCAATATGAAATTATGTAGCAATTGCAACCAAACATTGTAAGTGTATCTTGATCGTGTAATGATAATTGCTCTACATTATAGGGACTCTTATTACGATATTATATGATAATTATGTATGCTATATGCTGTCTATAATAATCAATAACAGATATTTTTATGAACATAATAACGTAAAAATATTTCTTTGCAATGAGACATTTAATGTAGTATCATCTTTTTGCTGTTATATTCCAACCCTATTCTCGGACGTTTACAAATATGTTTATTATACCTTAATTAGGTACAAAAAAATAAACACACAAAGAAAATATATGGGTACCACTAAAATATGTCAATTTGCACAGTAGCCACCACACTGATACCCTGTGTTGTTGATGTTACTGTGTTTATTATTTAGCTTGTAGGACCTAATGTTTCAAATATATTTTGCTTGCAGCTCTGTGAGCTTTATATACATGTGACATATCTTACACAAATAAAGTTTAATTAATGTTCATGACGGTATTAATTCAAAATTAAAATATTTATAATATCAATTAGTAAAACAATCTTGCAGTCAAAAAATGTGAGCAGCATCAAACCTATTAAACTAATTGCTTAATAGATTAGATGCTGCTCACATTTTCTATGTGTATAGAGTAGTGTGCTCATAACTATGTGTATAGTTTAAAGTTTGTCTTGGTTAGGTATCTGACGTTCTGGTTGGACGAACATAACGAATAGATGCACTGCTTGAATCAGCACCCAGCTCAAAAATCCATAAGTACAGTATATTAACATTTACATAGGGAGTCATAAAAAAACGGTTCAAGTGTAAAATTAATTTTTGTATTATTCTTTTTCATAGTTTAGCATGATTAAGATAACTCAACCAGAACTCCAGACAGTATAACCTCAACTAATCCCTAAGATTTCAGTTATTTTTATATGTTGGTTGAAGTAACTTGGAAAAATATAATCAAAATGGATGTTCTCGCTAGGCAGCGATGCCGCGATAAGTACCGATGAAAGCGGGCACATTGTCGGCGCCCATCAGCAAGTAGAGGAACGATCGGTCGGCGGTGAAGATCGGCGAGGGAGGCAGCGCGCATCGCAGCATCATCACCATGCCTGCGCCATACGATTCAGTACTCAATGTTGCCAGATAACGAGCAATGAGAACATTTTACAAATGGCAACTTTAAATTTCCAAAAAGTTTGGTTCGATCAATTTAGACATAGCTTAAAAAAGGAATGACGCATCGTCTAGATCTACATGTTTAATAACTAAGTAAACACTAAACGTATTGATTCCTAGATAGACATGTAGGAATACTGGCAGTTCCCTGACTAGAGCTCGTCACGTGTAGGGCCGGTGGGCACGAAGCTAGCCGTCAGCGCCACCTGACGGTCGATGAGCAAGCACCAGAGAGCACGCCGGTCCGCCGAGAACACGCGGGGCGTCGGCGTCGCCAGGGAACGCCGCATGCGCACCACGCCCGCTGCCGCCACACGCACACAACCCACACTCAATAACGAAATACGATTCACAACATTCACGCCATAGTCAAGCTCACAACAAAAACGGTGGGGCTTTTATCCACAATGACAACGAAAAATATACTTCGAGCACCACGCTGCTTCATTCGGGACACGCACGCGTACAAGCTTAACGTTAGCTAGAAACCCTGCGTAGCCATTAACAATGATCAAAAATTTGAGGATCTTAATTATGGTTACTGAAAGATTAGCTGGCACGCGTACGTCGCAGACACGGAGTATGAAGTGACGCAGACTTTGATTGGCTGTTTGTCTTAATCAGTTTGCAGAAAATTCAGCTTATATTGAACCTGTCCGCGAACGGGTCCCACTGAATGCAGCGCACCGCCTCAATATTATAGGCCCGTCTTAACGCTCATTTGCATAATATCGGATGTCCAAAAAAATTCGAATGATTATTATAGTCCTTAACCTATCCGTTGCGATTATTTTACTGTTTTGGATTGAAACGGACTTTGACACTGAGAAATATCTTTATAGACTAAAATAATTTTCGCATCACATATAAGTTTGAATAACAGCGGTGACCGTGTGCCTAATTCGTGTTTTTGAAATATTTCAACGGTACAGATTCGTAGAAACTTGAATGTAGCTCCTACTTGACTACTACGGAAACCTGAAGTAAATCACAAGCGTTTCTCGGTGTTAAATACTAGTTAAACTAGCTAGTTCCTACCACTGGGAAGTAAATATATAGGTCGAGCCCTCTACGCATCATCCTAGGTAAGCTGATGGATGCAGCATAATAGTCACAAGCTCTTTGAAAGCGGCAAACGGAAGGAAAGAGACGTTTTGATGTTAAAATAAACCTAGCATACTGACAGTGGGTCACATAGATTAGTACAATGATCTAAAAGATATCTTTTTACTCAGTAAAATACTTTGTTACACGAAATCATAGAAAATTAAGCAACCCATGTTTCAAACGAGAACGCGAGCAAAACCAAACACTACTGTAACCAAACCCTAGCTTATGTAGCTGGACCCCGGGGCATTACTATTAGAACTATGCTCTACAAGATTTTTATCCAGCTGGTTCCCAAGCTATTATGAACGTCTCTTAATAAAAGCAAATATCATCCTTGTACATATTAATTTAAATCTAGTTTTTACTTAATTTAATAAGGTAAATTATATATTTTTACACCACAATTTATTTTCATTATTTTATTTTAACTACCTATATTAATTAATCAAAAATTATTTATAAATTATAACGTCCCAATTTGATTTCATCTTAGCTAGCAGTGTTTACCAACTTAAACAATGGGGTATTTGGCATCGGTATTTCGATTACGCGTTTAGTTTTTTTGAGAATGTCAACAGATGCTTTCATACACATCTGTAGTTCATATTATTTATCCGATGGACTTTTCTTTCACCACCCTACGCAGGACTCCTTGCTCTGGTTTGAAAACCTCTGTCTAGAAGATATAAGTCTGAACTTGAACCCATCATGGAGATCAATATTTATCATGCATACTTTTCCATGTATATAACAATAATTATTATTGTACACCTTACGTGACATTTACCAGACGAATTTAGATAAAAAGCTGATAACTAAAGGATACAGATATGTACGAGTGTACCGAACGAATAAATACACGTCAGTGATAACATTTTTGATAAAGAGTTACCCACAGCACTAAATATATAACACTAATAATGTGGTAACTAGAAATAACTACGTTGACTATTCACCTATGCTACAGGAAATCCTTTCTCAAAAGTCCGTACAGTCCATCCATCTGGCCGTATTTCCATCTATCTTTTACAGCGTAATAACTTCCATCAGCTCATCAGAACGAACTATGGGAATGAGGTCGTAAGTAGCTCATAGCTCACTTCAAATAATAAAATAAAAAGTTAGCATACGTAATTTAAATACAATAATTTTACATCAAATAGATATTGACAGCAGATATGACTGCACTTCCTTCACGCATTATATTAGTTGTACAAAGCTAATAAAATACAAGCTTCATACGTGTTTTGTAGTAAGTGTACCGTTACCAGAACTATTTTGAAATTAACTCTGCGAGGGCTTCCCAAAATATAGCAATCTTATTGCACAGATAATATAAACTATATCATTTGTTATATATCGCTAACAGTATCATTGTTATAATTATCTTCAAATTAATATTGATTTAATATCTAGGCACCGGATATGCTTCTCGTGATATATTTTAACAACCATTAATAGCAGCTGATTAAATGATGGAGTTAGTTAGCAGCATGCATAGCATGATCATAAACGCACAAACAAGAAAACAATCAAGGCGTACATAAAATAGCAAAATGTTTTTAACTAGGATCAGTTTATAATGGCCGTTCGTGTATGGCATAGTGACTTTCCTGAAGATTCATGATACAAATGTATTCCCTATAGAAGGAACGAATAAGGACGCGAAATAACCGCAGCCAATGGTTTTAAAATAGGACAAGTTCAAATCGATGTCCATAAAAGATAAGGTTAAGTAGCAGACTAAAAATTTTATTTTTCATTTTATAAAACTACAGTGACGTCGCCTGTTTGAAGTATGGCGTACTTTATCAAAGGACTACCTAGTATTGCAAAAATATGAAGCATTGACAAATGATGTAGCAAAATGACTTTGCCCCCTGGCAGCGGTTCATTACACTGATTTCCATACTCCAGACATTTATAGAAATTGGATATAGACCAGATAAAGATCATCTGGTCTATTCACAAGAAGTAAAAAGCATTGACCTTTAACTTGGCAATGTTGCCAGAATTTTGGAAAGTTTGCCCTCTGTCAGCGGTTTCTACACTGAAACTGATTTCCTTTGACATTTATGGGAAATGGATATGGACCAGATTTTTACAAGAAATACAAATTAATTCAGCTAGTTCGTTCCATCATGTTAAAAAACGGCCAGTAAAAACTTTTCCGTCGCTATTTGGTGACGCTTACCGGTAGCAGCAGCGGCTTCAGCGCCCTCTTCGTTAACCTCAATGAAAGCTTTCTGCACAGCGGTAGATACGTATAGTGGCTCTTGCGTATTGAGTATGTTAGACAACCCTGTGTTACTTTGGCTGAAAATCTCTTTGATGCCAAGCTGGAAATAGAAAAATTAGATATTTTTAATTGTTTCTCTGCACTTCATATGCTAAGCGAAAATCACGTTCCAATTTTCGGAAGAAATTCTACGTGTTAATTGGAACCCTATTACAGAATATATACATTATATTACGGTATTTTGTACCCATGGGTTCAAAACATACTAATAGCATTTTCTATTAAAGAAAAAATCAAACGGAAATACAGTACTGTCATAATCATTTATTTGCATAAAAAACAAACAAACTCAATGATAAAGTAAAATTGCTCGTGTTAACCATTTAAAAGAAAACATTTTATGCCTCAGCATTGATGCCGGATGCCACGACATCAGACTGATCAGCAGGCAAAGCGTAGAAGGTACCAATACAATTATGTTGTCAGAAGTTGAAATGTGTATAAAACACTACAACGTTAAACAAGTATAAGTAAGGGAAAATAGGTAAGTATACACGCATAGAAAATCAGTATTTTGCCTTCATATACATATACCTACGCTTTTAACCATTCATGTCTAACTACTCAACCGTACAAAAACACCACCCCATCGCGTACTATTTACGCTGGCCAATGAGGATGGTGGAAAGACAAACCTCTAACTGGCCAGTGTATTTCATCTATACACTGGCGGCCACTGGCAAAAAATTAACAAAAAATGGAACAGACTTCAACACTCAAAAGTGTTAAATAACTTGTTAAAGTAAGTCAGTACCACGATAGTGAAAATGTAACTATTAGGTAAGAAACATAAAAAAAACATACGGGTCGCATTGAGAAACCTCCTCCTATTTTGAAGTCGGTTAAAAATGACCTGTGAAAAGTGCACGCGTATCCATCGGTAAATATTTTTTTTCACTGAACAGAAAAATCAGTTCACAAATACTCTAAAGTTGACGTGACAAGGGTGACTGAGGTGACAAACTTTAAAAAAAGACAGGTGAATTGAGAACATTCGCCTTTTTTGAAGTCGGTGACTAATTGAAAAAGATGCTCAGTGAAAAGTGTATGCGTGACCCGACGCGCGCCAGTCAAGTTGTAAAAGTCGATAGCTGCGACCCGGCGACGACGTTGGAAATACCATTTGTTATCTATGTGAAAAGTAAACATTACGATTCAACGTAACATTTTTCATTATATAAATAAGGAAAGAATAAAAAAAATACATGTTCCAAGCAACATAATAATAGACACGGCACACAAACTAGACAGCAAACAAAACGAGATTATAGAAGCAGCTGCCGGTAGATTTTTTTATACTGCTTAAATTGCAAATGGCTATCCATAAAAAATCCAAAGTTACATGGATCAGAGAATATGGAACCAATGCTTATCCGCCATTATTATTCAAATCATACACAAATGAATTTATCTTTGTGTACATACATACATATATATTATGTAAAGTAAGCACCCATACTCTGATCTCTTTATGCGGTAACAAACACAAAAAAAAATATTAAAAAAAAACATACGGTTCGAATTGAGAACCTCCTCCTTTTTTGAATTCGGCTAAAAAATGTTTTACCCAAAAATGGAACCGATTTCAACACTCAAAAGTGTGAAATAACTCTTTGAAGTCGGTAGGTACCACGATAGTGCAAAAGTAACTATTATCAAAATATTGTGCTCATGGTACCGACTTCGACAAGTTATTTCACACTTTTGAGTGTTGAAGTCGGTTCCATTTTATGCAAAATTTTTATTTTCACCCTTTTCAGTGACATTTGCTACTCACGGGACTTATTGTCATAGTGTATGTTCACCGATGTCTTCACCCGCAACTATAATGTCGTCGAGGTGTGATTAGCACTTTTCAGTTATTGGTGTGTAGCTCAAAACAGCTTGCCCAATTTTGCCCAAAAGGACCACACGGGAAGCAGCTTTCAAATAAAAAAAGAATCATCAAAATCGATTCACCCAGTCGAAAGTTCTGAGGTAACAAACATTTAAAAAAAACCATACAGTTTGAATTGAGAACGCCCTCCTTTTTTCGAAGTCGGTTAAAAACTGAGGTGCTCATTTCAGTTGTATTCTTTTGTGTGGGTCACCTCAGATCCCCGCCAATTATAAATCGATTCGGAAAAATTTTGATTTGAAAGGATACACTTTCATATTGGTCCCACACTTAATCATATTAGGGCAATACTTTTTAATAAATATATCAGATGACATGAGTATGACTATGATCGCCTGGTGGATAAACTTAGAAGATCACGTTGAAACAGTAAAAAATCAGAACAGAACGAAGCATTATGTCACTGCCGAGTATATCACATCACATCTTTATCTATTCCAATTAGTATAATCTGCTAATCACCACATACCTAATATATGAGTAAGGTGCGACGAGGACGATGCAGTCATACCGATATAAAACTTCCAATACTGGGAAATGATATTGAGAACATAATATACCTACTCGTTTATTTTTTAACTAATGAACTGGGGGCCTACCACCAACTCTTATAGCAGTATTATTGTAATCTTACTTTGAATTTTCGTACCACAAGGCCACATAAGCAATGTTACTTTAATGTTGTTTAGACTAAGCAGTTTTGTGACGTAAACCTCTATTTCGTTCACTCAAAGCGTACCATGAGCCAGCGCCAACGAAAGCGACAACGCTATATGAAAATATAATGTTGTCTCGCTTGCCCTTACCGCAGGAATGTTTCTTCGTTCATTCTACACGTCACTGAGCGATAATAAAACAATAATGTTTTAAGACGTTCATGGTACGAATCTGAGCATTATTACTTTAAGCTTGAAGTATGACGTTCTTGAAACATGATGGTTTTGTAAAAGTTGATGGTACGGCCCCTGGATTGCCTATAGCGTCACAGAAAAAAAATCATTAATTCAGTTGAAGTAATAAAAGTATCAGGCACGCCCTCATGAACGTGAATAAGTAATTAAAATTCAAAATCCAGCGCCGCGATCTCAAAATATAGGTTTACACATAATACACAGTGACATCGAGTAGAACAGGAAAAGTCGAGGCTATTATTTCCAAATAAATCGGTTCGCAGTGGCTTATCGGTGGCTCTATTCAACTTCAAAGCGCGGCGATAGTCTTCTTGAATAATATGTAATGTACATTTTTGTAGTGAAAATTCTTTAGCGGCGTTGTGTATTTTTGTATGGGGAAAAGTGTTAATCTCGTGTCAGGACACGTGACACTGATCGCAAAATCCTTGAGGCGTGTATGTTATGGTTCGGACGTGTTTATGATGTCCAAGCCATAATACACCGTGTATCCGAAATTGAGCTTTAATTCCAGGCTTTATGTATCCAACTTGAATGGAATAGAATGCCGCCCGTGTCCTGACCGCGCCATACGCCATTTATGTGGCCTGCGCCTAAGACGGAGGGAGAGTAGTTGAAATTTAAACTTAAGTATGTTACAAATAAGGAACATTTTCGTTTGTTGGTAGGTATAATACGACCTTTTTGAAGCAGACCGCGCTCACGTCGCTCGCCCGTTTTACATGTTGATTTTGACTTCATTATATTGTATGCTCTATCGCCCTCACTAAAGTGTTTAATGTGTAGGTAGGTACATAAAATCAATAAAATTAAATACGTATTATCATGTTTGCGTACGATAGAGCACTAATTGAATATTGTATTTTACCTACCACGTTTATGCAAGCTTTCACTTCTGCCGGCACTCCCGGAGTGCAACCCGTATTTTTTTTCGTTCATCAAAGCGTCCTGGATGCCTTAATTTTATATATTCACTCAAATTATTAACAACAGCTTAATAAAGAAGTACTTTATGTTTACGGTAACATTCAAATTGGCATAACATTTAAAAAAGAGGATTTTATATTAACAATCTATTAAAATGCGAGAAATTAAGACAGATTAGCTTTGAGTATACAGCCTCCGCTCCTTGGTTATTTTATCTGAGCAGATTAGCCATCATGTAAATCAAATCATAACAATCTATTTTTTAGGTTATTCATTAACCGTTTAATACGTTTTATGCCTACATTTAAATAACGTAGGCATAAAAAGTGCTATCGTATTTTACACAATTTCTGTTACTTTGAGAAAGTAATACAATCGCTACAGTTAAAACTTTCAAATTGTAAATGTTTTTCAAAACATAGTGCGAATCGTTAATAGCATTAGCTTACCTTCGGCAACACTGTCATCAAATCAATTTGAGTTTCAATCTTGAACTTAGGAATGTGGACATTCACTTTGGTATTGTACATATTCCTGATATCTTCTAACAAATCATGTCCGCTGGCCAGCTTCTGCAGAACCTCTTCCAAACCTTCAACTTCCCTGGGGAGGACTATGATCATGCTCGTTTCGCCACCAACGTAATCCATTTGTAGAAGCTGAAATTATAAGCTTTACTTAGAAAAAAATATTTTTAAATCAATTTAGTCACAAATCTCAGTACAGTAAGCATCCAAAAGTCATCATTGTCCAACATAGACGCTAATTATAAAGTCTCAAAATGATTTGATTCACTAATGTCTAGCTTGTAAGATTTCATGTTGGACAAATGTATAAATACTTTCGTTACTACTGTTAAAACATAAAAACATTAAAAAGATGTTGCAATATTGTAAAGCAACAGTTCATGCTGGACGAGCCCTAGCGCCAAGAAAAAAAAATATTTGAGACTTTCTGCACGGAGATGACATGTTACGAAGACCTTTTTTTCGGAAATGATAAAAAATAAAAAAGATAAAAAATACGTCATATTATATACGTAATTATACACTTTGGAATAAGTAAGCTCTTGTCAATGTAGCAGCAATATTTTTTTACCTACGATATTTACGGATTTTCTGACTAACTGCCAAATTAGGCATAGGTACCGTAATCGAATTCCATAATATGTTTAAAGAAATTAGAGTTGTGCGTCCAATTCCTGTTTACTTCGGTACAGCAGAGCCTGTTTTATTCCGCTGCTGGTAATAATAATATATTATACTTACCTATTATAATACCCATCTATTTCATTCATATTTTATAAATTGATATAGGTACTATCCATACTGACAAAATGTAAAATAAATGTGAATGTGCGAATTTTGCCACGCTACTCATAAATCTTAATTGATTTCGATTGTACTGATGATCAGCACACATTTATAAGGTCAGGTACAAAATGTATGAACGTTGTCTGTGATATTTTTTGCTTGTAACGAAACACATAGTGAGTTCAGGCAGCAGTCCTTGAGAACCAGTAAGCCTTCTAGGTCTGGCGCGATAACATCTTCGACCACATCAAGTGAGATAGTCATCATACGCTAGATCTATACAGTAAGTAAAAAAAGTATGTATTCTAGTAGTTTTTACTTGAACAACAACTATAGTATGATTAGAGCATTACCGTATTTACATAATTACGTAGGTACCTATATATGAAATTGTATAATGTTTTAACTGTTTTATTAAAAATAGTGAATCATCAAGGTACAACTATAGGTACTCTTTAATGGACACAATTCGCCATAGTTCACCACGCTTAATAGATCAAAAAATATTCTGCGCATCCAAGGTCACGCATCGCGTGATCGAGGTACATGTATGAACATGACATCATTATTTAGCCTAATAGATAGATAGTTTTAAAAAAAACCTGTACTTTTATGACTCACAGGAGTAATTATGATAATGAATCCGTTCAAATTCGTACACATCTACAAACAAAATAACTTTTCTATGATGTATAAGTAACCCCGATCCGGCCCGGCTTCGCAAAAGTGCAATTTAAATATCATACGATTCAATTTTAATTAAGATAGGTATACCTACGTATTACACATTTAAATCCTCTGTACTAAAAATTATGTACATGCTGTTAAAATCCGTTTCGAAATTCATTGCATGGTTAAGAAGTCAACCGATACACGTGTCTATGAGCCGCCAGACAAGGTCGCCCCCGTTCAAGGTTAAACGTACTAATTTGAACATGGGTTGTAGCCATGAACACTGGCAGATCCAGGGGGGCTAATGGGCCCAGTCCTTAAAGCACGCAAGTAGATGTTTGACATTATATAGTGCTAAGTTATATAATTATTACGTGAGTTTCATATTACTTATTTTGTAGGTATGTACAATAATGTATAATGATCTGAAGTACTTCAAATTATTAAATACTATTGCATATTATTTAACAATAATGTAAGTACTTATTGAGTTACACTCCGAAATCCCGAAAAGGGTAAAGTCTACTTGGATTACTTTCTTATTGAGGGTGACGAAATCGGCGAACATACACAATGACAGTTGATGAGTAGCAATGTTCACTAAAAAGGATTTAAAAAATTACCAAAACATGTCAACACTCAAAAGTCTAAAATAACTTGTCAAAGTCGGTACCTACCATGCGCACAATATTTTAATAATAGTTACTTTTTAACCGACTTTAAAAAAGGAGGATGTTCTCAATTCGTTTTTTTTAGTTACACTCCATTTTTTCATTTGTTATCTAGTTACTGGATATTATTAAAAAAATAAGTTACGGTACGCTCTAAGATCACATAGTTAAAAACTGGACTGCATAAATTATAAATAATAATTCGTGCGGGCCATACGTGTTGCGCAACTGCTGGCTGTCCTGTTTTAAATACAAATTAGGTGCATGAAAGTTAAAGAGAAGCCAGTGCCCCATCTTTAACTAATATTGCTGGCTGCACCATTGTGTTATACTAACTGGGATGGTGACATTCCGGCTAGGCTTCGAAAACTTACAGAAAACTTATTTCTTATCAAGTATGAGCTCATACTTGTATTTGAGAGCCAGTAAGCGTTCTAGGTCTAGCGTGATAACAACTGCGACTACATCGTCACTGACCCTCAAGTAAGTTATACTGGTCAAAAGCTAGATCTACACAGTACCTATAAAAATACATTATTACACTTACTTATCTTGATTAAGTATTATGAAAATTTCTATTTTTACATAAGTACGTAGCTTAAGGAGTCTTTTTTCTAACACTAAATCCCTAAAATCTTTCAAAATCATGCCCTCAGATGAGTCAAGCCCCAACAAGATCCTAGATCCGCCACTGTGTATCAACATAAGTGTAGGTACTTACACTACGTGAAGGATTAACAATGGAAACCGAACACGGCAACAATACCTACTCGGGTGTAACTTATTCGAAAAATAAAATGGCTCGGAAAGATATTATGGCAGACAGATAACACGTCTAGGTTTTTGTATAAAATGTAATTTGTCTAATAACGAACGTTGATTGAAATATATTATACTAGCTGCAGCCCGCGGTTGTACCCGCGCGGTGATGAATAACGGTGATGATGAAAATACGCCTATCCAGGGTATAAGCTATCTCCGTACCGAATTTCATCGAAATCGGTATAGCCGTTTGAGCGTGAAGATGTCACAAACATACACAAATACACACAAACTTTCGCATTCATAATATTAGTAGGATTCTGTATTTTGATCGACAAACCGCAATCTATCGGCGCGGCGTGTTAGTCGTCGTACCGCTAAAACGCATATGATTATATTGTACAATAGGCACTATTACCACTCACCGAATTCATTATATTATGATACTAGCTGCGCCCCGCGGTTTCATCCGCGTGGACTACGTTTTTCCCGCTACCTCATTAATCCCTCGGGAACTACACTTTTCCCGGGATAAAAGTAGGTGTTAATCCAAGCTTTAAACTATCTCCATACCAAATTTCATCGAAATCGGTGTAGCTGTTTGTGCGTAAACAAGTAACAAACGTACACAAAAAAAAGATGTGTGGCTCTCGGGGACTGCCGCGGTAAATCTATTGCATAGCATTTTTAAGCTATTGCATAGCTTCTATCGCGGGCCTTGAGCGTGGAGACCGAACCCAGAAATTCCGTAACGAAAATTATATATATGCAATAGCTTAAAAATTCGCATTCATAATATTAGTAGGATGAGCCAATGAAAGAAGGTAGCATTAATTACATAACAGCGTTAGAGGCTCCAATCTAGGGTTACAATTTTCACATGAAGCAATTGGAAAATGAATTGAAATGTTTTTAATTTTGTTTGCGAGCTCGTCCCTGTTTTTTAATGGAAAATATACACCTCCGCTTTCGTAACAGCAAGAATAATAATAAAGGCGGACCATCATAATTATAATCAACATGTGGGAAACTTTCGCAAATGTTTACCAAACACTTCGATTCCGAGTATTCGAGCGCACGATATTGATCTATTTTTATCGTGCCTACGCCGAAAGCACTCGCTATGACTCAGCTATTTTATATACGATTCAAATAAGCTTTTCAAAATAACCCAACAGTATATCTATATAATTCTATTATATGAGAAATTTTTAATATTCGTCTTATGGTATCTTGGAAAGGGCCTTAACGATTTGGGAGGAGAACATTTGTACCTGGGTAATGCACATCAAAAATACAAAACTAGTTAATTTAAAATCTAGCGGTCCCGGCACTTACGGCATATGGCGTCCTACCGGGTTCAAAGTGAATTTGTAACATTCC
Organism: Apeira syringaria; assembly: GCA_934044485.1. Classification (NCBI taxonomy): domain Eukaryota; kingdom Metazoa; phylum Arthropoda; class Insecta; order Lepidoptera; family Geometridae; genus Apeira; species Apeira syringaria. The sequence goes on from OW203658.1 coordinate 16,277,105, forward strand.
GGGACCAACTCAAACAGACACAAAAATGTCATCAACATCAGGCCAGTGGTTTATTAGTTCGTACACACGAAAAAAATTATGTATACAATTAAGATAAACCAACCCTTCGTGTATGTCTTTCTTCCACCGCTGAGTACCTTCTGTGTCATCCACCGATGAGTACTTTCTGCGATTGCCTATACCCACTGAAGCTGTGCATGCCGGTAGAAAAAAACAGCATTTTATGTCCCTCAGCGATACTTTTTGCGTTAGTATATGGGTAACTAATGGAAGTAAGAGAGAAAAAAAAATATGTTTACATACTTGCGCTTTGAGCTCCTCGCTCTCTCCATATCTGTAGTTGTCTTCAATGTACATCATGGGGACTTCGATAGTTTTCCCCTCCGCGATGTGAAAGGCACGCGGCCTGGTCATTTGTGGCAAGAACTGCTTTTTCCATGTGCCCTGCACCAAACATTATGCTTAATATACCAGTCACTATGAATATTTTGCCTCTTTTGCAGCATTTCCCTACACCTAAATAGCAGTGCAAGCTAAATAACTAGGGGCTGAATACCACCAGAAGTCAACCTCCGTAACGAGCAGCAGTATCCGATGCTATGATTCACATTCATATGCATTTATTCATTTCCATAATACAATTCTTAATCTATGTCTTAGTAATGCTACTTCACTAAATAACTGCCACGAGGTGGTGAAAATATGTACAAATTATCACTAAAGACATCGTTAGCAGCAGTACTATGATCTCCTGTGTTACACAGCTACTAAAAAATTTCAAAACATGGGTCTGTAATACTGAAAAATATAAAATAGATACGATGGATCACACCTGTGCCCAGAATATACAATTTACTCGGGACTTGACTATACCCTTGACTGTATGAGGAAAATAGACTCAGGAGTGTACAAGTATAATGATTGAACAAATATTATACATTTCAACATTCACGAATGCCGCATAATACTGTACGTCTGGTTCACTATGTTGGATCGGGATGGACGAATTTTTTAGTTTCTAATTACACTCTCCGAAATGGATGAACTAAAGTCCGATAAATTGACGAGTTTGCGTCACTTTTCTCTTGGGCAAGTAGAGTCACAAAATAAAAACTGTAATCGAACATTAAATTCTCTTCATCTCTTCAGGACACAGTAGCGATGCATCACAGCGCCTGCTACATTAATTAAACTTTATTCTGATTTACTCATAAAATGAATTGCAAGCGATTTTTTATGCGATGTTATTTAGGTATTAGATATATTAATCGTATCCTCGCTCAGGCTTGAGCTTTCGGTGGAGGTAAGAGGTGCAGCACATTTAGAGCATGGGTGTAATTCACGTTCAAATTACTCACAAAATTTAAATCTAAAAAGAAACACATGTAAATTTGTCTCAACAACTGTGGTCGTGAGTTACTGTCGAGTCGTACCATTGTCGGACAAATGGTTATGGTTAAAATCTAAACGTCGGTAGGTAGATATATGCAAAAAAATATACCAGGCCTGTATGATATGTTTGTAGAATTCATTCATTTTTTATTTTGAATAGGCAAGCGTTTGACTACCATCTCAGTGATGATGCTGTCTACGATGGAGCACGCCTGCCTAGGAGATACCTATTCACTCGTGACTTGAAGACACCTAGATTGTATTCATGCGGAAACACAGATTTAGGCAATGATTTCCACAATTATAGTGAATTAAGAGTTGTAATGTTGACAAGTTGGACCAACTTGCCCACATTACAACTCAATTGTAGTGTAGACACAATCGGTGTATCAAGCCTTAGGATTCCACAAGGATATTATGAGTGTTGCCTATAACAAAGACGAAATACAAGTTTTTACGGCGTCCTCGCAAGTGTCTAGTCCTCAAGACGCGGTACACCGGTTTATGTGATGTTATTTAAATATGTAAATGTATACCTTGAAATAAAGAGCATTTACAAGAACGAGCCTTGTGAAATCATTGAAAGCGTCTGGCGAGAGAAGGTCCTTGATGCGATTGTTAGTTTTGCTTTCAACCTGAAAACCATAATTAAATTAGATAAATAATTATTGCTTAAAAAAATGACTAATCGCTATTTTTTCCCACCTCTAAGAATCAGCAGACATTGATGATAAATTTAATGTTACCAACTTTGATGCATACAAAAGGATTATTAATTGAGACGTTACTTTGCAGAAATCAATATCAAAATGATAATAAACAATATTTAGAGCTAATTCCGCGAGATAAAATTATTCCATACATAGGACGCAGTGTGCCCGCCAGGTCCGGTTGGGTAACATTGCACGTGTAATATCGTCGTGATGTATCACGGCGTGATGCTTCTTGCATGCAATGTATGCAGGGTGGGGAGAGTAATGCACAATGCAGTCTGAAGAAATATTCCTGTACAACTAGAAATAATTCATGACTCATGAACTCATGAAGCATTAATTAATCTAGCTGTTTTGCATTGCATGGTTCAAGGCACGGTTATTATTGATAAGCGGTGCTGATAAACGGGAGGATAAACCAGCAACCATAGTCATGAATTATTATTGAATATACATTGACCTAGAAGAAAAACCACCTCCGTTATTGTATATAGAACTATGACATCATCGTCTTTACCCGTATGGACAGCTGCGTGAGATTGGCACAATATGTTATTCTTTTCCCATTTTATTCTTCTTTCAACATACTTCCAACAAAAGGAGGAAGTTTTCAATTTGATTGTATGTATATTTTTAGCGCATGTTAGTTGCCTCTGAACTCATCATATAAGAAAAGGTTATTTTTTATTCGTACGAACTTATTTTCAGATTACACCCGTCAAATCGGTCAAGTATCTTTTTAGTTTCATGAAAATATTTAATGGAAAGATATTTGATTTACTCTTGTTAATAAACTACTCAAAAAATAAGGGCAGCTCATACATATGATGGGAATAGCAGCTAACTAGGCGGATGCGGGATCGACTCCTACCTCGGTTCAAGTTTACTCATTCGGTGAAGGGTAAAGCGCGGCGTCGCCGCCGGCTGCGTGACAAAATGGACAGGATGGTGGGATGGAGGTCACATTTCGCCAGCTCATATGGATCACATAAAAACTTAAAAATTCTATTGGAATATGGAATCCTTACTGTTCCATGGAGCAGCTATGACAGCAACCCAGGGTCACGATTATCGTTATATAACGGAGTTTAGAATGGCTTGAGTATAATAGTAGCTGGCGGGGGGAATGCACAAAACATCCCAAACATGACATCAGTGCAGGGCTCAGCATCCCCAATTCGAATAAGAATATGAATACCTCTATGAATAATCCTACAGCAATATGAAAAACAATCCTCAGTAACAACATATACTTATATAAAACCCCGATTTATCTAAGCTGGCCCCAGACTTTCACTTGGTAACTTTTTCTTCGTTTTCTGCCTACTTTTGAATAATTAATTATATTTTACTAAATTCTTACCCATTCGTTAATATTTTTAGCCGCAGCGACAGAATTATTAAAGTCCAACTTCTCAAAACCAGCATCGAACACCTTCACAGCATCTTCCTCCAGTTGAGGGTTTAATTCATAGCCACCATCTTTTATGTAAATTTTATTGGCTACACTGAGTGTTACACCTTTGATGGATTTTAGTTTCGATGATACAAAAGAGAATGATGACCTGATCTGGAATAAAAATCAATTGAAAGCAGCGGGTTCGCTAATTATAGAAGAAACATATTATTAGATGGATTATGAATGGTATAACCACAAGTCTCGTAATTTGTAGAAACAGGAAATATATGGTTATCAATAATTAACCTCCATTAATCTTATTTGTTCATCTTCATCATCTCAGCCAAATACTTCCACTGCTGGACCTAGGCTTACTTCATTGATTTCCACACGGTATCTAGACTCTTGCTGCAATCTTGGTCAGTTTCTCTCTCCACCTTTTAATTGGATCTTATGCGCTGTCCTTGACAGTCCGACGTCTTCACTCGAGAACCCATTGCCTCTGTCGGCGAGTAGTTCTAGTTAATATGAGCCCTGCCCATTGCCATTTTAACTTGCTAATCCGCTGCGCTATATCTGACTTCCGTTCTTTTACAAATCACCCTATTTCTGATATTACATAAAATAGAAGATCTTGTAAGAGCTCGTAAGGTACCCAAATATGGAGCTTTTTTGTGTACCCAGTTTATTTCAAATGCGCCAAAACTGTTTTGTGGTCAATTCCCAGTTCTTCAGCTACGTCGTTACTACTGATATGCCGATCTTGCTCAACTATTTCAAAAATGACTCCATTTTATCCGTACCAGAGCGACGTGCATCTTTGACACCAAAAGTTTCCGGATTGAAAACGCTTAAACCAAATTTGTGCTACTCTCACGGACACTGCACTAGGTCCATAAACATCGCATATATTTTTCGCGGCTTGCGTTGCATTTTGACCTTTTTTGTAGTAAAATGTTAAAATGTATCGAATTTCTTCATTTCACTCATCTTGACAGTACGAAAAACAAATAAAACTCAAACATTTTCCTAATTTGAATTTGGAATTATCTTCTTTAAAATTTAAACTTTTAATGATACCAAAACCAGCCAGATGCAAATAGTATAACCAAAGAGATTTTATTTCAAATTCATACATACTATAATACGAAAAGTCTTTTTCCCCAACCTAATATAATTAATTGGTTTAGGAAATCCATGTTTAAGTATATCAGATTTAAACATCTAATAATTTATATATGTCGGAGGAAGCTGAATTGGGTTGATTGCTGTTTGCGTGGATAAAGCACTAAAAATGATTGTTTACATTTTAATTACTTTTAGAATTCATAATTTGATTTTATTTGATTTGTTACTTTTTGTAAACCTTAAAAGCTTTATTAATGTAAGAGAAGTCATGAATATTGTAATTTACGGAATCGAGGCGCCATCTTTGTCGAAGCCTGAGTCTAGTTGATTGTTGTTTATGTGCATAACGCATTATATTATATGTTTACATTATGTTTAGCATTCTCAATATGAAATTATTCAATTTGAAACACTTTTGTTAATCTTAAAAGCTTTACTAACGTAATATAAATGATGGATATTGTAGTTTATTTAATGACCAATGATAGCAGAGCACGCGCCTCGAGCGGGGTCGAGGCGCCATCTTAACTTTAGAGAGGTGGAAAGAATTGGAGTCACATTCGTTGGAGTGGTAGCTTCGGATCGAGTTGGATCCTTGAGTATATTAATTGGTTGTCTAAAGTAAGGTCGGCTCCCTGAACCCGCTGCTCGGTCCTGTTTCATTATTCAAATAAGTGCAAAGTATTGTTTGAAGTGAATTATAATAGTGCTGTGAGTGTAACACTCTGAACGTTTCATTTTGTGCTCGCATTTCACCCTGATGACGCCCACTAAGCCCGCAACTCCTATTGATGATGTCGACGAGAATTATGCTTCTCCGACATATATATAGGGACATTTAATCCTCTACTTATTAACTTATTCAACACAACTTACTGTATCATCATCGGGAAATCCAAGTGCTGTGAGCAGTTCAGAGTGGACACTGTCGGTGCTGCCAAGTGTCAACAGTGCAAGTACAAACTCTGCAGACAGAGGTGAAGAAACCACGCTCTTGTCCTTCTCCAATTCCTGAAAATTAGATCAAGTTAGTTCTATACTTACTTTAGGTATATAGTTACCAAAAATACCTGTCCGTTGCTGCAATCAATATATCATGGAAATCTTCTAAAATATCCCATTACCGTTATTATGCCTTACCGAACAATAAAGGTTCAAGTGATCTAAGCAGTGGTTTAGGCTTTCAATATTTAATTAAAATCACATTTTCAAGTACAAAATATAAAGGGTTGTTTTGAGATGAGACAGTAAGGGCAGGAACCTTAACCATAAGGTTCCATATTAATAAAATGTTTATGGATCCTATATATGAAGGGCACCGCCCGACATCACTTAAAATGGGCCGCGCACTGTCGGCTTGGTTGCGGAAAAGAGCCCACCCACCAAGTCCCAAGCAAGTAAGTACACCTTGAGAGGACTGTTGAGGAAACGAGGAGCTGCAGAAATGGGATTTTTTAGCAGTGAACGCCCAAACCTGTGTCTTGGAAGGTTGGGGGAAACTAACCAAGTTCTGTTTCCCCCATTCAGAAACCGGTTCAAGGAAAGTCTCAATTACAGACACAAGTTATTTTCCTAATTTCTTCCACAATGGGGTGAGGGATAAACACCAGGTATATTGTGCATTGCCAGTGCTGTCATCCGCATAACAGTGCATGTTGTCATTTCGGAACATGTAATTGATGTGGATTAAAAAGAGCGTTGGCGAAAACATAGAACCCTGAGAAACGCCAGCAGTTATGAATATGCAGTCAGCGCATGAACCGTCAACAACAACCTTGATGCCCCGATCTGATGAAAAGCTGGGGGAGGGTTGGGTCTTAAATCAAGACGCCCGAATTTGAGTAAACTGAAAATATTGGGGGAGTCAAGGGGGTTTGTATGTAGGGCCATGAAGCAATATTTGCTGCCAGAGATGCGTCGAAATATTTAAAAACATTTTTCGTAAATACGAGCTCTTACAAAAAAAATTACGAACACATGATATGAAACGCAATTACATTTGATTTATTGTAGACTTTGACAAATGCAGTGTCAAAGTGCGTGGAAAGAAACATTAACTTGCCTATCGGCAAGCTAATGGCTTAAGCTATCTGGCATCAAAATTGGCATCTGACCCCGATACTTGGACCGTATACAAGGGCAGACCCGGAACCTGAACCATCTACAAGAGCAGACCCGGAACCTGAACTGTCTACAAGTTCAGGGCTTCGTGGAACATGGGTGTTGTGTCAATTGACGTCTATACACTGAAGAAGTGATTGGAAATTGCAATTTGGCACGAATTATTAGGCAGTTGGGCACCAATAAAGAGTGTGTGGCCTTTGCTGAGGACAATGAGTTGGTGCACAACAAGAAATTATGGCAATGTTATAATATATATAATAATTATAATATGGGACAACATTCACACAAGGTCCCAAACTAGGCAGAGCCTGTACTTTGGTAACTTGATGACTGATATATACTTATATATATACTTACATACATATACACACCCAAGCACAGGTCAAACAGACATGTTCATACACACATATGTATTGCACACCAATACGATTAGTAAAATCAAGTAATAAATCGTTTGGATCTTGGTGTTGCAATAAAAGGCAATGCAACCAAAAATCGAAAATTGCCTGAACAAACAGCATGTTTCTTGAAAATATTAAACTTTAATTGGTGCATGTCTTTTATTTAATATATGCATTTGCACACAAATGGAGCTAGGACATGGTAATCAACGAGGATCCCTACAAGGAACAAAGACAACCATGCTTAAGTCGGACAACAATAAGTTACTGGTATAGTTACTGTAGGGAGTCCATGGTCCATAATATACCAGTTGGAAAAAAACGAATATATCGGAAAGATTGGAGGCGCTGGCATAATTTTGCAAATAGATGAATCAAAATTTGGGAAGCGAAAATATAATGGAGGTAATCTTGATTTTATTATGAATAGGTTTTCTGTGTTATTAACTTGATTCAGTTAGGTTTAAAACGAGTGACAGAGCACCCCGACTCCACCTAGTCTTGTCGCTGATACCATAGTGATTTTTTTAAATATAAGAGCCAGAAGCTCACGGGAGGTGCTGAGTTGATGGCGGGAGCCCACCCAGAGTCAGTTATGTTACAATGTGTTGTATGATGTTAATCAAATCATATTTGTTGCAGGTCGCCATATCGAAGGCCATTGGGTCCTTGGTATGATAGAAGATAAAAGAGAAGATTTAAGGTTAAAGGTGTATCCATACAACATTAGGTCTGCAGCGGTGTTGATGCCGCTAATGAAAAACATGTGGTAAAGGGCACCACAATACACACTGATTTTTGGAGAGCTTATGATTGTCTGGCAGATCATGGCTATATACATAAAAAAGTCAACCACTTGGATCCAGATGGGACTCATACGAAAGAATTAAGTCCTAATGGAGAGCCATTCAGTTTTTTTTTAAAGATAAACATAATAATCAAGAAAATTTTGGAGATGTTGTTGTCGCATACAAATGGCGGCAAAACTTATTTAAATCTAAAAGAGATGCATTTTTAAATCTGATAAATGTAATAAAATATGTTTACAAACTAATATAAATAATTTTGTGTTTTGTCATAATAAGTGTGTTTCTTTTTAAATCAATAGAAAGGCAAGACGTTAGGATTTTGATTATTACGAGTACTACTTGGAAGCTTTTCAAGTGTCTGGTCAGGTTAGGGGTAAATCAGGGGGGAGTGGGGGAGTCTACCCCCTCCCCCCTCTTCCGGAGTCTCTCCGTGCTCCCCTTAAGAAAGTGACAGTATTATAATGATGAAAATATTAAAACTTAAAGGTCAAATAATAATAAAACTAAGCATCTCCAGCGGGGGGGAGGGGCAATGGAGGTAGACTCCCCCGTCCCTTCCCTCCTTCGAAGGCGACTTGTTTTAAGATCTTTACCGCTGGGGATCCAAGTGCATAGTCCTTCGGAAAGCTCGGATGAGTTACAAAAGGTGGGGTTATGATATTTTACAGAAAAAGGCATAACTTAAAAACTGGTAATTAAGGTGGTGGGGTGTACCCCTCTCTCCCGCCTAAAATCGATGTTTTATAAAGCAGAATAAACCAATCTTTAACTTCCTACAACGCGCATTTTATTTCCCAATAATGCGCTCTTCCTACACACAAATTACAAAATAAATATATATACAAAATCCGGAATTGGTATGTGTTTAGGGATTTATCATATCACTGATTAACAGTATATTAGAGCATAGGCGATATAGGCCTATTACTCGCCGTAAACAATCTACATGAATATAGCAATATACGAATATTTTATCCCAAGTTCCATGTACAACAAGTACTTACATTACAAAACTTAGCAGAAAATGTAGCAATTGCTGCAGAAAAACTTTTAGAGTCCATGTTTTCTTTCGTTTGAAGTGTCTCGGTTCTACACGCGTCCACTACCAACGCCACTAAAAACGGAACTACAAATCGGTACCGCAAAACAAGCCGGTTCGGGATAATGTTTACACAAAAATTAGTCATTGATGGATGTTCGCTTCTAAACACAGATTACTTATGGAAATTCTAAAATAAACTTACGGCTTAGACCACTGAGCATTTAATCACTCGTGTATTAGATTAATGGCGTTGAAACATAGAGCAAAAAAGTTGACCTTTATTTTGACCATAGCCAAATCACCACTTTGATTTTGATAGATCACGTGGGATTACATGACACACAAGGGAACGGGCTTTACTATCAGCTTTGTAAAAACCATGCAAAATCCGAGCAGTTCTAAAACCTGGCTCGGAGCTCGAAACTTGCATGGTTTTTACAAAGCTGATAGTGAGGCCCCTGAACGCCTAAAACGCTCTCGTTCCGCGTTCGTTTTGGCACAGGTGGCGTTTTGAACTGTTTTCGTTCACCGTCCGTCGGTGTCAAGTCATGAATATTGAAATGAATCGTCGTGATTGACAGCTCTCGTGTTAATGACGTGTATGCGTTGTTCGAGTTGGGTATAGACCGTTTTTGCCACCAATGCCAAATTTCCAAATCGAACGCTTGTTCAGTTGTACACTGCTTGTCCTTCTTGAACACGCCTCAAGTTGACGGTTTTCGTCACGGTAACTTGGTTGTTGATCGAGTAAAGCTAACTAGGGATGCTACGGAGCTTCGACTCCGACTCCGATACGTTGGAACTTTCTATTGATATTACACCTCCAGTGTCAACTTCGGCTCCATTGTTTTTAAATCAAAAGTTTGAATCGGAGGTCGCGACATAGCCAATAGTTGTGTGGTAACCAACATTACAGTTGATATCGTATCAAACGAAGGCACCATACCCTTATCTTAAGAGTTTTATAGTTTATTCAATTAACAACATGCTAGGCGGAACTTACGTTCAAATTATTTAAAGGAAAAAATTCGGCTTCCTTCAAATAATTCGAACGTTAGTTCCGCCTAGCATGTTGGTAATGTAATAAACCATAAAAATATTAAATTGTAAAATGTAAAAAGTAGTCAAAGTGACATAACTACAATACTTGGACACATGGTATCGCTCAATTTTTTGTAGAAATTGTGTTCTTTAATATTATACAAAATTTCCACTAGGTTCAACAGCAAGTGAACAACTTTTTATTGGTGCTGGCCTATATCCCTTAAGGAATAGATTGGATGGAGACAAAGCTGCGAAGCTTTTGTTTTTGATTATTATATTATTATTTTTAGAGTAAATTCTTTGATGTAATCGCTTACGATTTTTATGAACATAATTAGGAATGTTTTTATTTTTAAGGCCTGTATTAAGTTGGTATATTATTTTTCAATTTAAATTAAAAAAGCTGACTCAATAATGGTTGTACTACTTCATCATATATTAAGCTGTCCTCAACACCTCTCTTTTACATATTCTTCACCTCCAGTTCCGATAAAACTACCTCCGTTACATCCCGAAAGCTAAGGAATCGTAACCATACCACGTGACCCGCTTAGAGGGGGGGAAGCGGGTCTTCAGAATATCACGTTTGGTCACAAGGACGGGGGGAAAGATTTAGTTTTTCGTCACGTCGTCAATATTGTCTGGGCAATTTTCGTGCTTTTTTGAGGTAAGTAAGTATATTCAAATATTATACAAATAAATATGAAGCAAATAATTTTTTTAAATTTATTCTGTAAAAATGTTTTAAAACCATATTTATGATTACTACGTGAAAACTAGAGAAGAGGGGGGTTCCTGGCTCATACTACGGATGGCAACCGAGGGAAGGGAGGGGCATAAAATATTGTACAAAAATAGGTCACATAGTATGGGTACGTTCCCTAACCTATGTGGAGTTTGTTGCGTACATACGTATCCTATCACATTTAATACGATAATGGATCCTGAATATCTTAATCATGTATGGTTCTAGCTGAATTCCTTATTGTGTTAGCAGTCGAAAATCAAGTGATGTTAAACTCCTCCGGTTTCCAAAACGTGAAAGAGTAAAATACACAATAAGTGCTTAGAAAGTGTAAAGTGTTTCAGGCTGTAAAGTCATAAAATATGTGAGGTTTATGAAGTAAAATAAAGCAATAGTAATAAAGCAAAGTATTTAATTCTAATAGGACCGTAATAGCAAATTAATAATAACCATATTTAACCCGTAACCGTATAATAAATATCACAGTTGCTTTTTTATTTTTGGCTATCGATTATTTAGGCATATCTGTACCTAAAATAAATCAATTGCGAAAATTTAAAAAATAAGGAACTGTCCAAATGAAACTAAGCGGTCTTTTATTGGCTCTTCTAAGTTTCCAGTGTCATGCGTTAGCATCTCTTTAAAGTTTATGATTAGATTAAACGACCTAATCTAGGAACAAACTATTTAGAGATACCGAATCTAGGTTGCCTATATCATGGATTTATATGCTTCGTAAACCGTGAGGTATTTATTCTGTATAATTATATGTCATTTTGTATCTGTGGATTTTATACTATGTAACTGGATAGCGTACTTAATATTTAACACCTAAATAAAATAGACCCTAATACAATACCATAAGATTGATTTTTCTTTTTTTCATGTCGAAGTAGAAAATCGAGCCAGGTGCAATAGCCTAAAAGTAGTTTGTCCTTGTCTAGCTAGTTGTCATTATATAGTTATTACTGTGGTGGACTTTGAGTATACAGCCTCCGCTCCTCGTGGTGGACTAAGGTGTCCATACATTCAGCGTTGTCAGTATGTAGGTATATCGTCGGTTAAGTATAATAACCTGCCCCCCGATTCAGAACCCTTCTATAACTAAACGAATCGATATCGTTCTCGTATCGAACGCCAAATTTCGAGCTATTCAGAACGATCGATAAGAGCGTTCGATTCGTCTTCGATTTCGGTATCGTTATCGTTTTCATTGCAAGACGCGTTCTGAGGTATAGTTCTGTAAATGTCAATCTTATTGTCAACGTTGTGTAAAGAGGTGCATTTTTAAAGTATGATTATGTATCTTATTGTCATTCAAATTTTGAAGGAGTAAAAGTGTGACCAAATTTTATAAAACTCTACTAAATACGTAGCATTTAGTAGAATTTTATTAGTTGTGAGTAAAGGGACATTTTTAAACTGTATAGATCTAGCGTTTGACTATTATCTCACTAGGTGGTCAGTGACGATGTGGTCGGAGATGACCCAGAAAGCATACTGGCTCTGAAGTTTATCAAACTTGAGGGTAGCTGGCCAGGCGGGTACTTGACAGTACCCTAGCACCATACTGGGAATTTGGTAACTTTAATAGATTATTTATCTCTACGTGGTAGTTTTTTAACGACTTAAATATATATCTGTTATTATTAAGTATTTCCAAATAATCGATCGAGTAGTTAGCTTTCAGTAATATAATTAAGCAGAAAAGTAATAAATAAAATTAACCACCATAAAGTTACTTTCGTTTTACATGAAAAAACTTAAAAGACATATAAATTTTACGTGTGTTGAGTGTTGAGTAGGTACTTAATACTTAATAATAATTCGTGAGAACTAGCCAAGTCAGACCTTAGATTCAATATATTATTCCTAGTTATAAGAAGAAATGACATTTTAAGTTTTTTTTTATCACGGGCCGATGCCTTTATTAAAATAAAATACTACAGGTACCTACTACGAAAATTTAGAGCAATAAAAATGTTTCAATGATGACCATTGAACTTGGCACCTATGTAGATCTTACTTTTTTTTGTCATTGACATTTTGTCAACAACTGAGGCATAAATCATATTATAGAACTTGGATTTCATTTCACATTTACCTATGTTTTTGATGGGATAGGTACGTCGATCAAGAATACAACTATATTATATATATGTAAATAACTAACTATACAATAGTAACTATGCAATACCATCCAACCCGTCTCTTTTTATAAACAAATATATATAATATATTATAAAATAATATTGCAAATACTTTGTTCTTTAAAATTTAGCCTATTATTATTGGTACAACTGCTGCAATTTATTATGCATCTGCACTAAATCAACACATACATATTTACAATATGACTGAGTTTTGCACAGGTATGCAGTCACTTTTACGATTTTTCAAATACTTTTATAGATCTAGTATTTGACCACTATCTCACTTGAGCTCAGGTGCACAGGTTTTATACCCGCAGGATACGAGGCTAGTTTATTCCTATTCGGCTGATGTGGTTGAATCGAGGTGGAGTTGTGTTGGTCCTGTGTTCGAGACATGCGCTGGGGAATTTTCAGCTGTTATAAAATAACGATGGTCTGGTAATCGTGGGCACCTGCTCTATTATAGATTCGTGCTAACCACTTATACCCATGGATTTATATACTATATCCAAAAAGATAATTTATTATAAAAATAATTTTATAACACACTGGCTAGTCAATATTGCGCTACCTATATGTTTCTTCTTTCAATCTGCGTCACACAATGACAGAATAATTTATGTGACATTTAGGTAAGTAACAATGTGACATTCGTTGTGTAAAAAACCAACATTGGTTCAAAATTTACAGTTCTAAAAACACAAAAATAAAGCCAAAAAATGATCTTAAAACACTTACTGAATCACCATAACCCCTATGTTAGTAAACGTTACCTAGTCAGCATACCGATAAGAAATTACACGCTGTGCTGCCCTCCGCGACCGCCACCCGGACAATGTGGATGTCCAAACCCAGTCCCTGGAGGGGGGCGTAAAATCGTGCCTCCATCCACTTGCCGCCCTGGGCCGATTCCTCCCAACCCCTGCGTGCCCGTGTTTCACCACGGTAAAGATACGTGGAAGAAGTACATGTACATCACGATGTTTATCTCATTGCCGCTCATTGTTGTGCAAAGTTTTCACGCTCTTGGACATGAGGCTCCAGAGAAAACCGAGTGTCGCTGCTATGAGTACATGCGCATCCGCTCCAAGAGATTCCCGTGGGGAACCGGAGTAGAGAGCCTTTTCCACAATCCACGAGTCAACTTCCTTCCAGGGGAATGTGAGCCACCTCCTCTGGACTGCGATTAAATTAATTTTATGCCTTGCCAGTAAGAAACAAAAATAAATACAATATGGTTTTACTGTATTCTAAGTTTTACTAATGTATTTATAGACTAGCTGTAACCCGCGGTTTTACCCGCGTGGTGATGATTGATGATGATGATGACGAAAAGTAGCCTATGTGTTATTCCGGGCCCTGAATATCTACATACCAAATTTCATTCAAATCCGCCCAGCCGTTATGGCGTGATTGAGTAACAAACATCCATCCATCCAAACTTTCACATTTATAATACTATAGTAGTGCCCCTAATTCTTTATTGACCTTTGTTACTCATGGGATCAATTTTCATTGTGGTGTAGGTATTTTCACCGATGTCTTCACCCGCTACCATAATATTGTCTAGGTATAAGCACGCACTTTTCAGTTATTCGTGTGTAACTCAAAAACCGCTTGTCCGATTTTGATGAAATTTAAATGAGACCATACGGAAAGCACCACCTTTCAAATAGATAGAAGAAAAGAAGAACGATCATAAGCGGTTCACCCAGTCGGAAGTTATACGGTAACAAACATAAAATAAAATAAAGACATTCGGTTCGAATTGAGAACCTGCTCCTTTTTTTGAAGTCGGTTAAAAATATATTAATATATTTGTATAACAAGTAAGTGAAAGGTTCCAATTAACCATGCATAAATATAAAAGCATACTTGATTTTAAAAAAAGATGATGTGTTTATTATTTCACTACACGTTATACGTTGTTTTTATGACTATAAATAACGCATACAAATGCATAAATAAGAATAAATTGAGAAACTTGTATTGTTTTACAATTTATTCCTATTTTAAAGGAGACCAACTTGGTATTAAATATCAATTTGCAAAATTTACTTATTATCTTCATAATATATGTTTTAGACAATAGCCATTGCCTTACGGTTTAAAGACATATATTCCTAGTAAGGTTTACAATATTTAGCTGCCTCTTGATTTTAGTATATAAGTAAGGTGCAGCCTAGTATAAAACCGTTGGTAAAAGTCAGTATGCCTGGTTGTAGTATGCCGAGTATTACATATGCGCGGCACAGAAGGAGCTTAACTAGTTATCTAGTATTAGTAACTAATTATCACAGATTTTTATATATAATTTTCTAACTCTTAGGTATTAACAGTCAGCATAAAGATTATTGGTTGGGTATATGAATGAGTTTCGATGGGCTATCTTAAGCAAAGCACGTTGAGTGCGTTCGAGCTTAAGAAAATAACATATAGTTAATATAAGTATTTAATACTTGGGGTACATAAGCTGTTGGTTTTCCAATAAATAAATAACATTTGCATGCACCACCCCATGCCCCAATGCAATCACCTAAAATAGACTGACAAAGAGAAGTATACACAACCCCTAACACACCAGGACCAGCAGCAGATGAACGCAGCTTTAAAAATAAACATAAGCTTCCACACTCTACCTGAAAGAGACTTAATATGTGATTTCCAGGCAAGGTTGTGATCGATAGTGGCGCACAGGTATTTTAAGGACTTTACGATAGTACACTCACAGGTATTACTCCTAGTTTCTTTGCAGCGATGTATCTTTACAATCAGTGGTTTGGCTGGTGCAGTCCTCTGAGAAAAGCTAAATAGTATTAGTTTTGTCTTAGACACATTTATTATTTAGACACATATTTTTTTAACACATTTCAATGTATAATTTTTTAACCAAGTTACTACTTCATTAAGACCATCTTGAACACTTTTATTAACAGACTCCCAGTTTTCGCCTCTGAAAATAACTGCAGTGTCGTCATCAAAAGTAATATGCGGCCACGGTGAAGTTTAAGCGCACATAGGTCGTTTACATACACTAAGAAAAGCGTCGGACCCAGTACACTTCCTTGGGGCACACTTTGGGCATCGCAGCGTTAAACTAATGAACTCGGTAAGGTGAAATTTATGTTGTTACAACTGTGACACAGAAAAATAATAGTTTGTATATGCGACTATTTTGCATAGTCATGCAAACCTTTGTCTATCGTGATCACACATAGACTTTAAAAAACTCCGATTTCAAAGTTGTGCAAGATGTAGACTCTAACGGTTTCTTTTAAATGTACGCCTAATAATAGGGCAACGAGCGCCGCAAGGCGTCGCTACGGCTACGAGTATTCTTAAGGCTACGAGCATTCCTACAGCTACGTGTTTGCTACGGCTACGACTCTACACACATTTACAAAAAGTTATATGCCATGCATAATGTATTATGTATGTTATTTTTGTTGTACTGCTGTACTGTTTTTATGGCTTTATCGGTAAAATTGTACAATAACAGGTGCGATTTAAAAAAATCAACTCACCACAAGTTGGAAGAAGAAAACTAACAATAAATTTTAGCAATTATTACCGTTATTGTAAAGTTATTTTGTGCTATCTCCTCGTACATATTCCCTTGGTCACCCCATAATTTAAAAACAAGTTCGTCCATGTTTTTTCACAATTTTAAATGTATAAATAGTCACGTTACGAATTTATTGCTACTTTTAGTTAGATATGAATTTAGGTTTGTACTTATCACGATTGTACAATTCATAAACAGTTGGAATCATCAAAAAGTCCTACACAAAATAAATCTGAACGCATACAACTTACACACGTGTGCCCTGAGCTGTTTCTATAAAGAATATAGTTTTGGATGGCAGCGATGCGCACGCATCTGCGCGACGCGTAGAGTAGGCAGCACGCGTTGTCGCATGTGCGCGCAATGCGCTTGCGTAGTGTCTACAACGCGGGCGGGTGGATGTTCGTCCTCGTCAGCGATCAATAACCGTGCTGACGTCAGTAGACGGGAGCTCGCCATTGGCCCGTCCGGCATTATTAAATAAACCTCCGGACGGAGTGGCGCGCAAAGTATCGGTGTGCGGGCACAGCACCGCAGCACGCGGCGGGCGGGCGCACCGCATGCGGGTGGCCGCCGCCGCCCGCCATGGCCGACATGCCGGACCTATCGCATCTCACGGCCGAGGAGCGCGCCATCATCGAGGGTGTCATGATGCGCCAGCGACAGGAGGAGCAGCGCGAGCACGAGATCATGAGGTGCGCTCTATGCCCCACCACCGCACCGCACCATACCCCACATGCCGCCCACGCCATGCCGCCCACGCCACCCCACCTCGTCCAAATCCTGTGTCGCCATATTATTTCATTTTTATTCTGATGTGAAAGTGCATAGATAGTTTCTAATTCTTCGCGAAAAATTAACTGGTTCACGCACGGTTTTCATTGGCTACCAATTTTTATTTTGGATAAAACAATGGCATAACTAAACATATCTACAGAACTTAGCGATAAGCCCAGTGCCCACCCACCTCCTTGAAATTGAAGTGATGACGTAGATACCTATTATGTAAAAAATATTGAGCCGTGTCTCTAAATTTGCCTTCTGCGCGCTTCCCAAAGTTAACGATTGAAAGTTCTTTGTCTGCAAACATAAGTACCTACCTAGTGTTTCGTATGCTATGTTTAGATAATAGTGTATAAGGCCGGAGAGTGGTGTCACCGCATCCGCGCAGTGGCTGAGTCATCCTGACGCATAACTACTGCATCTATGTTAGAAAAAAAGTGTAATGCGATTATTTAATTACAGACTATTTGCGACACTATATATTGCTACTCTAGTCACGTATACATAGGAATATAAACTGTTCGGGAACAAGTGAAAAGTGAGTGTTTTATAAAATCGTCTAAATCTGACGTTACCAAGTAGGCTGGTAAACTTTTAAGCGCATCAAATTAATTTATTGATTCGTATCCTTGTCATAGGTATATTTTACATAATGGTTTAGCAAGGAATATATCAAGATCTACTAAATCGCTTCGTATGCGTGTATGTGTTATAAGTATATAAACAAGAATATTTAGATAAATACGCAGAATGTACTTAACTAAGTGACTGAACCTAGTTTTACCTTAAGTATAAATGCAAATTATAAAAGGTGTTCAAACGTACGCTAATCCGGAAACAAATATTATTATTGCATTTCACTGCGCTATCCCAACTTATCATTGACCTACTTTGTGACCTACATAGGGGCTACTATGCTACGCTTGTAATATTAATCTCGAACG
This sequence comes from Apeira syringaria, assembly GCA_934044485.1. Lineage (NCBI taxonomy): Eukaryota > Metazoa > Arthropoda > Insecta > Lepidoptera > Geometridae > Apeira > Apeira syringaria. The sequence continues at coordinate 16,295,347 of OW203658.1, forward strand.
GATATTCCCGTTTCGTAATGAAACAAATATAACAATTATACATATATATATTGTAATTATTTCTAGATATAGACATACTGCTGTTTAGTGGATATCCAAATGAAAATAGTTAAATTAGCAGCATTGTTCAAACTTTTTTTTTATCAACTAGTTCGTGAGATGAGTATAGAAATATGGTCAAATTGTAATTATATTGATTTTATGACCCGTTTTCTTCAATCATTTTATCGTGCCAACCGCGTGTCTATAGAACTAGTAAAAGAAATTGTCGAGGAGAAAGCATCTAATATAGATGACAGGTTTTAAGTTTTTCACTGTTTGCCTCTACTAGTCTGGGCTCATATCTTTATATTATCTAGTTTCTGAAATACTATTGATGTTCATAAACTGTGTGTCCTGCAAGCAAAAATGAAATAAATATTTTCGATTTTTTTATGTGTAGGTATGTCTATGTCTAGGGTTCAAGGGCTTCCTGCCGTCAATCTAATATATAAAAATCTGTGGCGCAGTGTTTGTTATCTAAGTCCTCTGAAACGACCTGCCCGATTTTTACGATTATTTTTGCTTAAGATATGTTTATACGTCGCTGGGAATGGGACGTTTTCACCCTTTTACCCCCAATCTTTGTTAAGCGATTTTAATATTTTTGTATGAATAAATAGGTATCATTATAATGTAACCGTCGATTATTGACGTCATAGATAAGTAACTATATACATAATTCTAGGACGATTTATCTACATTCATCCAAGATATATATACCTACTGAGAATTGAAGAGGTGTCATGGCATTTCGATCATTTTTATGGCAGAACAACGTTTGCCAGGTCTAATAAAAAAGCTGTATAATAGGTATAACACTTAACTTACAGTCACATTTCATGAAAGCTATTTAAGAATTAAATTATTTGAAAAATAAAAGGTTTGGTACCAGACCATGGTTTTTCTATACTGACAAGTATAGAAACCATAGCATACACGCAATTTTAGTCATATTTCTTATCATTCATGCTATTGGGACCTACTCCCCGAAACAAGAGAGTAAAATTATCTACTTGACAAGAAAGTTATATACTCCAGCTCATTAATGTGTTTGTTTATTGCCTCTAACTGGGAAGAGTAATCGGTACCTACCTATAGGTAGAATTGGCTCGTTCATATTTAATCTTCAATCCAAATCAGTAACGATTTCAAGCGAATGCAACTGCATTCCCGACTTGTGTATCGTTAGGTATATTGCGACAAAGCTCTCGATGAAATACCTATTTTCAATGACAGACGCAAACAAGATGAAGTAACCGTGCTGGAGCAGACCATTCGTACCAGGAACGAACTGCAGCGTGCCGCTGGAGTTGAGTTAGCCGCAACGTGCCATATCTGCCTTAAGACAAAGTTTGCAGACGGCGTGGGTCACTCGTGCCACTACTGCCGTGTACGGTGTTGTGCAAGATGTGGTGGGAAGGTCACCTTACGCTCTAATAAGGTCAGCAATTGTTGCCATGACATACCGGTATAATGTTTTCTTATAAGATTAGTTCAATAATGTATTTAGAATTCATGTTCATTTCTATACGTTATTTTAAAAAATACGTCCGAATTTCGCAGACCCAGTAATAGATATTATAATGAACAATATTAAGTGTTAAGTCCGCTGCATACAATTTCAGGCTAGGATGCAGTGTGCAATGCCCTCTCTCCCTCATAAATGCATTCGGAAAGTACCTACTCATACAGCACTATATTACACACGCAACTTATCTACTCAAAGCGAAGCTCTTCAGCACGGATTTCGCATGCACGAAGTATGTTATGGACATGTGACGAGAGTATCCCTGGAATAATTTTATCTCGCGGAATTAACACAATATATTGTGCTTAAAATATATTTTGATGCATTTCCGCAAAGTAACGCATGAACCATATAAACAGACAGTAGGTACCTATTGTATGTATTGCTTCCGGGCTATTTGGCCGTGGTCTGGTGTTGTACTGTACTCATCAGTAACAGAGAAGACGCCGCGAAGGAGAGTTCTACGCTCTTGTCGCCGCTCGGACCTGAACCACTGAAGATGTCGTCCGCAGTGATCGACGAAACGTCTAGAACACAAGTTTCACTTAGACCACGGCCAAACAGCCCGGAAGCAATACATACAACATGCAACGCCGGCCGTGAAAGCCTTAGAGTTTACAGTAGGTACCTAATTTTCGAATATTGCATCAAAGACGCTTCCCTATTGATATCCCATAGCTCCCGTCCTTTGATGACGGAAGAGTGCAGTATTTGTATTCATAACTATTTGGCACTTTCAGGTCATATGGGTGTGCATTCTTTGTCGTAAAAAACAAGAACTCTTATCAAAAACAGGCCAATGGATCCACAAGAATTCTGGTCAAGATTCCATGCTATGGCGAATGGAAAACGATCTACGAGGTCTGCCCACGCCCGTTGAAACCACTTTAGATAAAAGACCAAAGCTCGAAAGGGCCCACAGCGCCGCGGAAAAAGAGAATCTTCCACTTCAGAGGTCAAGCAGCGCACTGCGGCGCCAATATAGCCAGCAGGAACCGAGAACGTACGGTGAACTGGAAGGCTTAGCCAGGACCCATCCTCATTTGTTACATCCGCGGCAGAAGGCTTCGTACGGGGTGGTAGACTCAGGTGCCGCGGTGTCTCAGCTCACGCCGCACGGGGGCTTAACGCACCCGCCCATGCCACCGCGTTCTTCTTCTTCAGACGACGAAGTGCCGGAGTGCATCTCGGACGAGAACGACGAGTACCGAGAACGCGGTGAGTACCTACCCGCGCACGCTACGCACACTTGCCACCACCTTTCATCCCGTCCCACCGCGTGTTAACACAAGGAATCCTTTCCACCTGAAATGATTTTGTTTATTACCTTACGTTCACCATACAACTCTGTACACAAAAGTAGTTTTCCCCGGTATGCAATCACTCATCCATACTTAACTTACCGAGACATACCATTCCACCTTTGCATTGCGCATTGATAAAGTTAAGGTGTTCCGTGCGAGGTGTAATCGATAAAACATGTTATCATATCAGGTAAACAAACTAGTACCTATATATTAGTTAAGGATATTTCACATAAACTGATAGTGTTGAGCACCTAAACTTGTCTGAAACTACCTACCTGTTCTCATTTACTCTGTTGTATCTGTTCATGTAGGTATAGTGCTCGTATATGTGTCACTGCATTTTAGAATCATTGGATATGACATTGTATTCAGCAAAACACGTTGTCGATTATTTTTCAGATTGTCATCGTCAAAGGACTTTGTGCTTCAAATTTCGCACAACTGGTTTGCGCCAAGTTTGAAGCTGTATGTTCATTAGTGTGTAAAAAGAAATTGAGATATGCGCAAGTCATCGTACACGGCTTGCCGTGCCCAAGACGCGCCCGGCGCCGCTGCCCACGTCTTCAGTGCTTGCTTGCACGATAGTCACAGTCACGCCCCCTGTTCGCAGGTCCTAGTAGAGATAGGAGCGGCTCCGAGACCTCCAGGAGCCAGCGTCAGGCGATGTTAAACGACAAAATGAATAAATTCTTATCGGTGAGAGGGCGTGATTTATCGGGAATGTTTTTGGCGTTGTAATTATTGCTGAAGTATAGATGTCTCCTTAACTTGTTTTCGTAAAACACTTCTTTCTGTGGCCGACCAACTGTGATGGCTGTTTGTTACATTACGTCCTCTCTTTTCAAACAATCAGTCTTTTCATCATGTTTATATAAAAGTACATTTACATTGCAGAAAAAAAAGGCTAAAAGCATTTATGATTTGCGAGTGTATTACGTAAAAAAAGTAAGTACTTATGTCAGTCTAACTAAACTGTATACTTACTATAAAACAGATACTGTCCATTGTTATAATATATTATCTAGTTACAGTTTCTTCTTCTCTCAGCCATAGGGCGTCCACTGCTGGACATATGCCTCCCCCATATAGGGGGGATTTGCCAATACTCGCCACGCTTGGCAGGCGGGATGGCGAGCGCAGTATGATTTTCAATCCTCAGTTACAGTTTAATAGTTTTAAAATAAGTAAAATATAGCTCCCTAATCCTACACACCAGAACAGCCCTGTAGATGGTATCACCTAAATACCTTAAGTTATGTAGGGACTTAATACAAAACTTAATTTAATAATTTTGTATCAAATGGTTATTGAGCCTATAATAATCTTGAAATAAAAAATTTCAGACTGAAATAACTAAACCATTGCTAGATATACCTATGCATTCCTATATATTTTCTGCTAGAGATGCTAATACCTATTCAAGTTTTGCATTCACGAGTAATATAAAAGTCTATTAGTAAAATCGTAACAATTCATTTTATGTAACATGTAAATGTACTTCTATTTATAATTGTTTGAACCAAAATTGACTCACCCAAAGATTTTATTTAGGTATTACATTACATACTTACTGATGATACACTTTTGGTTCAAATAATATCTACCGCATGCGTGGGCGAAAAGAAGTGTAAAGCATACTACCTGTTATCAAAAATCTTGTAACACCTGAATTCGTTAGAACATGTGAAAGTGTATATTTTTTTATTCTCCTCATTACATATTGTTGTGTTACTGTTTATTGGGTAAGTTCGACCGTTTGACACACATTCTTTCCGCTTTTGCGTGATCACCGCTTTCAATTAATTTATTTTGTATCTAAATGTGGGATTCAATTGATAAATAACTTACGCTCGCAATATATTATAAAGCGGTAGGTAGAAAAAACTCGGTAGTCCGATACTCAATTACCTATGGAACTTACAAAATGAAATGCCTAAGAATCGGTGCCGGGCGCGTGCAGGGATAAACACCAGGCTCGACTCTTTGATATTGACACCGTATCATTCTTAGGACACCTAGAAGCGTGCGCTTCTCTTCGGCATCCGCCCCTACGCAGCTCCACCGTGGCTGCCAACAATTATTACAATTTGACTAATCATTCGCCGAGCGATTACGAAGCAGAAACGCGCGCTGCATTCGAGGGTGTGCGCTCAACACCTACTGGTGGGCGCAGTTTCGACTCGGCTACTGACTGCCGATGGCGCGCGCGTGACGACGGCGAAGGCGCCTACTTGCGCCCGTACGCGCCGGACGAGGGCCCGCGCCCCGATCGGACTGTATATAAGAGTGCCTATCTGTGGGAAGACTCCTCTGACAATAGACGTTTCACTGAGAGGAGAAAAAAGACAGTTCGCTTCGATGGCCACGAGGGTGCTGCGACGTTTCCGCGCGGAGGGCGCGATGCGTCGGCCGCGCCGCACGACTGGGCCTCGCTGCGCTGGGAGTCCGAGCGGCAGACCAGTCAGGACTCGGCCACCAAAGACTCGGGCATCGATACCTCTAGCACCTTCACATCGAGTGAAGATTCGAACAGAGGCGATTGCCCCAAGGTTAGCAGAATATCTCAGCTAGTTTCATTAATAAAGATCTCTTTACGAGTAGGTTGATCTGTTAAGTGTAACCTCTTAACAGATATTTAGATGACTGCGTTAGGCGTATTTTAATAGATAATTACGATATCTAAGCATTAAAAATACTTAATAAGCTACAGTCAATCCAATTAGATTAAATATTATTTTATTACTATTGTAAGTAGAGATACTTTTGTGTGTTTTGTGTATAATCTAAATGTTTTGTGTTTGGCTGCAGCATGATTGCATTGGCGGGCATGCACCGGTTTTCTACAACTGAATGTGCACTTTCTGTATAGAGTTTCACACCCTTGACTTACTCTTCATAATACTGTACATTTTCGAAGAATGCGTTTTCTTTATGCAGTTCGCGTCTTCATAATATACAGTATAATGGAACATTTTTTGTGTGGCAGTTCCCGCTCAGTTGGCAAGTGCCAGCCGACGGCACGAAGATGATTGGACACATGGTGCTGCGAAAGTCTGTAGTGGACGGAGGCTCCCACTCCTCGATCCTGGGCCTGAAAGTAGTTGGCGGCAAGTTGCTGCCGGACGGCACAAGAGGTGCTGTCGTAGAAAAAGTTAAGAAAGGTTCCATCGCTGATTTGGAGGGACAGCTTCGGATAGGTGAGTTCATTGCCGGCCGGTGATTTCAATTTGGCAGTTATTTTACAAAAAAGGTTTTTAGAAATCTGTTGCTGTTTTATTGCAACATTATTGTGCAAATTTGTGTTCAGTGTTTTTTTCAAGGTATTTTTATTGTTTTTCTATTAAGTTAATATTTTTGAAATCATTATTGGCGAATGAAGTTGTATAAATATCTGAATTATTCATGCAGGCGATGAGGTTTTGCAATGGAACGGGTTACCGCTGCAAGGGCGAAGCGCAGAGGAGGTGGCGCAAGTAATCGCAGACAGCAAACACGATTCCCACGTAGAGCTGGTAGTGTCGCGTCCGATGGCTCCTTCGCGTCCCCCGGCTCAGCCGTGGCGAACTCACAAAGGTAACCTTACTCGTCATCTACCTATACGCCAAAATAATATATCTGTTTCCTTATTAACTACACCATACATATAACCCAATTTTTTTGTACTCATATGTTTACTTTACAAGGTAAAATTAGTATTCCTTTGGATTTTTATCCGGTCATAATGTATCAATTTCTACGCAGTCGAAAAGAATTAGCCTAATTTCATATTCAGTGCATTATTATTTACCTCATTTAGAATATCAAAACTATTATTAATTATTGAGACTTTTGCCTTATCAATTATAATTTATTCACTTAGCTGGACCGATAAATAGCTTACCTATATAACGATGTGTAAGTAACTATGATTCTGGTGCATTGTAACTACCAACATTCAACGCGATTCGGCCGCCAGTCTTGGCACCCTGCCAACTGGTAGTGGTTTGAAACACGTTTGTGCTTGACGATATTCGTGCCTACTTACTTAAGTTCGGACATATTTGTGTTAGCTTGTGAAAGCAAATAGATTTTATCATCAAATACTAAAGCAGAATATGAAAACCGTCGTCGTGAAATAATGAAATTGTTATTCTATACCTACATATTTGGTGCATTAAGGAATGTAAATACAGTGTAATCATTTCCAAATTATGCTCAGCGCCACGGGTAATAAAAAAAAAAAACGAATACTACAAACGTTAATAAAAATTCTTTACTATTCTATTACTTAGTCTGCATCTTGGCAGTACAGAAGAGAATGACTTAGTTTAGATAAAATCGGAATTTAAGCAGCTTTGGAAATACAGAATTATACATTTTTTAATACAGAAGTGTACACGGAGGTGATGGGCGGATGCGAGAAGCCTAGTGTTCTGGTGACATCACCGGGCTCCCCGGATGTCCACTCCAGACGTCGTCCACGTAACAACCAGCACAACGCTAACGTTGCTGGACGTATACAGGTATGCTTACAGCGTAATAAGGGTTCATGAGGTGCCGATGACATTATAGGCTCGTTGGTTACAGGCAGAAGGGGCGGGACAAATCTTGATTCGTGTTGGTAACAAAAATTTGCCGTGTGTCATGGTGGTACCGGCCTAGAATAGTACTCCCCCATCTCTTCCCGTGTGTGCCGTAAGAGTCGGCTAAGGGATCACGTACCAGAAGGTGGGCAGCAGCGCCTTCTGAGGAGTGGAAATCATACTGCGCTCGCCAACCCGCCTGCCAAGCGTGGCGAGAATTGGCAAATCCCCCCTATATGGGGGAGGCATATGTCCAGCAGTGGATGACCAATTGCTGTGAAGAAGAACAAAAATTTACTTTACAGATGACCTACGGTCTCAAAAGAAAATGTCTATTCATATTTTTTTTCTTTTTTTTTCCGTTTTTAACTACTTTTGTCTTTGTTTATGTTTACCGATTTCTCCACCCGCAATTATAATGTTATCCACGTATGCATAGCACTTTTCAGTTAATGTAGTGTAACCGCTGGGACCCATTTTGATAAAATTAGTGAGACCACATGGGAAGCACAAGCTTTCAATTAAAAAAATTGGTTGTCTGTAAAGTCGGTTTACGGACGATAGATTTACGTGATAACGACATAATCATGTATGACTTTGACTTTGAATTTGAGTGACTTTGACTTTGACATTGACATTTGACTTTGATTATATTATCTAGATCTAGATAAAACTTAGGTGGAACGTTACGCGGAACGTTACTATTTTTCATTTTGGCATTCATCAATTTATAAAACGTTATCACGTCAAAAAAGAATCGTCAAAATCGGTTGACCCAGTCTAAAGTTTTGTGTTAACACAAATACTATTTTTAAAAATGATAACCTCCTCCTCCATTTTTATTCTGAATTAACGCGGGTAATACCGCGGGGCGCAACTAGTAATATTATTAACGCGAAAGTTTGTATGTATGCAATGATGTTTAAACATATAATATCATTGTATGTATGGATGTTTGTTACTCTTTCACGTTGAAACGGCTGAACTGGATTTGAATGAAATTGGAATGAAGATAGCGTGTACCCTGAAATAACGCATAGGCTAGTTTTTATCCCAGAAAAGTACCTATACCTAGTTCGCGTGTGACAAATGAGGTAGCGGGAAAACGGTAGCTCATGTGTGTGAAACCACGGGGCGCAGCTAGTATAATATATTTCTCGGAAATATCTTCATATAGGATACGGAAACGGCTTTTACGTTTCAACAACTCATACCTACAATGTCTGGCCTACGCGATATAAACTTCTTAATAGCGTCATGTGGCAGATACCAAGCGTAAGTCGCCCAGATAATAAGAATATAAGTTACGTTTAATATGAGCTTAATATCACGCTGGTGGCAAACAGGGGCGCTTAAAATCTTAGAACCTGTTAATTTCATTTCCAGTTGAAAGTGTACTTCGACATTTCTGCGCTCCAATTGTTGGTGACAGTGATATCAGCCAGCGGTTTGACTCCTCGCATGGACGGCTCCCCCCGCTGTCCATACGCGAAAATCTTCTTACTCCCCGATAAGAGCGAGAAAAGCAAACGAAGAACCAAAACATTGGCAAATACGTTAGAACCGCGATGGAATCAAACATTCGTATACTGCGGCATTCGAATCACAGACATAAAGAAGAGAACTTTAGAGGTAGGTAACACATTAAATTAATTACCATCTATTTATATATATATTTTTCTATTGAGTTATTAAAATTATTTGTTTGTTTATAGGTAACAGTTTGGGATTTGAATCGGTATGGTCCCAACGATTTCCTGGGAGAAGTTTTGCTGGACCTTGATGGCGTTTTGATGGTTCACGACGCCAATTGGTACACTCTTAAACCTCACGAAGAGACGGGCAGTTTTAGTGTGAGTTTAGTTAAATTATCCTACTTCATAGCTTAAAAACATAAAAATCAACTATAAGTACAACAATCAACACTACTTCATCAACCTGTAGTAAACTACTGCTGAACATAGCCTCTTCAATTTCACGCCAACGATCATGTTCACCCTCGGTATCTCCTTTATCACGAAGTGACAAATTTTCAATATGTGCTAGGAACCATAGACAGTAGAACACTTATTTCAAAACCATGAAGTAACAAGGATGGCTCTGAAGATTCTGCCCTGTAAAATCCTCTAAAAATTCCCTGTAAAACTTATGAATGATTTCAAAATTTTGTTGTTTCCACAGAGATATCGAGAAGAAGAAGCAGATGGGGAGCATTTATCGCCGCCATCGACTTCTACGTCCCGACTGTCAGACTCGGATACGCCTAGCGAATGTGATCTACGCAGACATCATTCACTCTCTAGCCTCGCATCTAGTTCCAGCCCGCCACCGGCCCACGACGTAAGCTAAACTTACACATGAGCCCGCCACTAAGACAACGTCAAAAATCCGTAGTCTGCTAATATCATAGCGGCCTGAATCTATATTGAATCTGTACTCGGCCTATATTGGTTTTGTACCCATATCGCGTCGGTAGTATTTTTGTATGAACAAATACCCGAATAGTTTAACCGCCGATCATTTAAGCATCGTGTCACTTTCACATTTCGATAATTTATGACAGAATAACGTTTGCCAGGTCAGCTAGATATAATATAAATGTTTGAAAAGCAAGATAGTTCTTAAATTCTGAAAAAGTTAAAATTAGTATGACACTTATCAAATACTAAAATTGCAGATAGTTTTTGGTAAAAAAGGGTCGTCACATATTTGGTACCGACTAATACTACCCACATTTGAATAAAACTCGCCTAACATTATTAGAGACTAACCGTCCGCCCCGGCTTCGCACGGGTAAAAAAATCAGTAAAGAATTCTACTTTTAGCGCAAATAGAATAAGAGCCTTTTGACTTTAAAATCACTACCAGTGTTCGAGAAGTTTCTCGACTATTCACATTTATAAGAAATTACACTATTGTCACATCTTTTGACCTTTATTATTCTCATGATATAATATTGTATAATCTTGTGATGTGACATCCGACAAAGAGATTATAAACATGTGAAATAGTTCTGTCAAGGTTCACACATCATTATTGTTGTCCGTAGCGTATGGACATGGACGGAACACGGTCTAGCCGACGCGAGCGTGAACGCGACATGTCGCCGGCGAGCAGAGTAAGAACCGCGGGAATGACCAGAGCAGAAAGAGTAAGTTAACAATAACGCCATATTATAAATGCTATTTTCCTAATATGTTGTTATAGCGGATTCATAAACCTGTAACCTAATTTCATCCTGTAACATATAATTATATACTACGATAAGACATTAATGGCAAAGCATTTAGAAAATAGTCTCAAAGTCGTTTGCGTAATTTGAAGAGGTTAATAGTTAGCGCAATTTATTTTTATGGCAGTGAAGTTAGGTCCTGCATACGTGTCCCCATCCTACCCTAGTGAAGACAGATAGCCTACCTGCGAGTTGGCAGAGAAATAAACAAATGATTTTCAGAGTAGAAGCTGTATTTAGCAGAACAGTCGTGTGATACAGGCAGGTATGGTGTCGACGTTAAGTCTCCTTGTGAAATACTTACCTTGAGTTGGGTTCTGTGGGCCGCGCGAAGTACCTACTCGTGGAAGACTCCAGAGGTTTCTTGGAGGCCGTGACGTACCTATCTGGTACGGGCCAGGTGTTCCTGTAGACCGTGGTGTAGCTACGCCAAACGAGCATTACATTACAATAGCTTGAAGGGCGTAGATTAAAAATAAGGAAGTCATTATATACAAAAAAATTGGTTGTCTGTAAAGTCGGTTTACGGACGATAGATTAACGTGATAACGTCATAATCATTTATGACTTTGACTTTGATTTCTACTTCGACGTCGACTTCGACTTCGACTTCGACTTTGACTTTGACTTTGACTTTGATTATTTTATCTAATACAAAACTCAGGTGGAACGTTACGCGGAACGTTACTATTTTTCATTTGTGTTGCTGGCCTTCATCAATTTATAAAACGTTATCACGTCAAAAAGGTTTTACAAGTAATTGTTAGGTTAAGTTGTGGATGGCCGGAGAGCCGGTCATTATTGCGGTCTGAGGCTTCGATTCCATGAAAAAATTAAAACCTTAATTGAAACCTGCAGCTAGGTACATAGCTAGCACATAATGGAATGTAACATTTAGCTGGCCGCAATTATTCAAGATTAGGATTATAACACTAAACAATCGAGTGTTCAGATCACACAAGGTTTAGGTTAGTTGTTAGTATTCGTTTTACGATTCCACTCATCCTAGAAACGGGGTCTATTCACGCACTGAAATTCAAGAATGGTACAGACATACCTATGCGAATGTACCTAAAGTCTACCGGTTAGGCATTTGCAGCAAAATAGAAAGATGAAACAGACTTAAGTAAGCGTGGCACTTATACGATAATTAAGCAAGTCCTTATAGCTACTGTGCAGCCACATGCATCCAACTACAGAAACACAATCTAACAGTAGACACAACACAAGATTACACCTTACTCGTCTGAACTAATGTATAATTGCTCACGTGTCTAAGTAATCGAGATTGAAAGGTGCCTTTCAATCTCGGTTACTTAGAGCGATGACAAATTTCGGGAAAACAGACTTTCAATACATGCGCTAACGTTCGCAGAGTCTAACTTCAGGTGTACAAAGATCGGTGCGTCCACTATACTGAGATGAAATGTTCTCCGTACAGAACGGTGGTTACAGCGTGGCGCGGTCGCAGTCCGCGGCGGGAATGCCCCGCGTGTGCCGCGCCCGCAGCAAGTCTCCGCGGCGCTCGCTCTCCCCGCCCGCCGACCGCGACTGGCGCTACACAGGTGCCGCACCGGCGCTCACATCTCACTACCGACCCGATGCGATGCGGCCGCGCATCGCATCGGCGCGGCAGTCGCGAGCGTCGCTCGATTCGACAGCGGGCCGAGACCCCGCACGGAACACTATCGTCGAGACACGCACGTTCTCTCGCGTCCGCTCATTGCCACTTTACTGCCAATACTGTTTATCTTCCATGCTCTGTTCCACTCTTATTTTTTTCCTCACGCATCTTCCGACGACCTTCCTTCTGTACCTGTAAGCACGCTTTCCACTATAGTTATAGCGATCTAAAGTGCGCTGTGCGAGCGATTCATTTAAGTACTTACGTATTATTTGCGAGCACAGCGCACTTGACGATTCATAGTTTAGCATGATGTTATATCTTCTAGACCAGTGGTCGTCAGTTTGGACGTTTCATCCTCGTCCAGTGTGGTTTGCATATAGTCGATGAGAAAGTCGGAACGTGTGGATAATGCATTGCAGTGAGCGAGGAGCGCGGGGCGGACGCGTCGCGACTGCCGACACATGCGTACGCGCCGCGATTCCAGTCGCGCTCCGCAACCGCCACTCCCACCACCAGCCCCAAGAAGCGGCAGCTGCCGCAGATACCGCACCACCAGGTCCGTACCGGCTCGCACCGCCGCGCCGCATGCACTCCGACTCGGTCGTGACATCGGCTAAAGCGTTGTTCTATGCCTGTCATTTAATGCGTTCGACGTATTTCTTTAGCCGATGCCATGCGGGCCCAAATACGAGTTATTTGTCCACAAGTTATCCCCACCGTTACTAACCGTTGCTTGGTTGACGACAGAGCGGGCCCCGGGCGGTGCGCGCGCAGGTGTCGGCGGACCTGGAGGAACGTAAGTGGATCGCCCCGCACCACATTGGCGCGACACTCACCTACCGCAGCACGCCACAAGGTCAATACACGCAAACCCCGCCTGGGGTTCAGAGCATCATTCCGAAAGGTCACCCGAACGGTCGATGTTTCATATTTGTACCTCTCACCAACACTAAGTAATTAAGTTTTCTTTCGTTCATTCATCCCTTGAAGTTAACCAATTATAAAGTGACATTAGCCAGTATACTTTTATTATAATATATAGTAGAAATGTAATTTTATACGCAGGTTTATTTTAGAAGATTCCTTTTATTGATAACAAATATGAAGTATTGGTTGTTCACATTTACCGTGAAGTTAAAAAATGCTCTGATCCCTAATCAACCCGCCACTCCTGCGCAGTGGCTTACACAGCACGTTTTCAGAAACTTCAAGCCTTGTACCCGAATTAGTCTGCATTGTCTAGAATTTAGAAGCTTTAGAGACAGTTCATTCCATTCATGAAATATGATATAAAACAACATCTCGTCATGTCATGCCATAATCGAGTGTGGCCCAAAATCCCCTCGATGCATGCCATATATCAAAATGACACAATGTAATAAACATTAGGAATTACACATAAGTATTAACTAGAAAGCTTTGAAGAACTTTTTAATTAATGAAGCAGATATATAATTCAATAAATGTATTCTTACGTATCGGTTGAGTGAGCACATAAATTAATGCGACGATGATCTTGACTACAAAGTAAAAATAACTAAAAAATTAAACAAATATTTAATTACATAATCTCTATCGTGAAGTCTGCGAGCAGTTCAAAGCTATTGAAGGATTGCACATGCTGCCGCACTGATATGTATGCAAATCAGAGAGACTGTTGACAAGGGAAGCCTTGTGCAGGTTGGGAACGGCACTACGCCGGCCTGTCGGACTCGGAGCTGGCAGCGCGGTCGAACAACACTGGGTGGGCACCACCGCGGCGACGCTTGTCACCTGACGCTGCCGCCGCTGACTCTGACCTGGAGTCCGTGGCCTCCGTCACTTCTAGCGCTTTCAGTACGCAATCCGAGCGACCTAGACCTACGCGCATGCTCAGGTATCATATACAATACAGTAGACACTCACTCGCTGTCTACACCGCTACACACGCGATCTGATTACCTTTGCCCTATTAACTGAAGTTTGTGTTTTACACTGATACTTATGGTGATGTTTATCACAAAGTAAAGAGGTGGTATGGGGTGAACGGGTTGTATGAATATGAATGAAGGGGATGTGATAATTCCAGTGCTTGCGTTAGGATAAACGGAACATACACTGAATGGTTTAGCATCGAAAAAGGTGTTAGGCAGAGATGTGAAGCGTCACCGTGGCTGTTTAATTTATTCATGAATAAATTATCTCATCAATTTGAAAGACAGTGAATGTGGAGTGCAAATGAATGAGTTACTTATCAAATGTCTTCTCTACGCCAATGACCAAGTTATACTTGCATCATTGGGTAAAGAGTTGCAGGAGATGAAGAACAGTCGTGCATGAAGATTTAGATAAAAAAGAAATGAAAATAAATGTAACCAAGGCGAAGTTATGGTGTTTGAGAGATGAAGAAATAAAAGACTGCAATGTGTGTGATTGAAGGTAAAAAAGTAGAACAAGTGACAGCAAGCCGACGCTCTTGTATGAAAGGTCTGATGACCGTGGAAGGAAATGTGTCGGGATCGTAGCATTTAGAAGGCTGTTGTCTCTGCTTACCCCTATGGGATAGAGGCGTGAATATTATGTTTGTAGGTGTTTTACATAACTGTTTTCAACATGCTCAATACATATTTTTTTTATTATAACATTTTAAGCGAAAACAAGAGACAGTCAGGCGTGGATGCATATAATAAAACCGTGGACAATCATCGACATACCCCTCGAAGTATAGACATTCATATTCATATTATAGGTGTCCATAGAATAACTCCTGGCGTACTCGACGTGACAGTAAATACAGAAGATTATGTATTAAATTCTTGTAACGGTAACTTTGCAGCCGAAAGCGGAATCTCCCTCCATATAGCACATCTTCCTCTTGCGATAGCGCTACCCCTGCCCCCCGCAGACCCAACAAGCCTCATTGTCGTGTGTTGCCATACGTATGCGTGCCGGCGAGTGTGGAGCGCGCGGTACGGAAGAAGCTTCGTTCTCAAATGCAATTGCCTGTAAATCGCACCCGGCCCACACGACGTTCGCGCCGTATCCTTCGTAGTCGCTCTACCGGCTCTTGTACCAGAGAATGCTCGCGCCGACATGTTTACGCGAGAAGCCATAGCTGCCCCGAGTACCCCGTGCATACTAACACGTATAAATTAACTGATAACAATAAAGAATATATTTTTCAAATACCTCTCATGCAACCTCTTATTACAGAAAGGGTAAAGCTTTACTCGATTAATGGAGAAAAGAAAACTTTGCCGAGCAACATTTATTACGGACCTGCAGGACCTATGCAGACAAAAATGCAGTCTTATCGAAAGAAAACATCTAATAGGGCAACATTATTATTTAACAGTAAAGATCGCGCCATGACATTAGATGCTGATTTTTACAGTGTGCAAAAACCTAAAGAAATCAGGCGAAGATTGCCAAATGTTGATCAATTGAGGCGTAACAACTCTCAAGTGAGATCGCTTCCTGACATTCCTGCAATTGATATGAACGATGAAAGAAACTGTTTTGCCTATAGTTCTTGTACAGATAGCAATAAAAACCACGAAAGTCCCAATGTTCAATATCATGCATATGGAAGTGAGGATAGCGACCCCGCTGAGACCACCATTCACATTACTCTTGAGAAACAAAGTAGTAGAAAAGAGAGAGACATCAATAAATTCAAAGAATGCAAAAATATTGAAATCAACGAAAATGGCTGTAAGTTAAAACACCAAAATAGCCGCAGAAAATTCTTATCCCTTGATCTTAAAAATAGTAATGAAATAAGTAGTCCTAATGTAACTAAATCAATAGGTTTGTGTAAAATTAATAATCAATACAACGCAAGTCCCACAAGCCTTAATCAATCGCAGTCAGCAGATTTGATTCAAAATCAACAGCCAATTCAAATCAACAATCAATTGGATATGAGCAAAAACATTGAAAAAGTAATGACAGATAACCGTGAAGTAACAACATCAAATAATGCATCTAGCAGACGTAGAAGATATTCAGATTCATTACTAGTATTAAAATCTTCACCGAACACTGTATTACCGACACCGGATGACATAGTTAACATATTTAAAACAATGGCTTTGCCCAACAAAACAAAAGTAAACTCTTCATCTCTCACCAACCTTAAAGACAACATTAAAAATATCACTACTGCAAAAAGGCACACTAATGTAGTTAGCATCAACGAGATCCCCACCTTTCAAGAGTATCGATCCCCAAATTCCCTCTCACCCCAATCTAGTATAGACTTGTCATATAAGAAACCTTTACCATCTATTATTAAAAAAGCTCGTAGCCGGTCATACTCTGTAGCAGCGACGTACCATTTAGATAGAGAGTTTAGTCATTTGGCTAATTATTTATGTGTTGCTCTCTCTCCCCCGAATCCTGGCTCGGTCCATCGTGCGCTCACCCCCGTCGCCCCACACCTGCCACTCGATGAACCTCATCACGACACTTGCGATGAGACGACCAAACCCTGCGTGAATCAATGCGCTGCCTTGGACATTTCGCAACGACGAAACCCTTTCAAAATCGAAACATCGCAAAAAAAACATGGCGAACACCGTGACAATACTGCACATCGGGAATCCAAACGTAGCAACGAGTACGGAGGTCGCGACAACGGTCGCAACAACAACCAGCCGCAGCCGCTGGAGCGACGCGAGTCGCGCCGCGGTCAGTTCACTCGGAGTCTAAGCAACGCTGACGTCCCGCCAGATGAAAAAGCAGGTAATTTGATTAGGATCTCAAACGTATAAAAAGCAATCATATCATGTAAAAATAACTGTTTATGGGTTTCCCAGAAATACGAAATCGCTTTTTCTATTGATTCTATCGATATTTTTCTGTGTGAGCATAGTTAAGCTTTTAAGGCCCACTCCCACTCTCACAGAAATCAAGCGGTAACATTCTTATGAAATGGACACTGACTAAGTTAGCCTTAGTGATATTTACATATTTTTTTATTCATGCTAGGCTTCGTTCGACCACTCAGTAAACTCGCTTAAAGATGATTTTAAATTCTACTTATTACCGTTTTCTATAACGAGAAGAAACAGTACTTTGAGGATAATAGCTTCTTGGATGTTACTATTGAAGACCTTTAACTGCAAATCCTTTGATGCATAAACGACATTATACAAGTTATGTATTATTTACTTAACGGCATAAGTAATTGTAAGGCATAAATTCGAAAAAATGCATGTTTGAAATTGATGTCTAAAAATATCAATAGGTATAGGTTACGTTATATTTGGATGTTGTATCAGACGGCAGTCTCAGCGACACAGCGTTGGGAGGCTCGAGCGAGCCGGAGCCAGTGAGCGACGATGCGCTCTTGAAGGCCGAGCCAAGGGACTACTTCGGTCCTGGGATGGGAAAGAAGAGCAACTCTACCTCACAGTTGTCCGCCACAGGTGAATCCAAAAACATTCGCCTTCCATCGCCTATTCATCTCGGTAGTTGCGTCTTAGAAGTCAACAGCATGACTAATCGTTTAGACCCTTTAATCTTTTAATGTTACTCTGTACCATAAAAACACCACCGTGAAATTAACTATATTATGAAAACTTCTAAAATATGCGTCTGAAACTCCAAGGCAATGTTTTTAACATTGCCTTTGCAAATACATTATTTCGTCCCCTAAAAGGTAGAACCACCATAAAAATCTGACTTAATTTGTGAATATGAGTTAATTGCAGCAATCGATAGGGAGTTTCAAGCTGCATCTACTAGTAAAACCCGTTTAACAAAAACTGTATTTCGAAGAATGTTTTACTATTAGATAACAATAAAAACAGTTGACATTAATGTTTTTAGAATATTTATTTGGTTTAACTTGTATAATGTTCCAATTGCATAACAAAAATGTAAACAAATTATTTGTTAGATTATACTTTTGAGTATGTTTTATTATAAATATCATACAGATAAAACCGATTAAGTTTAGTTATATATTTGTAGCGTCTAATTTTTAAACTGTCGGTAAAGTTAAGTTCATGTCAGATAATCGGTTTAACCTTTAAGGGGACGATTTATATTGAATTCACTACCTGTCAGTCTCATCACTTGATAGTATAAAACACTTACGAAGTATAGTTAAAAATAAACTCAAGTAGACGTAGTTCCTTCCCACTGACGATGGAAGAGTTCACCGTGTTTACCGTGTACAATATCGACAGGACGGAAAAGGAGGTTAGGTTTCGGTAAACGCGGCAAAAATTCGTTCACGGTGCAACGCAGCGAGGAGGTAGTGCCGGGCGAGATGCGCGGCGCTAGCGGCGTGTCCCGCGCTTCCTCTGCCTCCAGCGAGAATGACGACGACAGGTTGGCGCCACGGTGCGGCCGCATTACGGTCCACGGCGACACTGACACAATAGTGCGCGGGGCGGTAGGGCGTGACCGCGAACACTCCCTGACGATACGATACCAATACACTCGTGCAAAACTCATTATGAACCAAAACGGCCGACCGCGGTTACATCAGCATGCTACGTCAAAACTTAGATTCAGTGTCGCTTTTGTATAGCAAGCTAAACGTGAAGCATTCTTCGAGCTTTTACGGATAGGTCATGAGGCAGTTTTCAACGATTCACCGTCGCTCACGTGAAAAACCACGCAAAATCGTAGATTTTCAAAGGGAGACGTACACACGTGCAATAAGTCACAGCGCTTCATAGCTTAATAATAGTCTCATCTCACGTACATTATTCGGTGTTGTAGGTTCGATGTGAGAGCATTGAATGTCGCATACCATGTCTCGACGGAGAAGTGTATATGTATGTATAGTATATATGTTGCGTGCTGTGTGTACTGAGACGCGACGCCACGCAAGCGGGCGCGTGCGTGCGTATACTGAATGTGCGCGTGTGTGGGTGGCGCAGCGCGCGTCTCTCGAGCGGAGGGGGGCGGGGGCGGCGCGCGCCGCAAGCGGTCCAGCCCCGCCACCACCACGTTCCAGCGATCTCACGAGGTGCGCTCCGCCAGCCTCGTCTCGATTTCTAGCTCGGAGGGATCATCGTAAGTCCCCGCTCCACCGTTCGCTCAATAAACCTCAGACGATTCTTTTTCTATTCATGTGTGCGCATCGATGTTGCTCGCGTCTTCTTTGTTCGCCCTCTGTGTGTGCCTCAGTCTTGTGAAGCATGTTGCCGGTTTTGTATTGATGTTTCTCACTCGTCCTCATTCTGTTCAGCACGCACGTGTCTTCTTTCGCATAGGTCATGCACCCCTCTCGATCTATTTCCTCGAGACGGCCACATTTATCTCCTTGATTCGAGGCGTTAGGTTTTACACGAGTGTTCGTTTTGGAGTTTTCCAGCTGTATAGTTTTCCACGTGGAGACAAATTACGTCCGAGTTCATCAAAGTTCAGATTACGATGATGCACGGTTGTTGGATGATAAATGTTGCCTGTTCCTTTGTTTGCACTTAATTATGAATTTGGATAATAAATGAAATGTCTGTAAATTCTTTATAATACACCCGCCTCCATACCATGCATGTCTCACGAAAATGATATCACTCTCATAAATTTACTGATTTACCTTCCTTTTGCAATTTATTATCTACGTTATTATATTCTATCCCTAACAATATTGATAGTATTTTAATTCACGTGCCTATATAAAAGTATGTGTATCGGCCTAAAACGGTGACCCTAGTACCTATTAAATTAAATATATTCTGTATGATATCTGAATCATCGACAAAAACAAGACTACAAGATCTATGGACTGCGTACATATTAATTAGAAAAACAATATGTACTTCATGCATCTAATTGTATACATAGCTAAATAGAAATTAGTAGACTTGTACATAGTTAGGTTCTTCTTTCATGAAAACTACTCTAAATTAGATGCCGCCATTCTTAGTCTCTTTAGCATCTGTACAATTGGAATTACTACTAGATAGACATTTTTATTTTCTTGTTTATAATATCCACGTTTAATACCTAACTTTACTAACCGATGCATCCGATAATCTACCGCCCTTTCTTCACTATTGTATCAATGTTGTTAAAATATTTTATTAATGATATTCACTATTTCCTTGTCAGTAGCGAAAATCAAGGTTTGAAAATTATGTATTTCACACATCAATGTTTTTATTAGAACCTGAATTCCACCCTTTCCTTCTCGCTACTTACATAAGAATAAACACCGTGTAGAAGTGCATATCTTTTGACGGGCTTGTGCGTGCCCCAAAAGTGCATTATTAACCTATCGAGTAGATATAGCTCCCAAGTTTAACAATTACACAATGCACGTGATTACTATTCAATTTTAGTTATCAAGAAACTAAAATAGTATAATTTACTTAATTCTCTTAAATCCATAAACGCGACTATAAACTCATACAGTATCTGTAAACTCTAAGGCTTTCACGGCCGGCGTTGCATGTTGTATGTATTGCTTCCGGGCTGTTTGGCCGTGGTCTATGTGAAACTTTTGTTCCAGACGTTTCGTCGATCACTGCGGTCGACATCTTCAGTGGTTCAGGTCCGAGCGGCGACAAGAGCGTAAAACTCTCCTTCGCGGTGTCTTCTCTGATACTGATGATAATCAGTAACACTGATGATAATCAGTATCAGAGAAGACACCGCGAAGGAGAGTTCTACGCTCTTGTCGCCGAAGAAAGAGCGTAAAACTCTCCTTCGCGGTGTCTTCTCTGATACTGATGCTAATCAGTAACACTGATGATAATCAGTATCAGAGAAGACACCGCGAAGGAGAGTTCTACGCTCTTGTCGCCGCTCGGACCTGAACCACTGAAGATGTCGACCGCAGTGATCGACGAAACGTCTGGAACAAAAGTTTCACATAGACCACGGCCAAACAGCCCGGAAGCAATACATACATCATTCAGTATCGTTTATATTTTGATAATAATTGAAGTGATATACACTAGTGGTGCGCTCTCTCGAAGATGCGATTTTCTCATGTTTTTGACAATTTCGATTCAATCTAAGAAATCTAATAGCTATCTAATAGCATATCAAGCTTTCATTTGACACGCCGCTACATATAAACAAGTTTATACAAAAACAATAATGGTACGGGAAAGTGGCTGCTGAATTTCATTAAAGATATGATACAACGCCGATTCGCCAAGTTGCCACTGATAAGACATTAGCTTGGCACGGTAATCAACTAACTTGTAATTATACAATATAAAGCCTAAATGTTTGGGATAAACTCTGCAAATCATGATGCAGTTTTTAATTACTAAATAAGCTGTCAGTTAAATTTTAAGAATAAATCTGCAGTATACAAAAACGTCACAGCGCAATCATTTCTAATTACGGTGCTGTCTGAACTATATCCGCTATATTATATAACTATATGAATCATAGCTAATTATCGCGACTATACAACACGTTCGGGACTCTACTGGCACTTCTACTAGGTTATTCTTATGCTATTCATGCATGACTACCACTGAAATAATTTCATTAATATATTAAATATCAAAAGTAAATGCTACACAGTTTCCCGATTAAATAATCTTACATTTTTTACATAGAATTCACAACACTGAATAGCATAAATCAAAAGACAGACAATCGAAATCGTATAACATGCTACTTTCCCATAAATTTCGGTTGGATTTGGCTATTTTTGGTGAAGCTTTAATTTCCGTTTAATTAGTTGTATTTCGATATAATTTCAAGGATCCGTAAGCTTTTTTACGTGGAGAGAATGCGCCAAGCTTCACGTTCTGGTTTGAAAGTTCACAGCTTGGCTTGTTTGTCAGTGACGGTTTCGTCTGATAGATATTATCGAATGTCCGATGTCGGCAGATGGTCGCCGGGGATGCGCGGGTCCGGGTCTTCCGAAGGCGGTGGCATCTCAGACTTCATCGACGGTCTGGGACCCGGCCAGCTGGTGGGGAGACAAGTGCTCGGTTCACCAACATTGGGGGACGTTCAGCTCTCCATGTGTTATCAAAAAGGATTTCTTGAGGTGCGTCAACGAAAGACTGTCCTACACGACAAATTACTATACTTGGAGAACCTCCTAAAATATAAACTAACGTTCCAATCTTTGCATGATAATATTCCTAATGAACGACTTGAACCCACGACAATAGAAAACCGTCCCATCACTTTGCCAATTAAGCCCTAGTAGCACTAGTTAAGCAATGTACTGCTTTGTCATACTTTGGATGGGTGACCGCTAGTCGCATTTTTTAACAGAGCGCTTCTTTGCCTCGGTGCCTTCCGATCCGGTTGTTGTATTAGGTTGACACAACAACCGGAACCTCAGATAAATGAACCAGCTGGATACTCAAAGACCGGCCTTGAGTGGCCTGAAAACTTCCGACTTACGGCTGGTCACTAACTTATCAGCCAACCCGCATCGGCTAGTGTGGTGGATTTTAGCCGGCACTGCTCTCTGTGAGAAAGACTCGTTTCCCAGAAAGGGGAATGTATCGGGCTGATTATGTGTCTAAAACTATGTAATCATTATTCAAGGACGAAAACTCTTCAAAGCTGCTAAAAATTTTCCAAATTATCGACATTTGGCCCTGTTTCGCATAAGCAGCACAATTACGTTCCCGATGCTAGGACACGGTACCTTTGTCTCAGAGAGCAGTGATGCTATAATCGCAGCCATGTTTTGTTTTGTTTTTTTTTTAAAAATTACATAGGAAAGTTTTGTTATGTGATCTTCAGGTGGAGGTAATCCGTGCCCGGGGCTTACAAGCCCGACAAGGCAGTCGTACGCTACCCGCGCCCTACGTGAAAGTTTACTTGGTGAGCGGAAAGAAATGCATTGCCAAAGCCAAGACGAGCACTGCGCGCCGTACGCTCGATCCACTCTACCAGCAAACGCTCACTTTTAGGGAGAACTTCAAAGGATGCATCTTGCAGGCAAGTATTCTTGTGGATCCTGAACTAGCAACGCAGTTTTTCAATGGACGGACGTGCCGGCTGGTGTAACTTAAGTATTAATAGCACTGTTATTTAATATAACTAGCCTTACATCGCTGTTTTTATTCCTAATCAACTTCAATAATTTTGATCGGTTATAGTATATATTTCACTCTAACATCACATCCTATCACATCAAATTATAATAAACTCCTTCCGCGTTTCAATTGTAATAGACAATAATTTTCTATAAAATTACAGCTAGTAAATAACTCATCGCTCATTGGTGTAGATTGCTTTTTTCGATCGAGTAATAACTATCTGACAAAAGCACACAAGTAACGCCAAAAACGGTCGTCCAATCTATAAATAAAATTGATAGGTTAGACATAGAAATCGACCTTTGGAAAGCTACGGCTTGCAAACTTTGCAAACTAATGACAAACTCATAAAAATAAGTTATATTGACTTCGGTTTGAGAAGTTTCTGTCTGTGTTCATAAGGACTTTAGGATTTCCAATCCGAAAGAAGCACATCGCAAAGCCATAGCAGACGGCACATGTATGACCTGCAGCCGTACCGGCTATCTTTACACATGATTAAATATCACTTTATTTCGGTTCTCATTGGTGGTTTAAACACGATAGAATAGAGATGAACTTCATTCTAAGAGATTCGTTTCTTGTTCGTTACATCAGTGAGAATGGAGACCAAGTGACATTTCATGATGGGTAAAATTCCTTGGTAAGACCACTGACCCTGGCTTAAAAACGGGAAAAACAAATACAACAATATGGTTTTTAAACTTCCCTAATATTTGTAATTAGTAATGTGCAATGGTCATAACTGAAATTGTTTTTCGTTTCAATTTCCAGGTGACAGTGTGGGGAGACTACGGCCGCATCGAAGGTAAAAAAGTCTTCATGGGAGTGGCGCAAATCATGTTGGACGATATAAATCTGACAAACATTGTGATTGGATGGTACAAATTATTTGGAACTACATCTCTGGTAAGTTGTATCACAAGAACAAGTGATAAGAAACTTTGGAATTAATGATGATGTGAAGTGTCATCTTTCCAGAAAGGTATGATATTGTTTGGACAAGTAGAAAGGATGAATATAGGATTGGCAAAAGTATATACACAGTGCGAATGAAACAGTTGGAACTTGCAAGACATCAGCAAACATTCTAACGAATTACCTTGCGTTCGAGGTGGGCTAGGGAACAGATAAAAACGCCCAAAACCCTCACGTTCCGCGTTAGTTTTGCCACAGGTGGCGTTTTGAACTGTTTTCGTTCACCGTTCGAGATGCACGAAAAGTGTTAAAAACGCCACCGTGATCTGCTACTTCTGACCCACCTCCGAGGCTGGGTCTTTTGTGAGCGTTTTTTGACAGCTCATCTCTCGTGTAAATGACGTTCGATTTAGGAATGATAGTTTTTGACACAAATGCCACACTCCCAAATCGAACGTTTGTTCAGTTGTACAATGCTAAAAACGCCACTTGCCCATCTCGGCCCAACACACCGTTAGAGACTTTTTTTTGCTTTATTGCATCAGGTTGACGACCGACGCTCTTAGGCTATCGCTTCATTCAGGAATAAGGTGCAACGTTTCTCATACTAACTAGTTTTTATACTCCTGAGCTTTCTACTAAGTCTTCGAACTGAACATGAATGGACATAGTTCTAATTTAGACTTTTTTAATCGCAAAATGAATACTGTGATAAGTAAACAGTAAGGAAATATCATCCTTTAATAAAATACTTGCCTAATTAATTAAAATAAAAAAGTGATAAAGGCAGTTATAAAAGTCTACATTACAACTATGGTAATCCATGTCCAGTCCAAGATCTTAGTAGAGAGCTCAGGAATATAAAAAAACAAATTAACACGAGAAACGTTGCAGCTTAAGGCAAATTCATGAATTTTATGTAAGTAGAAACGGATAAACAATGGAGGCAGGAGATATATGCCAAGATTATTGCAACTAAAAAGCCGTGCTCTCTGCCTTTCGTAAATCCGTTTGATGTTGTATATTATGTGTTTATCGAGTTGCCTATTTGAGATATGCATAAGGTCTACATCATACTGTACTAATATGGCATTTGTTTGTTCGCAGTGACCTAGGTTAACCGTAACCGGGTGGTGATCGGGGAACCTACATAATCACAATAACATTATAACTTGTCCAAACTATAAAATATAGTGATAATGCTTTAATATCATGATAAAACGCGAATATCTTAAGTATAGGAAAATTTTCTATGAAACGAAAGATAAAATTATAATAATAATAAATTGTAATTTATTTTCATTTTTGAATGCCTACCGGAGTTTTGAATAGATAGCATTTTATAGCAATGAAACAAATGTATAGTGTACTCAATAATTATGTAATTAAGTATTAAAAGCCAAATGCGATTTCTGTATATTTACTTCTCCTTATAATCCTCTATTTGATCCGACAGAAACATTATTGTTATGTTGAATAATCCAATACATTTATTGGTCTAACACGATATTGAATAATAAACTGGATACATATTAACATATTTATTATAATCTTAAATATGTTTTAAAATTTGTCAACCTATAACATTTCACTCACCATTGTACTCAGTCAACCAGACATCAATCAAAAATATATATTCAAAAGGACCGTACAAAATAC
Organism: Apeira syringaria; assembly: GCA_934044485.1. Lineage (NCBI taxonomy): Eukaryota > Metazoa > Arthropoda > Insecta > Lepidoptera > Geometridae > Apeira > Apeira syringaria. The sequence goes on from OW203658.1 coordinate 16,321,195, forward strand.
ATTTTTATACTAATCATACATTACTTGCTAATATGTAAACAAAAACATTATGGGCCAAATGTTCGTGAGTAATATAGGTCAATCTTTTTCTGTATGAATATTTGGTGTCATGATGAGATTTCATTGACATAAGTTGATCTTACATTCTAGCACTATAATATCGTAAGTCTGTACTAACCGTGTAACAATTTCACTGAATAGACGTCACAATAACTGTACACAGTATCTCTGAATGGACATGAGAGGGAATGCAGTTTTCAGTGCAACACTTGTTTAGGCTGCTTCGAAGGTGATGCGCCGGGTAATCTGCCGTCTCCCGCCCTTTTTACAGCCGTTGATTTTATGTCTGTGAAAACAAAGTCCATAATGTAATAGGTCTCATGAGTAGAGTGCTATTATTTATTTTTATTGTTTATATGTCTATGCGCAACGTCTTATCCCTATCCCACACTAAGTAGGATCGGCATAACATGTTTTCCCTTTCAACTCTTGATCTTTCAAGTGCTCACACTTGTAACTGTTACAAAGATAGCATTTTCACGCAGTCTATCCATGCTGTCAAGTTTCTGTGATGGTACACAAGTGTAGGACAGTGTATTGTGGCAAATATTTGGATTTTTATTTCTTGTTCTATTAAATTTCCACAATGTTCATGTATTACCCCCATGTTATTTTTTTTTCTTATAGTTAGTAAATATTTGTAGGTGATATTTGTCTGCAATGTCACCTAATATTAAGTGATGCATCAGGTGCAACTACTTTACGGAAACAAAGGGAAAACTGATAGGGATTTTGGGCTAAATCCACTAACTTGCTGCATAAAATCTTGAAAACACTTGTACTTGATAGTGACCATAATTCTGTTAAGCACTCAAGGTAGCTAAAATTATTTAAAATTAAAATGCTCTTGTTATATTTACGCAAACATTCTAATTAACTCCTTATAACGCTATACCTAAATAAGGGATTTTTATTCAATTCTGGGTAGCTTTAGTCGGCACCAAATAACGCGACGACTTACTTTACCTAAAACTACTTGCCATATAAAAAGATCGAATTTTAGTATTATCATTAATAGTTTCATACTTGTTTGGGCTTTGTAATTTACCATAATATAACACCATTTTAGTTAGCTTCGTTAAACAACCAGATACATTGGCTAAATGGGCATACTATAAAAATCCAAAATACAAAAAAAGTACCTTGCAGCCACCTGACTTGCGTTGCGGGCCCGTAGCCCTTGTCATTCCTCGCAGCGATACGGAATATAATAGCTGGTTTGGTGGAGGAGTCGACGTGGGCCGCGCTCAACGACGACTGCGGCACCACGCACGTGTTTGCCTTGCCGCAGTAAACGCGGACGAACGCTAGCTGAGACTTCGTCGCTTCCTATAATGGTACAAACACAAACATTAGGCTATTAAGAAAGAAGAGACGAGAACTATCATTTATTTAGGCAAACAAAAACATCATCATCTCAGCCATAGGACGTCCACTGTTGGACATATGCCTCCCCCATTGATTTACACAAGGACCTGTTGGAAGCGGCCCGCAATCAGCCCTTGCCTGCGATCTTAGTCAGCTCGTCTGTCCACCTGCTCGGTGGCTGTCCTATGCTGCGCTGCTTGCCAGTCCGTGGTCTCCATTCGAGAACTTTTCGACCCCAACGGCCATCAGTTCTTCGAGCTATGCGCCCTGCCCACTGCCAGTTCAACTTGTTAATCCGCTGCGCTATATCGGTGACTTGCGTTCTTCTACGGATCTCCTCATTTCTGATTCGATCACGTAGAGAAACCCCGAGCCCTCTCCATAACTCGTTGTGCGACTCTGAGCCTGCTCAGAAGGCCCATAGTCAGAGATCACGTTTCGTTTTCGTAAGTCAACAAAAACATAACATCAAATAAATACAAAAAATAATTAAAATAGTACAAAATTCAAACAATTCGTAATAAGACACAGATAGGTGAAAACAATAACAGATAAATAAAGAACGCTGTCATCTACATGTAGTTATGCCTAAAATGGTCTGGGCTCAGCATATTGCTGTAGGGGAACCTACAGCGCTGATTTTTAGCCGTGACGCACAAACGTGAGTAATAAATTATATAATTAATAGTCGCGCCCCGCGGTTTCACCCGCGTGGATTACAGTTTGCTCGCTACCTCAATTATCCCACGGGAACTATACTTTTTCCGGGATAAAAGTAGCCTATGTGTTAATCCAGGGTTTAAACTATCTCCATACCAAATTTCATTGAAATCGGTGTAACCGTTTGAGCGTGAAGAAGTGACAAACATACACACAAACTTTCGCATTTATAATATTAGTAGGATTATTATTTCCTGATATAATAAACAATTAGGGTGCAACATACTACTACTACTACTACATACTATCAATATAAAATAGATAAAATTATGTACATGGTATACGGCAAAGTAAAATTAAATTATAACAAGTGCATGTGCATGGAGGAGATGCATAACACATGTAAGCATATAGTTCCATCCTGGAACTAGTACGCATACACGTGCATCAGAAGAAAGATGGAGATACCACAGCGTTTTTAAAAAGTCACTCCACAATGACAATACACCCAAACAGGAGTAGTCTTGAACCACGAAGTTCGTTGCTAATGCAGTTGATCGGTTAAGATTGTTAAGATCGCGCGAGTATACTCCGCTACTTAGGCTTTCTATCTTCATGAACTTTAACTTAATAACTTAGTTTTTAAGATGGTGATTCAAGTCCTTAACTGATCAATTAAAACCGCATAATTAAGCTAAATTCCGATGACTTTGATTGATGCAAAAGTGTTATATCTGACCTTGGGTTGAGTGTTTGAGCGCACGGCGAGGTAGACAGAGTACTCGAATATTCCCTCTGCAGCCACTTGTGGAGGCTCCCAAGATAAGTGGGCACCTTCCACGGACTTTGATATCTTGATAGCCGATGGCGCGCCGGGGAATCCGGGTAAGCAGGTTTTGAAGGCGGATTCCTAGTCATTCATTCATTTTATATTATACTAGTGATGCAAGCATTTCATAATTTTGGATTGGATGTTTAATGGAAGCACCAGCTTTCAGGTAAAAAAAAGAATCATCAAAATCGATTCACTAAGTAGAAAGTACTGAGGTAACAACGATAAGAAAGTCGAATCTCCTCCTTTTTTTTTAAGTCGGCTAAAAATGCAATATATGCCTATAAAATCTGAGGATTGCCCTGAATTTCTCTGGGGTCCTGAATCATCAGATCATGACTTGGTTGGAACCACCTCAAGAGTACCATCATACAAGTGACAAAAAATATTTGAAAATCGGTCCACAAATGACACAAATCTGTGAACCTTAAAAAAAATACAGTGAACCATAGAAATTGCTGCTTTTTTGAAGTCCGTTCAAAAGGACCATAAAACACAATAATAATTGATGTATTTATGCACTCACTTCACTAAAGTCACCCCGGCCGCACGAGTTAATGGCAGCGATGCGAAACTTGTAAGCTGTCCCGTGTTCTAAAGGTGTTGTCTTAAGCCCAGCCAGTTCCGGTAGATTGTCAAGAGTCAGATTGGATAAGTCTATGTTCGGATCGGATATGTAATTTTGAACCTGAAAAATAATTAATTACAAAATTGAGTAAGTTCAAATAGCAAATCAGATATAAACACACTCACACCCTCTCACTCATAGAATACTCACCATTTGTCGCCGAAAACAAACATCTATGCTACACAGAAATGTTTTCTTCAGCCGGGATTCGAACCCAGCGTCGCGGTTCGAAAGTCAGTATCACTGATCACTGATCGAAGACGATCATCAAAGGATATAACTGATGAATATATGCAAAACAAAGTCGTACTATTTATACCATTTATAACTTAAGAACGGATGCAACCTTCTTTGGGCAAGGATTGGTCTGATTCGAAAATAGAATAACTATGAAATGCAGCAATGATTAATGTAAAAAAAAATATGTAGAAAGATATACCATTGACAACACAGAATGTGTTAGAAGTTATTGGAACTTTCTATAGCGTTTATTAGCTAAAAGGTATATTATTGACTTTGGGGGTACGAAGTTGGCTGGGTTAGCTAGTATATACAGCAGCATATATATATACAGCAAAGGTTACGCGGTAACAGGGTGGAGACTTAAGTGGAGCAACTTTGTTATCCAAATTTATAAGGTAAAATTTTTATAAAGTAAGGTTTATTGATATAAAGATGTTTTCTACAATTTTTGCTTTTCAGAGGATTTTAAATAACAAATATAATCTTGACACCCTCATAGGCACACTCGGTAGTCTTGGTACTTATCTTGAACATTAGCAATAGGTTTTTCTATGATCGTGTGGCGCACATGTATAACTGATTCCTCAGAATGTACTTGACGTGTATGGAAAATATGAATAAATGAATATGAATATGAATATACTACAGGAGGAGATACGTCTCACGATCCTATCACGAGTTTTGCCGGAATCTAAGCGAAATGACGCATTAGGCAAAAATTATTAAAAGTAGACAGAAATTACGAACATGTCAATCCTCGGAATCACACGCGATCTGCCTCACAAGGGTGGCATCGTCGAACTTTGGCAGAATTTTCAAGTAAAACACGAGAAGAAATAAAAAAATCTCAGGTCGGCTACTATACGAAAATCTACGCTATACGAAAATCTCAAAAATACGCACCATAAAAGTGGTTCCTTTCACAATTCCAACGGTGTACCAGGCGTCCTCGTCGTTTTTGGGCTCCTCAGATTCGTTCTGAAATTTGATAACGAGCGAGTCATTCACTATAAACTAACGTCCGTCACTTAGGCATAAAAATATAACATATAATAGGTAACAAATGAACGCGGCAGCCGTGGAGCCGCTCGTCATTCAGCGATCACCTGTTCGTGTTGGTGATGCAGCGCGGCGCTGGCGAGCGTGGCGAGCGCGTGCGCGGCGTCCGCGGGCGGCAGCGCTCTCGGTGCGCTCGCAGCGCCCGCTCCCGTGCTCACACCCGCGCCTGCGCCCGCCTGGGAGCTGCTCACGGCGCCTTCGCCCTCACCCCCACCCGCCGGGCCCTCGTCCCCGCCACCGGACGACGACACGCCGCTCGCACCGCCTTCATCTCCTACAGACCACACCCTTCGCTCAGTATCCAACGCAGTGTTGCCAAATATACAGATTTATCTGTATTTATACAGATTTTTAAACCTTGAAAAACAGTTTTGTTGGTTTGGCAGTTAGCAACACTGATCCAACGAAACATTGCGCAAATCATATTCTTGATGCATTACGTAATTGGCATGGCATGCATCTAATCGTCTGTTTGAGCCCGATGTGTAACTTTAAAGCTGCTACCGCAGCGATGCGATTATGATAAGACGAGAAACCCTGTAGGACATGAACTTTTCCAATGTGCAACTAGTTCAACGAATGTTTATTTGACAGGTATCATGGCCAGCATATACAGCGAAATTACCCGTGTAAGCTTGAAAGCGCTCACCGGTCGAAAATCCACTAGTATCCCAGTAATTTCATTATATTTTATTTTTACTCTTTTAGGAAAACTAAAGCTTATATGGTTATAGTACGGTATGGTACAGTGGATAATAATGATTGAATTGAAATGTGTATTGAAATAAGCTATTTAAAATTCACCCGTAATACATCGGCAAGTTCATTTTAACTGATAAGTTGAAGCCAAATAATACTTAGCAAGCTACCTTACATGAATACGTGGCTTGCAAACTACGCAATTACTTTGCGAATTTCAGCATGGCGCAAAGAAAGGTATGCACTTGTATCCCGAGATATTGTTTGAAGTAAAAGTCACCCTGTCACACCTCACATCATTAGGTAACGGATGCCTGTAATGTAGATGCGGCACGCTGCGCTAATCCGTTTGTATCACATAATATTGGTAAACAGCATTTTCTTAAATACTTTACAGTACTAGCGTTTGACCACTATCTCACTAGGTCAGGGAAAATATGGTCGAACGTGTAACCACACTAGACTTAGATGCTCACTGGCTTTCAAGGACTGCTGCTTGAACACTATATGTATTTGGTAACAGTTTTTAAAACTTGAGGGTTATATAGCCAGGCGGCTACACGAAAGTACCCTAACATGCTGGAAATTTGATAACGGTTTTACTTTCACCGGAAGCTTAAGCCGTTGGCGGGGATCGAACCAGCGTAAATAGTTTTTGACAGCCGACGCTCCCACCGCTGAGCTAACATCGCTTCAAAATCTAAATGTAATCCTACTATATTCTGGTCTTTCTAGTGGGTAGTGTTGGTTCCAGCAGAGTTTTGTTACAAATTATTCTGAAGTTCAGGGAAAACACATGATCGCTCACTGTTTTTTTTAGGCAGACGTGCTCCATCAGGACTAACGCCTACCTATTCTCAACAAAAAAAAAGAGCACGCGTCACTACAGTGAGTATATGTGACGTGACTATTTGTAGTTTATAGTACCGTGGAAGAGAGCAGCGCGGGCTTGTTAGAACATCATTATTATATAAGAACTGGCTAGAACTCACGTAATATTTGCTGGAAAATTACTCTCTGTCCAGAAATTCGAACTGAATTGCAGTTTTCCGTACATCTATACTGATTTGCAGCTTGGGCATAGTGACTGAATCACTCTACTAACTCTAATAACGTGTGTGACGTCACTTTTGTATCTTTTTTTTTTTTTCTTTTTTTTTACTATTATAAGTTTGCGTTTGACAACTGTCTCACCTGATGTTAAGTGATGACGCTGTCTAGGATTTAGCACGCAAACCTAGAAGGTACCTATTCACTCGCGACTTGAAGACTCCAGGATTGTACATATCGGGAAACACAGACTCGGGCAACGAGTTCCATTCCTTGGCAGTACGCATCAAGAAAGTGGAAGCAAAACGCTTCGTGCGTATAGGTGGTATATCTACCATATAGCGATGGCGAATTGCCGTACGTCGAGTCGACCGATGATAGAAAGGTGATGGTGGAATCAATTATGCAATTCCAGGGCACTTTCCAGGGCAATCTTGCAACAGCATAGCAAATATGGTGCGGAACTTTTAGATGAGATTGTGAGGCACAGATCACTTAGGGTTGTGCGGAGCGACAGAGAATAACTGATGATGGGGGATTGGATGTGTTTTACTTCTGTACCTTGCAGCAACGTGGAAGACGGCAGCGCGGACCCATTGGAGAGCTCGGCGGCCATCGGCTGAGACTGGCTGATGGTGGGAATGGTGTCCATGTCGATGCACTGTCCATGTGACGTCACTTGTGTACCTTGCATCAAAGTGGGAGACAGCAGTGCGGACCCGTTAGCAGACATGGTGAGCAGCGGCAATGACTCGCTGGCGGTTGGCATGGTATCCGCAACGCCCTCCATTTCAGATGTATCCGGGTCGCTAAACCTGTTCGTCAGGAAGTTGAGATAGCTACAGAAATTTAATATCGCCCCGCCTAATTGATTAGCTTAGGTTGAACCCAGATATATACTTCAATATGTTGCACAAACAAGTAGTTCAGATGCACTTGTATTGTTATACTATGTCGTATTTGTGTCTTAATTTACTTTTTGTGTAAGTCTACATCAAGTTCCAACCTAAAGGTTGACAATTCTGATCGCTCCAAGAAAATTGGTTCTGAAGTAAACATTCTCAAAATATTGCATACAATTAATGTAATGCACACAATGGTAAGCTAGATGTACATATATAATATATTTCTTTAAATATGGTCAGACACACGATCTGACTGATCGTAGGTTTCAATCCTGCCTGTCTATTATCACCTAATGAGTAATCACTCAAGAACTACTAAGCATAATTCTATAATCATTTTAACATTTTTGAAGGGGAATATTCAGATATTATTCGGAGCCATTGCAGAATACCGTCCTGTCGCTTTGCTAACTAAACTATAATAGCAATCCACAAGCAGTTCGAATTTATTCCTTCATAAACAACATCTTGGAGGGATGCTTTTATACAATTCAATACTGATTCCGCAGATTATTGCTTATAATTTAAGCTAGTGTTTTGGTGGATATCCAGAGACTTAGGAACTTCTTATTTTAAAACTGCTGAATATCTCACGTCTCTCAACTTTCTAACTGTTATGATGTGTACTGTATAGTGAGTTTCACTTCCACATGTGGTAATAGAAGAGACTTATCTTACTTTTAAGTTTGTTTTAAACGACAGTTTAAAAGTGCAAAACCACAATTGATAAGGGGAAACTGTCAAAGGACTATTTGTAGAAATGAATTTTGGTGCATATTTTTATTCAAAGAATAACATTGAAGATATTGTTATGCCATAATTTACTTATGTTTGTTATAATATCTAGTTTTGTGATCTAATAATAAAAAAATTTGATTAATTGTAATAAGATCACATCACATTATATTAAGATTACACTATGGTATACACCCGGTAATTACAACAAAATAAAATCGCAGGCGTAGCTAGTAACATAATAAACACAAGAAGAGTAACATCTTGAAACTGGACATTAATTGTTGTGTATTTTTAACCCCTGATGCTAAAAGGGATCACTTATCATGAGGTGAGATAGTGGTCAAATGCAAGCTTTTAATATTTTTTTAGAAGATGGTGCGTGTTGCTTATCCTTATGCCTAAGGCATGATAGCTTCTGAATGGATAAACCAATGTTATTTATTTTTTGTTTAAGACCTAGTTAGCAATATAACACAATATTTTAATCTGGTGTCCTTTTGAATAGTATGGGCCTCCAAAGCAAAAAAAAATTTTGCAATGTAAAAACAATTGAAATAGGCGCCCCAAGTTCATTGCTGCTTCTTTTCGGTTTGTGGATCTACTCATCCAACGAGGCATTTGATTTTAAAATATTAGATATTTTTTTTAAATTATATGAATATAATATGAATGATAAAATTGAGTAAATAATTTTGACTTTAGATTTTGAATACTTGAAGCGTTCAGAATTGTATTTGTTAAACAGGTGATACATACTCATTGGCTTGCTGCTGTTGTGGTGTGAGCGAAAAGGAGCGAAGCACCGCCGCGGGTCCGTTGGCTGTCGAAGAGATAACGGCCGACTCGCTTTGACCACTGCTGGTTATATCGGCACCGACCTCGGCTGTGCTAGAACTGACACACACATGTTTGTAATATACTAATTTCTTATCAAAATATTATCGCTTGGAAGATCGATAGAAAATATTTTATTTTATTTATATGTTATTATTTTTTTAATATATTAGTGTGTACACCTAGCAAGTGGAATTCAATTTTTCAATCTGTATTTCTGCACAGATCTTTAAATCAAAAGTGAGTGGGAATATTTTAGCTTGCTATATGCCATCAAAGACTAATCATCAACTGAGATAGTGCTCTCCAAAGTGTAAATGTAATCTCTTGCTTTCATCAGGTTTTTTTTCAGTGGCAGATAAGCAGGCAGTTTGTGTATTGGTAAGGAATCATCGTCATCTCCAATGGATATCTATAATACTGGGGCCACTCTCTATTAGAAGAATGACATGTCCAATGGCTCCAATAAAGAAAAATTACTGAGTTATGTGTTCAAGTGATTAAAAAAAGGATATCTTGATACTTGATGTGTTTAATTTAATATATACCTGATACCAGTGCTAAGAACTTCCGCAGCTGCACTGCTGATGTCATTAACGTCATCACTGCTGGCTACCCCCTCACCACCTCCCATGTCTTCATCCATAGTACTAGATTCATCTAAAAGTATAACAATTCATAATGTCTTGTCATAATGCATTTTTTAGTTTATTTGATATTATGAGAACTGAGTTATAGTGTGGTGATGCTGTTATCTCTCCTTTTGAAGAATCCCATGTTGTAGATACTCAGGAATACCAACTGAATTGTTCACAGAAAGGTTTTCAATACACATATCAAGATAAAGGTTGGGAAAGCAAAGTATATGTATTGTTATAACCTTAAAATGGAGGTATTCTTATAAACATACCATCTTGGACTAAAGGGGCACCATCACCCACCCCTACACCACTGTCAGTGGGCATAGCTGAGCTAATTGACTGGTCTGGAGACTCTTCCGCTGCATCATCAAGGCCTTCATCATCCATTCCTTGTTCCTTCAAGAGAGGGTCCAGTTGACTCTCTGTATCCTGAGGAGAATTATCCTCCGTGGTTGCCTGTGAAGAATATCATGGTATTTATATTTACATTATTTAGCGGTTGTGAAAAATACGATGTATGACGATTGACAAGTATGGTACAATCATCATACATAGTATTTGTCCAGTTTCTCTCTAATAATACCGAAACCATCTAAGCATCCCTTTTTCTACCTTTGTCACTTAGTCTTCAATCACACAACATTCTCTCTTCTTCTATACTTTCCACTTTATCCATCAAGGTCTATAGTGAGTCATTACAATCTAAAGTATTCATGCACTATATTGTATGTTAATAGTATGCTGCACATTTCAAAATGTAACTAAAATATCAAATGGATACTAACAGGTGTTGACAAGCAATTATCCCCAATGTATGCCGATTCATCAGCAGCTGCCGCTGTTGTATCATCCAAATCCATCTCTTCATCGCCTTCCCCATGTGCTGGAAACAATAGGGTAACTTCAGTAAATTAGTTAATAACCATAATATTTGTAGCACACATTTCTCTACAATAAAAAGTAGCCTATGTCTTTCTCCAAGGTCCCATATATCTCCAGGTATAACAAAGTTCATAAAAATTGGTTCAGCAGTTAAGGTGTGAAAATGTAACAGACATACAAAGTTTCACATTTACAATATTGATTTGAGTAGGACGCTGCCTGTGCATTGCTTCAAAATTTATATGTCAATTTTACAGACATTCACATTATAGTTTATGTCATTCATGGGGTACACACAAGCTACTATAAATAAAATTATATTTCTGAATAGAAGGTACTTATACATAACATATTTTCAGACCCCTTTAAATAGATGTGGTTGATTGTGGTCTTGCTTACAATAAATTACACCTAGTTTGGAATGAGCTTTAAAACCCCAATGCAAAGAGACATATTTTATAAGCTTAACATAGTGTAACTGTTGTTATTTTATTGTAGCATCTAACCAAATGAACCCACAATCACATAATTCGTTTTCTGTTTGAAAGGCGTTTATTCCAGAATATTATCTGCTATGAATCAAATAAAAATTAAAGAAAACTTATGACAACATTTATGAAAATATAAAAAGTTTATCAGCTTTTCATGGTGTTGTGTACGATTTTCTAATATCAACCATAGTTACGCCATACCAAACTGTTTTGATGCAAAAAACATATATCTAAGCCTACACCCTCTCACACTCACACATGAACTTACATTTTACACACCGAGAGGAACTTTTATACTTAACTTTAAACTTAATATAATAGTTGTGTAATGTATTAACAGTTGTCAATAACTTTAGGCTAGATTATTTTTTTTATAAATCTAGGAGGAGGGCGCTGTAAGCAGAAACACAGGCGATGAGCTTATTTCAGCGACAGATAACCCATAATTTTTTTTGTGTAAACCTCTAGCCACAAACAAAAAATGTATGAATGTGGACTTATCAGAATAAACTGAATTTGAAAATTTGAATTTGTTCCAGGGATATTTGCATAATTCACTTGTTTTTCTGTTCACTTATCTATTTAAAAATGATATCCCAATTTACATAGGATATCCTCTGCTACTAAAAAGGAAATCTTTGTGAACTAATAGAGAATATTATGAGCACAGTAGTTGCACAGCTTTCATTGTTAGACTATATGTTTGTGCTATAGAAACTAGTCAAAACTACAAATGAAATAAATAAAACTCAACCTTACCCTGTTCGAGCTCAAGCATTGGATGTTCATCCTCAGCCTCGGGTGGTGGTTCCTGGAGCTCAATATTCAAGGCATCACTGCTGCTTGTCGGATCACCATTGGTAGCTATATGATCAGCAATATTTAATTGTAATAAACATACCACACTAGGTAAAATCTTATATTTTATTTACTTACACTTAATTATGGTGTGGATATGATAATTAGAAATTAATGAGCTAGAAGTTATACACTGTTCGCAAACAGATCCTTTTAATACACTGCACATGCAAAGTTATGTAACAGAAAGAGGTTTTTTTTTTTTATTATTCGTTCACAGAACTGGTTGTACACAGTAAGGTATAAGAATCATTTAGTTACAATTGTTATACGTATGGCTTGTACATGAGTACACCCTTCTAGGTTGTGAACACAGCATGCTTATTATAAAGAGTGCTCTAAGATTATATTAATGATAAAAAAGTAAGTTGAATAACATATCAAATAAATTTAAATTACCTACGAGAACATAGGATCATTGTAAAGTCTTTTAAATTTATTGGACTGAACAGTTAAATATATCTATATCCTGGCATATATGGTTGTAGGAACAACACAGGCGATACAAAGATGAATGCTGACCGTAATTAGTACTAGTGACTTGAATATTGAAAGTTTTTCTATTTTTGAGACGGCTTGAGGGGCCGTTTTCGTTATAAAGAGTTTACACTGTATATATAAATGAAACAAGGGAGACCAAACGAAAGATGAATTGGCAATACACTGGCAGCTGTTGGAAGCGGCTGGTGGAAGAAAGCGAATAATAGAGTTATGGAATAAGCTGAAGAAGGCCTTTATCCAACAAGGGGTTCCTATCTTATCAAATCAAATCATTTATTTTTCAAAACATGGATACATTTTAAGGTAATCAGTTTTAAAAGTGAAGGCTCTCCATGTTTTAACCTAGTAAGGCATGCAAAATTATAAATTTGCCTTCAATAATTCCATTTGTAATTATAACATTAGAAAAATAAATTAAGGTGAATTTACCATATTCTGTTTTGTTAACTATTGCATTGTTATTACATTATACATTATATTGTTATTAAAAATAAATATACAGTCATACTAAGTTTTCTACAAAATAAGAATTTTTTTTGTTGTCATTAATTAAGTCATTAATCTTCTGAAAATTGTTTGATACTGTAATAACATTTATAGATAAGGAATGATTTTAATTTTAGTTTCAATGCAAACAAGGTATTAGTCTCTCTAATTGACAAAAGCAAGTTGTTGTACATTTTTACACCCATACAGAAAATACTACTCGAGAATAGTTGGGTTCTCGCTTTTATATTGCACAGTTTACCTTTGTTTCTAGTACTTTGAGCGTATCATATTTACCAAGCTCAGACCTAACCATAAGAGCTAGCTCCAGGATGTAGACCGAGGGAAGTGTCAAAACTTTAAAATTAAAGTGAGGCTTACACAAGTCAGTCTGGCAAATACCATGGATACTGACTAATATGTCTTTTCTGTACTCTGAGGGCTATATCTTTTCCCATTGAGTTACCCCAAAATAAAACCCCATATCTCAAGACAGATCCCACATTTCGCATGATAAGCAGTTCATAGGGTCAACATTAGTTACTTTTCGAAGCATATATAGAGCATACACACATTGGTACAGTTTATTATGAACCTGTTCAATGTGCACATGCCAAGTGAGATCCGAGTCTATTTGCAATCCAAGGAATTTAGTTGTATCAGTCTTAGTGATTGCCTTACCTTTGTATTGTTTATTCAATGACAGAGTCCTGGCATTTTTATGTTTAAATGTCATGTACACAATGTTATCTAAATTAATCTATAGGTTGTTGCTATTTAAGCAATCAATAATGTTTATTAGCAACTAATTAACTACATTTTCACGTTCTTTGGTATAATTTGTGAAGAAAGCCGTACTATCATACCCAAAAGTACAGAACAATTTTAGTGGGAAAAGTTATACTCTTACTGTGCTCAAACCAAGGCAAGGAACGGCAGTGAATTTAAAAAGGTACCAACAAGTTTTTTAGAATGCTGACATGTGGAACTTCATTGATCACTTTCAATTTCAACTAATTAGATCATTGAGCGTTTCTATCGTGTATGATTATTGAATTGGCCAATTAGGTTCAGGGAAACACTTTTCATCCGGCATTTAGTTTTAGACAACAGCTATTCAAATATTTTAAATAGCGGCAAGGTGGTAAGTAATATTGTGATAACATTTGAGTTTCGTAAAAATGCTGATCAGCTAGTGTGATACCTGATTCCTCGACTGCAGCGCCTTCTTCTTGGCTAGTAACATTATTTTCAGAGAGTTCGTCGATAGCATCGACTGCCTGGCTTTCAGCAAGCGGTGATACTTCCGCGCCATCGGGACTATCATCATTTAGAGCCACCTCTGGATCCATAACGACAAACAAAACGTTTAACACAGTTGCTAACAATAAATAATCAGTTTCTTTTCAGAAAGTCTCGTAGAATTTAGTACACATTTTCTAATATCTTCCTGAAACTTTACTCTCTCGACTCGACAAAATATCAGAATCAGAATTTTCGATTTGATTTGACTTGACAAATTGACAGACGCTCAGTGTTGCCGCATGTAGGCCCTAGTATATATTCTGTCTGATCTAAGTGTAGGCCCACACAATACTTAGCGAAACAGGCATTACGCAAACAAGTCAAGTAGTAGAAGTGATATGTAAATTCAAATATTATCACCTTAGACAACTATGGCTGCGTTTCGATTTGGGCTCGCAGTGCACACGTTCGTACGTAAGGATTTGGCAGTTCCGAGATGAATTTAGTACTGACAGTGCTGACGTTCGTAAGCAAATCGGAACGGCTTTTTGTGTGTGAATGCGAGCGAGTTCTTTAAATGTCAGTTCCCATTATATTCATATTAAATCATTCTCTTCCGTACTTCATGGGCACTAAATGGGTCCTTTTTGTTCTGATATATAAAATTACGTTTTTAATTTTTTGTGAACGAACTACCAATTTTTCGACAGATTCTCATAATGAGTCAGATGTTTGATCTCAGTGCATAGTTATTTATCTATGTGTTTGACAGCCCTCACACTGCTCTACGTCGTACCCGTGAGCGTTCTAAGCATCTTCCATGATGACTTCATGGATGACGTCATATACATTTTGTGTGCAGCTGTCAGTGCATTTTGGAATGACTTTAAGCACGCTCTTTGTGCTCAAAGCTCAATTTGAAACACACCTATGTATAAATAAACAACCGCATGCTCACTGTAAAATTTTAAAATAAGTTGTATAGATGTAAGCACAATTATCTTGTAAGTGAAATTTTGTATTTTCTTAAGACAATAAAGTTTTTTAAACCGAAATTAACAAAAGTTCTAAATTGGTACCTTATTTGCTAGGTTTTATTAATTACTATGACAACATCAAAAAAGAAGATGGCGTGAGTTTTAATTCGATTCGTGTTTCAACTTTATGATTCACAAAATATATATATACATATTATCCTACCCACGAGTACATAGTATATCCCATCTGTTACTACTATTAGTTTTATCGACAAGCTGACTTTTTTCCTTTTCCGCTTTCAGAGAAATTATGATATAAATCAAAGGTGGCTAAACTAATTCCAATAAACGTTAGTAGTCACAGTGGTGTGCAGCCATCATTTAAAGCCAGATGATGAGGAAAATTGAAAAATTTTTGTCAACAAAAATTTCAACAACAAAATGATACGACAGTATCATGTTCGCGCAGTTTTTTCAATTTTTCCTATTGTTTCCTTTCCGCATTCTTGTAAGTTACAAATCTAATTAAACTTTGTTATCCGTTAACGTAATCCGTAAGTTCATGTATGGATTTTCGAATATTTGAATGAAATCCATGGCTTTATTAGGCAACAGAATTGGCCTGCGCCAAAAATTACATAAAAATATTTTATTTAGTGATATGTGATTAAAAAATGCAACATATACGGATATGTTCTATTTAATTTACATTTATATCGTAGTTTCGTTCACTTAAACCCAATCTTATTTTATAAAAGTAAATAAAAATACGTGGTTAAGATATTATGTACGTCATATGGTTAATGACTCCACAGATGTCTCATTAGTTGCTCAAATTATGGTCATACTGTGGAACATCTCATAGTTGGGACCAACTGACTCCTTGGTAACTATCTCTATCGGCTCGTTTTTTCAGCACAGTGCCTTCCAGTTGTACATAAGTAATTATTATTTTGATGGCACAAACTAATATACGATGCTTACGCATTGTGAGTGCTATTCTCACGTTATGGAATACACGGTTAGTATAATAGATAAACAACAAATATTGCAGATTACTTATGGAACACAGAGAAATATAATTTACACAGGGGCTTGTTTTGAGCCTCATAGAGCTATTTCTATCGGTTACATTTCGGCGAATGTGCACTGGAATTACACAATTTAATTCCACCTTCTCCATTCTATCATCGGTCAACCAGACGTACGACTATGCGCCACCGCTACATGGTAGATATACCACCGTTACGCACGAAGCGTTTTGCTTCCACTTTTATAATGCGTACTGCCAGAGAGTGGAACTCACTGCCTGAGTCTGTGTTTCCCGATATGTACAACCCCGGAGTCTTCAAGTCGCGAGTGAATAGGTTCCTTCTAAGTTTGCGTGCTCCACCTTAGACCGCGTCGTCGCTTAACATCAGGTGAGACAGTGGTCAAACGCAAGCTTATAATCTTTAAAAAAAAAAATAAAAAAAAATAGGGCGCGTTCGGATTCGGAGTGCCACTCACAAACTAAATAGAGTACCTGGTGCCACTCCATGTCCCTCCGCACCTTTCTTAGCTTCCGGATTAGATATGCTAGGTGTCATATTCAAACTGTCATAGCTTCTAAACTGCTTTACTTATGGCAAGAATGCATAGACTGTCATGTTATCTAGCAAATATTCTGTACTGTACAAAAACTAAAAAACTGTACAATAACGGCTTATAAGTTTTGAAATAGATAAGTCTAAAAAAAGAAAAAATACAACTTTTTTAATTTGATATTTATTATTTTATTTTATAAAATAAGAATTGGCTATATATTTACCATTGGTTTCTGGCCTACATGTTTATCTGTCGAATGAGTATTATTTTGTATTTCTAGGACCTTCACATGTCAGCTACATTGTTAAATTGGTAGGTACAACACTCGTGCTTAAATTTTTTTTTAAATGTCTGCCACTTTAGTCTGCGTTCCAAAACGGGTAATTACCACCCAGCAAAGTAATATCACTTGTCTCGTTCCAAAACGTTGAAAATTCACGTTGAGAGTTGAAAGGTTTTGGAACTGACACTGCATCCGACAATTTAATTTTTGTAACCTGAAAATATCAGGGTTATATAATAACCTACGTGACATTCACAAGTGGCAGTTCCAAAACTCATATTTACTCGACAGCTCGAAAAAGTGTAGTGCACTGAGTAAAGGTATCATCTATGCTGAGTAGTGTTTTGGAACGCAGCCTCAATACGGTGTGAGAAAAATTACGCAGGTTGATTTGTCGATAAAATTTAGTCATAGAGAAGTACAATAAGTTTTTACCGTTTTTCCTGCCCCTAAAGGCTCCGACATCGCTGACTGGACACATTTTATAAATTACAAATAAAATACGTGACAATATAAGTCTGTGTTTAAACCTAAGCATACCACATGCAATGGAATGAGCGCAAAATTATTTTGCTAACATGAACCGGTGGGTAACACCCACATTATACTGTCCTAAAGATGTGGAAAATCTTTTAATGAACTTATCTATTAGATACTAAATAGTTTGTAGGCTTATCTTATGCTTGCCATAATTGAACTTGTCGGATTTGTTTTACAAGTACTCTAGCACTCCAAGTGGATAGCAAGTAGTCATCAGATTCACAGAAGTTCACAGTACAGCCTTGACTGGCTTCTTCACCCAGTCCCACCTTTCAGAGTTCCAGTAGAAAGCTATCCTTAAAGCTTGCCTATTATAATTACTAAGATAATGAAATAAAACACCTACTAAATAAATTATTTATTTAATTTCCTATTCCAGATAATTTATGTATACTTTAAATATTTGACTATGTTCTTACTCTTACAGGTACCATATTTTTCTCACAAATTTATTGCATGGTAAAAGACTATCATGTCAGTCCCATTTTGATCTCTTCTTTTCAAATATCTCTTTGCCATCTCTGTCTACTGCTGCATAATATCCCATTGATTCATATTTTTGCCTCATATATGCTATATATCCAAGAGCAGCCCCAAAACATGTCAGGCCTATAGCCATAATAACTATATTCTGAAAATGTTCCATGGTTAAGTTTACTTCTCTACATATCAAAATATTAGAAAACTTTTAATAAAATCCACTGCCAGGATTTATGATTTATAAATATTATAATAGCAACTCTTAAAAATGCCGATGGTTCATTTTAGATAGAAGATTTATTTTATCAAGCCAGTAGAAAGTAAACTGAATAGTATGTAATAATGGTTAAGTAAAATGGATAATTAGCATGGACATGTATGGTAAGTTACGATTATGATATGCTACTTGTATAATTATTTTAGCAGAAGGGATTCACAGAGCAATTTATTTCAATAGGTTCCATATCTATCGATGCTGTATCATCTATACATATGACCATTTCAACATGTACAAGATGATGATTCTGCAAGTAAAATTCTCTGCTTGGTTTTCTTGTTCAACATGTTATCAGCTTGTTTAAAATTTCATTCAACAATAAAGAGTACTGGAACAACAATTTTGATTAAATATATAAACTACTGCTGAGCTACTAATAACTTACTGCAGAATTATAATATTTGAAAAAGGCACAAGTGGTTTGAAGTGTGGGACCCTTCTCTGAAGGGTAAGTTGCAACAACACTCTCTTTCTGCCTTAATGTTTGAGATATAGAATATTTTCTTGGAGTTATTTGAACTATTTGATTTTATATTTTGTGACTGCTCTGGCACTGCGAGAAGTGCAGCTCTTCCGCGCTTGCATAATAAACAAATTCTATACTTCAAATACTAAGGCAGAAAGTTTCACAACCTCCCCTTCACAGGGAAGGTCTACCCTCCCCCCCTAAAACCGATGTTTTGTAAACTAAAATTCAACCCATAAGGGTAGTACAATTCAAGATAGACCCCATATGAGCCAGATAACTTGGAAGGGAAGAAGATATTGGAACTTTATGAATATTAATTGGAAGTAAATCATACGAAAGTAATACAATTATTAATCAAATGAATACAATTTACTTTTACGTCATTTTAATTATTATAGAATTAGGTAGAGCATTACAGAAAATACAGACAGACAGAATGTTGATACTTCGCAAATCCAGTCACTGTATGTATTATTACATTTAAAATACACTTTTCACTGTACATCATACTCACAGGTTTAGCATACAATTCGAAGTTTATTACTCTGAATGCTGTGGTTGATCTCATGGACCTCAATCCATCTCCAGGCTTATCGTTATTTTTGGCCATTATTTTGGATTTAGTTTGTGTTTAGGTTTAAATCAAATCCACATACTAGTATGTATTCTATCTGATCTATGATCAAATCAGTCATTCTTCATAGAACCTATCAGATCTATGCATAAAACTAGTATGTATTCTATCTGATCTATGTTCGTATAACCGATAAAGAGTAGAGGGATGTAAAAAAATAACCGAACATGGAAGTAATCGATTTTTTAAAAGTAAAACTTTTTTCATATTCGATATAAATATAAAAAAAAAAAATTTTGATTATTATTGAAAATCAATTCAAGTCGATTTTTCATCTGCCCCCTCTCTATTGCAGAAAAAAAAGAACAAAGCTGAGCATTGTGCAATTTGTGCACCATCAATAACTTCGGCCACTGATGATATCGATAATGATGACAACAACAAGTTATTCGTAGAGACTATGAGAACTAGTCAAAGTTACAACCAGGCATCCGAAATAAGCTTGTACATACTGCGCCTATAATAGGAGTAAAATAAGATGCTTTAGAATCCTGGAGAAGATATGAGGGAGCTAATCCCAACCTGACACACTTGGCTTGTAAGCACCTTTTGGTACCGGCTTCTTTGGCTCCAGCAGAGAGATCTGAAAGCTGGCGCCACACAAACAAAGACCAGGAGCCGTGTATTATCTAAACGGTTACCTAAGCTGTTATTTCTCAACTCATTGCATACGGATTTCTAGTTTTTTTTATTTGAATAGTTCGATTTTGTTAATTTATGTTGAAAAATCATTTTAATTTCAATGTTGATAATTCTAAAATTTTAATTAGTGTTTATAATTTCCATTTTTTTTAAAATTATAAAACCATGATGAATAAAATGTTTATTTAGAAAAAAACGATTATTTAAAATCATTTTTTTATGCAAAACGTCACATCCCTAAATAAGGTCTCTTAATCACTCCGTGTCTGTATTATGCAAGGAGCATAGATAAGTACCTAGCAAAGAGATTGCAATACTTTATAAAAACCAAAGAGTACTTAAGAACTAGTTATTTATGCACTTTTGAACTTCAAAACAACAATTATAAATCGATACAAACATATTATAAAAATAATTTAGAATAACAATAAAATAATCTAACTTAAAATAAAAACCTTAAACATTTAATAAAAACTAAATTAAATCTAAAACGGGCCCCTGCGGCATTGTACCCAAGATGCTGGCAGCGTTTCCTCTTTGTATTGCTAGGCTAATACGTTGAGCGAGGAAGCTGCCAGCTCTTCGGTCTCCTGAGACGTCAACCAGTCTCTTGGAGATTTCCTTGTAGAAGTTGAGCGCGCTAGGACCCCACGGGCCAAGGGTCTCGACACCGAAAGGAACAAAATTGTATTCCGCGCCGAGACCGCTGTATTTAACTACTTTTGCCTTTTCGGCCGATTCTGCCGCCGTTCCTGGCCTCGTGGAGGTTTGGTGGACATGTGAAGGGGCTAGTGTGTCTACCCAAGTCGCATCCCATACCAGTATCCGACCCATGGCCCACGGTATGAGAGACATACCGTCCGGTCTCTTGCCGTCGTTTCTGAAAACGCCACTTGGCTCCAGAAGGGCTGGCACGTTTACGGATGCAAGAGACCGGCGGAGGATGTCGTTGAGGGCGGCATGTCTCGAGAAGCGGCCTGCACTAGAACTAGTAAGTAATGCTGTGGTTTAAAATTCAGATTCTTTACTATATTTGAATTATTCACGCTACAAGTCGGTTCAAATTATGACTACCTCCGTCTAGAATCAAGTATCAACTGATTCTTTCTTTAAGACCTCCGTACTTGTTTGTTGTGTGACGTCATTAGTAGCATTCTTGTAGCGTGAATACGATGTTCATGAGAACGAGGTAGTGCAGCGTGTGTGCTAACGTCAAATTCAAATGACATTAAATTTATCAGTTGATGGTGGTGTATCAAAACAATGTCAATGACTTTAAATCAAATCAAATTCAACTTATTGTCTTCTATTTAGTTTGTGCTATTGTCTCACAACTACAATAACCACAGTATTCACACATAAATAAGT
This sequence comes from Apeira syringaria, assembly GCA_934044485.1. Taxonomy (NCBI): domain Eukaryota; kingdom Metazoa; phylum Arthropoda; class Insecta; order Lepidoptera; family Geometridae; genus Apeira; species Apeira syringaria. Next base: position 16,342,632 of record OW203658.1, read on the forward strand.
ACACAAAAACAGAAAAAAAACCAAAAGGAAACAGGACAAAAGGAGTACACTCTGCATTACGTGACATTTATTTCTTTAACAAATACATATACAAAATTTTAGAACAGCAGCTGAGCAAATAGCTCATTTTCAGATGAATCAAATATTTTAGCATGAACATATTATAATTGAGTATCTTATCTATGATTGTAGCCCTATTACATGATACTGTGCTAGCAGCACTGCTCCCTCCACCTCACTTCACAGCTGATCAAATGTCAAGAAAATGGAGTTCTGTTACGCATTTTATAATTTCAGAACAAATAAATATTTATAATGAAGCCAGATTACTCTTTTAAAAACAGCTAGGGCTAGAATGGATAGTGCGAGTCCATTTCAGCCTTGGACAAGTGACGATAGTGCTAAAAATGTAAAATCAGAAAGAGATTTAGTGGATGACGCGAAACTTCATAGGGAAAATGTCAATCATCCAAAACATAGGCAAACTGCGTCTTATGATAAAGACTGTGACGCTGTTCCGAGTAGCGCTCCGGGGACTTCAAGTGCGGCGGGACCCGGCGCCGACCCCGCTCGGATGGAGTCCAAAATGGACTCCAACAAAATATCATCTATGCAACAAATCGTGGAAAACACTCTCAGGTAACAAACAGTGATCCTGTTAGTACTAGTCATTATTTAAGCTTATTTCATGCTGTTAGTTTAATTAATAGTACTTAACTTCAAGTATTTTGCCACCGGTATGTATGTACTTATAAGGTTGGATTCAGATAATACAAACTATTATACTGTGCGGAAAATATTAAATATCAATTATACATTTCATGTTTTATGTGTCTGGGCCTCTGTTGTGTGGATAAAGATATAATAAAAAAAAGAGGGTTGCATTCTGGGAGTGCCGACAAAAGTGAAAACTTGAACATTAACATTGTGCATTTATTTAAGTAATACAATATTAATTTATTGCGCTATCATACACAAAGATAACAATAGGTATTTAATTTATTGATTTTAGTAACTGCACATAGAATTAACACGATGATGTTTTTTTGAAATAATAAAATCTTTCCTCTTTATAATATTAGTACTAAACATCAACATATCGCACTACCTATTTGTTATTTTTTAAACATTTTACTTCACTGTGTTTTGAATAAAAATATCACATCAGTATCTATCAGCAATTTAAAGGGAGATAGAGCATACAATAGAATGAAGTAAAAATTGACATGTTAAACGGACAAAGGAGGTGTGAGAGCAGTCTGCTTCAAAACTGGCATTTTATACCTACCAACAAACAAAAATGCTCCTTACTCATAACACATCTAAGTTTTAATTTCAACTACTCTGTCCTAACCCTCCACCTTATGCATTTTCGATGACGTTACACCCTTACAATAGATGCAATATGAGTGCATTTATTGCATAGAATAACTGAAAATAATATTACTCCATTGCATGTTCTTGCTCTGTACAATGTTACAAAGGCAAAATTTTACCAGGTAGTTAAGCACAAATCATATTATAAACATATACATATTATAAAATTTTGAGTTAACAGTAGCCTATGTGTTGTGTAAGTCCACTGTATAAGCTATCTTTGTTCCAAATTTCATGTAAATCCATCCAGCCGTGTCAGTGTGAAGGAATAACAAACACAGAGGACAAATAACAAAGAAACTTTCACCTTTATAATATTTTTCTTCTTAGTCGTGCACTCTTGGCAGAGTGGTCATGGTTACAGTGATGGCAGGTGGCAGCGCTGACATCCTTGTCCAGGGTAGCAGCTCGCATGTTTTTTTTTTAATAATATTAGTCTGTTACAAAAATAGCTTATTTATAAGTATAAGAGTGAAGTAAGCTTATAACACTTTAAATAAAAGTTTAATACTTACCATAACTACTAAGCCTTCCTGATGTGACATTTTTCATTGTATATATTTATTAATTTTATTTTTTTATCCTACTAATATTATAAATGTGATAGTTATGAATGTATGTTTGTTACTCTTTCATGCCTGGGATGGATTTGGATGCTCAAGTGATGATGTCAGTGTATGAAGATGTAAATCTTTCGCTAGATCTAGAAATTATCTTGCTCTCCTGAACGGTCTGAGTTTGGTTATAACTTTAGGGTGGTACCTAGCCAGGTGAGTACTGGGAAGTAGCAAACCACATGGCTATGAATTAGATAATGTTGTTCCCTACACTGGGGGCTCAAGCCTTGTTGGTGGCGATAACCAGCATCAGGTCCATCAGATTGATGGGCGACTCTCTCACTGCTAGGCTATCATCACTTCAATAGAAATTGGTTAAATTTATAGAAATAACTGGCTGCGTCCAGCGGTTTTTACCTGTGTGGAGTATGGTATTCCCGGAACCTCAATTATCCCATGAGAACTAAAGTTTTTTGGTATAAACAGTAATCTATGTATTATTCCAGAGTATAAGCTATCTTCATTCAGAATTTCATTCTAATCGGTTTAGCCATTTCAGTGTGAAGGATATATAATTAATTTCTTTTATATGAAAGCAATTGATATAATATTCTATAGAAGCTGCCTTTATAATTTTCTTACCTGTTTTGTTTTCTTTGCAGTCAAGAAGGTCGACAGAGAGTTGGCCAGTTACTGGAGGCAATAGAAGCTCTGAGCGGGGCAGAGAGGCTCCTGCTGTATCTTCGATTGCCTACTGGAGTACCGCCGCATGACCCACTCAAGCAGCCTATTAATCCCTTAGGATCTAGGTAATATTAATATGAATAATATTTAAAAAGAGGCTATTGTCAGTGTTAAACAAAGCTTAGAATACTTTATGTATGTAATATCAGTGGTGTTTTGTCTTATAACTAAGAAACTCTTCTATTGCGGCAGTATGTATGGCTGAGTGCTCCATGGCATGTTCTCTGCACTCTGTTTAAAAATCATTTAGGTAACTAAAACATTTTTTTTTAACGTCATAGAAAACGAAATATTTTAAAACACCCCTTATATATACTTATGATCATTAACACCTAATAACTTAAGACCCAGACACAAGATTTTTTAAGACTTGAGATAACTTTCAGGATGACAAAATGAAGGTTTACAGCTTAAAATCTCTCATTCCTAGGCGAAATCCATGATATTAATGGTCTATAATTTTATAGAATGACACGGCTCATGTTTGTATTAGTAGGATGAGTTAATTTCATTATTCTATTACCTTATTAACATGCCAGCGCCCCTTTCCAATTCTCTTAAGCTTAAAGCTCTGGATGATAAAATAAACAGCAAATGCTCCCTGTATATACTCTTTTGAAGTGATACTTACGTCAATGATTATTTCACAAAGGAAGTGAAGTCGAAAAGTTATCAAGCCAGTTTTTCCAAACCTTCATGATTTTACCACACTTTTCCCAGATTAAGATTTATTTCTTCCTAACAAACTACAAGATTATAAGACTATTTACCACGGAAATATAGCGGTGCCTACATCACGAGCGAAATATTGAATCTCTAGCGTAATGAAGGATTTATGACGAGAATTCTGAGTGCACTATGGGATTCAAGCTAGACAGGATAAAGAGCTCTGTTCCCAAGAGGACTCTACTTTTCACAACATTTACGAGACAATTAAGAGTACGACTCAATTGAGAATAGCAGCATGCAGAGCTTTAGAACTATTTGCGCGTATTTTGTTGTGGATTCCTGCTTTTGGGAAAAGAAGCTACTTATATGAATATTTCAACGCCTTGAAAGGCCTTGAAATATTTATACCAATATCGATAACCAGAACTGCAAACAAAATAGTCCAGTTCTGTTGTCGTAGCCATGGCCAGTCCACTTCTCGAATAAGATCTTGTTGGTGTATACTCTACACGGCTTTGATAAAAAATATGAGCTCATAACATTTTTCGGCTGTCCTTGAGTACCAGTCAATATTCTAGGTCTAGAGTGATTTCATCTTTGACCACATTGCAATCCAATCGATGAACCTATGAATTAAATAATATAATCAAGCAGAAGTATATAGCAGTGGCGTAGATATATAGGTACAGAAATATCGATAACCACTGTCGTAGCCCAGTTCTAAGTGGAGAAGTCGCGTTTATGGCAAACATACCAAGGCAAGAAGCTATCACAGTGGACATAAATTACAAATAATAATCAAGTCAGCACTATTTCTAAATCAGGAATGCTCAAAAACTAAGCTCGTTCAATTCTTTCATATATTTTTCAGAGGCGAGTTCTTTGTTTTCAAATGACGTAAATTATTCTTTCGTTTATCGTGGTGATTTATTTACCTTTAATATTTATGTATGTTATGTATACGTTTTTGAGTATATTCGCTAAAAAAGCTTATGTTTTCAGGGCTGAACTTCAACAAACTGTAATATGGATACAGACACACCTAGAAGTTGACCCCGATGTGTCATTGCCTAAACAAGACGTATACGATGAATACATGTAAGTATACCTAATATATGTATATTCTCATAAAGGTATTGTTAGCAATAAAAGAGTAGTGTGAGGTGAAAATAGCAAGTATCTAAGTAATAAAAGTATATTATAATGGTTTGGTCATGTAGAAAGAACGATCGAAAGGAGATTGATTAAGCTGGTATACATGGGTGAAGTGTATGGTAGTGTTGGAACAGGAAGGCCTAAACAAATGGTCTGAAATCAAATTGAGGAAGCTCTAAGAAAGGGTCAGGTCAAGAGTACTTTAAACCTACGCTCTTGTATGAAAGGTCTGATACGCGTGGATGAAGCGATGGAAGTGTGTCGCGATCGTAGTATTTGGAAGGCTGTGGTCTCTGCCCACCCGGACGGGAATGAATATACGTATGTTGTAGTTTTAACTATCATGACCATGTCCGTTGTCGGCTCTGTCGATCTCGACTAGGATCTGTTAGGAGCGGCATGCATCAACTCGAATATTTATATTCAATCACGCGGAGAAACCGCATGTGTTTTCCTCTCCAAAACTTGGTATTCGGCCTTTTCCTATGAGAGTTTAAAGTACTTAACACATATTATACTTACTTGACTTTGATTAAGGTATTTTGAATTATAATATACTTCGCGGAGTATCCCGAACGATGTCGATGTCCGCGATTGATATCTCTGTCGTGAAGTTACTTTTAGTTAAAAAGAATATGCTAAGAACATCAAGTGCTTGGACTGCTTTGAAATAATGTTTGGAAGAAGAGTGATAATTCAAGTATGACATCTAAGTGAATAAGGTAAAGGTAGAACGTGAATACCTCGATATATGGAGCAGATTGAAGTCAGTCATTCTAGATAAGGGCCACGCCATGAGTGTTCTTAACTGATGGCGTGTATTAATGTTGTCATGAAATTGAAGGAAGCGAAAGAGATATGCTATAAGCTCGTAGCTAGTGGAACCTACAGGCCCACACACCTAACAGATGTGACCGATAGGTGTGTGTGTATTTCCATGTCCATTCCAGGATTTTTAAAATACGAAATCGCTAAATGTGTTCTCTTTTTTTTCCTTTCTTTATATATCTCGGCCAAGGCCATAGTCCGAGCTTAGGGGTAGGCTGAAAAACAGCGTTATGATTTCTACATTGTGGGCACATGACACATGCTGAGCCTATCCCTTTTACCATAGATATTTAATTAATTAAACATGTCCTGTAAGATTTCTTTTTTGTGGCAGTAAATGATTTATTCATTTTTATTATTTATTAATTAAATTTATTTTATTCGTCAACAGTGCCCATTGCATGAGCAGCAATATGAAGCCATTATCGACAGCGGATTTCGGCAAGGTAATGAAGCAGGTGTACCCGAGTGTGAGGCCGCGGCGGCTCGGCACGCGCGGGAATTCTAGGTAAACTAAAATTTGTTGACTATGTACCTGCTTCAAGCGATGATAGGCCAGGGATACTGAGTGTTGGCAGGCAATTTGTTATTGTGGTCTCTCTACCCGGATCGAACCCCACATTGGACTTTACTTTTCAAGAAAGGACAAATTGTGATGAAAGCCACAGCATAGTGATTAGTGAAAGGGCACAATTTAGTGCACGCCTCTCTAGGCTACCACACAGGTCAGGCATACTCTAGGGTGATTTCACCTTTCACGGTATCAAGCCACTGGTTAAACTTCAAAATATAAAAAAAAAAACAATTTGTGTGGGTCCTTTTAAATTAATGTTTTGCAAAATCCTCATCTTACCGGCAGAGGAGGGGGTCTAATAGATTTATTAACCCGTCCCCGCCCCGGCCGGGCCTCTAATAGTTTTTTGTATCATCATGTTCATAATTTGTAGAACTCCACAACTCAATCTTTGGTTAAGGACTAAAATACTATAACAAGCAATACTGTAGTTACATTGGCGTCTCGTAAGCGGCTCCAACAATTGTTATGGAATTAAGTATAATAGGTAAGAAATTAAGTATAATAGGTATAACATAACAATTGTTGGAGCGAACTATGGCAGCAATATATATATATATATATATTAGATATTTTTTTGCTTGTCAAGTACATATTATGTACTAGATATAGATATAAGATGTTAAGAGATTTTAAATAATGTATGTATTTATATATATTTGAAGCTTTTCTTTGCAACGCCATCTCGTGAAGACAGATCCAAGCTCGGTCCCCTGATGCTTGGAATACCTTATTTATAGTAAGGTATCACAAAAGCATAGCTTTCGGAAATAGCTCGATTAATTTGGATGAAAGATTGTACATGAATAACGTAGGGGTCGAATACATTACAATATCCTTTATATAATCACCAAATCAAATACGTACCTCCTGTTTGATCCTTATTTTTTTAAAGGCACTCACACTCACGCACTTTGATTTCCTGTGCCGCGGGAGGCATAGACCCACACAATCACTACACATAAGCAACACTTTTGGCTACCTAAATATTGACGAAAACTAGGCTCTAAGAACGAAAATTAAACTGAAATACTCCTTCACGCTCAAACGGCTGCACCGATTTTGATGAAATTTGGTATGGAGATAGCTTAGACCCTAGATCACATAGGCTACTTTTCATCCCGAAAATAATTGTTGTTCCCTTGAGATAAGCAAATAGTTCAAAAACCTCTGTTACTCCTTCACGCTGTAATGATTTCTATTAAATTTGCGGGAAAACCGTAATCCACGAAGCTGTAACCGTGGGGCGTTACTAGTCCTTCAATAAATTGATCATATCGACGCGCTAACAACTATACAATACCTATAAATATGTATTTATCGTGTTTGTATTTTATATTTACAAATATACACATCCACAAAGGATTATGCTAATGTATGGAAACACTTAAGTACAATTATTTGTCAGCTGTAATAAATTTAGCAAAACATGACTCATGAAGTCAGGGACATGATCAAATTAATACAACTTTGTGAAACTTAGAACTTACTACTACTACTTAAAAGATAGCGGCAAGGATGTTGACGTATGACTGAATGCGCAGAATGCATTTTGAGTCTATTTGGCGAGGAGTACGGCAATACGCCACCGCTACATGGTTGATATAGGTACCACCTTTACGTACCAAGCGTTTTGATTCCACTTTTATAATGAGTATAATTTTATATGACCTGCCTAGTATTTTAAGTAATTATTTATTCATCCTAAAATTTTGATGATTATGGAGCCGTCGTAAAACAAAAAAAAAAAAACTTTATGGTGTTGTCATTTTAAAAATTAACTTTCCATTTAGGTGTGCAATTTTGCTCATGGCCATCACTATTCTCATGTTTGAAAAACTCTCACCAAGCACACAACTTTATCTGTCTTGCAACATTACCTGATACTAGTTTCATAGACAGGTTTGAGACTGTTTTGATAATAGACAGGTCCTGCCCATGCTGCCCCCCCCCCCCCCCCCTGTCACATAGAAAATACATATTTTTCATTTTACTATTTGAATAAAATCTGAAGGCGTCTACGCTGCTATCCAAATTTGTACATAACCTTGTTGAAACGAATAGTGTAGGGAGATGGTGAAAAACTTCAAAACCGTATATGTTGCTTGGGCTTTTTAATGTGTGTAGTATGATGTGTAGATGTAGTTGCACCTCCCTGAAAGTAATCCTGGCGGCAGTAACCCTGCCAATAATGAATATGAAATTAATGTTTATTAAAGACCTTTTAAAAACAAAAACAAACAAAAAACAGGCCCTGCTAACATTTTAAAAGGTGCTTAATTTAATCTATGTCCTACTCCAAGGTCACTATCCCCTAATATATCTTTATTGCAAAATTCATTTTGGATCAGGGGGCGTGAAAGCTTAACAAAGTTACTTTCATAATTAAAATATTATATTAGGTTTTTGTTGTATCCCAGAGGAACCATCCATTTTTTTCAAGATTCTCAATTCGACCCGTGTGTTTTTTGTGTTTGTTTGTTACCTCAGAACTTTCGACAGGGTGAATCAATTTTGATGATTCTTTTTTTTATTTGATTCCGAAGAAAATTCACAAATATAGCTAACTAACCCATTGCGACGGGTAGGTTATTTTTCTAAAAATAATAATCGGTAAAGACGCGTCTGAAAGCCAGTCGTTTACTTTTTTGACCTTATACGCGTTGACCTTATATGGTGTAATTCTAATACGCGAAGAAGCTATGCTGATATACATTATCGTTTAAAAAAATATAATGAAAAAATGTGTATTGGTTACTTGACCGCAATTAGCAAATGCGTTTCTTATGAAATTCCCTTTGCAACCATTCTAATCTTAATCTGATTTTCCGGTAGAAGTTATCATTTCACTGGTGTCGGTATCTTATCTTACGTTTTGAACCGTATTGTATCGCAGGGGCTCCGTAAAAATGATTGTATGTTCTAATCATTTGCACTGCACCCTACAGGAAAGGTTATTATCATACCTAACCATGATGAAATTAAGTTGTAATAGGACTGATGTCTTTAGGTGCTTCACAGATTGCATATAACTGACAAAGAGGTTACAGGTATAATAAATCCCTTTTCCTTCAAATATTTGAACTGACATAAATCCCTTTTCTGTTAGAGATGTGACCAAGTAGTAATCACGCCTAGACCCGCGTAAGGCCTATACCCATGAAGTTGCAGTGGAACGATGGCTTTTATACATTGAACTACTATCATGTCTATGTTGGTTTTTTGTTGAACTCAGCTCATACTGCATAGTATAAACTGAGTTAAAAGAAAGGTAGAGTATTATAATGCTTGGATACACTGAGCTGAAATATTCAGTGCATTTGGTACCAATACCAATCAAAATTATTCTTAGCTGTCAAAGCCCGTCTAGTCCTTGTGAGACTGATAAAAATGTTAACTTCTGGATAAGAAAAAAATTCAAGTAATCATATTACAACTTTTGTATAATATTCCTTATCTGCATGCCAGAAATACAGTAACGCGACGTGGCCTCGTTTGCTAATTATAATTATCAGTGATAATCTTAACAGTGAGATTGCTTCTTTCTCAGGAGAAGCCTGGTTAATCCTACAATAATTAAATTTACCGCCTTCGAATTATTGTAAGTAAAGTTTGGCGGAATATTAAGACTGTAACGTTCACCCTTAATTTTTCTTATACTGCTAATTACTCTGATGATCTTCCGTCGTGATCCAAAGCGACGACGTGTCAAATATTCCCATATTTTCATGATTTAGGTTCCTTAAACAGACAGACACGCACTTACAGTAAAGTTTTATTACCTTTATAAGCTCGGGCTTGGCCATTGTCCTACTTGATGTTACGCGGTGACGTGGTAGAAGATGTGGAGCATACAAGCTGTTGTATGTTGTATTCACTCATTCATCAGCATCAAGATCCACCGTTGGACATATGCCTTTAACCTGCCTAATAGCTTTGTAAACGCAAAAGGTATGCAAAGAAGCTTTTTAAACTTCTAACATTTCTTCATAACATAACATTCTACTATATAAAGTTAAGCTCTAAGACTGGGAAGGACCTGCAACCCTGTAACACAGTCAATACTAGTGCAGGGTTCAGGGCTATCCGATAGTAAGAAGTGTATAGACATTCTATGAATCTTTCTTGTGACATGAATAAAATAAAACTCTAATAATGAAAAAAAAAACTTAGTTGAACAGGGCACTAGCTGAATTTATGTTAAAATTATATATTATGTGTACCTATACTATTTATTTCAGCACAGCACATAGATTGAGTCACCAGCTTGAGACTGGGTGAGCATTTAATTAAACCCAATGTCCTCTGCACACCTTTTCCATTAATACAAATGAGATTTCATTGAAGAGAAAAAGAGTTAACCTTGATTGGTTAGTGTAAATTTAGAAAAGTAATTTAGTGATTTTCTTCCATTTCTCTCGCGTGCATCTGTCATTAGCGGGATAATATTCTACGAAAAAAAAGAGTTAACCTTGAATGGTTAGTGTAAATTTAGAAAAGTAATTTAGTGATTTTCTTCCATTTCTCTCGCGTGCATCTGTCATTAGCGGGACAATATTCTACGAAAAAAAAGAGTTAACCTTGAATGGTTAGTGTAAATTTAGAAAAGTAATTTAGTGATTTTCTTCCATTTCTCTCGCGTGCATCTGTCATTAGCGGGATAATATTCTACGAAGGCAATGTAATATGAGGCGAGAGAGTCGAATTTTATCAAGAACACAGTGAACTTGGTGTTATCTGTGACGTACATAATAATACGAGATTTGTCTGCCATGTGCTCGCGTGTATGCATTGATAAGAATATTATTTTAAACTAGCAATAGCGCGCGGCGCGGACCAGGTTAAATTTTATTGTTTAACGATATTCAGTTATAATTAAAGAATTATTTGCTCAAGTCGTTTGATTACGACTTAAACGGTCCGTTAATAACATATTTACCTACAAGCGTAAGTGTATATGATAGCCAAATATTTAAAAGTCGTGGTGGAGGCTTTTCGATATAAGGCCATTTGCCGAAATTACACAATGACCTTCGAATCAACATCCTACATACTGGCAACCTCATGAGCTAAGGTACTTACCATACGCGCAGCCGCAGCTTGTGCTGATCACGTGATATATTGCTTTGAAGTGTCAATGTCAATGTTATGTGTCAATTTTAGACGTTTTTTGTTTTTCTCAGCGTTATCGCATGCAGAATATTACTTTGTCTAGGGCTACAAGCTTATTGGCGACAATAGTAATCTAAGAAATTTTCGGTCATAATAGATCAGTCGCAATAGAGTATAAATGTATAAACCTCTACCATTGGATATTATAGTTACAATATACTTTGTTATTTCATTGAACGTTATGATATAAAGTACTCATTGAACCTTCGCACACGTCAACCAAAGAATCTAAATCCACCCGCACATTAGCGAATCGCCGACTTAAACAATTTCTGCATTATAATGAATCTTGCTATACGCATAATGCATATTGATTTACATAGTATGTATATTGATTATTGTATGCAATAATCTATATACCTATTTCTCACACCTGATTAGATTGTGGCGGCTAATATTAAATTATGATTTGAGACTTTAAGTATACCTAAGTCCTTACATATTTATGAAAATAGCGTTTTGTCAAACTGACCATTTTGATCTGAAATATCTGGTGTTTGGTTAGGAATTCCATATTCAAGTTAATTTCAAATTTAGGTTTGTGTATTTGTGTTTCCAATTTAGTGATTCATTTGTTTTCACGCCATTTGATTTTTTCTGATATCGCTCTGTTCACAATATGGAAAACTTAAAATATCGGGTTATTTACGAATACGAGTTCCATCGTGGCACCAGCGCCGTATAAACGGCTCGAAGGATTATTTATGTGTAAGGGGAGGCTACCGTTAAAGAAAAGACTGTAAGTACGTTTTTTGTTCCAACGTTGTTGTTCTGAAAATGTTGATCTACAGAATAAAACCGTAGACAGCCGTGGAAGAGCATGAAAGTGGATCCATTGTCAACCACTTCAGAGTTAGCCGCAGGCCCCGGTGTGATGGTGTGAGTACCTAGTTAAACAATTTTCATTCACTTGGACAAGTTGGAAAAGTGAAAAAGCTCGATGATTGGGTACCGCATTAATTGAGTGAAAGAGACCAACAAACACGAGTCGAGTGCTGCGTTACATTACTCAACCGTCACAATACCGAGGGGATTTTGAATCGTATCGTTACTTGTGATAAAAAATTGATCCTGTACGAGAATCGGCAATGCACCTCACAATGGTGGAACCCAGGAAAACCGGCCAAATCCTGCCCCAAGCGAAAGTTGAAACTCAGAAAAATGTACTGGTAAGTGTCTGGTCGACCAGGGCTTGTGTCATCCACTAAAGCTTCTTAAAATCTGGCCAGAAGATTACGGAAGATCTATATAGGCAACGTCATCACTTAACATCAGGTGGGACAGTTGTCAAACGCAGACTTATAATATGTAAAAAAAAAGGAAAAAAAATGTCAACAATTAAAAACCATGATGGAAAAGCTAGCCCACTGCTGCTTCAGGACAAAACCCCACACTGCACAACAGACGGTCGCAAAATTAGAGGAGCTGCGATTGGAATGTCTCCGACACACACCGTACTCCCCGGACCTTGCTCCAACAAACCTGTCAAAACCCACTTCAAAGAATTTATTGATTATCGCTCCGAAAATTTTTTCAGCATAGAAATCAATGAACTACCGATAAAATGGCGAAAGCGCATAGATAGCAATAGTACTTACTTTGATACGCGCTTTTGCGCTCTCAAATTGTTCATTTATATTAGTCCAATACCATTCCTCTTGATTAGACCTTAACTAAAAGAAAGATGACTAGTGACGGCATACATGTATGTAGAATCAATAAGCAGTATCAAAGTTTTAATCACTACGCACGAGCAAGAGCTCCGAAGCACAGAGCTCTATCAAATCTTTGCATTTAAGCATTCAACCATTAATGGCTCACTGTACCTATGCGATAATGAGTGGATTTTGGCGTAATACCTGTCCACTTTAAAAAATGTTTGTTACTCTGTCTCTATGTTTGTTTGTTACCTATTATGCGCAAACGACTGATCTGTTCTCACTAGAGCTTAACAATAAACTTAGGATGGGAGGATTGATATAGGCTACTATTTTGTACACTATAAGGATAAAGAGGAAAAATTTGTATTTTTGTATGTTCGTAACGAATAAATTCCAAAACTACTGATTTTAAAATTCTTTCATCATTAGAATGTTACATTATTTCCTGAGTTATATATGCTTTTTAGGCATTACGCATTAGGCAAGTTATTTAATGCTAAAATATATTAGGGATCCTTACTACTAACTTCAATAATAACCCAAGGCAAAAAATAGGTTACAAAAAATTCCGCACGTTTATGCGAAAACTATCGATGATGGAACATATTTTAAAAAAATATGTATTGTTTACTTATATCTACGCAACCGGGCGGGCGTTCAGCAGCTCCATCGGCCAAGCCATATCTTGCCCTGATAGCGGATGTGCGGCGTTCACGAACTCAACTAGAGCATTATTTGCTCCACCCAATATTTGATCATGACCGTTCACGTCAACCTGTCAGAGCAAAATATGCTCGACGAGACCTTAATCTTTCTACCTCTAGAATCGATCAAATCTTGGTCGGCTGTCAAAAGAGGCATATGCAGTAGTAACTATCATGTGATCCTTGAACAATGTAAATGACTTCTTCTCCTTCTTCTGTAACATGCTATGAAGTAGCCGTTCGTGAGACATCGATCAAATATTCGTCGATCAATATTTGGCCGACGAAGCTCCTGAACGCAGCCCGGGAGCGGTAGAAATAAAATCATTTTATCATTGACCTTACTTAATAACCCGCGCAACAGAATTGAAAAATACAAAGTTTTTATTTCCAGTACTAAGCACAAACGGCAAATACATAGGTAATACGAAAATATGACGAGTATATACTCGTACATATCAAAACGATATATAACTCTGACACAGATAAACTGAGGTCATTCTATATCACACTAAGCTTTGCCTGTATCGTGAAGACCCACCCAGCTAGTCACACATTATGAAGAAATGACACGTGTCCATGTCAAATGATATTAAGATTTTAAACCTATAATTACAAGTGTTGAAAGTCTAATCCTGCGTACTTATAATAAATGTTAAAGTTACTAAGATTTCATTTTAATTACGTCTTCAGTAACATCATAGTCCAGTGTGGAAAACCATGTGTAAATACACTCTTTGGCTTCTCATTGTAAACAGCAATATGGACAATATTTTAAAAGTTTAAGTAGTATCTATGTAGTGGTAGCAAAACGATATTTATTTAGAGTATTGCTTAGCACTTACGCGCAATTAGAGTATTCACGATTTTAATTCGACGAAAATCACAGATTCGCACAGGAATCGCAAGTTTTGAAATTGTTCGATCAAACGTATTAAACTGGTGTTTAATAACATAATATAAGATTTTATACGGTCACGATAAAGTCCAAATTACCTATAGTATGACACTTATGAATGACAATACTAAAATTAGATCTATTTATTTGAATGTTGATAATTTCAGGCAAAATAAGTCGTCACGGTATTTGGTCCCGATTAAAACCGTCCTACATTTGAATAAAACTCGTCTAGTATTAGAGATAGCGTTGTAAGGAGTTATAGAAATCACAATTTTAGCGTAAACACATAGAATCAGGGCGTTTTCAACAGTTTTGGAGAATTTCATCTATTTTGAGTGATTACCTGAACTACGGCCAATATTGACAAGATGCCTCGGTAGTTCTCGCGTAATGGAGTTCATCATCTTATTAAAATTTGATGGTAACCTTAGGTAGGATAACAGAAAACCGTAGTCCACGCGGTTCAAACCGCGGGGTGCATCTAGTTTCCCTACAAGTAAGGCTCGTGTCCGTTTATAGTATAAACATGGAGATTTACTGTATTATACAGAAGTAAGGTGGCTAAGTCGTGGATTGACACTGGAACGATTTTTAAATTTAATAGAAGAAATTGATATTTTTCTGGCGGAAAAGCAAAGGGACGTCCCGGAACTTAAAAGTCCTGATTGGTTGTGTGATTTGGCTTTTTTAGTTGACATTACAAATCATTTGAATGTCTTGAACACACGGCTTCAAGGCAAAAATCAACTGATATCCCAGCTCTACGCACATGTATCATCCTTTCAATGCAAGCTGACACTTTTCAGATCGCAATTGAATTCTGGAAATTACAATCATTTTCCGAATTATAAGAAAATGGCTGAAAAATTCAAAAAAACTGCTATTAATTTCAGTTATGTAAAAAAGCTAGATATTTTGATTCAATCTTTTCAAGACAGATTTTCGGAGTTTAAAACAGTGAAACCTCTGTTGGACATATTTAGCAATCCTTTCACGATTTCAGTTGAAAATGCGCCAGAGTTAATGCAGTTAGAAATTATCGACATTCAGAACGACCAAGATTTACGCAACAAATTCAACGAAGGAGACTTGCTGAACTTTTACCGCTGCATTGATAAAAATACGTACAAAGAGTTGCGCATAAACGCTCTGAAATGTGCAAGCTTATTTGGTTCTACCTATATATGTGAACAAACCTTTTCAATCCTAAATAATAATAAAACAAAAAATCGAAACCGCCTTGCAAATGAAAGTTTGGAAGCAGTTTTACGTGTTGCTACAAGTAAATTTGAGCCAAATATAAAAAAGATTGTAAGCACTATGCAGTGCCACGCTTCAAATTAATAAATTCTTTTTCAATTTGAATACATTATTATCAATTTTTCATTGTCTTTAATTACCTATACTTCTGGTGGCCCACCATCAGTTCATAATTTGCCCGAGTGGCCCCTAGTCTTAATAAGTCTGTGCATCCATGGTTTATACAATACTACTCTTACAATCGTTGATATATATTTAAAAATGTGTATAGAGCATACAAACTCACAGCAGTTTCTCTTATTTATCATTATTATAGTTCCGGGTCATTGAAATTTAGAAGCAGTGTAATATTATAATGACTACAGGGGCAGTATGTATCGCGATCTACGCGCAATGTTCGAATTAAATAATGTTATTATCAAACACACAAACGCAATGTAGGTATTTTCATTGCCTGATCTGATTGTATCTGTAAACTTGGCGTTGATAAGGTTTGTAGGTATAATTGCTCCTATAGCCGGATTCTGCTATTTTTAAACTGCTTACCTTGTATTACTGTGTCATTTTATTTTAACTTGTACCGGTCACGAACAAATAATATCCAGAAAATGTTTGTTATCTCAGGTCCATGTCGTTTATAAACAGATGGAGTGTTTTGGTAATATAAACTTACATTCACACTCATCTTGCACACACACTCTCACAACACGCACTAGAACACCCTTTATCGCGGGAGGCATGTACACACACAATCACAATACATAAACATCCAAGAGCAAATATCTATGCTCATTACAGAAATTTCGGGGAGGATGCCAGCCGGGATTGTGGCACTGATCACTGAGCCACGACGTCCGTTGTGATATATCCCAATAACCAGGTTAATTCTTGTATTAGTGACCATGTCACTTTAAAAACGTATATCTATTATAAGTTCAGTATTTTTTTTGAGTATTAGGAAAATGTTGAAAATTGTCTACCTCACCTCTAGATAGCGGGAGTCGGTTTTTATAAATTTAGAAGAAATACTCTATTATAGACAAAGGATTTCCGTGATCCGATTGCTTCCGATTTTATACAATGTGTAACTGCTATTCTAGAAAAAGGATTCCTTTAAACACTTATCTACTTTTGCTTTACAGATATTGCTACGCGGGTCTTAGGAAAAAGATCAAGTTGGAAATACCGCAGTTACCAGACCTGGGTGAATCATCAAAGGTACATAGCGTATGTGCACTTATGAAAAAAAAGGTTCGAAATAGTTTTATGGCAATATGTATAATTTCACCGCTCGCGTTCCGCCCAGGGGGTGGCCTACTCTGAGAAAAAAAATCTTAGAGCAAGATCTTTGTGTCATTCGTATTATTTTATATCTATAATACGTATGTATGCTGCTACCGTAAGGATGTTAGGTAATCCAAAGTAATATAAGGCCGTATCTGAGCGTACATAGATAGGTTGTAGGTACAAAGTACTTATCTAGTTCACGGATCTTTGATCACGACACCATATATTCTAACTTACGTACATTTTAATGCTCTAAACTCAGTTGTGACATTTTTTTAGTACGCTGTATATGTTTTAAATACTTATTATACATGTCTGAGGAGTGTTTAGGGTCCTATATGGACAATGAAAAATGGTAGTAGTCTCGTATTTTGGTATTTAATAATTATTTTATGAAGCTTCCGTGGTAAAATTATGTTTTAAATAACTGGCGAGCATGTGCGTCTCGCTTCGAGAGTCGTTAAAATTACTTATATATTATAATTACATTAAGAAGTTCCTCAGTCTTACTGTGCTAAAAAGGATACAGAACATACAGAAAATTGGTTAAATGGTAATTCTTGTCCATTTTTGGTAATTCCTAACACTCCTGATAGGTTTTTGTTCATATATTTTCAATGCATAGTTCTGATGTTTACTGTTTTGATTTTGACATTGGAGCATTACCACTATACAACTTTCGAAGCGATAGGTAGGGACGGCTCGTGGATCGAATCCGAATTTGAAAACCAAATGCTAAAGTGCTAACATTTCCAACCGCATTGATCTCTAATTAGATGTGGAAAGAGTTTGATAGATAGACAACAGTTTAGCAGTAAAATTTTGGAAATATAAACATTATTATGTTACGATTAATCGTTTCGAGCTTTTTCTTTAATCGCTAATTAAAACAAAATCTTGCTAAGAATGTTATTAATATTGATCGGCAAAGAGTGACAAACGATTTTAAATATAGAACAGAATGTTTTATATGTATAAAATGTTTGTACTTATAGGTGGAATAATTATATAACTGTTGTTTATTTTAGGAACCAGTTGTTTCGACCCGGGATCCAGAAAGAGTAGTATGCGATTGGGCCGAATCGAAATTAGGTATGTGCATCCTCGTATGTCTTCATTATTTTATACCTAGGTATGTGTGATGAGATGAAATACTTTCTATCTTTGATTATTAGGTCAGTTCATATACCTTCCTGATAGTTCAAATAGAACATTTTATCTTTTCAATAATATATGTTATATAAGCGTATGTATAGACGGGTAATCACCTAATTATTCCGATTGCGATGAAACTTTGGGGAGGTAATTTTTAGGGCAGATTTCTTTATGAAAATTAAATATTACTAAATTACGATACTACAGCTACTACTATGACATTTACTCGCGAAAGCTACCAGTTTTCAGCGCGCCTAGACGGTGAGTAGCGTTGCTCCGTTGAATTGTAATGCTGATTATGCTAATTTGTTGGGAGATCTTGTAGCCACTTCTGTGATTAGATTAAACAAATTATGTAATCGGTCCAGTAGTTTCTGAGTTTATTCATTACAAACAATTATGCTTTATCATAGAAAAAAAAACCAGTGTCTTTCATCTCATAATAGTATTGTTAATTTTGTACTGATATCTTATTTAAAATTTTAAAAAAGATGAAGTCATCATCTTCTTTTAAATTATAAAAGATAACACGTGCATTATATACAGTACTTAGTACCTCGTCCTAATAGCAATTGTATGCCAAATACTACTTAATACAAGTGCCATGGAAGCTGTTGGTTTGTGAAAGCATGTACTTTCTTACAGGATTCAAATGTGCGAACATATCGGAGCTTGCGCGACACCTCGCGTCAGGCGGTGCACTATACACGGCGCCCGGGCCGGTTAGCGCTTCGCCCCCGCCACTACCCACTGAACATGGTAAGACAACTATCATCAACCGAGACAACCAATTATGTACTACCAAAGTATCGAACTCGTTGCCCGAGTCGGGTGTTTCCGATCATTATAATAAAATCTTGTCACGAGATAATTGAGACTTTCTAGTCTTGCGTGCTCCATCTTTGGTCTAAGATCCTCAATTATCATCTGGAGAGACAGTGGAGAAACGAAAACATGAAGTGCTTAGTTTTTAAAAAAAATATAACTGTCTGCACGCATGAACTACTTCAATACTTTTACTTTCATTAACAAGTTATTTCTTGACATAAATTGGAACAATCAACTTCATTCACCTGTATATTTTAAGATTTTTCCTGAATATCATAAAAATTATTAAACCGATTTAGAAAAAGAAATTAAATGGAACCACCTCAAATCGTACTTTTTCGTACAAAAATAAAATTCTCAAAATCAAAATAGTTGGCGGAGAAATCGGTGGACATACATAAAAGAACTTTTACGTCGGTTAAAAAATATTTTATAATATTTTTTCCAATTTAGGGCCAAATTTTGTCCAAATCCGTTCTGGCGTGATTGAGTAACAAACATCCATCCAAACTTTCACATTTATAATATTAGTGGGATTATAAATTATTTTCTTAATTTATTATTCACACCTTAAAATCTTTCCTTGATTTTTTTAAATATGTACTTTGATTATTTTTGTCCTAAAAGCTACAACATTATGTCACCCTACTCAAAAAGGAAACGTGGCCTTTGATGTACACATTCTGCTCAGCTCGCTTTTACGTCAGGTATCGGGATTACTAAGTTCTGTTTTTTTATATTAAGTCCATGGGTATGACAGATAATACTTTCGATTGATGAGCACTGATTGTTTTACTATCATGTTTACTTTTTGGTCATAGTCTTACATGTAGTTCGTGACCCAAATAAATTAAAAATATGCTTTGCTTTTGCTTTGTTTGCTTTTTTATTATGCATTCTATGATATTCCAGGACACGTGGAAGAAGCAGCCAGTAGGCAGCTGATAAAGCACTTGAAGAGGAAAATGCAGGTGAGTGCATATTGAACATTCTGAGGGTTCCTTGGTAAAGGATGATTTCCATAATTTTTATTGTGTCCCTTTTTGCATTTAGTGCTAATAAATACAATTGTAAAATATAAAAATTAAATAAAGTTCAATGGTGTATCACCAAAAAAGATCCGAAAACTATGTTTAATTTCTAACAGTCTGAAAATGTTTGTATGCTATCTATATGATATTAAAGTAGAATATAGCTACATCAGACCTTCATGCAGGGTCACGGAACACCGGGACGGCCGAAAAAGAACAAAGCGCAGGAGCAGGCCGATGAATCTCCGCCATCGACGTCGTACGTGCCACCGCCGATGAAGCACGAAGCCGAACTGGCGGCGGAACTGCCCGCACCCGGGCCTGCCCCCGGCCCCGGCCCCTGTCCAGGCCCAGCTCCGTACTACCAAGGGTATGCATACGAACCTCGCGCTCCATATCCGCATTACACGGCGCCGCGAGCGCACCCAGCCCCCCACCCGCCCCACCCGGTCCCCGTGCACGAGTATCGCCACGACCCGTACGCGTTCGAGTCTCCATACGCGCCGCGCGATCTCACGCTGCCCTCAGAGACTCACAATCTACCGATCAACCTGAGCAGCGACGCTTCGCTCGACTTGTCGAAGGAACGCGGCGATCGACAGCGCCGCCGCCCCCCGGAGCCTCCCCCGCGCCTCTCTCTGCCCGGCAAGAAACTCATCCTCGAGACGTACCAGAGTGAGACACGCGCTGGGTCCCCCCGTGCGCCCCCGCATCCGCACCCGCCTCCTGCACCGGAGGAATTCCCGCGCGCCGAGTATCTACCAAAGAAGATGCGCGCCGCTGAAATCATGGGCGGTAAGTTCGCGGCAACGAGACACGCCGCAGCCGCCGCCGCCGCCGCTGCCGCTGCAGCCGCCGCATCCGCCCCTGTACCTTCTCCCATCTCCGTGTCCGCTGATCCCTCCGTTCGTCCCGAGGTTGCTTTTTTAGAGGATCCAAAAAACTTAACGAGCCGGTCCAAAAGCACCGCCGCGGCGCTGGCCCGGGAGGAACAGGAGGCGGCGAGTCCCACGCGCTCGACGATGACGAGTGAGGGGGCGCAACAGACGCGGGGGACGGGGGGCGGTGGCGGGCGTGCGCGCCTCCCCTCCCCACGCCGGCCCCCCGCCCCTGAGCGGCCCCTCACGCCTGACTCGTGCTGCGGTTTGGACGGGATCAACATCAAAACGGGCATGATCTGCGAGGAAAAGCACTCGGAGATCCTCAACAGAGAGCGCGTCATCAGCATCTGCAACATCGACAAGCACGATCTCGACGACTACCTCAACGAGGGCAACAGCCAGGAACACGAGGAGGAGCTGCTGCAGTATTTCCACCACCGCTCAGCGGCCCCCGCGCCTTCCGCCGCCCCCGCTGCGTCTGCGACACAAACGAGCTCCGGTAACAAAGCGGCTTTTTTAGAAACAATCCAGGACCCACAGGACGATCATAGCCAGGGGAAGAACGAAAAGATATCGCAGTTGCGAGAGTTACTGGCCAAAAACTTGAAGAATCAAAATGGGTCTGGTCCTCAAACCGCGCAGTCGAACCAGGGGCAACCCACGCCCCGAGAAAAGGCCTTAGATACCGCCGAGCCGGCGAGTTCCGACGCTGCTTTTAAACCCCTGCCGAGTGCAAACTCGTGTGATACTAACGGGACTGCTTTACCGGAACGATCAGAAATGGGGGGTAAGCGATGTAGCAACGGTGTGCCAGATCATAACGGCACTTCTCTGTCGTATGCTAGTAATGGCAATACGAATCAGACTATTTCGAACGTTGCTCCGACACACATGTACAACGGTCACCAAAACGAGCCTCAGAGTCCGACGACTCGAACTCAACAGTATGACTTTGTTCCGATCTCAGAAGGTTGCCATTCTCCTGGGAATTTCAACTCAAAGTCTCCACTGGGCTTTCACACCAGAGGGCATAGTCCTTCGAAACTGAACAAACAGATAATAATGGGTGGCTCTTTGCAGACCTCGCCTAACTCCCATAGCACAGCCGCCAGTCCATTCGTCAGTCCTAGAAATACACCGGTGCCACGTTCTCGGTTATGCTCCCGGCCTATACCGAAGCTTAACGGAAGAAAAAAACGGAACCTTCTATCGCTGGGCGTTACTGATCCTTGCTCCAAGCCCTTTGCTGTCCCGAACGAACAGAAGTTCATCGCGAAGTCTCACGCGTGTGGTCCGGGCAAATATTACCAACCGATGTCCGCCCCGCCTTCCCCTAATATACTAACTTCTCAATATAAGGGACATATGTATCCTTGCGTTGCGGGAATGTCCAACGGTGCCAACAGCTTACATTTTTTGCCAAATGCGTCATTTAGAGATCATATCAACGGCGATCAACCTCATTCCGCGGATCCGTTTTCAAGTGAGGTGAGTCAGTTTTTTCAAGAATCGGTCCATAGTTACCGGTCTGGGCACGACACGTTCAGATCCCAGTCGGTCCCCCTAAAACAGGCGTCTATGAACAATATAAGCATGTTGAGTTATAACAACACTCCTGTGGGATCGGTGCCTCCTACGCCCATTCCTAACGAATTCTGTGATTTCGGGAATCTCGCGGACACATGTGACATATCAAAAGCTGGTCTGAATCCAGAAACGCTGGACAAAATTTATAACGCTATTGACAGTAGCAACGATGTACTTAACACGAGCGCGACACAGAACCTATTGAATTCCAACGACACGATGACCAACGGGTGCGATCCTTTGCCAGATCAGCAGATCCTCTCTGACGAACAGTTGACATCTCTGATCCCGAGCGGCGATGAATTGCTCGATCGAAGCAGTCAGTTCAACCCATCGTTTGCAAGCGATGCGCCATCTGATAACGTTGAAGACTTCCTCAAAAGAGCGAACAGTATGGAGTTTGATTTTTCTGGTTTTGTAAACGATAAGAACAAATTTTACACGTCACGCTCAGTGCCGGGCACACCTCTCCCTTTCAAACGTGCCGCGCCTAATTTACAAATCGACTCACGACGCTCTCGAGAATTGTTCGCCTCGGAAAATTATTCTAACGTGTCTAACGGTATTTCGTCCAAATCGGTCCCTTCGACGCCCCAGTTCGCAGAAGACAGAAGCGTATTTAGCTACACTAATGGAGATTTCCTCATAAACGGTAACTCTGTAAGTGGTAATACGCAAATACACGAAGCGGTTGTGGAAAACGATCGAGGATTGGCGTCACCGCTACACGACAATTTAGAAGAGATATTAGTAGACCCCCTGACGCCGGCGCTACTGGCTGACCTCGAAAAAATGGACAGTGCACCGTATGGCGATCTCTAGTCAGCCATTATCGTAAATCATCACTTGTACATAATGTAATATAATGTTATTTGATTTTTTTTGTACAGACAACAAAAATATTGGATATCTTCACAGAGTACAATATTCATTAGCGTGCCTTCAATGAAGGCAAACTCTAAGTCGTGCATAGGATGTTACACTCCCAAAAACCGAGTCAATATACCCCGTGCACCTTAAGAAATATTGTGATAAAATTGACTTCATTTACTATTGTGGAAATCGAGGCCGAGTTTTCTCTATGATTTAATCTTGTTTATAACTTAGCACGCGAAATCTTGCTTATTTTAACAATTTTATAGGTTCTTGTTGTGTGTTATATCTCCATAGTACCTACGTTTAGTGATCACTAAAGAAAATTAGTATAGTTGAAGATAGTGGGTACAAAGTTTTGTTACTTTTGATAATATAGAAGCTAGATGTATCTTTACAGGAAGCGTAGTGCGCCTAGATTGAAAATATACCAATATTCACATATGCCTTCACCATGAAATATAGCCTATAAACATATATTTCTAATTTTTAACTTTATAAATGATGACATTTTTTATTAGGAAATCATGCTTAGTATGTAAAATTAATGTAGGCCTATACATATTTTTGTATGTGGTACTTTGGACCATTGATATTACGATAGAGTACTTGTACGTTCTATGATCTGTTTATATTATCTTTTAACTCTTCGGATTGAAAGTACACTATTAAATTTATAACTAATTATCGAACCATGTACCATTTAAACTTTGTATAGGACTACTTCATAACGATTATCGTATTCGATACTTAACATTTTTTTCCAAACGCAATCTTCACACTTTATGTACATATGGTTACTGTGCTTTTAATGTTTGTTGTCAACGCGATTGCTGTAACGCAACGTAAATTTTGCGACTTTATTGTATCTGCGGTGGTTGTAAAGCTCTTTCTAATAGGCTAACATGTGCTTACGAGAATACATTTAATTTCTTCTACCTATGTCTATTTCATAGATAGACAATAATAACACTAAGTTTGAGAAGTTTACATACATAAAGCGAGTACTCCGTCCTCTCATTTTAGTAATCGGCACGTTTTATCTCAACGTTACCAAACAAAGTCTGTCACGGCGCTCATGTTAGCCTGGCTGGTCTCGTATTGATTACACTCAAAGCAAATCAAATCTATCCGCTTGTTACTTCATATATCAAAACTCATTACCTGTACAGACAATGCTCACTAGAGCGAGAGAGATTGCTACATGCGCTCGCACTCTAATACGCTGTAGAAAGGGATGGAGTAACGGCTAAATACGATTCTGAGCGAAAAGGAAAGAGATAATTTGTTGATATATACACCTGCCAGCAGATATATGTATATGAACTTTATTTAAAGATTTTTAAACGTATAACATCGAATATTTTAAAGAAACAACCACAGTACATAAATAAATCATAGTCCTCATGTATATTGTACAAGTGCATCTACAATCATATAGCTGAAGTAGCAAAATGTACGTAGTCTTAGTATTACCTAAACCTGACCAGACCAATGCGGCGTGCCAAGCGCGCTTAGTAAATTAGAAATTGGTTTTAGTAAGAAAAACGGTATAATAGATAGTTTATGAAAAATGAATTTATTGTAAGTTAGCACAAAGATTTAATATATTTTACTATCACATAGGAATTTTACTTGATATACTAAATTTACATTAATCGCATTAAATGCGAAATAAAAATTTTAACATGCCGGGAAAGCTGTTATAAGCTTAAATGCTTATATGATATCAATTTATTCGTTGAGATGAATATACCGGTCTTTATGAGACAATAAAACAGTCATGTGGAAATTATACGCTGCTCTCATTTATATTCTATAGTCAGGGAAAGCGTTGTTCATACCCTGTGGCATACACAATAAATGGGTGATATAAATCACGTTGCGTCAGTTTGTGCGTCGGGCAACACCACGGACCGCCGTTATACATAGTGAGGGGTATACTATGGAATGCGGCGCTCTGTTGTGCTGTTAGGAGCGCACAGCGGACTGCTGTTATACATATACTCCCTTATTAATAAACGTTGCATAACCTCTGAATAGTTATTCAGTGTTTTGTCTTTATCGCTTATATGACATTTTGACGTTGAAAGAACGAAACAAAACACGGAATTACTATTCGCAGCTTAATCAATGTCATCAAGGTCCGCTGTGCTCTGAGGTGGTCATTTATTCTGTAATATCAATTACTACACCCCCGCCACGAGTATGCTGACATCGACTTATTGCCATACGCCGCATGTACGACAGCACTGGGAAATAATTTTCAATTGTCCGTAAAATTACAGTCTGTAAAATAGTACTGATTTGTTTATGGACGTGAAATTCTAAAGCCGGAACAAAACAGCTAACAGTCAACATCAAAATGTTTGTCCAGTAGGGCCCACCCTTACGAGAGAGCATATTTCCTGCCGAAACAATCAGGATTAAGAATGTAAGCAAATTGAGGCCATTACTGTATGTTTTTTTATGGTAAAAGATTCAATTACACTATTTCATTTGATATACATGACATCAATCTATTAATGGTTAAATAGGAATATAATTTAATTTATAGATTCATATGCGTTACTCTGCTCAAATAAATATCAAAATGATAGATACCGAATACAATACAATATTTAAAGATCATTTCGCATAAAAACATTTCTTTCTGATATTGAAGGAAGAATTAAAATGTTTGCCACAATACTAGTAGGGTATCTTGTTTAATCGTGAAAAATAGCATTCACTTAATAGTGGTAATTCTGTTAATCACTCAAAGTAAATAAAATTGTATAAAAATCCAAAAGCTGTGTAAATTTTTTTTTTCATTGCATCTTAGTTCTGTTTACGCTAAAATTTAAATGTGTATAATTCAAGTGTATACAGACTGACTGGTAAAAGACTGTACATATTAAAGGACACGATAGTTAACGATCATATGTAACCAATAAAATTAAAATAAAAAGAGAATAGTAGTTTATAGAACTGTATCATAATGAGGGTTCTTAAACACTAGTGTAAGTTAAAAAAAAACGAGCCGTAGGCGAGTTTTACATATAGCATCACACGAGTGTTTTAAGACCAAATTATGTGCAGTTTCATATACTACTTTATCTATATCTCATAAAATAGATGATGAAATTTACGTAAAATGACAGCATATGGTACCATTTATTTTTAAACGTTTAGCGCCAAAATCCATTTGCAGGTCGCGCATGCGTGTTGCGCCGCATCCACAGATTATGTAGAAAAACTGCATTGCAACCTCCTTGGTCCAGCTGATGTTGTATCTTAATGGTAAAACAAAAAGTTGCATTATGATACAGTTGTCCATAGAAGAGCTTTATCATAATGTAACTTTTTATATTTATTTCGATACATTGTCTGTAAAGACTGTCATTCAAGTTCTGTTTTTGATTTTTTAATCTTTATATTTCAGTATGAGATTACATAAACATTTTTATTGACAAATTAGGTAACATTTTTTAACCTTTTCTTACATATTCGGTATCAGATTTCAGATTCGAGTACTGAACACCCTCCTTCAGAGACTTTAGTTTTTTTCATTAACAATCCTAGGCGTTCAAGTCCCACTAGCAGCCTAATTTTCTCCTTCAAATAATTTGAACCCTCCTTCGGTATGTACAGCCTTTTACCAGTCAACATGTATAACAATACTATATCTAATACATATTTGAACAATCATATTCCATTGTGGGTAAAATATTCTGGATAAAAACTTTAGGACGGTTATTCATAAATGATACATAAATTTGGACTTTATTGTGACTGTATAACACCTTTGTTACTTTTTACAATTTTAGTTAGTTTAAATGAGCAACATAATTACAACCAACAGCTTTGAGTTCCTCACAAACAATATTATGAATGAGCATTATTCACTTAGTGTTTGTTTCCTGAACCTGTGCCTCAAGAATAGATATACAAATGAAGTAGTACGTAAAACTATCATTACTATAAAAGCTTTCGTAGATTGATATAACGCTAGTACAAATAAATCACTGATACGACAGGGATATACCTAGGTATATGTAAGTGAAACCGAAGACTGTTATAAAGTTTGTAGTTATTGAACACAAAGAATTACAGTATCCGATAAGAAAATGGAATAATACACGTGGCATAATGAAAAGATAAACAACTTCATTATAAGAAAGTTATTGAAATATGAAATTCAACTATTAAAAGACGGATATTTTGTAGACCTAATCTGATGAGAAAGCCATGGTTGAACTAACATGAAATGCTTTATTTCTTAATTACAATTGCATTAGAATCGAACTTTGAATTATTTTTATCGCGTATTTTATTTTGATCCCGACGCGACGTTTCAAACACTTCAGTGATCGTTCTCTCGACTAGATGACAGTCAGACAGCGGCCTTACCTAGTAATTTTATCCTTATGAAATGTCACTTGTTCACCATTCTCATTGGTGGTTCGTGTTTGAACCACGAACGAGAACCGACATGAACCGTGCGTTCGAGGTGGGCTAGGAAACAGTTAAAAACGCCTAAAACGCTCTCGTTCCGCGTTCGTGTTGGCACAGGTGGCGTTTTGAACTGTTTTCGTTCACCGTTCGAGATGCATGAAAGTATTAAAAACGCCACTGTAAACTGCAATTTTTGACCCACCTCCGAGGCTGGGTCTTTTGTGAGTGTTTATTGACAGCTACAGCTGATTTGAGTAAACAAACTTGAAATTTTGCGCCAGTGTAATCTTTTCTTTTTATTTCCATTGCGAAAATCTAATTCTCTCTATGATTCAAGCTAATATTAAAGGTATTGAAACATTTTTAAGTCATGAATACCTATTCAAATGAATCGTAGTACTTGACAACTCTCGTCTAAATGATGTGTATGCGTCGTTCGAGTTGGGAAAGATCGTTTTTGCCACAAATGTCACATTCCCAAATCGAACGCTTCGTCAGTTCTCCACTGCTAAAAACGCCACTTGTCCATCTCGAAAACGCCTGAAGTGTCATTTCATAATGGGTAAAGACAGCCGGTACGACTGCGGGTTGGACAGACAGTCTGCCTGAGACCACGATCACAGACTAGTGTTTGAAACATGGGGAAAAAACCAGATTGAATATATTCAAGTTTAGTAAAATGAACTCATTAACATGTAATATAAAAGTGCTTTCTCGATGTAACTACAAAAAAGAGCATATTTACGTTTCTGTTCAGTTTCTTCCAGATCTGTGCTTTCTTATTTCTTCCACGTGTCATGTTTCTTACCGCGTACTAATGTCGCCGTACATTAAAATATCGCATCTGATGGGATTGGTTCACACAACTTCTACGGGACGCATTGCCAAACTAGAAAATTCCGGAATCGCAAGCTTATGTTTACTTCAAGTGTACAATCGTATTTAGTAAGCATTACCTATGTAACGTTCGGTCTAATCATTTTCAACTGAAGTATCGACCCTTTAAATTTCTCCCCTTAAAAGTTAATCTATTTTATTTGTCTTAAGATTTTATGTGAAGACTATGATCTATCTCTACTCATGCGGTTTTTATTGTTAGATTTGACTTATTATCTTCCATTACATGACAATAACGTTGCACGTGATGGCGTTACAATAAGTTTGATGTATCATTGATTTCCTTAAAGCACTTATGTCCAACGGAATTTTCTTATTCGGCTTTTCTGCGTATACGCTGTGTACACGTTGTATTTTATTGTCCGGCGATAGATTCTTGTCGCGATCACTTATCTCGAGGAGTAGCTAAGTATAGGTAATGACAACGAATAACCTCAGTGATCAGATCAGTGTTGTATTCCATTTTGGTACACTTACCAAAATCGTCTAGTACCTAATTAGTTATAAGTCATAGTTAAGGCACTACACATTATATGTAAGCCTGTTGGCATGTACATAAGTATTTCATTCCTCACCTAATTGTCATTTTCTATAATTACAATAAATAATTTTTTGTCGTTACCTTTGTTCTATTGTAATATTCATTGTACAATTCGTAACAAATAAGAACATTGATAGTTTAACTGGTAATTTCTGTCCCATGGTGTTGTGATCGTTATAATTATGGTATGTCGATGAATGTCTTGATGTTTTTATGTATGTTACAAGTATATTGTATAAATAACTGTTTACCTATATGTCCTGGTTTGTCAAAGGTATGTGCGTCACCTATTTTGTTTCATGAAGATTTTTCTACAAATATATGGTTTTGTGTAAGAATCAAACAAGCACGCGGTACTATGGCGTGTTATGGATACCGCTTCTAATTTTACACGTTGGCCGTCGTGTTGAATTAAATATGAATGTACATACGTCGTACGTACCAATGGTACTTTTAATTTATTTGTTCATACATATCTTGTTTCGTGCATACGGTGTGTTCGAAAGATTTTTATTGTTTTGAAAAAACAAATTGTTATTTGTTATGAAATATAATTAAATATATAATTTTACATAGTAATTGACATGTTGCAGAAATGAAATTAACATCTACGATTATTTGTCTCTATGACACATGTATGTTGGGTGCATTCGTTTGTTTGGACTGATTTTAGAAGCTATCATACATTCATTACAGCATACCTACGTGTGTTGTCTTATTGGTATTGCTTTACTATTGAGCTTTAAAATTAAAACAAATATACAAAAAAACAAATCAAAATCGAGTTGCCTGTTCATTGCAAAAGGCGTACACATAGCAAAGTAATTTGCCTACATTTAATATGCCCTACGTACACATTTTATTTTAAATATTTCCCAAAATTGGTGCTTGCAAGAGCTAAAATAATTTGGAATTATTATATAAAAATAGAGATATTATCAATTGAATAAAAATATTTTTGGTTATGATCATGCTTTAATCAAATATAAAAATCGCTATATATTTTATTGTTTGGTTAATTCTTTTTATTTGAATGCCTTCTATTCAATTTCATCAGTTGTGGTAATTAATCCCACTAATATTATAAAAGTGAAAGTTTGAATGGATGGGTGTTTGTTACTCAATCACGGCAGAATGGCCTAACGGATTTGGATGAAATTTGGCATGGAGATTGTTATAACCCCGAATTAACACATAGCCCTATTTTCATCATTACCGATTTTCATCACCACACCACGCGTATAAAACCGCGGGATGCAGGAATAGCTTTGAAAAATAAGAAAACTATAATTATATGATCAATATTTCTATGTACCACTGTCCTTACTTGTATTAAAAAAGAGTACGATAACGTAATGAAATAATATTCAAAATAATTTGTAACTTCTACATAACTCGGACATAGGTTAAGTAATAATAACATGACACCATGTTTATTTTAACAACATTTAATTTGTTATTATTGACAATTGTTTTTATTATTAAACTATCTTTAAAAATGTATGTTTGTAATGCCTAAGTTTTAGAATGTATAACATATGTTTAAGAAAAAAAATATCCATGTTGTTGATTAGTCTTTTATGGATGTTGATTTACACCATTTGCTATACAGTGATAATAAATGGTATCATAGTATTTTCAATTAATTTTACTTTACAGAACCTCACACACTCGCTTAGGTGATCTAATATTCTAGATAGGTATATAGGTACGTATTTTTATGTACCTATGCTAGATTAGGTTTTAAGCTGAATTAAAAATCTGCTAGATAGATACCCACTTGATTGAAGACCATATTATTATCCTACAGATATTATGAATGCGAAAGTTTGTGTGCATGTTTGTTACTTCTTCATGCTTAAACGGCTACACCGATTTTGATGAAATATGGTATGAAGATAGCTTATACCCTGGATTAACACAGGCTTATTTTAATCATCACCACGCGAGTAAAACCGCGGGGCGCAGCTAGTATACACATATGGTTAAAAAATTTTAGTAACGACAGAAATTATGAATACGTTTGGCCTTTGCCAATAGATAAGAAACCTTCCTGCGCCTGTCCTTGCGGAACTCTACTCTGCATGAGCACTGTAGATTGTTATAAAATGTCGGCACATTTACAAAAGCAAAATTAAATTTGTCGTTCTCCACTTAAATCGAATATTGTTCGAATTATATTTTTATAAGGCGACTTATCTGTGCTCATACTATGTCATTCAAGTAACATCTAAGTATTCCCTAAACACCGATTTCGATTACTTTGACTTTGCTCAGAAAATGGGTAGCCTATTAAGAAAATCCAATGATAAACTTAATTATTAAAAATATAAGCTAAGTGAGAGAAAAATGCCACTATGCCACAGATATCTATAAATTTTCTTTTTGGGAAGTCTCATAGCCATTAAACTTATACAGGACTATAAAGCTTCAAGCTTGTATTGCCGACCCATACCAGTCTTTAGGTAGGTACTCCATACACGAACACTTGTGCTTCATACATTGATTGAGCAACTTCTGCAGTGTGAAGTACTTACTGTCTCATTTTGGCCTATTTCGCTTTTGAATTACAGTAGAACCTCTATAAGTCGAACATCAAGGGAGACGCCAAAAAATTCGAGTTATAGAGTTTTCAACTTATGGAGGATTTCGACTTAGGCGGATTTTGATTCGACATAAAGAGTTTGAGGTTTATTCTTATAAATTTTGAGTTAGAGAGGTAAAATAAATAAAAATTCATCTTGCAGAGGTGACAAACATATTTTTATTTACATATTATAAATCAACATTATTTCAAATCATTTTAAAATAAAAAAATCAGCAAGACTCAAAGTTTTTAGTTTACGTTTCACAGCACTCATGTTAACTGTTGTACTAATTGATGTGTATTGCAGTAGAACCAAACTACTTCTGACGGTATTTAAGTCGAAAACAAATGACTGGCTTAGCTAAATTTCAAAGGGAATCAAAATTGAACACCTGACACAAAGCAAGCAAACACGTGTTTCCATGAGTCATAAATTTATTATTGTATACTATCCTAAAATGTTTTCTAAGAAACAATAGTGTACTCACATTGTCGGCAAGTTCTTAAAGTCGGTAACTTATTTTATTCGAACAATAGAGATAATAAATTCCAAATGATCAAGTTGTAAAGGTTGTAAAATAAAACGTTCCTATGTTCGAGATACAGAGGTCAAATTTAATTTTTCGAGTTATAGAGTGAAAATATGTACCAAAATGGCTTGGAGGGACTCAGTGATTATTTCGATTAACAGAGGGTCAAGATTTCAATGGAGGTTTTGGTGTTTTAAGGGAAGGGAACAAAACATTTTTTCGAGATTTGGAGGTTTTTGACTTATCGAGGTTCGACTTAACGAGGTTCTACTGTACTAGAAAATTGAGAAACGTCCCGATGAAAATAGTATTGCACGCACGTACATGGTAGCTATGCACGTTGTCCGACAAACTTTTTTCTTTTTTAACTTCACAGATTACGCCGTACGCTCATTGCAGATTTTGATGCCTGTTAACTTGCCTTTGATGAAACACCATAATTGTTTCTATTATCCAACTATATTCTGTAAGCTATGTACATACAGTCTGACTCTCAACTTTTACCTATTTGATAACCTCGGGCGATTTTCTATTCTGTCCAGAGTCTGTAGACATAGTAACATTCTGCAAGCGTTAACGCGAGCGAAAACCGTGGAATGTTCGTTCTCGTTGCGAAGCGAGCAATAAAATAGGGTGAGGAAACGAGATAGATATACCAGAACAGGATGTGACGAAAGACATCTTCGCCAATGAATGTCGCAACGCGCTCGATTTGCGGCACTCATTTCCGCCCGAGGAAGGTATACCGTTAATCAATAGGTTTCATACTCATTGGATATATCACATTAACAACGAGAACGAACATTCATCGGCGAGAGAATGAGAATCGCTATGAAGCGATGCATTTTGTCTCGGCCCACAGGAGTTTATTACTACATAATTATAGAAACTCGACTAACATCAACGTTGCTGCGAACAAGTACATGTAAAAACCAGTTATATCTAAAATGTATGGGGGTGCTGTGAACTATTATCAGTCGGGTCCGGTTTTGCTGCAATCTTGACATAGAACCAGAATACATAGAGGTGTGAAAAACAATCGAAAATTGGTCGAAATCTTTTTTAATGCAACAGAATAAAATAATTATATGTACAAATATAATATAATACTTTATTTTCTATTTACTTAAGAAAGTTTTGGATACTGTGCTCCTTGTCCTCAAAGCCAAACTATTTCAGTGATTTACCATAATTGTCAATAAACCAATCGGGAAGGATAGGGTCATCTTCATGGCTATAATTTTCGTTAACCATCACTGGCATTCTTGGGCTCCATTCAAACATAATACTTATCAACGGCAATGTTTGCAAATTATTCACAGCTTGCTGTCCATGTGTGTTCCTTATTTTTCTTGCTAGACATCTTTTTACATATGTGAAGAAGTTATCCAGAAAATTGAAACAAACATTTGGGTTCCAAAATTTCTGAAATGACAAAGGTTACTTACTGTAGCCGAAGGATTACTATCGCAGTCGTATCGCAGCGTGAAATAATTGAACTCAGGACCTACTGTCATTTATCTAGTACAACTGTGACACAGAAAATGTATTATAAATACCTAATAATTACTCATATGTATTTTATTACTAAAAATGTATAACTTTTTTAGCGACATTAGCGTAGATTAGCAGTCATCATTTTTATTTTGATATAAAATATTTTGTCTAAAGTGCTGATCATACTCCCCTTTACTTATAAACGTTGAATAAGCTGCGAATAGTAATTCAGTGTTTTGTTCCGTTATATCAACGTCAAACTGTCATGTAAGCGATAAAGACAAAACACTGAATACCTATTCAGAGGTTATTCAACGTTCATAAGTAAGGGGGACTATGTTCAAATATTTTATATGTAGGCTTAATCCCAACGGAGGGCGTTGTTGTCTGTGACACAGTGTTTCACTACTGCAGGAAGCAACAGTCCAATTAGATACAGAAGTCAATATGCAAACTATCTATGATTAGCAATATCTGTTAAAATAAGTAACAAAAATAAAAAGATTATTTATTTAGTTTTCACGGACGGTACGAGCGTTATTAAATTCTTTATAGTATTGGGACATGATGACTGTGAATCATGATATTCCTGATGATCAATGGAACGATTACACTTAGACTATGCACTGACTACCTAATTGATTAACAATTAGTAGTATTAGTTATATAGTAATTGAATTCAGTATAGGCTATCGTTTAGTTAGTACAACTATGCCACAGATAATTGATAGTTTTTAATGGGTAAGGTGCATTAAACTTTAATTTATACAAAGAATCGCCTTCGTAAAATAAAATATGATAATAATTTGGGTATATAGAATAACTTTGACAAATTAAGTAGAGTATTGTTTGTTGTGTTGTTTTACTTGTTTGCCACCTATTACATAGGAAAATATTAAGCCTCCATGCGCCATTCAAATGTTATGGGCTATCAAACTATAAAAAGAAGCATGGAAGCTAAGGTTGAACAAGATTGCATGAAGGGCGCCATGCGACCGCTTCCTACCCACGGGAACCGTGAAACCCGTGAAACCACGGGGCGCTGCTTATATCGTAAGTAACAGTCGTTTATTTCAAAATGTATTTTCAATATTGAAACTATTTGTATTGACTGCCGTCTATTCTATCTTCCGTTACTGTCCATCCAAAGGTTGTCTTGTAGAGATCGCTACAACGGACCGCTCATTACAGCGGCATAAGTTTACTACAAGTTTTATTTACTGTTTAATAAATTGTACTAATTTATAAATAAAACAAAAATGGAACAGACTAACATACTAAAAAATGTGAAATAACTTGTTGAAGTCGGTACCATGATAGTTC
This sequence comes from Apeira syringaria, assembly GCA_934044485.1. Lineage (NCBI taxonomy): Eukaryota > Metazoa > Arthropoda > Insecta > Lepidoptera > Geometridae > Apeira > Apeira syringaria. The sequence goes on from OW203658.1 coordinate 16,377,688, forward strand.
AAAGTAACTTTTATCAAAATATTGTGCGCACCGACTTCAACAAGTTATTTCAAACTTTTGAGAGTTGAAATCAGTTGCACTTTTTGGTAAAAACTTTTTTGTCAACCTTTTCAACGACCTTTGCTACTCACAGGATCAATTGTCATTGTGCATGTTCACCGATTACTTCACCCTCAATAAGGAAGTCATCCAAGTAGAGGTAACACTTTTGAGTTATTGGAGTGTAGCTCGAAAACCGCTTCACGGATTTTGATGAAATAGAATTAAATTGGACCACACGGGAAGCACCAGTTCTCAAATAAAAAAAGAATCATTAAAATGGGTCGAAACCCAGTCGAAAGTTCTGATGTAAGAAACATTTTGAAGTCGGTTAAAATTGTAATTGCAATCCTCATACATACCTGTGACATTTTGGCTAAGTCTTTAACAGGAAAAAGCTTCAGCTGTTCAACAATCCCATCATCGTTTCGTAATCCACCAAGTATTGTGTCTATGCCAACAAGAAAAGATTGGCACCACCACTTCTTAGCTTTAAATCTTCTGAAAATAAAAGTAACTTGTGCCAAATTTACGCAATGTAAGAGGTACATTTAAATTTTGGAATGAATTAAATTTGCTACACGTATAAGACAAACAAACGAATTGACACACAGGATACCTGTGTCGCGAGAGGCATGGACAGTAGACACACAACCACAATACACAGATATATACTAAACATCCAAGACCCAAGAAAAAACATCTATGGTCATCACAGAAATGTTTACTCCAGCCGGGATTCCGGAATCTGGGGTCACGGTTCTCGTCCGTGTCTACTCTATCACTTACTAACGACGACAGTAAACATAAAACTTTTCAGTTGTCCATATGTATAATGTAACTTTTTATATTTATTTCGATATATTGTCTATAAAGACTGTAATTGAAGTTCTGTTTTTGATTTTTTCAATCTTTATATTTCAGCATGAGATCAGATAAATACTTTAATTGCTAAGTTTTACTCTTTTACTTAACTATGATTTGAATGGTAGAATATTTTTAGTTATTCTAAAACTGTTTACTTTACCTGAAACTTTTCTCTTGATTAGGATGCTCAATGTGTCTATTAGTTTTCAACTCAATAAACTCTTTATCAGACAAATAATCAATTATTGCATCTACTCCTTGCTCTTTGTCAGGCAGTTGGAGCACTGGCTGCTTGTCACACCTGATCCCATCCATTTCAGCTCCATATACAACAGTGTGACGGCTTAAGTTAGTTGTAAATACCAATGAGAATTCTTCATTTTCATCAACAGGCAAGTCTGGATTGGGTTCGGTATCTGGTCTGTCTACAAAAACAAATAAAAACATTACTGTATATGATAGTGGATAAAGTATGAAATTGCCATTGTATAGTAATTATCTTTATCTATATATATAAAAATGAAACCCGTTTCCCGTTGTCACGACATAACATGAAAACGGCTTGACCGATTTAGATAAAATTTGGTATAAAGATACATGGGACTTTGGAGAAGGACATAGGCTACTTTTTGTCCTGGAAGAAGTATGGTTCCCGTGGGATAACTGAGTCAGCGGGAAAAACGTAGTGCACGCGGGTGAAACCGCGGGGCGCAGCTAGTATATTATAATTATATAGTAATAGATATTTTGAATTGACGTAAAACCTTTGTGGTATGAGATCTTTGAATGAAACTTTTTGCACACGATACCTATATACTTTCAATTGTTTTTTTTATTGCACTACAAGGCTATCATACCAGACCCTATTGAAGGACTTTGAAATATTCAAAGAAATAGCTAATGCTTCTACATACCATGTGTTAATGGCCTCACTCCACATGTAAGTTTTATTTGCAAGATCTCTCATGTACCATTATTCAGGTCATCAAGAAAGTCATTAAACTTCAGCTAAGCTACAAGCTTCAGGTCAGGTTCGATGCTTTTACTGACCATGGATCTGATAAGTCTGAAAATTAGTTCAAAGATCAGCTTATATGGTTTTTGCATGACTGTTAAATTAAAGAGACATATCAAAACAGAACCAGTGTGGGTTTAAAGAGGAAATACAGTACTACTGCTGGAATACCATCATGTTTTCAGTTTAATATTTGTCTACAGTATGTAGTGATTTGCCAACTTTTATCTTATATATTTATATATTAGTTGATACCAACATCCCATACAATAACAACACAAAGCCATGCTCCGCTATGTAAAGGAGCTGGGATGGTTGGGGTAGTTGGCAGGGGAAATGCACACTACACCCCAAGCGGGACGTCAGTGCAGGTCTGATCCTTATCATTCCTAAGGCATTGTACTTAGATTTATTATAAAATATTATTATGTACCTACATAGGTCATTAATCCTTTCGGAGGGCGCTGGTGTCTGTAATACAGTATAAAACTACCACAGACATCAACGGTCTATATGTATATACTATCCTTGTGTGCATACCTAGTTTAAGACTACTTATATGTACATGTAAACCTTTACTAAAAGTAAATAAAGTTTTTATTATTATTATTTATTACTTATCGCCCACAGTCTGAATAAGAATAAGAAATCCAACATAATCATCACTCAATCAGTACAATAGGCCTTGATTTGAGCTGCTGTGCACATAGCATCTAACCATAGAGCTTCCGCAAAATGAGATGTCAGTTAAGTGGTATGCCAATAAAAACTAAATGCTTTTGAACTGATACTTAGGAAAAATATAAGTATTTAATTCAAAAGAATTTTCTTTCTTAAGGTATAAATATGTTAGTTACTGAATCTACGCTACAACAAACATAAAACCACCTCTCTTAAACCTACATAATTAAACAATATCTCCTTAAATAGGAAACTCACCCGAGAGCATGTATTGTTCAAACTTATAGCCCCACGAAGTAAACAGCTTCTCTTGTACGCTCATATTCCTCTTTCTATGTATTTTTTGTTCAGTGTCACGGGCACAAAGGTAAATATTACCTTTGAATAAAATAGCTACTATTTTCCATGGCTCTCGGTTTTCGTAAGGAGTACATGCAACGCATGTCATCAAACCACGATAGCAGAAAAACTTCGCTCTATCTAAGCTAGTCTCGAGAGGATAATTCAGCCTGGCTGTGTTTTCCAGCAAGAACTTTAGCAGCTCCGTTAATTTTACATCTAGGTCTTCAGCTTTATGAGTAGCTTTCTCGTAATGAAGATTTAGATCAAATCGCACTCGATCTTCATAAATTTGTCGAGCAAACTTTAGATTCTCAAGACCAATGAATCCAATTACTTTCGGGCGTTCAAAACGGGGAAATGAACCTGTGTATATGTTGATTTCGACGTGTAGTTTTGGTTGTAAGCTCATGATCATGAGTTCATTACAGATATAACAGCTAGTTAGTTTTTAATTATATTGTAGTTTTCTAGGAAGCAGCAATTTTTTTTTCGTTTGCTTTGTCTTCGTCAGGGTGGGTAATCTGCCATCCAAATGCTATGCTATTTCTCTTTCTAATCAGTGGTCTTCGTAAACCTTTCTTTTCAACCCATAGAAGTAATACCTATGTACTACGTACAACCGGAAAGCGCACTGTGCTGAAAAAACGAGCCGAAAGAGATAGTAACCACGGAGTCAGTTTGTCCCACTCTATTAGATGTTCACAGTATGACCATAATTTGAGCAACTAATGAGACATCTGTGGAGTCGTTAACAATATGACATACATAATATTCTAAACACCTATTTTTATTTACTTTTATTTTATAAGAATAGGGTTGAACGAAACTAAGATTAAGGTAAATTTAAGAAAACATTTCGGTATATATTACATTTTTTAATCACAAATTACTAAATAAAATAGTTTTATGTAACTTTTGGTACAGGCCAACACTGTTGCTAAATAAAGCCATGGATTTCGTTTTTGTTTAATGAAATACTCGCAAATCCATATATGAAATCGCTATTAATTTTACAAGATGAATTCCATGAGAATCTTATTCGGATAACAATGATTGTAATGGATGTGATAATCTTATTTAGTATGTAACCTCGTTACGAAGTGTTGAACGGTTAAGAGTATTATTTTATTTTTAGAAATATTTTTCGTAGAATTTGACTGGGACGATACAACGAACATTTTTTCACAATACTTCACTACCTCAAATGAAAATTTCGAGACGTATTTTGATCCTCCACGATCTATGAATGTAGTGAAACTAGAAAAATTACTTATATTTAAGCAATAGTCGTGATCGTCAGTTTGTTTTTCAGTTACTAAGATCTCTTTACAATATTTACAAGAATTATTTATTTATAGATAAAAATCTAAAAAGAAAATAAAAAGTAAAAAACCAAAAAATACATTTGTTTAAAACAATTTGACTGTTTTTTTTAACTGTTTATATACTATACTATTATATACTATAAGTATAAGTTGTTCAATTATTATTATATGTGAGATATCTTTCTTTGTTTCAGACAACCCAAATTCAAAATTACCTCCTTCATTAAGATTTATTTTCCTATTTGACGTGACACTGGCAATAATGTTCTTTAACTTTTGCCATTAATTAAAATTAACTAACTAACTAGATTGTGATAGGTGCCTACTTTGAATTGACATTAAACGTTCATGGTTCTAGATTTCCGAATAAAACTTCATTCACATCCTAGACAGAGAATCAACATGATGTCTAAGAGGTATTCTTTTAAAAAAAGTTTTCATTCAACTTATAGGAAAGATGGGTTCTTTGAAAATTCGAGTCATTTTGGTACACTAATTCCGACGTGGAACTAACGCGGCAGAAACGGCTCGCCATATCAACTGCGGAGTGGACAAGAGGACAGAAAAAGAGGGAAAGGAAGACGAGACTGCCAATCACAGAAACAAAAATGTTTAAATATTGACTCGTTTGCAACAAATCAATAAAATAAAATATAAACGGTAATGGGTCTGGGTGGTTTAAAATTCAGACTATTTACTATATTCGAATTATTCACGCTACAAGTCGGTTCAAAATACGACAATCTCCGCACATGATTGTGGTGTGACGTCATTTGTAGCATTGTTGTAGCGTGATGTTCAAGAGAACGAGGTAGTGCAGCGTGTGTGCTAACATCAAATTCAATTGACATATAACATTTCATGGTGGTGTATCAAAACAAAGTTTTCAACTTTTAATGTTCAGGGAATAGATAGTTACGCAGTGTTTTGCTAAGTTTCACTTCGCAATTTAAACATAAATCACGATTTCAAACTTCATCAGAATACTTTGCAAGTATTTACAATCAGCTGATTTCTCTGACATTAGCACACAAAAGCGTACAATTTGCGGGTTATTTTTGGTAGCGTTTTTATAACGTTCTGTCGGTGAATACAATTTTAAACCGGGTGTATTCGCTGTGAGCACTGTATTCGAATACTCCAAAAAAGAAACCACACTTATCGATGCTTACGCATGAGACAGAAAACTATGAGCCAATAACAGACCGCTAAGTTTCATTTGGACAGTTATTTATTTTTTAATTTGTGGCAATTGATTTACGTTAGGTACGTACGATATGCCTAAATAATCGATAGCCAAAAATAAAAAATCAACTGTGATATGTAGGTAATATTAAGGTTATTATTAATATATATTAAGTTATCACGGTCCTTTTAGAATAAAATACTTTGCTTTATTTTTCACTATAAAAGCCTTCCATTTTCTATGATTTTTCAGCATGTAACACTTTACACTTTCTAAGAACTTATTGTTTGTTTCACTATTTCACGTTTTTGAAGTCGGAGTTTAACATCACTTGATTTTCGATTGCTAACACAATAAGGAATACAGCTAGAACCACACATGTTTAAGTTATTCAGAATGCATTATGGATTTAAATGTGATAGGATACGTATAAGCACGCAACTAACTCTACGTGTAGGTTAGCTTTAAGGATGTAACGGAGGTGGTTTTATTGGATCCGGAATCAGAATTCGAGTCGGAGTCGGAGGTGAACGATATGTAAGAGGAGAGGTGTTGAGGACTTGCTTAATATATGATAAAGTAGTACAACTATTATTGAGTCAGCTTCTTTAATTTAAATTGAAAAATAATAAACCAACCTGATATATGCGTTAAAAATAAAAACATTCCTAATTATGTTAATAAAAAATGTAATCAAATCAAATCAAATGAATTGACTTTTAAAAATACCAAATTATACATAGTTAATAAAAACAAAAGCTTTGCAGCTTTGTCCCCATCTATTATATTATTTAAGGGATATAGGCCAGCACCAATAAAAAGTTGATAGAAAGAGGAAATTTTGTATAATATTAAAGAACATAATTTCTACAAAAATCCGGGCGATACCATGTTTCCAACTATTGTGGTTATGTCACTTTGACTACTTTGTACATTTTATAAGTTAAGAGTTTTATGGTTTATTATATTAACAGCATGCTAGGTGAAACTCACGTTCAAATTATTTGAAGGCAGCCGAATTTTTTCCTTCATATAATTTGAACGTAAGTTCCACCTCGCATGTGGTTCCACACCACTATTGGCTACGTCGATACCTCCGATTTAAACCTTCGATATAAAAACAACTAAGCCGAAGTTGGAACCGGAGGTGTAATATCAATAGAAAGTTCCGACACATGGGAGTCAGAGTCGAAGCTCCGTAGCATCCCTAGTTAGCTTTACTCGATCAACAACCAAGTTGCCATGACGACAACCGTCACCTTGTATGACATGTAATCCCACGTGATCTATCAAAATCAAAGTGGTGATTTGGCGATGGTCAGAAATAAGGGCGACTTTTTTTGCTCATTCGATTCAAGGACGTGATCGTATAATACCGGGAGACATGTACGGCCAATAATTCGTGTACACCCATAGACTAAGATAGAATTCCCAGCTTGCAAGTAGATGCTTCCTTTGCCTTGTGCCAGTAGCTACAGATTTCCAAATATTTAGATATTCAGTTCGCGTTTGTGATGATTTGAAAACTAAATCTGCCAACCCCGATTCTACCTGGTACTTGTCTACCCTACCCCTAGAGTGTAAAAGCCGGAGGCGCGGAGGGAGAGCAGCCCTCGCCCGCCGTAATGACCAAAGAGCCGAAGCTGCGGAGACGAACATTGATGTCTGTGCTTTTTTACGCAAGGGCGGAGGGGCTGCACTTCCCGCAGCGCCGTAGCAGTCACAAAATATAAACTCAATGCCTGTAACCTCATTTTTTTTTTCTAAATTGAGGTTATTGTGATTTGGAAACATGTCATATTCCTTTGGAAGAACATGTCTATAGTCTGTGTCCTACGATTAGTTGATTGCACTGGATCGTGTAAACGAGGCTCTGTCTATGGGTGTACACGGATTATTGGCCGTACATTGGACTCATAATACGAAGTATCTCTAAATAGTCTGTGGATCGTGATAGATAATTAGCCATTAGTTTGTGTGGTTTGTATAAGTCGCCGATTGTTTTGGTAAATTTTGTTAGCGATTTTTTACGAATAAACCAACTTTTACTGAGTTATGAAGAGAATTAAACGACACAAAGTTAAAAAAGAAAACCCAGAGTGTTCTACGTCTCAGGCACGAGAACAAGAAGAACATGATCTAGCATATTATATACATGACAGAGTGGAACTGATGCATCAAGTGTTCTCGATTTTAAAATATAAAGAATTGAAAGCAATGGCTCCAGAATGTGTGAGAAATCTAGCAATTGGAGATTTGCAAGAACTATGTACCGAAGAGGTATGATTTTATGAAATGATAATTTGATGTTTTTTATACCTAGTTACTTGATTTTTTAAGACACCTAAATCAATAATGGAACTAAAAGTTCTGTAATATAAATCGTATTATGATATTTTTTCAGCTATTAGGGATTAGCTCCAAACGTCTCCTTGCAATTTTAGATGGAGCAGAACCACCTTCAGACACAGAATCTTCCAGTCTATCTCCACCCCCTGACATGGAGACTATTTCATTGGATAGCATCTCAAGTGATGAAGAGTTGCTTGCTTCAAGTGGTACTAAGAAGAAAAAGGTTAAAATAATATATTGCTTCTATACATTTTTAGTTAGGAGTCATGAGACACACACTCAAACAGCACCACTTAAGTATTAAGTAGTGCTGTTTATACATTATCATCTTAGTCATAGAATGTGACTTAGATGATTGAATATCTTGCAGCACCTTCTGAGGATTGGCAAATCCCCCCAATATGGGGGAGGCATATGTCCAGCTGTGGACTCCCCATGGCTAAGAGAGAGAAAGAGAGATTCATAGAATATCCACTGCTGTCTGCTGGACATAGGTCTTCTCCATTGATTTCCAAAGGACCAGTCGGAAGAGTCCCACATCCAGACTTTTCTTTCAATCTTAGGTTGTCGGTCCATCTTGTCGGTGGTGATCCTATGCTGTGCTTGCCAGTCAGTGGCTTAGAGAAACTATAAAGCAGACCTCCTAAGCAATGTATTCTAGCACCATCTATCTTGTCCTGATGTCATAGAGTCTTTAGTTCAGTAACTCTGAACTGCACGCATATTCTCATTTATTTGTTTACTGTTGTTTTGCATCATTGTGTGTGAAAGTTACCTTTCACTTGTAAGTATTTACATTTTATTTCATTTATATCTAGAAAGTTTAATAAGGTAAAGGATTTACTTATCTAATACAAGAAATACTTATGGTAGTAGTATGCAGTTGTTAGTGCTGGTTTGTCAGTTTATTTAAATTAGTTTTTGTGTTATATAATTTATTTTAAGTATAACTTGTTGCAGATTCGTAATTCTAACACCAGCTGCCTATTAACTATCTCTGTTACAATCAAATGCTTGATTGCAACAGCTTTGCATCTCTTGATGAATTTTCATTCATCTCTTCTAGTAAATTATTTAAAGTTGTATGTTTGTAGAGAAAAGACTGTTAGCAATGACACATAGAGTGATCCAATGTTGACCACATCATCTCTTAACCACTTAACATAGTGGTCAAAATTCCAGGCTATTATTATATTATAGTATGTTTGATTACATGAGTAAACCAGTATTGTTTTTTTTTATACTGTATAGATCTAGCGTTTGACCACTATCTCACTTGATGTTCAGTGACGATGTGGTTGAAGATGTTATCACGCTAGACCTAGAATGCTCACTGGCTCTCAAGGCGTGCTGCCTGAACACACTCATTGTTTGGTGACAGTTTTTCAAACTTGAGGGTGATAGCTAGCCAGGCGTGTATTCAAAAGTACCCTACCACTGCTGGGAATTTAACTGTGATAATGGTGTTACCTTCACCGGAAGTTCAAGCTGTTGTTGTTTGTTAAATTATAATGTTTTGAATATATTTATTTTCAACAATCACACAACATAGACAAATTAGAATCTTCCATCAATCCTTTCTAATTACAGTGCAATTGTGATAGAACAGAGCCTGAGAAAATTTTAGGTCATATATGTCTTATGATTCATGACAAGAAAACTTGTTTGTTAACTTTCATAGACATTAATGTACTCACCAGCTAACACTGTTATAGACATGAAACGAATTATTGTCTTGTGATTAACATGTATAACTGGTCCATACATTGTTATAGTGTGTGATTTTAAATGGCAATTATATGTTATGTGAAGGTTATTCTTATATGTTACAAAAAAATAATCATAAGTGAATTATATTTTTTATTGATCTTCTGAAATGAGTAATAGTTTGTCACAAAGAGGTTCATGACATTAAGTATTGGTACATATACTTTGCATTTATTGGGGCAATACTAAGATGCTTCAAATTTTGTTAAATTAAGCTTGTTAATTTAAGGTTATACTGTAGGTATTACTTGAAAGATTCATGTTTTTTGAATAATATATTTTAGAACAGGCTGATTATCCTTGTTTCAGTTCATATAATTGAAACATGAGTTATACATGTATCTATTATGATAATGATTGAAGTCAGTTACAATCAACGTAAACCGGCTTATGTAATTGCAGATTCATACAGAATCAATGTATTGATTGCTGCAATCAAATATACTATAGATACACAGTCTCTATGAAAAATCAAACCTTAAAAGTGTCAACTCACCATTATTTAATTATCTATACAGGTACATACCGCTCCCACTAATATAAAAGTAGTACAAAGCGAATATTGTTTCATTTTAAAAGTGAACCTTAATACTAGCAATGGAAATGTAAACATTTGTAAGAATTTTTTACACTATAACTTTTTTGATTCTCCCTTCGCCATCGTAACACGATTGATGCCGTTTTCGAGCAGGAGATCGGGTATCTACCCTATTTTATATCGGTGATCGATTGATATAATATACGTCAAAACGGGATTCAGTGCTTCATTGTAACAAGCTATGGATATGTAACCGCCAAAACCATCACTTTTTAAGATTTCAATTGAAATTTATCCTTTTCAGAGATAATGTATTAGCGCCGCTGGTGTTATTATATAATTTGCACCAATCTATAACAAAATGAACTTGGTACATTTTCAACTGCTGATATTATTAATTTTCAGCACAAACATCGTCGTCGTAACTCCAAGTCCAAATCGAAAAAGAGAGATAAATCAAAAGAGCCAGAGCCGCTACCAGATGAAAATACCGAATTGTCAAGGGCTTCACGTGCAGGACTCACTGTACTTGAACTGTTAGAACTTCAGGCTCGGGCACGTGCAATAAGAGCTCAATTGCAACAAGAACAAGTGAACAGTAAGAACAATTTGTTTGTAGTACATTAATTTTTGACCAGAATCTTGATATCATTTTTTGTTGGTATTGGAATATAGGATATATAGATTACAATAAACAGACAGCCTTAATTAAGCTGCTAAGAAACTAATCAAATACATCATTTTGACGATTATCCATTTTTTTAATGGGCCTGTATTAAAATGAAATACTAATCACAATATTACATTTAATACAATAACATTTCAGCAATCCACTAGCTGTCGCATGTCTATAGGTAGCTCAAATGCTCTAACCTGCTATCAGGCAGCATGCCCAGTATGCTAGCAGCTTGTTGAATTGCAATGTTTATTCATTGAACCAAATACATGCCAGTTGATCATGTGTTACATTGATCAAACACTATGGTATGTTTTGGAAAATCTTAGGTTGGCATATTTTCGCCGTTTCAAGTGCTCCGCTGAATTCGGCGCCAGTCGTAACATTTGTCGCCCGAAGATGTGAGACCGCTAAAGTTTTCAAGCATTTACTCCCACTCCAAAGGCAAGTAATTTCCAGGGAACAAGTGTATACCGTCAGGTATCTTACCATCTCCACGCATGAGAATTCAGCCAAAAACTGACAATATAACAGTCAATATTTTATAATTTTAACATATTAAATCATCTGCAGAACGCCCATCTGAGACAACAGTAGCCGAATCAAACCATCATTCATCAGACAATGACGAAGTAGAAATCAAGGAAGAGCCCCCTGATGTTGTAGAAATCAGCAGTGAAGATGAAAAACCTGATGTTGACCAACTAAAAATAAGTATTGGTAAGGAAATTACATTAAAATTAATCATTCGTAAACTTTCCTTTAAATTATTTGAAGGAAAAAATTCGGCTACTTGTAGGACTTGAACCAACGACTACAGAATACCGTCCTGTCGATTTCGCCCTTCCTTTAACATCTGAGGGATTCACTACTACTTCTCTACTTCACTACACTCTGAGGGATACATACTTTTCCTTTAAATTATTTGAATGTTAGTTCCGCCTAGCGTGTTGTTAATGCAATCCCATTTATACTATTACTATAAAAGCGGAAGTATGTGTGTATGTTTGTTACTTCTTCACACTCAAACGCCTACACCTATTTCGATTAAATTTGTCCCGGAATAACAAATAGGCTACTTTTCATCATCATCATCGATCAATGCAGGTTAAACCACAGGGCGCAGGTAGTACACCATAAAACATTCCAAAACTCTCCTACGAAAATGCGAAATTTTTATTCTGTTTACGAATCTGATAGAAGCTTTATGCGTAGAGTAGCAAGCCTATCGGTTTTCTATCGGGTGCATTTCGGAGAATGTGCACTGGAATTACATAATCTGATTCCACCATCCCCTTTCTATCATCGGTCGACTCGACGTACGGCAATTCGCCATCGCTATATGGTAGATATACCACCTATACGCACGAAGCGTTATGCTTCCACTTTCTTAATGCGTACTGCCAAGGAATGGAACTCGTTGCCCGAGTCTGTGTTTCCCGATATGTACAATCCTGGAGTCTTCAAGTCGCGAGTGAATAGGTACCTTCTAGGTTTGCGTGCTAAATCCTAGACAACGTCATCACTTAACATCAGGTGATACAGTTGTCAAACGCAAACTTATAATATGTAAAAAAAAAAAAAAATTGCATAAAGCTTCTATCAGATTCTGAAAATTAGAATAATCTACATATTTATGTTACATATTGTATTGGGAGCTGTTTAAAAATATACACAGTTGCACTTTAATTTTATAGGATAGTCTTTTGATTATCTTGGATTTCAGCATACGTAGAATAAGAACTTTCGTATTTTATAAATTTTAATTTATTACAAAATTTAACACTATATTTTAATGATTGCAGCTGAGAAACCCCCTTCTCCAAAAGCACTAGAAATTGAAGTAGTGAACACAGAAACTGACGAAAACTCGCAAATAGTCACAAAACGCATTAACAATCTTATTATTACTGTGCCACAAACTAAACCCACAAGAAAAATAAAGCTGAATCGCAGTAAACTTACTGTTTCTGTAGCAAATGATTCTGGTTCCTTACTTATTGATTCACCTTGTGCAAGTATTACAGGAAATACTGTGGCTGCAAATAATGTTGATAATTCTATGAACACGATAGAACAAATATCTGAAAATAAAGCTAAGAAAAAGAAAAAAGATAAAAAAAAGAAAACTTTAGAAAGGGATGGTAGTGATCACGATGAAATAACGCTGCAATTGTCTGACTCTGAAAAGATGGATTTGTTTGAAAATTTAGATGAATCTAGAAAAAACTATGAGAGAGTTTCATCTAGCTCAGAAGATACAGAAAGCAGAAACTCTGATGACGAAACGTCTTCTAAAGATAATGCAGAAATACCGCACTCATATGTAGATACATGTGAAAAACTTGTGGACAAAAAAAATGATTCAGTCAGAAGTGACCCTGAAGTTCTAGATAAAAATAACTTCAATGAATTTAAAGATAGTGCTAATGAAGAAAATAATGTTAAAGTTAATATTATATTGTCCTTAGACAGTAAAGTATTAGATGACGATAAGGAAAAACATGAAATTGAAAGAAAAGATCTTGAAAAACGAAATATAACTGAAGATCATAATAAAATAAATGTTGCGAATGAATCTATGGACTCATGCACTGTAAAAAATGTTAATGTAAATGAAAGCCAAAATAAAAACAGTGCTGCTGCGAATGAATCTACGATCTCATATTCAGTTCAAAATACTAATGTAACTGACGGTCAGTATAAAGATATTGTTTCTAATGAAAACTTGCCTCTTATTACAAGTACACAAGAAATTAGGCCCGGTAATAGAGATTGTGAAATTGACATTTTCAACAATAAAGACTCATCTTCCAAGAACAGAAATAAAAATAAAGTTATAGAAATGCCTTTAATTCGAGATATACCAATTTTAAATGACGGTACAGTTACGAACATTGAAAATAAAATATTATTTCTAGAAAGCTCTGAAACACATGAGACGTTAAGCAACAGCTCTGAGAAAGATAAGGACTTAATCAAAAGTTTTAAAAATACTGAAGAGTTAGCCAAAGGCTCTGAAAATGATACCCTAATGGAAAACTTCGATAAAGATACATATTTAACCAAAAGCTCTGAAAAAGATTTAAAGTCAAACAATGACCCTGAAATAGTTCAAGAAATAAATAAATCCTCTGAAAACGATTTATCTGAAGGTGAACTCTCTGATCGTCAGAGTTCCGAAGTGGAAGCGGTTGATGTGCCACCCGTAGTAGTTTGCATTTCTGATGAAGAAAACCCTTCAAAGGATAAAAACGACAAGAAGAAAAAAAAGAAGGATAAGAAATCCAAAAAGGATAAAAAAAACAAAAAATCTAAATCGAATTTTTGTGAAGGCGCAGACCAAAACTTTTTTAGAGATAAAAACGAAGTTATAAATGCAGAAATTGATACCATATTACCCAATAAAGATACTAGTAAAGAGAAACGTTATTTAGACAGTGATGTATATGAAATTTTGGAACTCTCGGATGACTCTTCTTGTTATGAAGTAGAGGGAACTGTCCTGTCTAAAGAGCCAACTGCTAACGAAATACAAGCTTTATCGGCTAAAATAGATGAAATTGAAAGGGAAGAGGTAATCACCGAAGAACAGATTCGTGAACATGAACAAATGATGAAAGAAAAAGAATTCGAGAAGCAGGCAAATGAAAATATGGAAAATATATCATGGAGAGACAGATATTTAGGCAGTAATAAAGTTAAGAGGGTATTAACCACTGCTAACATTATCAATGCACTTAGGAAGAAAAATAAGGAATTGAAAAAAAAAATAGAACACTCCAAAAAGATGGAAGATAAGGAGATACCTATTAAAGAGAAAGTTCCTAATGAAAATTATATTCAGCTTGAAGAAGGTTCTATGGAACAGTATAGTACTCTTCAAGGCTCTAATAAATATGTTGATCCTGTCACAGAACCTGTTGAGGACAGCCTGGATGCCACTGATAAAGCAGATTATTGCAATGTAGAGCCAAAGGAAGAAAATATTACGAAAGAAATGAAGAAAGATGCTAAACAGCTATTAAAAATGTATAAAAGATTACTGAATCATAACGATATGAACAAACAAACAGACCCTAACAAGAAAAAAAAGAAAAAACAAAAGAAACGGGATAAGCAAACCAGTGTATATAATAATGATGCAGTAGTGAAAATACCTGAGAAAATATAAAATAAAGTATGTTTTAACTATAACAATATCTATTTATGCTTGAAATAAATTAAGTTTTCCAACATAATATTATTGTTGTTAGTATACCGTATATAGAGATATTTTTTATATATGTGACAACATTTACACAAGGTCTTCAGGTCCCAAATTAGGTAGAGTCTGTACTATGGTAACCTGATGACTGATATACTTATATATATATATATATACACCCAGACACAGGTCAAACAGACATGTTCATACACACAAATGTTTGACCTGTCCGGTAATCGAACCCGGGCCTAGCGGTTCAGAAGGCAGAGTGCTATCAACTGCGCCAACCGGGCAGCATTTCTTATGCTACACAATAATCTTGCAAATGGCAATAAAATTTATATTATATGGCGTTAGAAAACACTTATAAACTATACAGGGTATGCGATCAACCATATTGTTTCGATAGCACAGATACGAATCAAACAGGATAATGATAATAAAGAAAATGCATTGGTGGGTATCACAGCAGAAAACAAGTATACTTCGTAGAAGCAGCAATTTGCATTAGGTACTGAGTTAAAACTTAACATCATAGCAAGTTATTGAAGAAATGGACCTAAAAAATTGTTTCAGTGTGACTTACAAATTGCAGTAGCACAATATGTAATTTCAACCGCAACTATAATATCGTCGAGGTGTGCGTAGCACTTTTCAGTTATTCGAGTGTAACTCAAAAACAGCTTGTCCGATTTTGATAAAATTGAAATGGGACGGAAGTATACTCTATCAAACAAAAAAAGAATCATCAAAATCGGTTCATAAACGATGAAGTTATCCGCGAATACTCAAAAAAAATATGCGGTCGAATTGAATAACCTATAAAATCCTTTTTTGAAGTTAGATAAAAACACGATTAAAGCGCCCAGCATCAAACACAAATACACCACCATCAAATGGCGAATGTCAATTGGTCAACCTAGAGAATGGAATACTACCGTGATTGGTCAATTGAATTTGCGGCTCTACCTCGTTTTCTTGTTGTTGTTCTTGTGTTAACACCGTATTCACGCTATAAGAATGCTACAAATGACGTCACGCCACAAACATGTACGGACATTGTCACATCTCAGTATATAGTTACTTATCTATGTTGTCACATTTTGAACCGACTTGTAGCGTGAATAATTCAAATATAGTGAATAATCTGAATTTTGATGGTGGTGTATCAAAACAAAGTTTTCAACTTTTATTGTTCAAGGAATAGGTTACGCAGTGTTTTGCTTAGTTGCACTTAGCGATTTAAACATAAATCACGATTTCAAACTTCATCAAAATACTTATACTTAGCAAAAATTTACAAACAGCTGATTTCTCTGACATTAGCACACAAAAGCGTACAATTTGCGGTTTATTTTTGGTAGCGTGTTTATAACGTTATGTCGGTGAATACAATTTTAAAGCGGGCGTATTCACTGTAAGCACTGTATTCAAATAATCCGAAAAATAAACCACACTAGATACCGTATCTTTACAGTTTGTGTTATTGTGCCTTCTTTTGTGCTTCTTTTCTCTGGATCCCGCTGTTGTGGCTTCCGCATAATGAATTTTACTCCAGAATTATCTGCTTTTCAAGGCGCACTTTTGTCTGCAGATAACGTCCATCAGTTCTCACAGCTTACTGCAAGAGGCGGTAAGTACAAGAAAAAAATAGTCAATTAAGTAAATATTTCGTCAGTACCAGTTTGTTCAATATTTCAGAAGTAGTACAGTTGAAACTTTGTCTAGAAAGTAGAAATATTTATTGAACTACTGTGTGATATTAAAATAAAGATAATATTTTTATTTACAATTTAAAATAGTTTCAACAGCCTGCCCAGTTTGAGCATTCATGGACTGTAAATAGACATGTCCAGACTTAATATTTTTGTCAAGACTTGGTGTGCCTATATAATTATTTCTCCGGATTTTCGGCCTTAGATGGTATACATATAAAAGTTAAACACTGGCTGTACTTGAAGTTTAAACCTGATAAAAGATATTGATTTACAAAGTACATTCGATAGAATGAATAATTGGATAATAATAGGAAGATTTACTCTATACAATTTCAAACTGAATCAGTCCTGCTCAATCTTATTTTAATAGTTTATCATATATTTTAGTACTTAAAACACATATATCTTCACACTTATCTGTTTTTTGATGTCATTACTGAATATTTTGCAAGCAATCCCCACATTTATTAAACTTCCACTGCCCATGTCTACATGTAATTACATGTTGATGGTGCTGGCACGTTAAAGAGCCCTTATTGTGTAAAAAAAAATACAAATCACATAATTCTAGTCACCCAAATTTATACTAATCATACAATTTTCCAGTTTTATATTTTATGTTTCAGGAAATGAAGACAAAATTGATTTTGTAATTGATTGCCTAAAAGCATTTCTTGAACAAAGCCAGTATATAAGTGATGGTAAAATATCAAGTTCACGTGGTGCAGAATTAAGGAAGTTTGCCTTGTACTTAGTCTTGAATGCAGATCTGCCCGAGCTAATGCAGCTGTTGGAACTAGAAGAGATAAGCACACTTATATGGACAACACCAACAATACCTAAATGTCTTCTGAGTGAGCTAATGTGGAACCTGCACATGGAGACATTCATCTTTGAAATCATATCCTATGGGAATCCTCAGCTTGCTATTGAAGTCGCTAGTATATTCCTGGAAAACTTTAAATATTTTGATCCTCTTGATTGTCTAGAACAGTTACAAATATTATCATCTGCATGCTACATACTTTTATGCAGGCTGCATTCATTTAACTTTGAACCAAATGAACTTTTGCTAAAATCCAAAGCAGGATTGAACAATTTTCAGAAATGTCTTAAGTACTACACTACACCACCGAATAATTACAAATTGAATAATCTCAGAAAAGCCCAGCTATATAAATACCAAGGTAAAAGCCTGTATTCTCTTCTTCAACTAACAGATAACTGCTTGACACAGTACACAAGCAAATTGGACATGAATCCAACAGGATTTGCTTTGTATAAGCTCACATATCTAGAAGATAGTCAAAAGAAAGAGGTTCCAACATTCAATATATATGAAAGTTCTGATGAAACTTTATTAGAATGTCTGAACAATGCCAATTCAGCCATATTGGATACTTGCAAAGTGCTTGTTATGGATGTCAGTGTTGATGTGTTTTGTTGTTGGAGTGAATTTGAAGAAAACGAAAAAACAATGCAACAAACTGTTGGAGAATTATGCTATAAAGTGCGTAATAGGCTATTGAATGTAACAACACTTGCTGACCACCCACTGGTCAATATGCTTGAACAAATATCCTGCAAACCTGTTGAAATGAAAGATAAAATTAATGCCACTGAAGATGATGTTATCATACAGAATATTTTTAAGAGTAACGAAGATAGCAAGGCTTGGATTAAAGCTCTGGCCCATAAGGATAAATTGTGGCAAAAATTAGAGCTACTGAATATTGTTAGTTCTAATTTGAATATTTACAATGAAGATGAAAGTTATAATCTATATTCATTATTAAGAAACAGCAATCTTGATTCAGAAAACAAAGAATATGTTGAGATATTATCTGTTAAATTGTTTGCAAAATGTACTCTGTTAAAAAAATATGAGATTCTCGAAGAACGTTTCAGCAAGAAAACATTTACTGATATGACAAAAACACCAGAATTCAAAGAAGCAATGATGTCAATTTTCAACAAATTGATTGCGACACCTGATGCGGATCTAAATGATGTTTTGACTGTGTTTCTCCATAGTCCTTATAGAGTTTTTGCTAAAATATTCAATTTAGCTTCTGAGAATGTGCAACAGACTAAAATAATGGTGAAGGTCATGAAATTGTTTGAGAAATTTTGTGATCACTACTATACTACAGAGACAGAATCATGTATAATTCAAATAACTCAGAAGATGTTTCAAGTTCTTGATACAGAAGCAAAACAAAACAATTTTATCAAATTTATATGTGAGTTGAAGAAAGCAAGCATTATAGCTGGTACCAAGTTGTTGCTCCTAGTCATTATGACAAATATTCACAAGGGGCTACTGACCAGGGATATTGACAAATTGAATGTGCAATTGAAATTATTAAGAGATGCCTATGACCTAGAAGAACTAATGGAGTACAGGGCCCCAATGCTAGCAATGCTAGGACAAGTGCTGGATGTAGTTCGATGGAGAATTAACACATTTTGTCCGTGTGCACCTGCTGCATTAACTTTGGCTATAGAGTTACAGATTTCTTTAATGGATACTTATAACAATGTGATACCAGGTAATTATGCAGGTATTTTACAGTCAAAATGAGATAGTTTTGAAACTTTATTGTTTTTTTGTTAATGTAAAATTGGCATAGTCGTTGGTATTGTAGTCCTTAGCAATGATAAATATCCAAATCAGATGAAATTCAAAACTAGGATTGTATTTAATACTGGTGATTCTAGTTATTACATCTGTTATGTCTTCAATAAAACACGAAATATGTTTAATCAATGTATTAGGCTAGGTAGCCGCGAATGAATGTAACAACTCATATTCGGTGGGTAGGAGACACAGTAAGTGAGTGATCACATATCATAAGAAGTGAGGGTAGATCTAAAATATATTACACACAATACTATCATATATATACTACCATAATATATACAATCACATACATAACAAACCTTCCCCCCAAGTATGGCAAACACGGGTATATTAAATCATTATTATCACCATATAAAATAATGAACTTAATCTTATCTAATCTTAACACTTACTATAGGTAAATCTAAGCAATAACTATTAGATAAATAAACTCATCACATCCCAATATAATTCAACAACGATTCAATAGTCTGTTGCAAACATACCTATCTTTTACTTACTACCTTTAACTTAATTATGCTAAATACAATTGATTGGGTCTATCATATGGAGATTTAGTGTGCTTCTGAGACAATGCTTTGCTTTTAACTTTGCCTCCAGAATACCCAGGTTCACAATCAGTTGGTATGCCTAACATCTCTGCCCACTTCTCCGGACTCGGTATTTCAATGATGTCCTGATCACCATTGCTATCATCTGCGTCTGTTTGGTCAATCTCTCTGACCAGCTCAGAGTTCTCATCTGTTACTCCTTCCCCTATGCTCTCTCTTTCTTCTGCTAGTTCCTTTTCTTTCCCGTTATAGCTTGTTTGTGCACTAGCAGTTTTCTTAATTAACTGGTCTATGTGTCGGCTTACTACACCACCGTTTTCCGTTTCTACT
This sequence comes from Apeira syringaria, assembly GCA_934044485.1. NCBI lineage: Eukaryota > Metazoa > Arthropoda > Insecta > Lepidoptera > Geometridae > Apeira > Apeira syringaria. Next base: position 16,397,926 of record OW203658.1, read on the forward strand.
CCATAACTAGATGGTCCTTGTTTGCTTACTACAGTACCTGGTAGCCATCTAGGTCCATTGCCGTAATTCCTGTACATCACACTTTGTCCCATATTTGTTTGCCGATTACTTTTTTGAACATTTCTGGTTATTTGTGTTTCCATTCTATGTCGCTTACGATTATCCGGATGTAATGTATCTAGTAAAGTACGTAAGCGTCTCTTCATTAACAGTTCAGCTGGACTTTTATTAGTTACCACACAAGGAGTTGCACGCAAACCCAATAACAGGTTTGGAATCTTAATATCCCATGAAGAATCATTCATTTTGCGCAGTTTGTCTTTGACTGTCTGGACCATACGTTCTGCCAGACCGTTGGTTGCTGGGTGATAAGGAGCTGTTGTGATATGTTTTATCTTATTAGCCTCTAAAAATTGCTTCATTTCTGTGGAAACAAATGAAGTGCCATTGTCTGTCACTAATGTTTCACACAAGCCATGAATAGCAAATATAGACCTTAGTTGCTGAATAACAGTTTCAGAGGACATATTGTTTACTATAATAACCTCGGGCCATCTTGAGTATGCGTCAACCATAATCAAGAAAATTTTGCCTTGAAAAGGCCCTGCAAAGTCTACATTTATTCGAGACCACGGCTTAGTAGGTGTGATCCATTCGTATTTTGTTTTTGGTGGCATATTTCGATTTTCTAGGCATTTTCTGCATCCGCTCACTAAAGTTTCAATGTCATTGTTTAACTGTGGCCACCAAACATAGCTTCTGGCTAGGGCTTTAGTTTGGACAATGCCACCATGAGTCTTATGTAAAGCCTGCAGTACCGTTTGTCTCAACGATGGTGGCACTACCACGCGGCAACCCAGTAGGATACAGTCCTCATGTAATGAAAGCTCGGAACGATGTAGCCAGTAAGGACGTAACTCATCATCCGATACTTTAGCAGGCCAACCACTTAACACATGGTGATAGACACGAGATAGTATCTTATCTTGTTTTGTTACAAATGCGATTTGGTCTGCATCAATTGGGAAATCTGCAGGTGTCTCTGCCATCAGCAAAATGTCACACAGCTGCTGTTCGGGCTGGTCTTGAACAGGTTGTGGCCACCTGCTCAATCCATCGGCATGGCCAATCTGTTGACCAGGCTTGTATACAATATTGTAATTGTGTGAGGTCAGAATAATAGCAATTCTCATCAACCGCGGTGATAGTACCGTGGGCATGGGCCGCTTGGGATCGAAAATTCCCAACAAAGGTTTGTGGTCTGTCACAATAGTAAATGGGCGCCCCATTAGATAGTTGTGAAACTTTAGTATGCCAAATGATATGGCAGTTGCCTCTTTATCTAGTTGTGAATATCGGCGCTCATGAAGGTGCAGAGTTCTGGAACTCATCGCCACAGGACGCTCTTGTTCATCCTCCATGATATGCGATAGAACAGCACCGACGCCATATTCAGAACTATCACATGTGAGCACTAGTGGCTTGTCAAGATCGTAATGGACTAATGTCAGCTCAGATGACAGTAATCGCTTAGCTGCATCAAAGCTGTTTTGCTCCTTGTTTGTCCATTGCCAAAAATGTGACTTGTCGAGTAATCTATGCAATGGTTCCAGAATGGTGGCTTTGTGAGGTATGAACCTCTCATAGAAATTATATAATCCTAGAAACGCTTGCAATTCTTGCACGTTTTTTGGTTCAGGAGTGTTTATAATCGATTCCACTTTGCTAGGGGCAGGATGGATGCCCTCAGCATCAATAATAAAACCCAGAAATTCGACACGTTCTTTCGCAAACTTGCACTTGTTTTTGTTGAGGCGTAACCCGGCCTTCCCAATACGCTCCAGGACTGTGTCGAGACGTTGCGTCATCTCGACCATTGTCTGACCACTGATGATGACGTCATCGATCAGTACCGCAACACCAGGTATGCCAGCTAACAACGCTGTCATCAAACGCTGAAAAATTCCCGGGCACGCCTTCACACCGAATGCTAGTCTGTGTACAGAGAACAATCCTTTGCACGTGTTTAATGTTAACAGTCGCGCTGTGGCATCTGTAACGACCACTTGAGTATACGCTCTGTCGAGATCAAGAGTCGTGTAAAATTTGCCACCAGCGATCGTAGCAAAGACTTCACTAGCCGTAGGCATAGGATAGGTATCCGATTCAGTAGCCTGATTCACTGTACTACGATAGTCTCCACAAAGACGTATATCTCCATTCCGTTTAGGTATCGGAACTATTGGGGTCGCCCATTCAGAAAATGATACTGGGCGAAGTACCCCCTCATCAACAAGACGATCTATTTCCTTTTCTACTCTTACTTTAATAGCGAAAGGGACGGGCCGAGCCTTTAAAAATTTAGGTGTCGCGTCAGGTTTTAAATTTATAGCAACAGGCTCCCCCCTGTATGTACCGAGCCCATCTCTGAAAACCTCAACATGTTTATTAACCACTTTATTTGTCGCAGTCATATCAAGCTCTGAGATTATATTTACATTTAGCGAAATACCTAATGCTTCGAACCAGTTCCGTCCTAACAAATTAGGCCCTGAACCTCTAGCCACAATCACCTTCAAATCGCACATAATGTCCTTATACTGTACTCTCACTTTGGCCTGTCCCATCACTGTCACTGGTGAGCTGTTCCAAGTACACAGCCTGTTCGGAAGGACGCGCAGTGCGCTACGGGAGCGCATACGCTTCCACGTGTGCTGGTTCACCAAGGAGAACGCGGCGCCAGAGTCCACCTCCATAGTCACCGGCGCGCCGTCCAATGTCAGCCTCACCTCGTATGCAGGGATGCGACGATTTGAGCTTTCCAAGTTGTAAATTCCGTTTAACTGTCCTGTATATTCGTCCTCGGCCACATGGATATTTCCAAAACGATTTCTTTTCTTTTTGGCTGTACATATTTTCTCGATATGGCCTTTTTTCTTACAGAAATGACACACCGCATTTATAAAACGACATTCGCCTCCATGTCGATCTCCACATCGGTAACATAGGCGCACGTTGAGTTTGGAGTGGACAGCGTTTACATCCATAGGTTCACACGCTGACGATGATGTCATCGCAGCGCTCGTTGCCGGCAGCGGTGCGTTGGAGTCGGGTGCAGCGTAGTTGGCGGTGGCGTCAACATTTTGTATCATACGAGCGTCCCTACCCGCACTTTCAGAAGATAACATTGCATCTACCACATCTGTATATTGTAGATTATCCTTTTTTAACAGTTCGTACTGTAATTTATGGTCGCTCATGCCACATACGAGTCTGTCACGCAACATACGCTCCATTTCCTTGAAATTGCATCCTGAACAAATTTTCCGTAGTTGCGCGATGTATTCCGAAGCAGGTTCACCCTGTTTCTGATCACGCCTATAAAATTTGTATGACACAGAAATCTCGTTGGGTTTGGGACTGTAATGTTTGGTTAAAATAGTTACGATTTCACTAAAAGTCACCTCGCTAGATTTCTTGGGTGTAATTAAGGCAAGAAAAGTCTCAAACACTTGTGATCCACAAATCGTAAAGAAATTCGCTCTTTGTGCAGCTTCTGTGACAATGCCATTCGCCTCAAAACAGTATTTAAGTCTGTCTATATAATTGTCCCAATTGTCACACTTCACATTGAATTCATTGAATTTCACTGATTTACGCTCCATTGTTCATATTTTCCCTACGTCGCCACTGTTATGTCTTCAATAAAACACGAAATATGTTTAATCAATGTATTAGGCTAGGTAGCCGCGAATGAATGTAACAACTCATATTCGGTGGGTAGGAGACACAGTAAGTGAGTGATCACATATCATAAGAAGTGAGGGTAGATCTAAAATATATTACACACAATACTATCATATATATACTACCATAATATATACAATCACATACATAACAACATCATTAATTAATTCTGCATGTGATGCAATTAAGAAGCTGTACATCACGTGACCTCAGTCGGCTAGCCCACACCGCTCTCGACCCGCTCATACTGATCGTAACCACAGTAAATATCAGACCTTTGCTTGATCGTTCTGCTCTCTCCAAACTGTTAGGGAAACCTCACCTTAAATAGAAAAATGTTAAGTTTATTATACCTGTTCTTAGCTGCTATGCATTATAAGATATCAGGATTTTACTTTGAGTGAACAAAAACATAGGTAACACAAATTCCTTTGTGTGCTATGTGATGTTATGGTTCAATATGGAACATGGCCCTAGTAGCAGGGTGCAAGAGGGTGCAGCCGCAGCAAATGATTCATAGTTTATTAATCAATTTCAATTATTCATTTTGTGAAAAGTAACACTTAAAATGTACAATTATCGACAATTAGTAGTATAAGGCGTAGATGATGATAGAACTTTATCTTGTACTACTAATCGTCACTGACCATCAAGTGAGACAGTGGTCAAACGCTAGTTCTATTAAGTATAAAAGGTGCACTTAATGATATGATGAAACTTGGAACTGTAGTGAAATGAAGTTCACTTATAATTTGGTTTTTTAGATAACCAAAGTGAATGGTTGAAGAGCAAAGTAAGCAATCTGAAGCCATTAAACATGTACTACTACAGAATGCTGTGGGAGCCCCCTGGATCCTCCTATTTGGAAATAGTTAGCGGATTGACTGTTACAAATGATATGAGCATGGATGAATTAACATCATGGTTATCACAGGTTGGTACACCTACACTTCTGTTTTGCCTTGCACTAAGACTTCTCAACAGGACATACCGACTTTGTCGATCTACTGTTTTCTTAGAGAATTCATAACCAACAACTGTTTTCTATACATGTGTATTTCCTATATATACTGGTTTAAATCACAGCACACAAACATCCAAGACTCTTTCACTGTTACCTTTAGGCTTTGCCTTTAATACAGACGCAAAGCTTCTTTGCCTTAAATTGAATAACAAGATAATTATACTATAATAATAATTTTAGTTTGCCCATTATGTTCTGGTTGTTGTTCTTTTTTTGTTCAAATAAATTATTTTATTTCACTGTCATGTCTAGAAAATATAAGATCTTAAATCAAAACCGACTGAAAAGTATAAGCAAAAGTACTTTAATTTGGTACTTCACTCTCTAAAGCCAACTATGCCTCTGCATAGTTGGCTTTAGAGTTGCGAATCTCCATTTTATGTACCCTGAGAACCCAAATATAATTCACCCCTCCTATCAAATTTCATACCTGAGCTGAGCTGTGATTATAGCTTATAATATTCCTACTAATATTATAAATGCGAAAGTTTGTGTGTATGGTTGTTACTTCTTCACGCTCAAACGGCTACACCGATTTCGATGAAATTTTGTATGGGGATTGTTTAAACCCTAGATTAACACATAGGCTATATTTATCCCGGAAAAAGTATAGTTCCCGTGCGATAATTGAGGTAGCGACAAAACCGTAATCCGTAAAAAGTCAAAAGTTATAAAACCAATAGTGAATTGTATATAATAATAATAATATGGGACAACATTCACACAAGGTCTTCAGGTCCCAAACTAGGCAGAGCCTGTACTATGGTAACCTGATGACTGATATATATATATACTTAAATACATACTTATATATATACTTTTTTTAAATATACGTATACACACCCAGACACAGGTCAAACAGACATGTTCATACACACAAATGTTTGACCTGTCCGGGAATCGAACCCGGGACCAGCGGCTCAGAAGGCAGAGTGCTACCAACTGCGCCAACCGGCCAGTCAAGTCAAGTCATATGAAGGGTAGAACTATTAAAAGTAAAATATTGAATAATATATTATACTATTTGTTCCGGCAGCATATTCAATAGGTAAAGTAATAAACTTATATTTACAAAATAAGTTTTAAGGACTTGTAAATAAATTTTGAAAATTCGTAAATTCTATCGTAGCGCCACCTACTGGTTTCAGTTTGATTCTAAAGCATTCAGAGACCGCCCGAAGGTTTTACAAAAAAAATCACCTATATTACTTAAATATATAAATATGTTATATATTTTTTTGGGCTTCAACTCACGAAGAATAGCGTCGTCGACCCTTGTAATACATGTTATATAATAACTGTTGTGACTGCAAAATACTTTACTATGTAGACTACATATTTGCATACCTACGTACTATGTTCTATGTACTACGCTACATTCACTACACACACACACACAAAATTGTTTTTTGTTTTTTTATTACACTCAGACCCCCGCACTAGGATTTCCTGTATCGCGGGAGGCATGGACACACACAATCACAGCACACAAACACCCAAAAACATCTACACTCATCGCACAAATGTTTGCCCCTGCCGGGATTCGAACCCAGGTTCCCGGAGACACAGTAGTCATGTCACTGACACTAACCACTGCGCCACGGCGACCGACGTAATTATTGATGCGCAACAGTGATATATATATTTATATATATATATACCAGCCGTAAATAGCTTAGGCGATATAGGGTCTCCTTGACGAACCCCTCGTTCTATTGGGAATTGACTACCAGTCTTTTCAAGCCGCACTTGTGCTACACTTCCACAATATATGTTTTGAAGAATTTTTATGAATTTGGCCTCCACTCCTTGGCTCTGTAGTGCTTGCCAAATATATGAATGTTCTAGAGAATCGAAGGCTTTATTAAAATCGACGAATCCTATATAAAAGGATTTATTGTATTCTTTATATTTTTGTATGATTTGTCTTACAACGTGTATGTGATCTATCGTTGAAAATTTGCTTCTAAAGCCGGCTTGTTCCTTTGGTTGGTTTTCATCAAGTGTAGTTGTAATTCGCGAGAGTATAATTTTTGAAAATTCTTTATACACGTTGGACATCAAACTAATTGGGCGATAATTTCCAATGTGAATAATTTCCAAGGCGCTGGTGTCTGAAATACAGTTTCTAACTACTACAGACATCAACGGTCTATATGTTTATATACTATTATTACCTGGTGCATACCTAGTTTAAGACAACTAATATGTACATGTAAACCCTTACTAAAAGTCAATAAAGTTTTTATTGCTATTACTAGCTGCGCCCCGCGGTTTCACCCGCGTGCACTACGTTTTTCCCGCTGACTCAGTTATCCCACGGGAACCATACTTCTTCCAGGACAAAAAGTAGCCTATGTCCTTCTCCAAAGTCCCATGTATCTTTATACCAAATTTTAATCTAAATCGGTCAAGCCGTTTTCATGTTATGTCGTGACAACGGAAAACGGGTTTCATTTTTATATATATAGATTATGTACACTGAATAGAGAAGAATAATTCGACATCCTCATTTTGAACGTCCAACATTGAAGAGAAGAAAGAATTGTTTACATTCATATTACCTACCATTAACAGTTCTTACGCACTTGTCTATCCGAAGACCGCCAACACAGGCTTTATTTGGACGTATTGAATTGGAAGCTTAAAAACGAGTCACTGTATGTGTGTGTTATTTATGTGTTTGCAGGTAATTTGTTCGTGCACACAACAAGAATGGTGCGAGTTATGGGACAGTTTGCAAGTGTTCGACAAATCTATGATATTAAACATCATCCATGCATCAATCGCTATGTTAACGATCGCCGAGAAGTCGAATCGCACTCCAAACTCTTGGTCGTGCATCTTGTACTGCTACAGGAATTTCATGCATATAACGCGGGTAAATATTTTATTGAAATTACTATTATTACAAGTTTCTGTAGCATTCTGTAGTTTCTGTAGCTGTAGTATTTGTATTTTTAAAATGTTAAAATTATATTTTTAACTTCTTTCAATACAATTCTGATGTTCGCCGAATATTTGAAGATAATAATACAATTATTATTGTTTTTTTAACACACTTGCTAATGAAGTGAGCGTTATTTCATCGCCTTTAGGACCTTAAACAGAGCTTTAACACACACTTTCATAAAACACAACAACATTACACATTAATGCGTGATAAAATCATCCCTACAAAGTTAAATTAGTACTTTACTGCTAGTTATATGGAGAGTAAACATAGCATTCTCATTTTTATAATTAAACTATTTAAGCAATACATGTTTCGTTTTTACTCGAAAATATGTGGTAAACGTCGTATGATACTCGTGAGTTCTGCTCATTATATACTCGACTGAGTTACGCCCTCGCGTGTTGGTCTCATTGCAACCCACAGCCTCGTGTGTAATGAGCAACTTATCTCACTTGTATCATAATATATATTATTACATTATTTTATATTTCAGTATAAATTCCTCACGGAGCAACCGTCAGACAACGAAGTCCAGTCAATACTCAGTAAAGCAGCCATGATAGCAGAATTGCTAAAGGAGGAAAATTTAGAAGAATTCGGAACCCTCTTGATGCCACTCTTCGCTCATCTAACAGAGAAACTGAACAATCACAATATTGACTTTGTGGAGTGTCTAAATGAAAAGCTTGGTCATACTAAACTTTCGACAATGATCAACAAAGTGTTCATCAACGGGACAGCGTAGTTTCTAGTCGTTATGTTATAAAATAGCGAAAAACTTAAGGATTGAATCTTTAATTTGCCACATATTATTGTCCGGAGATGTACGGGTATTCTTATTCTTATTCGGACTGGGGGCGATAGGTCCTGCACTGACGTCCCGCTTGGGGTGTATTGTGCATTTCCCCCGCCAACTACCCTAACCATCCCAGCTCCTTTACATAGCGGAGCATGGCTTTAGGATGTACGGGTAGCTTTGTACTAACTTTTTAATAACATATTAAGGCTGAAATCAATAAAACGTATTAATAATTAACGAATTCACTTATTATTTACTATGCTGATATATACTAATAGATATAATGCTTACCAGAGTCAAATAAATTGAAACAATCAAATATCTGGCTTGAACTCAAATATATATATGTAAATAGATGTATGACATGTGTTAAGGTACGTAGACGAATGAATAAGTGAAGCGACAGAAATATGAAGCTATGGTGGAGGGAGCGCCGGCTATTTAACTGACTGGTTCGATTCCCACCAATGGCTTGAGCTTCACCATTTCAAAGTAACACCGTTATCGAATTCTCAGCATTCTGGTCGGGTATACTTTCAAGTACCTGTCTCGCTAGCTACCACCCTCAAGTTTGAGAAACGATTACCAAATACATACTGTGTATGTTTCTATTATTTATATATTTATTATTTGTATTTTCTTTGGCAATGAGACCCGGTTTGATTTAAAGCCTGATAACGAGAAGGGCCGTGGTAGTACCGGCCTAGAATAGTACTCCCCCATCTCTTCCCGCGGGTGCCGTAAGAGTCGGCTAAGGGACCACGTACCAGGAAGTGGGCAGCAGCACCTTCTGAGGATTGGAAATCATACTGCGCTCGCCAACCCGCCTGCCAAGCGTGGCGAGTATTGGCAAATCCCCCCTATATGGGGGAGGCTTCTGTCCAGCAGTGGACGCACATGGCTGAGAGAACAGAACAGAACGAGAAGGGTAAGAGTATATCGTCGGCCCGGAAAAGCTGAGCGGCTGAGATGCGTCCATGCAGGAAATCCACTCTTACAGTGGCTCTACAGTGATGGTATGGGCGGGTATAATGAAGAAACTTACTTTATTCCTTTAGTTAGTAACGTAATATTATAACAGTGAAAATCCTTCTATAGTTCAACACCATATATGTTGCTTAGACTTTTTTGATATGTGTTGCATAATATTTAGGTAGATGCAGATGCACCTCCCTGAAAGTAATCCTTGCGGGGCCCATGGCCCTTGGACCAGTCTATAGTTACTTATCTATGCCGTGGACTTGCTTAATTCTTATAAAGGAGAGTGGATGTTAGGTGGTCTATATCTACCTGCTCTATTTATATATCTCCTTATGATAGAGAGATTTAATGTCAAAACAACAGTAGAAATATTCTTTCCTCTCCATCGATTTAATTTTATTTTAGGGCAGTAATAGGTGCTTAAACACTTTAGTTTCAAACGGATGAGCACGTGTGTATGTGGTTAAGCGTTTTTATATTTCGGTTGAAATAATGCCTATCTTTAGTTACTTATACTTTTACATAATGAACGAATAGCTTTTATAAATCGAATAAGATCTAGTCTACTTTTTAATTACCTACCTGCGTGCTCTTATATAGAGCTCACCATATTACCTTCCCTATCTAATAATAATATTTGATTGGGTACCATCTATAAAATTTTCAGTAGGAGGTCGAAGCTAGAGCCACAAGAACTTCGTTCATGTACTACAAAGTATTTAGACTAAATACTCTTGATTCTAGAATTTTATAAAACCAAATAGAATGTTTATGGTCAGAGTTCTCCAATGACCGATCAGTTTTCACGTACATCTATCTACGGTTTTCACTATTGTCATTTTGGTTTTATTAAATGTGTCAGAAAAATTAAGAGTTAAAAATGTTTCTCTATCTTGTTTCGTTCTGTAATTGCGATGATCCTGAAAAAACGACTATTGATGACGATACGTTTCCCACGGTCAACCAAATCTGGGGAATGATTGGTACTATACTGACTACTGTTGCATGCTGGATGTTCTACACCAAGGTAAACAATAATATTGAAATTTACCTATGTTACTATTGGATCTACCTTACAATGTACTTGCTGTGTAATGACTGCGTTAGCCGGCCGGTTAATGTTTCAAGAAGAAACATCTCACAAGTCCATGCAAGAGAAAAGATAATATTGGGTGATTTTATTTTAAATAAACTTCATTTGTGCATGAAGCAAGTATGCGTAGAACTTAAAACCAGTCACACTCGGGACTTAGGTACTCGTATCTTATAAAATAGACATTCTGTCGCGGCTGCATCGATATTGTGAATGTCCTTTCCTAGAGAAGTGCAGTAACAAACAAATAATATATATTAGAAAATGTATTTCTTCTATTACAGGAAATGTATAAGCAATGCAATAGTAATTCGATTTAATAAATAACCTGGGTATTTCATTTCACTAAATTAACAATTGAATCTGAAGGCAATGGCATTGCGGTAGAAATTAAATCGGTGTGGCCATGACAATACCTACTCGAAGCAGAATAGAAAGACTAGCAAAACGACAATTCATTAAAAATCTATGAGCAACGTTTATTACAATGATAGGTACCGGTACCAGTTATAAGATTAAAAATAGTATATAGTACGCGTCACGTAAAAAGAACGCTGGAAGAAAGTGGAGGGGGTGTGTTTGCGCATGTGTACACTCGCGCACTAAACCACTATGCCTATTGTTTTATTTTTGAACTAGACTTTCGGTCGCGCCTTCGTATAATGGTTATTGGTAGGTAATTAAAAAATATTTTAGAAAGAACATCATTATATAGAAATAAAAACATGTTTAATTAAGTGTACAAAGTGTAATTAAGTGTAAAAAAAAAATTAAAGTAATGTTGAAACTCCTTCCATTAAGTCGTCGTGAGTAACGTGAAAACCAGATGAGGACGCGGTGTTGGTGCTAGAGGTGGCTATTTCATCGTCGTCGCTGTCGTCACTTGAGCTTTCATCATCATTTGAGTCAGAATCATCATCCCCTACGTGGATAATAAATGCTTCTGTCATCATGTCGACCACATGATCGCTTTTACGATAATCGGCCTCTATTTCCTTTACCTTGTTGCATAGTATCCCCCATTCTGTTGGCCCCATTAAATTTACTTTTTCATTAACCAGCTCAGTTATCTGTGTAAGGTTCCAAGTGACATTTTTGCTGGCGACATATGCCTTTATTTGGGACCAGGCCATTTCTATAGGATTTAGGTCCGGGTGGTATGGGGGCAAACGAAGCACACAATGCCCTGCTTCGTTTAATATGGCATCAATATTAAATTTTTTAAATTGCTCCTTGTATTTTTTTATTAAGTTATACAACTCCGGCTTTAGCATGGTTTCTTCAAATTCAATTCCTTTTTGACGGAGCCAGGTGTGCATGTCTGCTTTCTTTGTATTGGACGTTGGTGCAGCGTCGAGTTGTTTATTGTGGTACGATGCGTTGTCAACTACAACGACTGAATTAGGCGGTAAATTTGGCATCAGTTTAGTACGGAGCCACCTCTCGTAATTCTCCGAATTCATATTGTCGTGGTAGTCACCGCTTTTATTACCGGCTTTGGACGTCAGCAAAGCATTCGGCACAAAACCTGCTTCACCACCCGCGTGCACTATGACCAAGCGGCTACCTTTAGATAGTGGTTTTTTAATGCCTTTGGTGGGTCCGTCTGTCCAAGAATGGTGAGACGCATGGGAACTATCGACGTATGATTCATCATTGTAAATAATAGGCCTTCCTTCCTCTCTATATCTTTTTATCTTTCTCAGATATTCAATTCGTTGAAATCGAATTTGTGACTGCTCAATTAAAATTTTTCTATTGTTTTCTGTTTTTTTCCACTTAAAACCCATGTTTTTTAAAATTCGCCTAAGACTTGCTGCAGATCCTTGGAAATGTAGATCATCCTGTAATTTCTTTTGTAACTTGCCTATAGTAGGCAATTCTTTTTCAGTGACGTGGAAATTGTGGATAATTCTTTTTATAACACCCTGATCAAAGCTGTCAATATCTGTTATTGGTTTTTGTTTTATTCTTTTATTTTTGCCAGGAGTTCGGAAGACAGTAAGAAATTCGGAACATTTTGAACCCTTAACAATTCGTCTCACTGTAGACTCGGAACATTTTGTTGCCTCGGCGGTCTGTTTCATGCATTGTTTCAAATTATCAACTGCATTATTATCAGCTTCTCTCTTCATAAAACAATATACGTCATAAATCATTTTTCTCACTTTTCTACGTAAAACCATTTTGAAATTAAAAACTTTTGTGCGCGATGGTATTTTGGGAACGAATGTAACGTGGATACATCGCGGAAAGCAAAGGTCGACTGACGAACCAATAGCGCACCGGCAAGCAAGCGGCGCGTGACCCGCTCGCCCCGCGCCTCACCTCACACCACCAAATAGACCTATAAATCGCCTAATGCGCACCTTGACCGCCAGCGTTCTTTTTACATGACGCGACCTATACCTACTTACTGTAAAAAATCGTGACACCAAGTGTACGTACCTACACTTATAGTAGGTATCGCTTGACTCTGCTAATAAAGCGTTTGCCTAATAGCACTAAACCTAGCTCAGAATTGTTGGTGAACCATCGATGTCAATAGAAAATATGAACGCTCCTTTCAACGATGTTTGACACCGGCCGCGCGTCGGTGAAGAATGATTTGGTGAACTCCCGCCTAGTTCCGCAAGGCCCTCGTGGCGATGGGCACTACAGAAGTCAGTGCCAGTCTTCAATCAAATATACTATACACACCTCGCCAGTGTTCACTTATACAAACAAACAAACAAAATATGAACTTATACAGGTAGGCCCCTCTCCAGCCAATATAAAATTTTAGAGAAAAAAAGACCACAAGAGGATATTGTTTCATTTTTTTTTATAATAATGAATCTTAACACCCTAGCAATAGCGTTGTAAAATATTTGGGAGAGTTTCTCAACTATTCTTTTACTTTTCTGGATTCTCACTTCGGCATCGCAACACGTCACATGGCGTAACCGCGCCTGATAGGAAAACAAGGCATATGCCTTGTTTTCACGGTGCCGTTTTGAGCGAACGGTCGGGTATCTACCCTATTTTATATCACTGGTGCTGTGGACATTCTAGGTCTAGGTGAGATACCACGTTCGGCCACACCGTTAGTGTTCAGTAAAATGGACTATGTACTGAATGAAACATTAATCAAACTATTTTCTAATAAACTGTGTCCGTCCTTTCAGCAGGCCACTTCATGCATATGACTCTCGTATGTGTAAAATGCAAATACTTACACCTTTAGTGCAGTTTTAGCGTTAGTGCCGATTGTTAGTGGGCCAACTACAAAAATGGCTGTCCCAAACTGTAGCACGCACATCTACGTAGATTTCCGCACCTAGGTAACTATATAATGAGAGCGCTAATTAAAGGTGCGTGCGGGAAATGTCCTAAGATGTAGGTACACACGTATTTGAACTTGTATTACAAGAGTTTTTTTGTAATTCGTCCATAGTTCTCATTGTTTATAGATATCTCCAAGATCCTATCTGAACAGACTAAAGACCAGCACGAGACCAAGCATTCAACCATCGACGCTTCCCCAACAGGAGCCCTTCCCACGATGTGTACACCACAGGACACGGAACGCGGGCGACTCTCGCAGGGTCCATGTTCGTTAATTCAATGTAAACACTATGTATTTATAATAAAATATATTTCATTCAATAATGTCTCGTACAATTTCATTCCTATAAAATAGTATGGCATTCGTATATGTATTTGTCGTAATTTATCTTATACAATTATATTAATAACAATAATAAATGCATTTGTATTGATTATAAAATAAGTATTTAATGTTTACCTGTGAAAGATACTTAATAAAAATAATTTTAAAGAATACATGCTAGGCCCTGGGTTGTCACACAAGCACTACCCCGTTAAACTATTGAGACCGCCCAATCGCCGGATTTCTCTACCGTCTAGAATTGCGACGTATATTTGGACTGAGAAATCATTTGTTGGCTTTCGTATAAATGTAATGTAATAGGTATGTACCTAAACCTATGTCAATGTCTAGACTCACTGAAATTACTACCAACATGAATTAGTACCAGTATCTACATTAATCTACTTTGGCAAGTAGGTACTCGGATATGTGACAGTATGTTATGTCATTTGCAGATATTCTCTGCTCAATTCCCGAGTGCGATGAGAATTTACTAGTTCTTTTCACTTTTATGAAGGATTTTTTTAAAAGTATTAAGGTATTCAGTTTTGACCGAACAGTAAGAAGTGGCCGAAAACCGAATACTCGTCGCAGCCCAATCCCACTAATATTATAAATGTGAAAGTTTGGATGGATGGGTGGATGTTTGTGATGTACTCAATCACGCTCAAACGGTTGGACGAATTTGGATGAAATTTAGTATGTAGATACTTCGGGTCCCGGAATAACACATAGGCTACTTTTCATCATCATCACCACGCGGGTAAAACCGCAGGGCGTAGCTGGTATTCCATAAACTCACAAGAACTAAACTATATCTACGACACATATATTTTCATTAATATTTTCCACAAGCACGATCTTCCTTAAGAACTACTTAAATTTTTAAAACCCAACTTATAGCAATTACGTACATACTTATAAAATATAAATTCATCTTAAAATTAATGTTATTTTGTCCTAGTAAATAATATTAAAATATACTTATCTAGTGGAAGAAGTATCTAGTACTTGTAAGCATGGAGCTTGGAAGCATGGAAGCAATGTATGGTTTATATTGATTTCATATCTTAGGGCTTGAAACTGCGTTAAGGGCCTAACAGGGGCCGCTGACATAGAGACTCGCGGGTGTTTACAGGCAGAAGGGGTGGGACAAACCCTGATGCGTGTTTATACTACTAATATTATAAATGCGAAAGTTTGTGTGTATGTTTGTTACTTCTTCACGCTTAAATCGCTACACCGATTTCGATGAAATTTGGTATGGAGATAGCTTATACCCTGGATTAACACATAGTTATTTAGATCATCACCATTATCACCGTTTTTCAGCACCACGCGGGGAAAACCGTGGCGCGCAGCTAGTTTCAAATATAACAAAATGTGCTTCAGAGTTGACCTTATGAATAAAAAAAATAATTAAGTCACATTTTTAGACTTTCAATGTCTTTCTGGTGTAAGACACAGTTGAAGATCATTTGTCGTTACCGCGAGAAATTCAGGTAAAGGAAAAATATGGTCACTCGAAAATATTTTTAAGCTATTGTATAGCTTCTATCACGGGCCTTGAGCGTGGAGACCGAATCCAGAAATTCCGTAACGAAAATAACCTAACACCCCCCACTCCGACCGATACAGCGGTGATACTTTTTAGTTTTTCCATCTATCGATGAATAGCAGAACTTTTAATGACTTTTTTGAAATATCACGCTTGTCTGTTTAGTTCAGCAACTCGCCTCTACGTGGCATTGGTTGTATCGGCGTTACTGCATAAGTTATTAATATATTAATTGCATAAGTTGATAAAAAATGCTATGCAATAGCTTTACCGCGGCAGTCCCCGAGTGCCACATGTCTTTTTTTCACTAATAGCTTAGCATATGTAATAAAAAAAAAAAATCAGAATTAACCTGCGGTAAACTGTTCTCACAAGTGGCATATTTAAGTTTATTAGCCATTCTAAGAGAGGGCCAGGTCAAGAATACTCTAACCGATGCTCTTGAATGAAAGGTCTGATGAGCGTGGATTAAGCGAAAGAAGTGTGTCTAGATCGTAGCAATTGGATGGTTGTGGTCTCTGCCTACCCCTACAGGAAAGAGGCGTGGATATATGTATGTGTTAAACATTGTCTATTTAGATAATGGTACATGGCGTTAAGTGTCTACAAGAATAGACGCGGTGGTCCTCTTCGAAGAAACCAGAGTCTCGCTAGATCTATTTCTTTGATGGCGCGCCCTGTATCGCTGAGTCTAATTGAAGATGGCTGTGTGTGTGGTCGCCACCGAGCGCCCGCTAAACGCAGTTTCAGGCCTAACAAACAGGCCAAACTTCATACTTTATTTCCTGCCAGGGGTCCAAGTGCACTCCCTTGCACCCATGCATATAAACAATGCGTTTTTTAACTTAGCAAGTATTATTGAGCAAATAATTATTGTCCATTGCGTACATCTTGCAGTCTTGCAGCAAGTACTTGTGTTCGTCTTCAACTCGGCCCCTCTTCAGGAGATACACCAACACGTACTGATACGGGAATACAGGCACGTTGTGGCGAGCGAAGAACCTCAGCTTGACTCTCTCTATCACCTTCATATCAACGAAGCAGTAATCGGCTGTGCAGCAGCTACCGGGAGTTCTGCAATTAAACATTATCCTTATACCACCCATCGACATTTGATTTTTAGTTGGATTTAGAATTCTGGTATTAAGCCCCTTAGGTACCCCGTGTTTTGAATCAGCCAGTGGTCATCAACCGTTTCTACATGTACCGAAATTTTCAGTCTCTTCATTCGATGTGACTTTGGAAGATAAGCCTTATGTTTTTATGTCGGCAGATCCAGAGTCAACACAAGCAGTTGTCTTCATTGTTTGTATGATTTCTGTGCTGAGCACTTTGTTATTATTTGATGAATAGACTAAGCGTGCCCTAGGAAGCATGGAAGCACTCTGATGAAAATGCTACTATCGGTAAAATGATAAGTCTATATTTCCCGATAGGTACAACCCCGGACTCTTCAAGTCGCGAGTGAATAGGTTCCTTCTAAGTTTACGTCCAACACCTAAGACCACGTCGTCACTTAACATCAGGTGAGACAGTGGTCAAACGTAAACTTATAATCTGTAAAAAAATATAAATTAATATAAAGACGAGGAGAATGTTACTCCCTGTATTATCTTATATATTATTATATCCTGTATTATAATATATAGAGGGATGGATACATTTTGGAAAAAATAATATTAGTAGATTAAAGAATATTATTTTACAGTTTTTAAAACGGAATTTAGTCTATTACAAAATAAAAGTAACGTAACCTAACCATGCATACTTATACAAAAGCGACATGAATACAAAGCAAAAAACAATGCCAAACGTCTGCTTATAGGGAACTAGCTGCGTACCACGGTTTTACCCGCGAGGTCATTGATGATGAAAAGTAGCATAAGTGTTATTCCAGGACCTAAAGTATCTACTTATCAAATTTCATCCAAATCCGTTTTACCCGCGTGGTGATGAGAAACGGTGATGATGAAAATAAGCCTATGTATTAATCCAAGGTATAAGCTATTTGTGTTCCAAATTTCATCCAAATCCGTTCAGTTTTTGCGTGAAATAGTAACAAACACATGTATGTTTGTTACTATTTCACGCAAAAACTGTAATGGATAAGAAAAAGTATGGATGTCCATACTCACAAACTATCGCATTTATAATATTAGTAGCATTAAAAAAGGTATCTACTCACAGCAGTTAATTCTAATCATATATATAACAGAGCAGATATTCCGATTTCGATTGATCCAAGATTTATCTAAGGCTGCAAATTAAATTAACTACATGATTTAATTATCCCATATAATATCTTTGAATTAAAAAATAATTAAATTGCATTCCATCAGCACCCAAACATGCATAGCAGTTTCTATCTAAATGGGTCACAATTAACAAGGACTCAGGGGTTTAACCCGGGTGATAGATTAAGATAGCATGGATATACTCATCTGTGCAAGATGGCTTATTTAGACATGCACATATTTACCTTGGATCATAGGTGACCGGCTTGGCTTTGAGCGCTTTAAAGATCATGTGATAGTATTGTCTGTACTTCTTTTTCATAATGAGCACTATTTGTTTGCCCTCGAACGGCAGCCGTGCGTCCGGCGACTCCAGTTCTTGATGCCAGTACAGCGCCGCTCGGGCCACTTCTACGCTAGTGCTGTCTATTTCCAATATCTTCGGGTGTTTCATCCACTCGTACATGTATTCCTGGAAAAGAAGCATTGCAATGTAGAGGTATTAGAATTGTCAATGACCCCAAACACATATGGAGAAATAACACTAGAAATTGTGGGATAAGAGAACGGCCTTTAGACTAAAACTCATGTTCCCACTACTAAAAAGGGCAATTACAAACAACTTGCTAAGGTTGACGAAACAAGACCTACATCTCATGATTGGTCTCATCACTGGTCACTGTAACCTCAACTATCACCTGCACAATACTGGGTCCACAGACAGCCCGTCGTGCAGAGGTTGTATGCGGGAAGAGGAAACTGTGGAGCATGTACTTTTACATTGTAGTGCACAGAAGAAATAAGACATAAAAACATACCACACAATGATTTCGACGTCAGTTCACATTCAACAGAACGGGTGTCCATGCATTCAAGAACATCTAATTTAACACTGGACCAGCTGTACCATCAACCGAAAGCCATACTCCGATATATAAAGGAGCTTGGATGGCTGGGGTAGATGGCGGGGGAAATGCACAATACACCCCAAGCGGGACGTCAGTGCAGGCCATATCGCCCCCATATAAATTAGAATTAGAATCATCTCATAACATTATAATTATTATGCATTATTGACAAATGATGTACTTACCCCAAGGAACTTCTTACACCTAAAGCTGTCATACACGAAGTTGACAGTTAGCAGCCACTTCCCTGTGGCAAGAGCGCACACCATCATTCCAGTGAAAGTGTCTTTAGGCAACACTGATATGAAGTGTGTTGCCATCATTTCCATCTTTGTGTTCTCTGCGACCACACCTCCCAGTTCGTTGATCATAGCTGCGATTCTATCGCGATCCTATAAAATAGAATGTTCACTGTTAATTATGTCTTTAGTAGCATTCTACTCACTCAGAAATAGTATAGAATTCACCAGCTACATAATTATAGTAATTATATACATATATGCCCATATATATTCCAACTGCTTGTACGGTGTTACTATGGCTTATCTAAATAAAAAAACTATCAAAACTTAAGGTATGTTCTAGCACCGGCCTGGCGAGCTACCAACCTCAAGTTTGAAAAACTGTCCTCGAGCACACAGTGTGTTCAGACCTTGCGAGATAGTCAACATTCTAGGTCTAGCGTGATTCGACCTTTAACCACATAGCGTCTGACCATCAAGAGAGATAGGGCTCACACTGTAAATTATAAAAGTTCTTTAAGAAAGGCGACAGCACCTTGCTAAAGAACTACAGACCCATTTTGTTTCTAAGCCATGTTTACAAGCTGTTTTCAAGAGTCATCATGGAGTCATCTCAAATGTCTC
The DNA here is from genome assembly GCA_934044485.1 of Apeira syringaria. NCBI lineage: Eukaryota > Metazoa > Arthropoda > Insecta > Lepidoptera > Geometridae > Apeira > Apeira syringaria. The sequence goes on from OW203658.1 coordinate 16,417,744, forward strand.
AAGTTTGATTATTCCCAGCATGTAAATTATTAAATCGATAGCATTATTAAATTATCAAAGCGACAACTGTACATTTAGATAAAAAAAAAAAAAATTGGTTGTCTGTAAAGTCGGTTTACGGACGATAGATTTACGTGATAACGACATAATCATGTATGACTTTGACTTTGTCATTGTCATTGACTTTGACATTGACCATTGACCATTGCCCATTGACCATTGACTTTGACTGACTTTGACCTTGACCTTGACTTTGACTTTGATTATATTATCTAGATCTAGATAAAACTTAGGTGGAACGTTACGCGGAATGTTACCGTTACTATTTTTCATTTTGGCATTCATCAATTTATAAAACGTTATCACGTCAATAAATGTTAAAGTTTAGATATTCCTTACATTTATAAATTCCGAGAGCATGAAAACTTTCTTGTCACATGCACATATCAAATTTTGCTTCAACCTCCATGAATCTTCGGATGTGCCACTCGGGGAGTTGTAATCACTGTCTGAAATGAATAATAGAATTACGTAATATCTTAACTACAGCAACCAACATGTATGTAATTATTACGGGTTGTTAATTTTTATGAATATTAAAATAAATAAGTAGGTACCTGCTGAAACAATATTGAGGATTCAATAGGATTGATATGAAAGAGAATCAAATGAAAGAAATAAATTTGGCTACTATTGGAACTTGAACCCACGACACTACAGGAAACCATCATTTATCAAGTAAGCTTTACTAGCACTCCATGAGTAATCCAAATTTATTCCTTCATTCACATCTTCAGGAATTGTTTTTCTTAGCACTTGAAATAGGAAAAACATCCCATAAGATGTAATGGATTAGGGCCCTAAGTCTACTATTCAATATGGCAATATGATCGGCTCACAACGGACGAATTTGACAGCTTTGGTATTCCGCTATTTTTAATTCGTCCATATTGAATCAATCTTGATTCAATTCTAGATTAATTAACTGAGACAGCGCGTTATTTCCGTAGTCTGTTGTACATTTAATGTCAAATGCCCTAGTAAATCGACATAGGCCGAGCATAGATTGAACATAGACCCAGGCTGCTATGACTTAGCAAACTACGGACTTTTGACATTGTCTTATTGGCATCGGCTCGGCCTCGCATCAGACTGAATATGAACTTCGAATTAGTAGACTTGACACCTAGGTGTGTGTAGTCATGGGTTCAAACAATTTAAATGTGACTTCCACTTCTTAACCACCTCAATGCAATTATCACTTATAAATATACAACTAAATTGAGAAACCTATTTTATTTAAGGTTGGTCAATGATGCCAGATGATAATAATAAGTATGCAGTAGCACAGATTCAATATTGACCTATGTAGTCAAAATTGTTAGCCAACCATGTCATTTGTGAAACCACATGGTGGTGTGTTTGCTTTTTAAATCAGTTGTATATACAAGTGTATGTGTGAGTTTTGCGCAATATCCTGTCCTTCACACTTGTGAGGTGTGAAATAGCATTGTATACAAATAGTCTGATGGCTATTTTCATATTTTGCTATAAAGTTTAGTGAATGGTATAAAAAACACTTTTTGATATATATATATACTTATATTATGACCTCTTTATTTATCTATTATAAGCAGAATCCATTATACAAGAATTATTTCTTGGTTCAGGTTCTGATTATCAGGGTCTAATACTGCTATGTAAACTGTAGTAGACTGCTATCCTAAAACAACTAGGACCAATGGATTAGTCCAGTCTTATTCGAGTTGGGGTTGCACTCCAAGTCCTGCACTGTCCCACTTGTGTGTCCGTTTTGTGCATTCCACTGCCAGCCACTACCAAATCATCCTGACTCCTTAACATAATGGAGCATATCCCTAGGTCGCTGGCATAAATATTTCAATTTATAAAGGAACAATCCGATGGAAATGTCTCTTAGCCTTGTTGATAATACTTCAACTTGCTTATAATGTTATTATTAAAACTGAATATTATTATGAAAACTTACCAGTAATTACCTCAGGAGGCAAACTAGCCCTTACTTTAGTTGTGATCTCCATCTTATTTTTGATTGGGCTGTATCCATTAGACTTTTTCTTCTGCTTGTAGTTTTGTATATAATTTTTGAATGGCAGATAAACAGCAGTCTTGGCTTTCCCATTTTCAATGAATTTCCGAAAACTAACTCTCTTGGGAGTACTTTGTCTACTAAAGCTACTGAAATTGAAACAAAAATATTCAGTAAGAAATATTAGACTTTTTCTTCTGCTTGTAGTTTTCTATATAATTTTTGAATAATAATATTTTTGAACCTGTATACTTAGGACAAAATCTTAAAAAATAATAGGCACTTATAGGCTACTACATTTTTATATTGTACTTTACTATCTACATAGATTTTAAGAAGATTGTAAATAAAGATTAATTTTAGATATTTCTTAAAAGCTTTTAGACTAAAATCAGAGACATACACATGTATGATAAATTCTGAAAAGATATGATTAGTGACAGACAGTATATTTCATTTTCCCGGAAAATAAGCATAACAATAATAAAAGCATGAACTGATTGTTAGTAGACTTGCAAGTATTCCCCAACATGCTTACATTTGTATGTAAACTCACTCATTCCCTAGTTTTGAAAAGAAATTCTTTATAGGACTTGATGTAGGAGTCTCTTTTTCGAAAAGAGTGTTTGTAGGACTGGATGCTTCAGACCGTTTCTCTTCTACCCTTTTACAGTCAATTTCTTGATAAATATCCTCAATTGACCAACCAATCTGACGACGTACAGCCTTAGGTCTCCTGGTTTTCTCTATTATCGGGAATGCATCCACACAGTCTACACTGTCGGACTCAACCAATACAGTCTTGAAATGTCTATCTTTTAGGTGATCCAAATATGCCAATTTATTAGAAAACATTTCATGACAAACTGGACATACAAAATGGTGCAATTTTACATTAGTAGTGCATTTGTTAAGGTGTATGACATAATCATCATACTGATCAAATTTTTCATCACAGAGTAAACAAGAAACACTTACAGAGTTTGTTTTTTCCGGAATGGGTGGGACTGGCCTCATATTACGTACAATAGGAGACAAGTCAGATGCTACCAAGGTTTCATTGCTACTGGAACGCTGTAATTGGTCATGCTCTATTGTGCATTGGACCCGACAAGTATGCATGCCCATTGTGCTATATGACTGATTGCAGCACACACACTTTACTGAATCCATGTCACTGTCAGTCTCATCGCTTACTTCATGACCAGTGGCTGCATTATTCAGTGCAGTGAGAGTATCTATGTGGCTGTCCCTCACACAATTTTGATCATTTTCTCCTTCCACACTGCCTTCTTCATATTCATTGTGCATATGGAATTCTTTGTGAAAAAAGTCATCATAGTTGGCTATTGCAGGTTTGTTGAGATCTGTATCTAATTTATAAAAAAACAAAATATTCTATATGTAGGTGAAGTTTCAAACCAATAGGTAGTGTTATGTATGTCATCATCATTATCATCATCTCAGCCATAGGACATCCACTGCTGGACAAAGGCCAGTTATGTATGTAAAAAGTAGTAACTGAGGGTTGTTCGTTGAATATTAAATCACCCTCTAACATATGAAAGTTAGTTGTAGATTGTAACTACACACACATATATATATACACGGGGACACAGAAGTAATGTAACTCTAAGCCATGCAAACCTAAATGTGCTAAATTAGCAGAGGGGATATGAGTGATATTTGGTTAGGGTGTAAGCAAAGATTGCTATACAACATGTCTATGATAATGCAGTCATTAAAGTCAAAATAATTAAGTAACATTACTTCTGGGTCTCCGGAGCCCTGGGTTTGATGGGAGTTTAGGGAGGAGGTCTACCCTTTTCCCCCTCCCTAAAATAGATGTTTTGTAAAGTAAAGTTGAACCCAATACAATGTTAAATAAATACTGCTGTAAGAAAAGGTTGTTTACCTGGAGATTTTCTAAGGAGGTTATCAATCCTTTCACATTGCTGTTTGAACAAATAAGCTGTACTCAAGTTTTCTATGCAAGTGGCGCAAACGCGATCAGAAAGGCCATCACCTTCATATATCTGAAAGTAAGCATGCTAATTATATTATCTGTTTGGGCCTTTTACACTAGGTACTCGAACATTTCATTGAAGAATGTTTACTTATGTATTTGGCTTATGAATTCCAATGTTCCATGAAAAAAGAGAAAGCTATGCATGTATTACATCAAAATAAGATATGTTATTGAATGAAGTTTAAAATGAAAACACCAACTTGTATATTGCTGAATGCCATGACCATTTCCGATAGCTTAATTGAATCGTCTTGCTCGTATATAGAACAAAAATCACCGAGCTTTAAACACAATCTACATTTATGAAAAGGATTCATTTCACGTGATAAAAAGAATAATTTTATTTGTACTAGTGGTTCGAATCCTAATTCTGCAACTGTCGTTTTCAAACGTAGTATTGTAATCTCTTTGGTTTTCAATCCTGATCTGTGTTTTCAACATTATCCTACGTAGTATTGTAATCTCTTTGATTTCCAGTATCAAATCTATGGTCGTATCGTATCGGTCTGTTACGGGATCCAGACGAACGCGAATTTTAGCGAGACTGTTGAGTTTGAATGAGAATTGAACGATTAGTCATTCCATTTGCAAAAACAAGAAACTTTCATTTTATACGTTAGGAACTAAGAATGTTACAATCGAAATCTTGCTTTGTAAATACGATCTTGTCCTTTCGCCAAAATGAAATTTTCGAACATTATTGCGAATGAAATGCACCCAAACACAGCATGGGGGGGGATGGTTCAAATTGAACTTTGAGCACAGAGAGCGTGTTTATAGTCATTCCAAAATGTACTGACAGCTGCATACAAAATAAGTAAGTAATAAGTATATAATAAATTTTTATTTCCCAAGGAGTACAGTATTACAAACATTTTAAGCGTTGAGACCCAAACTAGGCGAAAGCCTGTGTCTATATGACGTCATCATCCTGTGCTTAGAACGCTCACGAGTACGACGTAGAGCAGTGTGAGCGCTGTCAAACACATAGATAAATAACTATGCACTGAGAGTCAAACATCTGACTCATGAGAATCTGTCGAAAAATTGGTAGTTCGTCCACAAAACATTAAAAACGTAATTTTATATATCAGAAAAAAATGACCCATTTAGTGCCCATGAAGTACGGAAGAGAATGATTTAATATAAATTTAATGGGAACTGACATTTAAAGAACTCGCGCGCATTCACACACAAACAGCCGTTCTGATTTGCTTACGAGCGTCAGCACTTAATTCATCTCGGAACAGCCAAATCCTTACGTACAAACGTGTGCACTGTGAGCCCAAATTGAAACGCAGTCATGGTATCTCAACTGAGCCTATGATCACTCCGGGCGTGCCGCGTGCGCAGCACCATATCTTGCTCTGACAGCGGATATGCGGCGTTCACAACCTCCATTCGAGCATTATTTGCTTTACTGCATGGTGGTAGGGCACTTTCGAATACCCGCCTGGCTAGCTACCACCCTTAAGTTTGAAAAACTGTCAAAAAACACATAGTGTGTTCAGGCAGCAGTCCTTGAGAGTCAGTGAGCATTCTAGATCTAGCGTGATAACATCTTCGACCACATCGTCACTGACCATCAAGTGAGATAGTGGCCAAACGCTAGATCTTTTCGCTTTTGGTCAGGCAGGACTGCATATTGCGTCAACTCGATAAGCAAATATTGGATACTTCATAACGATTATTTCGATAAATATGTTCCTGTTAAAAAATAATTCTCAATTTATACATCTTACTTTTTGATACTGTCTAGCAACAGTGTGACAGTTCATGTCACAGTAGTTGCAACGAATGGATTAAGCGTCAAAATAATGAAAATTTTTGCGAGCGGAATCTAATGCGTTTAAGAATAATGAAATTTTTCCGCGCATCCGTAATCCATTAAATTGCGAATTTCCTGCTAGTTTATAGATACCTATAAAATGAAATATATTAAATTACATAAATAGTACGGTCTCAGACCGTAAATAAAAATAGTTTTAATTCATAATATTTAATCGATACGATAACTTATGAAATACTTAGCCTCATAATAAATAACCTGCCATTTATTTTTTAACACTATTTAATAAAGACTGAAGATTCCTTGATGCACTTTTGAACCGAGGGTCTATTAGCAAAGATGTTTCATACATTTTCCGGGCCGAACTGTATTTTTTCCAGCGGTGGTAGAGTACGCCTGCAGTAAGAAAACAAAACATTAATTCTAACTACAGCCTGCCTATTTGCCATAAAAATTGGTTGGAATTTCTCTAGTAACCTAGAGAAATTCCATTAAGTATGCGTACCTACTTACTGGGCCATCCATAAATTAAGCCACACGAATTTTATTAATTAGATTACTTCATCGTGCTTGTTACATATTTTTAAATTATCGTTTTTGTATAAGATAGGCGAGTTCTAGGACGAACGCCAATTTTGTAGAGAACTTTCAGAACGAGTATTTTGATAATTTCTTTTCTTCCGTTTCTGTACTATTTCTGTTCGAATATGAAACAAAATTTTCATTTTCTTCGTTTATACAGTTAGAATGTTGGGATGGTGACATTTAATGCTCAACTTTTTAATATGTGTGCAAAAATAATGAAACTTTTGAAAAATAATGCGTATGGAATGCACCCTACATGACTATCAGAGCTCTAACGCGTAGGTGCTTTTAAATTATTATTTCGACCGGAACTGAACCCGCTGTTTTCTGACTGGCCATTATAAACACCTTTTAGCCATCGCGGCTTCTGCACGATGATGGAATATTTAACACGCTTTATTCCAATCGATGAAAAAAAATACCATACTCTTAATTTTTTTTTAAACCACTCAACCCGAATCTAAATTAGAATTAGTGTCATTTGTGGCATAGCATTATAAAAACAGATGATCGATATGACAAAAAAAAACACGTCAACGCCCGCGCTCCCGTCTTGTCTATGTGAATGAGTGCGTCGTAGACACGGCATCGCATCAACATACACACGATTTACCTACACAATCAGCCCAATAAGTTTCCAAGTACACGGGCCTTCCTCTCTGAGAGGAGTGTTGGCTATAATTATCCAACACACCAGCAATTGCGATGAGCAATTGATGAAGCTATGATTATTAAGACGATGATGGCTCGCCGGGGGGAACGTTGGCTGTCGAGCTGACGGACGCTGGTTCGATCCCCACCACAACGGCTTGAGCTTTCGGTGCAGATAACATTTTATAACATACATGTATAACAGATCATCAAATTCCCAGTATGGTGGTACTTTCGAGTACCTGGCTAACTAACATCCTAAATTAAAACAAACTGTCACATAACACATAGAGCGTTCAGGCAGCAGGTCTTTGAACATTCTAGGTCTAGAGTGATTACATTTTCGAACACACCGTCAGTGACCATGAACTGAGATAGTGGTCAAACGCTGGATCTATATAGTATAAAAATCCTATAAAAACTCACCTAAATTAGCATAATGTATAGCTTGGACATTCTTGTCAAATAATTCGATTGCTTTTAGGAAGTGACGTTCTGCATCTTCATATCGATCTATTTTCCCGTACACATTGGCGACGGCAAAGTTCACTGATGGAGAAGCCGGCAATTCTTTTAACGCTATCGGTATCAATGTTAAAGCTTCTTGAAATTGACCTAAAATAAAACATGTTAAATTTTGCGAAGATAAAACTCATCAGTACAAGGGTGCTACACTCGGGAGTACATTACACGAACGAATCAAAAATAAGGAGTAAGGTGACAAAAGTCACAAACATAGACCAGAGGATTAGCAACTTAACGTGGCAGTGGACAGGGCACATAGCTCAAAGAACTGATGGCCGATGGGGAGGAAAAGTTCTCGAATAGAGACCACAGACTGGCAAGCGCAGCATAGGACGGCCACTGACAAGGTGGAGGACCTGTCTGAGATCCAGGAAAGGGCCTGGATGCGGGCCGCTTCGAATCGGGCATTGTGAATATTTATTTATTTATTATTAAGAAGACTATCGACATATAGCTTAACTTAGGTATACAGTATTGAATATGAAAAGAGTCGTTAATAAGTCTCCACAGATAGAGATTATCTGTTTAACAAATATCACACACAATATTTTAACATTCTCAATCCAAAATTTACACTTAGAAAACACAAAAACTTAGAAAAATTTACTTTTTGCACACAACAACACATTTTTATTTTAATCATCAAGGGGAAAGGGCGTTTATTTATTCATCTACATTATACTTTGATTAAAATGTTGCATACTAACATCATCATAAATTTTAATGCAAAAAGTCATAACCGGCCATGAACCAATAATTAAGTACCATTTTATTTATTATATAAAATTTTAACCAATAATAAAGTTAATTAGTATGTTTACTATTAACTACTTTGGTTCAGTAAAAAAAATATTAACATTGAAATAATATACGACTATTTCAATTAATTTGAACGTAAGTTCCGCCTAGCATGATGTTAATGCAATACACCATAATACTCATTGAAATACTATACTTTACCTGTATTGTCTAACAGTGCTAGCAGATTTGTCCAGGCAAGATTATGTCTTGGGCTTAGTCTTATTGCTTCAAGCCAACAATTCGTCGCTGACTTAGTGTTATTTATTTCTAAAAACTGCAAATAAATTTACAATTAAATTAATTCATAATATGCATATTGTTCGTCAGAAAAACATTCTACATTCTAAAGTATTTATATGTATTAAAAAAAACTTAAGATGTTATTTATTAGTTGTTTATTAGTACCAAACTATATAAAACGCCCGTAGCAAAGACGCGGCTAAGGGCGCGATGATGGGGTGTTTGACGGCGCATCCCATTTAACTCACGGCCATTCCCAGTCACTAACCAGTGACCGGGACGTAGGCCCTCGAAGAAGCGGAAAATTCCGTCGGGGCCTGGAGTATCGCGCGCGCTGTTCCGCGTGCCATTCTCAGTGGGGGACGAGGTTGGCGCCCCCATCTACCGAGGAAGGCTCCAAGGACCAATTGACCATCGCTGCATCGCACGCCGGCCGTGACCCTGGATTTTGGCGCTGGGACGCAACACAGGGGGGTATTCCCTGGTCAAACTCCAACATAACATCCTCCGTACTTCCCGGTAAGGCGTGTGTATCCAGTGATATTCCTCGTAAAAAAGATAAAGGCAGGGCGGAAGGTCCCACTTCTAGGCAGTACGCATTAAAAAAGAGGAAACAAACCGCTTCCTACGTAAAGGTGGTATATCTACCATATGTATGTATAGCGGTGGCGCAATGCCGATGATAGAAAAGGAATAGTGGAATTAAACTGTGTAATTCCAATGTATATTCGCCGAAATGTATCCGATAGGCAAGAAGTAGAGTACGTCGGTATTCAAGGCTTTTGTTCCACCAGAGAGTTGCTGCCAATGCTTTTGTTTGTACTCACCAAGTTTCCCAAATTATAATAGCAGTCTGGATAGTTAGTGCGATACTTCAATGCCGTATTATAAGCTTCCTGAGATTCTTTATACCGCCGTTTGTTAGCTAATACAATTCCTAGGTTCATCCAAGCCGCAGGAAAGTCTTGCCTGTAGAGGAAATAATTGATTTTTTCTAATGCGGTATTTGGACAAAAGTTTTCTTCTATCCTCTTTTTAGTAAACTATTTATATATGAATATGGTTATGCTCTACATTTATTACATACTAAATCTGTAAACAATTTATTATACTACATTCGAAACACGCAAAAAAATGCAGATTATAACGACGAACAGTCGGCCCCCTTGCATGGGAGGATTCAACCTACTTGGAGAATTTTGAATAGGTCCTTTTTGAATGAAGTCTATTAGTGTTCTTTACTATTTAAAAAAAGTTTTAGTAGTCGGGTGTTTTTATTTTATTTAACAATGGGTGTTCGTCACGGTATACTACAGTACGTTGAGTATGTGTAGTGAAAAATAAATAACATGTTCGTTACACATTTATATAGCGACCTATCTGAAGTGCATGATTCCAAGCATCAGATCAGATGATTCCAAGCATCATTTTCTCCTAAATAATGTCTTATGTTATATGTAATAAGAAAGGAAATGCCGGTTCAAGTGTTCCTTCAGAGAGCCCTGTTATACAATATATAGTAGGATCATTCGACGTGAATTGGCTGTAACGGACACGTTGTAGAACACACACACCAAATATTTACTGTAAACTTACTTGTAACTGAGTGCTTTTCTTAAGTAAAACTCAGCCTCTTCATATTGTTTTTGGTTTTTAAGCAAATTCGCCAAATTGTTCATTGCTTGATAATACTCTGGATACAATCTGTAATCATAAAGGGGTGAGATAAGTAAGTAGATACTTTACAAGCAAGAATTGATATTTGTACGTGGTTTTGAGTCTTGCGCCACCCGCGCTGGGAATTCGAAAACAGTGTTACTTTCACCGGAGGCTCAAACTGTTGGTGGGGATCGAACCAGCGTCCGCCAGTTTGAGAGCCGACGCTCCCTCTGCTATGCTATCATCACTTAAACATTTTTATAGCCCTGCCTAACGTTCTTGGTATGTTGGGTTGTTCAATTCCTGTGTTCCATTTATGATAAGTACGAATTAATTCATTCTTCATGCATTATGGGTTCGAATTCATTCATTGTGGGGCATGGTCCCAAGGGATGACTGGCCTCCGATAATAAGATTTGCCACTTTGATCGACGATCTATCTTGAGCCATCTCCTGCCCGTCATCGGCTTGGAGTTCAAGTAGATCTTTCTCAACTTAATTTCTCCAGCGATACCTGGAACGGGCGACACATAGTCGACCTGTGGGCTGCTCCAGATACGCTCGTTTCTAAGCGTACGTACGAATTGGTAGGAAAAAATATTTAGTCTTTAAACTATTTAGATGTAGCTTATATAAACAAGGCTGAGAATATATAGATTATAGGAACAGCATACCTGTAGGCTAATTTTATTATACTTCTAGAACAAAATGGTCTCATGCGTGACTGTGGTAAAAGACCTGACGGTAATCGCTGTTGGGTAAGGGCGGCTTTGAGTGAGATGCTAAATGCCACATTTCAGGACTGAAATTCTTTACTACTAGCATGTTCTAATACAATTCAACAGCGTACCTAGAATGCTGCTACGATACGAATGAGCGTAACCACGCTGCCAGTTGGGAGCTGGTTAGAGTATTTGAGCTGTCTATAAGCTGGCAACATCAACAATTGTAATCGCTGTGGTATGGTATTGTAACTATTTATACAACTATTTTATTTTAATAATGGCATCTGATTAAAAATATATATCAAACATTGAAAACCCAGTTATACACCCATTACGGATCTACAATGCCTATGCCAGAATGAAGCTAAATTCTGAACCTCTAACTGCAACGAATTGAACAATTTCATGGAGTTAGATCAACACTGTTGCGAGTTGCTGTACTTTCAGTAAAATGTGAAACGTATATACCTGATAGCCGTTTTATACTCCTCAAGCGCCCGTGCCGTGCTCTGATTGGCATCCGCGACTTTTGCAAAATTGTAATGCACTTTTGCGTTAAGCGGACACACAGATAGACCGCTGGTAAAGAGGATATATTCATTTCGCCACTCTAGTGATCGCTGCCAAGTCCTTAAGGCAAACGTAAGTAACAACAGGCAAAACAATGATAACCCACACTGAAAAGAAATGAGTGCAATGTTAAAAAAACTTAAGTGTGTAGTTTTTAAAATAATTTTAATATAACCAGTGTCACTCTCAGAATCTTACGACAAAATTCAAATTCAAATTATTTAATTAAAGCTTTGGGTACAATGATTTACATCTGTATGTGGTACAATCTTATGATCTAAAATATATGATCACTAAGAGTTATCTCTTAGTGTGAGCTCTTGTTCCCGTACTAGTCGAGACTGTATTACGACACCCCTTATGATGAAATCCATCAAACCGTTTACGCTACAAAGAGTACGATAAAATTATACATAAATACACTCGAAGATACATAAACCTCTTTGTTCTGACTGTTCATATACGTCCGTTTGCCAAGGGTACTCATGACCTGGCCTTATAGGTTTTTATTAAATCTTCTATAATTTTTTTATACTGTATAGACCACTGACCACTATCTCACTTGATGGTCAGTGACGATGTGGTCGAAGATGTTATCACGCTAGACCTAGAATGCTCACTGGTTCTCAAGGACTGCTGCCTGAACACACTATGTGTTTGGTGACAGTTTTTCAAACTTGAGGGTGGTAGCTAGCCAGGCGGGTATTCGAAATTACCCTACCACCATGCTGGGAATTTGATAACGGTGTTACCTTCACCGGAAGCACAAGCTCTTGTTGGGGATCGAACCAGTGTCCGTCAGTTTGACAGGCGACGCTCCCCCCGCTGAGCTATCATCGCTTCAAATATAATATGTATTATGAAAATAGTGACATACATTTTTTCACGGTTTTTTTTAAGTCTAAATAGCTGAACCGATTTTGGTGAACTTGGATACAGATACAGAGACCATAGAGGCAATTATAGAAAACTTTATTTTGGAAAAAAATGGTGTGGCTCTGTTTTGTACAAAACTTATGGCTAACTGCTTCGGGCATTAATTTAGATTTAAAGAGTTTAATATTGAACTATTTAAATCTAAATTAATGCCCGAAGCAGTTAGCTTAGATTTAAAGAGTTTAATATTGAACTCTTTAAATCTAAATTAATGCCCGAAGCAGTTAGCCATAAGTTTTGTACAAAACAGAGCCACACCATTTTTTTCCAAAAAAAGTTTTCTGAATTCTTTTTCTAAGCTGTAGTTTTATACAAACCTGAGGCACCCCATTATTTTTCAGGATTTTAACTTTGTAGAGATAATTCTATTACGCACTAGTGTGAAGTAGTGTGTAATGTTATTAATAAAGCACAGGTGTCTTATAGCTGGGTTTATAGCCATAAAAGCGATGTAATAAGGCTCACTTTACGAGCAAGTGTGGCGAAAAGTATATTTATATTATTAATAACTTATGAAATTAATATACTTTTTACATCCTTGGGTAAATAGCAATATGTCAAGAACAAACCTTACTGTAACTTTTTCTCTGCATAATCTTGCCAAGTCCGATCCCTACGAGTAAGCAGTACCCAGCAGAAGATATGTACAACACCCTTTCTGCGATAACGAAACCAACTGGGTAGAAGATGTTAGCCGCCGGCAAGAATGGTGTCACCGCCAGAGCTAGTGCCAATGTAATGTACCTACAAGACAAAAAGGCGAGTATTCATAAAATAATAAAGTATGGCCGCTGATTGAATGCGTTTGCCAGTTTGTTTTATCAATATTTGCTATATATTTGTTCCACTCACAGCGGCGTTTACCCATGCGAGCTTACCGATCAACTGCGCTCAGCAACATACTCTGCTGTCAGACCTTGGATGGGAGACCGGAAGTGGCGTTTACATCTTAGCACTTCCGTACTTCGGAGGGCATGTTAAACTGTCGTAACCATCCCGGTTGTTGCCTTAGGATAACAGTCGATACGTCATGTGTTAAAAGGATCCTGTGCTATCATAGCTTCAAAATGTCAGTTTAGAGACTTATTATAATTACATACCAAATGTACCAAAGGTACCAAAATGTTCTGTTTTGCTTGGATACTTTCGTCATACTACTAACTACTATGTTACTTTAACGTTTTATAACAAACTAGCGGTTCACCCCTGCTTCGCACGGGTAAAAAATTCAAAATTATAGGGATCCCCTATTTTTCTTTTTGCAAATATAATATAAAGCCTATGTCACCTAGGGATAGTATAGCCTCCCAATAGTGAAAGAATTTTTTAAATTGGTTCAGTAGTTTCGGAGCATATTCAATGCAAACAAACAAATCTTTCCTCTTTATAATATTAGCACAGATAGATAAACATTCATTTATATTTATGCATAACTAAAGCACCAACATTACCTTTTTGTTTCTTTGGTATTTTTGTTATCAATCAATGTTCTCCATATCAGCAATCCATACACATGCATCAGTATGACAAACAGTATTCTGTAATCATTGATACTTCCAATGAGAGGCACACAACCCATGGCCCAGTCGTAACAGAGCCACTGAGGCCACAGTAGAAGTAGAATATTCAAGAAATACACATAATTATATGTCACTACCTGAAATATTGAGAGTGAAGTTTATATCAGATTTGTTTATATATCTTATACTATGAATGTCTCGCAACATGCCTGTCTGTGGTACATTTAAGATAAAAGATTCAATGAAATATGTCACAGTAGTGGCAAGGTGAAATTAGCAATTTCCTAAGTATGTATATGGTATGTGAGAAAAGGCTCAAATAATTCAGATGAAAATTTGTACACTAAATAGTTTTGCCAGGTATGTAAAACTATGCATAAAGCGGCATTCTCAGGCAAAACTAAATTTAGCACAAATAATATATTATATAAGCGACATAATTATGTTTCTAATCATGTGCTGTAGGTAAATAACAAAAGTAGTACAAAAGTAAGATTGTTACTGTTTTCTTACAACTCACGTTACTTTTGAATTTGTACTTATTTATGTCATTATCTAATTGTTTAAATTGATTTCTTAATAATTTAAGTAAATGCAATTAAAACATTCATTCATTATAATGCCATGTCTTCTAGGCGAATAATAATATAAACAAGACAACTATTTATGGGAATGATAGATATATATATATATTCAAAATTATGCACTTAAACAAATTACAAAGCAATTTTCTTTAATGAAACTGTATAATAAGCCCCAAAACCCTATGTTAGGCTAAAAGCCGGTTTTAAAGGGATCTGTCCCCTGCAGCAATGACTGAATTGTGTATATGTATATAAGTATATATATATCAGTCAACAGGTTACCATAGCACAGGCTCTGCCTAGTTTGGGACCTGAAGAACTTGTGTGAATGTTAATAAATAAATAAATAAAATAAACCTCTTAATTTATAAAAACAATAAGACATACATATACTAAAGAAGAAGTGTTAATTAAAACAATCATTATGATTTATCTAAGGATGTAAAATAAAGAGATCCAATGTCATAACATAATACAAGATACACTGTATATTATATAGCACTCATAGTAGGTAGTTGTCAATCTGAAAAATGTTTTAGCTTACCTTTGTAAATGTACTGTTAGCAAAAGCAGCTGGATTATCAATTGGTTTAAACTCTGGTCCCTTACTACCCATCACTAACCACCTTCCATACAGTAGTAATAATACTGCTGTTGTAACCACAGATATTCGGCTAATGGAGTCAGATTGCATCTTAATATAGAGTCTCTTATTCTGATGATGATTCTTCAATTTTAACTTACTTACAAACTCATATAATATACAAAATCCCTGTAAAAAAACATCAAGTTAACAATCACAGCATGTGTACCTTTTAAGTAATAAATAATTTGTATTTGTATAAGAAACTGTTATATATACAACAATATGAGTCATAAAATTCTTACTCTACTCATTTTGGGAGATGTTTTTTAAGAAAGTCATTTATCATTTACTTATCATCTATATATAGCAAGTAGGTTTATCAAAATAATTCTAAATATTGTATTGCGTATTAAAAATATTCTCAGGAAAAGTTACACACTATTCTTTACCCTAACAAACAGTTGCACTCCAATCATACAAAGTTATACATACATATAAATGAGTGACATGCATGCACTGTATGGATTAAGCAACTCATAATATTGTCATATTCAACCATATTCTGTTGTACATTTTATACAACAAGCAAATAAATAAGAAAATAAATTAAACATTGTAGGAAGGCAGGAGAGTGATATAATATAATGATTTCCTGTGTGTAAAAATTTAATGTTTCAGCTGTTCAGTCTATCATTTGTTCTATATAGGTACTTGATTCAGACACTCTCAATGTACTTGGAAATATAGTTGCTCCTACTAGTTTAATTTATATTTAATTTACTTTACATATGGGAAAGTCATTAAAAAATCCTAGGTCTAGTGTGAATCCACCGTCTAACACACCACATTGTCACTAACCATCAAGTGAGACAGTGGTCAAAAAAATCAGTGGTCAATAATGCACTATTACCAATAAATTGATTTGATTTGTGTGGAAAAGAAAACAGAAGCACTGTGAGAAAATATCTCTAAATACTCACCAAAACTGTGATACCATTCTCTTTGAACAGCATTGACATTCCAGAGCATATTATTGCTGTTATCAGATACAATATTTTCAGTTTTGTAGATTTTAGTAGTACACATTTATCATAAGCTAAAAATGCAAGAATAAATGTGATTCCTGCCAAGATGTCAGCTCTCCCTACTACTCCAGAAACTGCTTCCACATGTATTGGATGTACAGAAAATAATAATGATGATAAATATGCTTCATCAAAGCACCACCTCCTTATTGCATATCTTTTTACTAGTTTTTGAAACATTTGCCACATCAATATACTGCAGAGGGTATGGCAAATAAGATTTGTTGTTTTAAAATGGTATGGTGATAACTCTTTACCATTCAAAATGTAATTAAATCTAAAAATTACAAGGATGATTAATTATCTTAGAAAAAGGTTTATGAACATATTTCGGTCATTACATCTTCTAGTATTTAAAAGAAAATCCCTGTAGCCACCTCTACCGCAGGAAGCTTACTACACTTCGACTGCTACAAGCGCAAGTAGGTAGAGGGCACAAATCTCAAAACACGAGCAACCAATCACAAGCGCCAACCTGAATCGTGGAATCAAAATTGCACATGCAAGATGACAGGGTGTCTAAAAGCTCTGAACATGAACTGTCAGACAGCTGTCCCTGGGCCAACAACACCTGGCTCAGATGGAAGTACTTCCCTATTGGATGGAGGCGCTTCGTGTGGAGATCCCTACACCTATCCACACCCATCCGATCTCCACACTCCCCAGTAGGTATGTCAAGAGTTTGACCAACTATCTCTCACCTGATGTTAAATCATGATGCAATCTACAATGGACCATTCCTGTCCCTGTTTCTGATAATTAAAGCCCTAATAGGATGTAATAGAAAACAATATTACACATGGTTTTTTACCAAACTCTCATCATTGATGAATTTATTTTTTAAAGACCCTTTTTCATTCATTAGATACATCTAGAATGCTCCCAAATACATTTAACATTTGTGCGATGAGTGTAGGTGTTTGTTCCGGGTCTTGGATGTTTGTGTGTGTCCAAGCCTCCCGCGATACAGGGAACCCTAGTGCGGGGGTTTAAGTGTAATAAAAAAAATACATTTAAACTGGTTGAGTATTTTTCTTTATTAGGAAATGTTGAAACTATTCTACCGATAGTAGGGGGTCAGTTTATTTTAGTATTTGGACAAACAATTATGAAATTTTTTGAATAATTTTCAGTAGACCATATCTTATGGGTTTGAATCATTACCTGAGTGATTTATTCAACTGTCGGTCTATATTCCTCTACTAAAATATGTTGAGGTTAATTATTTATTTTAGTGTAAACCTTACTTACCTATATGATAATATAGTTAGTGGTCGATACGATTTGTGGCTCACATTGGACTTAATATTAGTTCCCCAAAAGTCATTTGAAAAAGAATCTAGCCACGAACCAGCATAAACATTTTTATTTTTTAATATTGCTTCAGTATCGTCAAACACGAAATCACCGCGTAAACTACATAAATACGGAATTGTCGAAAAGCATATAAGACCTATAAGCTTGAACATTATTTTAGATAAGAAATGTTCATCTTTTGGGACAATTTTAAGTCATGAAAATAATATAAATTAAATTTCAATTTTTCAAACTCGAAATGTTTAAAAACATTACCACAGCACAAAACAAACTTTTATGACATTCCCAGCACGCACAGCACAGAGTACATTTTAATATACGATTTAGTGGCGCGTTCCATTGGCAATAAGTCTTCAAAAGACGCACTGCTGAACAGACGCAACTACACAGTAGTGCGAAATAAACTGTCTCACGCTTCCTTTATACTCACGAAGGTATTAAAAAGGAATACATTGACGCAACATCTTCAGTTATGATGTAATGTAGGTATTAGGTATAAAACCAAAATATATTTCGCTTTTTATGAATGGAACAACAATCATCAAAATAATCGCGTTCACACTGAAAGAGACGTTCGTCCACTTATCAGAAAGCAAAACATTCGCCTGGACCGAACCGTAATATACGTAAGTTAGTAAACTTAAATTTAATACTTGTACGCACGCGTGAAATCGCGGGGCGCTGCTAATTAAAAATAAATGGGATACATACTGATATATATTCAGCGACCTTCGGTCATCTATAGCTGCTGTCAGTTAGTCTGCGAAGATCCACTTACTTGAGAGCGTCCTACAATACGCTTGACTTGAGGATTCCTCAAGTCCAAAAGCCATCTATCCCAACATTTATCGGGTCTAAGCAACTAAGGCCTACTTGAAGCAACCAAATTATTCGAGACTCGGATCAAATCATAATTTTAGCCTGCAAATTTGAGATAATTTTGGTGAGCGCAAGTGGGCCTAAGGCAGCCCTACCTTTGTCGCGTTGTCCTATATCTGCAACTTTAGTTATGTCTGGCCAGCCCTTTTCATTGCTCATGTTTGATGACTTTCGTCTTTAACCTGCATAATATGTGGAATGTGAGTAATACGACGAGAAACTCAACGATACTTTCGAAATGCAGACTGACCTATCTGGTACTATTCTTAGCCGGTACCCCACGGCATGATAGCCTTCTCATTGTCATCAAGCGTTTAGCACTGGGCCGATTCTACTCTTACAACTTTTTTTTTATATATACTGTATAGATCTAGCGTTTCACCACTATCTCACTTGATGGTCAGTGACGATGTGATCGAAGATGGTATCACGCTAGACCTAGAATGCTCACTGGCTCTCAAGGACTGCTGCCTGAACACACTATGTGTTTGGTTTTCCAAACTTGAGGGTGGTAGCTAGCCAGGCGGGTATTCGAAAGTACCCTACCACCATGCTGGGAATTTGATATCGGTGTTACCTTCACCGGAAGCTCAAGCTGTTGTTGGGGATCGAACCAGTGTCCATCAATTTGACAGGCGACGCTCCCCCGCTGAGCTATCATCGCTTCAAATTTGCCACACTATCTGATTTAAATTTATGTTGGAAATATGAACATCAAATAAAACACTGGTTTCATGGAAGATTACTTATCTATTATATAAATACTTATTGTAAAACATATTTCTAATAAAAAATATGTAGCCCAACTAGTATACTAATAAGTCTAATAATAATTGTAATAGTATAACAAAATAAATCATAAACCATCATGTCTCTTAATTTTACAAAACAATTTACTTATGTAAATAATTAAGTGTGGTTGCCTCTGTAACACTAAACTTGTTTTGGCATCCTATAAAAGCAACGAATAAAAAAAAAATCTAATATTAATTAACACAACACTTCACGACGGTGTGGGCGGGCGAGAGATGTGAACACAGTGAGACAGGCGAAGGAGAATTATTTACTAGTAATTTGCTTCCTCCAGTATACTGTACAATATAAAAACTTCTTGCTTACCAGTACAGAAGTTGCAATACTTTTATCTTCAAGAAAACCGCGGATCACTACAGTAGACTTCCACGCTTTGTGCGTGCTTGCAAAATTGCACCTAAGAGTCGTTGTAAGAGGATTGTAAATTACTATGTTCCGATTCTCACCAACATACCTATGTTGATTATGATTACCCCAGTAATACGGCTGCATGCATAGATAACTTGACATGCTTATTAAAATGGACAATTTTTACATGATGCTATTACTAATACAAATTCGAAATACACACATTTAAGGCGTCTCTGTCGAGTGAATGCGCACGAGGCGTCCTCATCTTAGTTTTAACTTTGGATTGCAGCGCGCTGGATGTAATTTGCGTGCCCACTGCTCCCTCCAATAAACAGACGCTCATTCTAGGTCGACGCTCTAAAACGGGACTCATTATCTGCATATTAATCAAATATATTAACACTTTCTTGCAAACGGATTCATCGGTAGGGTAACAGAAACGCGGATACTATCCTAGGGCGAGCGACATCACTCAATAATTTTAGATAATTTATGAGAGTAGTATTAGGAATGCGTCGGTGAGTGATGACCACGGTCTTATTACCACGAGAACTATAATACCGCAGGCTTCACCACTGCTCGTTTTCACGTACACTATGAGGGTAGAGTCAGTAGGGAGAGTCGCGGTCGCGGTCGGGCCGCCGCGCCAGCAGCGACTTGAGGATAGGATTGTCGAAGCGCGCGCAGTCAAGGCCGGGGGAGGCCGGAGGTCAGTGCGACGCGGGTGCGACGCCGAGGGGAGTGAGGGTGTGCTTGATGTCGAGCTGCGTGCGCGGGTCGCAAAGCGCCGCGGCCGCGTGCGACAGCTGCAGCGCGCACTCGGGCGGCGCGCTCGCGCCCAGCGCCGCGCACTCGCGCTCGAGGGCCGTGCTCACGCACGTCAGCAGCTCCGTGAACCCCAGTGAGATAGCCGCCCGTCGCAACCGGTTCAGCTCCTGTAACACATTTCTCGTAACTGTCTCTAAGAAGTGTCTAAAACTTTCAGTACCCCGCTCATTATATTCCTGTGATAGCTATGAAGAATGATGTCGGAGGCGCCGCTATTACCAGCTTTAAACGAGGCGAAAAATTGGTGACGTCATATAAAATTTATAGAACATATATAGTGTAGAATAAACAAGCCGATCGATTTCAAAAATTCATTTCCATTTTTTATGAAACAAAAATAGAGATCCATTATCATGTAACCATGCGAAGCCGGGACGGACCACTAGTAACCACTATACCGATTGAATACAGGAGATCATAATGTCTGAGAAACTATCGTTTTAGTGGCCATAAAAAATCACAACGAAATGGGCATTAAATTAAATCGAGTTTCCATAGTTATCTGGGACAACAATAGTAGAATGGGAGTAAAATAATATTTTTACGGCGAGGGTGCCATTTTGAATCCAGAGCGGAGCGAAGGATTCTTTTGTAGAACCCTGAGCGCAGCGAGGGATTCAATATATTTCGCCCGAGTAATTATTAATTTTGCGAACTTGTGATACACTCTACTTTTCATCCCACTATGAGAAAAATATATGACACTTTTAAATAGTACTACTTATGAATTTGATACATAAAAAGGTACATTATGATTATCATCACCACCATCATCATCATGTCTGCCATAGGACGTTTACTGTTGGACACAGGTCTTCCCCATTGATCCCCACAAGAACGCGTTGGAAGTGGCACGGATCAAATGGTACATATAATATATATGAAGTAATAACCGAAAAAATATATTAATACGACCCGTGCCTCGCGATTTTACCCGCGTGGTGATGTAATTCGCTGATTATTGTGATGAAGAAAATAAGCCTATGCTGTGGCATGCAGGGTATTAGCTATCTCCATACCAAATTTCATCTAAATCCATGTAGTTGTTTAGACGTAAAGGAGTAAAATACAAACAACAAAATACAAACTTTCGCGTTAATAATATTAGGTTTCATTTGAAACATTTTTGTACTTGAACTTTTACTACGCTGCCTTGAACAATTCTCATTCGCGCGTTTTTCGTTTGTTTTTATTTTCGCGCAACTTTTATAAACTATCAATACGATACTTTTTCTAGATTTACATATTTGGTTACAGTATAGAGTAGTTTAGAGTATAGTAGCTAGAGTACAAGCAAGAGTAGTATACTACTCTATGGTGTACTGTTGTACTCTATACATAACGTAACGTATGTGTTAAAAGCGCGTAAAAACTCTTAAAAACAGAAAGAAACCTTGCTTTTTTTTAAAGACTTTACTTGCACTTATAGACGAACCAATTAATGTTTTTCGAATATAAGGGTCCCTAAGGGTGGGCCTTAAAATGAACATGGACAAGACGAAAATTATGTCAAATGCCCATGTTGCGCCCGCCCCAGTATCAATCGGAAACTCGATTCTCAAAGTTGTTGACCATTACGTATACCTAGGACATACAGTGCAATTAGGTAAGTCCAACTTTGAGAAAGAGGCCAATCGTCGAATCCAACTCGGCTGGGCAGCGTTCGGGAAGCTCCGAGACGTATTCTCGTCCAAAATACCACAATGCTTGAAAACGAGGGTCTTCGAACAGTGTGTGTTACCAGTGATGACTTACGGATCTGAAACGTGGTCCCTGACTATGGGCCTTCTGAACAGGCTCAGAGTCGCACAACGAGCTATGGAGAGGGCTATGCTCGGAGTTTCTCTACGCGATCGAATCAGAAATGAGGAGATCCGTAGAAGAACAAAGGTCACCGACATAGCCCAGCGGATTAGCAAGTTGAAGTGGCAGTGGGCAGGGCACATAGCTCGAAGAACCGATGGCCGTTGGGGTCGAAAGGTTCTCGAGTGGAGACCACGGACTGGCAAGCGCAGCATAGGACGGCCACCAACCAGGTGGACAGACGACCTGACTAAGATCGCAGGCAAGGGCTGGATGCGGGCCGCTTCCAACCGGTCCTTGTGGAAATCAATGGGGGAGGCCTATGTCCAGCAGTGGACGTCCTATGGCTAAGATGATGATGATGATGAATATAAGGGATGAAAAGTCCTTTTATATTTACTACTCATTTGAGTTCAATATGAATGTCATTGAGATTAATATTACCAAATATACCGTCTTATTTGTGGCAGGTACTTGGTACAGTGCACATTTATTGCAATACAAAAATAACTAGTGGAGTACCTTGTAGAGATGCTGGGTCTTGTCGGGCAGTTTGCGGGCATGCCGTAGAACCTTCTGCATGTCGGCGAGGAGCGCGTGGGGGCGCGCCCACGCGCAGTTCGAACCGCTCGCACCGCTTCCGCCGGCACTGTACGACCGCCAAGAACGGACCGGAAACGTCTCTGCTCCTATAAATCTCACAAAGAATAACATTTAACCCCTGGATGTGCCGTGATTGGAAGCATAAACATGAATTTGAATGGTAAGTAAAATAATTTTTAAGCTAGCGCACTACAGTAATAAGACATTTCACTCACTCTTTACCTCATGTGTGTTAGTGATCTTTGTCATGGTCACTAGCACCATATTAAAATTAAAAGCGTGGCTCCGTTAGAAGCAATCATAGATTACAGATCTGCGCGCGCGCATTTCATGCTCGAGCGCCCGAACAACAATAGCGCGCGCGAGTTGCGTATTCGTCAGGTTTGGACACTCCCTTTAAATAATCTTCTTAGTTAAGATCTAAAAACAAACAACTAGGATCTAAGGTAATTTTAAACCTAAGTGTCAAATCGTTTAAGATAATGTTCTGTGCAACAGTCTGTTTTGTTATTTAGTTTGAAAGGGCGACATGTGCTCACGGAACGTTAAACGAATCAATTTGAAAACTGGCGAGTCTTTTCATACCGCGACTATACTTTACAGTTGACCTACGGGCTCAAAAAAATTACTCATCACATTTTTAGCCTTTTTTGTTTCCTTTCTTCAGTTGTAACACACAGTGCAAGCCCATTTGTCGATCCCGTGAGAATTTTTAATAAATAAAAAAATATAGTCGCTCCAAAATATTTTTTCACTAATAAATTAGCAAATGAAATAAAATTTCATTAAATCAGAATTAACCTTCATTAACTATTCTCATAAGTGGTATTTTTTTAAGTTTATTAGACACCAGCGGCCCGCTCCGGCTTCGCACGGGTATAAAATATATAGCCTATGTCATTAATGGATATTATTATACATATAAACCTTCCTCTGCAATCACTCTATTTATTTTAAAAAACCGCATCAAAATCCGTTGCGTAGTTTTAAAGATTTAAGCATAGATAGGGATATAGGGACAGAGAAAGCGACTTTGTTTTATACTATGTAGTGATGTAGGACTTCCATAAAATAAGCTGAAGAGTCAAAACTTCTATTTAGCGAATGTTCTATCTACCCTTAATGATACCAATTCGAATTCAATATTCATAATTAAGACACGATCCCAGCGGATGGATAACATCTGTCGGATGATGCTAGTATATTATGAAAAAAGATTGATATAGTAAAGACAAACCGTTGGCGTTGGCCTCGTCAGCAGGCCCCAGCTGGTCCAGAGGGCCGAGCCAAGGCGCGGAACAAGCGTCAGGCCGCATCACGCTGAGCAGCAAGCACGACCGTCTCGCGCGGGACACTTCGCACCACGCGGACACTGTGCCCCACCACTCCGACCCTAGGAGGACGATGGCTGCCATACCTTCCACCTATAAAGTATAGTTATTATACCACATTTGGTGTAGATAAGGGTGATGTGTTTGTATATACTCCATTCTCTATCTTTTATTATTGAGAATAGGCAAGCGTTTGACCACTGTGTCACCTGATGTTAAGTGATGATGTCGTCTACGATAGAGCAGGTTTGCCTAGAAGATGCCTGCTTATTCGTGACTTGAAGATATATTGTATGATAGCAATCCCACCCGAAGTGTATTATAATTATGTAAACTCTAAGGCTTTCACGGCCGGCGTTGCATGTTGTATGTATTGCTTTCGGGCTGCAGCATGTATTATAATTAAACGAAATAAATAAAATAAAATAAAATAAACGAACAAGACGCATGCTATTGTTACATTAGCAATTTAAGCACTTCGATGTATGACAAAAAAATTGCAGCTGAATAAATCGACTATCGCTGAGCATTTAATTGACTTTAGATCCAAAATCCACTTCTCCTATTTCGTAAGTGAAGCGGTAGAAACCAGACAACACAAAAATTTAAACCGAGAAGGTTAAAGGCTGGCTACGTCCTGGAACCCCGTGATTGGTATATGTTCGCGTGCGACGTGCTATATAATAACGAAGATATTATTAGTGTTGTGTGTCGTGGCCACCCTGTGCTTTGCAGAGCTGTGACAGCCCAACATTTTAACTAGATCAAGAGTGGGTAGATGGAGAACGCGTTGTCTTCGCGCTTTCATATTGTCACCCGCATTCGTTCGAAATGTCGCCGTCGTTGAGGTAAAAAAATTCTATATGTTTTTCACGCGATTACGTCCCGATCGTTTTCGTATCGCTTAAGTCTAAAAATTACAATGGGCAAAAGTAGTTCATGAGATGGTTTGCAACCATCGATTTCACTATTTTAGCAGTAATTTGAAAAATACCCGTTTTTAGTATGTATTACGGTGATGTGTCCGTGTGGCAATGACATTTTTCACAGGTAGTTTGTTAGCCTCTTCATATGACCATAAATATTATAATTTTTAATTGTCTAATAATATTTGTGTTTGTTGTTATAATCTAATACAGACATTTTGTTATTTTGCCAATTCCAAATTTTGTATTACTGCTTGCGTTGTGTAGTGGAAACTTGTGCACTTAAGGCAATCGACAATAGACATGAACAGCAAAATTGACAAATGTAACATAATTATGTACCTATACTCAAGGAACTCAAAGTGACTACAAAGCTGTAATTGACTGTCCTTGAGTACTTCGGTCCCTAAGACAAGTCAGCCAACAATCTAGTCAGATCAAGACCAAATCACACTCAACAGAATAAGTAAGAAAGCGTTTCATAGCGGGGGTCACGATCCTCAGAATTAGAAAGGAAAACGACGCCAGGACCTTTGCAGTCTTAAGGCGTACACCTGGTAAGAAGGTTTCGGGCAGTCTGAAGAAACTTGAAACCAGGTATAGTCATAGTGTAATCGGCAGTCTCATCGTAGGAAAGTCGGTGTATCTAAGCAATAGGAACAAATATGGCTCGCACAAATATTATGTATGTCACTTTTTAATTTTATTGTAGCAATACCTTGAGGGCACCATGGAGTAGCACACAAAAATTTGGCACTTTACTCGGATCTGATATGTCCTCTTCATGCGTAGAACTATCGGTGCTAGATCCCTCCTGAAACCGATATTATTAGTAAGTTAAATTGATAAATCACGGCTGAAATAGCCAAAAAGATTGATGAGCTCAAAATTGACTAAGATGAAATAGCAAATATCTGTTCTATGTCTTTCTCATATTTACATTTTACTACCGCACGGCTCCACACCGTCTCAGTAAACAAATTGTACAGGCTTGAAAGTCCTGCACAGTCTGTTTCAACCGGCTCTATTTGTCACATACACTTAAATGTGTATGTCAACAACGAGAGGTCTTTTAAAATGAACAGTGATCTTCAGGGTCGGCAATGCATCGGAAAAACCAATGATAATAAAAGTAGATTAAAATACGAGTTGTTAAACTGGGTTGGCCTCCCCTGTAACCTAATTTTGAAAATCTGTAACTTACTGAATCAATTCGATTCGATATTGTTCATAAGTTTTATATTTTAAGTATATTTAAAAAAAGAGAATAGTATACTTAATCATTTCTTTTATTATTAAGAAATATTATGTATTTATAATATTGTCAGAATTTTGCTTTGCATATTGATAGTTCTGAATAGTGCGATAGAAAGCCTGTAATATAGGAGCCTTAATCGATTCAGTTAGTTATTGAAGATTTCTGAATCAGAAGGATCGATTTGTATCATCATAAAAGTGAAGCAATAAATAGAATGAATATAATAATATAATTCATAGAATGGAGACCATGGACTGGCAAGCGCAGCATAGGACGACCACCGACAAGGTGGACAGACGACCTGACTAAGATCGCAGGCAAGGGCTGGATGCGGGCCGCTTCCAACAGGTCCTTGTGGAAATCAATGGGGGAGGCCTATGTCCAACAGTGGACGTCCTATGGCTGAGGTGATGATGATGATGAAAAGTGAAGCATTGTGTAAGTAAAACGTGATCCATTACTTGTTATATTGGTTTTAATGTTTTTATGACAGACGATTTTTTGCGTGACAAGAAACAATGATATAATGTATTAATATTTCTATTTTCTTTGACTATTATGTATAATACTATAGTTTCTTTGAATGATTGACACAATACATATATGTGTGTTATTATGTTTTATCCAGTAATTTTTAATATTTTTTATTGTAGTTCTGAATCGAGTCATCAATGAAGACATGAATGTGTAATATGAAAAAAAAATGCATTTATGTTGTAACTTCATGCTTGTGGCTTTTTAAAGCCCTTATACCACATAGTTTATACAATAAATATTATTACATTTCATTTAGTCTTATGAAGAACTTGAAACCTTATTATAACAAATATTTCGCGGATTCACGAGGCATCCTTAAGAACTGTGTGGCTGGCGTAAAACTGTAAAGAGTTTCGTTCCAGCCGAGGATGTAAGCCATGCAAACATTTTATCTTCATTTTATCTATTCTATATTACCTTTGTCGGAGTTTTGGATCCAAAATTTTCTCTATTTGTTAAACTGGCGCCTAATTGAGCTTGTGGTATCACTACGTGTTTACTTATCGCTATTGGAGTACCTGTAAACAAAGAAAATAATGGATCTTTTTATGTGTTACCTGTAAATAAAGAACATAATGGATCTTTATTTGTGTTATCTGTAAATAAAGAACATAATGGATCTTTATTTGTGTTACCTGTAAATAAAGAAAATATTGGTACCTTCTGTGTGTTTCATACGACTTATTTTAGAGTTATTAAAATATTATCCAATGTAGGTACATAATGATATAGACATGTTTATTTGGGGCATAAAACAAAAAGGCAATACAAAAGATCTAAGATTAAACTAATAATTGATAAACTTACTCTAGTTTTGACTCAGCATAAAATGCTGGTCAACCAGCGCTGATATTCCGTTGGGACCGGTAAGTGATGTCACGCACAAATATAAACTGCACATGTTTTATATAAAAAAAACACTTGTTACTCATAAAAATACACTTCTACACGACTTTAGTTGATTGTTTTGTTTTCTTTTTATACAGGCAATCCATGAAATAAGTCTGTATTTATTATGTTCATAAGTTCACATCTAGCACAATATGAGTATAATTTTGTCATTTACTTACCCAACTCTTGTTGTTGTATAAATCCAACCACATGTATCTGACTGGCCAGGGTATAAGTGCCCGCTAGACTTTCATCAGAGATGGTTTGCGGAGCTGGGAATAGCTGCACCCGAGACTCTAGCTGTCCACACTTGAGGGAACACCAGAACTCCTGATACTGTTGCTCGCAGAGTCGAGTCATAGATGTTATGGCCTAGAAAGTAAGGTGATCATAACATACGTAAGATTTGTAACCACTAGAACATAAACAAAATGAAGTAATCAAAAATATTTAATTTGTTTCTACACCCTGCTCATTATGCATTTTTTTCTCACTTAGATTGTTTCGAGAATTGTTAGCCACAGAATAAATACCACGTACACCCCTGAAACTATTTTGAATTGCCGGCTAACTTCAATAAAAATCTCCTTGGTGATAATCATTGGCCAGTTCTCTTAATTGAATATTTTTTTAACCATCTATGTATCGCGGGAAGCACGCCCGCTCACATAACTTTTAGAACCATGGACTATTTGACAACTTCGGGGGGTCAAATCTTATCCCATCCTCCATACAGTCCAAATTTTGCTCCATGCAATTTTTTTATTCCTACGGTAAATAAATACTTCGTGGGCGATAAAAATATGCATTACATTAGCAGCTGATCCCCACAGTAGTGGAAATATACAACAAAAATTGATCAAGCCTTTCATATGTCTGTCTGTCATCACATAATTTTCTAACAGCATATGCAGCAGTGATTAATTGATTTTTTAATTTCATTATTATCATAAATACATATCAGTTGTACAAATATGTATAAATAATATTTGTATGTCACAGAGTCCCAAATTAGGTTACAACTATGATTATCAGGTTAGAGACCGCATTTAACACTTTCAAAACAATTACTTTTTTTATCAATATAAGGTGAAATAATTTAATGCCAAGGAATATGGTATCTATATCAATCACAAGTTAAAATCTATCAATATTAACCCACATGAGCATGCTGGATTTAAATATGGAACATTTGGCTGGGAAAAAATAAACATTTAGTGTTTTTTTGAGTTAAAGAGTAAATTATTCAATAAGAACAATTCAGACATTTGAGATAAGGGATTGTTTACACTAAATAACTCGCTTAAAATGAATACAGGGCAAATAATGACTCACACCAGAAATGGAAAGTTGATCAGGGCAGTAGATGGTGCCACGTGAGATGCAACCATTTGTGGTGTTTGGATTGGTTGCTAAGTCTACTACTTTCTGGTACAGCGGCATTGCTAAAACAAAAACAATTTAAATATTGTACAAGGCAGCAAATCAACTCAATTTGTTATAATACAGATTTTAGCAAAGAATTCATGATTCGTTAATATTTAGTCAAGGCTGCTTAGCTAAAATCTTCCATTTTATTTAAACATAATTATTTGATGGCTATGGTTTGTCGTTTTTCCATTACAGCTTCTTAATGAATACAAAATGCTTGTAGTATCCCAACTCTGTATACCAGAAACCTTTGATAATAAAAGGAAGATATACAGAGATGTTGAAAATACTCTTACCCTGTTGTAAGCATGGATCGTGGGGTGAAACAATAGGAACAATGTGAATTTTTGCTGGATATGAAGGTGGCAATGGAAGTGCTTGAATGATACGATTCCTTCCTATAGGGCCCACCCCACTGCTACCATCTGTTATCTGAAAATGAAAAATAGAGTATATTTACTATACCAAGACACAATATATATGGGACAATATGGGACAACATTCACACAAGGTCTTCAGGTCCCAAACTAGGCAGAGCCTGTACTATGGTAACCTGATGACTGATATATATATACTTAAATACATACTTATATATACTTTTTTTTTATGCATATACACACCCAGACACAGGTCAAACAGACATGTTCATACACACAAATGTTTGACCTGTCCGGGAATCGAACCCGGGACCAGCGGCTCAGAAGGCAGAGTGCTACCAACTGCGCCAACCGGCCAGTTATATATGTCAGTTATTGTTATATATGTCTATCCAGATCCCAAACTGGCAAATCAAGTGTACACTTTATTCTACCCAACTCTTCACCATCCTCCTCCCAATACAGTTAAATATATAAATGTAGTAATATGTATATGAAAATTCATATAATACTTTCTTGTGTGTGATATAATATACCTACCAATATTATCTGCACAGCAGTCTGGTATCCCCATTCACTAAGCACCATTTGGTTAACACCCAGCAATGCTGCTTCAATACATGTTTTGTCTCCTTCTTCTAATGATGAAAGCTTGTTCTTGATACTATCAAAGTCACGAGTAAATGGAACCACCACTGAAAAAAATCACATAAATATTTAATTTTTACTACTATCACAAGTATTTATAATCTGAGCACAGACTATGACTAATGTGGTTTATATAATAAGGCAGCTGGCGTGAGCCTCAGCACGTAGCTGGTGTTGGAAGGGTTGCGCTGCATCAGTTAAGTTATTTTTGTGTGCACTGTCACTTGAGTTTTCATTTACTGAGATGGTCACTTTGATGAGGAGACCGGTTGCCCTACCAAGCTTGTCATGTCGCCCTGTGTTTCCTAATCATTGTGAGCACACTTGACGTCATTACCAGCACCGTAATAGACTTACATGATTTCACTCTCCTCCGATATCACTGTTAGCCTAATTTTAATATTGGTGTGGAACAGGAAATAATAGAACCTCAATTTCCAAAGAGTACTTTTGTAATATGCTCAATTTAATTTCAATATTAAGTTTTTAATTTTAATCTTTAGTAATAGTGATATATAGATGATAGAAAATTATTTTTACGTAGTAGTTGAGGTTATGAAATCTCCGAATTACCATTCCGTTATTAGACGCACCGACAGCACTGTGAGTATTGTAATCATGCTTTTAAAAATGGAACCCCTGTATATCTGTAAGTCGTAAGTCAATGTAGGTTCAATTCAGAACAGGGGGAATAAACATCAGGATTTATTTATTTCAGAATACCTTCACAAGATGATGAGAAAGTGACAAGGTTCCAAGGACAATATTACAGATTTGCATGTACACTCAAATAGAAAAAAAACGTTTTAATTGCGGCGCTTGCTATAGTGTGTCTGGTATAGTTCTCTGTAGTCCTACAACAGCACAGGTCTTAAAATTGACAAAGAGACATCCAATAATAAAATAGAAGCCATTTCGACTGTCATAACGTTGTTTCTTCATCTTTTTCTTTAAATCGGTCCTCCTATATGTGTAATTTTTAGACTTTTGCGATTCGAACACATTGTTATTAAATCAAACGGGGCTTGATCGATTGGGGCTACTATATGTGTTAAAGTTATATACCAATATGCATAGGAAGGCAGAAAGGTTAAGGACAAGGCAATGATTCTGGTCATTTTCTTTGTAGGAATTTTAAGAAACATTAGGATTTATTTTTTCTGAATACCTTCGTAAGATGATGAGAAAGTGACAAGGGCAACATATTCCAGCTTTGCATGTACACTCAAATAGTCTAAAAAGGTGTTAATTGCGGCACTTGCTATAGTGTGTCTGGTATGGCTCTCTGTAGAGTCCGACAACGGCACAGGTCTTAACATCGACAAAGAAACGTCCAGTAATAAAACAGTAGGCATTTTCACTGTTCTGTTATTTTTTGTTCAACTCCTTCTTTAAGTCAGACCTATTTTCATCAAATAATTGATAATGCAGATTTTACAATTCTGTGAATATCCTCAGACCTCACATGCTAAACTCAGTAAATAACTTGTGAATTAACTTCCATTTCAAATATTATTTCAATTCAAAACAAACCAAACAAAACCCAACTTCAGACTTCCGAAAACGCATGACATCTGACAGATTATAGCAGTGCTACCAGAACCATAATTTTAAGTCCCAAAGAAAATATGACAAGAGCTACAGATTATCTTTATATATATAATTCTACTGTACGTGTGTATGTCACTGAACTCCTCCTAAACGGCTGAAAGGATTTGAATGAATTTTTTTTATGCATTTGGGTGGCGTCCTGGATAATTTATATTACAAAAAAAAAAAAAATTCCACCTGGTTCTGCATGCAGGACAACGTCTTTCGGGTCCGCTAGTTTTATATATACATACGTTTTGAGTGTAATGCTAGTTTAATCAGTTAAGAAGTTCTGGAGCGGTTCCAGGAAAAACACTCTGCGAGAGTAAAACTATAGGGCACAGCTAGTCATTTAATTATTGATATGAATGAATATAACGACGGTGGTTCCTTGATGTTGCCCATCGGGCGATGTATACTTTTCGTAATCACAATATAGCCGACCATTTAACTGGATCTTAGCAAAGCTGCTCTAATGTTTTTAATAGACTGGAAATCTTTATACCTACTTCTTTTACATTTGCTGATTACATTTTCCAAATTTACAGGGGAGAACTCAAACACTTGGCGGGCCTGGATTTGGCCGGTTTTGAACTTCACTATCTGTTCTAATTGCAACAACTTTTCTGTGACCAATAGATCGATATGATATTACGGAGTTTTAAGTAAAATTAGGTACTCCAGTATTTTTTCCAAGACTGTTTTCTTGTGTCGGTAATACCATATTAGTTTTAACTAAGTATTTGGTGCTACGCTTAAGTTAGCACAATACTTACTGCACGAAGTCGTTGATCAAACTGATTATATTTTCTTTGTAGATGATAGTGGGCGAGTGCGAATTCTTCGTAAAATGTAACACATTTTTCGGTTTTAGTTTTCACTTGTTTCGGTCGACATGACGATATCATACGAGACAAGTTATTCTTTGACAAATAATGGAACAGCCAACTTTATTCAGCTGTACTTTTAAAAAAGATTTTCTATGGTATCATAATAACTATCTCTTAGACCGATTTTGATAAAATTTTACTTGAGGCTGATTTGATAACCACTTTTGATAGGTACTCATTAAAAAAAAGAAATATCATAATTGGTCAACAGTTGTCGGAGAAATCGGCGGCAAAGAATCACCTCCTTTTTTAAAGTCAGTTAAACAATAAGACACTACAATGGTTTAAGTACAGCTTTCTGCATGAAATGCAGGTGGATTATGTCTACGAAGGTTGTTCCGAAAATTGTAAGCCACACACGCAAGTACCGAGATGTAGGTCTCAAAAGGGTGACCACCTATAAGGATTCCTGACCTTTATGAGCCAACTAGATTGAGTATTGGTACGGCCTATTTATTTACCAAGCTTTTAAAACTTTTAACTTTCAATTGGATTTGTAATGGAGGAAAATGCGGACGACAATAAAATAATCGAAGAAAGTAATGAACCAGAAATTTTTGAGTTTAAATATACTTTTATTAGTGAACCCTGGGACGACCGCTCAGAGAAAAGCAAGTACGGCATAGTTGCTTTACTAATCATAATATTTGCAGTGACAATGGCCTGTGTTATCAACAACTTTATAATGCACTATAAAGACTATGGAGTGATCAAGAACAACAATGCCAGTGAAATAAACTGTTTAAGGGTGAAGATAGAGGATTTCCCATTTGTTGCGAGCATTCATTCAGCATCAACAAAAAAGTTGTTATGCATAGGGGCAGTCTTAAGTCGCACGTCAATTATAACTAACGGTGTGTGTGTCAAGTCCGGGCCAATCTGGGTGTACTTAGGAAGTCCAGCCCTGTAAGAGTATTTCTCTATTTGTTTAAGGTAGTTTTAGGTAGTCTTTAAAAGTTTTTTTTTCCCCACACACTCCCCGCACTAGGATACCCTGTGTCGCGGGAGGCATAGACACACACAATCACAATACACAAACATCCAACACAAGTTAAACAAGATAAATCTTAGTTTAATTGTTTTTTTCGTAGCAAATAGCATAGTTTGTAAAACTTAGGTAGTTATAGATTCATGTTGGAGGAGACTGTATCCCGCAACACAAGATCATCCTGGTTTGGGTTTCAGGGTACTACAGTTTTGTGTAATGACTTTCTAATATTTATTAATATCTGATGTTTATTCCCAGTTTTTTTAAAATACTGTACATTAAAAATTTACTTACATACGCCTTTGCTTCAACCTAGGTATATTAAAATATTTTTATTATCTATGAAAAATACGGTTGCACTGTTCTAGTTCAAATAATGCATAGTGTGTTCAGGCAGCAGTCCTTGAGAGCCAGTAAGCATTCTAGATCTGTCGTGATAACATCTTCGACCACATCGTCACTGACCATCAAGTGAGATAGTGGTCAAACGCTACATCTATACAGTATAAATTTTTTTTACTAAATCAGTCAAGTTATATAAGTAGATAACTACAATGAAAAAGGTACCTACCGCTTTCCCATAAAAAATCGCCAACTCTGCTCACATATTCGTTTAAAAAAAGAAATGAAATATATAAATTAATGACATAACTGTTTGAAAATTATTGCCAAACGCGCTTTGATTCGGTTACTCACACTGGTATCTACTTCTTCTTCTTCTCAGCCATAGGAAGTCCACTGCTGGACATATGCCTGCCCCATAATTATAGGGGGGATTTGCCAACATACGCCACGCGTGGCAGGCGGGTTGGCGAGCGCAGTATGGTTTCTCATCCTCAGAAGGCGCTGCTGCCCACCTTCTGGTACGTGATCCCTTAGCCGACTCTTACGGCACCCGCGGGAAGAGATGGGGAAGTACTATTCTAGGCCGATACCACCACGGCATGGTATCAATCGACCACACAGGTATCAATCGACGCATTTAGGTAATGCTATTCCTTATATCCGTTTGTTTGCTCCCAAGATGTTAATAAGTTGACTATGAAAAATTTCAGACCACAATGCAAAAAAGGCTTCGCGGTTGATGTTATTGAAACTATATACCACGAAGGTATAATATCGAAAAAACTGGCTCTCTTATCGAGTTATGACGATATCACAAAATGTTCCAGCGCTATAACTATTGGTCATGGTATCGATTGGAATGATCAAGCTCATATAATTGGGAGACCTATGAACCTTGGACGATCTCTATCACAACAACGCATCACGCTGACTAGGAAAGAGACGTTGCCTAAAGGTTACAATGTGAAGCATTTGAAGATTGATAGCACGATATGTGTCAAGGATCTAGCACGATGTCCTGTTAGGGCCGGTGATTTGTTGGTTCAAAATGGCTATCTCTACGGAATATCTTCTACTAGTGTGCATCGCACAGATAACAATGACGTGGCCTGCTTCGCGGACATCAATATTGTTCGTAATGAATTGAAAGAATTGGATTCAGAAATAATGTAATATTTAAAAAAAAAGTGATTGGAACTTATTGTTGGCGTAGCCGGCACGTGCCTTGTATACAACTTCATATTCCTATTTCAATCAGGCATTGTGTAACAGATTTATACTAAAACCAATAATAATTATACTTTTATTGAATGAATTTCTATAAAAGAAAATTTCTACCAAAGGACAGGTACAAATATGCTCTACAGGTGGCATATTCGACATTTTCGATTCGTAATTAGTTGCATGAGGATTAGATATAAGCACGGCTCTCGACTTCATCTAGAATAGGACAAAACATTTTGACATTTAAGATCCGATTTAACCCGATTCTCGCATTGCAACTTAAACTGAATTAGTTTAAAACGATATCGTATCTTCTAGGTACTATAGGAAGTCAAGTGCGCTGGACAAAAGCCTCCCAATCTATACAAAATTAATTTTTACTTTAGACACCACATTTGACCCTATTTTGGTAACCAAATTTAATCGTCATTCTAATTACAGCAATAAGGCGTATAGGTATATTGTCTAAAAAATTAGTTGATATTCCTAAAAATGGGAAAGAGCACTATCACTTTTTTAAAATTTTAGTCGGCAGCGGTGGCATGACATTTCCATGAGACCAATCTGATTTCATCGACGATCGAGAAAATGAGAGGGGTTATGATTTAAAAGCCATACTACTTGACCGATTTCAATAATATTTATATGGAACCACCTGTGAGGCTTGACCTACTAAAAAGGATCATCATAATCCATTCATAATGGGGGGGATGGCGGAATAGCATACATACAAAGAAACATATAGTCGAATGGTGAACCTCCTTTTTTGGTTGGTTAAAAAGGATAGGCAACGTGTTGTAATGCCCCCGGTACGGTGATCGTTTACCGTCACGTGGTACGCATGCTTGTTTGCCACATTAATTATTAAATGCCAGGCCACGTACTTAAATTTTTTTTCACATTCTTTGTATTTATCCTTTGCGGTTGTCATGCTCATCGTAAACATATCACCAATAATTGTCCTAACTTTTTAGAAAATAACTTACAGATATTTAATGTGATCGTTGTCGGTGGTCGGTGAAAATTATGAATGATATTAAATTATACCTACCTTAAAGGTAACTGAAATTATTGAACGAATTTTATCCTCGATACTACTTGAACGCTTAGGGTCTACTCAACTTGATTGGAAACTGGGAAAGCTAATGGAAAAATATACCTTTTTAACCATATTTCATCAATAAAACGACCTTAGCAGATAAGCCCACTATATCATATTATAAATGCCAAAGTTTGGATGGATGGATGGATGGATGCTTGTTACTCAATCACGCCAGAACGGATGAACGGGTCTGGATGCAATTTAGGACAGAGATAAATTGTTACTATTTATATGGTAAAATATATGATTCCCGTGGAATAATTGATGTAGCGGGAAAACCGTAATCCATGCGGGTTAAACTGTGGGGCGCTACTAGTTTTTATATATGTATTAAAATTCTATTTATTCATGACTTTACCAACACGATTTACTAGTTAAATGGAAGTGCCAGGTTAGGAGATCGATCCCAGCTTCATTGATGTGGGCGTTCAATTTAACAAATTCGTTACTGGCCTATGCTAAATTATAATAACCCATTATGACCGCGTCACATGCCCGATTGGGTGTCACGCGTCAACAGTACTTTCCAAAGGCAGCATACTGTCACCACGAGTACTTTGACCGGGCGTTGCTCGCACCAAAAAGGCTGTGGCATACACAATTAAAATGTTAATTTCTTGCTAGTTGCTTCACTCACGCACGTCACTACGCATGACTTTCATCTGCCTGCGAGATTGGTGGTTCATACCTTAATCTATTCTCATTTAGTATAGTATTATATAGATGCTAATGAATGGAAGTTAAAGCACTTAGAGACGTGGTTGTCTGTTCTCCTGTTCTTGACGAGAGAGTAATAAGGAAAATTTTTATAATTGTTAACCCTCGACGAAAATTAGGGGTACATATATGTAAATATATGTATCTAGCGTGTATTTGTACATGTATCCGTGTACTGATACTTATTTATTATTTTTTTCTCAATAGACAGGCGTTTGACTACTATCTCACCTGATGTTAAGTGATGATGCGGTCTACGACAGATCACGCCTGCCTAGAAAATACCTGTTCACCCGTGAGTTGAAGATGCAGCCCAGATTGTATCCATGTGGAAACACACATGAAGCAAAACGCTTCGTGCGACAGAGACAGCCGCGAAGTTTCAGTAAAGAGGTTGGATGCTAGCGGTGCGGTTTGTGTGTTTCTCGAAAAAATAAATTTAGTTTGTATTTTCCTTAAAAATAAAGAATATCTATGTGTTACTCTTCAATAAAGAAAAGTGATATCTTCAACCCCTTTAAGGGTTGTTACTTCAACAGCGCCAATGCACGTAGCGATACTATCCAACCATAAGCCCAAATAATAGATTTTATAGTTTTTGCTTTGAAGAGGACGCCGAAGGATATACATAATTTCATATATACCCCTTTAACCCTTTCTGAGGAAGAATTATCAAAAACGTGAGCTCATATACATCTGAAGATCCGAATTTTATAACTTGCGGAATTGTAATATATCAAAATTTCCTCCCCTGTTTTACCCTCTCAGGGAGTTAGTAGGTATATTGAATTATTAGATGACTTATTATCACACAGAGATATACCTTGTAATACTTACCTATATGTACCTGTAGGGCACGGGAGCTGACCCGCAAGCCGGACGGATTTGCTAGTTTTACCCTTATAACACAAATGAGGATGAGAACAGTTACCTTATTCCCTCCAGTTCAGACGAATTCCAAAAAACCAGTATAATGAGAGCGCTAAGTCGCATAACGATAACAGACAATACGATAACGGACTCAAGAAACTCAATGTAATATTTTATTTGTATTTGTAATAATTAAGGTGCAAGTACAATTTATTCTTACTAAAATTCCCTTGGTTGGTGAAATTAAAGTCCGAAACAGAAAGAAACTGATTTGCGCTTTGACTTATTTTAAACTGACTTAAAAATGAGGTCTTTAATAAGATATATTTTTTATTATTTATCTCATAAGAGAATACTTTAAAAATTGGTCTTCAAAATTAAATAAAACTGAACTGATGTTAGTACGTTTTCATTCACAAGAAAATGTTCAACTGTGTATGTGATAAGAAAAAACAACTTCTATCCTTATGTAAAAGAAGTCGGTTTACATAGTTTTTTTCTCATATATGTTTAAAAACACAACCTTTTGGTACAGATACATTTGAAACGTAAAATGTTCTTGAATTGTCAAATGCCTCTATGAAAATAAATCTCTCATACCTAATTACAACATATAACTATACTAGTGGTCCGTCCCGGCTTCGCACGGTTACATGATCGAAGATTTAGTAAGGATTCTTATTTGTTCTAAACTAAACCTCTAACTATGGTATATTCTAAACCTATGTTACTTAGAGATAATGTAGGTATATATAATTCTAATGGTGAAAGAATCTTAGAAATCGGTCCAGTAGTTTTTTGTGTATCCGTAACAAACATACAAATCTTTCCTCTTTATAATATTAGGTACTGTAGATTTAGATAACAATCTAATTACATGTTGAAGTCGGTACCATGATAGTTCAAAAAAAGTAACTGTCATCAATCACAATATTGTGCTCATGATACCGACTTCGACAAGGTTATTTCACACTTTTGTGTGAAGTTGTTTGTTTTCAAGTCGGTTCTATTTTTTGGTAAAAAATTTTTTTTCACCCTTTTCACTGTCCTTTACTACTCACGGGATCTATTGTCACTGTGTATGTTCTCCGATGTCTTCAACCGCAACTACTTTATCGTCGAGGTATGCGTAGCACTTTTCAGTTATTGGAGTGTTACTCAAAAACAGCTTGTTCTATTTTGATAAAAATTAAATGGGACTACGACGGAAGTATACTCTATTAAACAAAAAAGAATCATCGAAATCGGTTCATAAACGACTAAGTTATCCGCGAACACACATAAAAAGAAAACAAAAAACCTATATACGGTCGAATTGAGTAACCTACCTTTTTGAAGTCGGTTAAAAAACATAAAAATTAAAATTTAATCTTATACATGTATGTACAAGTATTGTTTTATTCGATACGGCTTTGCTAAAATCATACACATACTTAGAGCAACATTTGTCTGTCTAAATTCTTTTCATCGTCTCTCATCCTCTCAGACTCAGCAAATAACTAAAAAATTCTTTACAAAATTCCTAACGAAGATGAATGAGAGGATTAACATAATCCATCCGATAAAGTTCGATGCATACTAACTCCTTTAAATCTCGAAAATGGGCACCTCTTTGTTGAACTCACTTAGTCTTCGGCTCCAGAACCTGTCAAAAGCACTAGGATTAAGCAAAAAAAAATTTTTTTCGTGATACTGTTACAGTTTCAGTGTTTCAGTTGTTACTTTACAAATCAACAACTCCTGACTATGATTGAATACTGTTTTCACAATTGTTTTGATTAAGTTTGTTGTTCCCAACTAAGGTAAAATTAAAAATTCAAAGGCAGATTTTTAGTTTGTTGGTTTCGATAGAGTTTATTCAGTAGTATCTTATATACTACGGCTCGGCTAGTTTACTTTGCATATTTTCACAACATCATGTCATACGGGCTTCTGCTATATAAGATATAGAAGCTGTTTTTATTGCAAAAGCGGGTTTGTTTAGAGCTTTATTTAAAATCGAACCCCGGAGATTTATATAAAGACATACATATATTACCTCTCTACATTTTCAAAAGAGTGTATGTACGTAAAAACTTTGCAAAAGACATAGCTGGGCTCCCAGATGGAATATTTAAATAGGCTATAAAACAATTAAAATAGTTAGGTATTATGATGTAAAACATTATTTAGATTATCCGCGAACACACATTAAAAAAAATAGGTTGAAATTGAGTAACCTCATTTTTTGAAGTCAGTTTTGAAGTCACCATATACCTAACTAGATACCTATTTAAGTAATTAATTATGTATTTACTTTAAACACAGTGTTAAACATATTTGAACCACAGCCGAGTTTCTTGCCGTTTCTTCTCGCAGTTGCTCTATTCATTTTGGAACACAGCGTTAGCCTTTTTGTGTGAAGTGTGAACAAATTTGTCAGGCAGCTAATCATGAAGAAGTAAATAATAGGTATGGTTATACATTGTCTCGCAACCTTCCACTAACATGTAAGTACCTACAAGAATAAATTTGATGTATATTTTATAACACAACAAACTCACTTTTAGTAAGTATCGTATAGGTGTACCTACGTAGCTGAGGCTGAGACCATCCCCGAGAACTCGGGCGCTGAGTGCGCGTAGAAGCGCCTCGCACAAGTTCCTTATGCCTCTCCGCGACTCACACGAAATGTACTAACATTTATACACATATCTTCCCCACACACCCACGCACACACCCACATACATTATCACCCCAAGATGCCCCCGTATATATATAATAACATATAATTTTTCTTACGATTCCTTAGTAATTTTATCGTAAAGCTAAGTAAATTGGTGGATATATCTATACTATTAAAGTCGGTGTCTACTATACCTTTCAGAGATGAATGCGTAATCAGTCCTTATCTAATTTTGCCTACATCCTCGCAAACTTTTTTGATCTCTTTGAGAATTATTCTTTTATACTTTCAAAATGCTTTGCTCACCGTTAAAATAAAACGGAAATTTCCTCGGGGGATGAAAAGTGATTGCCAGCCGTAATGACATAAAGCAAGATCAATTTCAATGGTATTTCAATATTGATGAGTTGGCGGCCCTCAATAAAAATATTAATTGCTATCTTGCCTCATAAACAATTCAATGAGATATGAAATATTTAGCACTTATTTATCTGTCGCCTATTAAAGTGTTATTAATTCATAATAATCATTCATAAATTCGATATTAATCGGACATCTATAATCTATTCTACATATAGTTATGAAGATTTGTAATATACTTTCACGTAGGCTTTAATTACATAAACTAAAAATGATTTACTACTACTATTTTTCTGTAATTACTTGTACTTACTTGTACCTACTACATAGTAGGTACAAGTAAGTACAAGTAATTACAGAACAAGTATGCCTATGTTAATTATTAGGCGAATCGTTATAGTCTAAATGGTTCGTTATTTTTCTATCATCTTAGTTACGATAATTAAATGGATATATTCATTTTTATCGGCTTCAACTTATATTTAATTCCTAAAGGTGTTGCACGGATCTATTTCTCTTGAAAAGGTTTTATTTTGTCAACTCGTGCCTATGGATAAATATAAAAATAATGTCTACAAAGAATTTGTTTTAGTTCGAGGCACTTGGAAGTCAGGTTTGTGCGTCAGCTCAAATTAACTTTGGACCAGGTAAAGTAAAACTGCTGGGAACACTATGTCACTACATAGCGTTCCCGGCAGTTTTATCTTACCGTTGAGGGAGGTCACTTCTCTTTCTACGGTGTGTATATATACATACGCATATATGTATACATATATAACATATAATGTCATGTACATGTCACAGGTAGCCAAGAAATTGTGAGCACTATGAAGCTAAATAAAAGTGTGCGATTCAATCAATCGTTCTTGCACATATACCAGAAAAATGTGGAACGAGCTACCTCCCTCTGTATTCCCGAGTAGCTACAATATGAGATTCATCAAAAGGAGAGTTAACAGTCTTAAAAAGGATTGGCAACGTAATCGTTATGCCCCCAGTCTTACAGATATCCATAAACGACGATGATCGCTTACCATCAGGTGGCCTGTATGCTTGTTGCCACCTCTTTCACTTTAAAACGTAATGATTAAAGATATAAAATGCCGTAAATAGTAAATTAGATGCGTACACATTGTTTACAAAGCAGGTTGGTCACCGAAAGGAACCCCGTATATCATGACGATCATGGCATCACGTATCGTCGGCGGGCCTTGAAGGGTCATTGCCAATGTAGATGATCGATAATTTACCTAGCCACATTAAAACAATGTAAATACACGTGCTTTCCTACGCCACTCGTATAGCGAGCGAGCTAATCTGCGAGAACGCACCAAACATGTCTCTTCAATTCAATTCAAAACTTTGTTGCAATATCTAACAGTACAAGTGTCGGCTGTATTACATTATAATACAGAATATTAGAGACCCTGTCGGGCTCAGCAATATTAGAAAAGAGGAGGGCGGGTCAAGATTTACTGGATATACTTAACTTAAACACATTTTTTCTGATTTAACGGCGTCGATATATATAAAGTTTGCATAGGCTAATGACTAATGATGGCAAAAATTTTCGCCGCGTAGTCTTGTGTGTATGCAGTTAAAAGTGTAATAATAATTAAGCTGAATAAACTCATGCTATTTCCATGTTTACGTTTATGAACGTTTTCATTAGAGGGAGCGCCGGGTGGAGTCTCCTCTAAGGAGCTGTAAAGTTAACAGCTGTATTTATTTGAAGATTAAACTCCCCGTGAGATGTTGCTTGTTAGATTACTCTACTTTAAATTGTAAAATTTAAGTAACGAATCATTTTATGCCCGATGAATGGAAGCTCAGTCATGACATTGTCAAATGAATTAAATAGTTGTATTTAATAAGAAATATTTCAACAGCTATCTGACATATATGTTTAATACATATCTGTCAGCATATACAGTATAAAAGCTAGCACCAGTTGAATTTGTAGTTGAGAGGAAATCATTGCCAGCATTATTTTTTTCATGTTTAGGTAAGCGACCAGCTGACATATAAGTTGATTTTATTTTTACTTTGAGATATTGGGCTAGCTACTTAAGAAAGAGTTTTTAGGTAATGACTGAATATATATTTTTCTTCAGGTGTGGTAGGCCACCGCCCCTCATCCCCTCCAAGGAACCTCAACTGACGTTCACGAGGTTTATTGTACAATTCTCTGATGCATTTCCCTAATTATAGCTTGAGGGGAATTTGGTGACGTAAATCTGTCGCTTGCTCTTGGACTATAAGTATGTGTCGAGCCAAATAGATAATTGTGCTAGAATTAAGCCATGTCTAGAAGAGTAACTAAGTTAACGCGACCACGCTCATACCAGGATACCAAGGTGATGTTATATGGGCCACTTTATTTAATTTTAAGAAAATTTTACAAAAAACGGAACCGACTTCAACACTCAAAGATGAGAAATAACTTGTCAAAGTCGGTACCATGATAGTTCAAAAGTAACTATTATCAAAATGTTGTGCTCGTGGTACCGAGTTCGACAAGTTATTTCACACTTTTGAGTGTTGAACTCGGTTCCATTTTTGTTAAATTTTTTTTCACCCTATTCAGTGCCATGCTACTCACGGGACCATAATTGTAAGTGTGTATGTTCACCGATTTCTTTACCTTCAATAAGAAAGTCATCCACATAAAGTTACACTTTTCAGTTATTGGAGTGTAAACAAGTCAAAAAACGCTTGACCGATTTTTTGTACTTGAAAACTAGAGCTTACCGTAGCTTTCAAATACAAAAAAAGAATCACCAAAATCAGTTGACCCAGGCGAAAGTTCTGAGGTAATAAACACAAAAAAATCTCCTCCTTTTTTGAAGTCGGTTAAAAATAGTTAATTTCCAAGAAACAGATGAAATTCTAAAACTACCGTGACGCACGCATGTCATTTGAGGACGGTAGAGATAGTACGCTTTTTTTAAAAAAAAAAAACTTGTTAGAACCACAAAACGACGTAGGTAAGAAATAAATAAAAAAGAGGGCATCATCAATGTAGTCGAAGTCAATAAAATAGGCTACTAATATAAAAAAGAAATAAAATTTGTGGAAACCTAAAAGTGGTCAAAGAATATGGTCAGATTTTGATTAAATTTAGATGAGATAAGAAACACCAGCATTAAAATATAAAAAAAAGCGACGAATAGATAGCTTAGTTCCAGTCCTCGTTTCAAGGGCAATTTCACTGACATAAATCTCTAAATCCATACTGCTGGTACGAGCTAGTCTACGATAGCTTCCAAGAGGATCAACCAGTTAAACTGGTACAAAACTATACCATTTCTATGATAATATTTTTGACAAAATTTATTTTATTTTTGGCGAAATTTTCTTCATCTACTTTACACTATCATTATCAAGGTTGAGTCGTGATTATTAGTTATTAAAGTTGAAATCTAGTGTAGATTTCCGTCGATATATAAGTATAATTGATGCAATAAAAGCCAAGCGATGATAGCGTCAGCTGTCAAACTGACGGACGCTGGTTCGATCCCTCTCAACGGTTTGAGCTTTTCCTCTGTCCACGTCGTTGTCAAATTCACAGCATGAGGGTATTGTGAGTGAAAAATGATCTCCAAACACACATTATTTTTAGGATGCTGTCCTTGAGAGCCAGTTAACATTCCTGGGGGTCATCCGCCTAAAAATATTGCTTTGACTATTGCTATACGTTTCGACTTTTTTCCTTCTTTTCGAACATAAGAGAGCTTCAACATTTTTTATTTTATTAATAAACTAATTATAAAATTGATTTATTAACAATTAATCAATTGTTGAAGCTTTCTTATGTTCAAAAAGACGGAAAGACAGTCGAAAGCTATAGAAATAGTCAATGCGGATGACGCCTGGTTTAAAGTAATTCCACCTTCGATAA
Source organism: Apeira syringaria (assembly GCA_934044485.1). Classification (NCBI taxonomy): domain Eukaryota; kingdom Metazoa; phylum Arthropoda; class Insecta; order Lepidoptera; family Geometridae; genus Apeira; species Apeira syringaria. The sequence continues at coordinate 16,462,742 of OW203658.1, forward strand.
CATCGTCACTGACCATCAGTCAAACGTATTTATAAGGTAGACTAATGAATAAAATTGTAAATTTTTTATATAACATTTTGAAAATAAATAAATATTGGAGATGGAATGAAACCACCAAAATATGTATATTTCTATTTTTACAAATATATATATTTCCTTTTTTTTCTTTTTCATTAATCATCGGAAATTTGGAATTAACCTGATTATATAGGAAAAAAATGGAATAACGTATTTTATATCATAGAAGCTGCGCTTCGCGGTTGTAACCGCTTTGTGATGGTTGATTATGATGAAAAGTAGCCTATATGGTATTCCGGGACCTGAAGTATCTTCATACCAAATTTCACCCAAATCCGTTCAGAGGTTTGAGCGTTAAAGAGTAAAAAACGTACATCCATACAACTGTACTCACAAAATTTCGCTTTTTATAATAGTGGATTATTTATTTCCTCTAAATAACTTATTATTTTTTAAGACGACTGCGGCTTTTTGCAAAAATTTATAATTTATTATTCATTCCCACATGTTTCATACGTAATATGTTCTATTTAAAAAAATATCGTCAAAATCCAGAAATCTCATTTAACCTTGTAGTTACTGAAGCGACTACCTTAAATAAATCCAAACAGATGCATGTCAAGTGTACACATACTGAAACTATGTGATTTTTGGAGCGGAACTCTAAAATTGATAAATAAATACCCGTTTTCTTGTAGCTATTGAGCAAATAGCTATCATTTCTTCTTATGATAAACTTCACCACTTAGACTGGGATTGAATCCCACTACCTATTGTAAACGGAACTTTATTACACCCTGTTTTTCACAGTGACAGAGAAGGTGCTTTTACTCTCAGCGGATACATACTTTCTATAAAGCCGCCTATATCTGTGTATGTGGCAATTTTTCCATGGAATGTCTGATGAAAAATTCTAGATGATGACAGTTGCGGAGGCGGTCATTCAAATAGTGACATGAATGGTAGCGGTGGCGCATGCGCGCTTGAACGCCTCTCTGTGTGATATAAGCACGAAGGCAGAAGCTGCCGGCCTCATAACTTTGGCGCGCCCAAACGTTCCACCAGAGGACTTGGCGACCTAGCCCCATACCACACCGACTATCTATAATAATTATTTCCATCAATTAAAATATTTAAATACAGTGATTTGTGAGTAGTTCGGTATAGTGCAAAACCATCCGCGAGCTCTGAACGTCATTCGCGAACTTTTTGCTAGTTGTTCCAAAGTTTTTGGCGGCGTCGCACAACTTCGTGCTCGGAAAGGTTAGTGCCTCATTATATTCTAATTTGTTACTATGGTCACTTCATGTATGTTGATAACATTCTTAGCTTATCGAAACAATTAATAGGAATTATTTGGTATATAAAGTACAACTGAAGGCCGCGTAGATAAATTAATGTATTTTGTAGAACAGTTTAAACCGAAATGATTCTTAAGCCGTATTAGGAATCAAACTTTGTACCCTTATACCTCGATGAAAAATTGTGTGAATATATTAAATTAAAAATGTATGAAAATAAATTATCATAATGTTAATTAAAAGTTTAATGGTCTGGAAAACTAGTTTAACTGTCTTTGATTTTAAAATATTGGGTTTAATTTTTTTTTTAAAAGGGCTATTTTTAATCGTCACTGATTTTTAAGACCGCTAAGTAAAAAATATGTTTAAAAAGGTAGGCTACATTTCTAATATTTTCAGATATTTTCAAAATTAATTGGGTAAATCCGTTGCGACTCCACTCTTGGGATCAGCAGATATTCTGGGTAATCTGACAACTTTCCTTGTTATCATCGTTAAATGAGAACTGGGAATTATGACAAAAACAAAAAAGCCGGGCTATTTTTTATTCTTCTTATTTTCAGTAGAGTTTAATAAAAACATATTATAAGAAGTCATAATATAGTTATTATATGATGCTGCTAGCACCCTGGGTGCATTGCTAACAGGCAGCGAATTAGTAGAAACATCATTATAATCAGTTTAGTATTTGTCTTTACTTGTAAGAAAATGTTGAAAAACTTCAAAGGATGAGTAGGGCGGAAGTCGGTTTATTTTTAAACAGTGTAAATGTTATATGCAATATTCTTGTAGATTTTTAATCGTGATTTTTCCACCAACATTTATAAAGGTACGTTGGAAACCTGTCGAAAAATAATTAAAAGTACCAACCGTCTCGTTTAAAATTGAAGTTTAATTTGTTTAGGATACTCTCGCCGCCGCCGCCGCCGCCGCAAGAAATGATGAAGGTGCCGATTAATTCAAGACGGTTTCGCAATTTTCAATTACCTCCAATTAAAATGAATCGTATTAATAAAAAACATACACAATATAACCTACTTACCTGGGGGGTTATGTGATACCAAATAGAGATATTTTTTTATTACTATTTTATATGCTACATTAATGCATGTCATCGGTATATTTATTCCTTAATTATACATTTATTTTTCTAGTCTCATTTAAACGAGTCATTCTTTTTAGGTACATATATATGTTCAAGCTACATCGGAAATGATACTAATGATTGTATGTAACTCTGCATACGGATAGCATTATGCTATATAAGTTGATCTATATTATGTACGTTATTCGCTTCTAGTGTTAGATCATTTTTTTGAACAATTTATCTATTATTCTAATTAATACCAAGTCGCTCACCGGTGTCTATACTTCTGTACTCTTAGGGTGGAGTTCACCAAAATTCAAAACGTACGATTATCACTTTAACCGTCGGTAAAGTGATAATCGTACGTTTTGAATTTTGGTGAACAGTTAAAGGGTGGAGACTCATACAAGCCATGAAGAACATAAGGCTGATGATCATCGAGATAATTTTCAAAGAACTTGAGAAGACTTGGTGAGAAACCCAATACACTAAGCTTTTTCAGCAGTATGTCAATATTTTCCCTATGCTTCCGGAAATCAAAGTACACTACATCCACCTACACCCCAAGACCAATTCTGGAAGAGATATAGTTTACAATTGTCAAAAGGTTAGGGTTCATCGACCTCTTCCTTCTAAATCAATGCTGTATTGGACCATGTCAGTTAAAAATGAAAAGTATAATATAGTTTATTTCATCGCAACCGTCAGCAATTACAAATCAACGTTTGACTCTGAGTTATCTCGAATTAACTGTCTGAGAACAGAAAATTGATAAGTAGGTATGTGTCGCGCAATGGATAATATTATGCTTTTTGTTTAAACAACAATCAATGTAATTATCGATGTGAGTATAATAACCGCTGTTTACTGATTGTACCTGAAAAGTTTATAGTTGTATTAAAAGGTAAGCACCCTATATTTTTCCATTTCTTCGTGTACCTAATATTCTCTCGACTTGTGCTTGATTTAAATTAGTTCGAGGAATTTAATTAAAAATATGTAGTTAAAGCTAATATTTTTTAACAATACAAGTTTGGAATTAATCTAGACAGCCCATAAGCAGTTTATAGACTCACATTATTATCAAATATTCACGCTGTCGTCATTACATATTCGCAGACAAGACATTTCTTAAGCATTGAAATATTTGTATTCGAATTAACAAAAACCACATCTCCAGAATTTTATTCAGTTTATCTCAAAAGTACAGTAACCGCATTGGAAGGAAAAGCCTGAAAGAAAGCTGGCAGCATTGCCATGTTGAACAGCGAGTCTTGATTTTTGTGCAATAGAAAAAAAGCCCAAAGTGAGAGAGGTAAAAGTATAAATACTTTTTTATATATTACAATTTTCTTAAGCCGTAAATTATTATAACGATATACGTACAGCTATCAAGTACCTAAGATGAAACTTTGTATATATGTATGAATTAAATACTTACAGAAGTTATAAGTATATAACTTCTAGAACGTTATAATGCTGTTTATAATTAAGAGTAACGCGTGGAGCGAGAAACTTGAATGAGTTTATACAACTTAAATGAAGTCTGTCAATTTTGAACATTCTCGAGTTACAAATTATAACGTTTTTCCACATATTTATGTGGAATAACCTTGTAATTTGCAACTTAAACCTGTTAGAAATTAACAAGTTAATGGTACCTGAAGAAAATGAATGACTTCTCTTTATGTAAGTAGGTACTATTTTTTTTGTTTCCCAACTTTGATATATTTTCCATACTATAAAATACTTCCCGATTGTGAATGTAAGCCATCAATCTGTCGAACCCTAGTTCGATCCCTAACTAAGGCTTGAACATTCGGTGTAGGTAACATCAACATAAGTAAACCCACAGCACTGAAGAATAGGTAGTATAAAAAAAGCAAAGGGGAAGTGGCTTTGGAGGCTGCAGATAAAAGTTAAAACTACATGGAAAGCGTGCGGGCGCGAGTTTCACGCTTTTCGTTCACCCAAAAAGTATGCAACGCAAGTTTTCGCTTCAAAAAAATAAAATAATAGCAAGTTTTTTTTAATAAAACTGTAAAAAAAACTAGAGCTAATTCTGATAGTGAATCGCAGTTATTATACAGTTTGTACTCGCGTTTGTAAAAATTTTTCAAGTTGACATCAATCCCCAGTGCGAGTATACCAAAAAATCCAGCTAAATATTTATTACACAAAAGTGTAGGTATTAAAGGAAAACATATTTCATTGGCTGGGTTTTGATATTAACTTACGCATTTAACACTTTGTCACTCGCAAAAGCCCTACACTACAATACCGATACGATTTTTTTATGTAGCAAATGTATTTTGTTGGATTTTTTGTGTAGTGGAAGAAAACTATACGCTGCAGCTGCAGGGATAACTTCTGTTAACCATAATTGTGCCCTTCCTTCTGATAACCTAACTAGCAAATCGGTGTAAATTTCTGCGGTCGACGGGTTCGGTTCTTAGTCGCCCTAGTCACATATCTAACTTTGATGTATCTTTGATCTTAACAACAAAATTGTATTTTTTTATTATTCACCATGCATGTCGTAAATCTCCGGTTTCTGTCGGATCTTTTATGGGGATTTAGTGGAGACGAAGCCAACACTGAGGGGTTTATTGTAAGATGGGCTTTTGAAATGACAGATAAGGAAAGCTGTTTAAAAGTGATACTGAATGCTATCAACACTGAACCACTAAGTGCAAAATGATTATGCTCTAACTATTCCACATGACTTCGGCATCTGCCATTGTTAGTCTCATTATGATTTTTTGAAGTGATAACTTCTTTAGCAGCGTTGTGCACTTTTGTATGGAGAAAAAATGTTAAGCTCGCGTCAGATCGTCAAATCGTAAGACGGAGGGAGATAGAACGCCGTTTAAATTTTAACTTAAATATGTTACAAAAGTTTAAAGTCGTTTCGTTAAAAGTATTATTGAGTTTGGCTATCAAAACGCCGATATTATAAAGACTAAAGAATTAATTGTTTTAAAAAAAACGTCATGATGTTAATTCTATGTGTCCCAGTAATATAATAAATCCGAATGGATGGATGGATGGATGTTTGTTACTCATTCACGCCAGAACGTCGAAACGGATTTGGATTAAATTTGGTATGTACATTCACATTTGCCGGCACTCCCGGAGTGCAACCGGTTTTTTAGTTAGGTGATGTTTACCACCCAATATATATAGCCCATGAGCGTAGGCACTGCCAACATTAGCCAAGAAAAAAAAGGCCACGTTATTGCGGAGCAGCCAAAGAGTGCGTAGGAAGGTTTACTTCAATTTAACTCAAGTGCCAGTGAAATAAAGGCAAGAGGAGGTCAGGAGCCACATTTAGGTTCTAACAGAATCAGAAGCAATGGTTTTGCCACCTGCCGACTGCTGGCCTCAAACCTAATTTTTGAATTATGAGAGCTCAACAACTGTCTTGCTCCAATACAAAAAAGGGCTATATGTTAATTAATTTCAAAATTGTGTATCCACGGCAAAAAGTGCCCTAGCACCATGTCATACATTAAGTAATGATATTGGGCAAGCAATGGCTTCAATTACTTATATCTATATTCTGCACAAGTGTTGCGTCCGCGTCGGTCCGACAACATTGAGCAGAGATTTCTTTGACTGAATGTAAATGATAACTGTGATTTTTAAGTTTATTCGATTCACTCTGATTACTAGAAAATTATTTGTATGATGATGCTAACCGTGAGGACCGCGAGGACTTGGGTTCATGTACCTATCCTACTAATATTATAAATGCGAAAGTTTGTGTGGATGTGTGTATGTTTGTTACTTCTTCACGCTCATAATTTCGCCTACTTGAACTTGGTATGGCGATAGTTTAAGTCCTGGATTAACACATAGGCTACCTTTATCCCGGAAAAAGTATAGTTCCCGTGGGATAATTGAGGCAACGGGAAAACCGTAATCAATGCTGGTGAGACCCCGGGGCGCTACTAATATTAAATACTATTGTAAATGTCAAAAGGTGTTTGATGCGCGACTCTCTATACCCACAGTGAATCACTATAATTATTATTATGTATAAGTATTTATTATCCGACTTTACCCACTTTTTTAGTCAAAGTAGTTATAAACGTGAATAAAGCCGGATAATACATATATAATAATGTGTCAAACTCACGAGAATTTCCAGTCAATCACTACATTCATCCGTGCTTTCATTCGAGTTTTAGCGAAAAAAGTTGATGTATTTATGGGCTTGTCACACTCGCGCAATGAAAATGCAACAGCTGTGTTCATGCATCGCTCTTTACGACCGGACGTAAACCGGAACCAATTACGATTGGATCCTGGCCTACTTCTCGAGATAAATACATTTAAAGTCATTCGCTTACGATCAACCATGGATTTATCCGTAGACGAACGAATGCCACCCGCATAACCGAGCGGATTTGCATATTTATATCGAACTGTGACAAAACAGGCGAAAATATGTGTTATAGAAAAAGAAGATATTTTAGAAAGGCAAGCGTTTGTCCACCATTTTACCTGATTTTATGTAAAGTGATGTTGCGGTTTATGATAGCTAGCGGCGCTCTGCGGTTCGCCCGCGTGGAGTACGGTTTTCCCGCTACCTCAGTTATCCTACAGGTACCATATTTTATCCAGGACAAAAGTTAGCCTGTATCGTTCTGCAAGGTCCCACCTATTTCCATACGATTATTAATCAAAATTGGTTGAGCGGTCTAGGCTTGAAAACGTAACAGACAGACAGAGTTACTTTTATATTTATATTAATTAGGTCTTTTTGTATTCTAGAGGAACGATCAAATTTTTTCGATAAAAAGTAGCCTATGTTTAATCCAAGTTACGTACATGCCAAATTTCATTAATGCAACAAACACACAAGCTATCGTATTAATAATATTAGTGTCGTTACGCCTGCCTAGAAAATATCTGTCAGATATTTGCACGGACTCAGATAATAATGAACTCCGCTTTGTTAGTTATACGCATTTTAAATGCGTTTATAATCATTTTCTTGTATTATATATATATATATATATATTTTTTTTTTTTTTTTCTTTTTTTTTTCGGCGGTAGGCGTGAAAAAGTTAACACCATTATAAAAACGGACAATTTTAATTTCGAGTTAAAATAGTTAAATCAAGTACATAAAGTGTAAAATTCATGTGTAATTGAAGTTCAGGTCACCCTACCTGCCGGATAGTGTTATCTCCTTTATCCTGAAAGCACATCACTGTTTTTGAGTAAGAACGAGTAACTGGACAATGGAAGCTGTACAAAAGTCACTTTTTGAAATGCAGCAGCTATTTGTGCAACAGATGGATGAGTTCCGAACTGAATTGCACAAAAGTTCAACTCCTGCCACCACACCAAGCTTGGCTGCTGAATTTTCTTCATTTAGAACATTTATTATTGCTGCACTTCAGGCACTTCAAAACCAAGTCGAGCTTATTGCACGCAACCAGGATAATATGGAAATGCAGAGTCGCAGGAAAATCTTGCTTTTTCATGGATTGCCAGAGACGGGAAAGGCAGAAGATACTGCAGCTTTAGTGGTAAATACTGTGGTTCAAAAGTTGAAGGTGAATGAATTCTCGGCAGGTAGTATCAGCCGTTGTCACAGGATGGGACGTGTGACCACTCCTGACAAGCCTCGGCCTATCTTGGTTAAAATCCGTGACTTCGCTTTGCGAAATGCAATTTGGAGTGCTAAAGCTGGCCTTAAGAAAACAGGCATAACGCTGTCTGAGTTTTTGACCAAAATGCGGCATGATTTGTTTATGGCCGTGCGTCAACGATTCGGAATCACGAAGACATGGACCAGAGACGGCTCCATATTTGTGCAGGGGCCTGACGGAGCACGCCGCCGGGTGAATAGCTTCGCGGAGATGGACAGCATCGGTAATTCCGAGGCAGTGGCCGCTTCGATACGGGCCCCAGTGCCTGTGGTGCCCCCTGCAAAGGAGGCAACAAATGCGAAAAGGCGGGCCGCCTCAGCTGCTCACAGGAAATATAATTGATGAGATCGTGTTAACAAACTTTTTTCTGTTGTCGTAGGTAGTATACATTTGCAGTTCTTTGTTCTTTGTGATATCCTCATTTATTTGATCAAGTGGGTAGTATTTTTATTTTTTATATAATAACAATAACATGTCCTAGGATTTAATTTGATTTATCTAAAAAACTGAGGTGGTTCATTTTCCTTTTTCTTTGTATATAATTCAAACATTTGTTTACAATCCACTTTAAATACGATGTTTAAAATCTAATCCACCTATTCTTATTCTTCTTCTACTTAAATTATGGCTAATCTACCCACAAATATTGGTAAACAAAATGTAAACAAATCATGTAGCACTGAGTCGGACACAGATTATCACTGATGTGACATAGATAGATACTTTTCGGGAGCGACGAAATGAATTTTTAAAAACTATTAAATTAAATTAACTTTATTAATTATTATATTTAATAATTAATTAATATTAATTCTAAATTACACGTCCGCTTGTAGAGCTGGATACAATACGAATCATTCTAGACACCGGTGGTCCTCGTCACGTTCCCAGCGACGGATGCGATAACATTCTGCTGACAATGCGTCTGGGAGAGTGGCGTGACTCTAGAATGTTCCGAGAAAGGCGGTGGTCCTCGTCACGTTCCCAGCGACGGATGCGATAACATTCTGCTGACAATGCGTCTGGGAGAGTGGCGTGACTCTAGAATGTTCCGAGAAAGGCGTTATGGGAACATAACTCCTCCCCCCTTAGCTCGAAGTTATTGGGAATACGTAGTTTTCCAATAACTTCGCTTACATCTAACGAGTAACTAACAAAACGGGTGGCTGAGGCTGGTTCTCATGTTGATTGACATGTAATTCACTAGCCTGCTCTCTTCCACGCCTTACTATAATTATATTCTTATATCTAAGGTAAACTAGATAACTAACACATGATACAATTATTAACACATACAGTACTATAATAGCGACACTGACACTGTTGAGATTTTCACTATATTGCCCATAATCACATTTATCACTTTTCACACTTTTCTTTAACAGGTAGTTTAGATGCTGTACGTCGGCTAGGTCGATCCCCTTAAGATCGATGGCTTCGGTGTTTGCTATAAGGCTATTTCGCTGCTGTTCGTGGGTGAATACATCAGGTAAGGTAATGATCGGAACGGGGTTGTATTCCGTATCCAGTGGGTGATAATGACGTCCGTATATTACGATCTCATCTATTGACACGTCACATGATTCAAGAGTGGTTAGTAAGTATGTTCCTTGCAGAGTATTACGGGTGACATCATGGCTACAAGTCTGAGTAAGTATCTTGTCGTATTTAAAGTACAATATCCAACGGGTTGATCCTATTCTCTGGAGTTTGAGATCCTCTGATAGGACCTTACGCGGAAAGCACCGGGACAGGTTGCGCTGGTACTCCATCAGCTGCTCGATACAGGTCTCAGGGGCATATGGATTAAGGTCATCTTCAGAACATAAGTATTCGTTAGCGGTTATTTCCTGGCATGGACGGGCGGTTGGACGATATTTCTTACCTTCTACTAGCAGGAAAGGATATTCGGGAATAATGACGAAGGTTTGGGAATCGTGTGATACGGGTAAGGGGTACAATTTGAAATAATTATAAGTACTATTAATAACTAATGGAACATCAATTATAAACCTTATTTCATCATCTTTAAGGTAAGCTCTCACGGAAAGTGTTTCTTCAATGTTAATTAAGTTTTGCTCACTAACTGAATACATTAAATTGTCATACTTTGACACTTCATGCAGAATGGTTAAGAGTTCATTCGAATCGATTACAGATTTGTGTAGTACAGATACCTTGCTAAGTGCTAGAGCTGTTTCTAAGTTGTTAAGTTTAATATACAAAGTTCTAAAGTTTGCAATGAACATATTCAGGACGTTAGTTAAGTATGATACGAAGATATACATGTTTTCTCTAGATAGATCTGTCACAATACTTTCTATGCGTTGTAAACGCTCATTCATAACTTTAGTATTTTCATCGATAACTTGAGTAGTGTTAAGGAAGTGGTCCATCATTTCGGATATAAGGGTGATTTTGTTTGAGATGCCCTGTTCTCGAGTCTTAATTTCAGAAATAAGTTTGTCGTATCGTATTGCGTCATCATGATCCAGATTACCGGTAACAATTTTTAAGATAGAGCCGAGGGGATTGATTAGACCGCGTTTGTATCTTTTGGAGGGAATCAATTGTTCTATTTTGTTTAGGGTTTCATCACGAAGGTAATTAACCTGGTTGGTTAATTCTAGAATTTCGTTGATATACGACCTATTCTGACTAATGATCCTCACGAAATCAGAATATTTCTCTACATTATAATTTGTATCTGTAATAATGCCTTTGAGGTTAGTGACCTTAATGATTGACCACTTATTATGTTGCAGGAAAGCACGACCTTGTTTGACCGGTAATATACCTGGGTTTTGTTCAAGTTTTACCACTTGAAGGCCCTGGCTGTGGGGAACTTGGCAGAGGATGATCCTGATCATCGTCGTCCATAGTAGGACATGGTACCACCTGCGGAGGACGTTTAATGTTTTTAATAGGAGTTTTGGTGTATCTCTCGTTTATTTTGACTGGTACAATATTGCGTTCTATTTGTCCAGTGACTATGGCCTTATGGAACTTTGGTTTATCTTTAGATTGTCTCTTGTTTACAGCTTTGGCAAAGACCGTTTGTCCTATGCTTAAATCTGGTCCTGTCTCACCACCACGTTTCTTCACTATTTTTTCCTTAAAGGTATTCATTTTGTCAGAAAGATGTTTATATAGTTCGTGTGTCCTTTTTTTGTGATCTTTTATTAACTGTTGCCTGTAAGATTTGTCAAAGTCAATATCGAACGCGGTATTAAGTTCTGTATGGCCGAATACGACTTCAAATGGAGTTAGGTCTGTTGCACTATGTATTGTGTTATTATAAGCCATAACGGCGTATGTCATTACGGATGCTGTGTCTGTGTACTTTCTTTCGTACTTGGCTAAGCGATAAATTTCGATTATTGTTGAATGAAAGCGTTCAATCATACCCATTGAACTGGGATTATTGGGTGTTCCTATATGCAGTTGTATCTTATGTAAATCCGTAAGTTCCTTAAGTAGTTCATTATTGAACTCAGTACCCGGGTCACAACTAATTTTGCGTGGGATACCGTAGAATGCAAAGTATTTTAATAAGGCCCTGACTATTTCTGGGGTGGATCTCGATGGCACTTCGATAGCTTGTCCGATTTTGCTAAATGCGTCTATAAGGGTAAGATATTGTTTGGATTCTATTGAAAATGTATCAATGAAGATCTCTTGAAACGGAGCATCATGTGTTTGTGTAAGTTGTAACATCGGTTTTATTGGTTTACGGTCATATTTGGAGGCTCTACATTTTACACAGGCGTTAAGCATTGCCGCTACTGTCTCGTGCATATTTGGCCAGTAATAGCTACGCCTGATCCGTTTAATTGTTTCTGTGATTCCGCGGTGACATGTTTTCCCTTCGTGTATTTTATTAACGATCGCCTTTTGTTCTTTCTCATCTTCTATATATATGACTCGTTGTGTGCACTCGTGGAAATTAACTGTTCCTCTCTTAAATAATGTAATTATGACTTTACTAAAATCTTTGCGATGTTCTTCATTTTCGAAGTAAATGAAGTATTTGGTTTTTGGCTTGATGTACTTCTTTAAGAAGTCTTTTATTAGATCTTCGTTGTGTATGGGTAGGAACACTTCAAGTACTCTTTGATTATTTCTTGATAGATCCTTGACTTGCATATTATTACGGAACCAACTGAATACTAAAATTTGGTTTGGTTTGGTGTCTATTGCTTCGTGTAATATGGGGATACCTAGCGATTCCATATCGTTAGCGGAATGGATTGTCTCTGTGGAATCAGATTCGGATCGTACGGGGTATTGTGTTTGCTCGTTGGGTATATTTGTGTCGTGTATAGATTCGTGACTAACAGAAGCCGTACCTTCAGAATCAGATACTGTTAAAGTCCTTGAGTCATCTGAACGTCGTTTTGTCAAAGTCGCGATTTGTTCTGTCGGTTGTTCTAAATGTTCTTGTAGCTTGTGCTCACTATCGTCAATGTTAACTATCATAGAATCATTGTCGTCGTTTCCTAGTGCATTCAATTGTATACGGGATAGAGCATCGGCGTTCGCATTTTGTTTTCCGTTTTTATGTATTATATCAAAATCGTATTCTAGTAAGCGTAAGCGCCAGCGAGTTAGTTTGCTACTGACTTCTTTAAATTTATTCAACCAAGCAAGAGGCTGGTGATCCGTATATACTGTAAACTTTTTGCCGTATAGGTAAGGTCTAAAATGTTTTGTAGACCAGACTATGGCTAATAATTCTCGCTCAATTGCACTGTATTTTCTCTCTGTGTCTGTTAAGGTCCGGCTAGCGTATGCAACCGGTTTGTCGGATCCAACTGGTCCTTGTGATAGTACGGCGCCGATTGCTACTTCCGAGGCGTCTGTCGTCAGAATAAATGGTTTGGTCATGTCAGGGTATTGTAATATAGGAGCATTCACGAGGAGCTCTTTACACTTTTCAAATGCTTCTATGAACTTATCGTCTGTCACTACTCTTTTGCCCTTCTTAAGGCAAGCGGTCAAAGGTTGCGTGATTTTAGAGAAATCCTTGACAAACCTACGGTAGTAACCGACAAATCCTAAGAACCGTTTGATTTCTGTTTGAGTTTGTGGTATGGGATATTTCAGAACTGCTTGTATTTTGTCGTTGTTCGGTCGGAGTCCGTCGTTGGTCAAAGTATGTCCTAAGTACTGTACTTCCTTGCGTAAAAACTCAGATTTGTCAAGTTGTATTTTGAGGTTAGTTTGTCTAAGTCTGTCAAATACGGCGCGGAGTTTTTGAAGGTGTTCCTGTAAGCCATTTGAGTAAATTAAAATGTCGTCCAAATAGACTAGGCAGTGGATGCCCTGCAGCCCTCTTAAAACGTTATTCATCGTTCTCTGGAAAGTTGCAGGAGCCGTTTTAAGCCCAAAGGGCATACGAAGGAACTCGTAATGTTCGTTTTGTGTAGAGAAGCCTGTCTTCTCTCTATCGCACTCTTCTATTTCAATTTGGTGGTATCCTGATGCTAAATCGAGAGTAGTATAGTAATTACTCTTTCCGAGTTTATCGAACAAGTCACATATGTTTGGGATGGGGTACCTATCATCTACTGTAATCTCGTTAAGTCTTCGATAGTCCACGACCATTCTATATTTAACTTGTCCAGAGGCGTCCATCTTTTTCGGAACCAAATGAACAGGTGCACTCCAAGGCGAATGCGACTCTCTAATGACATTATCTTTAAGCAACTTTTCGACCTGACGTTTGATCTCTTCGGCTTGGGCCGGTGCCTGTCTATAGGGTTTGACGTAAATTGGGTCTTCATTAATTGTCCTAATACGATGTTTTACCTGATTCGTAAAGGTCAGAGGTAAGCTCTCGCAATAGAATATATCCTTATATTCATTGCAAAGTTGTTGAATGGCCTTGCTTTCTTCATCATTAAGGTGGTCTAGTCGTAGTTTGGATAAATTGTCGGTCAAAAGTTCGTCCATTTGTATGTCACTAAAGTCAGAACTGTAATTAACTTCACATATGTCGTTATTAAAGTTCGTTACTGTAAAAGGTGCCGTTATTGTTAGCGTGACGCGGTTTTCTGTAAGGTTTTGTATTACGGTGGTTGCAAAATAGTTTTCACACCGGACTATTGCTGTAGGCATACGTACGCCATCATAGAACTGCTTAAAGTTTAAAATTGCGTCTCCGTTTTCAAAATTTACTGGCAATGTCACTCGATGTTCAGAGCGTGGTTGGATTTCGATGACGTGATCGTCATTATAAATGATGGGTATTTTTGAACACTGTGTTTCTAATGTCTTATCTTTAAGGTTTATGTTAGCTTTGAGCCGTGACATGAGGTCACATCCTATAACCCCGTCGTAACGTCTATCCACATCATACACATAGAATTTATGATAACCATCTTCTTTAAATATGGAGAAGAGTGGAATATTAACGACTTCACTGTGAACGCTGGATGCATGGGTGCTGGTGACCATAAAAGGTTCATAACTTTTTAACATGGCGAAATATTCATTCGCTTTTAGTGGACTCAAAAACGAACGCGTACTTCCAGAGTCTAGCATAAATTTTCCATCGATATCTGATATGTATATGTAAGGGAGTTTTAAGGAAGCATCATAATTTATTTCTATCATTTCGTGCTTGTTGGGTCTACGCTTATGTGAAAATTTTCCACAGCACTACATACATCTTGATTGTGGGGCGCTGAAGGCGTACTATCGTGTGAATCACTTTCGCAGATTTTATTATCAGTGGGGTTGTTGTCGATTATAGGCTCGTCATATGTGTAAAAACCGTCATATGCGTCAGGAGTCATGTCATAGTAACAATCATAAGTCTCATAAGGCTGGTAATATTCTTCATACTGACCTTCCAGTGCATACGTTTCGTTTATGGGTAGCTGTTGAGGTCTCGCTGCTGGAGCAGTCCTCATAGAAACGTCATTGTCATATTTATGACTGACGTAGCCTTGAGGCTGTGGTGGTTTATAGCCAAACTGTCCAGCTTGGGGTCGGAACCCAAACTGGTTTACCGGAGGCCTATATCCAAACTGATTTGTCGGAGGCCTATATCCAAATTGGTTTGGCGGAGGTCTATACCCAAACTGTCCTACCTGAGGTCGGAAACCGAATTGTCCCGTTTGTGGTCTTGGTCCAAATTGTTGTTGAGGGGGCCCACCTGGAACTACCGGTGGTTTGAAACCCATTTGTGCTGGAGGTCGGTATCCAAAGGTACCTACTTGTTGGCGTGCAAATTGTTGGGTTGGTAATTGTTGCCGCACCAGATGCTGACTGGTCTGGTTTGGTATACCAAATTTGAACTGGGTCTGAGGTTGTGGTGCCATAAGTGGCCTAAAGTTAGACTGAGATGGAAACGTTTGAGGTCGATTCTGTAACATTTTGGTGCGTTGATTATATTGTTCTTGAAAATTTACTTCTTCTAGCACGTGTTTTAGTGCATCTTCTAGCGTAGTGGGGTTTTTGATTCTTATAAGTCTCACCATGTGCTCTGGTAGATTATATAGGAACACATTTAGAGAGGTATTGTTGTATATAATTTGTTTAGCTTCTTTTAACTGTGCGGAATGATTTTGATTAACTTTAGATAATAGAACGGCCCGAACGTCCTGTATACGTCCACAAAATTCTAAGAATGTTTCATTAGGCCTAATTTTTAAAGTTTCTAATTCGATGGCTACACACTCCTCGCTTCGTGGGTCACCGAAATGTTGGAGAAGGAGGGCTTTTAATTCATCGTATGTTACGAAGTCGCTTCTTTCGCTAATTAAAGCCGCAGCTTTGCCCGATAGTCTACTCGTCACATATTGCATTAGGAACTCATTTCGCTCCTCGGTGCCTTGATAACGTTGAATGACATACTCACATTTTCTAAGAAATAAATTTAGAACTTTGGTGTCCCCATTAAACTCGGGGATGAGACCTAAAATTTCGCGTGGCACAGTTTGTTGATTTGTCAACAACCGCGGTAAATCAGCGGGCGCTGCTGGGGCTCCAAGTACCCTTTGTTCGTTAGCCATAATTATATAATTCTAGCGGACGTTATACAAATTCTATACCTAATAGTATTCCCTAAGATACTACACTATAACTTATATATATTTCCTTATACTATTCTATTATATGCCTAGCAAAACAACTCTAAGTTAAAGACATACAAGGCTAAGCGCAATGAGATTCGCTTTCGACCTTAACGTAACCTAATGTGCAATTTTATTCACATACAAACTAAGTATAACAGTTTACAAAATTCAGGGAGTTTAGGGCAAGGTAGGAAGTAGAAGGATTTTACTGTACTCACTGTCCAATCGCCGAATAACTCGCCATAATTTTCCGGTCCCCTGTATCGTATTTGTTTGGTTCGAGGATAGCCGCGTAGCACGAATCACTGAGTCTAAGTATAGTCGCACTAACGGATGCCACTCGCGAACTTTCACTTAAATGTTCGGATTATACGAACGCGGACTTCGCGATGGCACGTGCCGGCTATCCTACCGGCTGCGCCAGATACTTTTCGGGAGCGACGAAATGAATTTTTAAAAACTATTAAATTAAATTAACTTTATTAATTATTATATTTAATAATTAATTAATATTAATTCTAAATTACACGTCCGCTTGTAGAGCTGGATACAATACGAATCATTCTAGACACCGGTGGTCCTCGTCACGTTCCCAGCGACGGATGCGATAACATTCTGCTGACAATGCGTCTGGGAGAGTGGCGTGACTCTAGAATGTTCCGAGAAAGGCGGTGGTCCTCGTCACGTTCCCAGCGACGGATGCGATAACATTCTGCTGACAATGCGTCTGGGAGAGTGGCGTGACTCTAGAATGTTCCGAGAAAGGCGTTATGGGAACATAACTAGATAGTAGATGTATTTCTTGTTGTTGTCAAATTGTTTTTTTTTTTTTTTTTTTTTATCTTTGGCTTCCAATTGTTTTAACGTTACTAATTTTACTTTGTTTCTATTTAAGAATTGTGCTTAACCTCAAATTGTTTGCACATATTTATGTAGCTAACACAACCGGCAGGTTGAGATAGTCTATAAGGAACCCTAAATAAGACATATTTATATTTAAAGCTATTATTTTTTTTAATATATTTATTATTTTATATTTATTATGATAAACATATATGGTAACTGCAGTGGTAATGAAACAGATGAATATATTTCATGTTCTCCATCTAGTAGTAGTAGTAGTGACAGTAGTTTCCAAAGCATACCTTCTTTGTTTGATAACCTAGAAGATGAATTTTCTGATGTACCTAAAAACTTGAACATCATCCACATTAATGCGCAAAGTATTCCGGCACACTTCCCAGATATGCTGGCATCATTAAACGTAAAAAATATTCATGCTATATTAGTCTCCGAAACATGGCTTAAACCCAGTCTTCCTTCTATATGTTATCCTCTGCCAGGTTTTCGCCTCATTCGTAATGATCGGTCTGGCACTGTCGGGGGTGGTGTTGCTATTTACTTACGTGCTCATATTCCTTTCTCTGTCATCAGTATGTCAGCACAGCCACCTCCATCCAGTGCTGGTGAACATCTTTTTATTGAGGTAATTCTCTCTCATAATAAAGTTCTTCTCGGAGTCTACTATAGCCCATCCCTACGCATTAACTATTTTTCCTCTTTCGAAAAGATTGTAGCAGATCATGTTCACTCTTACACCCACTCCATTATTATGGGTGATTTTAACACCTGTCTTCTGAAAAGAGACACACGCTCGTCTGCTTTAGAGTCCATCATTACTTCTAACAATATGAATTTACTTCCACTAATGGCTACCCACCATTCATCATCATCATCATCATCATCTCAGCCATAGGACGTCCACTGCTGGACATAGGCCTCCCCCATTGACCTCCACAAGGACCTGTTGGAAGCGGCCCGCATCCAGCCCTTGCCTGCGATCTTAGTCAGGTCGTCTGTCCACCTGGTCGGTGGCCGTCCTATGCTGCGCTTGCCAGTCCGTGGTCTCCACTCGAGAACCTTTCCACCCCAACGGCCATCGGTTCTTCGAGCTATGTGCCCTGCCCACTGCCACTTCAACTTGCTAATCCGCTGGGCTATGTCGGTGACTTTTGTTCTTCTACGGATCTCCTCATTTCTGATTCGATCGCGTAGAGAAATTCCGAGCATAGCCCTCTCCATAGCTCGTTGTGCGACTCTGAGCCTGTTCAGAAGGCCCATAGTCAGGGACCACGTTTCAGATCCGTAAGTCATCACTGGTAACACACACTGTTCGTCTCAGCACGTTGCTAAGCATGGACAGTATCACGCTGATGCTTTTTCATACCACGACTTAATTTTTCTTTCATATAAAATTCGTCCTCCAAAAGCAAAGCCTCAAATCATTCTTCAGCGCAACTTTAGTGGTATCAATCAGGAGGAGTTTCTCAAAGATGCGCAAAGTATTGACTGGACGCCTGTAGAGAATGCTGATTTAATTGATGACCAAATCGCAATTTTTAATTCTTTAATCACTCAACTTTACGATGTGCATGCCCCACTGAGAGCTATTAAATTAAAACATCTTCCTGCACCATGGCTCACTGATGATCTCAAAAAGTTGATGCATAAAAAAACAGTTGCGAAAAGTAAATTTAAAAGTTGTCCTAGTGATGCAAACAGGGCCAAATATACTCGTGTAAGAAATCGTTGTAATACAGTGCTTAGGGATGCCCAGCGCCGCCACATTCACAAATCCGTTCAAAATGGAGATCCAGCTAAAACATGGAAATTTCTCCGGTCAATAGGAGTAGGTAAGTCTCGGCAGGAGACTATCCCCAAGGACTTAGATATCAACTCTCTCAATAAATATTTCATTTCTTCATCTCATATTGATGATGCGAACAAAACAAAAACTTTGCAATATCTTTCTAGCATTGAAACTCCTGACTGTGAACCTTTTAATTTTAATCAGTTCTCTGCTTGTGATGTTAAGAAAAGTGTTTTGTCGATTTCATCCAATGCTGTCAGAGTTGACTGTATTACCCGGAACATGATTGTCCCCATACTAGATGCAGTTTTGCCAATCCTTTGTCACATTTTTAACACTTGTATATCACACAGTGTGTTTCCTTCCTTGTGGAAGGAAGCCCAGATTATCCCTCTCCCTAAGAAGTCTAATCCTAAATCCTTTTCCGAATATCGCCCGATTTCCATCCTCCCATTTCTATCTAAAGTCCTCGAACGTCTTGTTTATAATCAGTTTTCTCATTTTCTATCCAGACAAAATCTCCATAATCCTTTCCAATCAGGTTTCCGTCCTGGACACAGTACGGTTACTGCCCTCCTAAAAATTACAGACGATATTCGTTTTGGTATGGACGAAGGGCAACTAAGTGTACTAACTTTATTAGACTTTAGCAATGCCTTCAATACTGTCAACTTCGACATTCTTCTCGCAATTCTACGGACTCTTAACGTATCTCCAACAGCAGCTGATTGGTTTTCAGGTTACCTACGTGGCCGCCGACAGCGCGTACGTCTTGAAGATCGTTTTTCTTCATGGTGCGAGCTGCCGGCGGGGGTACCTCAAGGTGTCGTCTTATCTCCTCTCTTATTCGCAGTTTTTATTAATTCTATATCCTTCCACATTACTTCTCCCTATCACTTGTATGCCGACGATCTCCAGATTTATTCTCAAGCTCCACTCAGTGACCTAGCTAGTGCTGTAGAGACCACAAATTCTAATCTCCAAAGAATACTTGAGTGGAGTCAAAACTATGGGTTGAAGATAAACCCACTGAAAACACAAGTCATGGTCCTTGGCAGTTCGCGCATGATTGCAAAAGTAGATTGGTCATCTTTACCCAAAGTAGAGTTTGATGGAGTCTGCTTGCCATTTACTAAATCTTTAAAAAACCTTGGTATAGTAATAGATCAGTGCTTAACATGGAATATTCAACTGGACACCATCAGTCGTAAGCTATTTGCATCAGCTGGTTGCCTTAGAAAACTCCGTAACTTTTTGCCAACTGCCACTAAAGTTTCGCTAGCGCAGTCTCTTCTGCTTCCTGTTCTTGATTACGCCGATGCCTGCTTTCTCGATCTCACAGAGGACCAGCTAAATAAACTTGAGCGGCTTCAGAATTTCTGTATCAGATTCATATTTGGCTTGCGCAAATATGATCATGTCTCCCAATTTCGTAATAAGCTCAAGTGGCTTCCTATACGCCTTCGTCGGAATACTCATATACTTTCTCTTTTGTACAATGTTCTTTTTACTCCCTCTTCTCCGCGCTATCTGAAGGAACGTTTCGAGTTCCTGCACAGTTGTAACAGTCTCTCATTAAGGTCATCAGAAAATCTAACCCTATTGATCCCTGCGCATCGCAGTACTTTTTATGGTAAATCTTTCTCTGTGCAAGCAGTTCGTTTATGGAATGATTTACCGGATTCTATCAGACACGCACAGTCATTGCCTATCTTTAAAGATCAGTTAAAAAAGTATTATCTTTCTCAGGCCACGTCTTGCTAAATTAAAGATTATTGTTAATTATAAAATATATTCACAAAAATCATTATGTAAAATAATATCGTATTTTGTTTGTTATATAGTTATATATCAAGTATATATTTATATATATATACACATAACATATATATCATATAATTATATGTATCATATTAAAGGTATGCATTGTGTATATACTGTTTATATATTCTATTGACCGTATAATATGCATTTATCTTGGTTAATACTATTTTATTTTTTTATATTATTATTATTATTATTATTATTATTTTTAAAGATTTATTTATCCTGTTTAAACTTAGTACACCACCGCTTCTCAAAAATATAATTCCTCTCCTTACAATGGTTGTCTGGGAGAGATCGCTTCTTAGCGATAAGACCGCCAATTGTGCAACGTATTTTGTATTTGTTAATATGTTATTTTATAAATGTTATTTTAAGTTGATGTACTTGTACAATAAAGTGTTATCTATCTATCTATCTATCTATATGGATTAGTAGTTTATTAAATAGTTAAAATAAAATTATGTAAACTTTTGTCAGGGGTCCATTAAGGAGGATGCCATTGGGGTTAAAAGTTTATAATAAATGTTTTATGTTTATGAAATTAAATACTTCAGAATTTTTATATAAGTAGGTCACTTAAGGGTAAAATTACATTTTTTTGCCGGGGGTGCATTGGGGCTTGAAAATTATTATTGAATGTTTTCTTTATTTATAAAATTATAGTGAAAATTTAAACTTGGAAGTGTTTGTTCTAATTTAGCATATCCATCGAGGAAGGTTTAAGGTTATATAATATCAAGCTGCAACCAATACGAGCGGAGAATAAATGGAAAATGTTGCAAAAACAGGAAAAAGGGATTCCTCGAAATAACTGTTCCACGCGGACTAAGTCGCAGTCAAAAGCTAGTGTAAAATAATACCCAGCGATGTACACTACTTGAAATATGCGATGTGTAAAATTCATGAATTTGCATTTGCATGAAAAGTAAAAAATGTGAAAAACAAAGTCCTTCATATTTTATTGCATAAATATAACTAATTACTATCGGATGCAAACGTATAATTAACAGCTTTGTATACAATACATATATATAAATATTAGGTTGACAAATACAGAACTACGCGGCAACATCAGATGTTATTGGTGTTTGCACGATTTGTATGTATTTAATTGAAGCGTAAGTAGTAATCAGATCATTAGAAATGTTTGGCGAATACCTATATGAACCTAATTAGTGCGCTTGAGTTACTCATATTGGAGTTCAAATACCTAGTTATTTGGTTTTCGAACAACAGCCCAAATCATAATTCCGTATATAACAGTTGTTATAAAAGATTTTCATCATCATACAAATGCACCTATTTTTTATGGTATTCTATGTCTTAGCATTTTGTTATCTTACTCTGATTGTAGGACTTTATAACTGTATAATAATATTGAATTGCAGTAACTAAGTACTTGATTGAGGAAAGGGCACAGCTGAAAATAAGCGTACTACATCAAGGTTGAGTTTTGTCTTTTTGTATTCAGATATAGCTTACTTTTGCATTGTTATGAATGGCATTTTTTTAAATGTATGTTTTATATGTAAGCTTAAACATAAATAAGTTCACATTTATATTTTGCTTTACTTGATATATACAACCCGTTGCTCGACATAGGTCTCCAAGGAACTGGAAGGACCGATTAGAAGCGCGGAATGTTTATCAGGTGTGGACCGTTGTCGGTAAAAGAACGCTTGCCAACCCGTGGTCTGAGAAACATTAGACATTTTCTGGAGATTAGTCTTGCGCGTAGTAATTCGCTATGGAGATCGCTTAGTTTGGGTTGCCACTTATAAACGAACAAGTTCGCTCGTTTAAGAAATTACGACTTTGTTGAGATTAAGGAATTTGATTTTAAATTGAAATCATGACAAACAAAGAGCTTTCAAATTCTTTCCGGATAAAACGTGATCTTGTCTTATATGTACAAATAATTGTTTGATTTTCAGTTCAAAAATCGATCTTCAATTGCAATACTGGAATTACCATCATATATCATGGCTTTTTATAAAAACTTAAATTGCATTGGTAGGTATATATGTTAATTTATGACACACATTTATAAAACAGTTTCTATTTCATCGAATCAAATACTAGTTAACAGCTGTAGCACCTTCTGAGTAGATTACAACACCAACTTCACAACTACAGCATTCCCAAGTAAAGTACACGTCAGGCAGGCGGAGGCTATAAAATTTTACCCAGAACTTTCTACAACATGATTTGTACATATGTATTTGGAGCAGAAATACCCACATTTTATCCCTCCTAGCGTGGGATAAAAGCAAAAAACAGTCTTTTTATTGACTCAAGATAATGATTACATTGATTTAATGGACGGATAAGTAGGTAAAATAACGTGCTTTACACATATAAGAAACTTTAAAATAGTTATAGAGATATACCCTATGGACTATAATAATGCAATATCGTAAAGCCGGAAGCGGTTCTGTCTGCGTACATCTACCCTATCCAATCTATAAACATAAATATACAACAAACCAGTGGAAATCTCGCGAAACATGGCAGTAATCCCGTAATCCTAAGGATGACAAATAAAAAATTGCTTGTCGCATCGCCAGCTCTATATAAGTACGAAGGGTGTGACCACCGTACAAGCTTTAAGATTTTCTAATTTTAGCGTTGATTTTATAACGACAGGGTACAAGTAAGTAAAAAGGCCAAGCTGTAACAAGGTTAACTATTTTATCATTTTTGTACAGCTATGCTATTGCTTTATTAGGTTTTACCCGTAGCACAGCTCACGATGTTGGGCAGTTTCATACAAAATTTACTTGTCTCTCTTAATAAAATGTAGGGTATAAGTATGCCATTTAAGGTCCTAACTATCCCCCTGCTAAAATTAACTAACAAGATGTGCTACCGTAGTAACAAAATACACAAACAAACCCCTCTTTTTCAGTTATAATATTAGTTAGGGTATGTAAGTTTGTATTTAAACACTGCTTAGCGCTTTAAGGTTTCGGTCGCCATATGACAAAAGGCACGATTTACATTTTTTTATATTTTTATAGGAAATAGGCACGCGTATGACCACTATCTCACCTGATGTTAAGTGATGATGCGGTCTACGGTGGAGCACGATAAGATAACTTTATAATTAAAAAGTTAGAAATGAGCAAAGTTAAATTATCGCGTTATCCTTTGAATACCTGCAAGTCACTTATGTCATCACAAGTTATGAAATGAATCATGCCTCGACTTCGCTAAGACTAATAGCTGAACTTCGCATGTCTTGTAGAATACGCTTTGAGGCTTGACCATTAGCCAAATAGACATTTTTGAGTGTATTCAGTTTATTTTATTGAAAGTAAACTCGACCGCAAACATAAAGGGTCATCTTTGAAAACAGCAATATCTTCAAGAAACTCTCAAGACAACTTCTTTTGCTTATGAATTAAACTAATAGATATGATATGAAGTTAATTTTTTGATGATGTTCGTCAATTTTCGTTTTCTTTTCATTTTCAAAATTGTAAATGGTGGTTTTGAACCATATTGTGATTTCTTTTAGTCGTAATGAAAATTACTTTAAGACACTTTTCAATTTAAAGAGCTAGCTTATGTGGTTTAGAAGTTATTTGGAGTTAACTAGGTGACCCTTTATTTTTGTGAGCGAGTGTACATGTCTAATAAACTTAGAAAAAATACCACTATTGATAACGGTTTGTATAGGCTAAATTCTGATTAGGCAAAATTTGATTTAATTTCCTTATTTAATGGTGAAAAATATTACCGAGCGACCATATTTTTTCCTTTATCATAAATTCTCGGTAACGACAAATACGCTT
This sequence comes from Apeira syringaria, assembly GCA_934044485.1. NCBI lineage: Eukaryota > Metazoa > Arthropoda > Insecta > Lepidoptera > Geometridae > Apeira > Apeira syringaria. The sequence continues at coordinate 16,487,172 of OW203658.1, forward strand.
GAACTGTGTTTTACACCAGAAGAAAGATAATTTAAAGTGTATGTATACAAATGTGATAAGTAATTGTTTGTTTTTGAACCCGTAGGCCAGCTGTAAAGTACATAATATTTGAAATATTTTAAAACAACACGCATCAGGATTTGTCCCGCCCACTCTGCCTGTAAACACCCGCGAGTCTCTGTAATGTCATCGGTACCTGTTAAGCCCTATAATATATATACTTAAGTCTTATAGTGAGATCAGAATTATTGAAGCACGCGGCTTTTCGATGTTAGCTTGCCATGGACTGAAAACTTAAGAAGAAGAGAACAGAGCGCGATCGGGACACATGACTTGAGCCTTGATGTACGCTTATCACATGGGTATGGCCAACCACAGAATTTTATTGGTGCCATGCGGCTTTACCGCGTAAACTAAAGTTTCCCCGCTACCTATCATATTTATAGAAAGATTTTAAGAAATCCAACACTGCGAAACTAATCGAAACTAAACAATGGGTCTCCTACAATAAATAATTAACGATAACAAATTCCTCCCCAAATACTAAATCCAATTGTTCTCTCCCTCTTTGTTGAATTATAAGTGAATCAGATAATTCTTGATAGCAAGTTGGTTCCTCTTTAGCAAGAGATCGTGATAACAAGAGAATAGCTACGTCCCGGCTTGCAGTAATTATTCAGGGCTTGTCACAAGTCCAGCTATTGTTCTATTTGATCCCACTTAGCGGCCGCTTGTTTCGTAGCATTTGTTCTCCTTACTTCACAATATGTTTTTTGTTTTAGAGTTATAATACGCGTTTCCTTTGCCTCATTTGAGATAGCAACCTAAACAAACACTGACAATGGATACAGAATTTCAGAGGTTGCAAAAGCAAACTAGTGTGAATTAGAATCCTACGTGCTTACGACCTGACCTGACTCTATACGAATAAATATGTTGCGAAGATTTCCTCTCGCGTGAAATTAATATATATATAAAAATATTGGCTTATGTTAAAGGATGCCATTTTTTTTATTTATACGTCATTATACTAGCTGCGCCCCGCGGTGTTACCCGCGTGGTGATGTTTGATGATGATGATGATGATGAAAAGTAGCCTGTGTGTCCAGGACCTGGTATGTATTTATATACATACCAGGTATGTATATAAGGTATGTATGTGGTATATACATACCAAATTTCATACAAATCCGTTTTACCCGCGTGAATAATAATTACTTCTAAATATGAATACTTAATTACTTTTAATAATAATGTGCTTATACTTAAGCACATCACGTAATTATTTTTCAAGTTTTTTAAATTAGTATATCAGTATCTTCGAGTTAATCAGCCGTCACTATAGTTTATATGCGTCCGTATACAGAATCATATCTCAATATCCATCAGAAAAACCACGGTCAATATGATATTGCTAGCTAAGTACTTAGCTAATAAATATTTTCATAGCCATCGGTATACCAAAACGTCGATACTGTGTGATTTCTTATTACGTGAGGCTTTTCAACCCAACTTTCTCTCTCTGATTAGTTTCCATTGACAAAGGAATCAGATCAAGGGTAAATCTCGTAAATCAAATATTAATATTATAAAATAGGTACGTAATAATATATCACATTTTTACGATGGCTATCGGTTTTTTTTATATTGGCATCGTGTTATATTTTGGTTTGGTCTGTTCGGTATCGAAGTACCTGACACCCTGAAATAACACATAGATTACTTTTAATCATCATCATCACCACCGTTTTTCATCACCACGCAAAGTGAACCGCGGGACGCAGCTAGTCAATCAACAAACTTTTTATTTCTTTTTGCGTTTACAATGTGTTTCGGCGATTTTAAAAATGCTTTTATGGACATTACAAAAGGGCTCTGGGGTTGCAGAGCCACTATTACACTGTAACTCATAATATTAGTATTTATATATATATGTGTATTGATATCTTACTCAACCCAGTCGAAAGGTATCGGCATCTGTTAGAATCATTTGGAGTTAACAGATAATTGTTACTGTCAAATAATAACAGACAAATAATTAGCAATAAATTAAAATTGCGACTATAATTTGAGATTTAAACTATCCTATCTCTCAAATTGGATCGAACTGCACATGGTATGCGAATTTTATTATAATCGGTTAAGTGGCTTAGGAGTCCATTGAGGACAAACATTGTGACACGAGATTTATATATATTAAGAAGACGAGATTTATATATATTAAGATTTATTTATGTGTGTATTATACACATTGCTTCCCTTTGACATATTTATTTTTTCGTTAGTAAAAATAAACACAAGACTGTCTCAAGGATCAAGATCAAGGATCTCACTGATTAGGTGAAATCGGTGATACCAATGAGGCCTGGTATAGTTGAGAAATATTTTTTCAGTATATTAAAGTATTGTCTATCTATCTATGTGTATGCTTAAGGATGTTGTTTTATGGACTTGAGTGATTCGGCACCCGCGAACATTTTTAAGTTTTGGATAACGATTCTTGGTCTAAGTATTTCTTCGTCACAGAACATATTTAATTATAAAGGAAAGTACTTAATTTTTTCATAGAACAAAATACTACTCGTATAATGACCTATCCAAATTACCTTCAAACCGAGTCAATAAAATGGAGGTTTTGAACATTCGTATTTTTCAAGTTACTGATTGAAAATATAAAATTTCTTTTGTGTCATAAATTGACGGAAGACCGTAAAATGTAACAATGAATTTAAAATTTTGTAATTAGACTTCCGTACAGCTCCCACACTTCGCTTCCGGAAATTCAATCAGAGTACTTTTTTCCTGATTGATACGTTTGCCTTACTTTGGCCTGTTCAACGATCACCCATTTAGATGCCGTAAAAAGCCGAATCAGTGAAACGTATTTTATAAAATATCGTCACGGCTGCGAATCACAGAAATAGGTAAGAATGATCGTCAACTAAATAAATAAAGCTCTAATTTAGACTATGAAAAAAAAAGAAAAATATGTATTATTTCGGTGCAGCAGAGTTGAGTTAAAGAAAAGAGTTATTAAGGTTCAATACATCACAGTATTTGCTCTGTGTAAATAATTCGACTATTAAAATTAAAAAAAATATAAAAAATAATAGCAAACATTGTTGTGGCTTAACAAAAACACAAAATATATTTTTAAATTTATTTATACGCTCTTATTAAACAAATTTTTAAGATTATTTACAGAACGTGGCCTCTTTTTTTAATTTTCAAGCCAATGATATTTATTCATTCATGATATGATATTCACATTGGTTTTTTTTCAATGAAGTGGAAAACCACATTTTATATGATTTTGTAGTATCTTTATTGTGCAGACCAACGACACCCGATTAGACTGAGCAATAAACATGGTGAAAATTGTTACAGTAAAATCATAGGATAGTGTTTGAGTGTGTTGTCTTCCTCGTTATTGAAGGAAATTAAGAATCAATAAACCACTTATCAAACTCATTATACTAATGCATGCATGCAAATAGTGAAAGAAAACCTAAGATAGGATTTCTAATCTAATCTAAAGAGCAAACTCGTTTTCGGCTTCAAGATGAAAGTTTAAATCAAGATTTATATCGTCCTAAAAATATTACTTAGAGTTAGTGGTACATTGAAAAACAAGTTTGAAAAATAAAAGTTTAGGAATTATTAGACATTAGTGGGCCTGCGACAGTCGAGGTGAGAGATGCCGGTTTATGGCATTACCAGAATGAAGTTAAGGGTGGTCCTGGTCGCAATTAGGCACTCCCGTGGGTACGTTTGATACTCGAAAATACTTTTTTCGTACAATTTAATTATTAACGTTTCACCTTCTACGAATGCTTACATATCATCTGGCTAAGTTAAAAGCGAAACGTTGTTGATATTGGAATCTTATTTGAGAAAGTAACGCAAAAGTAAATAAATAACTCATCAGCGGTTATTTAAAAAAAACTGGATAAGAAATAAAATATGGAAAATGACTTTATAAATATTCTGATCGGAATGCGTGCGCATCGCGGTATGAAATGCATATGACATGTATCAGACCATTAGTTGTGTATGTGCTTGAATTAGTCACCCAATGCGTTTCTACTGCTGGGACATGAGCCACCCTCACAGAGAGGGTTGTTGGCCAAAATCCATAGTGCTGGTCAATGCTACGTTGTAAAATTTGTTCTATGTATTCTATGACCTTTACATTTTTATTAGTATGGCTAGGTATATGTTTTGATTATGAGATATTAGTGTTTTTATTTTGCTATTATTGTAATGTAAAGGGACATTTCTATTAATACATGACAAGATGAAACATTAACTTATGAATTTATAGTAATACATCATTGGGATTTCTATATAAAACAAACATGGCATTCAGCATAAACGTACAAATATATGTACGTTTATGGTGGTTATATAACGTTTATACTTAAAAATAAGAAGAAGAAGAGCTTATGTCGCCCTACGGATTATAAGTAGGAATTTGACTAGATACAACTACAAGCAAACTTACAAATAATTATTACTTTTACACGAGTGTGCATTTTGTAATACATAGCACTGAAAGGTGTTATTTCTGCCTAATCATAAATATATTTAATAAGAACCATACATACTGCGCAACTGCCAGCACGATTAAGACTAAACCAAATTAAGTGCTTGAAACTAATTTATGCGGTCCACGTTCGAGGAGCTACTGCGCCATCTATCTTTTTAATAATACCATTGTGTCATCCCATTTTTAACCGACTTCAAAAAAGGAGGAGGTTCTCAAGTCAACCCGTATGTGTTTTTTTTTAAATGGTTGTTACCGCATAACTTCCGACTGGGTGAACCGATTTTGATCGTTCTTTTTTATTTGAAAGCTGGTGCTTCTCGTGTTGTCCCATTTAATTGGACAAGAAGTTTTTGAGTTACACCCCAAAAACTGAAAAATGCGTGCTTATACCTAGACGATATTGAAGTAGCGGGTGAAGACATCGGTGAACATACCTATACCACACTGAGAATTGATTCCATGAGTAACAAAGGTCACTAAAAAGAGTGAAAGAATTATTTTTTTTAAAAATGGACTCAAAAGTGTGAAATAATTTGTCGAAGTCGGTACCATGAGCACAATATTTCGATAACAGTTACTTTTGATCTATTATGGTACCAACTTCAACAAATTATTTCACACTTTTGAGTGTTGAAGTCGGTTCCATTTTTGGTAAATTTTTTTTTTTCAACAACTGGCCAGGAGGTAAGATTAATAAAATGGATTATACCCTCGGCAGTTGGTTAAAACGTAGAAAGAAGTATTAAACGTTTTCCTAAGTTCGTACGTATAAGTACTTGGCAGCAGTTGGAATGAAATATTAAACTTTTTTAATTTCTTTCAAACAATGAGAAGGTAATCTTAGTTGATACAAGTCAAGGTGTCATTTATTCTCACCTTAATGTTTTCGCAATTTTCTTCTATTGGATGTAATTTATCTTTGTTGGGGATAAAAAGAGTTATTTAATAGAATTATATGAAAGTGTAATAGATTATGTTTAATGTAACTAAACTCTTTTTAACTTTGTAACTTAACTCTTTTTTGTATAAAAAAACACAAATACAAATGTAGCAAACACATTGTCTTGGATGAGACTTAGACGTTCTATGACCACTCAAAGAAGGTTTCGGTAGATTTCAATGCTCTCAAGATTTAAATTTGTTTGGTTTCAGTTTATTTTTTAACCAACTTAAAAAAGGAGGAGTTTCTCAATTCGACCCATATCTTTTTTTAAAATGTTTGTTACCTAAGAACTTTCGACTGGGTGAATCGATTTTGATGATTCTTTTTTTATGTGACAGCTGGCTTTCCCTGTGGTCCCATTTGAATTTCATTAAAATCGGTCAAGCAGTTTTTGAGTTACACTCCAATAACTGCAAAGTGCTACGTATAAGTGGACGACATCATAATTGCGTGTGAAGAAGTCGGTGAACATACACAATGACAATTTTATTGATCTCATGAGTCGCAACTTAGGTCACTGAAAAGGGTAAAAATTAATTACCATAAAATGTAAACGACTTCAACAGTCAAAAGTGTGAAATAAGTTATCGAAGTCGGTACCATGAGTACAATATTTTTTAATAGTTACTTTTGAACTATCACGGTACCGACTTCGACAAGTTATTTAACACTTTTGAGCGTTGAAGCCGGTTCCATTTTTTTCCTTCACCCGTTTACCGTACCCTTATCAATCAACACTCCAAAAATTGTCTGTACAGTTCGGAGACACACAACTTCTTTGTTTCTAAACTTCGCTTTGGTCAGGTCGAAATCACTTTGAAACAAGGCTTATGTATTATGATGTCAACAGCTTATCTTTATATTGACATTTGAATATAGTTAAGGATATAATGGACAAATTGTTCACAAGTCGATTTATTATTAATGTGTGTTTAGTTTTTTCAAGTCATAGCTTAATTAGAAATATATGAAGGTTTTAACATTTAGTTTGACCACCAGCATAACAGTTTATTGCTAGACTTCAAGATCGTTGTATAGATCGCTAAGACACTAAACATCAGGTGAGATAGTGGTCAAACGCTTGCCTATTCCCAATGAAAAAAGCGAAAAAATTATGAAGTCTCGTAATAGGAAACGCTGAATTTCAACTGTACAACATGTTGTACGCGAGTGTTTGTTAAAACATGTCTTTGTACAAAAACACTTTTACGCCCGCTGTGAACTATTTAGCAGAAGTAAAGAGTTTTTACGCCCGCTCTATACGTTATGTTATTTAGAGTACAAGAGTACACCATAGAGTAGTATCACTCTATACTACTCTATGGTGACGGGCTGTAACCCCGGCGGAAACTATAGCGGGCGGAAAAACTCTTTTCCGCCCGCTATACTTCACAGCGGGCGTAAAGTGTTATTACGCCCGTTTTAAAACTCTCTAAGAGTAAATACCTACTTTGCTCCCACATATAGACGAACCAATCATTGTTGTAATGTAACAAACCGACTAGGACTCACGTTGTAAACACTGGAAAATTACTCTCCGACCAGTTTCGAACTTATTTGCAGTTCTTCATCTGGGAGTTATGATCGTGCCAGGCGGCGAGCGGTTTTCCAGTGTTTACCACGTGAGTCCTAGTCGGTTTGTTACATTACAATTATGGAAGAAACTCGCGATAGTTTTCAGACCCAATCATTGTTTTTTGAAAAAAAGGGATGAAAAATAGATTAAGTTATATTTGTGAACAACAATAATACAACTTAATGTTAAAGGCTTATGCCGTAATCAAATAAAACCTACGTTTCCCTACTACTAACCTAGCAAATTAAATCGTAGTTGAAACGCAACGCCCGATGATTTACGACTGTTTACTCGATTCGATATATAGCACTTTTATTGATTATTGATGAATTTCGCTTAAAGCGTCCAGTTCAGTGGGCTTTAACTGCGAGAAGTTAACAAGTTAACAAACTTAACACTGTAATCAGTTGTCGTAGAAGTGAATATTTGCATTTTTACGATTTTACCTTCACTTTAGTAACTTATTACAGTTTTGTATCAAACTCATGACTAATATAGTTTGTTTGTCTTTCTTTTTTAAATACAAGACGATCGTGATAATAGCTGTATTATTTATTGTGTCTGAACTAATCTTTCATTGACTTTTATTCGATATATTAGAAAAACAGTACGTTGGATTAGTGCTCTCTCTTTAAAAATAATATAACCTTGCGCTTGGACACTGTCTCACCTGATGTTAAGTGACAACGCGGTGTTAGATGGAGTACGCAACCTTAGAAGGTACCTATTCACTGGTGCCTTGAAGACTCTAGGATTGTACCTATCGGAAAATACAGATTCAGGCAACGAGTTCCATTCCCTGGCGGTACGCACTAAGAAAGTAGAAGAAAACCGCTTTGTAAGTATAGGTGTTATGGCTACCATATAGTGATGGCGCATTGCCGTACTTCTACTTAACCGATGGTAAAATGGGGATGGTGGATTAAATTATGTAATTCCAATTCACATTTGGGGGGATCTTCCCCTTGAGGGGTTTGGAAACGGATGGTCGTGGGGGGGCGCGGTGATTGCTATCGCGACCCCGCGCTCCTGCCGCCAGCATCGGACCGCTATCCTACCACAGCTACCCACGGTGTCAGTCCTACCGCTTATAGCAGTAGGACGGACACCGTGGGTTTTTTAGTCGGTAGTGGACCCTGGCTGCCAGGGAGTGTCCCGGTGATACGATACTCGAGCGAGCCCGACATACCCCGCCTACTTTCTGCGGTAAACGGAAGTGCGTAAATGCATTTTCCCCGCGAACGAAAAAAAAAGGCCAAACCTGTAAATTATCATCAGCTTAGCACCACCCGGGAGCCACGTGTAGGGTTTCAGATGTTTGAGGTATTCTCCAACGGACGAGGATGACTCTCGGCTCCATTTCTAAAACACGCTTTCATACAAAATAAAATAATAATTAATTTCCTCTAAGATGACATGTTGAAGAAAAGTAATTATTATATATAATTTATACTGTATTATAAAACACTGGTGTTATGTATTCATTTGCCCAGTATTTTTTCTAACAATGAATGACACTGGACTGTCAGATAGCGGAGGAGCGCTCGACGTGCTCGTGGGCGTTTCTGCTGTAGGCAGTTTTCTACTGCGTCCTTACATTTTAGTTTTGTATATTTTCATTCGTATTTTATCATTTTTCTTTACGTACTAAAAATATTTACAATTTTGCCATGAGTATAATTCAAAACGTATATCGGTGGTGATACTTTTCGCGATAGTTTTAGTAAATTAACTTGTTAATCTGAAAATGAATAAGTTCTTTAACATTAAAAACGCGTTTAACGTGAAACTTACGCGTTATCAATATCACCATCGACAATTATTGTTTCGGATTCTTCCAGAAACCTTTTTTTAAAATTATGACAATATTTTCGGCTTGGTATTGAAATTGCAAAAGAAAGTTCACGCTTAGAAAATGCAGATGATTCATTTTACGAGTAATGCAAAACAAGTAAATTAATTATTAATAGGATTGATTTGAACGCTTATCGAACAGACTACTAATATTTCCTCAAACTATAAGAGGAAGGGTTATAAGGGCTTCTCCCTTATAAGGGAGATAAGGCTTAAATATGCGAAATATCATGTTTTATTTATTTATGTAAGCTTTATTATTTAAGAACCGGCGACGACTCACGTGATATTGGCTGAAAATTACTCTTCGACCAGTTTCGAACTGATTTTCAGTTCTTCATCTGGGAGTTATGATCTTGCCAGGCGGCGCTGCGTGACAGCCTCATCTTGTAACTTGTTTTTTTATGTATACGCCAACGTGGTCTAAAATGTAGCTCGCAAGCCTAAAAGGTACATGTTTACTCGTGAGTGTATGACTCCAGGATTTTGCACCTGGTTCCATGGCAGTATATAATAATAATATGGGACAACATTCACACAAGGTCTTCAGGTCCCAAACTAGGCAGAGCCTGTACTATGGTAACCTGATGACTGATATATATACTTAAATACATACTTATATTCATATACTCACCCAGACACAGGTCAAACAGACATGTTCATACACACAAATGTTTGACCTGTCCGGGAATCGAACCCGGGACCAGCGGCTCAGAAGGCAGAGTGCTACCAACTGCGCCAACCGGCCAGTCAAGTATGAAACTGCAACGGCTGTGCGCGGTACGCTATCGTGCAGCTTCATTTGCTTTTTTTATTGGCGTTCACTGACTCGTACGATATGAGTTAGAAGTATTATAAAAGATATTTGTTTCTTTTTTTAACTTCCTATTCAACAGATCGCGTTGAAACTTGACGTGATTTATGGCAGGATTATTGACGGTGATAAATACGTTTGTTGATGTGATTACTTGTAGTGAAATATGCATCTTTTTTACTTTTATCTAACGCGAACCGCCGATAAGAGCAGTTATTTATCAATAGTTTGGAGTAATTTAATTTAATATTGGCCTTCTTAACATTTACTTGCCTCGGCTATAGTCAAAATAATTTTCAAACATTTAGTTTTACACAACAGTCTTGTGATGGTGTCAATTATTTTTATTTTGGTAATATTTGATACCGCAGGATGAAGCACAATATTGCGTTAATTAAACACTTTGTAAGACTAAAACGATAAGAATAGTTAGTCAGATTGAACCCTAAGCAAGTAAACGGTTGAAGGAAAGAAGAAGAATCCTAAGCGTTGCGAAAGTTTCAAAACACGAAACGCTAACAAACTTTACCAACGCAACAATTTTCACCACACTAACTAATAAGGAACTATCAAGGCGGGGGCGGGTGGAAAGATTTCTTCACACTTTTATGGTTTGTCTGGTTTCTTTCAAGTGCACTCTTCTCTGATTGGTCGACGGGTCGACATTAGCTTTACAGGTGCGTTCTCGAATTTTGAAATATCTGTACTCACTTGTGAATAAAATATTATTTTCCTGTCAGGAATCGATGATGAAAACTAGCAACTCACGATTAGTGGCGATTATTGGCGATTAGTGTGATAAAAAGTTTTTTTACTTATAGGTACTTATATTATTTAGCTGTGCTGTTTCACCCACGTGGAATATGGCTTTCTCTATACCTCAGTTACCCACGGGCATCACATTTTTTCCAAGACAAAATTGGTTCTGCGATGTAGACGTGAAAACACAATGGACGAGTTACTTTCACATTTATAATAAAGGTTCTTGTTATATCCCGGTGGAACTATTTTATTTTCGGGATTAAAAATATCGTAATAATATATCGTAATCCAGGTTAAAATATACTTAATTTTAAATTTTATTTAAAATCTATCAACTTAAAGCGTGTAGAGGTAACAAATACACAAACTACACATTTATAATATTAGTGTGTGGCAGCCATTAGATATTTATTGCTAACACAGTAACATTTATGAAATAAAAAGGAGGTAAATATTTTGATTTAAAAAAAACACATCGAACTGAGAGCCTCTTTTTTTTTGAAGTCGGTTACAAACACCTAGTTTCGCGAATCAACTTTTGAACAGCTATATTGGGCGATCATTGGTGCTATTTACTATATTTAGTTTACTGTATTAAATAACCACTATAATAGGTAAGTAGTAAAAAGCTAAAGGCAGCCGTTAATAGGTTCAAGGCCATTTTATGCATATTAAAACGGATATTAGGCACGGCAAACCTATTTGGCCGATATCAGGTGTAATGTGCTACACGTTGGTTGGCACACTCTCATACAACAGGCTTTATTTGGCGAAGAGACAAAAGTATGTCAAAAACGGTCCATTCGTAGTTTTCAACTGTGAATAGCCTTTCCTTTGTAAGGAATGATTTATAAATGTCGGTAGGCTTGTCTTTGGTTCTCGGCTTGTTCTCACAGGGGCCCACCATTTTAATTTATACTTCAAAATTTATTTTAAACTTAATTCATGAAATCTGTGTATGCTTAAAACATTCAGCCATATAATGAAAGTTGAGCTTGTATATCTTTAAAGTATTGCATGTAAGTACCAAATACAGTGGTATACAATTAGCATAACCAACAATTAATATATATAAACATTGATAAATCCGAGGTAATTCTATTTATATCATGATTCGCAGTTTTTCGTGAAGCTTGTTTCAAACCTGTTGAATTTATAGCTAAGATCTGGGTCACTGTAACATTGGATTGCAGGACGCCAAGTGATCGCTCACTGGTAACTCTATAGAACACTAATCTATTTGTTCGCTTCATCGGTTCTTAAATAAAATCAATCTTTTACAGACGTACTAGCGTATAGCTGGGAATCCGCTCTCGCTAAAACGAGAACTTTTTTGGGGCTAAAAAGTTTCTTAAGCATCTGTGTATCTAATAATTTTATACAAGTTACTGAAGCTGGAATATGATATCGAAACCCAGTATTCTAGTAAGCAGTAGTATTCAGACCAGTATGTGTGTTGTCGTATCATCAATAATTTAACCCTGCTTAAAGAACGTCAATCAAACCTTTAATTGCTTGTCTTTCCTTGGGATGTATTTAAATTCCGTCGCCGCTGGTGTCAAGTATTCTGTGGTCCGCGGTGTTATCTCTGTGACCTGTGACCGCCTCGGAATTTTCTTGTCCTATTTATCGTTTGTTGAATTATTTATTTACGGTGAATTTATAATAAATTAGCTCTAAGTTTATGAAGTTAATTACATGATTGAGGACTTTCAGCACTGCCATTCAAGCACTTGACCACCCACCATACTTTGTTCAGCTTACTTACAAACTGTTGTTGTTAGTCTAAATCTATGTAAAATTTGAGAAGTGCCTTAGGTAATATAAACCAAATACCGGATTGAATAAAACTGTGATATAATATGTTAGTATCTAGAAACAAAATTTTCCTTTGTAGAGTACTAAGATTTTAATATTATAATGGAGTGGAAAGTCGGTATCGCCTCAGTTTCTTTACGCAGGTGTTCATTGAGGCTTGCTCGGCTCTAAGTATTTCCTGAAGTGTTTCCTTTGCTAGTTGGCAATTCCGTTTTCATTTGGTTAGTTTTTACAAGGGAAAGCTTTCAGCTGAATTATAAGAAAACTTTCTTTAAAGAGGTTAAACGTTCTTTTGTATTGTAATGAGACGGTGTATTGTTCCGCGTTATTCATGCAATGTTATTTACACATTATTTCAGAGTCTAATTACATAATAGATAATTAAACATCGTTGAAACACAACACATAATTAAAAAAATTACATAATATGCAATAACGACATTGTGCTTACTTGAGGATTATAGAACTTCACCAAATTTTAGAAGTCATCTTTAATAACGCCCCCTAAAAATAAGAATAACGTTTACAAATTTACGTACAACCTAAAACTAAAATTTAGAATGCTTGTAGTACTTTAAGGAAGAGCCTGTACTCCACGACACAGGTTCAACCTAGTGTGGAGCACCGAGTTTAGAATAAGTTAGCTTCGCCTAAACTCGATGTAACCTAGATTTAAGTTTTTCTGTGCCTAAATAAATTATTATTATTATTATTTTACGCTTGCTTGTGCGTGTATTTAATTTAATTTTATATACAGGGATTGTTTTTTCATTATTCGACCTTTCCCTGCTAGGAGGTTGTAGAGAAGGTTATTACCACTGAATCAGAACACTATGTTGTTATACAAAAGTTAATCATATCAGATAAAAAGAATTGGCCTAGTTTTTCTTAAAAATTTTCGAAATTAATTAGAAAAATCTATCGGTTGTAATTTATGTTTTATTTAGAGGACATAAGAAACATTCCTTAACAATGTAAAAACTACAAATGTATGTCAACAATAGGAATTAACAGACAAAAATATCAGATGTTTTTGACATTTTAATAAAATAGTTCGAAGCGACGGTCCATTCAAAAAAATCCTTTATATTTGACATGCAGATTATATAAAAAAATCTACGTGCTTTTAGCTTTGTGGCGAGATATTGAAAAACAATATTGGTTACAGCTTTACTTAGATATCAATTTTACATTAGAAGTTAGTAGAACAATGTCATCATTTAATAATTTATTAAACACATCGAATTCAATGATTAAATGTACCTAACTTATACTATCAAATAATTTTACAGACACAGTTTCTCAAACTGCTGCTCAATATGCCTTCCTCTGCGGCTGACACAATTTAGGATAATTCTATTTTATTATGTCAGAATAATCACCAATATTTATTTTAAAATATACTGGTTAATAAATACTAATATTATAAAGAAGAAAGATTAGATTGTTTGTTTGCATTGAATATGCTCCGAAACTACTAAACCGATTAGAAGATTCTTTCACTGATGGGAAGCTACAGTTTATATTTTCAAAAAAATTATGGATCCTTATAATTTTTATTCTTGTAATTTCTTACCAGTGCAAAGCCGGGGCGGACCGCTAGTGAAAATATAATCCAACTACAGAATATTTGTAGCTTGCACGAAGTGGCTTACATTTATAACTGTAAAGTAATTGAAAATACCTTGCCACTGAAAGTAGTGAATTCTGACAGACTGCTAGTGACATGCCCGGATGTGCATTTACGCCAGTTCCGAACATTTTTCAGGGTATTTTCAATAACGTTCGAGTTCTCTTTGAACTACAAGAAAAGCTTTCACCACAGTGCGAGATTGCATCTCAGAAGTAAATATACGTTGCTGTGTGTCAGTGTTACCATTTGAAAGGGTATTTTAAAATGCATGTGTAACCTGTGGATGTCTGCATGCTTTATTTAGGTTTAAAAATCTTTATTACTATCGACGCAGGTAAGGTGGTAACATAATTTAACTGAATAGATAAATGTTCGTCATCGCTTTAAATTTATTATAAACTAGCTGCGCCCTGCGGTTGTATCCACGTGGTGATAAAAAGGGTGATGATGGTGATGATGAAAATAAGTCTATATGTTGATCCAGGGCATGAGCCATTTTCGTGCCAAATTTCATCGAAATCAGTGTAGCCGTTTAAGCGTGAAGAGGTAACAAACATACACACTTACTCACATACACACAAACATTCGCATTTCTAATGTTTGTAGAATATGAACAACGTTCTGGAACAGATTCTCAAATGCAAAATGATCGCAATATGCAATTGATATGATTTAAAGACATGCAATAATACATGTGAAAAAAAAATCTATATACAATCCTACCATTGATCATTACTACATAAGAAATAAAATTAAAAGTAATCTAATATTACATAGATAAGTTCGCTTCAAAATTAATAATTTTCTCCAAAATTTACTCCAAATAAAACTTACAGGAATTATCAATACTAAACTTTTAAGAGAACCAATCTTTCAAGTAATAGATTAGTTTTTAAAGGACTTCAAAAAAGAAGGAGGTTACTCAATTGGACCGTATATATGTTTTTTTTTTGTGTGTGTTCGCGGATAACTTCGTCATTTATGAACCGATTTGAATGATTCTTTTTTTGTTAGGTAGAGTATACTTCCGTTGTAGTCCCATTCAATTCATCAAAATCGGATAAGCGGTTTTTGAGTTATACTCCAATAACTGAAAAGGGCTACGCGTATTTTGATGATATTATTGTCGCGGTTGAAGACATCGACATCCCGTGATTAGCACAGGTCACTGAAAAGGGTGAAACAAAAAATGCAACCGACTTCAACACTCAAAAGTGTGAAATAACTTGTCGAAGTCGGTACCATGAGCACATGATATGTGATGATAGTTACTTTTGTGTGAACTTTCATGGTACCGACTTCAACAAGTTATTTCACACTTTTGATTGTTGAAGTCGGTTGCATTTTTTGTTAAATTTTTTTTTTTGCATTATATATAAGGCCGATAAAATGACCACAAGCTTATTACAATATAAAAATCCATTACAGTACAATTGCCCAACCACTGCCTTTTGGTAGCCTATAAATATAGATAGCTAATATCTTCCTGCCCGCTACCTGTTAGCAATGTGAAGGTATGTCAAGACATTTGCGTAAATAGCTGATAATTTAAATAATAATAATAGAACCGATGGTGGTCGTTGGGATCGAACGATTCTTGAATGGACCTCGGCAAGCGTAGCATAGGACGGCCACCGACAAGGTGGACAGACGTCCTGACTAAGATCGCAGGAAATGTCTGTATGCGAGACGCTTCCAACCGGTCCTTCTGAAAATCAATGGGGAAGCTCCAGCTGTGGATGTCATATGTCTGGGATACACATAACTTGTAAATAATTCTTTAATTTTAAGTTTTTTCTTATGCTAGCCTAAGCAAAGTAGTTGATAGTCTTCCTAAAATGGCATAAATAAATAAATTTTAAAAAAAATCAGCCCACGAAATAACCTCTTTTGCTATTGACCATACATACCTAAAACATTCACAACATAGAATTCTTCAGACAACAGTCGCCAAAAAATATTAGTTTAATTTTAAAATTCAAAACTGTTTAAAATTGTTTATTTCTTGAATTCGGATTAAGACGGCCCTAAAATTTCCGAACGACTCAACATGATCGGATTATATTAATATCATTATCTTATTTCATTAGAGATGGATATATATTATATATATTGTATATAAGTATATATATAAGTATGTATTTAAGTATATATATCAGTCATTATTATTATTATTATTATTATATTATATAATATTATTGTTTCATTGTGTTTTGTTCCACTCGTTTATTAATTTTAAAACGTCCTTTACAACTCGTTCCACCACTTCTCAAAGCATGCAATCATTTCTGTCAACTGCAGGAGGCTTCTCTCATGAAAATGACGTCGAAACAACTTATTTGCTTGGATTGATCTGGACTGACGACGTAATAATATGTCAAATTGGCTTTTACAAAAGAGTAGACGAATCCTAGACGAATGTACCTAATTGTAATGTACGAATACGAGTAGTATATCAGTCGTTCGTTTCTAATGTGAAATGGCACCTCGTGCGCACGTGAAAATTAGGACTACATCTTTTTGTTTCATTTTCTCTTTAGTATAAAGGTGAAACAAACGTATTTAGCAGAAGCTAGAAGAAGAAGCGCTTCCATGGAGCTTCAGATCGAAACCGGTACCTAGGTTAGGTAAAGGTGTCAAAAGTGTGCTTTATCGCAAACTATAAAATTGTTTTTACTGAACAACATGTGCGTAATTTTAACTCCGAACAATGTGTATTGTATATGGATATTTTAAGAGCAAATGTGATGTAAATTTAATTTATTATATTTTACAACTAGCGGCTCGCCCTAGCCTCGCACGGATAGATATGTAGTAGGTATTTAATAAATATTTAAATTATTATAAACTTACACACACTTAACAGACTTTCCATGCTTAGAACACCCGATGCAGTCACCTTTTAAGCATTAAAATCTAAATTAAACGGAGGAAGCCGACAGCGCGAGTGCAACTTGCAAATTATCGCGCACCGTGGCGTTTATTTATCTATTTGATAGAATTTTTAAATTGATGATACCTTTTGATTTTAAAGTCCAAATTGTACAAGTTTTAAAGCAAAGTCTTGGTATACTGAAACAGCCCTGATTATGACTACACAAACTCCTACAATCACGTACCAGGAGGTGGGCAGCAGCGCCTTCTGAGGATAGGAATCCATACTGCGCTCGCCAACCAGCCTGCCAAGCGTGGCGAGTATTGGTAAATCCCCCCCATATATAGAAGGCATATGTCCAGCAGTGAACGTTCTATGGCTGCGATGAAACTTCGACAAGGATTATTTTAAAGGTACGAGTAACGTCCTTTGAATTCAGTCAGAATTCCTATGAAATGTTGTGTTATAAAGATGTCTTTATAGTGGAAAATTCTGAAAAATAAGATAAGTAAGAAAAGATCTTATATTGTTGAGATAAAGTCTAAATTAGTATGACACTTATCAATCACAAACATTACCTTAACCTTAATTGAAGTTGCGGGTAGTCTTATGTAAACTAAGTCGCCACTTATTTGGTACCAACTAAAAGTAACCG
The DNA here is from genome assembly GCA_934044485.1 of Apeira syringaria. Lineage (NCBI taxonomy): Eukaryota > Metazoa > Arthropoda > Insecta > Lepidoptera > Geometridae > Apeira > Apeira syringaria. The sequence goes on from OW203658.1 coordinate 16,504,651, forward strand.
CGTTTGTTTTTGATTCGAGTGATTAACAGAATTAGGGCCAATGTAGCATTCTAATGGAGAAATATATTTTTTTAATTTGTCTGGTACTTTTGAATTTATTATTTAGAAACACAAATTTTTCCTCTCTATTAATAATAGTGTAGATGTTTAGAAGACGATGAAGACGCTATCAATTACACACGTGTCCTAATTTCGACAACTCTTTCACTTAAAATATTATTTGTGCCCATCTGATTATTCGTCCCCAATTCAGCAAATGAGCTCCAGTAATATGATAAAGTATTTGTCATGTTAGGCGAAACAATATCCAAAAGCCGCTAGCTTCCGTGACATCGATCTCATTCCTTTGATACTGTATATCACGCTTCAATCAACGTACACTGTTATGTTAAATGATGTTAACGGAATGGCTTGTTGTTGTCTTATTGTACCTATAAACTAGTTCAGATTACATTTTAGATCGGAAGCATACGCCTTACGTGCGTAGAGTCCCTCGTAGACAAGGTATGTCAAATAAATAATTGCAGAAAAGAAAACACAGACCAGTCCATCGACCATTTTATTTTATTGTAGTTAAATGACATTTATGATTATAACTATTGACGCTGATTACAAATATGTTTAACTTTGCTATTCATGATGTCGTTTCAGAGTAACTTTAAAGTTAATTGTCTCATAAAAGTAAATAAAAACAATTTAGTAAATTTAAATTGTGTCACAACAAGTGACACAATTTAAATTTAACAAAACTCTTATCGTATCCACGCAACTGTGACTATAGTGCTATTAATTACGAAAGTTTAAATAATCATATTGTTATTTATGTATATCTTATTATTTTCGGTTTCTAATTTCTGTATACTATGTATATTGGAATATAAATAAATGTATATTTGATGGATCTATGAGCATATACTAAGGGTGTATTTCACCAAAACGTCCGATTATCAATTAACCGCCGGTTAAATGTATGATACAAACTGTTTGATCGACGGTTAAATTGATAATCGGACGTTTTAAATTTTAGTGAACAGCAGCCTATGATAGTTATTTTTTATCTATGTTACTGTTTATGTTGATTGATTGCGACAAACTTCTTCTTCTTTTTAAAAGCTGACAAAGATGTATGATTCTTAAATATAATTTGGTGTCTTCATTAATGTTTGCCATTCAGTTGTAATTTTATTTATTACATTGAACAATTTTATTGTTCATTTGTAAAGTTATACAGATTGGTCCTATAATTAGATAAAATGGTTTAAAAACGATCAAAAGCTGACATCGTTTCAGTAATCTCTTTTTACAAGAAAATGCTGATAATGTACCACGGCTAACATTCTATTTTATTTAAAATAGAAATTTAAAATAGAATGCTCGCCGTGGCTCATAAAAATAAATTCAATACAAAGTTATCTATCACGTGCTTGGAAATTGTCTCATAATCTGTGTTGAATCGTTACACAGATGACTTTAATCGCCAGGTAGTCGTCAAAATTAGCTTATGAAATTGCCAAGCTGCTATTACCCTCGCCATTAATTTTTCTGTCGACGCGACTGCCATTAGATGTCGCGAAGTTAAACGTTACAAGCATCATTCTTCTTACAATGGTCCTTAAACAGTGTTATAGGATCAACGTCTTTGAGACGCGTTATAAATGCTTTCATAGTCGAAGGATGGTGACGTTTTAGGATAAGTGAATGACTTTTACAATAAGATTTTGCTTAAATATTATGTTTAGATGGCAGAGATCTCATCACGATCTCGACGCTTAAATAGAATTAACATAAATACCACCGTATCTTCAATATAATTGGCATTTAAAATAAAATAGATACAATTAGGCTCGAAATGTTTATATATTGCTTATGCAAAAGTGTACTGATAGTAATTAGACAAATTATCACTATTGCTTGATTATCCGAGTGCTTACATTTAAATCAAAGGTAAGTATTTACACTAACTCAATTGTTAACAGTAATGGAATGGTTAAATATTTACGGATAACGTTTAATAGACGCGTTCTAAGTACAAAACATTAAACCATCACATTTCGCGTTAAAACCGGCAACGAGCAAAGGTAACATTTTTAAACCTTGTTTTATTGAGATATTACGATTATATGACAACACTTCGCGCAGAAAATGCGTATTCCGGCAGTCTACCCAAAATAGACCATTCGCTTCAATTAGAACACTTTCGAGAAACTTTGGGTGGTACTACAGTAAAACTTTTGAAGCGGGTAGCAAGTAGATAACGAGATAGTGAGTACAATACTAACAGGTTAATATTTCAATTGATTATTATGGCTAAAAGTTTATAGATAGCTCAAACATTTCTAACTGTTAAGTTGCCATCGTATACAGGGCATATTAGCAGCATTGGCTCGTTTAATAGCAATGTTGATCCGATGAGTAAAAATGTGTAATTGCTGGCTTACCTACAACGATCAGCATTGTTCTTTTGTTTGGGTCAGTAGGTATACTATATATATAAATCTATAATGATCCCACAGTACTGTATAATAAATAAGAAAGCTTGCATGCAGTACCAATATTTATTCATGATGATTGAGGTTTTCATCCGCTTCTATCCATTGGAATGGCTTTAAGTAGGCGTAAAGTTAATGTGCATAATAATATTTTCATTTCAAGCGCAATATACTTCAGCTTATGTTTTACACAAGACCGTGACATTATCATACGTCCTTATTAAACAATTCATAATTAAAAAATGAAAATATTATTCGGTTTTTTTTATTTTAAATGGAGCGAAACGAAAAATCGAAAGACATTTCTCAATATGTAAAGCATCAAATCACTTACGCTGCTGGGTGTGCTAAAGATGTGTACGAGTATACACTATAAAAGCTAGAAAAACCGTTGTTCTACCATATAAATTATCGAAATGTCAAAGTGACACGACACTTCATTTAAATTACTCCATGTCGATTCCACGACGGTTGTTTGGATATTTTTTCATACGAAAACACTAAAATCGCGTTAAAAAAATGGGTATGGGTGGAGGATGATAAATACTTTACGACCTATTCTCAGACCAATAAAAAAAATACATAAAAATCAGGCAAGCCTTTTTGGAGTTCGACAAACGTGACCCGATATTTTATACATAGGTATATATTAGATATACTCGAAAAACATAATCCTCCTTCTGGCTAAAATATATCAAAGATATATGAACGAAAGCTGTTGCATACACATAAGTAGACATCTTGTTTTTTCAGCGTACATTACTTTTACTTTATAATTTCAACCTGTACTATATACTATTTACCTTCTAACAGATCGAAAAATGTTTACACCCTGATCTGTCAATGGATTTCCCAATTTGTCATCCAATAAAAAAGAGAGATCAAGAGCAACTCCATCGATTTATAGATCGTTTGAGCTTACAGATATACAGAACCCGCTAACCCGGCTCATGTCCCCAGCGAGGTCTATCACGAGCTCAATGCAAATTGCTTAAACTTGCTTATATCGCCTTTGTCTCGTAAAAGAGATACAAGAGCTTACACTACATTGTATACCAGAAAACTCAACTAAGTCAGAGATAAATTTATTGGTGTTGAACAAATAATTCGCGCTGGTTTTTATATAAAATGTTTATGTATACCATTAGTGTAGGTTTACCATCGGCAACGTGGACAGACGACCTGCCGGGCTATGATGAGACACTCGAGATAATTTATGTCGTGGTTTTTCAAAGGCAAAAACCACGACATAAATTATCTCGAGTGTGACCGCAGTGATCGACGAAACGTCTGGAACACAAGTTTCACTTAGACCACGGCCAAACAGCCCGGAAGCAATACATACAAATTGTAGATTATATAATGTAAACGGGTCCTTGGATGGTCCACCGCGAGAGGCAGGTAAAATAATTGAGAAATAATAATCAAATAACTGAGCGCTTTCCTGCTTCGCAGGATACTTTAAGCCGTTTGTCTTAGTTGTCGTCTTAGAATAACAATCGTTAGGGCACGTCGGTAGCCCTTGGGCGGTCTGAAAACTCAGAAATTTGGGCTTTGTAGCAGCGTGGTGGATTCGTCCTAATACTCCTCTCCCTGTGAAGAAGTTTTTGCAAAGATGAAGAAAACGAAAATTTGATATCAAATTAAAGCTTTTTACACAAATCTTTTACTAAAACTTTTTTTATTTTGGTACCGCGTTTCATGTGTCGTTCATATGTAACGAAATAAATACAATATGAGAAATGTTGGTCAACTATACGTTCACTTAACTTCATTGATTCATAATTATGTAAATAAATGACTTGCACAAGTCCTTCAAATTCATTGAAGGGGTCATCGAACGGTTATCGCAACTTAGGAAAAGAGTTATTCATCATTTTATTCTTCATCGAGACAGGCGATACAATTGGTGTTAAACTGAACTTTATACATTCTTAGGATACTCCTTTGTGTCGAGTATGTATATGAGCATCCCAAGCAACAAGTAATTTTATTCCACATAACATTTAAACGTCAATTTGTGCTAGATGCTAAAATTATACAAATGTGGTTTTTGTGGTTAAATAAAAATGTATTGCTGTCATCATCGAGTCCCTGACTGTTTTAATTTGCACTTTTACCCCTCTCTTTTGGAAGGAGTCACTATAAAATTAACATAGAAATGTCGTTGGTGTGACAGGAGTATATGTAAACATATGGAAATTGCTGAAAGACAAGGACAGGTCGTTATGTCTCCCACCCTCGCAGCGCGACGAAATTCAAGCGTTATCTAAGCTGTAACAAGCTCGCATCGTTGCTAGTTTGAGCAGAAACACATTGAAAAAGTTAAGCATGTCATTTATATTTCAGGTTAGGTAGGTTGTTGTATTTGACAATACAATAAGTATATGCAATATTGTTATGTTTATCACTTGTTTGCCAATATTTTTTTTATTACAAACATAGCCATGCCTTGTCAGAAATATTGCCCTTCAAAGAAAACAATTGATGGAAACATCTTTGACCACATCGACACTGACCATCAAGTGCTAGATCTATCAAATGCTAGATCTTTAAAGTATAAACAAAACAACGTTCACCAAATTGCAGAACTGTAGAAACAACTATAGTCATTATTAACAAGTCAAGAGTTAGGTGCTAGCCCGGCGTTACTTTTATTACAGGATTACAAGCTCCAATTTTAGCCACTGGCTGGCTTAAATTGGAGGATTAAAAAATTACCCTTTTATGTTGTTTTAACTTTAGCCACTTCCATGTAAGTTTTTTTTACGGCCATTTTAACACATGGTCTCATTAATGCAAATAAGTTTACTAACAAAGGTACTGCATGCGTATTGGTGATGTAAATTGATACTTTTTAATTTAAAGACCTAGCTTATGTGGTTTCAAAGTTATTTAGAGTTACCTAGTTACATATTATTATTGACTATGTCAGTATCTATACGGCCTCTGTGAGTTAATATGGTGCTGGGTTCCATTTTTGGAGTGTATGAGGTTTAGTGTATCTGTTATTTATCTATCAAAAACAAACTCAGTTAAAATGCTCATTTTTACTTTTCTATATTGTTCTTATGCTAATGCTTATATATATATTTATGTGCGGTTCGTTAAGTGTTCGGTTTATTAATTCAATTTCCGTAACAGCCTCCGTGCAAAACCCCGCTGCCGCCAGAAGTCGACAACAGAGCCCTCTATTAATCTCTTCTACCGCACAGTCATCATTGTTTAATCAATCCTAGTCGAATGCTGATTTATATCCGACCGCGCAGAAACTTCGTTAAATGCCCCAACATTTGTGTCGAGCACGTAACTTTCAGGACATTAAAATATCATTCGTATTTAGCTCTCTTTTATATGATATTGGTGCTAAAGGTACATATATCCCACTAATATTACAAATGTGAAATTTACGATGGATGGATGGATGGATGTTTGTTACTCAATCCCACCAGAACGGCTGAACGGATCTAGATGAAATTTGGTATGGACATAGCTGGATTCACACATAGGCTTATTTTCATCATCACCATCATCACAGTTTTTCATCACTACGCGGGTAAAAACGCGCAGCGCAGCTAGTTTAAAATATAACATATCACTGTAATATTATAAAGGCCAAAGGTTTGTGTGTCGTTTGTATGTTTGTTACTCCTTCACGTTACAACTGATGAACGGATTAGCACAAAATTTGGAATGATGATAGCTTACACCCTGGAATAACACATAGGCCACTTTTATCCCGAAAATATTGACTGTTACCTTTGGATTACACAAGGAATGGGAAGACACAAAAAACCGTCAATACCACGTACCATTTCACCGCGGGTAACACCGCGGGACGCATCTAGTACGGCATAATAATTAACGCAGTCGAATTTTTACTTTATTGTAAATGTAAATAATAATAATAATCACTTAACATCAGGTGAGACAGTTTTCAAACTCAAACTTATAATATGTAAATATTTTGTTCATATATATATGCAACAAGCTTCAATGAGAGTATAGGAACAGAAACATAGGAATTCATTTGCGTTGTTTACCTGCATCTCCGAACACATAATCATTATGATCTGTGTAACTGATATATGTGTACATTGTTATTAAATCAAACGGGGCTTGATCGCGAGAAAAACATTTAGTAATTTATTTACCTCGACGTTTCCACCAAGTTGCATTGGTCGTGGTCACGAGAAGACTTGACGACTAGACGACCAGTCTTCTCGTGACCACGACCAATGCAACTTGGTCGAAACGTCGAGGTAAATAAAGTACAAAATATTTTTCTCGCGATCAAGTCCCGTTTGATTTAATAATAATGTGTTCGAATTGCGAAAGTCTAAAAATTACGATATATGAGTAATTGACTTATTATGTTTTATTAATTTAGTAACATTACTTTAATTCTATCTAATAATATAGTAAATCTAATAATTATTATGATCTTGTGTGACAGTGTTTGTTATCGAACTTCTCCGAAACGACCTACCTGATTTTTATGTTTTTTTTGTTTTGTGTATATTTTTGACCTTGATTATAAAACTCCGTTAGAAAAAGGACCCGCGTAGTGTGAAAGAGACGATGTCACCACTACTAACTCAAACATTTCAAAATAAAAACTTCTGAATGTTTAAAACACGGAAATTACTCACGACCACCTAATGTGGTTGAAACTATAGTCGGAACCCTCTGACTTATTAAAAGACCACTGAATGTGGTTGAAACTATAGTCGGAAATCTCTGACTTATTACGAGTGAGTATTTCCCGTGTTTTATACATTCAAAATGTGTCAAAACTACGTCAGTTTGAGTTTGATCAAAACTTGTTATTTCTGCGCCTCCGTCCATACCCGCGCGCTTCCTTTGACAGAACTATTTTATTAATTACTATCGGCGCGTCGCTAACAATACTGTTATCGTTGAATAATGAACCCAATATCTTCAGATCACCCTTCCACAGGTTTATTAAAGGTGGTGGTGGAAGTTATTGAACAAATTGCTCAGAGTGATTAATTGAATATTGATTACGAGATCGTTTAACGCCAAACTTCTGGTTAATTTAGTCTGAAACACAGGTACTGTCTCTATTATAAATTAGTTAACAGCAAGTTTACGAATCAACTTCACCAATGATCATCGGATAGATATTGGTATTTACTTCGGAGACTAATTTAGTTTGTATGCCTGCAAGATACTGGGTTTGAGCAGCATCTTTTTAATATTTGAAGATGGTCTGCACAAAAATTGCAAAGGGTCACTAGTTGTTATAACTTGTCATACGTACACTCAAACTACACATATCCAAGGTAAAACAGCTTAGCATAATATGATACTAGGTCGTACTAGGATCCATTCACGTGGATTGATTTAGTTATACCTACCTACATAACTAAAATAAAAATGTGATTTGTGTTACTTTGATTTGATTTTAAGAGTAGTAGCACTCTATGTGAGAGTTTACCCAGGGTGTTCGCATTGTTGTATTTCGGGTGGAAGGGTATGGATTCCGGTGAAATCACAACACACATGATACCGACCTTATTTCTCAGGGTGACGGGTGCAGTGCAGTTCCTTACGAATTATATCTATTTATAGGCAAAGGTTACCACTTAACATCCTGTGGGCCTTTTACTTGTTCCGTCACATTATCACATTAAAAAAAATTGCAACTTAGATGTTATAATTCAAAAACTCCCTTCTTAATACTCACATCATTCAAAAAAACTTTTAACACTATTTCGTGGTTCAAGTAACGATGGTTTCGTTTGTTCGCAAAAGGTAAAGCTGGTTTATAGTCATTTTCTCCTGCTGTCTTTTCTCATGTTTCTTCTACTATTTAACGAAAAATTGTTGTATATACCCCCACGCTACCTCAGATAAGGTTTTAAAGATTTGCGTAAACATAGGTAACGTTTTGCTTAAGAAGATTATGAGTATAGTTACCCAGGAAAGCGCTGATACGGTTTGACTGGCCGGTTGGCGCAGTTGGTAGCACTCTGCCTTCTGAGCCGCTGGTCCCGGGTTCGATTCCCGGACAGGTCAAACATTTGTGTGTATGAACATGTCTGTTTGACCTGTGCCTGGGTGTGTATATGTATATACGTATATATAAGTATGTATTTAAGTATATATATCAGTCATCAGGTTACCATAGTACAGGCTCTGCCTAGTTTGAGACCTGAAGACCTTATGTGAAAAAAAAAAAAAAAACTTTTGTATTAAATGTCATAATTATAATAGTAGTAATATAGGCTAAACCATTTTATAATATAAAGGAAGTAGCGTAGGCATGTTCATCAACGAGTTTGCACACACTTGGTATGACAAAAGACAAAGTGATTGTGTCCCTGGTGGTATTTCAATATTGTGACGTAACGGTATTCTGTAGTGACGTCAGCTAACACAGTGAACTTTTGAACAACTCAAAGCTCTATACAATCCAACAATTTTTAATTAAATTATTGTGAAACTACTAAGAAATAAATATTGGATCTGCGTCTGTGGGTTTTATTCTGGGATCCTTGCTTGACTTTAGGCCGCTGACTGAAGACTATAGTCAGGCTCACTAGACAATATAATTCCCGGAATCAGAGGAAGAGATAGTGATGAAAGCATTAATGCATATTCAACTGACTTTTAAAAAAGGAATAGGATCTCATTTCATTTTTTTTGTTAATATTTACTAAAATAAATTATTGTTATGTCTCTTTATTTTCTTTCTTTCTTAGGCCTAGTTTTTATAGTATAGATATAAAACCACAAATTAATAAAATTATTATGGAAAACATATATTATTATTTGTAATTTTTTTTTTTTTTTTTTTCCAGTCTTCTCGTGACCACGACCAATGCAACTTGGTCGAAACGTCGAGGTAAATAAATTACTAAATGTTTTTCTCGCGATTAAGCCCCGTTTGATTTAATAACAATATATTATTATTATTACTTGATCACTCCGTACGATTTTTTTTTTATTGAAATCTGTTGTATGTCACTACAACAGATTTCAATAAAAAAAATCGAATATTTTCAATTCTTCTATATTTTTAGGTTGGTGCAATTCAAATTTATTGAAATCGGTCATGCATTACTCGTTTTTATTTTATTTTACAGGGACAGCAAAGATATTCTTATATAAATACATAAAACATATGATAATGGGTACATCAAAGCTTTACACTGTTTTTACTGATAGTTTTAGAAATGTTTATAGAGCGTCATTATAAGTATTAAAATAAAATTTTTAACACGTAATATTAGGCTTTACCATTTGCTATACACATTTGCTATGCATGAAATTTTGAGTCTATTCATCTTATTTTGTTCAAAGTATTACATGTCCAATAAACTTTCAATAATACCACTTGTGAGTACCAACAGTTGAAGAAAAAAATTCTGATTGAACAAAATTTGCTTATCTGGTAATTTATTTGCGAAAAGCCTGTGTAATGTCTATAGTGTGGGCCGTCCGGAACGTTTTTAGTTCACTTTGTCTTTATTCGAAAATGTCTAGTTTTCAATGAAGACAAACGCGACAAAGCTATTTTGCTACAAGATAACGTAGTCGTTACGATGACATGAGCTACGACTTTGCTACGAGACGGCTACGAAATGAAATTCGCCTTGCATGCGAGGATACAGCGTAAAGTGTAATATAAAAAACATGTCTTGTTTCATGTCGGATTTTACTCACGATAATGTCAAATTTAGCGTACAAGTGGAATAAAACGTTGGGCGTAAAATAATTTCACAAATTTCCATGTGAAGTAAGTAGGTGGGTGATTATTGTGTCTACGAAATTTGGGCTTGTGTTTCGGCAACGTCGGTTGTAATAAAATTTCAAATGACTTCAAAGGACTTGAAACTTGTTTCATAAGACCAAGCTCTTTTGTGAAGATGTGAGATATTCGAGGATAATCAAGCTGTTTTCCAATTGTACGTAATTTAGAAATGAGATTTTCGTTTCAATATTTAGTATAAATTTACAAAGACTAATAGGTCAGGTGGTACTTGCTTCCAAAATAAGAACTTAGATAAAATTTTTGTGAAACTTCCATCAGTAATTCAAAATACCGAATACAATACAGGCTGCACCTAGCTTGGACCGCACTGTCCAGCAATATTTCTACATAGTACTTATATTTTGAAGTATTATTTCAATAGGTTGTATTTAACTTTTTTTTAAATCTACTTTACTTATTATTTCGATGACGTTATTACTAAGGGGCTTGGTCAAAGTTTGACTACGACACCCCTTGTCAGGCCGATCACATATTATTACCCGTAAAGAAAAAAGTACAATTTGAGTAGACCCGGCCCCATCCGAAGACGGAAAAGAAGACGAAATACTATTACGAGAATTTAACTTGTAGAGTTGCATTTTTTTTCCTTTTGTCTGGCGGGAGTGTGTTGGTATTCCATATTACAGGTTTTACTTACTATGCTATCAATGTGTTCCATCCAAGGATATCAATAAGTTAATCCTAGGATTAACAGTTTCTTACTATAATTGCATGTATAGTTAATGTTTAAGTAAAATCATTTTGAGTGTCTGTTTGGCTAGTAAGCTATCAAATCCACGTTTGAAAATCTCTTACTAGTGTGTCCTGTGCTTGGATACACACATTGTGTTTCATTGTTATGTGGAGGCATACAAATTCAGCGATTCACAGGCAATTATAGTTTTTCTAGAATTATTTTGTTTGCGGTGGCCTTTATATGTACTGGTCCATATGCGCTTATAATCACCCTCTGTATGTATGCAATCAAACCAGTGGCGGATGTTTTATCGATATAGATATATATAAGACGTTAAAGCTAAGAAGGGTTGAAGCTAAATGGGCGGCCAGCCATATAAATAAACTAGCTACGCCTCGCGGTTTTACCCGCGTGGTGATGAAAAACGGTGATGATGGTGATGATGAAAATAAGCTTATGTGTTAATCCAGATTATAAGCTATCTCTGTACCAAATTTCATCCAAATCCATCCAGCCGTTCTGGCACGATTGAGTTACAAACATCCATCCATCCATCCATCCAAACTTTCACATTTGTAGTATTAGTGGGATGGGATTGTACAGAATAACGTATTACACCGTACTGACATCTCAAAAAATATTGAAACGTGCCTATGGGCGCTCATTCGCATCGCTAAATTAATTTAAATGAAGGTACTTAATAACGTAACATTTTAAGTGGGAAATTGAATTGAAATAGTTATTCAAGTCCCGGCCCTCGTCATGGTTTATGTATGATCCTCGTCATAATATATACAAGTATTCAAGATATTAACAATACTTCACAGACACTCTAATGTTGAAATAGTTTATGCCTGCGTCTTTGTCCGCGTGAAAGGCAGTTAATCCGTATACAAGGAAATTATTTCCGAGAGAAATAAAATTAAATATTTGTGTTCTGTTGCTCTTTTTATATAAGCCTCACTTATTATGTGATTTGAATGAGACACATGGTCTCTACTACTATATTAAAATAATTAAATTATATATAAAAAATCCCATACCCCCAAATACTAATTTTTGAAAGTAAAGTAAATACTCATTATTTGTCTAACATCCCTACCACAGATAACAAAAAGACTGAACTGACGAACGGATGACCTTAAAAGGCTTGAACGGATTATCTTCAATCGTCGCTTAGAACCATTTCGGCCGCGTTTGCTATCAAATAAAAAAAACATATCATAATCGGTCCATATGTTTAGGAGCTGCAGTGCCATTGATAGATGAACAGACACGTTAAACTTATAATACCCATATTTTTTCTTCGGGGGTTAAGAATGATATTACTTACACAATACTTTGTGTAAATGTAACATGTACATGTAACTTCCAGAATAAAAATAATGATTAAGTAGTTAATTTGTTATTTTTAGGAAAACTTATCAAAGCGTTTCATCGATGCGACGCGTGACTAAATTGCTGGCACATATTTTGTTCAACGAATTCGCATTGCAATTCAACGTGGCAATGCTGCTAGCATTTTGAACATGCTTCCTATGGATTAATGTTGGTAACGGCCCTCCTGACGGTAAGCGGTTACTGTCGCCATTGGTTAAAGATATTTGTATGAACATTGTATGATGTGACCATCATACAATGTTCATACAAATATCTTTACAGACTGACTGACAGTTAAAAAAAATGAGAAGGGAAAAAAGAATCATGACATAGTTTAGTTAGTAGTAAATTATATATAACACGACGGTATTGTTTTTTGAGTCACTTTCGTCCAGTTCACTCGTTTAAATCATAACTTTTCCATCGAAATACCCAGAAATACATACGATCTAACTCACCGGCATACATGAGTGGTTACAACAATATAAGTTAGTTTTAGGGAATGCATTTACAAGTTGAAGCTTAAGAATGTGTACAAGTTCTTAATTCGGGGATATGCATACGCGGTCTTATTCGATGTGAATTTATTTTCCCTTTTTTATACTTTATAGGTTTCACCAGTATGCGTTTGATGATCAGTGACGAATATGGTCGAAGATGACATCACGCTAAACCTAGGTTTAGAGTGAGAGCTTGAGAGCCAGTAAACATCTAGATGTTCACTCGTTCTCAAGGTCTGCTGCCTGAACACATTATGTGTTTGGTGACAGAAGCTCAAGTCGCATTTATGGTATACATAATATATGACCACAGACTTGAATATAGGCCGCACAATTATTTACTCGTCTAATATCTAAGATAAACAATGTATAACTAATCTAACAATTGTTGTGTTCTAATCCTGAGGGCTAATTGAACCATTGTTCTTCAAAGTTACGAGACATCTGTTTGCGTTGATAATTAATTTCCGAGATGTAAACAAACCACAAGTACCTACTACCATACGCGTAATTTACCTAATTTATGTTACATCTTATGGTACTCATTCTGTTGTCCAATCAAACTAATTCATCATCAATATGTCAGCCATGAAACGTCTACTGCGGGATATATGCCTCCCCATAACATATGTCCACATTGTCGGTGGACGTCTAATTAAAATGTAAAATATTATTATTATTGTTATCATATTTCTTATTTAGTTGACTTATAAGCTATGGATAGAAATAAAGTAGCAGAATAAGCTATGGAGAGAGGTTTGCTCGGGGATTTTCTTTAAAATCAAATTTAGTCATTAATGGTAGAAATCTGTACCAGAATGTAATCAACGAATAGGCCAGTCCAGTAACGAGACCAGTAACAGTGCAGTTGAAATTAGTAGGCAGGGCATATATACAGAACTATTAGCAGATGGGGTCAACAGGTTCTCGAGTGGAGACCAGAGACGGGCAAGCACAGCGTAGGACGTTCTCCGATGGGATGCACAGATGACCTGGGAATGCGATTCAATCAGACCATGTGAAGATCTATGGGAAGGCATATGTTCAGCAGTGGACGTCCGATGGCTGAAAATATAATGATGATTTTGCAGTTTCAGATAAAATTTAAGTTCGTAAAACATTTATGAATGACAATCCTAAAATTAAATGCGGGTCTAAAAAATATCAAGCGACTTAGCCGGTTCTTAGATAATAAAACCTAAAATTGTATGTCTTCATTTAAACTGCGAGTACCTAACATATTTTTATTTTATTTTATTCACAATAGTTTGACCACTATCTCACCTGATGTTAAGTGATGATGTGGTCTAAGATGATTCACGCCTGCCTAGAATATACCTGTTCACTTGACTTTTTATATTAAAAACATTTTTAATACGCACTACATTTCACTTAATGTATTGTGTAACAACCTGACTGCCATCTAGCCATGCCAAGCCTTGCTATGCCAGCCGTGCCAGCCTTGCTAGCCTTGCCAGCCTTGCCCGCCATGCCAACCACGCTAAGTCTGCTACCCAGCGACCCAGCACATTCAAAAGTTGGCGCCACCACGCCCTGGACTAATAACAGAGGAGTTCCTGCTGATTGGCCGTGACGTCACCATCGCCTGACATCACGCGATGAACATCTGCCCGCTCCGAGACTGGGTGGGGAGGAAAGCTTAAATAGCTGGGGAGCTTATTTGTTGACTCATTCTCGTCTGTACTAGAAGTTAAGCTGAAACTCTGCGTGGCTGTTTAATTAAAAATATACAAAGTGATTTACAAAGTGTTTACTTTCCCTTCTGTTATATTCAGAAGTGGGACACGAACGTAATTATACCAGTTATGTAGTTCGGCCACCCAGATGGAGTGCTTCAAATCACGATTCATCATCGATCAAATTCAAAGAACAAAAGGACAGTGACGAAAATATGGAGCCAGTTACCTCCAGCCAGAAAACGGTAAAAGAAGTTACCGGAAAACGAAGTCGAAAGTGATTTGCCATCTCGACGGGGACACAACGTAATACAGTGTTAAAAATCATCGTGCCGCATCCCTTATTCCTAATTTGATCCAGATAGAGAAGATTGCACAGTGACAGCGTGGTTGAAGAAAATTGACCAGCTAGGCGACATACCTACGTGACTGGGGCGACAAAATTAGTTCTTTATATTCACAAGATATTAAACTACGCGGCCTAGCCCGCATAACAGACCTTATATACCTATTATATCTACAATAATTCATGTGGTAAATGGAAGCAAATGCTATCACAGACTTTCTCACAACACAGTGGTTATCGTCACTCGCACTAATCGCCGTCATTCGCATTGTGGGAAGAAAAGATGCCAAGAAGTACCTACCTATGGTTCCAAATGAAAAGATTACAAAACACTACCAGGTTATGCTACCTATCCCTGTGGTTCCGCTGTAAAGAAACGGGTAGCGTCATCATTCTTTGTATCATCAGGGACCACCAGTTACTACAACCTTATGAGCGTGCTTACTAATGCGAGCGACCTGATGAACTTGATGAAGCTTTCCTTTGTATCTATTATCGATGACTATCGAGGGTAGCACCAGCAAAACGATCGCATCTCAAGGTCAACGTCCTGGGTCACAACGAGAACAACAATGCCTGCACCGTCTCGCGCGCTCGGAGTCAAGAAGTTTTCTCCTTGCCAGTCATGTTGCTACGCAGCGACAGCTCTGGGGTCAAGGGCGTCGTGTGGACCACAGTGCCGGTCCTAGTACGAGCCGAGAGTTAGGAGGAGTCAAGTAGACGAGCCAGGTCAGTTGCCAAGCCAACCTACTATTAGATCCATTTCCAAGCTCTTGAGTTATGTGATTTACTTACATATTATGTTATCGGGCCTCATTCTAAGTTGTTATTTTTCTACATTCAAACTAGCCTTTAGTCATATAGCTACTTAGCCCACGCATAGGAGGTAGTGTTCCCCTAGGCGGCTTCAAGGTAGACAGTTTGAGGAAAAACGAGACAAGCGATTTAACATATTCATTGATGTAATATAGATACTTTTTTTTAAAGATGCACAGATTTCGGTTATAGATACAATTAATTTAAATGCAAAGTAAATTTGCCACGGATCAGCTATTTCGTAAACTATATACATTTTGTGACTACGAGTGTAGATTTGTTAAATCTGACAAAAAAATTGCTTAGGTCTAAGGTCGCTAAATAATTAGATGTTAGGTACCTACATCTCATTTAATAATTCGAGTCTAGCTATACTTCACCAGTAATTTTGTACTTACACAAAAAAAAAAAACAGGCACAGTAGATTATGCATAGATTATTTTCTATGATTTGATTAATAAATGCGTGCTAGATGACTTGCCATGTATAACGTACATTGTTAACTAAGGTCAATAAACGTTTCTTATTATGATTCTTGCACATAATGCACTAAATGTATAAGGTATCGCCTTTCATAATTCAACAAGCAAAAACTATCGTCTACGTCTGAATATGGTATAAAAGTAGGTACCAACAATCATTGTTCTCCTGAAGACAGCCATGAAACTGTTGTTTGTCAACGAGGCAAGTTTGAGTATATTCGCGTTCAATTTGGGTTAGCCAAAATATATTATTTAGTCAGATTGTTTTTATGCGTTTGATAGATAAACTTCAAAACTCTATCCAAGTATATACCTACTGAGAAGTGTAAAACTGACATTGATACCTTTCCAATGGAATTCTTTTATATCAAGCTAACTACAAGCACTAGTTCCATTCGCTAAAATTGCTGGTAAAAAATTTCTAATCGCGGAGGCCAAAATAATTAGCCTTTCTGCAACTGTCAAGTAAACGTTTTAAGAAAACCTATTACTTGAGTGTTTTTACAAGTTATTTGAACTCGTGTTCACGTGGGCGAGCCCACACTAATTTGCGACCCTAAGATGGACACTAAGAAAAATAATGGTAAATACTGTTGCGAAAATTTCATTAATTAAACTTACATTTTATTTTTTTAAAGATAGTATGATTTACTCAGTGTGAGGCAAGTTTTATTGCATTAAAATTAGTATAATAGACATATATATGTATAATTGTATAGTAGTAATAGCATTAAAATATCTGAAGTCGCAAATCGTAATACACACAAATACACTCAAGCCGGGGGGCATTAACGGGTTTATTACAAAGGCGGATTGGCGGAACTTTACGACATATCTCGAATATAATATATAGCAACGAACTTGTAACATTAGTACCTATAAGTATAATCTTTAAAATATATGTCTCGGGTAAACGTGTAAAAGTCCTTACGGACTGTACAGCCGACCGCGCTACTCATTGAACGTAATGATCCCAAATTTTGGTTGCTTGGAAGAAATCGCTTTAAGCGATAAGGCCGTCCTTTGTATCACTGTATTTATATTTGTTTGTTTGTTTTCTTTAGGTGTGTGGTTTTGAAATAGTGTGCAAATAAAGAGCCTTCTATCTATCTATCTATCCCAAGATTATTGCAAGATGGTGGCTCTCACTTCAAGTGTTGAGTGTAGCCCTGACGAGCGTATGAGACACGTCGATCTTCTACTCGTAACTAAGAACCTAATCGATTCGGTAAATTTTAATCGCCTTAAGATTACTGATTGGTTCTGAGTAAATTGTGCAGAATCAAGAGAACACAGTATACATAATTGATCAGCTAAAAAGTGCGTTGCAGCTGATCTCAATATCTCGAACAATAACACCTACACGGAAGCATGATATTCATAGTCATATAATAATTTAGACCTAATAAAAACCACATTTAGTTTTCTAATATGACGCGGTATATATTATAAAAAAAAAGTATGTAACTTTATATGAAGTACAGGAAAAGGGCGATCATAAAAAAAAAGCATTCGTATAGGTAGGCTATGACGATGAACTCCGAGGCGTTTTAGAAATTTATAATTCTTGTGCCAAATCTAACTGTGATAGGGTAGAAACGGTCTGATTTCTAAAAATAATCTTCAGAAGTATCTTGAGTCAGGTAGGCATATTTAAAAGATTTTGTACTGGTAACTAGCTAATGTAGGTACCCTGAATGTGATTGCGTGCCCACGGGCAAATGCCCAATGGCCAATGGCAAAGCTTTATGGTCTTAGTGCCAATTCTTTATAACCTTATAGAAGTCTAGCTCCCGTCTCTGATAGTGCTAGTAGCTCTAATGATTGCGGAGATTGCAAAACTAATTGTTCTATTTGAAAGCTAATATTTGTTGTTGAACGTTCCCATTGCGGGAGCAATTGTTGCAGGATGGCCGATTGTAACAACCTGACTGCCATCTAGCCATGCCAAGCCTTGCTATGCCAGCCGTGCCAGCCTTGCTAGCCTTGCCAGCCTTGCCCGCCATGCCAACCACGCTAAGTCTGCTACCCAGCGACCCAGCACATTCAAAAGTTGGCGCCACCACGCCCTGGACTAATAACAGAGGAGTTCCTGCTGATTGGCCGTGACGTCACCATCGCCTGACATCACGCGATGAACATCTGCCCGCTCCGAGACTGGGTGGGGAGGAAAGCTTAAATAGCTGGGGAGCTTATTTGTTGACTCATTCTCGTCTGTACTAGAAGTTAAGCTGAAACTCTGCGTGGCTGTTTAATTAAAAATATACAAAGTGATTTACAAAGTGTTTACTTTCCCTTCTGTTATAATTGTAATATTAATACTGCAGCTTTATTTTGTTCATCATCATCTCAGCCATAGGACATCCACTGCTGGACATATGCCTCCCCCATGGATTTCCACAAGGACCTGTTGGAATTTCTTATTTTATTTTTGTTAATTTTGTTTATAAACAAAATTGAACTTTTGCATGATAAATAGTTTTCATCACTTAAAATATATACAGATGTGAATACCTATATAATGATAATTGCATTCAATTGTTTGATTAATACTACTAAAATACGTATATTTTCTAATAAAATGGAGGTGGTAGGATTGATAATCAAACAAATAATATTAGGGTCCTACCTCGATAACATGTATCAAATCCTTATTTGCCTCAGGCCTTTTCCCGTTCATATGTAATAAAATCCGTAACAAAAATGACAACCTTCAATCACAAAACAACATACCTACTTATTTCGAATTTCTGTTCATGTTTATTGATTTTGAAAGAAAGTAGTGTACAGTACGTGTACGTTAAAGTACATATAATAGTTAGAAGCGATGATAGCTCAGCGGTGGGAGCGTTGGCTGTCAAACTGATGGACGCTGGTTCGATACCCAACAACGGCTTGAGCTTCCGGTAAAGGTACCAGGACCAGTTGAGTTGAGGACCAGTAAGCATTCTAGGTCTAGCGTGATATCATCTTTGACCAAATTGTCACTGATCATCAAGGGAGATAGTGGTCAAACGCTAGATCTATATATTATACTAGCTGCGCTCCACGGTTTTACCTGCATCGTGATGATGAATGATGATGTTGATAATGAAAAGTGGCCTATGTGTTATTCCGCAATTATGCAATAATGTAGCCTGTAAGACGACCACTTGACATGCAAAAGGTTATATATTATAATATAACCTTTATTATATATTATATTGTGCTCCATTAAATTCGGCAACTCCTAATAATGACTTTCCCAAGTTTTACTTATAAAATTTCCATGCATTATTTTGATCACCGCAAAAGAGTGGTTAGTCATATTCATTAATAACTTACATGCTGCTAGTGACGCCTTTACAGATAAGATTAGTTTGCGACATAAATAAACAAGGTATTCATCACACACAGAGAAGTTTCATCCTAAGTCCGAGGATTAAACACGAATTAAACACAAAGCCGCTCTGCACGTTACGTTTGTCTTTTTCTCTAAATTGAAAAGTTAATGATAAAAACGGGTATTTCATATTTAACGCAATGAGTTTCCTAAATTAAAGTCTGAAGTGCGATGCGAGGGGAAAATGAGCCAGTTTTTCACAACATGGCGTTTATTATGCGATGCATTTGATGCGCGTAGCGGAAAGCGACGCGTGTGTGCTTATGAATGTGATGCAACATGGCAGCAACGGACGTCGGATGCACATAAAGTGATATAACAAAAAAATAATATGAAAAGCGGCGACGTCTATAGATACCTCGTAGGCGTACGTTGAGCTACTCAGACAGATTGTACAATACGACATGCTTACAATATCATTCTGCGTTATGAGCGCAGTTGTAATCATATTTTATTCTAGAGATCTCCTAGAGTCTTATGTCAATAATATTCTGAAACATGTCGCTAATTTTATCTTTGAGAGATTGTGGCTTCATTACAGCGTACATTTTGACTGTAAAATATTTAACAAAATGGAAAGACTACACAAAATGCATCCCTTAGCATGAAAGAAATCTCTTTCTTTAGTGAAGGATGCAAACATGGGACGTGGCATTTCGAGTCTTTGGGTAATAGTGAATATTTTAATGTTCATACGTGTTAAGTGCGACCTGAACGTTTAAATTGAATAAATAAATATGAGTTTACACGTAACTGTGATTTACTAGTGATACAGAATAGAGAATATGTACATATATGTATATATATATATATATATATGGTATGCCGTGGTAGTACCGGCCTAGAATAGTACTTCCCTATCTCTTCCCGTGGGTGCCGTAAGAGTCGGCTAAGGGATCACGTACCAGGAGGTGGGCAGCAGCGCCTTCTGAGGATAGGAAACCATACTGCGCTCGCAAACCCGCCTGCCAAGCGTGGCGAGTATTGGTAAATCCCCCCCATATGGGGAGGCATATGTCCAGCAGTGGACATCCTACGGCTGCGATGAATGTACAAAGATATCGACAACTGATATACGCATACTTAACCAAATTCCACCAGGTTCATATCGTCATAGCTATGTCATGTCAAAGTCGTTCAAAGGTAGATAAATGTAGGCAGCCTTTGAAATGGTTATGATACAGAATTTAATATCTATTTTAAGCATGAGCAATGTATCTATGTGACAACTTCGTATATTGAATATTCGTAACAATGTTGCAAAATCAGAGTTTGTACATAGTCTTGTTATTCGTATATATCTAGCTCTGAGGGAAGTCAGATCACTGGTTTATTTGTAATAGTTTTTTATAAGTTATATACTTACTAACTTTCCTAGTACGTTTACAATATAACGTAATTACATTATAACTTTGTAAAAGTAACATAATATGACGTCCCCTAACCGTTTCATTATCATTCGGTACAATAAAAACTCGAAGATCACTTGCTTATATAATTATATTTATTGAATGGTTATGAGTTTATTACGACTCAAAATTGTATACAAATCGATATCAATAAAAATATTTCGAAGGAGCACATTTGGCTAAGATCCACGATTCTGCGTCCACGGTATTGTTAATTATTTTTAAATCTGTACTCATTTTGTCACATGGGTTCTGATTCCCATAGAGAGGTTGCAGAGCAATATTTTGCTTTATTGTTGTTGGCACATAAGTCATGACTCCTTATCCGTCTAAGCATTATTATGTATTTACCTGAAGGGTTTAACGGATGCCGTTGACTCGCGACTGCTTACAGACAGAAAGAGTGGGACAAATCCTGATGGGTGTTGATTTTAAATACATATTACAAGAATGTACGTTACAGGTGAACTACAGGCTCAAAAACAGATATTAATAATCCCATTTTTAGACTTTCAATTTTCTTTCTTTCGGCGTAAGACACAGTTCAAGCGCACCGCGAGTATTTTGGATAACGCAAAATATCATCATCATCATCATCATCTCAGCCATAAAACGTCCACTACTGGACATAGGCCTCCCCCATTGATTTCTACAAGGACCGGTTGGAAGCGGCCCTCATCCAGCCCTTCCTTGCGATCTTAGACAGGTCGTCTGTCCACCTTGTCGGTGGTTTTGCAAACTATAGAGGCTCGAAAATAATTTTGCACAAAATTGTTCATTTATTCAATAGCAAATGAAATCAGATTTTATTTAATCAGAAGTAACCTTCATGAACACACCACTTGTGAGAACAGTCTCACAAGTGGTATTTTTTAAAGTTTATTAGATTTGTAGGACTTTCAACAAAATAAGCTGCGAGCGACTCAAAATTGGCAATTTAGCTAATTTTAATGCCTTAAGTTTTGTAGTGCTACGTGAAACTTCTCCTCTCTCTGACTCTACGACTCGTCTAATATTAGGGATAGAGCATTGAATGGAGTTTAATGAATTTGAATTTTAGCGAATATATAGGTACATAAATATAAGCTTTTTTCTTTTTAAAGAATGTTAGTGAATTTTAGCTAGTTAGAGTGATTAGCAGAATTAGGGCCAATATGTGGTTAACATATAGACCAATTTAGTATGACATTTATCCATAATTCGTTCACATAGTCTGCAACATAACATGCAAATAAGATTATGTTTATTAAAATTGCGGGTAGTTTTAGATAAAATAAGTTGTCACTTATTTGATGCAAACTAAAACTATCTGGATGGCCGGCAATTGAATAACACTCGTCTAATATTAGAGATAGCGTTGTAAGGAGTTACACGAATTAGAAGTGTAATGTAACAAACCGACTAGAACTCACATGGTAAACACTGGAAAATTACTCTCCGACCAGTTTCGAACGTTTTTGCAGTTCTTCATCTGGGAGTTATGATCGTGCCAGGCGGCGAGTTATTTAACCGCAAATAAGTTCGAAACTGATCGGAGAGTAATTTTTCAGTGTTTACCACGTGAGTCCTAGTCGGTTTGTTACATTACAATTATGGAAGAAACTCGCGATAGTTTTCAGACTCGAATTAGAATTATAGCGCAAATTAAATTAGAGCCTTTAAAAAATATAGTTGGTCGGTGTGATTAACAGAATTAGAAGCAATAACTATTGAATGCAATTAATTTGTCAAAAAATATCTACTCCGATATTGTCTACAGTTATTCCGTACTCACATTTGAAGCAAATCACACTTATATTATAAAGGCGAAAGTTTGTGTATATGTGTGTATGTTTGTAACTTCTTCACGCTCAAACGCCTACACTGATTTTAATTATATGGATCGGTATGGATATAGTTTAGACCCTGGATTAACACATAGGCTACTTTTCATCATCATCATTATCATCAATCATGACCATACGGTTAAAACCGCAGGCCGCAACTAGTGTATTATATAATATTCTATTCGCGTTCAAGTCATCCCTGTCAGCCAATTGCACAAATGAATTCCAGGCGACAATGATCTTGCAGTTATCCTAATTATAGTAAAATTTGTAGAGTAGTCACGTACGATTACAACCCGAATATACTACAACAACCAGATCACGTATTTCATCCGTTAATTTGTATTGGCCGTAATAATTATATTACATATCTACAACACCGTTATCAATTGTTTTTCTATTGAGAAATAGCTGTTAATAAGTTATTATTATCGATATTTACGAATAGGCTTAAATTGTTTTAATGTCGACAGTGTTTCATTTTTTTCAACTTTAT
Source organism: Apeira syringaria (assembly GCA_934044485.1). NCBI lineage: Eukaryota > Metazoa > Arthropoda > Insecta > Lepidoptera > Geometridae > Apeira > Apeira syringaria. The sequence goes on from OW203658.1 coordinate 16,527,951, forward strand.
TAGTAAGATTTATAATTGTGTTGTTTAATTCATTTTCTGAGTTAAGAGATAGAAACTTAAGCCTAGTGAATTGTTCACTTTGATAGATTAGAGCGTAATTCTTTTGTAAGATAATTGCTGCAATTAATGCATGCTGCCCTTATATAAGTTTTTTTATTACACTTACACCCCTGCACTAAGATTGTCTGTATCGCGGGAGGCATAGACACACACAATTACATCAATCAAACATCCAATACCAGAGACAAACATCCATGATCATCACACAAATGTTTGACCCTGCCGGGATTTGAACCTAGTGACGAGAAGTCATGTCACTGAACACTAAGCCACGGCGATCGTTTTTAAAATAACACGATACATATATCCATTTAATACTTTGAATAATTTTAAAAGTACATATATTATTTCGTAATCTAAATTCTCCTGATAAAAACCATTGAATAGTTGAAACGTGTTGTGTGATCAAAAAGACATGCATAAAGATAAGACTAATTCGTCTCAGTCTTATTGTGATGAAAGCCAATACCACGTGGTGGAAACGTAAAGATAATTGAATTGAAAAAAAGTATATTACGCACGATTAATTTCATTGCATTTTATAAATGACGTTTTCGATTAGCGATAGTTTAATAACTACCAAAACAGATAAAAATAGAAATAAATCTATTTCGCCTATGCTAGTAAAATAGATAAATTTGAATCGAACTTGGCTATATTTATTAATTAGGCAACAGTACATATTATATAATTATATTTTATAAAAAAATATTTTTTATACTTTATAGGTCTAGCGTGTGACCACTATCTCACTTGATGGTCAGTGACGATGTGGTCGAAGATGTTATCACGCTAGACCTAGAATGCTTACTGGCTCTCAAGGACTGCTGCCTGAACACTTTATGTGTTTTCGTGACAATTTTTCAAACTTGAGGGTGGTAGCTAGCTCGGCCGGTATTCAAAAGCACCCTAACAATATGCTGGGAATTTAATAACGGTGTTACCTTCACCGGAAGCTCAACTTGTTGTTAGGATCGAATCAGTATCCGTCAGTTTGACAGGCGACGCTCCCCCCGCTGAGTTATCATCGCTTCAAAATCTATGCAGTTCTTGTATATACCTACCGTCCTAATAATAACTACATTGTAAAAAGTCATAACATTATCGTCCAAAACTCTTAATGTTTTTCTTAGTTATTCATTTCTATTACCTTTGACCTTCTGTCCGTCAGATTTGGACCCTGAAATGAATGACCCTGAATATGTCAAGTTTTCTATCGAAAAAATCAATGATTAAAGTTAGTCGTTCCTTTGTCGCGGTGAGAGTTAGATTAGTTCCCACTTCTAAAGCGGTTTTGCTCACATTTACATATACAATTTAACTTTTCGTTACCGCTTTCCTTGTTTAACAATAAGGTCTACTGTTTAGACAAATGAGAGTGATTTAACCTTAGAATATGTGCGCAGTGCCCTACAAAGTGTTTTATGTATATACCTATATTTTTTTACTTAATAGGTCTACCGTTCCTGATTGGGGCTTCCAAGCTTCTACGGGCCGCTTTCAACCGGTTCTTGTGGAAATCAATAGAATCAAATTAGAGGCCAATGTAGAGGCGGATGTTGTATGCCTGAGATGATGAGGTCTACCATTATAACAAATATCTCACTTGATGGTTACTGACGATCTGGCCAAAGTGTAATTACGCATAGCCTTAAATGTTTAACTGGTTCTCAAGGACTGCAGCCTTATGGGTTTGGTGACAGTTTCAAACTTCAAACGGTTGCGAATATCCTATCCTACTAATATTGTATTATAAATGCGAAAATTTGTGTGTATGTGTGCATGTTTGTTACTTTTTCACGCTGAAACGGCTACACCGATTTCGATGAAATTTGGTATGGAGATAGTTGAACCTCTGGATATACTGGACATACGCTACTTTTGTCCCCGAAAAAGTATAGTTCCCGTGAGATAATTCAGGTAACGAGAAAACCGTAATCTACGCGGGTGGAACCGCGGGGCGCTACTAGTTGTTGATAATGAGTAATCCCACTAATATTATAAGGGCTAAAGTTTGTATGTATGTGCGTATGCGTGTAAGTGTGTATATGTGTATGTTTGTTGCTCCTTAACGCTCAAACGGCTGCACCGATTTCGATGAAATTTTGTATGGACCTTCAAATAACACATAGACTACTTTTATCCCAGAAAAGTATAAATCCCTAATATCCCGACAATTCAGGTAGCAGGAAAATCGTTATCCACGCGGGTGAAAACGCGGGTCGCTACTAATATTAAAATTAGACTACTCCGTATCATGGAAATATGAGCCCTGCTTCACAATAATCTCCAAACATACAATTGACAGTATACAATGTACCTGGCTTACAGTCAGTGCTTGTAGAGAAAAAGAGCTTCAACATGTAAGATCTAACAGCACTTTAAACCAGTTAGATCAAGTGCGCAGAACATAACATATACGGGATGGTGATTTACGATCCTACATGACGCGTGAATGCCATTATTCCAATAATCAGATTGCGATGGACTACCCGCGCGCCATTGATTGCATTCAGTCGTGACACCTCCAATTATCAATAATTGACGTGGGTGAGAGCATATTCTATAACTGTTGTATAGGTGTGTAAATACCTAACCGCGGAAGAGCTCTTGACGATATAAAGACCTTATAAACCGTATTATCTCAAAATATTTCCATCTCGCGGCTCCGAAAGTGGTCGAAATATTTTTTCCTTTTTTACAACTCAACTAAAAATTGAAATATTTAGTAGAAATATATTTTCTATCCATGTTACATAGATTCCAATGTTTCACATGGTATTGCTTTTTGGGGAGACTTGACAAACGCTAAGTAAAAAATTAAATCACAACAATACAATACAACACAATACAATAACTCTTTATTGCACACAAGTACACAATTAAAAAAAAATGTTACAAGAATCTAAAATAATTAAGGTGGTACAGCACAATGGGCGGTCTTATCGCATATAGCGATTTCTTCCAGACAGATTTGAATGGACAGTGTCAGAAAGAATATGTAATATACGGTGAGTTATATATTATATTGTTGTTGTGTATATATAGTATATATATACACAACAACAATATAGTATATATACACATACTACATACATACTATATACACTGTTGTGTATATAGTATGTATACACAACAACGCTTTGAAGTTATTGCAAGATAATTACAACAAGAACAAGAAAGTCGAATGTGATCAATTGCAATTTTATTTATCAGTAGTTACTTATAAGAGATATGATTTATAGTAACGTGTATCTAAACGTAAGCTGATAACGACATAAAAAGTAGGCACAATTTAAACCAGCATTAAGTAATTACTTACGTGAGAGATGAGATAAGCTATGATACAAATAATCAATAACGTGATGTTTAAGTATATAAATACTTTAGTAGGTAATCTGAGTCATCCTAAGATAATTTTCTCTAAGGTGTCATCCCTATGAAAGTGTTGCGGTCGGTCCCCACAAGTTATTTTAATGATTTAGAAATTTTCAACTTACAACCGAATACGACTACTAGCTTAAGAGCTTTTGTCACAAAAATATTTTTTGTGAAATTACGTTAGGTAATCAGTACCTATTCTCATTATTCGTGAAGCGCTAACGAAAATTTTCTATCATTGCGTTTTACTACTTTATCTTGTCTTAAATTCAACACAATGGTTTGATTCATCAATTCGTTTGCGTGTCGAGCACACTTAGTTACCTACTTGATTTATTTATTAATTCAAGAATACACAGTTTCAGAAAATTATAAACAATAAAATAGACTTCTCAAGTCAGTAGCAGAAAACAATAGTGTAATAAAAGATTTAAACACATATTACAAATACCACTTAAGTATACAAAATGAATACTTGGAAAAGTTTTATTTTCGTTGCTAATGAGATAGTATTATAATATTACGTATATATATTTATGTATGTTTTGTGCTATTAAGGTAATACTAATATATCTCGGTAGTAGCGTTATTATTGTCTTTTAATATTAATTAATTCATTGATTTGAATTTCATGGATGCATCCTTGGTGACTAAGTTGGAATACATATTTTAGAATTTTATTTTAAGCCAGCCCATCCAGTATTTGTTTTGTTATACATAAATATTTCTATTCGCCAGTGCTGTTCAAAAGGATTGTTTGTAAAACAATTTACTCGGCAAAAGTTAAGAACTTTGATGAACTATTTCTGGTTTTTCCCCAAAGGTATTATGAACGTTTTCTATGTTTTGCTCTATTATAAATAATTATATCAATATATCTTCGCAATAGTACATGGGTAAATAAAGAAATCAAGAGTAAATATCTAAATATTTTTATTTTGGTAAATTATCAGTTCTCAATAAAGATAATTAATAATACGAGTATAATGTGTCTACATTTTTACATCTTTTATTACAAAACTACCTAATAACGTTGTATTCATGTTATTTTATTAATCGAACTGTAATTCTCTTGCGTGTTTCCAACTGAGTCATTTGAATTATTTCATCCTTCGCGCATGTCGTCGCTTGTCAGTCAAAACGCCGTCTCTGACAGCAGAAAATCCTTTTGCGGGGTTTTAGTGTCATAAATAAAAATATATAAATGAATCAAAGTTTAATCTTGTAAAAAGTAGTACCTAAATAAACTACGTCAAACATTTTGCCTCCATATCTGTGCGATTTGTAGCCGAACACGCAAAAATTAGACCTTCGTTAGGTATATATGAGTATCTCTGAGCTTCAATTGGGTCATGTCGATCCCTGTCCACGGGAGTGGGAATGGATATCGAATATTACATTACGGCCCCTTTGATTGCATCGACACTTAACTTCCACAAAATTGTCTTCTCGTTGGCAATCGCTTTCATTAGGGAAATTAACCAGTAATGGTATCTAGTGATTCTGTTAATCAGTCAAATTAACCATTTAACCAACCATTTATCGTAACCATACATGGTAATTAACCATGTATGGTTACGATAAAGTCCAAATTTGTATGACTCTTATGAACGACACAACTAAAATTAGATCAATATCGGCTACTAGTGGGTTCAAATCGCAATTGTAGCCGAAAATGTATCCTTTAAAAAAATTGAACGTAAGTTTCGCCCACCATGATGCTAATGCAACGAACCATAAAACTCCAATAATTTGATGTTTTTATTTAGATATATAGATATAATTCTTTGCAACACCAATATAAATCCTAATATAAAATTAAAAACCTAAATACTATGTGTCTCAATGGGCGGTTTTATCGCTCAAAACAATATTCCAAATAAACCCCAATTTAAATGCGGGTAGTTTTAGATAAAATATTTCTCATGTTATGTGCTGCTAAAACTACTCGCTACTCTTCAATAATTAAATATTACAGTTAACGTAGTAAGATGTGAAATGAACGCATTTGTACACGAAACAACAACAAACAAGTGGTTTAAAACATGAAAAAATAACTTCTAATTCGCCTAAAACTTGCCATCCTAACAAATTTTGATTTACGTTTACGTTAGTTTGCCTATTTACGTAAGTAGTTAATTATTACGTAACTTAAAGATTATCTCACATAACCTTAAATCTTGTTAAATGAACAGTCTTATTGAAACTGCATTAGTTAATTATTTCTATTGCACTATTGCCTATTCCTTAGGTTAAAAGAAGTTACTTCGACAAAAATTTTGTAATGTCTACTTAGACCGAATTTTTTTTTGTATTTATTACTATTTTTATTAAATTTACATAATAATAATAATTTATTTGGTCACAGAAAAACTTAAATCTAGGTTACATCGAGTTAAGGCGAAACTAACTTATTCTTATATTAATATAAATTACTAAACTCGGGGGCACTGTGCTCCACACTAGGTTGAACCTCTGTCGTGGAGTACAGGCTCTTCCTTACAGTCCTACGAAAGTTTGAAAACGTATACTACTTATTTACAAAATATAAAAAATTTGGATTTTGCATTACTTTTCTACCTTGACAACCACCTAAGGGCGATTTAAGGTGTATGCTGATTATCAGCCTAACGTAGACAACTGCCGGTCTAGACAAGATGCATCGCTTCTTATTCTCTAACCGCTAACGATAAATATTCGTTCTCGTTGATCACGTGCTATATCGCTTTGAAGTGTCAATATCATAATTTTTTAAATGTTTTCCTAGCGTTAACGCTTGTAGAATGTAGGCCTACTGTTTACGTAGCGCACTGCTGAGCATATCCGTATTGTCTAAATAATTTTAATGCTTCATACGTCTTCTTCTGTTACAGCATATACAATTTTTTGACAGTATATATGTTCTTTTCTTTTTCTTTTCTTAACTGACTTAAGTTAGAACAAAAGAATATGAGTAAAACAATAATGTAAGTCTTAAGATTACATTTAACATTCCTTATTGGAGACGTTGTTGCCTGTTGTAGTAATGAAACTGTAATATAAACAAATAAAAGAACAGTTATGATCGTAAATGTATTTGTTTACTTAATAGTATGAATTGATGACTTATGATACTGTTTTCTTTCTTACAGATTCATTTTCCCAGCTACACTATTCCTCTATTGAAAATGGTAAGTCATTGTCATAGGTAATTTATTATTAATTTACAGCACCCCCCAGCTATAATTGAAACAAAACAAAGACATTAAGGCTTCACAGTCAAATCTGGATATACTTAGGAATGGTTTATTGATTCACAGTTAAAGCAACAAATGGTTAATATAATTTTAACCAAATAATGGAACCAACTTCAACACTCAAAAGTGTGAAATAACTTGTTGAAGTCGGTACCATGATAGTTCAAAAGTAACTATTATCAAAATATTGTGCGCATGGTACCGACTTCGACAAGTCATTTTACACTTTTGAGTGTTGAAGTCGGTTTCATTAGGAAGTCATCCAAGTAGACGTAACACTTTTCAGTTATTAGAGTGTAACTCAAAAACCGCTTGATATATTTTGAAGACATTTAAATGGGACCGCAGGAAAAGCACCAGGCTTAAAATAAAATAAAAAATCATCAAAATCGGTTCACCCAGCCGAAAGTACTGAGGTAACAAACATAAAAAAACATACAGATCGATTTGAGAACCTCCTACTTTTTTGAATTCGTTTAAAAATATGGTACAAGTGGACAAATACGTGCTAGTCATTTCTTAGTTAGGTTAACTAACGGTCAAAATGTGCAACCAATTCAACATTTTAACCGCCGCGCGTCAAAGAACAAAGATCCAGAAAATGTAAATCTGTTTTCGAGTTTCCACCTTTACAATATCTGCAATTCAAATAACTATATAAAATAAAACGAAAGACTCGACTATTTGTTAATAAAAGGACATTGTAATAATCATCATTTCGATCTCACCAACCATGATTAAGTCTTTGTCATGGACGGATATCTGTTGTGTATACAAAAATAAATTCGCCGATGTTGCTACGAAGAATTCGCGTAATTGTCCAATAATAATATGACGGACCACCGATCCTTGGGTTTGAATCCCGGGTGAAGAAACATTTATGTGTTTTTTAACCGGGTCTTAAATGTTAGTGTAATGTCATCGTAAATGTCTCCCGCGACACTTCTAAATGTAAATGTCTCGCGATTCTATTGAGGGGTGTGAGTGTGAATGTGTGTATATGCGTGTGTGTAATCGCTCACTCTATATTTAGGAAGTGTCGATAAATAAAAATCTCATTTTCATTATCCAAGGGAGGGAAGCTTAATGAGTTTACTAAAGATATTCTTTTGATGAATGTGATCTCATTTCTTTGTATAATAGATAAATACTTGCTTCTTATTGTTTGCACGCGTAATAAGTTACCTTCTTCTTGAATAATTATTTTTGGGTAAGGTTTAAAGAGCCGAGGTAAATGCCCAACAGGATTACACTAGCACTAGCTGAGCCCTGCAGTTTCACCCGCGTGGGTTTTCCCGCTACCTCAGTTACCCCACGGGAACTATAGTTTTTCCAGGATAAAAAGTAGTTTGTGTTTTATTCCAGGGTATAGGCTATTTACTTTCAGAATTTCATACAAATCCATTCAGCCGTTTGCGCGTGAAGGAACAAATATATAAACGACAATTAGACAAACAAACTTTCGTTTTTAGTCGTTTCTAGTATACTAGTGTGATTTTAAAATTACTTATACATAGTTTTACACCCAAGAAAATCAATTAATATACTCTTGGGAATCTCGGGAATCTAAATGGCTCACCCTGATTATAAATAGGTAAACTTATTAGCCGCATTACATACTTTTTCATACTCTACATATTTTTCTATATTATTTTGGAGTGGTGATAGCTTGGCGGTAAGAGCGTCAGCTATCAAACTGACGTACGCTGGTTCGCTCCCTACCTTACCAACGGCCTAACCTTCTGGTGAAGGTAACACCGGTACCATGTATAAAAACAATTAAGAATTTTGTATTTGTATTTTTGTATTTGTATTTTTGTATTTGTATATTCTTATCTAGCTGTCACCCTCAAATTTTAAAAAAACACTGTCACCAATCGCACAGTGTGTTCAGTCCGTAAACATTCCATGCCTATTGTGATTACATCTTCGACCATGTGGGATAGTGGTCAAACGCTAGATCTATATAGTATAAAAAAGATTCAAAGTATGGGCCCATTATTTCGTTGTAGTTTGCGAACAAGTGAGACACCTAAACTTGTAACTGCAAATAAGGTTGTACAATAAGTGTTGTATAGGATTTGATCGCAGAGTATCTTAGGAAACTCATAAGGCGGACCGGAAGGGTCAGCGCTCGGGTATCCCTTTCTAATATTGGTTACATCGATGTAGATTTTTCATTTTCATTTGAATACCTATAGACACATTTGTCGGATTTGTAGAATCGAGAGACTTGGAGTGGAAGTGCTTTGTTCAGATATATACACATAAACATTCGCATTTATAATATTAGTAGGATAAATTTGTCTTAACTTTATGTGTAGGTTATGTGCACGCACTTTTAAGTCACTTTTAGTCACATTAAGGCACACGAAACGAAGATTAGTTCAATAAATAACAGTATAATTGTGGTCGCCATTATCGAAGACGGGAAGGAAAGATGATTACCTATTGGATGCGAATATGCACATTTTTATTTAAGTTTTACTCATAGTTGGTCGTTAGTTGGTACTATGTACCTAATATACACGGAGTGATTATATATGCTCAGTCCGTAGTATATTGATCCTTGAACAATCTTCTTAATATATATAAATCTCGTGTCACAATATTTGTCCTCAATGGACTCATAAACCACTTAACCGATTATAATAAAATTCGCACACCATGTGCAGTTCGATCCAACTTGAGAGATAGGATAGTTTAAATCTCAAATTATAGTCGCAATTTTAATTTATTGCTAATTATTAGCACACTTATTACAGTCACAATTATCTGTTAACTCCAAATGATTCTAACAGATGTCGATACCTTTCGACTGGGTTGAGTAAGTAATCAATAGATGGCGCTGCTATGGTAAATCTACGAACGTGTCATATAAGCTACATTTTAACAGCATAATTACCACGTGTTGTTGACGCTATAAAATTAATGTAATATAACAAAAACTTTAGCCACAGCAACGCGTGGCCGGGTCAGCTAGTATAACCAATAAAATTTAGATTACTTAAAGCGCGTTCGTTTCGTAAGAATTTGCAAAAACCCGGCTATATATGCTCACATATTCGGGATTAAAAGAGACAGAATGTACCATCATCAGAATGTATCAGACTTAGAAATAATATATTGGTGTGTAAAGGAGCAACCATTAGCTTCTCAATATCAAGCGTACAGTTTTTGACATAATATTTCATATGACGCTCTAAACCCCAGCCTAAATTTAACAAATATCACACTAAGTTATCTCAGTAAATGAAGAAATTATAATGCAGTTACTCTACATAAAAAAGCTAAAAAGACAATCACAGATATGGGTATTATACAATGTTAAAAAAACAAAAATATTAAAATACTTCTTTGGCTAATGGATATTAGAATAGGGTACTCCCCAGTATTCGCTACCCCTGCTAGTAACTACCCTCAGGTTTGAACCCTAGCAGTCAACGTCCTAGGCGATCTAGGATCACAACGCCATTAATCATCAAGTAAGATATTAATCAAACTAAACCGTTAAAAAATCTAATTATGAAAAGTCATATCCATTAATTAGCATTCACATTGATGTTTCTGCAATTGTTTTTACTGTTTAGGTATTTATTTTGTACTAACACATTATTTAATATAATAAAATTATTTAATATAATAAAAGTGCTATGGCGAAAACTGTGATTTACAATCTATATTTACTACTAGTCATTTTAGTAATTTGCCGTGGTGGTACCGTCCTAGAATAGTACTCCCCCATCTCATCCCGCGGGTGCCGTAAGAGTCGGCTAAGGGAACACTTACCAGAAGGTGGGCAGCAGCGCCTTCTGAGGGTCGGAAATCATACTGCGCTCGCCAACCCGCCTGCCAAGCGGGGCGAGTATTGGCAAATCCCCCCTAAATGGGAAGGCATATGTGAGCATTGGAAGTGGTATGGCTGAGAAGAAGAAGAAGAAGAAGATCGAAGATTAGTAATCAGTCAGGTATATATCTATACACTCTAATAAATAACTCGTTCATTGTTATGACAACAATAAACAGGAAAATTGAAAAACATTTTTTGTAAAGCCCAATGATTGATTGGGACGAACTACCGATCTCTCCAGTAGCAGTTACGTCAAGAAATAAGTTTCTTGCCTTGCCATATCTCGGGATGGACTAAGAAAATTCAGATGTGTCTAAGACTTTTTCTTTTAAAACGATAACTGAGTAGTCTTGGAGTGTATCCGCGAGACAGTATTTGTGCCAGAAAAGAAGCGATGATAGCTCATCGGTGGGAGCGTCGGCTGTCAAACTGACGGACGCTGGTTCGATCCTCAACAACGGCTCGAGCTTCCGGTGAAGGTAACACCGTTATCAAATTCCCAGCATGGTGTTAGCGTACTTTCAAATACCCGCCTGGCTAGCTACCACCCTCAAGTTTGAAAAACTGTCACCAAACACATAGTGTGTTCAGGCAGCAGTCCTTGAGAGCCTGTGAGCATTCTAGCGTGAGCGTGATAACATCTTCGACCATATCATCACTGACCATCAAGTGAGATAGTGGTCAAACGCTAGATCTACATAATATATATATATATATATATATATATATATATATATATATATATATATATATATATATATATATATATAAATCGGACAAGTGGAGTTACACTCCAATAACTGAAAGGTGCTACGAATACCTCGACGATATTATAGCTGCGGTTAAAGACATCGGAGAACATACACAATGTCTTCAGTTCAAATATTTGAAGGAAAAAATTCGGCTGCTAGTGGGATTTGAACCCACGACTACAGAATACCGTCCTGTCGCTTTGTCCAACTAAGCTATAGCAGCCCGTACCACTGGGGCCGAATTACTTCCTTCCATTATTAACATCTTGCGGGGATGTTTCCCCGATGATCAATTGACACAATGTCAATTGATCCCATGAATAGCAAAGGTCACTGAAAAGGGTGAAAAAAAAATTAAGGGTAAAAAAAAATTTTTTTGCTATAAAAAGTAGGCCTATGTGTTAATCCAGTTTATAAGGTACATTCCGAACTTCATACAAATCTATCAAGCCGTGATATACTCAAGTCTTAAGGCGTGAAAAGGTGACAAACACTACGCACGTATACAAACTTTAGCCTTTTTTAATATAAGTGTCATTAGCTGACACCTTTAACACAACAAGCAATATACGCAATTTCGTCATTATCATTCTATCTTCAATTGAATTTAAAAATTTACTTTATAATAATCAATAATCAGTTTTCTTTTTAATTCATGTAAATATGAGATTCTTCAAAAGGAGAGTAAACACGGATTGGCAACGTATCGTAATGCCCCTAGTTTTACACAATAGACTATGATTGCTTACTATCAGAAGGGTCGTGTGCTTGTTTGACACCTATGTAAAGAGAAACTCATAGGCTGCGCGGGTGGAATCGTGGGGCTCGTCTAGCCCTGGAAGTTGTTTTTTTATATATTATAAGCTAGCGTTTTACCACTGTTTCACCTGATGCTAAGCGAAGACGCGGTCTAAGATGTAGCACGCAAGCTTAGAAGTACCTATTCACTTGTGACTTAAAGACTCCATGATTGTACGTTATTAATTAATTTTACTACCCTAACCAAATTGCTAAACATGGAAGTGCTGATAGACCCTAATCTGTGGAAGGTTTCGCGTGCCGTTTTAACATGAATACTTTCAATACGGGCAGCGATCTCCACGGAAGCGTGCAGTTCGTGGTACAATAGATGTGAAGCGGTAGATGCGCAGTTGTGCTGTAATACGAGCTCTCATTGTTCCCACACTAAAGTGGCACGGCAGCGGGATATTTAGAACCTTAATAATGCCTTATCTTTACGTATATACCTACTTCATACATTTTTGTACAAGTTATTCATGGTTTCTGTATGTATCATGTTCACTAGACGTACAAACTAGCTGTGCTCTGCGGTTTTAACCGCATGGTGATAATTGATAATGATGATGATGTTATTCCGGGGCCTGAAATATCAATTTGAGTCTGAAAACTATCGCGAGGTTCTTCCATAATTATAATATCAAACCGAATTTCGTCCAAATCCGTCCAGCCGCTTGAGCGTGAAAGAGTAACAAACATACATCCATACTCACAAACTTTCACATTTTTCTAATATTAAGTGGGATTGTACTCGTATTATGCATTCAAATTATTAAGATTAGATACGCGAGAACTTATTGTCTGGACAAACCTAATTTAGATTTTTAGACCTATCATTATTGTTATTTTTATATTGATAATAAATATAATAAAAAGTACAAATGTAAATGTGCAAAGTTTACATTAGTTACATTACAATCTATAGCGTGCAATATCTCAGAAAACAGCACTAATAAAATAATACGAAAAGATAAAAAAGAAAAACAGTACCTATATATTGGGATAAGATTGTGTGTATGTTTGAGTATGATTGTGAATCGGAACAGGAGAAGGGACACTTTGTTTTAAGCACTATTATCTTACGTTTGACAATTACTGTCCACAGATTTGTAGTTTCTTTGTGCAATTGTCTCACCTGATGTTAAATGATATGGTCTGGGATATCGCACGCAAACCTAGAAAGTATCTCTTCACTCGTAACGTTACAGGTATGGGTAAGTATGAAAACCTCATAACTACCTAAGTTATGAGGTTTTCATACTTATTCAAGACATAGGAGTATTTGTCATTGGGGTAGTATTGTTGCATCAGTTATACTGCGAAGTATTTGATGACAGCCGGTACACTTTATTGTGATTTGTGATGTTTTTATGACGACTATAGATTGAAACTAAACAATCTTAGGCGGATTGCGAATAATTATTTATTTGGATTACTACATTTCCATTATTTTTCAGTCATTGCAGTCTCGGGCAGACGCGGACTCGATTAATTAATTTCTATTCTGAAGGCCGTCTATTTTCAATTTCAGATAATTTATTTGGAAAAAATACAGTTTATTCAAAAATCACACAATGTATAAATAATTCTTAGGTATAATGATCATATTTATTTTATTTTCGTACGTAGGAAAATTACAGGTACTTGCAAATTTTACACAAAAATCATAGTAAAACGAACCCCAAGGAAAAAAAGTAAATTAAAGAAGACCATCATCATCTCAGCCATAAGACGTCACCAGTCGCTATTGGACCGGTAGGAAGCCGCTCGCATCCAGCGCTTACCTGTGATCTTATTCAGGTCGTCTGTCCACCTGGTCGGTGGCCATCCTATGCTATCGCTTGCCAGTCCGTGGTCTCCATTCGAGAACCTTTCAACCCCAGCAGCCATCGGTCATTCGAGCTACATGCCCTGTCCACTGCCACTTCAACTTGCAAAGCCGCTGGGCTTTCGTTCTTCAGCATAGCCCTCTCCATACCTCGTTGTGCGACTTCGAACCTGCTCATAAGGCTCATAGTCAGAGTCTGGTAAAAAATTATATGTTATTTATTAATCTCAACTGTGATAACGTAGTAAATCTGAGGGTTCCGACTATACCGCGAACAGGGACCACGTCCGCGAACGCTCCGTATTCTCCTTGAAAAAGTCCACCGAATGTGGTCGAAACTATAGTCGGAACCCCCTGACTTGACTACGTGGGTAATTCCCGTGTTTTATACATTCTTATGATCATTCGTCTGCAAATACTTTACGAGGCCTCTGCATAAATGAATAGTTGCAATTAACATTAGTACCTAAACTAATGAATTTACATACCTTGATAAAATCAACACAGTAATTACCTTCTCAGAGAGGGTCGCCTGCCTTGTAGTATTTATCATTGGAGAGCAGGTGGCCAACCATCAACATCAGAAGTTTACGAAGCTGTTTAAGCGTCCTCTGCAAATAACGGAGGTAAAGAGGGTTGAGTCCGCTTTGGAGGACAATTCTAGAACAACCGGCATCATTTCAATTATAGGTAAGATAAAAGTACATACTTTTTTTATGCAGCATAGATGATCTGATTTTTTAATGTAGTAAGTGGCAAACGTCTGCTTGTTTGGCACCGACGGTGTGTATAAATACCTCATTGCGGCACTGCCTATGCTTATTCATTACTTTTTTATGAAATAGGTGGCAGACAGACCGCCTGATGGCAAGCGATATCTGTAACACTGGGGGCATAACGATGCGTTGCCAATCCTTTTTTTAAGACTCTGTTAACTCTCCTTTTGAAGAATCCTATATACTACGGGGAATATCGAGGGAAGAATCTCGTTCCTGGTTTTAGGTGTATGGCAAAGACGATGGGTAGAATCGCACCTTATGTGACTCCCATGATTCTATTAAAAGTGGATGAGGTAGTGTGGTGGTTAAACCGTGATGCCAGAATAAGGTAATAAGAGCACTTCAGAACACTCTACGTTGTAGATAGAGAATACACAGAGATCCAATATCTCTGATATATACTGAGTGGCTCTAGGTCTTTGGTGAGTTTGATTACGCAGTATGTCAAATATACTGATAATATAAATCCTTTTAATTTTCAAAAGGCGCAAATTAAGGACTATTGATAGCGGCTTTATATTAGAGCCTTTTAAGGTTGGAACGCTTGAACGGTGGTGACCGGGAGCACACCGAATTTTCAAAGACCTTGTAGGGGCGAATGAACTAAATAGCACGTGACCAAAATGCTGGCCTTTATCTTGCTCAAATATTAAGCCTTGCTATACAGTGTGGCAATGGTGCCAGCATTTAGAGAACTTTGCCCATTGGTAGCGGTTTAATAGAATAGATTAGTTTATTCATATTTTTAACCGACTTCAAATTATATATGTTTTTATTTTACTTTTTTTTATGTGTGTTCGCGGATAACTTCGTCGTTTATGAACCGATTTTTATGTTTCTTTTTCTGTTAGATATAGTATACTTCCGTGGTAGTTCCATTTAAATTTCATCAAAATCGGACAAGCGGTTTTTGAGTTATACTCCAATAACTGAAAAGTGCTACGCGTATCTTGATGATATTATTGTCGCGGTTGAAGACATCGCAAAACATACAATGACAATTAATTGATCCCGTGAGTAGCAAAGGTCACTGAAAAGGGTGAAAAAAATTTTTTTAACAAAAAATGCAACCTTCTTCAACACTCAAAAGTGTGAAATAACTTGTCGAAGTCGGTACCATGAGCACAATATTGTGATGATAGTTACTTTTGTGTGAACTAAAGTACTTCTGAACTTAGTACCGACTTCAACAAGTTATTTCACACTTTTGAGTGTTGAAGTTGGTTGCATTTTTTGATTAAAAAAAAATTATTTTACCTTTTATTACTTTTAATATGCTAATGTTTTTTTTATAGAAAAAAAATATTATTTAAGCTGCGAATCGCCCAATTAAAAAACTCACTAGTCTGTAACTTTCTATAGGATCACTGTTGAGATAAGTGCCTAACAGCACACTAGAAGCATTAGATCGATTATTTATTTTTCGGAGTGCCTATTTTCTATTCTATCATTCTAATTATTATGGAGTATCTATCACATTTTTTAGCGGGCTGCTAATAACTTTTTGAGGAATTGTTTCATAGAGGTTTTGTAAGATTTTGTTTGAGTAATCCGTATAAAATATTTATTTTTAAGTATCACATATTTACTTATTATACAGTGCACGAAACATATGTTGTATGTACAATAAATAGGAAACATGCAGTAAATTGATTTCAGTTTTCAGAATGTTCAGTTATTGCCATCGAATAAGCTTGGTTTAAGTTATATGTGATATCGGTATCCTAACAGGGCTCCTAAAATTAATCGTACACCTGAAATATCTATAATATTTCATATCGGGACCCTGCTTTCCATATTAAACAGCTTCCGTATTCATGTATGTCGTATATTTATATGTTTGGCATTCATGTGAGATCAAATTCTACCCAATATATGTTTACATGAAGAAAATATCGAAACAAATTGTTAGAATGTTATAGATTGCAAGCTAATTCGAATTCTCGCATTTTTAAATAACAGCAATTGTTATAGGTATCCAATAAAGCAAAGTCTTAGATTTTAGTAAAAAAAATTTTCTTGGGGCAAATGCCTTTATTAAAATAAAAAACTAATAATTAATTTCAATACTGCAGCTAATACATTTACTACATTTGAGGAATCCACTAGCTATTGGTAGCCTATAGATAACTCAAATGTTCTAACCCGCTACCGGCTGGCAGCGTGCCCAGAACGCTAGCAGCATTGCCAGGTTGAATTGCAATGCTGATTCGTTCAGCCAAATATGTGCCAGCATTTTGGTCACGCGTCGCATCGATCAAACGCTCTGATAAATAATAATAGCGTAATGTTATTTTGTTCCTATAAATACATATTTCTATTTTGCATTTTGTAATAATAATAGTGTATAAATCGTAATGTTATTTTGTTCCTATAAATACATAAGTATTTGGATTTTGCATAGAACTTGGCACTCATTTAGATCTTCATTATTTTTGCGGCGAAGACCACAGCCAAGCATAAGTTTTGTATTGAACTTCGCTCTCCTTTTTTACATTCATGTTTTTGGTGGGATTTAAACATTACCTAATTCTTTTAAAAAAATAATTCTTTTTGCATACTGTAAAAGATAAAACAGAAAGAAAGTGGATAGATAATCACTTTTTCGCAATCGTCAGGCAATTTGTGTGTCGATATTCCCAATTCTACCTCAGTCAGGCCATAGTTATTAGCTTTGCTTCGGATGAACGGATGGACACGCGGATAAATGAGTTCGGCTAATGGCTAGTCTCGGTTTGCAGAATGTTTAAAAGTTTTCGCCAAAAAGCTTTTATTTGTAACTTTTGCGTATTCGCTTCGAAAAATGCGCTACACAATCATTGCAAGATGGAAAAGCTGTCACGATACTCCTGATACAAACTGTGAGTTACAATCGATTTAATTTACAATTAATTTATTTACAATTATAATAACGGTAGGTGCGTCGGCTGAGAGCTCGGCTGACGCTGTTTATCGGTCTCAATGGGCTTCTTATGAAGCACCGTAATCAAGGCGGTAGTATGAGGTAATAGCTCAGAGACCACAAAGGGTAGTAGGATACTATCCAGCAATGCTTGGCTAACCATCCTCAAGTGCAAAAAATGTGATTAGGTATCAGTACTTGAATGCCAGTGATAAGGCTACATCTAGCGTTGTTACAACTTCAACCACACCATCACTGACCATCCATGGGATATAGTGGTCAAACGCTAGATCAAAAAAAATATTTTTAGATGAATCTTATTTATCCAAAATACATTTTCGTTCACTTATTTAATATAATACTTTTTTACGATAGTACCTATTAATATTTAGCATTACATCGGTGTGGAGTGTGCTGTTGATTAAAAAGCAATAATTAATACATGTTGAAGCGTCTATTACAATACAGTACTACAAAATAAAATACGACAAGGTGGTCAGATGACTGACTAAGATCGCAGGAAGAGACTGGATGCGGGCCGCTTCCAACCGGTCCTTGTGGAGGTCAACAGGAAGACGGTAACATGTCCAGAAGTGGGTGTCCTATGGCTGAGACGATGTTGATGACCACTGGGTGGCATACCAATGACTAGTTGCTAGCCTTCAGATAGCAAAATGCTAGCACATTCCCACGCCGTTAAATTGGAATGCAGATTGAGTGGAATATGTAAGCATTGTAGTCTCGCGTCGCATCGGCCAAGTATTCTGATAAGTTTTAGAATAGGTACCCTTAGCCTTTTAATTACCCTTTGGAGCCCTTAATTATTCAATAAAATTGCCTTTATTTCCTTTTTATTTCCTTTATTTTTCTATGCAAATCTTTCATAGAAAAAAAATAAATCACATAATTATAATAATAATATTAAAATAATAATAATCATTATATTAATACGTGGAACAAAAACATTATACCCCTTTAATACAATTTTATGAAATTTGAGTATGAAATTTTCCACACTTATAGTTTGACTGGCCAGTTGGCGCAGTTGGTAGCACTCTGCCTTCTGAGCTGCTGGTCCCGGGTTCGATTCTCGCACAGGTCAAACATTTGTGTGTATGAACATGTCTGTTTGACCTGTATCTGGGTGTGTATATGTATATAAGTATATATATATATATATATATCAGTCATCAGGTTACCATAGTACAGGCTCTGCCTAGTTTGGGACCTGAAGACCTTGTGTGAATAAAAAACAAGAAAATATAGGGAAGAAGTGCAGATAGGTAGCTAATATTTTTTTAAAATTATGCATAAAAAATACATTAAATCATTAAAAAAAACATTGCACAATCTACCATACATTTGACCACAGAGTCAAATTTATTATGGTTATGTTTGACATGCAGTAATACTATACACAAATAGTATTAAGGACAACCATTATTAAACTAAATTCTTTTTTTTATCTGACCACAGTCTATAGAGTATTTTTATGTTAAAGCTTAAGTATTCCATTTATGCGTGTGTTTATTGTAATTAATAATTATCGCCGAATTTCGACCAACGAGCGATCACTAGTATTATGCTACTAGTTTTTTTTTTTTTTTTTTTTATTTATTTGTTAACATTCACACAAGGTCTTCAGGTCCCAAACTAGGCAGAGCCTGTACTATGGTAACCTGTTGACTGTTATATATACTTATATACATATACACACCCAGACACAGGTCATACAGATGCATGCATGATGTTCATGCACACAAATGTTTAACCTGTCCGGGAATCGAACCCGGGACCAGCGGCTCAGAAGGCAGAGTTATGAATATTATTATGTAGTTAGTTGTGAATACAAGCATAACCATGCTTATTGTTGTGTGTAGGTACTTTTTGTACCATAACATATTGTTACAACTACAACGTCTGATAAAAGAGCTGGAAAGTGACTTTGTCGCTCGTTAGTGGGTATGTTAGTTTTCCCAATTTATATTGTTTCAGTAGTATAACTTTTCGGTCACAATAGCTTGTTAGTCGCTTATTACTCATTGTTTTGTAGACAGGTAGATATGTGATTAGGTTCCTTCTAAGTTTTCGTGTTCCACCTTAGACCGTGTCGTCGCTTAACATCAGGTGAGGCAGTGATCAAACGTAAGCTTATAATCTTAAAAAAAATAAAAATTGTAGCTGTTTCTAGAAGGGGTTGGTAAAGAAGATGAATTTCCACTTGCTACAACCTTGACGTAGCTCTCTTTTTTTCTACCGTTTGTCTCAT
The DNA here is from genome assembly GCA_934044485.1 of Apeira syringaria. Taxonomy (NCBI): domain Eukaryota; kingdom Metazoa; phylum Arthropoda; class Insecta; order Lepidoptera; family Geometridae; genus Apeira; species Apeira syringaria. The sequence continues at coordinate 16,547,806 of OW203658.1, forward strand.
CAGATTTTCCTATTATAAGGTAAACCGGTAAATACTTATTTAACACTCGTCATTTCTCGAGCGGTGTTTGGGTAGAATAGATCAGAGAATTTGTGTCACAATAGACGGTCTTTTCGCTCATAGCGATCTCTTTCAAACAACCTTGAATAGTTGCCTCATGGATAGCGAGGTTAAGTTAGTTTTAAGTATTTTAACTATGAGGGCTAGCTTTTATGAGATTATCCTACATCAATCAAGTCTTATGATTTTTTCATTCTTACCCTTCCGGGAAGCCGGCGTTACTTTTTATATATATTTAACACATTGTTGCCATTTACCTCTATCTACACCCTTTTTTTTTTTATTCATCGCAGCCATAGGATGTCCACTGCTGGACATATGCCTAATCCATATAGGGGGGATTCACCAATACTTGCCACGCTTGGCACGCAGTATGGTTTCCTATCCTCAGAAGGCGCTGGTGCCCACCTCCTGGTACGTGATTCCTTAGCCGATTCTGACGGCACCCACGGGAAGAGATTGGGGAGTCCTATTCTAGGCCGGTACTACCACGGCACTTTTGTTTTTTAAGTGTGGTAAAACACGGTTAGGGTCAATTAATTGTCGGTTAACTGTATGGTAAAAACTGTTTAACCGACGCACGGTTAAATTGATAATCGGACGTTTTAAAGTTTGGTGAACAGCAATCTTCAAACACAACACTTTATTATAGGATTTTACATCTACGTTATTTACCTACATTACATACGCAATTTAAATAATAGAAATAAACAGAATTTTTAATAATAATAATGAACTTCATTCGGCAAATTGTGTTTATTCCACTCGATACATTCAGGCTAAAGATTTCCAAGAAACGAAGGTCTGAGAGCTAATCTGTAATTTGCCCCATTGTACCTCATAACAAGTAAAGGATACCACTCACAAAGGCTTACTTATCAACTTTATATACAGCTACTCACATACTTATATTTGAAAAGGTAAAATTAAATTTAACTCTCATCACGACCGTTTCATTAGATAAAATTAACGTTATAATATAAATGCAAATTTAAAGGGAAGCTTAAATTTAATGTAATGATTAAAAGAAAACGTGTTACTTTGGCAGTAAAATGTTGATTGAATATATTTTAAAGCTACCTTTAATTTTAAGAATTCTCCATCCATATTGAACGGTAAATACTTGAGCTGCGTTCCAAAACGCGTAATTAATAATTATTAATAATGTTCATCCATCAAACAGTAATTAGGACTCTTACTCTGCTTTTCATTGATTGCAATCCTTTTTAGACCTCTCCTTGAAACTAGATTCCTACGAAACAGGGTATCCTAGTGTGAGATCTAGTACCGACCTGATTATTACCATACTACTTGCGTCCCGTGGTTTCAGCCGCGTGGCCTACGGTTTTCCCGCGACCTCTATTATCCCACTATACTTGTTCCGGGATAGGAAGTAGCATATGTATTATTGAAGAAATATTATTATATATTATTATTATCTATGTTCAATCAAAATTATATGCAAATCCGTTCAGCCGTTTCAGCGAGCGAAAGAGTGAAAAAAGTGTGATATGTATAATGTATACTTATAAAAATATATAAAATATGAGTCTATAGATTCATGTGTTAATTTGCGTAAATCTAAATCCAAATGATATTAAATACACAATATTTAGTGTGAATTCCGCGTGTTTAATTATTCCAGGCTATCCAATGTAGGCACATAAGATAGCCTGGAATAATTAAACCTACATTACCTACATTCTAATTTGATTCAAATCTATCAAGCCAAGGCGTGAAGAGGTGACAAACACACAAACATTTAAAATATTAGAATGATTAAGTTCTAGTTGTTTTGTTTTTTGTGCAAATAAATAATATCATTTTATTTGATTTCACTTGACATTGACTGAAACTCAAATTTTCTCGACAAAGAGTAAAGTTATTGGTAACACAACCTTGTACGGTATTCCCTTCGTATTGATCGTTGAACATCTTTGTTCATCTTCCACATACATAAGTATCGGTTTGTCTAGTTGTCAAAAAGAGACATGCCTTTGTTGTATTTCACAATAATACAGGTACCTATGAACGTATTTGTGCTTTTTCTATCATAAAATGTACTAGCTGGTGCCCACGGCTTCGCTTTCAAGTCGGTTTAAATGACAATATCTTATGTCATTAATATTTGATTTGAATAGTTGAAGAGTGTATTAATTAAACGATGTTGCTTGCTCTTAGCTGCATTTAACCGCTGCCAGTTCTTGGAGTTTATTTATGTATAAGTGCTATATGTCACAATCACGGCTCGACGATTTACTCTACCTGTAAAACGCCGCGAGAAAATCCATTCAGTAATTTCAGAGATTACCGTTTACATAAAGGTAGAAAAAAAAAAATTGTCGCCGTTTTTATTGCCATGTTTGATAAATTTATTTTATTTACAGACATCATATGATTTTAGTTGCTTTATTAAAAATTTAGGTTTTTATACCTTAGCTTTAGGTACTATGGCAGGAACATGAAATTAATCTTGTTTTAGAATTGTAATTTTCTGGCAATTAAGGATCTAATTTGAATAGCCCGACAAGACTTTTATACATATAAGATTTATTAAATCAGATATTCGTATGGCTAAACTAAAAAGAGCAGGGGAAAAAAGCCACCCAAAAAAAATATCAAGTAAAAAAAATACGTTTATCCCAAACAACTACGCAATACAATAAAGTCATCAATATTTTTTAGAGAACTCATTAAATGGAGCTTGGAGCACAATAGAGCATTAATGGAGAAAATAGCTGTCGATTACAACACTTAGATAAAGCTGTTCCTATTATTGTTTTGTTTATGCTGGTGTAAAGGTTAATGGGTCATGCCATTGTAATAAAATCATAATTACTAAAGGAACATATACGAGGTTGGTGAATATTTATGAGATTAACGCCAAAATGCACACATCACTGGCTCCGTGAGGCTGCAATCAGCGAGCTCAAAAGAGCACGCATATCACACCCATACATAAACGCGTATATATTGCCACTAGTTAGTACATTACTTATTTACTTTATTATCTAATAAAAATTCATATAGATTAAAATACAGCAATTATTTACGCTAGTACTATTTCAATGCTGTTTTACACACACGCTGTATATTGGCAAAAGAGCTTGTTACATTACTTATATAGTTATCGAATTCACAGCAGGGTGATAGGCTAATTTACAGTGCCTGCCTCGCTATCTACCACCTTCATGTGTTATAAGACTGCCACCAAACACACAGTGCATTCAGGCAGTAGTCCTTCGGACCTAGTAAACATTTTAGGTTTACCGTCATTACAGTACAGTAAGAACTGTACTGTATCGTTACTGACCATCAAATGAGACACTGGATCTATAAAATATTTATAAAATATATGATACTGGGGGTAAAAACAAATAAATAAATAATAGGTGCTATGTTATACAGATCTTAAAACTAACGATAGTTGAACTACACTAACATCATGGTGTGTACTTCACCACGCTTCTGCATTCATTGGGAGCAGACTTGTGCCTGAGATAGGGTTCGACCCAGATGGCTTACCATCTGCTCGGTAGCCAGCACTTTCTGTAGTAAAAGCCCGCTACCAAAGTAAGAGCCCGTTACCGAGGCTATAATAGACCTTAAAGGGCAGGGACACTTGTGTTATGTTTTTAAGCACGTTAATAATGAATATAATAACTACACATTTATTTATAAGCAGTAAACCTTTTTCCTGCCACTAACAATTAATTTCATGGGATAGTTGTATCTAAAATTGCACTTTTACATGTCACATGAAGTCACGGCATACACATACCATTATATGTATGATAGAGCACGTTATCTTGTCTCTAAAATATGTTATAAGAATATACTAAAAGACTTAAGAGTTTTTATTTATGCACTAAGTCAGCATTAAAGATGCAGTAATAACGATCCATCGTCTTTATTACTGCATCTTTAATGCTGACTGGCCAAAGATGGTAACGCTGTTTAGTAACACAGGGTTTGAATTGTTTTAGATGTCTTGGGCTCTGTGTTGCGCCGTGATGGTGACCTGCAGCTCCCTGGCCGTGGCAGCACCTGCATCAGACTCCCTGGCACCTCTCGACTTCATCCAAATCGACCCTTCAACAGCTGATGATGTAAGTTAACATTCATATACATTTCGGAAATCCTATATAGGCATTGACACGAACCTAAGTGGAACTTCATCAATGCTTGAAGCAGAGGCCGTACATGTACATATGTAATTCATTTTGTGTTCCTCCTGGCCTCATCTGAAGAAGGTGAGGCCAAGAGATCAAAGTCCTATATTATTGTTCTCTCTTACTATTAAACTTCTGGTATGTTGCTTCATTTTGAACAAATTTCATCAAAACGTGATGTACCTCTTCAACAATACCACAGACGATGTAATTTGGTCTATCTCAGATACCCATTACATTGTGAATATATTGCACATATGTATTTCAGAGTCCATGATATGACTGATAACCAATTGATCATTCATATAAAAAATCTTCCCTTCTAGAAAAACCGTCAGCCTAAATACGCGGATCAAAACACCGAAACCAAAACATAAGAGAGTACAATAATCGATTATACTAATAGGTAACATATTTTCACAAACTAAATCATACAACAACATAAAAAACAAAATAAATAAATAGCTATACTCATAAATGTGGGATATATTGTAACCTTTACTTTGCCAAAATATTATAGTGAATAGAAAACATGTTTGCCGTAATCGCAAGGTGGAAAATTGACAATCCTATTGGGACCAAGAAAGAATGATGAATTCAGGGAACCATTCCTGTTCCGAACTATTTATTAGGTTGAATATTTCAGTGCGCCTTTATATTGATAAATTGGGACTGCGGACGTACACGTTTCCGCTCAAATACTAGTTGCATTGAACTAGGATCTTCCGTACCGATTTATCAACATTTTGCACCTTTTATATTGTATAAAGAAACTAAAATAGTACCCACGGTACATGCTACTCGTACTTCCTAATAATATTATAAATGCGAAAGTTTGTGTGTATGTTTGTTACCTCTTCACGCTCAAAAGGCTACTCCGATTTCGATGAAATTTGATATAGACATAGCTTATACTCTCAAAGTTTTTCATCACGATGCGGGTACAACCGCGGGGCGCAGCTTATTTTGAATAAAGCACTGCCATCCACTTTCCTATGTTTTTAATAGTTTTTACAACCTTTTAGACTCGTAGTTATTATCCATTTACTTAAATTATACATGAGGTAATTTATTATGAGATAAAATTGTACTATTGTTAAAAGTAACTATATTCTATAGTTAATATTATTTTTAACAGAGCTAACAGGGTGACTAATTGAAGCAATACTTTACTTTATTATTTTTGTATAAATAATTTAATCTTTTTTTTTATGTTAAGTAAACAAAAGTTTATAAATGTTGGGAAAATTTACTCCCCTTTGTCTTGTATCTTAAAAAAATATATATTCGTAAGCTATTTTTAAAAAGCATCCAGCACACCGCTGAGACTCTCAGCGGCATGAGCTTTTAGTGGAGGTAGCACCATTATCAAATTCCCAGCATGGTGGTACTTTCGAGTTGGCTGGCTAGGCATAGGGTTGTGTTCAGGCAGGATTCCGTGAGAGCCAGTAAGCATTCTAGGTCTAGAGTGACAACATCTTCGACCACATCGTCCTGACCAAGTGAGATAATGGTCAAACTCTAGATCTACATAGAATGTATAAAAATCTTATTTCATACAAATATTTATACATTGTTCCCATAGAAGATTCATGAATATAGAATTTACTATTTTTTAACCGACTTTAAAAAAGGAGGAGGTTATAATTATTTTTCACTGTATTTTTTTATTAGTTCATCGATTTCTCCCCCCTTTTGGGCCGATTCTCAAAATTCTTCCTCTGATTAAATAGGACCTTTTAATAATTTAAATTGTAACAAACATTTTACATTATTAAAAGGTCTCATTCACCCACCTCAGAACTTCAACTGGGTGAACGGATTTTAATCGTGCTTTTTTATTATTTTATTAAAAAGAAAAAATTTATAACTGTTCCACACTAACTAGTGAAAGTCAATCCGTATCGAAGAGAGACTACTTTATAGTTTGTCTATGGTACGTAAATATCGCACATAAATACAGAAACTCCGATTTGCCGATGTTGCCATTGGAACCTCGCTGCGCTCGGTTGATTACGGAACTGTGGTCTGTTTTATAATAACTCGGCTTCGGGGCTCGAACCCATCGGTTTTGTGCCTTGGTTAACTACCTTAATTCACAGGCCTGCCCATAGGGGAGTACTCAGGGACCAAATTATAATTAATATTAATAGGGGATGTTAAGTCAAGCAATCGTCTCTTGGCACACCTTATTATGTTAACCGCTTGTATTATTTTAACTTACTGAATACTCTAAGACCCGTCCGTGGATTTGCTTGCAAACTTGTTTCCTTTATGGTGTGTTTGCGGATGTGTATGTGTAGGTAGGGATTCTTATCTGCTTACATATTAATTATCATTGTAACTATTGTTCTGTACTAAAGCAGTTAAATAAACGTATGTCTATGTCTGCGTATATATTTTATCGTCCCTATGGGGATACGATATGACCTTCGATATGACTTTTCTTGATACGGTAAATAAAACAAAGTTTCTATATTTCTTAGTAAAGAAACACAAACTTTTATCTAGCTGTTAATAAAATTAATAAAAAATAAACAAAAAGATAATGACAATAAATAAATATTACAATTTTGTCAAGCTTTTGCAGCGACAAATATGATAACGTGAGCTTATTCATGGTAATTTTTAGGGTTCCGTACCTCAAAAAGAAAAAACGGAACCCTTGTAGGGTCACTTTGTTGTTCGTCTGTCTATCTGTCAAGATCCTTTTTCTCAGAAACGCATAGAGCTATCAAGCCTTATCCTATCCTTTGAACCTGTGAAAAAATCAAACTTCTAAGCCAACGCAATCAAAAGATACAGGCGTTTGTGCTGCAAATTTTCGACACTCGTAAGGGAATCAAAACCAATACAGGCTACTTTCCGTGAACTCAGAATCTTGAAATTGTGTACGAAGCAACATAACATCTTATAGCACAGATAAAGGAAAAATTGCGAAAAGTGTAAATCTTTTGTTACATCATATAATAAAAATATTTTTAATAAAACTAACACCCTCGATGCGCGAATCCGACTCGTAGCTGGTAGGGTTTTCTTTTATTAAGCTTCTTTCTATATTATATTATATATCCTACTGCCCATCTCATTTTCCCCTCTTCAAGTATTATAATATATTCACAATAACAAAAGTAAAAAAAGTAAAGTGATAACCTCCAGGGTAACATCTATCTCTGCGCATAATAAGTGTGTGCGTTCCACATACTCTTCAAACTTTCCGCTGTAAGCAAACTAAAAACATTGTTGAAAACTGTTGTCTAAATTGCCCATTGGAAATATAGGCAAATGGGAATCTCTGCATCAAAAGAATAAATACCACTTTAATACATTATAATTGGAAAGACTTACTTTATAAGTAGTAAAGAAAGTCGTCCACCGCGTTTGTCTGTCTATTTACCTGCTAACTCCTTCTAAACCATGCACCGGAGACTTCTACTTCAGAACAGTCAAAATGCACGCTGCATGGCAATAAGAATATAACTAATAAGTTTCTGGACATGTGCAAAAAATTTCACTTCTACAATCTGTTTAAAAAAGTTATTATCTCCTATTGAATATTTGTTATTATTCTGTAAATGATCACCTTGCTGAAACTTAGTTTCAATATTTCATTATAACATTATATATTACTAATTTATATAAACGTACTCTATGTACCCTCGACATAAAAGTATTAGTTTTTACATTTCAGTTGGTACGATAGTTCGTTTTATATTATATCTAGAATACCTCATTTCTGGTCATGAAAAAATAATGTAATTATAATAATAAAGAATACGGTATACGGCTCTGATGGCAGAATATTGATTAACTTTTGAAATAAATTATAATAAATAACCATTATATTTTTTGTCCGAAAGGTTTAGTATTATCCTTCAGTTTTCTTATGAATTGCACTCGTGCAAAGTCAAACCAAGTCGCTAGTTTCACAATAACCATGGTATATCAAAAATAGTTACGGCTATAATAAATTCGTCTAATGGATCCAGTGAAAGGAAAGATTAAACATTTTATATAATTAATGTGTTCAATAAAACATAATAAAAATAATAACATATTATATCCAAAAATATATTATACTAGCTGCGTCCCACGGTTTCAGCCGCGTGGTGATTGATGATGATGAAAATAATTATATGTGTTAATCCGGGGAATAAGCTATCTCCATACCAAACTACATCCAAATCCATCCAGCCGTTTAGGCGTGAAAGAATAACAAACGTACATCCATAAATTCATACTCACAAATTTTCGCATTTACAATATTAATAGGATTATTACACTGATATAATATGGTTTGAATAAATGTAACAGAATGACTCTAGACATCATTTAAATGTAACAGGAAAGCCTCGGCTATGCGGTGCAGCCGATGGGCGGGCGGTACGCAGCGGGCGCGCCATGGCTCTACTTGCTTGCGGACATGCCACGTGACTCTCAGGTACTTTTACTTACATTGTATTAACCTTTATGTCTATTGCAGGCAACCTAGAAAAGAAATGTTCTTCATTTTATTTACGGTCTTTCGCATTTACCGTAAATTTAACTTGTATACATTTGAGAGCGACACTAAAGTTACAGTGTCGCTCTCAAATACTACGCAAAGCACCATAAATAATATTTTTAAGTTGCCTGTAATAGCGTAGTTCTTTTACTAATTGACTATACGGAACGAATAGCACGTGGTATATATAGCTGTATTATTAGGAACTAAACAACTAGTGGCTTATTATCCTTGAACCTGAATCATTCTGGGATTGGTCCATCGATTTATGTTTATCTCGATAACGGTTATATAAAATTAATCTTCGTTTATACTAATTTAGAGTGCTATTTACAGAAAACATTATTAACCTTATTTGCGAATACTTAATACTTTATATTGATTGAGCTTCAGGAACAAATGATAAGTGGTTCGGAACCATAATTCAAATAAATCTTAAATTTTAATAGAATATAATCTTTTGCATCAATTCTACTCTAGTAAATATGGTAATAATAATGTAGTTTAGAATTCAGAATTATGGTCCTTTGAAAATAATATTCATATACTTAACTATAAAGAATCCTAGTAAACGGGCATTTTTTTATAGTTTTCATGTTGGTACTCTTAAGCTAGATTCGATTTTTTTATCGACTTGTGTCCCTGTGACCTGTGTACCACATTGTTTTTAAGTATTATAACTTTGCATTTGAGCACTGACTCAAATGAATATACGTAAGCAACGACAAGGCAGAAGATGAATTCCACTGGAAGCGGTATGTTGAATTGCGATAATCTGCCTAAACAGTGTGCTGTGCTGTGTGCTGTGGGTTAATATTTTCATACTGATTAGTGCACATACAGTTGCTCCAATTCTAATTGAGCCACCATCCATCTGGTGACAGCCTAAGCTTAAGTATTCCAAGCCGTTATTGTTGAAATATTGTGGTACTAATTGATTTAATTACATAAAAATTTGATTACAGTACCGTGGACATAATTCCATGGAGCAGTTTGTTGACTCGTCCATTATTTGCGATTTTCGAGTTCTTTTTGTTACGGTACGCTAAAAGGTGCCTTGTAATTAGTTAAACAAATTACAATGTCAATTGGAGACGGTGAGTCGAGAGCACTCAAGCCCGGTTGTTAAGGTGTGAAAGTAGTGTTTAAATGCTGGAAACAATGTTTTATAAACGTTGACATATTTTTATGATGAAAAAAAGTAATACAAATTTTTACAGAATATTTTTTATATGCGTATAATGAAACGAAAAATGAAAATAAAGAGATGAAAACCATATCACTAAAAGAGTGTTTAGTATAAAATTTCATAGAGACAGGGCAGATAAATATTATAGAAAGTGTGGATGGATTGTGTGAATGATATTATGTATTTTGAAAATTCGAGCGCCGACATGTCAGGTGATAGAAGCTCATTCCACGAGAGTGAGAAAATGAACGAAAGGATATTGACTGAGCAGGTATACATGGGTGAAGTGAATGGTAGTGTTGGGGAGGAAGACCTAGGCGGACGTTCCATGATAGATCCCGGAGCCCTCAGAAATAGCACTGAGGCAGGCCACCGAGGGGTTTTTAGTGAGTGGAAATCATTACATAACCCGGCTACACCCCCATTGTAGTCGGGTATCTTTTGAAGATTTTCCCCTCGAAAAAAAAAAAGAAAGCGGACGTTCCGAAATCAGATTGAAGAAGTTCTAAAGGCCACGTCAAGAGTACTCTAAACTGACGTTCTTGAATGAATGATCTTGAGCGAAGGCTGTGGTCTCTGCCTACTCCTACGGGAAGGAGACGTGAATAAATGTATGTATGTATCATCACTTTTTTCTTTCTGAAAAGGGAAGAATTCGATCGAAATGATAATGCCGTACAAGGAGCTTTTAAATCGAAATGTACCTGTTATTTTTCGCTTTCCTTTGAGGATTAAGAGTAAATCCAGATAATGGTACTTTGAAGTTGCTAGCTAGTAACCTAGCTGCTTAGTAACCCTCTAGATTGACAGCCAGTCGCTTAATATCATTATAACAATGGCCCTAGCAGGAATCACTATCGGAGCCGAATCGCAGCGTGACACAATTGAAATCAGCACTGTAATTCATCTAGCACAACTGTAACACAGAAAAAATATAGTTTCTACTGACGGTACGTGCGTTATTCAATTCTAACTATTGCAATATGTTGACTGTGACGCAAGTTATTCCTGCTTCGAGCACTATACATTCTAACGGCTATCTTTGAGAGACAGTCTTAACTCTATACAAGTGTGCCAACATGTCACGTGTCTTTAAAGGACATCGTACTTAGCCATCGAGTAACATAGAGGACAAATGCTTAATCGAAATGTTATACTTTTATTTAATCAAAAAGAATAAAGCTAAATAAAATAAATAAATAAGTATACAAGCCCCGCGGTTTCACCCTCGTGGACTACAGTTTTTCCGCTACCTCAATTGTTGCTCTCAAACCATACTTCGTGTATTTTTTCGCGTTATATCATACAGGTTGTTTATGTTGGATTGTATGGAATCAATTTATATTTACTACATATATTTTACCGTATACATTTCGTACCTGTTCATTCAGTAAAATTCAGTGAGATGAAATAAATCAATCGGGGCTTGATCGCGAGAAAAACATTTAGTAATTTATTTACCTCGACGTTTCGACCAAGTTGCATTGGTCGTGGTCACGACAAGACTGAAAGTTTTTCTCGCGATCAAGCCCCGTTTGATTTATCAACAATGTGTTCGAATCGCGAAAGTCTAAAAATTACGGATGAAATAAAATCATTTTATATAGATAATTTTATACTGAAAATGTTATCTCATAGTGTGTCATATGTCATATATTAATCCTAATAATCTTAACGGTCACACTGCGATCAATATCATGTCGTCTGTCCACTTTGTCGGGTCCTAGTCTGCTTTTTGTACTCCGCGGTCTCCACTCTAAAACATATTTTAATATAAATTAATAAGATTAACTAGGTCTTTTAATATATGTTAAATAATAAAATATATTTTTTATCGGCGATAGGACATGAATATATCTAGGTACCTTAAGCTTTTCGATTATCGTAATATTATGTGCTGTACACAATGCAAATTCACTGAGAAAATAATACTATATGGACTAACGTGTTTTAGACTCCACATGCGTGCTTATTTAATATTTACAACGTACATAACGTACTTACATAAAGATATCACAGCATTACGCGCAAATGCGTTGCTTGCATTGTGCAATGTACAAAAAATTAGAAAATGTTGTAGCATCCGTACGTTTAGATACAGTATTACATTATATTTTGGATAACCCAACATTGTAACGGTAGCAGCATACGTATTAGAGATAAAACTGCACATGCATTACGTACCGCATTACGACCTTGATCCAAGTCATTATTTTCTCAGTGTTTTTCAACTGGCTAATCCGATGGGCTAAGTCGGTAACTTTCATTCTTTTACGGATCTCCTCACTTTTGGCTTGATCCCTTCGATAATCGTATGATGCTACTTAAAATCGCATTACCTGCTGTGTTTATTCCGTATTGGATAAATCCGAGTGTGTATACAAAAGGTGGCAAGTAAGGGGCTGACGAAGCGCTCGCGCCGCTCTTTCTCCGTGAATCCCGCCGTTGAGCTGCTACAGCGGAATGCTTTACTCAACTATATCGGCAGGGTGGCCCAGGATAACCGGAGCTTCCTCGATCGGGTTGGAAAACGAGGTCAGAGAAAGTATTGTACCTAGTAGAAATTTTGAGCTATTTTAAATTATTTATGGGAGTATAAATAGAATCCTAGAAAATATAATCCGATTTCTAGAAACACTTCGAAGTCTATCGATATGTATAAATCTCCAAAACCATATTTTTCGATGTGTTTTGTATTTTTTTTAATAGCTATATTATTCGTTCGTCTTACCCGTTTATTGAATGTTTCTAATAGTATATACATGTAATGCATTAAGAACAATTTTGTTAAATGTAGTAAAAATGTGGTTGTGCCTTGTTAAATCCATATCAGTACAATTTTGTACGTGCTACTTTTTTTTATAAAAAGCCCTATATTTGTGATCAATGTACGAAATCTAAATTGGATATTCTGGCAACAAAAAGTATAACCAAAACCTTTTTCTTTCTAGAGCATTGGACCAGCGCTAACGCCAACTGAAGATCAAAAATACGCCTTCTACATTGACTGCCGTCCTGATATCTACGCACTTTGGTGACATATATTCATGTAGTTTAAATATTATATATTTATATAAAATAACTTGTATAAAGCCATATATTTAATTATTTAAAGTGTTGTGTACTATATCTACATATGTATATTGTTTGCCTCTGTTGAATGTTGCGGTAACAGTTGTTATATTAAAAATGTTAATAAAATAAAATTAATATTATCTTTGCGTTTCTTTCAACCTAAAACTAGGAACTTCAGCTAGCAGTAGAACTTTTGGTAAATTTATAACAATTTAGAAATATATATACCTTACATAGTTACATTTATTAGACTCAAATACAAATAACAAAATGCATAAGTAAATAAATATAAGTAAAATATACAATCACTGGAAAAGGCAATATGTAATAGCACTAAGCGAACTTTTGTTTAGAAATATATATACATTAAATTTACCTATCAAAAAGATAGTAAATCTCACTCACAGTGTAGGTACAAGGTTAACAGACTAATTCTAGTAGAAAAAAATATTTTAAATACAATGGTATTATAATTGTCATAAATGTGTGGACATGGCGTGAAGATGAACGGGCGCGTGAAGCGGCGAATGCCTTCGCTGTCCATCGACCTGCCGATGTCGGTGCTGCGTCAGAAGCTCAGCCTGGCCAAGGAACGCAAGGAGCATGCAATTCGAGCGGCTGCCAACAGGAACTTCTTGGACAACATCGGAAAACGAGGTCCGTACATTTGTTTTCTCATTTTGTATACCTACATGCTTTTTCAATAATAAGAATTCAAATACTTGCAGGCTTAGACTTGATTAACTTGTTAGCTAAATTATTTAAATATTAGCCCTTATCAAAAATATCATAAAACTAGCCAGAAAAATGTTATTGTATTTCGCTATACCTAACTAGAAATATGACATAATACCAACATTTTAACAGCATTGTGTAAACTAGTGGAAATGCCCAGACCAATGTCACTCGGGGTCTTCGACGGCTCTGATTTTAAATATTTTTTAATATATTAATATTAAACTAAAATTAATTTATAAATTAACGATACATATTATGATATAGCTGTATATATAAGAGCCCTATTTTACATTTCTCAACCCGTTTCCATATTCCAAGATAAACCATACTTTATATGGAGTTTTTTAAACTTAACCCCCAAATAAAACGTCAATGCTCTAAGAAGAGAGGTTTCAACTAATAATTATAATAATGAATGACCCTATTAAATATATAAACTTGAGTTCAAGATTAAAATTTGCATTTGATGCTAGTTGGAAATATCTACTGTTATTATATGAAAAACCATTATTATTCACTTATCTTTCTCTTGTCTGAATAATTTCAGCGTTGTTGTGAACGTTCTCTAATATTTTACTTTTTATTTACAGGTATGCAGCAGTGGTCAATGACCGCCAGAGACTACTAAACCAACAACGTTTTGATTATTTCGTGAAAACTTGACTATTAGGAACCTTTCGAATACCCCCTTCATCAACAAAAAAAAACAAAAGAATATTCTCATCGGAGTTGTTATTAAAGTATGTAGTTGGTATTAAGAAATGTATATGTATCTGTCCTTGATCTCAATGATAATTAATAATCAAATTAAATTAACTAGATTTTTGTGAAGAATAGAACTTCGTCTAGTGTTAAATGAAAAGATTGTAAATTATTGTAATTGTAATAGTGTTCAATTGATATGTTTTTCCTGATGTTGAGTATTTTTAATTACCATAAGTAATTCTATTGTTGCTAATTTAAATATCCTTGCATTTTAATAAACTATAGGTGAATTTGGAACCGCACATTAGTAGTTTTATTTTCCTCCATAACTGGTTACTTTGTTACATCATAATAACCATGAAGCTTAATGAAAACTAGGAAAATAGCTTTTCATGAAATGATATATAAATAAATCACATATGACAAATAGTATTGTTGTAAAATCATTGCATTATTATATAATAGCTATAAATTAAGAAAACTAATAATACTAACACAGGTGCAAAATCATTATACTTAGCATGAATTGTATCAAAACAATAATTTAGGTACTAGTGATGAAAAGTTAAAAACGACTGAAGAAATTACATGTTCTAAATTTTGACCTTGAAATTGCTTAAGAAAAGCAGTTTGAAGATCATCTATCCAAACAAACAAACAACAAGGTTAAAGAACCGCATCTACAAGCTGAGATTTGCAAATAAAATTTATTTATAAAACTTTCTGCGATTAGTACTTACCGAAGAACTTCGACCAAATATACCCTTTGATCGGAGCCAAAGAGAGTTAGGTCAGTGACACATTATTGGAAATATCGTATGAATATTATGTCGTATACAATATAGGAACATTTGAGTTCTAGTGTACTAAACACTAGAACTCGTATGTACCTATATTGTAATAAAAAATACACTAGAAACAAAACCTGTAACTAGATAGGCACATCTCGGCTCTCAGGTTTTGTTTGCTATCTATACCGAGGATTCTTCATGGAGTCAGCAATCCATTGGACCTGTACTACCCTTATGAACTTTAATGGGGGTATGGATCGCGCTCGTTTCTATCACTCCCTGAAGAGAGCAGAGTAATTCAATAAGTATAATAGCGCCTGCTCCAGTTCATACTGCCCGATTGGAGCTGAGTCATCTTTTATTTTTGGTTTTTCAACGCCATATAACTTCACTAGTACGGTTTTAGTTTTAGGACATATATCGTTGCCTTTTGAGTACAAACAAAATGTAGGTCATGGATTTTGAATGTAATAACGTTAAGCGACATCTAACGGGCAGTTATGGTTGTTAGATATGTACTTACGTTCTACATATTACTGCATACGTACTACACATATTTTATATGCACTTAGCCATGTTCCAGTAACATATTTATCAAGTTTTGTTGCAATAAGTAAATAGGCCGAAATAGAGAAGCAAGGATTTGTAATTTTGGCCTTTTTGTTCCACTTTCCTTCACTAGTACAGTTTCGCGAAGGCTGAACGTTAAATAATGCGGGATGCGATCCGAAACACATTGTCACCCGGACAAACACTCTTTTTGGTATTTTACAATTAATCAAAATTTTGCGTGACAACCTTGCGAACTTACTCCGCACTTTTTAAATAATTAGCCGTATTGTTTACAGTTGACTTGCATTCTGTAATACATACATATACATACACACACACACACATATATATATATATATATATATATATATATATATATATATATATAGATCGTTTATGAGGCGGGTATATGCGTATCAGAGTAGCTGTTTTTACTTACAGTTTTTGAATTCCATGAATATTTACTGCCATTCGACCGGGCGATTAATATTTCCTTTTTTATACTATCGATAACGTAACCTCCTCCCCTCCTCCCCTCCTCCCCCTTGTAAAAGTTATATATGCGTACCTGTAATTAAACTATATGGATTTCTTAGGTCTGATTACATGAGGTTCAAATCTACAACTTTTCCACGCAATGGTTGCCCTTTTCACGACTCTGCTAACTCTCTTTTTAATTAATCCCTTATGTAGCTACTCGGAAACACCGAGGGAGGAAGCTCGTTCCACGTTTTGCAGTTGTGTGACAGAAACGATCTATGGAATCGCACAGTATCTGACTTCCACGACTCAATTATATGTGGATGAGCTTTCAAACGGTGCCGGCTAGTGCGGTGGTACAACTGTGCTGCCGGAATGAGGTTGAAGAGCTCTTCAGAACACTCCCCGTTGTATATCGATACCAATCGACTGGCCGGTTGGCGCAGTTGGTAGCACTCTGCCTTCTGAGCCGCTGGTCCCGGGTTCGATTCCCGGACAGGTCAAACATTTGTGTGTATGAACATGTCTGTTTGACCTGTGTCTGGGTGTGTATAAGTAAATAAGTATATATATCAGCCATCAGGTTACCATAGTACAGGCTCTGCCTAGTTTGGCACTTGAAGACCTTGTGTGAATGTTGTCCCATATTATTATTGTCCCATATTATATATACTCGTACGATAGAAAACACACAGATACCCAATATCTCTACGCACACTGAGGGGCTCTAAGTCTTCGGTGAGTTTGGGGTCGTTGACAATTCTGATAGCTCTACGCTGCAATGCATTGAGAGGTTCAAGCTGATACTTGGGTGCACCGTTCCAAAGGTGAGAGCAGTATTCCATGTGAAGCCAGACTTGCGCTTCGTAAAGAAAAAATAAAGACATTAAAAGGCACCCATTGTACACAAAATAAAACTTGAAAGGTGTCAAGGGACACCCGGATGGAACGAAGTTTCTTTCGATTAATTAGTGAAGGAATTGTAATAAAATTTTATACACTGTCAGGATTCATTATTATTATTATTTACAATAAACCTGTATACACTCAACAAAAACAATCGTCGCGACACCACACTGTTCAATGCGAAACAGAAATGAAAATATCTGGCTTGCTTTCTATAAGAGAGAGAGAGAGAGAGAGACAGACAGACAGAGAAACACGAGCACGCCGCACAGCTTACAATAGCTTATTATAGCAAAAAGTGTCGTGACAACTTTTCGTAAGAATTTTTTCCGTCTAGCCCCCTTTCACAACGCGCGATAAGGAACTTCGTTCCAAAAACTTAAAATATAAAAGTGACAAAATATAAAAAAATTACAGTCATTTGCGGTTCGCACTCTGGTGCACATTGTACCACGCTTTAAAGATCGGGCTATTACATAGTAGTCGTTATTGCATTGTAAAATGCCATTCCGCGAAACTATCAACCCATCCTAGAAAGATGCTACTCTAGACCTTATGACGCCGAAGAAGTCTGGAACCCTTGCGTCAGCGAATATGCTCGACGCGCTGCAGAAACGTGACTTTCTCATAAGGATGCGGTATGCGTCATTATACTGCACCCATATGGTATGGTGTGTTCTACTTTTGAAGTACGTCCAGAGCTGCGAAGTGTAGAAACAGAGGCAGAAGGCCTTAAACAATGTTATTTTTACTTCTTTACTGCAGTTAACTTACTGCGGCAAAAGCCTTTGCGTTGAGGTGAAGTACCGCTTGACTTTGTTTTTTGGATGCGAGCTTGGCCTTGCATGCTATGTGCTCATGGAACTCCACGTTTTCACGTTGCAAGCGTCAATAACCAGAATACTTATGCTCTCACAGATCTTGAGAGGAGTGTTCTGGAAACGAAGAGCTGCATCAAATGGGGGACTGGATGTTTTTGGTTCTGGTAGTTCTCGAATGGAGACTATGGACTGGCAAGCGCTGCATAGGACAGCCACCGACAAGGTGGACAGACGACCTGACTGAGATCGGCTGGAAGCGGGTCGCTTTTAACCGGTCCTTGTGGAAATGAATGGGGGAGGCATATTTCCAGCAGGGGACGTCTAATGGCTGAGATGAAATCTTTCTAATATTATATATGTGAAAGTTTGTGACTATGGATGTGTCGAATTGGATCACTTTTAAACGCATTTGGATGAAATTTGGTATGGAGATAACTTATATGATGATGAAAAGTAGCCTATGTGTTAATCCAGATTACAACATAGGCTACTTTTCATAATCCTCATCATCAATAGCACCACGCGGGTATAACCGCGAAGCGCAGTTAGTACTTGTCAATAATAAGAGATCGCATTGTTTGTGTCCCGGTACTCGTCATAGATATAAACATATTATATACTCACTATCGGGTATCGTTACTCATAAGCACGTAACCTACATAATGCGTTTTGAAATTAGCAGAGACTGGCAGAGCAGCGCGAAGGACGCGCCCGAGCCAAACGCAAAATGCCATCTCTATCCATCAACAACCCTATGGAGGTGCTTCGACAACGGCTCTTGCTGGAGGTGGCGCGCAAGCAGATGCGTGAGGCGAACCAACGGCAGGCAATGGCCAACCGACTCTTCCTGCAAAACGTTGGCAAACGAGGTTTGTAATACTAAGTCCCAATTTCACTTTGTCTGAGTCTGAAAACTATCGCGAGTTTCTTCCATAATTGTAATGTAACAAACCGACTAGGACTCACGTGGTAAACACTGGAAAATTACTCTCCGACCAGTTTCGAACTTATTTGCAGTTCTTCATCTGGGAGTTATGATCGTGCCAGGCGGCGAGCGCGAGCCTCAGCACGTAACTGACGTAATCATAACTCCCAGATGAAGAACTGCAAATAAGTTCGAAACTGGTCGGAGAGTAATTTTCCAGTGTTTACCACGTGAGTCCTAGTCGGTTTGTTACATTACATTCACTTTGTCTGTTTACTCTTAACTTGGAATTAGCTAATGACTCATTAAAATTACCGAAGCCCTCATTAATTCACCTTACGTTCCACAGTGAAAAATTAACAAAGCAATAATAAATCTAGCATTAAGTGAACGACTTGCATATCATTCACTCTCATTAAAAGTCGACCAAATCAAAATGTCAACGTTTGACGTGTAAAATGAAGCTTTTATTAAATCATTGTATTTTGTTCTTCTTCTGATTTTTATTGTAGTGAAATCTTTATAAAATAAAATTATAAATTTAAGTATTCCTCGACGCATACGTCATATTATGCTTAAAAGTAAAGTCAATACAATTTTGCGTTAGGACGCATAGATCCCTATCGCAGCTAACAAAATGAACGAATGACATTGCAACGTCTGAACAGATCCTCATAAATTGTGGACCAATCGAAAGAACCATCTATAGATCTTTGTTTTTTTTAGGCTTTGTAATTTGGTTGTACGTAGTACATATTACTTCTATGGTAATTTGCACATATTTTGTTTGCAATGAAATATCTATCTATAAAGCTATCATTAAGAAAATTATCTAACAAATATTTGAAATAGTCCTTTAGAATTATTTCCAAAATATTTTTTTTAAGATTACGTTTACGGCCTACGTTTGACCACTGTCTCACCTGATGTTGTCTATACACATTTATCGAGCTATTTCAAGGGTCTGTAATACAGAATTTATTCATTATCAAATCGATTCAGTTAGCTACCGAAGAGTTTTGAACCGAGTGGCTGCTCGACAACGGTTTGAAAATACTATAAAACCTTTTGTATAACATTATTCTTTTCCGTAGGTTTCTGGGCCAACTCTGCTCCTGCTCGCTACGACAACTAAGTTTCCTAAGACCCTGAACAGTTTTCTTTTCTATGACTGCCGTCATCACTACCTGGCTGGAAGCAAGGAGTTACGTCAACGCAAAAAACTACTTCATTAATAATGAATCATTACTTATATTTTTGCGAACTAAGCGTAACGTTATTTGACATAGCTTTCAACATCATTAGTATAAAGGTTAGGTAATGTTTTACTCCATGATATCTGAGAATATGAGTTTTTATTGTGTATCGCATTAACCATATGCTAGGAAGATCTTATGTTCAAATATTTGAAGGATAAGAAGGTATTCTGTAGTCGTAGGTTCAAGTCCCACTAGCAGCCGAATTTTTTCCTTCAAATATTTGAATCTGAGAATATATAATTTAATTCCGTTTGATTTGCCGTCCAGCGTTATATAACCAAGTTCTATGTAGCTTATAAGTAAAACACATAGTTATTTATTAGTAGCGACTAATTCTATAATAAAATGATAGCTAAAAATATGTGAATATTCCTGATTATTCGAATATGTAATAATAAAATATGGAAGCGTATATGTTAGCCAGCTCAACATACGCGATTCCATAAGTTGATGGAATTCCTTGTTTATGGTGGACAATACCTACTATCACATATTTTCAAATTCATATTTTTCTACGCTTAATAATGAAGTGCGTACATTGCTGTTTCTTATATATAAGTAAATACTAGACAACTTAGTTTGTCTACGGTATATTATAACAGACTAAAATAATGTCATATACCTATGTCGGTGCCAAATAGATACGCCTTAAGTGTGTTATCAGTCACTTCAGTCAGACCCTATAAGATAAATTATAATTATGTTCCCTTCGTATTATATAAAATTACAAGCATATTAGTCATATATATTAGTTTCTACATTTCAATGTACAGTTTAGATTTATTCGTAAGTATATAACTGTGTTGTTTATGTTTTAATCTAATTGATCTCTAGCGTCTAGTGAGTAAACTTAGAACAGATGTAATAGTTCATATAATTACGTTCAATAAAAACGTTAATGTTCATTTTTGTATAATTTGTTTCCATATGATTAATATAGTTATTATAATAATATTATGCAAGCAAAAGCTTGTGTGTAAGTTGGTCACTCTTCTTTCTTTAAAAGTCCGTCATTGTAGTTAGGCACTAGAGTTAGGCTTAGAAATAGCACGTTTATACATAGGAGTTATGTTCACTCTTCTTTCTTTAAAAGTCCGTCATTGTAGTTAGGCACTAGAGTTAGGCTTAGAAATAGCACGTTTATACCTAGGAGTTATGTTCACTCTTCTTTCTTTAAAAGTCCGTCATTGTAGTTAGTCACTAGAGTTAGGCTTAGAAATAGCACGTTTATACCTAGGAGTCATGGTCACTCTTCTTTCTTTAAAAGTCCGTTATTGTAGTTAGGCTGTAATAGCACGTTTATACCTAGAAGTTGTAGTATCTCTATTTGGTTTCCCTATATTCAAGGCATGATGGCGTCCCGCTTCTTGTGCATCTGCCAGTATCCATTTTTTTTCTTTGTTCTGTGGCTTCTCGTTCCATTCTTCCTCCGTCATTCCGTTTGCATTTGAGATGATTTTAGGGTCTAAGCTTGCTTTTTAAATTAAAGTTAGGTAAACGTTTATCGCGATAAAGTTAACTATTAGAAGCCAAAAAGAAATTTAAAGAAGTTTAGATCTCAGAGTAATACAATAATATTATAGCTATAAAGCTAAATCTTCAAATGGAGGCCATGTCCAGCAGTGGACGTTTTATGGCTGTCATGATGATGAAGTTGATAAGGCTAAAATATTCTTTTTACTTTTTGTGTGTTACCAGCGACCCTAAAAAATCCAAAAAGTGTTTATTAGGTTTGAAACTGTAACACCTTGCATTACCATAGCAAACCTGTTATTTCCGAGCATGCATTTTTGAAACAAAACCGGCGTTCTCTTGGTAGAATGCGCGTGACTACAGAAAACGAGTCATAGTATTTCGTTGGATTATTTAATTTTCTCGCAATTGTAATGAAAATTTGAGTGTAACACACGCCATTAAAACCCATTATAACTCGGTTTCTATTTACTCCCTCGCGACGACTCGAGAGTAACACTACCTCGTATATAATGGGACATTTTAGCCGCTTGTTTAACAATCTACTATTGTTTGCACTCAGCGCTAAAATGGCTGAAGCAATTTGCATGAAATTTGGTACCCACGTTTTCGGTTACGATTGGTGCCTACGATTCCTTAGACCCTGGAATAATTCATTGGATTACCATTTTACCCCAAAAACCTTAACTGTTCCTTTGGGATAACTAGTTTTTCCCGAAAGGTAAAGGAAATACTCGTAGCTGTACGTAAGCAGCACCTACCTAAGCCTGTCAGGCGCACAATATTTTGATAATAGTTACTTTTTGAACTATTATGATACTGAACTTCGACAAGTTATTTCACACTTTTAAGTGTTGAAGTCAGTTACACTTTTGGTAAAATTTTCTTTTCTTAGCATCCCGTAACGTACCCCAACTGGACGTACCCACTAAATGAAAATAAATGTGAAAGTATGGATGGATGTTTCTTACTCTTTCACGCAAATACTGCAGTACAGATTTCGGCGAAATTAGCTATAGAGATAGGTTACACCCTGGAATAACACATAGGCTACTTATCGTCCCGAAAATAGTTGCTGTTCCCGTGGGAAAGCTAATAATCCAAAAACCTCTGTTACTCCTTCACACTCAAACAGTCGCACCGATTTTGATTAAATTTTATATGGAGATAGGTTAGTCCCTACAATAACACATAGGCTACTTTTATCTTGGAAAAATTATAGAGTTCCTGTGGGATACTTGAGGCAGCGGGAAAACCGTAATCCAAAATAAATCCTCTAAAACTAACTATATAATGTTGCTTCCGTTTAAATTCACTTCACAAATGCCATTGTTTATGATTTAGGAAACTATGTACATTGATGAAGTATGCCTTTGACGCTTTTGCTCTACTAAAGGACTCCGTAAATTAAATCAGGCACACAAGCAGCTGCTACGCAAAAGATATTCTAAAGGTATGAACGCAACTGTTTGTGAGGACGGGTGTTTTTATACGTATTCACGCCACTAAGTGCTGCGATGATGACGATGACACTCACGCCACTGGACCTTGTACATATTATTTCAAACCACGGGGATTCCTTGTGGTGCGGGAAACATGGGTATACACACAATGACATCCCAAAAATTATTCAAGACCCAGGACAAGCATCCATGCTAATCACATAAATGTTTTCCCTTCCAGGATTCGAACCCAGGGCCTCGGGGACCAGCAGTCATGTCACTGACCGCTAAGCCAATTCAACCGTCCTTTGGATTTTTGTTAGTCATTCAGGCGAGAACGTCAAAAGAGATCTGAATAAAATTTATCACAGAGATAAAAAACATAGAGTAGAAGTCCGAAATCGCGTATAGGTTGAGTCTTATAGCAAAAATATACAGTAACCGTGGAATACCTGAGGTAACGAGAAAATCGTAGTCCATGAGGGCGATGTTGCGGAGCGCAACTAGTAATAATATCAAGGCGAAAGTTTGTGTGTGCCTCTCAACACTCAGTGCTTAAATTGCTCAAAGGAGTAGCATGACATTTGGTACAAGGATTTCTCAGATATCCCATCAGAATAAACACTTTACAATCCAAAAGAGTCCACAATTTCTGTTGAATAAATATCTAGATTAGATGTTACGGGAAATTCGTATTCCATACATGTAAAACTGTGGTATGAGCAATTATTATTTTCAAAAACCTACATCATATATTACCAAAAAGATTGCTAAGATCAAAATCGGTCAAGTGATTTTTGAGTTGCACTCCAATAACTGAAAAGTTCTACGCATATGAGGATGACATTATAGTTGCGGGTGGAGAAATCGGTGAACAAACATATATTTATGTGAGTCATTATCATTATCTACTCACGGCATCAATTGTCATTGTGTATGTTCATCGATTCCGGTCACTGTAAAGGGTGAAAAAATTGTTTACCTTAAAATGGGACTGACTTCAACACCCAAAAGTGTGAAATAACTTGTCGAAGTCGGTATCATGTGCTCAATATTGTGATAGTTACTTTTGTGAACTATCATGGTTATTTCACACTTTTGAGTGTTGAAGTCCGTTCCATTTTATGGTATTTATTTTTGTAATGGTTTCTCAGCTTTTGCTCGCTCCACCGATCGTTATGTCGACTGCGCGTAAGTGCCATGATTTACAAGCATAGCTTAAAGGCGTATTAATATTATATGGCATGAATTTCATATAGAACTTTGTCACTATAGACTAGGTATGTTAAAAGTATTTTTCTTGAACGTAGATGAGGTATATATTAAAAAAAAATTACTATAGATTTATATTTCGAAACCTCGGCCGTTTCCGAACCGAATAAATCATCAAGATTATGTGATCATGACAAAAATATTTAAATAACTGTTGATTCGAAATAAATTCTACCCTACCCCAGTGACCAGAGGTATGACGGATCAATTATACCGGGGCTCTGTTTTCGAGGTTCTCTCGAGATGCGAAAGTGCCTCAAATAAAGAGGCCCAATCAACTTTCACAACGGCTGCCCTCCCAACCCTTTGACTGGCATTAATTAGTTTTTATTTTACCACAGAAATTAGGAAAACACTTATAACTGTCACTTTTGTGAAGTAATCATGATGACTTCAAAATAAAGTTTATACTCATATTCTTTAGATGACAATACCTAAAGCATTATTTTTAAAAAAACAATCATTTACGTTTAATGTGCCTGTCTTTTTTATTGTTTTGTTATTATTCATAGGTTTGACATTTGCATTTGACCATTACATATTTTGACAGGGTAAAAATTATGTTCAATACTACTTGTATACAATGGACCACATAGTCTGAATTCAGAGGACTAAATTAAATACAATTCTAGAATAATTTTAATTTAAATGTTTAATTTTTAGTGAAAAAGAAAAATAAGAAGTTGTTAATAACCTACATTCCATCACACTAATCACACTAACATTATACAGGCGAAAAATTGTCGTTTGTATGTCTGTTCCTCCTTCAACGAATTTGCAGGAAATTTGGAATTAAGATAGCTTATATCTTGTAATATAATACACAAGGTTATTTTCACACAACACTCTGTTCAATTAGGTTAAAATGAATAGCGCTAAATGGGACAATTTTACTTTCAGATGCAAAGAAAATGAATTCATACGCTATAGTATAGGTACGCGAGATCCGTACGTAATTGTAGGTAGGTCCTGTGGCCGCGGCGTCTCGCTTGAGGGACTTTCACGTCTACAGGCGATAATTACGGTGATTCAATTTAATGCGACGACGACGAGCCACGTGATTCCATTACTCTTCAACACATTTTCGGAAACGCCTGCTCCGTAGCTTTGAGTATGATATTCCGCCTGCCCCAAGAACAGTATTATTTTTGCCGCCGGCATATGACGTCACTAACGACGGCGATGCACTTATCAGAAGTTGGAACTATTTGTTTAAAGTTTATCGAATAACATACCTACCTCTCGATAAGCTGCTTAAAGCAGACCAACTTTATAATGCATGTGGGGTACAGTGAAATTTTATTGCTCGAATACTTACTCGATTCGGGTCGGTAATTCGAAAATCGGTAAGCACAACAGTTGGCACAAAATGTTTTTAACCGACTTCAAAAAAGGAAAGTTCTCAATTCGACCCGCATATTTTTGTTTTTTTTAATGTTTGTTACCGCATATCTTTCGACTGGGTGAACCGATTTTGATCGCTGTTTTTATTTGAAAGCTGGTGCTTCTTATGTAGTCCCATTTAAATTTCATTAAAATCGGTCAAGCGGTTTTTTTGTTACACTCCAATAACTGAAAAGTGGTACGCATACGTCGATGATATTATAGTTGTGGGTGGAGTAATGGTGAACATACACAATGAGAATTGATTCCGTGAGTAGCAAAGGTCACTGAAGAGTGAAAAAAAAATCACCAAAAAATGGAACCGACTTCAACACTCAAAAGTATGAAATAACTTGTCGAAGTCGGTACCATGCTCACAATGTTTTCAAAATACACTCAAAAGTATGAAATAACTTGTTGAAGTCGGTACCATGATAGTTCAACAGTAACTATTTTCAAAATATTGTCGGTTACATTTTTTTGGTATTTTTTTTTTCACTTCTAGTCTATTCTCTACACCTACGCTGTCCTTATTTATTACTACGTGTATAATTTGTGAATGATATTATATTGTTATGATAATGTATGAAGTGGCAATGAAGCGTCTTAAATTAGGTCTTAATTAGTAGTTACCACTTTACCCTACATTGCCATTCGCGGTAAGGGTAGAATTTCGTAGCGACGTGTTCTTCTTTTGTTTTATTAATTACACTAAACAAATTTAAATATTCGCACTAGATTGCGTTACTTGTGCGAATCACTATTATATATATTTTCTATGAAGTTGTCTTAGTATTTTCACAGCCGAGAAATCATTTTGCGTACAATCCATATCAAGTATTACAAAATATTCCTAAAATGTTTCTTCTTGCAACATAGATTAGATTAGATTAGAAAATACTTTATTGTTACACCTTAAATATAAAACAATATTTACAATAAACATAAATTTACATAGAGTGTGACAATGGGCGGCGTTATCACTAAAAGTGATCTCTACCAGGCAACCTTTGCATGGAGAGGATCGAAATAAATTTAAATAACGGGGGTGTTACAAAGCTTAAAAATAAATAAAATAAGTAAGTATATAAAAATAAGAAAAACAAAGAGAACATAAGTGTCATAAATCATGACACATGATATTCGTTATGATTGTAATATAATACTCAACGTGAGCTTTATTAATTTAAGTAGAACTTTATGAGTTCAGCTTTAAATACGTAAAGAGAGGGTGCACATCTTATTGAAACGGGGAGGGAGTTCCACGGGCGGGTGGCTTGTATACTGAATGATCCATCATAAAAAGAGCTAGTATGTGGAGCTATTGTGAGAGTATAATTTTCTGATGACCTTCATCTATTATGATTCATATTATGATTCATCTATTATGTTATGAGTAACAAGGTAGTTGATTGTCATAAGTCATAAGCTATACGCATTATATGACACTCACACATACACATAAATAATGTTACTGTATTTGTACTATTAGACAATCTCGAGTGATTCTAATAATGAATACGAATGGTCTAACGGTACTTGCACGGCGTGAATACAATTAAGGAGGATTAGGATTATGGTTCGAATATTTGTTTTATACTGTATAGATCTAGCGTTTGACCACTATCTCACTTGATGGTCAGTGACGATGTGGTCGAAGATGTTGTCAAGGACTGCCGCCTGAACACACTATGTATGTATTTGGTGACAGTTGTTCAAACTTGAGGGTGGTAGCTTGCCAGGCGAGTACTCGAAAGTACCATACCATCATGCTGGGAATTTGATAACAGTTACCCTCACCGGAAGCTCAAGCTGTTGTTGAGGACCGAACCAGTGTCCGTCAGGTTGACAGCCAACGCTCCCCCCGCTGAACTATCATCGCTTCAATCTATGTTTGTTTAAAGGTTTATTGTATGTCGAAGCACGAGGTAAGCCTAATTCAGCAACTGATACTCTAGTATAAATTATGTACATCTCCATATATATCTAGTCTAATGGAAGAAAACTCAACCACATGTTGTGATGAAAAAGAACTAACTGAATTATTTTTTTACCGAAGAATGCGTTCTTCGCAACCAATAGGTACAAAGAAAGCAGGTTAGCAGGTAGGTACTTTGTTATTTTGTAAAAGGTAAGTATGCCATAATTAAAATAAATTCAATGTTTTGTTAACACTCGTCGAACAATCATTTCTATCAGTCCCAAGATTTCCGCTTTGTAGATACTTACCAAAAACTTTCCTTGTTTACGGAAAATTATGACCTTTTCAAAAGTGTTACAAGAGGAAATGAATCTTGAAATTATACTTTGTTGTGGAAGGGACTTTCCCATAGACAATACTTTTTGATCAATTAATTGATTACAAATAGAAAATACTTCATAACGCTTGTGTCGTAATTATTTTACCTAATGTTATACATTTTTCCTTTATTATATTTTTACGGTAGCCAACCTTTAGACTGCCTCGATTATTAATCACTATTAGGTAAGTGTGAAGTCTGTAGTAATGATGGCTAAAAAGCTGTTAAAATAGTTAGTTAGTAATAATTTATAATATTTGTAGAAGCTGAAGCATAATGTTAATCTTCTTCTTCTTCCAGCCATGTACGTCCACTGGACATATGCCTCCCCCATATAGGGAGGATTTGCCATTACTCGCCATATTTGGCAGGCGGGTTGGCGAGCGCAGTATGATTTCCAATCCTCAGAAGGCGCTGATGCCCACCTTCTGGTACGTGGTCCCTTAGCCGACTCTCAGCACCCGCGGGAAGAGATGGGTGAGTACTATTCTAGGCCGGTACCACCACGGCCAGTTGTTAATCATATACCTATAAACTTCCACAGCGAACCAGACTTAGCTTGGAGATATACTTCCAAGTAAATAACAAAAATGATTGTTGAAAATTAAGCCGAAAATTCCCCCTATAAAAAGATAAAACGATCCGTTCCATTGTCTTCAGAAAGGGTCCGGATTATGGGTTTTGGCATTTGACTCAAAAATTGTGTACTTTTTGATACAGTGTGTATAACAGAGTTACAGAAGTATCTGTCTGTACATAATTATCAAAAACGTACTGTTTCTGATATATCGGCGCTAGAATATTAGAGTTATAAAAAATGAGTATTATCCGACCTTTATGGATTATATATACTTTTTAAAGAAAGAGAAAGAAAGAAATAGTTTATTTGTGACATACATACACAATTTTGTACAAATAATCATCACAACAATACGTGCAATTAATAACAATAAGTTATGAAGGGATTTAAAAAAGTACTACAAATGTCACAAATTGGCCCCAACTCAGCATAATGTTGGCTACTTATTGAGCAGGAGTCCACCATCAAGATATTTCCGAAGAAAACGGAACGTTCACATTGTATTTTTATTCTCTAGCTTGACTAGACAATGCTTAACAGTAGAAGATACATACATTGGTTAAAAATATTTTTTTCACAACATACAGTCTTATGCACTCTTTACATTAAATCATAATGGCATTACCCCACAGACACGAGTATAATAGACCATTTTTTCTTCAGTAATTTTAGTCCCACTCAATATTATAAATGCGAAAATTTGGATGGATGGATGTTTGTTCACGCCAGGACGGCTGAACAGATCTGGATACAATTTGGCACAAAGATAGATTATAATTTGGAATAGCACATAGACTACTTTTTATCACGGAATAATGTATGATTCCCGTGGAATTATTGATGTAGCGGGAAAACCGTAACCAACGCGGCTGAAACCGCGGGGCGCTACTAGTATTATAAATGTCAAAGTTTGGATAGATGGATGGATGTTTCTTACTCAATCACGTCAGAACGGCTGAACGGATCTGGATACAATTTGGCACAAAGATAGATTATAGTCTGGAATAGCACATAGGCTACATTTTATTCCGGTAAAATCTATGACTCCCGTGGAATAATTGATGTAACAGGAAAACCGTAATCCACGCGGGTGAAACCGCGGGGCGTTACTAGTGTAAGATATGCCTCTACAATGATAGATAAAGATATGCCCCGTTCCCCATTGATCTAGCACAACTACGATTACATCGTTGCTACTGGAAACGGCTACCATAGTTATCTGAAATGTTTTACCAGCGTATTCACTCGAATGTATTGTGATGGACATACATTTTATCTTGAAAGCAATCAGAAGCTTAGTTTTTGAGGCATGTGACCAAAAGTGTATAGACGTCATACTCTGATGAATTATGAGATAAAATTCATATTATATTAAAAAAATAATTAAAATTCATTGTGTGAAAATATTTACAATGGACCTATAATTTCTGTTGTCTGTCCTTTAGTTATGAAGTAACGAAATATATTTTTTTAATACAGAATTGGTTCCATAGACGAGTAGCCGGGTAATGCGTGTTACCGTACGAACAAAATGGACCCACCCCAGAAGTAAGTAAGGCTCTCAATATTTATATTATTTACACTACGTTTGAAAAATCTATTCGACTGACTGAAAATTTTCGATTTAGGACCAGCATTCTGAGGAGCCAAGTTCTTTTTTTAACTGCACATGACATCAGTGTTGTTAACCAACTTCACAAAAAGGAGGAGATTCTCAATTTTTCTGTTTTTTTATGTTTGTTACCTCAGAACTTTTATTTGAAACTTTGCCTTTCCCGTGTCCTCCCATTTAAATTTCATTAAAATCGCACAAGCGGTTTTTTAATTACACTCCAATAACTCAAATGTGTTACACTTCTATCTGGATGAGAATAAAATCGGTGAACATACACAATGACAAATGGATCCCGTGAATAGCAATATAATTGCTATTCACGGGAAAAGTTATTTATTTTATTCTTCAAAAGTTCACTGAAAACAGTGAAAAATTTTTTTTACTGAAAAATTGACCCGCTTTTAACACTTAAAAGTGTGAAATAACTTGTCGAAGTTGCTACCATGCCCACAATATTTTGATAAAAGTAGTGCGCTAAAATTCAAATTCATACAATTTCTTACAACGCTATCTCTAATATTAGCCGAGTTTCATTCAATTGATGACCGATTGCGCGTAGTTTACATGTCAGCCATAATACGTCTTCTGCTGAACATATGCCTCCCCATGGGGGGTTTTGCCAAAACTCGCCACGCTTGACAGGCGGGTTGGCGAGCGCAGTATATTTTGTGACCCTGAGAAGGCGCTGCTGCCCTTCCTTCTGGTACGTGATCCCTTAGCCGACTCTTACGGCACCCACGGGAAGAGATGGGGGGTACAATTCTAAGTCGGTACCAGCACGGCAAATATACGCGTAGTTTTAGTCGGTACCAAATACATACAATATCGCTTTGATATTTGCCTAACTATAGTTTCTAAATACTTACCCATTTCATTTGTAAATCAATTTCGCCGTTGAATAATAGTGGTTTGTCCTGACACCGACCTTAGAACTCATTAAATTAGCCCGGCTGTTTTAGAACGGGAGCTCACGAATTTAAATTTAATCTTTTGATTAAATTTAAATTCGTGAGGTCCCTTTCTGCAAGTTCCGTGCAAGTTGTTTACTATTGCTTTTAATTCAATCAAAAAATCCTGACTGGAACTGATAATTTCTGCAATCTTCAGCATTTTATAATTATAATTTCAAATGTGGCGATGATCAATAACTTTGATGGAATTTATAGACCCAACCAACTTTAAACGTATATATTATAGTATAGTATAGTATTTAAAATATTAGTGTATTTAGTTTATCTATACTAATATTATGAAGAGGAAAGATTTTATTGTTTGTTTCTTTGTTTGCATTGAATAGGCTCCGAACCTACTGGACCGATTTGAAAATTTCTGTGACTGTTGGGAAGCTACACTATCCCCGGGTAACATAGCTAATAATAAATCTTAAAAAAATTTGTTATTAATTTTATTATTATTATAATTAGTTATAATCCTTACAATTTTTAATTTTGTAATTTTTTAGACAATTATTTTTACAGACCGCAAGCGCATTATAATATGGCTTATATAATGTTTAGTTAATAATTATATTATGTGTGTATTAGTATATTTACTATTATACTACTTAACTATAAAAATTCATGTGTATATATACTATATCGCTGGTCTATGGTTACCTGGAAGAGATTGCTGTTTAGCGATGAGATCGCCAATTGTACAATTTTAGTGCACCTAGTGTTCTGTAATAAAAGTGTTATCTATCTATCTACATATATAAACAAAACCAACGGCACCGGAAAATATTAAATCAAATAGAACACATAAAGCGAATAGTGATCTGGGACAATATGTATTAAAATATGCTCTCTATATCTATAGGTTGTACCGAAAGTTGTTACGCACAGTATAAATAAACCTCTTTATTCCTGAAACTACAATTCAAATCACAGTCAATACAAATCTCCTTGGTAGAAATCATTGTTCATTAATTGTGGGTAATTCTTCTTTTTTCGAATATAATTAAACATTATCGGTCATTTTTCTTTTATTTTTAACAATGTAAGTACGTCTCGTGGAAAGCGCACCCGCTCACACAGCTGCTAGAACCATGGACTCTTTTGTCCTATGATAACTTCGGGGTTACAAACCTTATCCCATCCTCCGTACAGCCCAGATTTAGCTCCATTGCGTGCTCCATGCGATTTTTTATGGATTTCCCACGATAAACAAAATTCTTCGTGGGCGAAAACTCAACACTGCAGACGAGGCTGTCGAAGAATTTCGGCAGCTGCTTTTCAAACTCCTGCAAGATACGGTTTTCAAATGTTATACAACCTGGTTCACCGGAATGCTGACACATTTTGAAAAGCTGTAAATAAATATTTTTTTAAATTAAAACTATTTTACAAATCACTATATTTTTGTAACAGCCCATGTATATGTAGGTTACCTATCAGTGTCCGCCTGGCTAGCTACCACCTACGAATTTCAAATACTGTCAACAAACACATCTTCAAGCAGATGACCCTAAGGGCTAGCCAATATTTTTGGTCTAACATGATTCCATCTTCGACAACATTGTGACTGATCATCAATTGAGATAATGGTCAAACGCGAGATCTACAAAATATAAAAAATGTCCATTGTATAAAAAACTTAATGTAAGACACAAAATAAACTCCAGTCGCACCCTCTCTATTTCTTGTCTGCCTTTTGTTACCGATTGACACCCTATAGAGTTGGTCCGGATATTGCGTTTTACCTCTGCATTAAAACTACTCCGTACAGTATAAGATATCAATATTAATTTAACTGGGAAATCAACTTTCTTTTCATCTTTTGAGTTTCATTTGATAATCAACACCGATGCTCATACCCAGGAATCCTTTGGGATCTTAGATTAGGTACCATAAACGGTCTGTTTTTTTTTTGGTAACATTTTCACTTTGCCCGGGTTTCCCCTATGTTTTTACAGAGCGGAGTTGATTTATAACTACGAGTATCTCAAAACTCCGTGACAGGTGCACCGTAAATTCGTTATAGGTGAATAACGAAAAGCCAGACGCTACTCAGCAGTTTTCTCTTCCGTCACGACACGCGGCGACGTTTAAAAACAAATTGAAACTGCGGCAGACGGATCGACCTTCCTATGAATACCTAGAAGAGTATATTAATTATTTTTTTTCAATTTATTAAATTCAATTATTTTATTTTTATTGTGTATTGTTATTATTTAATGAATTAGTATAACTTCTTGATTCTAGTGGGAGTATGATCAAAATTTAGCTAGTATATACTTTACTTCTAAGGTTAACTTATTACTTATATTAATGATGTATAGCAACATTTTATAACTTTTTTGTCTGCACTCCTTATGCATTGAGCACATTATATGTCTTGTTATTAAAACTTACGACTCACAGGATTCCGACTATAGTTTCGACCACATTCGGTGGTCTTTTTCAAGGAGAGTACGGAGCGCTCGCAGACGCAGTCTGTTCCCCTTGTAGGTACCTACTGCAAATTATTATGCCATTGAAGTAGGTTTTATACGTAGTTTTGCAGAATGATGAGAGAGCTTTTTTTCTGTTCTCAGTAATAAGTAATTTCGTATGTAGTTAAAGAACTATACCTACCTACCTACAATCTGAATTCCATTCGTCTCATTTATGCAAAAATAAAGGTTACGAGTATCATCAATATGCTCGAATTGAATACGCATACCTATTAAAGACCACAACCTATTAGTCTAATTTAATCTTGTCAAATTTAAATGGGGCCACATGTAAAGCACAAAAAAAGAAACTTCAAAATTGAACCTACTTAGAACTTTTTTATTACTGATAAGTAATTTCGATAAAAATTAATCATTGATAAAACAGCGACTGATTATTAGTCCAGTTATTATAGACCAAAAATGGAGTTAACCTCGGAATCTAACGGAATAAGCTGAATTTTTGTAAAGGCCTTTATTCTAGCATTACATTACGTCATTCCGAGGTGAAATACCTAGATGACTGGACTATTGTTTTTGTTATTTTTGTTTGATTAAATATCTCACTTACGATAGTCAGTAAAATAAACTGGAAACAAGTTATATTTAAAGGTGTATAGAACCCTCGACCCCAAAAATTGTTAAACCTAGTTATTATGAACACTCTCAACTAAGACACCTATCAAATAAACAAAATCTATCATAATCGGTTCATCCCTTCAGGGCGTCATATTTACTAAGCACTTATCTATTACCTACTTATTATTTATAGATTATTTATTTTTTATTTAGACTGTTCGCCTAGAAAAGCAATAAGTAGGCAGGTACGGAATGGAAAAGTTCTGAGTTAAGACATATAAAAAATACAGTCTAATTGAGAACATCTATCAATCCTCCTTTTCTGAAGTCTGTTAGATACTACACGTAAATAATACTTCAGCGCGCTCTTTGACTTTTTTTTAAAGGTGCTCAGGTGGTAAATAGGATCTTCACGTGGAACATGTCGTCTATGACATGGAGCCACAACTTAACCCTAAGTACTTAGAGTTAAATTAGATTAAGTGTACATAATTGTTTGTTAATTTTACAATATTTAATTTTACCTTTAGTTCACGTTGGAACCATTTTACAATCCAATATAAAATTTTAATATTTGACGGTCCCGTGGCGCAGTGGTTTGTGTCATCGACATGACTTCTGTGTCACCGCGACCCTGGGTTCGAATCCCGGCAGGGGCCAACATTTGTGCGATGAGTGTAGATGTTTGTCCCGGGTCTTGGATGTTTGTGTGCTGTTATTGTGTGTGCCATGCCTCCCGCGATACAGGGAATCCTAGTGCGGGGGTCTGAGTGTGATTTAAAAAAAAAAAAGAAAAAAAAAAATGTACCTTATTTAATTTACCGTCTAGGTTTGCGTGCTAAATCCTAGACAACATCATCACTTAACATCAGGTGAGACAGTTGTCAAAAGCAAGCTTAAGTAAAAAAAATTTATAATTTTGTTATATATATATATGATCCTACTTTTCTATACACAATTCATTTTTTCCAGAATAGGCAATATGGACGCTATTTTGTTTGCATTAACTTTAGAAGTGGTATTGATGCAAATGCGACTTTTAGGTAAGTAACGTTTTTCTAACGCTGAGCACTGAGACTACCAAAAATAACATATTATCAACCCTTTCATCTGAATGTGTTATCGTCCAAAATACCACAATGCCTGAAAACGAAGGTCTTCGAACAGAGTGTAGACTTACGGAACTGAAACGTGAACTCTGACTATGTGCCTTTTCGGCAGGCTCAGAGTCGCACAACGGGCTACGGAGAAAGCTATGTTCAGGGTTTCCCTACGCGATCGAATCGAAAATGAGGAGATCCGTAGAAGAACGAAAGTTACCACCAACATAGTCTATAGCGGATTGGCAAGTTGAAGTGGCAGTGGGCAGGGCACATAGCTCGAAGAACTGATGACCGTTGGGATAAAAATGTTCTCCTACGGAGACCGAGGACGGACAAGCGCAGCATAGGATGGCCACCGACAAAAGGGAGAGACGACCTGAGTTAGATCGCAGGCAAGGACTGGATGCGGGCCGCTTCCAACTGGTGCTTGTGGAAATCAATGGGGGAGGCATATGTCTACCAGTGGAAGTCCTTGAGATTACGTTCTCGTTTGCCCTTTTTTTTAGTTCTGTTGCTATGAGATAATGAAACATCCTTGTGTTCTTTTCATTTTTTTACAGGGTAAAAATGATTTTGAGCTACTTTTCCCCCCTTTTCCTCTTCTCTTCTTTCTCAAATTTTTAACTTTTAGTTACCTATATTGTACCAAAGAAATAAATTTGAGACATTATTATATGTGAGTATATTTTACGAGTAAAACAAAGACATTATAATGTCACTCTACCAGAAACAAAACTTTTTGTAGGTATCGTATTTTACGACCAAAGTTTGTAAGCAACGCCTTTGAGAGGATTTAACCGCCACCTATGTGAATTTTTCACTAACATTTGCAGAGGGCAGCACCGAGCTGCGAGCTCAACAGTGGAAAATTGTAACCAAAAGCCAACATCAACAACGCGAGAAACTCGTAAAAGATCGGTAAG
The DNA here is from genome assembly GCA_934044485.1 of Apeira syringaria. Classification (NCBI taxonomy): domain Eukaryota; kingdom Metazoa; phylum Arthropoda; class Insecta; order Lepidoptera; family Geometridae; genus Apeira; species Apeira syringaria. The sequence goes on from OW203658.1 coordinate 16,584,086, forward strand.
TTGCGTGCGTCGTTTTATAGGTGGCGTTTAAATGTAAATTAATAACATTGAGCAGTGGTAGATCAAGTATACTTTAAGGTGACTGGTATGGTAAAATTAAGATTACAAGTTGATATTTTATAGAATTTTTATTTTTTGCATGTGGGTAAAATTGATTTTTGGTGTGAGTGCTTGGTTTGAACCTGAGCAAGCGAACGAAATGGGCAAACTGTTGAAACTTACCTACATTGTAACCATCACCATCATATATTCTGTATTCTGGATTCGTTCCTCTTATTAACCACGAGCGAAGCGAGTATCCTGAGCGCGTAGCGAAGGTTTAAAAACACGGAACGCTAAAAAACGCTAAAAGAAGCTATTTCTTCTCCAGCGGCCGCTGGTAGCTACCCCACGTATACCTATGTCGTCGCTGCACTATAGGCATGCGTATATATATTATATATGGTACTAAAGTCATTATTTGTTTTCAGAGAGACTGTGAAAGATGTGATAAGAAGATCACTCATTGAACTTGTCGAAAAAGGAGAGTTTTATGCTCTTGAGAAAGCAGTGCAGTCATTAGAGCATCAGGCTGATCTCGCCATCACAAAAAGAAGGGAATATGAAGAACATTTGAGGTTAGTAAATAGACCGAAGTATATCACTGTATAAAATTATCACTACCAAAAATTTAATATTTAAACCTGTGACTTAGCTTCTTTCTTGTTACTTACATACAAGATATATAATTCAATAAATGATAACTTTCTTTTACCCATCTCTCACAATTTTTTTTTTATAGAACATGTTATTTATCAGTGCAGGAAGCAGGATTTGTAATCATTAAAGCTAGTCATTATTAGGTACAAGAGTTTTTAATAATGTGTTTCTTTACAGATCTAAAATTGCTGTTGTTCATGAGCTCGAGGCAAAACGACGCCAGTGGGCAGTGGAGCTTCGAAATGCTGACCAAAAAACAGCCATTCTTCGCGATAAAATCAATGTGAGTCACACAGGTATTTTTTAAACACTTTGTAGATCTTTTCGTTCACCACTATCTCACTTGTTCAGTGATGATGTGATCGGAGGTGGAATCGCGCTGGATCAAGAGCTGACCGAGTCTCCAGGACAGCTGCCTGAACACACTGTGTGTCTGATGACAGTTTTTCACACTTGAAGTAACAACCCAGACTGCTGGGACTACTACTGGAAAATGCATTACTACTCACTGAGTTATTAATATTACGTCGTAATAGTAACCGGACAGTAACACTGAGTTACTACTCTGCAAAACATTTTTTTACCGTAATTGATATTAATTTTTCCTTATTTTTTATTTTTTTATTTTTAACGTAACAGTACTAAACCATCACGCGATGAAAGAAAAAAGTTTAACATTTTTTACCCATCCGAAAAGTGCAAAACGCCGCTAAAAAATTTTTCACCTCACATTTTTTTCCCAAGAAATTTAACCGTCTTCAACACTCAAAAGTGTGTAATAACTTGTCGAAGTCGGTACCAACCATGCGCACAATATTTTGATAATAGTTACTTTTGAACTATCATGATACCGACGTCAACAGGCTATTCACACTTTTGAGTGTTGAAGTCGGTTCCATTCTTTGGTTTTTTTTTTATATTATACACTTTCCATATCTTTCCGTTATTTCATCTAATATAAACACACGATAACTACGATTAACGCGGGGAAAATTATTCCCTGAATCATGAGCATATCGCCGGACTGTTTTTTACCAATTAGTTAAGACCAATATTTATATTATTTTAAATTAAATGATGTCTATTGTACTCTTACAAACAAATTGAATGAGATCAATTACTAAATGAAATTTGATCCATTGTCATGCTTCTAGCATGACAATTGATATAAGTTAATTTATAATTGTAACACTTTTTTGTTTTTTACAAGTCTCTTACTAATCTGTAATTTGCGCCAACTGTTTTATAACTTTTGTAGTCGCCTCTATACACAACATCTACTGATCAAAGTATAAAACACCATAGGATGATCAGCTTAACGCTAATGCCCGACTGGCGTATGCGGAGAAGTGGATTCTGGCACAAGCAGAATCCTTGGATATGCAATTGGACTTTCCAAGGGAACCTCTGCCACGCTTGGATCATGAGCAACGTGTGCACGAGGAGCTGTTAAAAGCTTACGCGATCCAGATTCACGTAAGTGCATTTGTTTTTATGAACCTATATGGCTTGTTTTATAGAAGCAGGATATATAAATGCCCGAATTCTTTTTATTTTTATCACACTCAGACCCCCGCACTAGGATTCCCTGTGTCGCGGGAGGCATGGACACACACAATCACAGCACACAAACATCCATGACCCAGGACAAATATCTACACTCATCGCACAAATGTTTGCCCCTGCCGGAATTCGTACCCAGGTTCCCGGAGACACAGAAGTCATGTCACTGACAGTAACCACTGCGCCACGGCGACCGTCAATTAGCGTAATGGATGGTTTCTACTGAAACAGACTAACTAGGTATATATGATCGTCTTCTCTGTCAACTTTCAATTGTCTAAGATAAACTAATTTTCTTTTTCCAAAAATTGTATGGAGTTGAAAATAATTACAAAGGTACCTATAAATTTTACAGTACCGTTTAATAGGGGTTTGTTTCATAGGAGTATAAAACATCGAGAACTCTTTTAAATTGTTCAGAATCCTAAACCATCGTCTGGCCCGATAGAAAACGAGGAGTGCCCTGTCGGACTTTGTAAAATCTAGTGATTACCAGCGACGCGTTTGAACAAGCTGAATAGTTGAAACTCTTTGTATTTCCATTTGACAAAAAGCCCGCTTGATTCTCAGGCTTCGGCCGTCTCCACAGCAAGGATAATCATGAAGAGTGTCTACATAAAGATCTCTACAACAACCAGAATTTCTAGTAAACTTGCATCACACTTATCCTTCTGTTGCAAGTCTACTAGAAATTTTCTATGTTCGTGTTTTGCTTCCCAGGAACGTGAGGAGTCATTAAAATACTGGGAACAGCGTTACGACGTTGACACTAAGGATATGAACGCCAGGCTGGCAGCTAAATGCGATGAACTGCGTGTGGCTACGGATCGCTATACCGAACTTAAAAAATTGGTAATGTGAAATTACTGTATATGGTCAAATAATAAGACCTTTTTTATAAATGTACAAAACGGTCTCGGTTAAGCTCATTATGGTTTATTAGACTAAGCAGGCAAACCACTATGAGTATAGTCAAGGTGAGCCAAATCACCGCGAATGTCAGCGAACTTCATACCAACACAGCATCATGTATTTACTCGTACCCTTCCGAGGTGGTCCCATTTAAATTTTATCAAAATCGATTTAGTTGTTTTTATAATATCGTGGATAATCTAAAAAATAAATGTTATTGAAGTACTTAAAATAAAAAATGAGCTTACGTTTCGAATTTCTTTCACTGCTTTATTTAATTTCATTTGATTTCAGTTCGACTTGCATGAAGGTGAAATACGCTCGTGGCTGACGTTCAAACGGGAGCGGGCAGAGCGTGTTGCGCGGGAAGAGCATCTGCGCGCATGCGCCACACGTATCCAGTCGTGGTGGCGCGGCTTGATGGTCCGTCGCGCCTTGGGACAGTACAAATTCTTGCGAAACATAAAGAAACCGTCAAATAAGAATAAGAAAAAATAAATCATGCAAACAACAATAATGTCACAAACTAGGTACCTATAATACAGTTCATCACAAACTAACAGTTCGTGTCATTTGTTCTCGCAAGAAGCTCGTCCAAAATTGTGTTCGTACAAAACGTTAATATTTGTAAATAATAAAAATTTATTTATAAAGTAAATAACGCCTTCTTTACCCATCAACAATAATTATCTCACTTCTTACCTATTTCCTATTCTTTTCATCCACTTTTATGCCGATATCATATATGGGCTCATATGCAGCACGACGAAAATACGTTCGGTCATTAAGGTATCGTATGCACTCAGACTTATTTTCATCCAGATTAAAAAAATCATGTGCTATTATTATGTTTACGCTTTTTTCCCATTCCCTTGTCATAACACCATTGGTTTTTTTCGCTCTTGTTTAGCAGAATGGACACTGCTTGCTTATACGGTAAAAACAAATACGCTGATCATATTCCGGGTAATGGTTGTCTAAGTGACGATAACCGGTAACCTTTATAGAATCCACTTGAGGTCAAAGAAATGGTACAAGCGAATCTTCTTTCATATGATAGACCTTTGCGTTGTAAATGCATGGATATTGTGGCAAAGAGAGAACACAAATGACTACCTATCTCTATTTGCATTTAAACAAGTGATAACCGAACACCTATGCAAGGTTGGAAAATATCTTCCACGGAAAAGGGGTCAAGGAAGTCCTTTGTTATCCAATCCTGATACCCCGGTATCGTGTAAATAGATGAGAATAATGCCAGTGAGGCGCCAAGACATTTCTTTCAAATGTGTCAGAACAGACAATATTGGACATTGGCGTACGTAGCGGAAAAAACGTCAACATTGCATAGGTATGTTTTATGAAGTCTAAATGCTCAAAATGCAAAGGTTTTCTGTGCTACAATGATAAAAGAAACTGACTCGTTACATTCCACGAGTAGTAATAATAAATATTACTTTTGTTTATCTCAGATAATGTTCCTTTTCTACTTTGTTATTTGACTGCATACGATATGATATATGTCCAAACGAGTTTTTGTTTCAGTGCATACGAGCCCATATACGGTATCGCAGTTTTTTTCTACATTAAACAACTTTTTAATTTTTATTTCGATTTAATTAAATTTTAAAAAAAAATAATTTAATAAAAATAAATAAAGCGATATAAATTTAAGAAAAAAATGTTTTTTCATCTCCTTTAAAATTCATGCATTAGAGGGTTAAAGTGTTTCTCGTTATTTTCAAATAAGTGTTGCAAATGTTGCACGTGTAAGTAGTAGAAAGCCGCTACTGGCAGATTCATTCATTTTGACCTTGGCACACTCATCGTGCTGTCATGTCAATCGCCCTGCATAGTATTCTATTGTAATATTGTCATCGCTCTGGGCCCGGGCAATTGGTTGAAAAAAGAGTGGTCCACTGATCAGAATCACAAAATAAATAATCAGAATTCAGAAAGCGAAAAGCAAAAGCTATCTGCCTTATTCATCAATTAAATTATTCATTTGTTTATTATTGCTAAAAGAACAGTGATTGAGTGTTATCTGTAAAGGTATTTATTCATGGATTTTTGTGTTTAGCGTTGTGGTTGTCACAGTTAATTTAATAATTACTGTTGATTTCTTTTGTATCTATTTAGCTTGTTAATGAAGAGCATCAATGACAATGAATTTCACAGTATAACTTATAATACCACCTCACCGCTGCCGTGACCGCGAATAAACGATTTTCTCCCGATTATTCTTAGTGTAAAGTGTGACAGGCACAATTGCGAGTCGGAAACTCAGTTTTATTTACATCCGATTTAACAAAGCACACACTAGTTCAAATTTAGTATAGAACATCGATTCTAGGAGGTGGGGTAGACCCCCTCTCTGTGAAGGGGAAGTTGTGGATACCCCTCTGAGATTTGATGATTTATTAAATTTCTGACCTCACTACTTTCATGCTACATTTACGCTCGTGTACGAGTCGCGAGGCGAGCCACGAGTAAGGAGTGTGAATAGACGCTCCCGGCTCGACCCGCGCTTCGTCTCGCGACTCGCTATGCTCCAGTCCATAGCGGATTTTGACTAGTCAAAAAACCCAACGATATCCACCACCGTTTACATTCGCGCTCTCGCTTCGTTCAAGTAAACGTTATGCCGTGTTATTTGAATTAATTGAGTTTATATTTTGTGACTGCTGCGGCACTGCGGGAAATACAGCCCACTGCCCATATTTTATATCCACAAAAATAATCCAGGTAAATATCATAACAGAACTAAACCTGCCAACCCTGACTACCTGGTACTTGTCTGCACTACCTCTAGCTAGAGTGTATATATAAAGCTGGAGGTGTGGAAAGAGAGCAGCCCCAGCCCACTGTAACACAGTGCAGACATCAAGTGAGCCATAAAGGCCTTCATCGCCAGATCAAAAAGCTGAAGCTGTGAAGGGGAACATAGATGTCTGTGCTTTGTTACACAAGGGCTGAGCGGCTGCACTTCCTGCAGAACTGGAGCAGTCACAAAATGTAAACTCAACCAATTCAAATAACCTCGAAAAATTTCTATATCTCAGAAACTAAGGCTGTGTTGTCGCAACTTACCTAGGAGGGGTCATAGGAGGAGTCTGACCCTCCACCCTCTCGCCCCTTCCCCCTTCCACTCTTTTCCCACCCCCGAAATCAATGTCTGAGAGTAGTGAGGTTATAAATTTAAAAAAATCATATCTTAGAAAGAGGGGAATTCTGCAAATTCCCCTTCACAGGGGGTTCTACCCCTCCCCCTCCATCCCCCACCCCTCTCCCCCCTTAAATAGATGTTCTGTAAACTAAAGTTGAACCCACACACTTGCCTGGCATTTAGTTTTTGAATACTCATTGCATATGTTACCTAAATACCAGACACAAATACCTCACCAACTGTATCTATCATCAGTATAGTCAAAAACTTAAATGATCTGCCCATACTCACCTCTGACCTCTCTGATGACTTACACAACGGAAACATGGTCTCTTACTGTGGGCCTCGTGAGCAAGCTCAAAGTCGCACAGCAAGCTATGGAGAGGGTTATGCTCGAAGTTTCTTTATGCAATCGCATCAGAAATGAGGAGATCTGTAGAAGAACAAAAGTCACCGACATAGCTCAGCAAGTTGTAGTGGTAGTGGGTAGGGCACATAGCTCGAAGAATTGATGGCCATTGGGGCTGAAAGGTTCTCAAATGGAGACCACGGGCTGGCAAGCGCAATATAGGACGGCCACCGACCAGGGGGACAGATAACTTGACTAAGATCGCAGGCAAAGGCTGGAAACTGGCCGCTTCCATCCAGTCCTTGTAAAATCAATGGGTGAGGCTATGTCCAGCAGTGGACTCCTATGGCTGAGATGATGAAACTCACCTCTTGCTCAAATTAAACTTCTTAAGTCAGAAATATTGGCTTGCTAAAGTAATATATATTTATATGTGTGCAATAATTCAAAAAAATAAAGAAGTAAAGAAGATCTTTCTTCTTTTTTTTTTGAATTATGGCCTCTGGTAATTCTCCTGCTTCGCAATTATACTAATTTGAAGATGTAACATATGGATAGTCTCATATAATTCCATTAAAAGCTTTGTTTATGTCAGCAAAGAGGTAAATTTTACAGCAGTAATTTTAAAAATTGTCTATTGTCATATTTACTCCCTTTTGATGAATAACATTATCCATCGTGGTAGGGTACTTTTGAGTATCTACCTAAGGTAGGGTGTACTTTTAAAGTAAGAGTTCTTTACATTTTGAACTTGAGGTACTATCCCATACTAGGTTTAACGTGATAATGTCTTCAACCACATTGTCACCGACTATCAAATGAGATAGTGGTCAAACACCAGATGTAAACCAGTGTGGTTGAGTTGAGCACAGTGCTAAGATTTATGTTAATATCTCTAGCTTGTAATGTAATGTAATCTGTAATGATTTTTATTCCAAAACATTGTTGAATAGGTGTTGTTCATTTAATAATAACATACAGTTTGTTATGTTTCAGTCAATATGTCTTCTGAACAAGTGGCTTCGGCCCCAGTGTCTGCCCAAGAGATTGGCAGTGCAACCGGCACAGGCAGCATTGCAGCTGGATCTGGTATGACTCACCCAAAATATAAACTCTATAAAATAATAATTTACAAGATTAAGAAAATTTACTCCACATTACTCAGGGATAATGTAGAATTCTAATGGTGAAAGAATTTTTGAACTTGGTCCAGTAGTTTTTGAGTTCATCCGTCACTAACATGTTATACCTCTTAATAATATTTATCAATGTAAAAATGTACTTATTATTATATAGTACACTTATATAAATTATTATTATTTGTTTGTTTGCATTGCATAGGCTCCGTAACTACTGAATCGATTTGAAAAAATATTTAACTGTTGGGAAGCTACACTGTCCCTGGGTGATGTAGGCTATATTATATTTTTTTTTAAATTGGGGAACCTAATAATTTTTATCTTTGAAATTTTATACCCGCGGGAAGCCGGGGCGGACCGCTAGTTTAATTCACTAATATAACTGCGAAAGTTTATGTGTATGTTGGTTACTTCTTCACGCTCAAAGGGCAACACGTCATATAATATAGGTATGAACCATAGAACGTCCACTGCTAGTCAGGTCGTGTATTCACCAGTCCGTGGTCTCCATTCGAGAACCTTACGACGACGCCAACAACCACTGCCACTTCAACTTGCTAATCTGCTGGGCTATGTCGGAGCACTCTCCATAGCTCGTTGTGCGACTTCGAGCCTGTTCACAAGGCCCATAGTCAGAGACCACCTTTCATTGATTTATGGTACAAATGTATTTGGATGTATTACAGCTGGCAGTAGTACCGAAGAGAAAGTGTACGGCGGCTGCGAAGGCCCAGATGCTATGTACGTGAAACTGGTGTCGTCTGACGGACACGAGTTCATCGTAAAGAGGGAACATGCTCTCACTTCTGGCACCATCAAAGCTATGCTCAGTGGTCCCGGACAGTTTGCTGAGAACGAGGCCAATGAGGTCAACTTCAGGGAGATTCCGTAAGTTTTCAACAATTGAACTAGTCTCATGAACAAATATCGGTTCTAATTGCATTCATGATATTCATTGATTAACTATGTATAAATGAATTAAGCTACTTTTAGCAACCCATGATATATATTAGATAATGGCTGTCTGAGTAATTTTTTGCTTCTGGAACCGGAGGACCAATGTATTATAAAGTTGAATATGCATAAACATGAAACTTAAGAGCTTAACAGGTGCCGATGATATTACAAAGGCTCGCGGGTGTTTACAGGCAGAGAGGGCGGGATAAATCCTGACGCTTGTTGATTTGAAATATTACAAATATGTACTTTACAGATGAATAACGGTTTCCAAAAATTACTTCTGTGTACACAGTTCAAGCGCATTTATCGTAACCGCGAGATTTTTTGATAAAGGTAATATAATGTAGCTGGAGAATATTTTTTCAGTAATCAATTAGCAAATGAAATCAAATTTTGTTCAATCAGAATTCACCTTCATGAACTGTTCCTATAAGTGGTATTTTATTAAGTTATGTACGACTTTTAACAAAATAAGCTGAAAAGATTCAAAATTGTCTGTTTAGGAAATGGTCAAGCCTCATTACGGAATTTCGAGCACATGTAAAGCATAACACTACCTATGTACAAGTCTTTATCCAATTCGTGAGAGGCATTTCTGGAGTAGCCTTAAGATGTAGTGTACAAGATATGTCAGTAATAAGATATATAAAGTTTATAAAAATACATCAAATTTTGAAAGAGTTCGCTTTCATTTAACTGTTATTTTTCGTTTATCCACAGTTCCCACGTCCTTCAAAAGGTTTGCATGTACTTCACATACAAAGTTCGATACACAAACTCGTCCACCGAAATTCCGGAGTTCCCCATCGCTCCAGAAATTGCCTTGGAACTCCTCATGGCTGCTAACTTCCTGGACTGCTAAACATGACGAAACCCACCTTAAGGAATACGCTTCGCACCTCTCCAATGTAAAGGCACGACATAGACAACATTTGTTAACATTTCAGTGGAGCCTTCAAGCGAAGCATATTTGCAACCTTTTTTATCACTCATTAGGCCGCGTTTGATCATTATCTTATTATTATGTACTTAGGTGAGCAATGATGAAGGTCGCAAGCTTATAAGATGCGTATTATCTCTGAGCCTGACAAGACCTAGACTGTGTCTTTCAAGATTATGTATCATAAAAGAAGAGCATTTGCCTTCAGAATACGTAACTAGTTACCATATCACCTGTCACCTTTGACAGCTGAACAAGATCGGCCAAATCATTTAGTATAGATTTCGGGCTTGTCGAACATTTTTTCACGAATGTCTCGCCTGTTGGTCAGAATATTGACTGGATCTTATCATTGAGACACTGCCTGTGACCATGATGTGTTTGATAACGGTGTTTCAAATGTGACGGTAGAAGCCAAGCGGGTTCCGAAAGGTATCCTACAATTTGTAATGGCAGAATGGAGTAAACTGGTATGATCAAATCTATTATAGTGTAATTGAGCGCGCAAATGAATAAAAACAAGGCCAAATAACTAATAACTTAGTCATGTTTTATTTTTATTGTTTTATATGCTTGCGAGGATGCTCTCCTGTATATATATAATATATACATACTGTTTATGTCGAATTGTACATGACATTCTAACTAATTGATTATATTTTGTGCTATATAGGCTCATGTCTAACTACCAATAAGCTTCACTCATCGAGTTAAAAAATAAGCAATATCTTACAAATATAAAACCATATACTGTTTATTATATACCCGTAGGTATAGCGTGACGCATACGCGTAGTCGATATCATCTAGTTTCAGCCTCTTCCTTCGGAAGCCTTCATCTGAATCTTGAGTGCGGTGCGTTCGTCGCAACGTCCCGTCTCGCACTGACATGTGGTATTTGATGACAATCGACAGAATCCGAAACAATTGTCGATCGTGATATCGACTACGCGTAAGTGTCACGTTATACCCATATAACCAGTATAAAGTTTTTTGAACGTGAGTTTTGATAATAAATATTAAACTAATAATTAATATTCTTTTAATATATCCCATCCAACTATTATTATAAAGGCGAAAGTTTGTATGTGTGTTTGTTACTCCTTCACGCTCAAATGGTTACAATGATTTTGATAAATTTTGGTATGGAGATAGGGTAGACCCTGGATTAACACATATGCTACTTTTATATTTTATGTGTATGTGTAAAAATGAACAGTTCCCATGGAATAATTGAGGTATGATGATGATGATGATGAATTGAGGTATCGATAAAACCGTAATCCACGCGGGTGAGACTGCGTCACGCTAATAGATATAAATGCAAAAGTAGCTGTCTGTCTTGTTTTCAGGCCTTAACCGCTGAACTAATTTCGATGAATGTTGGTATAGAGATGAGCCCTTGGAGAAGGATAAAAGATAGAACACAATTCGTAAACATATACACAAAAAAAGTTGAATGAATAAGGAGATAGTAGGATATAATATTTTACCTCTGAAAAAGTATGGTTCCGGTGCGATAACTGGGGTAGCAGGAAAACCGTAGTCCGAGTGGGTGTAACCGCGGGGCGCAGGTAGTATAATTGTAATTCCATATTGAAATATTGTAAGATAACATTTATGCTGTCAACTAACGGTAACATATACACATTATAATTCATAATTAGGTACGAATTTTGTTAAAATTAAAAAATAAGCGGATGATTCTAGTTCTAAATGGTGTCTCTCAATACATACCATCTATGGAATGAATATGATATATTTATTATATTATTTTAAATGTAAATTAATAATCCATAATAAGAAAAATAGTATTAATTGTTTTTTTTATTATGGAAACTAGCATAGTTTTAAGATAGTTTTTAATTTAAAGAACGCGAACCAATTATAGGAAATATTTCCAACCTATAGGTTTAATCATAGCCTTTTTCAAAGAGCGCATTTGTACAGTAGTCACAGCTTAAGTTAGTATAATTATGATGCTTAAGGCATGATAGCAGTACAATCATTGAGTGGTTAGAGGCCGAGCTTAATTATTGTACAACTGTCTCACTCTCTTTCTTTTTTCGCAATATCTTATCTCGTTTACTGCTTGATGGCAAATGCTTTAACGACACATGCACAAATGTTCATAGAGCCTAACATGCGGACTACAATGAAAGGCTGTGCATACTGTAAATGTGTACGCGAAAAAGCAAGTGCATACAGGAAAATGCGCTCAAGCGTAATTTGAGACCAGTGTTGCCAGCAAGTTTGCCCCTTTCTTTTATAAAATAAAAGTACCATGATAACGTTTAATATATACCTGTAGTCTCAATACTGAAATTGACACGAAACGCATACGGCGTTGTGGCCACGATTACAAGAACCAGCTGTTATCAAAAACCTATTATTATTTGTGTTTTTACGTATGTGGATTTTAGTCTTTCACTGTGCTACTTAATATAAATATATATGAGTCAAAATAATGGAAAGATTAAGGTATAAATTAATAAACAAATGTACCTACTTACTATTGACTACTTTTGTCTTAAGACCTATAATATTAAGTCACAATTATTCTTCATCCTTAGGAACCGTAGAAGTAGAGCACAATATCTATTTAATGTTGTAGGCGGTTAGCTATTAAATCATCAGTTCAAAGATTTACTATCAAATTACATTGATATGTACGAAAAAACTATTAACAACTTAAATTCTATAACAGGCATTATAATTCCCCTGACAAAATAGCCAATTTTTGATGAAAATATGACATTTGTATTAAATGTTTACACATACCTATTGTGTCAATGTGTACTACACACGAGTTTGGTTTGTTGCATTAAGTAACAACATGCTAGTCGTGGGTTCGAGTCCCACTGGTAGCCGAATTATTTCCTTCAATCATCTGTGAACTGTGTTGTATGTACTACATAATTACGTGATTGATACGTGAACGATATACAGACTGAGAAAGCCGTAACGGACGGACACTACTACACCACACTAAGAACTATTAAAATCAATGTTAACTTGCTAGACAAGGACAACTACTACTTTTGGGCTACGTCACCTGGCTCGATTTTTAATTTCGCCTTGATAAAAAGAAAAACAAATCTTATGTTATTAGTTTACAGTCTATTTTATTTGTGTAATACGAATACGATACGAAGTATCAAATCCATGCAGAGAGGCAGCGACCTTAGCCATGGCCGGTGTCGCTAATCATTTTACAAGGGTTTTACGTTCCATTTGCATCAATTTTCAATAATTTAGTTCATTTGAATACATATTCCGTCTACAACGATTAAACGGATAAATGTGCACAAAATAAAATTAAAATATTTCGAATGGAACGCAGTCTAAGTGAAAATTGTTTAGTTATTGAAAAGTTAAATATTAAGCCTAAGTGATAACCCGTTAAACTATATACATATATTTATATATAAAACTAATTAGGGTGTTTCTCGTTATTTCCAAAAAAAGTGTTGCAAATGTTGCACGTGTAAGTAGTAGAAAGCTGCTACTGGCTGATTCATTCATTTTAGCCTTGGCACACTCATGGTGCTGTCAATTTGTTCTGTCAGTGTCAGTCGCATGCTTTTGCTTGGCGAGGATGTAGTGTGGTCCGCGATTCAAATTATTAAAATTAGAAAGTTTTATTTTGAACACAAACTAAGCTCTTTCTTAAATTAAGAGAACTGGATTGTACGTAAACTAAATGAACTTTTTGCAAGTGTAGTGTTACTGGACGAACTGTGGGTAATACTGGGCAGGGTCCGGGTTTCTTGAAATATTCAATACCTGGAAAGAGTGATTGCCGCTCACGAGTTTCGGTGAGTAATAATTGCTGTTGAAAAACTATTTATTTGTATAAAGATACAAAGTTTATCATTACTACTTAAATATTGTAAATTGCCATAAGCCAAGGAATGTCTACGTGTGTATTAAATATTACCCTCATGTTTTATAGTACCGAAATGAGAACTTTTTTTCTTTTATGTCATTTCTCTTCAGATCTTATTTTATTTATTAGTATACCTCCTTGCGTACTGCCATCTAAATTATCTTAACAATATGTTAAATTTTTTGACGTTGTTTTCTGACGTCTGTATAATTAAAAATTCAACAGAGATGGGACTAAATCTAGTAGCATAAGTGAGTGTTTCTTTATACTGTTAGGTAGCAAACAATAAGATAGACTCCCTGATGGTAATCGATCACTGTCACCCATATATCTATATCTACAGTCCTTTCTAAGACTCTCCCCTCTGAACAATCCTATTTTTTAGCTACTCCAAAATACCGAGGGGGAATGCCCATGCCACATTTTGCAAGTGTATGGCAAAAAAAATAATCTCACAGTATGTGATTCCCATAAGTCAAATATTTGTGGATGAGCTTTTTGGGTGATGGTAGCTAGTTTACTGTTAAAATCATGATGCCAGAATATGGTTGATGACTTGTCCAAAATATGAGCAGTATTTTGATAACTAATACTCTTAATTTATAATATCATAATACCAACAATAATGATCATTATATGAATTAGTGTACTAGCAGCATTACAGATATTCAGCAGATTGTTTGGCCTAACAAAATATGATTGTTAACTTTATATACTTCTCTGTAATACCTTAATATCTGTGTATTCAAAAAATTATTAGATACAACTCCAAATATACATTATTGAATTGATACTAAAAATCATTTATTTACCTTTTTTTATATGAATTACTGCAAAGTAATGCCTGAATCAAGATCTTTAGACACTCTAGTTTCTAGTAGTAGTATTGATATACTCATATATATATAATTATGATCCACATTTATTGTGTATTATACATGTTATTTGATGTTTATGCAAATGTACAAAACAATCTAAGATGGAACAGAAGTTTATTGGTGTGATTCTCTGAAATGGTCCATCCCAACCCCCCATTCCTATAGAAAGTTAGGGTGATTAGTCCTGCGCTGATGTTCGACGTATTTCCATCACTGACTACCACAGCCATCCCAATTGACTCTAAGTTGCTAGCACAGTACAGCCGCCCCGGGCATTCTTTCAAATTTGATTTATATTGAACATCTTCATGTAACATGGATTTGTCTTATATATTATGTGGCTCTGCACTGTTAAAGGAAACATAATGTTGATCAAATGTGTGTTTGTGAACTGTACATAGAATATGGTTTTGTATTTTTATATTTAATTTTATGCTTTCACAAAAATCTATGCCAATTTAGTTTGTACCATAAAAACCGAATCGACAATTGCATAATGAAACAAAAATGACTTAACTGCTAATTGTCGTTAGAATGTACCTAAATAACCCTACACAATATAATAGCTTCACATCAAGCATGCACCATTTGTCCAATATTGTCATATATGGTGAATACACAAAGTTCCATTTAGGTACATCAGACATTGTAGGTACTCTATTTGTATAGGTTTTATGAGTCTCCATTATCATCAATTCCTGGAAACAACTACACAAGCTAAATAAATAGAAATAAAACTTGGGTTATATGATTATTTGCACTGATGTATAATTCAATAAATTCAAAAGTCATACATTACTCTGATAGTATAAGATATGGCTTAACAATATATACCCTCATCTGTAATTTCATGATAACAAATCTAGGCTAGATACTTTGTAGAATGATAAATAGCACTGTAAATGAATTATCTAACTAAATCGAAAAATGGAAAAATGTATATCAAAACATGCTCTTCTTTTTTAGGGTCCATACCAATGATATTATTAAAATAGGAAAATATGATATCTACACTCTAAGATCACGGAACATAAAACTGGACTAGATAAAATGCAGGAGCTATTGCCCCATATTGTACTATTTTCGCTCGGTTTCTATGCTCAATTTGGATAAACATATTCAATATACACACAGTTCTTACTGGTTTATACATTTTTATGTTTCTATTAAAACAAAATATAAAGATTTTAAATGAAGATTATAGAATTAATTAATTACGAAAGAAAGAGATACCTGTAAATAAAGGTGAGCTTTGAAAATAAAAGTGAAAGCTTATCTTGACCTTTTTCTGCCCACACTTTTCCATTGAATTCTGAATAAAGGATAATTATAGCTGACAGGACTTATTTTCTTGTTGGCAGGCAAATATAATTCTATTTGTTACACCTTGGCTGTGTTTGCTATGTAGTTGCTCTAAGACGGATCACATCACAAAAGAGTTTTTTATGGTTATTTCAATAAAAACATGCTAGGCTGATATAGCCTACTTGGACAAAGCAACATGACGGTATCCTGTAGCCGAATTTTTCCTTCAAATAATTTGAACACATCACGAATGTTAAAAGCTAATATGGTAAACAAATTTGTTGTTCTTTAAGAACGTTTTGACCACCGCCAAATTAAATCCAGCAAGTTTATTTTCATGAATAGTAGTTACAAAGTTTATTTAATTAACATATTTTCGCAGCCAAGTTGGATTCGACAATTGTCCTCTTTCTCGAAGTTGGACCTGTATAATTAGACGATTTGTCCTAGGTACACATAATGGTTGCTAACTTTGAAGATGGAGCTAGCAACTAGATACTTGGGTGGGCACTTCATGGGTATTTGACCAATGATGTTTTACTAAAGATGACGTATATTCATACTGCGCGTTGCTCGGATTTTGTTCCTTTACGACATAAACATGCTTACTGCGACAGATAATACGGTAATAATAATATAGAAAAGGATAGCTATATGTTTAGACTTGTGCTTGAAATACGCGTCGCAATGAAAATTACTACAATTGACTTAATTTTGCCGCCTCAGTTTCCGAACGCTTGTGCGACATCTACCTCATAATATACATATAATATCATTGGTATTTGACATAGTTTGTGTCATGCCCTTAACGAATTTTTGTTTAGATAAACTTGCTGTCGTTAAATAACACATTTGTTATTCTATGCTGTTAGGTAACTGTTCCTGAGTGCCCATTTTCAGGCTCGACATTGTAAATGACAAATTAAAAAAAAATTGTTTTTCAATATTTTAATCACCCTTCCACACACCATTTTTCGTACAATACAAGTTACCCACCTACCCAACACGGAGGTACCGCTGGAGTCGTTTTGTAATTAGTGCCTTAATCGCACTAGCTCGGCACACGGTTGATGCAACTGTGTTTCCCAGAAACTGATCACCGGAGATCGCGAGGAGCGGCAAATTGCCGGCAGATATGTGTGCTGTCGGACCGTAATTGCAAAGATCTCCCGCTCTGCCGCGAAACAAGCTTAAGCCGCTTGTATTACAAGTACGACATATGTGTGGGACCCAAGCCGCCTGTCCACTGCGGCTGGGCGACGCCGCTGATAAGTAGGTATTTCATACTCGTTCTACAACTCGCAGATCTACAGATTTGATTTATATTCGTCTCGCTGTGAAATTAATATGCGTTGATGTATATTATGATGTTTTTGAAATCGAATAGACGGTGATATCGATACATTCTATCGTCTTATTACGACGTTAATTTCGGTCTTTCTTTTATACCTAACCTATATTTGTTCCGTAGTAAATCTAAAAGATGGTGTTATCGATACGCTTTCGATTCAATCGTTTCGTTACTAAAATTATGACTTACACCTTTTCTTCTACACATGTAATTTTACCGTAGGAATCGAATAAACGGTGTTATCGATACCAATTCGATATAGGTAATCATCTCGTTGCGAAGTCAATTTGCATAATTATTCTTTTTCTATACTACCTATAACTACTTTAATCTTTATAACGTTCTCATCGGAATGAAATATACGATGTTATCGATAAATTGAATAGTTTGCATCTCATTTGTTTGTGGCGTGAGTTTAATCTGTTGCGAACCCTATCATAGAGGTGTCAATTATTTTAATTACTTTGACGATTTCATATAATTGATTAACTACGGAACCTACCTAATACGGGTTTGAAGCGACAACAGTTCGTAAGATGGTTGGTGTCATATAAAATTTTCCTGTGGCTGAGGTTTTAAAGCCAGGTGACCAACCTTGATGAAAATCACACCACCGTACTAGGGCCCTGTTTACCGTTGCCCCTTATCAACTACTATCGTCAAAACCACATTAAAAAGTATGGGCCAAAAAATATTTTATCTGGAATTGCTATGTTCTAACTTTTTAATAGTTATTGTAATAATCCACTTACACGTTCAAGATACATTCTTAAATTATTAAATATACCTATGTAATGAAATTCAGATGATAGCTGTAGTCATACGCCTCCAACCTTAACAAGAAATCCGAACAGTAGAAAGCGATTGCAAGCTTTAGGGCAAACTTAAATATGACTACTAATATCACCTTAACATCGCTATATATTATGTATCCTTAATAAATTTATGAAAATACCAGTGCACTATGCAGACGATTCGAACGATACCTTATGTCTCAAATTATTATAAATAGTTTCGAAGCTATGAGGGTACACAACGGTCAATTTGCTTCGCTACAGTCGGGTAAAAAAATTAGTGGATGATATTAAGAAACATTACGTCATAGATTGTGGTGAGGAACTTTGTGGAAGAAAATGTACATTTTGTTTGATTTTAAAAGCAAGTGTTTTTTCTTTATGTAAATGTGTAATAATGATCGTAGATCGCATCACCAATTAAAATCAAGTGAGATAGTGGGCAAACGCTGGCCTATTATAATTATAAATGAAAAAAGATATAATGGTGGATTTCTAACTGTGAAAGTGCACTTACATTAAAGCAAAAGAGAGCGGATCTCCTTGTCTCACGCCTCTGTTTATAGAAAATGGCTCTCCTTTTCTTTCCAATTTAATGTGGCTTTTGCATTTTTTGTAGACTATTAACTAAAATTTATTGATTGTTATATAATGCGTTAGCATCATATATAGTTTGTGGTTATATATATGTTTCACTTGAAACTGACTGCAAGGAAAGCAAGAATCATTAAACATACGAAGCCATTAACAACAAAACATATAACCGTAGATGAAGCTCTCACCTGTCACGTGAATAGATTTCGTGGAATCCAGTTTTGTCTGATTACACCCACACTTTCGTTCATTTCCTATAACCCAGGAAGCCATGGACACAAACACAATGATATCACAATAAACATCCATACATCCATGCTAATCACATATTGTTTACCCCTGCTGGGATTTTGACTCAGGGCCCTGGGGGACCAGGAGCTATGTTACTGACCACTGAGCCACGGCGAACGTCGGGATTAAATAAATTCTCCCCTGGACACTGCCATACGGGTCGCTGAACTAACAATCCTTATAAACTACATATTTGAAAAACAATGACACAACGTCAATCGCGATCATCGAAGACAGGAGACAGGTGTAATTCCTACTTTTTCAATAATAATCATGTTATTTATGATATTGTAGAATGCAAAAAAAATCGACTACATTTCCAACTATTAGTGTTCCAAGAATAACAAGGCTGTCTAGGAGATGTCACTTGTGCAAAGCCGTCGGTTCTCAGAATACCTTTACAAGTTTCTTTACCCGACTGCCCGAAGGATGTTATGTTTTAAGGGTACGAGTATGTGCATGTAAGATTCTTAGGCCATTGCGCAGCTGGACTTTGACAAGGCATAGCATATGTGATAAGTATGTCGCGTAAACTTAAAGGTGAAGGTAAGAAGAAAATGGCCACTAGGCAGCCGATTATTGGAAAGCCAATAAAAATGATTGTATCCCATAAAGTAGGCGGCAAAATGAAAAATATTCAAACATTCGGAATACTTATAAAATTACTTACTTGTCGTCTAGTAACGTCTTTTTAACCAAATTGTCAATTTCGTACAAAACCGACATAGGCCGAGCATTATGGGTTCATCATAGTTTCGGGCCGCTTTGAACTTAGCAGACTACGGATTGTTGATATTGTCTTATTTGCGTCGAGTCGGCCTCGCACTGACCTTAATACGAACATGAAATTAATAGACTTGACACCCTGAAACTGAACATAAAATTAGTAGAAGCGACACCCTGTTCAAACCCCAAAAACTAACGACCGAACATAATATATATGTATGTATGTGTAGATACGATAAGTTTTTGTTGTATTTTCTAACCATCATCGCATCGGACCCATGGTTGGAAAATACATTTATTTACCAGTTTTTGCATCACAAGCCTTTTTCCACTTAGGTAATGATTATTAAGATATGCTAAATGGGTCTCCGTCTAAAGTGCCGCCGCCGTGCAATGTACATATTATATACTGGGTAATTAATTCTGTTAATAACATGCACAACCATTAAGATTATACCATTTCCTGCAAAAGAAGTCGCGTCTCTTTAATATTATTTTATTTCCAATACCTGTTTTATTAAATTTCAAGTAAATTATTCAATTTGCAATTCTATTAACACCTAGTTCTTAAGAAAAAATAATTATAATTTAAAATAAATATCTTAGTCTTAATAAACCGTTTTCTACGAAAGAAGTTCTTAAAATGCTGCTTTAATCACAACTTTATTAAATCCTCAAATCCATAATATTTATTTTCCAAGCTAACGACTATGGCGTTGACCCTAGAGTCGTATGTAAATAAATAGATTCGAAGTCTAAAAAGTTTAATGTTTAAATAAATAAATAAAAACCTTCTATTACTTACGTATAGCCGTGGTCATGGTCTGAGCCTTATCTTGAAATGAGAAACATAATGTACCTTTGCTGAAGAAATTTCTATAGGGCCAAACTGATAGTTTGTATTTTTGAGAAGTTTACATAAATTCAAATAATTTGGCAACAGGTAACTGTGCGTATGTTTCTTTATTCCCCATTGCTTACGTCTTTTTCCAGCCGCCCCGGACAGGTTAAATATGCAAGGAACATTTTTTCATCCGACTGCCAGAAAAGGAGATTTTCAAATCAGTTGCATTGTTTTCAGTTTACTATCTCAGAGCTTCCGTCATTCACGAACTGATTTTATAAAATTCTAGAGGCGACAAACACTGGGCTTCGCGGGGTACTGCACCACCACGACAGCGCGCCCGCGCACCCTGTTTAAAGCGAGGGACTTCCTGGTCAGCATACCGGTCAAACTCCTAGGTCACCCTCTTTACAGCTCTGACAGAGCGCCGTGTTACCTACTATTATTCCCGAAAATAAAAAAACAGCTCAAACAGCCTGTCTGTGGCGGACTGGAAAAGTGTTACGTAAACTGGTTCTCTCTTGGAAAAAAGTACTCTCCGCCAGCTTCTATACACAGTTTCATGCATCTGATCCATATTTAATAAAACAATATTTACCTACATAATACTTTTTTTTTTGCCAATCTTTCTGTGTGTCCCACGTATACGAAAGTTTGTGCCCTGCCTTTAAAATCGTTATTTTATCGATACGTATAAGTTTGTTATGAAATTCCCCAAAAATATTTATTCCATATTATTTATTTCCATAAGCCTCCGCGAGCGTGGCTGCTGATCGGGTTGTATATCGCTTGTATATTATCACTGCTTGTAAGCTAACAGTTCCACGGATAATCCGCAAACCGAACAAACCCGTTGCAGCTACCGAGAATTATAAGCACGGATTGTTCTTATACAACCCATAATAAGCATTATTCTATCATAATCCTTGGGGCTTTCTTACACCGACTTTCCAATTATTGTCTTCTTGTTATAGAACCAGTTTCATCGCACTATACCGAGAATTCAAACTAAAACAATACACCAAGGACAACGGGTCGGTGACTCGCCAATAATAAAGTATAGTATGGCGACATTTAACTGTCACGATCAACAATGGTAATTATTGGCTAATTATTAGCTTACGTGAATAGTTTAACCTTACCGCTGCCATACACAACATATTTTCTTTAAAACTATATCATTCAGATATAGTGCCCATAGGCAGTCATACAAATCGCTGAGAAATTATGCCGGGTGTTGAAAATGACAAAATGTAAGTTTTCTTTTCCCTCCAACATAAGCGTTTCTTCGGGTTTTTATTATGTATGTATGTGTTGCTAAATCAATCAACTAAACAATAATACTTTATTGAATACCATCATAAAAACCATTTATGTTATACGATGAAACGTTTTTCATATAACCTATGTTTTATATTCCTGGGTTTTTTAATCAGTTTTTTAACTGGACATGAACTCACATATTTCGTTACGTTTGTATGAAAAACGTTGCACCATAAGCGCGAAAGTCTGTGGCGATGTATGTATGGATGTTTGTTATTCGGCTCACCTCAACCTGTGTAAAATGTAATATTCCTTTTTAAAGTTTGACAGTGTAATCAGCACTGATCGAGCGACTCAGCGGCACTCATATTGGTTTTTACTTAAATGATGTTCGTGTCAATAACATACGTTGCGCTGACGACATGGTGCTGCTAGTATCGGCGATCCTCCGATCAGCATCCCTCGATCAGCGCACTATGAAAGCTTCTTGCAGACTGTGAGGCTTAATGTGACTTCTCATGGGTTAATGGTCACTAACGTGACCATTTTTTTTTTTGCCAGTGCGGGACATTTGCAGAATTATATATTTAAAAAAAAGTTATTAGTGTTTTACAAGATTTTTATTATAAAAGACAGAATAACACAAATTAGTCAAAGCACTAAACACAAAATACCTAGTTAAATAAGCACGACTTTCTAAACCCCATTAGTGGCGTGAATTTATTTCCCCCAAAGTTGCAGTTCGTGTTGTCTCTTCGAGCGGGAAAAATACATTTTAAATAATCTTTTCAACTGTTTGCAAAAGCGGGACTATGTCGACCTCGCTGGGGACACCGGGACAGTCTGCCTGAAAGCGGGACTGTCCCGCTCAAAGCGGGACGTATGGTCACGTTATGTATAACGCAACTAAGTCCGGTACATGATTTTAGGGCTAGTGCCTGATGTCCTAATTTTGTTCCGTCTGTGACACTCAATGGTATCTCACTCAAAGGAGTGCACAATTTAAATCTTTGGGACAACTGCTAACGGAAGACCTGAAAGATAATGTAGACATGGAAAGGCACCGCATCGAGCGTTTTCAGTAAGGGCGAATATGCTGGCACGTGGTATCGCTATATGTACGAATGCATTAAAAATATTATTTAGATAAAATGATTATACATTTCTTTACCAAGCGTGTCTGTGGTTCAGCTATACCCAAAAAGGTTACAATTCTCTGCGAATCCTATATAGTTGCGCGTTTAGTGCACTGTTACGGCGCGGGCGTCCGTGTTTCTGCTCTGCGCCTCGTCTATGTTCACGGAGGCTCTTGCTGACGCTTTTTGGCGCAAAAAGAACCCTTCATTGCTGATCAGATTTTGCTGAAGCAATAACAACATCCTAAAGGCGATAGCCGAGAAACTTGATTGTCTTTTGGTGTGGAAGTTAATTGAGAGGACTCAATCACTTTTGACAGTGAAATATTGTCATTGTTCATATTTCATTGTATTGTTTATGTGTGCATTGTGTATATATAGAATGTATTGGTCAATTATATTATTTGAATGCAGTATGCATATGTAAATGCAGACTTAGTTGTCTGAATAAATAAATAATTATTATTAACTATGCTGTGTGCTTTCGTCCGTGACGTTACTTGTTGATCCTAATGGAAGACCAGCGTATTATGGTGTGTTGTGGTCGACTTTCGGTGACATTCGGGGAGAAGAAAATTAGCGATAGTTATGAACATATTGAAGTAGCCGCGCCCCGTGGTTTTACCCGCTTAGTCTACGATTTTCCCGCTGCCTCAGTTATCCCATGGGAACCATACTTTGTCCAGGATAAAAAGTAGCCAATGTCCTTTTCCAAGATCCGTCTATCTCTATACTAACATTCATGAAAATTGGTTCAGCTGTTTAGGCGTAAAACCGTAATAGACATAGTTACTTTCACATTTATAATATTATTTAATTGAGAAATTTGAGAATACAAGTAGCCTATGTGTTTGGATTAACAAATCCAGGTTATTAGGTATCTACATTCCGAATTTCATTCAAATCTATCGAGCCGTTAGACGTGAAGTGGAAACAAACACACCAACTGTCGCATGTATAATTTTGTTGCGATTAGTTTTAAGGCCACAAAAATAAATTAAAATTTTATTTTAAATTTTATTGTTTATTATTGACTTGTCCATTGTATGATAAATTCAGTAGCTGCATAGTAGATTGCGGCATTGCGGTTTCGATTTGAATTCTTGGAATAGTCAGTGTGTACACTTATCAGCGAATTTTATATGCCAAACATGGTACTTACGACGTCAATATATTTTAGCAGTAAATAGGCCTATAAAACGCTGAATGCTTAGTCAACTTTAAACTTGCTGTTTTTCTAGGTCTTCGAACTCGTTTGCCTCATAAAGCAACTACCATATCATGAATTGTACACATTTTTTCGTTATGCAGCGTTTGTGGAGTTTTAACGACCCGCTATAGTGCCGATGCTGAATATTGAGCATCCTAGGTCTAGCGTGATAACATCTTCGACCACATCGTCACTGACCATCAAGCGAGATTGTGGTCACACGCTAGATCAATATATTTTTTTATACGTTTAGTATAAAAAAATTATTAACGAATTTACGTAATCAATTGTTCGCGTTAGGGAAAGAGGTAATTATTGACTAATAAATTTGTTTCAAGTTTATACTGATTAGTTTTTACCCTCATTATTTCGATCCATGTTTTGACAGTTACAACGCTCCATAATATTTTAATAACTGTATAAATTCGGACAGCTAGTGGAGTGCTACTATAGCTTAGTTGGGCAAAGCGATATCACGGTATTCTGTAGTCGTGGGTTCAAGTCCCATTGGTAGCCGAATTTTTTCCTTCTAATAATTTTATAAATTTTAATTATTTTTTTTTATTTCCTTTATACTTGCTTTAGTTGAAATTTGCTGCGATGCCTTTCAAAGGGGCTCCGTTACCCGAGTTACGATTGCATGTTGTGGGGGCTGGCGGGAAAATGCACAAAGTGCCCCAAGCCAGATATCAGTGCCAGACTTATCACCCCTAACTGAAATGCAAATAAGCCGCCTGTACTCATGCCTTTTTTAGAAAACCTTCTGCCTTTTAAATTAAACTTAAACAAAAACTAGTGAATTTTATTATGTCTTTCCGAGAAATATTATTATTCTCGGCAGCGAAGAAATCCAATCGTGCAGCTATCCATAATATTCCATAATTCCATTGTATTATAATGTATGAACAGGATACCTGGAACCTGATGTACCGGTAGTATATCTATGCAATTAACTTCCTGGTTATTCCGAGGAAACTTTCACAGTCCGATGGTATTTCCGTATAAACCGCGACGCTCAACAATAATAATCTCTTTTTATCATAAATACCATCACTGTGTAATAATAGCCGTGTATTTATTGTTTCCAGCGCATTAAGACTTCATGAAAGCAATTTTCTGTTTGATGCGTAACACGCTACTCGGAAAATGACTAAACGCCCGGTTTAATATTTTACAGGGTATTTGAAGCGCTGCGCTACTACGAATTACCCGCTAAGTATGCCAATGAGACAGTATTTAACCTCTTTCCTAACGCTAACAATGTATTTCGTGGAATCCTATTGTACCTATATAATGTATCGTGGGTACAATTCGAATTAATACACTTACATAATAATTCTGTATTTTCCGTGTGGCCGTGAGATCGTTTTGTTTATATATGTAATTGACTTTCACATACAAAGGTTTATATAATGAATCATTTTTCCGAGTAGAGATCTGTTTGATTCAGTTCTGTTTTTATATAGAATGTAACAGTAAGAGAATACATAAAAAATACTTTTTTAATACGCTTCTGTCGCCTGTGCGTGATTTTCATCGCCTTCAAAACGTAGACTACGGCTGACGAAAAGATTTTTTTTTTTACATATTATAAGTTTGCGTTGTCTAGGATTTAGCACGCAAACCTAGACGGTACCTTTTCACTCGCGACTTGAAGACTCCAGGATTGTACATATCGGGAAACACAGACTCGGATAAATACGTAGTTACCTTTTTTAAAGTTATTTGTCTTGGGCAAGAGAAACAAGTAGGTAGCCTTAACTATACTTAATTAAAAACCAGGCCTTTCTCATAAAATCTGGGCGGTGACTATAAAAAATGTATAATGCAATCATCAGTGAATCAGACTTTGATGCTATAAGAAGATTACTTGCCTGGCTTGTGAACGTTTCTATGTTTGATTTGAATTGAGTTTCATTTGAATCTATTTTGCAGTCTTCAATTCATATGAAGTTAGTAATTAAGCACAGCTTAATAATTTTGTTAATGGTCAAACTCCATAAGTCTACCTCCATAAGTTCAAATCAAACTTCCGCCTTATTTGCGGTCTTCTGGTTCAAAGATAGAGCGAATCGTAGAGTAGTGTGATAAATATTAAGTAGTAGCGTCCTGCGGTTTCACCCGCGTGGATAACGGTTTTCCCGCTAGCTTAATTATTCCACGAGAACTATACTTTTTCCGTGATAAAAGTAGCCTATGTGTCAAGGCTTTATACTACATATACCATGCCAAATTTCATCGAAATCGGTGTAGCCGTTTGAACGTGAAGAAGTAACATACATACACACAAACTGTTGCATTTATAATATTAGTGGGATATATTGCAGTAAAACCAACAAAAAAACAAATTTTGAATATGTCACCGGGTTAATTGTACGACGCGTTAGCTTTTAATAAATCAAGTGAAATTATAAACCGTCGATAGATTGTGAACGGACACTAAAATTTACAATTGAACACATATATTTTCGTAGGTTTAACTGGCCGTGTACGTGCAGACGTTATGTATACTGGTAATTAACAATAAAAGATTTACACATACTAGTGACACTATTTTATAGTCAACGTTGATTATGAAGAAAATCCGTACGTGACAAGCTCTAGTTTGGAGTTAACCACTCCTCATTGTGTTCTCGAGGGTATCGGGAACGAGGGGTGAGGGAGAACGATGGCTCCTCGAGGTAGGTCCGCCACGCTAGGCTGGCAGCGGCGTCGACAGGGGCTACAGAGAATGCGTGAGCGGTCCCATGCCCCCTGTCACTAGTCGACGATAGGGGAATACCCTGAGATTTTAGTGGGTTTTGTTAATAATACAATCGGGGCTTGATCGCGAGAAAAACATTTAGTAATTTATTTACCTCGACGTTTCCACCAAGTTGCATTGGTTGAGGTCACGAGAAGACTGGGGAAATGCGGGTGGTTCTCAACTACCCACTCTTGATCTTGTTAAACTGTAGAGCTGTCACAGCCCTGCAAAAGAACAGGGTTGTCACGACACACAACACTGACAGTATCTTCAGTTTTCTCAGGGTGAAAACCGCCGCGACGCGAACATGTATAAATCACTGGGTTCCAAGATGTAGATAAACTAAATCCATCCTCTCGATTGAAAATTTTATGTTTCCTGATTTCAACCGCTTCGAGTACCTACGATTCTAGAAACTTAATGGCGGTCCGTGGAGAGGATTTTAAGGTCGTGTAGTTCTATCTAATGTGGGTTTGACCACTAATGTACTATTTATCTCTCCATTTGCCTAATATGAAGCTTTCTTTGTCACCAGGATGATCTTTTAAACAAGATGTGGGTCAAAGCGGCTTTGCTGCTCTCGTGGGTCGGCTGTGCTCTGTCAGCCGGCTACTGTTCCATGCACACATTCAACAATAACTCCACGTATATGCAGTTCACCAAAGAGCCTGTCCCCTTGGAGTACGGCTTTGAAGATAAGTTCAAAAGCATCCACTGCTGCGTCAAGGAATATCGGAGCATTGAATGGTAAGTTTTATTAAAAACTACCCGCTTCTTGATTCTTCGCTCGCGTCGCTTAGGGATACTGGGGACAAGCTATTATCCCCTGCTCAGAATACTCCTTAAAATATACCATGTAATCTCAAACGATGTATTATTATCATTGAAGACGATACCATAGCATAATTTGCTTTATATAACAATTATTGTTTATAATATATGTACTGAATTTCTATTAAAATTTCCCCACACATGATGAATCACATATTATTATCTAAACCGCACTTTATCTATTATAGTCTTACAAGTAGGTACTTTTGTTTTCCTCAATCGACTTTATAAGCTGATGATATACTAAGAGACCCAATTTCTATGAAAAATAAAAATATATTTGTTATTGTCAAAACACTTATAAAAAGTCATTAGCTGCGCCTCGGGGTTATACCCGCGTGGACTACGGTTTCCGTTATTTTCGGTTTCTACGGGAGCCGTATATTTTCTGGGTATTTAAAGTTACGTATGTAATTCAGACTTTGTCTCTGCACTAATTATAATTTATTTTAGTTCGTCCGTTCTGCCGTGAAAAAGGTGATAACATCCAAATTCACGCGATAACTCCACGGTGTTCCTCCGTTAAAATGTAGCCATAAATTTAGTGGAGAAACATTCTTTATTCAGCTTAACCAAGTTTACTTTTTACTCTAAAGTGTTAGGGAAAAAAGTAATAGTTTTTGGGAATCCCCCATATGAGCTTAGACAAGGTTCAAACCACTAGAGATTTAGGAGACTAAACGCCCTATTGTGTAACACTGATCATTCCTTTTGCAAGGAGAATTTTTTCTTCAGTTTCCTTTAGTTTTCTCACTAACAAGTTTGTATCGAGGAAACCTGGACTCAAGTTCATGATACAATCCCCAGTTGCAACAATATGATTCGAAATAACTAAATATTTATAGAAGTGCTGCCTCAAAATTATGAAGCTACCTATATCTAGTAAAAGTGTACGAAATATGCACGTGTATATGCAACAGGTGTATATGGTACACATTATGCATTGTATATGGTATAGTTTGTGAGATTGTAAGGCATAATATCTGGTTCTACTCAACCGCTTATGAAAATCCTTTATCAAGAGATCCTTTATCATTGTTTATATATATTAACCTTTATCCTTTGAACTCACAAATAACGTGGCTTTCTCTTGATAAAGGATTTTCAAAAGCGGTTGAGCATAATTATGATGAAAATTAGCTTATGACTACTCAGTCATAAGCTAATTTTTTTTTTTTTTCATAATTTTCATCATCAATATACATTTTAAACAGGATCTTAAAAAAGAAGGTATATATTGAAATTATTTCGATGAAGTGTTTATGAGACCAATCTCAGGTAAAAAAGTTGAACAAATCGACCCATAAACGACGTAGGTGACAAACATAAGAAAAAACAAAATCGAATAAAAACCTTCCCCTTTTTTGAAGTCTATGGGATATGACTTATACACACAGAGAAACTACAATCTCTGTGCCTCAAACGCCTCTGCGTTACAAAATAGTTCATATTATGGATAGGCATCCATAATATGAACTATTTTGTAACGCAGACGTTCATTGGTAAAAGTGGGGCTATTCAAAATCGCAGTCGCAGTCGAGCACGTTTGCCGATGACGTGCTGAATGAACATAATCGGCACTGCTAGTAACACACGAGTATAGCAACATCATGCCAACGCAAACATAAAGCGGATTCAATAAACTTTCTTACATCCGGGAGGATACGCAAACAAATTTAATTCAATATTGTTTGCTCAAACTAAGCTCAGACCCTCCGATTACGGCACAATTCCATTACTTATACATATGCATGTATTATCTAAGTTCGTCGATCGACATACGCTAGCTTCATAACCATACAATCCTACTAATATTATAAATGCGAAAGTTTGTGTGTATGTCAGCCAGGCGGGCACTGGAAAGTACGTAGATTTGATAACGAACGCCTTCACTAAGATCTCAAGCCGTTGGTCGGGATCAAACCGGCATCCATCAGATGACTGCCGACACTTGCACCGCTCGCTGGACTATAATCTTTTCATGGGTACATTGTTGTAATAAAGTTATTGATATTTTTATTATTGACTAGTAGCGCCCCGCGGTTTCACCCGCGTGGATCACCATTTTCTCACTACCTCAATTATCCCACGGGAACTTTACTTTTTCCGGGATAAAAGTAGCCTATGTGTTAATCCAGGGTTTAATTTGTATTTGTATCTCCATACCAAATTTCATCGAAATAGGTGTAACCGTTTGAGCGTGAAGTAACAAACAATACATCCATACTCACAAACACATCCATTTATCATATTAGTAGGATTATGTAAAATCTACACACAAATACCCAATGAAGCTGTAGCGAAGCTTCGGTTGGACGACGCGGACGGATGGCGATGGACAGGTGTGTGCGAGATAAGCGTCGAGCTTCTTGGAAACCGTATGTTCATTGTGTGTGCAAAAATAATGATTAATAATCTGTTTGTGCGACAAAGGATGCTCATGGTACTTTTGAGTAGGAAAAGACTCTGACATCATTAATATGTTACCATATCTATACTAATATTATAAAGATTTGATTGTTTGTTTGTTTGCATTGAATGCGCTCCGAAACTACTAAACTTCGGAAGCTAGAAGCTCTAGAGTCAATCGAGAGGCGAGCCAAAAGAATCATCGGCAGTAACTCTTTGGTGGAACGTAGGCTTCAGAGCCTTGAACACCGGCGTAGAGTAGCAAGCCTATCGGTTTTCTATCGGGTGCATATCGGAAAATGTGCACAGGAATTACATAATCTGATACCACCATCCCCTTTCTATCATCACTCGACTCGACGTAAGACAATTCGCCATCGCTATATGGTAGATATACCACCTATACGTACGAAGCGTTTTGCTGCCACTTTCTTAATGCGTACTGCCAAGGAATGGAACTCGTTGCCCGAGTCGGTGTTTCCCGATATGTACATCCTCAAGTCGCGAGTGAATAGGTACCTTCTAGGTTTGCGTGATAAATCCTAGACAACGTCATCACTTAACATCAGGTGAGACAACATCAGGTTGTCAAACTCAAACTAACTCAAACAAATAAGTATATAAAAAAAAGCTACGCTATCCCCGGATGACATATAGGCTATATTATATTTTCAAAAAAATGACGCTTGTGGCAAATACATAAAGGCAGTTGAATTCAATAAAACTTTAGATTTTGTGAATGAAGATCTCAATTTTTATACAATAGTAATAACCTTTTATTTCTTGACTCATTAACATACAAATATTACGTCGCCATATGTCCTGAATTCTACACTAAGACGAATTCTGTGTGTAGACTCTGTCTTTTCCGTTCTTTACAATACAGTGTATAGAATAGAATAACCAAAATATATATGATAAACTATAGCAGCAGTACAGTATGAGCAACCAAGTTTCATTTGAACACACGATTTGTACAATTTTTAACAAGATTTATCGGCAATGACTAATGTACAATTACATGTTTCTGTGGCATTTGCGTGTGCATAGTGTATGAGTATTTATGTCTATTGAGTTTTAAAAAAAAGGGAAAAGTAATGAAATATAATAAAATAATAATCATATCAAGTGTGAAAAATATTCAGACGGTACACGAGAATGTTGGGTGCATCTAAACCAAAATTAATCACAATAAATTTGAATTGTATGTGAAGATGGAGACTGGTAAATAGTGTAAATTGGAGTAGATAACTGTGTAGTCTCCTTGTTACTTACATCAAAGATATTAGGAGCACAGCAATGAATTCAACTGTACATTTATTAGTTTTCTGGTGTATAAACCATTTTTGGGGAAAATGTATTTTACTTGCTGTGCTCGACGGTGTCACGTGTGGTATTCTAGCTATCCCGGTTTTTCTTAATGTTCTATATCCTTCATTATCCCCGAAGATACGATTTCTAGATATTTTTAATATCTACATCGCTCAATATTCTAGGCATACATACATAAGCCGATTACGCCCTGCGAACGGCCTTTTTAGTTACGGTTGTTTCCGGGAAAATGAAAATCAATTGTCAGCGTGTGTTTGTTATCAGATTAAACACCATTGTACTAGGAGGTTTTCTATGTATCCTTTTTATACTATAAATGCGCGAGTAAGTTTTCCTGTTCTTCTTTTGAAAATATATGAATTCAGGCGTTACTTAGCGAAAATCCATAACAAAGAGATATTAATTAACAGTATTTAGTTTTAATTCCGCGACTTTTACTTAATCCAGCGACACGTGCTTCACGAGGCATCCTCAGGAGCTGTTTTAGTAGTCAACTATTGTTATTATTAATATCTCTTTGTTCTTCTATTATAACTTCTCCTGGTTTTATAGTTTTCGTGTAAAAAAGTAACAAAATCATACGAATGAAACCGATTTAGCCGAAATTGCGAGTAAATATGCCTATAGTATTCCGAAGAAGAATACAGGATTAATTTATATTTTATTTTAACACAACCCTGCTCGACCCATAAAGAAGATAAACTACAGCGGGTGTGTCAGCTAGTTTCTGAAAATAAATGTTACATAGCGAACGAAGTATGTAAAAGTCGTAGAATAAAATTATCTTTGCAGTTGAATGCATACCTACAACTAATTAATTAGTATACTATCATGAAGGGCAATCACCCGTGTAATAATAGGGCAGCTAAAAGCTTTTCCTATTTTGGAATTCGTCGAAGCAAACTATGTATGGGAAATCAGTACACTTAACGGTAAATGTATTTACGTGGAACTTATTATAAGTAATTAAGTAGATTCCGATGTGAAATGTATCGCTGAATGCGTAGGCACCTGTGCCATTACCAGCTTCAGAGAAGGATTCAGGTAGGGTTTGGAGATAAGCCATATTGAGAAAGGATACCTACAGAAAACTGATGTAGCATATTTTTTATTTGTGAACATTTTATTAATAATTGTATTTTGGTTGTCGCTATCCTTTAAGTTGCGTTTGACCACAGTCTCACCTGATGTTGGTGTCGATGTGTGTAAGTGTCGATGCAGTCTGAGACGGAGCGCGAAAAAAGCTATAAAAAATTAAAATTATTTCCCATCAATGGTGGTTATTCTGTTTCTGAAATCCAAATTCATTTAACAGTATTACGTGGTTAACCATGTTATTTCTTATATAAGTATAGATACAGTTTTATAAGTTTGTAAAAAACGTGATTCAGCACATATGTTTTTTTTTTTTTTAAAGATTATAAGCTTACGTTTGACCACTGTCTCACCTGATGTTAAGCGACGACGCGGTCTAAGGTGGAGCACGCAAACTTAGAAGGAACCTATTCACTCGCGATATATAATATGTATATATATGTAATTGTATGTTACTTATTTTAGGTAAAAGTACTCCACGTTTTTATAATAACATCTAATTTAAGGATTAATAATTTATTAACGTAACCGTAACGTTAACCGTATATAAAATAACTTTTAACTCATTTTTATCTATTTTCATAGACAAATTGTTCTAAGGTGGTGATTATACTGGTGATTGCTACCTTAGGACAATTTCTGATTGGTATTACTCGTAGGGGCCGTTATTGTTTATTTGCCTCTCGCTTCCCCGTTCAACTCTTTTGCCAGTACATATATGATTTGTGTGAACAGTTTCACTAATCTTTTGTTCAAAGTTGTGATAAACTTTGTATAGATACGACGCGAGTGCACCTGGTGCGAAAACAAGTACTATTCTAAGAAACGATGATTGCAAGTCGGGTGCCTACTCCATCCGCCGACGGTCACGTCAGCGCTCTGACAGCAGTGCACGCCGCGCCGCCGGCTCGCTTACATACAAACTTTTCCAATTATTTTATTAAAATCGTGTACATATCTGCTTCATTCCTATAAATATTACATCAATTTATCATGCTGAGTAGCATTTGTGCTCGTTATCACTCAAAACATACTAACTAATTAAACTAGTAAATACTTGTAGACAATATCGGACATATGTATATTTGTTGATATGAGCTTAGAGCTATCCGAACGGACTAAATTCATTTGCGTGACTCACACCGTTTGCGATATGGAGCTCTAGGTTGGCGGGCTTACGGATTATGTCATTATTCACTTGTTTCAACTTGTTAAATTGCAATAACATCATCACGCAGCAAGATTACTGAGAAATTCGTAGCCATTGTAATTATCGATCTTTGTTCATGCGAAAGTGGTTTGGCGGCGAATTGTTGCAAACCTTGAACGGAGTCAATGCCCCATGAAATGGGCCCGGTGCTGTCAGTCTACATCCCGTCCATCCCATGGCGGCGCTTTGGTCCACCGTAAATATTATTTTTATGTCATCTTGATCGTGCAAATTTCTTTTATGATTTTTGCAATGATTTCTGAGGTTTCGTTTCATTGAAGTTAAATAACTTTAAACGTATTTAATTGGGTTTATTTTAGTTATTATGATCTGAGCGTTTCAAGATTTTTATCTGGCGGCTCTGATGTTTATGTCAAAAATGTTCTCGGTCTTGCAATATCTTGTTGCCTTTGGGATTAATTTAGCGGATGACCGAGTCCCAAGCAAATGATGCTTGCCACTGATCTCTATTAAAATCAGTGTGTCATTTAATTTCAAATGTCTCCCGTTCATTTGGGGTATGTAGCAGTTCTATCTATCAAGGCAAGTCGAAAAGAGGTTCCTAATAACATGCGATAAAATCACTTAAAAGTTATTATACGATCATACATGTTATATTAATTAGATGGCAATTATGTACTTGATAGGTTACGTTAATGTGATTATTCGAACAATACGAGTAGTAAGTATAAATATATATACTTAACTATACTTTTATACCCGATAGTTTAAATTGAAATGATAAAATATTCATTTATTCTAGAAATAAATTATTTTTATCTCTCATACATGTTCGCCTTTCACAAAGTCTGTCTCCAGATAACATTATTTTAATTGTTTTTCATATATATTGACGATATTCGAATGTACTAGTTAACCGTAATCATATTCGTGTTTTATTACCTGTGACATTATCATATTGTCATTAGCCATTACTTGAACTACGCACGTGGCTATTGGCAACTAGAATTCCTAGAAACTGGAAGGTAAATTGCTTCGTGAAACATTTGCAAGCTGTACAAAGTATAAGTGCGTATAGCATGTATTTCGACGAATATTTGGGTCGTTTGAATTTCACAAGAAACAATTGCCACCAATAAATCAATTGTAAGCTTATCACGATTCTAGGTTAACTACCCCTTGTCGAAGACGACCTCGTTTGTAACCGTTGAAGAGTGGTCCTTCACCTGTTCCCGCCCTGATTTTTTAAACATTTACGATCCAGTTGTAAAGCCGTAAAGGTTTTATATGATTTTGTGTGCTGTCTGTCAGTCAAATATCTTCGAACAGAGTCAGCCTCCTCATTAGTCAGTATATCAATCCAGAGCGCCGCCGGATCGTGTTGCGGCCCGCCAGACTTGTAAATATATTTCATTACCCCACTTTTACTTTTACGTACATACGCCTCACCATTCTTTCCAAACTTGTGACGGTACCGATTTCAAACCTTTCGACTCGGATAGAATCATATCTGAGCCTTTCTACATAATCACCACTTCCCGCGTCCATATTTGCGAGATGGTCGTCCCCTAGATGTATTTTTTTTACAATAAGAGACTCGATATAAAAAAGTCTTATCAATATTCGTGTCATACGTCTTGAAATTCCTGGTACGCCTTTCGTGCGAACTCGATGCTGGCGATTTTTTGTCACGTTTGATTGCTATCAGAAGGTAGATAGGTACTTACCTACCTAGGTATTGATTAGCGAGAATTGTGCATGAAGTAACTTGATTTATATGTATGTGTTCTTTGATGTGATGTATGTTTTGAGAACAGTTCTTGGAGCTGAAAATGTGTTCCATTTATCACCTCAATTTTATGTTTGATCTGGTCAGTTATTGAACTCATTACTTTTCATGTTGATATTTTAAATGAGTTTTAAAAAAATGTTAAATTTATAATATGCATCTGATTGCAATCTCCCAACCGAGGCCTCGTAATTTTGGTTAAATCACATCTTCAAAGCGTTGAAATCTTTCGTAATCTTACTTGGAGTTATTCTTGCAAATGTTTATTTTTAAAAAGATGCCGTTCTCTTAATGAACCTATTTTAGATATTCTAATTGAATATTTTTTCCATATTATTTATAACGATTATCGTTCTCATATCATTAGCTTTACCTTAACAGTTTATTTTGATCTTTTGGTGGTTGTCATTCGAGTAAATTTAATTTCTATTCGTACGTTACATGACTACTTACTGTTACTGCTTAGATGGGTAATCGCTTGTAGTGTTTTCAACTGAGCGTATCAGTAATAGAAATAAAATCATATAGCGCATAGTCGGGCCGGTTTTTAATATTTTCTGTATTTTTCCAAATGATAGGTAGGTATATCGATAACGTACGACATAATTATAGCAGTTAGTTAGCTTAGATAAATGATTGATCTCAGCGCAGCGAGACCAATCATTTATCTAAGATAAGCATATTTTTTTACAAACTGCTTTGAAATAAACTTTCATTATTACCTTACCTTACTACTATATAGGATCTCAAAATAACTTATAATGTCCGGGCTGAGCACCATCAATGCTCGCCCCCCCTCCGGTGAAGCTGTAAATGCAGCAAACACCATTAGTCCGTTGGAAAAAAATAATTAAATAATTATAATGTTTAACCCAGACGCAATAAGTGGGGTGTTATAGTATAAGTTTGACGTGCCCGTGTGTCTGTCTGTGGACACCGTAGCTCCTAAACGAATGGACCTATTTTGATGCGGTTATTTTTTGCTTGAAAGCTGACGAAGTGATCTAGATGGTTCCTAGCTGCAATTAATGAAGATCTGGTCAACCGTTTCAAGGTGTGTAGTCAACAATGGATTACATTGAAGTTATGATGGGCCATTAATATACGTCTAAAGTACCGTTGGAACATTGCATTTGGTTGACAAAGGGTCAGGCGACTGTGCACGGATGCGGGATGCAGGCGTACCTGGCTGGTCGCGGCCGGTATCTGCGAAGGTATCGCACGTCGTCGTCTCGGCGCAAACCTGTATTGTGCCGGTTTCTCGGAAGGCTCTTTGTTGCTTGCCGCGGCTCCCCCTTGCCTGCGCGCCCTGCATCGTCGGCTGCTACACTGCATCACTGCTATGAATGCTGTGGGAACGATCTCTCCTCATTCTCGCTGGTAACCTCTACGCTCCATCAACTGGGTGCCAATTCTCTTATATATTAAGACAAGCAATTATAAACAATGCAATAGCGATTCAAATGTTATCGTAATGAAGCTTGGTTTTCCTAAAATAACAATTGCATCTCGGTTGCATTGTAGTTAATTGTATTGCGGTAGGAATAAAATCTATGTAGCCATTCTAATTTATACTCCAAGAAGAATAGCAAAACTTACAAAAACGACAATTCATCAACAATATATGAGTAATGTGTTAGTAGAAGTAGAATTGATACCCTGTCCACCGTTTTATGTCGATTTTGCTGAGATTTTAGTAGTTTTACCGATTAGAACACGAATCAAACAATAAATCTCAATACTGAATTCACGTATTGTTTTAAATTTATAAAACCCGTCAGCGTCATATGTCTCTTTACAGCTTTATGATTTCTCATTAGCTATGTTGACGCCATTAGCTTTACGTCCGCTTCTTCGATAAAAACGTAATGAATTTTTAAATTTTATAAAAATTTGAATACCATTATTGAATAAAATCAAAAATTTATTTAAATTGCTTAAACAGTTGAGTGATAAAATGGGGTTAACGTGCTATAAAGCGCTATTCCCATGTAATCTGGCAATCCTTGATGGGAAATGGTAATTAGTAACTGTTTATCTTTCAGAAATGTTTCTCAAAGTAACGTAATCTTAAAGGTAAACATACACTTTCTTGTGATTGGATTTCTTATATTTTTTATATTTATTAATTGGTAAACCAACAGCTTATGTACAATATATTAAAGGGTTAAAATACCTATAGAAAGCCAATTACAGTTATTTATAAAATGGTTAGGTTAGTAGTGGTTATCATTCGCAACTTATATTATAAATGAGGTACTTGAGTACCTGATTTGAAAATTATGTAAATGAGGTAGCTATGACATTGTTTTCGTGATTCGTTGATGTGTCAATAGAGGACAACCGTAGTGTCCGGCCCGGTACTTCTAATGAAGTGGCCATAAAACACACAAAACAACCATAGACATCCCACTGGGCCCAAATAAAAACCGACAGCTTGTCCTGACACGTTCAAACGACTCGATTTGTTGAACCGATTATTTTTAAAGGCCGCTATTTAAAACTGTCCGTGTGCAGGTAGGACAGTTCACTTTGTTTAACAAATCGTTGATCGCTTTGACGGCTTCTAATCTTGAAGGAATACTTTGATATTTGATACGCGTAATGTGTACTAAAACTACGACGACAATCGGCAGCGCGCGTTATTGTTCTAAGCCTATGCCCATCATAGTTATACCTTGTCTCATATTCTATTGATTACGTCAAATGAAGTTTGCCTTGTGAGGTCATGGCTCATATTGTGTTCGTTTCAGAATAAGATTGGAAAGTAAGGCACAGGTTTATAGGAAGACCAGGGTTTTGTTTTCTATCACAAAGAGGTTTGTTTATGTATATTTGTATTTATGTTAATACAAATCGGCGTTCTGTTCTGTCTCAGCTCAGTGGAGGTCGAACCGAGTTGTTGTGTGAACTACGAGGCGGTGGGGATGCTCGCACAATAGTCCCCTTTATCTATCAGTATAGATCTCCCTCTCACCCGCTCACTATTCTCTTTTTTATCCTCGATTCGAGTGTATAATACGATTCCTTTGTATATATTTTTTGCTAACATATTTCATAGCAGTTGTAGGGGTTCAGATACAAGGAGCATCAGAAGCTTCGTAAGTGAATTGGGAACTTGATTATTTTGTATTGTCCTATTATGAGACGTTCTCACATTTTATATCTGATAAAAGGTGAGATGTTTACGCAACAATTCGTCGCAGTTTATTTGATTTTTGACGAGTTTTTACTAATAATATTATTTTAGACATGTATTATGAAACGACAGTACGTGATGTTATTCCAAATTTGGTCTAATTAAGAAATTCTCTTTGTCACTAATTAAACGTGAATGTTATGATTATAAAACATGTTTGATGGATTAGTAGTTAATAGGTACATATTTTCTATCTTAGGAGGCGACTTGGATTTGTCATAATCAGGATCAGCCAAATCAAATTACCAGTTGATAAGCACCTACTTTATGTGTCTGTTTTAAAATTATTATAAAGACTATTTGATTATCAATAGTTTCCTTTTACTAACAATATGCCTAGATTCGGGAAATATGCGTGGGAGGCTAAATTTCATTATCATATTTATATTTACTATCGTAAATATAAATATGATCTATTTCCATTGTTGTGCGAACGAATGAATTTGCTCTTTCATTACTTCAGCTATATTATTTATTGCGTGATATGATACCGTACCTCTCCATGTAATTTAATATAGTAACCCACATGTTGGCATTATGTCAATATTGTGCTATATACTAGAATGCAATAGGATCCAAGTTTCCATTCATAATAATTTTGCCTTATTATGTAGAGTTGCCAGGAGGCAAATGGAATGTTCACATTCCGAGACGGTCGCCGAATGCCACACAAATTAGTGTTCATAGTATCTCGCTACCTGGGCTGGTCTCTTCTCATATCACACGATCAATAAACGTCTCCACTCTTATGTTGTGACAGTTCTGTGTGACATTGACGTGTCTTAGTTTTTAGGCATCGCGTTTACCAACTCCGTTTACGATTCAATGTTATTCGTCAAATTACAAATTGTAATTCGATCAGGTTGAGGCTCGTGTGCTCGCTCATGTTTTAAGCACTAGTTAATGTGTCTATTTTCTCGGAACAAATATTCAAAGAGTTCGTCGTCCATGTGTAAAACAGGAATGCGTGACTCTTGACAGTATGCGTAATGTAATGCAAGCCCTTGGGGAAGGCTGCGGGCCGTGTGGAGATGTGATTCCGAACGGATATGTCAGTTTGCTGAGATAGAAAGGCTGTACGCTGACCAGTCACCGCGCCGTTCACACGGTGGTGTTTTCACTTCTCAAATACTCGAAGTTTTCTATTGGAATAGGCAATATTGACACGACATGGATCGTTAAGTGTGACACTCACTTGAAAATAGATATTGCCAAGTGGGCGTATGTTGTATGAATCGGAATAATAGAGATTGAATTAAAAAAAAATAATTAAATGGACATGAGCGTGAAAGGAAAAATATGATGAATATTTTGTCCAAATTTTGAAGGGAACATTATACTGCTATTTGGATTTTAAAACAAATATTCTGAAATACGTCAATACGTTACGTCGCTTTGTCAACTAAGCAGTAATCGCCATGAGAGTTCGATATCCGTTTTTCTATCGTTGTTTTTTTATACCAAGGGTAATATAATTACATCCTATACTTATGGTCTTTATCATGTTGCCAATTAAAGTAAGAAATTCGGACGGATTGTACTATACAATATAGCTTAACTGGCAAATCCTTAGAAAGTTCTTATATAGAGTTGTGGGTTGAAATCCCAATAGTACAGCTGAATTTATTCTTGTTTTTTTTTTTATTTAACTCTCTATTTCATCAACTTCAAACTTACTTCTCGATTTGAATCCGTTGTAGATTTCTGGAAATGTTTTATCAATTAAATATGTCAATCGACAAGCGTGCCAATCACCGAAAAAATAACATTTGTGCCAATCAAGCGACATCACGTCTATAGTGAGGTATGACATCTCGGGACCACCGGGTCAGACGTTAGCGAGGAATGTCGCAAGGGAACCCGACACCATCACTTCGGGAGCGTCGACTACTCCGACATGCATGTTAATCAGTTTTATTGTGAACACCGTGTCATGATATCAACGAACACCACATATTCGTGTCTCCAATATAATATCGAAAGGTGGAATGTTGTTTTTTTTTGCACTAGAACACCGTCGTGCATACAGAGTATGTGGATTGATCGTGTCAAAGCTTCGAGCTAATTTCGGAACACTCGATTCTGACCGTGCGAGTATAGATCGTCGACTCGATAAAATTCGACAGTAAGTGCTTGTTCAGACACGGCGATATTCGCGCGGTTTGGAGATCTCCATAGTAATAGAACCGCAGGGGTGCCGCACGATTCGCGTGTACGCCATGTCTGAACAAGCACTTACTGTCGAATTTAACCGAGTCGACGATCCATGCTCGCAGCCATGATTAGCATAATTCATGCAACAATAGGCATTGCACAGTGGTCGATGGGTTTCGAGAAATGCGGCGCGGGTTCGTTATGACGCCGGCGCACGTCCATCAAATGGCTTCATCGATGGAATTAACATTCGGGCAGCATCTCGCCGCCACCGTACTCCCCTCGCGGTGGATTCCCCTCGAACGCTTCGCATCGCATCCTCGAAACCGCAACGACGGGTTCATGTTTTCTGTGGACCTCATCCACCCACCCGCGTCGGACTCTTACTTAGGGCTGCCAGATAGTATCCACAAAAAAGATATTACTTCAATTTATAATAGTTGCCTTTAACTTTTGTATGTCCTCCTTATCCTTCTCGTCTTTAAAGCTCGCTGATAATGCAAAAAACAAGCTGCGACTCCGAGTGTCACATCATGTGAACAATGTAATTTACTAATAAATTATTTCATTCATGACCAGTCTAACTCCAAAGACATAGCACATTGTTTAAAAACTCAAAAAAACCACTCTTACTGTTTCTAGGTGGAACATTTTCATAGTTTTCATTAAAATGGGAAGTCCTGAATTCTTGCTATAGGATTATTTTAAGTGCTATCGAATTGAAAATAAAAGGAGATACTTTCAAACGGAAAACTTATTACCCAAATTGTTTCATAAATGAGTGATTATATATAACAGAATGACAAAGCCTCCTTTCTTGGAAGTCAATTAAAATGGAGATTAATATGCCGAAATTTTCAGATCAATTGTACATATTAGTAAGTATACAAAAATGTGAATCCCCTCATTTTTTGAAGAATTATCTCCTTTATAAATTCATTAGCCCGTTTTAATCAAGTTATCATCTGGCAACCCTACACGTACTGCACCCGCGCCCCGCATCACTCCGAGCAAATATTGAATTTAGGGACCTCCACTGTCGTCTGGTGTCGCATACCCACTAAGTCAATAATATCGTTCGTTCATCGCTTTTTTCTGTATTTAATTTGAATTCATTCACTCTCGGAGCTGCTTTAATAGGATTCACTTGGCTGATCATTAAAAAGCCGCAATTCTTGCCTGCTGATATCTTATTTAGTTGAGATTTTAAATTATCTATCAGTTTATCAAACACTTTAATATAATTTGTATGTTTTTTACTTTTTCGCGACTTTCAATCATATTTTAATTAATGTAGGTTCTGTCAGATACGAGCTGATACTGTGTAAACATAGATAAAGTATGTCTGTGTAAATAACATTTATGATAATGCATGCTGCGCCTTGCGGTTTCGTCTCTTTGCGGACTACCATTTTGAATATTTTTTTAGTTTCGCCTGTATCTATATATAACGGATTCAGTTTAGCTAATTACAAAAGCATGTTATTTAGTTTTTTAACTTATATATTTTATTTTACCTCTCAAGAATGTTTGATTATACAATAGGAACTGTTAAGGATTTTTTAAATAAAAAGTGTAATTCTAATTGATATTCAAAGTTTAAAAAGTTTTCGTACCAAATTTCTTGCAAATCAGGTCCATCGACTAGCGCTGAGAAATAACAAACCCACACACGAACTTTCGCATTTATATTAAGCATTAGGAATTCTAGTAGCAATACGAGGTTACTCAGTGTCGATCTTATAAGTACATACTAATAAACGGGCAATTTTTGTATATTGTTATAAAGCTCAGTAATGGCTCTAACAATTTTGATGAAAGTGTATGCTTTAATATAGTTTTGTTGTACAATTTTTATATGTAGTTATTTGTGTAAGCTAGAAATTTCATATG
The DNA here is from genome assembly GCA_934044485.1 of Apeira syringaria. NCBI lineage: Eukaryota > Metazoa > Arthropoda > Insecta > Lepidoptera > Geometridae > Apeira > Apeira syringaria. Next base: position 16,626,713 of record OW203658.1, read on the forward strand.
ATAAAAAAATGAACTTTACTTATTGTGCCATCTTGTAGACGTCAATCAAACCACGGTCGTTCTCTTCACTACTTATTGGTTTTAAAAGACTTTCACAAATACAAATGACAATATACATTATGCTTAATTAAAATGTTATAATAAAACATTATACTGTTGTGATACAATAACTTAGCTGACGACAAGCTTGCTCGGCTGTCAAGACGCCGACCAGTTATTTAATCATAATTACGGACAATGTTATATAGCAATTTACATAAGCTTTGTGCTGTGTTTTAATTACAGTTGATTATAATAACAGTAGGACGGCGAGCCGGTCCTGCAATGGATTAATTATTGTCCTAACGCATGTCTTGCTATTTCGCTTATTTCAAGCAGGTCTATGTGTGCACATGAATTGTCTGGTCCTGGTGTCTACATATGTTGAAAGTGTTTTAATTCACAGCAAGAAATAATGAAGGCTGAAAGTATTACCTGCTTTTTAAATATATTTTTACTAGTATCGCCCTACGGTTTCACCCGTGTGGATTACGGTTTTCCCGCTGCATCAATTATTTCACGGGAATCATACATTTTACCGGGATAAAAAGAAGCACATGTGCTATTCCAGACTATAATCTAAATCTGTGCCAAATTTCATCAAGATCCGTTCAGCCGTTCTGGCGTGATTGAGTAACAAACATCCATCCATCCAAACTTTTACATTTATAATATGCGCCCCGCGGTTTTACCCGCGTGGTGATGATTGATGATGATGAAAAGCAGCCTATGTGTTATTCCGGGACCTGAAGTATCTACATACCAAATTTCATCCAGATCCGTTCAGCCGTTCTTGCGTGAATGAGTAACAAACATCCATCCATCAGAACTTTCACATTTATAATATTAGTGGGATTGGGAATGGCCAAGCCTTTTACCACTACCTCGCCTGATGTCAAGTGACGATGCGGTCTACGATGGAGCACGACCAGAAGATACGGTGGTATAATTATTCTATGTTCGGATTACGTAAATTAAAACATGCGACGAGTTTTGGTTTGTTGAATTTATACATATATACATAGTAAATAAGAGAGACATGCGAAGGTTATGACATGATCTTGAAACAGTTATGAACATTGAATTATATATGAGCTATTTAGATTTGACTATGATTGTTAAAATTTTCATGAGAGCGTCCGGGGTTTTTTCTTTATTATACGACTATCGACTGCACTGACTTTTGGTGACAGTTTGCACGCACGACCTGCATACATAGCTATACAATTAAAAACGATATATTATTTTAATGGCCTGCTAATATACCGCTGTCACTATATTTTGAATCGCAGTGAAATCCATCGCACCTCGTGGGAAAAGTCACGATCCTCATCAATGAGGGAACGATTGAGGAGGAGAATATCCTATCCTACTAATATTATAAATTCGGAAGTTTGTGTGTACACATACGCACAGTGTGTATGTTTGTTACTTCACGCTCAAACGGCTACGCCGATTTCGATTAAATTTGGTATGGAGATAGTTTAAACTCTGTATTAACACATAGGCTACTTTTATCCCGGAAAAAGTATAGTTCCCGTGGGATAATTGAGGTAACGGGAAAACCGTAATCCACGCGGGCAATACCGCGCGCGCTACTAGTTTTAAATAAATTGAAGATATAGCGCTGAGTTTTCCTTAATTTGGCGTTTTTTTTACGACGAAAGATGCCACTCACTTGTAATTTGGAAAAAACTTTCCGGCTGACTTCTAAAAACGAGTAGGTACCTTCTAAAATCGTGTTACACAATGGATATTGCTGAATTTGAGGCAAACCCATACTAGTAGCAATATATTTCTATAATGCTATAAATACCGCGCGTGGTTTCCAAATTACTCGCTTTATTCTTGGGTTTTCTGTGTGTTCTTAATTGTTCATGAAGCTGTATTGCTGCCAATATCAAGTGAAAAGGAAGCGCAGGAATTCTTTTCTGTGTGTCTTGTCTGTGTGTGTGATAAGTTGTTTTAATACATCTTGGTGGGTCACACAACACATCGTATTGTTTAAATATTAATGACCCGCATAATACGCGTACGCTTAGTGCAAGCTCTAAAAAAGTAAAGCGCTTATAAAAGTGAATAAAAGAGAACACTATTTAAGCTTTATGTAGTTTTATTGGCCAAAGAACCCGTTTTGTACATTATACGTGTCGGTATGTATAATAAAATTACTATTTGCAATTATTAATTGTTTTTATTATTTTGTTAAATTTACTTTAAATCACACTAAGTACATTACAGTTGGTCTTATTAGCTTTATCGACAATCGTTTTAGTAGTTTATGAGTTTAATAAAATATATTTAAGAAACGTGGAACGTATAATTATTTTTTAATAATCTTCCAATACCTAATGGCAGTTGAACGAGCTACAAACGTGTACCTATTTAGCTATGGGCTATGGTGTCCAACTCGAAAAATATTTAAATTTAATTTCAGTCTACGTAAAATATTCATAAAATTATACTGTCAGAAAAACTTAGAGGTATAAGTTAGCAAGCATAATGCTAATTAGGATTTTCCATCGGAAACCTGTTTCTGTACACGGCGACTGATGTCATATTTTTATGTAGGTTGAGCACTTGTTATCATGTTACACGTACGATGCTAATTACAAATAATGTTTCTGAATGGCGTGCTCTTTATCGTCACGACGCGACGAAGCGAAGTACTCTTGATACATCTTGATGTTTGTACGTTCGATCGCAAATAGAGTTAACCCCATCAGCAGAGGAGTACCTACTTCCAAGGAGAAAGTTGCTAGGTGATAAAACCCCATATCAAATATCCATCGCCAACTCCACAAGGATTGGTTGGAAACTCCCTGTATACAGTTTTCTCAAATTAACGAATAGCTTAAGGTATGTACAGTGTGTTACACTGTAATGAACAATACAGTGTGTTCTACTCGTATTGAAATCAATGAATTGAGTCGTATGCTCTATAGGAATTGGCGTGTGTAAAGATAACTAAGAACAGTTTGCTACCGAGAAGGCTAATTGCACCAGTGAGTGTCGATACATGGCCCGATTAGCGAGAACATGGTTGCGTGTGTCTAAGATCCACCGACTGCGCCTGCGGGAGCCATCTTCGCTGCTCAGCACACGCAACCACGAATGTGTGCTTTCTACTGCACGATACATACAAGTACAACTTATACCTTTTCTGGGTTGATTAGGTGGACAGGTTATTTGAAAACGTTTACCACCATGTTTTAGAACGATCTAAACGCTTATACATAGCTAAAAAGAACCGCCGGAGATAGATCTACGGGTTCTTTGCTCTCGGCTGCTGACTGCTTGAAGACTGCTCTGACACACTGACATATCACTGAAACTATGTTTATGCGTTTTATTGTTTCTAAAGACATTTCGGTCGCATTGGTAGTACACTGAGTAAGTTGTTTGAACGTAATAAAAAGTAGTGATTGAATAATTCAATCTTTGTCCACTACAAACACTAAGATTATTGGAAAAGTTTTTATCTAAATGTGTCGATCCACACGCGTGTACCAAGGCTGATTCAAAGTGCATGCAAAAAAAATTGCACAATATTTACTCAACTTGTATGTTATTAAATTTATGAGTTGCTGCTTCATTTACACGAATTTGCGAATTTGAGGTCAATAGTCTGCATTGGAAATCGTAAGTTAAAAAGTACCATAGTACTTTATCTTGGTCTACGGCGCACTTGCAATATTTCATTATTAAACACTTAGATCCTCGAATCGTGTACGTTTCAGTCGCCTTTTAAAGCCATTATGAAAGAAATGATATCGTAAGCCAACTTAATGTTATCACACATGGATCTTGGCGGACCGAGCCGGGACTTATTATGCCGTCGACGTGCTGAGCGTCCGTCGTCGGCGTTCCATCCACTGCGGTGGCCACCATGTATTACCCATTATATTACGTCCATATTATTCACTAACCTCTCACATTATGTCTTATCAAATAACTTTACCCTGCTACAGCTTTGCAGAATTCATACACAAGCTTCTTAAAGTTTGGCAGCAGAATGAGCTGTTCCCAGGCATTATTATGATTCGCTCGATACCGAGAAGTGTCCGTTAGCCTTTGTTCATGAGTAGACACCGTCCGCCGCTCTAAGAACGATTCTTATCGTCCAATTACGAAGAAAGGAACGCCATCTGACCGAGGGCCGTGGCGGCGAGCCATCCAAATCGATCATTTCACGCACCCGCCGTGCATAATGAAACAGTCATTTCCGGCGGATTCGTCGAATCCAATATTTAATATTTCGCGCGATCGAGACCCATCGCGCCTGGACGTCGGAGCACGCACCACGACCACTCCTAATCAGTATTCGTCGCGTGACATGGGCCAATAATAAATTCTTGTGCACTTGCAGTTTCGTAGTGCCAAGAAACCACAACGGGCTACCGAATGCTAAATGGACATTTTATTGTTCAATCGGATATCTGAAGCCAGGATGATTGTGCTTTATCTAAAAATAACTACCGAAGAAGAAGAAGACAACCTAGAACGCTTGAAAAATTCAACTCATCCTGATCTCCGGTTCGGCTTTGACCGGCTGTGTTCAAGCTCGGGCTTTGGACCGGATTTAAACCTCTACGTAAGACCTTTCCGGCATGACACTCACGGTGTGAAAATTAATTACACACCCTATACTTCTAAACTCGGCGTTCGGCTTGGAAATTCAAAAAAGTGAGCTCGAGCTAAGAATCATTCGGACCGTCTATGGCACTCATGGTCTCCTGTGACATTTAATCAAACAATTAACCTATACCTACTTGTACATATTATCTTAATCATCCCGGGAATTATGATGTTTGGATATCATCTTTTTTATTTTCTAACTAGCTTTGGCCCGCGATGTTCTCCGTGTGGAATAAGTACTTTGAGAAGTTTTATTTTTATTTTCCGTAAGATACTTATGCAAATAATATAGCATAGCGATAACATTTATCCGCCACTCTTATTGGTCGTAGCGTGATGTTATATAGCCTCAAGTCTTCCTCGATAAATGTACCATCTAACCCAGAAATTTTATACAGTTCCAGTCAGTATGGTTCTGAGATTAACGCGTTCAAGCAAACAAAAAAATTCATCAGCTTTATAATATTAGTACAGATAACCTCCGATGGTCCGTATATATTCTAGTTTTGGTGTTTACCGCTTGCCTCTGGTAATTTCCGAGTGGTTCAAGGTACACCACCGAAATTCACGTCGTACATGATTTTGTATACTATAGTAGGTACTCATCAAAAGACCCATTATACTCTTTCCCACATCAGCCTACATCTCACAATTGCTGCTGGGAGAAGAACGTTATCACTCAGTGGAGGGATAGGTATTCGAGTTTCTTTGTACAATGGGCTAAGATGCTAATCTTCGTTCGTCAAAGTAATTTTAGATTCGAATAAATATACCGTATATATAAATATATAATATATCAATCCGACTTTTCGAAATAAGTCAAGACACGGCTATTGTTTCTTGATTTGATAGGTTTGCCATAACCAGTATTGGTGTACAGTTCCTGTTTCCGATTACGCGACACATTCACTCGATTTAAATACAAAGGCATTGTCTATAATCGGTAGCGTCCGCTTCACGGTCGACTTCCTCCCAAAAGCTGATCGCTACGCTAGTCACCCCCCCCCCCCCCCCCACCCCCACTCTTCACTTGGTGAGATGAACCTAGCTATACCTAGGCGCAAAGTCTAAAACTAAGGATAAGAGAAAATACTTAAGGAGACGCAGCCAATAATATTAAGAAAATTCAAACAGAGGTGAGAAGCCGAATCAATTGTCGATCGTAATTTCGACCGAGTAAGTGTCCCGTCAAATCCGTTTGAAAAATCATTATTTCAAGCTATCGCAACCTTTTATTCTGCCAAAAAACACCGCGGCCTGTGTCATTATTATTATTAACTAATCAACTAATTTTATAAATGCGAAATTTTGTGTGTATGTTTGTAATTGTGTATATTTGTTACCTCTTCACGCTCAAACGGCAACACTGATTTCGATGAAATTTCGTATCGAAATAGCTTTTACGCTGGATTAACACATAGGCTTATTTTCATCATCACCATCATCGCCGTTTCTCACCGTGGGGCGCAGCTAGTCATTAATAATGCAGTTTCATTTTCAGCATAATGGGCCCGAGATCTTTTTGATTATTTTTCCCTACTCGGCATATTCTTGACGTGGGCGATCATACCCACTTTAAAATACCCTAGGTATATTGCATACCTAAGGTATAATGACAAAAAAAACCTGATGAATACGAGTATAAACTAAAATATGAGAAGTGAAGTAGGCAAAGCTATGAAACATAATTCAAAATACTGAGACATGAGATACAACAAGCGCCGCTGTTAGGCTGTTCTCATGATCAGCTCAGCAGCTTGAGCTGAGCATACCTTGCCCTTACCCGCTTAAACGGCTGGAGGCACCTGATTGTTCCCGGATGTGTCATTACAGCCCGGGACTACATTCCCGGGACACCGGGAACGCAAATACAAACTGCCGCCTTCCTTTCTGCGCTTTTTCAACGCAATGCCAAGACCCTGCAGGCATGACAAACGTTACCTCGCTGTAATTATTATATAATTATGTTCAGAGTCAGTTTTTCATGCGGCATTCATTTGGACGCAGCGATTCTTCGTTTGTCGTGGCCAGGGTATTTAACTGCATAGATCACAGGTTTTGCAGTATTGCCTGTTAATTATTTTGATTCTATAGGGACATGTGTATAGCTAAAGATTAATCGATTTGTTCCTACACATATCCTATTCATGTGGGGTCACTACAATATTACCATATTTTATTTGTATAACATTATATCGATATAACAGGTAATCTCTAAAAACACAAGACTTTATAAGGTATATAATACTTTATATAATAAGTACTTAAGTAGTAGAAATATAACACTGTGGTTTTAAGACCAGTATTGTCTGGCGCACACTCTCTTAAAAAGTGTGTTTCTTGATAAGATACTATTATGACTCCTTCAGCTCTGCAGGGTTCAGTTTATTTCGCGGAATTCCTTTATCTTAGTAGTACCATGGGCGCTACAAAGTGTCGCCGATTTACACAAGTACGTAATTTGTAAACTGAACAAATTGAAGTATATGTATGTGTAACTGGGTTAAGTTAACCTCACAAGATTGTGACGCAGATCTCAGCAATCTGGCCGTAATTTAATCTCATCCGGAATGAATTCTAAAATTTAGGGCGAGGTAAGTCAAAATTAATTCCGTTTATTCGGCTTACCTGACTGCCACGCCTTTTGTTTCTTTGTTTTGTACATCTTCTAATGCGATCCTTAGTGTTTCGTGCGTAACATGAGATCATCGAGGCTTGGTTATAATTGTTGAAATTGACTGGTTTTGGCAAACTATAACGAATTGCTTATATTAGTATTCTTACTTCTACCTGGAAGAAACGATTATAAAACGATACAAAACTTTACATTATATAATTAAGTTATTTGTATATTTACAATGAAAGATACAATGACATTTGTCATTTGTGCTCTTCTTAAATTTGATTTTTGTGAAGAGGATTCATTCTCATTTCAATTAGATGTACAACCTGAAATATATATGAAATATTTTTTTTCTGCACTTAATGATCTAATATTTGTGATGATGTGGATAAACTAATATACATATATTTTAAATAAAGCAGGACTAAAATATAATAAAAAATACTCCCTCACTATACGCATATGATACAACTACTGAACGGATTAGATTGCGCACACAGTTAATTTAATCCCGACTTACGCTAAGAACGGATCACAAATTCAGTCTAAAGAGGCGCAACTAGAAAATTATAATCGGAATTTTCCGCACCATTGAAACCGCGGCGTGCAGCTCATTTAAATATAGTTGCGGTTGCTATTGCTTTAGTAATTGCAGTGACGGATCCCAAGAATCGTATGTGACAAATGTAGTGGAGAATCGAGCACATGTTACTCGACGATACGAGAACAAGCTGTCGTCGTCAGACGTTTCAAACAGGACAGCGGATCCCGGTCCCGCAGTTTCCCGCTCACCTGTTCTGTTATGCGATCAACTTTTTCTCTCCACACGCAATCGGCAGTTTGCGGTTTTTATAAGACCACCACCGTTCGATTTCCAATCCCTAAACCACATACTAACTGTATGAAATTGCTACACTTGTTGACTCGGTCATACTATAGTTACCATCCCGAGGATCTACTCTTTCATTACCGCATAAGAAGTTCAGCTAAAACTATACTTACCATACATTTGTACAATATAATTGCACATCTAGCAATAGCGTTACATCCGCACGCGGATGAAATACCGCTATTGTAATGTGCATGTCGGTGAAAACCGATATATTAAGGGCTTAACATTTACCAATGACATTATAGAGGCTCGTGGTTGTTTACAGACAGAGAGAGCGGGACAAATTCTGATCCGTGTTGATTTCAAATATGACACACTTTACGGACTCAAACTAAAATACAAATTCTATTTTTATAGTCTTTAATTTCATTTCTTCTGCTGCAAGACACAGTTCAAGCGGATATGGTCGTTCGAAGATATTGTTTCAATCAGAATTAACCGTAAGAAGAAAAGACTCAAAATTCTCTCTTTAGCAAATGGTAAAAAAGCCTAAACGTTTACCATGTATCGTAATTAAACATGTTCAATGACATTTCAAATGCATCACTTCGTAAATTTCGCCAGAAATCGTCGTAAATCAAGCGTTTATCGCGAACAGTAAGACGTGTGCAAAATATGCTGAGCACAGCTGGCGTGCTGCTTTTGCGATCGTTGTTTTGGTGTTTCTTTTGTCCTAATTTATACAGCCTGGTGATGTATCTCAGTACTGATATAAAAGAAAATACTATATTTGTGTGTCTATAAGCGCGTTGAAATGAGTGAATGTCAATTAGCTTAAGCGCATATTAATGATGTATGCTTGTCTCAATCTGGCGCCTCAAGTTTATCAGAAGTGTGATGTGTTGTACAATTTATAACTCATTTACTTAAGTGTATAGTATATAGTATTATGGGTAGAATGCATTCACTAATGCAAGTGACAATCACGATGGGCATTGGTGGTGTTTCTGACGCATACACTTAAAATTGATGTATCCAAGATTTGAAACATTTTAAATTCAGAATTATTAAATTTGCTCATATAACCAGATTTGTCATTTCCCACAATTTATGATTCGTTATTATTGCCGTCGTCGGTGCGTGACGGCGAGTGGCGATTATGTGTAGTATGAGGGGTCATTACTGCGTGTGTGACTAGTGTAATTGTGTCTGATTCACAGAAACGATTTTGCCGCAATAAAAGACTGCCACGAACCGTAGCATTCCGTCAACAATCCCACCGAGTCCTTGGATGGTCGTGCCTCGGGGATGTCGCCCGGTTTCGAAACTAAATAATAATTCGTTCACATTTTGATTAGGATTTTTTTTTGACTTATGCATCATAATCTCAGGTGTATTGATGCGTCTATATATTATTTAAAACAAAACAGACTAACTAGATATCATTCCTACTAGATGGCATATTTAGCCACATCCGTTTTCGCTTGAAATATACCTACAGTTGAGTGCTGCTTACTTAGCTCCTTTGTCGGTTCCTGCGAAATCATCTGCATATGAATATTTTAATTTAAATACACACAGTGTAATAGGTACAAAAAATATCCGCCACCTGTCAAGAAAAACACTCATCAAAGTCCATTAACCTCCACAAAAATAAGGCAATGCATAAACAGGTAGGTAGATAAGTAGTCGACTTTTTAGACGATTTGCTATAATTGCAAGTTTTTTGCCAGGCCAAACTTCCAGTGAAATGACGCGATCAGTGTCTCGCAAAAACCCGGACACGTTGCATACTGAATAACAAAGAGAATAGGTGTGTTTTTTAAATAGGTTTACGGATAAGATCTAATTAAAAACTATAGCGTATTTGTAACATGATGACAATTCTCTATGGGATTCCTGGAATGATATTTGCTACCGTTGTTTACATTTCTTTGTAAGGAAATAGCGTCCTTATTCATGTTCGGAATACTCAAGTGCATGCATAGATTTTGATGGGACTTTCTTGGGGAAACAGGAACAGAACAGGGTCTCTGTGTTATTTGGGTGACATAGTTATACATCACAATACACTACGTTAAGGTGAGGTTCTAAGCGTTACGACTCGCGTCCGCGTAGTGTCAAGCGTCTCGATGTCAGCTCGTGCGGCATTGCTAATAGTGCGTAACATTATTCGTCAAGTAAAAATGGCTCTAATATTATTATTATGTTTACACTATTTGTTGATATTATGAAGAAATTTCGCGATACATTTCCAACTCTATTTAAATGACGTTTTTTAAAGGAAATGTCTCACAGTTACATTTAAGGGTTTAACAGGTGTCATGACAGAGACTCGCAGGTGTTTACAGGCAGAAGGGGTGGGACATCCTGATGAGTGTTGATTACAAATATAACAAACAATTACTTTACAATTTTCCCAGGCTAGGGGCTCAAAAATTACTAATCATGTTTTTAGGCTTGACTATTTCCTTTTTTCTTTTCTAAGGCACAGTTCAAGCGCATTTGTCTTCACCGCGAAAATTTTTGACAAAGAAAAAATTGTGTCGTTTGTAGGTAAATATTTTGACAACAATACTTTAGCATATAAAATCAAATTTTGTTCAATCAGAATTAACATTCATAAACTGTTCCCATAAGTGGTATTTTTGAACAATTTTTATTAGACATGTAGGATTCTTTACAAAATAAGCCAAAAACTCAAAATTGTCTATTTGTCAAATGGTCAAGTATAGTATATATGGCCGTGGGACCTGTCACAGAGAAGTTATAACGACAGCTATCGCCTGTCGCATATCGCACCGCTCGGAATCTTACCTTAATAGATATGTATTTACCATAATAAGCTCCTCTCAAATGTTAGCTGCCCCATAACAAATTTAGATTTGTGTTTGCAAGTCATCCGAACTCTGTACATCTCTCCTTCAAAATCAACAAGAATAAGAACTACAAAATTTAGTTAATCAACTTTCTGGAATCAATTCAATTTAATAACATTTCAAAACTGATTCGTAACTAGTTATGATACAGTTGTTTGTGAGAAATATCATTGTTCAGAAGCGAATCATTACTTTAGATGGTTTCCCAAGTCAAGAGAAAGTTACGTGTACCTACTTGTATGATTATAAGTATGACCACAATGAATATTAATGAGAACCCCTACGGTAACGGACTTACTTGACGCAAGCGTTACTGAGGAGGCTGACAACGGGATCTAAACGTGCAGACTATAGTAAAGACCACATTATTAACAAGGAAATGGTCTTGTGTGGCTTCACCGTGTAATGGACAAGGGAAAGTGGTCCGGTTCAGAACCAAAGCCGTCTTGATAGGATTTTTGTTGTATTCCAATAAATTCCTTCGAAGAAATATTGTACATCTTTGACTGGCATACCATTCATTGTAATGCATATATTTTATATGTGTACGCTTTTGTTACGATGTGGAAGGAAATATCGTTTGTGTTGGCGCCATAGACGTATGGTTTGCGTTCGTTGGCGCACAAAAGTACGCGCGTGAATGCACACGGTCATTATTCAAACCGTTTCACCCACTTCTAATGTAAAATCGATCTCAAAACAGTTACATATCTGTTAACGTCGGTAGAATGAAAAGGTGTTTTGTAGCGTTATGATTAATACATACACAAGCCAGCTCACTATACAAAACAAACACTTAGAAAGTGGAATTAAATGTATCGCAAAGTGTTTCAAATGAAGTAGCAAATTCATTTCAAGGTGTTTATCATATTTTAAGTATGATGCCATGTCACAAATAGTCACGATCACGTCAACAGTCATATACTTTCCCAGAAATTTTACTGAACAGACTGGAGAACTGTTGGTGCAATCATGAGTACTTTTGGCAGACGGCCGGCGTTTCCGCGGAATATTACCCATTATGAAATGTCAATTCGTTTTTATTCTCATTAGAGTTTTCATCTAACGAATCTCATTGAATGAAGTTCATCTCTAGTTACCTACTACTATTTACGTGTACCTATCTTTTTTCTGCAATTGTTATATGCATTTCATTTTCAATCTGTTGAGGCTTGTTGTAGAAAAATTGTTTTTGACAAATGTTTTGGAATTATAGCTGTAAGCACCCGAAATAAAATGCAATATTCGCATTATTATTTAAGTATAAATAATGGTGGCTCATTTGTTATACCAATAACCTTTCTAGATGGAACCTAGATTGCCAACATTTTGCTGACAACAAAGTGACTATAACATCATGCAATTATCTCACAGCATAATTCTCAGAATTTCCAAGTAGTGTGCATCGTTATAAGGTATAATGAGATAATTTGATATATTGTGTCGTGTTTAATCCTCTGCGTCAGAGCGGAGGTTGCACGCGAATGTTTTGCAGCGAGCGCCGAGGGAGTAGAAACTGACGCGGCGCGGTCAAAGACCGGTTTAGGTTGTTTGGAAAATATTCATCAGTTTTTGCCAGGAGGGCTCGGCATCGGCGAGACGCAACCGCTCTCCGCATAGGCTTGACATGACCTCATCCCAAAACTCTTCTTTTTATTCCTACCATTATGTCTATTTCCAATAAATCGCACATCTCTAACGGAAATATTTTGCATACGTGTTTATAGTATAATACGTATGCCTTTTGACGCGATGAGTCAGAAGTACAGCTCGGTGCATAATTAAAATAAAATATACAAAGAACTTTCCAAGGGCCTATTTGTACAACAAAATGTACAAAGCAAACGGCATGAAACATCTCGTTAGTATAAAGTGTAGAATATCGTAAAATTACCTGTTTTTACTCGTCGTGTCGTGCGTGATCCTAATTATATTAATTATCTCCTTGTACAGTTTTATATGCAATGTCACAGTCGGGTCGTTACCGCTTTTTTCCATACATTCTGTGGAGAAATAAAACAACATTGCGTAGATGCTCACATGAAGATCGCAGTGTCAGGCTCTATTTATTGCGGACAGTTGCAATAAGAAGAGTGCGAGACGTTTGCACTTGCGCCTTGTTCGGCGACAGAGAACGCCATGAGAATCATTCTGGATATCACAAGAATTCAATGTATGTCACATCAAAGTTAATGTCGATATATTGTTATAGATACTACAGACTTGCTGACTTCCAGTGAAGCCGTAAGAACCATGCCCAACTGGTATTCATACACATAATAACAAACAAAAGTAATGTCCATAAAAAACGTCATCAATAACAAAGTACTAATGATTTCAAATTTCCTCAAACTGATCAACAATTACTGCCGTATATGATGGCGTCGTGAGGGTTAAAAATAATTTGTATATGGTTTGCTCTGTACCGTCTTTAGTTTTACTATTCTTTATAAGTTTTTAACATGTTCGATTACGATTTGTTAGTTTCCAGCTGTGTCCTTCTTTTCTTTGGTCTGAGTGTTTTGCTAAGATAAACTTTAATCGTTTTCCTCTTAAACATTTAGCGCAAAAAGTTTGTGAGCGAAGCTTTACCGTCATCCTCATCCATATCAGATTGATTTCAATGCTGAACGCTCGCGTGGCGTGAGTCATTTCTTCAGAAAAGTTAAAAATATTCTAATATCGTTCTCCCAGGGACATCGCTGTGAGGAATGAAGTAGTAAACACACGCATATGTAACACCTTCTCGGAAATTGACATGAGACCATTAGTGCAAATAATAGATCTTGTGAGATAAATACGTATTACGTTTGTGCCTGTTTGTGCTGCCTACACAGATTGCACCCCACCTCACTTTATTAGTTTTCGGGTTCCAAAACAAAGCTCTATCATATTTTTAACTCACTTCCATGAGTTCTAAGTAATTACCTACAAACCGATATTGAACTAGAAAATATTAAAAAGTTCTAGAAATTATAGTAAAGAAAACTACTTACCCGATTTGTAGTCTGTTTTTATGTCCCTCCTATTATTATTAATTATTTATTAGTCATGATAAATAATTAATTTAAACAAAAACTATGACATATAAAAGCCATGACGTGAAATAAAATAACTAGAAATCTCATTAAAAATGATTTTTAGTTAAGTTGCTGTGCCAGTATCACTACCGCTATATGAAGCAACTGTATGCATAGAATAAATAACACAAGCCTTCTTGCGACAGAGGATATTCACCAGATTACTAATACGCTATGCCACAGCTTCTCAGAAACAATTCCAGGGCGGCCTTGCGATGAAACACTGCTAACGTGTTTGTTTTCTTTATGTACGATTCAAAAACGGCTCTCGCAAAATTTTACAGTTCCCCGGAATCGTTACTTCTAGCGAAGTTTTGTTTGCCTTTTGGCCGATTCGCTGTACGTATTACAGCTGTTCAGACTAGGCCGAATGTTGCTTAATCTAAACATTGGAGATTGACTTTCATCGTACCTACGTGACGTGTGAGGGACCGCGCGTGCAATATCACTGCGATTCGATTCGTATTCGCGTTTGACGATTTCCTCATTGAAAGGAGATTGCAATCCGGTAAGTTCTGAGAATAGCGGCTGTGATCAGCAGCTGCATATAACGCGACGGCGCTCTATACTGGAATGACGTTCCATTACTCATTACCGGGAATTATTTCCTGTACATAGACACGCATGGCTGTCGATCTCGGGTTATAATGGCACTAGTCTCAACAAAAGACATGGCAATCTCACGAATGATCTTCTACAATTTATACCATTAAAGCAGATAATTAATGGGTGGTCGTTCTTGTTAGATATGTCAATTTCTTGTATCATTTGTCAACGTTACTATAGTAACAATAATTAAAAAAGCTTCAGATGTTCCGTTAGCAATCATTCGATATAGAGCCAAAAAGCGTTACATTCTAAGTATAGCATTATCATTTTAATCTGGATTATGACGATGAGACAGTTTATTGTGATAACTTGTTTCGGTAGGTACTAACATGTGCCCGTACAATTAAATAATTGATGGTCTTTGTATTAATTTATTTATTTATTTATAATAAGCTTGCGCTTGACCACTGTCCCTCAATTGGTAGTCGCATCTTGATCCCAACGCTCTTTATGAAACAGCAGTGCAAATGTGACCAACCAGCACATTGAGGCACAAAATGGATACAGAAGAGGCGTCTGTGCTTGTTTGCATATTGCTAATGCAAAGCAGCATTACGATCTTAGGGCATATGCCTACAGACTATCCATTTTTATTCATATAAGTTATCCGTTTTCCTATGTATTTCTCAATTGATGTTCTGTGACGATATTGACAATGTTAGAATTAATATTGACGTGCTATTTTGGCAATTTTTTACGACAGCCATGTGGATACAGTAAAACAGTCCAAATCAGTCTAAATCCATTATTTATATTCTTCATTCGTTGTTATGTTTCCTGCATCAGTTAAGTGACCCTGTTTATTGTTTCAGGTTCAAAGATGGCGTAGCGTACCCGTGGTCTGCAGGCGTGTCCAATTTCATCATGTACCCCGAAGCAGCTAACCAGACCCTGTACGCCCGGAAGGCAGGTCGTGCAGACTCCGGAAACTACACTTGCCGACTGAGCAACGAAACTCACACGGAGACGCATACTGTCACGCTAGAAATTCTAGGTAACTAACTTATAAACAATAATACGTTTTTAAACTCACGGATCACAAAACAATGGCCTTAATTCTATTAATGACTAATTCACTCACTGATCACTAATCTAGCTAAAATTCATTTAAAAAAAATCTCTTATATTGTCTTTTACGTTAAAATTCAATATCGTGTCACTCCTTTAAATATCTAGTTCTTATATTAGACGAGTTTAATTCAAATGAGGGTACATTTAGTCAGCACCAAATGACGTTACGTCTTATTTTACATAATGAAATACCCGCATTTTAATAAAAACGATCTTATTTAACAATTTGTTATTCATAAGTGTCATAATCATTTGGGCTTTGTCTTAACCTCATGAATACTATCTTATTTAAAGCCATTTTAAATCGTTTAATTGAACAAAAGAACGACTACCAATAATAAAGTAACAAAAAAATTTATCACGAATTTTACTTGTTTCTAGTCTGCTAAGTTCACAGCGGCCTAAATCTGTGTTGAATCTATATGGTCGGCTTTAGCCGATTTAGTTCGCCATTTCACATTTTATGTGCTAACAGACTATAGAAAATGATGCGCTGTTTTATTAAATTGTGTATTGAAATGAATAAATGAATTATGAATCTAGTGTTGAATCAACATTGATTCAATATGTACGAATTCAATGTAGCAGACTACAAAAAACTGTCAAAATCGTCCTTATAGTGAGCCGAGCATGTTCCCATATTGAATTGTAGACTTAGGCCATCCGGTTGTGAGGCAGCATGTTGTAGCGAACATTTAATTAGTGATGTATCTACTAGGATTTTTTATTGCCAAACATGTGTTATGTTCATTCATTGAGTAACTAATCCAAGAGAGATTCGATAACACTTTCGTTAGTACGCGAAAATATCCAGAAATGTTCGCCACGACAATACGCTCTAACTGATCTAAAATCTAAACATCTGCTCAGATGCTCAGAAAATGATCACGCTAATTGGTCAGTTAGAGTGATCATTCTTTAAATGTCTGGTTGGTCGGTTGTAGCATTTTTTAGTTTAATATCATTGTATAGTTAAGGAGTCTGACGGACAAGTGATTCCACTCTTTGGTCTAGTTGCTTGAAGAGTGTCTCAACACGTAAGTGGATGTGAAGTAAATTCTCACGATTGCGAAACTTTTATTCCCATAAAAAATGTGTTACCTGCCAACCAGTGTAGCGCCCCGTCGACTATTACATGCATTTCCTTAATTACCACTAGCTTTTTATAAGTATAAGGTGTTATATTTCCAGACTGGTTAGAATATGCCGTTTTCTAGCATGTATCTGGAATCCATACAATATCCGATGTTGATTTCTATTTTCCAAGAAATGATTGAGCCACATCAAACAACGATTGCACATGCGAGTGATTGGCTTTTGGCTCGTCGGAAACGGTAATGATCATTTAAAAACAATTTAAAAGACGTTGACATACAGTTGTGAAACTGGTAATATGGAGGTACATAATGTACATAATTTTGCATACTTCCTATGTTGAGTTTTGTCGCTAATAAGGTATCCCGAAAATTTATCTTTGCGTACAGTTAGATTTGACTTATTTGTTTATTAATTTAAAAATACTATACCCTATTCAAGTATTCATATTATACAATTTATGTGTTACATGTGTCATTGAACTCTTGAAACTCACGCTCAATGTATAATAATATTTATACGGATCAAGATCATGTGTGCGGTGCGCGCTCATGAAGGTTTCCTGACGAAACCGAAGCAATTGTCGATCGTGATATCGACAACGCGTAAGTTCCCGTTAAAGCCGTATAAATATTGAAAGATGTCGTACTGTAATTTTGATATGCATTGTACGAGTATACTTTTGGCAGGTATTTACATTGTAGGCTTTTTTTATCAACTCATGAATTATTGACTCCATTCCTACTTCGAATATATACATAAGTAAAGGTACCTAACTTATGAGTTGTAAATAAGGAATAGAAATGTAAAATAACTTATTCATATCAGAAAGGTATTATTAAATATTAAGTTATTAAGGCATAAAAAATAAACATGCAGCTGTCACAAAGTGGTCCCAAACCAGGATGAAATCGTCTGTTAGCCAATGGTTCCGTTGGAACCTTTTGGTCACGTCACTCTGTCACAAAGTGGTCCCAAACCAGGATGATGTCGTCTGTTAACCAATGGTTCCGTTGGAACCTTTTGGTGACGTCACTCTGTCTAGAGTGGTCCCAAACCACGATGATGTCGTCTGTCAACCAATGGTTCCGTTGGAACCTTTTGGTGACGTCACTTACCGGCACAAATACAATTAAAACTTTACATATTTAACACATAAGAAAGAGGGAAAAAATGCAAATACAATCTTTTATGTATATGCGTAATATCTAATTAAGAATAATAAAAGAATATTATTTCAACACAAAATGTTAAAGGACGGCGGCAAAGGACGGCGACAAAAAAACGTTGATTTTTTACTTTCATTACACTCGTCTACTCTTGTTTCTGGTTTTCGGTGTATATTACTATTTATATTGTTAAACATTTCTACTACGAAATATTGAGAGTTTTTCAATACGCCTCATTGGCAGCTATAGGTACTATGCTGAAAAAGATCAAAGATGAATTTGAATTATATCGAAATCCTTGTATTTCATGCCAAATGAAATAAATCAGTCCTGGCTCCATATTCCATTAGTGATATTGAATTTCACTGGAACTAGATAGAATTATGAAGCTTCATATTTCAGTGGGCAGGTCTGTATGAATACCAATCAGCTGATTGAATGCTAGCGAACAGAAGTTTTTTCTTCCTCTAGATTGTTAATGGTAGTAGTTCTGTCTGAAATATTATCATGTTTTTTAAAATTATTTTTATATATAGGTAATATACGGCTTTACTCGCATTATAAGTTGCTATCTCGATCTATAGATTTAATCTGATGATGTGCATCGGATATTCCCAACAGCTAAGTCGCGCTAGTCACTATTGCCGTGTGTATAGCCGGATAAATTTATTACTATTACAAATGAAAAAGGTTGGGTAGATATGTCTTATACCTATTCACGCGTATACCGCAGAACGTATCTTTATGCAATTTGGGCCACATATACTTATATAGATCATAGTCTGGAAGTGGCAATTCCAGAGTATGATTCATCAACTGCGGTTTTGGTGTGAATCGGTAAAAGATATCCACCCAACTTTTTAGAAAATATCGTAGGAAACATGTTTGTGATGAAAGATGTTTTTTCTGGGGTCTTGGATGTTTGTGTAATGTGATTGTGTGTCCATGTCTCCGGCGACACATCATAGTGCAAGGGTGGGTGGGTGAATAAAAAACATCGTTTTCGATGTTTTATTGATATTTCGTGATATTCATTAGTTAGTTTCTACCTACATAGTTAAAAATTTATTTATATAATTATTGTTGCAGAAATGCTAGCCAAAGCCGCACGTTGTTAATAGTATGTAATTACTTAGAAATTATAACTTGTATTACCTCTTCGATACTTTAATTAATACGGTTTCCTTCAATAAATCACGTTTCGAAGAAATATTCAGCATTGTTACAACATTGTCGCGTCGTTTCACAGAAAAGCCGACGGACTCACCGAGAACAATGTTCATATCGAAAGATCAGTGGGTCGCGGAGGGGGGCGAGGTGCGCCTCTACTGCGAAGCACTTATAGGTAAGAAATGCACCGTTTCAAACCGACTTTGAAAAGGAGGAGGTTCTATGTTCCATTGTATTGTATAATTATTTAATCTATATTCACCGAATTCTCCGCTAACTTTTGTCCGATTTTGAAAATTCTTTTGATTTTTGTTTGAAAGAGTACGCTTCCCATGTGGTCCCATTAATAATCTTTAAGGGAAATCGATAAAAAAAAATAATTTTAACATGCATTCAAACTTTCACATTTATAATATTAGTGAGATAATTGAGTCGCAAAGCTAAATCGCGCTGCGCTCTGCTAAAATTGGAAATTAAAAAAAAAAAACGTGTGGCACACGGGGACTGCCGTGGTAAAGCTATTGCATAGCATATTTTTATCAACTTATGCAATTAATATATTAATAACTTATGCAGTAACGCCTATACAACCAATACCACCTAGATGCGAGTTGTTGAACTAAACAGACAAGCGTGATATTTCAAAAAAGTCATTAAAAGTTCTGCATGCACCTATCGATGCATCGATAGATGGCAAAACTAAAAAGTATCACCGCTGTGCCGGTCGGAGTGGGGAGTGTAAACTCTAAGGCTTTCACGGCCGGCGTTGCATGTTGTATGTATTGCTTCCGGGCTGTTTGTATTTGTATGTATTGCGTCAGGTCCGAGCGGCGACAAGAGCGTAGAACTCTCCTCCGCGGCGTCTTCTCTGATACTGATCAGAGACTTCTTGATCTTTGTTAAAGATGATCTTGAACTTCTGAGAAGACGCCGCGGAGGAGAGTTCTACGCTCTTGTCGCCGCTCGGACCTGAACCACTGAAGATGTCGACCGCAGTGATCGACGAAACGTCTGGAACAAAAGTTTCACATAGACCACGGCCAAACAGCCCGGAAGCAATACATACAACATGGAGTGGGGAGTGTTAGGTTATTTTCGTTACGGAATTTCTGGATTCGGTCTCCACTCTCAAGGCCCGCGATGGAAGCTATGCAATAGCTTAACAATTAATAAAACAAAAAATATATTGCTATTAAGTTAATCATAATTTAAAAAATAGTTACCTTCTTATAACTAATACATATCGGTCCAACACGTTCCCACTGCTGGGACACGAGCCATCCTCACATAGAGGTGTGATGCCGTTGGCCATAATCCACCACGCTGGCCCATGCTGGTTGGCGGATAGACATGGATATAACTTTATTACGTTTTACATTAAAGTTTAAAGTAGTTACATTAAAGACATATACAATTCAATTTTCTGAGCTATAGTTAATTTTTTTTTAATGATTTGTTTTATAGTTTTTAACATAATCGTTTTCTTCCAGAGTTACATAAAGTCTTCATCAAATCTAGACCCAGATATGTAATTAATCACCATTAATACATTGTTCCGGCTTGCAGATGTTCTATTTTCGTATTGCTCAGAGTCATTTTACCCACAGGTCGGTCATACCTGGCGGACGCGCGGAGTGAGCTCAGGTGGCAGAAATTTTGGCCCAACGGTACCGAGGGTGACCTGCTCCCCACGCAAACTGAAATCAAAACTTCTCGGTGAGTGTTGTGATAATATAATACCTAATGTGAAGGAATAAAGCTCATCAGGGTTAGAACGTTACTATTCACGCAAAGTTCGTTTATGTAGACAAAAAAGGAGAAAGATGTACTGTTATCTCTATTTTTAACACTGCTTGTGTAGTAAAATTCAAATAAATTAATCATAAGACACTTGAGATGAGAAATAATTAAGAGCCAACAAAAGAATTCCGTTCTGAAAACTAATTACATCTGTATTATAAGACAAAATGTTTGAATAATGATTTCATCAGGTGCTTGCGAGTTCTCAGAATGCGTAGCTGCTCATCTCAACTCTAGATAAAAAAGAATTGAGTTGCGAGTGTCCTGAAAAACAAAAACTACATAATGCACGACTTTTTTGTCAATGCTTATATGCTTGCACGATTTATATCTCGTCTCCTTTTCGCCCTTCTTTATTTTGTGATTTTATTTTTTATTTTATTTCATAAATATGCTGATATGCCTTGGATCAACCATATTTGGTCTGCACGATTGTTTTCCGTTCAATATTTTAAGTTAAGCTGCGCCAATACTATAATAAAATAACCATTGTTTTCGTACTATGTCTATGTTCATTGTTATCTTTACATAATTAGGTATGATATATGATTATTTATCATATTTTCAGGTAGCTTTCGATTACCTCACCCAAAGACTGAAATTGCTGACCCGTACTATTCTATATCTGTATTAAGTAGTATATGTACTTAATAAATGCAAGAATCCACACATCAAAGCTTCAAATAATGAGCATCATATCAGTATTAACCAATTAGAGCGCATTATATTTTGTGAGCGTTAGTTCTTGCGGAATATTATTCGAATACATTGTTTACAAACGAAAGTCGTTTTGCACCTCTTACGGTTAGTCACACGATGAAGGTAGCACCAATGAAATAAAATACTATGAATTCATATTGTCCCCGATGCAAACATTCACACACAGATACACGTATAAAATTATAAGACATCTCGTTCCCTTTTGAAGTGACGTAGTTGCGTTGCGATTGCTCATATCGGTCATTTTTCGAATTAGCGTTTTCTTTGTTTGAATGGTGACCATGCGCGACCAAATCATTAGTGCTGTCTCTTTTTAGAAATTACTTCAAGCTCAGAAATAGGAAACCGCATCTGAAACTGATATAAGTACTGACGTAAAGAAATGTCAGTATAACAAAAATACTGTTAGTATGTATTTTTCGGTTTAGAATATTTTGAGTATTAGGTTCGTAAAAATCAATATGCAAACTTTTAGATCAAAGATCAATACATATTGCGAGATATACCGAGATTGAGGGTTGCACTGCAAGATTTCACTCCCTAGGCAGCTACAGCCAAATAATTTAGCATCTTCGCAAAATATTTGGCTGAACAATTGTATTTACTAACTGCTCGTAACTTATTTCATCATTGATTTTGCGATTACAAAAACCTAAATGGCTGAAATGACATACAACTATGTCATTCCAGCCATTTAGATTTCAAAAATGTTGTATAAAGCTCAATAATAATAAAACAGTTCAGTATGAAAGACGTTGCACCTTATAATAGTAGTTACGAGCGTTACGATTGTAAGAATGTATGTTATTGAGCATTTACTACGCATTTCTTTGTTTTTGCGCTTACTTTTTGCAGTAATGTATACTTATATTGGTATATTCTTATAATTGTGTAGCGTTTGTAATGAGCTGCTTTTTTGTACCATTATGTAGCTTAGTAATATGAGATAGAAACATTTACAGTAGGTCAAGGCTACAATACATTTTATTTCAAAAATGTAGAGTAGATACATAAAAACTTATTTATTTGCACACTGTTACAAAAAACGCGTGAGCCAAACAAATTTAGCTAGAAATAGTGAATCGAACTTTTTACACAATCGTTTACCCAAAATTACCCGTCTTGTCTTCGGGCAATTACTAACTTATAGATGCACAAATCAAACACGAAATAGAATTTTATGAAATTTTATGTTTTTTTTTGTTGGGTTACATTCCTTCTCTGGTACGATCCTGCATGCAACAATTACAGGCTTAGATTATTATTCTAAGTGTACAGGCATGTTTTTAGGCCATAGTGCCTATATCATAGGCTAATGGGCCATAGATAAGGTTTTGAAGCAATAAACGGGTTGGTCTTGAAAATTGATCTTAAGATTATCTCACTAGGTACATCTGCCATCATCTGCTATCTGCCCATTCGTGCTGGACCTTTCGCTTGCCGCAAAAGATCACGCAACAAATGTTAGTAGTCCTACAGTTTATAGGCAGTTAAGGATTAGTTTAGCACAGTTTTTTTGAAAGTTGATAATGCCGCCCTGCGACTACCTACCTAAAGGTATGTTCATAAAACAAACAAATATTGAGTTTTAACCGAAAGTCGAGTCCAGTTTGTCGCTTTTTTTCAAGTCCCACGTAATTTTCTCTCGCGACGACGCGACTGTGAGAAGTACTGGTCTAGTTCATTTTTTATCAATATCACAGTTCATAGATTTTTCCAGTTTGCTAGCACTTATAAAATCTAGGTGATAGGTCGTTTGGATATAGACTATTATTATTTTATTAATTCACCAGCTGCGCCCGGCGCCCCCACGGTTTAACCCACGGGGACTTCGGTTTTATTGCTACCTCGGTTATCCCACGGAATCCATACTTTTACTGGGTTAAAAAGTAGCCTATGTCCTTTTCCAAGGTCCCATCTATCTCTGTACCAGTATTCATCAAAATAGGTTCAGCTGTTTAGGCGTAATAACTGAATAGACATAGTTTCTTTCCCATTAATAATATTATTAGGTTTTTGTTGTACCTATCCCAGAGGAACCATTTTTTTTGGTATAAAAAGTAGTATATGTGATAATGGGTTCACACATATACTATGGTATAAGTACTTACATTCTGAATTTCATTAAAATCTATCAAACACTTAACGCGTGAAAAGGTAATAAACACACTTGTGTGTAAGTGTGTTTGTTCGCTTTACTTTCGCATTTAATATATTTCGCCTGCTCCAGCCCAGCAGGCATTAGTAGAACCATTTGCCTTATTGTTTACAAACACCTTAACAAAAACGTGTCGATACTCATTAAAACCTTTTCACACATGAGGGTATGTCTCAAATATTTTGACGTCTTCCAATATCTCAGCTGATTGTTAGAAAAATGATATCGCACGTTTCAAATAGTAATTTTCTTGATTACAATACAATTATTTTTCTAATTAGATAAGTAGTTGTCTAAGTATTAATTTATATATAAACTACTAGCGCCCCTCGGTTTCACTCGCGTGGATTACGGTTTTCCCGCTACCTCAACTATCCCACGGGATCTATACTTTTTCCGGGATAAAAGTAGCATATGTGTTAATTCAGGGTATAAGCTATCTCCATACCAAATTTCATCGAAATCGGTGTAGCCGTTTGAGCGTGAAGAGGTAACAAACATACACACTTACACACATACAACACTTTCGCATTTATAATATTAGTAGGATAAAACTGCAATGTGATCAAAGTTATCGTATTTTGATGGCCCACACAAATTATGCGCTAACATTTTTTGGTTTATTCAGTTTAGAGGTATAGGGTTTCTATTGCTTTGGTACATGGGGGTTTGGTACATAAAGGGTTAGGTGTCGATGACATTACAGAGGCTCGCGGGTGTTTACAGGCAGAGAGGGCGGGATAAATCTTAATGCGTGTTGATTTGATATATTACAAATAAGTACTTCAGAGATCACCTACGGGCTCAAAAAAATTATTAATCACATTTTTGGACTGTTTCATTTCCTTTCTTCAGGTGTAAAACACAGTTCAAACGCATTTGTCGTTACCGGAAGAATTTTTCATAAAGGAATAATATGGTCGCACGAAAATATTTTTTCACTAATAAATTTGCAAATGATATCAATTTTTGTTCAGTCAGAATTAACCCTCATGAACTGTTATTATAAGTGATATATTTAAGTTTGTCAGACATGTAGGATTTGAGAAACAACATTATTTATATAGCAAATGGAAAAAATATCTTCTTGATTTATTACTAATATAATTTTGTCGTCTTCTTGTCGTTATCACACGGTCGCACGAAATGCGTTCCCTTTCATTCCGGTCTATCCACAGATTCCCTGTGTTATCTGTGGTTCTATCATTGGCCGTCTCATACAATTCATGAACACAAATCATTCTTCACGGAGTTCCAATATGTACATATTCACTTTCTACCGGCACCTTCTTCCTCTACCTCCGTATCTATCGGCACTCATGCTTGGCTATACTCTTTTATATGTTTTCCATCCCTCCTCATGACATGCCCATACCAAGCCAAACTATTAATATAATTTAGTTTCGTAATGTAATATTGTGTGTGCCGTGGTGGTACCGGCCTAGAATGGTACTCCCCATCTCTTCCCGTGGGTGCCGTAAGAGTCGGCTAAGGGATCACGTACCAGGAGGTGGGCAGCAGCGCCTTCTGAGGGTAGGAAACCATACTGCGCTCGCCAACCCGCCTGCCAAGCGTGGCGAGTATTGGTAAATCCCCCTATATGGGGAGGCATATGTCCAGCAGTGGACGTCCTATGGCGATGAATGAAATGTATTATTTGTTTTTCATTTGTTTTGTTACAGTGATGATGTGGAAGACATAATCGGCTCATACCTGACAGTGGAGCGTGTCTCCGCGCAGGACTACGGCACCTACGTGTGTCTCGTTCACAGCAACGAGTTCGTGTTGCGCAGCTACGTCACCGTGCATTACACAAGTCAGTATTCATTTACACGTTTTTAATCTCAATACTGTAGCGAGTATTGGCAAATCCCTCCTATATGGGGGAGACATACGTCCAGCAGTGGACGCACATGGCTGAGAGAAGAAGAATCTCAATACTAGGTAGGTTTTTGTTTTAACTTATTATAAGGTTTGCGTCTTATAACTGTCTCACCTGATGTTCAGTGATGACGTTGTCTAGGATTTAGGTAGGCTAGATTAAAGAAATATTTTTTATGTGAAAAACCGGGAATACTCAACTCACGTAAGTTGGTTAGTTCAAACCATAGTCTTCTATACCTCTGAAAATTTCCCATCACTAAAATCCAGTATACATGTCTTATAAGCCTAAAAATATAACCGCTAGGACTTAAAGTAAATTAGTAACACACAGATTTTATTTGTGAATATTTCAATTTAAGCATAATATGTCACTTTTAAAAATGTGATTACTAGGGCTGCGTTTCAATTGGGGCTCACAGTGCACACGTTCGGACGTAAGGATTTGGCTGTTCCGAGATGAATTTTGTACTGACAGTGCTGACGCTCGTAAGCTAATCGGAACGGCTTTTTGTGTGTGAATGCGTTCGAGTTCTTTAAATGTCAGTTGCCATTAAATTCATATTAAATCATTCTCTTCCGTACTTCATGGGCACTAAATGGGTCATTTTTTTCTGATATATAATATTACGTTTTTAATTTTTTGTGGACGAACTACCAATTTTTCAACAGATTCTCATAATGAGTCAGACGTTTGACTCTCAGTGCATAGTTATTTATCTATGTGTTTGACAGCGCTCACACTGCTCTACGTCGCACTCGTGAGCGTTCTAAGCACAGAATGATGACGTCATGGATGACGTCATATAGATTTTGTGTGCAGCTGTCAGTGCATTTTGGAATGACTTTAAGCACGCTCTCTGTGCTCAAAGCGCTCAAATCTCAATTTGAAACACACCCTAGAACAGTTTTAGATTGCAGATAGTTTGAATTAGCATCAAATGTAAAAGTTTGATGTTTAAGTTAACACGAATCACAAAAGTCTAATTTTAGAATTGTCATTCAAGAGTGTTCTTATTTGGCGTTTATTGTAACAGTGCTAGAACTTTCCCCTTTTCATAGAAATGAGTAAGTTTGATTGAAAAACTGAATTACTGCCATTACCTTCATAACACAAGCATATGATGAAAGTAAACATTTTCTTCTCATCGCCGACTCTTTTTTGAGGCGATTAGGTTCTTTTCAGAAGTGATACTTACAGTTTTATGACGCGTATTTCCATTGCACACTTCATATATCCAGAGCTAAGCATACAAGAGAAGCGATTATTTCTAAGTATCTACATTATTCCCTTCAGAATATTATATCTTATCACTTTTCTCAGTAAGTCAAATCACTGTAATAACAAATCATGGAAACCTAGGTGAATCGCGATCGATCACGTTTGAAGTCTGTTGCTAAGGGTGGGAACCCGTATATTTGTAAATGTAGGCCAGAGCGAATTAGACTCCGCCCCAATAACGCCTCCCGAGCTAGGGCATCTCTGGTGATGACGTGTGTATGGCGGTACGATCTTCCAGGAATCTACAAGTATGCATGCTTTTAGGATTAACAATCTATCTCGAAGCAGACAGCTTATAATCAATTTTGTTACTCGCTGCTTTTGGCTGGTTGCAGATTGAACAAGCTATTGGTACTTTTTATGTTAGAGTTTTCCGATTTCGATGAAACTTTTATACGACCATTCCGAAAGTTATAAAATAGCCTTGCCAATAAAAAACATATTTTTAAATGACGGAGTTTTGCGGAAGGGAACATGAAATAAATTCAACTGAATTGAGAGAACTTTTTCCTTTTTCAACCGAACTCCAAGAAGTACTTTTTTAAAATGTTTACAATTACTGGCGTAGTCTCAGAAAGATTTTGAAAAATATTTTTCCTTTTGCAAATTTCATTTAGTCCTATTAAGCTACGCTTATGAAAGTAGGTTAAGTATTTATCATTATTTACATAAAAATGTAGAAAAAAATGATAGTTTTTCTATACGTTTTCGTGCGTTTCGTTTTGTCTACATACAGTAATTATGTCGTCAGCTACCATATACCGATTAATTGGTTTTTTGTCGTCGATGATCGAATGTCAGATAAAATTACTTGAAGAATAAAAATTTGTAATGGTGTTGTTATTGTCCTTAAGTGATGGTTTCAATCATTAAGTATAGGTTTTGCGTATTGCCAGTTTTTGTTTAGACCCAGAAGAAATAATAAGCCATAAATATAGTACAACGAGTTTTTATGTACAAGGAGATCCGACAACATTGAACTATATACTTATATATAGATGTAATATTATAAACGCAAAGGTTTTTACGGATGTATGGATGAAATTTGGTGTGTAGATACTTCAGGTCCCGAAATAATACATATGCTACTTTTCATCATCATCATCGTCATCAATCATCACCACACGGCACGGGTAATTAAATAATAAAAAAAACGGGTGGCGTTTCAGGTGGTAAAACACGTATTTTAAATAGAAGCGGTACCTATTAAAAAAAATTATGAATATAGATTTTTATTAAAAATTCTAAACTGAATGATGACTAGGTATTTACTTGTGTATATTGCTTGTCACAACTATCGGATACAACTTCCGAAGTTATGTAGTTTCTTCAATGACATTATATCCGGTTTTGACTGTAGGCTCATTACATTATTATTTGGTACAATAATAAAATTGCATAAATTATGGCATTCGAGTAAGTTTTATCAACACTGAAAGATGTTGATAAAAATGATAAGTATGTTGATAACGCGTTTAGACGTGTTGAATGTACATTGAAATAAATACAGCTGCGTGCAATTTCGTTCTGAGGTAAAATGCATTTACGCCAAAAACGATTATATATTTTACTAGAACAAGCTGAACTTAGATTGCATATATTATTACACTTTGCGAATGTACAGTTCTTTTATAAATTAATAGTACCCGCATTTGTACATATTTTCATTTTTTTTATAAGGGCCTACAAAAAGTAAGTATACATAACATAAATGAGTAATTAACTTCAAGTTCGCGTTTTTGCACGTTAAGTAATTATATTACACTTATAATGATATATGTAATTGTGGTACCCACAGTAACAAAATGCGAAACGAGCTTCCCGCTCGGTGTTCCATAGTGAAAGATTGGCAAGGCATCGAAATGGCCCCAGTATTACAGATATACATAGGCGTCGGTGATCGCTTACCATCACGCCGAACGTCTGCTTGTTTGTAAAAGTTATATTTTTTAAATTGCAGATACTTTAAATTAAATCATCCATGAAATTGCATGCAACTGTGCTAATATTAGAAATGGATTTTTCAAGAATTTTATGAATCAGAATTTCCGCGTACAAAATTACTTGCATATTAGAAAGTTTTTGAGAGCCAGTGAGTATAGGTCTAGCGTGATAACATCCTCGACCACATCGTCACTGACCATCAAGTGAGATAGTGGTCAAACGCTATACTTATACAGTATATAAACAAAATATTAGAAAGCTTTACTAAGTTCAAGTGATCAAACGAATCACTACTGCTGAATATTTCGGTCTGACAAGTCAATATGCATTGCGTTGGTCCTTTTTTTAATTTAGCGCACGTCATTTGTTTGAAACCAATACGCCATCTGCTCTGTGTCACTACGCTTATTATTTGCTCATAATATAAATCATTCGACGCAGCTGCGACTGAATTAATGTCATACAACATTGAGAATTAGGTTTCTGCCATATATAACATGGAAAAAAAACCTCCGAGTAACTCTATTAAATTAAGTCCTTACATATAATATACTAGCAGCGACCCGGGGTTTTATCCGCGTGGTGATGAATGATGATGATGAAAGTAGTAGTAGTATGTGTTATTCCGGGACCTGAAGTATCTATACATACTAAATCTCATCCAAATCCGTCCAGCCGTTTGAGCGTGATTGAATAACAAACATCCATCATAACAAACTGTCACGTTCATAATATTAGTGGGATGAAATTGCACTTTGTATGGAAAAAGTGAAATTATTTTAATTCTTCAATAAAAGCATGTTATCTATGTACTTTCGTCATTTATCGGAAGTTCATTGATTCATTTGCTGAAAATTGTGGGAGCGTTGATTCACGCTTTGAACCTTTGAAGGAGGTTTTGACAGCCTCATGGATTTTCATTGTTTCCTTGCAGTAGTTCTCCAAATTCCGAATAAATCTGTTGGAGCAAGGTCCGAGGAGTACCGTGGATGTCAGAGATATTCTAATCGCAGCTCCTCTAATTTTGCGAATGTCTGTTGTGCAGTGTGTGGTCTAGCATTGTCCTGAAACGGCAGTGGACTAGAGCAATTGCTCATTCTTGGTCGTTTAACGGCTAGCTTTTCCATTATGTTTTGCAACTCTTGACAATACAGATCTGTAATCGTCTGACCAGATCTTAGGAAGCTGCAGTGGATGACACCAGCACTGGTTCACCAGACACTTACAGTACATTTTCTGAGTCAACTTTCGCTTGGGGCGGGATTTGGCTGGTTCTCCCGGGTTCAACCATTGTGATGTGTGTTTCCGATTATCGTATAGAATCCATTTTTCATCACAACTAACGATATTGTTCAAGATCCCCTCGTTATTGTGACTGTTGAGGAATGTAATGCAGCACTAATGAGAAATGAGTTTCTTTAGCGCTCGCGCTGGTACCTCGATGGAACTCGTATTTGTATATCACCCCATATTTAAAATTTTTCATATTGTAAACAGAACGATGTCAAAGAGAAATCAAACGGCGCGAAAACATAGGAATCACTAAATTTGAAACACAAGTACACAAGGCTAAATTTCAAATAAATTTTAATTCAGAATTCCTAACTAAACTGAAACTAAAAATATTTGAGATCAAAGTGGTCAGTTTGACAAAACGCCAATTTCATATTACACCTATTTCGCCCCGTTTCTGTAAAATAGAACTAATTTCCTTAAATTAGGTATGCTAAGTACATGTCGTCTGTCATGTCTAAATTTCGTATTTTTCGGAAAAAATGGCCTGAACACGAACTACGTATGTGTTTAAATGGTTTATCTTCCTCGAGAATGAATATCAATGCTCCTCCCATAAATGTTTGCCCCAGCCGGGATTCGAACCCGGGGTCGCGGTTCCAACGTCAGTGTCACTAAGGCACGACGTTCGTCGTTCTATATAATGTAATATGTTGTTGAGTAGTGTGTATGTATCGTTATTAGATGGTGGGGGCGGTGGAGAAGGCGCATGGTGCGGCAGCGAGGCGGTGCCGTGGCGCGCGCTGGCGCTGGGCGCGGCGGCGGGCGCGTTAGTGCTTGCGTCGCTGGCGGCGCTGCGGCGGCGCTGCGTGCCGCGCCTGCTGCTCGCCGCGAGGCACGCGCGCGCGCGCCACGCCACGCCTGCGCACAGAGCACGAGGTATACACAAGATACACTACACTACACATCAGAGCGGGATACATACTACACATAAGACAACGAGGTACACATAGCACACAACTCAAAACAATACTACGAGAGTACATACACACTGTGCATAACAAAACACAACATTTTATGATTAAAGGATCATGCTGTTTTTAACCGACTTCAAAAAAGGTTCAAAATTTTCGGCTCGGTGAACCGATTTTGATCGTTCTTGTTTTATTTGAAAGCTGGTGCTTCCCGTGTAGTCCCATTTAAATTTCATTAACATCGGTGAAGCGGTTTTTGACTTACACTCCAATAACTGAAAAGTGCAACTGATCTGTAGTCGATGACATGATAGTTATGAGTGGAGAAATTGGTGAACATACACCATGACAATTGATCCCGTGAGTAGCATAGGTAACTGAAAAGGGTGAAAAAAAAATGTTTCCCAAAAAATGGAACACTCAAAAGTGTGAAATAACTTGTCAAAGTCGGTACCATGCTCACAATATTTTGAAAATAGTTTGTTTTGAACTATTATGGTACCGACTGCAACCAGTTATTTCACACTTTTGAGGTTTAAGTCGTTTCCATTTTTATGGGAAACATTTTTTTTTTCACCCTTTTCAGTGACCTTTGATACTCACGGGATCAATTGTGATGGTGTCATTTTTTTGTGTTAGACGTCTCCTTGAGCTCCTCATTCCCCTTTTTTTTTAATTTGAACACTTTGAACCCCCTATTAACTTGTAATGACACTTATGAGATCAACGAAGAGTATACGTTACTATAAAACTGTATTGTTTTTTTTTTCAGTGCTTGAAAAGGAGTTCGACGTGCTAGTTTGCTTCACGGCTGTGGACGGAGAATTAGTCCGCGGCGCGCTGTTACCGACCCTGGCGCTAAAATACAAATACCGAGTGCATCCCGTCATCGTCTCTACGCAACCTGACACATGTGCGTGCTCTCTCGTACTATTTCAACACAACGTTAACATTCTCATGTCAAGTCAACGAAACTTGCCGCAACTTGAAGTCAGAAAGACAGGCAAAGCAGCTACCATATGCAATTTGATATTTTCGATAAAAATCTATGGTCACGGTTATATAGGACCAAGATTGTATACAACTTTTGGTTAACGTGGTCAGTTGCCTCGGAGACCAGCTCGATATGTGGAAAATACTATGTGTGCGGAACGCGTTAGCGACTTCTCTAAATAATTAAATTTTAACTAGATTGCTTTTTCACAGCTAGATTATAATTTTAAATCATAAAATTATGGGATTATAAACTTGTGTTTATTATGATAAAATGTTATGGAGCCGAATTTTTCTGCATTATTCGGAATCAAAATTCTCTAAATTCAGAGAATTTTGATTATCAGAATAGTGTATGATTAAAAGCTACGAAGCTGGGCTGCGAGCATGGATGGATCGTCGACGCGATAAAATTCGACAGTAAGTGCTTGTTCAGACATGGCGTACACGCGAACCGTGCGGAACCCGCGCGGTTCTATTACTATGGAGATCTCCAAACCGCGCTAATATCGCCGTGTCTGAACAAGCACTTACTGTCGAATATTCTAGAATAAACGATCGATACTCGCACAGCTTATTCGATAATTCAACGATAGTACACCTATTTTTGTAATTTTCATACTGTTACCTCACAGAAATCGTTTTTTATATTCGAGTTTAAAGCTGTCACTATAAGGAGCGTGAGTTTTGTCGGTGTCATGTCGTAGAGAGTGTAGCGATGGTTAGTTATAGCGCGGCCATGTGTGTTGCAGGGAGCCGCGAGCTGGGTGGCGAGGCGGCGCGGTGCCGCTCGCTGGTGGCGGTGCTGTCCCCGGCGCAGCACTCGCCGCAGCAGCTGCTCACGGCGCTGCGGGAGCTGCGCGCGCTGCCGCTGCCGCCCGTCGTCGTGCTGCTGCAGGTACATCCACTCCTCCCCATATAACCTGCAAACTTAGCCAAAAACTCACTCCTCGTTACCCCTTTGATTCATTAAAGTAGATTTGCCTTTTACGCCATTTTGTAACATTTTCCTACACTCGTACACTTTCACGGACACCTAATGGGAATAATCCATTTTTACATATATAAAATACTCAAATCCGAAGAAATACTCGTTGTGAAAAATTAAATTAAATCTTCTCCATCAAAATTTAGCGCCACCTCAAAGTTTTGAATGTTTCTTGATTTTTTTGTTGAAAGTGCAAGCTTTTATTGGAGTGTATGTCCGTATCACAGGATCTGCCGAAGTTGAAGCGCGAAGCCAAAGAGTACGGGTCCCGTCTGGTGAGCACGCTCCGAGGCACGCGACTGGTCGCGTGGCGACACGTGCACGAGCGCGCGTTCTGGACGCAGCTGCGACTCGCGCTGCCACTACCCCCGCCGCCGCATCTACAACCACCCGCCAGGCCCAACGCCGCACAGGTTAATATCATTTACACTATAGATTTTGGCTACAGTGGGATTTGTGATAGCACTAGCAGCTGAATTTTCCCTTCAAAAATTATAACGTAAGTTCCGCCTAGTTTTGTAATAAACTATAAAACTGTTACTTACGTTGCTTGCAAAAATCTCCGAGTTGCTCTGGCAAGCCAGCTGTTAAGACAAACAATGTCAAAAGTACTGTCAATATACCGGCGTAGGCCCAGCATAGGTTCAAGTCGTTACGAACTTAGCAGACTACGGATTTTTGACATCTTATTAGCAGCTTGACACTCAGGGCTAAAGTAAAAAAAACGATTTTAATTAAAAAGTAAATAAAATAGTAATCAAAATATGCTCGTCAATATTTTTATATTGTTACAGGATACGAAACCAACCGCGCCTCCGACAGAAACGGACGAAAACAAGAACTCTCGCTCGGGGAGTCTAACGGCGCTCGTTTAGACCGAGCGCTGACGAAACGACAAAATGGCAGCTTTCGTCTGCTAACTCGACGCGGCAGCTACCAACGTGTATCTGACGCAGTGTAAACGGACCCTTACAAATTCAACGAACCTAGTGGACATAACTGAACAACATTTTCCAACTTTGTACACATAGAAAATATTTCACTTATTACAGAAAGTCATCGGCTGCTCTATCGGAACAGTTTGTATGTCACTTTCGAAAAAATGTGTCCAAAAAAGTTGTCAAAATCCTGCACAGTTATGTAGGTATTACTGATACGGTTCGTTGTCTGTGGTCGATTTTATGCGTATGTCAAAAATTTGAGTGGTATTAAGATGTGAGACTGTGCCAGTACTGATAATGTAAGTGAGGACGCTGCCCAGCGCCCGCGCCGCTCCAGTGCTGCCAATCTGTTTCCAAGACTGTGAATAGTTGTAATCTATTTTGTAATACCCAATTATCACATAACGAAACTATAGATATAGGACGATACGAAATCTGTATACAGTTTTCTAAGATCTCAGTATCTCCCCCTTTTCTGACTACTTATTTACCTTTTTTTCTTTCAAAATTCTCTTGTGCCAATCAACGAGAAGCTCTATCATGACAATTGTATTCTTAAGTTCTACGTATATTTATTTTATTTATCTTTTTTTCTGACTGTGTTACCGGTTGTCGCATATCTTTTACGATTTGATTAGTAATTATGTGATCATATGCGGATCACGGTTGTATTTTCGTTTTAGTTTTCTAAAGTCATTAATTGTGCACTCGGCGCACTTGCGTTTAACAGAGCTAAGAAAACTATCTCGGGGTAGAATCAATGTTAAATTGTATTTAACTCGGGGTATTGACTTAGCCCAGGGTTTAAGAGTCTGGACTCTGGTTGATGTACTGTGTTGAGTGTTAGGTGTAGACCATTTTGTGACTCTTATCTATGTTAGTGATTCTATTTATGTTTCTCATTATTGTATTAATTTATGTTGTTTGTAAAGAGCGGAGTGAAAAGGAATGTTGAGGCGATTGATGGGTTCTGTGATAATCGATGTTTGCATATTGTTAAAATAATCAGCAGTACATAAAGTTGCCATAAATTGTATTATACGTAATCCGACTTCCATTGTCTCTAACTTTAAGGTATGCTATGAGATTTTATGTACTGTTGAATTTTCTTATTTTTTTACCTTGTAATAATTAGCATGTACTTGTATCGGTGTAAATATTATGATTACGTTTGTTTTTAAGTATTTCGCAACGTATTAATGTAAGACTTCGGAGAGCTAAGCGGTTAATAGTTTATGTTAAACGTCTCTAGTATTATCAGTTCGCGTTACATTCCATAGAAATGTTTTTATTTTACCGTTAAGTTCAGTGTGAATGATGCGAAATAAAAGTGGATATGAACAGTCTTGTTTCATTTTATGAGATAATGTGTTGCTTGTAATGCCTTGCTAAGGTATGAGGAAAATGAATCAGTTTTGTATGAAAAACGTTGCGCTTGTTACAAGAGCGAAGCTGGTTCTGTGCATCTTGAAATAAAAAAGCATATTAAAATCATTGACAACATATTTATTACAGTAAATGTAACAAACACTGAGCGCGCTACATCAGTATAATAAATGGCAGCAATTAAAAAACATTATTTCAATAATTCTTTATCACATTGACATTGATAAATGGCTATTAAATAACTCGAAAATAAATTAACTTCAATTCAATATTCCAAAATTGAGCACTCATAGCGCAAGTGGGAATATTCAAATAGATTAATTCACATTAAGATTTAAGTACAAAATTAATTTCCAAATAACCTGTAATTTACTTATCATTAAGTACAAAAGGTATTATATAAATATTAGGCACCATGTAACACATACATTAAAGCTCATTTATCTCCCATAAACCAACTGGTTCCAATTTGTATAAGCACACACATACATGCAAAATTATTCGATGTCATTCAAGTACATATTTGGTATACATTTTAGATTTATCAATTTCACACTTATTTTGGTACCAGACGTTCGTACATCACAATAATTCATATACAGTATACGATAACCTACACTTATAAATAGTTGATCAAACTATACTAATAGCGTTTATGACATAAACAATATTCACTGTGATACTCATGAGGTAAAGTAATTTTAATAATTGATGATCAATAACATCGTGATGCTGGCTTCGATCATAAATATTACCTGATAACAGACCAGTTATAGAACGGCCCAAACAAATATGTCCTAATTACAATCTCTTCAGATTTCAACTGTATTGTGTAGAAAGTGATGTATCTTCTTGAATTACTATGCATAAAAAATATTTTTGAAATACTTTTGGTCCCAGATTTAAATGATTTGCATTATTTTTGTTACCAGATGTTTGTATGAACTTTAAATTTAACCAACTTAGTTATTCTAAAACCGTTGTACACTGCTGTTGTTCTTGAACCATCATCTTATAGTACATATAATCGAAGTACTAAGTATGTATGCCACACTATTTATAAACTAATAATTGAACATAATTTCAGATCCTCTGTACGTTTGAGATTGTAGGAACGATTCGTACAAGCTAGATATCCTAAATATCCTACGTGGGAGGAGTCCCTGGTCTACGGGTAGAAGTGCCCGAAGCTCCGGCCTCATCTTCATCCACTGGCGCGTCTCTATTGGAAGACTTTTCCGCTGGAGTTGTAAGGCTTGATGACACTCCATACTTTTGTTCGTATGCCTGAAAAAGTACAGGTTATATGAAAATAAGCTATGTTTGTAGTTTAAAATAGTATATTATGCAATTAGTGGATAAACGGCGGATTTAAAGAGAGGGCCATATATCAATTACGAGGAAGTGATTGAACTGAAGCGATGATAGCTCAGCGGGGCGAGCGTCGCCTGTCAAACTGACGGACACTGGTTCGATCCCCAACAACAGCTTATGCTTCCGGTGAAGGTGACGCCGTTATCAAATTCCCAGGATGGTAGTAAGATACTTCCGAATACCCGTCTGGCTAGCTACCACCCTCAAGTTTGAAAAAGTGTCACCAAGCACATAGTGTGGTCAGGCAGCAGTCTTTGAGGGCCAGTGAGCATTCTAGGTCTAGCGTGATAATATCTCGACCACATCGTCACTGACTATCAAGTGAGATATTGGTCAAACGCTAGATATATATACAGTATAAAAAAGAGAAAATTAAAGTGATGTTTTCTAATGACTGAATTACGACCTTAGCGAGCGATTCATGGCCCTCGATATAAATCCGTTTTATCCAAGAGTTACATACTATACTTTACACCATGACTACGAGAAAAAGAAAGAAGCGAAAATAGGCACCTTTGCGTTCGTAGAACTTACAGTAAACACAATAGCAACTATTTATTAATGACAGCAGAGAACACAATGAATGTTTTATACGAATGGACAACTTTTTGTCAAAAATGTCGACCAATCAAATCTTGAGGAGTTAAAGGAGTTTGAGTGTCGAGTATTGTTTACAGAAAAAAATAGTGTTGAGTATTTTTGCGCAAGAAGGTTGTATAGTATTGGTAATATGGAGGTCAAATATATTGGTGTATTCTAAATTCAAATACCAAAATAGTGATTAAAAATGCATTTTAAATGAGCTTTTTGAAGGGGGACGTTCTTACGATCTGGCGATTAGTCGCGAGTTTAACATGTTTTCCCATACAAAAGTGCACAATACCGCTAAAGAAGTTTTCACTTTTTAAAAAAACATGTGTTGACAAGATTATTGAGTATTGAAATACCATACCTGTTTAGCGACTTTCGCCAAATTGTCGGCCATGCTGCGGCCGGTCTGTTCAACCATGTCCTTCAGAACGCCCTCTGGCTTCAGGAGCAAATTGTGCGGGTGGTCAAACTCTACCAGCTGTCCCGCGTCCATCACCATCACCTGAGAAATGAACAGATCCTTACAATTTCTTGAAGACCCAAATGTTAGTGTTCTGATGACAGATATCTCCGAAAATGATTCAAATAAAGAGGAAATAAATACAAGATGGTTTAAGTTCAGATAAGATAAGATAATATTTATTTGCATATAACATGAGTATTATACACACACACAAGGTATATATATATAAGGATGTAGGTAGGTAGGTAGGTAGCAAACCGCCATACATTTTAGATTAAGAATTTCGACTACGCACTAAATTTAAATTTATCCTGGGGGACAAGAAACGCATTTAAGTTTAAATTTCAATTCATTTGACGGTCGTCGTGGCTCAGTGATCACCGACAATGACTTTGGAACCGCGACCCCGGGTTAGATTTCTGGCCGAGGCAAACATTTCTGTAATGAGCAAAGATGTTTCTTCTCGGGTCTTGGATGTTTATGTATTGTGGTTGTGTGTGTCTATGTCTCCCGCGATACAGGGTCTTCTAGTGCGGGGGTATGAGTGTGTGAAGAAAAAAAAAATGTTTATTCATGAAAAGTGAGGTGGTTCAGGTTGAAACTTGAAGTTGATAATGATATTTTTATTCAATAATAATAACTTTGTTTATTGAATATGATGATTGATTTTATATACTAGTTTTTTTTTAAAGTGAAAACTTCTTTTGCTGCGTTGTGCACTTTTGTATGGGGAAAAAAATGTTAAACTGGCGTCAGGACAAGTGTCACTGATCGAAAATTCGTAAATGCGTGACGTCATCGAAGACGGAGGGAGAATAAACATAATGTAATATAAATTGTCATGTTTGTGTACGATAGCGCAATAAATGAATATTGAGTTTTATCACATAAATGTTAGGACTGATAAATAAAACAATTCGTGCGAAATTTTCCCCTAACCGTTCCAAAATATTCAAAAATGCACAAAGTTAATGATCAAGTTTTCACTTCTGCCGGCACTCCAGGAGTGCATTCTGCGTTTTTTTTTAACTTATTATAATTTTATTGGTTGATAGTTATATTCATCTTATATTGATCAAACACTGGGTCTATAAAGTATTTGAAAAAATGTGCAAAAAGTTGCCGCTCCGCGTGTCGCAGTTAGTGTTAAGATGCAAGGTCTATTACGTTGGTACAGTTCATACCTTATCGGAGTCCATAACGGTGTGCAGTCGATGTGCTATCGTGAGTACAGTGCAATCGGCGAATTTGTCTCGGATTGTCTTCTGAATTAGCGAGTCGGTGCTGAAACGTAAAACAAAACATGTTAAAATCGATGTAAAACGTTTAGGTGTAGGGTTGTTTATGGTTTATTGCATTAACAACATGCTAGGCGGAACTTTTGTAAATATTTAAAAGACAAAATTCGGCTTAGTGGGATTTGAACCCACGATTACAGAATACCGTCCTGTCGCTTCGTCCAACTAAGCTATAGCAGCCCATACTACTAGGGCCGAATTACTTCCTTTTTAACATCTGGGGAGATGTTGTTATTAGCGCCATCTACCTTTAATTGTATGAACAATTAATTAACAGGACTGATAGACAAACACTACAGTTGTAGCAGTAGCATTACAGTAGGGTAGATGTGTCTAATTTGATTATGTTGATGTTTTACATAATTTGATAAACAATGCATTATTTTTAATTACTCTCATAAAAAATCTGTTCTACAGTTTCTGACAGGATCTTCACCTCCTGGTAGGGCTAGTTACAGGTCACTGCGACCTGTACTAGCGTCGACACAAGATGGGAGCACACAAACATACACATACTCACATACTGGTAGTCCCCTATATCAGGTATGCATGCAGGAAAACGTGACTGGAACACGTGTTACTGCACTGTGAGGCCACAGAAAGTATAAGAATCAGAACCGGACTGATTAAGGCTGATTCTTTATTCTCGAACAACCATATGCACCTCTGGAGCAGCTATGCTGCGACTCAGGGCCATGTTTCATTATATTAAGGAGTTAGTTAGGCTCTGGTGGCTGGCAAGGGAATCCACAAAACGCCAGAAGCGGATGACAGTGCAGGACTAAGAACCTTCAATTGGAATAAAATTATAAATTCGCGGAATCTTTCAGTAAGTGTGTTTTATTAGCGGTCCGTTCCGGCTTCACATGAATAAAAAATTTCAATACTAAATATTTTATGGACCCCTTCATTTTTTATGAAAATATGATATAGGTATATCACTCGGGGATAGTGTAGCTTCCCAACAGTGAACGTTTTTTCAAATCGATAAGTAGTTTCGGAGCCTATTCAATGCAAACAAACAATCAAATCTTTACTTTTTATAATATTAGTATAGATATAATTTGATACACAGTGACATAATTTTTAAATACCCTCATAGAAAAATCTGTGTTACAAAAACACTATTATTATCTTCATGATCTTCACCAATATTCAGCTGTGGGGTGTCTACTACTGAGCACGCCTCTCCCATTAGCCTCTTTAAGGAAAAGCCTGCATTCAGCTTCCCGACACAATAAATTTATACAACTTTTAACAAGTACCTTTAATTATCTTAGCGGACTCTTTCAATTCTCACGAGCAACAAACGACTTCGAAAGAATGTGTTCGGTCCATCAATGCATATATTTTTTTAGTTCAAAGTAACACCGTCTATCTGAGTACATATTATTGTGTTGGTAAGGTATTTAAATGTCCAAAAATATTTTTTCAGTTATGAAATTATGAGCCCATATTGTTAGCGCATTCTCTCGGACTTAAGCTAAACATATGAACACTAGCGATGCACTCACTGTGGGTCAACGTTAGCGGTGGCTTCATCTAGCACCAGTAAACGGTTTCTGCGCACGATAGCGCGAGCGAGACAAACCAGCTGTCTCTGTCCCACGGAGAAATTACTGCCGCCTTCGGACATGCGCGAGTTCAGACCTGCTGGGAGCTCCATTACAGCCTCTTTTAGCTCCACCTACAAATTAAACAATTATTTATACCTTACACTTTTTTATTATTTATAGATCTAACGTTTAACCATTATAAAAATTGATGGTCAGTGATGTAGCGATCAATGGTCACGCTAGATCTAGAAAGTTAACTAACTCACAAGGACAGCTGCCTACACACATTATTTCTTAGGTGAGTGTTTCAAACTTGAGGGTGGTACTACCCGTGCGGGTACTGAAAAATACCCTACCGACATGCGGTGGATTCACAATGTTACCGTCTCCGGAAGCTCATGACAGCAGTATCTACTACAGAAATACAGGTAATGAAAGATATACTCTTAAGCGATATTACGCTCTTTGACACTAGATATAAAATTCAAGATTTTGTCAAAAGTGAAGTCACACGCCAAATTCAAATCATTTTATACTTTTCAAGATATTGGTTGGTATTGTTTATTTTCGGTTATGGTTGAAATGAAGAAAAATGAGTAATGAGAAATGTTTTATTTATATGTCTCTAAAATGGACCTCTACCAAACCTTACGTAGTGTACTACAATAGCCAAGGCAAAGACAAACATTGGAGTATTTATCAATGATCCGAGATCAATTTACTCTAGGTTCAGTCACAGTCAAAAACAGGTCCAGATTTTGAAGTATCATAGTTATAAAGCGCGTGAAATCATATCCTTATTGATAGTATAGACATGTTTATCTAAATTACCTCTTCCAAAGCCCGCCATAACACTTGGTCCGGATATTCATCGAAAGGATCCAGGTTATGCCTCATTGTGCCCGAGAACAGAACCGGTTCTTGCGGAATGATGGATATTTGACTCCGGAGTTCGTGCAAACCGAGGTCTGAAGTTTCACGCCCGTCGATTATGATCTCTCCTTCTATTTTTGCTAACCTGGAAGTCATAATTAATTATGAAATATATCTTACAATTTCATTTTAGATATGCTTTTTTGTATGTTCAATAAATTTGAAACTTTAGACATAAACTAGAAGACTTATTCATGACCACCGCTAATATCACTCAGTTAAAATAACAGCTGGTGAAAATCACTGGTAACACACATTGTTACCAGTGATTTTCACCTGACTTACGGAACTGAAACGTGGTCTCTGACTATGGGCCTTCTGAACAGGCTCAGAGTCGCACAACGAGCTATGGAGAGGGCTATGCTCGGGGTTTCTCTATGTGATCGAATCAGAAATGAGGAGATCCGTAGAAGAACGAAAGTCACCGATATAGCCCAGCGGATTAGCAAGTTGAAGTGGCAATGGGCAGGGCATATAGTTCGAAGAACCGATGGCCGTTGGGGCCGAAAGGTTCTCGAATGGAGACCACGGACTGGCAAGCGCAGCATAGGACGGCCACCGACCAGGTAGACAGACGACCTGACTAAAATCGCAGGCAAGGGCTGGATGCGGGCCGCTTCAACCGGTCCTTGTGGAAATCAATGGGGGAGGCCTATGTCCAGCAGTGGACGTCTTATGGCTGAGATGATGATGATGAATCATTAGTATGTCTTGTATGTAGAATATATATGAAAGTTACCTGAATAAGGCATTAATAAGTGACGACTTCCCGGCTCCCGTTCTCCCAACGATCCCCACCTTCTCCTTGGGCAGTATGAGCAGAGTGAGATCTTTCAACACAGCCGGCTCATCCGGAGTGTAGTACAGATACACGTGACGGAACTCTATCTGTCCCGCTTGTGGCCACGATGGGGGCGGCTTCTTTGACGGCTCTGATTGCAGGGGCGGCTCCGACTCTATATTGGAGTATTCTCCGATTCTGTGGAGGTACAACAATAATATGAGTGTTTAAACTGACATGATCACTAATACATGAATAAACACTATTATCGATGTAGTTGCCATGTATTTTTTTTATATACTGTATAGATCTAGCACTTGACCACTATTTCACTTGATGGTCACTGATGTTGTGGTTGAAGATGTTATCACGTTAGACCCAGAATGCTTACTGGCTCTCAAGGACTGCTGCCTGAACACTGGGGGGATTTGCCGATAGTCGCCAAGCTTGGCTCCTGCCAAGCAAATGTCTATTATACTATTAGGAAATCCACCCTATATGGGGGAGGCATATGACAAGTGCAA
Source organism: Apeira syringaria (assembly GCA_934044485.1). Taxonomy (NCBI): domain Eukaryota; kingdom Metazoa; phylum Arthropoda; class Insecta; order Lepidoptera; family Geometridae; genus Apeira; species Apeira syringaria. The sequence continues at coordinate 16,669,738 of OW203658.1, forward strand.
TAACTCGGTTTTTGAGTCTAACAGAGCTAAACACATATTCGTGATCAATAAAACGAGATCTACATTTTCTTCTCAGACAGTTTTTACGTATCTATTGACGATCGTGATTTTTTTTTTGGCTTAGTTATTGCACTTTAAATAAGGACGGCAGAGTGGACGTCCTATGCCTGAGATGATGATGATGATCAGAGTATTGAAAAAATAGCGGTTACCTTTCTACGCTGGTCATTTGGTTCTCCAGTTCGGTTGATTGTCTCATGCCCCATTGGAACATTCCGGTAAGGCCCATCGCTTGTGTGATGGCCAGACCAACGTCACCGCCATATTCCTCTGAAAGGTAAAGCGATATGATTTTATGATTATATAATCAGTCAGTATGTCTGAGTACCGTATCGGCGTTTGGTATCAATATGGGCGCTGAAAAGTGATTGTCTTCCAATACTTTTTACAAAATAATTTTATTTACTACACATAGTTAAAACAATCAAAGGTAGATTGCGCTAAGTAAAACATCTCAGACATATCTGTAATATCATCTGTCCTAGTAGTAACCTTAGCAAAGTTTCAACGAGAAGGCAAATTTCATAAAAATCACTTCACTATCAAATTCTTGAAAACCACTGGTTTTGAAGTTAATTAAAATGGGTTTTTTCTTCTATTGATACCGTTGCTTTAATAGACTTAGTTCTGTGGTATGTGAAAAGCATGTATGAAAACGTTCAAGAAAGAAGAAGAAGCAGACAGTATGTCAAGATTGTAGACGTGATAATATGTACTTTCTACTTATCCCAAAGGGAAAGAGATGTGATTATAATATTCCATTATGTATTTTTAAAATAATACTAATTTGTAGCTAAATGTAGCAATAACTGACCTCGTCCAAAAAAGAGGAAGCTAAACGTGACCACGGCGATGTATATGACGCACACCAGGTCCAGCCAGAAGCCGAACGCTCGAGAACAAGCAATGAACAGATACCTGAAACAAAAAACATCAGAGCTGGTAACCTAGTTCAAATTTTTAAGGGAATGTTTCATACAATTCAAGGTTGATGGCGCTAAGACACATTCCCTCAGATGAATCTGTAATGTTGGGAAAAACTAGGACTGCTAGTAGAGTGCTACTATAGCTTATCGACACGGAAGTTATTCTGTAGTCGTGGGTTCAAGTCTCACAGGTAGCCGATTTTTTTTTCTTCAAACGTTTGAACGTAATTTCAGCATCATTTGAAGCGATGATAGCTCAGCCCGGGGAGCGCCTGTCAAACTGACGGACACTGGTTCGATCCCCAACAACAGCTTGAGCTTCCGGTGAAGGTAACACCGTTATCAAATTTCCAGCATGGTGGTAGGGTACTTGCGAATACCCGCCTGGCTAGCTACCACCCTCAAGTTTGAAAAACTGTGACCAAACACAAAGTGTGTTCAGGCAGCAGTCCTTGAGAGCCAGTGAACATTCTGGGTCTAGCCTGATAACATCTTTGACTACATCACTGACCGTCAAGTGAAATAGCGGTCAAACGCTAGATCTATACAGTATATAAAAGAAAGAAAATTCTCATAATTGCATCATGCCTACCATGGCGTTAGCACAATAAACCATAAAACTCTGCTAAGGTAGTGAAAATAACGCAATAGAAAATACATCATAAAATGACTCACCACGCAGAGCTATGCAGGTCCTGATGGTTATCAAACTCTCTGATTAGCGCTTCCTGGGCTCCAAAAGCTCGTATCGTAGTGATGCCTTGAAGGGACGCATTCAAATGCGAGAATACAGGGCTGCGAGCTGAAGACAGGAAATATACACTGTACTCTTGTATAAATAGGAAGCAAAATTCTTCAAAGAATGAACGTAAAAGACGCACTAGGTTTTTGATTAAATTTTTTAAAATATTCGCTAAACGCTGCTTAGCGAAACAGGGCATTACACATATAGGCATTGAAAAATGGCGTGAATTGACAACTCCAGAATTGTACCTATCGGAAGCACAGACTCAGGCAACGAGTTCCATGCCTTGGCAGTACGCACTAAGGCGATCAACTCTAATGCCTGAAAAATCTGAGGGACAAATTTCCATGGAATCAGGACCACCAATGGAACGACTGGAGCAGTTGTGCCAGCGACCCAAAGTCATACTCCGCTACGTGGGGTTAGGATGGCTGGGATAGCTAGCAGGGGAAATGCATAATACACCCCAAGCGTCAGTGCCAGATTTTTCACCCCCAACAAGAATAAGAATACACATTCCTTAACGCATACTTTTCTTATTCTTGTTGGAAAAGTGGAAGCAAAACGCATTGTACATATAGGTGATTAATTAAGTCCAGTGTTGTAGTGTAGTGTGAAAAACAAAGCTCAAGAGATGACTCACTCACACCCTCGAGCCGCTTGATGCTCCGCGAGGACGCCAGGTAGAATATCCTCAGGCCGTAGAATATGGCGCCAATAAGCAGCGTCGGCAGAAGTAGCCAGTAGTTCACTATCGCCACTACAATCACTATGCCGATTAGGGAGAGGCCGATCTGGAAAAGTTACAGCCTTTTATTTAAGGGCTACATATAAATAACTCCTTATTTTGTTTGTGTTGGCCAGCACTGGACGTACTATGGCTAAAATGATGATGATAATATATTGTTTTAGTAGTCTGCTATAGGGTCAGGTTTTGTTTGTGAAATAAAATTATTTGTATGCTTCTGAGTTTAACTGGGAACATAGGAACGTGAGATGGTCATAATAATACGTATATAATATGTGCCTACCTACATGTTCTATGTATAACTTACACCTGTAGAGCTACTTGACAAAATGGCGTCGTTTAGTAAAGATGTAATTGTGCCCTTATATTCTGAATTAAACATAAATATCCACCACCCAACATTTACATCCTTTTCACTTTTTCAAAAATAAGTATAAATTTTGCTCCAATCTGAGCAAATCTGACCTTGTGAAAATCACAAGACTATTTAGATGAAGCAGAGATATTTTAAAATAGGCTGGTTGTGTCAATTATGTCTTTTAATTTTATTTTCTATTAATCTTCAAGTCACGAGTGAACAGGTATCTTCTAGGCAGGCGTGAATCATCGTAGACCGCATCATCACTTAACATCAGGTGAAATAGTGGTCAAATAACTCTCTTGTGAATAAAAATAATGTATATATGCTAATTTTACAATAAAACTGTTCAATTGCAGACAAATACAATACAGACCCCAGGATTGTACTGTTTTATCTATGCATAGATAAAATATATAATTCGGACACCACGCACATTACTTGCCATCATTTAATTTAAAAACCTTTTGTACACACACCTGTAGGACGTCGAGTAATGCAGATGGCAGTATTTCATCAACCGCTCCCATATCCTTAGAGAATCGATTGAGGATACGCCCCGAAGGGTTTACGTGGAAGAAGCGCATCGGTGCCCTCGTGATGGCACTAAACATGCTGTTGTGAAGATTCGTCGAAGCTTGCATCGCCATGAAGAAGAATAAGCACGAACGGAGGAGGGATATCACTACCAGAGCGATTACCATTCCTATGGATCAATAAATATTATGTTATTTAACTTTAACTGAAAAAATCGGCTACTAGTGGGATCTGAATCCACGACTACAGAATACCGTCGCGGAAGTGATTTCTGCCTAGAATGATGTTAATACAATGAACCGTAAAACTCTTTCATTTAGACTGGTCACAGTTCTATCATATTTTTTACTACAATTGGGTCTATTCGCTCACATTTAGGTATCTATTTTTGGCTAGCCTCAACGTTTCTTTGAGTCTTCTCGTGACCACGATCAAGGTAACTCGGAGATTATTCAAAATTATAATTTGATATTTAATAGTGCGAACAGACCCGATAATATCGGTCTTATAAAAAGATGAATTCGTTTAAAAAAAGTTTAAAACATTATAAGTGTTTATTAGAACTATCTTACTGATGGTTTACTGCATCATGAAACAAGAGTATGTTTTCAGGGAAAACATTTTAAAAAATACGCAGCATGTATAAGAGAACTCTGAGAAAGAACACTAATGTTATAAAGGCAATTAGAGCACTTCGGTACATGAAAAAGTACAATTAGAGTAATGTGGCGCAAAAAACAAATGCAAAAAATCTTACCAGAATATATATAGATGCAATCATATCTACTGAGGCCGTTGGCGAACATTGCGTTGTCGACAAGAGCTTCTGTTAAGTTGCTGGCAACATCTAAGGGTTTTGTTATGTTCGACTGGTTCATTTCCTTCAATCGGCTACTGGGGTTAGCTTCCTCAAGATTAACCCTGAAATAATAGTATATTGTTAACTTTTAAAATACCTTGATTATCCAATCTATGTCTGTCGTATTTCGGAATACTTTGGTTACTTCGCCAACAATTTGGAAAAATTGATAGTGAAAAGAAAAGTGGAAGGTAAAAGAGGGGCAGGAGCCCAATGCGACCGTCAGTTCTCTCAATGAGAAATGAGAAATCTATGAATGAGAAGTGGTGAATAATCCACCGATTTTTTTAAATGACAGGGTTATTTTCTCAAAATTAAACTGCCGCCATAATATCTTAAAGCAAGATGTGCCTTACCAGTAGCTGGTCCACCAATCCGAGCCGGAGCCCAGCAACTGCGCCACCACAGCGACGAACACCATTAAAATCACAGTTAGCCAATGGCCACTCGCTCTAAAGTAATCACCGTATACTTTAGACGAGACGGAACCACTTGATCGTAACTCAGCCTCTTCTCGACCGCCTTCTGGCATCGCGACTCCTGTCAGATTGTCTACCGAGCTCACCTGAAAAATGAAAAACATTTCACATTTGAGGTTTAATACAATAATTGAGTGGGTAACGACGCAATCTATATAATAAAACTCTATTTACAAAAAACCAGCTAAGTGCGAGCCAGACGCGCGCACGAAAGGTTGTGTACCATTTTCTATAATATAAAAATGAATCGCTGAATGTGTTGCTAAGCGCAAATCTCGAGAGCAGCTGAACCGATTTCGCTATTTCTTATTTTATAATATTCCTTGAAGTACGAGGATGATTCTTACGGAGAGAAAAAAATAAATAATTGCCTGAAAGAGTCTAAAAACAAAACCTTTCTATATTCCCATACAAAAGATTCGTAACAATACTTAAAAGTCAAATTGAACTTTAACACTGGTAGTGTTAGTGAGGGGTTCCGGGAAGGCAAAACAATTGAGTGACGATACTCATATTATAAAGAAACATTTTTGTTTGTTTGTATTGAATAGGGTAAGAAACTACTGAACCGATTTGAAAAATTCTTTTACTGTTCGGAAGCTAAACTATCCCCGGGTGACATAGGCTATATTATATTTTCAAAAAATTAGGGATCCTTACAATTATTAATTTAGAAATTTTAATCGTGCGAAGCCGCTAGTTAGTTATAAAAAAGGACAAAACACGTTTGTTGTATGTGAGCCCCCTTAAATATTTGTTTTATATTCATTTAACTACTTATTTTTAAAGTGAATATATAACTAAATATTCTGTGAGTATTTCAAGCGTCTACCTGTAAAAACGAGCAAAAAATCACGTTTGTTATATGGGAGTCCCCTCAAATATATATTTTATTCTGTTTTTAGTAATTGTTGATATAGCGGCAACTGAAATACATCATCTGTGAATATATCAAGTGTTTAACTTTCACGGTTCATAAGATACAGCCTGATGACAGACGGCAGACAGACGGACGGACAGCGGAGTCTTAGTGATAGGGTCCCGTTTTACCTTTGGGTATGTAACCCTAAAAAGATTGCACAGGGAATATTGACCATATAAAAAGTAAGCATGTATTTTATTCCTTTAGGTGTGTCTGCCTGTTGTTACCTTAACTACCTAACTTAAGAAGAAAGAAAGCCGGAGGCCGGAAATCTCTTCTCAGGAACCCCTAATTACAACGTAATGGCGATTTAAACTACAGTTGTATGTCATTTTAAATACCAATAACTGGAAATTTATATTGATAACATAGTAAGGAGCTGAGTACCGCAGTGTGTTTGCTTTAACCAAACAATAAAAGAAGCCAAGCCCATGCAAGAGGAGAGAAACTTGTTAATTAAAAGATTTGCTGTTTTGCGTGTTCAATAAAATATTTATTTTTAAGCAAGTGCAATTCCACTGCCAGATCATTTTGAATCAATTTTCAGAATTGATGAAAGTGGAAATGGAAGAAGATCGATAACGCTTGAGATAACATGGTATAAATACTGCGTATTCTCAGCCAAGGATGAAAGTTTGTACGTCCAAGGCCCGCAAGTGAAGCAGCAAGCGGATCCGCTAGTATTGAATAAAGATTGCATAGATAAAACCAAAAACTGCATTGCAGTATAATGAACATGAAAATTAATTGTTTGCCATAAAAATAAGAACTTTTTAATAACATACATGTCACTATGTATGTTTAATATTCATTAGGAATATGTGTGGCAGTTGAGAAAAACCTAATTTTAAATATGTATATACTCACAGAGTGAATGCTCATCTGCCGTTTCCTAAAGCTTCCTTGCAGAGCAATTCCCGACTCTTCGACGTCAGCTAACGATGCTGATTCCGCAGCACGTTTGTCCTCTTCCATCTCTCGCGCCAGGATCGAAGTGAAGTCGAGACCCGATGCGCAAAGCGTGTCGAAGTTACCGGCGGCGGCGATGGCTCCATTACGGAGCGTTACGATCTGTAACCATATATTCAAAGAATAAAAGACATACTCTTAAATGATGAATTGTTACGAAAGGGATAAAAGTCTTTCGTCTAAGGTGTTAAAAATTGACAAGCGCGCGACATCCATCTCAACATTCGCATCTCTGCCACATGCACTTTTCTTTCATCCACCTCTTTTGCTGCCCAACATTCAGGTCCATACATTACGATAGGTCTAACTGTGGTCTTATAAATTTTGCTCTTGAGTTTATTTATTTATTTCAATGAACACATGCAACTTCAGGGGCATTCGCGGATCGCATATGGTCCCTACTACTATGGTTAATATTCTAAGTAATAATATAAATGGGAATATGACTATGTGTGATTGTTGAGCTGCCACGCTGGAATATGTAGAAGAACCAATTTTGTTTGATTTCGGTACAGAGTTGGATAAGCAAAAAACAGCTTTTGAATCGATCCTTAAACTAGGTGGAAGCCTGTGTTTTGAGAGTCAAAGTGCGAATAACCAAAATATACCGGGATATTATCCTGGTATTGAGTGTCCGTGAGTACTTGTAGACAACTTAATTACAGAACTATTTGCCAACTATTGTATTTTTGTATTATTGCAATGATGCTATGTTTTTTTTATAATATAATTTTATAATAATGTGTATACCATAAGTGAGTAAAACAATAGTATTTTTAATGTATTAAAAAATAATAGAGAAACAAAGTGGAAACTTTACCTGGTCGACGTCCCTTAGGAACTGCAGTTGATGAGTGACGAGTATTCTCGTAGAGTTCCGGAGATAGCCGACGATGCAGGATTCGAACAGGTGACGCCCCACGTGAGCGTCGACGGCAGAGAGCGGATCGTCGAGTAAGTAGATATCGGCACGCTTGTACACTGCACGCGCGAGGGATATACGGGCACGTTGTCCTGGTGAAATAAAACTTTATTTTAAATAAAATATGTATATTATGTCTATGTCTTTCTAAAGCTTGCGCCAGTGTGTATGGCCTGTATAATTTTATTTTTTGTCAGTGAAATGAAAGTCTTTTAAACACGTTACTTGGCACAAAGGCACACGTTACATGGCACAAAGGCAACATGTTACATGGCACAAAGGCAACATGTTACTTGGCTCAAAGGCAACACGTTACATGGCACAAAAGCAACATTTTAAATGGCACAAAGGCAACATGTTACTTGGCTCAAAGGGAACACGTTACATGGTACAAAGGCAACACGTTACTTGGCTCAAAGGCAACACGTTACTTAGCACAAAGGCACTAACGGGTATCGGATGTAAAAAGTCGCTAATCCTGAATATCCTGGTAAGGATAGTATATGACATATACCATTAGTATAAACTATTTATTTATACTATATTTATATTTTTCTTTACAACTGAATTTTAATGCATGGAATTGATATTTTATAATTGTATTTCTTATTTCTATTTATTTTTGTATTCACTACTACTAATTACAATTTATATTCTTATTTTAAATGTTATTTAAGTTTTAATGGGAATAAAGGCTATACTATACTATACTATAAACTATTTAAATTATTGCATTGTCATCGGTCCTTGATAAGTGTGCAAAGTTTCAAATTATTCCGACGTTTTGAAGAGGTGAAAATCACTTTCGAAGATTCAGTTACCTATCCAATATATACACGCGAAGCTAAGAAAACCGTATTAAAATGAGCGTTTTCGAACGTAATTTATATGACAGTGTATATATCGTACCAAACTCTGTAGGTAACACGAACTTATACTTTAGTTACCTCCACTAAGACTGACTCCTCTCTCCCCTACTACGGTTTTGTCTCCGTGCGGGAACAGTGAGAAGTCACGGTCGAGCGCGCATCGACGAACCACGGCATTGTAGCGAGGACGGTCCATTGCTTGCCCAAATAGAATGTTTTGCCTAACGCTTCCTGTAAAAAATTATGTTTATGTAGTAAAACACAAAAGCAGCATGGGAAATATTGACTTAACAACTCAAGTAAACCACAACATTTATACACAGAAATCTGAGGGAGATATTATATTATAAGATAAATAGTTATTTACAATTCTTCGAATTAGATCATTAAGTTTAATGCAAACTTTCAAACCCATTTTTCTGGAAATTTCCTATTTTCTGAGCAAATTTGAACCATGAGCACATACATAATTATTTACATTTCTGTCTTCGAATTTGATCATTAAGTTACATGCAAACTTTCAACCCTACCTTTAAGTCCTTATGCGATGAATATCCAAAAAATCCCTTTATACACTACCGTTATTTAAGGAACATTTGCGCAAAACGTTATGCGCAGAGGTTTCAGTGTGCGAAGATCAATGGGTTAGTCAGAGATCAGTCAGCCGGTCACTTTCATACATATTTACCGACAATTGCTAAGTTTAATTTTAAATAAGCATTCATTATTATTCGCATACACACGGTCATAAAGAATGAATGAATGAACTAATCACATCGTCTACTTACCAGCGAACAACCACGGCTCTTGGCTTGCATACGAGACCGTACCGCCTATATGTACGCTTCCCGACTGCAGCGGTAATTCTTTCAACAGTACATGTAATAACGACGACTTCCCCGCGCCCACTGGTCCTATGACTGCTATTAGTCTGAAAAAAAAGAGAAAAAAATTGTGTGAGCGTATTTTACTTATTCACCTGTAATTGATTGAGGGTCGCCCAACTAATATCCTTCAATAGCCATTCATCAGGGGTATATTCACGTTTCTATTTTATTTTACTCTATTCCATCTGGTTAACGAAAATAGTCTACTACGAAAAATTTCCTCTTTATAATATTAGGATAGTTGAAACTAGGAGTTACAAGAATAAAAAACTCAATCCTCAATCCTACAACATCCATTCGATTAGTGTTTTACTATGGATAAAATCAGTACTTATGAGTGCTACTTTAACCCTTGCATGAATGATTCGTCCTGGCAATTATTACTACTTTCATTTCAGTTTCATTTGATGAAATTACCTACATTTTTCATGTGATTACACCTGTGATTTTTCACAATGATTTTTCATGTGTAGTAAATTTCTTGCTTTCTATTATTTGCTAGTTGCATGAAATATGATATATCACGCTATACTTTATAAAAGTGCTGTAATCGTGGTGTAATGTATAAAACCTATTTATGATCAATGAGCTTTCTGTAACTATGTAAAATGCAAGTACAAGTGCAAAATGCAAGTGCAGTCAGGAAAAAACACATTTCTAACTTCGGGATCATTCGGGCTTCATCGTCAATTATTCGTCTGTGTTATTTTTATATTTCGTAGCTAGATACGAAATATAAAAAATATAAATATGTAATGTAGCAGGTGTGACGTCTGACGTTTCAGTTCATGATTTGTCACATGCTCTCTGTGAAAATTTCCACGACTAGTATACTCACTTGCCAGGTTTGATGGTGAGCGAGAGATCCGTGAGAGTGTTTTCATGGTGCGATGCAATCCATTTAGCAGTGGCGTGCTTTAATCTCACACCTCTGGAATCTTCCTCTACTCGTGTTGAGAGTTCTTGGTCGTCCTCTTCGCCGGCCTCTGCTGTGGCCACTGGTATAGAAGTGTTACCTGTAGTGTGAATAAAACTAAAGTGAGAGAAAATAAGACAGCTAGGTCAGTGTCGGGCAGAACATTACTTCCCAATATCTACTCGTCAATTGTTACAGGCAAAGTCGAAACAATTGTCGATCGTGACATCCTTTGTAGTACAGTGACTCCACAGATTTTTAAATTAAGAATTTACCCATTATGACTACTAACTACTTGTATTTTAAAGCTTTAATTATAGTTTTTTATAATGCACGAGGTGTTAGCCTATAATTGGTTATACATTAAGCCATTATATTACAGCGTAAGGTAATCATTGTATGTATTAATGTTAAACTGTTGGTTGGCCATAAATAAAATAATATAAATAATAGTATGTCTATGTGCTAATTTTAAATTTTTCAATTGTATATCTTACCATTTCCTTGAGCTGCTTCTGGTTTCTGTTCACTAGAAGATATTGGTGACAACATTGGTTCTTTCAACTCATCCTTGGAGTCATCTTTTAGCAGCGAGTCTGTTTTCCCTTTAGGTTTCGTTGAGGTCTGTATGTCTGCTAGGCCCGGCACTGGTTTGCTCGTGTCTTCGTACAGCATGAAGTTCTGGAGTCGCTTGATTGATATCACAGCTTCGGCTATTTGTGCGATACCTGTGGCGGAAAAGGGGTTTTATTTCGGAAGTCTTAAAGCTTCATATTCACTAACAAAATATATTATATTATATTAAAGTAGTTGGTGGACTCCGCTTTCTAATAAGTAAATGGTTTTATATTTATTGAATTATCAAAGTATTTACCAAAATAATATAGAAAACTGTACATTTTTGAGAAGAACAATGAATAGCAATTACACCAATAATTGCTAGTATAGCTCGTATAAAATTAGAAGCTTCATACCTGAGGATATCATCATAACAAGTGTTAGTTCGCTGCGCTTTCATGTTAGTGATTAAAAATAACGAACATGAAACGCCACGTAGGTATTACCTAATACAATATTAAAAATTATATGATTTGAAGCGATGACAGATCACTAGTGGGAGCGTAGTGAAACTGACGGACGCTGGTTCCATCCCTATTATCGCTTCCGGTAAAGGCATTTATTTATTTATTATTATGATACGCCAACAGCGTATATATCATTAATTCTTAGTTTATGACAAAAGTCATATATATTATATTCTGATATTAATACCTTTTACATGCATATACACAAGTTGTAACAGCGTTATCAACTTTCCAACATGGTGGTAGGATACTTTTAAGTAATCCGCCTGGCTAGCTGCCACCCTCAAGTTTGGAAAACTGTTACCAAACACATACTATGTTCAGGCAGCAGTCCTTGAGAGTCAATAAGCAATCTAGGTCTAGCGTGATAACATCCTCGACCACATGTTCACTGACCATCAAGTGATATAGTGGTCAAACGCTAGATTTATATAGTATACAAATATATACTTTTTTGTTGTTAAAAATGACGTGGTTTTGACACATTATGAATGTATAAAACACGGGAATTACTCAAGTAATAAGTCAGAAGGTTCCGACTATAGTTTCAACCACATTCGGTGCTCTTTTGCAAGGAGAACACGGGGCGCTCGCTATAGTCGGAAGGTCGGAACCCTCTGACTTATTACGTCAGTAATTCCCGTGTTTTATACATTCATACATAAATACTTTTAAATAATTTATTGAATATCATTTAACTTTATGCCTTGGTACCTCAGAATCACCTCTAGTTATTTAGATAACTATCAAAATAAAATAAAGCTTTCTTATACCTACTAAATGTTATATTTCAAGTTTTCGTTTTATATTTATATTCCCTCTTCATGATATGCGATGGCAAACCAGGTCTTTAAACTCTCATTTACTGGTGCCACTATCAAGGTTCCCCTTCCTTCCGTTATTTTTCTTCAGTTACTTTTAACTAACGAGTTATAAAAGTTAGCTTATCTATCAATGTATGCAATGTAGAAAGATTTAATATGAATAAAAAAGTTGGTCAAACTAGTGTAGTGGTCGCCGCGATCTGGCAGCGTAAACTCACCTGAGGATGAGCATCGGACATGCCCGAAAACTAGGTCGAAACTTCGACTATAAACGTGAGTAAAGCCGGATACCACATACTTAATAATGTGTCAAACTCACGAGAATTTCCAATCAAAAATTATGGATTACCCTATACTAAGCAAATTTTGAATTATTTAGCTCTATTGAGGATGTTAATCATACTCTCATGGAATTTTCTAAAAGTGCCAGAAAAAGAGAAGATTTACTTGTATACTCTACTATAATTCTTGTATACTCTGTTGTAATACTTACCCCTAAGACAAATAGATTGGGCGTACGTTTATTCATTAATATTTTAGCTTCGCCTGAGTGTGATGCGGCAAAGGCTTTATTTAAGATTTTGAAGAAGTAGATTATTTAAGTTTGTTGTTTATGTATACTTTTAGGGTACGATGGGCTGGCATACCATGTTGGGAAAAGCACCTACATAAAAAAACGATACAAAAAACTAATATATTATTTGACTCACAATACTAATATACTCGTTTAATAATCAGGCATACTGCAAAACATTAAAAAAATATTTATTATGTTACCATTGGAGCTTACAGTCGTCCTCGTAAAATAGATAATATCGTAGCCAATTACGATCGATAAAAAGATGAGATGTCAATCTTGACACGCGACTTCAGAGTGCTCTTAGCTCCAAAACATATATTATATATCGAATAAATTATTTAAATATTTTATTAATTATACATTTATTACTGTATCAATAATTATTCACTTCTAATGAAAACAAATAGTATCAAAATAGATCGAGAATTGAGATAATAGTAAGGTTTATTAGTATTTTTACATAACATGAAGCTATAAATAGACATGCGACAGAAATACTAATGCAAAAACAAGCCGGCCTCCATGGTTCAGGTTTAAGTAGGGGCTATTACTTTAGTTTTAATGAATAACTTGCATTAATCATTGAATAAGTCAGAAGCGCCATGTAAGTAAAGTACACAATTAATGTAACTATTTAATATTGGTGAGTTCTTTATTTGGCCGTATTCATATGGCTTGTTTACATATTTTATTTTGCTAAATCACTCCTGAACGTTTATTGAATGGTCCTTCATTGGTTATTCCACAAACTAGCAACATCTGTTCAAGCGACAGTAAAATCGGAGTGGTGATTGTCGGCTATCAATCACACTATCGTCTGGCTAGCTCTCACTCTCAAATTTGAAAATCAGACAACACCTAGTGTGTATTCGACTGCTGGTCAAACGTTTTTGATCGTAAGTTCGTTTTAGCCGTAGGAAATACAATGCTGGATAGGTCTTCCACGTCTCCACCAGGACCGGTTGGAAGCGACCTGCATCCAGCCTCTTCCTGCGATATTATTCAAGTCATCTGTTCACCTTGTCGATAGACGTCCTACTCTGCGATCGCCTGTTCGTGGTATCCACTCGACAACATCCATCACCATTTTGACACCATCGGTCATCAGTTCTGAGTACTATATGGCCAGCCCTCTACCATTTCAACATACTAATTCGTTGGGCTGTGTTGGTGATTTTCGTTCTACGCGAATCCCGATTTATGATTAGATCCCGTAGAGAAACCTAGAACCTAGAATAACATAGCTCGTTATGCTACTTTAAGCTTAGACGGCTATAACACGTTCACACATTCAGCTAGAGAATACGTCGTAGTATTAAGTAGGTTTAGTACAAATACCATTTCGAACAAGATCTTCATGGAGAATCACGTGTTACAGTGATCAAATCCAAAACTATCAATAAAAATAAACTCGGTAATGCGTGGAAACTGGAGAAGATTACAGACGGGAAATTAAGTAGCGTGCAATTATGGCATCGATATATACCAATAGTTATATTAAACCGTCTTCCACAGCTGAAATAATTGATTCTACCTGAATAAAAATAAACCCAGTATTGGTTTGCGTGGAAATTAGCGAACAATGCAGACGAGAACTTTAGTAGCTGTGCAATCATGGCATCGATAGATACCAATACATAGTCAATAGTAAACAGTCTTCCACAGCTGAAATAATTGACTCTACCTGAATAAAAATAAACCCAGTATTGGTTTGCGTGGAAATTAGCGAAAAATACAGACGAGAACTTTAGTAGCTGTGCAATCATGGCATCGATAGATACCAATACTTAGTTAATAGTAAACCGTCTTCCACAGCTGAAATAATTGACTCTACCTGAATAAAAATAAACCCAGTATTGGATTGCGTGGAAATTAGCGAAGAATACAGACGAGAACTTTAGTAGCTGTGCAATCATGGCATCGATAGATACCAATACTTAGTCAATAGTAAACCGTCTTCCACAGCTGAAATAATTGACTCTACCTGAATAAAAATAAACTCAGTATAGGTTTGCGTGGAAACTCGAAGATTACAGACGAAAAATTTGATAGCTTTCCAATGTTAGCATCGATAGATACTGATATAGTAAACTGTCTGGTACAGTTGAAATATTAATTCGGATAAATTTGCATCGAAACGTAATGTAAATAGTTGCAGAGTAACAAGGTCACAAGGAAAATTTTAAATTATAACACAGCTGGTAAACTATACCATGGATCTAAGAATTACAGCAACGTTATCGACACCGTGTTTGATGTTGGCATTTTGGTCATGGAATCGTAAAAAAAATCCTATTCAAATTCATCAAGTTGTTTAAATAACTATGGAACAAGTGAACGCGTTTACCCTGACGTGTAGAACAAAAGTTAACGGAACTGCCTAAAAAGAAACACTCGCATCTACCTGAATTAAGATCAGATGTACAATTGTACAAAGAAATGTGCCGAAAAAAAAGGGAAGTCGGACCAGATTGCAGACTGCAATAAAAGTGAGACAGCTTATAAACGACCCAACGTATTCAAAGGCAACGTTTTGGCGAACAAAGCCATTTAAAATCCGTATTTGGCAGTTTTATGAAAGATGATTCAGGTATATGTACAAACCATAAAAAACTCATCTACCTGCATTATAATCAGGTGTACACAGAGAACGAAAAAATCAGAGACCGAATAGATTGCAGTCACTACAAAAGATTGAGGTAAACGACACACGCATTCAACGTGATTTCGAACAGAGCAAAAGATTAATACTTTTGTTAGTTATATGAGAATGAGTTGCGTCGAGTATTTCTAACTTTACACAAGCTAAAGAACTAATCGAAGCTTTCAACCTTATGTTTAATGAATAACTATAAATTAGTGTTGACATATGTACTTTATTAGTTCGAGTCAGAACATGGACTACATATATGTATGTAGTTGTTTTGAGAGTGTAAAATAATTTTGGTATTACCCGCTTATACTACGTACTATCTATCTATCTATCTACTATTGCCGTACTATCTCGGCGGCCATCAGCCCGAGCTGCGGAGTACACTGAAAACCAGCGCCGCGCACAATTTATATGTGAGCGCGGCAAATGCTGAGTGTATGCCTTTTATCCTCAATTATTGTACTGTTTCCTTTTGTTTTCTTTCTGTGTTTTTGTGTATTTATTTATGTGGCAATACTGAAGTTGTGAGACAATAAATATAGTTTGATTTGATTAGTTAAGTCTCACACCAGTTGTTCCTTGTCCAACACTGATGAATAAGTATACACTCAGATGTACACACATACGGATTTTTCCATATTATTAAATGGAATAATCTTGGAGATTCATACAAAAACTGTAATAGCACATTCAATTGTACCTCAGATAAGACATTCGACGATTGGGTTGAACATTATTTCAGACGAAAAATTTTCTTCTGCCAATTCACACTCAGACAAACGAATTCACACAGAAAGCCGAGCTACGATTGAATAGCCAAATTTTGTTACGGACGAAATAAGAACTCCAAGACTCCTTTGAACTTGTATGAAACGAATTTTGTTAGATCCTCATGTTATTGACACACTGACAGAAATGCACAAATCAACGAAATAAATTATTATTTATCACACTCAGACTCGGTACCTAAAACCGGTAAAATTACAAGAACTTTCACACTTAAGTTCATCCACCGGCAAGGGTTGAAAATAAAAATTTGAATATTTCTTTTCGCAATTACTCGAAAGTGGTAAAAGTTAGAGAAAACAGTTCTGAAGAATATCGTACCAGTAGCCGAAATTGTTCCTTTAAAATTTTGAAGTTCCGCCTAGCATGATGTTAATACAATGAACCATAAAATATGTTCAAGAGATTCACTCACCCTGTGGGAAGAAAACAGTCATAGTTTGTCGCAGTATGTTGTAGAAGCTGGTGACTACGAACACTTGTTTGGCTGAGATCATGTTGTTGACCAACACATATGCCAGTATAGAGCAGAACAGGCATATCCGCGTGGTGAACATTATGAAGGACGTCAGTATGCCTCGTATGTAGGACGTCGCGCGGATCTGCTTGATTTCGTGCCTGAAAGAATTAGAGTCGCATCAACAAACGGATTCGAGATCCACAATCGCCTGTAGAGGGTTTTTAACAGGTCTACTTTTATAAGAACCCGTGTTACGTCATTAATGGGTGTCTCGAAACGAAAATAAGTTAAAATAGAGCTTCCATTTCTATATAAAACGGTAGTATAAACAATATAAGGTTTTTTTAATTCCTTATATTTATTTTCTTTTTTAAAATATTTCTTACCTTTCTTTATTTGAAAGGATTAAATTATTTTCAGACTGATCCCGTAAACATTTAAATAAAATTATACCCATTTTTTCGATTTAAATTTATTTTCAAGATATTATAGAAATTGTTATTTATTAAATAGAAACACAGATAAGCTGCGCTTGCTGTAGTTTCACAGAGAGTTACAAAATAGGCACATTATGTTGACCCTTGACATGGTGGAGAAGGTTACGTTGGATATAACAATGTAAAACTGTAATGTAACGGAGTATTACGAGTATAAGACATACTTCACCTTGACCACAAAATAAATATTGAAACGGCGATATTTATCTTTGCCAGATCTGTGAATTAGTTTCAATGCTATATGAAATGGTGAAATATGAGTCATAACGGCGCCTAAAGGAACCGTATTATGAGTTGAGTATACAAAAAAAAATAGTCTTTCAGTTTCATCGAAATAGAACGTTCATGATAGATCTTATACAAATACGTGTGTGATTCCAATTCCCATTTCAAAAAGTCTCTATGTATTCAGCATTCGACCTAACAAATGACTGTCGATAAAATGAATCAAACTTTCGGAAATCGAATTCATGTTTGTAATCAGGCTGCTGGGCCTATTCGTTTACTTTTAACTTACATTTAATACTATCCTATTCTACTAATATTATAAATGCGAAAGTATGTGTGTATGTTTGTTTCTTCTTCACGCTCTAACGGCTACACCGATTTCGATGAAATTTGGTATGGAGATAGCATATACCATGGATTAACACATAGGCTTATTTTCATCATCCACGGTTTTCATCACATTTGATTCAATTTCCGCCCAAGATGTTATCAATGTAATATTTTTATATTGTATATATTTTTTCTGTGTACATAAGTATATTTGAATGCTTCTATGGGTTAGTAGAAGTAACGAGTAATATCGAAGTAGATGCGGTTGAAACCGCGGGGCACACCTAATATACAACAACAAAAAAAAATTTTAACAAAAAATGCAACCGACTTCAACCCTCAAAAGTGTGAAATAACTTGTTGAAGTCGGCACCATGATAGTTCACACAAAAGTAACTATCATCACAATATTGTGCTCATGATACCGACTTCGACAAGTTATTTCACACTTTTGAGTGTTGAAGTCGGTTGCATTTTTTGTTAAACAAATTTTTTATTCACCCTTTTCAGTGACCCTTGCTACTCACGGGATCAATTAATTGTCATTGTGTGTTCTGCGATGTCTTCAACCGCGACAATAATATCATCAAGATACGCGTAGCACTTCTCAGTTATTGGAGTATAACTCAAAAAGCGCTTGTCCGATCCGAAACTTGAATGGGACCACCACGGAAGTATACTCTATCTGACAAAAAAAGAATTATCAAAATTGGTTCATAAACGACGAAGTTATCCGCGAACACACAAAAAAAAACCACAAATACGGTCGAATTTAGTAACATCCTTTTTTGAAGTCGGTTAAAAATGCATTAAAAGCATTTTAAATATCTAAATTGTAAACGCCTCTACCTTTACCACCTACTTTAATCTGAGGAATACTGTCAAGCGCGCTCTCTCACTGGGTGCATTATAATCAATATCCCCGATAAGAAAATTCAAAGCCAACCTGACAATAAAAAGCTCATTTCACTACCAAGTTATGACGCAACTAGAGATAACAACCAACCTTGATTTGGCATTATTATTTACTTCTTTCGTATTCGTAATTATTATGTGCATAATAGACTCAATTATTGCTATGACTTATCTTTATATCGTAATAATTATGTACTAAGCGTATAGTGATTTGTATATGTTATGTTCTGAGCATAGCTCATCGCTCTTTTATCGTCTCACCGACATTGAATTATTTTCAAGTTATCTGGTCCATTAGGTTACTGTCGTTCGGATGAATAAACAATAACATCACTATTTCAAACACATAAGAAAAATAGATTTTAGTAAAAAAAACCCATGAGTATTGTGATTTAGCAGTAAATTAATCAAATGCAGATAACCTTTCTGTCATGATGCTATTTCAATTGTCCGATTTGGTAGTCTGAGATGTCGGCTTAACTTAACTTATGTAAACTCTAAGGCTTTCACGGCCGGCGTTGCATGTTGTATGTATTGCTTTCGGGCTGTTTGGCCGTGGTCTATGTGAAACTTGTGTTCCAGACTTTTCGTCGATCACTGCGGTCGACATCTTCAGTGGTTCAGGTCCGAGCGGCGACAAGAGCGTAGAACTCTCCTTCGCGGCGTCTTCTCTGATACTGAACTATACTAACTAACTGATACTAACTTAACTTAGTTACTGTTCGTTTGATTTTCGATTGGTTTAAAATTATTTCGGTCGTCCCCACTCGTATATTTTCCTTCTTATCTATATTATGAATCTTAATAGTATAGTAGAAGACGTACTAATAAGTGGCAAAAACGACGGCTCCTTGAAGTATTACATACGAAACTAGATTTGGCAATAGGTAGTCAAGTCGGAAGGTCAAGCTATGATTTGTTTATAAAATTGGGTAGATTATTTATTTCGCATTTATATTAGTAGTAAGATTATTATGCAGTAAAGAGATAGGTAAAAAGACTGAGTGTGACCCAGTTGTAAGTTTACTTTTGACTTTATGAGGAACCTCGACATTTAATCCCTCATAGTCGGTGAAAGTAAATATCATAAGCCTAGATAACCCATTAAACATTTTAAAAAGTAGTCCATATATTCGCAGTCCTTGAAAATGTATACATAATATTGTATATAATATAATATTGTATATATGTAATAAGTATACATAATATTGAGAGAAAACACAACAATTGCCTAGAAGAGAAAAAATTTGCCCAGTATTGAAGATAACTAAATTAATTTTACTAAAGATGTTTTCATACTAACCTCTTTTTATTTATCTGAGCTATAAAGTTTTTGAACTGGATTTTTTTTTGCTTTTTAGTTTTAATAATTCGACTGATCAATTGTATTTCCTAACTATTAAATACATTATTGATTTTGACTTATATATGAATGTGATTTTTTAATTCGTGTCCAGTTCAAAAGCTCAGTAACTCAGGAATAATAAAACGGTCCATATTTAGCAATAATATACCTGAACAAAGAGTGTCTTCTATGAAACATGTACAAAGAGTAACATGGCAAGTATAAAATCAGTAATTTATCCAAAATACTATACGAAAGACAAAAATAAAAGAAAAAAAATGAGTTATATCTTTGACAAAAGCGTTGCGGTATTCTCTGTCGAAAAAAAGTCGGCTAACAATGGAACATGAACTTATAACTACGAATTATCGTCCCTGTCGCTTTGCCAACTGAGCTATAGCAGCATTCCACAAGCAGTCCGAATTATTATTTAAAGTACGTATCTAAGGGATCGACTTACTTCCTTGCCTTTGCGACTAGGTCTGCGAATGGTTTCTCCCAGGTGTACATTTTGATGACTTGGATGCCGGACAAGATCTCGTTCATGAGACGTACACGCTCGTCAGTCCTCAGAGCAGTCTTCAACCGAAGTACTGAAGTTCGCTTGCCGAGATAAGCTGGGAAAATCAACAACAACGATATGATGGCAATTTTAGATATTTTTTTTTTTATAGATCTACCATTTGAACACTATCTATTTATATATCTATACTATATATTTGACTGGCCGTTTGGCGCAGTTGGTAGCACTCTGCCTTCTGAGCCGCTGGTCCCGGGTTCGATTCCCGGACAGGTCAAACATTTGTGTGTATGAACATGTCTGTTTAACCTGTGTTTGGGTGTGTATATGTATATAAGTATATATCAGTCATCAGGTTACCATAGTACAGGCACTGCCTAGTTTGGGACCTGAAGACCTTGTGTGAATGTTGTCCCATATTATTATTATTATTATCTCACTTGATGGTCAGTGACGATGCGGTCGGAGATATTATCACGCTAGATCTAGAATGCTCACTGGCTCTTAAGGACTGCTGCCTGAACACACTATGTGTTTTGGTGACATTTGGGTATACCAAAGTCTGGCGGCAGCGTAGATAGTCCACCGGCAATGTGCACAAGCAAACTGACCAAGTACATGCGCGAAAGGTGCGGCTTGTAACTAATTCTTTGGAAATCAATGGCGGTGACTTCTCGTAACCGATAAACGTCCTACAGGTGAACTGATGATGATGATGATGCTATTTCAAATAACTCACAGATATGTATTAAAAAAAAACGTAATGTTTATTGGTACTAACAATAATTGACTTTTTCCCTGGCCAGTCTGTTTAGCTCAGACCAAACATCTTGACATAATAACGTATAAATTTTTATTTTATTTTTAATAACATTCACACAAGGTCTTCAGGTCCCAAACTAGGCAGAGCCTGTACTATGGTAACCTGATGACTGATATATATATACTTATATAAATATACACACCCAGACACAGGTCAAACAGACATGTTCATACACACAAAATTTTTGCCCTGTCCGGGAATCGAACCCGGGACCAGCGGCTCAGAAGGCAGTGAGCTACCAACTGCGCCAGCCGGCCAGTCAGTATACATATAATATACCGCTGAGCTATCATCGCTTCACGTTACATACTTCTTCGTTACTAAGGCCATGAAGGATAGCTGGTCTAATGGGTACACCAAATCAGATCATAATTGCACGCTAGATATCTCCAGAGTATAATTTATTCACTGAACAAGTTCTACAATACAAATTAGAAATCACTAATTAGTATCAGCGTTATTTGTTGTTGAGTAAGCCATTTGACCTTGTCTAGAATATGTACATGTAACGAAATAAGTTTTTATCACTTGTTTGAGGTCGGAGTACAGTTAATAAACGTGTTATTCAGGCGGTTTTTGCTTAAAATGCATTATCAGGGCGAATAGGAAAACGCACCTTGCATGTAAACGACAGTGAATTATAATGTACAACAAATGAGTGATTTTATTGTGTAAAAATACTTCCTCATCATATTGTATACTAGCTGTGTCCCGCGGTTGAACCGCCTACGGTTTTCCTGTAATCTGAATTATCCCTATGGGTGTCCCCATAGGGATAATTCAGATTACAGGAAGGATTACAGGAAGTGAACGTTTTTTTATTTATAGATCTAGGGTTTGACCAGTACCTCACTTGATAGTCAGTGGTAAGGAATAACGATGTGACGAATATTAATTCAGAATAAAGCATAATCATGCAAAATTGCTTCTATAATCGGTTTTTATAAAAAGGTTTCCCTGTCGTCTCAAATCTAATATTAACTCATTATAAAACTGTATTTATTTTAAAATATAATACCTGACTCTAATTTGTGTATAGTTTTAAAAAAAGAGTTCACAGTTCAGGTCTCGAGAATATAATATTCTTCATTATAGACTGTATCTAGTTAAAAAAAATTCAAACCTTATATGATTTGTGTGTACCTAATCTGTATAAAAAACTGTTTTCCCCAAAAATCTAATATGGATATGTGAAGGAATAACTTTGAGACACTGTGTACTGTACTAAGCAATAAATCGAAGGTGAGATAAGGGAAGTTCCAACAGAATAGTAGTTGTTAGTTACCTTGTAGTGGTATGAAGGCGAGCATGAATCCAACGCCGACCACCGCCGCCCAGTCGATCTCGAGCCACATCAGGTATGTGATGATGACGGTGGCCACCGGCCCGATCCACAGGTAGTGCATAAATATCACGGCGACATCGAACCGATTCACATCGTTCGATAATAGGTTCACAACTTGGCCCACTGTGGTCTCGCCGAGGGCGGTTTTAGAAAGACGTAGACTCTGAAAACAAGGCCAATATGTTATCAAGAAATTCAATTGAGTATCTGTTGAAAGGTACTACTAATCGTTTCATAATACTGCATACACCATCTTTCGGTCTATATTTCTATTTTAATAAAATAATATAGTCAGTAGATATAATAAGTCATTCGTTTTTATTTTCGTTCACAGTATATATACTAGGCTGTTGGGCTAGTGTTTTAATATTTAGGGCTAATTCCTGGTTAATTAATACATTTCATAGTGAAATCGTCATACGGAATTAAGTATTGAACTGAATTAAAATAAAATTAGAAAATGATGATTAGTCAATCAAACATTAAAATAATACATAAATTACACATTCGATATATGAAAATCGACTACTATCTTATCTTTCATCTTTCACGTTCGTCACGGAATCGACTACCAATAATTTATATAGGATACCGTTGTCTATACATTGCGAAATGAGTGGAGAAATACCGAGCGGATCTAGATTTCCCAAACAGTTTCGTAACCGACTAGAATTATTTTAATATAATTTGAAATGTATAATATGTAATTACAACTAACAAAATAAATAGCTTGGAAATTCGTTCTGCTTCATTAGCTGGGTCTAGCGTCCCAACTTCTAAAACAACGTCAAGTGAAATAATCAAATGACAAGTGGTAAAAAAGTGTTTTTTTGCATATTATAAGTTTGCGTTTGACAACTGTCTCACCTGATGTTAAGTGATGACGTTGTCTAGGATTTAGCACGCAAACCTAGAAGGTACCTATTCACTCGCGACTTGAAGACTCCAGGATTGTACATATTATAAAAATAAATTACATCGTTGATTTTACACGTTAGTTTAAGAATTATCATACACGAAAAAACCCTTCAACTACCACTTTACCGCCAAGCTATAAAGCACGCATTTACATAATACCCGCCAAATTTTTCGTTCAAGTATCACATACACTTTGTGAAATACACTGTAGTCTTATCCGTCTCGCCACGGTAGCTCGCTCAGTTCTCAAGGCGTCTCAAACAAACACTGTCCAATTTACTCACAGAATACAAACAAAGAAGATAATAATACTCTGGGCGTGGCAAAAGTTACAGTATGTCTGTAACAAAAGTTAAAAGATACCGTTGAAAATGTGGATTAGTCATTCCGTTGTAACGGAGACAAACCATAACCATTTTAGTGATTATTGCTTTTCATAATATAACCTCTTCTGAACATTTACGTGTACAAAACTAGTTAAATAGTGCAGGACTAGGTATACCACTTAAATATGATTTTAAAAACATTACTATTATGGTTATTTAAGTTCTGTTGTTGTTCTTATTGTTTGTTCCTTTTCTTCTAAATCACTTGTGCGTTCGTGATGCCAGTCAATGAGTTCCTACTGAAAATCAGCGCGAAGGTTGTCAAACCCTCGCATAACGCTGAGTAGGGACTCATTTCTGGCATTACGCAACACTACAAATAAAACTATTTAGTATTTAGCTTAGATAGGTTATTTTTTTGGTCGAATCTTACTATTATCTATATCTATCATTCTTAAATGTTGTTTCGTCTTCCCATAATGTTTTATACTTAAGTTAAATGTATGTATGACCTAAATATGTGTTTTTCATTTTGTTTTATATGTAGTGTGGTTGTCAGGAATAAATAATTTTCTTTATTTCTTTCTTTCTTTCTAAATATCAGTATTCCTGTGGACAGAGATGACACAAAATGCCTATATACCTAAATCAGTAACGATTTCAATCAAATTTAGCTACAATAACAATTAAGCCTACATTACCGCATATTAATATAAGGTTCTCGAGTGGAGACCACGGACTGGCAAGCGCAGCATAGGACGGCCACCGACCAGGTGGACAGACGACCTGACTAAGATCGCAGGCAAGGGCTGGATGCGGGCCGCTTCCAACAGGTCCTTGTGGAAATCAATGGGGGAGGCCTATGTCCAGCAGTGGACGTCCTATGGCTGAGATGATGATGATACCGCATATTTGACAACTGGTAGTAATGCCGATGGCCAGTATAAATATAGATAAACATATTCCACAAAACTAATTGTTTGGTGAAGGAGTTAAGTTGAAACATACTGTATAGATCTAGCGTTTGACCAATATCTCACTTGATGGTCAGTGACGATGTGGTCGAAGATGTTATCACGCTAGACCTAGAATGCTCACTGGCTCTCAAGGTCTGCTGCCTGAACACACTACGTGTTTGGTGACAGTTTTTCAAACTTGAGGGTGGTAGCTAGCCAGGCTATTTGAAAGTACCCTAACACCATGCTGGGAATTTGATATCCGTGTTACCTTCACCGGAAGCTCAAGCTGTTGTTGGGGATCGAACCAGTGCCCATCAGTTTGATAGACAACGTTCCCCCCGTTGAGCTATCATCGCTTCAAAGGTATAGGCCTAAAAGGTATTCAACAATTATTATAATTTTAGTATCTAACTAATTTTATTTATTGTGAATAAGATTACACTTCTAAACCATGCATTTCTAAAACCAAGGTAAAGATTGATGACGAAAGACGCATCAGTTACTGTGTGGACATGTTTGTTTACTTTAGTTTACCGTGCAAAAACAGCACGAAAAATAATTTTCTATTCCTTATCCAAGTTCAGCCACGTGTAAAACCGACTGAAGGTCGTATGTACAGACGGAAGTAATCACAACATAATTTAATGACTTAGGTACACTACATAGAGGACAGATTTGCTTGTCCGTATGTTTGTATTTTTTTAAATTCATAAGCCCACAAACTACTTAACCAATTTTAGAAATTCTTTCACATATGCAGCTACATCATTCCGGAACTATATTTAATAAAAAAAAACCGGACAAGTGCGAGTTAGACTCGCCCAGCGAGGGGTCCGTACAAACTTGTATGTACATATTATAAAAAATAGTTTTTATATACTTAAATAAAATAAAAGGATTAATTTTCATTCTTCGTCATAAATCGAATACTACAACATCATAAAAATAATTTGAAGTCTATTTAAGCTTGCGCCAATGAAGTCCTATAATACGATACCTCACAACACACGGTTTTCTCAATTCAAAATTTGGGCCACCACCGTCCCTTGACCCTGTTTTTTATTTATTTAATTACACATGTATAGTTTTCCTACTTTTCCCTATACTTGTAATATAAGACCTATTACTTGCCAAATTTCATAATTGTAGATCAACGAGAACTACATTTCATTTTAATACATTTTTTTCTTTTGTGTCCGATACTGAGTCTAGGCCCATACCATATTCATGACACTGACATCATTCTTATTTATGAGTTGCGAGTGCCTTGAATAAACGTGTCTACTTCTTCTTCTTAATCATGTCTATCTATACTAATCTTATAAAGAGTAGTTTGTGAGGGGGTAATCTCGGGATCTACTAAACCGATTTTCAAAATTCTTTTACCAATAGATAGCCACGTTATTTGTCTGTCGTAGGCATCATAACAGTTTTTCATCACCAAGCAGGTGAAACCGCGGGGCGCAGCTAGTATGACACTATAAAGATAGGCACTTACCTTTCTATATATGAGCGAACAGCAAGCGACTCTGAACTTCATGCCCATGTGGAGTATAGCTTGCATATACGGATGGACAACGAACACGTTGAGCGCGGAGCAAAGGACCACGGCTCCAGCGTACATGTACGCGTCAGCCTCCGTGATATTATTGTGGCCGGGCGTGTAGTAATCTACCAGCCAGCCGAGGAACACAGGCTGCGCTATCCTGGTGAAGAAAGGGCTACATTATTTTTATTTTATTTTACAACGAAAACCAACAGCTACCTTTCTCTTTCTCGAACACTCATGCCCCCGCACTACGATACCCTGTGTCGCGGGAGGCATAGACACACACAATCACAATACACAAACATCCAAGACCCGTGAACAAACATGTTTGCTCATTACAGAAATATTTGCCCCGGCCGGGATTCGAACCCGGGGTCGCGGTTCCAATGTCAGTGTCGCTGATCACTGAGCCACGACGACCGTTAAAGACTTATATGTATAAATAAAATACCTAACACTCATGATAATAAATGATAGTGTGAGAAATGTTTATAAAGTGTCCTTCAGTTTTAGTGTCTCGGTTCTGATATATATATATATATATATATATACATAAAGAGACCCAGAGGGCCTAGACAAGATGCATCGCTTCCTAGCGATTCTCTTTCTTTAGCCGCTAACGATAAATGATCGTTTTCGTTGATCATGTGATATATCGCATTGAAGTGTCATTCTCATAAACTTTTTATGTTTCTCTCAGCATTGCCGCTTGTAGAATGTTACTTTGTCTAGGCCTTGTCTCTTTCGGCGTACTGTATATAGAGACTAGCTGATCTGGAAAATTTGGTTCAGTTTTATACATTATCGAAATGACAGTGACACGACACTTCATTTAAATCACTTCACGTCACTGATCGACGGTTAAATTATTTCGATATTTGTTCATACAATGATACTAAAATGGCGATTAAAAATGGGAGGTTGGGGTAGGAGGGTGAAAACATGGCATTAGTTAAATGTGTCGATGGGCACTCAAACACATCTCTTTATTTACAGTTAATATAATATTAAATGGGGAAGGACGAACACCATAGATTGAAAAGAGTATTGAGTAGGCATGAGTGTGGACATAGCTATGATTCAATACTTTATCTACAAATCGGAATCTGAAAATAATTTCACTAAAAAGAAGCTACATTATCCCAGAGAATTCTAAGCTATTTATTATTTACAGTAACTTTACATCTTTATAACTCGTGATACACAACGTATGAGTACACAACTGTGTACTCGTATCTACGAACTAAACTACGTCAGAAAAAGTTTCATCTACAAAGTGACAAGCAGGAATAACTTGCGTCACAGTCATAGATCGCAAAGGTAAACACAATTGAATAACGCACGTACTGTCCGTACAAACTATAATTATTCTGTGTCACAGTAATACTAGATAAATGACAGTTCGTTCCGAGTTCAACTGTTTCACGTTGCGATGCGACTACACTAGAAACTCCTGCTACGCCACAGAATATGTTAAACTGTTGAGTTTAACAACAACACTACGTGACTATTTTTCACACCTTTGTGTAGTGTTCTTGGTAACTTCTCTAAGCACTTTCAAGCGATCATGCAAATACGTTTCCTCTGATTGACTGAAGTAGCAGATGAACAACCCTAATAATCGGGGCTGCTGGATCCTGGATAGGTGGAAAGGGTTATTAGGTCTTAAGGAAATAAGAGTAACAAGGTATTTATTATTCAGACAGTCCGCGGTTTTGCACGGGCGCTATTCAGATTTCATACGAAATTTTAATTAGGGTGTTCTGAAAATAAACCTTCCAGCAAAAATATTTGGAGAATAGTAAAAAATGACATAATCAGTTTATTTATACAATAAGTGACAAACAAGCTGGCAGGATGTCTCTCTATCGTAAGCGATCACCGTTGCCTATGGATATCTGTAACACTAGGGGCATTACGATACGTTGTTAATCATTTTTAACCGACTTCAAAAAAGGAGGTTACTCAATTCGACCGTATATATGTTGTTTTTTTTATGTGTGTTCGCGGATAACTTCGTCGTTTATGAACCGATTTTGTTGATTCTTAGTTAGTTAGTTCTTAGCTTTTTTGTTAGATAGAGTATACTTCCGTGGTGGTCCCATTCAAATTTCATCAATCGGACAAGCGGTGTTTGAGTTATACTCCAATAACTGAAAAGTGCTACGCGTATCTTGATGATATTGTCGCGGTTGAAGACATCGCAGAACACACAATGACAATTCATTGACCCGTGAGTAGCAAAGGTCACTGAAAAGGGTGAAAAAAAATTTTTTTAACAAAAAATGCAACCGACTTCAACACTCAAAAGTGTGAAATAACTTGTCTAAGTCGGTACCATGAGCACAATATTGTGATGACAGTTACTTTTGTGTGAACTATCATGGTACCGACTTCAACAAGTTATTTCACACTTTTGAGTGTTGAAGTCGGTTGCATTTTTTAAGATTCTGATAACTTTAAGTAAGGGGGTATTTATAAGCGGATTAATAGTAGAGGGATTTTTTCTCCTATTTGTAATATGAGCATATAATTATTTATTGGGATATATTATAATATTTAATACACAGTCTCAATTACGCGCATTAGAACCATTCAACTGGCATAAAGCGTGCATCTCATTCGAAGAAAACGCAAAGCGGAAAACAACAACAATTGATACGGATTTCTACGCATTGTCATTGCTATTGTAATACCCAGTTCAACAGCTAAACACACGGTAACTATTATACAATCTGTGGTTAAGCGACCTATGTACCCGCATGCACAAAGAAACATGAACAAAATGCCGACAGGAAGGACGATATTGTAAAGTATGGTCACCATCAATACTGATGCTGTTTATTTTTTTTAATTATTTTATTAACATTCACACAAGGTCTTCAGATCCCAAACTAGGCAGAGCCTGTACTATGGTAACCTGATGACTAATATATATACTCATATAAATATACACACCCAGACACAGGTCAAACAGACATGTTCATACACACAGATGATAGACCTGTCCGGGAATCGAACCCGGGTCCAGCGGCTCAAAAGGCGGAGTGCTACCAACTGCGCCAACCGGCCAGTCACAACAAGGAAGTATTATGTTCAATAGGAGGACGTCCTAAATTCTGTCATAATGTAAATATTACAAGTAATTCTGTTTTTCACTCTTACTAAATAATATTATCTAACATCCAGACAGATAGTATGCCGTTTAAATTTTACAATTCATTCACGAAACTCCATGTTTGCTAATTTTAGAGTTGTTTTAATAGTGGGCAGTAGTTTGAGGGAGCACCAAAGCACATGTACGGATTTTACGATTAATTAAGTACAATTATATGTTGAACTACCCGAATAAAACAAGATATTATAGAAGATATTATATACCAAGCTTATAATAGTAAAAAGTATATAAATGCAATGCTTAGATTGCCATTCTTAAGTGTTAGCGCAATTGAGACATAAACTACGCTTATTATGTAGTTGGCAAACAAGCAGACGAGCCCGCTTGATGGTAAGCGATCACCGTCGCCCATGGATCTTTGTAACAGGGGGGGCATTACAATTCGTTGCCAATCCTTTTTAAGCACCCTAATAATATAATATGGACCCCGAATATATGAGACCCTAATAATAAAATAACGTGTGTTCTATACAATGTAACTGTATAAAATAAGAACAATCGTTGTGTCTTTCGACACCATCAAATCATAAATTTCCTAAAAATACTTTTTTGACTTGAGTCTGAAAACTATCGCGAGTTTCTTCTATAATTGTAATGTAACAAACCGACTACGACTCACGTGGTAAACACTGGAAAATTACTCTCCGACCAGTTCGAACTTATTACTTATATACTTTTTTGACGTTGGCGTTAATTACTATCAAGATTCGGTAGTGAGTCTATCGGTAATAGTATTTTAAGCATCGTGGTAGGTATACTAAATAATAAAACATTGAACACAGGACCTTCGTATGACACACATTTTAGATAAATTCATTATCAATTAAAACATCAATTAATTAACATGAACTACATAACACATACAACTACATAACTAACAGAACATTAATTAATGACCACTTAGTTAAAGGATTTAAATTATAGGAATTGTTGACGGCAGCGGAGAGGCGTTTATCCGAAGAGAATGTAATGTGTGGCAACTCTACAGCCTAGCTAGAGCTAATTGAATAGCATCATAGCATAAAGTTCAAATTCGTTCTGACTGAATGACAACGATGCAAAACAATTCGATGAATATGAGTAACTTGCTGCACTGGAAAAGATTACATAACATTCATACATATTATGAAGCAACAGAGGGACTTATATAATAGGAAGTTTTTTTCAAGTGACCCTAAAAGATAGAAGCTACAAACTAATTAAACATTATCCTAATCTAGCAATTTAAGCACGAAAGTGGGAACTGGAAAAGGTTAGAAAAGCCAATATTTATGGTTAGAGTTAAAATCAACTATTCTAGAAATAAGATTCATATTGTATAGGTTTAATCCCAGAAGGGGGCAAACCTTTGTGTGATGTGGTACCCATGCCTTCCGCAACACAGGGAATCCTAGTACGTGTGTATATGAAATCGATATGAAAAATGCTGGTGCTCGGAAATACCAGTCCCTTATTTTAAGCCATACTAATTAAAACCAGTATTCAAACCAATCTGTCTGTACATAGCATAGGAGGCCTTCGCGCCAGTCCTTAACTACGTAATACTAAGTATATACGTTGTATTCTTGATCGAAGATTGAAACGGTTTTTAATATACTTTGCTTATTTGAACATTGTGGTCTTTTAAACTATACAGGGCTGAGTTCGTCATTTCCATGGGTCAAGCCATATTTTGCTTGACCATTATTAGCTCTACCTCTATCATACCCGTTTACGCGAGCCTTTCCGACTAAACTACTCCCGGCTCTTTACTATCGTCAGATTCGGCCAAATATTATTCGGCCGTGAAATTACACAAAAAATATTACAACGTAATACATTATCTTTTTAGGTGAATGCTTCAGTATCAAACTCAAATATTGATATAAAAACCTTTCGGTAGACCCCGGTCAATGCCTTATATCTTATCAATAAGATCCACACAAATTTCGTACCCATTGACTTCAATCTGATAACATTGATTCAAAGTGTTCATCTATCTTTAGTTATCAAATTATCCATTTTAAAACCTCCGCTATTAATCATTAAAAGATATATAATAAACTAGATAACCTGAGAAACGTTGTTCTGCCATACCTATAAATTGTCGAAATGACACGAAACTTTATTTAAATTACTTCACGTCACTGATCTTCATGCAAAAATACTAAAAGAGTGATAAAAAATGGGGGGTGTGGGTAGGAAGATGCACAATATATTTATGACCTAATCTCAGACGTACCAAATATACACAAAAAATTCAGAAAAATCAGGCAAGCCGTTTTGGAGGAATTAGATAATAAACCTGTGACACGAGATTTATATATATATATATTAGACATTTATTTAATCTTTTTGTCTCTCATTACGAATTATTGGCAGTCATTATCAGGCGAACGACCGGCCGGCCTCGTCAGTTAATAGTACGAGCATACATTGAAACATCCATGTTGCGTTCTGCACCCTATTCTTACCTACTATAGTATCTATAGCTGACCAACCTACGACTTCTCTTGTGTGGCCTACAGAGCAACGAAATACATAAATGTGGGTACGTGCGATAATTCAGCTACTCACACGGGTGTTGAGTATCTGGGTTAGGTCTAGGACAACCTCAAGTTTGAAAACCTGCCACCAAACACCGAGTGTTCAGGCTGCAGTCCTTGAGAGCCAGTAAACATTTTAGGTAAAGCGTGAATACATCTACAACATCGTCTCTGACCCATCAAGAGAGATAAACTCTAGATCTATAAAGTAAAACTAAGATTGCTATTCCACGTAAAGTTTTCGCAATTCTTTGATCTCTGCACGAATAATGAGAAACTATTGAGCTGTGAGCGGAACCAGTTGGCATGAACTGCATCATTGTGACATGGACAGGAAGAGATTAGGTCGGTTGCCAAGACGTCTACGTCTGACGGCGTTTAAGCTTATTTATTACGATAACATTATTGTTACATCAATCAACACATTGCCGGTAAAAACATGATTACGATAAAATGGTTGTGACATTAAGGCTTATTATTTGAGTCTCTTAACGTTATTTTTTTGAAAGTCCTATATGTCTAATAAACTAAAATAAATACCAATTCTGAGGAGTTCATTGTCCATGAAGGTTAATTCAATAAAAAAGGAGGTGAATTAGTTTTATTATTATTTTATATTTGCAACCTCACATTTATGTCAGTAATATGCTGAAAGTTTTATTCTCCTAGCAGTGGAAACCGGTTTCTATAGATTTTAAACAATTTATGTAATTATGTCAGGAGCGCGCACGTCTCCAGAAATAATTCCATTCCCGGGTATGGATTGCCCTTAATGCCCGGGAATGTAATTATTGCTGGATACTGTCTTTTTATGGCTAATATTTAATTTTGTCAAGTACTTTATTTAAAAATGCTGCCAGAATGTTAATCGTGATCGATGTCCCTTCTAATATCTAAATAATTAGCAAATCACACTAACCAAAGTGATTTAATCGTAAGGAAAAATACTATTGAAATAAAAGTAAGCCGTAAAACATCCGCAAACAAAAGACGTTCAGCGAAATATTTATGAATGTCAATCTATACGCGTGAGATCACTTCATGTGAAGATGGGCAGTGAGCCAGCCAGGCAGGCAGTTAGAAAACTCGAAATACGGGTATAAAGCTCGAAAAAGTAATCAATTAACCACTAACATGTTCCAAATTTCATTATGTAGGTAAGCAATGAGAAGACACACGTTAAGACCACATGAAGAAAATATTTTCCGAAAAATATTTATCGAAGTGTGTCAAACGCTACGCGTAAAAAAACTCGTGTAGCGCAATTGTATAAACAATTGATTGAAAACGTACGTACCCTCTATACTAACATTTCCATGCTACAGTTGAACTAGACAAGTAACAGTTAGAGCCGAGTTCAATTGTTTTACGCTGCATTACGACTGTGATAGTAGTGATAGTAGTAAGCTTGGCAAGACAGTATGGAACCAAAAATAACGAGAAAGGGTAATTGTTATAAAGAATTAAAACAATTGAAAAAAAATATACCAAAAAATGGAACTTGGACTTCGACAAGTTATTTCATACTTTTGAGTGTTGAAGTC
Organism: Apeira syringaria; assembly: GCA_934044485.1. Taxonomy (NCBI): domain Eukaryota; kingdom Metazoa; phylum Arthropoda; class Insecta; order Lepidoptera; family Geometridae; genus Apeira; species Apeira syringaria. Next base: position 16,703,325 of record OW203658.1, read on the forward strand.
GGTTCCATTTTATAGTAACATTTTATTGTCAACCCTTTCAGTGACCTTTGCTACTCACGGGATCAATTTTCATTGTGTATGTTCACCGATTCTCCACCCGCAACTATATAATATCATCGACGTATGCGTACCACTTTTCAGTTATTGGAGTGTAACTCAAAAACAGCTTGACTGATTTTTAATGAAATTTAAGTGGGATTACACGAGAAGTACCAGCTTTCAAATAAAAAAAGAACGATCAAAATCAAGTTCACCCAGACAAAATTTATGCGGTAACAAACATAAAACAAAACAAAAAAAACATATAGTTCGAATTGAGAACCTCCACATTTTTTTGAAGTCGATTAAAACTAAAGCTCTTTTTCTGAAATAATATTTGGTAATTAAACAATTTTAATTATACTGCGAATATTTTTTTTTTTTATACACACAAAGTCTTCGAGTCCCAAACTAGGCAGAGCCTGTACTATGGTAACCTGATGACTGATATATTTACTTATATCCATATACACACCCAGACACAGGTCAAACAGACATGTTCTTACACACAAATGTTTGACTAGTCCGGGAATCGAACCCGGGACCAGCGGCTCAGAAGGCAGAGTGCTACCAACTGCGCCAACCGGCCAGTCGCAATATTGCACACTAAATATTGACACTTAATATTACATATTTACATTTACATTTTACATTTTATTTATTATAAGTAATTAAACTTCGAAGTTATTGACCGTTAAATACATTAAGCAATACAAAACGCACTACAAAATATAAACACAATATTATTTGTTATTGCACTTTTTACCGACTAATTGCGCAACATTTCGCAACTCAAAACAAAACACGCATCATCGAGAGAGTTCAACAAACCGGTGTCTGCAAATGACCATTTGAGAGGCAGACATCGGTCAAGGATTAATGACCGTTTCGGGTATCAAATCGATCGTCTTTTTCAATGACTATAATTGAATATTAGGTGAGGGTTCACCCGGTCAACGGTTTTACCGCTAGATCGGTTATCTCACGGGAACCCTATTTTATTAATTAACCGATATAAGAAGCAGCTTAAATTAGCGTAGATTGAAGAAGTTTTCTAACCGATGATAACTCAGCAGCGGAAGCGTCGGCTGTAAAACTGACGAACGCTGCTTTGATCCCCAAAAACGGCTTGAGCTTCCCGTAAAGGCAACACCGATATCTAATTCCCAGCATGGTGGTAAGGTACGTTCGTATTTGGATGACATTTATATGATTTTTCAACACACTTGCTCGTGAAGTGAGATATATATATATACATCACTTTTATAGCCATAAACTGAGCTATACCACACACGTGCGTAATAGAATTATCGCTACAACGTTAAAATAATAGTACCTTACTGCAAGTTATGCGAGTAAAAACAGAGCATTCTCAATTTACTTGTAAGCAATACATATTTGTATTTTTCTCACAAATATGTTGAAAAACGTCGTGAGCTTTGCTCATTACACACTCGGCTGGATTACGACCACGCCTGCTCCTCCCCTGTAACCCACGGATTCGTGTGTAATGAAGAATTTAGCTCACTTGTATTATAAATTACATAATATACTATAACATAGATGTGTGACCGCGAACTGGGTCAGTCTAGGTCAAGATTAAACAGCTGCGAGTTTTATATCGCATCGAATGAGTCAGCCTTCTATACAATGCCATGTTCAGGTTAGAAGACGTAATCCACCGACAAGAATGCATTTGTAATAGATAACTAATAACATTTTTTGTCGAGCCTATGCCGGTCCAAACAATAAGCGATAGCACAAATAACATGCTTAATGAAGTGTTCAGTTCCGTAGTTGTTAGTTTGCATTGTAGTTATTCCAAAACGAGGACGAGTAAAGTGGTAATTTAGAATTTATTTTATAGCGCAAAATCAAGATGCCACGATGGCAAATTTTGGTTTACGAGTATATTTTATGGAAGTTATTTTTTAATATGTAGTATGCACTTGGTATGCACCTCACGATTGGCGGTTTATTGCCCGTCAACATTTTTATTTTCGGTCTACCTCCAAAGCGCTATTTAAATAACCATTTTGTTTATTCTATCTATTTTTTGATGCATGTTGATGTAAACGCTAGTTTCGAAGAGCCAACTAATGTCCCCCTTGACCAAGCATTGAGTGTTTCATTACCCAATAGAAACGTCTAGGAAGTGACCCAGCAGTGCAACACAGGGCTATCCTAGCACGCTGCTAAGTAGTGATTCAATAAAAAATTATAATAAAATAAAAATACGATAGATTCTCGTTCTGATTCAGGTTTTGAGGTCACAAACATAAAAACGTTCAAGGGAATTAAGAACATTCTTTTTGGAAAATACACACCATATTTTATTAACATGGTATTCCCAGCTGTTTAGTTAGAAGAGAAACTGTTGAGTCATACTACCTCATAGACATAGGTAATATGCGCAAGGACATACCTACACAACATATGTTTAGCACGATCCAATTTGTACACGTATATAAACGTATTTGAATAGGTACACATAAATTACGTATTTGTTTATTTTACGTGCCTTCTTTATATTCAATTTACTATTGCAAAACGAAATTACATTTCACGTATTCGCCGCGGCGCGGCGCTGCCGGTGTCGGTTTGATTCAACTATAACACTTAATAAAAACATTTGTTCTAATTAGATGCCAATAGACACAGTTTAATTCATATTTATGTAAAATGTACATGACTTTGGCGCGTCTTTAAACAAGTTCTTGAAATTTTATGTATTATTTTTTATATATTATTTCGTCTTGATTGATGATAAGCTTAACTGGAGAATGCACATAACTGCATTGACATCCCGGATTCGTAAGCTTATCTACGTCTTTAAAGATCTGCGATCTGTTGCAGACCACAAATTAGTTGTACAAACATACAGAGCTTTGAGGGAATGCCTTATCCGATACTGCGTATGTGCATGGGGCAGCGCAGTAAAACTAATTGAATATCGGTAGAACGTGCACAGCGTGCTGTCCTCAAAGTACTCATGTACTTACAATATCGACAACCTACAACATCAGTTTACGAAAAAGCTAATGTACTAACAGTTCGTAAGCTGTTCATCTTTGAAAGCCTGCGACGATTTCCTAAGAAAACTGTGCCAAGCTTACCGGAAACGACGAAACGAATAAAAAAATGTCCAGTCCCGTTCGTTTCATACATGTCAATACATTGACATACTAATATTATTATTTATTATTACATAATAGCTATAAATAGTAACATAAAGACTACATAAACCTACGTCCAGTACTTAGAGATGGAAAAGGAGGATGGCAGAACCAGCCTCGCTTCCGAAAAACGAAATGACAACCCGTTCATGTATTCTTTATATATGAAAATTTAGATTATATTTTTGTGGATTCGGTGAATAATTGGCATTATTTATAAAGTTGGGAATCAGAAGTACTTTTGTTATATTTATTTATGTGGTGCTTGTAGTTTTCGAACGCACCCTATACTTCTCAATATTATGTTTGTTGCGTTCGAATACTTACGCTCTGACATTAATTGTTATTATTACTCTATAATCTGTAGTCAGCTGCTCTGTAGACCCGGACAGCGTTCTTAACACACCCATGCCTAGTTTATTCCAGAATATATTATGTAATCTGTATCTGTAGCGCGATCCATGCAATATTGCTTTCTCTGCCTACGATGGTATAGATGGATAGCGATCCATTGAATGGTTCGCAGGACGTGTACTTAGCATACTGATACAAATGATTTTCCATGATAACTTTTTACTCCCAACTTCTAGGAAAACGATTGAATATACAATATACAATGTATTTATTGCTGTATCGAAACGTATAAGTTTCATTTATGAACGCGGTTTTTTTCTTCTAGGCTGCAAATGTATGGGAGTCTGCCATCCTCCTTTCAACATTTCTTATAATATAGAGATGAACTGAAGCGGTTGCGATGCAATTTTTATGAGACGAACATAAAATATTAACGTAATTAATCAAAAAACATTCTTGGACAGGTCCAGCTAGCCAGACGGGCACTCGAAAGTGGTTAGGCTACCAGCAAATTGCATCTATTTCACGAGACATGAGATGTAACTTCTTTTTTTTCTTTTTTTCTTACCAGACTCAAAATGTCACTTCATGATTGCGAGATCATCTCATGACTTCAAAAAGTCCTTGAGCCATGGTTATTATAACATTTCCACTCAGCCTGTCCGTTACTTTTCCAATACCAGTGTTAGTTTTTGCTATTTCACGTGTATTTATTTTAGTATCCAATGACCTCGTTTAGCGTGACGTGCTTTATCGACTCGTAACTGAAATCGTTTAATATGTTCACTGATAGCGCACAGTCATCTTCTGATCGATATGCAAATTACAAGATAAGGCTCGGATTTCCGTGTTTGAGATATCGTTACAATAAAAATTAGCAAAAAATGGAACCTACTTCAACACTCAAAAGTGTGTAATAACTTGTTGAAGTTGGTACCATGATAGTGCAAAAGTAACTATTATCAAAATATTGTACTCATGGTACCGACTTCGATAAGTTATTTCACACTTTTGAGTGTTGAAGCTAGTTCAATTTTTTGGTAAACAATTTTTTTACCCCTTTCAGTGACCTTTGTTCTCTCACGGGATCAATAATTGTCATTGTGTATGTTCACCGATGTCTTCACCCGCAACTGAATGTCGTCGAGGCATGGGTACCACTTTTCAGTTATTGGAATGTAATTCAAAAATCATTTGTCCCATTTTGTCGAAATTTAAATGGTACAACACGAGAAGCACCAACTTTCAAATAAAAAAAGAATCATCAAAATCGATTCACCCAGTCGAAAGTTCTCAGGTAACAAACATAAAAAAACATGCGGGTGGAATTGAGAACCTCCTCCTTTTTTGCAGTCGGTTAATAACGATTCAACGCCCTACACTATGCACCAATCAGGCTGAGCGTAAGTAAGGGTTTTTATTGATCGTTTTATCTTATCAATTTCACAGCGATATTTTATCAGTTGCTAGGCGCTTTATTTTTATTACTAGCTGCGCCCCGCGGTATCCCCCGCGTGTACTATAATTTGTCTATCGTATTTTTTCCAAGATGATAATATTGTGTTCACGCTGTTGTACTCGAAAGCCAGTCACCGTTCTAGACATAGCTTTACGTCACCTTTAACCATATCGTTACTGACAATGGAACTAGTAGGTGAAGTTTTCACCGACTTAATAATTGTAATGTTTGACTAATTCAGAATAACTACATTTAAATTAGTGTAATATGGTTATATTATTCTAATTTTAATTTAGTTCTTAATTCAATACTTTTTTAAACACGAATTTAAACATTCAAATGTATTAATTAACTGATTCGGGCCTAATTTATCCAAAACAGGCCTGTCAGCCTATTTCAATAGTTAGTGCTGCTGTTAAAACTACTGTGCACAATCTCACTTTATGGTCGGTGACGATGTGGCCGAAGATTTTTTATTTATTAACATTCACGCAAGGTCTCTAGGTCCCAAACTACGCAGAGAAGATAAGATAACTAACTGAAGATGTTATCACGCTAGACGTAGAATGCTCCACTTCACTTCTTCCACCACTCCAATGCACACAAATTTAGTTAAAAAATATTTATTTTTATTTACTATACAACACGCACGCAGCCAACGAGGTTATCATAATTTGATTTAAGGTACGCGCGGGTCCGTTAATCACATAATAATCATCACAGAACATCGATCTCCTCGTAGTCCGCTTGGAAACTGTCTTCATCCAGCTTTTTCTAATGATTATTTTATACATATTATCCGGCTTTACTCACGTTTATAGTCGGATAATTCGACCTAAGTTTCGTATATGTCCTAATAGGACAATATAACCTAGTTCGAGATATTCTACTAAATATAATATATAAAACCTCCGACAAAAATGAAGAAGAAAAAGAAAATAGTTCAATTGTGACATTACAACATTATACAAAAATTGGAACAAAATTAAATTGAAAACAACTGACACATATTGGCTTCAAGTCAGCATGAAGACGGCTGTTAGCCTACGCTGGTCTTCCATTGAAGCCATTTGGTTAGGTAACGTACAGGCATACATAAAAATACATTGAGTCAAACGAACGAAAATATTAATTCCTCTAATTATATTTATCAAATTAATAGTTCCACCTTATCACTGATGGTCGACCTACAATGAGCTTGCTCTGTAATACCCTTCAAAGGCCATCGTTCGTCAATTCTACGTGATATATGACCTTTTTCAAGTTGCTAATACGCTTGGTTATAGCAGTGAATTTCGTTTGCCTACGAAACTTTAATGTTTTATACATCACCTCAATCTAACATATTATAGCTAATGATTTATTATATATACTATTAACTCGAAATTATAAAATCACTGTGAACTTCACGGACATGGGGTCCGTCAAGTTTATATAATTAAGGTGAAAAAAAAAACAAACAGCTCAAAAATGGCACGATGCAACAGTAACTATAACGTAATCCATAATCTTCGTAGGTAACTTGCTCTCAAACACGTCAGATTCATGTAGTAGCCGTTTGATTGACTTCGATCAAATATTGGTAGACAATATTTGTTCGATGATATTAACAAACGCCGCCCCGAGTCCGAGTCGATCGGAACTAGGTACGGGCGAGGGGAAGTGGGGGTTTTGTCATTCTGATATCATCTAAAATATCATTCTGTGGGTTAAGAAATCTAGACAAGGGCCAGAATATTCCTATACTAGTGTATCATGTAATCATTTCCGTATATCGGTAAAAAATCGACCGTCTTAAGGATATGCCGACGATGGCAGAGATTGTAAAAAGGGTGGTAAATGCTTTTATGTCTACACTTATTCACACGATAAAGTTCAAATCAGTATGAATATGACACTAAAATTAGATGGTTTTATTAAAATTGCAGGTATTTTTAAATACAATAAGTCGCCACTTATTTGGTACCGACTAAAACTACCCGCGAATGGCCAGAAATAATTGTATAATACTCGTCTAATGTTAGAGATAGCATTGTGTGGATTTATACGAATTTGAATTATAGCGAAATTAAAATACGAGCTACTTTATTTTGAAGAATCTCAGTGAATTTTAGGTATTTCGAGTGAGAAATAGAAATAGGGAGCGAAAATATATCGTCATCTTATCTGTAAGCTAATAAACAATATTAGACATCATCAAGTTTTAAGCTTTCATGGCTTTTCATAATATATAAATATATATTGTATCACGGGATCCGGACAATGATTTTTATTTTTAATGAGTTCCCGATATTTCGGCTCGGTTCCACGACCATAATCACGGAGATACAGTCTCGCCGATAGACATATTCTATCCGCCGGCGCCGCCCGTCGCCGCCACGTACTACTTGAATGCGAAATTAGGCACAGGTAAAATAATAGTTGACTGTGATTGAAACAATCGAAACACGTACCGAATCCCACATTCCATGACGAACAACACGAAGCCGTAGAGCATGCATCGCCATGCGTACGCTCTCATTATGACGCGGAGCAGGCTTGGCTTGCGCTTGCCTCCGGCGGCGCGGGACACTTCTTCATCCCATAACCGAGCGAATTTATCCCCTAGTGGGCCTGAAACAAAACCCAATTTTCAAAAATTTCAAAAGTTATAATTCTTAGTCTCAAAACATTCCAAAAACAAAGAAAGTTCAACCATTTAGCAATACATAATGTAAGCCATATACTACTGGAAGAAATAAAGGTTTAAAAGGTGCCGCTGACATCAGAGGCTCATGGGTGTTTAGTCAGAAGGGGCGGTACAAATCCCGATGCGTAAATATTTCAAAAATGTACTTTACCAGAAAGAAAGAGAAAAGTAGACATGACCTACCATCTCAAAACAAATAATTTCTAATCACATTCATATACTTTTCAATTATATACCTTTCTGCTTGTGTAACATACAGTTCAAGCGCATTTGCGTTACCACGAGAATTAGAAAAAGGAAAAAAAAATAGTCACTCGAAAATATTTTATCTTAAATATTTATAATAATATAGCAAATAAAATCACATTCCGGTCAATCATAATTAACCCACATGAACTGTTATCCTATGGGATTACCATGTAGGACTTTCAACAATATAAGCTGAAAAGACTCAAAACTGTCCCAAATTGTTAAGCCGCAAGTGTAAACGTCAGAATGGTATTATATATTTTTGCAATGTAATTGTGGGTGACATCAATATTCCAAGCATCAGTGTGTGGATTTGGTGTCAAAAAAGAATATTTATAATGTCGCTGGCTCACGTACCGCAGGCTCTACTCGGGTAGCTAACTAGCCCTCGCGGAATATAGTATGAAATGTTCAGTTAAAATGTTGGTCATATTAGATAAATAAACCCTTATATATCGCCTAAAATGAAATTGACTAGTTGCAGACGTTTTCATTAGATAAAATGTGTATACGTAATATATTTATTAATCTATAACATCGATTTCTGGCTGGGTAATTAAATTAATTTGTAATTTAGAAGCGATTTTTTTATAAACGTCTTGTAACATTTATAAAAAAAGTAACAACCTACCAAAATGCTGCTACTTTATCGCAATGACAGTGACTTGCGCGCGTTTGTATGGGTAATATCCAATACACCTTACCGATAAACTTTACTTTTTGTAAAAAAAATATAGATTTCAAAGTGCTGACTTTTGATTTAAATAAATTAGTTAGATGTAAACTATTGATTCCATATGCCGTAATGGAATACAGGCCTTGACCTATTAATTTTATACACACATCAAGCAACTATCTCTAACAGATGCAGTTGGGATTTTGCTTGTATGCAATTAACTCAGCCATTCCTTTTTTAGAAGACATCTCGCTCTGATTCATCATCATCATCTCAGACATAGGACGTCTACTGTTAGACATAGGCCTACCCGATCGATTTCCAACAGGACCAGTTGGAAGCGGCCCGCATCCAGCTCTTTCCAGCTATCTTAGTCAGGTCCTCTGTCCTCCTGGTCGGTGGCTGTCCTATGCTGTACTTGCCAGTCCGTGGTCTCCATTCAAGAACTTTTCGACCCCAACAGCCATCATTTGTTTCTTTGAGCTATGTGCCCTGCCTACTGACACTTTTTTTTTCTTTTTTTTTTTATATTTCACTTCAACTTGCTGATCCGCTGGGCTATATTGGTGACTTTCGTTCTACTACGGATCTACTCATTTTTTATTCAACCGCGTAGAGAAACCTCGAGCATAGTCCTCTTCATAGCTTGTTGTGCAACTCTGACCCTGCTCAGAAGGCCCATAGTATAAAACGTATAAATGTTCTGACTAGACAGTGATAAATATTACGTGGCTTAAATGATCCCATAGGTACTGCTTAGCCTTTTAGCTTAGTCAGTGTGTAAAGGAAGTGTAAATGTGGATGTAAGTCAAGTTCCATAGTAGGATATTTATAATTCATCTCTTTTTATGTTCATTCAGCACATTCTTGTTGAAAGCCAGACTATTTTAGTATTTTTAAATTAGAAGTGGGACTATTATTAAAAACAAGGAAAGGATATCAGCATCTGATTAAACAAGGCACATACATAATAGTGATACATAAGGATGATCCATGTCAAAGAAAAGAGACGAAATCAGACAAAACTCAAGACGTTGTTGTGTCTATTGAAACTAACACAAAAAAGAACTTCTCTGATGTGTTTTGTCTCATATCAAGATACTGATGTTAAAACATATATAATTCATGGAAAATATTCCAATAATATCATTTTCAGAATAGTTATAAAGCTTATAATTATTAAGAATGATGATTTGAAAATGTTTAGCAAGAACAATTTACACCGAATAAATCAGTGATTCACTCGAGTGGTCATGGGAACATTTACATCATTTCCTACATTATCTTTTGTTTGTGAAAGCAGATGGAATAATGGCATAAAGATGATGGTTCTCACCAGATGCATGTTCTTCAAGTGGCTCATAAAGATCTTGCTCTTCCATTTCTCTATTCAAACTCCTCCAAAACATTGGCAATGTCCAACTGCAAGAAAGCAAATTCCATCAAGCAAAACCTTCATAACTATCTTAAAGGAGGAAACTAAACTATGTCATAAAAACTATATCAATAAATTAATTAAATTTAGCTTTAATATTATGTTAAAACAAATAGCACCCACCGAGCATGAGTGTAGATGGATACAGAGTAAATAAAAAAACTGAGCCATAATATTAAGGTAATACAAAGAGGCTCTACCTCTTTGTATTACCTTAATATTAAGGCTCAGTTTTTTTTAGGTAGAGATAGGAAGGCCGAAGCGCTGAGATGACTGGTGATAGAATGGAGTGGAAGAGGAAAACATGTTGTGCTGACACGACCTAGTGTGGGATGACAAGAAAAAGAAAAACTTAAAGGCACATCTACTTGTGGTTATTCATTTTATGTTTTTGCCACCAGGAACTAGCAATTTATTTGAGTATTACACATAACATTACATTATTCTGTGACTGGACACTAAGTAAAGTTAATTTTTACATGTTGAATTTTACATTATGTAAGGTGAAGATCATCAAATCCAGCATTAACACATGAACTAAAATGAAAACATTGTTCTCATTGAAGTCATTATCTATAGTTATACTTTAAACTAGCGGTTCATCCCAGCTTCGTACTGTTACAAGATTGAAGTTTTATTAAGGATCCCTTTCTTTCTTATAATATATATAGCCCATTACTTAGGGATAATGTAGAATTATGATAGTAAAAGAATTGTGGACATCAGTCAGTAGTTTTTGAGTTTATCAATTACAAATACCTTTATAATATTAGTGTACACAAACAATAATGGTCAAAAAGTACATAGAAAATATTTTTACAAAAACTTGTTAGGAATGCTACAAATAATGAACAGTTTTAGTTACCTAGCTAGAAATATATATATATACTTTTGTCATTGATATTTTACATATCAGTAGGGTTCAAAGGTAGGGTAAATAATATTTCAATAAAAAGTAGGTAATAGAGAAGTATAGTATATGTGAAAGTAGTGGGTTTATAATTCCAAATAAATAACATATTTCTAATGTAATGATAGTAGTAAATAATCCTTCCTTTTCAAACAAGAGTATATGGCCATTCTCTAAATAATGACACTTAACATACCATTTAAGGAGTAGCTAATCCTATGTATAGTTCCGACACTTACGAAAATGTTAGGGCAGACAATGGATTTGCAGAGGCTCTTGGATTTGGAGGGCGACCTTTTTTCTTCAGCGACTCCATGGTAAACCTTGGGAAATAAACAGATCATTTAAACATGTATTAGGTACCTAACTAAATAAATAGCCAATATTCATTATTAATAACGCGACGGGGCATCTGGCACGTCAAATATTCAAGTTGTAGTTTTTTTAAGCAAACTAGTTACATCTTACATACCTGCGACAACTTTTTCTGGCTGGTGCAAAATTTGCAATAGTTGTCTACGAATCAGTGCATATGAATATAACTCTTGAACAGCATTACAGCAGGGATTCAAAAGTTCACCGCATTCGCCGGCTCACCCAATGCACAACTGTATAGAATATTGTCTACCTGCTTTTAGCCCATCGATATATATAACGAAAAACTTAAAAACTCATGTTATCGTATGTAAGAAAAAAAATATCGAACTTTAAAAGATGCTAACGCAATAGACAGCCGTTTTGGAGAATCGCGGAATTAACTTTTTACATAATTAACATAAGTAATCTTAAACAAACCACCCACCGTCCCGTAAACCACAAACTAAATAGAACAGATTAGCTGCGCACAGACGGTCATGCCTAGAACATTGGAGTCCGTATAATGTACGGCCAATAATTTGCAACCAAATAATGTACAGCCAATAATCCGTGGCATGTACACCAATTATTGGGGTGTGCAATACGGGCTGTGCAATATTGGCCGTGAACTATGCCCCGTATAAAACATGCGCAGGCGATAATACACAGCCACAATGTACAGCAAATAATCCGTGTACACCCATAGACAAAGCCTCGTTTGCACGATCCAGTCCAATCAAGTAATCGTAGGACACAGACTATAGACATGGTCTTCCAGAGGATTATGACATTTTCCAAATCTCAATAACCTCAAAAAATTGAAACAGTACATGAATGAATTCAGTAGTGTATTAAAATTATATATAGCAGGAATGGGTTCAAATTTAGTTTTGAGACATCGATTTTAAGAGGGGAAGGGGGCGGAATGGAGGGGGGTAGGGGTAGACCTCCCCCTGTGAAGGAAAAGTTGCGGCACCCCCCCCTTTCTGAGATATGATTTTTTTAAACTTCTAACCTCACTACTTTCAAACATTGATTTTGGGGATGGGAAAAGGGCGTAGGGGGGAAAAGACGAGAGGGTTGGAGGGTTTGACCTCCTATACTCCTATGAACAACAATACCTCTTTTCTGCCTCTACTATTAAAGATTTGAAAAAATGTTTAGAGGTTGTATGCATTGAGTTTACATTTTGTGACTGCGGGAAGTGCAGCCCCTCCGCCCTTGCGTAACAAAGCACAGACATCAATGTTCGCCTCCGCGCCTCCGGCTTTTTATATACACTCTAGGGGTAGGGCAGACAAGTACCAGGTAGAGTCGGGGTTGGCAGATTTAGTTTTCATATCATCACCAACGCGAACTGAATATCATATTGATCTGGAATATATCCCACTAATATTATATCGATTCCTTTTAATGAAATAGACGTATTTTCGAACAAACATACTAAAAACTATGCCAATTATACAGGTTTTCAACAAAATTTTAATGTAAAAAAGTATGTGTAGTATTATTTTCCAGAGCTAGTGTATCAAAGTTAAAAAACATGACTTTGTGTGATTTTGTCTGAGCTACCTTCATTGAAGTCAAAGAAACTTGACAGTGCCTAAATACATAGAGGTGTGAAGCCAAAAGAAAATGTGAGCGTTAGGGTGATACTAAGTGAAAGGGAACGTTCCATGGCAAAATTTGGCAAAAAGTTCGAAATTATTTACGAATTTTAATTAATTATTTCTAGAAAAGTGTTTCCGCGAGTTAATATTTTACACGGAGGCTTACGTTATTATGACCTACTGATTAAAAAAAAGTGGACCACCAACTCGATGCCTTATAATCTAGAGGTGAGCATAGCCGTTTTTTTAATCAACCTATTTTTGTCGGTTTATTTATATTTTTAACTCTTTTTCAGTCACTACAACCCAAAATCTTTTCAACATTTTTTAATCAACCAATTTTTGTCGGTTTATTTATATTTTTAACTCTTTTTCAGTCACTTCGACACAAAATCTTTTTAACACATTTTGCGGTCGCCGTGGCGCAGTGGTCAAAGTCAGTGACATGACTACTGTGTCTCCGGTAACCCTGGGTTCGAATCCCGGTAAGGGCAAACATTTGTGCGATGAGTGTAGATGTTTGTCCCGGGTCTTGGATGTTTGTGTGCCGTAATTGTATGTCCATGTCTTCCGCGATACAGGAAATCCTAGTGCGGGGGTCTGAGTGTGATAAAAAAAAAACATATATTGGTAACAGGCATGAGCCATAACAAAAAAGTGCTTAGTCTGTGGCTACTAACACAAGGCAAAGGAAGCATCGACTTGCAATCTGGGAATTCTATCTTATTCTATGGGTGTACACGAATTATTGGCCGTGCATTATTGCCTGTACAAAATCGGAACGGGGTGATAATTCACGTCCAATATTGTACAGCCTGGATTGCACGCCCCAATAATTGGTGTTCATGTACACGGACCCAATAATTGCTAGCCAAATAATGTACAGCCAGTATTGTACAGCGAATAATCCGTATACATGTACACCAATAATTGGGGCGTGCAATTCAGGCTGTTCAATAATATACTTGAATTATGGGAGACAATAATGCACGACCCAATAATTGCCAGTCAAATAATGTACACCCAGTATTGTACATTCAATAATCCATGTACATGTACACGGATTATTGGCTGTACAATACTAGTCGTACAATATTTCCCGTACAAAGTTAGTCCGGGTCGATATTGTACAGCCATGGCTGTACAATATCGACCCAATAATTGGTGTACGTGTATACGGATTATTCGCTGTACAATACTGGCTGTACATTATTTGGCTAGCAATTATTGGGTCGTGCATTATTGTCTCCCGCGGTTTGTGGCAATGTTTAAAATATATCTGATCTATGGTGGCAATCACTGGCAATAACATAAAACACACGGATGGAGTTCGGTTCGGAAGATTATAAAATAATAATAATGCCGATTGCCGCCAGTTTAACTGGTGTCTTTCTGTCTAGTGGAGTACTATTCTTAATTTGTGGGCACGAGCACGAACTCGCTATTGGAAGTCATTGGCTAGCTATGAAATGCTTCTATTATTCGTGAGACGTAACCGAAACATGGTGCTCGCAAGTGTTCTGTTCTTTTACTTTGGTTGTCTCATTACTATAAGCGTGACTCGACTCGAGTGTACTAACGCCCTGGTGACACTAAATAACAATTTAACTGATTCTTTTAAGCATGAGTATGCAGTGTTGGTGATCAGTGGGCCGAATAATGAGGCTAAAAGAGACGCAATTAGAGCCACTTGGGGGAAATTAACGAGCAACATATTCATGGAAAATGAAGAGGTACTATATAAATGGAATCACACCTGGGTCGGGCACCATACACGGAATGATCTCATTAAATTCTACTTCGTTATTGGAACGGAAGGATTGAGTGGGTCAATATTGAGGAAGTTAGGTACAGAAAATAAGAGGACCAATGATCTGTTGCTTCTAGATAGCTTTGAAGATAGCTACAAAAATTTAGCCATCAAAATGCTCCACTCCATTAAATGGATTAGTGATAACATGAAAAGATTGAAGTACCTCATCAAGTGTGATGATGATTCTTTTGTACGAGTTGATTTGATTGTGAGAGATCTTGAAGCCTATGCTCCAAATATGAATGATCCAGCTCTCAGTGATTATATCAGCTTCAAGGTGATGTTTATTATAAAACTCTTTTCTAAATTTGGTTATCATCAGGTTTACTTGCTTATTTGAGAGTTGGAAACATGAGCTATTTTCAATAATGGTAAGCAAGAGATAATACAAAATTCATGCTATTTACTTGAGTATTTCTGAAATTGAGATATAAATCAATGTTCAAACAATATGACAATTTAATTAGTTAATATAATATTTCTTTACATCTATACAAATAACTGTCAAATTAATGTTACTTTCTAAAACAGATAGACATAAGACATGGAGATTGCCTCAGTGGAGGGCACACTTTTCATGACATAGACCTCTCAACCTCTCTGCTGAAACTCATCGACTGATTGTAGATAAGGAATTATCAAAAAATAAAATAATTTGATCCAAGTTTAATTAGATCTAAAAATAGTTTTTTTTTTTCATTTTGCAGAAGAACTTGCCAACTTATAAAGGTCTTTACTGGGGGTACTTCAATGGCAGAGCGAAAGTGTACCTAAGTGGTAAATGGGAAGAAACTGACTGGTTTCTCTGTGACAATTACTTACCATATGCTTTAGGAGGAGGATATGTTATATCTCGCAGTATTATTGACTACATTTCTAGCAATATTGATTTCTTGAGGTAAGTAAAGAGGTTTTAAGACATATCAAATTATGAATTAAATCTATTTCAGGAGTGGCAACTATTTTGTAGCAATATTTATTATAGTAGTGTTGTTTAATTGCTATTATGTAGAATATGTTTACTTTTTCCTATAATAAATTGAATTGAAATTTGAATTACTAAGATATTAGATATCTATGTTATCAAAGATGTCCACAAAGTTTCGGAATTATTAAGAGTTAATGCATAAACATCACATGAAGTTTGTGAGGAAGGAGGTGAAGTGAGTCCATTTAATGGCATTAGACTTGGTTCGTAATGATAGCAAAAATAAGTAGAGCTATGGACTTATTATACATCTTTTCTTCAGAAATATAAAATCATGGGATAGGAGAACATAGCCATAAGCAAAGCCAATTGCTTCTATTGGTTTGTTTATCTCAGCAAATTAAAATCAAAGTTTATGAAAGTATAATTTATGTCTTTTTTCATTCCAGTCACTTTAATTCTGAGGATGTTTCCATGGGTGTATGGACAGCATCACTTGATGGAATCAATAGAGTTCATGACATCAGATTCGATACAGAATGGAAGTCCAGAGGCTGCTCAAAGCAAATGCTTGTCCGGCACAAGCAGAATCCAAGTGACATGTTCCAATTATATAAAAGTTTAGTACATACACATGGTGAAAAACTCTGCCAGACTGAAAAGTCAGACAGACAATCGTATATGTATAAATGGAATGTTTTACCCAGCAGCTGTTGTAAATAACAAATTTAAATCAGTGTTACTATTTAATCTCTACAAAATGTGGTAAAAGCGACTTAATTTTTTAAGAGGAAAGACTTCTAGTTAACCACTCAAAAATAGTTAATTTTTACTTTTAAATACTGTCTGCCTGTGCATGCTTTATGTTCAATTGTGTAGTACAATGAAGAATTTAAACTTGTTTCCAATAAAAGACAGCAATACACAAATACAAGGAAATTCACAGGAAACAAAATTTCATAAAAAGTAATGTTGCTTGATGTCAGGGATGAATTCTGACTCAGTATACACTATGATCAGCTTAGATTATTCATACATCATAGGCTGTACTGTTGCTTGATTTGGTTTAAATCCCAGGGCATTCCTGGCTGTGGCAAACATTTCTGTAGTGAACATTGATGTTTGTGTCCACAACGTCTTACGATACGATACGACTCTTGCGATACGGTATCCTAGTGCAGTGGTGCAAGTGTGTTTGTTTCTTTTTTAAAAGCCAAAAATGATGTATATTTTATAGTAGTCACTATTCATAAAGACCTGACAAGGTTGCTAGGAATGACTAAGTGAACAAGAATAAATATTTATTCCCGTTTTGTTATGTTGGTCTGTTATTGAGGTTCCCAGGGTATATTTTATTTCAAATTGACTGCTTCAAGAATTGAGTATACTAGGCAGCTTTTATTTTCATGGTAATTTTTGTAATACCTAATATCACAAAAACGGTATATTTAACGGAACTAGTTACTACATAAGAAATAGCAATCTCCACTAGTGCCGGAAAGTGGAGGTCATCACGTGATTTTAAAAAGTCTGCTGGAGCTTATGAAGAAAGACCATGTTAGCACTGGGACTATTCAGCTCTTTGACAACAAAGCGAGGTGACAATAGAATCAAACCTATGAAGGACAGCACTTTAGTGAACATAAAATAGCGTGTATTCTCTATGAGTCTGTGGTTAATATGGAGTAATACGGTTGTGCTCTTAATAGTTAACATTTTTACAAGTAACCTTCCAAAATAAGAATATTCATACAAAACTTTTGTGTAATAGTCAAGAATCGCTGAGGATTTCTACTGCCATAGCCATAATTGTGGATATTTTATGAAAGTATTTTGTAAAATTCCTACTACCGACAATCACGTGACAGCTGGCTAGTTCACGTCCCTAGTGTTCATGTCACAAGAGTTTAGTATATATGAAGTACCCAGAAATTAAATTAGACTAAACTCTTATTTGATCAATAGATGAAATCAATGGGAGTTTGATTACAGGTTCACAAAATAATTACTAATGATAATGAATGAATTATTAAAAAAAAGACAATATCAAATTAATAAAATAAAACATTCTCAACAGTGCAAGAAAACAGCTTATTTTATTTATAAACTTTGAACACAATTAAAAAACATACAATATACATACTCTTTTATGTTTATGAGCTTTTATTCGTTTTCATCAAAAACTTAACGTTAATTGATGCCACGAAAAGGCACAGGTCACAGGTTCGAGTCTTTAAAACAGTTTCTTTTGTAGAAAAAACAACACCTTTCCACATAAAATAAGGTACAAATTGGATAACTTTTTTATCCCCCAGAATCACTGGCACCTTTTATCACATGGCAATGCAACATTTGGAATTGATTAATTATTATGACGTTTATTTTTTTCATCTATGTATGTCTGGTTGTTGGAAAATGTAGTTCTCGACAGTTCTTCTCGGAAATATTTGATTGTTCTCTGAAGCCCATCTTGGAGTGATATCTGTAACATGATAAGAAATGAGCATTCTGAAACAATATAATGTAGCATGATTCAGTGTTGGTAGATCCTATCACAGCCATAAATTAAGATTTTTTTCGTTTTTACATTGTTTAACTTAAGCTAAAAATACTCAATAACCTAGGATAGGTTTGTCATGAGGATCAATCCAAAAGTGGAGCCAACAGTGGTACCAATCGTGGTATCCAAGGGATGGTGCAAGAGAACGGAAACATCCACTAAGAAGATGATCTGTGCCTGGCCCTGGAATCGTACTGGACAAGAGTCCCGGCAGACAGAGAGCAATGGAAGCATGGAGGAGGCCTATGTCAAGTGGCACACCGAGCTAAGAGACATTTTGTGAACCATAAGACCAAAAAAATAGGAACTAGTTCGGAACAAAGCAAAAAAAAAATACATCATTAACATCATCAAAGAGCAAGATAATGATATTTAGCGGATAAGCAAAATGTAACATGGGATGAGCAAGATTTTAGTGTTGATGTATCACAGCATAAGACTAATTAAGACCATATGTATATAAGTATATATATCAGTCATCAGGTTACCATAGTACAGGCTCTGCCTAGTTTGGGACCTGAAGACCTTGTGTGAATGTAAATATATAAAAAATAAATTGTTTTGCATATGTATTGCACTCAATATCCCGGAAAAAGAAGGCATAATAGCTTCGGCAATAGACAATAAGTGCAGTGTAAGCTTACTCCTTATATCATAGTCAATCAAGGTTTGAACTAAAATGTTTAATCAAAATATAAACTATAAGGAATCTTTATTTATAAAAGGACACTTTTTATATTTTATATATCCAGCGTTTGACCACCATCTCACTTGATGGTCGGTGACGATATGGTGATGTTAATCATGTTAGACCTAGAATGTTTATTGGCTCTCAAGGTCTGCTGCCTGAATACACTATGTTTAATAGAATAGCCCCTAAGATTGCATCATTTATAACAAGTTGTGGATCTAAAACATAAACCTCACTTTTGTTTAACTACGAATCTTTCGCGTTGGGCTCGGCAGAGACTATATCATACAATCATGGCTCTTCTTCTGAAGCCGTGCAAAAGGCAGCCGTGATCTATCGTAGACAGCATCATCACGTGTCATCGAGGTAAGATGATGATGAACGTGATGACGGCAAACGAAAATAATAATATTGTACATTTCACATCGGCTTGCTGTTCTAATTCCGAGTTTATATTTGACTAGTTATTATATGGATGATGATCCGGCTTTATTCACTTTTATAGTCGAAGTTTCGACCTAGGTTTCGGGCATGTCCGATGCCCATCCTCAGGTGAGCTTACGCTGCCAGATCGCGGCGACCACTGTGTTTTTGACTACTATTTATATTTCTACTCAAATATTATATACTACAATATTTGACAAGCATACTTTAGGCTTCCATTTTAAATGCTTTTCAGCAACTGCGATGTCAGGTCGTCTCCGCTGAGGGTCGTCTTCAACCGCCGCACCAGTCGCCACCATGCTGCGACATCCAGGGACTAGATTCTTTATGATCATTGCAAATTCTGAAATCAAATTCGACATTTTTAATGCGTCATCCCACTAATATTACAAATTAGAAAGTTCGATGGATGGACGTTTGTTACTCAATCACACCATAACGGGATTGCATGAAATTCGGTATGTAGATACTTCAGGTCCCGGCATAACACATAGGCTACTTATCATCATAATCAATCATTAACACGCGGGTGAAACCGCGGGGCGCAGTTAGTACATTATAAACGAAACGATACGTCACACGACGTCAAAGGATTCTATTTGTCTTTAATGTTTTATGTAATACGTAGCATACAAGCAGACGGCCGCCTGATGGTAAGCCATCACCTTCACCCATTGATATCTGCAATACTGAGGGCATTACAATATGTTGCTAATATTGTATAAAATCCGTTGCAAGTGCATCCAGTATAGCTTCTTAGGAACGGTGAGGCGACGTCTTTCGTAAATAGCCTATATACTACAGCGAAGATAAGATAGACCTAGACATCATCGTTTCCGTCCTTTCAGCAGGCCCACACCTCGCATAAGTTTCTAGCATATGTGAAATGGTAATGCACTATTAGTTCAACCATAAATGTCAAACCTCACAGTTAGTGTAATCATAGTTTACGCGGTACAACCGATTGTTAGTGGGCCAGCTAGATAGATTACCCTGGCTGGCCCAAGCTGAAGCACGAAAACTATGATACGTACGGATCATTGAAATGTAAGTCGACTTAGTTCAATACGCATGTAATTATTTTAATTTTATTTATTTGATTTCACCAAGAATAGTTACATTATAACGAATCGTTTTAGTATCTAGGTAGCTTAGTTTGCTTAATGCACTATTTATTAAGGGAAATACCACTTACAATATAACAGAGTATATGTTTGTTAGTAATTTTGCCTTAAAGATAATATAATTCTATCAAATATTTACCATAATATGATGTAATACAATACAATGCGCCGCTACTTTTTATGTGGATAATTTTTCAAATTTTAGCACTAGTTAATTATACTATTATAATATATTATACCCATATATAATATATATGGGTATAATAATATCTTAAAATAATCATATATTTATAATATAATGAAATTGGTCATATTGTGGTGACTTGGGGATCCCGAGAAAGCGTTTTTTTAAATTTAGTTATAGAATCGCCAAATATATCAATTAAATCACTGTTTTCATTTATGAGTCTGCATATTCGAGGAACTGGAGAGTTGGCTCCTAAAACTGTTCTACGAAATGGAGGGGCGAACGGGGTTAGGGGCTTGCGTGGGTATTTAAAGGGTATTCTGAGATGTAAAGTCGGAATGTTGCAGCTTTTACCATGCTCGCGTTAGAACACGATAATTTTTAATTTTGGACCAGCTAGAAAAACGTCTTTCTAGCGGACACAGCTGTAACAGCTAAACAACATGATCTAGTTCAAAATAAGTATGCTCAATGCTAGTACCGATAAACATGTCACTAATGGTTTTCAGTTCTGAAATCGATACTTTTCAATATATAAGGCGTTTTTTGTGTCTCACGTATCTCTGAACCTACTGAGCATTCAGACTTAAATTTGGTTTTAAATATAAGAAGAAAATTAGATCAATATACCAGAGAAAAATGGAATCCATAAGAAGTGTAGTTTCTAAGATAAACGCGATTGAGTTCGCGAAAAATTCAAACGTAACGGTTAAGTGCGATTTTGCCATTTGATGGCCATTTTGATGAAATTTCATTATGGGATTTTGCCAACGACATGCATTATAAATTGATACAAATATATTTGCTTCAAATAATATGAAATATATTATAAGCTTAGTATGAAATTAACTCCATTTTCTGCCTTCCATTCAGCATGAATAACTTCAGGAGAAAAAATTAAGAATAGCAAAACAAGACATAAATTGTGACGCAAACACAAACGGGTTTATGACAAAGCTCCCCAGTTCCAAAATATCTTATCTAGCTTACTTCGAACTATTTTCTCATAACTTAACATCTTATATATTTTTTAAAATATAGTAACGTAAAAAGGTTTAGCCTAAGTAAGTATACATATTGAGATAAAAATACCTTCTATAGTATGTTCTACTGGATTACCAATGTTAACAGGTAACGTGTAAGTAGATGCCATTAGAGCTAGCAGTCCATCGACGAGATCTGACACGTAACAAAAGGAACGCGTCTGCTGCCCATTCCCATATAACTGTAAACAAAACAAAATAAATACAATCAAATTCATGACTAAAATATGATATAATATAATGTTAGTAGTATTACAGTCAGGTATAGAGCGTAGGTACTTAAACTTTGCTAGGACTCAACCAAGTTTTCATCGATTACCTATGTAATCTCAATCTGTATTAATACTTTATATTTTTTTTATATTCCATCGCCCATCGAGCATATTATATTCGAGAAAACTTCTAATTATCCTTCAGTAGTTATCATACTTATACTACTGACTGACATATAGTATGCTTTATAACTTAGACGGGGCGGATGGCGCAGTTCGTAGCACTCTGCCTTCTGACCTGCTGTTCCCGGGTCGATTCCCGGACAGGTCAAACATTTGTGTGTATGAACATGTCTGTTTGACCTGTTTCTGGGTGTATATATGTATATAAATATATATATATATATACTAGTCATCAGGCTACCATAGTACAGGCTCTGCCTAGTTTGGGACCTAAAGACCTTGTGTGAATGTTAAAAAAAAATGTAATACCTGTTGCTGTTTTTTATATAAACACAAAAAAGTGTGTGTATTCAGATTATGTTCTCCTTGGGACTTATAAGATGGAAGCTCAAAATAGCACAACAATCCATGGAGCCCGTAGGATGATCTCTCTAAGAAAACTGAACCCGAAATGGGGAATGTCAATAAAAAAAGTTCACGGAATAGAGTATTAGCACGTTGATGTGTAGTATTACATTATCTAGGAACATACCACGTAAAACTGTAGTCTTTCATCGGTGTGTTTCCAATAATGACACGTCATGAGACCGAAAAGTGACCTCTGTGGGGGTCCCCATCTTCTTCGGCTTTCCGCTGCATTTACATCTATCCTCAAAACAGTATATTCACGCAACTGTTCTTGAGATAAATAATCCATTATTATAGTAATACTAGCTGCGCCCCGCGGTTTAACCCGCGTGCTGATGATCGATGATGATGATGAAACACCGGGACCTGAAGTATCTACATACCAAATTTCATACAAATCCGTTTTACCCGCGTGGTTATTAAAAACGGTGATGTTGAAAATAAACCTATGCGTTAATACAGGGTATAAGCTATCTGTGTTCCAAATCCGTCCAGCCGTTTGAGTGTGAAAGAGTAACAAACATACATCCGTATTCACAATCTTTCGCATTTATAATAAGTAGGATTTACTATACTCCAATGCGAATTCGATCCGCAAAAATCCCAGCAACATATAGAAAAGGAAATTATCAATGAGGGTAATCTGACATAAAATGATTATCGGTCGGAAAACAAACGAGTTGTAAGCAATCAAAGATTATTTTCTATCAGTTTCTTGGAAGATATAATGTTACATATATGTATTTTAGTGACTATGACATCACCATCGTCTATAATTAACTCATTTAGTGATTGTTTTAATAATTTGATAACATATTGAATGCTTGTTTGCTTAGGCCCACTTAAGCTAAGCTAAAAACTTGAATCAAATCAATCACTCAATACGGGATCGAACGGTAACACTACAATCAATTGGCTGGCGTAGGTAAGTAGCCTTAGGGTCCCAAAAATGTTGTACGAGGGTCAAACTGAAACTTCTTAGAACTGGCCACTAAACTTGTAAACAATATAATAAAATAAATAATTAAAATTTAGAAAATGAAACTCTATGCTAACATAATTGAGCATAAATGTCATTCATTTGTCATTTGTTTTACGATTTGGCGCCAAATTGAAAATTGTCTGTGTCACGTCAGCATGGATTAAACGCGATACAATTTTCGCGCAATGATTTTGTATGACTTTCGATGTCAATAAGCCAGCAAAAAAGTTATGATATACTACGATGACGCCCCATCTCATGCCACTGTTTACAACTGGTTTAATGAATTTAAACGTGGTCGCACTAATCTCACCGATGATCTGCGCGAGGGACGGCCCTCTACGGTGACGACTGAAGATAACATCTGTGTTGTGCGGCGTATGATAGAAACTGACAAAAGATTGACCTACCAGCAGATTCGGACAAGATTATGCATCAGTATGAGTCAAGTGCACAAAATCCTCCATGAACTATTAGCGGTCAGGAAGCTTTGTGACCGGTGGAAACCTCTGACCGAGGCCCAAAAACTCCATCGCGTTGATTGCCGTGAAATAGTTGAATGATTTAACGGAGATGACTCAAATGATGTGTTCGACATAATTACGGGTGACGAAAGCTAGTTTTACTGTTATGATTCCGAAACTAAGACAGTCTACTCAGAGGGTGTTTCCTTCCGAGGAGCTAACTTAAGTGAAGAGATGACGAAGCGTGGGAAAAAGATGGTGGCCTCGTTATTCGAAAGGACAGTTCATTTCGCGACAACTGTTTTAGAGGATCGAAAAATAGCTTCTGCGTCTGTCAGTGTACCGACAATTGCTTGCCACTTGTCTTGGAAAGTTGGCGAAAAATTGGACTGTTTGGCGACGTCAAACGTGGAATTACTGGGTCACCCGCCGTATAACCCTGACCTCGCACCTTATGTTTTTTATTTATTTCCGAAAATAAAGAATAACTTCAAGGAAAATGTTTTATGGACGCCGAAGGAAGCTGTGGCTGCGTCTCAAAAGGCCGTTGAACAGACCCCTGAGGACGAGTGGGCAAAGTGCTTTTCTCAGTGGTTCCATCGGATGCAGCGATGTATTGACGTGAATAGCCACTATTTTGAAAAGATATATTAAAACTAATAACTACCTAGTTTAATCATTAGTTTCATTAATTTAACAATTAATTAGAAAATGTAAGGTGATTCATAGCTGATTTTTAAATCTCGTGAGTGGAAATTTCTCTATATTTTGGTATTCGGTATTAGTTAAACCAGGCAGCGTTAGAAAGTGACCTACAACAATGATTCGGAGTCCTCACTACTATCACCGACTACTTACGCCAGATCAATTCACTAATTCTAGAAAAATAATACAACTATACTATTGACACATTATTTTTTGCCTACCACACCTACCTGCAAAATCATTCATTAAAAATGTATGTTGTTTTCAGTACTTACATACAAGATGTTTATGAAAACACTTATTTTATTGATGCGTGGAACAACTTTAAACACATTTTTAGAATTTTTAATTCACACACACACAGTACAAGCGCATTTGTCGTTACCACGACAATTTTAGATGAAGGAAAAATATGGTCGCTCAAAAACTTTTTTTTCACTAAGAAATTCGCAATCAATTTTTGTTTAATCGGGATTAACCTTCATGAACTGGGGCCTTACTATCAGCGATGTAAAACCTATAAAAGTTCCGAGCAGTTCTAAAACCTGGCTTAAACAGCTTAGTGTGAAATCACACTATCACCACGGCATCACGCTCCTTTAGGTGAACGGTTTGAACATTGATATCCTTAAAGATGAACGGTTATTGTTGTCTCTGGCATGTTTTAGCCATGGTTTGAGAACTGCTCGGAATTTGCATAGTTTTTACAAAGCTGATAGTATGGCCCCTGTTCTCATAAGTAGTATTTTTAAAGATATTTATTAGATATGTAGGATGTTTAACAAAATAAGCTAAAGACTCAAAATTGTCTATTTAGCAAATGATCAAGCCTTATATCAATAAAATCTGTTGATGCATTCGTAATACATAAAATGGGAACACTTTAGTTATCTTTAACTGCAACACTGATTTCGAATTATACTTGTAAAATTGTATAAGATAATAGTATTCAACACTTGAAAGTGGCCTAATAAACTTGGGTTATCTATATGTCTTTGATGAGTGATGGCTCTGATTATTTCAACATTACTCTGTTTGACAAATATATTTCATTGGACTATTTTATAACCTACAAAACAAGAAATATATTAAGTATAAAATATGTACGAAGTGAAGGACCGAGACAACTGTTTTTATTGACATTTCTATGTCAATATTCTGTTTATATGATATATATCTTTAGTATCCACACTAGGACGAAGCCAGAACGATAGTAGACTTAGTTAAATATATATGGTTAAAAGATAGAACTTTAGCTAACCAACTAATATCTATAAGCATTTAAAATGTGTTGTGTTGTTATATATTGTGGCCATATTGAGGGACAAGTTCCCTTATGCGAAAAACCTTCTAAATAAAGATTGAACAAAAAATAAATAGAAATCTAATTTTGTAGTTATTTATAACAGTTTTTATTTTATATACCCTTAAATATGGTGTCTGGTAATAAAAACAAAACGCTACAGGCATGGAGGGTCACCTAAGACAGTGAAAACTCAAAATAAAAACTAATACATGGAACGCGGAAAAATGTGGGTTTATCCTCATTCTTTTGTACTAAAAAGCCACTAAACGTGGACAAGAAAACATGAACAAGATTGCAGGACGAGGCTGGAGCTGTCCGCTTCCAACCTATAACCTATACCTATAACCCGACACCGCCTTCCTCTGCCGCCTCCAATATTTCAGATTACTGCGGGTCTACCGTATATCAATATTTGATTTTGATGAAGAATTAGATGCGGTTACATAAAGGGATAATACTTGTCATAATGCATTTAAAGGAGTGTGTCTTGACGTACTTACAGTAATAGTCAAGTTCTGCAGCGCTTGCATAACAAAGTTCGAGACGACGCGTCCGTCTGACACGTGCATTCTCGGTCCGTAAGTGTTGAATATTCTCGCGACTCGCACCGAAACGTTCTCCTGCTTTGCATAAGAATAAGCGAGTGTCTCCGCCACTCTCTTGCCTTCGTCGTAACAAGCTCGGGGCCCTGAAACATACAACACGACAATTATAATACTTAACATAACATATTATTTTGCTAAATGTAAACGTGTGAAGGTCGACTGTCATTTATTTTTGTACATTTTTGAAATTATTACTGACAGTTGAATATACTGGGAGTATTCTTTGCTGGAGATACAACTTCATGTTTGAGATAATTTATATGCATGTTATACCTGCGCTGAATCATTGAGCCATAATATGTATATAAAGCAAATCCAATCTTTGCTTGTATACAAGACCAGTGGGCCTAGACAAGATGCATCGCTTCATAGCGATTCTGTGTCTCTAGCCGTTGAATGTTCGTTCTTATTGTTCATGTGACTATGAAACCTGTTGACTAACGGTACACCTTCCCCTCGGGCGAAACTGAGTAGCGCAAATCGAGCGCGTATTATTATATCAAAATCTTTTACAATTACATGGCTCATACCGATTGGATTCACATGTCCCCAGTAAGACTCCGGCTGTGGATGCACCATCGGATCACCATATACTTCAGAAGTGCTAGCTATTAAAATTTTCGCACCAACTCTCCGAGCTAAACCTGTAATATGAAAAATAAGTTATTACAACTTCAGTGATAGACAAAACATTACCTTTTTAACAAGTCATTAGCTTCGCCTATCTATGTAACGGTCAACGGAATCATTGAACGTGATTTTCACCACTTCAAAAAGTCAGCTTAATTTGAAACTTTGCATACTTATCAAGGACCGATGACAACCTAATCATTTAAATAGTTTCTCCCATTATCCTTATCAGTACCAGCAGGATTTGCAATGATTTAGTTCGGGTAAACTACGAGAGTTATTAGTTTTTTATAAACCACTAGCTGCGCCCCGCGGTTTTACCCGCGTAGATTACTGTTTTCCTGTTACCTCAATTATCCCACGGAAACGATACTTTATCCGCGATAAAAGTAGCCTATGTGTTATGTCAGGGTCTAACATATCTCCATACCAAATTTAATCGAAATCGGTATAGCCGTTTGAGCGTGAAGTAGTAACAGAGGTTTTTTAATTATTTGCTCATTCCACAGGAACAGCAATTATTTTCGGGATGAAAAGTGGCCTATGTGTTCATCTAGGGTCTAAACTATATCCATACCAAAGTTCATTGAAATCAGTGCAGCCGTTTCAGCGTGGAGGAGTAACAAACATAGAAACTTTCGCCTTTATAATATTAGTGTGATTATAGCTATGCCGTACCTAGGAATACGTATCACTTCTCGTATTATCTATCTGTGTCTCAGTAATTAGCACGAAGGCCGTTCTTATAAGTTGATTTATAATAACTGTGTATAAATACCTCGTATCTGCCGATAATATACCTACACTTGGAACACA
The DNA here is from genome assembly GCA_934044485.1 of Apeira syringaria. Taxonomy (NCBI): domain Eukaryota; kingdom Metazoa; phylum Arthropoda; class Insecta; order Lepidoptera; family Geometridae; genus Apeira; species Apeira syringaria. The sequence continues at coordinate 16,731,380 of OW203658.1, forward strand.
AGACTGTTTAATGTTTAAAAATTAATGACACTAATATTATAAAATAAATGTGACAGTTTGGATGGATGTTTTTTACTTAATCACACCAGAATGGCTGAACGGTTTGCATGAAATTTGGTATGTAGATACTTCAGATCTGGGAATAACACATAGGCTACTTTTAATCGTCATCATCCTCATCAATCATCACCACGCGGGTAATACTGAGATGATACTGATGATTACGATAATTATTTACTGTTTTAGAACCACCAGTGTCTAACAACTGTTGTGTATTATCTTAATTAAATGTAGGTCACCATACATACCTAACATATTTATAGTTCCTAGTGTGTTTGTTTTGATTGTCTTTACAGGGTTCTGCATATAATGCGGTGGGCTTGCCGGACTAGCTAAATGGTATATTTCGTCTGCCTGAAAAAAAGTGTGACCTTTTTTGACGTCGGTTAAAAACTTAGTATGATCAAATGCATTCTTTCAGCGGCTGCACCGTCATCTACAACATGTAGGTACATAGGTACAATACGAAATTGAAATAAAGGTCATACCGCTACAACAATAACCAAGTTCATGCATGAGATGATAATTTTGTGTTACAAGTCGACAGCATGGTTGTGCTATCCGAACTAATAGTGCATGCAAATTGAACGTCGCAAATAAGAACCAACATTACAAGAATGAATTCTATTTGCACTTAGGCTTTTCATTTGAGCTGTTATCGTCGTTAGCAATATTGGTGTATTTCGGATTGCACGCTAAAACGGCAATGTGAAAATGCTTTACAAAACATGTATGTACAATGTACATAAATATCTTACGTAAGTAACAATTACCTTTAATGGGTTTTTTAATTAATCCACATGCAAATCAATAAAAAGAGTATGTGAACTTAACATTGCATTGTTACAGTTTTATAATAGATATGTCATGAATGACTAAGATACTGGAAGTATTTTTATGAACACGGACATATTTTTTAATTATACTTGCTAGAACGTGTCTCTTATTACATAGCTAGTAGGCTTATAATCCAAATGAACACGCGTGTCTTTTTTTTACTTGAGTTACTTTACCGCAATTCGTCTTTTACGATCTCCAGATATAGATTAATTTGTATAGCAGGCGCATCCTAACTTTATAGCTCTGGAGTAAGGCTGTAAACAGCCGGTAAACAGCATTTTGTCGAGCGCAGTAAGCAAGATATGAAGATGCGACAAGGGTGAGTGAGCGAGACAGTTATAAAATAGTAAAGCAAGTACTTAGCGACTCAAAAATAGGTACCTACTGCGAACAATATGCATTTGCGCACACATTTCTTAGAAATATACTTATGTTTCTTAGAAATATACTCATTATAGAGGAGGCCAAATCGGTGGTTTCATCACAAATTTAGTAAATCTCCAGTTGGTAACTTCAGTATCCTCTTTGCTTCAAATACAAGGGTCTTAGAATTAAAACGGCTCGAAATATGAATAAAAAGACAGATAATACATTTAACTTTCGCCTGATCTAATCTCAGCTTTCATACAAGAGCGTCGGTATAGTTTTGATATTAGGCCCGTTTTAACAACTTCGTCATAAAAGAAATGAAATAAATAAAAAATACCGCCAAAAGATAAAAACGATCAAATTCTGAAAGTAGATAATGCGGCTATTGTGACTCCATTTAAAGAGTTGCAAGATAACAAGTTTAGCAATAAAATACCACTTAAACACAGGTTTGATCCTGTTGTCAATTATGAATTTAATCAATTAATGGCTTACTTATGCCTTTATATTATATTGGCCTCTATTCGCAATTGATTTATTTCCAGCATGGATTAACTTGTTACACTAACGAAGTAATTAATTTATGTTTATACCTTATATTAAAATCAATAAACAATGTTTCCCATACAATGATAAGCATAATCCAAACTTCAATGACATAATCTATAATATTAATTGAAACATATGTTAAATCAACAAAATAATTCAAATTCGATTATGATATATGCATTGTCTTTTGTGGAGTGTTTTGAACTCTGTGATATCTGGTCCAATAATAAAAAAAAAATGTATGTTTGTAATGTAAAAATAATTACTATTTACCAAATGGGATGCAAAAGTTCTCAAATGGACCACGGCCTTACAAGAACAGCGTAGGACCTCCATCAACAAGGATAGATGACCTGACTAGGATCGCACAAAGAGGATGAATGCGGGCCGCATCCAATCGGTCCTTGTGGAGTTTGATGGAGGAGGTATATGCCCAGCAGCGGACATTTTATAGGTGAGATGACGATCATATTCAAAAATATACATAAACTTTAAAATTTTAGTAATTTGTCTGTTTGCTTGAACAATTCTCTGAATGGCCCAGACATATTTCGACTGGAGTTTTGTATGAAACAGGGCCCAGCAAATAAAATCAAAACCACATGAAATTGTGAACTGAATAAGAAAGTACTGATATGTAATTATTCCAATTTATGTATCATTTCCCTAAAAAAGTACTGTTACCGAAGAATATACTACACAACAGTCGGTATGGGTGAAAGCATGAGGAGCAGCACAATAAGATCAGGTTTACAAGTCACGTATAGTCACACTCCGATATGTAAGGAAGTTGAATAGATGTAAAAAGTGGGACAGCTCATAATATGGATCAATATGGGATGTTATGTTAGTGTATGCCTAAATGATCTGTAATGAAACTTGGATGCCTAGCACCTTTCAGTTATTGCGGTTTGCTTAAACACCAGTGAATGGTAATTAAAAAATGTATAAACACACTGTAAGCTACTTTTTGAAATCTTAAAGTTAGAAAGTAAACATACAGACCTCAACATACAGTGGGTTCACTATATCATGATGGATTATTTCGAAGTTGCGGTGGCCAAACCAATGTTCCACATTCCTCTTACGGCCAGTGAAGAAGTTATCCACAACAATCACTTCATGGCCTTGTATCATCAAGATATCAACGAGGTGCGAACCAACAAATCCTGCCCCTCCTGTCACCTGAAAATAAGTCTTATCTTATCTATCTTTTAAAAAATGAAATCCTTTGCTGGTGCTTTTTTAAATTGTGTTGCAAGGTTCAACGGGCAACAGTAGGTGAATCATAAAAATATAAATATTTACGAAGTGCAATGTCCATTGTACGATTTATGTATGCCTGTTTAGATACAGACATCCAAATCCTTTAATCCCACTAATATTATAAAGGTGAAAGTTTGTGTGTATGTGAGTATGTGTGTTACTCTATAAAGCTCAAACGGCTCCACCGATTTTGATGAAATCAGGTATGGAGATACTTCCGGTCTAACACATAGGTTACTTTTAATCCCGAAAATAATTCCTGTTCCCGTGAGATAAGCAAATAATTAAAAAAAACTCTGTCACTCCCACTAAAACGGCTGTACCGATTTCGATGAAACTTGGTATGGACATAAGTTATAGGAAAAGTATAGTTACCGCGGGATAAATGAGGTAGTGCGAAAACCATTATCCACGCGGGTGAAATCGCTGGACGCTACTAGCACATAATAAGTTTTACAATCAGAAGCATAAGAGCTTGACAATTTTTGCAAAGATTAATAGTATACAGTAAAGTTGGGTAACTTTGAATAAATATTAGATTTTTATGGATACTTGGTTGGACTATCTTGATCACGAGTGGTGAGTGTTCCTACATCTCGTGGGTGACCACCATCATTAATAATTTGTTCGAACGTCGAGGTTAGTAAAAAATATGTTTGGAAATCTAAATTCGCGCACATTTGTGTGCGAATACACCCAACAGTCTAATCGAAACATTTTCACTCGCACGTTTTTCCTAATGGCAACCGCGTACAGAAAGGGCGCGAAATTTTTGAAATCTTATCTAAATGATAACTTTTTTATCACACATTTCACATTACAAACTCACAAATGTTTCGTTTTACGAAATTATTCCTGTAATTACGCTAAATGGTAAGCATTTGACGGTAGGTCTCAAATTAAGTACAATTTACTGTATATTACTAGCTAACCCAGTAAAGGATGATTCAAGCTATACCGTGTTGCGACTTGGCCGGGACACGTCCACCGTGCGCCGGCCTGGCCAGTTATTCATGCTACACCGGGCTGTTTGTGTGTATTGTTTGCACGGCTGTGTCTGTGATAGATGATTTGTGTCAACTAGTGATTTCATCAGTCGATAGACGTGACGTTAGAGTAAATATGCAATTTTCACAACTTGAATTGGCAGCTATTACAATTGCCGTCGATGACGAAGTATTGAAAACACAAAGCGAAACTACTAAAAGAAGATGGGGTGTACATCCAACTAAAATAAAAATAAAAAATTGGAATTCCCTGAAATTGTATAATGGATTATGCACTTGTTCTTAACATGGCAATAACAGTATTTATACTAACCAATATTCTCTTTCTTTCTTTATATCCCAAGAATTTTACATCTGGATACTGTTGTGGCACTCGCCCTTCTAAAATGGCAATTTTCTTTTCTAATTCTTCTATTCTGGCTTTTGCCTCTTGCAACTCCCACTTTGTGTTGTCTTCATGTTTTTCCATTTTGTTTTCATGAATATATCTCTCCTTTGGGTTGTCATTAAATGTCAGGTCTCGAAAGTCATCAGCTAGTTTTTGATAAGATTTATTAAGTTCTTCATTGCTGTCTCTTGACAGTATTAAAAGTATGAAGATTACTGAAAAGATAAAAAACATTTAATGAAAATTCATTACTAAAGTTCACCGTTAAAGCAGATGTAAGCCATAATCAAAGTTACTTATACAGATACAATACTCTGTTTTTCCATAAACCTAGTATTTTGGGTGTGGTTGAATTTCTGTCAATTGCTCTTTTTTTACTTCGTGTAGACTGTAGGCCAATGATTAGGTGCTGGGATGGAACACTGGATTTACTAATTTCATGTTCAGATTCAGTCCGGTGCGAGGCTGAATTAATGATAATTAGACATCATCAAATTCGTATTCTGCTAAGTTCATAGCGGCCTGAAATCTATGTGGACTCTATACTCGGTCTATGTTGGTTCTGTACTAAATTTACAAGTTAGATGTTAACAGACTACAAAAAGATGATGAGCTATGCCACTGAATCTAGAATTGAATCAAGATTCATTGAATATGAACAAATTAATAATAGCAGACTACCTAAGCTGTCAAAATTGGCCTTTATGTGCCGAGCATATTGCCTTATTGAATAGTGGACTCAGGCACCTGGTCAAATTGGCCATATAGTAAATAGTAGACAAAAAAATTTACAACATGTTAGTATGCTGACTCACTTAATGGTTGGTAATGCTGCATTTATATGGCAATAGCCACAGTCCAGGGAGAAAAGGTTATAGTGATTTGTGTTGACTATTGCTTCACTACATATTTAACGTAAACTTTTATGGCTTTGGTCCAATCTCATGGAATGGCACATATCCCTTGATCACAGTATAATTATAGAATGCATTTGAATATTAAGTCATGATTTTATTACACTATTGGATCAATAAGGTGTTTTTAATATAATTAAAACAATTATGTACATTCGTGTAAAATTATGTTAAAATTTAGTTGCACAAATCAGACATCTAGTTTAGATAACATACCAATCACAGATGTTCTACCAATCGAGAAATTCAGTACAGTTCTACATCATTAACTTGAGTGCATTTGTAGCATCAATCTACAGAGCTGAGCACCTTTGAAGACTAACTGTTTCGGCAGTAACAGTCAACATAATGTCCGAAAGGACATATATAAAAGAAATATTTATAACATGTGCATATAAATTTATAACAGTGTACCTAATGACATTAAAATATTAGGTGGTAATAAATTTAAAAATTCATTGACCGACTGGCTTTTTACCCGACTGCGAAAGAAGGAGGGTTATGTTTTTATCAATTGTTTCTATAGTATTAAGGAAGTTAATAATTTTTGTAATAAACTTAAATTGTAAGCATTAAATATGTTATATTAAATTACAAGTTAGAGTTAAATTACATATAAAACATTTGCATGTCTGCTTGAAAACCGAATACAATACCACAAAAATAATATTAAAATCTCTGTATATGTCTGTATTCCAGCAAATAAATGATTTGATTTGACATAAATTCCCTGGACTACTGAATAATATACATACAGTAGAATATGGTTATAATGACTGCGAAGGGACCAGTAATATTATGACAAACTAACCAAAAGTCTTAAAACATGAATGGACGATTTAATTTTTTTGATTTTGTTATAAAACCACATACATAATATAAATACATATTTACACATATTATTTAAGTGTGTCCATCAGAGAAAAATTATTAAGGAAAAATATTAATTGCTTAATGTGCATGTGCATACTGTACTCATTATAACTAACAACAAAACATCTAGTGCAGAAATTCAGTACTTTCTATGCAAATGAGACATAATACGTTTTATGGTGTCATCATCAAAATTAGAAAACACATTCAGGACATGTTGCGAGATCATCATCAACAGCAGAATATTGTTCAATTTCTTTAAAGGGGGTGCGTGGGCCTAGGTAGTTTCTTACACACAATTTATTTGCAAACTTCCTCTTCTTAATGCATGTCCTTGTTGTAACTGGACAATATTGTGTGATATTCCGTCGTTAAAAGCGGTCGGTCTTTGTGAGCGGAGTCGTAATAATCGGATGTTCTTTCATAATGGCTCATATTAAAAACAAACAAGTCCTTAAATAGTGACGTCGCTAAAAACGGTTGGTGGTTAAGCGAAGTCGTACTAATCGGACTACAATGTATTTATTGTTCTCTCTGGGCAAAGGGGTCTAAGGGTTTTGCGCGCAAAAATCATAGCAAATCTTTTTGGAATGTACCTCTATTCAACTACGGCGAATGATTTCTATCAGCTCTGTTGTTAATGAGTAGCAAATTAGTTACAAAACGGTAAATATTGATTAATTGAAAGGTAGATCAAGAGATTTGATCATCAGAAATTTGCCGATCAACAGTAAGTCAAAAAATAGTAAACGGTACTTACACAAAATTATGATACTAACGACTGTTAATGTCTTCCGAAATTTTAGAGGTTGTCTTATCATTGCTAAACTTATTAATTTTCGTTTCGTTCACATTGCTTTGAATTTAAGTTTTTAAATATTTAATAATTTAGACAACACTTTTCTGTCAGATTTAGATTATAAAACATGTCAAAATTTTGAGTGTTGCTACATTCATTTTGTAAAAAAAGCTGGCTAGACGGCGGCGCTTGGTAATTCAGTGTAACACAGTATAACACAGTCCGAGGCCAGCAAAACACTCCACTCCGTACTAGAAGCAATTAATATTCTAATTAGTTCAAACACGTCTTGTTGAAGAAAATATTTAATTAATGTTAATGTTTTTGGAACAAAATATCAAATGTGCCTAACCTTGCTTTACATGTCTGAAATGGTAATGAGGTATTTTACGAGACATGGTCGTGCTACAAAATGATGAAATAAACACGATCTTATCTTCTGACCGGAGCTTTGACTATACCTTTTAATCATTAGTGCGTCGAGTGTCGTAATCTCTTAATTTATCTCAGATGATAACGTTCACAATATCATAGACTAACTGTTGAATATCTGGTTTGTAAAATGTTATCTGTGGCAAGACATTGATGGTTTATTTGTTATTTTCGTATGATTGCAGAACAAAGAGAGGCAGTCATATGTATAAAGATTTTTTTGCTATAAGAATATGATTGGCAATGACGTGTAATTAGTCTCATTGATTGTTATTTGAATTTAAAAAAGTATGAAGCAAGCTGTTAGTTGGTAAATAACATACAAGCTAATTGCACAAGTAAATACATTCATAATTAAAAATTATGTCCATGCATATTTACACCGGTTAATTGAAAATAAACCTGCCTATTTGTCCTACGCTTACCCTACTGGAAACAAATCACACCAGATCATAGAATATTTACAGAGATCAGATTAAATGTTACTATCAATCATAGATAAAGAACATACAAATTGACATTTTAAACATTGAACATTTGAACATTTCAAAGCAACAAACCTTGGAAACTACTTAACGGTTTTCTAGGTTTTCGCGACTATTAAAGCATTGATATATAATATATAATTTAGTCTATATAATAGCATAGTATATAATATGTCATCCGGGGATAGTGTAGATTCCCAATGGTGAAAGAATATCTATGTATATATGTGTATATATACATATATCAACCTGTTTGAAATACTTTTCAGTAATCATTTCAGCCCAGGTAAAGAAGGCTGAAATGAGAATATGAAAAGATTTTAAAATCATTGCTTGTACCCCTAAAGTAAGTTATTAAGATATCGTATGACTTTCCTAATGCATGTAGTTAGCGAAGTTTAGAACCATGTAATTTATGGTGTTTATTGCTGAAGATATTGATATGAAGCTAAAATTAGCTATTTCAAAGTATCTTTTGGCAGCACTGATTAGTTATAAAGTAATGAGCAGGGCTGCGTTTAAGAGCTTCGTCGGCCAAATATTGATAGACCAATATTTGATCGATGAGTCAGGAACGGCTACTCCATAGCAAGTCACAGAAGAAGAAGAAGTATTTTACATGTTGATGGATCACGTGATAGTTACTACTGCGCATGTCACTTTTGACGGCCGACCAAGATTTGATCGATTCATAAGGTAGAAAGATTATGATCACGTCGAGCATAATTTGGACTGACAGGTTGAATAAGCGATCATGATCAAATATCGGGTGGAGCAAATAATACTCTAATCGAGTTTTGGAACGCCGCACATCCGCTATCAGAGCAAGATTATGGCTTGGCCGATGGAGCTGCCGAACGCACGCCTGGGCTGCGTTCAGGAGCTTCGTCGGCCAAATATTGATCGATGTCTCATGAACGGCTACTTCATAGCATGTTACAGAAGAAGAAGAACTCACTTACATTGATAATGGACCTCATGATAGTTACTACTGCATAATATGTCACTTTTGACAGCCAATCAAGATTTGATCGGTTCTAGAGGTAGGTAGGTAGAAAGATTGGAGTCTCGTCGAGCGTAATTTGCTCTGGGGCCTTACTATCAGTGTGTATTGTGTATTTGTGAAATCAATTCAAGTTCCGATCAGTTCCTAAACCTGGCTTAAACCGCTAATAAAGTCATACCATCACCACGGCATTACGCTCCGTTAAGTGAACGGTTCAAACATTGATATTCTCAAAGGTGAACGGTTATTGTTGTCTCTGACATGTTTACGCCAAGTTTTATAACTGCTCGGAACTTGAATGGTTTTTACAAAGCTGATAGTAAGGCCCCTGACAGGTTGACGTGAACGGTTATGATCAAATATTGAGATATATAATTTGTCAGGGTTTTACCAGCGCCAATGTTGCCTCCATTCTTAAACCGAATGGTCTCATGCGCGACAATTGTAAAAGACCTGAAGGTGTGACACTTATTCTGTGGAAGTTAGCGCGGCCTTTATTATGGGTCGTGACATGCCTTAATACTTTCGTGCCGTCACATCTTCCCGAGACACAATGGCGCCGCGGCTTATTCGACGGAGATATTGAAGCGGCGAAAATATGCTAACCTAGGGTAGTGGTTACATATTTCAACAGTTTGGGGTCGAGACATTGGGCCCGTGGGACCGGGAGTTCATGTTTGCGAGTTCTCACAGTTCTTCTTACGTACCTACAATTATATACTCGTGAAAACGCGATATTTAATTTAAAACCTAGCGCACGCAGCGTCCTTTGACGTAGGTTGGTACATATGTGAGAATTTTTTTTTTCTTCTCGACCCCCACATTAGGATTCCCTGTGTCGCGGGAGGCATATACACACACAATCACAGCACACAAACATCTAAGACCCGGGATAAACACCTAGGTACACAAGATATAGTAGTCAAACGCTAGATCTATAAACAGTATAAAAAAAAACACTTCTTTTTCTTCTTGTCCTTATCACACATTACTGGACGCAAAACGTGTTTTCCTCTTCCACTCACCATCAGTCGTCTCAGTGCTCACACGTTTCATAAACTTATCATTCCTCACACAGTCCATCCACACCTTCTTCGGCTTTCCTCTTCTTCTATATTCATCCACATTCATGTTATGTAGGTAGGTACCTACTCTTTTTGTAATATGTTTTTCATCCCTCCTCATGACATGCCCATACCAAGCCAATCTATTTATTCCCTTTCAACTTATCATTCACTGGTGCTACTTCCTCTGATATAGGTACCTAGGTACTCATTATTTTATTCATTCTAGTCGTACCACTCATCGCACAAATGTTTTTTACTGTTTTATTGTTGTTGCCCTTGCGGGGATTGAAACCCAGGGCACCGGAAATTCGGAAGTCTTGTCACTGACCACTGAGCCACGTCGACCTTCACAGAAATATGATTAAATCAAACAAATATGTACCTACTAAAACATAGAAAATAAATATTGCTCCGTAATATTTTGTGAAGTGGCTCTGTATTCAGGGCAGGCAAAAAATAGGTGAAATTGTAGACTTGGAAGATTTTAGAGACCGGAGAATAAAAATAATTGCAGACCATACATCGGTGTTTATTCTATAGATAGAGTGTTAAATCCAAATATAAGTAATTTCTAAATCATGAATGTATAAAACACGGAGATTACTCACGTAATAAGTCAGAGGGTTCCGACCATAGTTTCAACCACATTCGGGGGTCTTTTTCAAGAAGAATAGCGTCAGTTCCATTTTTTTGTAATTTTTTTTACCCATTTCAGTGGCCGTTGCTACTCACGGGATCAATTGTCATTGTGTACCTATGTTCGTTCACCGATGTCTTCACCCACAACTATAATGTCGTCGAGGTATGCGTAGTACTTTTCAGTTATTGCAGTGTAACTCGAAACCGCTTGTCTGATTTTGATGAAATTTAAATGGGACCTCCTCGGAAGTATACTCTATCAAACAAAAAACAAAACATCAAAATTGGTTCAAAAACGGCGAAGTTATACGTGAACACACATAAAAAAAAATATATACGGTCGAGTTGTATGTTCCTTTAACGTTCCGTAGCTTCCTTTTTTTTATGTCGGTCAAATGGCGCCGTAGCCAGTAGGCGCTTTATTACTTTATCAGATTATGGTCACAATTTCGGCGCGTTTGGCGCTGCCAGACTATACCTAATGATAACAAGTACCGTGGTTTGCTGACTATGGTGCAATTGACACAATCAGACAACGGTGACCACTTTTAGCACACCGAGATTGCTTTTTGGGACGCTACTGATATTTTCCAGGATGACCATGGAGACCAGTGCAGCTTTGCTGAAGGGAGAACCATTGACGTTGCCAGACCACGGTGTCCATTGCCTCATTCCTTTCTGCGACGCGTTATTAATCAGAAAGAAAGATATAATAATAATTAGAAATGTAGGTAGCACCCAACTTGCCTACCAAACCATGCCCATAAATCTGCGTTTGATTAAATCTGACACTCTATTCCCTTATAAAGCCATCATTGTATGATATTTTGCACATATCAGTAGGTTATTTTTAAAGAACCCCATGCTGTAGCTTTGACTAAAAGTTCAGGGCACGCTGCCAACTGGTAGCGAATTTGAGCACTTGAGTTTTCTATAGGCTGACAATAGCTATAGTGTAAAATGTTAATATAGTTGTTGCAGTTTTGTAGTTACTAGTATTTTATTTTAATACAAGCATCTTTTATTTAAAAAAAACAAACACATATTGCTTATATAATTTATTATTAAAACAAAATCGTTCCAGGTGTCTATAGTATATAAAAAAAATTAACGATACTGACGAATTGAAAACCTCTTCCTTTTTCAGTCAGTTAAAAACTACGAATCATAGTACACTAACAAATATGTCACGGATAACGTGAATGTTGAGGAAAAGTTTATGTGTAGGTAAGTGAAATTTACTTTTCGTAAATGAAATAATATTAGTTATAATATGTACCTACGGGATTAACATCTGTAGTTTTACTATGAATAATTATGAGACTATGAATAATGAGGACTCTTAACACTTGACAGACGGGAAGTAAGAAGAAACTGATGAGAGTGCACGCAGCAGTAGGAGAAGGAGATATATCAAGATGAAAGCCCACGATCTCCTATGCTTCCGCGAAACGGTTGTGTCCATAACTTGTCTGTACTTTGAATCTATACTTATTTGATTGTTTAAATATTAATATACATACAATTCTGAACTATGCTTTTGGATAATGTCATCGTCATGTCAACCAAATAAAGTAGGTAATATATTTAGTTTATCTACGTTTATGTAAACAAACCTATTGGCATGGTCCTCGAACACGATACGCTATGTCTGGCTGATCAGAAAACAATCCGTCTACCCCGGCATCAAAGTACGCTCGTAGTTCACTCTCAAGGTCACCCATGGCGGTTGGTGAGCGATCTCCAGTTTGAAACTCTGCTGGTAAAAAATTGTTTTCAGCACGGAACGTATATGGGTGCACTCTTAGACCAGCCGCGTGAGCGTCAGCTACAAAACTCGTTGGGGCATTTAATCGTATGGTCTCATTGATTGGGAAAATATAACTCTTGTCTGGTCCTACTGCAGAAGCATACTTAGCCACTTCTTGGAGACCCTCCGCTGTGGCCATATCACCGTATGTCAGGCTAGTGCCAAGCTCCACTTGGTCAGCTGGCTGTAAAGATTTGTCGCTTTCAAACAATTGAAGCAATTTAACGTTAATCATTTTACTGAGTTGTTTTAAGTTGTTCACTTCGAAAGATTGGATGTAAACAGGAGCATTGGAACTCCAGTACCCGTTCTTTATTAAAGTTTTTACTAATGGGAATTCCATTGAAAGTCCTATGCGCTGAAAGTGTGTGCTGTGTTTAATCTCTGGGTAAAGGCCAATGACTCTCTTTTGACTTATTTGCATACTCTTAACTAGATCGATGATTTCCTGGAAAGTAGGAATTGTGAATGCTCCATTCATGCGGGCGTTTCCTGGTCTTATTTGTGGAATACGTTCTACAGCACGTAGGGTTTTTAGCTCGGCTAGAGTGAAATCTTCAGTAAACCAGCCCTCCATCTCGACTCCGTCGATTGTTTGATTACGACGACGTGTTGCGAATTCAGGATGGTCCCCGACGTCTGTGGTCAGGCCAAGCTCGTTGTCGTGTCGTGCGACTAGGTGTCCGTCGCTGGTCATAACGAGGTCGGGCTCCACGTAGTCGGCGCCCATGGTGATTGCAAGGGCGTACGACCCGAGAGTGTGCTCCGGGATGTAACCACTAGCACCACGGTGAGCAATCACTATTTGACTGCAGAGCTCCTCATCGCCGCCAGTAATCCAAGATTGGATGCTTTGCAAATAGCTCATTGGGCTTGCAGAGAGATTATGCAGGAGGGCGAATAGCAGCACTACAATGAAACTTGAAGTTCCCATGTTCCTAAAAAAGTATTTATTTTTTATAAACTTCAGTAAGTACTTACCTAAAGTGACTGAACTAAACTTGACCGAAATAAGGTTGATTTGAGATGTTTATATGTATCTTATCTTGCATCATACCTATACTCTTTACCAACTTCAAACATTGCTATCATACCGCAAACATTTTAGAAAATGCATAAAAATACCAAGAGCATGTCGTCCCGTATCACAAATAGGGTTCCACAGCTTAAGATATGCCAAAATAAATATTGTAAGATAAGGGCAAGAGAAGGTTAGAGAATTTTGAAGGTTTTATGTGGTAAAGAGTTGATTATTTTATATTAAAATATTAGTACATTGTAGTTACAAAGTGATGTATTAAGGAATAGGGTGCACGGTATACGGATCCACGACGTAACAAAGTCATAAAGGGTGTTCACGGAATCCTAAGAAACTGTGTTGGCTTTTTATTTGACAAGGCTTAGGTATAACTAAGTATAATTCTACTAAGATCTAAGAATTGGGGTTAAACCTTGATATCAACTCGTCTTTATTACTAGGTATATCAGAATGGGATGGCATCTATTTCTTTAATTCGGCCGCACTTGTGTCTATGAGCAATTACCTAAGCACTAAACATAGTAGGTACCTGCCATGTGGGCGGCGCCCACATAGAAGGTTAGAGAATTTTGAAGGTTTTATGTGGTAAAGAGTTGATTATTTTATATTAAAATATTAGTACATTGTAGTTACAAAGTGATGTATTAAGGAATAGGGTGCACGGTATACGGATCCACGACGTAACAAAGTCATAAAGGGTGTTCACGGAATCCTAAGAAACTGTGTTGGCTTTTTATTTGACAAGGCTTAGGTATAACTAAGTATAATTCTACTAAGATCTAAGAATTGGGGTTAAACCTTGATATCAACTCGTCTTTATTACTAGGTATATCAGAATGGGATGGCATCTATTTCTTTAATTCGGCCGCACTTGTGTCTATGAGCAATTACCTAAGCACTAAACATAGTAGGTACCTGCCATGTGGGCGCCGCCAGGATTAATTCCAGGGACAGGTGCACAGGTGCATCTGCACATGTGCATACACATTTTTTTTCACACTCAGACCCCCGCACTAGGATTCCCTGTATCACGGGAGGCATGCACACACACAAACACAGCACACAAATATCCAAGACCCGGGACAGACATCTACACTCATCGCACAAATGTTTTGCACCTGCCGGGATTCGAACCCAGGGTCCCGGAGACACAGTAGGGGAGACCGGGGATGGTTGTCCAGTTTTTTACTAAATAGTACCTAGTCATGTCACTGACACTATAACCACTACGCCACGGCGACCGACAAAGTACACACAATGGTCGAACCAACCACCCTACCCCCGGCTTGAGAGCCTATGTTGAAGATAACATCGTTGTCAAATCCAAAGTATACTGATATACTAACTTACTACATTATAGTTTACCAACAAATACAACCAAACAAACTCATTCACACTCAAACAACCACTCAAGGATCCCTTATTACGCAGGAGGAATCAAACATCTATTTATCATTACAGAATTTTAATTACTTTCTTGTTCTAGTACCTATTCGCTGCTTTTGATAAAATCTACTAACATTAGTAGTCAAAGTGATTAAGCTTCCTTTCTAACCTACTTTAAGGACATATTGTCTTTACTACAGTAATTAACATACATAGACATAGGTAAACTAAAGCGTAAACAAATTCTGGTTTGTTCTGTTAGACTTTATATAATTATTTATGTTATTAATCTGTGGTCTCCGCTGTTGGTACATCAACTACCTATACTTATATGTTTCGCATTCGATTGTAATTTTTTGTTATGTACTGTCTGAAGATCCTTAAGTAAAATAAAAAAAGAAAAAAATTACAGTAAGGATTGTCCCAGCCGGGATTCGATTCCGGGGTCGCGATTCTAAAGTTACCCAATGTAGCTGATCACTAAGACACGACGACGACCATCATATCAGTTGAAGTTAGTAAAAAGATTTAGCCAACTTTCAAGTGAGTGGTCAAACGAATCACACTTGATCTATAAATAATAATAAAAAACGTTTTTTCCTTATACCCATCTCTTAAACCGTAAATAAAAAAATACAGATAGATATTATTCGATATTTAAACTAATACAAATATAAAATTATCCGACCTTACCTTAACAATTAAATAATGGTTGTGGTTAAATAAAACACTGCTGCGAACCATATGTACGTTAGAACTCTTCACTTCAATAATTTCACAGAAGACACACAATAAAAATACAAATATCGAATAAGACCGGTTTGTTCGCACTCACGGTAAGTACAATCATTGAGGAAAATGATTTGAGAAGTCAACCAGTGGGAAATAGAACTGTCCGAGTCATGGCCAAAACAAGATTGAACGAAACACTAACATTCATTCATTTCACTTTATTACTCCGTTGCTGCATTACTGTTGCAATTTTCCAATACTGCACAGTTACCTACTTATTTAATGACTCGGATACATCCTAACTAATATTATGAACATGAGTTTTATTTGTAGCGTTCTCACGCTACTTCAATCAACTGGGTACTCATCCGATCATTATGAAATTTAGCATTTAAACGTTGTCATTGGCACAGAAAAAGGATACTTTCACCCATAGAAAGTTCGTTGTCCTAATGAAATTACGCATTTAATATTATACAAACCGACTTCCATTACTCATCAGTGGAACATTTTTAACATTTTATTACAGAAAAAAATTTGAACTAAATAAAAAGTTACGGTCGCATTGAGTAACCTCCTTTTCTGAAGTCGGTTAAGAATGGAACCGACTTCGACATATAGCAAAATATTGTGCACATGGTACCGACTTCGATAAATTATTTCACAATTTTGAGTGAAGCAGTCGGTTCAATTTTTTGGTAAATCTTATTTTTTACCCTTTTTAGTGACCTTTGCTACTCACGGGATCAATTGTTATTGTGTATGTTTCTTCACCCTCAATTAGTAAGTCATCCAAGTAGACGTAACACTTTTCAGGTATTGGAGTGTTTCAGTTTCAGTTATTGAGGGTGAAGACATCGGAAAACATACATAATGACAATTGATCCCGTGAGTAGCAAAGGTCACTGAAAAAAGTGAAAAAAAAATTACCAAAAAATGGAACCGACTTCAACACTCAAAAGTATGAAATAACTTGTCGAAGTCAGTACCATGAGCACAATATTTTCATAATAGTTACTTTTGATTTATCATGGTATTTTACTTGAAAAAGTTATTTCATTTCACACTTTTGAGTGTTGAAGTCGGTTACTTTTTTTTGTTAAAAAAAATAAATTAATGCACATATATCCTAAATGTAACGGAATATTCTAATCAATACTTCTATTATAAAACACTGCTGCGAACGTACCTACCTATAAAAAAAAAACCTTTATCTTTAAACGACCTTATTCATTAAGAAACTTAATATGTATCTTTCAGAGGAGGGCGTTGACATCTGACACACAGTTTTATACTTCTGTAGCCGTCATCGAGTCTCATGGTTTGTAAACCAATCATGTTATTGTTTTAATAATTAAATGAATAATAAATGAAATATATTAACGAAATTGTCCTAAAATGTTTTAAATAGTTTGACGCACACTTTCAGAAATGAAATTTATGTTACCGAATTGAATGGGTTAGTTATCGAAGAGTTTTGAATCGTGGGGATCATCCCATTGATCAAATTTAAACCACACCACCAGAGACCACATGAGAAGCAACCGCATTGAGAATGATCAAAATCGGTTCATCTAGAAAACAGTTTTGAATTATTACATAAACTAATACAAAAATATATTACATACTTACACAATATTTAGTGATAATCCGCGACTTTATACAATTCCATGCTAACCCTCAACTCTTCGAAACTCTTCTGGAAATTCTTCGACACGTGTTTCGCCTCTGCACAAGACATCCTCAGGAGCTCGTTGACCATCGGAACGAGAGATGGTGACTTGTTAGCCATCGGGACGAGAGATGGTTACTCGTTGGTCATTGGGACTAGAGATGGTGAATCGTTGGCCATCGGGACGAGAGATGGTGACTCGTTGGCCATCGGGACGAGAGATGGTGACTCGTTGACCATCGGAACGAGAGATGGTGACTTGTTGGCAGTTGGGACAAGACGTGGTGACTCATTAGCCATCGGGACTAGAGATGGTGAATCATTGGCCATTGGGACGAGAGATGGTGACTCGTTGGCCATTGGGACAAGACGTGGTGACTCATTAGCCATCGGGACGAGAGATGGTGACTCGTTGGCCATCGGGACGAGAGATGGTGACTTGTTGGCTATTGGGACGAGAGATGGTGACTCGTTAGCCTTCGAGACGAAAGAAAAGTTGCAGAATTATTACTAAATATTGTGTATATAATATTTTTGAAATGGATCTCCGCAAAGTAACACCTGAATCTATGAACTTTTTAAAGAAACTACAGTAAAATTCAATACCTTCTTCAGTTTTTGAAATCGATAAAAAATTAGGATTTTGCGGCACGGGCGTTCATTTAAGTATTTATTTATTTATTTATTAAAACGGTGTAATACACCAATGACATTAATCGTTCGAATCGAGATCGAATCGATCAAGAAATCGATCTAGAACATTTAAATCAATACAACCAAGAAAAATATATATAGATATTGATAAACTATTCATATTAAATTCTTGGGATGGGTGTAGATATGAGTGTGTATAAGATTGATATGTAAGGAGGTTAATATCATATTATAATACTGAAAAACAGGTGGATAAAAATCAAGAGTGTAAATATTTAATATATTTTTGATGGGATGTGGAGATAGAACTCAAGAACATCATGAAACCTTTCTCTCATATTTTATTTTTATTTTCTGACTACGTTTTCTCAGATAGTTTATAATAAAAAAAACACTCAAAAGTGTGAAATGACTTGTTGAAGTCTGTAGGTACCATGATAGTTCAAAAGTAACTATTAAAATATTGTGAGCATGGGTACCGACTTTGACAAGTTACGAGTATTTCACACTTTTAGTGTTGAAGTCGGTTCCATTATTGGTATTTTTTTTTCCCTTTTCCGTGACCTTTGCTACTCACGGGATCAATTGTCATTGTGTATGTTTACCGACTTCTTCACCCGTAATTAGGAAGTCGCCCAAGTAGACGTAACACTTTTCAGTTATTGGAGTGTAACTCAAAAACCGCTTGTCCGAATTTGCTGAAATTTAAATAAGTCCACTTCGGAGGTACACTCTATTGAACAAAAAAAGAATTTTGAGAACCGGTCCAAAATTGGGGAGAAATCGGCGAACATACATAAAAAAATAGATATCTACAGTCGAACATATTACACCTTTTCCTTTTTTGAAGTCGGTTAAAAAGTGGAACTGCGGGATGTTATCTGGGTCTCCCCCTACTACCTATCCATATAACATCCTCCATATACACACCCACAATTTTTTTACACAAACACCTGTTTCTCACTTTTGTAATAACCGTCATATGATCTGAGGTAATAGGGAAGAGGAAAGCCTGTTCCTGTAAATGATGGGCTCTAAGAAGTCAACAGAAATATCTGTCTCATCATTTTGACGCCATAAACACCATACCTAAATGAATTACAGCTCACTTAACATCAGGTGAGACAGTTGTCAAACGCAAACTTACAATATGTAAAAAAAAAAAAAAACATGTATTTTCCACATCACAGTACTTAGATACCGGTTGGATACATCTTTATTGATAAAGTTATAATCTTATCATTCATCTTTACGGTCTGTCAACAGTGTCAGTCAAAAATGTGCTACCAAGAGTCTAATAGGGCGAGCAGATACAGGTAATCGAATCATTAAAAGATTTAGGTATTTAAAGAAATTAATATGTATATTAACTTTTCCTTCCTTATATATCTTTCAAATAATGTATGTGCGTAAAACCTGAATAAATTCAAGTAAAAAAATATTTAAAGGGCGTCGGCCAAAAAAGGTCACTGAAAAGGGTGAAAAAATTTTACCAGAAAACGGAACCGACTTAACAATGAAAAGTGTGATATAACTTGTCGAATTCGGTATCATGCGCGCAATATTTTGATAATTAATGATCAAACGAACTTACCTGTACGTGAAGTTCGATCATTATTATACGAGCAGCTTTATTCGACGCGATTTCTTCTGTTTACAATTCGTAGCTGAGTCCTGGGCTCTGGCTTCATACACAGTTTTTTCAGATTAATTAGGTAAAACAGAAAAGACAATGTGGCAACACTGGGGTAGTTTTCCTCTCTGGTCGCGCTCGTCATTCCTTCATTCTGTTTAAAGCAAAAAAATTTGACAACATATCAATCACAAAGCATCATATTATTGATATGTACGTAGACACCCCGGTAGACACTTTGCCTAATATTTACCACGTACAATTGACCTAATTTTCTGTTTTAGTTTATTATCTGAAGGGTTGGGATTTCCTAGTTCGGGAGGGTTGTCATTAATCGCGTCGAATAAAGCTGCTCGTATAATAATGATCGAACTTCACGTACAGGTAAGTTCGTTTGATCATTAATTATACTTCGCAGCTTTATTCGACGCGATTTCTTCTGTTTACAATTCGTAGGATGTTCAGAGCTTGCGCTTACTAATAATAAAATAAAATAGAAAATTTTGGTGCATAAATTGTTATCTAATTCTGATTATTTTCTCGAATTGTTACCAATTAGGTAACTTATCTTAATCTTAGTTACTTTTACAATTCTTATGAGACAAAACCAGTTTGCTAACGAACTGATTGGTATTATCAATTAGTTTTATTGTAAAATTTAGCGAATACCTTGGATGACTGACTAACCAGCAGTTTTGCGGACAACGCATCAAGACCAACACCGAGCTTGCTTGCGGTAGAAGTGGACGAGGGACGAGTGCGTGCTGTGTGCTATGAAGAGCAACGTGTCCACTCCGCTAGTTTATAGTGCGCTCTTGTCTTCTGGTTATTGTCTGCGATGTTACATTGTTAAATGGTTTACGGTATGAATTAAATAAGTTATTGCTTTGACTATTACGCAGATACTTTGATTTTATTAAAGAGAAGTTAATATAGATAGAAGAATCTGGATTTTGTTATAAGTACTTGTAATTAGTTTTGTATATATATAATTAAAATTACAATCATTTTTTTTTTTTTTTTTTTTTTTTTTTTATATATATAAGAGTTTGAACGCAATGTGCAGTTACAAATGCTAATAACCTTAATGTTTTCTTAGCTAATATTTCTAAGCTAAGCTGACCTTTAGGTCCTTTTTGAGAGAATATGAATTAATACATTTGGATCCCAAGTCAAACTGTATTTCAGAAAAGAGAGTTCATAATAACTGAGAAAGATTCTTCCATCATACTGTTTGTAAGTAGGTATATTTTGATAAAGTTTCTAAAATAATGTCAAGTAGGTACTTAATTGAGTTTTGTGATAGCGACTTTTGTTGAACTGTTTGTCGGACAATTTGGAGGTAATTAGTGATAGTGTCCGATGAAGATTTTGTAAGTTTCTGAAAGAAGGTATTAAAATATTAATATCTGGCTTAAAAAAGATAGGTTCTACGAATAGTAGCCTGACAGTCTTGTCAAGTCTGTAGTTTTGACACGACAGCTATGCCCTAGGATGTGTTGTATCTAAGTATATTATCTTTTGCTGCATTTTAATACTAATGGGAATGGAGGGATAGCGTAATATCGTAAGTTTCCCGAAGATATAGTAAATGCGTCTATTGCATCGGGATCGCTATTTCAAGATAGAGGTATATTTGGAAAATTCAGCATTGCAGCGGCTGGCAAAGAAATCAATTTCCGGTAACCCAAACTTGTGCACAATTTCATTGAAGGCGGATTCGTTTAATTCGCATTCAGTATATATCTTTCTATTTTTATTATTTTTATTATTTTTTGTTAAACTATTTGCTTTGTAGTTAGATATTCTAGTTGTAAAGCTCAAAAAATACAATATTACGCATCTCGCACCCTTTTCATACTTCTTGAGGAATTTGTTTTAAACGCGGATATTTCATTGAATGGCCGTGGTGTTACCGGCCTAGAATAGTACTCCCCCATCTCTTTGGGTGTCGTAAGAGTCGACTAAGGGATAACGTACCAGGAGGTGGGCAGCAGCGCCTTCTGAGAGTCAAAAAATATACTGCGCTCGCCAACCCGCCTGCCAAGCGTGGCGAGTATTGGCAAATCCCCCCTATATATGGGGAGGCATACGTCCAGCAGTGGACGCACATGGCTGACAAAAGAAAATTTCAGTGAATGCATTATATTAATAAACAGATAGCTGGTACGTTATTACATCCTAGTTAACAGTTTACAGTCGCATAGATATTTTGCAAAAACTTTCAACCCTAAGAAACTCGCTTTTAATTCCAATATAGGCACAGATATGTTGGAATTATTTATCCGTTTAACCTTTTTTACAAACACCATTAGATTCCTCATTATTCACTTACTATTTCATGCATTGACCGCCCCAGCAGTGGCTAATAGTAAGTGGATGCATCTGAGAAAAATTCTAGATTATAATCACTGGATTTTAAGGGTTGTCTGCCGTCAGCAACGTTATTAAACCTACATTTTGAGTTGTTGTTATTATTATTTCATTGATAGGAATCTCCACAACTTGGTTCTCCAAAAATCCAAAATTTCCAAAACTAGTACTATCTAATAAACATATGTATAAGTACTTATGACGTTCCAATAGCTAAGAATTCATCATCCAAGCGTATTAAATGGCAGGAAAATGATAAGTATGCCATCAATCGTGCAAGAAGTCGTAATCTTTTAATTATTAATATTATTATGTTATGTTTGATGTCCTTGTAAACACATATTTACCGAGTTAAACATAAAACCGGAATATTATTACAGTTCTGATTTGTAATCAGTAAACTATATTCATAATTTAAAATGAAAACTAGTCTTTCAAGAAGTATAAATATAGGCTTTTCTTATTAGTTCCGAATTTTTCGAACTGGCCATACAAATGCCATTCACTATGCCATAAAAGACAAATTTTAACTATTTCTTATGTGATTCATGTGCAGGTATTATTAGGTAAATATGCATTTTTCATGTTGCTATATTTACACAATATAAGAATTGCCATATTTTGCCAATACATATTTATATATATATGCTGCTTGAATATGTCATACATTGCCAAGCAGCCTTCTGTAACCATTTTACATACAGTCCTGTAGTCTTTCATTTAAAAATTTTGAGCTTTGACAAATTTTATCAAACGTTTTTGATTTAAAACAAAACCATTGGTCCCGTTTTGGTTTGGGTTGTAAAAACACAAACAAAAAAACGGTTGACTGTGAGCGGTACCTACATTTGTTATGGCATCTATAAAATATCTGCCATAAATATAAATCTTGCAGGTCTGTATTGAACAGTAATTAAGCCACCTATGTACCAACACTTTGTTCCTTTTTTTTTTTTTTTTTTTTTTTTAAGTATAACATTCTATTCTATTCTATTTTCAAAAGAGTATTAATTTTTCTGTCGTTCTTGATACGTTTTTGTATTAAGGCATGATTTAAAATAATACATAGGTTCCAAGGACAAAGGAATCTTGTATCCTTGATATCCACGATAAAACTATGTGATCGTTTGCGATTTGGAACCATGTACATTTATGTACAAAATGTCGTATACGACCAGCATAGCGTACCTCTGCAGATGCCTCGATGGGCGCTGGCGCGGCGGCGCGGGCGCGGGCGGCGCCGGCCCGGCCGGTCCGCTGCTTCCCCATGTTGAAATCCACTCCTCGTGGTGACGCCGCGCGCCGGCTTGTTCTGGGCTGCTCAGTGCCCCGCATCGGCTTTGTCTGTTGGAGTCCGTTGTAGGGGCCTCCAATTTGACTGAACTTAAGTTTTATTTTTAACTACATTATTTGTGTTGAATTTCTCGACTGTCGCATAAAAAGGGACATGCGTCGCTAAGAGACTTGAGTAATTTTATGGTGAAAGGTCTTTTTCTAGCACGCTATGAATGGCTTGTGATAAGGGCGCTCGCGCAATACCTATTTGATTTTACTTAGTCTCCAATAAATTGTCGCGTTTGACGAGAACCTCGGTGATAGATTTGTTTCAGTGTACAGTTGTTGTACTATAACCATTTCGCAATTGGTGGGTGTGAGGAACCCCTTGTAATAACCTTAATAGGAGCATTAATCAAAAAAGCAAGAATTTCTTCGTTCAATTTTGGCGAAAGACCCTGAGCCTGATATTATCGGCAAAGGAACACAATTTTTGTTGTTGGATGTTGTTTTAAAAAACGAAATGTAGGTACCTAAATAATGAGCGTAGACATAGGCCGCGTTAGATGGGGCGCAATGCGCAATCGAACGTAACGGACACAACCCCGCTGGTTGTTCACATTACAAATTTTCGCCACCACCGCCACGCTACTGATTAATGTTAAGGATTTTTATAGAAACTTTAGAAATTTTTAAATCCTGTCGGTTAGACACGGTCCCCGCTAGACAGTGCGCAATAAAATGTGAAGAAAACAACCCCGCTGGTTGAATCGCATCACATGCCATGTTAACATGAATAAATCTGCGTGACAGACATAACCCCTCTAGTTATTTGCATCGCTAATTCGAGAAATTCGATTTTTAAGCAAAGATTATGGCAAACAGGTACTTAGGTATTTCGTAAAATTTCTTACGGTTTGAATATTCATCCTCTGAATAAGACGACGACATAAACCTGCGACGGCGGTTTTAAAGCTCAGATTTCAGGCGTCGTATTTTAGAGTAGGTTATAGACACGGTCCCCGCTGGACAGTGCGCAATAAAATGTGAAGAAAACAACCCCGCTGGTTGAATCGCATCACATGCCATGTTAACTTGTACAATTTGCGTGACAGATATAACCCCACTAGTTATTCGCATCACTAAATCGAGAAAATCGATTTATAAACATAGTTAATGGCAAGTAAGTACTTCGTAAAATTACTTACGGTTTAAATATTCATCCTCTGGAGAAGGCGGCGAAATAATCCTGCGACTTTTCCAAATCTCGGATTCCAGGCGTCGTATTTTAGGTTAGGTTATAGACACGGTCCCCGCTGGACAGTGCGCCATACAATGTGAAGAAAACAACCCCGCTGGTTGAATCGCATCACCGGATTCCAGGCGTCAAATTTTAGAGTTATGGACACGGTCCCCGCTGGACAGTGCGCCACAAAATGTGAAGAAAACAACCCCGCTGGTTGAATCGCATCACATGCCATGTTAACTTGTATAAATTCGCGTGACAGATATAACCCCGCTAGTTATTCGCATCACTAAATCGAATTCAACAAAGTTAACGGCAAGTAGGTAGATAAGTACCTTATTTTACTTCTAATGTCTTCAGTATTTCTTTTCTTCGTTTTTTGTGGGTAGATACGTGTGAAGCCGTTGAACACAGAACACAGAATGAAGGAATGACGAGCGCGACCAGAGAGGAAAACTACCCCAGTGTTGCCACATTGTCTTTTCTGTTTTACCTAATTAATCTGAAAAAACTGTGTATGAAGCCAGAGCCCAGGACTCAGCTACGAATTGTAAACAGAAGAAATCGCGTCGAATAAAGCTGCGAAGTATAATACATAGTTACTTTTGAACTATCATGGTACCGACTTCAGCATTATTTCACAATTTTGAACTCAAAAGTGTGAAATAATGCTGAAATAGGTGAGTGAGTGAGTGACTTCAACACTTTGAAGTCGGTCCATTTTGTGGTATTTAAAAAAAAAAATGTAGCATAAATTAATTTATTTAATAATAAAATGTAAACTATACTTAACAATACTTTGAACTCAAAAGTGTGAAATAATGCTGAAGTCGGTGAGTGACTTCAACACTTTGAAGTCGGTTACATTTTGTGGTATTTAAAAGAAAACTGTTGCATAAATTTATTTCATTAATAATAAAATTTAAACTATACGTAACAATACGTTGCCACTGCTGGCATACCGGCCTTCCTCTCAGGGAGAGGAATGTTGGCCATATTGAACCGTCCTAAGGTCCTAAGCGTCTTGGCAGATAGGCAAATATAGGTACTGCTGGACATAGATAAATGACAAAATGGAAGCGGCCCGCATCTATCCAGCCTATTCCTACGATCTTTGTCAGGTCTTCTGTCCACGTTATGAGTGGATGTCCAGCGTTGCACTTATCAGGCTGTGGTACATACCTACTACATTTGTAGTGTATGAATAAACACCCATCACTTGAGTGTGAAAAAAAGATCGTTTGAAGACACACTGATCGACCTTTATCTCAGGCATTGTAGTATGTTGGGCAAAAAGACGTGAAATGAAATGAAACTACAATAATTGCAAAATGCATTCACTAAACATCGTGCAAATAGAGGATCGGTGTTCTTCTACATTAAAAGTCGCAAAGAAAACATTTGGTTTTTGCTTGGTTGTCATTATGTCATCCATTTTGTCTATTTGAAACTTAATCAGGCCCATGTTTTGACCCGGATCTTCTGTTAACGTTCATTGTCAATACAGGGAACATATACAGTTTGAAGTCAGGATGTATGCTGTAAGTGTTCCAGCCCACTGTCATCTGTCATCTACTGGCGAGTAGTAATACTACTTAAGCAAAAACTAAACTGTTTTACCGACACAGCAACACTCCTTGACAATATGTGGCGTTATTAAGCAACACTAAGCCAATACTTATTGGCTTTGGTGGGCTGTTTGGTTTAAGGTTAAACCAAGAAAATTAATTGTCTACTTATATTATCGATAAACCGAGCAAAGGTCGGTCACCCCGATATTAGTCATATATTTTCAATATGTACATGTACTAGACCAATATAATAAGCCACAATCTAACACAATCCTCGAGCACGTGTGGTTACGTCTGGATGCTCAGTAAACAGTCCATCGATTCCGGTAGCCAAATATTTCATTATTTCACCGTTCAAATCTCCAGGGGCAGTTGGAGAACGGTCGTCTCCTTGATACTCCTCTGGTAAATAGAAGTTCTCTGCTCGAAACGAATATGGGTGCACTTTTAAGCCAGCGGCATGAGCATCGCTTACAAAACTAGTAGCAATATCTAATCTGTTGTCCTCATCTCTGGGTATTATGTAGCTTTTATGCGGCCCTACAGCTGTTGCATACTTCGCTACTTCTTGAAGTCCTTCTGCTGTAGCCATAGCATCGTATGTTAAGCCAGTGCTTAAAAGTACTTGATCAATCGGTTGCTTAGATTTCTTACCTGCATAAAGTTGAACAAGTCGAAGCTCCGTGTGATTTCTAAGCTCTTTTAAATTGGTAACTTCAAAAGATTGAATGTAAACAGGATCTGTAGACTTTGAGTAGCCGTTTTTCTGCAGCAGCTCTATCAATACACGTTCTATTGATAAACCAAGGCGTTTGAAATGCGTGCTGTGCTTGATTTCGGGGTAAATACCAATAATTCGGTTCTGGCTAAGTTGTAAGCCTTTGATAAGGTCTATGGTTTCTTGGAGAGTGGGTATCGTGTATGTGCCATCCATCCGTGCATTGCCAGGTCGCACGTCGGGGATTCGTTCTTTAATTCGTAAGGTCTTTATTTCCGCGAGAGTGAAATCTTCAGTGAACCATCCGGTTCTGTTTTGTCCATCGATAGTTTGCATGCGATGACGTCCTGCAAATTCAAGGTGTTGGGCAACGTTAGTGGTCGTGCTTAATTCGTTTTCGTGTCTAACGATGAGGTGTCCATCCATTGTCATGACGAGGTCTGGCTCTATGTAGTCGGCGCCCAACGTTACCGCAAGTGCGTAAGCACCGAGAGTGTGCTCGGGGACGTAGCCACTGGCGCCCCGATGTGCGATCACCACTAATTTACAAAGATCCGGGTCTTGGCTTTTTCTTGTATCATTATTGAATATAACTGCTGAATTTGTAGTTATAATAAAGGTTGCTAGAAGTAACAACGAATTGACATACATTTTAACTACTTGCACTACTTGTTTACCTCAAATTTTAATTATTTATGGTTTAATTTAACATCGGTACGTTTGCTATTTGAAGCTATCTTTAGAGTGAGTTCGTATCTACGCATACCAGGATTGATAGAGGTACAATTAATCATAAAAGTTTAACAAGCATCATGAATTTTCTTGCAGTGATTTGAGGGAGGCCCAAAGATGGTAGTTTTTAACAGCATAATGCTGGTACTAATTGTTTGATTGCAACCTTTACAAAATTGTACCACTGTGTTTGACCTTTTTGCTGCCAATCCTGGCACTTCTCGTGGGGGCTCGTTTGCTAGTGGCAAGTCATCATCGCCCTTGATTAAATATAAGACTGAAGTTGACAGGTGCAGTGTCATGCAATATAGGTACAAATTTTATAGGTGCGCATTCCTTAATCAAATTCCCTGTGTCGCGAGAGGCATCACACAAAATTTCATCAGTTCATATCATTCTCATCAGCTCATTACATAAATATTTGCCTCTATTGGGTTTCGAACCCAGGGTTCCGTGCACCAGAACTCATGTCTCTGACGACTGAGTCACGGCGACCGACGATTAGAAGATAAAATTGGTTTTTAATATTCTAATTATGTTTATAAATTGGGGAAATACCCAAGATTTGCCTCGCTTAAGAAAATTAATATGGAAACTGCTTATTTCATAATTCTGTAAATTGTTTGGTAATTGTGTAAATGTACAAGTAAAATTAAAAATTATATTAAAAATATTTCTACCACTAAAGAATCATATATCCAACATATTATATCTTGTATAGTATCATCGCTCGTTATTTTAGACGTTTTCAGGTCATCGTCTTTTAGGTGCGGTAAGGATCTTGGACGTAGAATTTCTGACCTAACATCTGTTTTTCGACTTACAATTTTTTGTGCTACTTAAAATTTGTATATTTTTGTACCTCTGTAATACATTTTTCTAGATATTTTACTTCTATTTTATTAACTGACACCAAAAGAAAAGTATTCAAATAGAATTTTGTTAATAACAGTACTTTGAAGATACACAAAAGGTCAAGCATTGCGATAGGGTTAACGCTTCATAGTGACAATATATAAATGGCGCGATGACCACGTGCCGTATAGCGTCACTAATAGAACAGATAATTTATATACGAGTAGGTACGATATGCATACATGTTTTGGTAACAAGTATTTACCAGTGACTTCGTTTATTTTATGTATATATACTAGCTGCACTCCGTGGTTTCACCCGCGTGGTTATGATGATGATGGAAGTAGCCTATGTGTAATTCCAGGGTATCAGCTGCCTCTATACCAAATTTCATCAAAATTGGTCCAGCAGTTTGAATGTGAAAACATAACAAACAAACACATTCACATTTAAGTTTTCATAATATATATATATATATATATATATATTATATTGTTCAACACGGAATACGCACCATGGTTTTTATTGAGTTCCCGATATTTCGGCGCGGTTCCACGCACCATGATAAAGGTCTTTCCGTATCTATCTATCTATCTAAAAATCTATTCAACTTTTCAGTTTATGTATGATAGATGCTCGCATAGGTCTGTCCTGTCAGCCACCGTTTGAGTCTACCAAGAGTACCAAGTACTCTTGTTAGTTATAAAAACAATTTTTACATTTATGATTAATAGTGTGAAGTGTGATATTAGTGTAACGAATCTCAAGACTCCTTTCCTTTGTAAATCTTTGTATTTCAAGGTCGTCCCATTCGTCCAAAATTTACATACTCAGTACACAGTAAGTATATGTAGGTACCAGCGTAAACTGATTTATCTACATGAAAAAGTAAAATTTACGTATTTGTTTGCTTGTAGAAACCAAACTCGGGAGCTGTTTGTTTTGTTTGAGAGCTGATTGCCTTGCACAAGGATACATGGCTCGATTTTAGAAATTATTTATATCGAATGGTGATTTGATCCTAAATGTCATTAGTTATGGTGAATTCAGCGGATCGTTATAATAGCCGTAGTGCATTGAAGGTAATGTATATCAGAGAAAACCATTTATTTTGGGCAATCAAAGTCGACAATAACTCATAGGTATTTTTTTTATTCACAATAGGCAGGCGTTTGACCACTATCTCACCTGATGTTAAGTGATGATACGGTCTACGATGATTCACGCACAGAAGAAGATACCTGTTTACTCGTGACTTGAAGATGCCCAGATTGTATTCATGTGGAAACACAGACTTAGGCAATGAGGTGTTTAGTAAGACAGTTGGGCACCAATATAATAGTCGCAGGTGGTACTTATACCACCTTTCTGTGATTGTAACCTTCTGAAGAAATCTACGACATGATAGTAGAAAACTGAAGCCTATGTGTTATTCCGGGATCTAAATCCCTGTATCTACATCCCGAATTTCATGCAAATCCGTCCAGCCGTTTGAGCGTGAAAGAGTTGCAAACTTCCATAGATCCATACAAACTTTCGCGTTTATAATACATATGAGAAGGATATTCATATGTTATACAATCTCACAAATATCTCACTTGCTGGGCAAGGGATGGCATTATGTAGATAATACAAAATTTAATCAATGAAGAACATGATCCTTTTGTGTATATATAATAATAAAATGTTCTTATCCTATCTTAATTGTTCTGGAGATACTACATATAGTTGCTATCGACACGTTTCTCGGACACGCACTGCCACATCTGGCTGATCTGCAAAGAGGCCATCAATGCCTGCGTCGTAAAACGCTTTTATCTCTCCTGCGGCATTACCAATAGCAGCTTGCGAAGGATCATCGTTTCGGAATTCTGCTGGTAAATACGGGTTCTCAGATCGGAATGTATATGGGTGAACTTTCAAACCTGCTGCATGTGCATTCTCAACAAAACGAGTAGGAACACCCAGTTGGTTGTTTGCATCTCTTGGTATGATGTAACTCTTATCTGGACCCACAGCGTAGGCGTAAGTTGCAATTTCCCGCAAACCTTCAGCTGTGGCCATATCGCCGTAAGTAATTCCAGTACCTAAAAGTGCTTGATCGACAGGTGGAACACTTTGCCTACCTGAAAACAACTGTATTAATCGAAGATCAGTCAAATTTTTGAGTTCTCTCAGATTACTTATTTCAAAAGACTGAATGTAAATAGGAGCTTGAGGGCCAATGTACCCATTACGGTGAAGAATATCAACTAACGGCTGTTCCATTGCCAAGCCGAGGCGTTGAAAGTGAGTACCGTGTTTTATTTCTGGATAGATACCAATACGTCGATTTTCACTGATTTCCATGCCTTTAGCTAAGTCGATTATTTCTTGCATTGTTGGTACTTCAAAAGCAAAATCCATTCGAGAGTTCCCTGGCCTGATCTGAGGAATACGTTCAATTGCTCGCAATGTCTTTATTTCTTCTAATGTGAAATCTTCAGTGAACCATCCGGATATTTGCATACCGTCGACTGTTTGAGTTCTATAGCGTGATGCGAATTCCGGATGCTGCGCGACATCTGTTGTGATTCCGAGCTCATTGTCATGCCTTGCGATTATCTGACCATCTTTTGTCATGACTACGTCAGGTTCTATGTAATCTGAGCCCATAGTGACTGCAAGTGCATAAGCTCCGAGTGTGTGTTCAGGGACGTAACCACTGGACCCCCTGTGGGCGATGATCAGTGGATGGCAGAAGTCTGCATCGTAGTCTATGGTGGAGGATCCGGTACCGGAGTCGCGCATGACAGCGAATGCGATGACTGCACTAAGGCCACCCGCACAAGCGAGGCCAAAGAGTATCCACAGACCAATTTGAGTGTTGTTCATGGCACCGCCCTTTGGGTACCTGCAAACTATTTCATATAATTCATTAACTAATGTAATACACAGGTGCATATTTATTATTACCAAAATATTAGTAATATTAGATATCACGAGCTATGAGCCGTTTCGGAGGAGTGCGACCACAAACATGGTGACACGAGATTCTTATACATTACACTTCGAGAATAAATTATCTAAGACATTAGAAGAGATTTTATCTATTACATTATGGGTAACTATTTTCGTCCACCTATATGCATAGTGAGAATGACGTTCGTAGCGGAGTTTACATATGCGATCCTATAACCGATCTACTTGGATTAGTGGTCACTATTGGTCACATTTTGAACAGAACGCTTCGGTGCATCCGGGGGCGTCACCTTGTTTTGTATCCGTGACAGGTCGAAAACGACCTTCATCTTCGATATCAAGATTCTCGGACTGATAAAGCTTGAATCTATTTGTTTTTTACGTGCTATTCCTAATGACAATACATAAATTTCATTTCTTTTTAATTTTGTTTCAAAATTTATAACATATTTTTGTTGGATTCACTCATATAGGCGTACAGAAAAAACAATAGGAAAATGGCGAAAAAATGATGATTTTTGAAGTGAAAACTTCTTTAGGCGCGTTGAACACTTTTGGGTTAACAAAAATCATGGAATCGCGTCATCGTCACCGAACGCTTTTCATGAGCTATATATGTATACTGTGTATACCATATGTGTATTTTGTGAGTGAACAACAAGCGTGAAACTCGCGTCATCATCACAGCACGTTTTCCATGTTAGCTTAGAAACCATTTTGTAGTTTTCACTTCTATCGGCAGTCCCCAAAGACCCCCCCTTTCTTTTTTTAATACTTATTCTGTTTTCAAAGTGGCAACATAGTATTTTTATTTTATTATTCAATCATAATATTTAGTATACGAAGTATACAAATGCATGGGTATTTATATTATGATGACAATCGTAAAATCAACCACATTAAAAAGTAAAAAAAAAGAGATTTTACTGCATTTGCGCGTTTACCTATTAGATACGAAAAATCTTTTTCCCTCACTATAGGTATATATACAACATGTCCCAAAATTCAACGATAAGCCGGTATCTGTGTATGATCAGGTTGATAACTATCTAGGGAAAATTAATAAAAAAATCCAACTCCTTTTTTTCAATGTTTGTAATTTGATACCCCACGCGATATGATTAGACACTGTGGCTAAAATATATATACATAAGCCTGCATTTTTTTGTATTAGCTACGTAAGTAACATAGGTATGTATTCTTCAAGATTCTAAAATGGTTGTACCCTTGATACATTTTATTTACACAGTAGCATGTCAACCTTGATTAAAAGATAAAGTATTCTAAAATTTATAGAACAAATTAAAGTTATATTTTTTTAATATTTAAAGTACGAATGTTTTGGTCCTATTTAGAACTGCAATGAGTAGCTATGTTAGGTACTTAAATAGCTTATACAAAAAATAATCACGGATATGTTTATATTTAGGGTCACAGTGTCTAGGGTATCAAATTACAAACATTTAAAATAAGTGTAACATTGAAAAAAAAGGAGTTGGTTTTTTGAAATTATTTATCCCTAGGTAGTTATCGCCTTGACCCACACACAAGTACAGACTTATCCTTGAATTTTGGGACACGTTGTATATATCGTCTATATAAGTTACCTAATGATGACGTATAGCTACTTACAAGTGTATAACTGTTACTGCCTCCCTGAGGTAACACACAACACTAAATAAAACAATAACATAAACTGCAATCGCTTAAGTTTTATAAAAGAACGCCTTGGATTTACTATCTACGATAACAATTTATTTATTTACGGTCTACCATATTTAGTATAATTAATAACATATAAATAGATACGTCATTATCGCAACCGAGTCTGTGAATGCGGAATCCGTTAGATAAACATTACCTAAGGTTTGAACAGTTCCAAATTAGACGATTTTAAGTCTTTTCAGGTTAATTTGATGAAAGTCCTTCATCCTACTAATATTATTGTCTCGAAAGTTTCGAGGCAACTTGAAAGTTTGTGTGAATATGTGTATGTTTGTTACTTTTTCGCGCTCAAATGGCTCCACCGGTTTCGATGAAACTTGGTATGCAGATAGTTTAAGCCCAGGAATAACACATAGGCTTCTTTTATCCCGGAAAAGTATAGTTTCCGTGGGACAATTGAGGTAGGGGGAAAACCGTAAGCCACGCGGGTGAAACCGCGGGGCGCTACTAGTAACTAAGTGTGGCACTCGGGGACTGCCGCGGTAAAGCTATTGCATAGCATTTTTTATCCACTTATGCAATTATTCTATTAATTACTTATGCAGTAACGCCGATACAACCAATGCCACCTAGAGGCAAGTTGCTGAACTAAACAGACAAGCGTGATATTTCAAAAAAGTGATTAAAAGTTCTGCTATTCATCGATAGATGACAAAACTAAAAAGTATCACCGCTGTGCCGGTCGGAGTGGGGGGTGTTAGGTTATTTTCGTTACGGAATTTTACGGAAGCTATGCAATAGCTTAAAAATATTATTTAATAAAACAAAAAACCCGATTGCGTCAAATATCTTCCATATTTATTAAATTCATTGAGGAACTGAAACGATAGAAACAAGATTTTAATTTAAATATTTTATTTTGGTTTTGAATGATCTTAGTTGATATATAATCGTAAACACCGTTAAAAATTATTTATTTTAATACCACACTCGATGTATTCGAAAACATCTCATTTTTTTGAGAATACATTTTGGCGCCATAAATCCTTCATAATGTTCATCAATAATTTTGATGTACCCAGTGTCACTCTCACGACCAAGGCGAATCTATTGACACCACTCATATAAAAATACGACTAATCCTTTAGTCTCTAGGGCTATAAAATATACATACATAATTTATACATACACTCGAAAATCATAACCTTCCTTCTTTCGCAGTCGGGTAAAAATAAAAGAGAATAGGCATCCTGACCAAGATCGCAGAAGGAAACTAGACGCGGGCCGCTTCCAATCGGTCCTCGTGGAAATCAATTGGAGTGGCTTATCTTCCTCAGTAGACATCTCTATGCCTTAGAACTTAAAATAATGTTAATAATAATTATCTAATAACCCTCCTTCTTTCGCAGTCGGGTAAAAACTTCTCGACTCAACTGTTTGTGGATTAATAACATAAAATTGTTTGGTAAATACCAACTTCGTGATTCTGTCGTAGGGTCTTAGTTGACTATTCTAATGAATCGATTTAGAGTGCTTGAATGTGTACTGAAATGCCTCAGTTGACGTACGATACGTACAATAGATAGCCTTTAAGGAAAAAATACTACGAATATTTAAATTTGTTTAAAACCCCGTGCACGCTGAACGATGTGAATTTTTCAACTGAAATGTATTCAACATTTACAAAAAAATATACAGTAGGTAAGTTGAACCAATTCTTCATCTCATGGTGTGGTTTTCTTAAGTATGGGATAATTACAATATTATAGCTATTTTTGGTATTTATTTCAAAAATTTAATCGCATTTTTTCATTGTCATCATCATCACATAATTCCCTTAGCGTACCGTAAAGGCCACACTGACCGCAAAAACTTCAAATATAAGAAGCAATACCTGCCTACAAAATCTTAATACATCCTACACCTTAGAATGTTAAGTACCTACATTAGCATTATGTTCATAATCATATCCCACGTGCTAAGAATTAGCTACACATCTGTTTGTCATGTCGTTTTTATCTTTATTATTTATAAAATATCGTTAATATATTTATGTGCTTATACTACGTTTAAAGCGCGGTATTTTAGAGTACAAATATAGCAGATGAGATCAGCTTGGCTATGATAAAGGTTCCGTAGCACATTTGCGGAATACGCTGTATTCATTCATCATCTTCATCATCTCAGCCACAAGACATCCACTGCTGGACATAGTGCTCCCCCATTGAATTCCACAATGACCAGATGGACAACAGTCAGTCAGATCATTTCTTCTCGCTATGTGCCCTGCCCACTGCTATACTTCAACTTGCTAATCCGCTGGGCTATGTTGGCGTCTTTCGTTCTTCTATGGATTTCCTCTTTGAAGACCTTCGCTTTCTAGCATTGTGGAATTTCGGACGTGAAGACGTCGCGAAATTTCCGAATGCGGCCCTCATTAAAATATCTGAAATTAGTGTCGTCTATCAATAAAGAAATATTCTTAGAGGCAAATGATAATAGGTACGCGTTATGGCTAGAAACTACAAGCGATCCTTACACGAAAAAATCACGATTCTCAAATATTATTGCTTTACAATAATTATAAATCAATTGAAGACAACTTAAACAATTCAATAACAATTTCCGCAGCATAAATATCGTCGTCAACATAATTGACGATTTGGGAATAATTACCAAAAAAGCAGCTAAAACTGAGCAGGTATATTAATCGTAGGACGAAAGCAACCATTTAATCGAATACTATTACATTTGAATAAAGAAATTTAATAAAAACAGATCCCTTGGTGCATAGTGCGCCCCTTTTCTGTTGACACAACGCTTACTAGCTAAGGTTGTCGCATCACACGATATTTTTTTAAAACAATTTCCAAGTTTTTTAGATTTTTTTGTTTTTTTTCGACAATTATATCACTACATTGTCAGTGACAACCACTTCGCTTGTTAGTGGAATCACGCTGGACGGTTAGATCAATGATCTTCTATAAAGTCATTGGGTTAGATACAATACAATATAACACAAAACACTTTATTGCTCACCGGTCACTAAAAAACAACAATTTAAATAAAACATATACCTAACCGAAGTACGATTGGCGGTCTTATCGCTTAAAGCGATCTCTTCCAGACAATCATTCGACGTAAATAATATATAGGAGTCTGGAAGTACGGTGATACAAAAACAGCATGTCTATTATAATTAACATAATATACAATAGTAAATAATATATTATAATATATATTATAATGATTGTATACAATTATATTAACTATCACTATGTTTAACTACTAATAACGAAAACAATATAATTAAAGTCTTCAAAATGTATATACATAAGCTTGTTATCGTAAGTTTTTCTCGAATATATAGACTGCTGCAGAGGTTATGCTTATAGATACATATAGATATAGATCACGCGACGCATCGATCAAATGCTCTGATAAGTTTCGGAAATAAAACCCTTTGATCCAAATGCTGGCACATATTTGGCTCAACGAATCAACATTTCAACACAATGTGGCAATACTTTTAGGTCTTCTGGCCGCGAGTTAGAGTATTTGTAGTAGCTGTTATATTGTTACAAATTATTTAATTTTAATAAAAGCATCGGCCCAATAAAAAAAAACACATAATTAACACTCAGTGGCGACAACATTGTACCTAAGTATATAGCATATCACACAATTTTTATTATTCCTAAAACGTCTTTGTAATCGCTTAATATCTTTACTCGTTTTATTGCCTATTCATGGTTATGATAAGATATAATTCAGTATATCAAAACGTTATCAGTGACATCTCTTTTGTAACCGCGTGAACTGTGTAGTGTATGATACACTTTTTATGCATGCAGTGGGTGTGTTACCTAGATAAGAATGTTAAATTGTCACGATAATAAACATGTTATGATTCTGGGGAATGATGAAATATCTGATGATGATGATGATGAATGCGGCTATGGCAACGTTATAGCAGTATTCGTGCATTCAAAGTTTGACATATAGGGAGTGTACGAATAAATACCATCATATCATCTCAGACATAGATCTCCCTCATTGATCTCATCATGGACCGATTGGAAGTGAGCCGTTATTGTCCAAACGATCTACCCAAGTTTTCATGTTTAAATTAGACTGTTGGATCTTCTCGTGACCACGATCAATGTAACTTGGTCGAGGTTAGTCAACAATTAAACTAACAATTAGTTATTTAGACATCACTAAATGTACGCGAATAGACCTGATAATCTGATCAAAGGCAAAGGAATCTCACAATAGCCGTCAAATATTAGGATATGGTCGAAACACTTTGATACTTTATAGTAATTAAGTATATTATTAAACAAGTTTTTTAAGGACTATTTTTGTGCACCACCTCAACTCTCATTTGGTCACTTCACTACACATTGTCAGACGTATTTTTAAAATCTTACAACCGTGTCTTGTTAGAATAATTTCAGAATCTCAGTATCATATCGTTTAAACTGCAAGTTGAAATGAAATTTAACTTACTTTTATAAAAGGAACACACAAAAAAATTGAGAAAATAACTATGATCCTTAATTTCTTCTTTTACAATACTATATTATTAATTAATTGCAACACTTACTTTGATTTAATTCTGTTGAAATGCATGTAGAGACCGTGACAACCCTACATAATGTTTTGCCAGAGTAGGTATAGAGTAAATCATCCCTTGGAGAATTCGTTTGTTTTTTCTCACCCTTCGCCGCAGTGGATGCTCTAATCCTGCAGATCGAATTAATACAGTGTCGTTAATCATTATCGTGAGCAGAGAATACGGTATTAGACACTGATTACTGCAAGGGTGCATCGTAAGCTGACTTTATTAGGTTTGAAGATTTGGCAACGGTGTCGAGCTGATAGGCGGAGTGCGGACAATTTATTGCTATAATTTTTTTAATATTCATTTTAACGTACGATTATAAATTTTAACCAGGAAATGCATATCAGTGATAGTTCAAAAGTAACCATTATCAAAATATTGTGCGTATTGGTACCGACTTCAACAAGTTATTTCACACTTTTAAGAGTTGGAAGTTTTAATATTTAAAAAAATTTCACCCTTTTCAGTGACCTTTGCTACTCACGGGATCAATTGTCATTGTTTATGGTCACCGATTTCTTCACCCTCAGTCAGGAAGTCGTCGAAGTAGACGTAACACTTTTCAGTTATTGGAGTGTAATTCAAAAACCGCTTGTCCGATTTTGATGAAATTTAAACGCACACGGGAAGCACTAGCTTTCAAATAATGATCAAAATCGGTTCATCCAGTCGAAAGTTCTGAGGAAAAAAACATAAAAAAAACCATCCAGGTCGAATTGAGAACCTACTCCATTTTTGAAGTGGGTTAAAATATGAATTATTTTATACATATACATTATTTTATACACACTAGTAGTTTTGCTTTACTCATTGCTAATTTCTCTTATAATCAAGGCACCCAAGAGAATAGTTGTGCACTTAATGTGATATGTCCGCTTTATTTGATTTGCTATGTTGAGAATGTGTCCCTTGTGGGTTGTGGGAGTCAAGTTGTTCCTCGGGTGTGTCCTACCCAGTAATAATTCAAACCCTCTTCATAAACAAAAACGAGTTCATTTGACAATAATTGTAAACAAACAAATATTTGTGGTGCTGACCCGCACGCGGCTGATTTTCATATATTATGACATATTATATAAACTTACATCCTTTGTTGGGGTTATCTTTATATTAAAAAAAATAAATTATGACTATCCACAAATCTAACTCATTCAAACTATTTACAAGTATAATGTGTAACGTGGGTCCTCTTTTCTTATATTACAAACATACCTGTCATCATCATCATCATCATCTCAGCCATAGGACGTCCACTGCTGGACAAAGGCCTCCCCCATTGATTTCCATAAGGACCGGTACATATATATATACACATACCTGTAACACAGTTTAATTACCAGCACATGTAACAAAAGTCAAATTTTATTTTTTTGCTTATTTTTAATGTGTTCACAACTAGATAATAAAAGTTATCAAATTATTTGTGTAAATAAATGATATTTGATTTTATTTGAACTTACATCTGAATGTATCTACCACTCGAGTCTAACTAACTAAAATTCTTCAAAATGTAACTAGCTCATATTCTATTTATGAAATTCAAACGCGTACAGCTCCTTGCAACTTTATCTGTAGTATTAGAATGGCTTTATACAATTTCAGGTAGTTTTAGTCGGCATCGGATAAGGTGATGATTTATTTCATCTACAACTACCCGCATTTTGATAGAAAAGATATAATTATAGACCCACTTGTCAAATTATTTACTAACTAACTAATTAATTTGGACTTTATCGTAACCGTGTTAAAATCTTATTTAACATCATTGTAGTTTGAACAACTCATTTTACCAATAGGTATTACCCTAAGTACAAACTAAGTTATTATTATTGTTATTTGTTATTAGTAACTACTAAGTTACTAATAATATAAAGAGGTAAAGTTTGTGAGGTTGTAGGGGATGATCTCAGGATCTACAGAACCGATTTTGAACATTTTTTTCTAATCGAAAGCCACGTTATATTTTGTGAGTGTCATAAGCTACTTTTTATAATCATCATCACCACTCGGGTGAAATCGCAGCAAAGGGAGCAGCTAGTTGTTTATATATTATAATTTTCGCTTCTGTATTTTGCCTCCTACATTGTCTGAGGCACAGTTGGCAGCCAACAAGTTGGGCGTCCTCACAAAGGTAGTCTTAATATGCACAGGAAAAAGTTCACAACTTGTACCAAGAATATCGATGGTAGGTATTACAATTGTTTGGTAGAGCCTAGACTTCAAAGTTTACAGCACCGTCGAGTTTATGGTTTATTGTCGGTCATAAACTTCGGGGAATGATCTCTGGAGTTAGGTAAGTACTTTGATTCGTCCTTTAGCATTCTATGGAAAAATGACCAGATGGACAGAAATTCGATTCTCATACTTAGTTCAATTTCAACTCATCATACCAAATGTTTTGCTTTCACAGTGAAATTCATTGCCTGCCTGTGATTCAGCATATACAGATACACACTAGGTGTGTGCAATTCACCAGTGAATTGCAGTTCATATTTAACTTTCTAATGTAACCTTGACAATACTTAAAACGCTTTTTACATATAAACTTTTTTAATGTAACAATTATGATGTTTGACATAACTGTCAGTTGGCGAGATTGGCAGAATGTGTAGGTATATTATTTTTATTAATTAGTTATACCTATTCAAATTCAATATTCATAGTTAAGTCAGGACAATGTCTGACGGTCAGCTAGTTTTTAAACAAAATACCTACCTCAGAGATAATTAGAGTAGTATCTATCTGTGAAAAATACCTTATGTATAAAATTGTTGAAAGATAATGCATCACACTGTCATAATTGCGAACAATAGACA
Organism: Apeira syringaria; assembly: GCA_934044485.1. Taxonomy (NCBI): domain Eukaryota; kingdom Metazoa; phylum Arthropoda; class Insecta; order Lepidoptera; family Geometridae; genus Apeira; species Apeira syringaria. The sequence continues at coordinate 16,771,839 of OW203658.1, forward strand.
AAAACAAAAGAATTTCTTTACAATGTCTGCTGAGAGAAGTTATTTTACACAGAAGTGATGTGTATAAGTGGTTAATAAGTGGGTTGGCAGACCGAGGCGGGGCTGCCCCGCCTACGGACAAGCACTCGTTTCTGTATAGAAATACATGCTAATTAATTACGATATAATATACGTATAAATGCGTAAGATGTGTAAATAAATCTGCTGATCGTGTGGATTTATTAAAATGGTAGCCAAAAAAAAAGTTCATAGAGAGTTGGATTTAGAAAAGAACTAGGTAGTCAAGTTAGGCACTTAGCTTTGAAGAAGGCGAAAGAATTAAAAAAGCAAAGGTTAGTTGCATCCTTGTATTTCTGCGTGACTAAGAAAATAAAGGTGCTTACTTGTTACATTTTAGACATGGTCTCATCAGTGCCGAATTAAATACGACCTCAGCATGTAGCAAATTCTATCAAGGGGCAATAAATTCTATGGTATACCATAGAATTTATTGCCTATTATAGTCCTTGACCTTTAACCGGAGCTATCGGAACTATAACTTTAGTGACAGGAATAGTGAAATGATTCCACAATTTTAATATAAGATTATTAATTTTAGGTTATATTATTATTATTTTAACAATATATCAATTATGACGAGATATTTGTCGGGAAGGTACTCTTCCCGACTTCTCCCCCAACTTGAAAAACTGAAGCTATAGAGCTTCAGTTTCAAGTTTTCGGGATTAAAAAAAAACAAAACTGTTACAATAACCTCTTCCGGATGACAAATTGATTAATAATATAGATCAAATTGACCTCTAACTAAAGCGTATCCAATTCATCAATCTGGAATAATCGTGTCTTAAAATTAAAATCTCCTAAATTTATATTTTTTAACAACACATTTTGATCTATATAGGGGACAAGATTTTACGAGTAGCTTAGAAGAAGACAAATCGTTTTATACAATTTCAGTTCGAGGCTAGTATAGGTATACTTGGCTGTCAATATACCAGCGCCTTCAAAATTGTATTGTACAAGACCTAAAAAGAAAAAAATATTTCAACTCTTTAATATTTTAACTAAATTCAAAAAAGGAGGAGGTTCTCTTTCGTCTGTATTTTTTATGTTTGCTACCTCAGAACCTTTGACTGGATGAATCGATTTTGATGATTCTTTTTTTATTTGAAAGCTAGTGCTTCCCGTGTGGTCCCATTTAAATTTCATCAAAATGTACACTCCAATAACTGAAAAGTGCTACTCATACCTCGACGACATTCTAGTTGCGGGTGAAGACATCGGTGAACATACACAAAGACAACTAATCCCGTGAATAGCAAAAAAGGGAAAAAAAAAAATTACGAGTTACGAATCTAGTCGAAATTTGTGAGATAACAAACATAAAAAAAAACAAATATAATTAAATATACGGGTCGAAATGAGAACATCCTCCTTTTTTCGAAGTCGGCTAAAAAGTACCGACAAGTTCGAAGAGGTACTAAGTAAAAAAAATACCTGGTGAACCTGTTGTTCTCTTTGCTCCTTAAGCCGTCTTGCTGCTAGTTTAGTTTCAGTATCACGTGAAGTGCAGGAATTTCTTTGATTTCGTGTAAAAAAATATATTTAAAAATTGAATGTACCTACTTATATGACATGTGCCCGCCACCTACGACGAGTTATTACAGTATCTATCTAACCGTGAGTAGAGTTTGATAATATAGGTAAATATTAATGAGTCTGCTGTAGCCTAATGACTATGAAAGCTGTAAGACCTGTGTCATAGTCTAATATATTCTCAAAAAGTAACTAAAACTACTTTATATACTTGCAGTTCTTAGAACTTCATCACAAAGTTGCAAGTACTAAACTCGTTTCACAAGTCCATGTCTATTACGTCAAAAGTCATGGTTCTATTAAATTCCAAATACATACCTAGATAATATCGGTCATCACATCACTTTTACAGATAAGTACCTACATAGAAGATCGGCGCCATGAAAACGTTGGTCGAATTGATTGAACAATATCACCGGTCGCCGCCGGGCGAACAATATCCATCGAGCGATCAGTGAACGACACGACGACGACGCTGCTCTAGGGATGAGAGGTGGCTTAAAATAATAACTACCTATCGATAGTCGAACTTATGTATACGCTATCAACAAATAAAATGATATAGTATATAACAATTATATTATTAAAAAAGGGTAGGTACGCTGTAAGATCATTTAACTAAACTGGACTACGAGTAAATACAACTACAGGCAAACACACACTCATTTGTTCGTATTATGAGAGCTAATTGTGTATTTTGTGCAAAGGAAGTAATTATTTTTGCTTATTCATAAAAATATTTACTGACAACCATACACATGCAAAGTTGTCAGTAAATATTTGTACTCTAGGAAGCTGCCAGAGCAATTGCGACTAAAGTAAATAAGATGCATGGTTTAGCTGATTAAAACGAATTAATCAACATGACATGAGAAAATATGAATTAATAAGATGTAGGAGCTCAATAATAAATCTACTAACGTTTACGGTATACTTACATTTCTGGATGGTAGAATTCATAAATTATAGATCTGAGTTAAATATTTAACCAGAGATGTGCCAAGCTGTGCGAGGATACGTACCGGGCTCTTTTCAGATGCGAGCGAGCGGATAACCTCTAACAAGCAACATCTAGTGACTGCTAGACTGCCAGTAACTAGGAAGCCGGTAGTTACTCGCTCCCGTTCATCCTTAGCAAACATCCTTTGCACATCTCTGGTGGAAATGCAGCCTGCATCTGGAAAATCAGCACCGGTTGTTCCAGAACAAACTATCATTGGGAATTTCAGTGCAACAATCATTTTTACTTTATACTTTACAATATTACTTTAAGTCTTGAAATAATTATACTCATAGTTAAAAAAAAAATAAAAATAATACGATCACTTATCTGTTTTTTCCTCCATTTTTACAATCTTAGTATATTTGTATTAAGTATCGATATTCTTAACCTGTTATGTGACATCCCTATGAACAATAATGGGTATATACGAAATGTTTTAAACATAAAACATCGAGAAGAGCGTATCAGACGAAATTAAAACTATATACAAAGTGTTGTAACCGTGAATTAATAATTTGTGTGGCATTGTCCAGCCATCAGCAATGCATTGTGCCCTTGATTGAATAAAAGACTGATTGTATCGTAATTAGACAACATCGAAATCGTTTAACAGCTAAAATGATTGCTTTATGCATCTACATAATGTATTAAATAGGTACATAACAAAACTTATGGGATAGAAAAATTATTAGAACTCACATTGTTTTTTTAATTGATTTATTTTCTTTTAAGAATACCATCAGTTATGTATAGGCTGGCAACAGCTAGTAGATTGTTCAAATGTCAGATATTGTAATAGCTATATTATTGTAATTAGTTATTGTTAGGGGCATTGGTTCACTCTATTTCATAAATAGTGAAATAATGCATCCTTACTCCTTACAGGAAAAACGTACCTAGGTGTTATATAAATCTCCTTTAATTTACATAATACAAACTAATAAAATCAATATTCGACATTAGTTGAAAAACATTATTTGAAACGAACACTTCATTGCGTTCCATGGAGTGTTCGTTTCCAGCAGTGCGAGCATGGATAGTCGACTCGATAAAATTCGACAGTAAGTGCTTGTTCAGACATGCCATACACGCGACACCCGCGCGGTTCTATTGCTATGGAGTTCCCCAAACCGCGATATCGCCGTGTCTGAACAAGCACTTACTGTCTAATTTTATCGAGTCGACGATCCATACTCGCATTGATGTCTGTCGAATTTTATCGAGTCGATGATCCATTGTATGTGACATCCACTGTAGTCGTTCTGTTAGACTCGTGGTCCAGGGACAAGTAGAAAGCATGCGGTCTTGCGGTCGATCACCTACGCGGTGGACAGACCTTTATGGTCAAAGCTGCAACAAAAACCTCCATTATGGAGGACTATGACAGTCCACAGCACCCGAGACGCCTAAGACCGCAACGAGTATACAACGGAATTCAGATCCTCCCCCTTTTTTTTTAAATCGCTTAAAAACAGAGGCCGCACGGGTAAAAGCGTGGGCCGTTGACAATTTTTCTTACATCTATTGTTGTAGGTAGATAAATAATGTAGTATGAAAAAAGTTGAGCAGACACTTATTTGCTGAGAATTTTACTAGCCAACTTTGAGCTGAATATAATTTAAGTCTTAACTAAATTTAAGTACTCTCGCTCTACACAATTCAGTCGACTTCTGTGGTGAATTCTAATATATTTATACCTATGTTTCAGGGTATGTTATACTCTACATTAATCATAATAAGGAACCAAATTATATATATTGTATGTGTCTTTGGATTAAGAATACTTTGAGTTTTTGTTTTGACCTGCTCAAATATGTTTTTTATTAGGTCGGTACATAAATGTAGGTTTGACTTACACATTGATAAACATTTTAACAGTCTATTAAAAAGACGTAGGCTAAAGAACTCAGTCTTAACAACATTAATCGCTTCGAAAGCACTTCATTACCCGTGACAATCGATAATCAATCATCCAAAAGCTCGCAAAACAATAATCACATTATCATTCTCCCATAATAACAAATGTAGACCCAAAATGCATAAAGAACCCGCTTTGTAACCTTTTTTTGTCAAAATAATTTAAAGAAATATCGTCGTAAGGTTGCCTCTCGACCAAAATCGAACAATGTAAACTTATGAGAGAGCGTATTATTTATTGAAAATGACAAAAAAAAAACAAATACGAAACGGTTTGACATATTGTTAATGGTCCTTATAAAATTATTTGCTATCACGCCATCCAAGACGTCGCGTCGTTGTTACAAAGAAGCAATTTTTGAACGAAACAAGAGTTCAAGCCGACGTACATTTAAGAGAAACTGTCCAGCAATAAAACAATAACTCATGTGTATTCGAAACATTCGATGAAATAATATTCGATGAGCATTTTGTCTAAGGATAAACAAGTGTTGTCTTCTCATTTTAATAATCAAGGAGATACCCGCTTCAAGAACGCTATTAATAATGCTTTGAATGCATTTTTCGAATTCCAAAATGTCATCCAGCTTATTAACTGTCTTCATTTTTTGTTTAAGTTTTATTTGTTTTGGACGGAGCGTTTTGATTTTGGCGGGGTCATTCCGACCTTTTGTTTTTTTTTAGGTCTCGCGTCATGTAATCTCAGAAGATGAAATATTGTTTAGAGATAATTAGTTAAACTCTTAAATGGCATTTTGCTATGAAACTATTGTTGTTTGTTTGATGTATCACTCAACTACAAATTACGTACACTGAAGTCAATTTATATATTTTTTCGTGAACATATTTATTTTCAACTTAGTTCTATCGTAGGTGTAATTTTGTATGAAACAATAGTGGTGATTCTTAGAGAGAACTTCAAATTAGATTATCATAAATATTATATTATCGAAAGCGTATAAAATTTGCTAAGTTGGGTATTGTCATGGTAAATGTAAATGGAGTGTTAGGCAGCGAACCAAATCCGAATGACCGAAAACTATAAAAGGCATTATCATAATAATGATTAAAATATTATGTTTATAGCAGGCGCAATTGTAATAAACTTAAAAATTTAGTGATAATCCTTGAAACAAAAAGTAAGCGGCGAGGCTAATAATTTGGCGCTGCCTGAATAAACAATTATAGTCACTGTTGTTATATCATTTGGTATATGGTACATACATAGGTACTGTATTTATTAGGTGTGTAGATTTTTTTTATGACAGCTTTTTATTATTTTTATTTTCAACACTCTCCTTCGTTTTGTCCTTATCCCACATTAGGTGGAGTCGAAACAACATGTTTTTCTCTTCCATTCTCTTCTATCATTCGTCGTCTTAATGCTCACACATTTCATGAACATATCATTCTTCACATCGCTTATCCATACCTTCTTCGGCCTTCTTCTATCTCTTTATCCACCCTCATTCATGTAAAGTTACTCTTTTTGTTATATATTTTTCATCCCTCCTCATGACATGCCCATACCAAGTCAATCTATTGATCCAATTCTTTTTTTAACTTATCATTCACTGGTGCTACTTTCAAGCTTCCTCTGATATAGGTACTCATTCCTCATTCCGCTCCCGATATTTCGGCGCGGTTCCCCGCACCATGATCACGGAAAGAGTGGAACCGCGCCGAAATATCGGGAACTCAATCAAAATCACAATCATGGTGCGTATCCCGTGTTAAGCAATATATATATGTATATTATGAAAAGCCATGAAAGTTTAAAACAATACTTGAATAATAAAGTTAATAAACAAACAACCGTCCATCCAAACTTTCTTATTTATATAGTAAAAAGATAGATCGACGTTATGAACACACGCACTTGTGCTAATAATATTAATGTAGGTACCTATAACTATCAGAATATTAATAATGAGTCATAATAACTATTAAGAATCTGCAATTTTAACTTTCACTTTTGACTTGATCTTATAAACGATGTCGTTTGACGTTTTTCCTATTTTAAACACTTATGTATATACGTATCAGGTTCGTCCATTACTATGAAAATAAATTACCGTTTCTTGATATTTTTTTCTCTAAACTACAAAATAAAACAATTAGATACGGCGATTAAAATTACTATTGGAAACATAAGCACAAACAATTTATCAACAGGTCCATACGTCAAACATCGTCTGCAAAAAGATGCCACTAAATGAATAAATTTAGATTCCTATGCGCGTGATCGATAGATTCGTAGATCGGATCTATAGATCATATCGACTTCGAAAATGGAATGCGTGAGTAAGACAAAAATATAATTAATGATCGTCCTTCGAAATTCGAATCGGTCTGGTGCAGACAAGTTGGCGTCGACGCATTAAACAAAAGGCGAAAAGTTTTGTTCAATTTTTTGTGTATTTTTTATCTGTGCATGTAAAACGATAGTATAGAATATAGAACATTAATCATTGGGTGGGTGCTTTGTTGCATCTGTCGCAGCGGCTTGTACTTCTGGAGTGTTGGCTATTGTTGGTGGTGGACCTCTATGATTTTTGATTACCTACTGCAAAAAAGCTACACCACCTGTGATCATGGGCTAACGGTTTTATTACATTAGTCGTAATTGAAAAAAACTGTCGAATTAAAATAAGTCTGCCTAATTCATGTCTATTACACGTTTAGGTACATAAAGGAAAGTAACCAAATATGGAATTTTGTGTATATGTAATATAAAAAAAATATTATGAATAAAGATCTTTAATTCTTATACATTATCAGTTATACATTTGAGCTTAATTTGATAACATGCTTGTGTTAGATATGTTAATATAGAGTATATAACTTTCTCAAAAACAAAATAAACATAAAGGTACTTACCTAAAAATTGAATAGGTAGGTACCTAAATATGGAGTACTATTAAATTTTGAATTAAACCCGTAATTTTTATGAATTACTACAATAACCTTGATCAAATTTAAAAATAAACTTAAGATACTGGCAAGAATCACAAGCCCAGCTGTCGAACTCTGAACCTGCGCAATCAACATGTGCCCAGAGCTCAGATAAATGAACCAACCCTGGATACTCAAAGGCGCTGTGGCTAGAAAAATAGCTATTTTAAAAAATATATTAAAAATAATGTGTAAATACAGAGCTTTGATTTCCGCGTTTTAGTATCTTTGGGTCTGTATGAAGGAATAATCAAGGGTCAAAAACCCATTTGGATTGTAAATTTCATGTAAATAAAACTAAATTACAAAATAAGGGTTTTTAGAAGTAGCTGGTCAAGGAGCGCCTAAATTTATAAAATTGAATAATGTTGATAAAACGATTGGTTGCCAATATTGCTGTTCAGGATAGTGCGTCACCGAGTCAACATCATCTACCTGTAGACGATCAATCCTGCACGCCTGACGGATGGTACGTCTGTCGTGCGCCGATCCGTCACGGTCGGCGCTGGCGCAGCGACGCGTGGGAAATCCGTACAGGTTACAAGGGCTTATGTGTCTTAAATTGTTCGCAATTTGGTAGTTGTTAGGGAAGGCTTCTAGTCGTAGGGTTGGCGAATGGAATGGTGTAATACTAAACTTGAAACATAAAAAAAAACCTCAAAACTCCCGGAACACTTTCCTGGTACCTACATAACCGATTTTTTGAGCAACTGATACATTGGCTGCAAAATATGTTGTGTAGAACTGGACTGACGGCATTTTCAAGAGCTGTAAACTATGCGATTGTTGAAACGGGAGTTACATAATTATAATAAACATCTGTAAAAACACCAATATGATCAAATTCTCTCAAACTTAAGTATTGAATGTCGGTATGGTAATGAAAGCCACAAAACCATAGCGGCCGACAGGATACTAAGGCCCACTTGGCGCCAACCAAATTATCCGAGATTTTGGCTAAAATTAAATCACTTATTTACTACAGGCAAAAGTTGTGATTTCATCCGAGAATCTCGGATAATTTGGTAAGTGCAAGAGAGCCTAAGATTTCTAATATGATTGAAGGTCTAAAATAACAACATAACAAATATTTCCCTCCACACTATGCTATGAGAATCATATTTTAATTTTAAATAATTTAATTTAAATTTATATTCTGTTAATGTGCAATCTTCTTGGTGAAAAAAGAAAACACGAATGACGATCGCCAACCAAAAGGCATGATAAATTATATTTGTTCCTAGAACACACATCATATTTCTATTCGGGCCACTAAACTAGGGTTAACATGTAAAAAAAAAGAAACAACCTAATGTGCGACCGGTATTTTTCACCTGACAACACCCAACGTTAGTTTTATGGACATTTTGAAAATTAAATTATAGGTTATAATTTTAATATGATAGGTGTGTAATATATTTCAGAGAACGAGAGATTTTTATCAAATGGTAGTACTTATATTTCAAACATTCCATACTTTATTTCTACCATCCATTTTTTGTTTGTTTTAATTAAATTAGAATAGAACTTCAACTGTTTTGTTTGTATTATGTTATGGAAGAGGCGTTCGGCTGGTATATTTCTCAAGGTAAATCACATGTCATATTAGCGGTATACATAGTCTTAAGTTTAAAGGTGCTGAAGCATGTTTTGAATGGAGCACTTATTGGAATACTCAAAATTAATTTGATTCAGAATGTATTCAAAAATTTCCAATAATTATTTTGATCCCTACGGTGAAGCTGATTCTAAACATCCGAGAAGACAAATTATGGAAAATGATATTATCATCAAATCTCACAAATTTGTACAATAACCTCTAAACTTTTTTGTTACTATATGATACTAGCAGACCAGGAGAACGTTGTCCTGCCATATAAATTATCTTAACGTCAAAGTGACACGTCATTTCATGTCAATGAGCGACGGTTAAATTATTTGAATATTTGTACATATAAAACAAAAAATCGGGATAAAACAATGGGAAAATAGTTTACGGCTTATTCTCAGATCTGACAAAATTAAATATAAACACAATATTTTATAAAAAATCAGGCGAGCAGTTTCGGAGGAGTTCCATAATAAACCTGTGACACGTACGAGATTTTCATATAACTGTAAACCACATTTTACTTTTGTACTAAGCTTCATAATAACTAATGCAGCTTATTATATGAGCTCTACGTATACATTTACATCCATATAATATGCAAGTTTTTGGAAGCCATGAAAGCTTAGCTGTGGGTGCGGTCAACCTGATTTGAACACTGGTTTCCCCTGAATGGTGATCCCATAAACAGCTTGAACTTTGAGCTTCCCGCAAAGGCCACAGTGTTGGGGTGGGGTACTTTCCAGTACCCCCCAGTCTAGTCAACCCGTCAGGTTTGAATAAAAATGTTTTTATTCAAACCTGAGGGGTTGGCTAGATTGCTAGCTCATGTGTGTTTGTTGGTTGTTGTCCATGAGTGCCGGTTAACATTCTATGTGTAGCGTGATTCCACCTTTTGATCACGTTAGCAATTGAACACGTTGGGGAATCCGGGACCAATGAGACTACGAAGACAATAAATATACTTTCCAAAAAGGGCTAGCGGTGAAAAACAAAAGACTATCACAGCATGTATCAACAAAGATAGACGGGATAGACCATAAAGATTATCATCTACAAGAAATCAGCAGATATTTGAAACTGAACGACCATAACAAGCCATCGAGCTATACGACGACTGTGTTTTTTTGGAAGTAAAAAAGTCGGTGACGCAAAGACAGTCGCAAAGATCGTCTTCATAGATAAAGAAACAATAAATAACACCATGACTTTTTCGGATTGCTTTTGGGCTAGTGTTCCAAATAGTTTCTACGTATCATTTGTCATGCGTCTCTTTTACTCTACCTACTCTTATGTGTTCAATGTTCTTTTTTATGCATTTGGAATGAAGTCTATTAATATAGTTGTATAGGTACTTACTATTTATTAACCTCTTATGTTAAGATACGTAAACTTTAGACGATGCGGGGAAAATACGTCATCCTGATCCTGATAATATTATAAAGGCGAATGTTGTGAGTATGGATGTATGTTTGTTACCCTTACACGCTTTAAGGGCTGAACCATGTTTGGATGAAATTTGGTATGTAGATACTTCAGATCCCGGAATAACACATAGGATATTTTTCATCATCATCATCATCATCATCATCATCATCAATGATTACCACGCGGGGAAAACCGCGAGGCGCACCTAGTTTGAAATACAACGCGTATATATATTTTTTCATGACAGGCCAGTGTGTTAAACTAAAAAATTACATTTAATTAACAAATGAATTAGATCCTAAAATTCGTATATGTACTTGTACGTGATTCACATATCTATTCTATATTTTAATTAAATTTAGAATTAATTTAATTAAATCAAAGAGTTATTGGTTCATTGCATTGACCTCATGCTAGGTGGCGAAGGAGGGGACTTGCGTTCAAGTTTTGGATGGTAAAATTCGGCTACTAATGTGACTTGACCACGACTACAGAATACCGCCCCTGTCGCTTTGCCAACTGAGCAATAATAGTAGGTACTCCACAGCAGTCGGAATTTGTTACTTCATTGCAACTATATAAGCTACAGTATTTTTATTTTTGTTATGTTTATATCTGTTATAGATAGGTACATATATTGAATACAGTAGTAAAACAATCAGCTATTATTAAAAAATACTGTACCTATTTAAATCTGTAAATATCGTCACTGGGTGTCAATTCTTTTATTTATTAAGAAAATAAATTTATAAACAATGCAATATTAATTCAAATGTAAATATAAATAAACTTGGTATTCCGCTAATATATAATAGCATTTCGTTTACATAAGTAATTAATTGCATTGCGGTAGAAATTAGATCTATGTAGCCATTACAGTTCATTTTCAAGTCACGAGTGAACAGGTATACCTTCTAGGCAGGCGTAATCCATCGCAGACTGCATCACTTAACATCTCGAAGCGATGATAGCTCAGCGAGCGGAGCGTCGCCTGTCAAACTGATGGATACTGGTTCGATCCCCAACACCAGTTTGAGCTTCCGGTGAAGGTAACACCGTTATTAAATTCCCAGCATGGTGGTAGGGTACTTTCGAATACCCGCCTGGCTAGCTACCACCCTCAAGTTTGAAAAATTGTCACCAAACACATAGTGTGTTCAGGCAGCAGTTCTTGAGAGCCAGTGAGCATTATAGGTCTAGGTGATAACTTCTTCGACCACATCGTCATTGCCCATCAAGTAAGATAGTGGTGAAACGCTAGATCTATATAGTATAAAAATAAAAATAAACATCAGGTGAGATAGTGGTTAAACGCCTGCCTATTGTGAATAAAAAAACTGGAAATACAAAAATAGCAAAAACGACAATTCATCAAAAATCTATGAGCAATGTGTTCGGTAGAAATTATAACCTATAACTGAATGCACCAGTAGGTAGTGCAAAGCCATAGAAAAAAAACAAATCGATTGGTTTTAATTAATTTATCAGTAATAATCAATACCATCACAACATCCATGTAACAAGCTTAGAAGATAAACAAACTAATAAAAGTAGAGTTTATCTGCCATTATTGGATAGGGGTGAAAAAGTGTTAGACAAAATTGTGGTAGTTGTACCCCTATGACGGAGGGCCCCACGGGGAGAGTTTATTAAATCTTCCTTAGAATTCATTACGGCCTGTTTCTAAATTAAGTTTCTCACCCTACGCTTCACTTTTCACTTTAGCGTTGTTTTCGCTGAGCTGATTTAATTTTAAAGATTCTAATAAGATTTATTACGTTGTAGTGGGGACACAATAAAGTGTTGGACTTTGGGCTAACAGCGTTATTAGAAAATACTTTCTATTTAAATCAAAATGAAAAGCATATTTGCCAGAACTCGTACAAAATCTTTATACATTTAGCGTTTAGGTAAAGCCTGCAAACATATGTGTAAATAGAGGTGACAATGACATTACCGGGGCTCGCGGTTGTTTACAGGCAGAAGGGATGGCCGGTTGGCGCAGTTGGTAGCACTCTGCCTTCTGCGCCGCTGGTCCCGGGTTTCTATTCCCGGACGGGTCAAACATTTATGTGAATGAACATGTCTGTTTGACCTGTGTCTGGGTGTGAATATGTATATAAGAATATATATCACCCATCAGGTTACCATAGTACAGGCTCTGCTTAGTTTGGGACCTAAAGAACTTGTGTGATTTTTTTTAAAAAAACCTGATGAGTGTTGATTTAAAATAATACAAAAATATACTATTATTAAAAGCTACAATCTAACAAGAAAATAACTGTGATTAGTAACTATTTTTAACTGGGACCAATTTAAATGGAACCACAGGAGTAGGACCAGCTTTCAAATAAACAAAATAATCATCAAAATCGATTCACCCAGTCGAAAGTTCTGAGGTAGAGTTCTTATAAAAAAGAGAGAACCTTCTCCTTTTTTGAAATCAGTTGAAAACTGCAATTATTTATACATTTTATGCAATATCTCTATCATAAAACCAACAGTGGTGGTAGTTACCTACCAGAAAAATACAGATACCCTATTAGGTACACAAATTTTAGTGAATAAATTTTCATTGGTGAAAGTAAAATTTCAAACCAATAGTGCGTTTTTAAGTACAAGTCTTTAATCTATTATATAATATTTTCAGAGGAGATTTCATACATGGTCAAGGTGATAAACTGGTTTCGGTCACTCGGACTAGTTCAGTCGGAGCTTGAAGCAAAAACAACTCATAGTTGTAGATTCTCTCCAACGACACTGCAATGATTTCGTGTACCTACATAAGTTAATTTTTTAAGCATTATAATATATATTCAATATAATAACGCGTTTAGGGCGCTGTTACGGCTTCTGCAGCGCTTCAACTATATTCACGGAGGCTCGTACTGATTATTTTGATGCTATTTGGCGCAAAAAGACCGCTTCATTGCTGATCAGACTTCGCTCAAGCAGTAACAGCATCCTAAAGGCGATAGCTGAGAAATTTGATTGTCCTTTGGTGTGGAAGATGATTGAGAGGACTAAATCACTTTTGACTGTGAGATATTGACACTATTGTTAGTACTTAATTATCTTGCTAAATTATATTGTTATGTTAATATAGGCTAAGTTGTCTGAATAAATAAATTTATTATTATTATTATTCTTATTATAGGCGTGCGTTTAACCACTGTCTCGTCTCACCCGATGTCAAGTAATAACGTGGTCTAAGTCATAGCAAGCAAGCGTCAAGGTTGTGTCACTCGTGACTTAGATATTTATGATTATCGTACCTATCCGAAAACACACACTCGGGCAACGAGTTCTATTTCACTATTACCTCCTACAAGGATAGAATATGAAATAGGACGTAAGTTCAATTTCCATACCGATACGGACCGATAGCACCGAATTTTCAATTCATTTTTGTAAATTCGGTGTTAATTCTTCTATTGTTCTACTATTTTCTTCAATGAAATGTCATTTTCTGCAAATAAAGACCAATATCAAAACCAAACACAGTTTAACCAGTGTGAAAATATACGATTTTCACATAAATGGAAAAATACGTTTGTATGGAAATCGAAACACCTTAACGACGATGATGAACAAAGGCTCATATTACACTTACCCATGACTACACAAAAGCTTTATGTAGAAAACTCAAACACATCGAATTGGATAAAAAATAATAAAAGCTCACATAGATCTCAATCAGCTCATTACTTGCACACTAAGGATTCAGCTTGATTGAGATTGCTCGATTGGGAGCCCATATAAAGCCTTACTTATAATTAAAACTACTCGAGGAACTGCACATTTTTAACCGACTTCAAAAAAGGATGAGGTTCTCGATTCGACCCGTATGTTTTTTTAAAATGTTTCTTACCTCAGAACTTTCCACTGGGTTAACCGATTTTGATCGTTCTTTTTTTATTTGAAGGCAGGTGCTTCCCGTATGGTCCATTTAAATTTCATTCAAATCGGTCAAGCAGTTTTTGAGTTACACTCCAATAACTGAAAAGTACTACTCATACCTCGACGACATTATAGTTGCGGGTGAAGACATCGGTGAACATACACAATGACAATTGATCCCGTGAGTAGAAAAGGGTGAAAAAATAAATTTTACCATAAAATTTAACGGACTTCAACACTCAGAAGTGTGAAATTACTTGTCGAAGTCGGTACCATGCTCACAACATTTTGATAATAGTTTCTTTTGAACTATCATGGTACCGACTTCTACAAGTTATTTCACACTGATGAGTGTTGAAGTCGATTCCATTTTTTGTATTTTTTTTAAATTATATAATTCTTACGTTCCCATTCGGCTGCGAAGTTAAATATGAGAAACACTTGAATGACCTTTACCCTGTCCTTATATACATATATATCATCGTTCCATGGTATGCAATGTTTTCCTTAGGGCGGGCGGCTTGCAGCAGCATGCCCGTTGCTAAGATTTCTTCTATACCGTTGCCTGGCGACGACGGTGGGCGGGCCTCACGGCGGCGGCGGCGGGCGGGCGGATCGATTCGTCACCCGGTCACCTCCTCACCTCATGTCCGGTGATCGTTTCCTCTCGCACGTGGTGGACATTTGTCTTGTCTGAGGTTGGGTAGAGTACACCGATTTGTTACTATCAAAGAAAACTGTGAATAGAATCAATAAAATTACTCGTAAGGTAGCCAAGCTCCCCATAGGATGCAATAAAGTAGTGGGCACTTTACTGAAACTTTACTTGGTGATTGCGGAGAGAAGTATACAAGTGACGATTTCCCAACGATATTATTTTGGTTCACTACTCTACAGTCGTACGATTTCATGGAAACTCGAAGAATCGACCTTTGTTACACGTAAACACCTGCACTCGTTCCGTAAATCAAGATTAAATGAAAATCTCCAGAAAAAAATCCCGTCACAATCACGTATATTATTGCTACTATATTGTTATTATATTTATTGCTACTTATTACATTATTAGCCATCCGCCCCGGCATCGCAAGGGTAAAAAATTAAAAATTAAAATAGAATAAAAATAGCCCTAATTAAAAGAAAATAATAATTATATAGCCTATGTCACTTGGGGATAGTGTAGTTTCCCAACAGTGAAAGAATTTTCCAAATTGGTTCAGTAGTTTCAGAGCCTATTATGCCAATGCAAATAAACAAACAATCAAATCTTTCCTCTGAACAATATTAGTATGGACAAAACCTAAGTTTGAAATATTGGTGTGTCTCGCGCTTATAAGACATATCATAAAGTCAACTCGCGCTTATAAGACGTACCATAAAGTCAACCAGCTTTCAAGTATTGAATCATTATTTTAAGTTAAATATTTTAAACTTTCATTTTTTAAATGCTAAATTGGTCTCGAATTTTATAATCACTTGTAACGACCATCTTTCCCAATCTGGATCTTTTAATGTCGCTGTCAAAAAGAAATTGGGTTTTCTCCTTACAGGAGTGTTCCGGACAGGTTTCAACATTCAAATCTATCCGCTATTCTTAGCTCTTGTCACTTTGAGGTAAGGTTGAAAATTATTTGAGATGTGCAGAGGGTGTTGTTACTAGTGCACAAAGGTGGCTGTCGGAGACATTCATCGTGGGGGCGCGAATTACAACCTGCCAGTAACACAACATTGTTTCCTTGTGTACATGGCACCATGTTCCTTATCTAAATTACGAAACCACGATTAGTCTCTGGATCGTAGTGCAATACTGGTAATCCTACTAATATTATAAATGAAAAGGTTTGTTAGCATGGATGTTTGTTACTCGTTCACGCATAAACGCGTGGATGGATTTGGATGAAATTTGGTGTGGAGATAGCTTAGCCATGGATTAAAACATATGCTTATTTTCATCATCACCATCATCCACGCGGGTAAAACAAATTTGGATGAAATTTGGTAGGTATGTACTTAGATACTTTAGGTCCCGGAATAACACGTAGGCTACTTTTCATCATCATCATAATCAATCATCACTACGCGGGTAACAACGCGGGCGCAGCTATTATTTAATCAATGAATTGAATAATATTATTAAACCAAACTAACTAAAACTGAGTGAAATAACAAAGTTCGCTGTCCAAAATTATGTACTGGATGTTATACGATGCAATGACCTCAGGTTTGTATAAACTGATTTGGTAAATTCTTTTTTCACTTGTATAAGTCTACTTTCAGAGTTTTCAGACTAATTCCAAAGAGTTATTTTTTCAGTATGGTTCAATACATATTTTCATTTTTCTTTATTTAAGGCGATGACATGCTAGCGATGGGAGCTTCGGGTGTCAAACTTACGGACGCTAGTTCGATCTCCCTCCACTAACGGCTTGAGGTTCCGGTGAAGCCAACACCGAATAAAATAACACTATTTATTACTCACAATATTGATTAACACACCCCTATGCTGTTTTGTCAAGTTATTTTAGTTATACTCCAAGACTCAGAATGGGCGCCGCCAGGATTACTTTCAGGGGGCATCTGCATCTACACATTATTGGTACTACACACATCAAAAGTCTAAACAACATGTACGGCTTAGAAGTTTTGAAAGATTTTACTATTGTTATATATATATATATATATATATATATATTTCTTTTAAAATAACTAGCTGCGCCCCGCGGCGCCGCGGCCCGTGCCACGGCAATACCCGGATAACCCCATTGCCAAGTAAGTACTCTCTGGTTCTCCAAGCTGTGTGCGAAGACGCATTGTCATTGGGTGGGCATTGGGTGAACATAATATGGTCTGAGAACACCATCAATGCAACTTTAAGCGTTCATATTGCCATCTAAAAAAACGAGCTCGTTCGTCTGCTCTTCATAAGACCCGCCCATATACCATCACAGTGGAGCCACTGTAAGGGTGAACTTTCTGGACCCATCTCAGCCGTTCAGCATTTCTGCGATGACGATACCCTCTTACCCTTCTCGTATCAGGCTTAAATCCAAACCGGGCTCATGGCAAAATAAAATCTTATCCCATCGGTCCTCAGCCCATGTCATTGTTCCCTACACCATGCGTTTTGAAAACGACGGCCGCGAGAGTACTGAATTTCCTTTAGTTTTTATTCAAACAGTAATTTAATCGTGGCAAAAAAAACTAGCATTTGTTATGATCATGTTTATAATTTATGGTTCAATATGTTTTCTTTTTGCCACAAAATAAAGTTATATCTTTGTCTAATTAAAAAAATATATTGTCTATGTATTTTCTTTCCTGACTGAGGGGTGCAAGTGCACCCCCTTGCACCCTGCTGCCGGCGCCCATGCTGGGAAGGACCTGCAACCCTGTAACACAGTAAATACTAGTACAGGGTTCAAGCTATCCGCTGGAGAGAATCTTTATCGTTCGATTTAAGAATCTGTAGACATGTGTGCGAATGATTGTACATGGTATTTCGTTGTTTAAATAAATTATAAAATTACTAAGTAGGATACTTTTGAACCAACACGATCTTATCCATACACATACCTATATCAAAATGATTAATAATGCTTCACTGCTCATCTGAACTGTCTATTCTGTGACAGCCTCAATAAACTTAAGAATACACGCTGACCATTTTATTAACAAACAAAACTTTTAATTATACTTGGGAACTGATTATCTCTCACCGTCATAGTAATGAATATAAATAGTTCTTGACCATCTTGAAGACCATGGCCCATATAGACACTGGAATGATGATCTACCTAACCAAATATATGGTCCATAAAAGCACAATTACGTTTTATAAACACTACATTTATAACTGCTTCATGATTGTGTTATTTATTTTAAGTAATATATTATCGTGGTGGTGGAGATTTCGATTTTTTCTAAACTGTGCTTTCAAATATTTAAAATTCTCTGGCTCTGTACACTCTATTAATTTATTATATTCAGTCGGGATAAGAAAGTATGGAATGGGCTTGTTGTTCTTCCGCCATGGTACCTATCTTCTATCTATCATATACACGGGCCCTTTCGAGCACGTGTTGTTTAGGAACCAACTACCAACCAACTCCTCTACCTGTCTTTTCGAATTGGCTTTGGAATTATAGTTTCATTGGAAAGCTTTCTTTATACGGCTAGCATGAAGAACTATGATACGATATGGTAGAAGGAATCGATCTATCTGAGTAGTGATTGACAGCTGCTAGTCCTGGCCCCTGAAGGAACGCAAGCCAATTGTTCGGCCGGCGTTCCTCAGGGGTCGTCACTTTCTGCAACATATTTTTTGCTGATTCTTAACGACCCCTTAAAACCCGGTATATATGTAGCTACCACATAAACACACACGACAGCACAGTTGTACAGAGTTACATATTCAGCGCTTGGACGAATCATGCGCAGGTCAAGTCACTCAGAGAGGTCATGGTTGAACTGATATTGTGAGGAGAGACCATCGACTCTTCTCTCCACCTAAGATCATAACAGGTTAATGTTGTATGTACATAGCGGTGTGTTCGTTCCGACGTCAATGTATGGCAGTATAAATGAGACCTTGTGTGAGTAAGTGTATGGATTGAAACTGAGTGACAGGATAAAATATAGTGTGAGAAGAGAACGATGAGTGTGCAATTATTGAAACGGATAAGATGGGGTAAGGGTGATCAGATATCTATACATAGCAGTATTTAGTATAGCAGGTATGATATATGTATAGCAGGCCAAAAACAGTAGGTAAGTATCTCTAATGTTACCCGCTTACATGCAGCTACAGCTGCGCAGTGCCAAGTTGTGAGTCGTAACTATTATTACTGGCTCGGACACTTGTTAGCATTTGTCAAATTTCGCTTAATATGCAATGACAAATTTTTACCTGTAGACTTTCAGTACACGCGCAAACCTTCGTAGAACCTAACATCAAAAATAGGTTGCGCCTACTATGCGTAGCGTACGAAGATGTTGTGAAAGTAAATCAGTCCGTCTCCATACAATACTATCATCAGAGAAGGAGCGGGAGGCTGCGCGCCCGGGACAGGCGCGATCGGGACGCGCCCGCACTAAATTTAAATATTTTAATCCTTAATTTAAAATTTTTGACATTTTTATTTTATGTTGGTATTCGTGTAGTTTAACGTTATTTGAGGTTATTTGTCATATTCAGGGGACGCTGACTCGTGACTGGCGCCTCGCTTGGGAAATTATTGATAATATACGATAATAAAAGATGTTTTAGGGATAAAGACGGTGCTTTCCCGGAGTGGAGATAACCGCTATTGTAGTCATGAAACGGTTTGATGAGCGACAAATAACCGGTTGTTGTACAATATTAGTAAAGTCAATGAATTGAATAGAGGACGACAACAATTCAAAAAAGACATGGGCTTCTTTTTTTTTTCTTTGTTTTGGCTCCGCATTTCAGGTGCGTTAGCCATAATCATTGACTTTCGTCGAATTATTCGAATCGAAATCAAATTTTGGCTAAAAGCTTGCCTCAAAAATACCTATAGGTTTCCCGTATGGCTCAGCAAAGCTTTGAGTATTTAGTATTATTTATGTGAGCAGTGACCAACACTAGAGGGCAACACTAGAGGTTAGAGCCGAGCCAACCCTAGACGTGAAAAACCACCGCAACGCTCGAAGGATGACACGACACGGAGGATGAGACTGGATGAAAACACTTTTTATGTTTATTACACACTAGCTGCGCCCCGTAGTTTTGTCCGCGTGGTGGTGAAAATAATTTGTTAATCCAGGGTCAGCTATCTCCATACTAAATTTTATCGAAATCGGTGTAGCCATTTGACCGTGAAGAAGTAACAAACATACACACAAATTTTCGTATTTATAAATCTCCACCCGACGAAACGCATTTGGAAAAAAAAAATTCTTTGTGAAAATTTCCCGCCAAAGTCGGTCATGGACTTCTGGACGCTCATTGCGATTCATTCTATAATACGTACCTATTGATAAGTTTATGTTGCTAAATTTGGCGATTCTCATGGGTATTCATTGACACATTTACATAATAGTTTCCAAAAGGCTTTTTTTGCTTGCGGCGGGTGAAATGGTGTATAAATTCAGACGAATGCGTTAATTAATTATATTTCGTATTAGCTGCGTCCCGCGGTTTCACCAGCGTGGACTACGATCTTTCTCTCAAGAAAATCTTATTATATTTATTTTAATAAAACGTATTCTATCTGTTATTCCCAGGTCTAAGAAACCGTCACTCTAAATTTTATGTAAATCTATTCAGCTGTTTTGTGATAGCATGTATGGTATCACTTAGCATACATACTAACATACATACACACAATCAAAGTTGAGCAAAATGCCCACATGGGTACGTTTATATGTGAGTAAGTATTTATTATGAAATGATTTGTTTGCGGCAGTGGAAAGATTTATTTAACCTATAACAAGTACTATACTATTTGCATCAGGGCTTGAATAGTAAGGTTTTGTAAAAGTGTTTATGCTGGTATAGGGTTTGTTAAGTATGCATTATAATATCAAATGAATATTTATAGCTAACTAGTAACGCCCCGCGGTTTTACCCGCGTGGCGATGGTTAATGATGATGATGATGATTAAAAGTAGCCTATATGTTAATCCAGGGTCTAAGCTATCTTCATACCAAATTTCATCGAAATTGGTGTAGCTGATTGAGCGTGAAGAGGTAACAAACATACACACATACACAAAAATTTTTGCATTTATAATGTTAGTAGGGCACCCTGAATAATGCCTACTACCTACTAAATTAATAAAGATTAAAAAAACTAGTTTGCATTTTTGAGCTTAGGTACTTTACACACCTTGTCATAGGAGGTAATACAATGTTCTGTTCTTTTCAAATACATATTTAAACTATTTTATTCCTCAGCGGATTAGCAAGTTGAAATGGCAGTGGGCAGGGCATATAGTTCGAAGAACCGATGGCCGTTGGGGCCGAAAGGTTCTTGAATGGAGACCACGGACTGGCAAGCGCAGCATAGGACGGCCACCGACTAGGTGGACAGACGACCTGACTAAGATCGCAGGCAAGCGCTGGATGCGGGCCACTTCCAAGCGTTCCTTGTGGAAATCAATGGGGGAGGCCTTTGTCCAGCAGTGGACGACCTATGGCTGAAATGATGATGATGATGATGATTCCTCATCTACCAATGTATCGCTGTGGAGGTCTGGAAGAAATCGCTATATGCGATAAGACCACCTATTAAGCTGTATTGCCTTAATTTTGTTTTTGTTATATTTCTATGTCAAAACTCAAATGGTTTCGCAATAATGAGCTACCTCTACCTATTGTGTTGCTGTGTACTTTAAAATATTGCGGTTACATTTAATTCAATATATGACAATAAGAAAATATACGAGCAGATTAATCTTGTGATGATAAGCGCAGCGCTATTCGCTGTCTTGTATAATGATACAGTACCTATTTCTCGTCAATAGGTAACACAAGCCCCGGTAATAGGCAGCAAAATTAAATTTTAATATTTGTGGTGGAAGAGCGAATGGCGATAGTAGCATGACGTCATCGTATGAACAGTTATCAAAACATCATAGTTAGCAAACAAGTATATCATAGCATAGTACTTGATGTTTTAGCCCTGTTTCACAAGACGAGGTGGCCGAGTGGTTAAGGCGTTGGACTGCTAATCCAATGTGCTCTGCACGCGTGGGTTCGAATCCCATCCTCGTCGTATCTTTTTGTAGGTCTAATCGAATTTTGGAACATTTATATTATGATAACTTAGTTAAAAGTGTTTGTTTTTATTATTTTGCAATTATAAATCAAACATGTACATTTTGAGATTATATTCGAGAATGTTTAAGTGGAGACTGAATATTTAATACCCAAGCTCACAAAAGGAGCTTGAGAAATATTTTTAGTATTTATTACTCGTGTGTGTGTGTGAGCAAATTAAATATAAATATTTATACTCTATATAAAATCATGTTCTTTTAATTTGCATAATAATGTAAGTCAATCTCATTTGCCTAGCAAATTAACTTGTTATAGTCCCCTTGAACCTACTTTAATGCGTATTGCAGACGGATTCCCGCTAAAGCAGCACCTGGTGAATCGTCACGACATGGAGTTTTTATTTTGTTAATTACTAGCCGCCGAGAGAATGTGTTTAACGGATTGTGCACTCATTGTAATTGTTAAAGTAATTAAACTACTTTTACATGTATCATTTAATATATACTGTATTTAATCAGTCTTTGTCACTTCGAACTGGGAAACATATACTATCCAACGCATTCTCTCAGCGGCTGCACTATAAAAAGTTTTCACGCGCTATCTTTTTATTTTTTTACATTATTTTTACCCAACTAGGGCGAGGGAAAAGAGAATCCTTCCCCCCTAGACCACTTAGTGCAGAGTTTTTTCTATAACTTTCATGGCCACATCGTAACGTCAACTTCATGGCGGGATGTCTAGATGTCAAACATGCAATTTTCTTATATTTACCGAGAAGTGTGACCAAATCATTATTATGATACTGATATTATAACAAAATGATAAGTGATAATGATAAACAGCTGGCCGTGAACAATTATAAAATTGAAATTATACATTTCTTATCAGAGCTGACGCTGGTTTATTAGAAAAATCTTTTCAATCATGCGAAATCCAGAGAACCACTATGGTATCCCATGTCCCGTCTCACCTTTATTCGGTAACATAAAAGTACCTATGGTACATTTTTGACTTAGGGAATTCACGAACACATTCACACTTACTGCTGTGAGGCTGTCATCAAATGGATGTTATATTTAGACTTCATTTATCCTTTGCATTTAGCAAATGCGTTTGTGGCGGGACTTCTCTATAGAAAAGTCCCGCCACAAACGCTTAGGTACATGCACAAGACATATATTTTGTCTTGTTGTGGTCACTATTGAGCTGGTTGACCCCTACTGTCACATTTCTGGTCGGTTGGCGCAGTTGGTAGCACTCTGCCTTTTGAGCCGCTGGTCACGGGTTCGATTACCGTACAGGTCAAACATTTGTGTGTATTACTATGTCTGTTTGACCTGTGTCTGGGTGTGTATATGTATATACATATATATCAGTCATCAGGTTACCATAGTACAGGCTTTGCCTAGTTTGGGACCTGAAGACCTTGTGTAAATGTTAATAAAAAATAACTGAAATCTTGCGTGATATAGCATATTTACATTTCTAATCAAGAATCATAAACTTGCGGACCTATTTTCTCTTTTGTCGGGGTTCTTCATTTTTGTTTATTTAGATTTCATATCATAATTCCTTTTGTAGCTTTTTCATACAAGCTGCAAGTGTCATGAATATTACTGTGGGTGGCCGTCAATAAGCGGGAATAATTAGATGTGGCGTCTATAACTCGCGCACGCGGCACATCCCAGCCAGCCGCGGTCCGTGGTACCCCCCGTATCCCCGCCACGTGTCGACTTGAACCTCACATTGTTGTTCGAGTTATTTATGAATATTGTTTCTCGCCTCGAGATCTCGGCCACGCGTAACACCCTCCGCGGATTGTGGATGTCTACATGCACTTATGAACATCAGCGCTGCGGTTTACGCTGAGAATTCATGATTGTTTGAACAAGTTGTGATTGCTATTTTTTTGAATAGGATTCTCGATGTTCCATCTGAATCCAATTCGATATCGTCAGTTGAAATACAAAAGGCACTAAGTGACATTTTGACCATGGATTAGATTTCTTTATTTATAATTGGATGTAACTATAGTAAATCCATGAGGTGATCAAATTTAAAAAAAAGAGAAAAAAGTTAAACGTTCTTTCAATCTTTACATATTATGCTTTTTAAAAATTTATTAGGATCGGATCTTTAAAGATCCGATTCTATAAAGATCCGATTCTAATAAATCTAACTATGACCAAAACGTCGGTTAGCGATTTTCCCCTTTAGCCGACGATGATGACGATTTGTTAATAAAAATGGGTCGGACTTGACCGTGCGAAAAACATTTAGAAATTTATTCACCTATACGTTTTGACTAAGGTGCATTGGTGTTTTTTCCATATTATAAGTTTGCGTTTGACAACTGTCTCACTTGACGTTAAGTGATTACGTTGTCTAGGATTTAGCACACAAACCTGGAAGGTACCTATTCACTCGCGCTGTGGTTGGGGTCACGAGAAGACTGGCGAATGGGTGACCCGTGACAATATCGGCGAGAGCATCTCACTTTTGACCAACTACTTTCTGTTGATCGCGTTAACAAGTAGGCCTGTCACAGCCGTGCAAAAGCATAGGGTTGCCACGCCACATAACGCTGACAGGATGCTTTAGTTTTCACAGGGTATATAAACCACCGCGAAGTGAACATGTCCAATAACTGGCTTTAAAGATGTAGCCAGCCTCAAACTATCTATCTCGATTGATTCTAGAGAAAAATGGCGGTCCGCGTACGTGTTATATTTTTTGTCATATCGACCTTATGTCGACTCGACCGATGTTTACTCTACTCATCGCTGCCGCGAATGATCGATTCGCTTCATAATTTTATCTAAATGTAGTATGGGTACTGTTAATATGCGCGTTACAACTTTTACTTACCAAAATTTAAACTTTATCCAGCACACGAAGTTATTAAATGTACTTAGGGAAGATTTTTATTAGACCGGTCCGTGTCCGGGCCGGGCCGTGGCCGGGGCGGGTGTGGTGTAGACGAGCTTCGCACGATAGAAGACAGGCTCAGACGGGACACGGATCATGCACTATGTAATACATATACACTGCTTAATACAAATTGTGTGTAACGTTTCAAATCCGTGCCTGGTCCAGGCCACGTACACGGCATGCCCCGGGCAAGGCCCGGTTAAAAAATCTTCCCTTAAACTATGCGGAAGTGTTGTGACGGGCGGGACCTACTGAAGTACCTAGTTAAGTTTTTGTGATTGTGTTTGATCGTGAAGCGTTTTGCTAAGCGAAACAGCTGACGTCCCAGTACCCAAGGGTATATTTTTTCAGAGATATAATCAGTGCATGTCTTTAAGCCCTGAGTGAATAGGTTTTTTAAAAGCAGGCGTGATTCATCGTACAACACATGATATAATCCAGTCCATCAGGTGAAACAGTGGTCAGACTATCTTGAATAAAAAAGAGATAAAAAGATGATCATAAATTGCTGATTACCTTTTCTACGGTCAGCACCAGTAGAAAAGGTAATCAGTTCAGTAATCAGTAATCAGCATTACTTTCACTCACCATTTAGAAACAGATTAGTTACTTGAGTCTGAAAACTATCGCGAGTTTCTTCCATAAACGCTGAGGCTCGCGCTCGCCGCCTGGCACGATCATAACTCCCAGATGAAGAACTGCAAATAAGTTCGAAACTGGTCGGAGAGTAATTTTCCAGTGTTTACCACGTGAGTCCTAGTCGGTTTGTTACATTACAGATTAGTTACGTTACTGTGGCAGAACATTGCTGATGTTCTGTTTTTCTTTTATACTTTACAGATCTAGCCTGTGACTCCTATCTTACTTGAGGGTCAGTGACGATGTGTTTGAAGATGTAATCACGCTAGAATGTTTACTGGCTCTTATGGGCTGCTGCCTGTACCCAGTATATGTTTGGTGACAATTTATCAAACTTTTAGGTGCGAGTCAGGCTTTTAGCGAGTCAGGCAGGTACTCGAAAGCACACTACCACCAGGCTGGGAATTTGATACCGGTGTCGTCAACATCGCTTCAAAATCAATGTAAGCATTATACAGATTTGCATGTGACTATGGAAGCGTTCGTAGCCAAATTCCCCTATGTATTGCTATGATAATGATAATGAATATCTCTATCTATTTATCTTGATCGATCAACTGGGTTAATACTAGTCTTACCTTACTTACCTTGGGTGGGTTACCGCCAATGCCATTTTTATTTGACCGCTTCCGTACTTCAAAGGGCACGTTGATACATCGGTCGTTTTTTTCTTGGGTTACAGTTGTTGGACCATGCTGGAGTCCTTTGAGTGGTTTGCAAACTCTGGCATTGGCCTATCCGCCAATTCGGACAGACTATTGTGCTGTATGGATATTATCAGTTATGATACGATTGCTCCATTCAGAAATTGATGATACCTACTGAAAGACTGATTTTCAATTGATAGCTAATTTAAAGAATTAGTCTAAATTAACTTTTGTCGTTATATCAAATACATATTTAAAATTGACAACAGAATACTGCACCAAAAGGCTAACAATAGTGATCGTCTTCTTGTATTGTGGTAACCAAAAAATTTGGTAAGTAAAAACATTAAGTTTAAAGTAATATGTATAATATAATAAATTAACATTCAGTTTCTTGTCGACACAAGCGTCAAGCATCGTCAATAAATTATGAAATAAGTTCTAGTACAACACTAAGCCGACTATTGATATCGGAAGCGAGGGCGGGCGCGGAGGGCTCGTTTCCGGATCCGGCGTGCTCCATGCTTCAGTGTTGCCAGTAAGCAGGCAGTAACTCATCATCGCAGCGCGGCGGGAGGCCTGTCCCTCTCTCCTCGCACAAAGAAACAGAGATTTTTGCGTGTACACTGTAATCATAAGGGGACCAGAAAAAATATTGACAACGGTTTAAAAATTATAGCTGCCAGTTATTTTACTCCTATACTTATATGCGTTGTTTTATAAGATAACATGCGGAAATAGTTATTTGTTTTACATGTGGGTAAAGTTTATTTTTACGGGAGTGCTTGGGTTGAAATCTGAGACACGAGCGTAGTGGAATGGTTCATGAGAAAAATCCTGAGCGTAGTGAAAGTTTCAAAATACGAAACGCTAAAAACTTTACCCATTAGTAAAACACAATAATCTTCGCCATACTAGCACCAACGAGAAACATTCAAGGCGCGCGGCAGAAAGAATTCTTAAACGGGATTCTTTGTCACTTTTCACAGTCTACTTTCAAGTACACTCTTCTCTTATTAATCAACGAATTGACATTAGCTTTGTCAGGGGTGTTCGCGAATGTAAAACGTACTCACTTGTATATTTTTTTTTGTTTTAATGGGCCGATGGCTTTATTAAAATAAAATATTGTAACTAATTACAATACTGCAGCGGTTACAATAACATTTGAGCAATCCACTAGCTATTGACAGCCTATAGATAACTCAAATGCTCTAACCTGCTATCAGTAAAAAAATAGAATACCTACTCCTGTCAAAAATCGATGAGTAAAACTAGCGATTGAAAGCTGGTGTGATGAAAATACAATTATTAGTACAGGCAGGTGGTATGCAAAGCGGTAGAGCGCTTTCCTGTAGACCAGCCTAGCTGTTACCAAGCACACAATACCAACCATGTTCAGGGAGCAGTCTTTGAGAGCTGTTACCGCAGTGCAGGAAGATTCGGTTTCGATCACATCGATCAGGTGAGATACTAGTGAAATGGCAGACATATAAAGTATTAACGGCAAGTACATCACTCACCGACGATATTGTGGTCATGGCAGAATAAATGGAAGACCTCAGCACTTAGCTGAAGGCCTCAATCGAGTATACCAATGGGCGCCTTAATATGAACATGGACAACATGGATTTCATGTCTATTTACGAGACATCAAATCAATAACTCTGGGTAATAGTGCCCTTTGACACACTTTTCACATTTGAAATAAAAGGCTTCTATGAAATCAGTTTTTAGCGGCAACAATGGTAGGTACATCAATTTGTAGCCGGCTACAGCCACGCATATAACTTTCTCAATATTTTGTCCAGAATAAATAAAAAAAAATTATATTCCCATACCTCTTCCAATTGCATTGCGGTATAACAACACTTTTCCCTCACCCCCACTTTAGATTAGGAAGAGGAAATCATGTTGTACCGGCCCCACTTAGTATGGTATAAGGACAAGAAGAAGACGAGAAGAAGAAGAATAATTACAGATATTTCGTGTTAAGTTTAGGACTTTTCGAAGATTCAGAAAAAATGATGAATCTATAGGTATTTCAACCTAGGTATTTTTAGATAAAATCGAATATAAAACATGATTTAGTATTTCATTGTTTTAGTCTATGGATGGAGCATTAAATATTCAGACTTTCCTATTTATTTACTTATTCATTTTGCCTATTATCATCTTTAATTGGTAAATTAAGCTAAATATGTCATAGATCCTGTAACCCATTTTTTAAACCATTGCTATAATATTTTAAATTTAACACCTACATATAATAATAAATAATCACAGTAGTTTTCCCCCACTTTCTTTTTCGTTCGTTCCCGTCGAAACTTCGTTTCCATCAATGGATTAACCATAATTTGTAATCTAAAACAAAACAACTCAATACGTGTTCTGAATTCAAATGAGCATTGGCGGAAGCATGCAGGCGGGGAGGCATTGTTCAGGTTATCAAACAAATAATGTTCTGACGACCGCCTATCGCGTTCTCAGATAGAGTCAACATGAGAACTCAATACAGGAAGACATTTTGGTGACAGTTGATTTGCATATCGTTTAGTTGCAAGGTGTTAAGTGGTTGTAGTTTTGTTACCAATTTGTCGGTAGGGGCGCCTAGTTTCGAGATAACCGCATTCATACAAACAAATCGTTCTTAGAAGTATTTGTCTATGTGAAATTTCAAGTTTGTGGGTGAAACTGTTGTTTAACCGACTTCAGAAAAAGGAGGGTATTCAATTCGACTGTATACATGTTTTTTTATGTGTGTTCGCGGATAACTTTGTCGCTTATGAACCGATTTCAATGATTATTTTTTTGTTTGATAGTGTATACTTTCCATATAGGCCCCACAGAAATTTCATCAAAATCGGACAAGCACTTTTTTAGTTACACTGTAATAACTGAAAACGGCTTCGCATACTTCGATGTCATTATAGTTGCGGTTGAAGACATCGAAGAACAATACACAATGACAATTGCTCCCGGGAGTAGCAAAGGTAAAAAGAAAAATTTAACAAAAATTGAACCGACTTCAACACTCAAAAGTGTGAAATAAGTTGTCGAAGTCGGTACGAACCTAAAACTTACAAAACTTGAAAATATGTAAGTTTATGCAAACGGATCTATAGGTGGCGGTAGTAGTACGGTTTAATTTAAAACGACAAGTATTTTAGGTTATAATTATAGATGCACTTTCCCTCTTTATATTAATACTTATCATTTAGTAGCTTAAAAGAGGACGTCTTATCATGTTAATTTTTTTATATTATTCTTTTAGTACCTCTAATCGGAGCTAGATGGCGACACAGGTAAATTTAGCTCACGGTGCTGTTTTATTCGCAAAATGTCAGTTAATCGTATCACGTAAAATAAACAACAATTTACGAATGAAATAGCACCGTGCCGCATGGGTAGCAAGCAATACTATTTTAGAGGAGGCGTCTAGCGTGGCGTGATTCTTCCTCCGACCGACCACATCTTTGTCTATCTAACTGACTATCGAGTGATGAGATGACGCAAATCACGACTGATACTAGATGAAATTAAAATGTTCTAAAGTCCCAACCACAGGCTAGCATAGCAACTTTGGCAAGCGCTACTTGTATAGAACGCCCGGTAAATCTGGGAGAAATCTGGATGCTAGCAGCTTCATAACGGTTCTTAAAGAGATTGGGATAAGCTTTGTCCAGAATTGCATTTCCAAAGGATTAAATATTGTGACGTGTGAATTTGTGACATTTTGTAAAAAAAGGTGCTATTCAAAATTAACCTTTACCTAGCTCTAATCAATGTGTGAAGAACAAAACTTTCCTGTAACCACAGTTTCTATCCGCGCCGCCGGTTTCACCCACGTGGATTATGTGGTATTCCCGTGTTCGTTATCACGATAAAATATAACATTATTAATGCGAAAGTTTATGTGTTTGTGTGTGTGTGTGTGTGTATGTATGAATGTGTGTTTGTTAGCTCTTCAGGGGGTCATCCGCCTAAAAATATTGCTTTGACTATTGTTACAGCTTTCGAATGTCTCTCCGTTTTTTCAAAACTAAGAAAGTTTCAACAATTGATTAATTGTTAATATACCCAATTTATATTTAGTTTATTATAAAATAATTAATTGTTGAAGCTTTCTTAGGTTTGAAAATAAGGAAAAAAATTCGAAAGCTATAGCAATAGTCAAAGCAATATTTTCATGCGGATGACCCCCAGGTCTGACGGGCTTGATTGATTTTAATGAATTTCGGAATATAGGTCCTTATACTATATACTTACTTTATATTATAACCTGACCTAACACTACTTTTTATCTTGAAATGATGTTCCTCCGAGATACAACAAAATGGTAATTGTGTTATAAATGTGAAAGTATTTATGTTCGTCTGTAACGTTTTCACGCCTAAACTGTTGAATTGGTTGTTGAACTTTGGTATATGGGATGACCAGAGCTTGGAGAAGGACACAGCCTACTTATAACGCGTGTTTCCAGTGGCACAACTGAGGTAGCGGGAACACCGTAGTCCATGCGGCTGTAAACCGCGGGGCACAGTTAGTAATAAATATAATGTTCTGCTATAGCTCAGCGGGGGAGCGTCGGCTGTCAAACTGACGGACACGGGTTCGATCCCCAAGAGCTTCAGCTTCTGATAACTCCGTTATCAACTTCCCAGTATGGTGGTACCTATACCACCCTCAAGTTTCAAAAACTGTCACCAAACACATAGCGTGTTAAGGCTGCAGTAGCAGTAGTAATAACATCTTTGACCACATCGTTACTGACCGTCAAGTGAGATCGTGGTCAAACGCTAGATCTATCCTACAGTATAAAAAAGGTATAATTATTCTGAGATTTTCAGATATACTGATAAAGAATATAAATCATTCCGTAATAAATTACCAAAATTAATTCACTGGAAAGTCCTATAAATCTCGAATGTTGATTCAAGATCTTAACAAAATTCATCTAATATATTAAAAACCTACGGAGTTACTTAACAAAAAATTAATAAGGTGCTTAATTATAAATAATTGCATTGCCTAATAGGTAGGTAGTCAACTGGGGGTAGTTTTTTATCGCCCGTCAATAACAATACGGCGGTTTTAAAATGCGTTTTAATAATTTACCGATTCTAATAAATAAAGATTTCAGACCATATAGAAGGCAGAAGATGGTAGAAAAACGACCGCCGGGGTTGCATGCATTTGAATTCTAACTCTATTGTATATTAACATAAATTCTTTTTTGCACCTTAACCGCATGAATTTGCAATAACGATTTTGAAAGTAACAACTAAAATAAACCTTTATATGTACTTCGTAAAGAAACTTGTTTACGACGTACTAGTATGAGAACTTGTATGAGGATTAACTAGTACATTTTAATTGTCTGCGAATGAGTGTGGATTTTCATTTCATGTAAATATTATATAGGTATCTTGGCTATGTATCTAGCAGGCTAAGCAGGCCTAGCTCGCGCAAACCAGTTATTGCGAGTTTAAGTTCTCGATGTTTGACTTCTAATCAGTGATATTGATTATACCTCAGTGGTGGGAGCGTCGGCTGTCAAACTGGCGGCCACTGGTTCGATCCCCACCAATGGCCGTTACCAAATTACTTTTGAGTACTTACCTGCCTGGCTGAGGGTAAGTACCCTACCACCATGCTGGGAATTTGGTAAAACCTGTCTGGCTAACTACCATCCTTAATTTTGAAGAACTTTCACCAAACACAGCGCGTTAAGGCAGCAGTCCTTGAGAGCCAGTAAATATTGTAGGTCTGGCGTTATAACATCTCAACTTCTTCCTCGGCTACATCATCACTGGCCATCAAGTGAGATAGTAGTCTACCGCTAGTTACCTACAGTATAATATATATATATATAATTAAAAAAGAAAGTTAGAGCACGCTGATCACAAAATCAAAGCTACACTTGATAAAACTATAAGCAAAGGCACACTCAGTTCTAAGTTTAACATGATCTATTTGAACATTTTTAACCAACTTCAAAAAAAGGAGGAGGTTCTCAATTTGACCCATAAGTTTTTTTTTTTCTCTTTTTTATTTTTATTTGTGTTTGTTACCGCATAACTTCCGACTGGGTGAACCGATTTTAATCGTTCTTTTGAATATTATATAATAATACTATTAGAAAGCGGGTGCTACCCGTGAGGTCATGGCCATTAAAATTTCATCTAAATCGGACGAGCACTTTTTGAGTTACAAGTCAAAAACTAAAAAATGCGTGCTTATACTACACGATATTATAGTAGCAGGTGAAGACATCGGTGAACATACCTACACCACAATAACAATTGATCCCATAAGTAACAAAGGTCACTAAAAAGAGTGAAAAAATAAATTTTTACCAAAAAATGGAACCGACTTCAACACTCAAAAGTACGAAATAACTTGTCGAAGTCGGTACCATGAGCACAATATTTTGATATCAGTTATACTTCTGAACTATCATGGTACCGACTTCAACAAGTTATTTCATACTTTGGAGTGTTGAAGTCGGTTCCATTTTTTGGTAAAAATTTTGTGAAATCACAAGAAGGCATTATTTCTGTCTAATCATAAAAATGCCTAGTAAAAACAATACGCGCTGTACAACTGCAACTATTTTAATTAATAATTATAGCGTCCAGCGAGCTAGTTATCATTCCTTGTGCTGCACCAACTTTGAGACCAATACCAAACAAACGAGAGTTAATAATTTAGTTAAATTAAAACACGTACCAGAAGGTGGGCAGCAGCGCCTTCTGAGGATCGGAAATCATACTGCGCTCGCGAACCCGTCTGCCAAGCGTGGCGAGTATTGGCAAATCCTCCCTATATGAGGGAGGCATGTGTCCAGCAGTGGACATCCTATGGCTGAGATGATGATGAAATTAAAACATTGACAGCGGATTAAAAGTTTTAATCCAAATGTCAAATTAAGGTGTCCATAACCGTATATTTTATTCTTTGCATATTTGAAAAGAATATTAGGTCGTTACATATGCATTTCACATTTTGTCGTTATGGCCACTTTGATATCAATTATTTGGCGTATGGTAAGGATTCCACGGTAAAAATTACTTTAAATTTATCTTCTGTGTTTATATTTCGGATTTAGTTTTTCGTTTTATTTTGTCTGTAGATAGAATGAACGAAATAAGATTGATTAAGCAGGTATGTACTATGTATACATTTTTGAAGATAATGGTAGTGTTGGATTTTTTATAATTTTATAGACAGTCGTTCTGGCGTGAAAGAGTAACAAATTTACATCCATACTGACAAACTTTCGCATTTATGATATTATTAGGATTGGTCTAGTCTGTAAAGAATGATTAAGTATGTCAATAATTATCATGATACCTTTTTAAATTTTAATAAGCTTAACAATAGTTATACGAACTATACACAAACGCTCGAAAGGTACGTACTAAACTTTAATGAATTGCGGTATGTTTAAAATTAAAAGAACATTTTGTATTTGAGAATATTTACTAATACCTATATAGCCAAAAAGTTATACGTATCTATGCATGGTCTAATCATTACGTTCGTCTACAAAGCAATAACAATACCCACCCACCAATTTCCCGAGTGTACGTAAAAAGGGATGCAGGCAGGGGCTGCGAGGGCGGGGCCAGGTGTCACTCGCAGGAGATCTTATCTTGGAGGGATGCAGCCCTGATGTCGCGTCGCCGCCGCCGCCGCCCGCGCCGATACCGCCGCGCGCCGCCGCCGCGCCGCTCGCCTCGTCGCTTGTCCTCGTCAGTGCCAATGATGTTTTACTAAAGATGACGTATATTCATACTGCGCGGTGCTCAGATTTTGTTCCTTTACGACATAAACATGCTTACTGCGACAGATAATACGGTACAAATAATATAGAAAAGGATAGCTATATGTTTAGACTTGCGCTCGAAATACGCGTCGTAATGAAAATTACTACAATTGACTTAATTTTGCCGCCTCAGCTTGAGCGCGCTTGTGCGACATCTACCTCATATAAACATATAATATCATTGGTCCGTGCCCTGATGCCGTGCCGCCTTCAAGCTTCTACTTTATCTTTCTGAGACTTTATTTTTTATTTTTTAATCGAACGAATCTTTATTCACATAAAAATGAATGAATAGTTATATAAAGAAATAACATAATATAACTACTAATTACAAAAAGGGCATTTTAATTATTATCTACAGTAAAGTGCCCAAAAATCTGGCAACATTATCTCGTTGAATAGCCAAACTCATTCGTTGGCCGAGGTGAGCGCCAGCTCTTTGGTCACCCGTGATTCCCACTAACCGTCTAGGTATAATAAAATATTGTAACGAGAAGATGTTGTTGAACACATTGTGTGTTTTTTAAACTTGCGAGTGGTAGCTAGGCAGGCCGATACTGCAGAATGCACTATTTATCTCTTGCACTTGTTATCTCAATGTTTTAAGTTTACTTTATACCAAAACCGACGCATCAATGAAATTATAATTTCCTCTCCAATAACTGTTACCTGTGTAACATAATTGAGAATATCAATAAGATATTAACGCCGCAATCAATTGGTTCCTAATAAATGTAAAATCAACAGGCACGGAGAGCAGTACAAGTTCCGTGCGCAAGCGCATTAACTTAGTCAATTACCTGCTATGTTCTACGTCGAGGCTGCCCGGTCATTCCTCTGTTCAAGCAATATGTTAACATATTTTTAATTTCTCGTCCAGACAGCTAAAGAGGCAATCGCGAGTGCATACGCAGGAGTGAGGATTTATAATAAGAAAACGCTCCTACCGCGCATGCACCATAAGGATATATAAATCTTGAAGCACTGCATCGGCCAATCCCTGTTGAGAAACGATAAATCATCCCTCGGGACAGTACAGTCGATTCGTGTAGTGCCGTCTCGCTCACACTCAGCGCCCTATTGATCATTAATCTTTTCTTTCTCTCGTTTCTTCTCAATGATAAATTCAATTCTCTTTTCAAATATGATTGTTCCTCGTTTTGTTATTGTGGTGTTATTTTATTGTGGGCATCGTCACGGCGTTGGGTTTTTTGATCGGAATACGATTGAAATGATCGCGAGAATTGGATTTCCATTTAAGATCTGTTGGCTGAAGTGATCAATCTTATTGCCTCGATTTAGGATGCGGACGGCTATTGTTTATTGCTTTAAAATAAAAATATTAATTTCTGTGAATTTTAAACGCTGTTTTAGTGGCGATTATGTTGTACACTCGTGGTTACTTAAATCTTGTATGTTACCAAAGTTCTTGTTTTGTTCAAAATACCGTAATGCTTAATTATTATTATTCTAATATTGTAAAGGCGAAAGTTTGTTTGTCGTTTATATGTACCTATGTTACTCTATTAAACTGAAAGGGCTGAATGGATTTGCTTTAAATTTAGAATGAAGATAGCTTATATCCTGGAATTATAACACATAGGCTACTTTTTATCCCGGAAAAGTATGGTTCCACCGGAATATAATTAAGGTAGCCCGACAACCGTGGTCCGCGCGGGTTGCTGGATGTTACGTTTTGACACTCAAACCGCTTGACCGATTTTGATGAATTTGGTATGGAGATAGCTATATAGAAGATAGCCCTGGAATAACACATAGTCTACTTTTCATCACTAACATCATCACCACCGTTTTTTCTCATCACGCGGGTGAAACCGCGGGGCGAATACTATTGAAGTAATGACTATTTTGAATTGCGTCCACCTATCACCAATTGACATGAATGTGGATGGATATAGAGGTAGAGGAAGGCCGAAGAAGGCATGGATGGACTGTTGAAGTATAACGTGTTTATGAAAGGTATAATCATTGATATGACTATGATGGAAGAGACGGACAAGAGATAAGGACAAGAAGAAGACGATTAAAACATTAAAGGAGTTATAGGCTAGAGTCAAAATGTATCGATGTGATCAAAATTAACTGAAATATATCCGATAGAAGACCAACTGGCAAGCAACTCTACGCTTTCCGACTCCTTCTACCACAAGCTATGTGCTAATGGTAATATTGATTCAGTGGTTCAACTAATTATACTCAAATTATGGAAAATAAGAATGAATAGTTCCTCTACGGTTATGATAAAGTCCAAATTAGTAAGACACCATTATAAGACAATACTATTAGACCATTGAATAAAAATTGCGGATAGTTTAAGGTAAAAATAAGTCGTCACCCAATTAGTGCCGATTAAAATTAACTGCAATGGCCAGCTATTGATTAAAATTCGTCTTATATTAGACACAGCGTTGTAAGGAATTATCTGAATTAGAGTTTTAGCACACATATAATTTTGATATTAAAGAATTATAGAGAGTGTTATGTAGTTTGTCTGATTAACAGGAGAAGCAATATCTATAAGTATATTATAATTTTAACAGTAACTAAGTTATTATTTCCTAGCTGATGGTATAGGTTAAAAAAATATGGTAAGGATGATAAGGTGGTAATTAATGTTATTGTTTTGAATACTTACCTATTGTTACATTTTTCTGCATCTTATAACTTCATATTTTTAGAGAGTGTAAAATGGTTGATTCTAACAGAAAAAATACATCAGTGTTGAAATATTTTATTTTTGCTATTTACAGGGCTGTAGAAAAGACAACAATTTCGTCTCAAAATAACTTAAAAATATCAATCATGCTCTTACATTCTCTCAGTCGTTTAGAAATAATACATTTATAGGTACAATTCAATTCTCATCGCCTATCTACAATGTCGTTCGTGAAAAAATAGCGCTTTTCCTTATACATAATACTTATTAAAGGTTAGTAAAACGAAAGCACAATTTTATTTAAATAGCGACACGTAGGTATTCATAGAATTAAATCAAACTTATATCTACTATCACTGGGCATTTTTATCTTAACATTAATATATTATGATACACCTAGGTCTACCTTATCAATGTACATGTTCTTTACAATCTATACGTTTAAAGACTTCAGTTGCTTTGGCTATGCTGAGATTTAAAAAGCAATGTGCTAACTGCCAATGAATTTCATTGACAATCAATGAAATTCATCGTACAGGTTTTAATTGCAATTAAAAAGAAAGATAATGTTTACAGCTTTGTAATTTCTATATTATCTTTAGCAAGAAATCCTACAATTAATTTGTTTGTACGTTCGTCAACTATAATAAAGGCAATAAATCACTGTTAACAATTCAGTTGACAATCCTTACAGAGATGGTGTCCCCAACATAACAAACACTAACGGACAATGCAGTTATATAAAGGAATCTGCCAACAATTAAAGAAACGCATTTCTGTTTACGGAAAATATACGACACGTTGTAAAGCATTCAACTAGTGGTCATTGTTTACAACTCTGTTGTTTTATTCCGGACAGCCTCACGGCAGTCAGGATCTCTATTGTCGACGGACACATTGTCTAAATTCTCTCGTTTACTTGCAGCAGGACTCTATAAATATTCGGACGGTTATAGCACACTGGCTTTCAAATGGTCGGACTGGCTATGGACTAATTAGAATATTAATAAGCGTAACACACTTAAAATATAAATCATCTCAGGCGCTTTAGCGAACTTTTCATTCCACGTGAGCATCGGTATAAATATTTTTCCATTACAGTTCTATTTTCTACTTAGACAGTTGTAATTTATCATACACACAAAAATCGAGTTTATTGGTGATGCTTAGAAAATAATCGGAATTTAGAAAACCGAAAGACGATGTTTTGGATTATTCGGATGTGAATTTTTTAGTCAGATTTCATAAAGAAGAAATCGACGCCTTGAGAGAAATCGTCATTAGTTTTGTCTCCGAACAGGTGTCTACTAGCTAGTCGTCAAATGAAAAGTTCCCTAAGCGCGATACGGTCAATAGGCAGCAGCTGCACCAGAGTGGTGCATCAAATGATGGTGGTGATAGGAATCCTGCGTTGGACACCACCAGTCAGGTACGCCGTGTGGCATCGCTGGCGCCGGTTGCTGGAACTGCGTCCAGTGACCACCGAAACCAATCTTATTATCCATAACTCCATTGCCGCCAATATTCGTCAAATGAGGCGGCTGATTGTGATGAGGCGGCGGCGGCGGTCGATCATACGGCTTCTCGTAAGGTTTTTGGTCGTGTGGGTTGAGGTATTTGTCGTTAAGGCTTTCTAGCTTGTCTGTGATGGACGAATGGTGGTGTGGGTGATGTGGATGGATTGGTGGAGGTGGTGGGGGTATTGGTGCCACAGGACTCGCGGCGCCGGCGGTGACGCTTACGCTTCCAGCCGACGATGTGTCATCGCCTTCCCCGTCGCTGTCGTACCTCGGAGAAGCTTCACCAGCAGCTCCGTGGACCTTCATATGTTTACGCAGTGAGGAGGGGTGCGTGTAGGACTTGTCGCAGCCATGTACGCGACAGTTGTACGGCTTATCCGATGTGTGGACGTGCGAATGTTTCTTTCTATCTGAAGAGTTTGCGAATCGTCGATCACAGCCCGCGTATTCGCATTTGAACGGCTTTTCACCTGTAAAAGAACAGAATATTCAAAAATTAGGGTAAGCGTACGGTTGTATGCTAAGTACAAAGTGTGCTAGGTTAATAGATTCAGCAATACGAGTGTGTATAATAAACAGACTATAAATTTGATAAACGCATTATATTCTGTGATCTGAACGCGTGTGAAAGTAGCAGCTTGAGTTTACGAACCTAACATGAGTTATTATTTACATTATATGTTTTGATATTTTATTTACTGTCGCATATAAATATTTCAAAGAATCTATCTCTTTGACAATAGCCTTGACAATAAATAAATTAACTCTAATTCAACTTTTCAAATAAGCATAGAAGCTCTACAACTCCCATTCCCAATCATGGAGTAAAAAGCCGAGCCTCGGTACGCGAATGTCCAATCACACCATAAATAACCAGATTTGCCCGTTGTTTATGCCTTACGAGCATAAATAAATATTCACAACAATTGCACGGGATACTTAACACGGCTATAAATCATACTGTAAGACGTCTTTGTCACATTGCCGTAACAAAGATCCATGCAATAATAAATGGACGATATTGAACTCTATATTATTGTCAAAATGATACATTTTCGTACTAATCTTTCTATAACTATTGAGGATCTGTAAAAGAAACTTGCTGCTTCTGATAACTTGACGATTTAAGAGAACAATAAACAGTGTTATGATTATTATTGGCTTGAATTTATTCAAAGGCCTAAATACTGACTGATGCATGCTACTGTTTTCTTTTTGCAGATGGCATCAAGAATTGACCTTAAACTTTTAGTTAATTATCCTGCTCTCTGATGGGATGTTCCATATGTAAGCAATGGACACATAATTGGCACGTTATTATTTACAAATTGCGTTCACCGCACCGTTGCAGTTTGTTTTTCAACAGGCGTTAACAATCAATCCGTAGCACTAACACTTGGTTGGATGTTAACTACCTGCTTGGATGCCGTGAACGATAGGTGTCGTCGAATTATTAGACTAGCTGTTGCCAACCTATAGATAACTCAAACTATGAATTATATTATATTATATAAATTATATGACAGCAGAGAATTGATTAATTCTCTACTGTCAGCTATACTATGATAGAAAAGAATGATAAGAACAAGAAGAAGACGACTAAAACATTAAAGGAGGTTTATGCAACAGTCAAAATGTACCGATGTGATCAAAATTAAGTGAAATGTCCGATAGAATTATAAAGAGGAAAGATTTGATTGTTTGTTTGTTTACATTGAATAGGCCCAGAATCTACTAAACCGATTTGAAAACATATTTCACTGTTGGGAAGCTACACTCTTCCTGGGTGCCATCGGCTATATTTTTTCAAATAAATTAGGGATCCTTAGAATTTTTGAATTTAAAATTTTTTACCCGTGCGAAGCTGGGGCGGACCGCTAGTATCTGACATAGAAATAGTTGTATCTGATATTTGCATATAATATATCATATCGCGCTCATATACCTGTAAGTAGGTACATTAGTTATGACATGTCGAAAAAAGTCTTCTCTATGTCGTGTATTTACACGCAGACTTAGAAGCTTCTGTGAATATTTTTTATATATTGATATTTTTTGTTCCATATCACAGCCACCCCAATTTTTTGCAAAGTGATACATTTCCCGCATCATCGACAGCTACCCGACGCATTGATACATTCCTCACGAGTTCACCGAAACGTGTGTTGATGAGAATAATATTCAATAAAATGTATTACGAGTAGGCACTACATCGGTTAGCGTGACCGCAGTTCGACAATATGTCTTTCTTTGTCGTGTTTACAAATAAACCACTTCGGGTGTAATCCCGCGCATTGTGTTCGAAATTTGAAGATCTCGTTGAGAACCAACAGATGCTAATCTCAAGTGTCTGTTAACGCACCAATAATAGGGCTTTTTACCTTTACGCGTTGCCGTACCTACCGTAAGTTTCGTTACTCGTCGAGTACCTACTCAATTCACGGATTACTGTCATTACGGTGATACTTCCTTTTCCATTCACTCCATCACAAACATGTTTGTGTATTATGCTCTGTCATTCAAACTTTTTACGAATACGTAGTAGAAGAATTTGCTTGAACGATTCTTGTTTTCCAACTTGATACTTTAAGACTTTGCGTACAAAAAAAATGAAACATTATCGTGATCGAATACGGTGTGGCATAACAATAAAAATGTCTCGGTCCCGCACACTGATGCGTTTAAACCGAGATAAAAGATTCCAGAACATGTGTCGGCCGTCTAATTACTAATCGGTCCTCTCATCTCACGGATGACACAAAAAAGATACCATGACAACCTCTATTAGAGCGAGACACGTTATCTCGCGCACGCGCCAGCGTTGTTAAACTTTAGCATGATTAGAGATTAATTGCTATAGCAAAGATACGAAGGATTAATTTATCCGCTTTAATATTTTGTGTACAATTTGAATCGATTAGCAGTTACGAGAGCATCTCAATTTCCAATAAAATGAATATACCGATATAATAATTAATATGTAAATGACGTTTAAAATATGTGCAATAACCATGTCATTTTAGCAGCTGCGGATGCCGATAAACCGGTTATTCCTTACTGTATAGGTATATTCTCATTTTAGAAACAACCAACGTGTTATTTAAATATCAATAACATAAATGTGAAATATTGTTCTATAGACACGAAATGCAATCACAATTCTTAAGAGTTATCGCGGAAAAGCTTGGTCAGCTTTAATTTTATTAAAGCCACCTATCGTTTCGTTATAAATCGGTATTGAGGTCCAAGGTACACGAGCAAAATAACTTGTAATATTTAATATGTTCTACGGTATTTCTGTTGTAGTATACGAGACACTCTCCAATTGGATAATGCACCCCAAGCATACGGGGCTGCGTTCAGGAGCTTCGTCGCCCAAATATTGATCGACCAACATTTGATCGATGTCTCACGAACGGCTACTTCATAGCATGTTGCAGAAGAAGGAGAAGAAGTCACTTACATTGTTCATGGATCACATGATAGTTACTACTGCATATGCCACTTTTGACACCCGACCAAGATTTTATCGATTCTAGAGGTAGAAAGATTATGGTATCGTCGAGCATAATTTGCTCTGACAGGTTGACGTGAACGGTCATGACCAAATATTGGGTGGAGCAAATAATGCTATGGTTGAGTTCGTGAACGCCGCACATCCGCTGTCAGAGCAAGATATGGCTTGGCCGATGGAGCTACTGAACGCACGCCAGAGCAACACTGGCCATCGAAGGACGCCGGTGTGTGTCGTGTTACTTTATGCCCAAGCGGGACGTCACTGCGGGACTTATCGTCTCCACATATATAATATGAACTACAATCAAGAGGTACCTCCGTTACTGCAAAGTACAAGCATATTTACGTCACAAATTGTGAAAACTTACATTATATCATAGGCTATATTAAAATAGATTTTATCAAAAACGCAACTTTATTACATACTTTAGCAATTGTTTGCAAGGATCAACATGCATAAAAAAATTGCTGATGTGGAAAGTTGAGGTTTAAGTAAATTTTGGAATAATTGCACAATACACACCAAGCTTGCCAGAGGGTGATTTTTGCTCACTTAGAAACTAATATATATAGAGATTATTAAGAAAAATGTTTTTTGTTAGTTTCTAATGAATAAGCGCATTAAATAAATAGTCTGATTGAAAAGTTTTTTCGACAATTCAGGCTATGATGATGATTGTTACGGAGTTACGTTACTCTACGAATAATTCGAGAACAAGTAAAAACAAAAAGTGTTGTGGAATATAGAGGCAACACAAGAAAAATCAACGCGTGTTAAAATGTAAGGCGCAGCTAGTAGGTTCTAATATATAAATATGTATATTAGATAGTAATATTAGTAAGCATTAGTAAGATAGTATTAATAGTACTATTATACTCTCTGTGTCTGTTTCCAAAATTTCTCTGTCTGTTTGCCAATTTTAGCCATGGGCTGAGAAGTGCAGGTTAATTTGTTTCATAAGCAGAAAACACGAAGCTTTACATTTTCAGATTACATAACCGCGTTTTACGTCACACACTGGATGAAATGGGGGTTA
This sequence comes from Apeira syringaria, assembly GCA_934044485.1. Lineage (NCBI taxonomy): Eukaryota > Metazoa > Arthropoda > Insecta > Lepidoptera > Geometridae > Apeira > Apeira syringaria. The sequence continues at coordinate 16,814,789 of OW203658.1, forward strand.
CTATTCAAGCCACCACGGCCAGCTCCTTTAAATGATTCTATAATCAAATCAATGACAAAAGTAAACAATATAAATAGTTGCACTTTTAGAGCATATCGGTGTGCCCGTCGGATGCTCAGCTTATAGTCCCTGCTTCAATCCCACCAACGACCTGGTGGTAGGATACCTCATGGTATACACACTATATGTTCAGTCAGTCTTTGAGAGCCAGCTAGATCTAGTATGAAATCGTCACATCGTTATTGATCATCAATTGAGATATTAGTCGTTAAAGTATACGATACGTTAAAGTATATAAAAGCATAGGTAATTATTTTCTATAATTATTATACATTTTATCATCCATTATTCTTAAATTCGCAATCACCTTAAAACCTGAGCCTTACAACCACATAGAGCTTACACCACAAGACTACATATTTGACAAAGTTCCAAAGAAAAGCAAAACAAGCTAGGAATGCACCTCGTGGATTCGCTGCGTGCCGCGACGGGCCACGGGCCGGGTCAGATGGTTATCTTAAACGCCTGTGTCATCCACAGGAGACACTTTTTTGTTACGTTATTATCGATGTGAGACTTTATCTTGAGCTTGTATAACACGTATAGGTTGAGATATCAGTTTGTTAGGATTTGTTGCATTCTAGTAAGGCACTCTTACTTGTACATTTAATAATTTTAAAGCTACTCTTAAATAGTAACAATTCGGGTGCTAATTATCACACCATATTAAGTCTCCTATCACCGTTGACGAAATATCACTGATCAGTCAATTGGTATGTGTAGCATGCTGTGTGTTGAATATACGCAACATGAATACACGTGTGTGTGTGTGCATGCTGTGGGTTAAAATAGAATACAAGTTCCTGTGAGTATGGTGTGCGTTGAATCTAAGCAACAGGCATAAAAGTGCTATGTGTTGCATGCATGCATTAATGTTAGGATTACCTATAAGAATAAGTAATTGAGATTCGCCTTCAATTTTCGCCTATGGGTTACCTAATGAATTTACAATAACTATTAGGATATTTTTATTCTATTCTTGTATAAGCTCTGAATTTGCAGGCTTGCTGTCTATGTACCCGTAATTAATTTCAATGAATTCATTTCATTATACCTATTTAAAGATGGATGGTTAGCCAGCTGACGATTATCATATTGTTTGTAAATGTTATATGGTTTATTGCATTAACAACATGCTAGGCGAAACTTACGTTCAAATTATTGAAGATGAAATTCGGGGACTAGTGGGATTTGAATTTAGCCATCTAAGCTCTATAAAAAAATTACATCCGCTCAGATCTTAACTAAACAATGAAGGAATAAATTCAGACGGTAGAACGGAGATGCTATAATGGAGAGTTACTATAGCTTATATGTTAATGTGACGGGACGATATTCTGTAGTCGTGGGTTCAAATTCCAAAAGTAGCCGAATTCAAATCATGTATCCTTGCGATGATAATTATGTAATCAGCGGGAATGATTTTGTCAAACGTTGTCCTTGCCCTCGTGTGATAAATAAGAAAAAAAGAGGTTAATGCGCAATAAAAATCGTTAAAATAGTAGGAAATGGACAACAAATCAACAGTTGGCATCTCGCCCATCCGGAATTACAGTGCAGTATTGGATTACCAATCGCTACTTAAGTGCGCTCTGCTGTGAAAACATGCTTTTTAGAAATAGCACATTCGATGTAACCCGAGAGAATCGGCCTTTGCACCCAAATCATGTTAAATGGCTTTAGGTGAGCTTTGAGAGAAAACAAACTCGGCAGGAGGTCTTCAGTTTCAGCCGAAAATAATAAATTCTTTCACATTAGTTGCCGACAGTAACATTTGCGGGCATGAGAGATAGTTATACCTAGATCAAACAATTTCTGAATATAAAATAATTACAAAAAATCTACTTATTGGAAATAAAATTTACAAAATGTCTTATTATAGGTACCTATAGGTACTGAAAAATGTCTAATTACTTTTTTAATGAAATAGGTGAAAAGGAAAAAAATATTTTCAATCTCATTACAAATTCTAGTAATAACGATAAATACCTAGTCGAACAGTTTCATAAAAACCATAAGTAAGAAACGTGATTAGTAATATTTTTTGAGTCCGTAGGTCATCTGTAAAGTACTTTTTGTAATATATGAAAACAAAACGCATCATGATTTGTCCCGCCCTCTCTACCTGTAAACACCCGCGAGCCTCTGCAAGGTCATCGACATGATTTGGTTATTTTTCAATAAAATGTTTCGCGGAATCAGTGGTAGTCGGTTAGTATAGTTTATGAACTAAGTACGTAAGTATTATTTTTGCTAAAAAAGACTTACACTGTGTAGGTGCGAGTCCTCATCTTATCACCTTGAAGGTACCTATTATTAGTGACGCTTGATATCTGTACACCTGCTTCATCAGAGGCACTTCGATATATTCCCACTAATATCATAAAGGCGAAAGTTTGTTTAAATGTATATCTATTGTGTGTATGTTTGTTCATCCTTCACGCTCAAACGGCTGCACAGATTGCGATGAAATTTGGTATAGAGATAGATTAAACCCTAGATTCAGCCCGAGAGGCAATCAAAACCACTATGCGAACGTCGTCGTCAATCTGTTTGTCCTACCATTCTGGTGCTGCATACAAAACATTTTGAGGAAATGTATTATCGACAAAATTTCGTGGGCACTGCTGCGTGGTACCAAAGTAGATAATCGTTTTAGAAGGACGTATCATCTATTGATATGCGGTCCAGAACTAGCGGGTTCAAGTTGGAGTATGGAGAATACTTTGCTTTTGAACTTAGACGCGCACCTTCTCTAGACACTTAGAAGCAAAATGTTCACCGGCTTTCGAGGACTGCTGCCTGAATACACTACAATGTGTTCTATGACAATTTTTCAAACTTGAGGGTAGCTAAGCAGGTGTTTGAAGTACCATGCTGGGTATTTGATAACGGTGTTACCTACAACGAAAGTTCAAGCCGTTGTTGGCAGGATCTACGTAAACCACCGTCCGTCAATTTGACAGCCGACTCTCTCACCGCTAAGCTATTATCACTTCAAAATTTAGATTCTTCATCTTATCTTCATGCTACATTAATTGATCGAAACTTTAATACATATACATAATATATACATAATTATGTATACATTTTTCATATTTCATCATCATCATCTCAGCCATAGGACGTCCACTGCTGGACATAGGCCTCCCCCATTGATTTCCATAAGGACCGGTTGGAAGCGGCCCGCATCCAGCGGGCATTCATATTCATATTTTTTATATTTATGTGTTATGATAATTATTGTATTGTTAAAATTATTGTTTCCATTTTCTTATGTACCTACCTATTTATAAACGTATATGACGTTAATTAATAAGAATAAGACACCATAGTCCTTAGAACTTTATAATTATTCCTCTACGTTCAGGGTTGTTTGGAGGTCAACTTGGACCGCTATGAGCAATAAGAGGAACCATTGTGACATATTATATTAAAACATTGTATTTGTATTGTTACAGTTGTAATGTTTTTGTACAATAAAGTGTTCATCTATCTATGTAACTCATTTCTTTTATAAATGATTTCTTCCTACTAAAGCATGGTATTATTTTGCTTAGGTAATATAGTTTGCAGTGTATTAAATATAAGATAGTGTATTTAATCGCTGAAATAAAACAAATCCATTAAATAATGTAAGTTAATTCAATCGTTGTCGAGACGTGGTGTGCTTAATAAGCGCCGCATGACTTGTTGTTTCCCGACACAACGGCTATTAGATCAGACATGACCACAGACCATGTTCTGTCTGATCCAAAACTGATAGTTCACATCTAATGCTGCCAGTTTAATAGGACATCGATTTAGGACAATCGCGCTCTACTTATGGTAGAAATGTCATGATATTGGTAATAATGTCTAATCAATTATATCTGTAGCCTTTAGATAACTCAAATGTTCTAACCCGCTACCGCCTGGCAGCGTGCCCAGAATGCTAGCAGCATTGCCACGTTGAATTGCAATGCTGATTCGTCGAGCCAAATATGTGCCAGCATTTTGGTCACGCGTCGCATCGATCAAACGCTCTGATAAATTTTGGAAAATCCGATGAGCTCCAGGTCCCCACGGGCCCAATGTCTCGACCCCATAAGGTTCAAATATGTAACCACTACCTAGGTTAGCATATTTTATATATAGGCTACCAATAGCTAGTAGATTGCTCAAATGTTATTGTAGTAGCTGCAGTATTGTAATTAGTTGTTAGTGTTTTATTTAAATAAAGGCATTGGCCCCAAAAAAAAATTATATCTCAATCCAATAATACACGCTTGGTGTGCATGAACATGTATGAGTGAGAAGCTTTGCCCACATTATTCCGTGCACAATAATATTTTTACAAATTATTTGCTAAATGTTAACTGAAATAATAAAAGATTTATGGTTTACTGCATTAACATGCTAGGCGGAAGTTACGGTCAAATTATTTGAAGGAAAAAATCGTCTGCTGGTGGTACTTGAACCCACGACTACATATCATCAGGTTGGTCTATCGATCCTATTAATTGTTCATCCAAATAAATATAGATGGCGCTAAGATCAACATCCCCTCAGATGTTAAAGGAAGGGAGAAATTCGGACGCTAGTGGTAGTGGCAGCTATAGCTTAGTTGCACAAAGCGACAGGACGGTATTCTGTATTATATTTTTTAATAAAACTATTATAGAGTTTTGATTCGTATAAGCAGTGCTTTTCAAATCTGTCGTAAAATGTTTGATTGTTTCCTTCTATAATTTGAAGTTCCTTTTATTACTTTATTATAAGGAATATGAAGCATTTGTTTTAGAAAATAGATACTTAAAAATCAGAAATGGGGAGATCCGTAAAAGAATATTGTGGCAGTGAGCAGGGCACATAGATCGAAGAGCTGATAGCCGTTAGGGTCGAAATGTTCTCGAATGGAGATCCGGAACTGGCAAGCGCAGCATAAGACGGCCACCGACAAGGTGGACAGACGACCTGACGACGATCGCAGGTGAGGGTTGGATGCGGGCCACTTCCAACCAGTCTGAGGAGATCAATGGGTGAGGCATAGGTCCAGCAGTGGATGTCCTATGGCAGATGATGATGATGATGATGATGATGATGATGATGATATTAAATGTAAGGGAACGAATGTACCTATCGGTGTAAATAAGAGTCTATATGTTTATATTAAAACATGGAACAATTTGCTAAATTCCTATTCAAAATGTTATGCGTAGTTATAACTGAGCAATAAATTCGAAGATGACGATCGAAATGAGATTTTTGAATGGATGAATACTAGGCAAACTATAAAGTTTGCCCTTTTAACGAGCCTCTCAAAGCTGTCAATACAATGCCTGATTGACGACAATAGGGTCACTTCCCCGAAAATCGATTTTCTCTCGCATATTTAAAAGATGTTCCGTACAGACGTACAATGATTTATGATCTTCCTTTTATCCGTAACGTATTTCGAATTAGAAAGATATATTAATATCTCAATTTTTTTCCACTTCTCCGAGAATACAGGCGCTCGACACAAAAAGAATACTCGCGGGGTCGGGCGATCGTATTCGGCGCCCAACAACCGTGTGACAAGGTGCTTTATGCGGACGATTATGTGCACACCGAATAATGTTCCGATACCCGATAAATATCTGCCAACTCATACAAAAGCATCCCAATAAAAATATAATAGTGAACGTAGCAACAACACTGGCCACGGACTGCACAGTCATATCTCGATGATAAAATATAAATTAAATCGTAAACGGAATACCCGAGCGAGGAGGACAGCAAGCAGTTTTTAAACGGAAACAAATTATAACTGGTATCTGAAGATGCACGGATACAGGTTAGGTTTTTGAATATCGAAATTATGCGAGGACTGATAGAGATGTTTTTCATCCCACGGTCAATAAATTTAGCCACGAGTCACTTCGTTGTGTTGTTGCTTGCCACTTATTATATAAAAAAAATACCAAAAAATGGAACCGACTTCAAACTCAAAATTTTACCAAAAATGGAACCGACCTCAATACTCAAAAGTGTGAAAAATAACTTGTTGAAGTCGGTAACCGCGATAGTTCAAAGGTATATAGGTATAGGTATATTGTGCGCATCGCATCGACTTCGACAATTACTTCACACAGTTTTGAGTGTTGAAATCGGTTCCATTTTTTGGCAAACATTTTTTTTTCATTCTTTCCGGTGACTACGGGACCACCCGTACCCTCAATAAGGAGTCATCAGATAGACGAAACACTTTTCAGTTACTGGAATGTAACTCGAATACTGAATTAAAATTAAAATCGAAAAACGCAATAAGAAAATGTACATGGGTCCACAAGTCCACCAGCTTCAAATAAAAAAGTATCATCAAAATTGGTTCACCCAGTCAAAAGTTAACTGAGGTAACAAACATTTATAAAAATGTTTGTAAAATTTAGAAAAATATATAATATGAAAAAAAAACATTTGTAAAAACCTCCTCCTTTTTTCTAAGTCAGTTAAAAATGGGCATGAGCTAAACCTAAGTTTAGTAGTTTTATGTAATTAATATAATAATTTTATTTTTATTTTTTTTTCTTAGTTTTTTTACCTTTTTCCTCCTCTGATTTAGTAAAGTATAATGAGCACTTTCTTTAGAAGTTTTGGTGAGAAGTAAAGAAAGAAGAAATTATTGTATGTATTGCTTCCGGGCTATTTGGCCGTGGTCTAAGTGACACTTGTGTTCCAGACGTTTCGTCGACCACTGCGGTCGACATGTCCATACATATAACATGCAACGCCGGCCGTGAAAGCCTTAGAGTTTACAAGAAGAAATTGCATTTTACATCCTCGAAATTCACTTTACATTTTGGGTGCTAACACTTGAAACTTGAGTGTTTGTGTAATAACTGTGAATGTTGGTTGATAATTCACAATTATTACTCACTAACACCCGAAGCAACACAGTTTTTTTTAATCACACACACACACTAACGGACAAGCCTCATTCAATTTTTCTCACACTACCCTCTTTTTTTTTTTTTTTTTACATATTATAAGTTTGCGTTTGACAACTGTCTCAATCTCTCTATCTCGTTACACCACACATAAACACACCATTATTTCAAAGCCTATACCCAGGAGAGGATAGACAAGATATGTCGGTTATGTTTAATGACAACCCTGACTGCTGCACCCCTAACTCCTACCGATGAAACCCACCATACAGTGAGCAGTCTGTCGGGGATAGATGGGGTCGCGTTAAGTCTAGGGTTAATTAGTATAGGTAATAGGTAAGTATTGCAATTTCCTACCGCAATACTACGGGAGAACTACACTAAGAGGTAACTACCGTTTCAAAATTGATGTACTCGTGATAGCTAACAGAGTATTTCTACATGTTGGCTGATGAGGGTAAATTGTACGACCAGTCAACTGGTTTTATGGTCTATGGTTAAACACAACAAAATCCGAGCCGAAACGAAAATTGTTCCGTACTGTTAGTTTTGAAATCATGAAAAGTTTAGTGAAGTATTAAATTGGAGGAAAGTGTCAGTTAGGTACATTGTCAACGAAACAGTGATGACTGTTTTAGTCAAATTGTTACACTTGCATAATCCATTCACTAATGCATGGACTGTAAGCGCGTAATTCAGCGATTCTTAATTATATCCATGGCATATTAAAGGCAAAGACATTAAAATATTGTTTCGTTCAAATGTCTATACCTAGTTATTATATGATGACTATACATGAAATGAACAATTTTTTTTCCTCACTATGAATCCGCGCACTAGGATTCCCTGGGTCGCGGTATGCATGGACAAACACAATCACAGCAGACAAAATCCAAGACTGGGACAAACACCTATACTAATCGCATAAATACTTGCCCCGGCTGAGATTTCAACCCAGGGTCCCTGTGGACCAGAAGTCACGCCACTGACGGCTGAGTCATGGCCACCAATCAATTTAAACAATAAAACATTTTAACTTAATGTAGTATATATATATTCGCCATAACGATATAATTTATAGCGTCCGGGTTCATTTTATTCCCAGACAGTTTTAGATAAACAAGTATTCATATTGTACAGGACAGGTGTCTGCAAGAAAAGGAACAAAACAACTTGTACCCAGGCAGGGCACGCTCGTCAATCCTGACGTCAAGCGTTTTGACAGCTCCAACCGGCATCATCGAGCTCCACAAAAAATATAAAACAGATACCTAACATAAAAATGTGTCTAATTTTTAATAACTCAAAAATGTCCAATTTAAAATTGTTTAAATGGATTTTATGTCGTTGAAACAAATTGTATGTTTCGCATGTGGTCGTGATTCTCTGATTTCTTCTCTTTTACACTTTTCTACACAATCGAATTAACAACCAGTTTACATAATTATTGAATGATGTCTTAAAGTTTAGTAGTAACCTTACGCATTGTATAAATTGTCTGTGTTATATTTCTTGGTAATCGGGTTTACTAAAAGAAGATACGATGGTGAACTTATGTACGGTACCGATAAGAATAGTAGGGATAAGACTAAACTGAAACTTTTTTGTGCGGTATGAATGGGTGGGGCCGTATCCGTATCCCTAATCCCGGCAGGGGCCGGGATTCGAACCCCCCCCGGGCACTAGAAATAATTAACGTCACTGACCACTGAGCCGTTTCTACATTATGACACCCTCACCATTACCTGTGTACAGTTCTGATGATTGATGATGATGATGAAAAGTAGCCTATGTGTAATTCCGTGACCTGAAGTATCTACCTACCAAACTTCATCATTCAGTTGAATATTTGTGTTATGTTGAATAATTTTTAAACAACTTCAACGAAATGAAAGTAATCAATTTGAATGAATATATTTTATATGACGTATGTCCGGCATAGAATATTTTTTCGAATTTGTTGCATACAAATTTTATCAAAATCGGTTCAGTGTTTACTTTAAATTTGATTGAATTCAGGTAGGGAAAATCGATTTTTATAGCATTATGACTACGCAATTTTGTATGATTAACAAATCAATGGATTTATAAATACTATTTTAAAGTGCCAATACTATTATTTATCTTTAAATTCATATGGTATATCTTGAAGTACATACTCTAATTCTTGGCAAAACCCATTAATATAAAAATCAGACGAAGATTTAGTTGTACCTACTAAAATTGCACGCCACGTCTAGTGGTATTAAAATGAAATTTCTCTGTAATGAATATTCATCACATCATAATCAGTTTAGCCACAGTACGTCCACTGCTGGACATATGCTTTCCCCTTTGGTTTCCACAAGGACCGATCGGAAGCGGCCCGCACTGAATATCAATGAATATTAATACGTCATAAACATTATAATTTTGCGGCATGTCGCCCTAACTCCGCCAATAAATTGTTAATGTTATTGATTAGTAACGGTCATATCCACTCTACGCCCACGTAGGATCGTGTTTCAGCCCCCGGGCACATTTTTGGGACAAACCAATATTTCTAACGAATATTAATAGCCCGTTTTGCTTTTATTTTATTATCTTTAATATTTGTTGGACGAGCCCACATTTTACACGCGCCAAACATTCTTTATGGAACTTGGACCAGGTTTGGTTCTGTGCCAGAAACTCGCATTTGGATTTTGTTTTTGATAAAGATTTACTATTTTTTAATTTTTTAATTTTAATTTTAATTTATTCGTTTATTTCAGATGAAAATCCATATAACTAATAATACACAATATTAAAAATAAATTTTATATTTTATTTTAACCGACTTCAAAAAAAGGAGGAGGTTCTCAATTAGACCCGTATGTTTTTTTATTATTATTTTTTATTTGTGTTTGTTACCGCATAAGTTCCGAATGGGTGAACCTATTTTGATCGTTCTTTATTTATTTAAAGGCTGGTGCTTCCCGTGTGGTCCTATTTAAATTTCATCAAAATCGGACGAGCTCTTTTTGAGTTACAAGTCAAAAACTGAAAAATGCGTGCTTATACTACACAATATTATAGAAGCGGGTGAAGACATCGGTGAATACACCTACACCACAATAACAATTGATCCCATGAGTAACAAAGGTCACTAAAAAGAATGAAAAAAAAATTTTACCAAAAAATGGAACCGACTTCAACACTCAAAAGTATGAAATAACTTGTTTAAGTCGGTACCATGAGCACAATATTTTGATATCAGTTACTTTGAACTATCATGGTACCGACTTCAACAAGATATTTCATACTTTTGAGTGTTGAAGTCGGTTCCATTTTTATGGTTAAATTTTTTTTTTATACTTTATAGATTTAGAGTTTGACTACTATCTCACTCCTGTTATATTGGGGCAATCAGACCTGTTTATTACCTGTCAATCAGACGGTCACAGAATAGTCCACCACCATGACTTGAGCTCTCTATGTAAGTAACATAGCTATCAAATCATGGAGGCAGATTGTTTTCTAAAAGCCCTGGTTACGAGTACTAACGACCATCAAATGTTAAACGTGTCACACGCATCCATTCTTGACAGCCAGTCAAAATTATAGTCAAGCTTGATCTAGCCTTTGATCACGACGTTTCTGACTATCTAATATGATAGAAATGTGCTATATATGTAGTACAAAGCAGTAAACTATCACAATAATCACGTACACAGTCAGCCACTCCAAATACAAAGACACACACCCTCAAACACACCATACGTAGTAACACATAGCTATAACAATCTACCAGTGCACATACACATTTTCTTATTCCTTGAATGACAATAAATAGTCGCGAATTCGTCGAATATACAATACAATACAAAATACTTTATTGCGTGTGCAACAAAAACGGTCACAAAAAACAACAATAAAAATAAAACATATACTTAACCAAAGTACAATTGGCGGCCTTATCGCTTAAAGCGTTCTCTTCCAGATGAATATATATTTTCTACATCACAATAACGGGTAGAATCTGTTACCCTGTAATATAGTTCATATTACGGTGTACAGATAGAAATAGAGCTTCATATATTATAGCCATTATGATGTAATCTCATTGTCAATAGTTGTAACATTGTGTGTCCTAGAACACAATGTTATATCAAGAATCCTAAAGAATGTATTAACTATTTTTTTCAATGACTAAATTTTATAATAATAGTAAAATCTAGACTAAAATGTAAATCCGTCATTGTCCTTATCCGTAAGCTATATTAATAAATAATAATTTCTTTAATTAGAGCTGTGGATTTAGTTAATGCATAAAAAAAAATGTGGTCAACGTCAGACGCATACAAAAAAAAACATACGGATGTAACTGAGACCATCGTCCTTTTTTGAAGTAGGTTAAAAATAATATATTTTGCGACAACAATAGTAATGGAAATACTTTTGAGAACAATCTCATAAGCACATATACTGGTAAGCGAGACGTAGCTCATAAAAATGAAAAACGTCTCAACACAATGATATGATATGTTTGTATTGTGTACTCATTGTCTCAACATAATGAAAAACATCGTCCAAAAAGTTAAATTATGATGAACAAAATTTGGTACTCGGCCAAGTGTCTCGTTCTTGTGAACGTGTTGAAATTTCGATTGTTCTCTGATTCGGATGCTTTCTATATATCGGGAGTTTTTTACCAATTGGTGTTAAATTCAGTGAATGCCGATTTCGAATGCTGTTAACACAACGTTACGTCGACACAAGTTTTTATCATTTACTCTGTTAGGAAACTTGAGTAATGCAATGGATAGCTTGGCCTTTGTTGATGATGTGTATATACTCAACAAGACCAAGGACCAATAGTTCCCTTGACTGAACATCCATGGTTTCTACTGCAGCTATATCTTGTATTCCAGCAAATATTTATTTATTTATTATTATGATACGCCAACAGTGTACATATTATATATATCAATATATCATTAACTCTAAGATTATGACGGAAGTCATATGTATTACTTTCTGATATAGTACACTATTATAGGCATATACAGCTTACACAAAAATAAGGTAATTATAGGATTGTAAGAATAAACTATGTTAAGTGCAGGTGCCTACAAAATATGAGTAGGTATAAAATCATATTAATTAATCAATTCTATTCTTTAGTATAATATGCGTTATATAAAATATGTAGTATATAAAATATGCGTATAGGAGAACTATTATATAACAAATAAACGTCAAAGTGACAAATGCAATGACTCGAATTGACGTCATTCCACATTAAGAAATCCATTACATAACAAATTTGAAACATTACAAAAAATTGACATTAGTAAAGCACAAGAGACCCTGATGTGTTTTACTTTCCGTAAAACCAAATATTGAGTATATTTGTATCTTTTTAGAAGAAATTTTTGGGCAATCAAAGTTAATTTTTTATATTACCTTACTCAATTTATCTTATGACGTTCTTTTAAATCAGATAAGAGATTTTAATATGCCAATTACATAATATAAGCGCACGGAAACTGTACCTTCACCAAATACGTATAAACAGGATGGTACGAGTAAGATTTAAAGTAAAATTGACATCTTTAAAACGATTTACCTATACCGCTATCAACCAAGAAATGAAGCCTTGTGAAGTTAGTGATTAGTTACCTCCAATAGTTGAAGAAACGAGTGTCGGCGATATCACACACATCCATACATATTGATACCGACAAGGTGTCCGCAAAAAAAGACATGAATGATGCAGTGAGACCTCCACCATCGCCCTACAAGACGAAGGAATTTCGCACAGTTAAGAAACTTAAAGCGCAAACTGTTTTTCTAGACGCATTGAAAACGGATGATAGCTCATTTAATTTAATGAGGCACCTACGTCCCTCACGTTAACAGCCAACCGCTACTTCCATAATGCCATACTGAAATGGTCGTGACATGTATGAGATATTTGATGTAGGTATTTCAATAATATAATTAATATAGGGAACACTCTAAGGCCCAAATGCACCGAGCAAACTATCTGAGATTTACGGCTGATCTAGGATTAAATCACTATGTTTGCCGGAAAAATTGTGATTTGATTCGAGAATCTGGCAAAAATCTCGGATAATTTGGTTGGTACAAGTGGGCCTAAGATCACATTATTATTTAAAAACTTGACTACGGGCAAAAAGACACGCAGTTGTTAATTTGACAAGAGCTATAGCGTTTTGTAAAAGCACATAAAGACATTCATCATCTCAGCCATAGAATGTCCACAGCTGGATATAGGAATCCCCCATTGATTTCCACAAGGACCGGTTGGAAGCGGTTCGCATCCAACCCTTGCCTGCGATCTTAGTCAGGTCGTCTGTACACCTAGTCGGTGGTCGTCCTATGCTGCGCTTGCTAGCCCGTGGTCTCCATTCGAGAACCTTTCGACCTCAACAGCCATCGGTTCTTCGAGCTATATGCTCTGCCCACTGCCACTTCAACTTGCTAATCCGCGGGACTAAAAGAATAAAAGAGGGAGATAAAGGAGTTGTTTCTGCCTCATTATGAAAACATTTTGTGAGAACCATACGTGCTATAAAACTACCGTCTAGATTGCGACTAAAGCAAATTAGGTCCACGAACTTCATTTATGCGGTCCACATCCGAGGAGCAAGTACTTTTTTTATGGACTTTTGTAGAGGCATATTACAGCTTTACCAGAGATCTGTCTCTTTTCAATAAAATTATTGGTGATGTCCTAAATATTTTAAATGCCAATTTGATATATAATTCCATGGCAGTGTTTCAGTAAGTCTAACAGCACAACAAGTTACGGACTTAACAAAACGCCTGTCATTATAAAATACAGCCATAGATATAAAGTGTCAGAAGAAATGATAGTCATAAGATAGTAGAAACGCAGCGTAGGTAGAGCCACGTTGCAGCACGTCTTATGCTTTATATACCATTGTTAAAATGCAACTGTGTGCTATTTATGGTCGAGCAAAGACTTGTAGAGTGCATTTTGTTATGTTCACCTGTATTTTAAAGTCGTAAGGCTATATTTGCTAAGAATTCTTGAAAGACTTAAAATTACATAGCGTAACTTGACTTACGTTTTTCTAAAATTCTAAACTATAACTACTGTAAGCATAGAATTTAATTGGGTGATGGCTCGCCAAATGTACCCATTATACCCATGGTATAATTTACTAAAAAACTAGGAACAAAATGTATTGTTTTGACAGCAAAGGATCACTCTCTGTCTTGGCTATTTAGCAAATGATCAAGCTCTAACGAGCTTTTTTTTCTGCAATACGATCATTTGCCTTTCACGTCTAATAAATGTTTATAAAATACCACTTCTCATAAGAGTGCATGGAGGTTAATTCTGATTGACCAAAATTTGATTTCATTTTATAATTTATTAGTAAAGATATAGTTTTTCGCGACCAAATTTTTCCATTATCAAAAATGCTCGCGGTTACGACAAATACACATGAACGGTGTCTTTCTTTTCTCAGCTATGTGCGTCCACTGTTGGACGTATGCCTCCCCCATATAGGGGGGATTTGCCAATACTCGCCACGCTTGGCAGGCGGGTTGGCGAGCGCAGTATGATTTCCGATCCTCAGAAGGCGCTGCTGCCCACCTCCTGGTACGTTAGCCGACTCTTACGGCACCCGCGGGAAGAGATGGGGGAGTACTATTCTAGGCCGGTACCACCACGGCACATGGCACACGGTGCACGGCACACGGTGTCTTACACCAGTAGAAAAGAAATTTAAAAGTCTATAAATGTATAATTGTATATTATAGATTTAAATGAATCATTAGGTTATGTCCCGCCCTCTCTGCCTGTAAACACCCACAAGCCTTTTATAATGTCATCGGCACCTGGTAAACCTTTAATAATGTAGTAGGTACTGAAACTTACCAAAACCATAATACTTCTAATTGCTAAAAGTTCTCGGAACGACTGATCCGCCTTGTCGAATACATAATTTGTTTAAAACACTCGCCAAATATTCGTTTGTCTATTTTTACTTACTACTTATGCTTAGAATATTCAAGACCATGATTAAACTTAACATTAAATTTAAAATAAGCATGACGAATGGTTATTAGTAAAATTGGGATGTGTTCTCGATTATCCAGTTCAATCGACCAAACCAGGTGGGAAGGCACTGAAATTGATTGATTGAACGCTCCGATGTTTATCAACTCGGAACAAAACATATCTTGATTGAATACATAATTTTCTTTCAGTGAAATAATTACAATTTCCAATCAATAGAACAGCTTAAATTACCAAAGAAAAATTTGTAAAATGTCCTGTCATTAGCTATCAGGTAATTAATTATTCATAGGAACATAGACGCGCGATGCGGGTGGCAGGTCCATAAAAGTCTAGTAAAAAAAAACCATTTACAGCCATATATACATACTACATTCATTTCATAGTTCTTATCCACGTTACGTAATTTATACCAGCCGGCTGTCATTGGTATTCATGAATCATTGCAATGTTTCAACCGGTATGACTTTGTAATTAACTAATTGGTCAGCCACATTAGAGATGCCAGATTCGTATCGGGCGAAGGCATTCGATGGTGTACGATATACGCTTAAGCCATGTTTCTATAGTTCCAATTCTCTTGCGATTTGATCCACAATTCTGGTTCAGTTTTTGTGCGCACTCCTGTACCCTGTCCGCACCGTGTCTTTGACGTTTAGCGAAATACCATGTTTGTAGCAAAAACGATTTTCAGGTTTCCTTTCTCGGGAATACTTAGCCTTCCCAGGAACGTGTCTTTGTCTCCTCGACAGTGGAATATTTTGCGCACGTGCAAACACCAACATTTTGGTGAATGGACTGCATATTAATCTTCTCTATATTAGGTTTTAATACGAGCTGCTATGTTTTATGAAGTGGCATGTGTGCGAGTGTAGAAAATCGTCGACTCAACGCCTCATGTGCACCGTATCGAAGGGGGATCGCTAATAACACAAAAAACTAAAGCGCTTAGCGCACATTGTCTCTGCTTGCGACAATATCATGATCGTTGCTTAGGGTGGGAAGTGTTTGCATGTGTTGGTGCGATTATTTGTGATTGTGCATGTGTGTGCCATACGTGTGCGTGGCGGGGTTGTAATGTTGCTTCTGACGGGTGACGGTTCGACCACGCCCTCTCAATAATCGTTTGTTTTTACGCGGATATTTCTCATTAATTTTGACAAAGACGTAGTATATCTTCCCAAACTGATTGATCAAAGGGATAAAAAACGTACAGTTAAATTCTAATTCAACAAAAATAGTTGAAACAACAGTTTACATATCATAGACCAGTGTAGCAGACCTAATTTCAGATGTTATTTCTTTTTTAAATTGAACACTACTTATACCTACTTGATATCTAAGCCAATCCGTTTTGTTACCTATATATATAAGTTAGTTTTCAGTTTGTCTGCACGTCTGCTTTTAATATTGGAAATTCAGGGCATCATCCCCTCATGGATAAGCATACACACACATGTACACTATTCTTTTGAAAGTGTTTTTATATATTTTATCAATTCAGGCAGATGGTCCCTGGCTCATATAAACACCTTTTGAAATGCACCCGACTATTATAGGGTTACAACATTATCATGTGTGAGATAAAAATGGCGCATGACGACATTATTAAATCATTTCATTTTTTATTACTTTAGGTGTCTACCTAATATATCTATTTTAGTTAGATATATGTTTACTTTACTTAGATATACATATTTAGCTAGTAAACACGATAAATACTACTTGAACGAAACGTCGAGGTAAACAAATTAGGTAGGTACTACTTAATGTTTTTACGCGATTATACCCCGATCAATTTATTAACAATAGATAATATTTGTACAAAATTAATTGGTGAAAATTTTATTAAAATAACTAAAATTATATGAAATGCAAAAACCTTATTCAATTCGTGTAGCATCTAAATTTCGTATATATCTAACTTAGGAACCACACTATCCTATCCTACTAATATTATAAAGATGAAAGTTTGTGCGTATGTTTCTGACTTCTTCACGCTCAAACGGCTACACCGATTTCGATGAAATTTGATATGGAGGTAGGTTAGACTCTGGGATAATACAGATGCTACTTTTATCCCGAGAAAAGTATACCTAGTTCCCATGGGAGAATTATGGTAGCGGGAAAACCGTAATCCACGCTGGTGTCACGGCGGGCCGCTACTAGTATAGATTTTTTATAAAGACGAAAGTTTGTTTCTTGTTTGTATATATGTTGTGTTACTCTTTCACACTGAAGCGGCTAAGCGGATTGGCATGAGTTTTGTAAAGAATATACAATCTAATATCAGTTTACAATTACCTAGTGCGAAAACAAAACTATACATTCGAAATAAGAACACTTGACGTGACATGCATGCTGTAAAAACTTGTTATTTTACACCTTTGATTAATAGAAAATAAGGCAATGGAAATATAATAAATAAAATATATAATAAAAATATAGAAAATAATAACGGCGAAAGTTTGTGTTCATTCCAGTATAGATATTCCACCTCCTTTCTCCAGGTGGGGTGCGTATTCGCCTCAGGATTTAGATCCCTTTGCCATGACGGGGCGCCGCCAGAAGAACTCCTGGGGAATCGATCGGTAGAGCGCGAGTATCGCACCTGAGCAGGCGTTCGCCACATCTCTTTTTTTTAATACAAGTTCTATGTGTACGATGTTTTTAGAAAAGGATTTGCATAAAGCTTGGCATGAACGTTTTAGTCCCTCCGGTGAAGCTGTAAATGCCGGTAGAGGCAAACAGCATTAGTCCGTTAAGACCGTCCGTTTAGAAAAAAAAAAGATTTTATAATGAAAGCGGTAACAGTAGAATTGTTGGTTGAAAAATAATAAAATCAAAATAATAATCGGGATAGAATACATCTTCTTTGGTACATAAAGTTGCGATGATTTCATTGCCTTAATGATTGTTGAATGTTGTCTTTTTTAACCGACTTTGAAAAAAAGAAGGTTCTCAAATCAACCCGTATTTTTTAAATGAAAAGTTTTTAAATATTTGTCATATTTTATTTGACGCTCTGGATGGCCATCTGACGAAGGGGCATGGATGAAGAATGTACGGAACAAAATTCCTGATAAAACAAACGCAAGCTCTCTTTGGCTCAACGCATACGTGAATGTGAGACATTTTATTTTATTTATTTATTAACATTCACACAAGGTTTTCAGGTCCCAAACTAGGCAGAGCCTGTACTATGGTAACCTGATGGCTGATATATATTTATACTTATATTGATGATTAAACAGTTGTAGTAGTGTGTACAATATTGTCAAAGTTATTAGTTTAAGTACATTACACTGTTTTTGAAGTTTAGTTTAAGTGTTTGAATATGCCTCTTTTTGGTATATTTATGAGTATATATATTTACGTAGGTAACTAAAATATTGTGTATGAGATTTGCAAAACAGGTAAAAAAATACTATTTGTTGACTGTTTGTATATACAATAATTTGAACTTAAATAAATTAATATTTGAGTTTCTTTAATAAACAAAATCATTGATAAAAAAAACTTATAGCTGATGTAGAAAAAAATGTCTTGTTACAAAAATATACTCTATTACTGTTACAATACTAGACAGTATCAAAGCGCACATAAAAATATAATTCGGCCTCTCTATTCCTCTTACACGTAGACGAGTTGACCGAAAATCATTTTAGAAACAATTTGAATGTCTATAATTCGTCAATCTTATTATGACCGCAACATAGTAAACATAGTGCAGTAAACACACCGTGCTCATCTAACGTGCAATAATGAACAAAACAGTACTGCACTCGACAGTACTGTACAATAGCGTGCAGGGGACGCGCAATGCCAAGAAGGGTTCCGCATTGTTTGCACAATATTTTGAAACCTTCATTTCATACGGTATATTAGCCAGGCACTGCGTTTGATGGCCGGGGTCGTCTTCAACGAATCATATCATCATTAGAGCATTGTGATTCACCCTCGGGGATAGTTCGCCGCCCCGACGGCGTTCACAATGAAACCACTGAATATTTAAGACTAGTGAAGCGTTTTATAAATTTTTATTATTATTTAGTGTTATAGATTATACTGATTTATATCTTTTTTTATTATTAAGATTGAAAGTTTGACCACTATCTCATTTGATAACTTATAAAAGGTTAAGAGCTGCCAATGACATTACAGAGCCTCATGGGGCTTTACAGGCAGAAGGCGCGGGAAAAATCCTAATTCGTGTTGATTTAAAATACTACATACTACACAAAGTGTGTTACAGATAACCTACGTGTTCCAAAAAAAATATTACTTAAATAAATAACACATTTTCAGACATTTTAATTTCATTTCTTCTGCTGTAAGACATGGTTCAAGCGTAATTTTTCGTTACCGCGAGAATTTATTATAAAGGAAAATATGGTCCCACAAAAAATATTTTTTAACATAAATTATCAACTGAAATTACATGTTCAATCAATCCAATCCAATCAAAGAATCAACCTTCACAATCTGTTCTCAAAAGTTGTCTCTTTTAAGTTTATTAGACATGTAGGACTTTCAACAAAATAAGCTGGAAAGACCCAAAAATGTACCTACCTATATTTAGCATATAATAAAGCTTTAAATAAACTTATAGGATAAAAGGATTACTACTTGACATGGTCCTACTCGACATTCTTAACACAGCACTACACACACGACGCGCGCACACACACACATACACACACACTGAGAAGTTGGGCACTATCGCTACATTATGCCCAACGTAACGTACGAAGAGTTTTGATTACACTTTTATAATGCGAGCTGCCAAGGAGTAGAACTTATTGCCCAAATGTAAATGATTCCCAATAGTTTCAGAATCGTCCAGTTAGTAGTTAGATACTCCTAACTGGACGATTCTGGACCTTGCCTCTGGACGAGTTTGCCTACTATATTTTAGACCACACCATCACTTAAAACCAGGTGCGACAATGCACAATCCGAAACCAATTTTATAAACAAATAATTGTGACAGGACGGTATTCTGAAGTCGCTGCTTCTAATCTCACTGGCGCAGCATTAGGTTAAGCATCATATTAAGATCTCAGCCCAATTGTGAAAAAGAAATGTACTGAAAAAAACAAAAATGATACAAGATTAAATTGTCAAATGAAGAAATAAACGAGAAATTGTTATTATTGTAAAATAATAGATCCCAATACCCCTGATTACGATAGGAAAACAGCTCGTAGACCGGGCCTCGGCACCCAGAGAAAAAAAAATTCACTGGGAGCAGAGCATAGATAAGTACCTAGCTTTATACTGAAGCAGAGTCTTCTCCCATTGTGAGACCTATTTTATGAAACAATTAAGTGTTCGTAGTAAACCAACGAAAGGCAGTCAAGTATAATAATTGGTTTATGAAACGTAAATATTACTACATTTGATAGTTTACTACGATTTGTCGTTTTACGAGTATTTAGTAAGCCCGTGGGCGGGTGTTGTCAAAGCTGAGGGTGCCATTGTATGTTTTCTACCACAAAGCTGTGTTTTAAGAAGAACATTAGCCTTTTATATTGTATTGCGGTCCGCCCCGGATTCGCACGAGTGAAAAAATTCAAATTTCAAAACATTTAGGGTCACTATTTAAAAAAATAAATAATAATGCCTATGTCACCTGGGGATAGTGTACTTATCCAACTGCAGTGAAAGAATTTTTGAAAATGACTCAGTCGTTTCGGAGCCTATTCAAAGCAAACAATCAAGTCCTTTCTCTTTATGATATAGATTTGTAATGAGGTACAAAAATCTTTTTACTACAGTGACTCATACCACGCGCCTTATAGTGTCAGCTCCTTTCTTCTATTGTTCCAGCCATCTGACAGGATCTACACAATCTTAAAAGAGCAGAGTCTCCATCGAGAGGATAATTAAGGAGTTCACAGACTACAACGATGAATCAAATCCAATGATCTTCTATATAAGGTCATTGATCAATTCTTATAAAACCATTGAAATCCCATCCCACTATAATATATATTTATTTTATTTATTTATTTACTTAAAAGGAAGACCAACAGCCGTTATACAAAATAGATATATACTAATATAAAACAGGAGGCCAATTACAGGTCCTCACGAATAGGTTATTATATATATACATATAATATTCTAAATGTGAAAGTTACGACGGATGGATGGATGGATGTATGTTACTCAATCACGCCAGAACGGCTGAACGGAACTAGATGAAATTTGGTATGGAGATAGCTTATACCCTGAATTAACACATAGGCTTATTGTCACCATCACCATCGTCACCGTTTTTCATCACCACTCGGGTAAACTGCGGGGCGTAGCTAGTTATAATATAATAATTAATAAGTCCGAGATAAAGGTATAAATAACATGTGAACGTGTCATGTTTTTATAAGTTCATAAGTGGAAATAAAGTAATTGTTGAATTGTGGGCGGATTCGCCGTAGGCACTTTGACGCATCCCGCGTTAGTACTATCCCTGAGGGTGTTTGGTCATTGTCTTGTTTATTTCGCGATTAAAAGGCTAATAAAATGACCGCGACATTATTTTTGATATATGAGACAGTTTTGGCGTTGTTATTTAGGTTTATAGAGTGTGCCTCGGGCGTTTTTGATCGCTGAACGCCTTGACGTCATCGACTGTATTGAGACCGCCAGACCAAGCCGCATGTGTGACACGTGGTATGGTACCTACGTATGTCTATGACTTTTGACAAGTACGGGTACAAACAGTTCAATTGGAAATACAGAACGTACAATAAAAAACATATATATATTAAGGTTTGGTTACAATATTTTATTTTTTATTTTTTAATCACATTCAGACCCCCGCACTAGAATTCCCTGTATCGCGGGAGGCATGGACACACACAATCACAGCACACAAACATCCAAGACCCGGGACAAACATCTACACTCATCGCACAAATGTTTGCCCCTGCCGGGATTCGAACCCAGGGCCCCGGAGACACAGTAGTCACGTCACTGACACTAACAACTGCACCAAGGCGACCGACGAAAAAAAAAAACAAAAAAAAATTAGTGGGTATTTTATGTAATTAACTAAACTCACATTTAGTGAGATTTCCTTCATCTAGTCTAACATTATTGTAATAATATAATTGAAGGAAACGAGAATCTACGACACTAAAAATTTGTGTTCATTTTTTAGGTTTTGAACGACAGTATTGATAGCAACATTAGTCGCCATAGTATTGCAATAGTTTTGATACTTATAGGTACGTATTGTATTTTGTATTATATTGTTGCTTTTGTATCCTTATTAAATTGAAATCGAATTGAAATGTATACTCTGATTGTGACTGACAATTTTATTGTGTGGATTGGCATAAAAGTACTACTCTTTCTATATAACGAGTACACATTTTATTCGACCACATCGTCACTGACCATCAACTAAGATAGTGGTCAAACACTATATCTATATAGTAAAAAAATGACTTTTTTATATTACATCACTTAAAGGTGAAACCGCTTCTGTGTTACTTAATCATGAAATTTTATAACATAACCATAATTATATCCTTTTTATTGCGTAACGTATTCTTATAAAAACAATAAATGTATAATTCAAGCTCGCTACTGACGCAGAAAGTATCTGATTACTCAAGCTTATAATAATATCAATTTCATATCAAAATATAAGTGGACTATAAATTGTTGATGCCATCTTAAATCTTTGCTCCAGACGATCAAAAGAACCTCGTAAAAGCTTAGCGTAAAGGATCCAAAAGGGCTTCTTAATATCCGTAAAACAATACCAATCTTTCAATAATATTTGTTGACTATTTTTATTTTAATTTTTAATTTATTTTCAAGGGAAGAATTTATGTTTAATTTTTCACTAGCTGCACCCCGCGGTTTTACCCGCGCGAATTCTAATTTTGGCTTTAAATATTGTTTATATTTTTATTATTTAATTCACAGTAAACTTTTACTGTATAAAAATATAATATATACAAAAATAATTTCCGAAACGTACGTCGTAATACCTAACTATTGAATTTCAGCACAACCCGTTCAGTGACTTAAGGTATGTTCAATACATACCTGAAGCTGAAAGCACCGAAAGGGTTGTGCTGAAATACCTGGAGCACTCAATCAGTCAGTCAGCCACAGTTTAAATTGTAAAAATTTTTTACCAAAAATCGGAACCGACTTCACACTCAAAAGTGTGAAATAATTTGTTGAAGTCAGTACCATGATAGTTCAAATGTAAGTAATATCAAAATATTGTGCTCATGGTACCGACTTTGACAAGTTATTTCACACTTTTGAGTGTTGAAGTCGGTTCCATTTCTTGCTAAAAAAATTTTTCTCACTCTTTTTAGTGACCTTTGTTACTCATGGGATCAATTGTCATTGTGGTGTAGGTATGTTCACCGATGTTTTCACCCGCTACTAAGTATAATATCGTCTAGGTACTACCTAAAAACCGCTTGTCCGATTTTGATGAAATTTAAAGCGGGAAGCACTAGCTTTCAAATAAAAAAAGAACGATCAAAATCGTTCACCCAGTCGGAAGTTATGCGGTAACAAACATCGGGTCGAATTGAGAACCTCCTCCTATTTTTGAAGTCGGTTAAGAAGAAGAAGAAATTATTTGTGTGGGCTATATTATTCCTTTCTAACACTGATATTTTGAACGCAGCCAATTAAAACAATTATGTCACACAATTGCTTCCAGCTCACTATATTGTCAGGTCTCAGAGTAAATTTACAACCACCATAAAACAATTCATCAAACTTCCCGCAAAAAGGTTACCTCTATTCAAAGACCCGTATGAGATAATACCAGACGGGGGCACAGGACAAAAGTCCCAACGCAACACTAAACAGCGATGTATAGAAAAAAAGAATAAAACCATCTGCCCATACTCTCAGGCGACCATAGAAATTCCAGGATCGTTTCCTCAAAATCGATATTTAAAGTTAAGTACCAATACTTTACCGATAACAATGGTCCAGCGACCAGCGTGCGAGACGGAGCCGGGCGACCGATACGGAACTGGACATTTTAATTTACGACCTATTTTTTTCTAGCACGTGCATTTAAGATGAATCTTTCGACTTTTGTAATGAATTGAAAAATGGTGTTCGGACTGGATCCGTTTTTGTCCTTGCCTACTGAGAAACGGACTTCACAAGTCGACGTGAACGTTTATAGGATGCCCGTTATGCCCGATGCTCTGTTGTTTGTGCCGGATCGAGTTACGAGGATATTCTTTGATAACAGTTTGTTGTGTCTTGGTTGGCTCATTGTGTCTGTGGGTCATTGTCAAGGCGTGCTCGGATATATCGCAACTGTGGTCGTCTGTGAGACCACGGGAGGCTTTGGTCGGCTGCGGGGGGCGGTTCATTATGCATTAATGAGAATTGAAACATTTCGTCACAATCTATAGTTGTCTACAACTTATTATTTTTCTTATGTTCCTTACCTCATAGAGGCACTCAATCAGGGAAAGGCCTACCCCTGATTTAATGTGAAATTTATTTCACTTAATCTTAATATGATATGTAAACACTTACCTGTATGAGTTCTCTTGTGAATCTTGAGATTTTCTGATCTTGCGAACACTTTTCCGCATCCAGGGAATGGGCATGGAAAGGGCTTCTCTCCTGTGTGCACGCGTATATGGTTCACTAATTTGTATTTTGCCTTGAAAGGCCGTCCGTTTCTGGAGCACCCCTGCCAGAAGCAGGCATGCGTCGTGCATTCGGGACCACCGACATGCTCCACGGTGAGATGCGTCACGATCTCGTGCATGCTCGAGAAGAGCTTATTGCACAGCTTTCTTGGTGGTGGTTGCTCTGGATCCAGCCACTGGCAGCGCATGTCGCGACGGGGCGGCGCGCGTACGTACCGCAGAAAGGCGTGCGGCGCATGCGCATGGGAATGTGGCACTAGGGGTGCCCCCCCTTGGTAGTGCACGTCACCGCGCCAGTCCCAGCTCTGTTCGAGTGGCTGCTGTGGGAACAGCTCCCCACACCCGCCATACTCCCGTAGGTAGCCGGTTTGGTACGAGTGCAGTGGGTACGGTTGGTAATGGGAGGGGTGGTGCGGTGGCGGTGGATGTGGCGCAGCGGCGCGATGCTGCGGACCCACCCCACACCCAGGCTGCGGGGACATTTTCAGTCCATAGGAGGCGAGGTGCGCATGGTTCGTTTCGAGGAAGGCATTCATGGCGGGGGTGGCCGACGCCGGCGCATAGCCCCATTCGCCCGCCACCATCCACGCGGCGGGCGCGGCCCGCAGGTCAC
Source organism: Apeira syringaria (assembly GCA_934044485.1). Lineage (NCBI taxonomy): Eukaryota > Metazoa > Arthropoda > Insecta > Lepidoptera > Geometridae > Apeira > Apeira syringaria. The sequence continues at coordinate 16,840,079 of OW203658.1, forward strand.
GGGGACGGGGAGGGCGTCGTGGCCGACGCTACACGAGGCCTCTTCTTGTTTCTTTAGATTCTCACACTCTTGTACAACTCGGAATGCTATCACCATAGGTTCTTTGTCTTTTCCAAGACTGACAATCTGTCGAAAACAAAAGTGAAATGTCATTTACATTACATTGCATAATCCTTTGTTATTATATCTTTTACGAAATTAAAACTTTAGAACATTATTATAAACAAAATCGAGGCCATTTCTCAAAATAATAACATACATTCGTGAGGCCATAACCGACCATGAAGTTTTATTTATAATAAAAAAAAAGTGAGCCAGGTACATTTGGACATTAAATTAAAGTGTGGGTAAATTTATAGGACACTTTTATATGGTTGAGACAAAAATTTCGATTGTATTCGTGTATATTTAATTTTAGTTTATTTGTTAGGCTGGGTCCAATCTCTTTTATGGCTTTGGTTTAGCATCGATAATTTATTAAAATAGTTTTATGAATGATAAAACCTGTTCCTCTGTCGAGAGCAAGCGACTGGACTACGGGCTCTTTATTGCCTACTTCGCGTCCTTTTTATAATTATTGAACCGAGTTGGACCTGGCAAAATGAACTGTAAAAGTATTACTTCGTAAATTATGTCAAGACTGGAAACTGAGACAAGTGTATGCATTTTAATGTCCTGTTATATATACCATTGGTATGGTATAAGTTTTATATTTCTGTGTAAAATCTTTCGTTTTTCCACTGTTATATCAATCGAACCTATACATTACACTTTAGATTTATTTCTTCTTGTCAATTGTATCGTTTTAAAGCGATGATAGCTCAGCGGGGGGAGCGTCGCCTGTCAAACTGACGGATACTGGTTCGATCCCCAACAACAGCTTGAGCTTCCGGTGAAGGTAACACCGTCATCATATTATTCCCAGCATAGTGGTATATAGGGTACTTTCGAATACCCAATAACTTGAGAGTGGTAGCTAGCCGGGCGGCTAGCTACCACTCTCAAGTTAGTTTGAAAAACTGTCAGCAAACACATAGTGTGTCAGGCAGCAGTCCTTGAGAGCCAGTGAGCATTCTAGGTCTAGCGTGATAACATCTTCGACCACATCGTCACTGACCATCAAGTGAGATAGTGGTCAAACACTAGAGCTATACAGTTTAAAAATATCATAACGGAATAGTTTTAACCAAATGTGTTGATTTAAACCACGGTTGAAACTGAGGCCCTTGATCTTTACATCCATGTCTACTGCAGCAGTTCTGTTTAAAAGCTTAGTACCTATAACTGAGATGTTATTGTATCTGCTTGGAGCTAATTCTAGGAGTTCGAACATTTTCATTACAGACAAAGAGCGATGAAATGTTTTTTAAATGAATGTATCAAGTAATAATTGAAAAATTATTACCAATGTTTTACAACGCTTTTGCTAGGGTCATAAGGTTCATTATTAAATAGTATCTGGAGAGGTATATATCTGTACATAAGTAAACACTAGCGAGGGGACACTTATTTGAAATTTGATTTTCATAGAGACTGTGTATCTATAGCATATTTGATTGAAGTCTAAGATGGCTTGTTTTTCTAAATACATTTAATTTGTAAATGATAAAGAGTGTTTAGGAGACCAACACACTTCCTGAAAATATACCAACCTAATTATAGCATAAGTCTAAATGAAAAAAAGAGACGAGGAACAAAGGCATAGCAATATAAAAATAGAATTAAACATAAAAAAAAACATATAGTTCCTTAATCAGACAAACCATAATCTAAATTTGTCATTCGAACGCGTGCGATTAGCTAAATTTCCTATTACTATTTGTAAATGTTCGTCATACCCAGACGCTTGTAGACTGACACTGCTTCTGGGCAAAGTAGTGCAGTGGTACCCCCCAAGACAAGGGGGACTTCTTGCTAAGAAGTTGTACCATTTGTGGTACCCACTGAATCCCTCTAATACTTGGCACATCATATAATACGGAATAATACATAACTAAGTAAAATATAAATTCAATACTTCATCAAATAAACAGCTAATCCCCGTGTCACACCCAGTTCTAATCTGAAACTGTCAATCAAAACAACTGTATTATTTTTTGTTAGCATTTCATAATCGCATTATTTAAAAATAATGTTGTTTATGTATTGTTTGGAACACTTCATACTGTAACGATTCTAACTTCTACCTGAACTAAACGGTTAAACAATGTCATTCGTTTGAGATTTCCATCTTATCTGGCATTACCTGAGCGATCTCCCGCTGTGCGCCCGCCTACTCACAAAGCAACGGGTTGACAGATCTCCACAGACACTTATCCACCAAATAGGATTACAAAAATCTGTTATTTATATCAAAACTTGTCATTACATTATAACCTTTATACATTTGCAATAAAACACAGATTTTGCGACAGATGTGTCAAAGAATGCAGAGATAAGTTTGTTGTAATATTTGCAGCTGCGTGGAAAAAACATTTTCAACAGTTTTAAGGAATTAGAAGTAATCTCATTAGATGGTGGTGCTTTGAAAACGATACATTCATACCGGTTTTTTGAAAAATCGTCCTAAAGAGGATATAAATAAGTACATACCTTAATAGAGATGAGAACTAGCGTTCTTAAACGACTTCAAAAAGGAGGAAGTTTTCAAAATGGTTGTATGTTTTGTGTAAGTACATTACCTTAGCGGTCTTATAATTTGAAGAAATAGTTATTTAGAAATAGTTTCTGATTTGAATCGAACTACTTTCAGATTGACCGGAGACAACCAAAATCAGTTGTTAATTTAAAAAATCAATTTTAATTCACAATTAACAGGAAAAAGTAACTGCCATTAATCCTTCGTGGAGTTACATTTGTTAAAACTTTTTCAAATTTTTATTTTCATTTTTTCTGTCTTCGTTTTGGTTCCGCATTTCATTTGAATTAAAGCCAGTGTCTGTAGAGATATGTGTAGCAAAAGCATAGGCCGAAAAACCTTCAGTTTCCTCTATAAAATCAGTAAAGTAGTTTGCATTATACTGACACTATTACTTGGAGATTTCGTAAAGGTATAAACAAATTTTGATTCATTTTCCTACATACGGACTCAACCGCTAAAAGTCCACCATTTTAACAACACTAACACCCGAAAAAATCCATTCTATAGATCCAATCCGTTCTATAGATTAGACGCGACATTCGGTTTTCAAATTTTAAATTGATTTTTTAATTCATTTTATGTACAGGAAATAAAGATTGAAAATCCGAGTAGACTTTAAATATGAGTTTCATCGCGATGCTGATATTTTGAGATGGAACGGGTAAACAAAGCACTGTGTTTTTTTAGTTAAGTCGTTTTCATGATAGTAACGACAGAAATGGATTTGCCTGACGAATGAACTATAGGATTAAGACCGCCCACAATAGGGAACCATAGAGATGGTGGAAGCCACCTCGAGTCTGTACGAAATGGCTAAAACGGGACCCTATTAGTAAGACTTCCTTGTCCGTCCGCCCGTCTGTCTGTCTGCCTGCCAGGCTGAATTTCATGAACCATGATAGTTAGACAGTTGAAATTTTCACAGATGATGTATTTCTGTTACCGCTATAACAACAAATAAAAAACAGAATAAAATAAAATTTAAGGGGGCTCCCATGCAACAAACGTAACTTTTCTTTGCTTGTTTTTGCTCGATATTGACAAAGGTAACAGTCTACCTGTTGCTTAAAATGTTCACAGAATATTTAGTTGTATATTAGCTGTAAAATAAATTATTAAATTAAAATAAACAAGTATTTAAGGGGGCTCCCATACAACAAACGTGATTATTGCTGTTTTTATGCATATCTAATAGTACGGAACCCTTCATGCGCGAGTCCGACTATCACTTGGGCGGTTTTTTTATTTCAATAATAAACTCGTAATCTCTCCGAGTTACCGCTCTGTTGCCTCGTAATCTCGTAAAATACCTAATTGATAGCCGCTTACTATGTCTACAATATCTACTGCAATTAATATTTATATTTTGAATTAATTAAAACAATTACAAACTTATCTACTAATAGCAACCTTGTAATAAATTTTTTTCAACGCTTCTAAGCTTATTGTAAATATTATAAAAAAAACGAAATATATTCAAAATATATTCCCTGCGAATATAATACATTCAATGTTTACTGTACCTGGCAAGTAATTTTCTTTTATGTTAATATGTTTTTACCACCGTCATTTTATTGTTATATTTTTAAACAAATCCATAACAAAACTCTTATCGTAATTTTAATCTTTTTTAAAAAACTTTGTTCGTTTGAGATTGTATATTAATTCTAAAATAATTAAATTGTGTGGGCCATTTAAAATAAGAATTTATTACCTTCGCAATTTTTTTGAAGCTCGAAAACTTAATTTAAACATCATTTTTATTCTATGGAGCCCCAAACTATTAAGACCTATTTGTGATAGTTATGTTAGTTAGTTAGTTCTTTATATTTAATTAGTAGCAAACTAATTAGTCAGACTAATTTTGTATATAGGTACACACCTACTTTAGATTAATGTGATTAGGTAAATACGATAAGGCTTAAATTGTACGATGGTATCTCTAGGATATAAAATAGTATACTAACGAATATATTTTTAATTTTAATAATGTAATTAGTTTGGATGACTAACGGTTTATTTCATTTACTAAATAATTAGATACTTATGCTTATCCTCTTTTGGTTCAATAGTAAATTATATTTTAATTTTACTTCGTTTATTAACTGAAACATTATGTATTTGTAACAATAAATAACTGAATACCATTACCTATATTAAATAAGATATTGGCAGCGACAGATGTTATCCTTCTCGGTGAAATAGTGACTTTAATTACATCTAATAATATGTAATCTAGTAATATGGGTAATACTATAAATAACATAAATATTTACTCACTCAAACATACAACATAAAAATATTTTCCGGGGCTTGTAAATACAGTGACATACACACACACAAACACAAACACACTAACACACACACACACACACACACACACACACACACACACACACACACACACACTTAATTGCTAATCAAGCGACGAGAAAATTAAAAATGTAAGGTAGTACCCACCTACATACATGATATCTGTAACTTGAGAGGTTTTTCGGACAGATAAGGTAAATAGCGCTCCGTGTTCTTATCTGCATAAAATAAGCTAGGAATACATGGGAGAGACCAGATCGATCAAGCATAGATCCGACGTTGACATTGATCATGGTCAAATTGAGCGGGTGAAGAGCAGCGCGGACTAGCCAGCCGAGGTCACGTGATTAATGGCGGTAGTAGGATTTTTGCAAAACATTTTCGTATAAAATCAACAATTATAAAAACTGAATTATAAAAATCCTGACCGTTTCTTGACTGTGGTATTACCTACCTACCAAAAATTTCAAGTTATGTATGAATAATATTGTAATGTTGGATGATACGCATTTTATAATTTTTCAATACTTATAGCTGTTTTGCACAAAATATAACCATGGACAGAATTATACGTGACCGTATTTTGACTTCTGGCCATTCCCATGAACTAAACCTAAGATACTAAAAATGAAAGATTAAAGTTCATTCTCATGATTTGTGAAGAGTTTCAATTTCTGAATGTTCAGCCCCTTAAATACCCCGTATTCAAGTAACACTAATTTTATATAGGACAGATTATGCTTTTATAGCTGCTAGCTGTGTTTAAGGTAACTTAATAAATACACAGTTAAAAATGGTAGTAGGTAATAGTACTTAAGTTTGGTTTATTTTTAGTAGTTAAGTTCTTTCTAGTAGTTTAGCTGTGTTTAATTTATGTGTGTACATTTAGTTATAATAATATTATTATAGTATTTAATTTGATTAAAAACCTATTTGCACATACACAAAGTGCAACTTTTAAAAATAAGTGAAAATCATGAGGAAGAGTCTGAGCTTTCATTGCTTGAGTTTTAGTACTTAAATCTTTGAATGAGTATAAAGGAATGGCCAGAAGTTAAAATATAGTAAGGTACCTAAATAATTATTGTACCTACTTATACCACGACCGGTTCTAAAATTTAATGTTGAGTCACGATTTTGGCACCTAACTGGGTACTTATTTGTGTCAATTAAGACTCGTTCAGATTATAGTTTTATAAACATCTTAAAGTTTCTAAGCCTATCTATTCTAACATTTTTTATGCAATGCTGCTAGAATTTTTAATAACATTCTTAAGTTTCTAAGCCTATCTATTCTAACATTTTTTATGCAATGCTGCTAGCATTTTAATAACATTCTAAAATTTGTAAGCTTATCTATTCTAACATTTTTTTATGCAATGCTGCTAGCAATTTTATTAACATTGTAAAGTTTCTAAGCCTATCTATTTTTATTTTTTTATGAAATGCTACTAGCATTTTTAATAACATTCTAAAATTTCTAAGACTATCTATTCCAACATTTTTTATGAAATGCTCCTAGCTTTTTTTATAAACATTCTACAGTTTCTAAGCCTATCTATTCTAACATTATTTTATGCAATGCGGCTAGCATTTTTATACACATTCTAAGTTTCTAAGCCTATCTATTCTAATATGTTTTATGGAATGCTGTTAACATTGGATATCTAATTATTCTGAGGACGCTGTCAACTGGTTGTGGGCAATTGCAATTGAGCTACCTATATTAGGTACCTATGCTGGCAAAGTTGATTGCTCAAATGTTATTGTAGTTGCTGAAGTATTAAAGGTAATCATTCATTCGTATTTTATTATGATAAAGGCATTACCCTTCTTAAAAAAAAGTAAACGGTGAGTAAACATAACACAATTATTGTTGCCATAATTAAAATCATCATAGGTAGTTTAGGTATATTGCTTAATGTAGATAGATATTTAAATATCTATTCCTTGTTTTTAGGTTTCAGGTGCTCCATTTCTTACAAAATGTTATGGTGATATAAATAGGTACCTACCTATTATCACCAGAACATTACACTTAGGTACCTAGATATTATTACAATATGTATTACTATGTAGTAGGTGCTATAGATTTACTATTTTGTAGGTAAGTATGTGTAACCTTACCTAAATATTGTATAAATCCAGTCTTCGATTTCAATAAATCTATTGATTGTTGAAACACAATTTTACACAGTTCTAACTGGCACAGAAATATCAAAACACTTCACTCGATGTAGGTATTTGTGCGTAAAATAAGGTATGTAAAATATAGGTATGTATCCTCATGAAACTAGAACAATCATTATCACAGTTTTAGGCGCGTCGTTATAATATCTTTACAGAATCACAGACTTCAGCGATCGAAAAGTGTTTCATTGACCGCATAGGTATTTTGGACAAAATGTCACGAAAGGATTTTTTCTCGTAAAGAAAAGCTTCGCGACGTGTGTCCTCTAACTCCGCTGAGACTCTCAGCATGACTGCGGGCTCCCGCGTCGCCGCCCCTTGCCACAGCCGACATACTGCTTCTTAGAAAATATCTCGTGATGGAGCGGAGGCGCGAACGCAGCCCTACCGACTCGAGGGCGGGACGCACCCAACTTTTTCATCCAATCGACCTAACCTCGCCACCTAACGAACAACGTATAGCTATCTCCTTCTACCTTACGATAATGGTGTTAGAGTGAACGAGAGAATAGCTTTTAGTTGAGAGAATATCGTAGAAAATTTCATTGCATTGCTGTTGTAATGTGTTCGCTTTATCAGATTTACGTTGAAAGCTCACTGTTAGCTTCAAGGGCGCCATATTGCGCCTCCTTGTCTGACGCATGACACGATTCTCAGGTGTGACAGAGATACAAGACGACCGGAAAATGTTCCGGCTAATGTATTTTCCTGTGGGAAGAAAAACACATGTCGTCGCTTTTAATTTAATACGCGTCACGCTGCGTGTCGTGTTGCGATACACGTTCAAATAAGAAAAATATTTCCTGATAACTTTTACGAGATAATAGAGTACAGTATAAAATAATTCATTTTACTAACTAAACCTTTTTAACCTTGCTTACATTATTAGTAGGTACCTATAATTAAAGTTATAATCTATATATCAACGCATTTTACGACTACCTACAGTAGGTAGGTATGCTATAAGGTAGAACAGACATGCAACAAAGCCATGCTAATGTGTTGAGTAGGTAATTAAAATACTTTAGTGTATTTTTATGAGGTTCCATAAATTAACTAAACCAATAAAACGAGGTAGTTATGTCGTTGGTACTATTTTTAAATCAAATTAAAAAGCCTTAGTAGGTGCTTGTCTCTATAGTTTTACTTTTTTATTATCGGTATTTATTTATATTGTTTATTTTTCGTTATAGACATATTCGCGTCTAATCAGGATTCAGAACATGTTCGGGAGCGAGGGAGGCGTGTTTAATTGCCATAATTAAGTTAATTATTTTTACATTCCGAGCTGGACCTGTGATAGTATGGAAGCTATAAAAAGTTGAGTAAACACGTTTACTGTGACTGCAACGCGTTGACACGCCCTACTGCGTGCACCACACTATTGGTCAGCGCACGGGATCGCAAGCGCCGCGGGGCGGGGGCCGCACGCTCCCGCGCAAACCACTTTTATTTTTACACGACATTATTTTTAACCGCAGCACGACATTCGTGGTTAATTCAATATATTTTTATCAGAGTACTCTGTAAGTCTCACGCAATGCGGTTTTTGTGTTCCAATTTATCGATAACTTCATGTTGTGCTAATACTTTTTTTACGCAGCCATAATGTAAATTTAAGTGTTATTAAGTTAGAACTAGGTAATTTAGTAATTTAGGACTTGCATCGCTTGTAGCTGATACAATATTTTAGTAGCTATGCGTATAATACAAATATTTATTATTGTAGCTGCTAACAAATATAGGTATCAACGGTATTTAATGATATACTTATATAAATAATTCAGCTAATATCATTTTGATACCTACATCAAAATGATATTAACTAAATTATTTATATTAACTATCTACTTAGGTATTATTCACATTAACACATATAGATTTTCTTATGATCATCATGATTTACCTATCATTTTAATAAAGTAAGGTAAAAAACATTTCAATAGTAGGTACCTATTGTAACATAGGTGTATTAAACATACCAACATTAGCAGACAAAATGTTTTAGACTTCGCAGGCATATAAGTAGGTAAATACTTATGAAAATACAATAGAATATACCTACAAATTATGATACAACAGCTACTAAAATAATATCTGAGCAACCCGACAGCCGTTGACAGCCTTTATATACTTACCTAATTGAAAGCATACTAAGAATTTTCAGTTTATTTTATATGTACTTATAACATAACGTCAGGCTTGTTTCCTGACGGGTATGTAGGCAGATATCACGGACTTCTACAGGGATTTTCAACAGAACTTTGTTTTGTAAATAAAAATAAAATAATAAATTTAGATGATATTGATTAAATTATTTGTTGTATTAAAAAAGTAAGATTTGGCATTATTAATGAAAAATGATGCCATGATGCCACCACGATACCTATAGGTGTGGATTCTTTCATCAAAACTTTTTAATCACTTCTTGACAAAATGGTGGGTCTAATTACTTAACGAAAACTTAAAAGTTTTAAAAGGCTGAAATCTATTCGACTAGCTCCGTATGTATAGGTACGTACTCTGTTTCGAACATGACCCCACAAAAAATAATTTTGCGGTGTTAAATATCACATAATCGGTGTAGGTATCAAAATGATATTAGCTAAATTATTTATATTTGGCAGGTATAATTAAAGACCGCTGATATTTGTTAGCAGCTACAATAATAAGTAAAGGATTCTCAACAATCTGTCTTAGATTTTCAGAAGCCTGAATGCGACAACTTTGCTTGTTGATGTAGGTACCCTGATAATTGAAAATTTTGTGATTTTATTTTAAAGCAATTCTCCGGTGTGACCATAAATTGAATAACCAAGTTCTTGTTGATGAACACTTTATTTGCTTCGCCAAGATCAAAATAAGATATACGTATTAAAGAACATTTGATTTGCCTGATGGCATAGGTATCTCTAGCTCGCGCTTCTTTGCTCTCTTATCGATTCTTCATAAACGTCCTCATTTCATATATAGGTAGAATAATTCTTCTTCCGTAATAGTTGTATTAAGTAATAGAAGGTATAAAGCACTTATAATAAGCAATACATAAAAAACTGTGTCAAAATCCTCAACACATTATGATCAACATTAAAAATGTTCATGCCTACCTTTAAAATAATGTATACACGGTAATTTATCACCAAGAATAAAAGAAATACACAGTAGGCATCCAGGTTAAACTGCGTTCTCAATGGGGCCCCCATTACATTGCGGGGTAGGTAGGTATTTCATTAAAATAAATAACGTCATTATTTATACGCGTATTTTTCGAGAGTGATGCTAGCTACAAATTATCGCGGACAATGCCACTGCGGGACATCGGCATTATTAACTCCGGGCCGCCAGATGGCGGATTGAAAACTCGTGCAACATAAACAATATTAAATTGAAAGTATAATTACAACAATATCACGGGTAATACCTACTTTTGTGAATGATTCCATAAAAAACATTATATGAGTGACAAATTCTGATAGATGTCAAACAGCATAATCAACTTAATACTACTGAGGCCACACGCCTTCCTCACGTTTGAGAGGGGTGTTAGCGGTATATACCTGCCTGCATTCTGACCGATGCGCGTTGGAGGATAGGATAATGTCGCAGTTTTTAGACCACCAAAATGCCTTCAAAATCTACCAACTAACGACGTGAGTTTGAGAACTATTGCGAGGTTTCGCCCACCATTATCTATTGTCTAAAAACCAGCTAGGACTCACGTTTGCTGGATAGTTACTCTCCTAACAGTTTCGAACTGATTTGCAGCTCAGCATCTGGGAGTTGAAACGGTCGCACTGGATCAGTCAAATGAAGACATAGACTAGTATTTACTACAAGTGGGATTTAAACCCACACGACTACAGAATACCCATATACCGCCCTGTTGCTTTGCCATATAACCTAGTACTCCTCTGGCCGTCCGCATTCATTCCTCCTTACATCTGAAGAGATGTTTTTCTTCTTCGTGTTCTTTGTCGTGGATTCCACAAATCCCAAATAGATAGCAGGACTTTTCCTTCAAAAATTTTATCGTTAGTTCCGCCTAGATAAACCTCTCAGTATTTATTAGTCCGTGCTGTCACAAAAAAATAATAGTTTTTTAAATCAATATTTATAAATAAATAATATATATAACAAATAATAATATATGCTCATTACTTACACATTATAACACATATAATGAGTAGGTAGGTATGCGCTCAAAATTAACTATTGCGTACACTTTAAAAACATCTTATTACCGCACAGTTCATTAACAAAAAAACACCTGTTCACCTCTTCCTTCTAACTGTATCAGTAATTAATTCGATTCGAATTCGTCATTCGACGATGACTATTGATATCGTTCCTTTGCTGTGCCGCCACAATCGAATGCGATCGATTTTTTGCCGACATCATTCGAATAGGATTCGATTCGGATTCGTAACGTTTTCCTTGCAATGAACATGCATTTATGCTTATGTAGTTTTCATCTTGAGTCAAGAAAATATGTGATAGACGTACAGAAAAAGAAATAACTAAAACGGGGAGGCTGATAAACCCTTTCGATTTCTGAATATTTTCTTTCTCTGTGTGTATATACGAGTAAATACTGATTCACCGATAATTACTAGGACCCACTTTTAAAAATATAAATGATGAAAAATAAATTTACCTATACACAAATTTACTTAGGTACCTATATACATAATGCTATAAATAATTTTCTAAAAGGTGATCATTCGCAGATATGTCATCTTCGATGGTTCTAAAGCGTCATAGCAGCACAACCATTCCTGCTCTCTTGATTTTACAATTGTGTACACGTTATTATTGAGTTTTAATATCAACTAATACTGTCAGCTACTGAAAAACATAGTGATGTGTTTCGATATATAAGTAATTAAGATGTTTGGTCCGTTGACTTCCATGCAAATCCGGTTTGATGCATCATAATAAATATTAGCTGAACCTAGCAAACGCTGTTCTGTTGTATTGTACTTATTATCGCAATGTCAAAGTGACACAACACTTTATTTACTTACATTACTTCACGTTACTTATAATCGACGATCAACGGTTAAATTATTTGGATACCAATTAGTTCATGCAAAAAGACCTTTTGACGGAGATCGATAGCAAACACTGATGTGCATATTTTCATTTTTAACTTAATCTGAAAAAGCTAACGATATAACGTAACCCAGCCAACCCATAGACTAACTTATACTCTTTTCAAATTTTACCTACCTACTATGAACGTAGTCTAAATGAGAATGAGTATGGAGGTAAAAAGCTCCTGGTAGACAAATGTTTAGAAGCCTGATGAAAAGTGGCTATAGTTTATGGGTTGTTTACCGTATAGGTATATACGTTTCGGAGAGTGCGCTTTGCATTTATATAAGTACTTATAATGTGATTCCCCATTCCATCTATGAGCGACCATACGAATCCACTAATACCTATTGCACGAAAAATTATGCTTCCACATTCAGCGTATGTGCTCAGAATGGCAACGATTTTACCTTGCATCTAGTCTTCTTCCTTGAATATGTAGATCAAGTCGAAGTATCAATGAATAGTTATTTTCTACGTAGGACTTTCAATTGTAGACCGCATCATGACTTAACATTAAGGTGAAAATGAGGCCATAGGGCTGCAGGACAAAAAAAATGAAGATCTGCGAAATACATATTATTATCCTTCGCCACCTGCCGAACGTATGAACAGCCTTATAGATATATACTTTTTATCAATAAATCGCGCACACGCAGTCAGCGTCTATGCATCCCCGTGGAGCCTTCATAAAAGCGTACCGAGGAAGCTAAAGCGTATACCCGTAAATAAGAAATAATAATTTAATATGCCGTTTGCTTAAAACCAAATTGAGCAATTTATACACGTCGTCTTGCGCATGATTCGCCTGATCGTGCTTGCGTTTAAGTAGATTGAGAGCGAGAATCCGATTCGGGGGGATTAATCTATATACCTATATAAGTATTTATTATGACCGATTTTACGAAAATGTAATAATTATAATTAAAATACTGACAATGAAACCTCTAAATTTTAATTAATTATGGGCTAACTTTTGTTGTTTTATAAATATCATATTCAATGATTTTCGTCTGTATATGTCTAACCATGATTTGGTTGATTAAATCATGCTCACCAAATTATTCATAGCTAGAATGTACGAGAACATATTTTAATGAAAGTTCTTGTACATAGGCTAAAGGCTGATCATTACTTGTGTAGTAAATTTACTTTTTTGATGAAAAAGTCTAGTATCTATATTATTAATAAATAATTTAGCTTCAACTGCGTGCGATACGGCAAAGGTTTTATTTTAGATATTGAAAATATAGATACGTTTTTAGTTCTTTATGAGCTAAGGGTGGCTTATAAAAAGGTGGTCATGGGGTCGGCACACCATATTGGGAAAAGCCCCTAAATAAAATAGGATTACTTAGATAATTATTTTTTTACGAAAATGTCCTATTTCGTATGAAATTGCTATAAGCTTGAAGCTAGCTCTTGGTCTAAATTAATTTAGGCACCAAATATGAACGTATGTTATTAACTGAATATGTTCCAGGTAGTGCTCGAGTTATTATCATTACCTACTAAAAATCGTTTTGTTTCTTTTGATAAAGTTTATTAAGTTTCTTCGTGGTTTATGATCAAGTAGCCGAATACAAGTGCAACTGCTCATGAAAATAAACTTTGTACGTAGGATTAAAGATTGCAAATTATTTATTATATAAAATATTTAGTATCTACTTAATAACTTATTATAAGTATAAAACCGAACAAATTGAGAATTTGTAAATATGTTTCTAATTTCTTACCAAGTGCCTGTTTTGGTATTCACATGCTTTGCATACATTGCTTTGCATGGAACATTCTAAAACTTTTTGGTTTTTTTTCTTTTAGGCGTTATTTATGTATTGACACTTATTTAACTTTACTTTTTTAATAAAAAAAATAATATTCTGGAGGCAGTTTTAAAACTTTCATTTTGATAGGTCCACTTTTATCCTAGCATTTTCTATTTAACATTTTCATGATTAACCATAATAATAATAAATAACTTTATTGGTGCTGACAAATAGTATTTACAATAATAATAAATTATTATAAATATATACCTATGTATTCTTTTGTAAATCTTTTTTCTCGAAGAAACATAAATTTGCAGACGGCGTTGCAAATTTATGTTTCTTCGAGAAAAAAGATTAGAGTAAGAGTAGAGTAATTTGGATATATTACTTTTTGGTAGATATTTGATTATGGTTATTGCTCCAAGTATAAAAAAGTTTTGTTACGGTTTTAGTACCTTTTTGCGTTAATTGATGAGTTTGCAAATACGTCTCTAGTTCTCTGGCCCACTGTATAGCAATAAAAAAGTATTTAATTAAATTGCGGGATTTCAATCTTTAATATAATTATATATGTACCATTAATTATACTTCTGACTCAATTAAGTCATTATCCCCATCTATTATTTATATATTTTAATCACAAATATCAATTGTTACAATAAAAGAAAGTAATTAATAACATCAGATCGACAAAGCGCGCCTGCGCCAGTGCCGGTGTTGCCACATGCCGTAGCAAAAACTCCATTCGAAATGGAACAATTTGAAACGGACTCAAATATAAAACGATGACCTTTGTTCGTCTTAGCCCTTTTTGCCCGCTATTCGACTTGTATTTCTGTTGATTTGCGGTATCCAATGTTTACAATGAGAAAAAAATAATCATTAAGTCATATATTCAGATATTCAGTCAGATATTCTCAAAATAAGGTTTTTGTATATATCCCGATTCATCAATAAGCAATGATTGACAAAAACATTAATCCGAATTGACTTATTTTATTAGAAATATTTTTCACATTGCTAGCTCGTTAGCTAATAACGTTATAACCGCACACGATGTTACATAATTCTTGTCAAAGAAGTCTATAAGGTACAGTACAGGAATGCGATAGTACACAGTTTCAAAGAACGCGTATAATAATTACAATGATATTGTTGGTATGATACCGCAAATAGGATTGTTGCATCGCTGTTGTTGCGCTTAAAGCTACAAAGAGAGTGAAATAGTCCAATTGTAAACTTTGTATTTATTAATTTGAAGCGATGATACCTATTAGCTTAATCGTTGGTGTGTTTACTGTCAAGCTGACCGATGCTGGTTCGATCCCCACCAACGGCTTGAGCTACCGGTAAAGGAACACATCGCTTTCAAATTCTCAGTATGTTAAGTAAGTAGTAGGGTCTTTCGAGCATCTGCCTGGCCACTCTTACCACTCTCAAGTTTGAATAACTGTCACAATAGTGTAGCAGCTTTTTTAAAAATTAATTAATCAATGTCTGTATCATTGTTATCTATGCACTTCACATTTTATCAGTAGGTAGTTCATTGATTCATTTGCTGAAAAAGTCGTGGGGTTCAGAATCAATAAAATCTTTGAAGGTGGTTTTGGTTTTGACAGCACCATCGGAATTGACAGTTTTCCCTGCAAGATGATGTCCAAACTCCGGAAACAGTGATAATCTGTTGGAGCAAGCTCCAGAGAGTACGTACGGTGGGTGTTCAGCTGCTCTAATTTAGTGACCGTCTGTTGTGCAGTGTGTGCATGGTCTAGCGTTGTCCTGAAGCAGGAGTACCTAGGCTAAAGAAACTGACCAGTCTCGGTTGTTTAACCTCTAGCTTTTCCATCATGGTTTGCCATTGTTAACAATACAGATCTGCCGTAATGGACGATGCCAGCACTGGTCTACCAGTATCTACCTTTTTCTTAGTTAACTGTCGCTTGGGGCAGGATTTGGCCGATTCTTCTGGGTTCAACCATTGCGATGAGCTTTCTGATTATCGTACAGGATCCATTTTTCATCACAATTAACGATACGATTCAAAATCCCCTCGTTATTAAGACGGTTAAGTAATGTAAATCAGTACCTACTCGACTCGTGTTTGTTGTTTTGCTTCACTTAATTATGATGATACCCATTTTTCATGCTTTTTCACTTTCCCTTTTTTCCCTTTTTCACAATATTTGTTATCGCCACACCGAAGCCTGCCGCTAACTCTGACGTGATTTTCGATGGACCTGCTTCCACGATCACTTTTAATTCTTCATTGTCAAATGTCAACTATAGGGTTATATAATTATAACTATATATTATAACTATAGGGACGTTTCCAGCCGTCCACGAAGATTGTTCTCTAGGTCAAATATTCCAGATAGAAAACGTTGCCATAAAAAAAAACCGTGGTTTCTTATATGCTAGAAGCTACCATAAAAGAAAACACGGTACGTTTTTAAAGGGGAAGCCCCGCATACACATTATAAATCCTTCGAGCTGTTTCTGCGGCGCTGCGCGCTGGTACCACGGTGGACCTACGTGAAAACAACTGAATGACTAAATTGGAAACACTCATACACAAGCCTATGTTTGAAATAAATTTAGAATTTGGAATTTCTAACCAAACGTCAGATATTTAAGATCTACGTGGCCGATTTGACAAAATGCTAATTTTATTTTCACAATATATTTTCGTTATGGATTTCCGCAAAGTAACGTAGCCTGAATCTATTAATTTTTTAAATAGGTAGAGTTTTGAACATGTAATATGCTCGGTATAGGTATATCTATCCGCACTAGGCTCATCGCCTGTTCAATTAGCATTTATTTCAAAATCGTTTAATCCAAAAGTATTTAATCATTAAACGTAAGTTAGTAAATAGGTATACATACAAATCGACGGACTATATAAGAGACCTGATCGACTCATTATTGGGCGGTTAAATATCGATAAGCGATAGGGCTTTCACAGGCGAGCGGTTGAAGGTTCTATCATCAAAGAGTACAAAGGCTAGTAATTCAACTAGCACGGGAGATACTGCGACCGCGGCCAATCGTGCCAGCCGCTGCCGCCCACAAAAACCGATCAAAGTCACCGCACCACCACGAATCGAACGCGACAAATTGCCTCCATTCACTCAAAAATAAAAAAAATTAAACCTCGTGATCGCATCACGAGAAAGCAATCCAAAACTAATGATCTTTTTGGAACGTTTTCTCACCTTATTGCACTGTACAGAATTTATTCCAAGACTATTAGAAGACAGGTCTATTTACATAATGAACTGATGCAATTAATGGTGTACTGATTGTAACTGATTGTAATAAACAAAATTGTTATGCATTATTAATACCATATGAGTTAGATGTTAGAAAAGAAGGGTGATGTCCATCTAAGTCCAAAATGTGTGCCTAAGTCCAAGGCTAATATATTAATTTTTTAGGTTGGTACTCAATCTACTGAACCGATATGAAAAACTATTTCACTGTTGGGAAGCCACACTATCCCCGGGTGACATAGGCTATGTTATATATTTTTTTAAATATTGAGCAGTATAATTTTAATTTTGAAATTTTTAACATTACTCCTTCACGCTGAAACGGCTGAATGACCGGCTGAACGGTGGCGATTTGCATGAAATTTGGAATAAAAATAGCTTAAATATACCCTGGGAAAAAACGTAAGCTATACCCGAAAATATTGGCTGTTGCCTTGGGCTGACGGGAAGACACAAAAATCGTCAGAATCACGTACCATTTGCTTAAGGAGATGCTGTACGTAAGAATTTCGTCATAATACCTAGCAGGGTCGAGTATAAATTTTTGGGCAAAGTAAAGCAAAATATGTGTTAAAATATTTGCAGACATCCACCAAGCTATATTTTTGAGACTGAGTATGAGCATTGATTATATTTGCTCTATCAAGGATTTGGTCATGTCCGTTTACGTCAACAATGGAGTATGGTTAAATTATGCTCGCGGAAAAATATCTATACTCTTAAAATCTTTGTAGGGCAGATGGAATATACATTTATGTGATCCAATATAAACGTAACTGCTTCTGCCAAAGTATTTGGTGGTTCCAGAAACATCGATAATCCGGTGAAGCTGTTAATACCGGTAAAGGCAGACAGCATTAGTCCGTTAGAAAAAAATCGTTACTATTTTGTCTTAGTAATATATTTCAGACGGCATGATTAAACGCGCTGCTTTATTTGAAATTTGTATATGTATAATTAGTTTTTTGGTAGTAGGTACGTAAGGTTAAGACGAGGTTTTCCTGACAGTTTAGGTAAATAGCACGCGAACTGTGAGTTTAAAATAACCTAGAAATGTATGGGAGAGACAGGAGCGATCTAGTATGTCCGTCTTTGATAATAGTCACGGTCAATATTAGCGTGTAGATCGGTTTGAACTTACTAGCTCAGATCACATGACGGGCAGCAGTAGAAATTTTAGAAAATAATTTCGAATTGCAATAATTATGGATATTACAATAAAAATCCTGATCGTTTCTTGTCAATTAAATTACCTACTCAACAACCCAAGCTTTATATGAATATTATTAATATTTTATAATACATATATGCGTTAATTAAATTGTTGTATGTATTGCTTCCGGGCTGTTTGGCCGTGGTCTATGTGAAACTTTTGTTCCAGACGTTTCATCGATCACTGCGGTCCACCGCGAAGGAGAGTTCTACGCTCTTGTCGCCGCTCGGACCTGAGCCACTGAAGATGTCATACTGATCAGTATCAGAGAAGACACCGCGAAGGAGAGTTTTACGCTCTTGTCGCTGCTCGGACCTGAACCACTGAAGATGTCGACCGCAGTGATCGACGAAACGTCTGGAACAAAAGTTTCACATAGACCACGGCCAAACAGCCCGGAAGCAATACATACAACATGCAATGCCAGCCGTAAAAGCCTTAGAGTTTACGTTAATTAAATTTTTTAAAGCTTATTTTTGAAAGTATAAAACAATACCGAGAGGATTACACCTAATCCTTTTGTCTCTCCTGAGAACTCCTTTATACTGAATCAAAGATACTGATACTGGAAAAATTGAAAGCTCAGTCTTTTGATGTACTTATATGACTCATAATTATTTATTACAAATAAAAATATTAATTCTATTTGCAAAGGGGATTCCTATTGAACAATTAACTATACCTATATGTATCCTATCGATGAAGCAAATAGATTTGTGGAAACAAAATTTTTAAGCTGGTGGGCACTCGCATGTGTGGCTCGAGCAATTGTTTCGTAAATCACATTCGTGTTTATCGACACAGTTAGATAATTCATTTAAATTCTACTTTTATTGAAGGTCTGGCCGTTACGTTACTTATACGTTTAACAAAATAATAAATAAACCTAAATGACATCATCCTGTTGGAAAAAAATATTCGTTAAGTATAGTAAATTAGCAGTATTGTGGCAAATGTGTGTATAAAAAGGTATTCATGCAGAATCATCAACAGAGAGAACAGTAAGGGCACGAATTAGTCATTTGGTACATTTTTAAAATATTCATATTACTTAGCTATTTTGGTTTACCATTTCACGAAGAAAATAGCTGCATTACTGAACAGTTACAGTTACTATGTAGTAGTGTTGTTACTGCATAGTAATATTGTTCAGTATTGCAGCTATTTTCTTGTTTATGCTGAGACAATCTTGAGATCGTGACCATAACTCATTGAGTGGTTCAAAATGAAGAATTTACGAGTTTAAGTTTACACGTAAGTAAATCACAATGATAAATGCCAAAAACAACGTATAGGTACAGGTCGTTGAAAGTTGAACAAACAACTTTATACTAATAAGTAATAAATACAGGGCATCACATCCTCAGCAACAGAGTGGTTCACAACTGGAACAGGTTGCCAGAGGAAGTGGTCAGTGCTACATCGGTCAACAGCTTTAAAAACCGGCTCGATGGCTGGCTGCAGAAAAGTAAAAAATCTCTTGCTAACCTGTGACCAGTGCACCAGTGGAATTTAAACAATATGGACACTATGCGGACTGCCTAAATAAAATTTCGATACAGTGTGATATAGGCACATCAGCTTAATGCTGCTCGCCTATTACTCGAATAAATAAATAAATAATATTATAAAGAGGAAAGATTTGTATATAAGTATATTTGTAACGAATTGGTTCAAAGAGTAATGGACCGATTTTAAAAATTATTTCACCATTGGAAAGCTACACTCACCCTGAGTAACATAGGCTATATGATATTAAAAAAAATAATGATACTCATAATTTTTAATTTTCAAATTTTTTACCCACGCGAAGCCGCGCGGACTGCTAGTACCTCATTAATAATGACAATTGATCGCGTGAGTAGCAAAGGTCACTGAAATAGGAAAAAAAATTACATCACACTTTTGAGTGTTGAAGAAAATATTTTCTTGGAAATAAAAATTATTACGCCAGCAGCCAAATGTTGTACTATCAAATATTTTATACCAATATCGTCCATACTATCTTTTTTCTGTAAGTTGGTACATCACTGATCTATGTGAGTGATTGTGGTTCTGTAGGGGCGCAGAATGCAAGGATTTTTATCTAGATTATTCCAATCAACTCTATTGAGGTAACTTTCGTAATAAATAATTGATTTCTGATTTGATATCTGCGGTGGATCGTTAACGCTATTGACAAATTCCACGTCAGAATTTTGTTTTGATGGCAGTAACTTACTTATGGCTCATATACCATTAGTTAGATAGAAAATTTTGAGTTTATAAAAACTTTGACAAAATACCACTTTTATGACAATAGTTCTACAAACAGTGAGAAAAAATATGAAGATAGATAGAAGTGACCAAAATATAACTTTATTTTTTATTTATTACACCTAAACCCTCGCACTAGGATTCTCTGTGTAGCGGGAGGCATTCACACAATCACACCACACAAACAACCAAGACCCGGGACAAATACCTACACTGATCGCACAAATGTTTGCCACTGCCGGGATTCGAACCCAGGACCCCGGTGACACAGAAGTCATGTCACTGACCACTGAGTCACGGCGCCGCGCGATGGATGATAATGAAGAAGTAGGTAACCCTCCCTGTAGAGTAGTAATCAATCTGCATATATGCACGCATTTGGAACCTAAAATGTTTCACAAAAGCTTTCAAATGAGTTATTTTATGAGACCATTAGTACCTCTTGTTCACTTTGTGTCTTATCCATCCATGGTTGGTTTCAAGGTAAAAAAAGTCAGTAATTGTTGAATTTCTTAAAATGCAAGTGAGTACCTACAAGAAGTGATGTGTCACTTCTTTTACCTATTTGCATTTTTAACCGACTTCAAGAAAAGCAGGGAGTGCTTAAATTCACCCTGTATTTCAAATATTTTTTTTACCTAGAACTTTCGACTGGGTAAATCGATTAAGATGGTTATTTTTTTATTTGAAGGTTGCTGCTTGTGGTGTGGTCCCATTTAAATTTCATCAAAATCGGACAAGCGGTTTTTGAGTTAGACTCAATAACTGAAAAGTGCTAACTAATAATAACTAACTAACTAACTCATCACATCGGTGAACATACAGAATGACAATAATTGATCCCGTTAGTAGCAAAGGTCACTGAAAAGGAAAGGGTGAAAAGGAAAAAAAACAAAAAAAATGGAACCTGCTGTAGTACTACACCGTACCGACTTCAAGAAGTTATTTCACACTTTTGAGTGTTGAAGTCGGTTCCATTTCATGGTAAAACTTTTTATAGACTGTAACTTAAGCTGTTTTGGTAGGTAGGTAGGCAGGCTGTATCGATATGCAAAAACAAGCAACTATGGAGTTTTTGGAATTTCTGACCCCGAAATGATCTAGCGATACAATTTTACTGAGCACCTGATCAGTGTCACAGGGAGATCCTGATAGATTTGTACTGTTCTGCCGGTCCTTGGAGAGGTCAATTGGGGAGATCTATGCCCAAGAGCAAATGTCCTACGGCTGAAAAGAGAACAGTGGAAGTAATAACTTAAGATAAGATTTTATTTATTCTTAGAACACTTACCTAAATGTACATACATACACACATGTATTTTACACACACACAGTAATATATTAAATATTATAGACATTATTGCTTAAAAATTAAATTTTATCGTAATTTTATGTTATATGATCATACTGAAAAAATGTATAAGGAGTTTCAATAATTGGAAGCTTCTCAGAGGTTTTATTGAGAAAAATATATTTTTGATAAGCGTGAAACGTGGTTAGGGAGTCGGCCACGCCTGCGCACGCCCACACACGCCCCTGGCGATCTCAGCGGTCTCAGGCACGTTGGCATCTTTTAGACGATAATTTTCTGATTATTATTGTAATTATTTACTATTATTTTACTACTAATATCCGACTCGAAGTCCAGCGGCTATGGCTGAGATGATGATGATCATGATCCGAAAAGACGACAGACATATAAGAACAAAGACATTCCGCAGTAAAATCACTAATTAAAAGTGTTCTTGTATTGTTTTAAACTTTCATGGCTTTTCATAATAAAAATATTGTTTAACACGGGATACGCACCATGATTTTGTTTTTGATTGAGTTCCCGATATTTTGGCGCGGTTCCACGCTCTATGATCACGGAGAGATTGAAGAAAGCGATAGATGTAAAAATATATTTAAATGTTTAGGACTATCATATCTGTCTACCCTCTTTTTTAGTCTTTTGCTACGGTTACCACTGGCACTAGAACTCGATTGCAGGTTTCTACAAAACACACTCACTGTATCACTGCGGATATTCGTACGGTCACAATGTGCGCGCGTATTGCTTTTTATGCACCTTAATACTGGATTCCATGTGGTTGAGAGCTGGAAACCATCACTTCGGTTAAAGTTCTCGTATTTTGAGATCTCGATTGCCTCTTTAACCAGTCTAGGGATATAGTGACGCTCAGTGGATAAAACACATGGTTTATTGAACTCGATCCAGTGAATAAGTTCAGCATCTAAAAGTATTCTTAGACCAATAATAATATAATTATACATGCGGGAATTTGGAATTTGGATATAGTGATATTTATTACTCAATCAACCCAGAACGGCTGGATGGATCTGCGTGAAATAAAGCACAATGATTACTGATAGACTGGAATGGCACATGGGTTACTTTTTATTCCGCTATAGTGGACGTTTCCAATAAATAACTAAGGTGAGAAAAATCTAAGTAGGTACCTACACGTGCGTGAAACTGCAGGGCACAACCAGTAGTATAATTCACAAAATGTAATGTAATTTTTTAAATATTTTTTAACCCCTTAGACAATACCTGGCGATGAGGCAATCAAATTTAACATACCGTATTAATTAAAAAGAGTGAGACCATATGAAAATCAACGGACTACGACTCGTGCACCGCACTCGACATCCTGATGAAGGCACAAAAAGTCCTGATGAAGGAAGAAGGCGAATATCGATTACGCGTCAGCGTCACGTTATAGCGTGGTAATAGTAATAGTATAGTATTTGAATTTTGTAATTTGTATGGGTATTGTATCCATAATTTGCACGCCTTGAAGGTTTCGATATAGTGCCCCATATCTTATAAACATAACCCCTGTTCAATGTACCTACCTATAGCTGGCAAATAAATGATTTTGATTTGATTTGACACTTTTGACTGTTGAATTTGGTTCCATTTTTTGGTAATAAAAAAAAATTAGACAAAGATTCAAATGTTATTGTTGTGTAAGATAACCATTATTATTTGATTTGTTTTTTCTCTCATTATTTGTTTCAAGCATTATAAAGAGAACGTTGATGTCCAAGTTTGGAAATTAATAAGCATTACATCTTTGGTTATGAGCTGAGCAATATAGCCAGTGTTATAGAAAGGCACTTACGGCTCCGGCGTTTTTCCCGGCGTTATGGGAGCTCCCGCGGGGCCCGGCGGGGCTCCGGCCGCCCCCACTTAACACAATTTATTACGCGACCCTTTAATAAATAAATAAAGAAAATTCAATGATATACAACCGCAGCGCGTGCTACGTTACTTACAGTTTTCCCATCGTATCGTGAAAAATTGCTTTAATTTTGGATAATACGAGCATGAGGTTGTTTCAGATGATCGGTGGGTCGGTAATGGTAAATTACGTTTGAGACGATGAATAGGAAAGAAAGAAAGAAATTTATTTGTAACATTTAAGCATACAAAAATAATAAAATTAAATAGGTTAGCAATACAATTCTAAATGTTACAAATCACATTTAAATTTCATTTCAATTACAATATACATAATACCTGTTACATATTTTTTTATATGCCTTTTCAGTTAAATATGGTATAATATTTTGCAGTTATAGCAATTATTGGCAAGTGTTTCTTGACAGTTTTTCAGACTGTCGGAAGTAGCTAGCTCGGCAGGTAGGTACTGGAAAGTATGCTACCAAGATGGTTTGAATTCCATAACAGTGTTGCCATCACCTGAAGCTCAAGCCGTTGATGAGGATTGAATCAGAGGGTCCGTCAGACATCCAACGCTGCCATCGCTACACAATCATCGTTACCAAGTTGTTGCTTGTACGTTCATGATGCCAGTCATGTATACCTACTGAAAATCAGCGCTTTGTAACAAAGAATGTACCTAAATGAACAGTTGAACGTGTTATTTGTAGTATTGCGCAGCATTATGCTAAGGTTGTATAACCGTCGCGTGATGGAGTAGGAATATTTCAGTAGGAATACATGTATTCCTACTGAAAATCAGCGCGACGGTTGTCAGTTATGACTGGCATCATAAACGTACAAGCAACAATTTAGTAGTTTTCGTTTCTTATAGTAGTGTTGTTTGCATGTCCTAAATAACCGTGTTTTCTTACCCCACTTCAAAAAACGAGGACGTTCTCATAACGATTTTTTTAAGTGAGTTACTTTGAAACAATTTTTTACTAGATGAACCGATTTTGATGATTCTTATTTCTTCTACTAACTCGATACAGTCGATGTGTGTTTAAATTTGTATGTCTGCCGTTTGATCAGCGTATCACTTGTCAGTGAAAAATTGGTCGGAAGTGAAATAAAGACCTAGAATGATAACTGGCTGTCAAGGAGGGGTGCCCATACATCATGTGTTTTTTGGCGACAGTTTTACAGACTTGATGGTGGTATTAGCTAGTCTTAGCTGGAGACATAATTTTGCACTCGACTTCAACAAGTTATTTCACACTTTTGAATGTGAAAGTCAGCTCCATTTCATGCTAAACATTTTTTTTGCATTGAGATATGATATAACTTTAAAGCTTAATTTGAAACTCACTCCCTATTTCATCTTTGATTTTATATAAAGTAGTGGGTGCTGCAATCAAATTATAATGGCTGATTGCGGAAAATAGAAAGGAGCTAATACTAGACATTTATGCCATATTATTTCACTTTTTTACTCCGAATTTTCACGAATAGCCAACGGTTGATATTCCACTATTTTTACTAGTTTCGCTAAATAAAACAAAATAAGAATATTCAAATTAATCTTTGCCGCCACAATATCTGATTAAACATCGATCATTCGATGACCATGTTCTTCGAATCATCGAATAAAATAGTAGTTTCTATATCGACTACAGAAGAGGCACAAAAAGTATAAACTCATTAGTAAGGCGACCGGGAGCGCTGGAATTAATGAAGGTGAACAATAATTTAGGGTTTAATTAAAAGTGAGCCCCCTGCCGGGCACACCCCCGCACCTCCCGACTATCGCTCGATTCTCGACTAAATTATTATTTAAACATAATTTGTGAAAGCGGTAATTTAATAAAACTAGACCCGGGAGGTATAGAAATGAAGAAGAGGAACTCAAATCAGTGAAAGATCTACCTCAAAATTTGCATCCTATTTGAAGCACAACAAGTCTTTGAAGTACGTGAGTCCCACAGTCCATGGTAATTGAAAAAAGAACGTAGTTTAAAAAAAAAGTTTACCGTTTATTTTTCACCAGAAAAGTTTATTGTTTTTAGATTATTAATGTCGTCAACGACACGTTTATATGTTTGGAATGTCAAATGTGTCATAAATAAGATGTCCCGACAGTAACTTTTCAAAAATTTTGTCCACGTCTACGAACAAGAAAATAGTGTCTGAAACAGCAGTTCAATATTACCAAAATCAAATAAATTGTGTTGTGTCAGGACTCTCAGGGACTAAATTAAATTAAATGAATTTCAAAGTTTCCCTGATTGACAGTACCTACATATCCTACCTATATCGTGACTTAAACATAACAGGATTGTGGCGGGATATTCTAAGAGCAATTTTTTATTACCTACTCCCTACTATCATGTTATTCTCCTAGAGTAATAATTTAAATAGTAAAATACAAAAAATGTTTAGTTTATTTGATTAAAATAGCATAATATCTATATTTGATAGTATTATTTAGTAACATTATTTTATTTCGGTTTGACGATAATCATGCACTAAGAACAGATTATTTTAACAAACACTCCGCTAATTGGCTTACAATTGTACATACAAACGTTGTACGAATTACGAAAATGGTCTTTTAAAAACAAAGGTAGGTAGGTAGATCACGCTTGTGGAAGAACACGGGCACATTTAAGGGGCTAGCCCTGTATGACTCTCTAATTAATATGCTCACAGTTACTCATTTAAAAAAAGAAGAAAAATAAATAACGATGTTTATTATATTTAATTTCCCCAACAGTACGAGCAAACACTTGTACATCAACGTCTTTTCTCACAGGTATCGGGTTCAAACAATATATTGACCCCAAGCCTTAAGAGAATGACGATTATGCCAAATCACTGTTATTACGGATACAATACATCTGATGAAGGGGACCGCATAATGCGGCGCTGAGCTACAGATCCGAAAGATAAAAGAAACTGCGCTTTATGAAGGGCATAATACTAGATTTTAGATGACATTCATTTGTTTTCACAACAGTATTCTCAAGGACTACAAATTAATTACTACTTATAATAGTGTAATGGGCTATATTGACCATCTTAAATATTCAAACTGCTCTGAGATCATTTTTAAAGTATCAAACAAATATTGATCGTTTAATTCTAAATATAACTTATTTAAATTTAATTAGGACACAAATCAAGCTAGTTAATTTGATTCCTCCTTCCCCATTTCAATTAAAAACGAACAGACGGATAATAACAATTAAAATAATAATATTCTTTTATTGTTCACAAACTACATCAATCAAAGTTTTACAATATTGCACTAACGATTCAATAAATTTTTTTTTAAATATTATTTTACAAAATCCATAGCTCTTAATTAACAGTTTAATGTATGTTATTGTTACCTACAGCCAAAAACGGATTTCCATTATATAGGTATAACATTAATGTAATGCAGTCTGTGCCGCTAAATTATTATAGGCACGCCAGATATAACTGGATTTTTTTCAATATAAAACTAATTTAACTTAGGACGTACGTAGAGTACATAACTAACATATTTTATATATTTTAATAGTTATAATAAATACGGATGGCTATGTGATATATTATTTGTCGTGGTGGTACCGGCTTAGAATTGTACCCCACCATCTCTTCCCGTGGGTGCCGTAAGAGTCGGCTAAAGGATCACGTACAGAAGGTGAGCAGCAGCGCCATCTGAGGGTCACAAAAAATACTGCGCTCGCCAACCCGCCCGCCAAGCGTAGCGAGTATTGGCAAAACCCCCTCCATAGGGAGGCTATGTTCAGCATTGGACGGGTATCCGCTGAAAAAAAAAATGTTACATCCACACTTGGTTCGCGTTCCAACTTGTCGCACGAATCGTTTTGCTTCCACATTCATATGTGGACTCAGGAATTCATTGCCTAAGTCTCTCTTTCCGCATAGATTCAATCTGGTTTTCTTCAAGTCACCAGTGAATACATATCTTCTAGGCAGGCATTATCTATTGTAGACGGAATCATCACAACGTTAGCGAAGATTGTAGACAAACGCGTACATATTCTTAATTAAAAACAGGAATGGGGAGATGCAAGAGCAGTAGCACTCTATGAGAGAGTTCGCCCCGGGAAATACCGCCATCATATCTATTTCTATCGCCAGGCAGTAGTGTCCGCATTACAGTGTTCTGGTTTAAAAGGTATCGTTTCTGGTGAAATCAAAGGCATTGAGACTTACCAACTTTATATCTCAGGGTGACGGGCGCAGTGCAGTTATTTACGAATTGTATCTGTTTATACAATTTAACATTCTGTGGGCCTATTGCTTGTTCTGTCTCCTTATCCCATAAAAAAACTAAAAAAATTCAAGAGAACCAAATATACTTTGAAAGCTCAGCAAATCTTGTAATAAGCTGCGGCATTTCATTCAGACAATGTATGTAAGACTCTGTAAGGCTCTCGTGTAAGGACTACGGAGTGTAAGGCGCAGTGTAAAACATCCAACTATATAGATGGTGGACATCAGCCGACTGGATAAAAATCGTGGGAGGAAATTAATGCAGGTCCTTGTGGAGTTCAATGGGGATGCTATGTGCAGCTGATGTGTGCAGCATCGTATGGCAAACTGATAATGATTAAGAAGAATGTAAATTGTTTGATAATTCCAGTGATTATATTCTTTAGGTAGTAGTAGGTAGTGCAATTGGCGTTTATTTAATTCACTTTTACTTTCACAATTAATGCGAAGTGCAATACGCAGTGAATTAAGTGAAGTGTGGCGAAAAGTGAAGAAGAAACTAAATATTTCTAATGAAAGGATTTGTATGTCCATAAATTTAGGGCTTCTGAGAATACAAATGCAATCATTGATAGGCCCCTCTCATTTTGGAAGTCGGTAAAAACCATTAAAAGCTACAGACACGTTGGGTATTTAAAACTGTATAGTTATGCGCCAGAGGGCTCTCTTGTCGTTTTGCGCAGTGTAATGCCACCTCCCTTGGATATCGAGACAATAGCGCAGCGGCGAAACATAAAACCGAACGGAAGTGCGCGGACCCCCGGGATGCGGCGATTTTCTTGCGCTCGCGCTTCTCTACACTCAAAAACATTTCTGAATCAGAGCCACAGATTAATACACTAGTTATTTCGTTGAAAGGCGAAGAGGGCTAATGGGCACAGCAATGGCATTTTTGTTATCGGGCTCGCAAAGCGTATTGAAGTCACTCGTGTCGCGAGTCATTGTTCAAGGGTATAATTATCCGCATTGTTGCACGTAAAATCAAAGAATATGTTATATTCATTTTCCCCTGACTTTTGACTTGAAACGTATTGAACGAACTCAATGGAAGACGGTTAAATATTCTCACGGAGTGCTGCTTCTTTGAGTATTTGCTTTTATTAATATATGTATATTGATTATTTTAGCAAGTCTAACTCTTCTTAAGAGAATTACTTATCACCAAAACCATCAATATTATGATGGTTGTGTTGGTAAGAATAATTTTATTTTAAGTACCAGTGTTGACATCACAATTGTTCTCCAAGAAAACATGTCCTGCGTGTTTGATTGGTATCATTCACCTAATACTTCAGACTCCTGATAACAATAGAATTTAATGAAATTTGTCCTAAAGTTAGTCCATACTAACTGGACAAATTTCTTGAAACTCCTTTAGGCATCGACGAAATAAAAATAAATGAATTTACTTTTATTTATTTATTTATTCCACCCAAACTCTGACTAGGATTCCCTGTGTTGCCGGAGGCCTGGACACACACAACCACAGCATAGTTTCCTTTAGCCGATGATGTGAGTCAAAGAAAATCACCTTTTGCTCCATTATTTCACTCAGAAAATATGCTACTGCCAAAATCTCATTTTTGTGTTAGCATCTACATAGTTGTCAATCAGTAGGTATGTCTGATCAACCAAATTTCATAACTGTGTTATGTTACTTCGTCATAAAGGCCAAATAAAAATGTGTAAAAACGGCCTAATCAGTATCATACATTCGAAACAATTCTGCTGCATTCGTAGAAAGCAAATTAATTCACCACGAACTCGACTGCCATTAGCAACCGTTTAATCTCACTTAGAAAGTCAATAGGGCAAAATCCATATGCCATCGCGTTTCAAAAGTCATCTACTTGAACTTATGCACTTATTACACTTCTGAATGCAATAACGATAATGATTTTGTCGAATATATAGCACTGGTTTTTTTAAAGTACCTTGGTACTTAGGACCCTTTGTATTGACTACGTCACGTGCGCTAGGACTAACGGTAATGACTCCTTGTGTGATCATTTTGACTATTGTTCATTATTCTACGATTTTGGTTCTGAAGTGAGTACCTATTGGTGTTCGTTCATCTGTATGTTAAAAGATCTCTTATTGGCGCGTGCGCAGTGATTTTTGATGTTTGTTTTTATTCCTAGAAACAAACTGTAATAGCTAACATCAAGATCTTGATTGTTGTACCACATTTAGTATAATATTCTTCTTACATAAACTGTGGTGTTAACTCTTCTAAATGTTCTTAGAAGTGTTAATTTTGTGTATTGCAATAAATGTGCACTGTACAAAGTAAACATAATTAAGATAAACAAGATAATCTATTTAGTATAGTAATAATAACCTTTACGATTTAAAACGTTTGTAAAGTAACATAAAATATTTCTTTTGTTAAAAGGCTTAATAAAGGCGCTGTTAGCCTGCCGAGCCATGTCTTTGTTATTTATATAAGTACTTGACTGTGTCATGTAATTATTGTTTATTAGTGTTTCATGTTTTAATAAAGATCTTTGCAAAACAAAACAGTGATTTTTGTAGTCTGACGCAATGGTAGCTTTATTGATTTAACTTTTATAAACGACCGATGACTAAAAACTGTTTTCGAATGATTTCACATTTTAATTAGATTATTACGAGAAAGTATTCTCCTCGTCCTGTGGCCAGAATCAAAATTCAAGTGGCTTAGAAATTATTTTAATTAAAATTAGAGTAATTTCTGAGAAGTTTATACATATAAGCTCTTGAGTTGCGATCATTATTAGCAATAGGTAAATCTTATTTTTACCATTTTGAATATAGAACTTGATACTTGGGACACATATTAATTTCAGCGATAGTTATGATATATAAGTGATAACGGTACGCTTAGTTATTAAATAACAGCTTAATAGTAAATGAGATTGTTTTCGGCCGCTGAGGTTCACTTTTTAATAAAATAAACGTGCATAAATAGAAACAACACTTTTAAACCTTCTATGAACAAAAATGTCTCGTGTGTGTATGGTTGTGCTAGTTAGCTGGCTTACTCTTGAACTCAGTTTCAATATCAATCCAGTTCTAATCCGAATCAATTCGAATCTATTACATCATTTTGTATTTTATGTCGAATTCCATCGAACTCGATTCCGATCGTGCGCTAGTGTTGCAATCAGGAGTATCAATCGATCGAAATCACAATTTGCGATCGGAATAGAATGTCAAGAGTAAGCCCGTTAATGAAATTTTGACTATCTATGTGGTTAAACACGACGGGCGTCTAAGTTTGAAAAAAATAATGCACCTTTTCAAATATATGTATTATTGTTTGCAACATTCAAAAGGTTAATCAAAGAAGTTTTTAGGTGCTAGTATTCTTTTTTCAATATCTCTTCAAAGATTAATATAACAGTCTAAATACACATACAAATCACACCTTTTTTAAACATTCATTTTAATAACCCACTTAAAATATATCCAAAGCCACAGATAAATAAAAGTTTCATACATATTAACCTAAAAAAATAAAAATTCGAATCGAGGAAAACATATTTTGTGGTATAAATTATCTCATTCGATATTCTCGTATAAATTACTGTCGTTACCCGTCATGTTACCTAAAGCAATGCGACCAACGAATTTAGTAGTCAACTTTTTTCAACAAATATAATTTGTTTGATTTGTAAAGAGTGAATGGGCTGGTGTGCGCCTGCGTCGCGTTTGTATGTCACTCGGCGAGCCATTGTTTGGTCTTCGCGGGTGATCTGGGAACCCCGCGATTTTCTCCGCAGGACTCCGTTAAAGACCCGCCACGTTAACCCTGGAGTCACCAAATGTGCCGTTCAACTGTCAGCACAGAATAGGCCCTTGGCCCTTTGAACGCTGTCATTATTAGGGCTTGACAATATAGCAAGGAAAAAATGGAGCAAAATTAATAGGCATGTAATTGTATGTTATTTCTTTATATAAAAATATGAATAACTATATACTGAATCGCTCATGGATTCGCCCGCGCGGGCATGAAGATATAAAAACTTATAAAAATTATGAACAATTATCAAGCTATAATGTAATTCTTAGACTTTTGAATTTTGGCCATTTTGAACCTATGGCTAGTGATAAATACTTGTAATATGACAGACATTTGAAATACTTGTATTCAACACATTTAGTGCATTTTTTTACAATTTATACTCGAGGTATGCGTAGCACTTTTTAGTTATTGGAGTGTAACTCAAAAACCACTTCTTCGTTTTAACGAAATTTGAATGGGACCACCTCGGAAGTATACTCTATCAAACAAAAAAAGAATCATCAAAATCGGTTCATATATATACGGTTGAATTGAGTAACCTCCTTTTTAGAAAGTCGGTTTCAAAATAAACGAAATGTCTTCACATGCATACTTAACCCTAATGTTATATCTTTATCTCTATCTTCATTATACGGCACAGATCATAAATTGCAACAACCAGAACCTTCGAAATTTGAAATACTGTCCTCTTCTATCGGAATTCGGACGTTTAGTTATGTTTAGAATTCCGTTGGTCGGTTTCTGAATTATTAAAACTGAAACTCCGGATGTTTTTGTGTCCCCATGACCAATGTTGCGGACGTGCCCCAGTGGGGGTACCTACTGAACCTGCTTTGGCGGAAACAGAGCTCAGTGGTCTCAGCGTGCCGCCTTTGTCTGTAAATAAAAAAAACAGTCAGTTATGATTGTGATTGCATGAAATTGAGATCAATTTCTTGTTGTCACTCTGAGGTTCAGTGCACAGATTTTCGACGACGAGTATCTTGTATGTACTAAATGGAGGCAGTTATATTTTTAAACTCCTGCCCAGGTATGTGACCCTTTTGGGGTTCATGTATACGAGTATATAGGTATGTGAACGCTTGCAAAACTTTTGTATCAGGATCATATTTGGCTAGCGCAAGTATGACCACATCTCTGAATTTCGTAAAAGGCTGAAGTGGTTACCTATCCGTCTGCTCCGGAATGCTCACATATTGTATCTCCTGTATAGTATTGGAATGGCATGGAACTCGTTGCCCGAGTCTGTGTTTCCCGATATGTACAATCCTGGAGTCTTCAAGTCGCGAGTGAATAGGTACCTTCTAGGTTTGCGTGCTAAAGGAAAAAGAAAAAAAAAATCCTAGACATTGTCATCACTTAACATTAGGTGAGACAGTTATCAAACGCAAACTTATACAACATGTAAAAAAAAAAAGTATAATTTTTATTCCTGCTACACCTTCCTATTTGAAAGAACGTTTCAAGCTTTTGCAACTTTCACATCCCTTACCTACGCTCTTCCAATGCCCTTAGACTTGAAACACCTGTCCACACTTCCCATTATTATGACAGGTCGTTTACCGTTCAAGCTGTACGGCTATGGAATGCCTTGCCCCTTGATATTAGACAGAATCTCTGGAGATTTAAAAAAAAAATAGAAATTTAGTCCAATTACGTATATTTTGCCACCGACTACTACTCACTATGTTACTGTCCATACAAAGGTTGTCCGGAAGAAATTGCTATACGCGATAGCCCATTGTTTATGAGTTGCAGTTTATGAGTGTATGTAAATTAATTCTTAAGTTTATTGTAATGGTAAGTGCAATAAAGAGTTATTGTATTGTATGTGAGTTCCTTTATTATTTTATAAAGCCTGTTAAGCAAGGCGATGATTGTTCCAAATCTAGGCGCTTAGAGACTGCTCACTACAACTGTACTGTTACTGTACACTAACAAAAGAAGCATTGCTACCGGGTTTAGAGCACATGTTATGTTGCTTAAATCTTTATCCTTCGCAAACTAAGGGCTTCTGGGAAACATATTATTATAGGTGCCCGTGGACACTCATGCGAATCGCCGATTCACTGGGATCACTGGGAGCATGGGAAGTATGAAATGAAATGTTATCTAATATGATATAAGTCTCACACTTGCTACTATTGATCGTATACCTAGACTGCTACTTTCACAGTCGGTAAAACTTGGATGATCGATTTGTCCTAGCGGATAGGTACCTACCTATACACAACACAAAGCACGTATTCGCGTACATACTCAATTTTGAATTATCTTACATTTCATATAAGTAGTACTTATAGCGTAATTCTCTGTAGCAAATAATATCTAAGCAAATGTGACATTTAGACAATAAACGTTTTCAAATCCCACTAATATTATAAATGTCAAAGTTTAGATGGATGGATGAAATGTTTGTTACTCAATCACGCCAGAACGGCTGTAAGGATCTGGATGAAATTAGGCACAGAGATAGAATATAGTCTGGAACAACAAACAGGCTACTTTTTATCCCGATAAAATGTATGGTTCCCGTGGAATAATTGATGTAGCGGGAAAACCGTAATCCACGCGGGTGAAACCGCTGGGCGCTACTAGTGAAATATATAGAAAAGTTGGCAGTATCAATTTTAAACTAATAATGGTAAAATTAAAGACCACTAGTACCTACCTACAATAAGGGATCTCGGCGTGACCTTTGATGTAAAGTTAACACTGGACATTTTTGACGACTCTTCAGCGAAATATAAAATGATTTTTAAATCAGCGATTAGGGCCAAATTAGTACATCCAACTTTCTAACGCTTCCTCGAGTTGTGTAGTTTATTGTAAAAAAAAAAATATTTATAAAATGATTACTTTCCTTCTCGGGTTCAAACGAACTTGTATGCTGAAGGTATTTCTTAATAGACAATGCATTTAGTTCTAGATCATAAGATATAAGAATGTACCAATATGCATGTTGGTACATTCTACTAATAACTGTAAGTAATACTATTACATGTAATAGTGTAAATTGTTAATGATAACATAATTCTAAATCCTACTTCCTACTAATATTATAAATGCGAAAGTTTGTGTGCATGTGTGTAGGTAAGTGTGTATGTTTGTTACTTCTTCATGCTCAAACGGCTATGCCGATTTCGATGTAATTTGGTATGGAGATAGTTTAGACCCTTAGGATTAACACATAGGCTACTTTTATCTCGGAAAAAGTATAATTTCCGTGGGATAATTGAGGTAGCGGGAAAATCTTAAACCACGCAGGTGAAACCGCGGGGCACTACTAGGACTTACAGACGGTCGACCGTCGGAGTTGGAATTATATTAAACATGGTATGACGCTTGTATCGTTGTTCATAGCGTTGGATAAGGGCGGGAAACGTACGTGACGTAATTTTTGTTTTTTTAATTTATGTAAAATATTCATTCAGAATTGGTGTCACCAGTTATTAATAAACACTGAAGTCGGCATTAAAATAATATCCGCGCCATATCATCTTGCACCACGAAAACGCTAGTTCCCACACGGCCAGACAACAAACTAATTTTTGAGGGTGAAAAACGTAGAACTTATGAGCCATCCTGCATACAGTCCCGACCTGGCATCTTGTAACTTTTTTCTGTTCCCAAAAATTAAGAAGCAATTACGCGGTCAACGATTTTCACAAGTTTTAAAAATTGGTTTAAATCGAATGAAAAAATGCATTTATGCAAAGGGAGAATATTTTGAGAAACAATAAATTCATTTTTGACCAATAATAGTATTTTTTTCTTATTCATTCCGGTAACTTAGTTCGCCCCACGTATTATATGGATCTGAATGTTGGGTACCCATGTTCCTGCCTCCGTCACAATAGCAGCAAAAGATGCTAAGCGAAGCCTGAACCTATAAAGGCTGTTTCGATACGAGTTCTTAACGTCAGCAAAGCTTATTTAATTAGTATAATTGTTTTATTGAGATATACATAACTTACGCCATTTAAAGTTATACTTAATTTCAATATTTCGTTAATTATCAACAAGTTTATTTTTTTGTAGTGAAATTATTCAAGGCATAATTTAAATATTAATCGTGTATAATCGGATTGTCTCTAACGAAATCGCGTTTATTGTAAATTATTGTCGTTTTTAGGTGGAAATAACAGAGGTCCCGACAACTGCGCGGGCGCAGCGGGCGCCAGCGGGGCGCCAACAACGGTCCCAACCCAATCCATTGCATATAAATACAACTGCATATACACTAATAATATTTGATCACGTGGTTTTTATTTTTTATTAACTAAACATAATTTATTCAGAGTCAAGCACTAAGTCTTGTTAAAGCGTGGTGTTGGCATAATGTCCAAGAGTCCGTTTTACTTATCTGAATAAAAATCTAAAAATATAATGTTTGCAGCAAACAGTTACAGGTATTTAAAAAAATGTTTAAATATTTTTTCTGATAGAAGAGCATAGTGCGATTTACTTCTGGAGAAAAGGTGTGCTGTAACCTGTAATTGTTCGTATGCTGCTGTAGCGCTGTCAAAGAGCCGCTGCTGTGATCGTTGTGAAAAACAGTGCCTTCTGCAGTTAGAAGCAGCTGCTTCTAACTGCAGAAGGTACTGTTTTTCTGTTTTTGCCGTATCTGATACTAAGTAGCTACTTAGTATCAGATACGGTAACAGCCACTTGTATTCGGAGGTTGATATAATTATTTTTATAGATAAATATTCTTCTTCTTCTTGTCCTTATCCCACTGTAGATGGAGTCGGTACAACACGTTTTATTATTTTCATAGGTTTAAATATAAATATATTTTATTAAAATGGCCTCGTGCCGCTTCTCGGTAGTGGCATATATTCATTTTAGTCTTTTTGAATATTAGTTATTTTTTACGTTCATAAGCCCGTACTAGATGCCCACATTCAATAAATAATTTTGAATTTGATTATGAGTGGTTGCGTCTTAGGTATTTGACCTCCTTCCAGTAGGTATATCATTAAAAGGCTTGCGTGCGTTCTTCTCGAAATGAGAGAGGATTAGAAAATCAGCGTGAATCTCGAAGTCTGCATGTTACACCTTAGACGTAGGTAACATCAGGTGAGACAGCAATCTAATGTAAGCAATCAGCCGGTAGCGGGATAGAACATTGAGTCATCTATAGGCTGCCAATAGCTAGTGGATTGCTCAAATGTCATTGTAGTAGCTGCAGTATTGTAATTAGTTATTAGTGTTTTATTTTAATAAAGGCATTTGCCCCAAAAAATAAATGCATATTAACTTTAAAAAAACACGTGAAAGATTTACTCGTGATGGTCGCGCAGCACCTGCATGAAGCGAGAATAAAACATACGGGTCGATTTGAGAACCTCCTCCTTTTTTGAAGTCGGTTAAAATGAGAGATTAGGTGTCGCTTGTGATATCAAGCGACTATACCGGCGTCAAAGGAGTGGATAAAGCATATTTTTATTATTTAGTATTCGTACATTTTGTTTTTATTTCGTATAATGTACCTACAAAAACTGCAGTCAGACATTTTTGCTTTAATAGGTAGGTATTAGTAGCGCCCCGCGGTTTCCCCTGCGTGGATTACGGTTTTCCCGCTACCTGAATTATCCCATGGGAACTATACTTTTTCCGCGATAAAAGTAGCCTATGTGTTATTCTAAGATTTAAACTATCTCCATACCAGATTTCATCTTATCGTTAAATTAGATCGGCTAGATTAAATCGGTGTAGCCGTTTGAGCGTGAAGAAGTAACAAACATACACACATACGCACATACACACATACACACCAACTTTCACATTTATAATTTTAGTAGGATTCCGACGGGCTATGTGACTGCTTTCTTCTACAGATTTCTAGTACTATCTCGTCGAAGATGTCAGATGGACAACCAATGGTAGGCAACTTTGGGCTTGCTATCAAGGGGATTATTACGAGATCGAATCAGAACTAAAGAAATCTATACTCATATAATAAAGAGGAAAGATTTGATTGTTTGTTTGCATCGAAACTACTGAACCGAATTGAAAAATTCTTTCACTGTTGGGAAGCTACACTATCCCTCGGTGACATGGGCTTTATCATATATATAAAAATTAGGGAACCTTATGATTTTTAATTTTGAAATTTTACCCGTGCGAAGCCGGATAGACGGCGCAAGTTCGTAATAAAGGTCATAGTTATAAGAGGCCACGTTTTAGTTCAAAGTGAGATCGGTAACACAAACTAATCAAAGATTGTGTGTTCTTTGTCTTTTTTAAGATTAAGTATTACGATACATCGTTGCAATAAATATGCTGCCTGCATTTTTTAATACTAGAACTGTCTTAACTTTATATAAGTACATATTTATTTAATTCTCTTTAAGATTCCTTGTATCAGAAAAATTAGGACATAGATATATATAGGTAGAAATAGAACCTGATTTTGACTGATGTTTGATAAAAGATAAATAACTGGTTTTAGAGCAATAAAGGTC
Organism: Apeira syringaria; assembly: GCA_934044485.1. NCBI lineage: Eukaryota > Metazoa > Arthropoda > Insecta > Lepidoptera > Geometridae > Apeira > Apeira syringaria. The sequence continues at coordinate 16,878,546 of OW203658.1, forward strand.
TCATTGCCATATCGTGTGAGTACTTATTACTTAAAGGCAAATTCAACTATAGAAGCTAAGCGTATAGTACAAAAATTGTTGCTGACGCTGAGCTATGATAGTATGGCGGATGTACTTATAAGTCTTAGTACTTCGTAGTTTATAAGTTGTTTAATAATTTTCGCAAATAACCAAGTTTAAATAATTATTGATTGGTCAAAACAAAATTACTTTTAAATATGTATTAATTTTACTGATAATCTGGCCGCCTTTTTAAAATGTATTTTCATATTCTAGCTTTATATTCTTGCTCCTTATTAACACGGGTGTGTCATTAAGTTTATATGTTAATATAAGAAACATAGTGTGAAGATCGCCGTTTACCTACTTTGTGCTTTGTATCAAATTATAACAGCGCGGCGTTAGGAAATTTATTGTGTTAATAATAAGATCTAATACGTGCTATATAAATTATATAATATTTTGTGCATGTCCATTACTGTTAACGCTGCAAATAAAATATATTTCAGTTTTTTTTATTATAATTTTATTCTACTGTACCAATCACAGTTTTATTTACATTGCGTAGGTTTGTGCGTTGCACGGATAATAAATGTAAGTAGGTACCTATACCTAAGTTATCGTACTGTTATTAACAACTGACAACACCTTTTTTTTTTTAACATTCACACAAGGTTTTCAGGTCCCAAACTAGGCAGAGTCTGTACTATGGTAACCTGATGACTGATATACATACTTATATACATATACACACCCAGACACAGGTCGAACAGACATGTTCATACACACAAATGTTTGACCTGTCCGGGAATCGAACCCGGGAGCAGCGGCTCAGAAGGCAGAGTCCTACCAACTGCGCCAACCGGCCAGCCAATATTACTTCAACTATTTACTTCAATATTTCATCAAGTAAACGAGATGTATATCGGTATTCAGGATGGTCCTATATGTATATATGTATATAATGCTACGTTTACTGGTTATGTATTGTAAAGCAGTTTGCAGTGGGGGTGTCGAAGAAGGAGGGACGCCAGATGCCACGCCTTACGAACCACCTATCGACTAAATGTATGGTTTAAGTACTTGTACTCTATACTTCATTATATGATCCAGTACAGTGATGGTACTGTATTGGTGTATATCCTAAGTTTAATAGTAGATACCTACGTCGAATGGTACCCACTAAATTAGTCAACACCAAGCAGTATAATGTAATATATTACATATTTTTTTTATAATTATTTATTTGATTTCACAATAATAGTTACATTACACTGTATCATTTAAATAGATAACTTAAGTTTGCTTAATGCACTATTTATTGAAGGGAAACCACTTTCAATATAAGTAGCAGAATATGACATAATTTGTTTTAATACTGTGTAGATCTAGCGTTTGGCCACTATCTCACTTAATAGTCAGTGACGGTCACTTGACCACATGTCAAAAATTTGATCACGCTAGACCTAAATGTTTTCTGGCTTTCAGGGACTGCTGCTATGTGTTTGGTGACACCTTTTCAAACTTGATGGTGGTAGGTAGCCTGCAGGCGGGTATACGTAATCTGTAATATCTTATATCTACTTATATAGAGGAGTCTTATGTAGTTGTACGAATACTTGTGTTAAATACATTAAATATAACATGCTATATATTTTATTGTAAGTCTTCTGCGCTTATATGGTATTTATGTGGTTTCGGAGCGTGTATGGTAGTATTAGTATTAATTAAAAACATCTTGCAGATCGATGCTGCGTTGAAACTACAATCTCCCTTTAAGTTAGTACTGATTCAATGTAGGTAGGTGTAGGTTCTATGATACTTTACTAAAAGAATATGAAGATAAGTTTTTGCGATTGATAACGAGATTTGTTATTTCTTTTTAGGTTATTTCCTACTCTATACCTATACGATCACGATTATTTAACAGTTTATATAAGTAGACATAATAATTGACAATTATCCAACGAACAAAAGTAGCTACATAAATAACATTAAGATATTATTTGATACCTCTATACCAAAGCATAAAAATGCGTATTTATATTTGTATGTGTTCATGAAAAAAAAATCGAATATTTTTTGCGACGTAGTATTCAGTCCATCGATCATCTATTCACAAGAACTGCTCATTAACGGTAGGTACCTAAGGGATTAATCAAAAGTCACGTCCGCTATATATTAACATTGTTACACAACCTAGACCATTTATACATTCCTAAGGAATGTTTACAAGTAGGTACACAACACATAGACAAAAAAAAAATTTTCAAATGTCGCATTTCAAAAGTCGCAGTTATGTCCAATTAACAGGTATTTTAAAATCAGAAACCCTTATTTACAAAACGGTCTCATATATATACAAGGTAACTACTACCTAAGTATAGGTAGGTCTCTAAAGAGTTCAGGTGCCATATTTCTCACAAATAGGAGATCTCTACAATGGCATACGCACACACAGAAAGGTACACATAAATAAATTGTAAATAGGGTAGGTACCGACACCGCTAATAGATGAGCAGTGGTTGGTTATAAATGGGCGAAGTGTATTATTTATGAACGTAATTATTTCTCTCATGTTATAAAACACGCCCGGGAGGGAGAAGATGAGATAACAATAACATTGAAAATATGTACCAAAACCAAGTATGTGCGTAAGGCTTGAAGTCTGTTTTTTACATAGCCAGTGAATGTGGTTGTGTCTTGTAGTAGGTAAATGATTTTAAGCTGATCATAAAGCAAAAGTCATGTTACAGAGAAAAGACGTGACCGTAATAGAATTTTAGTTACATGGTTGGTACGAATACATTTTATTCTATTTTACCAATTTACAAAATCGAAACTTCCAGACTTTCTTTCGACTTTAGATCGTAGAATTACACACGCAGGACTTTTTCTGGAAAATGCATTTGGTTCTATTGTCATTGTTCCATTGTCGTCCTGTTTGATATCGTGTAGTGTATTGCAAATCTCAATACCAATACAATATATCCAAGATAAACTATCAATCACTAAAATATGTAGTGTCAAGTTACCGCAGCGGCACCAATCACGAAACTTCTCCAAAGAGGTTTGCTATCTCTTCTGTCGTAGGCGACTTGAACGTAGGACCTGACGGAGAAGTTAGTATAGGTAACTTGATTCGATGATCTTGAAAGATTAACGTAAATGACAGTCCAGATCTTTTAAATCTTTCTCTATCGATAAAAAACATAAATTCGGGGCTTACTCAGTGCCTCGTCGCAGAAGTTAAAGCGTCTTGTTTCATCGACCCTCCATTTCTATTTGAGTACTTCATTGATGAATAAAACACGATTCATACCACAATATAGCTCGTAGTTAACCATTTTCGCTCTCACATTCAACTCCATATGCATACTATTATAGAGTCATAGGATACCTTTTCTTGAACGCCTGAGAAACCATCGGTATCATGTCGTTAGCAAGGCCATAGCAAGATCATGTCATGAATGTAAGTATTAATATATTTTTTCAGTTATTAGGTACTTTATATATTTTGTTACTAAAACTGACGTGGTTTTGACACATTTCGAATGTATGGAACACGGGAATTACTCACGTAATAAGTCAGAGGGTTCCGACTATAGTTTCAACCACATTCGGTGGTCTTTTTCAAGGAGAATACGAGCCCTCGTATGCGTGGTCGCGGTTCGCGTAGTACGGTACTAGGCGACCCGCGACCACGTAATCGAGCTTTTGTAATACAAATATATTTATTTGACATAACAATAGGTCTAACAATACATGAACCCATTGGCTCCAAACTAGTTTTCACTGTGTTTTGGAGCCGAAGGTCTTTCCCTTAATATAGTACATATAATTGTATGTCAAACGCTCAGAATGGCTTCATAGCTATTTAAAAACAATAATTAATAACTAATAGCATAATAACTTATGCTATTACAAAAAACATCACACGAAAATATAATGTTGTCCAACTCTTAGTAGGTGATACAAATAATAATATAAGATTAGTAAGTGATAAAAATAGCAATAAGCGAAGATTAATAGTCCACTTTGTCGCAGCGTAATATTGCAAACTGAACATTACTTTTTCTATAAATTGTTCACAAGCTACATTATTAAACACTAGCTGCGGATTCACCCGCGTTGACTAGTTTCCCCTCTACCTTAATTATGCCACAGGAGTCAGGAACTATAGTTATTTAGGGATAAAAAGTAGGGGGGGTATGTGCTATTCCAGGGTATAAGCTATCTTCATTCAAAATGTCATTCAAAACCGTTCAACCATTTCAGACTGAAGGAGTACAAACAGACAAACAAAATTTCACCTTTATAATATTAGATAGTATGATAATAAATTATTTTGAGTGAGCTCAATGTGTAGTTTCTTCAGTTCCGTTTTAATTGGTATTGTCGTATCGCCCGAAGCTTTGTTAACCAATTAATTATTTAATTATTCTTCTTCTATTATTCAGTGTAGAAGAATCAGTGGGTAATTCAACTTCCCATGAGCTTGAGAGATCCCATCTTTCAGAAACAAACAGTCTTACTGCAGAGAGAGTCGACATAGACGACATACATACAAAAATTCAAACGATCATGAATAATCTGACAAAAGTGAAGGAAGAACATGGCATATGCCAGGAGCGTATCAAGTGGAAGTCCATATTCTCTGCCTACCCCTCGTAATTAGACGTAGGTACCAACCTAACTAGGACAAAAGGCAAAAGGGCGAGAAGGTGAGATGTACCTAATCGGCGTATATGGATGTTTCGGAATGCTTCCCATTTGACAGGAAGGGATAACCTAGGTATAGTTTCAGATATTTTTTTCTATTTGACTCCGCGTTTAGCCAGTGTCAAGTGATTTTGAGGAACAAACTTCAATTTTCTTTGCATGTAGTTGTAAGCATAAGCAAGAGCTTAGCCCGAAACTCCTTCTCTGTTTCCTATTTGATTGTGTTAAACAATGATCTTCTATATACAGAAGGTCATTGTTTAATAATGAAACATTTAAAGTTTACTTGGTGATTGGGGAGTGAAATAAAAACAGCTAATATTTGCCATTTTGTTCCATTTTTCTACACTTGTACGCTTTTACGCCCATCCACCATTATTTATCAATGGACACCGAAAAAAAACACTTATCATTAAAGTAAATCGAACTGTAAATCTTATTCATCAAATATTCTGCTCCAATCAAAATTTATATCCATAATTTTAGTTGTTTATTATTATGCATGAGATATGACCGTAAGTAATAAAACTGTGTCAACACGTCGCAGCTGTCAATTTGACGCGTGGTAGAGGATCTCTGCGGCTCGATCATGGGGTATGAACTATGAATGATACTTGTTTGAGCTCATGGTTGATCACTCGCCGCGGTGGTCTGTGGCCACACGCCGCGGCTTCCCGCCGTTTCACGTGCTGCCACTCATCGCGAAAATGGCCGTTTGTGTTCCTATCGGAAGTGAATAGCAGTTTTACAAAAGAGTCGAGGTATATTTTGTAATGTATAATACTGTTTCGGATGAGGTAACATCAACAAAATATTTGTAGGAATATATTTGTATTATCTTATTGAGTGCATCAACATACGTGGACTTCGGTAAATAAAATATAGATTAGTGACGAAAATGCGTAAATCCGGATTGTAGGTACCTACATTTCCATCTGTCGCCACACGAAGATCTAAAATTATAATGACTTTTGGAATATGATTGTGACTAGCCACACCTAAGCATGATAAAAGGTCAAGCGTGATAAAATCTTCGACCACATCGTCACTGACCATCAAGTGAGATAGTGGTAAAACGCTCTCGATTTATACAGTAAGTATATATGAAAAAAACTTATCCGTGGAATTATTTTTTGCAAAAAGATTTTTTTTTACTGGTAAGTAGTTGAAGATAGGTTGGACCCTGGAGATGTATACAGAGAACTGCTTGGTCAATAGTAAAATAATTATTACGTTTCTGGTATGACTCACACTACACGAATTATACCGATCGTTAGTAGGTACCTACTTACAATTCAACGCAAACATTTAAATTGGTTTGATACCGATTTCAATTGGTCACATGGATTGAGACAATTCATACTCAGTCCAGCTTCAAAACATGTTGAAAATACTGCCACCGCTTAAAGTGAGGAATAAAAGAGATTTCTTTGAAGACCAATGTGTATTACTGAAATTAATAAGTGCAAATGGAATAATTATAATAGACCACGTAAGTTTTTAACACATTTAAGTTCACTGGATAATTGACACACAGACCACCAATTTTAATATACAAATACAAAAGTTTATTGATTCAAAATAATACAAGGATCGCTTTAGAAACATACACAAGAAATAATGTTATTATATTAAATAAGTAAGTATTAATTAAGTATATTAAACGAGCAATTCTTGTACTCCAAAGCTAGGTTGGACAATAGCCTAACGATTCTCATTTGTGCATAGAAAAAGATATTTTATAAATTTTCTCTAGGTATATACTTACTAAGCTCTATGGCTAGAAAACGCTTTACGGAGATATTATGCATACATAATATACACGCCTCTTTCCCATAGGGTATATGGGTAGGCAGAGACCAGAGATTTCTTTCGCTTCATCAACACTCATCAGACCTTACATACAAGAACATTTCAAGCAATGCAATAATAATATAAATATTGAATATTAATAGCTTATAAAGATTTTATATGCGTAGATATTCATATAAACGAACAATACTTTCGTATATTTATAGGTTATTACGGCTCTAACCATTTGGAATTCACTTTTTCACATGCGTACGTTATGCTGAATACATTTTTGACTTGCCTGAAAAAACGCCGAGCGAAGCTCTTTCAATCATGTCTTTTTTATTATGCAAAAGATGGCCTCTATCTTCCAGCGTATCATCCTACAAAATAAGCAGGGGGACATTTGCACCATTTAAAAAAACAATGTCCACTATGATATCGACTAGGACGTCCACTGCTGGACATAGGCCTCAAGTATATTGTATAATTGAAGAATATACTTGTACAATTATACAATATAGGTACATTATTGATTTCAATCAACTAATAATGACTCAAAGCGACGAATTTCATGTAAAATACGTTACTCGCATTCTATATGTATCCAAATAAAAACAGCCCTAAACTCATTTACATACCCTTAGAAAGAGATTCCTGACAATATATCTCATTTCAAAAATTGCGATATAGTCGCCCGGTTATATGTACTCACTTAATTAATATGTAAACTCTCCTAAAACAGACGCTTTATACACCCCGATTTTTTTGAAAGCGCAGAGCCGACACTCAATGTACACATTGAATGTCAGTGTTACAGTCAGTCAGATATAGGTGCGATTAATAACACATCATTCACCTTGGGCACTTGGTAACCTCTGGCCTAAAGAACGATTCTGACAATTTAAGAGGAACAAAAAGCGTTGTCTGAGAGCCAATATGATAGCCCGCGATATGTTCAAATATTTGACGAAAAAGAAAAGCGACAGGACGGTATTCTGTAGTTGTGGGTTCAAATCCCTCTAGCAGCCGAATTTTTTCCTTCAAATATTTGAACGTAACTTCCGCCAAGCATGTTGTTAATGCAAAAAACCATAAAACTCTTAAGATAAAGGTATTGTGCCGTCGGCGTCGTTTGATACGATATCAACTGTAATGTTAGTCTATCAGTTCAGTATACAATTTTCCTGTTAAAGTAGTAAAAAGTTGTTAATTAACTAAACTAAAGCATAATTAACTTGAAAATAACGATAAAAAATGTTGACCGCCGATTATCGTTCAATCCAGAAGGTGCCTGAATATTTTAAATTTGATATTTAATAACTTCAAACCATATTTATTCATAAGAGGTTCTAAGTGGACGTGTCTTGCGCAAGCCAGAATTCCCGTTTTAAGACGTATTTTCAACTATTTGGGAAAATTATAAGTATTTGTGCTACAGTTCCGGGAGGTGAGACTTTAATGGGAATCTTTCTCCTCTTTTTGAAACTCTTTTCAGTTTTGAAAATTTTTAAATATTTTTTGAGATATTTAGAAAAAACCAAACCCTCTATTTTTGCCGTTAAATTCCTATAACTCTTGCAATTATTGCAAGCGGCACTTGAATTTTTCAGAAATTAACTACAGGCTATTCCAAATCGAAAGGCTCCTCGATCATATTTTTTCGGAGGCGGAGTAAAAGTTTGATCTGAAAGGCACTTGTTGACCAAACTAGATATCTATGTTGCTGTTCGCGGGCTCCGTGGCTTACGCGCGGCAGTGGCAGCGCCAGCCGCAGGAGTCGCGGGTGCAAACTTTTAAATATGTAGGTATTTGAAGAGTTGTCTGAAGTTAATATAGAATTTCTAATCGTTAGCCTTACATCCTGGGGTGGGCACTAGACCATCCTGGGGTGGGCACGGTCATAGCATAGCAACCTTTTTGCCAAACTAAATCTTGACCAAGTTCATCCTTTAGCACTAGGTGATACAGTGGTTAAACGCAAGCTTATACGGGTCAGAAAAACTAATTACCAGTACCATAAAGAAAAAATAATCGTAAATCTATAACTCCGAATACAATAAAACTATATTAAAACAACTATGAAGTTTATGGCGTTCACCAAAACAAAACCATTGTAAACGGGGATTGATTTGCTAAATCTGTCACTTGAGCATTCGTCACGCTAAAGTGAAATGTAACAGTCTTTTGTAAATTCACACTATAAGAAGTTACAAAAGCCAGTTTTGTTACAATAAGGTTAGAATAATACTTGCACCCAACGTCTTGTTTATGAAACATACATTGTTTGGAATACAAGGGGAGTGAAACCATAGCCCGCACCGTGACTGGACAGGAATAGAATTTTTTTTCTTGTCTCTATATAGAACTGTGAATGATTTCCAAAGTGACTATAGAAAAGTTTCTTTGGATCATAAATCAGCCTGAAACTAAAGTTCGATCTATCCTTGGACTTGTGCGATGACGGTATTCAACGATGGCCTCGACCTTCTCTACGTTACTCTTATATGTTTTTTAGACGGGCATCTACAAAGATTCGAAAATTGAATTGTTAAAAAGTCGGTTATTTTGACAAAGAGAGACAATGCTTAACAATGCCATGAATGTGATTTATTTATATGAAACGAAAGTCGCATCGTTCATGAATCAGATATAAAGTATTTCCCTTTTATTTAAATACTATATTTTAATCTTTATATTGTATCCAACCTGTCTTATATCTAATTTAAAAGCCACAGTTTGTGACGTTAATTAAAAAGTAATCGATGAGAAAAAGCAATGAGTTTGTTTTAGTCATATTTTTTTCTAGATTAAAGTTAAATATCATTTTGTTCATAAAAGAGATTGCTTTTAGTAATAACCATTTGTTACTCTGTTTCCATTTGAAAAACAACAAATATTAAATTGTATAGGTACCTAATAATATTTAGTTGATGCCACAAAAAGTAGGTCGTGCTTAAATTAATGAAATAAATACACATTATACTTGTAGAAACTGTTTTCATTGTAATACTTAGATATTAGATGTGGTACGCAAAAAATCATAATTACATGTATTTTTCTAGTGGCGATGACTGATGATTTACTGATAATGGTCTGGAAGTACATACAATTTCTGCGAAACCAACCAGTTTTCTATTAATATATAAGTATCAAATATACAATATTATATGCGATGATAGCTCAGAGATGGGAGCGTCTCCTCTCAAACTGACGGATGCTGGTTCAATCCCCACCAACGCAACGGCTTGACCTTCTGTTGAAGGTAATACCGTTATCAAACTCGTAGCATGGTGGTAAGGTACTTTCGAGTCTCCGCCTGGCTAGCTACCACCATCAAGTTTAAAAAGCTGTTGTCTGTTCATCACCAAACATATGTATAGCGTGTTCATACAGTGGTCCTTGAGAGCCAGCAAGCATTCTAGGTCTACCGTGATAATATCTTCCACCATATCGTCACTGACCATCAGGTGAGATAGTAGTCAAACACTAGATCTAAGATACAGTATAAAAAAGAAGATTGTGGCCAGGAATTTCACATCATTATTTTTATGTAATCTTCAGTTAAGGTTGTACAAAAGGAGCTAATTGAATGACAGAAAAAATTGACCAAGTTAACTGCTAGATTAGTAAAGTTATTAAACCAGCGTTCAGCGGCTCCTGCGATATTTTTTTGCAACAACTTACATCCGTAATCCATGCATGTAAATTCTTCATTATAGTGTTTAATCATACTTAAAAAATAACTGATCTTCAGTGATATAATCCGAAAGAGTTTTGTTATGTACTCATATATATCTTCATTTTAAATATATTTACTTACATCATAATAAAGACTATTTCATACAATTAAGTCATATTTATAACACTAGTGCGATAACAATCTGATTATCCTGCGTGACGGTGTGTGTACTGAAATTGCTTTTATTATTGCGTAAACATACCAGGGTACACTCAGTCAAATGAGTTGTTTAAAGTTCTGTGTCCAGCGTCGAGGTATGCTATTCATCTAAATTATTTTGGTAGCTGAAAGGGCTTTGACAAGACTATGTTCTAATTCGTCAATCGGGTGTAATTACCAACGTTCAATGAGACTTGAGCGAACCGTCGAGGTCTATTGATCATGATATGATAATATATTGATCCAAAGCTTCATATTTGTCTTTATTCTTGGAAGGTACCTATTAATAATAAAAGCATCGAGGCTGCTTCTGAAAAGCAATATGACGAATCCAGCATAGAGAAAGCGTATTAAAAGCTACATCAAAAGTCGTTCGTAAGTGCTTAGTCATATTGGAATTTGGTAAAATTATAAAGTAGTAGGGGAGCGGGCTACGCTTTCTCCCTACTATACCTTATAACTTTCACGGGGTCTGTCATGGGGGTCATGACTCCCTCCACCCCGATTGATAAGCCTCTCAAAACTTAGACCTTTGGCTGTGTCTGCTCCTGAAGACCACAATATTTTTAATTATTACAGTAGATAAATTTAGTAGCGTAAAACAAAAAAAATATTTGTTTACCTAGCTAAGACAAAAGTCATGTAGGGTAATAATATACGTAAAGTGTATTTATGTATCATAGGAACACAGAGGAACTTAGTGTGTTTTAGACAAAAATATTTAGTAATGGCTACCTAAGATTTAAGGAAGTTATCAGGTACGAAATATAAAGTAAATGCCTATTTTGTATATAACAAAATGCAGTGGATCGTCATTCAGCCTTAAAGATAGGTTTCATAGGTTCTTTGTCACAATGTTTCACTTTCATGGTACACATTAAAATTGACGGAACGTGATTCCCAAAAGTTTTCGTGTCTGCAAAACTACGCACAAACCTATGAAAATTACAAAACCTAAACACAATTATATAGGTACCTACGTTTACGTTAACTGTTCCCTGGCTAAAATTAGTTCTGTTCTACTGAACACTGTTTTATTCTTAGCAACGCACAGATTATTATAATCTACGTCAAAACGGACTAATCGATTTTGCACCTTTTCGATCTGGGGCTTGTTTATCTATATATTATGATAAATTGATAACAGCGACAGATAGCTGTTACCGGCATGCGTATCGGTCGCATTTCACGTTGTTCAATAATCTAAAAAAAATTAAATGTGCGTTTTACTCTGTAACGAGCTGTGAATTTGTGTTATACTAATATTATTGTTTTAAAATGAAGGATAAAAACGAGTGGAGCCCGTCGTTTCGGGGGACGAATAAATACAATGTCACGGATATTGCTAATGGAGATTCCAAGAAGGACAAAAGAACATCTGAAACGTAAGTTAGTTTTTTTATATAGCAAGCATTATTAATAATAACCAATAAAATTTTTACCAAAAAATGGAACCGACTTCAACACTCAAAAGTGTGAAATAACTTGCTGAAGTCGGTACCATGATAGTTCAAAAGTAACTAATATCAAAATATTGTGCTCATGATACCGACTTCGACAAGTTATTTTACACTTTTGAGTGTTGAAGTCGGTTCCATTTTTTGCTAAACATTTTTTTTACCCTTTTCAGTGACCTTTGCTACTTACGAGATCAATTGTCATTCACCCTGGATTAGGAAGTCATCCAGATACACGTAACATGTTTTAGTTATTGGAGTGTTATTTAAAAACCGCTTGACTGATTTTGATTAAACTTAAATGGAAGCACCTCGAAAGTATACTCTATCAAACAAAAAATAATCATTAAAATCGGTTCATAAGCGACGAATGTTATCGGTGAACACACATTAAAAATATATATGTATACGGTAAAATTGAGACACTTCCTTTTTCCTCAATAAGATTAAAAGGGGAAGATAGGATATGCTATAAGATCACGTTACTAGAAACTAGACTATATACAACCGCAGGCACGCACACACACTTGTTAATTTTACACAAGCTATTTGTTCATCATGTGAAAGCAGAGGAAGGCATTATTTCTGCTTAATTATAATAGTATAATTAAGTATAAGTATAATAGGATAATGTAATTTAACAAGGGGGTAAAAAGACTCATTATACAATATACGAGGCAGTAGTACTTGGGAGTTTTAGCGAGGGATATAATAAAAACCTAGTTATAATGGGTTATAGACTAAACTTTTCACTATGATTGTGAGAAAATAAATTAATCCAACATAATATAAAAAAATACGGTCGCCATTTCAATTTGAAAAAACATCCAAAGATTTCGCGCCACAAGATATGATTAAAAAAAATAGCCATGCAACATTCATCTACTAAAGAGATCACCGCTTTTAGTTCCATTTTCAAAAACGAATATACGGATCAATTAAGAGTAGTTTGGTCCAAGATGGCGGAGTTTAAAACCTAATAAAGACTTTTTCGTTTTATTAGACTCGTTGGTAACACACATACATTATAAAGAATACTTTATCCCCTACAGCTGATTACTTAAAATTATGGCTATTTAAGCCCAGCTCTGGTATGTTACATTGACGTAATTTTTGAGCAGGAGGAATGAAAAAATATTTACTGAGTTACGTGTTGCACAATTGCCGTAGCAGCCCGTATGAAACTAAATCAAATTTTATTTTTAAATATTAAATCCTTACATATGAAATAGCCATATTGTCAACTAGCCACTTTGATCTCGAATATTTGTCGTTTGCTTAGCAATTCCAAATTCAAAATTATTCCAGTTTAGTGATTAATATGTTTTCGCGCTACTTATTTGATTTTTCCTTTTCATCGTTCTGTTCACGATATGGAAAACTTTAAATATCAGGCTATTTACGAACACGAGTTCCACTGTGGCCTTCAGCGCCGCAGAAACAGCTCGAAGGAATAATGATGTGCAAGCGTGGGAAGCTACCGTAAAAGAAAACACGGGAGGTGTTTTTGATTCCAAAGTTTTCGATCTGGAAATTTCGATCTGCAGAAATAACCCCGTGGGCGGCCGGAGAGTGCTCCCGCACATTTTTTGAGCAAATGAATCAATGAACTACATATAAAATTGGGAAAGTTCATTATATAAGAATGGTACATAGAGTATTATTTATTGCATTAACATCATGCTAGGGGGAACTTACGTTCGAATTTTTGAATCACAAACACGGCAGAAATATATACATAATTTGATTGATTAATTAAAAAAATAATGTAAAAAAATTATTTATTTCTACATACGAAATGCCAATTTTATATGCAGAGACCTAATATTTAAGTGCTTTTCAAATTGGGACTTCACCGCGGGAAATCAGCGGTGAAGTTTGCATATTGTTTTACTTTGAATTTTAATTTATGAATTTATTTGAATGAATGTTGATTGATTTTTGGTGATACTTCTTCGTGTGTTAATATGGACCACCGAGCACAGATCTGTGATGTGGTCTAATAATGGATTAATAAAATGTAATCTTTTAATATGCAAGATTGAAGGAAAGTGCAAATAGAATATTGTTAAGTCAGACTACATCAATGCAGAAAGCATTGATGACATTTTTAAGTTCCTTATTGCAGTCTACATAGTCCAATACATTAGAGGCTGGTTTCAGATTATGCTTATGAAATTTTAAGCCCTCTTACTTTATTCCCAAAAAAACGCAATATTTGTGCTTGCAACGGGCAAAAAAATTAACTATAAAAGTTAGATAAATTGTGAAGGCAACTTCTAGGCACTGGTTCTCTATTGCATTAAACACATTTTGGTAATTATACATTTTATGTTTTCAGTATTTCAGATACAGAATCTTTACAAGATGAAGTTCCTAGTATATCTTTCTTTACATTGGTAAGTATCTACATCTGCTAATAAACCTAAGTTAAGAAAATTCTAATATTTCCTATGCGCCGTCTACAAAAATTTTGCAACAGACGCTTTTCAATCATTGCTTTCCGCAATTGAGTGTGCCGGGACATATCGGTGGTGAATAATTGGTGAGCCGCAGAAGATATGTCAAGTTTTATCAGAAAGGTAATAAAATAGAGAAGATACATAGCTTCAAACTGATCCAAGAAACAGACAAGAAATTTAAAATATTGCCTTTTTATCTTTCGATGCCAGAACCAAATTATTTAGTTTGTTGAAATCCTTTATCTATAATGCATCATGGACAATATTACGTATCGCCGTCGACACAAGCCCCCTGCCTGTTAACAATAAACAAATAGTTAATGTTTTTTCGATTTGACTAAACATATAAAGAAATGCAGTAAATGGAGGTACAAGACAAATATAAATTATAAGCTTTAGATTTAGGTATTAATTACACGTATTCAGCTCAATTCAGTTATTGTCCATATAGGTAATACCGTTTTGTATTGATGCGTACGCCGATATCTTTCCGCGTCTATTCAGCGCATTACTTATATTGAGAACAAGTTCTTTATCATGTCCTAGCTAATGCCATTGCAGCGTTCAGTGCTGTTCCGCTGCGTTTATCCCTGTTCCTTCAATCAAGCCTCTGTTCTCACTGACCATAAAGCGAGATAGTAGTCAAACAGTGGTCAATCTAGAAAAGTATTTATAACAACCAGTTTCAAATAGCCAGGAAGTCGCGATGTATTGGAAGAAACCGTCTCTGGACGGGCCTACAAAATAGGCGATACAGAGATACCTACATCACTTTCTAAATACTATGTTTTTTTTTTGGTTCACAGTTTCGGTTCGCAACGGGCTTGGACAAGTTCTATATATTCATAGCCCTCCTGTTCTCCGCTATAGCCGCTATATCCACTCCCCTTAACACTCTCCTCATAGCGTCACTCTTACAAAGTATGGTTGACTTAGGGATCTCTTTAGTAGAGGGAAACCCAGATGGAGACCGATTTATGGAAGACATGTTCTGGTTCGCAATGTATAATTCAATAGTTGGTGTGCTGCTCGTTTTGCTGTCGTATGTGGCGACTGTGTTGATGAATATTGCTGCTTATAATCAGGTGAGAATATCATTATTTTTTTTATCACACTTAAACCCCCGCACTAGGA
The DNA here is from genome assembly GCA_934044485.1 of Apeira syringaria. NCBI lineage: Eukaryota > Metazoa > Arthropoda > Insecta > Lepidoptera > Geometridae > Apeira > Apeira syringaria. The sequence goes on from OW203658.1 coordinate 16,894,013, forward strand.
TTCCCTATATCGCGGGAGGCTTGAGTACACACATTCACAGCACACAAACATCCAAGACCCGGGACAAACACCTACACTCATCGCACAGATGTTTGCCCTTGCCGGGATTAGAACCCAGGGTCCCGGAGACACAGTAGTCATGTCACTGACACTAACCACTGCGCCACGGCGACCGTCAAACTGAATCTGAACTTTGATGCAATATTATTTTTAATCCATAGGGTAGGCTAGGCTTTAATGTAACGAAATCTGGGGAACTGAGTCGACTGAGGACTCTGGGGATGCGGTTGACATTTATTGACTTATGAATTGAAAATGTTAAATTATATTAATTAAATACTATTTATGAATTTTAACGATGGTAATGAGTACCTAACTATGAGTGAGATTATTTAAGAAATTAGAGATGATAATAATATATCTTTAATTAAAAAAGGTTGGATCACATTAAACTTTAATTGAAAGCTGTTTTGCAGCAGCTATTAGTTAAGCACGAATAGTATTATCGAACGTTTTGATAATGGCATGTCTCAAACCAATAGGAGCGCTGACGATTTTACACCGATTGCCCAATCGGCGGCGGCAAAAGAGCTCACGGACAGAAAATTCAAACATTTTATAAAATACTGTTATAAAAATAGTATATAATGCATTTTAATAAAAGTATAATGATAATACGTAATACGTCGTTAGGAGCCCATTCTGTAGTTTCTAGATTATGTAAGATTGCAAACAAATGCAGTGGCGTTGCCGACATTTTTTCAGATTCTCTTGGTCGATTTCGCAAAAAAACATCGGATTATATAATTAAGACACTAAGTAAATTAAATAAATAGAAGCACTCTACAGATTTTTAATTAGTTAATTACCTTTTACACCTGCTCACTACTTATATTTTAAAGCTAGTATTGTGTTTTACAATGCATGAGGTGTTAGCCTATAATTGGTTATGCATTAAGCCATTGTATTATAGTGTAAGGTAAACATTGTATGTATAAATGTTATAACTGTTGGTTGACCATAAAATAAAATAAATATTATGATGACTTTTATATATAGTTATAAAATAAACGATTAATTTCCAGGTATTTATAATACGACAAGAGTATTTAAAAGCAGCTTTAAATCAAGATTTTACATATTTTGATCTTCACAAAAATGCGGACATTGCTTCTAAAATTAACAGGTATTGCATTGAAGATATATATAGCAACACTGTGATTGCTATATTTCCGACATTTTTTCAGATTCTCTTGGTCGATTTCGCAAAAAAAACATCGGATTATATAATCAAGACATAAAGTAAATTAAATAAATATCACATTTCTAATTTTTAATTAGTTAATTACCTTTTACACCTGCTCACTACTTATATTTTAAGCTAGTATTGTGTTTTACAATGCATGAGGTGTTAGCCTATAATTGGTTATGCATTAAGCCATTGTATTATATTGTAAGGTAAACATTATATGTATAAATGTTATAACTGTTGGTTGACCATAAAATAAAATAAATAAATGATTTACTAGTCTTAAGGTTAAAGAGTTAACTTTAGAGTAACTTTTTTTGAGTTACTCTGTTTATACAAGTATACGCGTAATACTCGATACTCACGCGTAGTCGATATCACGATCGACAATTATTGTTTCGGCTTCTTCCTGAAGCCTTCTTCAGGATCCTGATCGTCATGATATAGCCGTATAATTAGTAGTGTAAATTAATAATAGGCATAAGTTTCAAAAACAATTTTTTTATTTGAGTAAAAGTTGAGTGTCCTAAAAATACTCAATGACGGGTATAATTAGCTTAGTATGTCGGGAAAAGATAAAAACTGCATGTGAAACTACGACGAAGCTTCTTTTGTCGTATCTTTTTTTTTATACTGTATAGATCTAACGTTTGACCACTATCTCACGTGATGGTCAGTGAAGAGGTGGTCGAAGATATTATCACGCTGGACCTAGAATGCGCACTGGCTCTCAAGGACTGTTGCCTGAACACACTATGTGCTTGGTGACAGTTTTTCAAACTTGAGGTGGTAGCTAGCCAGGCGGGTATTCGCAAATACCCTACAACCATACTGGGAATGTGATAACGGTGTAACCTTCACCGGAAGCTCAAACTGTTGCTGGGGATCGAACCAGAGTCCGTCAGTTTGACAGGCGACGCTTCCCCATTGCTTAGCGAGCAATCATCGCTTTTGTGAGAGTGGTGACGATGACGTCACGTGCGCTATAAACACGAAAAAAGAGGGTAGACCGATTGGTATACTCTTAATAACTTTTATCAACGCCAAAGATTCGAAATTTATTAATGCTAATACTTGATGAGAGAGATTTAATCACGATCAAAAAAATACAAAAGCATTATTCTCAAAACACAACTATGATTATAATTTAAATTTGATTTCAGTGATGTTATCAAACTAGAAGACGGCATAGGAGAGAAGCTAGCCACATTCGTCTTCTATCAAGCCTCATTCCTCAGTTCCATCATAATGGCATTAATCAAAGGCTGGAAACTTGCCTTGCTGTGTTTGATATCTTTTCCTGTCACCTTGACACTGGTTGGAATTTCTGGCTTGGTAAGTACTTACTTACTTTCATGTTTCACCAAGCAACAAGACATGTTGTTTGCCACACTCATGAGTTTAATATCATATGAAGGAATGTATGCCGGGAGGTCTAGATGTCTTAATCATCAATCGTCATAAAAACTTATTACTTTATCTTAGATACTAGCGAGTTGTGGATTTCATTTAAGTATTATTTTGATAGACTTACTTATTCTCGGTGGGCAGACCGAGTTTGCTTAAATTATATTCTATGATATCGTTGTAAAGTACTTAGTTGTAGTGTACTTAGGCAATTTCTCTACTAATGTAAAAACCAAATCATGCGTAATTATTCTTATCAAGCATTCCGCTCACGTCATAGCTAACATGACTCAGTGTCCGTGCAAAATGACAAAATCATGTTTTTCTTAATTTCGGTAATACTTAGTTATGTGTAATGAGAAACCTTTGCATAAGACCTTCGATCAGGAATACAACTAGATATCGGGTCACATACAAAATCAAATCTATATTCTGTCCGCGAAAGCTTATACTTATACAACTACATTCGTTTACTAACGAATGAGACAGAAGTTTTAGAGTTCAACCTAATCACAACCACAGCACCTGCTAATAATGTCACAAATCCTTCAAATATCACGATTATTCGTCATATAAAACGAGCAAAGCAATAAATTACATCTGTTACCAATGTTGGCCAAACATTCGCATTGGCGCGTGTTGGGTATTGGTTAAACATTCTTAGCGGTGTGGTTTAAATTCATGAATTTTGTTAAAATTTAATATTATTGGCTGATATAAAGCATAAAATATGACTTATTGTACATGTACTTACCTAAAGTAAGACACTCCGGCCGACAAATCCTTTTACGGGCATTATTCTTACAACTTTTAAATACGCATTATGGCATTGTGTATTCGTGTTAACGTTGTCTCGGTTCGAACCGAACTAAACAAAATACGAGCTCACGCTGAGAGTGCGCTGTTATTTATCGAGACGCTTTGTTTTCGCCGACCCTAAATCTAGGTATTCCTGATCGAAGCAGAAGACTTTAAAAAATCTGTTGATTTTTCTAAGTCAATACTTTATTTGGGGGAAGGGAGCCATTGTCCTCCCTTTGTGCACGAAGCTCTAGATAAATCTAGATGTAGCCTGCCTTAACTTATCATTATGGAGATTGATATTGGAGGACAACTGTAAGAAATGGTGGTGTTCAAAGTTGTTTTTATTCTACAGGTGGCTGCAAATTTATCCAAAAAAGAAGCCGTAGCTTCAAGTAAAGCGGGCGCTATTGCAGAAGAAGTATTGTCAGCTATACGGACTGTTTACGCTTTCAGTGGACAACAAAAAGAAATTGAGAGATACGAAGAACATTTAAAGGATTCTAGAAAGATTAATATTAGGAAAGGTATATGTCACTAGACTTGCTTTTCAATTATTCTTTTTTGATAATTCTTTGTATAATACCAAACCTACATAGCTAAAAAAACCTAAAATCATAAGTTTGTTGGAAAATTTGGCCAACTGTTATTGGCCAAACTTTAACAACAGAAAACTGTAATATTTTTTTCATCCCATCTATTCGAAAAAAGGCGAAGGGTTCCTCGATAAATGTGACCTAATCAATGATGTTTTATATAATATCATTGGACCTAATTTATCATACTAAAGCACAGTGACGTAATAACAGTGACGAAATTACTTTTTGAATTTGGAACTTTATTGCATCAAAAAGTTTGAACGCAATTCACTTCGATAAAGTCCTGGCGGGTAATGAAAAAAATGTACGCCAGGGATATTTTTTTACGTCAGTCTAATTTGATTATGCATGCAGTATTTATATAATTTTTTATCTGCTTAGTATAATTTTAAAAACTAACAATGAATATAGGAACATAAAATATAAGGTCTATAGGAGACGTCTTTTTCTAAAACTGCGTCCGCCTTAAATTTCAAGCAAACCAATGAGGGAGGTTCAATGATCCTAAAATTCAACTTCCATATAATATAAATATGGTTATAACCATGAAAATGTCTGTCTTTCAGGTCTATTTAATGGCTTGGCCATGGGTCTTCTGTTCTTTTGCATTTTCTGTGCATACGCCTTATCGTTTTGGTTTGGATATAGACTCATGGTAGACGAGCCAGAGAACTACGATGTGTCTACAATGATAGCCGTGAGTTATTTTTGTTTGCTTCATCATAATGATGTATTTTTTCACTATAATTGCATTTGTGATAGAAGCGGTTAAGGCATCGAACAATGCTAAATAACGAACGCTAATAGAAGCATAATCTACCCAATACTGTTGAGAACTCAGCGGAGGGTTGGCCGAAAACGCGTAATTTGTTTCTTTCTCGATTTCACTGTATTTTTTGAATGTGAAAAATGTAAAATTTTTGGTACATTTTTGGATCCTAATCCCAATTTTTACCATTAAGAAAGCATCTTTTACTCCATCCAGCTCTATAAAATGTAGAATTATGCTAAGAAATATCATACGGACATTATATATGTACACTCTTAGAGCTAATATAATGCTGCTTTGCACAGTCCGCCTGAGTCTTCAAATCAATCTCTTTTTGTTCTATTGCTTCTTGCGCTTTTACTCAATCGGTCATCATAAACCAGACCACATTAACACTACCGTATTCGTAGCGTGGTCGTATGTATAGCGGCGTGAAACAATTGAACTCAGTACTAACTGTCATTTATCTAGTACAATAGCAACAAACGTTAGTTTATACGGTTATACACATGGTACGTACGTGCGTTATTCCATTGTTTATACCTTTGCAACACGATGACTGTGACGCGAGTTGTCTACTTCAGGCACTGTTCCCGATAGTCCGTGAGCCAGCTCCAAAATTACCTACCTCATTATGACATCACGATAAAAGTCAAGTGACATCACGTCTGTCAAGTAGGTACTTCCGGCCATTTCAGAACTGACAGACTTATGTTTACTCGCTCTACAATTACAGGGCTAAATGATCTACGTATGTCTTATTGATTTCACATGACGTAAATGTAACAACAGCAGTGGACGTCCTATGGCTGAGATGAAATGTAACCCAAACATTTTGACCGGAAGTGAAGGATTTTTTCAGACTTCCGGCCAAATTTAGGTGCTATAATTTTCTGATCCTCGCTCAGTACAACTTTTCCGACCGTGTGCCATGCATTTTATCATGATGTCATATGACGTAGCAAGTTTGAAGCGGGCTCACGGACTATGAGGAAAAGAAAGTTTACTTACTTAAAACATTTAATTCAACTTTCTGTAAGTAAACATGATCTAATCAATCATTTTGAAGGGATAACGCGAAATAAACGTCTGCTCGGGACCCCAGCTAGTTGTACTTTTATAGATATCCATCTTAATAAATTTTACTTCCCCAGGTATTCTTCGGAGTGATGACAGGATCAGCAAACTTCGGCATATCATCTACTCTGATGGAAGTGTTCGGCAGCGCCAAAGGAGCTGGTGCTCAAATATTTAACCTAATCGACAACGTTCCCTTCATCAACCCCCTATTAAACAAAGGCACTGTCCCTTCGACTATTGAGGGAAACATTGAGCTGAGGAATGTGCGGTTCCATTATCCATCGAGACCTGATGTTCAGGTAAGTTAAGTTTTTGGTGTATCTTGTAAATATACAGGAGTTTGACCACTATCTCTGATTTATAGTGATGATGCGGTTTTCAATTGATCATGCCTGCCCAGAAAATACTTATTTACTTACTACACGATCACTTCATGCCCTACGAACAGCCGACAAAGACAATGATCTACCCGTTGTTTCAGTGTAATCACAATAGCGATAAGGTTAAGAATAAGAATAACTATTTCAGCGGTCACAAAGATATTAATATAAAAACAATCTTAAAACATGTTGTATGTATTGCTTCCGGGCTGTTTGGCCGTGGTCTAAGTGAAACTTGTGTTCCAGACGTTTCGGCCGCCGGAAGCAATACATACAACATGCAACGCCAGCCGTGAAAGCCTTAGAATTTACAATCTTAAAACAAGTTGTACCTATCTGTCAGAAAATGCACGGGAAAATCAACTTTGTCTTTTTGTGATGTCAAATTAAATTCAACCGTAGGGTGGTAAACGTATAACACCCCACTCATAGTTGATTATCATTTGACATCATAAAACATTGTAACAGTAGGTATTTATATATTACCTATACCAATATTGTAAAGCTGACGAGTTTGTTTGTTTGGTTAAAAGCGCTAATCTCAGGAACCACTTAGTTGGAATTGAAAAAATGTTTTTGTGAATTAAATGAAGAGTGAGAATAGTCTATTTATCGAGGAAAGCTTTCGACTATATAACGTAGTGATGTTATGACGTATAACTGAAGTAAGGTGAAAACCGTAGTCCACGCGGGCAAAACCGCCAATCATGTGCTTATATTGTATCCTTAAATATGTGAGAGAATAATGTTGAAATAGAACTATCTATTCTTTGTTTGTTTTAAAACAGTAATCCCTGAAGAAAGTAAGCACCAGCTAGTTAATTAAGTTCACTGTTTTGGTACGGAAATAGGAATCAAAATGAAATACAATAACTCTTTACTGCCAGTACGAAATACTTGATCAAAATACGATACTAAAACTTAACTTAAAAATTAGCACATAGTAGCAATTTGCGGTCTAATCGCTCGTAGAGATTTCTTCCAGGCAACCTTTAGGTAGACATAAACGGAGAAAGAGGTAAACGGATGGTGTAGTGCATCTATTTGAGTACTTAGATATAATGATTATAGAAAATAAATTGTACATAGTATTGTACCAGTAAGCCAAACAAAAAAACACTTGCTGTTACTATGTAATACATTAATTAATACTTTCTTTCAACGCAGTGGTGCCAACACACCGCGCTTTCAAAAATTCTTCTGATGAAAATACGTCCCGTAGTGTTAATACTCTCTGATCCTGATTGCGATCGTCAGAAATATAACAGCAATGCTAAGGCTTGGGAGTGAAGTGTAACACAACGCTTGCGTGTTTTAACACAATACACCGCCACCTGGTATCAATTAAAGTAACCAATCATAGATGGCGCTATTTGATAACTACTAGAAGTAACCCAACCCTCACTGTTGCTCCCGACTTATTGAACAACTTTTTGTATAGGTACTAAAATGTTTGCAAAAAATTTTAAAAGTAATGCTTCTGGCAGGATTACTACAACTGAAAATATGTTTTCAAATATTAAATAGTACATTTTAATGAGTTTGAGATGCAATTTAGTTTTGTAACTAATGAATATTCACTAAGATAAAATAGCTATCTATTTTACCAGAGCTAAAGGCGGTATTATATTGCCCGTGAAATTCTTTGATCAGTTGTTGAAAATTAAACAAGTGATTTAAGCCAATACCAAGCAACGGGTAGAATTTAATTCAATAAATATGTTACAGTTTAATTCAATGAAAACTATTTTACATTTGAATTTGTTAACCAAATCTTTTGAACCTGTTATGTTTCAATTCAGTACGAGTGTCTTGGATTAGCACTTTTTCTTTTCACATTGAAGTTGCCGTTGGCGTCGGTCACACGTTGGGCGTCAGTTTCCCGAAATTAAAGTACGTGAATAAGGCCTGAAATAAAGTTGCCTTATAATCTATAAATAAAATGGCAACATTTATGAATTTACCTTCGTGTTAAATGAATTGGCGTAATATACTTTATGTTCTAGAACAATATTGCTTTGTTTTTGGTACTACGCATTGAAACGATATTTGGCCACTCGTTGGGCGCCACTGTCTTCGTCAAAAAAATATTAATGAAAAGATTTACACTACACCGGGCCATTAACATATTTTTTGTCGTAAATACTAACACTCTCGTGAATTACGTGTACATACATACTTCAGTGCTCCCCAGATCCGCGTGCAAGGTCATAGTGTGTTAAGGCACACATATGATATACATAGACGGTTAGTGTAGCTGTAGTGCATCTATCGGAGTACTTAGATCTAGTGAAAATTTTAGTACGAAGTGTACATTGATGGTCATAGTATAGTACCAGTAAGTAGCGGTGTGTAACTCGGGAGTGATTAAATCTTAATACCTAACTAATGTATCCTACGCGAAGAGCGATTAGATCCGTATATATATAACGCAAGTGGCATTCAAATTGTGTCTTTATATCTTTAACTACAGTTCATACTTATTTCACGCGTTGACTGTAGACACGATCGAGAAGAAACCAGAAAGAAAAGAGAAAGAAGTTTTAGCCCGCGCACTGCGCATGCGTGGTAAGTGAAATAAAAGACCGAATATAGTTGCAAGCCAGAACAAATCGTACTGCTATAGTTGTATGGTGTAATTTTGTATGAATGTAATTAAATATATTTTATTTCTTTATTATCATTTTGTTTTAGTAAAGTAACTTGTTTCTCTGCGTAGTTGTGCAAGTTTTTTTTTTTTTTTTAGTTTACTTCAACTTGTCAAATATGAAGGGAAATCAGACAGCTATTTTCATCCTACAGCGTTAATCTTTATATAATATAAGAATCTCATGTGACGATTTTTGTCGTGGCAATAGGCACCAACTACGTGATGGATTTCAAGGTGGTGCGATTTCCATAAAAACGTATTTTTCATTGGATACACAACTTAGATAACTCCTGAATTTTCAATGAATTGTTAAACTTTCGGTGTTATTTTCGTATTATTCTACAATTTTCGTCATTTGTGATTTGCCACAAATAAAGATTAATATCAAAACCAAGTACAGTTTGACCAATGTAAAATGTAGGTAGGTACTCTCTTTTCACATAAATAGAAAAATATATTTGTATGGAAATCGAACCACTTTAAGGATATATTATATATCAAGCGTTATTTGGTCCAACTTGACTCATAGGATAGTTTTTATTTCGAAATATAGACTAAATATTTTTTAATTAATAGTTTTATGGTTATCATAAGCCAAGGGCCATAATTGATGGCGTGTAGGTAAGTAAGTTAAATGACAGACAATAATTTGCGTTCACTACAAAAACTCATCTTGTCTGCAATTAAAACTATTTATTCACTGTAAGATACAAAGTTAAAGATATAAAAGAATGATATATTAAGTATATCTAAAAAATAAAATAAAAAAATCTTTGTATCAAAAAGATATATTTATATAGGTACCATTTTTGTTCTTCGTGAGTGTTTTACCCATAACGACCAGTAAGCCAAAAAATTAACAAAATACAATTATTGTTGTCAATAACAGAACATCGTTATTAACAATAAATAACTATAATTATTTGTTTTTCTAACGCAGTGGTAACAACACACCGCGTTTTCAAAAATACTAGTGATGTAAGTTTCTAACTTGTAATTCTTGGTTTGATTCGAATTTCCATAGGCAGCAATAAAACAGCAATGTTGAGGCTAGGCAATAGAGTGTAACACAACGCTTGCGTGTTTTAAGAACATACACCGCCATCTGGTGGTATCAATGAAAGTAACCAATTATAGATGGCGCTATTTTAATGATGGTACAACAAAAAATACATAAAACCGAAACCTCGCCGTTTCGCCAGACTTATTGACCAACTTTTTGTAAACTTAAATGATTGCAATAAAAAAATGACAAAACAATGCTCTTGGCAGGGTAAATAACATACAAACCTCAAAATTTGTCTTATAATGTTAAATAATTCATTTCAATGCAAACGATATCAGTTTGTTATACTATTTTATTTTGTATATAATGAAAATTCACCAATGTTAAAAAATTGTATAAGAGCCGTATTGCTTAAGAAAATATTTAGTTATTAAAAATTTAAAAACTGATTTAAACCAAGACTAAAATAACAGGTAGAAATGATTTCAATAAATATGTAAGTAATGAAAATGTTAAACTATAATTAAAGTGAAAACTATTTTCCATTTGAAATAGTAAAAAACTTTTTGAACCCGTTATGTTTCAACAAAGTAAGAGTTTAGTTTGGCACTTGTCATCAAATTTTTATTTTATTTTTTATTTATTTATTACACTCAAACCCCCGCACAAGGATTCCCTGTGTTATGGGAGGAATGGACACACACAATCAATCAAGACCCGGGTCAAACACCTACACTCATCGCAGAAATGTTTGCTCCTGCCGGGATTCGAACCCAGGGCCCCGGAGACACAGAAATCATGTCACTGACCACTAAGCCACGGCGACCTTCGTAATAAATATATAACATAATAATAATTAATTGCCCTCAGCGTTGGTCACACGTTGGGCATCAGTTTCCCGGACATGAAGAACGTGAATAAAATGGTGACATTTATGAATAATTTACCTTAGTGTTGAATGATTTGGTAAAATATACTTATTCTTAAAAAATAATCATAAAATCATCATAATAAATCTTTGTTTTTAAAAAAACAATAAGAAACAATTTTTGGCCACACGTTGGGCGCCAATGTCCTGATCAATAAATACTATATGACCTACTAGTGAAATGCAAACAGACAGACTTGGACTCTCCAGATGATCCGGTACCGGGTTGCAGGATTCTTGCCTTGTTATTTTTTAAGACTAGTAGCACCCTATATGATATTTCGCCCGGGAAAGTACTGTTAGCATATATATTTCTACCCCCAGGCAATAGTATTCGCATTACTGTGTTCTGGTTTGACAGTTATGGTCTCCGGTGAAATTACAGCCACATTAGAATTACCAACTTAATGTCTTAGGGTGACGGGCCCAGATCTTTACAAATTGTATCTGTATGTAGGAAAAGGTTACTACTTAAAACCCTAAAAGTCTTCAACTTGTTACGTCATCTTAACCCATAAAAAATGTTATTAAATAATACCATTTGAATTTAGATTTAGATTTGACATAGATCGGCGCATTCTAAACGTAAACTTCGAAAAACGACAGTGAAATAAATATTCAGCTCCATTAGTTATAATATTATTCGCAATAAAGAATATTGATTGAATATAATATCAACTAGGTACCTACTATTAAGGGTACCGACTTGCGAAATATAGCTCATAATACTAACTTACACATCAATATCAAATTCCGGTAACAATTAATTTTTTGAAAAGACTACACTGTACCGTGGGCACTATTATGAGTTGTCGGATTGGACACGAAGCTCGTGTGGGCAAAGTAAATGTTATTTACATAAGTCAGTACAGGGAGTAAGTACTCCCTGTAACAGGCGTCAGTGAGTCAGAATGTACGACATTAATACTATGCGATTATGAATTTGAGGAATGTGATCGCAATCTTATCAACAACAGCTAAGATTAAAGTCATTCATTTTTATTATCGCTCAAGTACTTTAAATAACCTCTTCCCGTCGTGCTCTTCAATGCTTGAGGGTTGTGGCCCCCGTCATGGATCCACTGTCCTACTGAAAACGATTTTCATGGGATATGGTAATTGATGAGCACCCGCGTTCTTCCAATTTCAAACTTTTTGAGGTTATTTAGTTTCTCACAGCTGCTCTTGACGTTTCGTAGTGCCACTTTGTTTTGTGGTAGTGCGCTAGGTGGCTAAGAAGTTATCGGCATATTTGACCGCCGCCCAGTGCTCGACGTTGACTGTGCGGATCGCCAAGGCTCAGGACAAAGATCTATGCTAATGACAGAAATGGTTTCCCTGGCTCGGAACCCAGGGCCCCGTAATCAGAAGTCATATCACTGGCCATTACGCTACGACATTGCGACTGTATAGCTAATATTGCTTACATCATCTGACTAGAAGACAAAACACGATCAATACCGTGGTTATAGAAATATTAAATATTTGCAAAATAATTCAATAGTATTCCCACTTTTTTTACTAATTTCGAGACGTGAGAGAGGAAATCTCCCAAACTATAAAATCTGTGTACTGAGGAGTCAGGTCTAGGATACGTATAATTTTATGTAGATATAGAGAGAAGTATCAACATACAAATTAAATGGCGAAATATGTATTGTTGGCAGGTGCTTAAAGGTGTCAGCTTGACAGTGAAACGAGGACAATCAGCCGCGTTGGTTGGCCACTCTGGCTGTGGAAAGTCTACCATCATACAACTCATTTCCAGATACTACGACATCATCGATGGTGAGGTAAGTCTATCTCTTTCATTCTTAGGTAACTTGAATTCTCGAAAATATCTTCATATGAACAAGCCCTTAGTTTATTAATTCTTAAATTCATATTCGTATTCCTTACAACGCAATCTCTAATATTAGAAGAGCTTCAGTCGAATGCGAATAGTTTGTAGCCGGCATCGGGTCGGTCTGCATTATATATGTGTATATGCTACATTTCATACTAATTTGGACTTTAAGGTAGCCGTATAAATACTTATTTAAACCCATTTTAGTTAGTTTATTTGAACAGAATCACTGCTAATACCATTAATGATTAGATGTGTTGTATTTCATAGAGCTCTCTACATATATTACGCACGTTCTGTACAGTAAAAGAAATAATAAAGGTTTGGTATTTAAAGTGTATACTAATTTTAATGTCATGTAAATTCTCAATCTAAAATCAAATGTGCGATATAGATAACTGAGTTATGCGCACCTGTCTAGGCACGTATGTAGGTATATAGATAAGAGTACTTTGAGATAATCGAAATGCGGTTGTCTACCTATAGCCACAAAACAGCCGTTTTGTGCTAGCACAAATTATCTATTATTAAACTTTTTTTTTTTAAATACGATGTCTGATAAGCTGGGTATCGCAATTAAGAACATTAATATATACCGAAACCACTTATGCGGGTGTTATGCACTTTCTTTTATTTATGACTATGAAATCCATATCATTAATAGTAGTAGAATTAAGACATAATATCTATATTTCTTGAAAACGAAGTTCTGAAGGTCAAAGAGCCAGCCACACTGTGGCTTGGATTTTCTCGAAGTGACGAAAGCCTGTACCGTGATAATCGTTCCTGTGGCCCAAGATACAGGCCTCGTGCCTAGTTTGGGTCACAGTAGAAATCATGTTTTGAATATGCAAATGTTCTTCAAATGTAGGTATTGTACAGTAGGGTAACTTCAATCCTCTACTCTGCATGCATAATTATTTGGGTCTGGAAATAAATGTTTGTTTATTGTATGTGTGTGTGAATTAATTAGGCTAAATATAATGGATGATTTCGTGAATAGAAGTATTATCTATTTTTTAACAGGTTGGTATATGTATTTCGTATACGTATATCACTGACTAAATCGTGATAACTAAATCTTTTTAACACGTTAGATACGTTTCCTGCGATAAATATACTTTCATGTAATTTCCCGGGGTAAAAGTAGCCAATTGGGACTTTAACTTGGTGCGACCTTAAAATAGCTTAACTTGTGTGTATCTAATTTTTGTCATAAAATACTATATTGTGTACAATCATTGTATAAAATGTTCTATAATTTTGATAACAACTGATAATATCGAGATTATATGAAATGGTGTTACACGTATCTGTACATAGTTATTGTAGCTGTATATAGTTATTTTTCGCCGCGTGTTTTTATATAAGGAACCATAATTTTAAATACAGATATGGAACATCAATAAAACTGAAGTTTACTTCCATTATACATAACCCTGATCAAGGAGAGATATATCAGCAACAAGTATATTTTCATTTCAGTCATAGGACTTCCATTGCTTGACCTCCATTGACCTTTGATCTCCAGAAGTACGGTTGAAACTGGATTTGTCAGAATAGGTACCTTTAGTTTTTTTTTCCTGGTAAAAATTTGTAGATAATTATTGCGCCACTCGAAATAACAGTAGGCTCCCTAAAACATAGAATTACTTGATTTTAGTTTGCGTATTATTATAAAAAATAAATGATTGTACCCGTGCAAAGGCCCTTCAAAATGCACATAAACACGATTCTGCGTTTATCTTGGGTGCATCTTTTGAAATTGAATTAATTATGAGAGCCACGGGCCACCTGAAGTTTAGCGGGGCTTGACTTAGCATTAGAGATTATGGCTTGCATGAGCTATTTGCTTGCGATAAACTTATAAATATATCGAGTAAAAATAATCAAGTGAGATCACGCTACTATCACGCAAATATAAATAAGCCAACAATATAGATACACACAACAACATGTTAATTAAAGTCAATTTTATAACTATTTATCGTTACATAGCATATAAACGAAATTAATCTCCTTCTCGAGTTGAAAATCATTCTGACTGTACAGAATTTGGACATTAGGAAGGATATTAATTTCAGCTACGTCAATCGAATAAACCCAAAACTATTGGACCGATTTCAAATACTCATCGTCATCATGTCAGCCATAAGACCTCCACTGGTGAGCATATGCCTCCCGCATGGGAGGGTATTGCAAATACTCGCCACACTTGGCAGGCGGGTTGGCGAGCGTAGTATATTTTGGGACCCTCAGAATGTGCTGCTGCCCATCCTCGAGGATGGGCAGCAGTCAAAAGTCAAAGGATCACGTATCTGGATACGTGATCATTAGCCGACTCTTACGGCACCCACGAGAAGAGATGTGGGGGCACAATTCTAAGCCGGTATCACCACGGCACTCAAACTTAACGGCATTTCAAATAGTAAACCAATATTATTAATACCAAGGCGCTAACTTCCCCAGATAATGGGTTAACAATTTAAGATTAGTTACAATAGTTCTCATTGGATCTGAAAACATCTTCAATGGCCCCTTGCGTTATTTTCAGGCCCAGTAAGTTTGCCCACCCCTGCTATAGAAGATAGGTTAAGCTTATATAATTATTTCCTCATTCCTCTCTTCAGGTGTCCATCGACGGTAACGATGTACGTGAGCTATCTGTGCGTTGGCTGCGTGCTCAGGTCGGCCTTGTGGGCCAGGAACCCGTACTGTTCAATACCACGGTCAAAGAAAATATCCGCTATGGACGGGAAGATGCTACTGATGCAGAGATAGAAGCGGCGGCGATGGAGGCGAACGCTCATCATTTCATCATGAAACTGCCTAAGGTGTGTGCACTTTGGTGAATGCTGTATTTGTATAAAACTTGATATGTTCTAAATCAGATAATTATATTGGCAGATGCCTTTATTAAAATAAAACACTAATAACTATTTACGAATTAATAAGATTTATAATCATGTAACATAGAATAATTAGATATCTGTGAATGCAACAGCATTTGCCTATTGTGCTTCCCTCATGCCGTTGTCAAGGATTTGGTGATGATATGAATTTTGAGCCAGGTATTATTGGTCAAGCCCGTATTTTGGGCTGTGTAGATATAGCGTTTGACCACTATCTCACTTGATGGTCAGCGACGATGTGGTCAAAGCTGTCATCTTGCTAGACCTAGAATGCGTACTGGCTCTCAAGGACTGCTGCCTCTGACCACACTATGTTTTCGGTGACAGTATTGCAAATTTGAGGGTGGTAGGTTACTCGAAAGTACCATGCTAAGAATTTGGTAAAGGTAAAACTTTCTTCGGAATGTCCAGCCGTTGGTGGTGATCGAACCAGTGTCCGTAAGTTTAACAACCGACAGACACTTCCACCGCTGAGCTATCGCTTAACTATTATTGAAATTTTATTGTTCAAATTCACCAATAATGCATTCCTTACGTAGTAGTTACGCTCCTAAACATGAAATTTCTATCCAGGGCTACGACACTTTAGTGGGAGAGAGAGGAGCGTCATTATCCGGTGGACAGAAACAGCGCATTGCGATTGCACGAGCTCTGGTCCGCAACCCACACATACTGCTGCTCGATGAAGCCACCAGCGCTTTGGACACTTCCTCAGAGGCTAAAGTACAAAGGGCCCTTGACAAGGTGGGTAACATTGTTCATCTTAACATATATTTAATGTAACATCAATATTTATTGACGCTAGGCATGTGGTTATCAAAAAAAATCCTGATACAAAAATAAAATCCTTTCGTCGGTTTTGGTTCATAAAAAAACCATAATAGGCTGTATAGAAATAAAAGTGTCGGCATGGACTTACAGCCGCGGTTCGCCCGCCCAAACCAATAAACGAATTTAAATGAATTTTTGTAAAGAGATACATGGGATCTTGGAGAAGGACTTATTATTCCGGAAAAAGTACGGTGCATAGGATTACTAAGGTACCAGGAAAACCGTATTCCACGCGGGTAAAACGCGGAGCACAGCTAGTAATTTATCAAACTTGTGGGTAGTTTGGTAGGGCTTGTGCTGGATTAATAGCTTTACTATAAGAAGGTAAAAACAAATTAAAAAAAATGTACCTAAGAACGCATGCGTCATAGCCGATAATTCGTATATAACGTTGAATATATGTAGTAAGCCGCCAAGCTCGTAAAATTCTATTGTTAGATTAAATTATTACATTTAATCATAGTCACTTTGCATTATACTTCTTTTGTTGGATGGCTACATTGTTGTTGCTTGTTATCATAATATTTAAAATTAATTAACTAGCAGCGCAATCCGGTTTTGCGTTGCCTCAGTTATCCCATGAGAACCGTACATTTTAACCGACTTCAAAAAGGAGGTTTATAATGTGTTGCGGATAATTACTTCGTCGTTTTTGAACCGATTTTGATGATTCTTTTTGTTTGATAGAGTATACTTTCGTGGTAGTTTTTATTAAATGTATTAAAATCGGACAAGCGTTTTTGAGTTACTTTACAATTACTGAAAAGTGCCACGCATATCTCGACGTTATTATAGTTGCGGTTAAAGACATCGGAGAACATACACAATGACAATTGATCCCGTGAGTAGCCAAGGTCACAGAAAAGGGTGACAAAACATTTTTACCAATAAATGGTACCGATTTCAACACTCAAAAGTGTGAAATAACTTGTCTAAGTCGGTACCATTATGCACACAATATTTTGATAATAGGTACTTTTGAACTATCATGGTATCATGAACTATCATCAACATGTTATTTCACACTTTTGAGTGTTGAAGTTGGTTCCATTTATTGATTTTTTTTTCAATATAAAATTTAGCAGATGCGCTATTTGCGACCATAATGTATCTATCTCTGTGCCAAATTTCATCCAGGTTTATTTTCCATCCAAACTCTCGTATTTATAATAATGCTAGCTGTGCCCCGCCGTTTCACGCGCACGGACTACGGTTTTTCGTTACCTCAATTATCTTCTGGGAACCATACTTATTTTGGGAACCAAACTAATCAATGTCTTTCTCCAAGGTTCCATTATATTTCTATACCAAATTTATCAAAATTGATATGGGCGTGACAACGTAGACAGAGCTACTTTCACATTTATGATGTTGGTTTTGATAGTACGCATTTACTATTGAATAATTTACAGGCTGCAGAAGGCCGTACGACGATCATCGTGGCGCACAGACTATCGACAATCCGCAATGTCGATGTGATATATGTATTCAAAGACGGCAATGTGGTTGAGTCTGGTAACCACGAGGAGCTGATGAAGAGAAAGGGACATTACTACGATATGGTGATGCTGCAAGCCTTCCCCGAAAGTGATGAGGATGGAGGTAACGTTTATTTTATACTGTCTGCATTGTCTGTATTACCCGCTATGAAATGGTATTGAGGATTTATTTTTCTGTCGTCATCCCACAGAAATATTCAATATTTTTGGTAGAAAAAGTAGCCTATTCCTTACTATCTTTATTCCGAATTTCATGCAAGTCCGTTCAGCCGTTTCAGGGTGAAGGTGTAAAAAACAAACCAGCTTTTACCTTGACATCCTAACAGTATGTGCTTATCAGATACTTGGAGGTTGGATGTCAGGTGGGCAAACTTTGCCCTATCTTGTGCCAAGCCAAAAAAGTCTTTATCGCCGGCATTATTTTAGTGCAATCTGAAATGAATCCAACGCGACAATTATTTACTCATTCCAGTACCTTGAGCAGGAAACCTGCGTCACATTTATCGCATCGCAATCGTATAAACAATTGAATAACGCACGTACCGGTCGTACTAACATTTCTCTGTCACAGTTGTACTAGATAAACGACAGTTGGTGCCGAGTTCAATTGTTTCACGTTGCGATATGGTTGCGCTACGTTTTAGATAGTGATTCCTGTTCCAGCCACTGCTCGCCGTTTTCCTTTTACCGTGATGAAACGTGATCAGAGTAAGGATTTTTACGAGTTAAGTGTCAAATAAACTAGGTTGTATTCATTTTCGGTGAGCAGTTTCGTTACAGAGTATTCATAGCAGTTGGGTACTTTCTTATTTCCGACCAGTTTCCTACTACCCTCAAGCTTAAAAATCGGTTATCCAGTCCTAGTAAACAGGGGGTATTAAGCATCAGGACGGAAAACGCATACGCTTTTTACGCATTCGCATTTTGCCAAATTATTAGTAAGCCGTATTTATATAAGGCCATTATTTTTTTATTTGTACAGTGATGTATGTGTGTTGTTTTTACAGGCGACAAAAGAGGTCTCAGCAGAGAAATATCCGTGAGGAGCGAACGCGACGAAGATGATGACATTGGATATAAACATCGCGTAAGATTCTCTTATTTTTGTCGCAAACAAATCATTATATGTGAGGAGGCGTTTGACCACTATAATACTAGATGGTCAATGAAGATGCAGGTAGTTGAAGGTGGAATCACTTAAAATCTATAATCGTTACCTGCCCTCAAAGAGTAGCTTCTCCTGAACACACAGTTTTGTGACAGTTTTGCAAAGTTGAGATCAAACAAACCAGGCGGGTACTATATATGTATCCTACCATATTGTGGATTAGTAACGATGTGACCTACAAAAATCACAAGCGGTTGGGGGATCGAATCAATGACCGACCGGTTGACAACAGACGATCACACTGCAAGGCTATCATCGCTTCGTATTAGAAATTCCTTAAGGCTTTACCGCATATTTTGCGAATGCTGTAATTGATCATTTTCAATTATTCAATAAAATTATATGATACAGCTCTTCTATGGACAACTGTATCAGAATGTAATTAGATACAACTTCAGCTGGACCAAGGAGGTTGCAATGCAATTTTTCTACATAATATAATCTGTGGACTCAGCGCAACACACATGCGCGATCAGCAAATGATCACGGAAGGATTTTGGCGCTAAACGTTTACCAATAAATGCAAACATCTATGCTGTAATTTTACCTAAATTTCATTATTTATTTTATGAGATTAGATGAAGTAGTGTATGAAACAGCGCTTATGTTCTTAAAACACTAGGTGTTGTAAGACCATATTATGTTACAGTTTCATACTTATTACTTACTTTCATACAACTACTGATTCAGTTTAATTATAAAAAAATATAATATATTGAAATATATAGACATATTGAATTGAAATTAATAATTGAAAATATATTGTCTATATAGACAGTCATTCAAGTTCTGTTTTTGATTTTTTAATATTTATACTCCAGTATAAGATTAGATAAAATAGCTTTATTCAAAGGATTTCTAATATGTAAGTATTACTTTCTTACTAGCATTCTGAAGCCGGCGAGCAGTCAATTTTCGAAGATGTTTCGTTCTTCCGGGTGATACGTTTGAACAAGCCGGAATGGAAGTCCGTAACTGTGGCGAGCTTCTGCGCATTGATCAGCGGGTTTGCAATGCCGCTCCTCGCTGTTATATTTGGCGATTTTATTGATGTAAGTGTATTTGAATTACTGGTGTTTATGTATCTACTGAAAATAATGATTGAGTTTCATATATATATCTGGGTATCAATTCTAGTAACACATTACTCATAGATTGTCAATGAATCGTCGTTTTTTCTAGTTTTGCTATTCTACTTGGAGTATAATTGTAATAGCTACACAGATCTAATTTCTAACTCAATTCAATTGTCTACAATGCAATCGAGATGCAATTGTTATTTTAGCGGAATATCAAGGATAACATTTGAACGACTATTGCATTGTTTATGAATGGATTGTCTTAATAAATAAGAGAATTGGCACCCTGGTGAATATTATCAGCGTCAATATTCACTAACAATAGAGTTAGTTGACAAAATGATAAAATACTTTGCCGAAGCTCACTTTACAAAAGAAATATACTTTAAAGCTTTAGGAATTCCGTCACCGTATGAAATGTTTAATATTCCAGGTCCTCTCAAATCCAAACCAAGATGAAGTGTTAGCGGAAGTGCGCATGTATTCCTTAATATTCGTCGGTATCGGAGTATTTTCTGGACTCGCCAACTTCACTATGGTGAGTAACTTACCTATAAACTAGAATTGGGCCTTCGAGAGTTATTGATCACAGCATTAACAAAAAAAACGATCATAGATACTAATCATGTGTATAAAGTATTTTAAAGTTTGTGTCTGTGTGTAAGTTTGTTACTCCTTCATGTTCAAACAGCTGTACCGATTTCGATGAAATTTGGTATGGAGATAGGTTAGAAAATGGAAATAACACATATGCTACTTTTGTCCCGGAAAAAGTATAGTTCCCGTCGGATATTGAGGTAGCGGAAGAACCGTCCACGCGGGTGTAGGTAACCGCGGGGTGCAACTACATTGTTTATGTTTTAAAAAAAAAGACTGTATAGATCTAGCGTTTGACCACTATCTTACTTGATGGTCAGTGACGATGTGGTCGAAGATGTTATTACGTTAGACCTAGAATACTCACTGGCTCTCAAGGACTGCTGCTCGAACACACTATGTGTTTGCTGACTGTTTTTCAAACTTGAGGGTGGTAGCTAGCCAGGCGGGTACTCGAAAGCGGGAATCGGGATATTTACCACGTACTCGAATATAATAATGTTTTTATGTTTATTTTTTTTTTAATTTACAGCCTAATTATAATTACATTTTACTATCCAAATAGTAGTTGGGTAACAACCGCACACAGAATATATTCAGTAAAACCTTTATCTAGGTGTCATGGTGGACACAGTGTTCATATTACCTTCTTGATCAGGTAAGAATCAGTAGGCAAGCTTCTCTGCGTGAGCAACTGTGTACTTACAAGTTTTTTATCTTTCAGGTGTTCTTTTACGGTATTGGTGGTGAATATTTGACTGAGAGGTTGAGAAAACTCATGTTCGACAAGCTTCTGCAGCAAGAAATCGCCTACTTTGATGACAAAGAAAACTCAACTGGAGCACTCTGTGCAAAACTTTCTGGAGAAGCCGCTTCTGTGCAGGGGGTGAGTAAAACAAAAATTTAGGAACAGTTTACAGTTTTACCTACACTGTCGGGAAAACCTTGTTTAAGACAAGCGTCGCTATATGGGCCAGTTATTTCTAAAATTGAGTAATAGATCTGCCCATAACTGCAGTTCTGATGCTATCCAGAGTGCAATAATAAACACGTACCCCATGATGAAGCTGGACAAACTAGCCTTTATGACGCTATTCAGAACAAAACTGTAACACGAGAAGAAAATGTAACACGAATAAACACGTATAATAGTGTTTATTTATATCTTGATGAAGAGTTCTCGTTCTTAATAAATTAAGAAGATAGGTACTATAAATAATTAAAATAATTGCTAAAGGTGACATCATATCAATAAAAATGAATCTTATAAAATGTCACAGATGTATATTTTAATCCTTACAGCAGCTCTCAAGCTCCATGGATCAGCTTATTTTATGATCAAGCGCCTTCAGATAATGAATAAATTAAGTAATAAAATTATACATTTTATCTTTACAGGCTACTGGACAAAGGATCGGTTCTGTCCTTCAAGCTGTTGGCACTTTCGGGTTTGCCTTAACTCTTTCCCTCATATACGAATGGCGGGTGGGTCTCGTGGCTTTGACCTTCGTACCGATCTTGATGGTAGTGTTGTATAAGCAAGGACGGATGGCTGTGGCTGAGTCTTTTGGAACCGCTAAGACTATGGAATCCAGTTCAAAGGTAAGACCAATCTGGAGCGCATTCCAAAACGCATGGCATGAATCAATAGACTAACTTCTACCAAATCAATGATAACTGAGAGACAGTTACATGAAGTCTGAACAGATGCAATCAGAAAGTGGGTGTGCACGAACCGAGATGAGAGAGGGAAAAACTAAGGCTAGTGTAAAATATGAGCTTGTACCACCAGACGGAGGATGGGGGTATGTGATATGTGTCGCGTTTATTATACACTGTGTAAGTATATTAAATGTATATTTTCGGTGTATTTCTGTGCTATATTACTTTAATCAACGCTATTTCCAAATTTAGTAAAAAACCTTGTTGCCTAAAATAAGTATCAAGAGTTTAAGTGCACCATGTTACATTGTAGATAATAAGGTTCAATGGTCAGATATCAGTAAAATAAATTGCCAGGTAGAAGAGATTTGGACGGATACTTGCAGGTATAGGATAACCTTATTCAGCACAATACGTTCCCACTAGTAGAATTCCAGGCCTTCCTCTCAGAGAAGATAAGCCCCCACGTTGACCAATGAGGATTGGTGGATTTGGCAGTGGGTAACCACTAACTAAAATGCCACTAGCGGTGACACATCTCAGGTATCACCGAGACTTACAGTTATTGGTTAAGCATCTATCATTAAGAAACATGGATCAATTAGTTGATCTGTTACGATTTTTTTTTTTTTTTTTTGGACAACATTCACAAAGTCTTCAGGTCCCAAACTAGGCAGAGCCTGTACTATGGTAACCTGATGACTGATATATGCTTATATACATATACACACCCAGACACAGGTCAAACAGACACAGTCTCATACACACAAATGTTTGACCTGTCCGGGAATCGAACCCGGAACCAGCGGCTCAGAAGGCAGAGTGCTACCAACTGCGCCAACCGGCCAGTCATTGCTTAGGTTAACTCCGATACGAGAGCATGGGCAAACTACGCTACAAGAGCATGGGTAAACTAAGGTACCGGAGCAAAGGGAAACTATGCTACGAGAGCATGGGCAAACTTCGCTACGAGTGCTGTTAAAATAGCATAATGGCTTAACAGGATGCGGCTACCACACTAGCTTATACAGTTAGGTCTGCATCTCTATAACGCTTTGCTCCTTTTTTATGCTAGAAAAGAAGCCTACTGACTTAAATTTCAAAAGAATTATGCTCCCAAAACCACTATTTCATATCGCTGCCCAAGACTATAAAATCGATTTTATAATCCTGCACGCCTATAGTATTAGTAAAAATATATTTATTAATATTGCGCGATGCTCTATATAAAATTAACGATTTACCTATATGAGAAAGGCAAAGCATTTTGTCATGTGCTGGTTATGTAGACCTATATATTATATACTTACTGCACCCCATGCTTTCACTCGCGTTGACTACACTTTTGCCATATACCTGCGTTTTTTTATAAACTTATTAGATATAGAATAAACACTAAATTTTAAGTGAAGCTTACCAAAATACAATACTGAGAACTGCACCCAAATCGAATAAGCCGGTTCTGAGATTAGCAGGCGCAAATGCGCAGACAGACAATAATTCTGAAAATCGTTGTTTTGGGTTATATTGCGCTGATAAATGTCCGCAATAATAGATTTCTCATAGGTATATTGTCTTCTATGGACAGACAGCAATCAGTTCTTTTTATTATTCGTATAGCTTTTATAGATGGAAGATAATTATCCAGTCTCTGCTTAGTCACCAAGATAAAATCCTAAAGTACTCGTATACATAGTCAAGTATTATAGTTACTTGCCTCTTGCTAATTGATCTACTGTTCACGTCCTAGATTGCAGTGGAAGCAGTTGCCAATGTCCGCACTGTAGCCTCTTTAGGCCGAGAAGAGACTTTTGTCAAAGAGTATGGAATCCTACTCCATCCGGGCTTACTTCTCGCCAAGAGGGCCTGTCACTGGCGAGGCATAGTTTTTGGCCTGTCTCGAGGTCTATTCAACTTCATCATCGCAGCTTCTCTGTACTACGGTGGAACCCTAATTGTGGACGAGAATCAAGACACTACTTATGCTGAAGTTTTTAAGTAAGGATCATTCTTGACTTCATAAGTAATATTTATATTACTCCTGACATATACTTATTGTCATTATTTGAGATCGAAAAAATCCTGTCGGCCATGTGAACATCTTAAGTTAATGTTCAAATTGTTAAATGAAACGACTACAGAAATCCGTCCCTGTCGCTTTGCCAACTAAGCTATGTAGCACTCCACAAGCAGCACGAATTTGTTTCATCATTAACACCATAGAGGATGTTTATATAAATAGTAACCAATACTTTTCCTTCATAAATTTGAACCTAAGTTTCGCCACGACGACGTCAGTGCAACGAACCAAAAATCTTACGTTAAGAATAAGATACCAATTCCTTCTGAACTTATTACACATGATGTGTATTACACGTGTTAGTAATAAGTGCAGAACGATGAAGTATTTTTTTGGCCTCTATTTGGCCCTTGTATGCGATGGTAGAACATTCCCTGACGGCGAATATCAACTGAGTACTTAGGTATGAAGTGATGTTACAAATTTTAAACTTAATTTTATAAACGAAGGCTTATTTTAATGTTATGAAGATATGATGTAGCTACAGCTAGTCAGGTTAACCTTTTTGGGCTTTGTTATAACAACAGATCTGATGATCATTATGTCCAACACTGATAATACAGTGTTGTTAGTTGGTCTCAAAACCTCTGTAGCTGAATATATGTTGCAATAGTGTGATATGATCTGGTCTTCAGTAATAAAAGTTATTATTTGTAGAGTTTAGCAATAATATGTGTCTATTATTAACTTCAATTATTTTCAGTAGTTATGGAAGAAAATTATAATGGATGCTTGTTAACGGCTCTTTCCCATCAATTTGACTGGTATTTTGTAACTTTAGCCGTAAGACACTGGTATAAAAAGAAATAAAAAAAATGATTTTTAAATACTCATGTGTACTATTTTAACGGGTGAAGAAAGATGATTTAGCAATAGTTAAATATGAATAAATTATCTGTTTTCATAGGTAAAGAAAAAGTATGTATATATGAAATGTAATGTAATTTACATTTCTATATGTATATTTCATACATACCTTTTTCTTTATGTTGAAGCACCGTCAATGTGACGAACTTATTCTATGATATGGCAACCAACAGATCAGCTCAAGCCCTATTGATTGGCTCATCGTCAGCAGCTCAAGCGTTCGCCTTCGCTCCTAACTTCCAGAAGGGCATTAAAGCGGCAGGACGCGTCATCAACCTGCTCAGTAGACAGTCCAAGATCACAGATCCTGCCAAACCTGCCATCGAAAACTTTGTAAGATTTCATTTGCTTTATCAATTTATTAAAGTGAAAACTTCTTTATCGGCGTGTGCACTTTTGTACTTTGAAAACATATTAAACTCGCGTCAGGACTAGTTACACTGATAGAAAATAGCGAGATGCGTGACGTCATCGACGTAGTCCACGAAGACGGAGGGAGAGTAGACATAATGAAATATAAGAGTCATGTTTGTGTACGATAGCGCAATAAATTAATATTATATTTTACCACATAAATGATAGTACTTTTATCCTGATAAATAAAGCAAGTCGTGCGAATTTTTTTTTACACTCTCAGACCCCTGCTCTAGGATTCCCTGTGTCGCGGGAGGCATGGACACGCACAATGACAGCACACAAACATCGAAGACCCGGGACAAACATCCACACTCATCGCACAAATGTTTGCCCCGGCCGGGATTCGAACCCGGGATCCCCGGAGACACAGAAGTCATGTCACTGACATTGACCACTGCGCCACGGCGACCGTCAAAAAATTATTCTCTAACCATTCCAAAATATTCAAAAATCATCATCATCATCTCAGCCATAGGACGTCCACTGCTGGACATAGGCCTCCCCCATTGATTTCCACAAGGACCTGTTGGAAGCGGCCCGCATCCAGCCCTTGCCTGCGATCGTAGTCAGGTCGTCTGTCCACCTGGTCGGTGGCCTTCCTACGCTTCGCTTGCCAGTCCGTGGTCCCAATTGGAGAACTTTTCGACCCCAACGGCCATCACTTCTTCGAGCTATGTGCCCTGCCCACTGCCACTTCAACTTGCTAATCCGCTGGACTATGTTGGTGACTTGCGTTCTTATAAAAATGCACAACGTAAATGTTCAAGTTTTCACTTCTGCCGGCACTCCCGGAGTGCAACCCGTTGTCTTTTTTCTCACACGCAAACCCCCGCACTAGGATTCCCTGTGTCGTGGGATGCTCGGACACACACAATTACAGCACACAACTATCCAAGGCCCAGAACAAACACCTACTAACAGTCATCGCATAAACGTCTGTCCCTGCCGGGATTCGATCCCATGATCCCGGAGACCCATGATACTCGCATTATTTTCATTATTATTATTTTCAACATATCATATTTTCAAAAACACAGTCTAACAAAAATTCACAATAATTTCAGAGGGGCACAGGCGAGGCCAGTCTTCAGGCCATCGAGTTCCGCTACCCGACGAGGCCGAACATCCGCGTCCTCAAGGGCTTAGACCTCGAGGTCCAACGCGGGAAGACCATCGCCTTGGTCGGAGCCAGTGGCTGCGGAAAGAGTACAGTTATACAACTGCTTGAGAGATATTACGACCCTGATTCTGGAATAGTGGTAAATAATAAATGGATAAAATCAAAGATATTAGCAAGATATTTATTGCCATAACTTGTCGATCGCCACAAAAAATCTCATGAATGATCTGTAACTATTTTCCACAGGTTTTATACATAGAGTGTAGATTCTATTTTAGATCGGTCACTGAGAGACATAAAGACATACCTACAAAAACATTTAGATAATTATCCTATAAAAGTTATTTTTAGTTTACGATAATATGATCCCGCCATTCTTCGTTTCTGCTCGAAGTATGGTATGTTTCGTCTCATATAGAAATATTTCTAGGCTTACCTAAGTTTATAGATTCAGGCATTACTTTGCGGAAATCCATAACAAAAATATATTAAATATATAGATATTAATAAATATATACATATATTGATAAGGAGATAACAAATAAAACTAAATATTGCTTATTAATATCTTTGGGCTCACCTACATTTTTTTATATGAAATTATATAATTCCATATAAAAAAATGTCTATCTTAGCGATCACAAGATGATCCCATACACTAACTACGTTTTTAATATCATCTCCCTGTTTTGATCGTAGATACTCTTGTTATATGAAAAGTACCGCCTCCAGTTTCATCGCCTAAAGCAATGAAGATTCCTGATGATTGATATTAAAAATGTTTTATTCAATTGCTGGCCAATCGCGGGTAGTTTCTGTCGGCACCAAACAACGTGACGAATCATTTTGCCTAAAACTACCCGCAATTTCAATGCAAAGATCTAATTTTAGCGATGTTATTGATAAGTGTCATACTTATGTAGACTTTTATCGTAACTATAGAAATGTTACTATTTTCCTCAGAATTTTAGTTTAGTTTAGTTGAAAAAGAGAATTCCTACGATTAGAATATAATTTTCAGGCGCAAGACAGCATCCCACTGCCCAAGCTCCGTCTCGCAGAGGCGCGTCATGCAATTGGCTTTGTGCAGCAAGAGCCGATCCTTTTCGATAGAACTATCGGCGAGAATATCGCCTACGGAAATAACTCCAAGCAACCTAGCATGGACGAGATCATAGACGCGGCTAAACAGGCCAACATACACAATTTCATCACGTCCCTGCCTTTGGTAAGTTTGCATTTGACGTAAAATTACGGTTGTTAGAATTTGTTTTTATTTTGAGTATTCTCAGTCCTCGGTAGGTATGTAATAAGCTCATCACGTTCCTGTCAAGTCTCTATTTTGCCTGTTAAGGGAAGAGTACTGTTGCTAATCCTGCATGATGACAAATGCAAGCTGGCGGATAGAGACAGACCAAGCGTGGCCTGGATAGGCTCCAATCTCCGGCTTTTCTGGAATTATACCTTATGTTATATCTTCCATATATTCAATACTTACTGAAAAAAAAATTGTTTGCAATATAAAGAAAATAAATACATAATCGAACTTTCGAAACTCCATTTTTCTTATCACTTAGTAGTCTTGAATTTGGAACTTTGCAAGCCATTGACTTTATTAATTCAAAAAAATTAAAAATGTATCTACATGATGTATTAATGATATACCCTTACCTCGTTTTTATTCCGTGTTTCATTTCCGAAATAATATTATCGAAATTTCGAGCTTATTCTGCTTAAGAGCTGATTCAAATTGCTATAAAATAATAACTAATAAATATGTTAAATACTTATAATTGGGTATCAAGTAGGTAAACAGGGAGTGATGTGGACCTTTACGTCATCAAAATTTCCAATCAACCTTAGCTTTAGTTTTACTCTAGTCGTTTTTTCCGATATACCCAAGTGGGTATTTCGGCTTGTACATAAGTATCTACATAGGTTGTCAGATTGTGTGCATGTTAAAGAATAAAGAAGAAAATCATTTCTTCTATTGAACTGTACCTACTTGTGTACAGTTCAATGGAAACAAATAATATTCTCGTGGTTTTTTCTCGTCTTTCAGTAGTTGTTGTCAACGATTTATAACAATAATGCAAACAGCCTTGCATTATTCCGTGACAATAACAGCTGTTAATTGTAAATTATTTGACTGATTGTCGATAGTGTCGAAGTTACACCAACATTACGAAATGTTTTGCTTTGTGTGATCAAAATTGACCTGGAACTTTTTATATGAAACTATCCCAAAATAATTATATCCATATGTCTGTGATTGCCTACTTATTAAAAATTTATATTAAAAATATCATAAAGTTCAAAGTGAAATAAAAAATAATAAATGATTTCAGGGCTACGATACGAATATAGGGTCTAAGGGCACCCAGCTGTCCGGCGGACAGAAACAAAGGGTTGCTATCGCGCGGGCTCTCATCCGTAGACCTAAAATGCTGCTGCTTGATGAAGCCACCAGCGCTCTAGATACTGAGAGCGAAAAGGTGAGACTGATAGAACTTTATTGGCATTGAGTTTCAACTTCGATTGTTTAATCATTTGTTAAATACAAATCTAAGATTAATGCTGCACATATAGCCTTAACGAATTTAATTCCACTTTAACCAACACTTTATGTCAGAGTACTATAGGCTACAGAGGCAATGGTATATATCAGATACCTACATACATTTATTAGAGTATGACACGCCTGTTCACTGAATACCAAGTACACAGATTTTCACTTGCATCGATTATTCTGTTTCATTTATTGTCAAAGTCCTGTCCTGCCCGACAAAATTTGATTATTAATAATCAATTAATGTTTTCCCCACATTGTTTTAGACTAGCAGCGCCCCGCGGATTCAAACCGCGTGGACCCTACGGTTTTCCCACTACCTCAATAATATCCCACAGGAATTATATTTTCAGAGATAAAACGCCTGTGTGTTATTGTAGTGTAGGGTTTATACCCTACACTACAATAACACACAGGCGTTTTATCTCTGAAAATCTCTGCGTTCTTCATTCTAAATTTCATACCAATCCGTGCAGCCGTTACAGCGTGAAAGAGTAAATGTGTTTCTGTCGTTTGTGGTTTGTAAGATAGAAACACATTCGCCTTTATACCTAATGTACATAAGTGTGATGAGTGTGAAGTGTTACACATAGCATTATTTTAAATATAGAATTCTTGTAAAGATCCCATTTGGCTCTATTCTTCACTTTAATAAAGGATTGCATTCTCGCTCATTGTAATACTGCTTCCCAGGTGGTGCAAGAAGCACTAGACGCAGCTAAGGCGGGCCGCACATGCGTGATGATCGCACACCGGCTGAGTACAGTGCGCGACGCGGACGCCATCTGCGTCGTCAGCGAGGGACGCGTCGCGGAGCAAGGCACGCACACTGACCTCATCGAGAGAAAGGGGTTGTACTACAACCTCAACAGGAGAGGCTACTCTTGAGTGTCTCTGTGCCTAGAATACAATATTTTATTAGCATGATGACATTAACAAATTATTTTTAAATATTTGGACAAGTGTGGCGAATTATATATTTCGTCAAAACATTTTGTTATTTGAGATTACATTTTAATAATATAATTTAGATGATGATGCCTGTTAATATTTTTGTTGCATTTAAATACCGTAGTCGTATGGCAGCGCAAAACAATATGAATAATGTAAACTCAGTGTGAACTGTCACCAATGAGAGTAGATACAACTCTGTCTGTACCTACTAGTGATGTAACCAATATTCGCGTTCACGAATATTCGTGGCATTTTTAACGTCTTCCCATACGTATTCGCCGTTGCCATAATTATATCGCAATTCGTATTTACCAATGAAAAGCGGAAATAATTTTTTGTAATGTAATTGTAGGGGGGTGTCCATAAATTACGTGAGGTAGTTTTAGCGATTTTTCAACCCCTCCTCTCCCCATGCTGAGATGTCGTGAGATTTTGCTCGACCCCTCCCCCCACCCATAATCTCACGTGACACTTGAAAATACATATTTTTAATGTAAATAAATGAATATGTGCTTGATTTTGTTGGATTTAATCAGGATTTGTTATTTGAGATTATTAATATCAATATCACAGGGTAGTAGGTAGTGTGGGGGCTAGAGTGACATGCTGTAACAACCTGCTGTACTTAAACTTTTTTTTTTGTATATATACCTGTGAATGTCGTAACCAATATTATCTATCTTTTATTACAGTTCATAATTCTAGACTAAGCATGTAAAATGTGCACCTTTTCAGAAATAAATATATTTGTATATTTGTATTTGAAATATCGTAGTATTGAACCACACAAAAAATATTTCTACCTAATTTATCCCAGTTTTCTCGCTACATTACAATGTTCCTTGCGGAAAAAAAATTACGTGAGTATTTGTCGAACCTACCCCCTCCCCCATGTGAGTTTGGGTGAGATTCGGCTTGACCCCCTCCCCCCCGTAAATACCTTACGTAATTAATGGACGCCCCCTAGTCTGTCCACCTGGTCGGTGGCCGTCTTATGCTGCGCTTGCCAGTCCATTCGCTGCATTTTGACTACGCATTGTATAGACACGAAAAAAGGATAAACAAAGGATAGAATGAGACGCATAGTGACTCCCTAGCCAAAGAAACGCCATAATTAAAGCCAAAAGTTACTTTTTGCATCCAAATATGAGCGATTGTTATCTTGTAAGTAGCATAATTCAATGTGACAGTTAAGTATGCTAAAAAGAATATTTTTATAACATTTTAAAGGTACACTTAAGTTATACGTTTTTATATTAAATGAAAGTGAAACTGAACCTTTGTTTTATTAACACCCTCTCCTCATTCGATTGTCGTTCCATTTTTAGAATAGAAACTTTTTACATGTTTATCTATAAAAATAGTTTATGAATGATCCTAATTATGTTTAATCTATTTTATATGTCATATCATGTATACAATTTGACCAATGTATCAGTTGATCGTCAATGACGATGTGTTCGAAGGTGGAATCACATTAGACCTAGAATTTTAACTGAAGCTTCTAAAGGTAGCGAACACATTTGGTGATAGTTTTTCAAACTTGAGGCTGGTAGTTAGCCAGGCGGGTTGGTAAGGACTGGTAGTAGGTACATAATTATATAAATAGTTTTCTGTATTCTAAGATCTCTTGTACACAAGTCAACGGCAGCTGTCCTTGAAAGCCAGTCAACATCACACTAATATTATAAAGGCGAAAGTTTGTCTGTCGTTTGTATGTTTCTTACTCCTTGGTGCTGAAACGGTTGCTGAACAATTTGTATGAAATTTGTAATGACGTGAACCTACTAAATTATTAAGACTAAAACCTTAGAATATTTGCGACTAAAAGAAAATTGGGTGCATGCACCTAATTCATACGGTTCACACCCGAAGGGCTATTAGGTGTCCATTTGTTTAATAAATTACCCACTCAGAGGAAAAAATGGTGTCAAAAATTCTACATTTACGATATTTTTTATGACACTTTAGAAACTTTTACTGGAAAGAAGTCTTAGCAATAATAGAGGATTGTAAATTAAAATGTTCCACTTTTACGCAATTGTCTCTCATCGTGATTTATTACCTGCTTTAAAATTTGAACACAATGGGCGGGTGCGTATTGTTCTAACTTGACTGAAGAATATTGGATTATATTCTTTCCGGATATAGCATATGGTCGATTGATATAGCATTTGAACAAATTGCCAACACATTTTGTGTTTCCACTAAGTAACCACAACAAAAACTATACGACGTAAATAACTCGCTACCTTAAATAAAAGGTTTTGAGTTGCTATTAGGTGTAATGTAGCACCTAATCGTGACCCTAAAATACTTAAACCCTAAAACTTTTGTTCAAGTGAGCGAGACATCTACGTCACCTATTTTTTAACCGACTTAAAAAAGGAGGAGGTTTTCAATTCGACCCGTAAGTTTTTTTTGTTTGTTACCGCATAACTTTCGACTCGGTGATCCGATTTTGATCGTTCTTTTTTATTTGAAAGCTGGTGTTTCCCGTGTGGTCTCATCTAAATTTCATTAAAATCGGTCGAGCGGCTTTTGAGTTACACTCCAGTAACTGAAAAGTGCTACGCATACGTCGATGATATTATAGTTGCGGGTGGAGAAATCGGTGAGCATGAACTACTTTTGAGTGATGAAGTCAGTTCCATTTTTAATTAATTTTTTTTTGTTGTTGTGGTTACTTACTGATAACTATCTCCAGGTCCTTTGTCTTCCATTTGTCTGCCAATGTTCCACCAATATTCAAAATCGCTTTAGCGCTATCATACCTAACTCTCTTTTACATATATCATATTATACACCTCCTGGACATGCGCAGATCAGAGCGAGGCTAATATTATAGCGTATTAGTTATAGGAGTGGAAGCAATTTTTTTAGTGTATTACCAACGGGCATAAACAAACGAAAGTCTATATTAGGTTTGAAACTACGCCATCTTGCATCACCATAGCCAACCTGATTTTCTCATCATAACTAAGCTGATTATTCCGTGCATGCGTTTTTGAAAATACATCACCTACCTATGATTTATAATTTGTACTTGATGGTCCGTGACGATATAGTAAAATCAAGAGTAAAGCCATCCTAGACCTAGAATGTCGCCTGGCGCTCATGACAGAGGCTCAAACAAAAACACTGTGTGGTTTGGTAGCAGTTTTATCAAACTTGACTATAGTAGGTATTGTAGCTAGCCAGGCGGGTACAGAAAAGTACTCTACAATATATTAGAGAGCAATCATAGTAGTTCGCATTGCAATGCTAAATTATTTGTTGCCTGAATTCGGAAAATAGTGAGTATATGAGTGAATCAATTTGTTCACGACAGCGCACGATAGCCTATCGTTCGTAAATGGACCCCGCATGGGAAAACAATAATTAGGCACTACATCCTCGTCTACAAACTCCATCAAAAACCAATTAATAAAAATTACTTGTTACATAAAACTATTAACGTCCCGCCGCGCGCCGCAGATATAAACTGATCGAAATCATCTCCCAGAGCAATAATAAATTAATTGTTTTATTATGTCGCGAGCAAGACGCGATAAAAAACCGACAAATGACCACGGAATTGAGACATCCCGCTATCACCCTTATTAGACACGTGAGGCCCTTTTAGACATATCTGCCGTCATAAGATAAAATACTATCTATCGAGAAATCAAGATGGCTGCGCCTTAAGTTTTTTGGTTCCCCAGCGTGAACCGTATGCTAATGAGACCCAAAAACAAACATTGTTACAAGCCAAATGTGTAACATACTATAAAAATAAATTAAATAATAAAGGGAATCGTTAAAATGGATGAAATGTCTGTAATTTATCCACGAGTCACCTTTTAGGCATTCCGTGGATACCTTCGCGGCGGGGTCCCGGCCGCTCTAGACGCGATCTCCGAATAATAAGGCGCCACAAAAAGACGCATTCAATAATCCGTTGGCCATTGCCGTACGTAACCGATGAGATAAATTAATAATAATGAAATCTGTATAGACAAAGCGGACGGACGCAGGCGCCAGTCAAGTTTAACATCAACATCATGCTTTTTAAGTCTATAACATTTTATAAGTTCATAATATCTGTTTAATATTTTTGATTATCTACACAGACAGGTAGGTTTAAATTTTGTTACTGTTGAAATAAAAACTGAAAGTTGCTGTCCACATTTGTCCATCACGTTATCAATAAATTCAGTAGACCTCGCACCCGTCGTCGTCGAAACGAAAGGTAGGTAACAGTTGATACTCTGTATTTCCGAAAAAATACGACCTGGGTATCTTCAAGTCACGAGTGAATAGGTATCTTCTACTCAGGCGTGCTCCATCGTAGACCGCATCATCACTTAACATCAGGTGAGATAGTGGTCAAACGCATGTCTATTACCAATAAAAAAAAAACAAAAAAAAAATGTTGAGATGGACCTAGTAGCAATGGGATACACATTTATTCTGCGATCAGTCCCGGTTTGGTTTCAGGCTTGATACGAGAAGGGTAAGACTGCATCGTCGTCCTGGAAAAGCTGAAAGGCTGAGATGTATCCATGCAGGAAGTACATCCTTACTGTGGCTCCACAGTGATGGTATGGCGGGTATTATGAAGAACAGACGATTTTGTTCCTTTAGTCAGTAATGTAATATTACAATAGTAAAAAAGGGGACAAGTGCGAGTCGGACTCGCCCGCCGAGGATTCCGTACAAATTTGTAGGTACATATAATAAAAAAATTGGAGGTAAGTACATACATATTACAAAAATAGTTTTTATGTACTTAAATAAAAGCCCTTTTTTCGTTTTCGTCGAAAACTATAAACCATAAAAATAATTGAAAATCTGGTTAACTCAATCAAAATAAAATATAAATAATAATAATAAGAAAAAAATAAATATGAATAATAATAATACGATTTGGACCACTGTTCTTTGCATAATATAATGATCTTTCTGATTTAATTACAAATGTGTTACAATAAAATTACACAAGTTTTCATACTTTTCCCTACACTTGTAATAGGTATTACTATTATTATTATAATAGTAATATTATTACTATTATAATATATTAAATTTAATATAATTTATTCGAATTACTTGCCAAATTTCATAGTTCTAGGTCAACGGGAAATCCTACTAATATTAGTAGGATGCGAAAGTTTGTGTTACTTCTACACGCTCAAACGGCTACACCGATTTCGATGAAATTTGGTATGGAGATAGTTTAAGCTCTGGGTTAACACATAGGCTACTTTTATCCCGGAAAAAGGATAGTACCCGTAGGATAATTGAGGTAGCGGGAAAACCGTAATCCACGCGGGTTCAACCGCGGGGCGCTACTACTACCCTATAAATTTAGATTCTCTTGGAGTGTTGAAACATATGTTTTTACGCCTGAAACGTTTACCGTACTCCCTGTACCGTAATCGATTACCATTAAGGTAAACGATACCTTAGAACTCCAAAAATCGTCGAGCCGATTTACTTCTGACGCGCCGAGTAGCCCCAACACGTAACGACCGCGTCGACTCTTAACATCAGGTGTAGCCAAAATAAGTAAATTTTTTTTTTAAAATTACTTCTCCCTCAATTATTATGTCGTCCACGTATACTTAGCACTTTTCAGTTATTGGAGTGTCAACTCAAAAACCAGTTGCCCAATTTTAAATAAAATTAATTGGGCCTCACAGGAAACACCAGCTTTCAAATAAATAAAATAATCATCATAATCGGTCCACCCAGTCGAAAGTTCTAAGGTAACAAGCAAAAAAAAACATACGGGTAGATTGAGAACCTCCTCCTCCCTGAAAAACCAGGAGTCGATGCCAAAGAAATGTCCGGAATTCCAGTGATCAGAAATCGGCACGTTAATCCTAAAAAGGTGAGCAAATAAAATTGTAATTATAGCAAACCGATACCACAGCTTAAGGATGGCTGTGCCGATACCCTTGCCACCTCCAGATTAAGGTTATCATGAATTGACTCTTTTTTTAATTGAGAGTGCAGTACTTGTTCGTAGAGTTAATCATATTTTTCTCCCACCACAAATAGGACGCTTTACGTAGTTTTAAGCTTTATTAAATAAGAGAGCATTCGACCTTCGCTTCTCTTAACAATTTCATAGTTTCAATGTAAATATAACACCTTATCGAATCGGAAAGAGTTAGTCAATCGTAATGATTATCTTGTTAGGTCAGTTAAAATGGGTTGAATTTAATTTAAGCAATTAGTCCTGGGGCCTTACTATCAGCTTTGTAAAATCCATTCAAGTTCCGAGCAGTTCTAAAACCTGGCTTAAACATGCCAGAGACAACAATAACTGTTCACCTTTGAGAATATCAATGTTCGAACCGTTCACTTAAAGGAGCGTAATGCCGTTGTGATGGTATGCTTTAACGCTAAGCGGTTTAAGCCAGGTTTAGGAACAGCGCGGATCATGAATGGATTTTACAAAGCTGATAGTAAGGCCCCTGATTTCAGGATCGTTTCACGCCTTTGTAGGTGTGTTATATTTGGGATACAAAACAAAAATACAGACTTCGTTTAATTTTTTTATTCGTAAATTCACATTAAAATTATAGACCACGTTGATGACAGATGGGATTCCTACAGACAAAATTTAGATTATAATGTATTACTATGATACTGTACCGGTACTTCTCAATTTCTAATACTACATCAATAGCTACATCGACAAGGGTGCAATAAATGCTTCAAAATTTCAGTGACAGAAGTGAGCCAGCAATGAGACCATTTGAAAATAGAAAAGTCGAAAATTCACAATTACATCGCTCATTCACGAAAACACGATACAGATCGAACATCAAAAATATTTCTATATTAGACGACTACGTTCACATAATCGGTCAAAAAACTGATAAAAACGCGCGCGGGTCGCGAGCGTAGACCCAAACTAAAACGTAAGTGAATATTATAGGTAACGACTATCGATTATTTCATTATGTTCGCGATAAGGGCCGCGATACACGGGCGTGTCTCACGCGCCGTGGTCTAACTATTTAATAGAGATAAATGGACGCGACGGTCACGGTCTGCGCACCTGAGATTCAGCGTCGGCGACGCCGCGTCCGCTACTCTCATTCGCACCGCTCTCAACTATTGTACATTACATTAAATAGTCACAGGGTAATTTCAGTCCGATTCTAGAGAACGAATTAGCTATTCACATCTACAGACACGTGCGTTACAGAACGCGACACAAAAATACTTCTGCATACATTTTTAAAAGATATAATTATCGCATGCCTCTCTTATCTACTCCAAAAATGTACAATACATGTTGTGTAAAACCACAAACAAGTTAACAAACTCATGTACAGGGACAAAAATAAATAAATAATCTAGACATGTTAAGGATTACAACTATTATTTAATAATTTAAAGGCAAATATTATATAAAATATCATGCGAAAATTCATATCTTCCATTACGTAAAATCATTGTTTAACACAAAGAAAATAACTTCATACAACGTAAATTTAAGTACCTGGTCCATTACGCGGACGCATCGCTAATGTTATATAAATAACTCATGAGCGGATTTCGATTGTTTTCAAACATAATAATATAAAGTTTGAATTTGGACAGATAAATATTGAGACTAATGTAGACAAAGGCTTAACTCGTATGTTGCCTGCCATTCGTTAAGTGTTAAGGTTTATGTCGAATATCTATTATTCAGGTAGTGTTTCGTTCGTTATGTTTACGAATGTTGGCAGGCGTACGCTTCTATGTCGTGTCTGCGACGGCACTTGTCGGTAGATGTGAATGCATAGTTAAATATTAGACTGATGGAGGAACACGTGGAGGGTGGTGCGATGCGATCAGAAGGACATTTAAGAGTCCCACCAGTCTTGGCCGCCGCCGCCGCCGCCGCCACCTCCGCTGTACGACCCGCCATAGTTACCGCCGTAGTTGCCACCGCCGCCGCCGTAAAAACCTGGACATACAGAAACGCCAATTTGTCTACATAAGGGTTAAGTTATAACAGTACTTTTAAAGAACTCGAATGGACAGGAAGGTCGAATGCTGAATCCTATGTTAGAAACTTAACAAATACAAATATCCCCCCATCTTACATTAAATATTTAGTTCAAGAAAACAAGTGATGTGAATATATCATATATATCCCAAATACATACATAGTCGGGAAAATTTCACCCTGGGTAAATTGTTTCAGAGCCTCAGGCCTTTTTGCTATATATATTTTTAATACTCGACAGATCTATCTTTTAACCACTATCTTATTTGAAAGCAGGCCAAGAGTATTTACAGGCTCTCAAGAACTTCCGCCTGTAAAGTTTTGGTGAGCTCACTTTTGGTGAGTTTTAAAAACTTGAGCATATTTGAGTTAGCGAGACAGGAAATACCCCACCACTATGCTGTTGATGTGATACAGTGTCGCCTTCATCGGAAGCTCAAGCCCTCGGAGGAGATCAAACCAACGTCCGTCAGTTTGGCAGCCGACACTCCGCTTGGAGTGTCATCCTAGGCTATCATCGCGCTTTTTTTCTAAGTGGCTTTGGTAACTTGTAGGGTCCTATAAGTGCCCTCTGTAGAGAATATCTCTCAAGTGTGGACAATCATATCTATGTTTCAAATTTAGTAGGCAGGTTGTTGGCATGTCTCATACACGTTGATTTCATTACGAGTGTGTCATGCTTGATGTTGCAATAAGCCATTATGCTCGCTTGCTCTTACAAGTGTTAATGATTGATTAGACTTAAAACTGGTCCTCACCTCCCGAAGCTCCAGCAGAGCGCGCCGGTTGACGCGACTGAGTACGGAAGTCTCGCGCCCCAAATGCGCTGCTGGTAGCAAACCGGCTGCCACCTCCGCCCCCGCCGCCGCCCCCACCACCGCCGCCCGACCGACTACCGCCCGTGCGACGACTGCCACCGCCGATACGGCCGTCCGCCGCAGTGCTTGTCAACCAGCTGCACAACAACACATGTGCATGGTGTGTAAATATATCAGGCACAATGTAAGTTTGTTTTTCCAAAGTTGCTTGCATAGATCTATGCAATAGCTATGTTTCAGTGGCTAATGGCTTGCCATTATTATTGTATAACTGCCTCGCTCTACTGTATGTGTCTATTGTATGTCGTATTTTGCATTTACCTATGTCGCTTACGCTGCTCGTTGACAGTGTTTTACCGGTAGACTTTCGATAATCACGTTAACAAACAACAGAACAACTCTAACCATTATCATATAAACTTTTTTGTTTTTAATAATTACGGAAGCTTTGAATCCTTTCGTTTTATAATATCATTTAATAGTCATGCCAATTGCAATGTAAAATTGTATATAAATGAAATCTGTAAAGGTTTGTGTAATTGTAAAAACAGAGTTATTGTAAATCTGAAACTCACTTTATTTATTATGCTTTATTTTTACTATTGTATTAAATTGACTATTGAATAAATGTTTGTAATCGACCATTGGACAATAGACATTACTTTAATATTCTATTGTATATATTTTTAATTTGCTCTAATAATTATTTTCTTATCACACTCACAGCCACACAGCCATGGAAATACACAATGACATCACACATACATCCAAGACCCGGGACAAAAATTCATGCTCATCATAGAAATGTTTGTCCCTGCCGGGATTCACACTCAGGATTTCCGGGGTCACCCACAGCGACCGTCAATTGACTATTGTTTTTTATTGTTTCTATTTTATTATAGATGAATTATGTAACTTCACGTGCAGATAACCGGCAAAATAAACGAGCATCAATCACAAATATATATCTAGATGTACTTGTTCATTTCATTTCGTGTTTCAATATTCTGCTTGCTATATTATTGTGTAAGTTTGTTATTTGTTCTCCAACAGAAATAAAAAAAATGCACCATGGTATAGTTGGTCTCAGATACAGAGTTCAAAGTTACAAATAATAAAAAGATGTATATTTGATTTAGTTCATTTAGTATAATAAATAGTAAGGGACATTATAGTACTGTAAGCAATACTCACTTTGGCACATCCTGTTTGGCTTCGACAAGCAGCTCGACCAAGTCCCGGGCGAGGCCGCGGTTGGTGTCGTTGAAGAACGAAGTGGCAACACCGAGGTTGCCCATACGGCCGGTACGACCGATGCGATGGACGTATTCCTCCACGTCGGAGGGCAAGTCGAAGTTTATCACGTGACGCACGTGCGGTATGTCCAGACCTATTGAATTATTAATGTATTGAGGCATATTTTTTTCATAACAGTATATAGTCTAGCATTCGACTATTTAGTATATTTCGTTGTGGCCATTGCTCACAAAGATCAACCCCCTTTCAAAATAAATCACGATAAAATCTCTCAGAAGCTAACCATCAGTTAACTTTTCTGGCACTCTTGAGCTCATACAGTCTATCAAAAGCGACGTGAAAATGTCCAGTTGCCATTTCACAATAACCACGAAAACTGTCAAAAGGTTGCGGATATGAGTTCGGTAATCGGAGTAAGTCCTAAATAACATCGGCAATGACGTTTATCTTTATTTTTATTAACATTTAAATTGTTTAGCTTATACAAAAACACTCAAAAACGTGAAATAGCTTTATCTTGAGCATAAAATTCTCTTAATATTGTAATCGTATAGTAATCGTCTTAATATAATAGATTTAGATTATTACATAATCTTAAAAAAAACATCAGAATACAGAACCGCTTCCTATTTTGGAGGTTGGTTGAAAAGTATTCCTTTTATGACATTCTCAAAATAACTATTATTTATTTTAATATCTTAGGTTATAATATTATGTGAATCATCATGTTAAAGCAAACCCATAAATGAGATAACTTTAGTGTCATAGAACATTAGAGACAGATAGCAACTGTTGACTGTCGATAGTATCCAGAATAACAGCATCGTGATAATTCGTATCGGGTAATCTAGTTACTTTCCTTTATAACATGGAATTAAAACGGTCTTAGCATACCTCTAGCTGCGACTGCTGTGGCCACCAGTATGGGCGTCTGTCCGGTGCGGAAACGTCGCAGCGCCTCTTCACGCTCACGTTGTGAACGGTCCCCGTGGATAGACGTCACTGGGTAGCCCTGGTGGTCCAGGTATTCTTCTAGCTGGTCCGCACCTGAAACCAATCATATATCTCATTACTCATACAGTCACATTTTACAACCAATTATTGTTTTGCATGGGTCTTGACTAAGATTGCAATTTATGAGCGATGTTTGAGATTTATGACATTTGATGAGTCAGTCAATTT
This sequence comes from Apeira syringaria, assembly GCA_934044485.1. Classification (NCBI taxonomy): domain Eukaryota; kingdom Metazoa; phylum Arthropoda; class Insecta; order Lepidoptera; family Geometridae; genus Apeira; species Apeira syringaria. The sequence goes on from OW203658.1 coordinate 16,935,736, forward strand.
CAGAGTCAAAATATTTTATGTAAATTAGTAATTCAGGACGCACTTAAAAGCGTCAGTAAATTTTATACATTAACGCCACATCCCAAAATCAATAGCGACACTACCATGAAGCGACGTGAAACTTGGAGGCTATTTTTTCATGTAGGTTAAACCATGTGTTTATTACACTATTTATATTCAAATAAATAGTTTATGTAGGTCACATTAATATAGTGGCTTGTGAAAATGGAATTTGAAGCATGTTTGTCTTCTAAACAATGCCTCACATCATAGTATGCCTTTCCAAGTATCCGCTTGGCTAACAAACTGTCACCAAACACAGTATCTTCAGGCAGCTATGCTTCAGAGCATGATTAAACCTCCAACCACATCATCGATGATCATCATGTTATCTGTACTAATATTACAAAGAGGAACAATTTGATTGTTTGTTTGCATTGAATAGGCACCGAAATTACGGAAGCTACACTTTCCCCAAGTGATATAGTATATTATATTTTCAAAAAAATTTGGCATCCGTTTAATTTTTAAATTTTTACCCGTGCGAAGCCAAAGCGGACCTCTAAAAAGCGTTATAAAGTCATAATCGTCAAATGTTTAATATAGTAAAACGCCCCCTTTTTTAATTCGGCACAATAAGCATGACCTGGCTTGATAAATTCTGATGTGTGTAGATTTAAAATACTAAAAAATAAAATGTATGTACTTTACAGATGACCTAAGCGCTCAAAAAAACTATACACATTTTGAGACTTTTTAATTTCCACTGTAACACACAGTGCAAACGCATTTGTCGTAACCACGAGAAATTTTGATACAGGAAATATATGGTTGCCTGAAAAACTTTTTTCACTAATAAATGAGCAAAAGATTTCTAATTATGTTACGATTTTGTTTTGAAATCAGAATTTGACTTTAACTTTTATGAACTGTTCTCATAAGTGATATTATTTTATGATCATCAGACATGTAGGTGTATCAACAAAATTAATGACTCAAAACTGTCTATTTAGCAAATGATCAAGTGTGAATCACTTACCTTTCTTTGTCTCAACAAAGACAAGTACCAGCTGGTCCTCTTCGGGTCGGGCTCGTTGTAGCAAGTTAGAAGCATTCAACAAATCCAGCAGGTATGAGCGTTTGTTGCACTCTTCTACCCACACCACCTAGATAGACAATCAAATAATTCATACAAAAACAGCACAACATCGAATCAAACATCATCATTAAGGTAATCAATGTAAGAGGGCATGAATTAGAGTTATTTTATTAAGTTACCAGATGAGCCCCTGGGGTTCAACCGCTTTGACTATGATTTTACCGCTTCCTCGATTGTCACGGAAACAAGTTTTTGGGATAAAAAGTAGTGTATTACAGGGTATATAGTAGTAGTACTGTAGTATATAGTATTACAGCTATCTTCATTCAGAACTTCATGAAAAACCATTCAGCTGTCTCAGCGTGAAGGAGTAACAAACATACCAACGACAAACAGACAAGCAATCTTTCGCCTTTTTATTATTAGTACATAATATGATTATGCCAACAAAGATTATATAGTACAATCTAAGCATGCATGTTTATCAAGCAGGCAGAATCTATTCAAGTGCCTGCCTAGCCAGTTTTCAAGTATGAAAAGCACTGTCACAAAAGATTTTGTGTGTTCCAACACAAATATTAGAGTACAGGTTGACAAATCTATGGTCTGGCATTAATACTGTTTGGGATAAAAAGGGGCCAAATAAGGCCGCTATATAATAGTAAAAATTAATGTAAAACATTCGTAAATAATAACATAAATGATCAATTCCTAAAAACAATAAAATATCTACAAGTAAAATAATACTAATCATCTATCTATTGAACCACTACCCAGTGAGCACAGTAAAGCAAATACACTAATATTGAAAAGGCGAATATTTCTCTGTCGTTTGTATGTTTGTTACTTCTTCACACTGAAACGGCTCACTAAATTATAAATCTATATAAAATATATACAAATAAATCCGTATATAAAATACAGATTCCAAATTTTATGAAAATCCGTTCGATTTGCATGAAATTTAGTATGAAAATAGCTTACACCCCGGAATAACATGTAGGTAACATGTTGTTAATCGTTTTAATATAAACACGTGAAACACTTGCAGGTCAACAACCCAGTAATACTAGCATAGTATACAAGAATGCTGTTTGCACACAACATTGATTTAGGATTTGAAGCCCTCCACATAATAGAGAAAAAATTACGAGCCACATATATGTACGAACCTTCTGCGTAATATTCTCAGACGTGGAGCCGACGCGTCCCACAGCCAAGAACACATAGTTGTACAAGAAATCCTGTGCCAACACTTGAATCTGCTTCGGGAACGTCGCGGAGAACATGAGCGTCTGTCGTTCGCCAGTCTTGGGCATCGTGTGACACTCCACAATCTTGCGGATCTGGGGCTCGAAACCCATGTCCAACATCCTGTCGGCCTCGTCGAGAACCAGATGGCGGCAGTGATCCAGAGCGATGCGGCCGCGAGCCAACATGTCCACCAGCCGGCCCGGTGTGGCCACGAGTAAGTGGCAACCGCGCTCCAGTTCGCGGAACTGATCATGTATCGGGGAACCGCCATATCTGTATAAAGTAGACAGAATAACTGATTTTAGGACGTTGGTTGGCTAGGTTTTTAGTACTGCAGGGAGACTTGTAGACTGTATGTCAATTGAAAAGATGGGATAAATCTATATTTTGTTTTATTTGTTGCAATTCTAACAGAAATGGTATCTCACGTAATGTGATATGATAACAATAATTGACTTGGTGAAAAATGAAGGGAACAGATTTATCATTTATCTTTGGTTAATCAAGGAGAATTACACAGATTTTTACTTATGGTAAAAATAGCAGAAAAATCTTTTATTACACCAATTATATATATGATTCATCAAGCCAAAAAGATTTTCTGCAGCAACTCTATGGTAGAACATAGGCTTCAGAGCCTCGAACACAGGCACAGAGTTCCCTGCCTATCGAATTTCTGTCAGATACATTTCAAAGAATGTGTATTGGAATTGCATAATCTAATTCCACCTTTCTCCTTTCTATCATCAATCTACAAGAAAATCTGCATTTATAAATATAAAAAAAACTAGCTACTGATGCAGAAACCCAATTCTATGGTCAGTTCTGACCTGAAACGCCGGTCATATTGAGGGATAAAACTTACATTTTTTTTACTTCTTGATTGTGTAGGTCATAAGCAGTATATGTTAAAATGACACATGATATCCTCAATTAACACAATGCATTGTATTTCATTATATATATTCGGTAAAATATAGAAAAATAAAACTTACTTAACATTGTATATCTATAGTATATATATCAGTCATCAGGTTACCATTGCACAGCCTCTGCCTAGTTTGAGACCTGAAGACCTTGTGTGAATGTTAATAAATAAATAAATAAAATTGACAAGAAGAAAAGAACCAATTTAATAATGCACTTACCTATTTCACAAGCGCACTATGTTGCAAGGCTGAACGATTCCCCACGTAGTATGCGATGTCAATATTATCAAGGTTTTGTAACTATTATTATGCTGCACATATGCGGACAAAATGAGTTCATGATAATGAGATTGGTTATAAATAGCAACACTGGTGCATAATGAGAACTTTGTGGTATGTTTTGTATAAACATACAAGATACAATAAGTAGTAAACTAAAACAAGTACCTATCATTGTGCTGCGGATTTGAGAAAGATGTAACCTAAACCATAAGCTCAAGCTGGGGCAGGAATTGAAGCTGTGACCATAATTAACACCCTTCCAGATGTTATTGTGTCAGATAAGGCATTATAATACACAACTAGCATTTATCCATGTAGATTTGAGTAAACTCATTTTTCATGTGACTTCCCCTGTGAGCAGTACGTTATTTTTCGAGATATAAAGCGCCCTATGTCTTATTCTCTCTGTCAATTCATGTATGATAATCAGTTCATAGTTTATAGATCTAGCATTTGACTACTATCTCACTTGATGGTCAGTGACGATGTACTCAGTTGTAATCACGCTAGACCCTGTTTACTGGCTGTCAAAAACTACTGCCTAAACACACCATATGGTGACAGTTTTTCATTTTGAGGATGGTAGTTAGCCAAGAAGGTACTCGATGGGCAACGTGGCTCAGTGAACAGTGGCATGTCTGCGATGGGCATAGATGTTTGTTCTCAGGTCTTGGATGTTTGTGTGTTGTGATTGTGTGTCCGTACCTCCCGCGGTACAGGGTATCCTAGAAGAGGGTGTGAGTGGAAGAATGTGACTGTGTTAAAGTTCCTAACCAGATAAGTTCCCTGGTTGTTCAGAATTTGAGAATGGTGTTACCTTCACTGGAAACTCAAGCCATTAGAGGGAAACAAACCAGCTCTCAGTTTGACGTTTCGTAATGAGTTGAACAATTCAGGCGTAACAACCCAAAAATGTCACATGCCAAGATTTGGTTTATTATTTACTTACACGACACACGGGCGCACACGGGAGCGGTAGGCGAATTTCCGAGCCTCGTCAAATATCTGGGTGGCCAGCTCGCGGGTGGGCGCTAACACCAATCCTAGCGGACATTGTTTGCGTCGGTTGTACGGTCTGAAAAATAAATATTTTATATTAATTACCAGCTGCGCACCGCGGTCTTATCCGCGGTAAAATGGTAGGTGTGTATTTGTGTATGTTTGTTAATCTTTCACGCTCAAACGACTAGACCGATTTCAATGAAGTTTGGTATAAAGATAGTTTAAGCCCTGGATAAACACGTAGGCTACTTTGCATCCCGAAAATAAATGCTGTTCCTGTGGGATACGCAAATAATTCAAAAATCACTGTTACTCCTTCAGCTCTAGCGGCTGTATTGATTTCGATGAATTTTTGTATGGAGATATGGAATAACACATAGGCTATACCTTTATCCCGGAGAAAGTATTGTTCTCGAGTGATAATTGAGGTAGCAGGAAAAGCGTAATACAAGCGGGTGTAACCGCGAGGAGCAGCTAGTTTAAGAGAACGATTAGTTTATTAAAAGACTTAAAAGGCGATTGTATCCTATATATGTTATTCTAATTTATGTTTGTATTATTCATAGACAATGTCTAGATAATATTTTGTACTAATTTACTGTTTAATAAAAACCTTTTAGACACATAAACAAAAAACAGTAAATGAGACCACCTCAGAAGTCTACTCTTTCAAACAAAATAATACTTTCCAAAATAGGTCAACAGTTGGCAGGGAAATCGGTGAACATCAAAAGAATAACAATCGAACATAGAACCTCCCCCATTTTTAAAGTCGGTTAAAAGCACTTTATAAACATGACTACTATGACTATACAAGCACTGTATTTGGTCAGATATCACATACCGCTAAGAAGTGAAATTCATTGCCTGAGTATGTGTTTCTGTGTATGTACAATTTGAACACGTGTGACATAACGTTTTGTATAATCAATAGGTCTTAGTGTTTGAGCACTAGCTCACTTGATGATAAGTGACGCTGTGGTCGAAGATGTAATCACACTAGACCTAGAACATTTACTGGCTCTCAAGGACAACCGGCACACATTGTTTTGGAACCTGAGGTTCAAAAACAATGTGTTCAATTGTTTTTGAACTTGAGGGTGGTAGCTACCCAGACGGACACTAGCAAGTAGCCTACTACCATGCAGTGGATTGGATAACGATATTATCTGCACCGAAAGCTCAAGCCCAGGGTGGGAATCGAACGAGCACATTAACAAGTGACACAAACAAAGAGGTTATCATCGCGTTACATCTAGAATGATAACGATATCTCACCCCATATTCTTGACGGGTCCCGCTTCATATATCTGGTTGAGTATCGGCACAAGGAAGGCGGCCGTCTTGCCGGAGCCGGTCTGCGCGCACGCCATGACGTCACGCCGACCGAGCACTATCGGTATCGCGTACTTCTGCACCGGCGTCGGCTTGTCGTACCGAGCCGCCGCTATGTTCGAGCGCATGATCTCCGTCAGGTTAACATCCTCAAACTGTCAACAAACATGACAATTATTATTACACAATGTTTACAACTCATCACAAATATAAGTACAATAACACAATTTAATATCTATAAAAATATTTGATGAGAATAGATTGGCTTGGTATGGGGGGCATGTCATGAGGAGGGATGAAAAACATAGAACGAAAAAAGTACTTAACATAAATGTGGATGGATATAGAGGTAGCGGCAGGCCTAAGAATATATGGATGGACTGAGTGAACAATGATAATATCTTTATGAACAGTGACCACTGAGATGACTAATTATAGAAGAAAATGGAAGAAAAAAACATGTTGTGTCGACTCCACCTTATGTGGAGATAAGGACAAGAAGAAGATATACTTCCTATTAACTTCAAACTTGAAATTAAAGAGAAGCACTGAACTGATTTTGATAAAAAGTTTATGGGACCAGTTCAGAAGCATCATTCATCGTATCTAATAATACAAAATATGTCATATCAGTCAACAAACGACGGAGTGGTCCGAACATCTAAATCGATAACTTCCTCCTTTTTTGGCAGACAGTTGTACCATATTAAAACGAAAATTTAAACCTCCAAATTGATAAGCTACTAATCTTTAAAAGTCAGTTAATACATTGCAATATCGATTTTATGGAAATTTCTGTGAGATCATTATAATTTCATAAGCATTAGATTTTCTTGTAAACAGCAAAAGCGTTTTGAAATTTTAACTCAACCTTTGCTAATAATAAACTTCACGGACGCGTATTATCTTCACGAGTCGATTAACACGCCTGCGAATTGCAATTTTTAATTGCAATACCAGAGCGGAATAGTAAAAAATAACTTTGTTGAGATCTCAATTAACAATAATATGGCCCACTGCCAATTCTTAACGATAGAATTTTAAAATGTTCTAGGTTTATTTTTAATTTCACGGTTGCTACAAGCGTTTTGCCTAGAACTGTGGCATAATTGAAAAAATACGAACTGTCGCTTTTAGTTATGAATATATAAAACAAGGGAATTACTTATCCACGATGTAAGTCAGAGGGTTCCGTGGTCGCGGTTCGCCGTGTACAGCCAAACCGCGAACGGGTCCGTACTGTCATTGAAAAAGACCACCGAATGTGGTCTATACTATAGTCGGAACCCTCGCACTTACTACGTGAGTAATTACCGTGTTTTATACATTAATGTGTCAAAACCACGATAGTTTTAATAACGAAGTCGCTTAGTAAATAGCTCCCTTGGATCCCTCGCAATCACGGAGAGACCACCGCACCGTCATTCCACACCCAATTGAAGCTCCAATTGTTGGATGGTGACGATGTGGTCGAAAGTGGAATCATGCCAGACCTAGAACGTCAGCTGATTAACAGATATTTAATCTTTTACAGCCACATACAATTCTATTTTTTTCTTCTGTGGCTTCTGTCGTACAACTAATTTAAGCGTTGTGTGCCCTATCATTGTTGTTGCAACAATGCCTAACACGGTGGTTGCTATTTAGCAACTAACCAAAAGAAAGGCATTCAGTTTTGTATCTTGAATTTGTCCAATTTCGGCAAGACATTACATGCTCTAATTGGTCATTTCTGCTTCAAGTGCTCTTTATTTTTTTCCCTAAACAGTCGGTTCTAGAATTGTGGTCATGTTAAATCACAATAATAGTGAGTAGTAATCTGAACGGCAATTCATCTCTTTGGGTTAGTTGCTTGACCGTAAATGTTCTAAGGCTGAATTGATGATGATTATCGTTTATACTTTCGCAAATTGAATTCATGTTTAAATTAGCTAGCTACCACCCTCAAGTTTAAAAACTGTCAACAAACACTTAGTGTGTTCAGGCGGCAGTCCTTGAGAGCCAGGAAGCAGTTTAGGTCTAGCATGATAACATCTTCGACCACATCGCCACTGACCATCAAGTGCGATTGTGGTCAAACGCTAGAACTATATAATATTAAAATAATTTTTGAATGGTACTTACAGTGGTGATAAAGTCTGGCACGCGGTCACCGCTCGCCTCCACCGGTATGTCCTCGTATTTGGAGAAATTGATTCCTGTGTTGCCAGTGCCAAACAACTCCAGCTCCTGCCGCTCGTCGCGAGGTAACGGGACCGTCCAATCATTCTGTAAAGCGATATCAATACACTGTACATAATTTATTAACTATACGAGGATCGTCATGATTTAATAACAAATGAATGAATGTTAGCAAAATGATGGTGAATTTGTAATATCGTACTGGCAATATATTCTTTAAATACATGCTTGTTTGTATGATATTTTTCTCTTTACTTTTCAATTACATGTACTTTTTTCTTTGTCTAACTATTATATCCCGTGATAAACCTTTACTTTTCTATTTTCCCTCTATCTAGAACTATTTTCTGGTTCTCATATTATTAGTCTTTGTTTGCGGCGAATCATATTTCATTAAAGAAAATAGTGGATAATAGGAAAAATAACACCGAATTTATACGGTGTAATTTTTAAACGTAAAATTACTCTTTTCACATAAATCGAAAAATACGTTTATATGGAAATCGAACAACCTTAACCAGCATTAATACTTTTCTCATGCTATACTAGACGCGAGATTTGCTCAGCAAATACTGTTTACATACGCGTGTAAGCTCATATAAACATTAGCAATGCAAAGGTATTATTTGCTTGCTTCATTCATGCAACACTTTAGTGGTTTCTCAAGGTATTATTCTTGACCTTTTTTTTGCTACATATAAGTAACACGTTTAAATTATCCTTTAGCACTTCTAGTGAATATGACGTGGAATTAAATTTATTACCCGGCGTCATTTACAGTGACATTTGGAATTCTCTACTTACATTTCGAGTACATTCGATATCTCGTCCCCAAAATTTATTAATATATATTAATAAATAAAACTAACGAGGCCATTTGGCCTCACTCCCACTGATGTAGACGCCTTGGGGAGTCCGTGTCTACACAGGGAAACGGTGTGATTGAGGGTTTAGACTCGTCTTAATTTTATGAGATAAGAGACCTTTCTGTTTGAAGCAAAAGGATATTGAAGTTGAAGACTTAATAAATATGAGATGAAACAGTTCAATAATCACTGATCGACTCAACTAATTACGTCATCCTGCTTGTCGTCGACGAGGTATTACAGTGTGTTGACAATAGAAAGTGATGTGCGATGATGACTGATGCACCTACATGAGGGTGCATACCTCGTCCCTGCGGGAGGCCGTGCGGCGCACATCGTCCGAGCCCCAGCGCGGGTTGGTGCGCTGATCGTCTGGCTTCGGCTCCGGCTCCTTCCAGCGGTCGTTGCGCGGCGCCGGTGGTTGGAAGTCCTCATCGCGTCTAATGTCACGCGTCTCGCGGTCGCGCGTGGTTCCCCCGCCCCCACCGCCGCCTCCTCCTCCGCGTCCACGGTCGCTCCACCTCTCAGAGGGCTCAGACCGACGGTCTGTATCGCCGTTCTGTTCTGTTGTTTCGCGACCTGCTGAACACCTCCCATTAATTCACCGTCACCGATATATTTCCGTGCCCTATAATATCAAGCGTCCTAACCACCGTCCTTTACGGTGAATCGGGAGTGAGACAGAAAGAAGTGGTTAATACCATCACCGACCTAGTGTTTTGAGACCAGGCTGCAAGGAAATAGAGCATCAGATATAGGGTGTAGCGAGTTTACATATATGCAGCAAAGAATACGTTTTTTTATATATATGCTCGCTCATGTAATACAATCATTGCAGACGCCGAGAAGTTAACAGTAGCCGGTCTAGTGTGGTGAAGGGCGTAACAGGTTCTGACATTACAGAGGTTCGCGGGTGTTTACAGGCAGAGAGGGCGAGGTAAATCCTGATGCGTGTTGACTTAAAATACTACAAATATGTACTTACATATGACCTAGGGACCTTTATCCGTAGGTGAATTTAAGAGCGTTTTAGCAGATTCATATGATGCTTACTGTGCTAACATACTTTATAGCCATACGTCTAAGTTGTAAAGAACAGCATGTAGCAATACAGCTATCATGTCCGTAAACAATAAACTTAAAAAGTAAAGATAACTTCTCCGCATCTGCATTAATGTAGAACGAACACGATAATCTGAGCATACAATCTGTAAATTATCTAAAGTGCATTATAATCTTATAGTAGGTGCGGAAGTATCTAAGATAATGCAGATATATATGTATATATAGGTGTGTGTTGCTGTATAAATAAATCCAGCTGTTCAAAGCCAGTTTTTTGTAGCTGGTAAGCCGTTTCGTGTACGAATGTGGCACTTACCCTGCGCTGCGAGGCTCGGTGAAGTGCTGCGCGGCGCAGCCTCATTTTCTTTAAATATAATTATGACAAATTATAAATAAGTATTCAGCGATACACTACTATAAGACTGCGGCAGATCACTGTAACGTGGTATGATAATATGCTTAAAGCCGAGCTGCGCAACACCGCGTAAGTGCATGAAATACCAAAATATAATACACAACGCTACTTGTCAACATTTTGTATCCGAACAGCGCTCTCTAACCGTCTAATAACATAATAAATATCTTGTTCTTTTTTCTATATTTATCTTATATCTCATATCAAATTTATCTTACAACTCGTATTGTAAATTTACGGGAGGTGAACAGGTACTGGTATCCATAACACGGGGCAACCTATTTTGGATGCCAGTCTCAAACTCATGTTTTTGAAAGACGAATATATAAAACCCAACATAATGTCTTCATTGTATGTACCTACTCCATGATCCATGATTGGTGATAAAATGTTTCTTTTTATTTTATCTCTATAATAATTTACTGAGTTTTTTCAGGTACATTTATGTTATAATAAAAATATATAGGTACGTACGTGTATTAATATTTCGTATTATCCTACTAATAATATAAATGCGAAACTTTGTGAATATCAATGTATGCCTTTTACTCTTTCACGCTCAAAAGGCTGGACGGATTTAGATGAAATTTAGTATGTAGATACTTTAGGTCCCGGAATAACACATAGGTCAGCAAAACCGCAGGGCGCAGCTAGTACGACATAAATTAAGGGTCACTCAGAGACAAAGCTCTCAACATAAATTAAACAAAAACGATTGTCAGGAAAATTAAACTAAACTATTAGTGCTCCATTTTAAAAAAGTTAAAGAATAGCCGTATGAATAACCTATATAAGACTGTTATAATCTCTATATCAAATATTTTCACAAGCAGTCTTCATATTAAAAAATCGAAACTACCAGCAATACTTTTTTGTAACACTGCCTACCATAGCTCCGTTCCGAAAAGGTACAAGTTATAGACGAGCGATTTCGTAAACACGTTGAGTGACCAATTAAGGCTGTTGTACTTAATCTCGATATGAAATATTTTTCACACGCAGTAATTATATTAAATAATTAGTATATGAGTAAACGTTTCTTTTTGTTTTCTATGCTTAGAGCTATGTAAACATATAGTGTCGTTCTTAAAGCCAACGGTAGTGATTATTTTGTTCAACTTAACTAAACTAAAATTTTGTAAAACAAAATAAGTAACATCAATTCTTATATGGTTAACGGTAGCGATTCTTTTGTTCAACTTAACTAAACTAAAATTTTGTAAAATAAGATAAGTAACTTAAATTCTTATATGGTTATGATAACGTCCGATTAGTAATCACACAGTACATCAACAAACAAAACCCAAATTAGATATTTTTATTAAAACTACCCGTTTTAAGGAAAATAAGTCGCCACTTATTCTGTGAAGCTATTCTGAAAAGCTAGCCGCGATCGGCTAGCAATTGAATAAAACTCGTATAATATTAGAGATAACATTGTGTGGATTTATACGAATTTGTATTTTAGCAAAAATATAATACGAACTATTCCATTTTGAAGAATTTTAGTGAGTGTTATAGCTAATTCGAGTGCAGATTAACAAAATTAGGGTCTCTGTCGCGTTAGTCAAATATGGCTGAATGTGATGATGAGCAATGAACATTTTAGCTGCATATCAAATAATATTACAACATACACTAACGCTTTTAATATCTTTCAATTATCTTCTACCAAAATAAACCCTAGATGAACTGCTGAGATTGCTTCAATCATTAATTAGTCAAATTATGAATAGCATAAAATCTTTATTCTTCACGGAAGTCAGTGAAACAATAAAAAAAAAATGGAACCGACTTCAACACTCAAAAGTATGAAATAACTTGTTGAAGTCGGTACCATGATAGTTCAAAAGTACCTGATATCAAAATATTGTGCTCATGGTACCGACTTCGACAAGTAATTTCATACTTTTGAGTGTTTAAAGAGTTCCATTTTTTGGTAAAATTTTTTTTTTCACTCTTTTTAGTGATCCTTGTTACTCATGGGATCAATTGTCATTGTGGTGTAGGTATGTTCAGCGATGTCTTCACCCGCTACTATAATATCGTCTAGGTATAAGCACGCATTTTTCAGTTTTGACTTGTAATTCAAAAAGTGCTCTTCCGATTTTCATGAAATTTAAATGGACCACACGGGAAGCACCAGCTTTCAAATAAAAAAGAACGATCAACATCAGTTTACCCAGTCGGAAGTTATGCGGTATAATATCGTGTAGGTATAAGCACGCATTTTTCAGTTTTTGACTTGTAACTCAAAAAGTGCACGTCCGATTTTCATGAAATTTAAATGGGACCACACGGGAAGCACCAGCTTTTAAATAAAAAAAAGAAAGATCAAAATAGGTCCACCCAGTTGGAAGTTATGCGGTAACAAACACAAAAAAAAGAGAAAGAAAAAAACATAAGGGTCGAATTGAGAACCTCCTTCTTTTTTTTAATTCGGTTAAAAAGTAAACTATATATTTGAAGCTTGTGATAGTTTGACAACATTAACCAGAAAAAAAACAAAAATAAAAAACCACTTATATACGTACGTCCGAAATGGGCAAACTGTTGAAACTTATATTATAACCCTGACCATCTTATGTACACAGTTATATGCAATAAATATATTCTGTATTCAGAAGTAAGAAGTTTTGCTGTTGCTGCTTTGCACCTTAATTTATGGACTTTGTACCTTTTGAATTGAGCACTGGATACAATTCATTTTGTGTAAAATATCAATGATTATTGCAACATCCAAGTGTACTGTCAATCATTTCGACTAATAATAAATGTTTAGTTTGACTGTTGGGGTTAAAAATTAATTCTGATAAAATCTCTGATCTGCAACACGCTGTTCATGAAGGTAAAAGCAAATTTTTTTCTATTCACACAGTACAAAACTAAATGTAATGTGACAATTAATAACACACATATCTATATATCTAATCGGTCACATTAACTTTATCTATTTTTTGGCTCAACGAATTAAAATTGTAATTCAACATGCCAATGCTGCAAGCATCTGGGCACTCTGCCATCTGATAGTGGGTTAGAGCATTTGAGTTATCTATAGGCTTACAATAGCTAGTGGAATGCTCAAATGTTAACGCAACAATAACATAATGTTGTGACTGAACCGGTTTGCATGAGATTTGGTATATAAATTTCTCAGATCACGGCAACATATTGGACTTTTTCCCAAAAATGGATGGCTCCTGTAGGGTATCTACATTTTCACGATAGGTAAAGCGAAAATCTTAGCCCATGCGTGTGAAATCGCGGTTCACAGCTGGTGCACTTAGCGGAGTATGTACGTAACCTTTGCACCAACAGTTAAAAGCGCAAGGTATCATATTTACATTTACTCTTTATTTTATCTATATCACTACAGTTGTAGATGTAACAATAGACTCATTGGCGTAATAGTGGCACACCCGCACAAGCCATCAGAAACAAGAAATTGAAGTTGACTCAAAATAAGTGCTGGGTATGACCGAAAATTCTGTGTTACGAGTGGAAAAAAAATATCACCAGAGTAATCACGTAAATCAAACAGCAATTGTAACTCACCTCGGTCCCTGCGTGGGTAACGCGAATCATACCCGCGATCATAGTCGCGGTCGCGGTCACGGTCGCGGTCATCGCGGCGACCACCGCGCTCGTAGTTTCTCGAGTTACCACCGAATGATGATCGGCCGTCTCGGGACTCGCTCGAACGTTCGTCTAAGCTTGGCGGCTTAGACTCTTCTCCTGTAAGTATAGGTATTGTTCTAACACGCCATATACATTCCAGGCTTTTTAACCGACTTCAAAAAAGGAGGAGTTTCTCAATTCGAACCGTATGGTTTTTTTTATGTTTGTTACTTCAGAGCTTATGAATGTAGAGATTCCATTTTTTTGGTAAATTTTTTTCTCTCTTCAATATACAAGCTGACACGGTCGCTTCGCCTACAGCAGTGATTCTAAATTTTTTGTTTCCAGTGCACATACTAACTCAAGGCGTCGTCGGATATGCAGCAAAGAACAAAACAATTTATATTATTAAAACTGTATTATTGAAATCGACGACAAATAAAAAAATATTTTAAAATGGTGTATCATTCCCTACAGTCTGCTCCGATTTTTGGTACACTCGGTTCATTGATCCAAAATGACGGCAATATTGACCGGCACGAAGGAACAGGATAAATGCAGGTTGAAATGGAGAGGGGTCTCAGGGGCCATATGCGATCCACGAATGCCCTTGAAACTGAAGGAAAAAAATTATAAGACCATAGTTAGACCTGTCGTAATGTATGGATCTGAATGTTGGGCAGCATAAAAAGTGGATTAAATAAATGAGAATGTTGAGAAGGATGTGTGGTGTGACTAAAATTGATAAAATAAGGAATGATTATATCAGAGGAAGCTTGAAAGTAGCACCAGTGAATGACAAGTTGAAAGGGATGATTGGCATGTCATGAGGAGGTATGAAAAACATAACAAAAAGAGTACTTAACATAAATGTGGATGGATATGGAGGTGGAGGAAGACCAAAGAAGGTATGCATGGACTGTGTAAAAAATGATATTTTTATGAAAGCTGTGAGGGACTGAGATGACTAATGACAGAAAAAAATGGAAGGGGAAAAGATGTTGTGCCAATCCCACCTAGTGTGGGATAAGGACAAGAAGAAGATGTGATACTTCCCAGTATACTTTCTTCATATTTGATTGCAAGTGAGAGTGTAGCGCAAACTAAATATCAACTGGAATCATTTTTTATTGGAAGATTTCCACCAAGTAACAAATCAATCTATTTGTCCCCAGCCACACAAATATATTTTTGTACTAGTTATTCATAGAATACCTGGCTAGTTTAGATAACTAATCTAAGAAATAATCTTAGATGTAATGGTTAATTTAATTAATGTAAGACAGTCTAGCGCTCAAAGTGCTTGAAATGGATAATGGGAGAAGTGATTTTATATGCTACTGTTTGTTTTAGCCACTAGTATAGCATAAGCAGACCAATATGTTTTCACTGCTGGGATAACAGCATTCCTTCGAAAGAGTAGTAATGGGCATAATTCACCATGGGCTGGCTGCTGGCCGATTGACTAGTAGCCAGACAAACAGCTTTACATGCCCCGTGAAGCACAGAAGAATTCAGCTGAACATGCCACTGACAGTCCTACCTATGTGGATTATGACCATTGCTTCTCTCTGTACCAGAAATGTACATTAGATATGTATGTATGTAAGTAGATATGAAATACACAATACAGTCTATACAGATTTTTTTTTTTAAATATTCTGCAAAATGTTAAGACAGTGATAAGTAGTCAATGGGCCTAAATTATCAAACAACCTACTTTTATTGAAACTAAACATGGCCTGTTACTATGTAGAATGAATCATAGATATAATATTATATACCTACAACATGTATAATATGCTGAGCTGTTCCTTGATTCAGCCTGTTCGGACTATGATTTTCCTGTTATCTCCCACATCCCACAGGAATATAGGGAGATAAAAGGCTGTTTTATTCCATATTTTGTGACTATGCCAATATTTTAATTTTTGAATTTCCATATATTCAATCTCACAAACTTCCCATTTATCATATCAATAGGACCTACCTCAATAAATTAACACAAATTCCAGTGAATTTGTGTGTAGAAATACTGGAATTGAATATATTTTTATAACATTTCCATTTGAATTCTATTTTAAATCGAATTATTTTTATACTTAGTAGTATACTAGTAGTAAATTATATTCACCGATATAACGTTAAATACACTCTACCAGAAATAAACTGAAAATTGTACACTTTTGTATGCTAATGTCAGAGAAATCAGCTGATTGTAAATTTTTGCTAAGTATAAGTATTTTGATGAAGTTTAAAATTGTGATTTATGTTTAAAAAGCTAAGTGCAACTTAGCAAAACACTGCGTAACTATCTATTCCCTGAACAATAACAAGGTTAAAATTTTTGTTGTGATACAACACCATCAAATGGCGAATGGCAATTGGTCAACCTAAAGAATGGAATACTACTGTGATTGGTCCATTGAATTTGACGTTAGCACACACGCTGAACTACTTCGTTTTCTTGAACACCGTATTCACGCTATAAGAATGCTACAAATGACGTCACACCACAAACATGTACAGACATTATCACATTTTGAACCGACTTGTAGTGTCAATAATTTAAATATAGTGAATAAGCTGAAATTTAAACCACAGCAATGGTATAACATAGGTATCATACAGCAGTAGTCACTGTCTTAGGTAGGCATTTCAGATGGATATAGAGAATTACACAGATCAAAGTCACTTGTGTCTAATTGCTTATAGAATAGTAAACAAATTGGTCATACTTAACCTAAAAACATACAGTTTAAGCAATTTTTTTAGTAGAACTTTTTGAATAAACATAACTTCTGTATGCAAAAAAGTATACATTTGCTTACAGATTTGGTATAGCGTGTTAGCATAGCCTGTAGGTATCAAAAATTAGTAAGTAGTTCAACAAAATTATATTACCTTGAGTAGTGTTGGCCTGCAGCTGCCTGCGCAGATGCGGGGGGATGTAGCGGCCAGCACTCTTAGGAGCCTGAGGCTGCAAGTCCAGACCAGCAAGCTGTAAATGACCAGATAAAACTTTATGGAAAGAATACAACCTGTAGACATAGACCTGTGTACATACATGTCAAATGGACAGTTACGGCTTTATTGTTTAGGTAATAAGATTAATAATACCTATATTATGACAAATTTTTGCTTCATTTTTTATGACTCAGAATACATGAATATTGGGGGTTAAGTATGGGACCTGCGCAATATAGCAGAATAATATGTGCATAAGACATACTACAAGAGCAATACAGTATAAATTTGTCATGCATTGGTGCATTCTGATATAGACCTTTAGGTATGCATCACAACATAACCATGACCAATATATACAGCCATAGGTAGGTATCTACTTCTATTCTACGTACTTAACCTTTTATTCCTGGTAGGCTTAATATATAATAACTAGACTAAGATTTCAAATGCCTGAATTATAATGAGAAAGTAATAGATTGACTTATTTCCTCCCGCCATGACACGCAAATATAACGTGACAATGACCTCAGCCGCCAGTGGCTCGGAAAATTACTACGACAACGGTATGAGGACAAAGCAATCACATGCCGTTACAAGAAATTTTCTACAATATCCCCGAAATACAAGGAGGAATATAGTCGCCATGTTGGTAATTTGGGAGACACGTAAAAGCTTTGAGATCAAACCATCTTCAGATAATAACATTTCATGAATTAAATTTTCATTCTAATAGGTTAAGAAATCTATCAGAACAATCTAATATGGTTGGAGCATAATGCAATTGTGGAAAATCGATACAAAATACATGCACTACATGAGGCACTGACCTGCTGCTCTAGACCTGTTCCATTTTGGTTGGTAACATTACTCATATTACTACCAAGCGGTACGTTTTTTTGGGAACTTTGCTCCAAAAATATTAAACAAACACAGTCTACAATGAATTTTGCACTATCACAAATTCACAAAATCACATGAAAAGCCTTCAATTTTGCTCTCCAAATCACTTTTCTTTCATTTCATTCGTAGTTTTTTGTTCACTTCACTTCACTCACTGATTGATTATTATCTGTCTCCTTCTCACACTTACAGTCAGGGTTGCCAATTCGAATTTTTAAGAAAGATATAGGCCAGATTCGAAATATTCGTAAAATTATAATAATTGCATGTGAAAAGTACTAGGTCTACGATTGTTTTTGAGTGAAATAATGAGTGCTTCTTCTATTTCGTCATTAAAATATTTTTCAGTATGCTGCTCAGTTCACTTGACTTCTAAAATAATAACATCTTTAGGACTTTCACAGAAAAGTATGTACCCAAAGGGAATTAGATATGGCAAGTTATAAAGTAATGGTACAAAACATTATAATTATTCTTGTAATAAAATTACTACTTCTTCAATTTAACCATGATATTATAAGATAGCCACTAATTCTGTTGAAATATGTTGGAAATATTTTAGAATCAGTACCTACCTACTTTTCTTTTGTTTACTTTTTGTTAATTATTTGTGCTCCACATTTTATATGCGTCAAATTTAACGCTCTTATTAATCGTCGAGTGGTTGACGGCCACTCGACGATTAATAGGAGCGTTACGACGCATATAATCTAACAAACCCTTTTAGTTATTAATTTACGCCAATGCGAGAAATTTCGTTTTACACATTCACATGAGTCACAGCTCCCTCAGTAAATGTAATGTTGGCACATTACATTTACTGAGCGAGCTGTGACTTGAAATTTAAATACTAATACTTTCAACTTTGTCTTGTAGTGTGGGCAAATAAGACTACAGTCTTATTTGATGAATTTTTTATGGGATGAAACGGATCGTTTTTATGCTAATTCAGCCTCATGATAATGTTATTTTGCAAATTTGTTAAATTTGATGAAATACGTAGATTAAGGGACTTACGTCGGTTTGCAAGAAAGGCCTAAAATACGTAGATCTACGTAAAAAGACGCAGAGTTGGCAACGCTGCTTATAGTGTTGCAGTATTGTAAAAGTATCAATTGAACTCAGTGCTGCCATCAAGATTTTTTAAATTTCGCTAAGTTAGTTGTGCATTTCCGTCAAACATGCGAATATTTTTTATCCATCACTAATAGCCGTAAAATTTAAAAGTTGTATATTTTAATTGGAAATAAGAGTAAGAATTTTAATTACAACTGAAATTATTATTATATTTACCAACCGTACCTAAATGAATACAGGTCAATTATTTTCTTACTTTACTTTTTTATTGAAATTTTAACGTAATAAAATGTAAAATTAAAAATCAATATCGTCGTCATTTCAGTGTTTTCAGACTCTATCATTCTAACAACCTGCAAAAAATGGTAGTGTTCCAAGCGGGCTTATTGAACCATCAGGTTTAATATATGAGAAGCCATTTGTAACTGAGTTTTACCATTAGGTTTAGGCCATGAGCGTATATAAACAGTGTTAATGTTCCGGTTAATATCCCGTCAGCGATTAGAATTCTTTTTCTCGATTGCAATGTAGCCAAATTGGCTAGATGATGTGTCTGTCCTGTCGCACATTCGCATCAAAATTTTAGAGTAAAACTCCGTTCACAAAAATAAAACACACAAGAGTACGGATCTATAAACAACAGGGTTTGCTGCCGTCTCTCCGAAAAGTATAATTTTCCTAACTGCAGACATTCGTGCGATATGTTCCATCGACGAAACCATATCTTGTTCTGACAGCGGATCTGCAGTGAAGTCCATTCGAACATTTTTCATTCCGGCCAATATTTGCTCATGCTCTCCACTGCGATACTGTTCCGACCATGGTACTTTAACATTGAACTTTCTATTATAATTAGGGTTTTTACACTGTTTTAAAAGGTGTAATGTGACACTCCCGCGTAGTTTATACCACGATTGAACTCAGTGCGAGTAGTGCGAGACGGGAAGTTACGGCAAACGTACCACGATCCGAATGAAGGCTTCCGGAAGAAGCCATAACAATTATCGATCGTGATCTCGAGTAGGCGTAGGAGAAATCGGAACTGATTGAGTGTGTGAAAGCACCCAAACAATATAAATGTTAGTTCCCATTACATTCATATTAAATATCTTACTTCCGTACTCCACGGGCACTATAAGGGTATTTTCTTCTGAAAGCTTAATGTTGCGTTTTTAATTTTTTCTGGAGCGATTACCAATATTTTGACAGATTCCCTAAATGACAGTCAGGTATTCGACAACGTTCGTCTCTCACACTGCTCTACATCGAAGTCGTGAGCGTTAAAAGCACAGGTTGATGACGTCATATAAATTTTGTGTGCAGCTGTCAGTGTATATCCAAATGACTAAGCACATTATCTGTGGTCAAAGCGCCAAAAGAAACGTACCTAGGTAAGCGAGATAAGCAAAATTAAAGAAATTTGGAAATGATTACCTTAAGTGCTACTCAGGAAGATGATATCTATGATACATGGCCATCCTAAAGGAAAAGATAAAAAACATACGTGACGTCCTCAAAGTCACTTATCTTTCCTTCAATACATATTTTGAGCTGCAAGCAGTGCAAGCTTCAGTGTCATAGATATCAGTTGCTACTCAATTAGGTAGGTACTTAATATAGATTGATTAAGTAATAACAAGAACGCTAGCCTAAGCATTTTTCTTTTTTTATTATAGATTTGATGCAAATGAGTCAATTTTGTAGGCAGGGTAACGCAAATTCCTTGATAGTTTGACTCGGGTCCCCTAACACCATTTTCTTCAACTCAGCGTTATTCATCTGTATGAGTGGACTTCCACGTGGTTCGCCTTCAAATCGAAGTTTCTATTACGAAAGCGTTTAAACCTAAAACGCACATTATGTTTATTAGCAGTCTCCTCTCATAGCGCAGTGTTGATATTGCGAGCCGTTTATGCCGTGATAGTTCTGCATCGGAGCGCGACTCAGATTTTCAAAGAATCCATCCCCGTCATTTCCCGTCTAAGCTGAATAAAAAAAGCAATTGAATGTTTAAAATACTATGCAGCACGTTCTTTAAAATAAGAACCTCAGGTACCTAGGTATCATGTGAAAAAGTTTGAACGATCGAAAATCTCAAACCATGAAGGTTTTATAACGTCAATTTCATACAATTTGATAATAAGCACTAGCTTATATATAAATATACATAATGCAAGCGAATTAAATACGGTAGTTACCTAACTTTGCGTTAACTAATTATATTATATTAATTTATTTACCCCTAATAAATTAATTGATGAATTGAATTTTATTGCGAAAAATACTGAAATTAAGACCTTTTTAAGATGGCGGAAAATGCACATAGAAAATCTTGATCGACAATTTGAAGTTAAGCTTTCCTTAAGTTTCTTAAAACATATTGTGTTGAGTAGATAGTGGCATTTTCGTCGGAATTTTTCGAGAAATTTTCTGTCTAATTTGAAGAAGTTTAGACGTAGGTATGTACCGCCTTGGCACAAAAACAAGATATTCGGTTACAAAACTGTATATGCTGTACGTACGTAGGTACGTTGTTTGCAACCTTCGTTCATAGAAAGCGTAGGCTCCAATTCCTCTGTTGTCATCCGCCAATGTTATCGAGTTGGACATTTTTGTAGCGTCAATCGTGTGGGCAAAGGAAGTCCCTAATCAACGTCGGCGTCGTACGGATCTGTGACCAAATCCTCAGTGACCTCTTTACATTCAACTCGTACATACAAGATGTGTCGAATTGCATTTATCGCCGTTCTTCTAATTTGTAATATCGTGACATCTCGTCAAACTGTGATCAATCGGGAAGGAGTACAACCAAAGCAAGCTGAGAAAGTAATAGTTATGAAATCAGCAGTGGCCGAGGATTCACCGCAGTACTACGAATACGACTCGTGTCTTCCAGGCTTCCAGATGGATGCTACTGGGATCTGTAGAGAGGTTTGGTTTCAAGAATATGACTACAAACGTTGAAAGTTGAACGAGATAATAAGCAGTGAAAATGACATAACGAAACCCTACTTAGTGTTTAGTGATATTAAAGTGTATTAATGATACATTCTGTCCATTCATTTCTTTAGGCACCTAATGTTAATAAGCATAAGACTTATTTTCGTCAACAACATCAACGTAAAATGTTTCCAGAATCTATCGTCAGAAGGCCGAAGTGTGTCATCTGATACCTATTACTATTCCATTTGCATATTTAGCCCATTATCCCGCTGTTATGGAGCGTCCTCATTAAGCAAGTAACATCTCACAGGGAGCATGTGAAGATTCATTTGAGATGTCATACGTCACACCAGGGTATCAATTCTACGAACACATTGCTCATAGATTGTTGATGAATTGTCGTTTTTGCATGTTTTGCTATTCTACTTGTAGCATAAATTATAATATCTACGCTACTTTTCACAGTCGGTAAAATCACAACCAGACTTTGGAAGCATTCGGGCTTCATCGACAATTCTTCACAGATAGGTAGGTACGTATCCATACTACGTATCCATTCGTACAAGTTTAAGCACTTACCTACACTTCACAGCACGTACTTTGCGGACGTACCTACTCAACTCCAGAGACTGCTGTTGGATGTCAAAGAGGTCATTGCACATACATCCACAGCAGGCTGCAGCTTTACAAATAATATCGGCGCAGTAAGGTGGCTTTTTTAAATACTAAACACAAATAATGATATAATGAATAACCATTTTCTGATCACATGATTGTATTAAACAAATACTTTTTTTTATAAATACAATAAATATCACATCAGTCAGTGTTACAATGGGGGAGTTCAAGCTCTCGGCATGAGCGGCGCGAGGTACTTCCACGTATCAAGCTGATCGAGGATTGGGTTGAGGATGGCTGTAACGAGGGATCCCGCGGCGAGGGAAATGGCACCCTGGAACCGGTTAATGTAGTCCAAGATGACTTCTTCGACCATGGCGTTGACGATCGCATCAATGTCACCCCCGCCGATAGCGCCTGTCAGCTCAGACTGGAAGACAAATTATAGATTACTAGAGGTCCGCTCCGGCTTCGCACGGGAAAAACTTTGAAAAATAAAAATAATAATGATCCTTAATTTTTTGAAAATTTAATGTAGCCTATGTCACCCGGAGATAGTGTAGCTTTCCAAAAGTGAAAGATTTTTTCTAATCGGTTCGGTAGTTTCGGAGCCTATTCAGTGCAAGCAAACAAACAAAAAAAAAACTAATCAAATCTTTTCTCTTTATAATATTCGTAAAGATTACACTAATCATGAAAACGCAAAAGTTTGTGCGTTTGTTATATGTTTATTTATATTATTTATTTGGTTTTTATTTATGTTTGTTACCTACTCTTCATGCCAATTCAGAATGTTCATTCTAACCTACTTTTCCCCCGAATAATTCATGTTTCCTCTGGGATACACAACATCCTAATGGGTATTGTATGTGTGAAAGTAACTACGTATGTCTGTTAAAATTTACTATCAAACCGCTGAACCCATTTTGATGAATGTTGAGAAGGAAATAGGCTACATTTTATTCCGGAAAAAGTGTGGTTCTGGTAGGAGAACTGAGGTAGCGGAATAATTGTAGCCCAAGCGAGTCAAACCGCGGTGCGCAGCTAACACGAATATATTAGACTTATATTTTTTACCGAGCAGTTCCTATCTCGAAAACGGCTCTAACAAACTTTGAATGAAATTTTGCACATAGATAACGTGGTCAACAATACTACCCATAAAAAGAATTATAATATTATTAATACAAATAAATTTTACTTGATTTATAATTGGGTAATCAACGAGCGAAGCTCGGTTGTCAAGGTAAGCTAGTATATAGAGATTGTGATTTGGGAACTTAAGAATAAATGAGACTAGATTAAACAAAATGAACTAATCATGGTATTATACGTTAATTAGTATACAATGAAGCGATTAAAGGTATATAATAAAAGCAATTTCAGATTTATTTTCCTTGACAACCGTTAAATATTTTAGGTCTGGCCTGACGTCTTCGACCACAGCCACACTAACCAGCAAGTGAGACAGTGGTTTAAGGCGCTGTGAATAGACAAAGCGCTATTTTAAAAATGTAATTAAAACATGCGTAGGAGACAGAGCTTTGATTTTTTCAGTTTTTGTATCTTTAGTTCAGCATAAAGGAACAGTCAAGATTACACATAAACGATTATCGGTCCTTATGGTCAGCTAGTAAATAAATATATTAATACCTTAAGGGTGGGAAGTTCGAAGGTTGGCCTTTCAATCCTGTCGATGAGTACAGATTCTCCATCATCAGATCGCTTCAAGACCACCAAGGCTTTGAACCGGAACCCTTCCACGTGGAATCTGAAAAGGAAGTTATATAATTTAGAGCGCGCAGCAGTGCGTGACGCGAACACCAACCAAGTGGGTGTACGCCTATGAAAAAGGACCATGGATTCCTTTATACGCCAGCGCACACCATGAAAAATGCTGCGCCCTGCGGTTTTACCCGCGTTGTGATGAATAATGATGATGAAAAGTAGCCTATGTGTATTCCAGGACCAGAAGATTTACATACCAAATTTCATCCAAATCCGTCCAGCTATTTGAGTGTGAATGAGTAACATCCATACAACATCCATCCAACAAACTCTCGCGTTTATAATATTAGTAGAACAGTTAACGAAAATAGGTACATTGGTTGGAACTAACCAACTTGTTCACGTGAGTTTTTCGTTCGTCATACAAAGTAATCTAAATTACGAAATGTGTTATTCTGTTTTCATTAAAATCCAAGTTCGATTTGACAGTAAAAATTCTAGGTCTAGCGTGATAACATATTCGACACACACGACGACATTGCCACAGACCATCAAATGAGATAGTGGTCAAACGCAGTATAAAAAAAATTCTAAATTTAACACTCTAATTGAATTGTGGTTGTTATAATGTACTTAGATCTACAGTAAGTTTATAAGGCGACGAAATTTCTTAAGACTGCAAAACCGAATGGGAATCCTGGTTAGATTCTTTCCAAATCCTGGTTAGATTCTCTCCAAAAGCCCTGGTTAGATTCTCTCCTAATCCTGTTTAGATTCTCTCCAAATGCCCTGGTTAGATTCTCTCCAAATGCCCTGGTTAGATTCTCTCCAAATTCTGCTTAGATTCTCTCCAAACCCTGATTAGATTATCTCCAAATAGTCAAAGAGCAAACATCCTTAGGGCCCACTTACCACTTTGGTACCGGGACAAGCATATACAAAATATAATTTAACCCATTACTTCCCAAGCATCGAAAACATTGGAATTTTTTGTTCAATTCTTTAAATTAAGTTCATAATACATTAAGAAAAAAGAATATGACTAAAAATAAATTATAAATTTACCCTCATCCCTGTTTCAGCCTGTCCTATAAATATGACAATGGGGACATGTGATCAGAAATAATACAAGTTAACAATTATAAGAAAATCAGCTTTATTTGAAAATTATGTCCACAAACAGTCTTAAAAATAAAATACTATTAGCTTATTTTGTATGATAAGGTATGAAACGATCATTGCAAAGTGTTTTTTCACATTTAGCACAAAATATTAGAGGTTTTTTCTTGCAACCTTGTCCTTGACAACGCCTCTGTTTGTCCCTCTTTGTCATATAGTGACCAACATTATCAAACATGACAGGTTGTAAAAGAACTTCTGAAGAACCGGGTATCGGTTAACTTGCCTTGCCTTCAGATTTTTTCATCCAAGCAAAACAAACCCTTCGTCTGAAATCTAGCAGAGGTATCTGGTTATCTGGTTGTAGATAATCCATGCATTCACAAGGGACATGTCTAAAACACGGTTGAGTAAAGGCCAATATAACTAAAGGCCATTGTAGTTAGATTGAAGTTCAAATAATTCATATAATGTTTGGCGTATCATTCATATAGTGCAGTTTCGTGCACAATATATTTTAGAATCTCGTCACACAACAAGTTTTCGAATATTTGTACTGCTGATTTTCCTTCCAACTCCGCAATCATATTTTCCAAACATTATTTAGCAGTAGTAGATTCCGGCTGTGTTTCAGAATATACTAGTTGACACTTACGCCAAGTGACTGTCTTGCTTGTCCGAGATGTGGTATGAGTAGGATGATTTTCCGCGACGTTATCGATCGTGCACGAAAATTCCACTTAACCAGCTACATCCGACACTGGCAAAACTCCCATATCGTCGTCAAGACCTTCTTCTATGGCAGTCATTTCATCTACCTCATCCGGCGGCAATATAGCAACTTCAATGTCATTTAACTCCTCATCACTAGAATCTTCAATATCTTGAAGATAGTCTTCGATTTCGGACACCTTCAAAGCTTTTTATACTTATTTTGCGCTGGATCTATGATGTATAAATAATAAAAAATATAAAGTATTAATAAATATCCACACGTATACTTATAATCATACAGACAGGTATATTGTTTACAATTAGACAAAGAACAAAAATAAATTATTTTTACTTACCTATATTTTCTCAACCTTGTAAACAATTAATTCACTTTTTTTACTCTAGGTCGTTAATAATCACAATCGTTTCGTGTGGCGAGATGTAATGGGTTCGGCGTAGACTAATCGACTAATGTAAACACAAGCAAGACCCCCAAAAAACAAAGAATTGACCAATTTGAACCTGTACTTAGCGTGACAGGATCGAACATGCTTTCGCGGCAAATTGTACAGACAAGTTCCCAGTGTCATATTTATAGGACGGCTTATTTTGAGTGTATATCACAAGTTCACAAATTATATTTTGTTTTTGTTTTTATTTGTTTTATATTTGGTAGAGATCTAAGAATAAGTCTTATGTACTTCGAAGTAGGTAACGTTTTTCTTTTACGGTATATACAATCGGAACTCAATGCACTCCTTCAGTCAACAAAAATGATCAATTTTAAAAAATTACATTAAAATTACGTAAACATTTTTTACAGCGAAAAAAATTTATTTTATTAGAAAAATAGTGTAAAAATATGAATTTCATCAGAAATTATAAAAATAAAAGTCCTAATACGTAAAAAATAAATTTTGAAAATAGTGTCCTAAAAATATGACAGTGGGGAGGAATGGGTTAAGTATATTATGTATAACATTTTTAGATTTCTGTTGATTCGACCGATTTCGACACAATTTAAATAGTGGCCTATTTAAATTTTCTTGAAATCGGTAGTAGGTATACCTACTCTTTGGAATAATAAAGAATTTTCCAAATTGGTTCTGGCGTCTTCGAGTAATCGGTGAACATTGTAATTAAAAAAAGCCGATGAATAAGAATGTCCTCCTTTTTCAAAGTCAGTTAAAAGTCTGCGCAATTGAATTGAAAAGTTTAGATTTAAGGATCGTCATTCTGAGAATAAACTGAATAGGAAATAGTATTTTACAAAATTTTAGTTACATTGAATGTAACAGATTTAGCACATACCACTCAGAATTTAACCATGTGTCTAAAGACCATAATAATAAATTGCTTAGGTACTGACCTGGCCTGGCCTTTTCCGTACAGAGGAATTGCAGTGAACAAGTCACCAACCAAGTCGTATAGATCTGAAACATAAAACAATATACTTTTTTTAGTTTTTTTTTTAACACACTTATACCCCGCACTAGGATACCCTGAGTCGCGGGAGGCATAGACACACACTCACTGTACACAAACATCCAAGATACAAGTTTTATGGTTTATTTATAGTTTTTTACTGTGTATTTTTTTTTTGTAAATAAAAATTCTTTATTGGAACTTAAACAATGGAAAAGACATAAAGAAAGCACGATGGTATCTGGGAAAGTTTTTTTTTTTTTAAACTGTGTTGCAAACCCTACGCCCTCCTCCTTAATAAAAAAAATCAATTTCTTCTGGAAACGACTCCCAAGTTACAGGCCCAGCCTAGTTTGAAGCCCACAGTTTACGTATTTTTCTGTAATAGTTTTCAATATAAATGATCTTTTATCTGAAATTTTTATTGCATAATCAACATGCTGGGCTTATATACGTTCAAAGTATTTGAAGGAAAAAATTCGGCTACTAGTGGGACTTGAGCCACATCCCCGCAGTTGTTAAACGGTGGAATAAATTCGGACGCCTAGTGGAGTGCTACTATTGCTCAGATGGACATAGCGACAGGACGATATTCTGTCGTCGTGGGTTCAAGTCCCACTAGAAGCAGAATGTTTTCGTTAAAATATCTTGAACTACTTTCACTACTTACTTACGTGTACTTTTTTCAACTATTACTTTTATCATGATAACCACCGCCAATGAACCATTTTCAGACATTTTTTACATGAGAAATTTTCTTTTTATCACACTCAGACCCCGCACTAGGATTTTCCCTGCACCGCGGGAGTCATGGACACACACAATCACAGCACACAAACATCCAAGACCCGGGACAAACATCTACACTCTTCGCACAAATGTTTGCCCCTGCCGGGATTCGAACCCAGGGTCCCGGAGACACAGAAGTCATGTCAATGACACTAACCACTGCACCACGGCGACCGTCAAAAATGAAAATGGTAGACACTCAAATAAGTTGGTTATTTCTATGGTTTCATCCACATCTTTTGGTCGTTACGCACTTGCGCATTAATATTCTATTCCACTGATAGCGGGTTAGGTAGGTACATTTATTCATTATCGATGAGTGTTTAATCTCAATTGCTGCAGTTGTCCTGTTTAGCACAAGCGGGCTGTGTATAGATACTTGCATATAAAATTAAGACAACTGTACAACTTATTCATGGACAAACATTTTTTGTCACAAAAATAATTTAGAAGGTGAACTGGTCAAATTTTTTTAATTTTTTATTTATCAACATTCACACAAGGTCTTCAGGTCCCAAACTAGGCAGAGCCTGTACTATGGTAACCTGATGACTGATATACATACTTATATACATATACACACCCAGACACAGGTCAAACAAACATGTTCATACACACAAATGTTTGACCTCTCCGGGAATCGAACCCGGGACCAGCGGCTCAGAAGGCAGAGTGCTACTAACTGCGCCAACCGGCCAGTCAAAATCTCGAGTAATAGTCGTTATTTTCTCTCCTGCTAGACTTTGTTCTCCATAAGGTCAGAAAAACTTTATAGTTTATATATAGGTACCTATCTATATTGCACTAACACCGGTCGAGGAACATCAACTGTGTAAAAGCGTGTGTGTTTATCATTTTCCTTTTCATATATTACTTTGATAAAACGATTTTTTTTTATTGGAAATTCTCGTGAGTTAGACACATTATTATGCCAGTAGTCGCCGCGATCTGGCAGCGTAAACTCACCTGAGGATGAGCATCGGACATGCTCGAAACCTAGGTCGAAAGTTCGACTATAAACGTGAGTAAAGCTGGATAGATGTACTATATAATGATTTTTTTCCACCTTCATATTAAATAACTTACCAGCTCTGATATCGATAGAAGGGACGCTAATGTCAAGATCTAAGGTCATCGTGTTAAGGTCCAAGTTGACGGTGTGGTCAATGAAGCCACCGATGCCTTCCACATGAATGCCATTCAGCTCGAGGTCTAAGCTAAGAAAAAAAAAAAGTCTTGAGTCAGTCTTAAATAAGCTAAACGGCACTCAAATATAGGTAAATGAAATAAAAAATATTTAACTAATAATTAAATTCATTGATTGAAAAGGACTCAGATAAAAATCTGAAACTTTTTAAATTACAAAGGATGGCTGCGACTTTTTTTTAATATTTTGGCACAGAATTGTGATTCAGAAGTTATCAATGATCACCACTATAGCACAGTATAAATAATAGTCTATTTCGTTATATTTTTTTATATATTACACTCGATGTTCCAGTTAGTACCACTGATTGCCGCGGGACTCCTTTTGTGAAACGCACTTTACTTACAATCTTACTTACATGTAGGTACTTATAAAAGCTATATCTAATTATATATGGGAAAACACAAAATCAGGCGAAGACCTGTGAACACGAACAAAATTCATTCGAAATTTAGAATCACCGTAATTCACCATAATTCAAACTGTCAACTTCTTTATCGAAAATAAATGGGGTTCAAAACCAGAGAACCGGCGTTATAGTTTTCAGAAACCACTCCAGATCTAGCATGGGTGCAAATTTTCATAAGAAATTTTATCATTTTATATAAACGAACAGACAGATACGGAGGGTGTCTTCTGTTTATGCTATACTAGCTGCACCCCGCGATTGTACCAGCGTGGTGATGAAAGACGGTGATGACGGTAATGATGAAAATAAGCCTATGTGTAAGCTATCTCCATACCAAATTTCATCCAAATCGGTGTAGCCGTTTGAGCGTGAAGAGGTAACAAACATACACACCTACACACTTACATACACACAAACTTTCGAATTTATAATATTAGTAGGATTACCGGTTGTGGTGGTCAGTGACCTGAATTCTCATCCCAGGGGCCTAGTTTCGTATCCTAGCCGGGGCAGATCAGGCGACGGGAACCGTCATCTTACGGTTACGATTTATCATGGAGGTGTAGGTTAGCAACACAATATACCTTTATATAGGAGCAAACTCGGAATCTCTGGTCTGCGTTCAGGAGCGGCTCCGGCCAAGCCATATCTTGCTCTGACAGCAAATATGCGGCGTTCACGAACTCAATTAGAGCATTATTTGCTCCGCCCAATATTTGATCACTACCGTTCACGTCAACCTGTCAGAGCAAATTATGCTCGAGCAGACCATAATCTTTCTACCTCATGCATCGATCAAATCTTGGTCCGCTGTCAAAAGTGACATATGCAGTAGTAACTATCCCGTGATCCAATATTATTTTAAGTGACTTGTTCTTCTTCTTTTGTGACATGCATGGAGTGGCCGTTCGTGAGACATTGATCAAATATTGGTCGATCAATATTTGGCCGACGAAGTTCCTGAACGCAGCCCTGGGCTGATTATCATTTCTAAATTGTAACGATCTTCTCCTGCAATTCCGAGTTCCCTCCAGTCAAAATATCGACGAGACTACACAAGATTGTAGGTTACCTAATGGTTTCAAGATATCGGATTAGGATAGGTAGGAATATCTAACACTTTCCGACAAGAATAAAACAGCGCTACCTAAAATAGACACAGCAAATATCTTTAGCGGTTAGTGTAGTATCAATTATTAGGCGCATGACGATCAGATTTTACGAGCTATGTAATTGGTTCAATAATACCTCTAAAAATAATAAAAAACTGTGTAATAAGGGGTTCAGGGGACAATTTATTACAGAAAACCTAAGTAATTTTTAGAAAATCTAATTTGAAAATTGAAATAAGAAACTAAAAAATGTTATAATTTTATTCACAAAATTTAACCGTATAAAGCGTAGCAAAACGCGCATGTTTAAAACCTATTTATTCTAAAACTATAGTTTTAGAATAAATAGGTTTTAAACATGTGCGTTTTGCTACGCTCTTCCCCTTAAGGCGGGTTGACCTTTTACCGGAACGCATATTGGCATAGTATTTCAAAAGCACTGGCGAGATTAGGGCGACCAGATAAAACTTTCGGCGGCGGCACATTTAACGGACAATCAGCAACGATTTCTGTCGGTTCGAATATATTAAAGGTATATTGGCATACACCTGTATCAATGATAATCAATTGTACAGTATCTATCACACTTAGCTGTTCGTAGGGGTGTCAGAGTCACCCTGCACAAATACCCACGTGTTCCTGACCATGAGTCTCGCCGGCGTGTACGCAGGAAGACAAGGACCCATTTAAACATTTAGAGGGAAATTAGTATTTCGTGTGTATCTATTCTTTTTCTATTTATATACCCCATTGCAACCAAAACGTCACTGTCATCCAAGGTATGCCTACAATTGGCAACTTACAAGATACAAGATGTCTTTATTGTCAATTAAGTACTTTTTTAAACATTTCAAAATATGATCTAGACATGTTTTCCGCGAGCCCCAAACTAAGTACAAGGCTTGTTCTTGTCAAATCTTGTTTGTAACGCGTAACTTAAAACTGCTTTGTGACAAGTTGGATATGGACGGCAACGACTAAATGATTAGATAAGACCGAGAGCTTATAATGTGAACAGCAAGACCGGACCGGACCAGACCAGACCTGTCTGCCGACCTAATGTGAACCTGCTCTAGTTAAATGGATTATTCTCTCTCAGCGCGGAGCAACTCTTACTTGATAAGTCCAGCAGGAATGACGAGATGGTAGTGATCTAACTCCAAGGGGTCCAAAGGTGGGATTCCAAAAATAGTAGATCCACTATTGATTATGCGGCGAATGTACCCGATCAGCTGACGAACAAGAGCGTTCACAAGGATGTTCCGAGACTCAGGTGTTTCATTTTGAAGAAAATCTGAAAGTGCCAAAATCAAAATTAAAATCATAAGTATCTACCATTTTTTGTATAATTTTTGGGACATTATTATTATATCACTTAATACTCACGAAATGTTTGGTCGAAGCAAGAATCACGCAATACCTAGAATTTTCACTCTCATAGCTGCCTGAAGTCAATCTGTTAATGAGGATACCTAGTAGGTACGGGTGGTGGAATGTTCATTACAAATTCATTACAAATTATCATTATCCGTCGAATATGCTGTGGGTTTGATATCAATGTTGTCTTCCTCACTGGATGCTAAAGCCCCGGTTGGGGATCGAACCAGTGGCCGTCAGGTGCACACTGCTAAGCTAACATTGTGAAATAGCTACTGCGTAGCTGCAGGCAATTTTAGAGACACAATGTTAGCTTTCTCTCTCTCAGCCATGAGGCGTCCACTGCTGGACATATGCCTCCCCAATATAGGGAGGATTTGCCAATACTCACCATGCTTGGCAGGCGGGTTGGCGAGCGCAGTATGATTTTCAATCCTCAAAAGGCGCTACTGCCCACCTACTGGTACGTGGTCCCTTAGCCGACTCTTACGGCACCCGCGGGAAGAAATGGGTGAGTACTATTCTAGGCCGGTACCACCACGGCAAAAATGTTAGCTTTATCATTTGTTAAATAGACAATTCTGTAACTTTTTAGCTACTGGTAGGTCTTCAGGTACTATCCTGCGAGATCTCACTCTATATGTACTATACTAGCTGCGCCCCGCGGTTTTACCCACATGGTGATGATTTATGATGATGATAAAAAGTAGTCTATATGTTATTCCGGGACCTGAATTATCTACATACCAAATTTCATCCAAATCCGTTCAGCCGTTCCGGCGTGATTGAATAACAAAATCCATCCATCCTTTCACATTTATAATATTAGTGGGATTATACTATATATACTTATTGGTACTTATGTAATTCTTTTATGAGTTATATAGGTAGGTATGTAGGGACTTACTATATATAGACGAATCAAATCAGTACTTTTCACTTACCAAGTTCGAAAGGTTCAACTTTGTTGACTTTGGGAGCAGCTGCCGCAACAGCGACTACTAACAAAACGAGGAGCAGTTTCATTCTAAAATGGAAAATAATGAAAAACACATTTTTAGTAACGTTGCTTGTTTATGCATCACTCATTGTTCAATGATAAGAATCAAAGTGGTTAATGACGGATATAATGATGATTATTTATACCCATAAGGTAGTTCCGTGTTGGTTGTTGTAAAAGTATCAACTTGAAAAATGTTACGTAACAATAAGTATAAATATGTTAAATGTTGTATGTATTGCTTTCGGACTGTTTGGCCGTGGTCTATGTGAAACTTGTGTTCCAGACGTTTCGTCGATCACTGCGGTCGACATCTTCAGTGGTAGGTCCGAGCGGAGACAAGAGCGTAGAACTCTCCTTCGCGGCGTCTTCTCTGATACGCGAAGGAGAGTTCTACCAAACAGCCCATAAGCAATACATACAACATGCAACGCCGGCCGTGAAAGCCTTAGAGTTTACAATATGTTAAATGTCATAAAATATTTTCTTACGGTAGGTAGGTAGTATATAATATCATAATTAAATTGTATTTCATTATATTTTATCAAATGTATCTATTTATGTGGAACGAAAGAATGTTTGTAACTGTTTAGATCTAATGTTTGACCACTATCGTATTTTCACTAGATGGTCGGTGACAATGTGGTCGAACATGGTAATGGTAGACATAGAATGCTCATTGGCTCTCAAGAACTGCTATGTGTTTGGTGACAGTTTTTCAAACTTGAGGGTGCTATAGCTAGCCAGGCGGGTACTAGAAAGTACCCTACCACCATGTTGGGAATTTGATAACAGTGCTACTTTCACCGGAAGCTCAAGCGGTCAGTGGAGATCGAACCAGTGTCCATCTGTTCGACAGACGACGCTGCCACCGCTGAGCTATCATCGCTTCAAACTATGGTGGTAGCTAGCCATCTCGGCAAATTATCATACCATGAAGTGGATTTGAAAAAGTTGGTACCTGCACCAAAATCTCAAGTCCGGGGTAGGGATCCTACATCCGTCTTAATGCTCCGACCTAGATGCTACATTGAGACTATTATCGGTTCAAAATCTTTATCAATTTCAAACTCAATCTGTTTATTGCGAATATAGGTAGTTGTAAGATGTTGGTCCATACAATTTTTGTTCTACTATATTCAGCCACTTGGCATGCAAATATAATTCAATGTTTTGATCGATGCGACGCGTGACCAAAATGCTGGCACATAATTTGGCTCAACGAATCAGCATTGAAATTTAATGTGGCAATGCCGCTTGCATTCTGGTCACTCTGTCTGCCGGTAGCGGGTTAGAGCATTTGGGTTATCTATAGGCTGCCAATAGCTAGTGAATTGCTCAAATATTATTGTAGTAGCTGCAGTATTGTAATTAGTTATTAGTATTTTATTTTAATAATTTTATTGAACTCGTTCACCAATACTGAGTTATAAGATCTTTACTATATCGTCAAAATATTTAAACACTTTTTCCAAAAATAAATAAATATTTCTTTATAATCTAATAGCTTCACAAATGACAAAGTCGCAGTGAACAAATATAAGAAAAATAATGCAACAGAATTAGGAAACTCATCCTTTTTTGAAAGTCGGTTAACAAGTAGGTAAGCAGTAGGTTACCTTCTTGTATACACTTACTTCTTATGACATACACACACTACACACTTGTAATTATGATAATAAAATAACACTAGAAACTAGTCCAATATAGTACAGAAATAATAATAACCTGTATATTGTCGATGTCCACAAGCTACTGTGTGGTCGCTCTTAGATTACTTACTTTAAATGTATTAATCGGTTGTGGCAATCAGCACTGATTTCATACATAGACGATCAATCAAATATAAGGTGTTGATAGCATCGGTAATGAGCGACGTATTGTTTGGCATGAAAATTATTATCTATAAATAATTCTTATCGTAGAAAAGATTTAATCCTGTCCATGAAGGTACCTTACCTGATTATTCATTATGAGCTGGACTTACTTACTTTTGTAATATCTATCGTGTATGTTTTTTTTAAATTCATTTGCCGGAATCTTCATTTTAGTTAAAATGCTTACTTAAAATTTAATGATATTTACAGAAATGTACAAACCCTTCACTATTTTTTGTCAAGCACAATCTATATTGAAAGTGTATATGTCAATGAAGGTAGCAGATCCCACGGCTCAAGATTATATCTAGTGTGGTCACTGCAATTTAAGTCATTTTAATTTTACTAAAATAATTTTAATTTTGCTCAAGATTTGTTTAGATTAAATAATATGTTATATAACACACAACAATATATATTTTAAGTGTATACTCTAAATTTGTGTATTGTTAAATTATATTTTTTTTTCATAGTGCAAATGCCTTTATTAAAATAAATCACTAATAACTATTTA
This sequence comes from Apeira syringaria, assembly GCA_934044485.1. Taxonomy (NCBI): domain Eukaryota; kingdom Metazoa; phylum Arthropoda; class Insecta; order Lepidoptera; family Geometridae; genus Apeira; species Apeira syringaria. The sequence goes on from OW203658.1 coordinate 16,971,558, forward strand.
CAATACTGCAGCTACTACAATAACATTTGAGCAATCTACTAGCTATTGGTAGCCTATAGATAACTCAAATGTTCTAACCCGCTACCGGCTGGCAGCGTGTCTAGAATTATAATTAATATAATATCGTACGTACCTACTATTAAGCTATTGAACCTTGTTATTGTAAAAAATGGAAGAGAGATAGTCAACCCGAGACATGACTGGCCGGTTGGCGCAGTTGGTAGCACTCTGCCTTCTGAGCCGCTGGTCCCGGGTTCGAAACCCGGACAGAAAAAACATTTGTGTGCATGAACATGTCTGTTTGACCTGTGTCTGGGTGTGTATATGTATATAAGTATATATATCAGTCATCAGGTTACCATAGTACAGGCTCTGCCTAGTTTGGGACCTGAAGACCTAGTGTGAATGTTAATAAATAAAAAAAATAAAAAAAAAGACAGGGTGGGTAGTGGGTTGGCTATGGCACATTGATCATATCAATATTTCATTAGTATTGTAATGTGTTAAACTTTTACTGCGTTAAATATATTTTTTTATTATATGAATACAAGTGAGTCGAAAATAAAATATGGAATACTAACCCACTCCACCCACTCTTGCTCTTACTAAAGAGTAACAAATAAATTCAGAAAATTCTTCGGCACATCGTTTGATTTTATTGTATACGGGACATAGCAGCTATTTTTCAAATAAAACTCATTTTTTGCGTATATATGGATTGTCAATGTAACAGGTGGTAAAGTCATTAATCAATAATACATACATATAACTCCTTATTCCGACCTGTTTAGCGAGCATAATTGTTGTTTTGTGATTGCACCATATTTTAAGAGATTTTATTGTGTATCGCATTAACGCTATGCTAGGCAGAACTTCAGTTCAAATATTTGAAGGAAAAAATTCGGCTGCTAGTGGGACTTGAACCCACGACTACAACTGTAATGTTGGTATATCAGTCCTATTAATTAATTGTTCATACAATTAAAGGTAGATGGCGCTAAAACATCCCCGCAAGATGTTAATAAAGGAAGGAAGTAATTCGGCCCTAGTGGTATGGGCTGCTATAGCTTAGTTGGACAAAGCGACAGGACGGTATTCTGTAGTCGTGGGTTCAAGTCCCACTAGCAGCCGAATTTTTTCCTTCAAATATTTGAACATTGCACCATATGTTTATCTACATCATCATTATCATCTCGGCTAGACGTAGGGGTAGGCAGAGACCCCAGCCCACAGCCGGAGCCCACAGCCTTCCAAATGCTACCATCCTGACACAATTTTTTCGCTTCATAGGTACACGCTCATCCGACTTTTCAGCGTCGATTGTTCGTTGAGTGTTCTTGGCCTGGGCCCTTTCGTAGAACTTCCTCAATCTAATTTCGGGACGTTAGCCAAGGCTTGACTGGTTGTCGATAAGGTCGAAATAGAAATTGCAAGCAAGTTGGTTCTGGTCTACAGCTACTACTACAAACATATATGTAGTATAAATGAATATGAAAAATAGACGCGACTCGCCCCGCTGTTTTACCCGTGCCGACTATATACGGTTTTCCCGCAACCTCATTTATCCCACAAGAACTATACTAACTCCGGAATGAAGGCAAAAGTGTGTGTAATGTCTATGCATTATTCCAGGCTATCTGAATAATGCATATCAAGCACATGATCTATTTTCCCAAATTTCATGAAATTCCATTCAGCCGTTTTAGCGTGAAGGGATAAGCGAGCAAGCTTATACAAAAGCAAAACGACGCAACGACCGGTTTTACTTTTTTATGTGATAGGTGACAAACAAGCAGGAGGGTCACATCATGGTAAGTGATCTTAGTCGCCTAAGGATATCTGTAATACTCGAGAAGTTACGATTTGCTTCCATTCCTTTTCAAGACTGTTAACTCTGCTTTTGAAGAATCCTATATTAATACGATATAAATGTTAGTACCTATACTCCGATTTATTTTACAACACCTTATCATTGTGTAGCAAGAACGGATCCATTTACTGTTATCTTTAAGAGTTATTAGTTGAGGACTTAGTAGACACACAAGCCAATTGTAAATTGCCACCTTATCAAACTGCATTGTTACATACGAAAATAGGGCTGGTCAAGTCTTCGAATAACATATCATATCGTATGGGATAGAGCGGGCTGAGAGCGATCATTATATTAAGTAGTCGGGCCAATTCCTTTATTAAAATAAAAAAAAAACAATAACTAATTACAACACTACGGCTACTACAATGACAATATGCTCTTCTACTAGCTGTTCTCAGCCTAAAAATAACTCAAATACTATTTCTTACCCGCTACCAGTTGGCAACGTGCCCAGAATGCTAGTAGCATTACCACGTTGAATTGCAATGCTGATTCGTTGACTTAAATAATTATGTGCATTTTGGAACGCGTCGAAACGATCAAACGCTCTGTTAAGTTTTGAAAAATTCAGTGAGCTCCCGGTCCCCACGGGCTCAATGTCTCGACCCCAAACGTTTCAAATATGTAACCACTACCATAGACATTGTCTATGCCACTAGCTAGGCTAGCATATTTTCGCCGCTTCAATTACTCCATACATTACATAGTTGAGATATATAATCATATAGCTGAGCTATGATTAGAATAAAATACGCACTTCAATATTGCAAAAAGTGTTGGCCCTAACCATTCCAAATTATTTGGAAATATTGTAAGCCTAAAGGCCGATTGAGTGAAACAAAAGTAAACACAAACTTAAATAAAAATAGTTTTCCTTGTACGAGCCTTATTACATTCAGAACCCACCCATGTCAAAATATGAGCTTATATATGTGTTTTAAAATAAAGGTCATTAAGTCTGTAGGTAGCAAATCGTTTCTCAAAAACCTATTAGAGGTGCTAAGGAGCTCACCGAACAAAAATCTAGCATTTATTTTCTGTCTGGTCGTCTGTCTGTTTCTTTGTTCTTGTCTCAGGGTATATTCAGCCGTCAGTCAGACAAACATTGGATGTAGCGCCACCTCGGGCTTTAGCTTTTCGTGAACGTAGGATCTGTCAAATTAACAGAGTAGTGCTATTGTAACATCTTAAGGTTTTAAGAGTTGCCGATGGCGATTACATAATGTACGTTACAAATGACCTTGGCCCTAGGGGCTCAAAACATGATTTCTAATCTCATTTTTAAACTTTTAAATTTCCCTTCTGGTGTCAGAAACAGTTCAAGCGCATCTGTTGTTACAATTGCTTTGTTTTGTGCATTTGAGACGAAGGAAAAATGTGGTAGCTAGTAGCTAGACAATCCAATTTCGCTGATAAATTGGCAATTGAAATGAAATTCTGTTTATTCAGAATTGACCTGCAGGAACTGGTTCTCATTAGTGGTATTTTTTCAAGTTCATTAGACATGTAGGTATAACTTTAAAAAAATAAGGTGAAAAGACTCATAATACATGTCTATTTAGCAAATGGTCAAGTATTAATTTACTATATAAATACATAATTTACTATATTATTATATTTATTTAATATACACTTATTTTATTACAAACCTCAAGTTTGTAAACCTCAAGTAAACGTCAACAAACTTACGCACTGAGTTAAGGCATACTTAAGAGCAAGTCAAAATTCTTAGTCTCTCGCGATTTTTTATATACTGTGGAATCAATCATCACTGACGGTCGCCGTGACTCAGTGGGCAATGACATGACTTTTGAGTTTCTCTCTAACTTTTTAACTTTGCTACATTTAACACAGGAAATTATTTCAACAAGAATTCAATACAAGTCCCAATTTGATTTGAAAATTTACGACGTTCGGATATAGAGTGCAACGAAATGTGGTGACGAACCTGAGGCATTGCAATTTACAACTCACAAAAGACTGTTAAAATGCTTGTATAAAACCGCAATAATAGCCAAACTGGGAGAGTTGTAATGAAACCAATTTTCCCATGTGTATCAGAATCACCATGGTGTGTCCTTGACACGATTCGAGAGATAAAACGGATTAAATGCATATCAGCGTGTATATCGTCCGTTAAATCAGTGTTACCAGATGGTATTTGTAAGGTTCGACCAAATAGTTTTAGAAGCAAGTTAAAGATGTAGCTCATTACGCTAAAATAAGCAGTGTAGGTACGAATGTATCCAAAGGTAAAAAATCAGTAGAATTATTATAACATATACTTCAAAATAAACTATAGCGCTGTCGGACTATTTGCATTGTATATTATTAGGATATTTGACTATTCATTGACGATTCTAGGAAAAATACTTATAACGCCCACATAATTAAATATATTGAAATTATGATATTTAAGACGTATTATAATACTTTATATACACTTATTTAATTAATATAATTTATATATACTTACTAGTATTCAAATTATTGCTTATTATTACAATTTTATTCAAGGATAAAAACAATGCTTTGATAGTTTGCAGTTACAGCCAAGCCCTACAATAAATCCTTTATATATCCATAAAAAACCGGTGCATAATATGCATTTTTTTTCACAAATTGAATTATTCTTTGCATATTTTTAAACATAGTTGAGGTGGTAAATAGTGCCTCACCTACCTATCTCACCCACTTTTTGTGTCATGCATTTTCATAACAAGTATATTTAAATCAGAAAGTAAATTTTTCAAAACTCGTAAGTTACAGAAACTGAAAATTATCTAAAATTATCCATTTTAGTCGGGAGAATCTCTAACCGGGCAATATTTCCGGCTCTATAGGCGCTCCTATCTTAGCAACGAGTAACGATTTTATTTATTAGGCCATTGTGGCGTGCGACATTGCATAATGTATTACCATAACGGTAAGGCGAGACTTGCGATTGTGTTCACTGAAAAGGCATCTTTATTTATGGCACTAAAGTTTCACAACTTGTCTAGGGAAGTATGGTTTAGTGAGTCATAGACGAAGAGTCCCTTTAAAAACATATATATCGTAATCATTTTCATCCCATCTGTTCGAAAAGAGGCGAAGGGTTTCTCGATAATTGCGAGAAAAATGGGTTATTCTAGCACACTCAATCATAAACATTATCATCATTTCAGTCATAGAACGTCCACAGCTGGACATTATTATGCCTCTCCCATTGATTTCCACAAAGATCGGTTGGAAGGGACCCGCAACCAGCCATTTCGATTTTAGTCAGATCGTCTGTTCCTTCGTCGATGGCCGTCCTATGCTGCGCTTGCTAGTCCGTTGTCTCCATTCGAGCCTAGATCACTAGAACCTACGAGCACATAATAACAATGACGAAATAACTTTTGCATTTGGAACACTATTTACTTTTAAAGTTTGATAGATAAAGGCTGGTAGAAGAAGAAAACACTCCTGCAGACGCGGCATAGACTAAACAAAAAAAAATACGCGTAAACAAAATCTTATTTGTTGATCTCACGAACATACAAAGAGATTACACTTCTGCGTGAACATATACAAAGGATACAAATCCATGGTTGTTTTATTACTTTTCATTCAAATATTACAGACAATATCTATTTGATTTACACAAATTGACTAAAAAATTAGTTCTCACCACCAAAATATATAAATTTAAATGCAGAAACTGTAATAATAATTTACTACCATACAAACCGAGAAAATATAAATATTTGACATTACTAAAGCATCTCTTATTTATTTATCTCTGAGAGGGAATCAAGAGCTGTGCAGGATACTACCGGATTCCAAAAAAAACTAAACTCGAACGATGTTCTTTGAATTATCCGCTACGCTACGATTCTAATCTAGAATCTTTCGCTTTGCTCTGGATTTAAACTATTGATCTCGTAATACATTGTTTTGGTCCCTTGTGACCTAATGTACCTACTATTTGTACTCTGTAGGATATGGGATCATAAATAAATGACTTTTAGTGTTCCGTACTCCTAAAATAGATCCTGCTGGCCGGTTGCTAATTTAAAGCTACCTACACATTATATGTACCTACAACTTTTCAATTGAAAATAATTAGGTGACAACTTGAGGACGGTAGCTAGTAATGCGGATACTGGAACTTACTTCTATTATCACATTGGCAGGATATATAGGTATCGCCAAATTCTCACATACATAGCTTACATAGTGTACAGATGATCTGACTTAGATCGCAGGAAAGGGCTGGATGTGGTCCGCTTCCAACCGGTCCTTATGGAAATCAATGGAGGAAGCATATTTTTTTTTCTCATACTCATACTCAGATCCCCGCACTAGGATTCCCTGTATCGCGGGAGGCATGGACACACACAATCACAGCACACAAACATCCAAGACCCGGGACAAACATCTACACTCATCGCACAAATGCCCCTGCCGAGATTCGAACCCAGGGTCCCGGGGACACATAAATCATGTCAATGATACTAACCACTGCGCCACGGCGACCGTCAAGACCGATATGTCCTGCTATGGACGTCCTATAGCTTAGATGATGACGATACTGATGGTAGCATAGATTGAAGTCACTTTTCGCGTTTGTCCGTTTACTTGGTAACCCCTCTTACACCACGCAACGGCTTTTATGCTGTACACCATTAGTTAATGTTTTTTGCGGGTGATTCTTATAAGTAAAGATTTTTTATTTTTTAGGTACAGAAAAACAGTTTATTATAACCTAGTCGCCCAAATATAAATGTACATAGACCGGAGTCAACGCCATTTACAATGACAAACGTTACGGTGCTTTTAAATGCAACTACATTCAAAACGCTTTTGAATTATCAAATGTTATGAAGAGTTCACATTTTTCACCCCTTCTTTTTCTTACACCCCTGCAAACCCGACCGGGTCGCTTTTATTATACAAAAGGCACCAGGTCCTATTTATCCTATTGGTACTCGTACCTTCTTCTCTCAGCCATGTGCGTCCACTGCTGGACGTATGCCTCCCCTCTATTATTTCCAACCCTCAGAAGGCGCTGCTGCCCACCTTCTGGTAAGTGAACCCTTAGCTGACTCGTACCTATTATACATCAATACTGAACAATGTCGTAGTGACAGGATTGGCCTCCAAGCCAGATTGCGGCTAATTAATTAGGCCAATTCTTTCATTGTCAACGCACTCCTTGATTATCGAAATAGATTTATTACTCTTCAATATTAGTTCTGAAGCATACGATGCCAGATGTCAAAACCCTGAAATGACCTCGTCATGCTCGTAACTAGCTGAATGGCGGAGCGAGTTGAAAGCCCCGTGCACTCGTAAATCAATTAATGAACTAGATATATTTCGACCGAAATTCATCGAATGGTGTAGAAATAATGGGAAGTTGGAACTCATGTGGGACAAGACTCTTTATTAATAGGTCAGATGTTGCTCCAAGTAGTGCGTGACGGAAGGAAGAGCTGGTTCTAATTGATTGACATCTATATAAACCTTTTGATATGACCTTCTAGTTAGTTGTTGGATGGTGTTTCCTAATATGCATCACGAGTTCACGACCTACTTAAACTTCAGGCATACTATTAATTGGACTACCTATACTAATTGGTTCACACTAACAACCCTAAAGCTAGTTTTTCCTTGTCTATAGAACGACTATTAAATAAAATTAGTCATATAGGTAAGCAAGTAGTGTAGTAACTTGGTGCTCACTACAACTGCCCGCAATTGACTAAATGTGGGCGAAGTACTTACGCATATTTACGACGATGGTAGCTTAACGTTTTTGGGATAGGGTGAACCCCTATGACCCCCTCGAACCATCACTGTTCACAGAATTCATTGTTGGCAACAAAGAAGTATTCATACGTTTCAGGCCACACACATTTACTTATTTATTTACTTCTCTGTTGCCTAGTAATGATCATTTAGTAGGCATGATGATGAACCCCTACTCATCTTCTCCGCTCTACGACTTTCAACACGTTTTCGACATTTTGTTTACACTTATACTTATTTTTTTTTTTTTTTTTTCTAACGGACTAATGCTGTTTGCCTCTACCGGCATTTACAGCTTCACCGGAGGGGGGGGGGGGGGGTTTGGGGGGGGGGGGGGCGAGCACAGATGGTGCTCAGCCCGGTATTTGTGCGGGCGCAGAAGGCGCACCGCCTAGTGAGGCCAGCGCTGACGGCGCTGTGCCACTAGGAGAGGACGAGGCGACTAGCTCAAGGGCACCACTGAGGTTCGGACCTCGGCTTGAGCTGTCGCCAGGACAGGGAGTTATCGGATCGACTTGCCCCGGTACCAGAGTGGTCCGTAAGTGGGCCCGAAGGGTGTTTGCTCTTTGACTATTTGGAGATAATCTAACCAAGATGTTTTTGCCTCGAGCTCGGTGTCGGACTGTGTATACCAGGGACTCTCGACCTTGTATTCTACCGGGATGACCGTGGGACGACGCTAAAGCTAGCGCCAAGGCGACAGCGATGGGGTCAGATTGTTTACACTTAACACGCACCTCCCATTAAATAGCGAGTAGGGGGTTTAAGCGCGGGGGGGGGGGGGGGAGTCAAGCCGAACCTCACCCAAACTCACGTCGGGGAGGGGGTGTTCTCGACAAATGCTCACGTAACTTTTTTCCGCAAGGAATATTGTAATGTAGCGAGAGGAGTGGTTTAAATTAGGTAAAAATATTTTTTGTGTGGTTCTATACTACGTCTTAATAATTTTAAATACAAGTCCTGATTATTCTTGTACGTATTCATTTATTTACATTGAAATATACATTTTTAATGTAAATAATTAAATATATGCATTTTCGCAAGTCGATGCGCCACAGACCAGTTTGTGATTGTATGTTGATTCATAACTTATCATCAATAATCATGAGTTACGAACGCTGCTTGTAACGACGATCAATGCAGTTGCTTAAATAAGATTGGATATTGTCATTTATAAATATCGACTACAAAACAGTTATTTTCAGTCAAATAAAATGGGATCGATATTTCCGTTGTAGACAATTAGTGATTCTCTTGTTTAACTAGACTAAACTAAAATTCTGCAAAATAAGATATGTAACATAAATTCTTATCCGATTACGGTAAAGTCGTGTTATTAGAGTTAATTCACAATACGAACGCTTTTAACTGACAGACTGACACCACGGTTAAAAGATAATAATATTACTAGAATTACTACTCTTTGATTTACAAAGAGTCTAAGGAGTGTTGATGTTAGATATACAGATAATAGATATAGTAGGTAGTTGCCATAAATTGTTATAGATAGATACAGTACTGGCGACGAATTGTATGGGGAATTATCTATACTTACTCCAGTTTTCGGCCATTCATCTATTGAACAAGCGTCTGCTGTCTACTATTTATTCTTTGCCACGGGCTTCATCTCGTTCAGTACTCGCTGACCTGTGTCAAAAATCAACCGAAAACACGAGCGCTTGATTTAAACACCTCCATCAAAGATCACTAAAAACCGCACAAAATTGGTAGACGTATTATTAAAGTAACATGTGTGTTTGATTTTAAATAAAAACTATTTTGAATGTGTAAGGATTAAAATATGTGGCAGAGTGTGACAATATTTTTGTGTTATTTTTTAGCAACATACGTTATAACAGCGCCAACCTATCATGACGGTGAGCGAATCTAATATCTGGGTTATGAAATTATTAAGCAATAAGGAATATACTTAGATACTTTTTATATTTATGATATTATTTGTGGAAAAACAGACTAATTTATTTAACGATTGCAAAGATTTTCACGATTTAAGATTGTTATTAAAATGATTTAAACTCTAATATATTTTGATTTAAACTATCAGATCATTTTAGTGCATATTTCAATAACAAACGCAAAAATACTTTTGCACTTACATAAAGTACAATTAACTATAAAGGAACTATTTTCAATAGCCATATTTCAATTGACACGCTTGTAAGGCGGCAGTCGCGAAGCGTACGACTTGCTGAGTAAAATTATTAATCAATTAAGTCAACGTTACTAAGGCACACATTATTATGAAAAAGGATTCCGCAAAATTAGTTGTTGGCGGGCATTTCTACTTTACAAATTTTTCACAAATTAGTCTGTCGATCCAAACGATTTACATTAATAAATACCATACATAGTACTATCTAACAGACTTAAAAAAAGACCTTTATTTTTTACTAGTAGCGCCCCGCGGGTCCGCCGCGCTACTAGTAAAAAAAAATGTACAGGTCGAATTAAGAACCTCCTCCTTTTTTAAGACGGTTAAAAATAGGTTCAGTCGTTCATAGTTTGTATGTTTTTACATCTTACGCGAAAAATTTGTGGATTTGGTTTGGTGTTTGTAGTTTGACGTCTTTGTCTGTATATCCGTTGGTGTCTATTGTATCATAGCGGCACTTCTGCATAGATAAACCGATTTTGATTCGATTTTTTATTTGAAAGGTGTCTCAATCCATTGAGTGCCGAACGGCTCAACTATGCCTAACAACGTACTCGTTGTATCCTTGACGCATAGGTACTACCTATGCGTCAAGGATTTCTACTTCGGGGGTAGGGAGACGGAGATTAATTTTTGTTCTCAGATAGGATATGTTACCTACTTCTAGAAAGGTATAGATAGGTAAAATGCTAACTTGTCAAAGGCTGTACTAGTTAGATAGATAGATAGAAAATTCTTTATTTGCACACTATTTCAAAACTACACACATAAAGAAAACAAACAAACAAATATAGATACAGTGATACAAAGGGCGGCCTTATCGCTTAAAGCGATTTCTTCCAGGCAACCAAAATCTAGTTATTCTTATCTACTTTGTGGCATTGGATTTTTCACAACAAAGTTGCTAATTTCATTCTCGCCTGCCTTTGAATTGACCCACTATCAGGTCAAATTTATTTACTTATTCCAGCTTGCGTATTTTATAGAGGTAATTGATGAAAACACGAACCACGGCATGAATGCTTTTAAATTTATAAAAACAGCCGAGAGGAATTCGTGCCGTATAAGAAGGATCATATAGTTTGATTGACCAATCCAATGTAATAAAAAATTCGTTTGCTCTATGAAAAGCATTTTCAATTTAAGTAAATTCATAATACAATTTGTCTAAAATTTGTTTTTTTTTGTTTTACATATTATAAGTTTGCGTTTGACAACTGTCTCACCTGATGTTAAGTGATGACGTTGTCTAGGATTTAGCACGCAAACCTAGAAGGTACCTATTCACTCGCGACTTGAAGATAAAAAAAATTAAAAAAATAAGGATAAAAATCTCGTATCACAGTGTTTGTTACGGAACTCCTTCGAAACGGCTTAGTTGACTGATTTTTATTAGTATTCTTTGCGTATATTTGTTAGGTCTGAAAGTAGCCCACCCTTTCGATCCTCTTACAAACCACTTGCTGATTTTAATATTTTTCGATTCATCAACGTGAAGTGAATTAAATAAAGTGGCGTGTCATTTTGAAATCCCGTTATTTTTTTGGCAGAACATCGTTTGCCAGGCCACCTTTTAAAATTGTAATACACAGAGTGATATAATAGTAAAAAAAACAATGGATTGCACTCTGGGAGTGCCAGAGTGAGAGAAGAGTGGCAGAAGTGAAAACTTGAATATTAACGTTGTGCATTTTTGAATATTTTGGAATGGTTAGGGAATAATTTCGCACGAGTTGCTTTATTTATCAGTATAAATGTATCATTTATGTGGTAAATACAATATTAATTTATTGCGCTATCGTGCTCAAACATGACAATTTATATTATATTATGTCTACTCTCCCTCCGTGTTCGTCAACGACGTCAATGACGTCACGCGCCTTACGAATTTTCGATCAGTGTCACTAGTACTGACGTGAGTTACCCATTTTTTCCGCATACAAAAGTGCACAGCATAGCTAAAGAAGTTTGCACTTCGAAAAAACTAGCAAATAAACAATTAATTAATTTCACCTATTCAATATATATCAATAAAAATAGTATCTATATGCCATTACTAGCTCTCCTGGCGATGATTGCCGATAGGCTGGACTGCCCCTACATGCGGCACTGCTGCAACAGGCTTATTTCAGCAGTGCCGTTTGTCAGGGAGTATTGAATTTATCGTGACTAAATTTAATTTTAATTCTATTTAATTTAATTCGATTGATCTTCTACCGTGTATGGGTCATAGTAACCCGAAATAAATGAATTTTATTTATTTATTACATGCATCTTCTTCTCTCAGCCATGTGCGTCCACTGCTGGACATATGCCTCCCCCATATAGGGGGCAATTGCCTATACTCGCCACGCTTGGCATGCGTGTTGGCGAGCGCAGTATGATTTACAATCCTCAGAAGGCGCTGCTGCCCACGTTCTGGTACGTGATTCCTTAGCCGACTCTAACGGCACCCACGAGAAGAGATGGGGCAGTACTATTCTAGGCCGGTACCACCACGGCAAATGTTAGCTTTATCATTTGCTAAATAGACAATTCTGTGACTTTCAGCTACTGGTAGGTCTTCAGGTACTATCCTGCGAGATCAAACTCTATATGTACTACACTAGCTGCGCCCCGCGGTTTTACCCACGTGGTGATGATTTATGATGATGATAAAAAGTTGCATTACATGCATGGCGGTTTATTATATATATCTATATCAAATGGTATATATTTCTAGATTCTCTTTACATCTGGAGAAGTGTTAAGCCGCGTATTGTACTTCATTTTCGTTTACCTATATGAAGGTATAAAGTGATTTTTTGACTGATACATTGATTTCTACATACAGAACGTGGCCCATTGTACACGATCAGCAATTCTGAACATCGGAAGCCGTACCTCGAAGTGCGGAATTCGACATACCACGGTATTGGGCCGCGGGAAGAGGCACGCGCCATGTGCTCAGTGAGAACTCAAGAAGTTAACGCTACTGCTAACGCTACCATCACTAGGAGGCTGCATGGAGTTGTTACCTCGAGTGAGTTATTTGGATATAATCATGGCGATGTTATGTCAGGGCATAACACGGATAAGTTCATAATCTAGGAACGAGAACGCGCATTACTAAGGTGTGGAGACTCTGCTGCCAAGCTGCCATCTATAGGGGCATGCCTGAATATATTCATTAGTGAAAAAATAACAGAAAACTTATTACCAATAATCCCAGCCTATGGTTTCTATTCACGTAACCTACCCGTAACTACTTTTAAATTTTTTAATTCTTAATTATTTTTAAAACAGACGATAACTTCTTTCTATAATTTTATTATCTAATAAGTAATCAAAATGTAGTAAACTCTGCTAAGAATGATATATGATGATTATAGAGAGTAAAGATTTGATTGTTTGCATTGAATAGGCTCCGAAACTACCGAACAATGATTTGAAAATTTTTTCCACTGTTGGAAAGCTACACTATCCCGGGGACATAGCCTATAAATATTATATACCTACTGATTTAAAAAAATTAGAGATTTTTATAATTATTTAATTTTGACATTTTTAACCCGTGTGAAGTCGGGGCGAACTGCTCTAGTTGTAGGATAAAATGTAAGTATTGATACCCAACTTGCTTCAATGCCATATTAGTGAAAGTTCTTGCATGACAGCGGCACTGCGCAGGCGCAGTATGTGTCACTCCATGTTGCTTGGTACACGGTGCGGACCGCTATCCGCTATTTACGCCACTATACCTACTTACTGCAGAAATACCATGTCGTAAAATACGTAGTTGGCCTTATTTAACCTAAACTGATCATATTATTGGTCCTTAAAAATCAAATTATCCCTACTACATAAGTACATAGATTTAAAAAATAAAATTCTTTTACAGGAGAGCTCCACTCATCAATCCAGCGACTGGAAGTAATTATTTTCGGGCAGATGCAGCAATTGTGGCAGAGTTTGGACGCATTGCGCTCGCAACTGTCTGGCGATGAACGCGCTACTTTCCCTGATCGGCACACCATGCAGGTGTTTAGATATAAACCTTCAGGCAATTAGTGATCAGACTATTTTGGAACTTTGTATAAGTTATGTCGTCTAGAGAAACATAGCTAATGTGGCGCCATTGCGGTATTTTTCGTGTAGAAGTATTTTAAGGCTGTTTGATTTCCACACAAAACGTATTTTTCCATTTATGTGAAAAGAAAGTATAAATAAGTCCGAGTTTACAACAATAAATGGGAAGTTTTTTTTTTGCTATTATTCTACTATTTTCTTCAATGAAATGTGATTTGCCAGAAATAAGGACCAATAACAAAACCAACCACAGTGTGAAAATACATATATGCTGTCTATAATACAGGATATATTTATTGCATATAACTGTGTACATAAGATGGTCAAGGTTACAATGTAAGTTTCAACAGTTTGTCCATTTCGGACGTACAATTTTTGTAGTTTACTTTTCACATACATAATATAAATTTCAGATACATAATAGTGTTTACATCTGTTTCTAAGTACTGTCTTTTCACTTATAGGGAAAAATACGTTTGTGTGGTAATGGAATCCCCTTAAGAGCGAAGTTGGTATGATATATTTTGTGCCAAGTGCCTTGAGATTGATAGTCTATATTGTCATCTAAAATGATTATCCTACTGTTTAATTTAATAGTTGCATCATTGCATTAACATTGTGATCATGGTAGCTAGCCGATTTCTAGAGAGTCTAGAAATAGTATATATAATCTATTATATTGGCGATTATACTTGTTTTCTTGGAATAGATAAGTATGTCAGGGATTGATTTGGCAACTGGTAATAACATCCACTGTACGTTTCAGACTAAGTATTTCCACGTCACCTGTCACAACAAATTGATAGTTCTGCTAAATTTTGATATTACATCTATACGAGCTACCCCTTGCGGTTTTACCCACGTTGTGATGATTCATGATGATGATGAAAAGCAGCCTATGTGTTATTCCGGGAGCTGAAATTTCTACATACTATATACTTACTACATACATTATACTTACCTACATACCAAATTTCATCCAAAACAGTTTTATCCGCGTCATGATAAAAAATGGAAAGGGGTGATTATAAAATAAGCCTATGTGTTAATCCAGGGTATAACCTGTCTCGATACCAAATTTCAACCAAATCCATCCTGCCGTTGAGGCGTGAAACAGTAACAAACATACATCTACACATCCATACTCACAAACTTTCGCATTTATATTAGTAAGATTAGTTTGAAAAGTTGAATGAAGAAGTTCCCAGCGGGAGTAATTAAATGTTGATGTGCGTAGTAGATAAACTAGAAAAATAATAATTGCCCTAGTAATGTCCGATATCATTATCTTCAGAAGGTTAGAAAGACCGCACATATTTTAATACATCACACTTTGAATCTTTACCTACCTAAAAATAAATGATTAGGTTTTTAAAAACTAAATTATTAGGTACTTATTACTCATACTAATCCGCGGAACATTTTCTTGAATGAGATAAATACCCATATACCAAAATCCCATACCCAAGCTCCATATGTGCCTTTAAAACTTTATAGTTCCATCGATTTCTCCATTTCTCCAATTCTCCATTAGACCTGAAAAAAATATTCTTTCAAACAAAAAGAATTACAAAGCATACTTTTACCGCCGATCTGTGCACATTGGCAGTGTTGTCACCTGCATAACAACGCATGTTGCATAGGTTCATTTCGTTGATATGGGAGTAGAGCGTTGGTGACAATAGAGAACCCTGTGAAACGCCAGAACACAGTCGGAGCAAGAACCATCGACAATGACCTTAATGCTCTGATCTGATACAAAGCTTGAGCGCAAGCGCATCCCCTCTACTTTCAATGGAATAAGCCTAGCTCCGAGAGGTACACCTACCTAAGTACTGGAAGATCACCAGCCGATCTTACTCTGGCGATAACGATATTGTATTGAAAATCGTTGATGACTTCCAATGTTTTCCAGATACTAAGAATCTGATCACTCGCTCGATCACTTAAGAGTAGAGGTAGCTGAGGACTCGTGAGATGGATCACACATGACCATATATTATAGGTATCGCTGATGATCTCTGATGCTTTTTCAAATACTTAAGAAGTTGGTATTAATCACTTGCTCTATAACCTGAGATCAGAGAGGTATCGATGGACTTGTTAGATGGACCTGACTATCCTCTTCTTGGGGATGAGATGGATCAGGGCAATCTTCCGTCAAAATGTGTAGGTACATCTTGTTGTAAAATCAGGGAGAGGCGCTTTAAGTCTGGAACCAACCCGGAAACGCAGATTTTTAAGATGACAACCGGAATTCCATTCTCGCTCACCCGTTTTGCGATGTCGAAAGGTTGATTTTACTTTTTTACCCCCTGGCGCAATAAGAGAGATGTTATAAGTTTGACGTGTCTGTGTGGCATCGTAGCTCTTAAACGAGCATTCGTTTAAGAGCTACGATGCCACGTCAATCGTGATGGTTCTTAGCTACAATGTATGAAGATTTGTTCAGGTGTTACAAGGTCATTCGTTCTTTTAGTTAGCGGCGGTAGAGATCTTACGACGCATGTAGGGTATTTACTTAACTTTCAAACATATGTCTCGGAAATACTTCCTACAAATATTATAAATGCGAATGTTTGTGTATACGTTTGTTACTTCTTCACGCTCAAACGGCTACACCTATTCGACGGAATTTGGTATGTAGATAGTTTAGATTCTGGATTAACATTAAAGGCTACTTTTAAACCGGAAAAAGTATAGTTCCCGTGAGATAGTTGAGGTAGCGGGAAAACCGTAATCCACGCGGGTGTAACCGCGGGGCACTACTAGTAAAAAATATATTTATAGTTGTTATTTAAATTGAAGTGAAGCTGTTGGGTGATTGATAAGCAAACAATGAAATTAATAATTTTCAATTTATTATTTATTAACAATTAGTAACTGAATAATTCAGTAGCATTTTACATGGTCAAATTCTGTCTTACACATTTGATCCTCTCAGAATTTGACCAAGTAATAACAATAAAACAAAATACCTTCGTTAGTTACAATAGTTAATGTTTTACACTTATCTATGCCGTTATTAATAAATATTAATTACAAGATATTATGCGCTCCGTATAATTATATCGTACAAGATGTAACATTGATTGACAATATGATTTATGCATTCTGTAACTTATTTATAAAAAAAAAAAATAACCAAATATGGAACCGACTTGTTAATTCGGTTCCATGATAGTTCACAAAAGTAACTATCATCACAATGCTCATGGTACCGACTTCGACATTTCACACTTTTGAGTGTTGAAGTCGGTTCCATTTTTTGTTTATTTTTTTTTTGTTACGATTTTCAGTGACCTTTGCTACTCACGGGATCAATTGTCATTGTGTGTTCTCCGATGTCTTCAACCGCGACAATAATATCGTCGAGATATGCGTAGCACTTTTCAGTTATTGGAGTATAACTCAAAAACCGCTGGTCCGATTTTGATGAAATTTGAATAGGACCACCACGGAAGTATACTCTAACAAAACGACAAAGTTATCCGCGAACACACATTAAAAAACCATATATATACGGTCGAATTGAGTAACCTCCTTTTTTGAAGTCGGTTAAAAAACGAGACATATTTTTTTAATATGTCGACTATGAAATAGTCTAAATAACATGTAATGCATTGAGTTTGGTGTCTATGTGTACGTCTCCATTTTACTTACGTTCATTGATTGTTGGGGAAAGCAATGAGGTTGAGATTTTTCAGCGTGCTTAGATTTTACTCAGCTTCTAATTTAAAATATAAAAAAATCGAAAAAATGCAGGCCCAACATCAATAACGAGTACTATAACTAAACGCTTAGCTTGAACTGGAAATTTTAACCCGGTCGCGACTCGTTTCTAAACATTTTATTAGAAAGTTCACAGTTGAGCAAACTCTAAATACGCTGGATCGTTCTCAGCCTACAATGATTTGTTTATGAGTCACTTAGCCGTAAATTGTAAACACAACTATGAAATAAGCTTGTAAAGTAAGTATCGATGTTTTATAAGTTTAAAAACAATTAACATGATGAAACAAAGTGAATTTTACTAGTTACATTTTGTTCTTAAAGATTTATGTGTCTTTTCTACATTTCATAAAACTTTCTGAAACCAATGAAGACAATTTACATTTAAATAAAATCATTTAAATGTATTTTTTTTTCATACAAAGCTAAAAATAAAACATATATACAAATTACTATTCTTTCGGAGTTAGTATTAGTCAAAGTACATTTGACTAATGGTATAAACAATTGATTTTATGACGTAATAATAAAATAATATGTCAAGCGATATTAGTTACGTACATTTAACATAGAGTACGTCACATTAGATATATTGATGAACAAAATATAACAATCATGTTTAAAACACCCTGTACATACATATAAGATTTGTGTACACATTTTGAAACTTTTATATATTGTAAGTTTCAACTTAAAATAAACTTAATTAACGGACGGACTCAGATATTTGAAAAACGATTTATCGTTTCATATAGCAATAAATTATGTAAGTCCAATTTAAGCGACCAAATTGCCTTCGATACATTGTAAAATGTTTTAGCACGCACATAATTCTTCATTCGATTATATCTTCAAATGTGAAGATAATAAAATCTTTGTGAAGTCTCTCTTAAATTGTAATTAATGGTACTTACATATGTTAAACGTTTACGAATTGTTTCGTTACTTAATAAACTTATTACAATACATATTGTATTTTACATTTTTTGGAAAATTTTGGAATGTAGCAGGTGTTTTCAAGAATTACTTAGAACATGATAGCAGACTGTACGACCGTGGCAATCTACAGACATTATAGGGGGTAAATAGTAGCAAGTAAATAAGTTGTTCACCCACATTGCGTTGCTGATTCTTAACCTTTTAGATGCAATTTATGCTGACGAGTAAACTTATGTGAACGTAAAATAATGCTTAAACAGTAACGCCTTTAGTTTTATCACATTCCAATATCTTCTTTAGATAGCAAAAACGTCAGCACTGAAATGAACTAGCAGTACTTAAACCAAAAGGCATCAGCATGAATTCGGACATACAGCAATGTATTTGAACCCCTTTATTAACTTAGGATTAACCTGTGGATTTCTAGAGTTAGAAAGAACTATTAATAGCAATGCATGCCTAAGACATCAGTGCATCGCAATGACTCAGGGTATAAAAAGTTGGCAACGTTAGTTCAGACTATAGTGAGCATAACCGTTGGTATCAAGAGGCGGTAGCCTGCATGTAGCGCCTAAGCTCTTCTTGGGTATCGAAGATCATTACAGGGAATGGTGAACCGGGTACATGCCGTCCCGCCCATCGCACCTCCACGCGATAATCACCTGGCTCGGTGGGTGAGAACTGTTGGAGCAAACACATCATATTTTACAACTTATGTATACGGTCGCGCTAAATATTGTAATTTTTTATTTTTTATTTTTATTCCCATGTTTCACAAATACAATCACCTAATGGTACATAAACTATTAGTTACATGTACGTTCGTGATGCCAGTCTGAGTTCCTACTGAAAATCAGCGCGACGGTTATCCAACCTTAGCATTATGCTGAGTGGGAACTCATTCCTGGCATCGCGCAGCACTACAACAAACATTTAGTTAAAGCTATATGTTATTACTTGTATGTATTTATATGTTCTTAATATTACTGTGTGTTCTTATATATATATTTTTTTTTTTACTGTTGTGGTGTTGCCTATGTCACGAATAAACGTATTTCTTTCTTTCTTTCTTTCTTAAATAATGTATAACCGCTAACCACACATACAACACAACTGTTATAGTTACTCCTAACATTAAAGTCACTGTTGTAACTTATACAAGTATTTTATTTTCTTCTGATGCGTCAAAACTGTGCATGTAATATATAAATAATAAATAAATAACAGTATATATACACACACTACCGCTCTAGGATATCATGTGTCACGAGAGGCATGACACACACAATCACTTTACACACACATCCAAGACCAGAAAAAACATCTGTGCTCCTCACATAAATGTTTGCCACCGCCGGGTTTCGAACCCGGGGTCGCGGTTCCAACCCCAGAGTCACAATATAACATAAAAATTGTCTAGATACCACATTAGTATTCTTACAATACTAGTGTCGAGGTCAATTTGGAACCTTATACCAGTTGTGGTTTCATCATACTCAAAAAACCAAACTCTCACAAATTGTCAAGTGCTTTTTTTTATTGGTATTCACAAACATAGAACTCTTGAATCTCTATTGCACACATACATAGTTTACTTGGCTATTGTAAAATTGAAATTATGAAGCAAAACATTGTATTGACAACCTCAAAACTTGATAATTACGATTTTTTAATTATACATCATTCTCTCATCTCACATGCAGATAATTTAATTAGTTTATACTTTAGATTTGTACAGTTCAGTAGGTACTACTCTAAGGCCCACTTGCACGCATAGTCAGGTTAAATAAATAAATGTAGAGTTTGTAAGCTCAGGGTTAGATCATTAAAATTTTAACTTTCATTGTCCCTTGCACATCTATAAAATAACATCAGGATAGCTAATCCGACATTTCTTTTTTTAGCCACTGAGGTTCTATTACTGCGTAAAGAGGAGCTATCAAAAGCTAATGTCATGCTTCATTTTGCAAGAGTTTGAAGTAAAGTCATTTGTCATCTCTATACGTAGTAATAGTACCTCAGTGCATAACGTCAATTTGTTTTGACATTCACTAACCTAGAGTTAGCGACTTAACTCTCCCACATTGGTGGGTTAAATATTCAGAAAATTAACCCTAGGCTAACACCTAACTCTTAATGGCACAAGACCAGTTATTTATTTATCCCTGTGTTAGCTGTTAACTCCGAGTTATTTAGGCTAACTCGGGAACGTGCAAGTGGGCCTTAATGCTTGTAGAGTTCTCGAGTGTCAGTGGTATAACCTATGGGTTATACACAAATTGCAGCTCGTGACTACACATAAGAGCAGTGGTATGTATTGACAGCGTGCATAACTGTAATGGAGTCGATTGTTCGAAACTACGACGCCTTCTATACCGAAATTATAATTTCAATATTTTCATAATGCTGTAGTGCGATGCAGAATTATTTCCTACTAAACTACCACTACCACGCTACACTGCTGAACTACTCACTGATTAAGGTTTCATCGTCACTTCGACTCTAAACAAAGACTTTTTTATTCATTGTTATGAATAAAACGTCAAGCGTTTCACCACTATCTCTCCTGATCTGAATGGATCACGCCAGCCTAGAAGATACCTGTTCACTCGCGACTTGAAGAATGCCCAGATTGTACCCATGTGGAAACATAGACTCAAACAATGAATTCCACTTGTTAGCTGAACGCACTATTATGTGGAAGCAAAACGCTTCGTGCGACAGACAGGTTGGAAGTTTTACAATGTATGAATGTCGTAATGTATTGTCTGTCTGGTCGTTTTTTGATGGAATGGGGAAGGAGGAATCAAATTATATGGCTCCAGAGCGCATTCCTCTAAATGTATCCAGTAAAAAACTAGCGATAAACTAGCGAATCTACGTCGTACTCAAGAACACAAAACCACACCGATATGAAAATAATCATCAGGACTGATTTTTCTACACTCAGCCTTATTCCCAGCTTTTTGTATGTTGCTATACCTGTGATGTACCAGAATAAAACATATGAAAACAGTTTTAATGAGATTTATTTGATAATCGGCGTGGGGTATTGACGCAAAGCTTGGCTATTATCAATTACAATGTTATCGATATGATTTTAACTAATCGGTAGATGACAAGCGAAATTAACGCGCATGGAAACATTTGCGTCGCTTTTTTGTGTTATTGACTCACGTTATCCACGTTATCTTTGATACCTTTCAATCTGTGATATTTATGCAGCATATTATGAATAACAGATACACGTATTAAGAAACCGATTGACAGATAAAGACTATCTTAATTATGATAAGGAGTAGATAAGAAAAACATGGCGGTATTATTATTATATATTATAGTGGTTCTACAAAGTAGTTTCACTTCGCCTTATGGAGAGCGAAGTTGAAACCATGAAGTTTCTCTCAGTTCTCACGTCTAATACTCTATAAAAAAGAAATGCTGCGGCCATAAGCTACCCTTATGGGCCAATCCTATAATTATAGATCAATCGTAGACCGCAACATTACTTTGCATCAGGAGAGATAGTGTTGAAACACCTGCCTATTGAGAAAAATAAATAAATGTGAAAGATGTTTTTTCATGTTCAGCTTGGAAGATCCAGGGTCATAACTGCAAGTGCACACAAACGTACGCCGACATCGCGTTCCACAACTTATGTATACGACGCAGGTAAGATCTACCAAGTCTTTCAAAACCTGCGGGTGGTAGGTAGCCAGGCAGATAGATACTCGAAAGTAGCAAACTACTATGAAAACATAAGTGTGACAAGAGACTTATAATTATTTGATTATCTCGAAAATCAAAACAATATTGTTTCAATTGTTACCTTGCACAATATTGTTCGGTCCTTCTGGCTTTCTCTTTGCATCTCAACTCTGAAGGCGCCTTTCGGTCCTCTCACTCGCACAGTTAGCTGTCCCGCTCCCGCACCGCGCGTGTCGCACAAGAATCGTGACTGGAACGTCGCAAGTACGCCTGGCTCTACTCCGGGGCCGTAAACTTTCACCTGAAGAAAACATACTAGTCTGAAGATAAGACAGTTTTTTGAGATATGAGTAAAATAATCGAAAATATAGTATATTAGATAA
This sequence comes from Apeira syringaria, assembly GCA_934044485.1. Taxonomy (NCBI): domain Eukaryota; kingdom Metazoa; phylum Arthropoda; class Insecta; order Lepidoptera; family Geometridae; genus Apeira; species Apeira syringaria. Next base: position 16,994,209 of record OW203658.1, read on the forward strand.
TTTTATCAATTATGTTGAAACTATAAAGTGGCCTATGGGTATGGTATAGATTACATAGACTTCTAGTCAGTCAGACCCGTAAACCACTAAAATACGTTATAAGTAATTGTACAAAAATAAATAAATAAATCACTCCCAGGCTTTGTGAACATTTGTGCATGTACCCGTAAAACAGATTGTCATAGAGCAGAGTAAGCGAGAGAGGAAGATGTGCAAATCGTAAGCGAGTGAGCGAGACAATTACAAATACAGCCCAGCGACTCAAAAACAGGTAATGCGCAGCAACACGTAGACCACTTCAGAGACACAAACTTACTTTGTAGCTATTTGAAACATAGCAGCTCCCTTATTTGAGCTATGAAAGTGACTTGTGACTTGAAGACACCCAGATTTTATCTATGTGGTAGCATAGCCACAAGCAATTAATTCGAATTGTTAGCTGTATGCACCTTCTCAGGCTAAGATGGAATGTCTACTAAGTATGAGTGTGGCATTACCGTCTGCCTGGTCGTCTGATAGAAAGGGAGAAGGGAAGAATCAAATTATACAGCTCCAGAGCACACTTCCCGAAATTTATCCAGTAAAAAAGCGATAAACAAGCGACTTTACATCCGTGCTGCAAGCTTCGAATTCTTGTCTCGACCAGTCATTGTCAGTGAGCCTTTCATTTCGCATCTGGACTGAAGAGGTTCGATGTAAAGGTTTATGTGTGTCATACCTTGGAAGGATCAGGCGCGCCAGCGACTTTGAGCACGAAGGGCGATCCGGGCACGTGTTGCCCCGCGAACTGCACGCTCAGCACGTGCCGGCCCGCCTCCGCCGGCTTCACGTTCAGCGTGAACGTGCCGTCGCCGTGCTCGTACAGTTCGCAATACGCCACCTGCGCACATAAACAATACAAACATATTTTTTTAACACAACGAGTAGATAAACTTTCTCGATTCAAACACATACTTTTTAAATGTATGATTGAATAATGGATTGAATAGTGACACATTTTGCTTAATTTATTTACCCTATGCGACTATGTTCAATCAATTTAGCGCAAATCTACAATTAGGATGCAATAACTAATTTCTTTGTTTTTAGATTAGCAAATAAGAATAGGCCTTTTTAAATGACTACCTTTGTTTTGGCAATAATATTATAAAAAGCACACTAAAGGCAAAATTCAAATCGGCCTTAACTTCTCTGCCAGCCGTGAACAAGAGATTGAAAACTTTTTTAGGGGCATCGGATAGGAAAGTGAAAATCTACGATTGTTTTTATCGTAGTGGTGTTAGTTCACGAGATATATGGCTATTTATGTCAATAAAAGTATCAGCAATTTTCAGTCGAATAAAATGTAATAAATCACCTTATTAGGGCCGGTACAGTGCGCCGTCAGTTCGCCCGGGCCGGCGCGTCTTGTATCGATCCAGGAGCGAATCTCTCGACCGACGACGCCGCTCGCAAGTCCGGCCCCGGAACACACTACCCGGGACGCATCTCCACTTTCCGCCGCCGCGTTCACATTCACAGTTAATGGACATCCTGTAACATAAAAAACAGATCGTTAGTTTAATTTGTTCAGTGCATTTATATTCAGAATACACTTGGATCTGATTAGTTACGACTTTCTAGTTAAAAGGTTTGACTAGTTGAAGGTTCTTTCCCAATAGGTGCGTATAGCAATGCAACCCAGCTGTGTGAAGCTTATCGTTGTGATAGTGAACTTTATTGTCCAGGACTGTGTTTTTCGATACACATAATAAAGGTTTCATGACAACACTCGTGTAATGCAAACTCGCCTACGGGTCATTTTATTAACTTGCACTCTTGAATCATGTGCAGTTTCATACACTACTTTATCTTATCTCATAGGATAGATAATGAAATATAGGTAATATTACAGTATATGTTTGCATTTATTTGTAAACGTTTAGCGCCCAAATTTATTTGCAGATCGCGCATGCGTGTTGCGCCGCGTCCACAGATTATGTAAAAAACTGCATTGCAGGTTGCAATGCAGTATTTTGGTCCAGCTGAAGTTGTAGTATAGTACCTATGATACAGTTGTCCTTAGAAGAGCTGTATCATAAAGTATTTTTTTAAATTTATTTAAAAAAAAATGTGTATAAGGACTGTCATTTAAGTACGGTTTATGATTTTTTAATCTTTATATTTCTAGTATGAGATTAGAAATCAGATAAAAAAATGTCTGCATGTTTTCATAATCTCAGCCATAGGTTTTTAAGTAGGTAGAAATAAAGTACTCATTACATACCTTTGACTAGTCTACCGGCCCACATGACCCTTAATTGATGGTCTCCGGCCCGTCGTGGAGTATAGGTAGCGCGCCACAGGCCCGGCCCAGCTGCTGCTAACGCCACCGGAATGTTATCACCCTCTGGTGTTGTGAGAACAGCTTCCGGAGACCCTGGGCCCGCTGCACTGCCATCTATAATGACGGTTTATTATCAGCATTAATGTCACAAATAGAAAACAGTAAAGACCAGCATTAGCCAGCGTCCTGCTGAGTTGATGCCAATTAGTGACATTAAATGTTGAAATAGTTATTAAGTGTTTTTAGAATATTTTTTCTTCGTTTCCCAATATACACAAATTGTATAATTTGTGTAATTCTGTTTTGAATTGATTTCATATCGCAAATAAGAACCCTATTGAAATGGGGAGTGCTCCCCTAAACGGTTATCGCATAGCTAATAATAGAATGACATTAGGCATAATAAACAGTTAGAAATCTAATCAGTTAAGGTATTCCATGTAGACTATCTGAGGCAATGTATACTCACCGACAGTAAATACGGCGGGAGTATGCGGCGCCGCGTGCGCTAGGCCCCTGCCTGCCAGTGTGACTCTGTCGGCGGTATTTCCCGACGCAACGAGCGCTCGTCTCGGTGCTCCGGCGACCAGCGCCCCGTTATACGTCAGTTCTAGCTCCTGCTCTCCACTAACGCCCTCTGCCGCTGCCAGGGTTACCACCGCGCGTCCTGATACTGTTTCCACACCTGTCAAAAAACACAAATTCTGTTAGGATCGTTACGTTATCGTTATCTAAAAATACGCGATTAAAATTCTTTGCACGCAATTCAAAAGGTTTTTATTTTAACCAATATTTTGTTTATCATAATGCAAATGAATCAACCTGATATATACAAGCAATAGGTAATTTTCATGTTCTTAAATCTTATAATTAGATCTAGACTAGACTTCTAAACTACGAGCAGTACTGCAAGCCTGGAATCTATTTGAAAATGTTACGTTGTAATGTCGTATACAAACATAATTTGACGAATATATATAACCTTTCGTTCTTTTTATACTTTATAGCATTATTACTAGCGTTTGTCCACTATCTCACTTGATGGTCAGTGAAGATGTAGTAGAAGGTGTAATCACGCAACAATGTTTATTTGACTGGCCGGTTGGCGCAGTTGGTAGCACTTTCGGTTCGATTCCCGGACAGGTCAAACATTTGTGTGTATGAACATGTCTGTTTGACCTGTGTCGGTGTGTATATGTATATAAGTATATATATCATTCAACAGGTTACCATAGTACAGGCTCTGCCTAGTTTGGGACCTGAAGACCTTGTGTGAATGTTATAAAATAATAATAATAATTTACTGGTTCTCATGGCCTGAACACGCTGTGTGTTTAGTGACAGCTTTCAAACTTGAAGGTAGTACCTAGCCAGGTCACGCTTGCATCGCTATCGTCTCTTCAAAATGCCATATACGATTGCTGTTTGTCCATAGTAAGTATATTACGTCTTTAATGGCAATAAAGTTGTTTAGGCTTAGATTATAAAGTTCAGGTAATCGCAAATTAGTTTTTATGTTATAGAAAGTGCAATATGTGATGGACAAGAAAGATTCCACCACAACTAAAACCAGACAATATAATATTATTATATAATGCCCACTATTACGTTTTTAATGTGCTTATTATAAACAGCAATATTTTTACGTTGTAACTATTTTTTAGCAGGAAATAAAAGGCATTTTATTTTAATTTTTTTATTAATTATTATTATCAACAGCAAGCAAAATTACGGTCAGCATAAAACGACTGTTTATGAAGTCAACTAGCAAATAAGTTTCAAGCTCCATTTCGTAGCCTTTACAAAGAGAATATATGTCATTCAAGAGCTCCTTTATACATTGCAAACATAATGACAATGAAATAAAATGGAACTTATATCTATTTAGCTAGATGTCTATTTAGTATTAAAAAACCTGTACTCACGTTGATGTCTGCCAGCGAGCAAGCACTCCAGGGTTCCCGGACCTGCATTACTAGTATCCAGCACTAGTTTGGAAGGCGCTCGTACCCGACCCGAGTTGTCAGCTCCCCAACCACCTACTGGTACAATCGCTGATGTATCTATGACCTACAAACAAATAACATTACTATATGTATAAAGAATCTCAGTGCACATAACAATAAGTATAAAAAACACAATATGTATAAAGAATCTCAGTGGGCAAAAGAACAATCTCGATAACATTCTTAAATAAAGATTAACAACATAGATATTTCTAACAAATAGAAGCCTTTGCAGCTTCTCATAATAGTTCAAGGTCACTAAAAACTCGAAATCAGTGTGGTAACAAAAAAAAGCTAATTGAGTAGAAATTCCCAGGCAACAGTTCATAACTTTAGCACTTCTTTTTTTTTATGCTATGGGTGGCAAACAAAGACAAGCCGCCTGATGGTAAACGATCATCGTCGCAGGATAAGTCCTTTTAAGACTCTGTTAACTCTCGTTTTGAAAAATCCTATATTGTGGGTACTCGAGAACACCGAGAGAGGTAACTTATTCCACATTTCGCATGTGTACGGCAAAAACGATTGATGGAATCGTACCGTATTTTTGTTTTTGATCACTTGATGGTCAGTGACGATGTGTTCGATGATGTTATCACGTTAGACCCAGAATGCTTACTGACTAAGACTGTTGCCTGAACACCATAGTGTATAACGAAATGTTAATATGTGAGGGTAGGTTAAGTAGGGTAGTGTAGTAAACACTAATATACAAATAAATCAGTCATTGCCATCTTCGCGCGTTTGATTATGCTCCCGCATAGGAGGAACCAGCGTCCGTCAGTTTGACAGCTGACGCTTCCACCACTGAGCTATCATCGCTTCAGTATTTGGCTAAATGATTAAGATTACATCGCTATAAATTAATGTCACCAGCATAGAAAGAGCAAACTCTCTTATCTTTGCAATCTCCTTCCTTTATGGATTTAAGCAAGACTTCATATTACTGTAAAATCTCACCATACTATTAAATCTGGGCAGGTTTATCTCATTATCATTAACATATTTTGTATCAAAGAATTCATCACTCTTTGGTTCTTTGAACACCTTTACCCTGGTGATTTAGGTGTTTTAGGTGATTTAGGGTATTAGTAAAATCCGACGACTAACATACATAATATAAGAATGTCCTAATTTTCTCAACGCATATCCATAAGCGAATTTCTGTTAAATTCATGTGATATTTATACTCACTTTGACAGAAAACGGACTCCCAGGGAGTGGTCCCGACGTGGTATATATCCGGACTTCATAAAGGCCAACAACTAGCGGAATGTACGCACATAGCCATTCTCTCGGAGCACCGGCAAGCACTCGACATTCTAGCAAACCAGAGTCGGTGTTATCTTCTCTGTCTTCTGTTAGTCTCTCAACCTGAAATTAACATTTAGTGTTGACTCACAAATTGACAGCACTACCCACTTTACATCTTATTGCAAGTCATTCAAAGCGATAAAAACTCTGTTATATTCAACAAATGAGAATAAATCTATACCAATGAGAACATATATGAAATTATGTGAAACTCAACCCTACATTTATGAATAAAAAAAAGATAACAAAACAAGTACTTGGTTCTATAGGTACATCGTTATTTCAGCCAAATGATGTCTACTGCTACCCATGGGGGTTCCCTAATCGACCACCAAAAGAAACGATTGTTTCTATTGAGTTCATTATGTGATTTGAATTTGCCGATTTCCTGGGCTATATCGGTAACTTTCGATCATCATCATCAACTTTCGATATTATATCCTAATTCCCGATTCAATTTCGTAGAGAAATACCGAGAATACACTTCTCCATAGCTTGTTGTGCAACTCTGAGTTTTGAAGCATACTTAAAGACCACATTTCAAAAATGAACTGTGGATTTTATGTAAAGAAAATGTATTAATTTTTTTTAATTATCTAATTTCACTTGAAATAATCAATAACACATTCTCAACATACCTCAACAACCGGTGGTTTGTCTTCCGAGCAGTGTATAGTAAATGCAGCTTCTTTTCCAATATGCGCGTGCGCAAGTCCTGTGCCAGCGCACCGGGCACCTCCTCCCGTTCTTGGACTCAATACGCCTAAAGATATTGGGCTGCCAGGTACTGACGCTCCTGTAAGTAAAAGTCAATAATCATAGAATGCGATGGTTATATAGAAACCACAAGTTGACCTTTGAACGAGCTGGAGAGTGATGTCGAAGAGGTCAAAGCTTCTACTTAGGAATAACTAGATGACCTATTACTATACCTATACCAACTGACTTAAAAACAAAAAATTAAATCAATTGACAATATAAGAAATTGCATATTACAAAACCGAGCAAAAAACAAACAATAGTAGTTTATGAAACTGTATCATAATAAGACCAAATTATGTGCTGTTTCATACACTACTTTATATAATCTCATAAAATAGATGAAATTTACGTAAAATCACAGCATAATGTTTGCATTTTATTTGAAAATGTTTAGCGCCGAAATCAATTTGCTGGTCGCGCATGCGTGTTGCGCCGCGTCCACAGACTATATGTAGAAAAACTGAATTGTAACCGGCTTGGTCCAGCTGAAGATGTATCTTAATGGAACTTTTTAAATTTATTTCAATATATTGTCTATAAAGACTGTCATTCAAGTTCTGTTTTTGATTTGAAACGAGGGCTGAAACGAGGGACACCAAATATCGTAGGAAGAGGCTGGATGCTGGCTGCTTCCAATTCCTTGTGGAGATTAATGGTGGAGACAAATATCTATGAAAGACAATGATCTTCTTATATTCTACAAGAAAAGTGAGAATACTTACCGCCATAAGTGACATAGATCCTATAATGTGCAGGAACTGAAGGGCGTAATCGAACTCTGTATGTGTGACCGTCTTCTCTGATGTCTACTGGTAACCAAACACGCCGCTCTCCCATTGCTTCACAAACCACTTCCAGTTCACCTACACCAGCTTCTTTTGTGTCCACTAAGAAAAACAAGTCAAAATAGTCACAACCAAAGCCGTATACATCTCAATAGAGCAAAGATTACGTTCCAATTATTTGATGGAAAAAAATCGACTATATGTGGGACTTTGTGTCCAACTAAGCTATGGTAGCAATCTACCGGCGCAGCGGTTCGAATTCATACCTTCCTCCCGATCTATAGTATATTTGATTGAAGGAGAGACCCAATGTCTCTGCGGATATTGAGTGGCCTTAGGTCTCTGGTGAGTTTGGGGTCATTGACAATTCTGGAACCTCTATTAAGCAATGCATCCAGAGGCTCAAGCTGATACTTGGGTGCACCGTTTTAAAGGAGAGAGCAGCACTCCACGTGAAGCCGAACTTGTGCTTTGTGGAACAAAAGGCGTTGCCTTAACGTCAAGTACCGCTTCGCCCTGTTTAGGACGCCAAGTTTCCGGAAGCGAGCTTCGCTTTGGATGCTATATGCTCGCGGGACAGCACGTTAGCAGATATGACAATACCAAGAATACTTAGGCCTTGAGAAGAGCATTTAGAAATCGAGGTGCTACAGCTTATGGCATTTTATTTTGTGCATATTCACCAAACTTGACATATTAGGCAAATATCTTTTAATTTTGTGAATAAATTTAATTTCTTTGCTTTATATTTACCTGAGAAATTGACTGGTGTCTGCGCCACGATATTTCCAGTGGGCAATCCAGCTAAGATAACTCGGTTGGAGTCGAAAGATTCACATGTATATGGACTTCCGGGCACAGGCTTCGATAGGTGCAATACCTCTGTAAAACAATTGTTTTATTACACATTGACTGTGCTTCCACTTTTTCCAGAATCGTCAACCTGTCAGTTTTTTTTTATTTTTTTAAGATGAATTGTGCTTCATGTGGAGATAAATTCAACGACGGTGTCCAATGTAGTTCGTGCAGAAAGCATTTCGATTTCGGCTGTGCGAACATTACGGAATCGGGTTACAGGCGATTGGGAGCAGAAAGAAGAGCAGCCTGGAAGTGCTCAGCATGCCGACTGCAGTCCCCATCTGCTTCTACACCAGCCCAAAGTCCAGATGTATCTTTGGAAGCCATTATGACTAAACTCAATTCTATGGCTCTAAAGTTGGAATCTTTACCAACTTTAATAGTGGAAGTCAAAGGCATCAAGACGGACATTGCCAAACTTCAAGAATCCTATAAAGGCACGTCAAAAAAGCTACAAGAGTGTGACTCAAAAATTAAAAAAATTGATTCACGATTGACTGCTATAGAATCGTCATCATGTGAAGTTGGGGAACTCAAAACGCAGATGGTTATTTCCCAGCGCAATGAGCTGGCACGAGACCAATGGTCCCGTCTTAATAATGTTGTAGTGAAAGGAGTGCCAGTAAAGAAGTCGGAGAACCTTTATGATGTGATTGATAAAATTAGCACTCATATAAATTACAAGGTCACAAAAAATCAAATCAATTACGTGAGCAGAATACCATCGTATGCTAACAATAATCAAAAATCTATTGTCATCAGTTTCCTCAACCGATACGTTAAAGAAGACTTCATCGCTTCAGCGCGCCTACTGAAATCATTAACTCCGTCGGATATCGGTTTTACTGGAGTAACCAACCAGCGCATTTTCGTAAACGATCACTTGTCCCCGGAGTATAAGAGACTCTTAACTAAAACGAAACAGCTGGCGAGAGAAAAAGATTTTCTATATGTCTGGGTAAAGTTCTCCAAGATCCACGTACGTAAGAATGACACTTCACATATTATAGTAATCAACTCTGAGGGTGATTTAAACAAGTTAGTTTAATCAGTGAACTACGACATTTACTTCTTAATTGGATGTTAAGAGCAACTGCACCGATTATTCATATTATTGTACTAGTATTCTATATTTTTTATTTTTTCCCATTTTCTATGCAATAATTAAATACCATTGATTCATTCGATTCGTATTTTGCCCATTATGTAAAACTGCCTGCGTTGTACCAAGGGTTGCTAACTCCTGCGCTCAATAACCGGTCTCAGGTAGACTGCGTGATGTTTTGCACTGCTCTCTATTGTTATATCTGCACTGCGGTAAACATAGTTATCCTACTCACATATTGTGCTAATTTGATTCTTATGTCTTGTTTATCAATTCTCATTATTGTGTACAATATACATAAACGATTGTGCCCTTGTACATGCAAACTCCGTATCGCACGTATTAAAAATATCCCACTTTGTTATCATACTTGGTTGTTCCAAGCCCACTCGCTTACACTTATATTATTATTGAAAATAATACAGGCTGCTGTCATATATACTCGTATAATACACGGTAGGCTTGGAAAACGCGTATTGTGTTTTAAATGGTTCGGGTGGGTATCGATGAAACAAGTTTTGCGTCTCTGTTTACTGTATCTATGTATACACAACAGTTCGTATTCAGCGGTTTTAATCAAACTATATCCACCTATATTCACGTGCCGAAGGTACGCCAAATATTCTGTAGTGAATATAATCGCTTCTCCTGGGATGGATGTATCTTTCTTCGACACATCCATTGCGAATAATTCGAATATTTAAAGGATTATCCCCGCGCGGCATATTTATCTGTAATGTGTATGACGTATTATTTATTTCCATTCATATTTATAAAAATTACAATTACAACTTATTGAGTAGTTATCTTTTAAGGTTTTGTTTAACCACCTTAAACACAACGGCTATTCTATTTTTGATTTACAACGGAAATGGATGAGAATAAACTGTTTTGTTATTATCAGAATGTCCGAGGATTACGAAGAAAAACCTCAACATTTAATCGCAATTTACTTCTCGAAAACTTTGACATCATCGCTTTAACTGAGACGTGGTTAAATGATAATATAATTGACTCAGAGTTGTTCGATGAGAGATATTCCGTATGGCGTCGCGATCGTAGGTATAGCGTAACGGAACAATTGATGGGAAGGGGGGTGTTTTGTTGGCCGCGCGGAGGGAATTACATGCGTTTGCACGGCATGAATGGTGTTCAACAGCCGAAGATCTTTGGTTGACGGTTAATTTAGGTAGTCATAAACTACACGTGGGTGTAATATATTTATGCACTGAGAAATTGGGGCTTAGTTTTTCTCAACAACTATCAAATTTTTTGATAAAACTGCAGGATATTATGTTAACAAATCCTACCGATACATTTCTACTGTGTGGAGATTTTAACATGAGTTCTATTCACTGGAGTCAATCGAGTGACAGTGACTATTTGACACCAATTAACTCTGCAGCTTTAGATACTAATGAGGCTTATTTTTTGCAGGAATTAAACATTGTAGACTTACACCAGTTTAATCACGTGATTAATCGATATGGACGAATTCTGGATTTGGTTTTTTGCAATATGAATGTTCTAGTTAGTAATATTACGAACTCATTAGTTCCCCTGGACCCTCACCACAACGCATTGGGTATTACAATCAGTTCTCCGCATTCCGATGGTCTTAAACCGGCGCCTCGCACCAAGTACATGTTTCATCGTGCAAACTTTGATGCGTTTAAAATGGAACTGTCAAAGGTCGATTGGAATCGGGAGTTTCGCGGTATTAGCTTATAAGAGTCTGTTAATTACTTTTACAACGTCTTAGAAGAGTTACGAAACAAGTATGTACCCAAAAAATTTATGCGTAAAAGAACATATCCTCCATGGTACTCATCTGCACTTACTAGGGTTCTTAAAGAAAAATACAAGCACTTCAGTAAGTTTAAAAAGTATGGTATGGTGACTGACAAGCATTCTATGGAAATTTTACGGGATCGAGCCACTCGCCTGGAAGATGTCTGTTATAAATCTTACATAATTAATGTAGAAAAATCAATAAAAGATAACCCTAAAGCGTTTTGGACATTTTTCAAATCTAAAAACAGTTATTTCCCTAGCGTTATGACGTATAACGACAATAGTCCTAGCTCCGGTATTGAAATCTGCAACTATTTTGCTGATTACTTTCACTCAACCTTTCTAGCTCCCAACACAGGTCGCGGTCATACGGATAACCAGAATCCAATGGCAATCGAAGGTGATATCTCTGCTATATGTATATCAAAGTCTTTAGTTAACTCTAAGCTTCTTAAATTAGATGCTTCTAAATCCGCCGGTCCCGACTCTGTTCCCCCCGTACTGCTAATTAAATGTGCTGAAGAATTGTCGATCCCGGTAGAAATACTTTATAGCAGATCTATTAAAGAAGGTTACATGCCTAAAATCTGGAAAAAGGCTTATATTTCACCCATTCACAAGAAAGGCTCAAAACACTCAGTCATGAATTACCGTCCTATCTCTAAGCTGTGCACTTTAGCCAAAGTATTTGAAAAAATAGTCTATGAGCAATTATATGCATCTTTAAGCAGCTCACTGCCACCATCTCAGCATGGGTTTATAAAAGGCAGGTCGACAGTTAGTAACCTCATAGTACTCAATGAATTTGTGGCAGGCTGTATGGACGAAGGTAAGCAGGCAGATGTAGTCTACACGGACTACAGCAAATGCTTCGATAGAATAGACCATACCATTTTATTGTATAAGTTGCAAAAGGCTGGCATAAGAGGCGATTTGCTGAGGTGGTTCGCTTCGTATATTGACAACCGATCACAGGCAGTAGTTCTGCAAAACTACATGTCGAAGTGGATGTACATCCCGAGTGGTGTCCCGCAGGGATCACTCTTAGGGCCACTACTATTCTTGATTTTTATATCCGATATAGATTCATGTTTTCAGCATTCTTCTTTGATTAGTTTTGCAGATGATATGAAAATTTTAAAATGTGTCTCTGACGTTAACGATTGTCTTCTATTGCAAAAAGATCTAGATAGACTAGATTACTACTGTCTAATAAACAAACTGGACCTCAACATCGACAAATGTACTTTTATGACTTTTACACGGAAAAATAATCCAATCTTCTTTGACTATTCGTTAAAAGGTCACCAGTTGAGTCGTGTAATGGAAATGAGGGATCTGGGGGGTCATACATGATTCGAAACTTATATTTCAAAGCCATATTTCATTTATAGTAGGCAAAGCCCTAAAATCATTGGGATTTATATTACGCTTGTCAAAAGATTTTAAAAACCTTAAAACTTTTAAAATTTTATATAGTACATATGTACGCTGCCATTTAGAATACGCTTCTCAAGTTTGGAATCCTAGATACGCAGTTTATATTGACCGCCTTGAAAGTGTACAACGCAAATTTCTTAGGTTTTTAAATTATCGCAGTCACTCAGAAGAGAAAAAATATTTAAAACAGTGCAAAAAACATCACTTTCTTCCGCTTAAAGATCGTCGTAATTTTGCTGATGTGCTGGTTCTTAAAAAAATCATCACATCTACCATTGATTGTCCTGCAATATTAAGCCAAATTGGCATATATACACCCAGCCGATCTTTCCGTAATAGCCCTTTACTTTATCTCCCTTCTTTTACCACAAACTACCGCCAAAATACATATATATACCGAGCGTGCAAAACTTTTAACGACTACAACAAGCAGAGCAACTTAGATATCGATATTTTCACATCCAGCCTTTCATCGATCAAGGCCAAACTTAGCCAAACCTTCTTTGGTTCAACGCAGATGAAAATGGGAAATGATTAAAATAAATATGTGTTATTGTGTGCAAAAATTAAATTTTTCTAAGTTTAAAAATATTTTAACATCCTCAATCCAAAATTTACACTATTTTGGATTGAGGATGTTAAAATATCTTGTGTGATTTTTGTTAAACAGATAATCTCTATCTGTGGAGACTTATTAATGACTCTTTTCTTAATCAATACTGTATACCTAAGTTAAGCTATGTGTCGATAGTCTTCCTAATAATAAATAAATAAATAAATAAATTACTACATACGTTTTAATCGTTACAAAGACGAGATAAATTAACGTGATGGCCTTAATGTAATATTATAACTCGGGTAGTCAACTTTCAATAAGAACGGCCATTATGAGTTAATAAAGTTAATAAATTTTAATTTCCACTATTTGAAATATTTGGTCACACAGTCATGACTCAAGGAATCTTGCATGGTCTGGTGGCCACTTCAGTGCGGATTGTAGTCTGGGTATAGCGGCTTTACAGCTTATGTACAAGATGGATTTAACATTCAGAAGCTAGGGCCTGCATAGTTTACGAATATTTAATTTAGTAGAGGATCCGAAGTAACTTTCAAGTTCAAGCAAGACTTTCAAGCTGTTTAGTAAATGAAAATTATTTTCATCAAATTGGTATAGACGAATATACTACTGTGAATGAATATATAGTATGCCAGGCTGATTAATGAAAAATTTAAAACTTCGAGGCCCAGAAATTTAAGCTAACCAACTCGCGATTGGTTTCTAAAATACAAAACTTAATAAACTTCATTAAGTATACAGGGTGAAGGTTATCGTTAATATGAATCTTAGACTAAAACATTAATTTTTTACCCCTTCTGTGTACATTGAGCTTTAATAATCCAAACTAAGCTCTTTAATAATAATTATAATAGCACTTTATTTCAGACACAAGATCCATGTTGTATATATGACTAAAATAATAAATAAAATTAACACATAATTAATAATTTAAGGTAAATTTCAAATTTACTAAAGTAAAATTAAAAGTCCATTATACTTTTGTCCTAGGTGACAATCTCCACCCATGTAGGTCGCAGTCAGCATTAGTCACTCTGCCAGACTTTTAACTATTGCATTGCTACACCTGCTAAGTATACTACTATGAGTATAATTTAATAATAGTAAATATTGCTTTGATCAGTTGCTACTTACTTTGATAACATCTAGATCATAATTGAATTTTCTATAAGAATGAGCCAGCGCCCATACCAAACAACTCTTATTACATTGCATATGCATTTAGCACTAAAAAGTTCTTATTAAGGCTGATTCATACCTATGGTGCTCTGTCCGACTTCAGTGATAGTAAACTCTGCTTGCAATAATCCAGACTTGGTTTGATAGCATCTAACAGGGAGTGCTCTAGATCCCGGACCGGAGACAACCACATCGAATTCTCTTGCAGGTCGTCCAAGAGTGTCGATACTAAATGAGGCAACTCGGTTCACTTGAGCTTGGTACAGACCTAGGCCGGATGCTGATACCTAGAAAATAGAAATAGATATCTTGCTAATGGATTAAATGAGAATCTAACACTGTGGAACAAATCGTCTGTTTGATTTCTTCAACAAGACGTTGCTCAAAACTGCTTTGTCTTATCTACGAGTTAGTTTCTAGCATTATTTAGTAAGATAAAACAAGATACCACACTTGCTGCGAAACTCAACCTTTTTTTATTTTGATAATTAAAGACGTGAGTGGATGAAGGTGATATGTCGCATTTTTGTTTATTTGCTTTTTTTTGCGTAGATGAAGGTGATAAGTCGATACCAAATGACTACATACCTTATACCATTGATAAAAGGCACATTAAAAAAAAAAAAGTTGAAAAAGGTGTTATGTTCAGTTCAGTTTAAAAATGGCACTGAATGAAAGAGGTATGGGCTCATATCACCGACTTGCAGATAAATAAAGTAAAAGCTTCGTTTTTCTATGGTGGAAGAAGGTGATATGTATGGATATAACACCTTCTTCCACTCAGCTTTCGATGGTCGAATGACGCGACGTAACTTTTCAGTGAATGTAGGTGTTATCTGACATACATATTTTATAACCTTCTTTTTTTCGCGACATTTAATTGTTTTGATTTCATTCTGTCACATTTTCGCGCGCTTTCTCGTAGTAGTTTCAAATGGTTCGTGTAATAAGAAAAATATTATTTAAAATACTTGATTCATATTGGTATAGTGAAAAAGCAATCGCAGGAAACAAATCAAGAGCAAAATTATTGGTGGAAGCCGCAGTTAGTCAGCCTGTAATGGATAACACTGCAAACAATGTTTTTTTTTTTTTAACATTTACACAAGGTCTTTAGGTCCCAAACTAGGCAGAGCCTGTACTATGGTAACCTGATGACTGATATATATACTTAAATACATACTTATACTATATATATACTATTATATACATATACACACCCAGACACAGGTCAAACAGACATGTTCATACACACAAATGTTTGACCTGTCCGGGAATCGAACCCGAATTTTACAAGGAAAATATCCTCAAACAGTTTCTTTTTTAAATAATTCACTATGTTATTAATAATTGATAAGTTGTTGCCTTTACATTGATTCACTGAAGTTTTTTTCTGAATTGGAAGTGGTTATATTGGCCTATGAATAGTTAATCCCTCCAAAAACATAAATGTAAAAAAGGAGAGCCAAGTTCAATACAAAAATTACCCATGGTTGTGGGCTTCGCCGCAAAAAAATGGAGATCTAAATGAGCGCCAAGTTCTATGCAAAATCGAAATATGTATTTATAGGAACAAATAACATTATGAACAAGTATTAAATTTTATTCCCTCTACTAGTAACCAACACGAATGTGAAGATTTAGAGGAAAACAATATGCCAAAAAAACGTAAAGTATTCCCATCCAAAGAAAACAAATCGAAGAAACGTCCTAGAAATGAACTATGTTGGAAGAAAAAATCTGCAGCTATAGCTAGAGCTAAGAGAGAGGAATATATGTGTTACAAAGGAGAGACAGTTCTGAAGAAAACAATCAAGGAAGGAATTTTATGCCACGAGAAGTGCAGGCTTAAATGCTCCAGTAAATTCACACTTGAAGATAGCCAATCTATTTTAAATAGCTGTTATTCATTGGATACCAATAGTAAGAGTGCTTTATTATTCAGCAGTATTGTGAGTAAGCCTGTAGCGAGATAACGCAGTAACGCTAGAAAGCATAAATCAGCTTCCTACAAGTATTACGTGAAAAACCAAGGAGTTACGAAAGAAATATGCAAGTTAGGTTTGTGTGGGATATACCAGATAGGCCGCAAAAAAGTTGATCTCATTATAAAAAATATCAAGGACGGACTTTCAGCTCCAAAAGCGGATCGGAGAGGTAGACACCAGAATCATCCAGTATCCACATAAAATGGATAATGACGTTGTCCAACGTATTAAAACTCACATATCTAGTTTTCCTGCTGAACAGTCACATTACTCCAGAAACAAAAATATGCACAAATTTTAATTGTCGCCGCTGCTGAATGTGAGTAAGATGCATAGTCTTTACCTGGAAATGTGTCAACGTGAAGACTCACCTGAAACTGACAACTTAGAAAGAGTTCTACTTACGCCAACTGTGATTTTACAATCTGGGTATTCATATTAATGATGGAGGTAAGGATAAAGCCGTATGTTGTACATGGACTGAAGATGTAGCGGATCGCGGAAGTATCGAAGTCGCAAGCGCACTTCTAAGATTTGTGGAGGTAGCACAAAGTTGCCAAAACAAAGATCACTAATTGGTGTGGTCAGATTCATGTGCCGGACAAAATAAAAATTTTAACATGATAGCACTTTATCAATACATTATCTTAAAAGGATATTTCAAAGTAATCGACCACAAGTTTCCCAAAGTTGGCCATTCTTATTTAGATTCGGATCGTCATTTTAGTAGTATTGAAAAAGTCCTTCGGAAACATGATACAGTTTGTGTTCCTGACGAATACCGGAGCATCATATGCCAATCTTCTCGTAATAATACTGTTATCGATTTGACCGAACATTTCAGAAAAATTGGTGAGATACAAGAGAAACTTAATTTGATTAACAGACAAAAAGATGTCAACAATGGAAAAGTAAGGTTTAGGGATGATATTAAATGGATACGCGTGGATGAGTATGGTTCCTATCTGTGAAATGACACCCTTCAAAAAGGTAGACATTTAAAAAAAAAATCTCATGTGCCAGCTGATGTAGAAATTTCACGTATGAACAGAAAATATAGTACTGTGTCAGTGGAAAAAAAAGAGAATCTCCGAGACCAACAAGTATGTGAAGCTAGAATATCGCTACTTCTATGAGGCGATTTTAAGCCAAGAGTAATATTTTTACCATAGTTAGACATTACACACAAATGATCATTGTTATAAATTTACGTTTTCTTTTATATTGTTTAGTTATAAGAAAAAATGAGACACTGTTTACTTACATTCCTACTTAACACCTTTTTATTTAGTTTAAAGTGTAGAAGAGTTTACTTTTTGTTCATGGAAGAAGGAGTTATGTTCAGTTTTTTTTCAAATTATATAATAAAATATATTACAAGTGTATAATTGCTATCATACCATTAACAATTAAGGTTATTTACACAACTTTGCATGATTTATTATTACAAAATACAGTTTCGAAGCCAATTATCTAAAAAATAAAAGTAAAACTTTAATCTCGATTTACTCAGAATTGGAATTATGCGACTTATCACCTTCATCCACTCATGTCTTCAATTATTTCAACTATGTTCTATTTAGCTATTCTATTTTATATGTCCAAAGTACTCATTAGCCGCAAGGCTAGATTTAAATTCTACGAAAATATAGGATTTAAAAAACGTACACTATGCTCCACATAAAGCTCACCCATCAATTTTCAAACACAGTGTATAACTAACCTTAAATCTCTTCAAATTTTCGGTGCAAAAAATGTGAACAGATTTTTATTCCTTTATCGATTGCCCATTTAATAGAAGTCATGTGCTAACTTTAGGAAAAACAGAATAAGGCAGTTCGTGTTACATTTTAAGCGCATGCAGCATAAAAATCGCTTGATATGAGCAGTCGAATTCATATCCAATCAATGAGGCAAGCAAGAGATGAAACTAGCTCTATACCTCTTGTCCGTGATGTGAGGGCTGCACGTCTACAACGAGTGGGTCCCGTGAGACGGGCGTGCCGCTCCACAGTAGAGTGAGGCGGTGCGGCGCTGCGCGCGCCGGGTGCCACACCAGCTCCTGCCGACCGCCGCCGCGCCGCCGGACCGAGTGCGGCACCGTGCTGCCGCCACACGTCACGCGCCCCGACAGCCGGCCCGCGCCCGCGTTGCTCGTACTCACTGAAACGGTTGATTATGCCTTCAAACAACTGACAAGTACATTATTAGACTGTATAAATGTGTAAGGCAGGTCGCGCAGGCGCTTCATTTCTTGCACTTGACCACTATTTTCGTGTAATATGGAAAGTAGGCTACCAGGTTCACGCGGATAGATAAATTTAAAAACGTTTTGTAACATACAACCTTGTGTATGAATAATAATAAAATAAAGATAAATACATCAAAGTGTATAGATTTATCTATCCTTTTCTCAATAGGATTTGCTCGTAGCATATTACCAGTATGGCCGGTTGAAGCACCACATAATATCCCATACTTCAGATATGGAATCATCAAATATCCAACCTTAGCATACCATCCCCGCACATGTGCCACAGGATCACCGATACTTCGGCTACCGAATCATCAAATCTTTCACTGTAGTAGCATTTCATCTCCACATATTCTTCACAAAGTACCTCTCTATAGAACTGCACCTAGCATCAGAACCATAACATCACTCACCAGTAAGTATAGCCGGTCTATGAGCCACGGCGTCTCCAATAGAGAGTACTTTGACACCCGAGGCGTCAATGGCTTCGACCTCTGCAACAGGGCCTCTAGAACTTCTCACGACATATCTGCCGACTCGACTGGCTGGGAACGTGAGTAGGCCAGTATCTTCGAGGTGCGCCTCATTGATTCGAGTCCCAGTGGGAGATAGGACTTCGATGTCGGATATGTTTTCATCGATTTCGACTGTTGCGACACCTCCTGTATAATCAAAGTATAGCATTGATAGCAACTATGGTTAAGAAATTTTATTTAAGCTTGTAATATTCATATGCACAAGCCACCTTGTATATAATAATAGACTTGTTGCGCTCCGCAGTGTTAACCGAAGTGAAAAACTAAATAAAAATTGGTACTAACGATTCTTGTGCCTTCCCGTCATCCCACGGGAACAGTCAATATTTTCATGATAAGCTATCTTCATTTCGAATTTCATGCAAATCCGTTCAGTCGATTAAGCGTGAAGGAGTTACAAACATACTAACGACAACGACAGACAAACTTTCGCCTTTATAATATTAGTGTAATTAGGTTAGGTAATTCGATTTCAAGCTGTAGGTAGCAAAGAGTTTTGTATTTTACTAACTTTTGCTATTTAGAATAGAATATTCTTTATTCGCGTAAAATGTAGGTTAAATTATAGTTCAAAATAATTAAGTTAATACAGTACCATGTACATTTTGTCGCATCACAGCGACGTGCAAATTTTCCATTATATAATATCTAATATGTTAGATTAATTAATTTCCATCTGATACATACCTAAATATTAACAATGTCGAGAGTTACGAATGTCGAAACAACTGTTATTGTTTTATATAATTTCTGTAAATAAAACATATAATGCCTTCAACAGATATGTCTTCGTTTTATATCCTGTACTGAATAGAAACATTTCTCGACGAGCCTATTACTGTGTATGATCAAAGTTTATACAAAGAAAAAAAACTTGGTATCATAGTATATAGTAAACTATGTCTGCTGTAGTATATAGCAAACTATGTCTTTCTGTAGTATATAGTTTTGATGGTGAGATTTTTACATTGAGGATAGCTAGCCTAGCACTAAAATGTGATCGGGCACTATTTAATTCATATAATCACTATGTTGCCTTCGTTGAAAGCACAAGCCAAATCTGTCTCTAAATCTAGCTCGGCGACAACGGGTTGATTGTCAGCGGACACTCCTCAAGCCAATCATCGCTTTAAACCAATCTTCGGAAGTCAGCTTGCATTATCATTTACAAGTTAATACCAAACCAGTAAACATTTCTTTTTAATAATTTATATAGTTAGCATTTGACCACTGTCTCACTTGATGACCAGTGACGATGTGATCAAAGATGTAATCACGCTAGACCTAGAATGTTTACTTGCTCTCAAGGACTGCTGCCTTAACACACTGTGTTTGGTGACAGTTTTTCCAACTTGAGAGTGCTAGCTAGGCAAGTACTCGAAAGCACGCTATCATCATGCAAACTTGGGTGTTTGTGTGCTGTGATTGTGTGTGTCCATGCCTCCCGCGACCCAGGGAATCCTATGCTGTGGTTTAAAATTCAGATTATTCACTATATTTGAATTATTCACGCTACAAGTCGGTTTAAAATATGACAATGTCCGTACATGTTTGTGGTGTGACGTCACTTGTAGCATTCTTATAGTGTGAATACGATGTTCAAGAAAACGAGGTAGTGCAGCGTGTGTGCTAACGTCAAATTCAATTCACCAACTGACATTCGCCATTTGATGGAGGTGTATCAAAACAAAGTTTTCAACTTTGTTCAGGGAATAGATAGTTACGCAGTGTTTTGCTAAGTTGCACTTATGGATTTAAACATATCACGATTTCAAATTTCATCAAAATACTTATACTTAGCAAAAATTTACAATCAGCTAATTTTTCTGACATTAACACACAAAAGCGTACAATTTGCGGTTTTTTTTGGTAGCGTGTATAAAACGTTCTGTCGGTGAATACAATTTTAAACAGGGGCTCGAGTGTAATAAAAAAACATAATTCAAGCGGCACAAATGATTTATAATGATGATGGGCTTACCAATTTGAACGTATGTGTGAGGTTCGCTGACACGGCATACAAACGGACTGCCGGGAACTGCTTGCTCGTTGAATGTTACGGAGACGCGGTGCGGTTCCCTCGACACGGGGACGAAGGTAACATCGTACAGACCGCGGGCTACAGCTACCACCTGTTGAAAAATTAAGAGTACGTACATTATGCGGAAAAAAATTATAAGTATAATATACCTTTTTGTTCTCGCTTGCTTGTATGTTCGTGTAGCGTGTATGTTCACCGATTTTTTCACCCTCAATAAGGAAGTCATCCAGATAGACGTAACATTTTTCAGTTATTGGAATGCACCTCGAAAACAGCTTGACCGGTTTTGATGAATTTAAGCTTTTAAATAAAAAAGAATCATCGAAATCGGTTTATCCAGTCGAAAGTACTGAGGTAACAAAAATAAAAAATAAACAGACGAATTGAGAACCTCTTCCTTTTTTGAAGTTGCTTAAAAATATATTACCTCAGCCTTCACCGTAGTAGATGGAGTGGAGACAACAAGCTCAAGGGTGCCTTCACCAGCGCCAGCCGCATCCACGCTGAAGGTGACAGGTTTACCGACTTCTACTCCACGCTCCTCAGCTTCAGGCCCGTCGTCCAAGCTCAACCCTTCGAGAGTTCCTTCAAGTTCTGTAACAGAATGGATCCTATGAGAAAAGTTCTACGATACGTTTAAAAAAATTCAGAATACGATCACAAAAATATATATAAGCACAATAGTATTCTGGATTTTTCGGTTCAAATCTAAATAGAAACATATTTTAAGTTCTGAAAAAACAATTCGATGTTATTTATCATTGTTAGATTAAATTAAAGGGTTAACAATGGGCTGATATATCTGCAGAACATTCAAACAATAGAAGTATTTTCTTATAAAAGTATAATACGCGAATTTTACGAAAAACTTGTTATTGAGCATTGCTTTGAACATAACTTAACTTTTGCTATGAATTTCATGTAACGAATTCGTGTCTATCGACAAAAGAGAGCCATGAACTGTGCTAGTGAATTCCACGCCACATCTGCATTACTGATTTATCTTTTGACTTCACGACAGTAAAATATAGCGAGTGAATAGGTTCCTTCTAAGTTTGCGTGCTCCACCTTAGACCGCGTCGTCGCTTAACATCAGGTGAGACAGTGGTCAAACGCAAGCTTATAATCTTTAAAAAAAAAAAAAAAAAATGACTCACCGCCAGGTCCAAGGCCGGTGACTCTCACTCGACGTACATCGTAAACGTTGCAGGTGAAGGGTGAGCCAGGCACGGGCCGACCAGCGCTAGTGACTTGCACGCTATGTCTGCCCACAGCTTCGGGTGAATACGTCGCCGTATATCGACCCTCGCCCGTAGGAGTGACCCTCGTTCTTACATTGCTGCCTCCAGGACCGGACACGTACACTGTCGGCTCGCCCGCTGGAACAGAAGATACAATGTACAGTTTATACTTTAAATAATAAAACACAAGATATGGTTCATTTAAAAGCCTGTAGTTGTGTCACTTTGTAAACAAATTGTTTATGAAACAATCACACTTATATTATTAAGGCGAAAGTTTGTGTGTATGTTTGTTACTCCTGCACGCTCGAACGGCTGTATGGAGAGGTCAGACCCTAGAATAACGCATAGACTACTTTTATCTCGGAAAAAGTTTGGTTCCCGTGAGATAATTGAGGTAGCGGGAAAACTGTAATGCAAGCGGATGAAACCGCGGGCGCAGCTAGTACTTAATATTTTTTGAACTGAACAAGTGATCACTAAAGCGAAATTATTGATTGATCGCGAAATCTGAGAAACTATATAACATACCAATTAGTTATTTGGTAGGTATTTTATTGCTTGTTTAATTTGAATTAACTTTTTTCGTAAGAATCTGCCATGGCTGAGTCTGCAGGTTATGCCCTGTAGACGTAATCTATAGTATTTTTTATTTTAATTTATTACAGATGAAATTTTCTTTCTTACTTAATAATTATAAATAATTATGCGTTATTTATTTTTTTCGTTTGGGCTGATATATTTGCCAAAGCTGTATATGTATCTTATCACACTACTATGACTCCCTAAGTCCAGATATACACAAAACACATATTCTGAATTAAAACAATAGCTATAAGCAACGGTATTGAACCTTTATTTTTAAAAACAAGGTTGATGATATATTTTCTCTGAATGCACATACTATCACGGATGATATTGTTTACAAAAGTCACAGATTTCAGTCTTCTAACAAGTTTAAAAAGAATGATATAAAATGACATATCTACTATTAACAGACTTAACGCGATTGCACATTGACAAACATAAACTGAACCAGTTAGACACACATGTAGCTCTCAACTAGAACAATACTTCTAAACATGTTTTCGAGAAAAGATAAATATTTACAATAGCAGATGGTTTGATTGTTTCATTGAAATCCATTGACAATTTCATTTCATTTCTAGGTACACAAAGGCATAAAACATGTCTAATTAATTTATCCATACTTCGGTTGAATAATGAGAGGTCAGCAATCTGACTGACCTCTCATTTTTCAACATGATTACATCTGTCAACTTCACTTTGTTGAAACTGGAGAAGTGGATACGAGCAAGCAATCTTAGAACTAAATGGATGAGAAAATGTGGTATATGTAGAAGAATATTGGGTATATTTCATATCATTCTGTGATATCTGTCTGAGCATTTTCACCAGACCTTTTCTTAATACACAGCTAGAGCTGTGAATTAATCAAGGACCAGTCGATCTAGTCCCAAGTGAAAAGGTTAGCAAGTGAGCGAGGCAGTTATACAATAATTAAGGACAGTCCCTAGGCCAGTCCCCTACTCAAAAAGAGCTACTGCTGCACAGGCAAGTTCTTTCTTACTAAATGTGGAAGTTCAGTTGTATGATAAAATAAATATATTTCATTGCAAAATAATGCAGTCCCTAAGTCTTATATCTAGATCTTGCCTAGTGATATGCATTAACAATACTTTTTAGGTTATTTTATAGTCTGGGAATTACTGCCCAGTACTCCTGATTACTTGCTAAAGATTTGAAGCAATAATTGCCTCAGGGTAGTGGGTGTTGGTCATCAATCAGCCCACTGTTGGATCGAGCTCACTTCGGTCTTTTGGAGATTGTTTTCCAATGTGAGAGTACCCTTCCATAGCATGGTGGGTACTTTCTAGTGCCCATCTAGCTAGCTTCCAACCTGAAATTTTAAAACTTGTCACCATACACACAATGTGATCAGGCCAGTCAACATTCTAGAATGATTCCACTTATAACCAGTCACTGATCATCAAGTGGTTCAATGGTCTTCCCTAAGACTTCGAGAAACTCTTGTGACGCGCGCACTTGCGAGATCCATGGAAATGTTTTGTATTTTCTTGGGTAAATGGCATAATTACTAACTATGGAATCCAGTGAGATGTATCTCGGCAGGTTCGCCTCTAGGCGTGGAAGTGAGGCCAGGCCCAGCCGCCCGGGCGTCTGCAGCCGCCACCGCCGGTGAAACCGGACAAGTGAACGGAGATCCGGGTACAGCGTGACCGTTGAACCGGACGGATAGTGTGTGCGGTGCCGGTTCAACGGGCTTAAAGTTCACCTGGATAAGGGGTGAGAATAATTCATAAAATTAAGATACAAAAACCATTTAATGAAAAATAAATCGTACGTGAATGAATGTGAATCAAGCTAATTTAAGTGTCAGAATTTGTGTTTGTAAAAATGATCATTTATGGAACTGAAATTTGGTCTCTGCGTTTAACATAACGTTAACATTGCGTTTGTACGTAAAATACGTTTGTTATAAAAAAAACCAAGGTAGGCAGTTTCAATGGGTCTAATAGTAGCCTTTACTATGGGTATGTTTGCTCC
Source organism: Apeira syringaria (assembly GCA_934044485.1). NCBI lineage: Eukaryota > Metazoa > Arthropoda > Insecta > Lepidoptera > Geometridae > Apeira > Apeira syringaria. Next base: position 17,019,004 of record OW203658.1, read on the forward strand.
ATGCTATGTTATGGTTTAATGATATGGGGAAATTCAGTATTTAGAAATATTGATATTTTTGTCTTTTGGAATTGAATGGTTTGAGATTAGGAGAGGATATCTGGATGGATCTTGGTAAAACATTTTGCAGAGGGGCAGCTTGTCTAAAAATAATTTTCAAGTTTGTATGTGGATCAAATTGATCCGAGAGGTTCAAGAAATTAGCGTAAAATACAGGAATTGCAATTTCCAAGTGACACCTGCAATTCGAGAGGTATATATAGGCAAACTATCAAATAAAGGGGATTTTATGACTTATACTAATAAATGCAGTAGAAAAGTGACCGACCTTGAATCTCGCGTTTCCTTCGCTTTGTACATAGTTAGGTACATTTCTTCCATTCACTGCAACTATGATTTCCAAATTTCCAGCACCTTGAAAGAAATGATAGCTTATAATAGTTTTATACAACTATTTGATAATACATAATAAGATACTTATATTATGATTTATTTAGTCATTTAATCATATCATAATGGACCCGGATACTATCTTGGGCTTGAACCCAAAAGCGCCCACTCTATATCCAGTAGTGTATGTAGTATTAATAGTAACAGTAAAGTAATGCCTTAATACGCTTTTAATGAAATAAACATTTATCTTATCTTAGTTCTAGGTTAATTCAGTTGAACAACAATCTATAGTAATTTTACCTGCATGTGACGCGTTTATGGTGAATGACACAGGTCTGCCAACAACGCCTGGTGATATATCAGTAACGTTGACTCTGGCTGCACTGTATGCTTTCACTAAAAACGGGCTTCCTTCCACGTGACCACCCATAGCGCCTGCGCGAACCTGACATACCGGAAAAAAATAATAAGCCCTTGGTTTTGGAATTAAAATGTTTGTATGATTCTCTTATATATAAGTAAGGGAGTTGATGACAATAAGAGTTTTATGAATGTACTTTAAAACATAATAATACCTCAATACTGTGATCTCCAACATCGACAGGTACAAACGAGATTGTGTAACGTTTGCTCGCTTCATTTTCCCCAATAGTCTCTTCAGCGGATACCTGTAACAAATACATGCCAAGTAGTAAAAAATCCGATTTTCTCACAATTGTACCCTTTCTAATACATCCTAGAAGCATGTATTATCATTGTCTTAAAGTCGAAAATCCAATTCTTCATCTCCCGGTTGGACTTGAGAAAACAGTACACACTAAAGGACACCCTAAATAATATTTATACTACAACTTAACACCCTTAAAGTAAAGCATCTGTCACACCAAACTTTGGCCTGTTTTGACAGCTCTCCATGAAGCCAGTACAAATTCTAGATCTACTGGGAATTAATGTGTTTTACCTTATTACTGACTGTCAAATAATGCTGCATTCCGACATGGGTAAATTTCAACATGGAAAACATATCAATATTCAAATGACAGTTGTGAGATTGTGGAACCGGACCACCACCTGTCAGTTGAAAAGCATTATCGTGGAAAAATTGGATTTAGAAATTATTCTTCTTGACATTAACTAAGCAGTTGATTCAACAAGGAGGATATTATTTTAGGATAACAGTTAGAGGGCTCCTAATATGTGTTCATCGTAATCTACGCCAGGGATGAGTCAAAGTCAAAGTAAATTGTTCAACTTAGGCATCAAGAAGGAATTAGTATCTTAATAAAACAATATTCAATAAGTTAAACACCGCATTCCCAAATATTTAGAGCCACACCGAGAATGCCACGTAACTCTGGACCATCTTTCAGTAGGCTTATTACTACAGAGTTCAAATGTATGCTTATAAGGTTTTTAAAAAGGCCTTTAAAAAACACCAAAAACACCTTTAAAATAGGCTATAAAATGTGCTAATTACAGTACACACTCCTTTCTATGTGCACTATTTACTTTAATATGGAGATTCGGTAGATACTTATTATATGTGGAAGTGATAAGTCCTGCACTCACGTTCCGCTTTGGGTGTATTGTGCATTTCCCCTGCAATCTACTGTAGCCATCCCAACTTCTTCACATAGCGGAACATGGCTTTATGTTAAGAATGTAATAAAACATGGGAACTAACCACTTAATAAGTCAGAGGGTTGCGACTATAGTTTCAATCACATTCGGTGGTCTTTTTCAAGGAGAATACGGGGCGCTCGCGGACGCGGTTCGCCTAGTACGTACTAGGTGAACCGCGACCGCGACTATAGTTTCAACCACCGAATTTTATACATTCATAATGTGTCAAAACCACGTCAGTTTTAATAACAAAAAGGGCTTTAGGTTGCTGGCACAGCTGCTCCAATTTCAAAGAGTACCTAATTCATATTTGGCTTGGATATGCAGCGTTCCAAAAAAATCTTAACTTCTGAATAACGCCTAACATCATTATAATGTTTTTCTAAAACCTGGGTTATATCAAGTTGGAATTTATTATCTATTTAGCTGTCATGGTTTTTGGGATGTGTTAAAACGAACAGCACAATTCAAGAGTATTTTCCCAATGAATGTTGTATACCTGCACTGGCACGGGTCTCCTCGCCGGTCCTAACACTTCGACACTCGGCGCGGCGGGCGAGTCCACACTGAACGTGTACGCGTCGCCCACCGACACCTTGTCCGGCGCCTCGCCCGACCCCGCGCCGATCACCCGCGCCGGCGCCGACACGTGGCACACGAATGGACTTCCTATCGACAACACATTGATTCATATAATTTAGGCGTTACAAAAGAAAAATATATATGCTTAGTGATACTTCCGCATTTTTTAATTTCTATTGGTTAAGATTCAGTGACCACGGTTCCTTCCCTCCCGTATAATAGCATATCCGCAAGCAAGAAAGAATACAAAATAATTGTGCTAGAACCAGGACACTCCCAAAGCTTTTAACGGCACATAATATGCCAACACCTAACATAACCGATCCAATCCTATTGTGATGCAATTCTTGTGTTAGCGGCAACCTTAAAGATTTATTTAAAGCTAATGGGGTAATATATTAGTGATAATTTTAGTCCGATTATTGTCATAATTACATGTATGGAATTGCGATTATAACGCAGTGATGTAAGGAACTAATCATGACACAATTTTGAGCCGAACCAAGATAATCGTAAACACAAATTACAGTGTTAACTAATTGACAACTGTAATAGGTAACGATAGCAACCTAAAATAGACATAGAAACGTTATCGTCATCTTATGTGATTAAAAAAAAATAACAATGGTCTCTAGTCACTGCGGATCTGTCTTGTTCTCTGTTCTTCTCTGTTCTAATAAATAAATAAACATTTGCACCAACAGACGTATGTTGATTTATATGCATGCAGAAGGGTTAAATAAGATCGTTACCTGGTACATGGTCTCCGTTGAAGCGCAGTTCGACAGTGTGCGGCCTGGGGTCGCGAGGTGTGAAGCTGATAGCGTATGTATGGGCACCTTGCGCCGCCGCTGCTGTCGGCACCCTGCCTCCGTTTACTGTCACTTCTAAGTTGCCAGGGCCTGCTGCCATTGTTTCCACTATACAGAAACGATACACATTTCAGAATAAGCTTGATTATATTGTAAGTTTTTGAATACTGACGCCGACCTACTAAACAATAATGGAACTTCTTCAATATCGACACAAAAATCGGACTGACAGCATACGCGCCCGCATTGTTTGTTCCTAGTTAAGATGCATTGTCATTCAGCTACCGATACACCGATCTGTGTCGAATTTGTCTATCTCCTTTCTTGACTTTGTTTGAGTTGCACGAGTGGAACGATAGATCTATCAATATTCGACACACCAATCGATAATCAGAGCTCACCGAACCAAAGGATTGCTCTCTCGTTTCCCTGTCATATTTTAGTATATTTTCTGTAACCAGTACCGCATGATACCAAATAGTGATAATAACCCAAGTAAACAACATATCAACAACTTTCAGTTTTAATAAATAATGCTTACCTAAGAATGTAACAGGTTTTCCAACAGTGCCGTGAGCGACATCTTTGACTCTGATGGCTGTGACGTCATAAACCTGCAAAATTAAAACAATCATGATGATAAAAAAATGTAGTTTATAAAAAAAAGTTATATACACTTTGTGAACACAGTAAAGTCACTCAATGTTTGACTGTTGTTTAATTATTTACTATCTACTAAAATAGATATATAGTAAATAATTAAACAACATCAAGATCGCTCCATGACAGCAGTTTAGTCCCGTTTGCAGGAATTTGTTATAAGTAATTGTGGTCTGGCTAGCGATTTACAAGTATATTTGATACCACAATGATGATGAGGTCGAAGGTGGTATCATATAGACCTACGATGTCGATTGGCATCCAAGAACAATTGAATGTTGAGGGTCAGATTTTTAATCTTAGAGTAGCTGGCTATATGGGCACAACAAAGTGCCTAGCACTATTGACTGCAGGTTTAAGTTCTAGTTATCGTCTAATAAACGTCCAATACTAAATAAATCCAATACTAAACCATCTTCAATAGTATATACTACCAAACAAAGCATTTGGAAGGCTCTGGTCTCTTCCTTCCCCTACAGGAAAGAGGCGTGAATATATGTATGTATAGCAGTACATGTTGTTATTTATGTAATAGGTGGCAAATAAGGACTGCATGATGGTAAGCGATCGCCGCCGCCTATGGATATCTGTAACACTGAGGACATAAGATATTTTGCCAATATTTTTTAAAACTCTGCTATGTCTCCTTTTGAAGAATTTCATATTGTAGCTACTCGGAAACACTGAGGAAGAAAACTCAAAAACTCGCAAAAAATAATCGGTGACATCGCTATGTCTGTTATTAATCTCACCTTCAAATGGAATGGACTAGCAGGCAGCGGTACAGAGTCCACGAGCACATTAAGCCGATGCTCGCCCACGGCTCGCGGTACGAACTCTGCGCGGAACACGCCGGATCCGGCGGAAGACACCGCCGCAGGTATTGACGCCCCGTTCGGACCTGCATCCGGTCACTGCTCAGCATTCCGCCACGCCCTAACTTCGCCTACAGCCCTATGCTTTCACCCCAATCATTCTCAAGTCATTCATTTCTGTCCAGATTTTTAGAATATATGGTCACACTACATTGTATTTATTATCTCTATTTTGCAAGATTTCTAGAGATGTATGCTAAACCTCTATACAAAAATTGGATTAAATTGAGTTGTTTCGAAATTGGCACACTATAATTGGTAATCAATTTTTACCGGATAAACAACAACAAATATTACATGTTACATCAATTAGGTTTTTATCATATTTAAAAATATATGTAAAGATCAGTAGACATTGTCTTGGAAATGTATAAAACTTATTGCAATCTACCCCAATTTTTTTATGGATGTTAAAAGTTAGGGCGAAGCGGATGAGCGTTCTTTATATACTAATATGAGTGTTATTTGAGTATTTACACTAACCTGTAACTTAGATATGATAAAATGCTTTACAATTACATACTTATTCTATCGTTACTTGTAACCTGATAAGTAGACATTTTATATTTTAAAACACAATATGTTAGTTGTATAACAAATATATTAGGCATGTGATATGTTAGTACAGCAAAGCGTAAATGAATCCTATCTATAATATATTTTTGATATTTTCTTCAATTATATTGGATTTTTTCCCCGCAGAAAAACAAATGTATCATCAATTAATGCTTTCACAACCCATTTAAGCTACTGATGAAGTCATCTATGCCACCCTGTAAATATAATCATTGTAAGCAAAATTTATGAAAAGTATTGGCCTAAAATGTAGTCTAAATCATCAAAAATATATCAATGCCTATGAAAATGGTAATAAATGGAAAACTTTTATTTTGGTAAAAAATGGCCAGTAATCTTTCAAGGCGAAGAAAAGAGAAAACCTAATTAAATCATAGTAATAAGTATCTTCAATATTGCTTTAATTTTTATCTGTAACAGACATTAGGACTAATTATTGAGAAATACCGTTTATATTTTAGTAACATATTGTATTGACTTTGTACATGTTTATAGCATGTTGCCTTTAAGCACACTATAACATTTTTTTTTTCATATCTCTAATGCATTCCAAGACCAGAAATGACCAATGATGATAAAACTAGAAGGGGAGTTGTAGGCACAATTTATTTATTCAACATGATATTAGAAAACTGCTCTCAAGACACAAATCTTTAATTATCAAATATTTGAATACATAACGGGTAAGTAAGTTGTAATAATACAACTTCAAAGCAGAATAATAATTTAACTATTTCAATACAGTAAGGGTAAGAATGACTTACTTATAGCACAAAAAATGGCAAGCAACATGATAATTTGTCCTGTAAAACCAAAAGAAAAACTTATCACCTACCCTCAACATTGACTTCAATCTGATCAAGCGTAGCGGATGGGTGATGTAACGTTAGAGCTGCTGGCTGGTGGAGGGGCGCAGGCCCGGGGACGGTGACGCGAGCGCCGCCACCGCTTCCTTCTGCTACTTCGATTATGAGAGGGCAGCCGGGAACTCTCATCTATAACAATGTTTATAGTTTAATAAATCTAAAAGTTTCCTCAGTGCTCACAGTGTTACTATTCATAACGAGCGTTTTTACGAATGTAGTACTTATACGAGTGAAGTAGGTATGAGAATTAAACAAGAAGCACGCGTGCACTCTCAATCGCATCTCTGAGCAAACTGATGTATCGGCAGACGTGTGGACACGGACGTTCGCGACGAAACCCTTAGATGCGTACGACAAAAACCGTTACCAAACGGATTCGAGGCGGACGCATCTGCTGACGTTAAATATGAGAACGTGAACAAGAGAATCACTACCATTCACATGTAATGTAACATTATACCAGTAATTTTAAATACATGTATCAGTATAAAGACATTCAGAATAATAACAATATAAATTGATTATATCATTAGAAAATAATTGTTCAATATTTAATTCACATAAACTATGAACTTATGATTAACATCATACCTTATTGAATGACACATTAACAACATGGTCACATGCATCTGTTGGTGTGAATGACACAGTGAATCTTGCGTTTCCCTGGAACAAAGAAAATCTTATTAAAGGAAAAATTGTTTGCATTCACATTTGGTAAATACAATATGAAGAGATAATGTGAATACAACCAGTCAATTAGGAAACTATTCTTCATGTTCCAATACCTAAGCATAATCTTGGACATCGCACCTGTACTGTATTGTTCATATCCTCTTGGCACAGCAGTTCCTAGCAGCCCACTTCCTAGCAACTGTAACTCCTTTAAGACTATATACTATTTAATAAAAAATGCTTATAGCTTTTAGGGAAGTTTGTTACTAGTCAATGAGATGGTTAATTTATACCCACCTTAAGCTTCAGCTTTCAAATTCAATGAAAGCTATATTTTATCAATTTATGTGTTTGTTTTAGTAGAACTAGAATTCTCACTGGCTCTCAAGAACTGTTGCCTGAACACACTATGCTTTGGTGATAGTTTTTCAAACTTAATGGTGGTTGTTGGCCAGGCGGCTACTCGAAAGTACCCTACCACCATGCTGGGAATTTAACGGTTTTACCTTCACCGGGAGCTCGAGCTCAAGCCATTGTTGGAATTCAAACCAGTGTCCATCAGTTCAACAGCCAATGCTCTCCCCTCTGAGCTATCATCGCTTCGAAATCTTAATCCTAGCAAAGCTCCAAGCTACCTATTTTGAAAATATATCACAATGTGCTGTTTCATATCCAGTTAAGGTTGTAGGTCTAGGATGAATTTAATCTCATTCTCAGTTATCAAGCGAAATGGTGGTCAAACATTTGACTTACAAATAATTTACAATAAACTTAGAGTAAAATACATTTTATTAAAAACAAGCTTTATAATAATAAAATAATCTTAAGGCATAACATCGCGATAAGCTTTTATATCACATAATTTGTATAATGGCGTTATAAATTGATAGAGTTTTATAGGAAAAAATTTATATATTCTTTTTAGGTCATATAAATAAAGGCTTGTTATTATAGAATTTTTTAATTTTACTATCTATTTACTTTTTAGTTATCGCAAGACAGGTTTCTCAGTCTGTTGGTTACAAAAAAACAACTACACAAAAAATATAATAAATTAATGTACTTAAGACAATAAATAGATTCAGCTATACCTGTGGATGTACTTGTGTGGGAATATTCAGTCCCCTCGCTGATACAGTTATCTCCAGATTTCCTTCACCAGCTTGCGCTGCATCCACTGCAAGCTGTACTGGGACTCCAACACGAGCTGATGATCCTCCATTAACACTGACCAGCTTGCCATCATATGCTTTGCAGACAAATGGGGTACCCTGGAAAGATGTAATTCGAATATTATTATCCATTACAAATAAGGTCTATTTTGTTTCCGAAGTAAAATCACTATCGTGGGCATTCATATGAATGATTTATAATTCATGGGATTTACAAATTCAGTTTTTTCCCACAGTAACTTAATAATTAACGTAATTATACAGTTAATTAATAAGAATTATCAATCTTTTATACATATCTATTTATTTATTTTTATTTATTTATCACGCTTAGACCCCCCACTAGAATTCCCTGTCTTGCGGAAGGCATGGACATACACAAACATAGCACACTTTTATCTACTGACAAGGGGTAAAGCACCCCTTGCATCCTGCTGCCAGCCTCCATCTATTATTTATAATACACACTAGTTACATGGGAGCATGAGTAGAGAGGAGAGCAGACTTCTCACCAAGCTGTCCTTGGTGAAAGGTCGGTCCGGAGATTCTCTGGCCATCTGGGATATATTTTTGGGCAAAACTTAAAAGAACTTTATAATATTAGTTCCACCCTGCACTCTCTATATTTAAGGTATGTTGTATATATTTAATTATATAAAGTGGTGATAATAGGCTCAATAAAACTTACAGGTACTGGCTGGTTATTGTACTGTGCGGTAAGTGTGTGCGGTCCAACGTTCTTTGGAGTAAAGCTGGCTACTAAGGTGTTTGCATCCCCTGTAAGTCGCACTGGCACTTCTCCCCGTGGTCCTCGCACCGTCACTGCAAGCTCACCTCCGGCCGTACCTTCGACTCGCACCGAACACGACGCTAGTTCTCCCACAGGGATCAACTCTGCATCAAATTAAGTATAAAGTAGGTATAGTCATGAAATCACCCATACATTTAAGCACGAACACACTTAGTTTTGTAATGGGTTCAACTTTAGTTTAACCTGTGACCAGTGCACCAGTGGAATGTACACACTGTGGACTGCCTAAATAGAATTTCGATATAGTGTGATATAGGCACATCAGCATAATGCTGCTCGACTATTACTCAAATCAATAAATAATACATAGATTTTAAAGGGGGGAAGGGGTCGGGGCGCCAAGGGGGCAGGGGTAGACCTCCCCAGGTGAAGGAAAAGGTGCGGAACCCCCCACTTTCAGAGATATGATTTTTTAAAATTTCTAACCTCACTTCTTTCAAAGATTGATTTTGGGGATGGGAAAAGGGCTGAGGGGGGAGAGGGTGGGAGGGTTTGACCCCTCCTATTAACCACAACACCCCTTTTCTGCCTTAGTTTTAAAGATTTAGAAAAAAAAAATGGGGTTATATGCATTGAGTTTATATTTTGTGACTGCTCCGGCGCTGCGGGAAGTGCAGCCCCTCCGCCCTTGCGTAACAAAACACAGTCATCAATGTTCGCTCACTTGATGTCTGCGCTTTGTCACGGCGGGCAGGGGCTGCTCTCCCTCCGCGCCTCCTGCTTTTTATAAATATACAGATCTAGTTTTCATATCATCACAAACTAAATAGAGTACTGAATATCTTAATTACCTGGATTATAATGGTTGAATGTTGATAAGCAATAGCCTCATTTGTAAACAACCGCAAAAGTCAGCAATTAAATTACGTTTCGTTTCATGAATTTGACGTATTTTCATATTTTGAACAAGCAGACTAAAAACTATGCCAATTATACAGGTTTTCAACAGTGTTTTATTGAAAAAAAAAAAGTATTATTTTCGAGATCTAGTGTATCAAAGTTGCAAAACACTACTTTGTGTGATTTAGTCTGAGCTACCTTCATTGAAATATTTGAATTAAAGAAACTTGACAGTGCCTACATACATAGAGGTGAGAAGCCAAAAAAAAGTGAGCGCTAGGGTGATACTAAGATCTCTAAACAATAGAGGGCCAAGAACGCTGCCTTGAGGAACACTACATTTTATCAATTTGACCTCTGATCAGTATATATTAACAGTTTTTGAGTGCACAAACCATGGTGATTTGAGTTAGTTGGTATCTAATATTAAGATATGACTTAATCAAGTGGATAAAGTTATCCCTTACTCCATAAACATAGAGCACACAGATAACTTCTTATCTCAACTGGATATTATTACATAAAATAGATATTGAATTTTTCTAAGTAGAAGTATAAAGAGTTATACATGTAAATCTGAATTTTTCCAGAACTTTTATAAAACGGACACTAATGCTATTCGTCTCTAAATTTTAGTCACTATCATATTTTTAAAGTGTGATTTTACTATTGTCATTTTAAGTTTATCCGGAAAAACACTACATTCAATACTTATGACTAAGAATAGGCGATATGGTACAAGCTACTTATTTTATGACTTTGGTGCATATTACATCTTCCACCCGTGCTGTCAGAATTTTTAAGAACTTGTATGATGTGAAAGCCATCATCAGGAGTAAGACGGTCTTATACATGGAATGCGGGTTTGGTGGAACAGGATTTGCTGATGTTTATTGCTATTCTTATTGGCATGTGCCTGATTAATGAAGAAATGGTTTAATGCACAGCCTATTTAATGTAGATAATTTAATTCAGTATTATTTCACTTAATTTTATCAATTTCAATTTTAGGATTTCGACTTTTTGATTTATTTATAATACTCCAAGTGGCTTTAGACTATATTTTTACAGTCTTCAGACTACTTTGATGCCATCTGAATTGCATAGTCAATACCTACGTGCTTTCGGAGTTATTTTAAGAATCTGTTTAAAGCGTTTTGTGTAATTCCTAAATTTGATTTGATTCTCCGAATGGACATTTTCTTTAATGCCCTTAACATTTGCCTTTTCCTTTTTGTACTAAATGCGGAGCCAAAAAGAATAAAAAAAAGAATGCCCTCTATGTACTCCAGTCTGTAGTACTTTAATCAAAGTCCTGTAGGTACAAATACACATGAACAAGGTATACAAATTCATGCAATAACAAAATTAAAGAAGAGCACGCAATTTAATATATACTTAACCGCGCCGAAATATCGAGAACTCAATCAAAATAAAAATCATGGTGCGCATACCTTGTTAAACAATATTGTTATACTTTTTTCTCTAATGGACCAATGCTGTTTGCCTCTATCGGTATTTACAGCTTCACCGGAGGAGGCAAAATTAAACTACATTCATCGAACTTTAATACTCCTCTATAGAAGCCTAGTAAACGCGCGACATATACGCCATTTTAAGGAAGCTTCGTTCGTCAAGTAAACTATCACACATAGCGAATTTGTAGCTTACGTCTGTAAGATGGCGCTATAGGTAAAACACTTTCCATAGAGTTTACCTAAGTTCGATGCCTACATGTTAAATTTATTAAAAGAATAACACACTAGGTTGGTTTAATACCTAGATACTTAAAGGACGTGAACATTGTACAATGGTCCTAGTAAAAAAAAGTATCTTTATTGATATCTTGATTGATATATTGTACCTACATACTTATCTACATTACAAATTAGTATTATATTATTTATATATTATTAGTATGTGGTACAAACCTATTTGCGCGGTATCAATGGAAACTCTTTGAGCTGGCGCCACGTGGAATATAAAGGGTGAAGATGGAACTGGTTCACCATTGAATTTGATATCTACTCTGTGAGGTGTGGATGTCTCTGGTTTCCAAAATACGAGGCATCGTCCACCACCAACCACCTATAAATAAAAATAAAGGTTGTTTTTTTAAATTAGGAACATATATCGCACTATTTATACAAATAACCTACTTAAAATTAACAACTAGGAAGCACCACGAGAAAGATTTCTTGTTCGACAACATAATGTCTATAGAAGCTCTATATGTACCAAAAATGCAGAATCTTTCTTGAGGGGCAGTCAATTGTAGCACAGAAACTTAGTTTACATAATTATTTTGAAGCGATGATAGCTCTGCGGTGGGAGCAATGGCTGTCAAACTGATCGACCGACCGAATGGTTCGATCTTCACCAACAGCTTGAGCTTCCGGTGAAGTTAGAACCGTTATCAAATTCTCAACATGGTGGTACGATACTTTCTATTACCTGCCTAGCTACCACTGTCAAGTTTTTTAAATTTTAATATTTTTTTATACTGTATAGATCAAGCGTTTTACCATTATCTCACTTGATGGTCAGTGACGATGTGGTCGAAGATGCTATCACGCTAGACCTAGAATGCTCACTGGCTCTCAAAGACTGTTCTGCCTGAACACACTATGTGCGACTGTCACTAAACTGTCATTAACAGTTTTTAAAACTTGAGGGTGGTAGTTAGCCAGGCGGGTATTCGAAAGTACCCTACCACCATGCTGGGAATTTGATAACGGTTTTACCTTCACCGGAAGCTCAAGCTGTTGTTACAGCTGGATCGAACCAGTGTGCCAAAGTTATAGTAAATATCACCAAACACATAGTGTGATCGGGCAGCAGTCTTTGAGAGCCAGTAAACATTCTAGGTGTAGCCTGATTCTTCGAACTCATCGTCTCCGACCATCAAGCGAGATAGTGATCAAACGAACAATCTATACAGTATAAAAAACCTGACTAAGTACTAGCTATCCGCGGTATCGCCCGTGTTGCCTACGGTTTCCCGCTACCCCAGCATTAATTTTCCCACGGCAATCGTAGTTTTTATACTACTTATAAAGGCTTTCATGTCCGAACCGAAACGCACAAAGATCTGCGATTAAGCTTTATACCTAATGCTTTATCCACTACTAACCTTTAAAAGCTTGAGCCAAAATTCATGATGATATTGCAAAGTTTGAACATATAACGAGATTATCTCCAAAATAAGCTCATTTAAAGTTGGAGGTAAATAGTTTGAGCTCTCACCTGCACGTGATTAGGAACTTCACCCTCGTTAATTGAAATTTCCAACTGTCCTTCGCCAGCAGCACTGGCGTCCACTGAAATTGAAACATTTGTTATTAGACCAGACGCGTTTTCATACATAGTACATTTCATACGTAGTATATATAGGTAACATATAACTATAAATTAAGTCAGGTGGTGGTCCCTTTAATCAGCGACCTTTATAGGAAGCAATTTTAGTATCTTTTTGTGAAGGGATACGTATTCATTTTTCGAATACGTATAAGTAAACTAATATCACCGTCTTTGGCCAGCGGACACACGTAAGTAATATTTATAAGCCGATTGTCAGATTTGCGGTCGTCGGAGCAACAATCGCAATTCAGAATGCAGAAATGTTTGTGGGGGCCACACACCAAATATTTCTAGTAAAACTATTAAGTGTCTCTAATATGGTGTTGATGGATACACGTGAAAAATGCAAAATTAAAAGAGAGGGTTGTATTTTGTTTGATTTGGCCGTGTTTTACACGTAAAATTTAAGTTCTTTTAAATTTCGCAATCGACACCATACACTTGGGCTACTGTTTACCAACATTTAAAACGTCCGATTATCAATTTAACTGTCGGTCAAACTGTTTTCACCCTACAGTTAACCAACGGTTAATTGATAACGATACGTTTAAAATTTGGTGAACAGTAGCCTAAGCAGCAGTGAGACTCAACTACCCTATTTATAGAGAAATGGGTATCCCTTGCTTATCCAGTGTTGGTACGATCCGTTATTAATAATGATGACAATCTACCCACAATTTACCAAACCTCTCCATTGTCTGCAAGAGATTGCTCCCAATGATTAAATCCATCCATTGTACTTGAAAGTGTGTAGGTATCAGTAACTACGTTAAACGCAAGGGGTTCGGGAAATGTAGTTTGCAAATGACAACTAGAAACAAAACTGATGAACTGACATTACTTAAGTTTAATATAACTTGATTTTTTTTAATAACATTTTAGGCTAACAAGTCGAATTGCCGCCCCTTAGTATTTATGAAAATTTCTTTCTGTTTGGTTGTCTGGATGAAATAGCTTTTTTAGCCGCCCTTTGTATCACTACATTTATACGTTTGTTTTGTTTAGGCATGTGTGCGTTTTGAGAATACTGTAAAAAAAAATTGGTTGTCTGTAAAGTCGGTTTACGGACGATAGATTTACGTGATAACGTCATAATCATTTATGACTTTGACTGACTTTGACTTTGACTGACTTTGACTTTGACTGACTTTGACTGACTTTGACTTTGACTTTGATTATTTTATGTAATACAAAACTCAGGTGGAACGTTACGCGGAACGTTACGCGGAACGTTACTGTTTTTCATGAGTGTTGCTGGTATTCATCAATTTATAAAACGTTATCACGTCAATAAAGAGTCTTCTATCTATCACTTATAATGAATTCAAATTGTAGACGTAATACTTGAGCAATATAAATTCTCAGTACAATATATAGTCTGTAGTAATACTATTTAGTAGTATGTATATTTTACAGCATCGTAGGGGTATTGTAGAATAACCCTACAAGTATTTAATAATGTTACTACATATTTGCAATGGTTTCTTTTTGTTTGGATCTTAATATTTAACCAATAGCTACTATAGACTATAGGAAGGTTGAGTAGGTAGTATTTCGCTTCTTCAATTTTGTAAAACTATTTAGGTATGCTACTAAGAGTTTCGTGCTTGTCTGCCTAAGAATGGACGAGATGTAGAACTAAATATATTACCTGTACCTTCGGTACTATCTGTTTATTTGTCATACCATAGATATAATAGGCGCGTCAGCACTGTCATGGAACTAACTTGGAAGCAACTTCATATAATTTTGCCTACCTTTGAACTGGCACTGCTGTCCCACTACTGCAGTGCCCACGTCTGTGACCTTGATAAGACTCGCATCATACACCTTCGCTACCAGCGGACATGCCGGTAGCTTTTCTTCTGCGATTGTCACCTGAACAATAAGTAATAAAAAATGTGAGGATTTAAGCAATAAAATCTATTTTTGTTAGCAAGGATGAAAGAGCTCCGCTTAGAATGAAACAGTGAATTATAATTTAATATCATTGGTTTTATGCGTTACCTACGAATAAGACGCACGATCTACGCTCTTTCGGCCAAATAGTTAACATCCCTAATGAGGCATAATAGAGTTCAGTAGGCAGGCGCGCGCCATTCAGTAGTTCGAATAAAATTTATAAAACAATAAATTTCGAGTAAGTAATAAAAACTCGTGTATTTTGATTTAAAATACTCGTACCTATGTATATTTAATAAATTATCAACGGTTTAACTAAAAACAAATTAAATAATAATGATTAGGTTATATGTTAACCCTATACTCATGTGCATAATTATATGATGTATATATTAACCCTTTTATTTTTGTAGAACAAACGGAATGCGGACCAAAAGAAAAAGTATTTTTTGAGAGACCAATAATGACATGAAATATGATTAAGGTACTAAACTAAAAGGTTTTCAGTATCATCAAAATGTATATACTTAGTCATGCTACAGTACCTACATAATTTAGTGTTGTTCACCATTTATATCTTTTATCTATCAGCTATCCGCTAGTATTGCCAGATAGCTCAAATGCACTAACCTGCTCTAACCAGATGGCAGATATTATACGAGTACGTCGCTTGTTCACTTTGTTCCAGTAAGCATTGTAGGTCTAGCGTGATAACATTTTCGACCATATCGTCTCTGACTATCAAGTGAGATAGTGGTCAAACGCATCTAGCCAGCATATTTTTTTCCCCTTAAAAATGTCAGTTCATACGAATCTTATTTGATACTAATTATCGCCAGGCATGAAGAATCTATGATATCTGCTAATCTCTTCGGTAAGCAGGCGTGACTATGTCTTTGAATCATCAGATAATATAATTCCACATATTTTGTTTAGGGTAACGGAAAATTTAGCCCACAAAAGCTGCTCTTAAAATATTGTAAGCCTGTAATCGGAGAAATAAACTGTTAACCATCCGTTATCGAGAAATCAATTAGTAAGTGTGTGACGTATAGACGCGTACCTAATACTCACATACAAACAAGATACACATGCTTTCAATCGGTTACAATATTACCTATCCTCTCAACAAAATCGTGATTTTATAGCTTCGCCTGTAACGATTTTATAGCTTCGCCTGTAACTAAATATTGAATGTGATTTTCAACTTTTTCAAAACGTCGGATTAATTTGAAACTGCATACTTTTGGGACTAAAGACATATTAGTCTAGTAGTGTGAGTTTCCATGCATGTATTTGCCCGCCAAGACCATGTTTAGCGCTTGGGATGTTAGAGCGTTACATATCTCCTCGTTATAACATTATCAACGGGTACCTTGTTAATTATTGGATTGGACTGGCCGGTTGGCGCAGTTGGTAGCACTCTGCCTTCTGGGCCGCTGGTCCCGGGTTCGATTCCCGGACAGGTCAAACATTTGTCTGTATGAACATGTCTGTTTGACCTGTGTCTACGTGTGTATATATATATATAAGTATATATATCAGTCATCAGTTTACCATAGTACAGGCTCTGCCTAGTTTGGGACCTGAAGACCTTGTGTGAATGTTGTCCCATATTATTATTATTTATTATTACTCATGTATACAGTCCATAACTAGATAACCTTGGGACAAAGAATAATTAAGGAAGATAGTTATTTTAACGATACGTCGAGAGCACCCACTCGAGGCGAGTCACTGACATATCCGCCTACACTACGACCCAATTATACGAAAGCTCGATATGGATACGTAAAATAAAGAAAAACATGGAGTTGTTGACCTTGAACTTTGTCACATACAGGGTTTCCCAGAAGTCAGATCCTTCACATATTTGTAGATGTCCTGTTATTCGACAATATACACGCATGTCTATGAAGAATTGAAGACATTTAGATAAGTATTTACCAATATTTATTTTGTTAGCTTGTATAAAACGTAAAGTGTCGACATTTGTTGTTATTTTTGGATTATCTGGGTGTATAACTTATACATATGATTTACATAGAAATATGTGTCTACGAAAGGAGTAACAAATGGGGCCTGTTTTTTGTTGGAAGGTATCGTGGAGACTCGTGCCTTTCGAGGCAGGGCTTTACATAAAACTATAAGTTTGTATTTATGTTACTGCATGCGGTTGCCTGCAGCTTCGCATGCAGTAATTTGTCACGTGGATTATGCAGTGGTGGATTTACACTTTTGCCGCCAAGAGGCTATTCAAGTTTTGCTGCCGTTATTAACGTCTGCATTTCATTACCTTATCTCACAATAATTTATTTTTATGAATGGAATACGATCTGCATAGGTATATGATTAATGCGCTACCGTCCTAATTACATCAGATTTTTTCCGTTATTAGTTTAACTGTAAAGTAAGGGACCGAAGTATCAATTCCTGGAATATTCTTACACCATAAGAATTAGCGAAGAATACATCAGAAATAGTTTGTGGGTGTAATTCTGTGCCAGGAAAAATTAATCATGTACTATACTTATAAGGTAGGTTAAGATATGACTTCAAGTT
This sequence comes from Apeira syringaria, assembly GCA_934044485.1. Classification (NCBI taxonomy): domain Eukaryota; kingdom Metazoa; phylum Arthropoda; class Insecta; order Lepidoptera; family Geometridae; genus Apeira; species Apeira syringaria. Next base: position 17,036,713 of record OW203658.1, read on the forward strand.
AATCACACAATATGATCACAGCTTACACCAAATAATTTACATACGTAATTTAAATAACAATAATAAAAATATCAATTAATAGCGGTCATTATTCGTTGGTTTAGCTCCGTAAGTGGACCTGTTAGTGGAACATTTATGTAGGTACATGATTATGTCCAGATTCGCCACCCCTGACAATCTGCCGCCCATGCCCCAGCCTACTCAACCTTCTCGTAAATCCGCCACTGGGATTATGGATAGCACTCTAAGAGGAAGGTCCATGTCCCAGTGCGAGGCTGATTATGTTATGTATGTTGCAAATGCTTACATCTATCAGGTGTGTGCCGACTTCTTCTGGCGTGAACTCGATACGGTACGCGCCAGGTCTTTCCGCCACGTCTAGCACTCGTGCTGTCACCGGTCTTCTCGACGGCGCTGTGACTGTTACTCCAACCTGTACAGGAAACCAGCAATTATAGCAGGAAATATGAAATGAAGTAGCGTTAGACGAGTACGTATAATCAAGCAAGTAGAAATGTTTACATTTATTTTTTCTTCGTTAGGACAATTAGGACAAACTTTGGTTACAGAATTTGAAGACAACTCTTTGAATGAAATATTGTCAAAGCCAAATTTAATCGAATTTATGCAAATTGGTTGAAAAAAGGAAATAAAATATAGGTACAATTCTGTAATTTAGGTAGAATTCAGTGTTGTAGGTACTAAAAACAAGAAAATGATCTGTTAATAAGTGAAATCTTTGTGGCGTTTTCTTAATCCAGCGAAGCTCAGTGGCCTTGATATTATTTTAGAACACCACTAAATTTTCTAGGTCTGGATTGGATCTCCCTTCGACCGCAGAAAATTTTAAAATATATACTGAATATTTGCTTCTAGTAGGTACAATGCCTATCATAAGTACGGTTCCAATTATGGTACAATTGATTATTTAATGGTTCTAATACCAAATGGGGACACTCAGTACGCCATATCTGCCGTCGGTAATAACTAGCCTCCTCCCGCGTTGTCACCGATGCAGACCAGAATCTATTTATCAAACGAGAACAAAACTGATTTTTCGGAAACACTTCTTTATACCACTGACAACGTGTTTGTTGAATTTCATGATGATCAATTGAGTATCACAATTATAATATTTGACAATTATAAATTATAAATATCACATTTATAATATTTGTTTTATTTTCTTATCACGTTCACACCCCGTACTAAGATTCCCTACCCTGTGTCGCCGAAGGCATGTACATACACAATGACAATCACAACAAACATCCGTGCTCATTACAATAAATGTTTGCCTCTGCCGGGGTTCGAACCCAGGGCCCCGGGCACAAGTTATGCCACTGACGAGACGACTGAGGCACGGTGACCGTCAGATTGGAATACAATTTCTACTAAACTTTATCGTAGGTATTATGACCAGCATAAAACAGCAATTGAAAAATTATTTTGGATATAAGCGTGGCCTCTACCACAAAACATTTGTGCTGCAGCTGTTTTGTGCCTCTACAGGGGGAAATATTTCGATGTGAAGTAGAATCCATTACGATCTTGCTCAATTTGCCAATGCAAAAGTAGAAAAAAGTAGGTACCAACTATATAGAATATGTTGCCAGTGTTTTAGCACTAACTAGCCGCAACGCGAGATTTCTCCCGCGTGTGACTAGCGGATTACCCGTGTCTGCGTAAAAGTTATGTCTAATAAAATTATCGCTAATTTCCGGTTTCATGTAGTTAATCAATAGACAACGAGGCGCCCGCTCCTTGCACACCATCGCATCGCCGCACGCCGTCGCGTCGTCGTCGCGTCGTCGTCTTGATCAATTACCTCACAGATTGTTAATGAATCGTCGATTTTGATAGTTTTGCTATTCTATTTGGAGTATAATTGTAATACACAGATCTAATTACTACATTCAATGCAATCGAGATGCAATTCTTATTTTATCGGAATACACAGTTTATTTATGATTACATTTGAATTACGATTGCATTTCTCATGAATTACTTGTCTTAATAAATAGGATAATTGGCACCCTGTAGACCCCGTAGACCAAAGGAGTGGTACCGCGAATTGGTCAGCTATTACACAATAGTAGTAGATTAAACCTTAAACTTTACACCTCACGAACGCTTTAACCTTTCACCTTTGTATAATACTTTTTTTTTTCTTTTCTGGAATGGGTAAGTCATGGAAAATATATGTATAACTATTAAGATATCCTTAAATACTGAATCTAATGCGTACTTTTTACATTTGACTTGGCCATTTTAAAAATACCTATTCTTAGGTCTAACGTTTGACCTAGTGGCAAAACTCAAACTGTTAATAGAGTTTAATAAATTATTTAATAATCATCATGGTTGATTTTAGTTATCTCGGTATGAGGATATTATAGTTTTTTTTATTCTGATCCTAAGGTTGACTAACTATTTATATAATTATTTACTATCGCTATTAATTAAAACTCACATTTTACATTTATTTTGACATTAGTTATATATAAATTTTTATTTCACGCGTATTAAGCCTAAAAATAGTAATCTCATATTCCCTGAATATTGGCACACCATTTTATGTGGTAGAATGTAACTAGACATGCTATTCATTGTTTTAATTTTTTTTCAAAAATAAACTGGCAAATAAATAAATCTGAATCGGTAATCGCTAAATTATATCTAACGCCCATTCGTGCATCAAACCGCGCCAGGTAGGCAAAAGGACGACTATTTTTTCCCATGTTTTCCGCGCTGATCCTTTGGGAATTACATACGTCTTAATGGATACTACATATGTATAAATATGGATACGTAAGTTGTATATATGAGGTCCCAGCAGACGTAAGCAAACCCGTTTGAACATTAGCTTGCCAATTTGTTTCACCTATCGCTTCCGTGTTATTTAAAATATTATTTACCTCTATAGTACATTATTGAACTATAGGTAGATAGTTATTTAGGTAACGCATGGAGTTTTATAAGGTTTCTTTACTTTGAGTTACACTATTGGATTTTAGGTAAGGCACAAGCATAAATCAAAATCGCCGTCGCCGTGGCTCCGTGGTCAGTGACATGATTACTGGGCCTCCGGGTTCGAATGACGGCAGGGCAAAAATGTATGCGTTTAATGTAGGTGTTTGTCCCGGGTCTTGTGTTGCCGATGTTTAAGTGTGTATCCATGCCTCCCGCGACACAGGGAATACTAATATAGGGGTTTGAGTGTAATTTGAAAGTGTGAAAGCGAAATTTTAAAAATAAATATCAGTCCAATATTTTCCCACTTCTGGGAAACGGGTCTTTCTCTCGAAGAGTAGTGTTGCCCATAATCTATCGTGAGCGCTTGCGCTTTGGGGTATAGGTAAGTAGCTAGCCCGATGTCTAGAGGACTTCGACATGGCCTAACAATTACTGTTGTTATAAGAAAACAACCGGAGCCGACCAACGAAGCACAGAAGCGCTCAGTTTAAAATTCCAGTAGCGGTCACCCATCCAAGGAAACATTTAAAATGTGCGCATCGTAAGGATCCTTATTTATTATATAAAACCTTTTTATGTTCGCTAGCGCTTTTAGTTCATAGCGCAATATTAAAAAAATGTTCTTTTTCTCACTGGTGTGAAGTTAGCGGCCTGGTATAATCCGATTAATTTGAGAAAGTCTAAAAGTGAATTGTTTATTATTAATAATATTATCAAGATAAAATACTCCATCTCGTTCTAAATCTATCTAAATTATAAGGTAGCCCTTAAGAAGCCAAAAATCGAAACTTCTCGTAGTAATATAGTACCGGGGCGCCCACGTTACGTTTACGATGTAGAAATTTTAACTTCAATGTATAAGATAAGTTTTCTAAGTTCTAATAGCTACGATGTATTGTATACATTTTTATCTAATCTCATACTGAAATATACAGATTAAAAAATCTAAATCAAAACTTGAATGACAGTCTTTACAGACAAGTCTTCGAAATAAAATAAAATAAAAATTACATTGTGATATAGCTCTTCTATGGACAATTGTATCATAATGTAACTTTTTTACCATTAAGATACAACTTCAGCTGGACCAAGGAGGTTACAATACACTTTTTCTACATAATCCGTGGACGCGACGCAACACGCATGCGTGATCAGGAAAGAGATTTTGGCGCTAAACTTTTAAAAATAAATGCAAATACATATACCTATGCTATAGTTTTACGTAAATTGAATTATCATATCATCAGTATACTGCACATCATTTGGTCTAAAAACATTCGTGTCTATAACTTCAAACTCGTATTTAAGAACCCTTACTATGAAACAGTTTCATAAAGTAGGTACTATTTCCTTTTCCAGCACCTAGATTTAATATAATAAACACTAATATTAATTATGATACGGCTTACCTCGTTTTTACTGAAGGTGTTAGTGCCTGGTGAGGTAGAGATCTCAAAAGCGGCCGGAACGCGAGCAGGAATCAGCCTGGTGGGCTCTCCGCCACCTCCGCCCGCCGGCCCTGCCATCACCTCGACTGTCCACGGGGACCCTGAAAAGGACGATATGGATGGTAAAGGGACGGGTCACATTTTTTAAATATATTTTCCTTATAGACCTAGCGCTTGACTAATAATATAAATTGATGGTCAGTGACAACGTGTTGGAAGGTGGATTCACGCTAGATCTTGACAGTTGACGAGCTCTCAGAGACAGATCCATGTACACACTGAGAGTATGGTATAGGTTCTACAAGCTTGAGGGTGGTAGCTAGCCAGACGCATACCTACTGGAAATTAACCTGCCTCCATGACAATAATTATTCTCAAAACATAATATTCTGAACATTGAAACATCGCCGTGAAGCTATAATATACCTAATATAAATAGTTAGTAATATACGGCGTATATAATTTTCGAGAATTTTTTTGTTGATGACAGCGGAAAGGTTAACTTGAGGATGGCGTGAATATATGGATAACAATTCGAAAGCATGTAGAAGGCGCAGTCTTTGTAAGCGTAAATAGCGATCACGCCTTCAAATTGGTCATAATGGCCGGCAAAACGTTTCATGTTATGAATATTGCGCGTTTATGTAAATTACTAATATGCACGCACACATACACAGGATGTGTACAAGTAACACCTGAGAATCTTGATTGAGAATTAAGATGCCCTCTCAGGTAACATGACCAGCAGTAATTAACCTAGCTTCTCCGGATGTTTCGTTATGACGTGCCTCTCACAACTAGACTCAATATAAAGAAAGGAAGAAAGAAATAGTTTATTTGTGACGTACACATACACAATTTTGTACAAATAATCATCACAACAATAAGTGCAATCAATAACAATAAGTTATGAAGGGATTCAAAAAAGTACTACAAATGTCACAAATTGGCCCCAACTCAGCATAATGTTGGCTGCTAGCCAACGCTGGTCTTCTGTTGGAGCTATTTGGTGAGGTCACGTACATAGCATACATACAACGACTTCTAATCATTGAAAAAAAATAAAAAATTATACGTGTATCATACAAAACTTAACAAAGTAATCGCAATATATATATATTATAATTGTGTAACACAATAGTATATAATGGCTTAAATTGTGTTCGCTTATATTGTACTCTTATCGTGCTTTAAAGTTTCCTTCTGTTTCCAACGGGCAGAGTTTAACTCTGCGTCTATGAGACAGCATTAAGTGTAAACCAATCGCACTAAAATAATCTTTAAATATAATTATTTTTGGTGTATAAATCGTAGTAACATTTTACATAAATTGGCACACCATAGGTACATATAAAAACGCTTGTGTTGTGGCTGCTGTCAGAAGGAAATTTTCCGAGTTTCTCCTTGCTCAGCGTCCATACTTTATGAGACTATACATTGAGGTATAGGCATGAGACTTATTTGCATTGGCCAGCGTGTTAGATAATGGACAATACCTCCGTACTGCTTTCTCTCGGAGGAAGACCCATATCTTAGAAGTGGGACAGTGAGTAACAGGCTGGTTATGCTTAAGCTTATTATAACGATGTCGTAATGACGGAACAAAGATAAATTACCTATATTATCAATCAATCAGTCATCAAATAGCCTTTTAAGTTGTAAGAATCAAGACCAGTTTCGAATGTTCGATACACAACTAAACGTTGTATCAACGTAATTGATCACCGCTTTGGTAACTTTATCTACTTGAAGCCTTATGGCGAAGCAAATAGAGGCTTTATTTACATAAAAATGGGTAATTTTTCATCCGACTTGTCATTGGTAATGCTCTTAGTGCTTGGTTTGAGACAGCTTGGAACGTTTTATAAGATCGGGGAAATTATAAGGAAACAGTTTTATCGTAACTCATACATTTGTGTACAATCCACTACTAAGTTTTCAATCAATTGTTTGAAAATTCACGCTTCCCATGAAGGTAACATTTTAAATGCTAATTAACTAATTACCGTAACATTCTTATCTAAAACTATGATGACGCAGAAGCACTATTCCGTGTAATCATAGTTACTTCGCCCACTGAGATGAATGCCTATCCCCGAGCAGTTAGATTATTAGCTGATTATGCTACTATGTCAAATACATGTCAATGTATGTTTTACCAATGATGTTTTACTAATGATGACGTAGGTATATTCGTACTGCGCGGTGCTCAGATTTTGTTCCTTTACGACATAAACATGCTTACTGCGACAGATAATACGGTACAAATAATATAGAAAAGGATAGCTATATGTTTATATAGTTTAAGTTGATTTTGTTCCTTTACGACATAAACATGCTTACTGCAACAGATGATACGGTACAAATAATATAGAAAAGGACAGCTTCTATCATATCATATAATATATGTTTAGAATTGAAATACGCGTCGTAACCAAATTTACTACAATTGACTTAATTTTATCGCCTCCGTTTCCGCGCGCTTGTGCGAACCTACCTCATATAAACATATAATATCATTGTGTTTTACCCATATATAATTATAGTAAGCATTATATGGTAAAACTGTCATTTCCATATATTCATTTTATGACTTATCAGGTTCTGTAACTTAAAGGTATGAAACAACTGTTGCAAATACCTAGGTACTGATAAAACGTAGAGTTTGTAGCTGCTGCAAGGTTGCGCTTAGCCGGTATGATGTCAGCTAATTGACTGTACGATAAATTAGTTATGAGCTTTGGTATGTTAATATCAAATCATTCAAATTGTGTACTAGGTACTAGTAATATCTGATTGTTGAATCAATATTTTTTTTACAATGTAATAGTAGGCAAACAAACAGACGGCGCGTCTGATGGCAAATGTTCATCGTCGCCTTTGAATATCTGTAACATTCGGGGCAGGTACTTTAGGAGTATGGCCTAAACGAGTGGTCGAATCGCACAGTGTGTGAACTCTATGTGTCAATAATATATGGATGACCTTTTAAGCGATATCGGCTAGTACGGTGGTAAAACCTTGATGCTGGAATAAAGTTGAAAAGTTCTACAGAACACTCCCTGTTGTGATCATTATTTTGATAGGTCTCATTGATATCACTGTTTCAGCCATAGAACATCTACGGCTGAACAAAAGCCACCCCAATTCATTTCCAAAAAGGCCAACTGATTAGAAGCATCAATTTATTTCTCGTGAACCTTTTAAGATCATCTATTGATTTTCATTTCATCTGTTAATTTTATGTTTAACTCAAAAATCGTTCGGCTTTTTCGGTCACCGGTCGCGACCCAGTACTGGATCATCATTTTTTTATGGGTTATAATATTTCCGTCTTGTTTTAAAATGATACCACCGATCGATGCTTTGTAAGTACCGCCAGGCTACTGTAATTTATTCCAGCTGGGTGATAAGCTAGCTTAAATTAATTAAACCTTAAAAACACATACAGGTAGGGATCGACCTAAAATGGAATCAAAGCTAAGAATAACAATGTCACCTTTTCCAGCGAATTAGGGTTCTCTGGTAAATTAAGTAGCTCTATACTTCTGAATAAACACCCGATACCGAAATATAGTTTGAAGAGTTATAGTAAAAACAATTGGGGATTAAAACTATTTAGTGGTAACGAAGGGGCAATATAAAAAAATAACTTTCACCAAAAAATTCCGAAGTGACTTCAACACTCAAAAGTGTGATATAACTCGTTGAAGTCCGATGTCCGATTGTTTGGTTAGAGACTTTAAAAAGTATGGCCAGTTGCTAGCTAGGCAAACACTTTTCGCATTATACACTAAGCACGATTTGTACACACAGCTCTAACGTGAAACCACTGATAGCTGATAATTAAATGTATCATATTTGTTTAAGTTCTAACGACATAGGTGCCGCTAATGTAACAATAAATCACCATAAACTACATCCGACGGTCTAATCTTGTTTATGTAGGTCGGTCAGCGAAGCAGCCGAGAAGGCAGGGCCAAGAATGCTTACCAGTCCTACCACACCTGTTTACCAAACCAAACTACTTATACTCCGGTCTACGAATAACGGTGTATCATAGACTATCAATTAGCTTCGGAGCTAACGAAGTATTGCGTAGATAAATGAACTCGAGATGATTACTGGCTAAACCAGTCTAGTCACCCAGTCTTTAAGTAAGGTCACCATGTATTCTCAAGACAAGGATAGTGAAAGCATTGTTTAGACAGGTGATTTAAAGGCACTCGAATGTGGCCTAACAACAAGGTTCTTATTATCGGAGAATTAATTAAATGAGCGATTCGCATATGTGTTAATGAACACTCTTATAAATATAATACGTTTCTGTTTCAAGGTTAGAGGACTATTAATTGGAAAAAGTATGGTTTTGTTTTTAAGACGTATGGAATTAATAGCTTTCACAAGGTAGGTACATTTTAGATTTTCGATAAGTCAATTATTTCGGTCTACTTATTTTCAGATTTATCATTATCATCAACGTCATGTCATACATTATAACTACTATCGATGATAAGACCAATCGCTACAGAAACATGTTGGTGCGTTCAAGTAACAAGTAAGTAAAAATCTAAGCTTGCGTGTTAAGTTATCAAGCGAAACAGAGGTCAAATATAAGATTATAATCACACTAATATAACGAGTATAAAGGTGAAAGTAGGTCTGTCGTTTGTTTGTTACTCCTTCACGCTGAAACGGCTGAATACGTTTGCCTGAAATTTGGAATGGAGATAGCTTATACCTGGTAATAAAACATAGGCTACACTTATTATCGCGAAAAAGTGTATTTCCCGTGGAATGATTCAGATAGTTACAGTAGTGCACGCGGGTGAAATACGAACCGAAACATATAGGATTGTATTTTCTTCATAAGCTTTAGACAAAACAAATGAAAACTAGTATTTCTTGGTACTGAAACAAAATGAATGGTTACCCCACGAACAAACACCAAACAAATAGAGGACCCTCCCTACACAATACCAACCTACTGTCTGTGTTACTGTCTTGGAACTCCAAGCAATATCGCTTGTCAATTATATCCGTACAAAACAAATGACTACAGGGTCAATAGTAAACTCAAGTTGCTTAGTGAGACGGCCAGTGGTAGCCCTCCATAGGTATCTATTTATCGCCACTCAGGCATTGTGAGCATTCGACCATGGGGCTTAACGGTAAGATGGCGTGAATGATGACCGCCTCAGTTATTGATTCTAGTTCTAGTTCAACGTTATGTGCAAACGAGGTTTATAAATAGAAGATTCATGTAGGCCTCACTCTGATGTATAGATCCATTATACTGCAGCGATGCTCAGATATTATATTCTTTTCGTCTCTCCTGTACCGAAAGTTAAATTTTCAAGGGTATATAGCCGGGTGGAAAAATGATTTTTCATCCCTAGAGGGAAAGTATACTTCTTTAAATTGTTATGATTAGTCACGGACTTAAAGTTACGTTATATTATTAAATGAAAAGCTTTTCATATAATCTAAATCCAGCTATACATTAAATTAACTGTTTATTACGATCTTTAAGTTGATATTACATCATTTTACAGTTGTTCTATTATTTATCGCAATTACAGAAAAGGCATTCTGCTGCCCGCCAAAATGCCATGACAGCACTTTTTTTTTTCACGTCAAGGCGTGCGTGTTACTTTTTTACATTTCTCACAGTCGAAATGAAAACAGTGTATAACTCGGGTGAAATTACCCATTTCACCCTCGAACTATTTCTGACGTCCTCACTTCGTTCGAGTGCCTGAAATATCTCCGATGAAATGAGTAATTTTCTACGCTTGGATAACAATCTACTTTTTATTTCACTATGTGACACTGCTATCATAAGGCGAAATCCGTAAATGTTTAGTTGTTACTTTTCGGTTGTCAGCCTGCATCGGGAAAGTTCGATACACGAAATTATCGTCCTGTCTGTCCCCTCTAACTTTTTCATACACAAATGTCATCCACTCTACCCGAGACCACGATCAATGAAAACGTTTGAAACGACGCGGCGTCGGTAACAAAAATAAATAAATTTTACACGATGCATTCCGTTTAAAGTGCAAACTCAAAATGCCATTTAGAATAGCGAAGTGTAATTCCAGTTTCTTTTCACATTTTGCTTTTACTCGTATGCAAAGTAACAAGATTTGCTTTTATTCGATTGATGTGTTATACGATAGGTTCGATCGCTCTGACATGACGCGGCATATTTTTTACGACAAAAGTTATTTCACCACAGTGGGCTTTCATTCCAATGAGAATTGTTTTCCTAGTAAAACTGGTAATAAACTTACTGTTATTTAACTTGTCGGAACACTATGTGCAAACTTTTCGAAGTGAAAATGCAGTTTGAATTACTAAAGTATGCATGGTGCTGTGGCATTTTTATTTGAGAGAGAGAACCCAGTTAAAAGGAATAGCAAATTGCATAAGCAATTTCATTTAAGGCGAAACCACATTCCGCAGATGCGATAGTTTCCTGCGCTTCTGTATGAGAGAAATTGTTTGCAAATGTTTATTAAGTTTTCAAATAAATGCGTGCAAGTAAATCGTTGATATATTTTTACGTTAGGTGGATTATTTCGCCCAGTCAAATTAGTGTACTTTTTTTGGATAAGTAGCGGATGTTAATTCGGCTGATCAAAATAGTGACCATGGTGTATCATTTATGTATAACTAATATTTTTTTGAAAAAAACTGTTGGTCATCTAAGTTGCGAATTTTATATTTTAACATTTTTGTGTTCTCAATGCCCTGAGCACGAATTAGTTTTTATCGAAACTGTAGTGTACGTACATCGTCTTTCATGCCACTCTAGATATATTATTTGTTTTTACGTTATTAAGACAATTAGACTGGTTCTTGTTTTTGTCAAATTGTTTTTTTATTATACTGTTGCTGTTTACTACATTGTTTGTTAAACACCATAATAAATCATATCTATTTAAATAGCCATTGACCATTAAAAAAAGAAAAGTAGGTATTCGCTTTAATCTACCTCTTTATATTTAATTTGTTCACCATGAAAAATATTTTTTCCTTGTGGAAAACATCCATGCAGTCTGTACGCACCAAAACATGAGAATACTGCAAAACATCTTATTTTCTCGCCATAAAGGCGAGTGAAACTCTTTGGTGCTACAATCTACATGTGAAAAAATATTGCATGTAATACAGGCTAGTTGGAAAGAAGCAAAATATTGCGCTTTTTTTTAATTTCCCCTTATGCTGGGATTTGCAACATTAACATTGCAGTGAATTTCACTGCAATTCACTTGATGAAATGAGAATAGTATTTTGATTCACTGGGCCTACAAGTTTGTATTACTTCGTTATTCCTTAAGTGATTTTACAACAAATCTGTGTGAAATCATTAAAACGGAAAATATCGCAAGCAAGCAGAGGCAAGTCGAAAGCGATTTGCACGATTACACCATTATTGTTACGAAAGTTATTAAAACGAAAGTTAACATTTAGCTACAAGCTGATTACATATCGCAAAATCTTAACGCTTGAGGTAGTTGGAACAACGGCGTCATGGTGATCGCCAATTATTACTGTGAACTTATTACATAACCACGTATTGAATTATATTGCATAATCATTGGAGCTACTGATATTTTCATTTTTATGTTTTAGTTAATTTAATGAGGAATGTTTATCAACAGCTGGATATGACTTGTAGGAAAAGGCCCGACAGAAGCATTGGTCAGAAAAATTAAGATGTTAGTTAAGTTAAATGAATGTTGGACTAATGATAGAAGAGAATGGGAGAGGATGTTGTTCCGACCCCACCTACTGTGGGATGAGGACAAGAAGAAGAAGAAGTATAGAATTACCACCATAATATATTGGTGGTAATTCTGAATAGGTACCTTCTAGGTTTGCGTACTAAATCCTAGACAGCGTCATCACTTAACATTAGGTGAGACAGTTGTCAAAAGCAAACTTATAATAGTTTAAAAAAAAAAGGAAAAAGTAAAATCAGTGTAATAAAATCGTTTGCAGGGAAATACTAGAAGTTTTACATATACTTAGTATTCCTGTTTTTTGTGATCAGTGTAATACGTACGTGCGTTTGTAGGATAATAAATACAAGTATTTATATAATTTTGTTAATTGTTGATTTGCTTGGATATTTTTTATCTGGACCCCTGAACTTCCAGAGCCGTAGCAAAAGGCTATACATATCCCAAACATACCCAAAACTTTACCACTTAGGTTTGTTTATTATACATGGCGTTTATAAATAGTTTTCAAATCACTTTTAAGCAGTTCCCACACTGAATCCAAATGAATGCCAACAAAAGAGGTGTAGGATGTAGATGAGTATCTTCTCAAGGTGAGCACCTAATCATCCAGTAACTATGTGAACAGTTAAACAATAGCTAGGCAATGATCTTCAAAACATCTGAGATATTTCATCTTTTGCAATAGACATAGGTTGTGGTACTTTGGACATACTACAAAAATTCGCATTTTACATACACATATCCAACATTTTTTTTATACTGTATAGATCAATGATATTATATGTTTATATGAGGATAGATATAGCGTATGACCACTATCTCACTTGATGGTCAGTGACGCTGTGGTCGAAGATGTTATCACGCTAGACCTAGAATGCTCACTGGCTCTCAGGGACTGCTGCTTCAACACACTACGTGTAATTTAAATAACTCTTTTGATAATGCATAGCCCAATAATTATCTTTGCAAAGACATCTTGACAAGAGCACAAACTATGTATCAGCCTTTACAGTTAGCTTGATGTTTCCATTCGTTAGTCAGCATTTTGTAGTTGAATTACGCACAAATGTCTAAATGTAATTATAATTTAGAGGATTTGAATTATCTATAGGCTGACAATAGCCAGCGAATTGCTCAAATATTTTTGTAGTAGCTGTAGTATTGTGATTAGTTATTAGTATTTTATTTTAATAAAGGCTTCGACCCGATATTCAACAATTTTACGCTCTTTTTTACGTTATCTTGATGTATGGATTCTTGTTATGCCACAGGAAGCAGTACAATTTTAGGATTAAAAAAAATACGAATAGGTACGAAATATTCATCCATCCAAAATTGTTCCTGTGATAATTATTATTTGAACCTAGTAACTAACATATTACTCACATTTTTAAATAAGCTAGTCTTTAACCATTTAGTACAAAGTGACTTTTACAATATATTTAGATACATTTATTGTTTACAAACATCCTATGTGTAGTAAACACTAATATCAAATTAAGTCAACAACAAGCTCCACACAAATGCAGCCTTTGAATACCTTAACCCTCAGACTACCGCTGACGATAGATTCATAGGGAACATAGTATCTAAGTGTTCGAGGTTTTTAATCACATAAGTGTTATTGCTAGAGAAAACATAAAATAACGCCATCAATAGATTAATACGAAGTATTCTAGCATAGCGCGCGAGTTTTAAAGATAAATTGCCTGAAAAAGTTTTAATCCGAAAATGAATTTGTAATCTTTGGCATTGGTACGGTCCGCACAAAAAATCATTTTTTATTCTGTTTTGAACATGCATCGAAACAGTTTTTAACAGTTTGCTCAATATACAAAGGTTACTGTTTACAAAATTTATTGAAATTGTTTTCAGTTACACAATATACGAATAAAAACGGGAATTTGGAATTTTAACGTGAATTTATAGTATCAGAGCGACCAGGCACAAAACTTAATAAATACGTCGCAATACCGGTTGTCTACCTCTACCTAGGTGTTATTACCTTGTACCTATGACGGAGAAGTCTGTTGCTGAACAGACAAAGATATCTTAGAATATATTAGTATATCCTACTGAAATTAAAAATGCATAAGTTTGTGAGTATGGATGTATGTATGTAACTCTTTCACGCAAAAACTACTGAACGGATTTGGCTGAAATTTGGAACACAGGAAGACTTATACCTGGATTAACATATAGGCTTATTTTCATCCTCACCAACATCACCGTTTTCATCACAACGCGGGTAAAACCACGGTAACAGATAGCTTATACCCTGGCTTAACACATAGGCTTATTTTAATCATCACCATCATCACCGTTTTTCATCAGCACGCGGGTAAAACCCGCGGAACAGTTTTTCGCGGTATATAGATAGATAGATATAGATATTATATAGAAGGGAACCGTTTAACCGGAGGAAGTCATTCACTTCAAAAGCAAACTATCAAGTTCCATTGAGTGTGCAAACTTGATCCTACAGAGAAACGGAAACACCGCAGTAGATACCTAAATGATTCGTAAATTGATTTTATAGCTGGCTGTTAAATGCATCAAATTAATCGTTTCTATGTCACTAGTGATTTAGAAATATATTTAATTTAAACTAATTTTAATGGGTTTTTACTTTTTTTAGAAAAGGGGAAATTTACACAAAGTGATTTTCTCCCTTTCTCTAACAGTAATCATTTTAACCCAAGACGCTAAACAAAAGGTATTTGACGTGTTTGTGTGTCTGTCTATTTGGTATCGTAGCTTCTAAACGAATGGACAGATTTTGATGTAGTTTTTTTTGTTTGAAAGTAGAAGTAATCGAGACAATTTGTGAAGTTTCAAGGTCATCTGTTTTTTTTTATATGCTGTAGGGATCTTAAATCCATAATGGGTATTCAATTTTTTTTTAATATATCTGCTGCCTAGCATCTGTAACACCCATGTATACTAGTACCGAGCTACTCTGATAATGGAGCTCGAAGGTAGGAGACAAAGTCCTGAATTGCTTATTAGCAAACCCATCGAGTTCTCATTAGATTGGTATTAACTAGTTCTGTTCATTTAAATCGGCACCAGGAGCTGATATTTTTTTTAATTAAAACATTTTATATAGTTCTTGTTGTAAACGGAGTTATTTAACATTTTAATTCATTTGTCTGTTCTGAACAATGATTAAAAAACCTGGGTTGATTTGTGGTTCTGAAGATATAATAGGGTAGTGGTGGGAGCGACGGCTGTCTCCCTAACTCGATGAGAATCCCGCCACCAGTTTGAACCTTCGATTAAAGTAACATGGTCATCAAATCCACAGTATGGTAGCGGGGTACTTTCCAGTAATCGCCTGATTAGCTACCATCCTTAAGTTTGAAAAACTGTCACCAAACACCCAGTGGCCTCTGATTTCAATATAAAACAAATCACGAGAACGTCCAATCAATGAAATAATTTGATATCGAATTGGATTCTCGAAACTTTATCTGGACGATTTTATTTCACAAATATTTCACACGTAACATTTACATTTACTCGAAGGTGGCGCGAAACCCGGGATTGATTCGATTACAGGAGCTTAAAGGATTTCAAGGAAATTACGACCCGACAGAAGCACACGTAGTTTCCGAGATAAACCGTCATACGTGAGAAAAAGGGAATTTTACATTTATGAGTATAATAGTTACGCTCCGCGGTTTTACCCGCGTGGTGATGATTTATGATGATGTGTTATTCCGGGACCTGGAGTATCTACATACCAAATTTCATCTAAATCTGTCTAGCCGTTTCAGCGTGAAGAAGTAACAAACATACACACAAACTTTCGCCTTTATAATATTAGTAGGAAAAAAAGAGCATTGTTCAGTAACTAAAAGCAGGTTGTGAATAATGTGGTATTTATTTTGTTATAGGTTGTAGATATCTCGTTTGTGAGGTATGTATATATTCTAAACTCGTATTGCCCCGCAGTTTCACCCGCGTGGATTACAGTTTTCTCGCTACCTCTACTATCCCAAGGGAGCTACACTTTTTCCGGGATAAAAGTAGCCTATATGTTAATCCAAAGTTTAAACTATCTCTATACCAAATTTCATAGAAATCGGTGTAACCGTTTGAGCGTGAAGAAGTAACAAACATACACACACACTTTTGCATTTATAACATTAGTAGGATGAGACGACTTGTGGTTGTGCCAATGTATTTTATTATAGACACACATACAGATGGGCAATATAAATTGCCCATCTGCCGTTCGGGCCACCGCATTGCCCAGAGAGGACAATATACAGGGTAGGCACATCATTTGAGATGCCTCAAATTATGTGAATAATAGTATACACTCGTATGCTAATACCAAGGGTGTTTGCACGCGTATTTTTCAATACACTATATTTCTTAGAAATGATGGATTGAACAAATAATTATCCCTTTCAAATCAAACGATTTTTATTGTCTCACAACTACAGTATAAACACATAAATAAATACACAAAAATACAGAAAAAAACATAAGGAAACAATACAATAATTGAAGACAAAAGGAGTACACTCTGCATTTGCCGTGCTCACATATACAATGTGCGCGGCGCTGGTTTTCAGTGTACTCCGCAGCTCGGGCTGATGGCCGCCGAGATAGTACGTATAAGCGGGTAATATCAAAATTATTTATACATTTTTACACTCTCAAAATAACGAAATATACAGTTTAACATGAATGATACGAATACATATGAGGGGCGGTGCTTGAGTGTGGGGAGGGCTGTAGGCGGGAGGATGAGTGTAAGTGTGTGTGTGAGAGAGAGAAGAGAAAAGAGTGTGCGTGTGTATAAATTCAATTAAACATTTTGTCTGTCGTAAATGACTTCTCGTTGTTGCTAGTTTTGCTATTCTACTTGGAGTATGATTGCTATGACTACACAGATCTAATTCTTACCGCAATGCAATTACATACAAAGCAATCGAGATGCAAATGCTATTTTAGCGGTATACCAAGTAATTAATGATTACTGTTAAATAACGATTGCATTGTTTATGAATTGCTTGCTATACTAAATAACAGAATTGACATGCAGGTCTGAGGAATTGTGTTATTTCAGCGTTGCAGCAAACTTTAGTTAGAACTGGGAAGACGGCGCTTATACGAGTATACCATATCAGCTCCATCAGAACTTGCCTTGATTAATCCGATTCGACTATTGGACCAATCAGTAAATTTAAGAGCTCAACTATATTCAATGGAGGCTCACTGTTAAGATTTGTTAGACTGGCTTGCGCGTTGCATTGTTATCATAATTCGTACAGTAAGTTATTCTTCACATCGGTTTAGAATTGTTGCTGCCCTCGTCTCTTCCCATAAGTGCCGTATGAGACGGTAAGTCAACTAAACGTTGCAATAACTTGTAGGTATTAAACACGCAACAACCAGACAAGAGTGACGAATATTCCAAAACCTGTCTGGGGGAAAAAAAAAAATGTCATCATTATCAGAGCGAAGTCTCCTATGACAAGTATTTTTTACTTAAAAGGAGATTTCATCCATGTGAATGCAATGTATTTTTTGTGAACGCAATTAAAACATTTTATTATTATTATTTATTATTATTATCATCATCATCTCAATCATAGGATGTCCACAGCTGGACATATGCCTCCCCTATTGATTTCCACAAAGACCGGATGGAAGCGGCTTAATCCAGCCCTTGCCTGCGATATTAGTCAGGTCTCTGTCCACCTTGTCGGAAGTCATCCTATGCTGCGCTTGCCAGTCCGTGGTCTCCATTCGAGAACCTTTCAAAATACCTTTAGAGATATATTCGTATCCAGAACAAAATATGAAGTGAGGCTTAAAAGTAAAATATGAGTGTGGCAAACAAAAAAAACGGGCCGCCACAGTTGGCCTTTCAATCCTTTTCAGGCATTAACTCTCCATTCTAAAATTCCCATAGTAATATTTGCTGGCGATAATTCTAAATACAACAAATACACATACATATTTTGTAAAGACCGCATTTAAAACAGTACGTTGAACTTGGAACTTGCGACTGAATGACAGGAACTGACAAGAAAAGCAGTTTCGTTCTAATAGTACGAGATACGGCTTAAGAAATATATGCCCTCATCTGTTATTTACTTATGACACCGATCATATTTATGTTAAATAATATGTGGATTGGTACACTGCACATATGTTGACTAGCGAAATCCCGTAACCTAGACCCTAAGCCGTAAATTATATTAACTTTCATATTAAACTGTGGTATTTTACTTTTTTTTTTATTTCTCCTTATTTTATTGCCTATCCAATAATATTGAGTTGCCTACTTAAAACTGTGTTACGTTCATCATTGCTTAGACTTCAAAAGTTCAGACTGAAGCTCGAGTACGGAGAGTGACAGGGAAGCGTTGCGCGCGCTACTCCATGCGAGAGACAAGGACGCAGAGAGATATTTATATTTTTTGGGCTATTTAACGGTATAGGTACGGGGCTTAGCTCGGCAACCCATGTGCAATTTATCAATCTACAGTATTATCTAATATATAATCGTTCTCATAATTAAATGACAGATGATGGTATATATTGCTTAAGCCGTATCTTAGACTATAAGACAATGTTTTCATTGTTAACGCGACTACGAAACTCAACATAATCCTGACAGACAAACGAATAAACGGATACGCTACGACAATAGGGTCTTACCGTTTAGATTCTTTAGATACGAAACAATAGAAAAATACGGTAACAATATATTGAGTATTTAAATTTTGTCACCGTTTACAATTATTTTCTTCTGAAATTCCGCATTGATTAGATGATTAGCATGACTGCCCATGACAAAAGTTTTTTATAAAACCCTTTGTTTTTCTCAGTGGTGGGGTTAAAAAAAAATCAAAACTATTGATATGATAGGTAGACCTAAAATATTTCCGCTGCCGAGGATATTTTTATTGGAAAGACATCTGAAGTCGATCATTGGCACTATAAACCACACTAGTTTACATTTCATAGTGTTTATCGAATGCCTATATAGGAAATATTGGAAATCCTATAATCACATCAAATAATTATTTATTTTCACTTCACAAAAAGTTTCTTATGATAGATTATACATTTCAAGAGATACAAAATTTAAAAACCTAACTTTGAGAGAGACTGGGTGTCTGAAATCCCATCCCACTAATATTATAAATGTGAAAGTTTGGATGGATGGAAAATCAATCACGCCAGAACGGCTGAACGGATCGGGATGAAATTTGACACAGAGATAGATTATAGTCTGGAATAGCACATAGGCTACTTTTCATCTTCATCATCATCGTCAATCACCACGCGGGTAAAACCGTGGGGCGCAGCTAGTAATTTAATTATTGGCTTATCCCACGAGAACAGCAACTATTTTCGGGATGAAAAGTAGCCTAATCTAGGGTCTAAACTATCTCCATACTATATTTCATCCCAATCCGTTCAGAAGTTTTAGCGTGAAAGAGTTACAAACATCCATACCCCCAAATATTCGCATTAATAATATTAGTAGGATAAAGACATGGTTGGTTAACTTGATAACTTTTTACGGTATCCAAAGTACATTCAGAATAAAGAGATTTTACAATCTTTATTTATTAAAAGGAGTTTGATCAATCATGCTCATGCCACTCCCATACTATACAGACATACTAATATCCTCACGTGTAAAGTACATTTTTGTAATATTTTAAATCACCACCCATCAGCACGGCCTCTTCAGCCTGTAAGCACTTGTGAGCTTCTGTAATGTCATCGGCATCTCTTAACCTCTCAAACTCAGTTCTACGTGACAGGTCAATGTGGGTTTTTCGTTTGTCTTTTGTCACACAGAGACATCTCGCTCACACATTAATTTTTACTTTCTCTTCTACGGTGTATTTCACAGCTCAACTTACTATTTGATATAAGGTTAGCTTCATTATGTCTATCGTGGCAGTTATAATAAAAAATAAAATATCTATAAGTTACAGGGGCACAACCAGTTCAAACGGTGTGTTTAGTAACGTCAGTCATATTGGATGGAAATGTACATTTTATAGATGTCGCTGAACTGTCTATTCTCTTTCCTATTGTTCTATCTATTTAAAATAAACTTTGACGAATGGGTCTCCTCATACCGAGCAACAAAAGCGATTGTTTTCGAGAAAAAAATTTAAGATGAAGCTGCTAACAAGGTTAGTTTACTACAGGGATTCGACACGGCCTCACATGATGCATTTACGTTGCAAACCATCTGGAAATAAAGATTAGTTCTACGGGTACTTATTGTATATTTTATAATCTCTTTATATACCTAATATTCACGAAATATTAGAGGTTGTATAAAGAGAAACCATGTAAAGCGATTAAATTTTGTCTAAGCGGACTAGGTCAAATATAGTTGACGGTCGTCGTGGCTCAGTGATCAGCGACACTGACTTTGGAACAGCAACCCCGGGTTCGAATCCCGGCCAGGGCAAACATTTCTGTGATGAGCAAAGATGTTTGTTCTCGGGTCTTGGATGTTTGTGTATTGTGATTGTGTGTGTCTATGCTTCCCGCGACACAGGGTATCCTAGTGCGGGGGTGTGAGTGAGTAAAAAAAAAGGTGTCAAGTCTTCTAATTTATAATGATATGATTCAGTCCGGTGCGAGCCTGAGTCGATGCCAATAAGACAACATCAAACATTCGTAGTCTGCTAAGTTCATAGCGGCCTGAATCTATCTTGAATCTATGCTCGGTCTCTGCCGATTGAGTTCGGCATTTCGAATGCTCCATTTGATATTTTATGTGCTAATAGACAAGAAAAATGACGCAATGTGTCATTGAATCTACCTACTATTGAATTAAGAGTGATTCCAGGGCACATTAAAAATAGCAGACCGGACAAAATCGGTCTTTGTGAGCCGAGCACATTGCCATTTCAAATATTACACTTAGGTCCAGCCATGGTGTCACAATGGCCTAATTGCGAGCCTATCCCATTTTACCCAAATGCAGTAGGTATGCGAATTGGGTATTGTGAATTGTAATAATTCGGTATTGTTCCAGCCGCGCCCTGTCTGGTCTGGTGACCTCTTTATACCCTCTTAAAAGCGACTATGAAATTAGCTGCATCTGTTTAGCTTCGAACATCAATCATTTTGTTTTTCGGCGTATTCCATAAAGATACTATAAAAAACACTGTAACATAAAATCATTTGGATAAAAAAAAACACGATTCAATTATCTACATTTGAGAGGCTCGTGGATGTTGGCAGGCAGAGGGCGGAACAATCCTGATGCATGTTTAAAATGTTTCTAAAGATTTAAAATATTACAAATATTATAAAGATGTAGTATCCGGTTTTACTCCCGTAGTCGAAGTTTCCACCTAGGTTTCGGCATGTCCGATGCACGAAACATAGGTATTATTACAAATATGTTATAAATATTACAAATATGTACTTTACAGCTGACCTACGGGATATCAGATTATTACTAATCGAATGCTTAGACTTTTTAATTCCCTTTCTTCTGGTGTAATATAAAGGCTTAGTTAATCTTTACCGCGAGAGATTTTACAAAGGTAAAATATGAACGCTCTAAGATATTTTTTCTCTTGTAAATTATCAAATGAAATCAAATTTTGTTCGATAAGATTTAACCTTCATGAACTGTTTTCTCTATGGTATTTTTAAAAGTTTTTTAGACATGTATGACTTTCAATAAATAAACTGAAAAAATTAACATTTTCTATTTAAAATGGCAACCATTAACTATATATTCTTTGATCCGTGTCCGTGTGTGTGTGTGTATATTTTGACTGCTGGTTGGACGACACGGATCAAAAAACGTAGGTCAATACAAAAAATAATTTGACTTTGGGGATATTTACCACATATTTTATTACTTTTTGTTTATCGATATTTTCGCAGAGTTGCATACAACATGTGCACGTAGGTAGTAAGCTGTGCATGCAACTGTACGACAAACGAAAAAAAAAACATTGTAAATGTCACGATAATAACATAAATCTTGTAATAAAAAAATAGGTACAAAGAAATTCAACAATTAGCTCATTTTTGCCATTGAATACCTTAACTATAGATAAAAATACCCTTTTGTTTTCGTCTTGCTATTTCAGTCAAAATAATTAACAAATGGTAAATTAACAATGCATTTCTACTTAACACGATAATTAGGCCACTGATGTATTCATAAATCTCAATATGTACATTTTTATATGTAAATTTCAAACCAATTTTCAATCTCATGTTTATTTATGAATCAATTTTGAATTTATTTAGAAAGCAGACATATCCGTTACGTTACGTAGACATAATTGCCGACCGGATAATATGATAAGACTTTTTTATTATAACATTTAGACACAATACTAACGAATGAATAAAATTGAATAATTTGACCAGTTTTAACTGGACTTTACAGGAATTTGCAGACCAGTTCAAACTAGATGTCTTTTATATGGCATGTAATAAATGAGGATAAATATCTGTCATTAGGATGTGAACATATCAGTACAAGGGATATTTTAAAATGAAATGAAAAATAAATTTTATAGTGCGTTTATTGCACCGATTTGTGTTTTTTGCGTTGAGGAGTAAGACTATTAATCTTATAGTAGGTACCTACATCAGTGCGGATGTGGTCCAGTCTATGATTTTTCTTTTTCTTTATTTCCCACACTCACACCTCTTTACTAGGATTCCCTGTGTTGCGGAACGCGTGGACACACACAATTACATCACAACAAACTTCCAAGACCCGGGACACTCATCCATGCTCATCACATAAATGTTTGCCCCTGCCGGCATTCGAACCCAGGGTCTACTTAAACCAGAAGTCATGCCACTGACGGCTGAGTCACGGCGACCGGTATTGAGTCGAGGGTTATGGTTTTGGAAGTTAAATTAATAAGAGGTTTCGACAAAGACAAATCGGATTTGGTACGAACCGTTTTACTGGGGACAGTTCTTTAGTTCTCTGTTTACCGGATTTTTTTTATCTAAGTGTGTCGATTGATACGCATGCGAGTAGACCATTCCAGCGAACTGCAATATTTCATTGCATAGTAAATATATATTAGAAAAATGATTTCCTTAAAACTCATAGATTCGTGCAGGAACTACATTATATCCTAAGCGTTTTTCTAAAAATAAAATTAAGAGAGCTGAAACTAGCCTCTGACTATTTACTGTTATGCTTTGTGATACAACATACTCCAGAAGAATAAATAGTTTATTCTGTAAATGCATTCCCAAAATACATTGTGTACACATCGAAATAGTTGTGATGATAGTGAGTGTTTGAACTAAATAATTACGTAAATTATGCTCGTAAACAGTTAACTATGATAATGATGTGCACAAACAAGTAGTCAATAATTTATCGACATTTGCATTGGAATTCGTGGCATCCGTTTATGTCGGGTTATAAATGAGCTGTGTGGAATTACACCGCGGTCGATTAGTCAAGACCGAAGGTTCGTACCATAATATATACATATACCTACCTATCTAGGTATATAAAACCAGTTGATTCAAACGTGAAGTTCGAAGTTCAATCCATGAATAAGTCCATATTCAAATTACATAATTTCACATAAAAATTCTTTGTCGTCAGGTTCGGTCCTCCGTAATGTCCACTAATCGTCTGGACATCTCTTAACAAAGGTGACACGCATTATGAATTGAAATGATATTAAATTTAAAATATTTAGTGATTACCCATTGAAATTCTTGGTTCAGATACATTGTAACCTCGTCTTTGGAATACACTTCCAGTTGCAATTAGGAAGGCTCAGTCACTATCTGAATTTAAAGGCAAAGTGAAAGAGTTTTATCTGACGCAGTGATTTGCAGAATAATAGTTACTGTTGATCATTGGACATAATTAAATGTTTATACTTATATATGTTCTTATTTAAGTTTATGTAGATACATATATGTATTTTGTTTTTATTGTATTCATGTATGTATATCATTTTATATTATATATATATATATATATATATATATATATATATATATATATTATTTTAATGTATTCCATTAATATTAATGTACACCCTATTCCTTTTATCACTTTCTTTGACTCCTTACTACGGTTGACTGGAAGAGATCGGTTTCAGCGATAAGTCCGCCCTTTGTAGGGGAGCGAGGGGCTTGTTGTAACAGGGGTAAGTAGTAACAGGCTCTTTTCACTAAGATCTTAAACTTTATTAGCGTATTTCTTTGACTCGATTTGACCTAGAAACCGCGCCGCATCTTGTTGCCATAGCATAGTGTCCCGCCGGCCGGCGCAGGAGCGGAAGTGGCACGCGCTTCCTTTTTTGCCAGGTAATATAAAATTATACTGTAGTAAAATTTTGGTTTGCGTTATTATTATCGACTAATTTTATACTTTCGATATCTTATTTGCATTCAAATTGATCTATCTCTGATAATGTGTAACAGTTTTTAAGATTGCTAAATTGTTGAAATATTTATCTCGATAAATGTTAAAAATCATACCATGGGGTTAGTTGTAACAAAATCCCGGGGCTTGTTGTAACGTGTTAGAACATGCCCCAAGTTATGATGTAGATACTTATTTTTTTCCTTTCTTCTAAAATGAGGCCACATGTAGGATGTGTTACAGGAGACATTATATCTTTTATTTGTTATTTGTTTGTATTAATTGTAGCTCAGATGAAGACTAAATTTAATTATAATGAAGTCCACTAAATGTTTATTCTTATGTGTATAAGTGCAATACTTTGTTAGATATTAAAAAGTGATAATTACAAAGCATACCTTTGATATTAATAATTTAATTACTTACTGTGATTTAAAAGTGCCATGATGATTATAATTAGTGTTTAACTAAATAACACTATTAATTACTTAATTTTTAGGTGTTGTTTACATAAAACGTGTATTAAAGTTGATTTTTGATAAGAATTACATAATACCTAATTTAGAAAGATGTCAATTTTGTTAAAAATAAACAAAGAATACATGATTAGAGGTATTGTTGTTGTTTTTTTTTGTCGTTACTACTTGCCTCGGTAGACGTTACAACTTGCCCCAAGCACGAGGTAAGTTGTAACACCGCACTTCTTCTAGAAAATAATTGATTGTAAAATAATGACCAATAGTTATGGTGTTATTTTTACTTGATTTGGTAGAGGAAAAGTTACAGCATCCATCCATCTTTATTTAGTAGCAATTTAATCAATGGATCTCAAGATATATTAGTTTTCATGAAAAATGTTACAACAAGCCCCTCGCTCCCCTACTGTATTGTTAGATTTAAGATGTATTTTAGTATTGTTTTTCCCTGTGAGTACAAAAAAGTGTTTTGTATTGTATTGTGTATTGTAACCTTCAATAGAAAAACATTATGTTCCGATTGCTCTTATCAAATGTCATCAAAATTGGTTCAACACCGCTCTACATGTGCACGGAAATACCTTTAGTATTAGTATGGTCTCACAATCTCACCGAAGATCTTGAGCCACTCAGTATTCGCAGAGACATATCTATACAACTCTACCGTATATACAACGGGGAATGCGACTGAGGAACTCCTCATCCTTATACCGGCGTCACGTTTTGCCACCGCACTAGCAGCCATCGCTTGAAAACTCATGCATGGTACATATACTTGACTCAAGGGAGTCACATACTGCGCGATTCTACCCATCTGTTCTGCTATACATCTCCCAAATTTAGACCGAGCTACCTTTCTCGGTATTCCCGAGTAGCTACAATATGGTATTCTTCCAAAGGAGAGTTAAGAGAGTCTTAAAGGATTGGCAACGTATCGCGTAACTGCGGAGTGATCGCTTACTATCCGGCGGCCCGTCTCTTTTTTACCACATATTGCATATAAAAAACATAATTATTTCCGTGTGGAACATCACTTTGATACGTACATAATGAGTAAGCCATAATTTACCGCCTACAATGAATAATTGCTCTCAGCTGGCTGAAGTCAGCAGAGATATAATTTTATCGATTTTGAGCAGCTTTAAAAAGTATGTTAATGAACCGTCATTAATTGTGTAGGTTTGTAGGAACGATGTTAATGTAAAGGGAATAAGGCACATTAAAAACTTGTTTCCGCAGCTGTTTCGAAAGTTGAGGCAATGCAATTTTTAACCTGTTTTGGACAGGTGCCATGACTACTTTGGTTCACTTTCAAAGTTGCTAATGTAAATTGCAGTAAATCGTACATATATGGAGATTGCCTAAGATAAGATAAGACATGTTATAGAAGTGTGAGAGAATAGTTTTACTTTCGATTTTGATTTCTTACCTTTTACAGAATGCAGTGTGTTTCCAACCTTCAACGATTCTTTTACGAACAACAAGACGAGACGACAAGCGATTCTTTTAAAAATAAAAATAAAAATGACGACCCTCTAAGGTCATTAAACTGTGCCTGTAGAATTTAATTTTTTCAACGCTTTCTTTGCTTAACTTTTATGAAAGAATTATTGAAATTTTACTAGGTCGCGACCCAACCCATAGATTGAAAAACATGACAAAGGGTCTAAATATTTTTGTGACACACTACCGTCGTACCATGAAACAAATGCCACACTTCTGAGTCTATATATATTTCTGTCTGATTTGAAGACAGATAAGTGAGATAAATATTTCATCATAATCGTTCATCATGCATCGCAGATCGTGCTCGTTTTCTTGGTGTTTCTGTGTGGGAGTCTAATCTTTGGTTACAGATAATTCCTTTTTTTATTATAAGTAATGTTTTAGATCCGTCTGCTTTTCGTTTAGCTGCCAGCTTACGTTTGGATACAAAATGCCTTCGGCCAGTGTGGTAGCCGGCCTGGAAGTTAGGGCGGCCTTTAGTGTGGGACGCTACATGCGTTGACACTTTGACGCCGTCCATCTTTCCGAGACACATTTTAGCCGCGGCTTATTCGCAAAAATATGCTAACATAAGTAGTGTTTATATATTTTAACCGTTTGGGGTCGAGACAATAGGCCCGTGGGGACTCATCGGATTTTCCAAAACTTATCAGAGTGTTTGATCGATGCGACGCGTAACCAAAATGCTGGCAAATATTTGGTTCAACGCGCAATTCAACGTGGCAATGCTACTAGCATTCTGGGCATCTTGGCTGCCGACTGGTAGCGGATTAGAGCATTTGAGTTACCTATAGGCTGATAATAGCTAGTATAGATTGCTCAAATGTTTTTGTAGTAGCTGTAGTATTTAGTTATTTTATTTTAATAAGATGATTGATGAGGAGTCCGACAAGATATTACATAATTACTTTCCAATGATAATTTTGTTTTCAGCAGCGGAGGGTTTGAGACTAACATTGAGTAACAAAAGTACACGAGCGCAATTCAGACTTAACTGTCGCAGCTTTAATTAAAACGAGCTTTAAAATAATGTATGCCTATTTTAGCGTGTTGATCGACATTTTGAGCAATTAAGTCGAAGTCATAGTGTTAAATTTTAATACTTATGATTATGTGAAGTGTTTCCTGCTACGCACATTGCGTTGGCAGAAGACTGGGCAGTATAATTGAAGGTTAGCTTGCTACTAGATAGGTGAAAAGACGATGCGCTTGGGCGCATCGGCAATGCGGCTGTCACACGATCCTCATCTGCACAGGTGCAGCAACCTGATACCCGGGAGAAAGATCCGGTTGGTTATTAACTATCTTCGCCATTATAGGCAAACTAGCTGCACCCCGCGGTTTTACCCGCGTCGTGATGAAAAACGGTGATGTTGGGGATGATGAACATAAGCCTATATGTAAATCCAGGGTATAAGCTATCTACATACCAAATTTCATCCAATTCCGTCCAGCCGTTTGAGCGTGATTGAGCAACAAACATCCATCCATCGTAACTTTCACATTTATAATATTACGTATGGGATGGGATAGTAACATAGTATCATCTTTTTAGAAAAGTGCTCTAATTAGACTTAATTTATGAAAATGATAACACTTACGTTCTAGACTTAAAAAAACACATTTAACGAGCAACAATTGAAACTACAAGTAACTGTAGCTATCATAATCCCGGCAGGGGCGAACATTTGTGTGACGAGTGTAGGTGTTTGGGGCATTGGGTGTTTTTGCGCTGTGATTGAGTGTGCCCATGCCTTCCGCAACACTGAGAACTCTAGTGCGGGGGTTTGAGTGTGATAAATACATACATACCCTGTGTTGTAAAGATTAAGTTACTGTAGCTAGGAGCAATCTTCAATTCGTTTGTGTTTGAAATAGAAGTTATATACCTATATACATATAAAATTAAGAAAACATGACATTAATTTGATAAGTTAAGAGATGGCGGATTTATCGTAACTGCCTAAACGTTTTAAGACAATCAATGCTTAAGGGTTTAAGAGGTGCTGATGACATTACAGAGGCTCGCGGGTGTTTACAGACAGAAGAGGCGGGACAAATGCTGATGCGTGTTGATATAATATAACATAATAATGTACTTTACAGATGTAAAATAAATATCAAATTATATTTTAGACTTATTAAATACCTTTCTTCTGGTTCAAGAACACAACTGCTCAAGTGCATTTGTAGTTACCAAATAAATATATTGTTTCCTCAAACACATATAAAATTAACTAACAAACGCACAGTTGCGTTTGACAACTTAGTATTTATAGATAAGGGGTGTGCCAAATCCTGATGCATGTTGATTTAAAATTTTACAAAAATGTAAAATGAGAGTTTTTGATAACAGAAAAATATAGTCAAACGAAAAATATTTTTTTTTCCATTGGAAAAAAAATAATACAAATGGTAAAGTCTTAAATAAAATAACGAATATAACTCAAACAAAATGTTGATCTTTCGAACCTGAACTGTACATTAAAATATTTTGCTACACAGTTTCAAATTTCATTAACACTCTCTCCTTCTGTCATATAAAATACATCTGTACTTATATTATAAATAATATATATTATTTTTTGTTAAATACCCGTGCCAACCCAGGGCGCACCGCTAGTAGTAAATATAGCAGTTGTAATATTGTACGTCCATAAATTACTCGTATGCTATATTTGACAAATTTAATGATAGCATATATTTTAGTTACTACGCAATCAAATAGAACTGTCACAACTGTCTAGGCTAGATCGTGAGAACTTCATTTTATTGTAGTTCCAGGGTCGAATACCGTGAGTCATAGCCGAACAAGTTACGTACGTGGAAGATATGGGGCCCGATCGGGTTAATATTAAGCCACTGCGAATGACTCTAGTTTAGGTACTGGTCCAGTTTCGTATATGGTTAAGTTTCAGCGTTGTTGAGCTGGGTGTTGTGTTAAAGCTGAAACCCCAACTACATCTAGCGAAGTCCTGGATAATCCTCGCTTAGAAAGGCCATATTCTATTATGGGGCTGGTTTTAAGATAGGCAAGTGGCCAGCTGAATATCAATTAATATTTACACTTTCAAATCAAATCAAATTCTTTATTTATAGAATGTTGTAACAAGCATGGTAGTAAAATATAAATTAGGTACATACAGAACATTCTACCATTTACAATGGCGTGAAAACATTAAACTGTGTAGGTTGGTCAATTTGTTTTAACTGGTACCGGGTTCGATTCCCGGACAGGTCAAACATTTGTGTGCATGAACATATCTGTTTGACGTGTGTCTGGGTGTGTATATGTATATAAGTATAATATATCAGTCACCAGGTTACCATAGCACAGGCTCTGCCTAGTTTGGGACCTGAAGACCTTGTGTGAATGTTAAAAATTAATTAGAAATACGAATGAAAATTGTACATGTCAAAATATTAAATGTCCTTTATGATCACGATGTCAAAAATTTAAATATTAAAAAAAAAAAAATTACGTCTTCAGATCTTCTTGTCTGACTGCAGCTCTATTCCAGCTACGAGTTGTGCGTGGGAGCTTTCAATTAAATCGTTAGTACGATTCGCAACGTTCAAAAAGTTATGTTGCGGGTAAAGTTCAATTTCGTTGAAGCTGATATTTTTTAGTGCGATTGCCCTCAGGAATAACTATCGGAATCGTAGCACAACCATATCGCAGCGTCAAGCAATTGAACTCAATAATAACTGTTATTTATCAAGTACAACTGTGACACAGAGAAGGGATAGTTTGTAGGGCGGTACGTGCGCTTTTCAAATGTTTCTACGAATGCAATATGATGACTGTGAAGTAAATTGTTTCTTTTTTAGGCACAGTGTAATGAAACACTTTTCGTCAAAGCGTTCGTTTTGTTATCGTGTAAGCAATTGAATAACGCACTTGTATATATATACAGGTATGTACTGCGCATGTAGCACAAATCACTTGCATCAAATGTGATTAATCGTATATGTAGTAGTACACCTAGAAATATAAAAATTCGCAAGAAGCAGCATAACATAAAAAATAAAGAAAACAAATGAGTGGAATCCATTGAAAAAAACTGTAAATTAAAAGTTACATAACAAAAAAAGTTTTATTGAAAATGCATACAAGTTTGTCTAGCACTGAGTCGATTGTTATATTGCGCTAGATAATAAACAATCCATGTAAGTATAATATAATGTTGTGGTATATGGTTAAACAGTTAGTGTTATAGTGTTAACTATTATTCCCCCATTAGAAAACTTAACAGAATAGAATATTAATCATACCTAAGGAACACTAAGGAAAAACGATATTTTTTTAAGTTTAATTGAAATAGTTCATAATTTCAGTTCAAATATTTGAACTGAAGTCCTGCCTAGCATGATGTTAATGGGATACACCATAAAATCTCTTAAAATAAGGGCAGGGTGCCTTCGTTTGATACGATATCAACTGTAATGTTGGTCTATCAGTCCTATTAATTAATTGTTCATACAATTAAAGGTAGATGGCGCTAATAACATCCCCGCAAGATGTTAATAAGGAAGGAAGTAATTCGGCCCTAGTGGTATGGGCTGCTATAGCTTAGTTGGACAAAGCGACAGGACGGTATTCTGTAGTCGTGGGTTCAAGTCTCACTAGCAGCCGAATTTTTCCTTCAAATATTTGGACTGAAGTTCTGCTTAGCATGATGTTAATGCGATACACAATAAAATCTCTATAGTTCATAATATAACGCAGACCATTATATTAGGTTATGTTGACAACACAATATGCGAGGCGAGCGAGCGAAGCGAGCGTGCCGCGGCAACGGCCGGCGAAGCTTTATAAATTATGTAACGCAGATTACTAGGTTCACCAACTACTCTGATTGATGAACCGTGTAGGGGAGCGTACACGATTCAGCAAACAGAGTGGGTTCGTTGTATTTTACATCAACCATTTTCTACGTTTTTTCCCTTGGCATTCCATTAAGTACACACTGACCCTAATTTGGAATTGTCGCGTAAGGTTTGTTTTCTTTTACATAATTACCATTGCGAGAGTTTTCCGCTCATTAAACATTTGCGTTCCGTCTTCTGCCCACAGTTATATAATACGAAAGTGATAGCAGTTCACACATACCTATGTATGTACTCGTATATTTACTTATGCAAGTAAATATTCGGAATGGTCCGGTGCTTTCACTGTGCGCAATAATGACGTGGAATTATTATAAAAAGCAAGAGCTTTAATACTTTACTACAATATATTTTTGCTTTTGAACCCCACCGGTATCGGTAGTTAAGGGTCTTACACAAAACCATTTTCGTAAATGTATCATGGGCACTGAACTGATATGAAGTGCCAACAGATAACAAATAAACAATTTAATCGCCAATTTACTATACATAATATGTTTCATATTTGCCTGTGTTGCCCCATAAAAGATAAAAATGTAAAATTTACATAGTTGCCAAATGTTACATGTTGCCTTATCTAGGTTTAGTACAACTTGTGCGATAGGCATATATGCTTTCGCATTGTTTTAATTTTATGTAGAGAAAAACTTTCTTGAAAAGACACTAATATAGAAAATATACTGTGTAAAAACAAACCGATTAAATGGCAAATTACTGCTACTTATCATTGTTTATTATTATTTAATTATGTCTAGGAAATTTGCCATTACTTTTAATTGGAATCATACAACTTTAAAGCTATTAAATGAATATTATTTGAATTGAATTGAATTTGAATTGAATTTAATCTAGTACTAGCTGACCCGACAGACGTCCTGTCTTAACCAACGGTCAAACAAACCAACTGCTAAATTAGGTAGTGGTAACATATTTCAACCTTTTTGAGCCGTTCACGCGTGATGCCATGACCAAGGGAAATGGGGAAACATTTATATATATATATATATATATATATATATATGGACTGTAACTCTTTCTTATTAGCTCTGTGGTGTAGACACAAAATGAACTAAACATTGTATAAAACACGGGAGTTACTCACGTAATAAGTCAGAGGGTTCCGACTATAGTTTCAACCACATTCGGTGGTCTTTTTCAAGAAGAATACGGGGCGCTCGCGGACGCGGTCGCGATTCGCCTAGTACTGACCTAGACGCGTACTAGGCGAATCGCGACCGCGTCCGCGAGCGCCCCGTATTCTCCTTGAAAAAGACCACCGAATATGGTTGAAACTATAGTCGGAACCCTCTGACTTATTACGTGAGTAACTCCCGTGTTTTATACATTGATAATGTCTCAAAACCACGTCAGTTTTAATAACAGAACTAAACATTACCCAAAAACTGTCGTCACAGCGTTGCTATGTGACTTGGGACTGAATTTAGAAACTTTGAATTAACTTAGGTGTCTAACAATGTTTGTGACCATTTTTGTATGTATGGCGATACCTTAATACAGCTGAGCGTAAACGTATCTTATGAAATCTCTTCAAAAATGTTGTCCGTTTTATTAGAATCTTTATGTGAATGAAACTGCACCTTTTGTTGGTTTTTAATTTTGGTTACCCTTAAAAGGGACTACTTAAAACGTAGGAAATTGGCATAATTTTAAAAGTGTTACGACCTATTTTAATTTTTCATTTTATACAATCAACGAGGGAATTTTAATGCTGTCTGTATATTGGGAGCTTTACCTATTTTGCATTGGTAGTGGTTTTTAACAGACTTCAAAAAAGGAGGAGGTTCTTAATTTGAACCCTATGTTTTCTTTTAGTTTATTAGAAATTGTATGAAAAAACCGCAAACGAAAAAGATGCAATAAAAAGCATTATTTAAGTGAATGTTTCTTTTGATCAGCTGTTATATTACCATTGTACAATAACGTACAACAAAGAGCAAGGTCTCCATTTGTTTTTTTTTATGTGTGTTGCCTCTGCCACTACAATACACAGAACAGTGCACAATACAGTATAGTAGGTGTTGAAGTCTCTGCCAATTCAAAAAATGCTAGATCTCGTATGATTTCAGACGGCTCAATATTTTTTTTAATGTTCTACGTAACTTAAGTCATTAAAGGTCGATATGGCATTCCTAAGAAATATCCGTTCTAATAATACATAATAAAGCATTAACGATGCAAGCAACTAAGCAATGTTGCGAGGTCTTACTTCAGACCAAAATAGTACTTATTTATTTGACTTTAGTTAGGAAAGAACGTGATAATAAAATTGTAACTTATTTACGTAAACTTTTTGCACTCGACCAGTCACGCTATTATTGTTTGCCTTCGATGATCGTTTTGGTGTGATGAGTACCTAAAAAACCTGACAATATCCGCTATATCCGACCAACCTAGTTTATTCAATAATAGTCATTAACCCATATAGTATAGGGTCTCATTTGAGTTGTTGAACTAGTCGGCCGCGAAAGAGGGTGTGCGTGAGAAGCGGCCCTTACAAAAGAGTTCAACGCACGGTTTGTATGAAAGCATTCGTGCAAAACCATGGCTTAGATCCAGAACAACCATACATACACTCGTTACTCGATTTACTATGAATAACCAACACGATTGGCTTGTTAATTGCAGTCGTTAACAATATTAATGTAGGTCATTTGTTTCGTAATTGGATTTCGTGATTAATTTTAGATAGTTGGAATGTGTTAATGTTTTAATGATTCAATTCAAATAAGTACATGTTCAACAAATATTTGTTCAGTCAGAAAGACAGAGAGAGAATGTTTCAGATTGTCAACTGTTACTATTATTCTACTGAAACAAAAGAATCACACGATTTTGGACAAAATCTATAATCACCACGATGAAACAGGTATCACCAATGACGTGTCTCAGTTTCGCCTACATTATTGTACAGCAGACAGGTATACGGATGTAGAAATACAATGCATGCAAATACACTCACTTATCGAGGGCAAATCGACCTCCGGAGACAATCTCGTCCCAACAGTGACAGCTATCTAGGACACTGTACTAAACAAGGGAAAAGAAATCACAACACTTTCATATAACATTCACTACACACTATCTAACGAAGCCGTGATGCGGCTCAACTGTTCTTGAACAGATGTAAAGATCAGAGAGACACTTTGTTACGTTTATCAATATTGGAAGTATATACGGTGGATAGCGCGGCGAAAATGCATTTTTATAAGTTCAGAGGCATAGCCTCGGTCGGACGCGAGCGCGAGACTCGAATGTCGGCGGAGCTGCGCTGGCGCTGTCGCCCGCGCCCACCTGCGTGACGTCAGCGAGGTATTCAAAATGGCGGAGCGGAATTCGAGAGCCTACTTGTCTTGTAGTGGTAGCAAAGCGGCTGGTAATTCACGTTGTGTCAGTTTTGACTACATAAGCTACGCCTACACAATTTCTTGTGCTCCTATTTCGCTACCCTCGTTTCAGTTTTCAAGAAAAGGTATTGCTTCTAGAAACAGGTTCTAAAATGAATTTTTATTTATTA
This sequence comes from Apeira syringaria, assembly GCA_934044485.1. Classification (NCBI taxonomy): domain Eukaryota; kingdom Metazoa; phylum Arthropoda; class Insecta; order Lepidoptera; family Geometridae; genus Apeira; species Apeira syringaria. The sequence goes on from OW203658.1 coordinate 17,071,686, forward strand.
GTAAGAAATAAAATATGCAAACGTATTTTATACCATTCAACAAGCAATTACTGTATGTAATCACTAAGCTTTCTCGGAAACAGCTTTGACGAGTTGGATGAAAGTTCGTACATGGATAAACGCTTTGTATTAAGTATATTCATAACTAAGAACAGTTCCGTCAAATAGATAGGTACTAATAATAAAAAAGGAATTTGTTAAACTGATCCACTTCCGCAAACTAAATCTTTCTTGGAAAGATTAATATAAATGTGAATAAATTTATGTTCAACACAAAAATATAAATTATTATACATTTAATTAATACATTTATTATATTTCTTATAAAAAAAATTTCATTTTTGATAAATTAGACAAATTTCTGTTGTTTCGTATTATACATTTATTTCAAATTAAAATTATGTAAAAAATTTCAAAATTATACATTATGAGGATCCTTTTTTTGAAAATATAATATAGTTTATGTCACCCGGGGATAGTGTAGCTTCCCAGGTTCAGTAGGTTCGAAGATTTGATTATTTGTTTGTTCGTTTGCATTGAATATATTCAAACAAATAATCAAATCTTTCCTCTATTATATATAATATAAGTAAAGTATAGATAATACTTAAAACAATATTTGATTGCCAACGTCTGAAGACAACGTTAAAAATTAAAAAGTATAAGCGGAATAAATGTTATTCCACCGCACACCACTCCATTACACTAAATTACAAAAGTAGGTCAACTGTTGATAATTCCCGAGACGTATTTTTTGGAATAAAAATCATTTCAGTGTGGCCTCTGATTGAACGCTTTAGCCGCACTTGAAGTTACCGTCTCACAAAAGCCTACTTTACCTCCGAGTAAATAAGCTATTATTCTTTGCCTTTGTGAGTAAAGACTCTCGCTTCAGTCAATATCAGGATTAGGCTTAGCTGCCGAAGAGAGAGTCAATGGCATTGAAGATTTTTAAGGTTAAGTTGAAGTGGTAATATGGATATATTTTATATCTATAAAACGGCACAATATTGCTACCATATCATAGTTAACTTTGATTGTTTATTTAACTTATTAACCGCCAATCTACATTAAATAAAAAAAAAAATTGTTTATTTATATGTACCTACAACGGCTCATATTAAGCTATTGTAACATATTTGTCAGTAAATTAATACAACTAGTAGCGCCCCGCGGTTTTACCCGCGTGGATTACGCTACCTAAATTACCCCATGGGAACTATACTTTTCCGTGATAAAAGTAGCCTATGTAATAATCCAGGTTTTAAACTATCTCCATACCAAATTTCATCGAAATCGGTGTAGCCGTTTGAGCGTGAAGAAGTAATAAACATACACACATACACATATACTGAAATTAACCGCGTTGTATTTAAGCAATTAATTTGCATACAGATACCTACGTGTTTGCCAAAAGAACTGTGATGTATACTGTATACAGCTATTATAACTTCGGTTATACTCGTCCGAGCGAAGCGTATTCGGACATTGGCGAAGGTTAATTGGTTTATATGTACATAAATGTTGATTAAAATCTAGCATCTCTGACTATGGGCCTTCTGAACAGGCTCAAACTCGCACAACGAGCTATGGAGAGGGCTATGCTCGGGGTTTCTCTAAGTGATCGAATCAGAAATGAGGATATCCGTAGAAGAACGAAAGTCACCGATATAGCCCAGCGGATAAGCAAGTTGAAGTGGCAGTGGGCAGGGCATAGAGTTCAAAGAACCGATGGCCGTTGGGGCCGAAAGGTTCTCGAATGAGAACCACGAGAGAGGAAACCACGGACTGGCAAGCGCAGCATAGGACGGCCACTGACCAGGTAGATAGACGACCTGAATAAGATCGCAATCAAAGTTCACATATTGTTTGGTCGTACATTACAAACCATTTACTTTAAAATTGATTACTATGATTAAATTATTAGAATGAGAGACTAACTGAATGAAGGTACACGACGAGGTGAGGCTTCTTTACATATTGTAAAGGATAAAAAAACTATGGAAACCGACTTTCATTTCTTATCCCTTGAAATTTTCAACGTTTTATTTAAAAAATATGAACCGCATAAATGTAGTCAAAGTGTATGAATATTATTAATTATTATTCTACGCATTATTAAGATTACTCGAATTGGTTGGGCTTGAAACAATTGGTCAGATCTTGATAAAATTTTAATGGGTTCGTGAAACGCATTTCACATGAAAAGCAACAATTTTAAAATAAAGAATGAGTCATCAAAAAAGGTTTAAGAAAAAATAAAGTAAAATAAAGTCAGGTAAAAAGTCTAGGACACACATAAAAATACAGTCCAATTGAGAAACTCCTCCTTTTTTGAAGTCAGCTATAAATTGATTTTATGAAACGTTTTTCTGAGAACATTGTTGTATTCGAAACTTTACAATTAGAAATTGGAAAACACTAGGTTGTAAGTACAGGGTGTTGTCACTCTTGCGAGCACGGCTGAGCTGGCGGAGCAAATAGGTTTTCTTTTCATTCCGAGGCGCAATCACGACGAATTATACGCACCGTGGAAGATGCCACAATGGACTTTCTATAGGGCGAAAAGATGTTAGCTGAATACAGTAAATACAAATTTATGGAACAGGTAGGCTTATGTCAAATATATTAAATAACAATATGAAATTTTACACTGTTTCTACGGGTATAACGTGACACTTACGTGTAGTCGATATCACGCGAGATATCGACTACACGTAAGTGCCACGTTATACCCGTAGAAACAGTGTAAACTAATCATAAACGTTAGTTTTAATAATATAGAATTTGTTATTAAAGTTTGTTGTAGTCGTAGTTGTAGATTCGTATGTTTTCACAATAGTGAGAAGAGATGCGATAGTATGATTGAAATATGAAGACCAATCATATTATTTATGAATTTTGTTATTCAGTACTAGGCAAATCGCGACCGCTTCCGCGAGCGCCCCGTATTCTCCTTGAAAAAGACCACCGAATGTGGTTGAAACTATAGTCGGAACCCTCTGACTTATTACGTGAGTAACTCCCGTGTTTTATACTTTTATAATTATTTATGAATAATAAATAAATCAAATTTTTGTGTTGTCGGAATAGCCCATAAATCGGAATATTGTCGTATATGTCATTGAACAAGACTCTAGAAAATGTAATCTTAATGTTTCGGTCGATTCATTTGCGGTTTGTTAAATTCCTTGTATAGTTTTAAAAAATACTATTTTTAAAATAATATCATAGTTTTCCTAATTGGTCCAAGTTAATATTAAGGCAGCTGGTTGATAAATTATACAAATAGCAAAATATTGTAACTCTATTAAGCTATAACTAGTCATCAAAAGAATAAAATTAAGTAAACTTAACACATTATTCTCAAGTTGTGTGACGCAACTAATACATTTCCATGCATATTATTTTCATTCAAATGATGATTATTACCTACATATGCTAACATAAATATTATACAGCTTGCGTCAGTTTATAATCGGCGATATTTATAAATGTATAACATGCGCACCTTAATGATGTTAATTTACAAAATTTTAACGTAGCAAATATTTAGTCGCTTGTATTAAAATATATTCAAGTCGAATAATGAAGTACTCTTTGCTTCAAATATTTGTATGCTAACTGTCTCAAGTCATCTAGCAATAACACATGGAAAATTTCTTACTAGCTGCGCCCCGTGGTTTCACCCGCGTGGTGATGTTTGATGATGATGAAAAGTAGCTTATTTGTTAATCCAGGGTTTAAACCATCTGTGTTCCAAATTTCATCAAAACCCGTTCCGTAGTTTTTGCGTGAAAGGGTAACAAACATATGTACATCCATACATACATATATCCATACATCCGTCGTCACAAACTTTCGTATTTATAATATTAGTAGGAAGGATATTGTCGGCTTTGCTAAATGGGAACAAGATTGCGCCTGCTGGTGTCCTAATTGCCTCTGATTATAAAAAAAAGGTAAGTAAAATACTCTGCTCGAGCAATGCTGCACTGAAAACTTTTTGTCATTTTTCCACAGTCGATAAGAAGCTACTATGGCAACATCGAGAACGCTCCAACAATATAACACAGTACCTACTTTACGAGCTCCGAACAACAAAGCGACGCCAAGCGCGGGATAGCGATTTCAAATTAGAAGAAAAAAGCAATTTAAACGTCATATTTCTTAGAAGAACTCCGTCTTTGTTGTGTAAAATGTGAAAGAATGAGTTGGTTACTTATCATTGTTATTTCTGGTCCATTTTCATAAATCAGTTAGAGAGTTAAATAAAATTTAACCACTGCTGTTACGGTCCAACAAACTTGAAATAAAGCAGATATTTAATTATTGTACTCTGTTCTTTTATAAAGGGTGCGCTGGACTGCGTTACCGTTTGACTACTTGATTGATGGTCGATATTCAAAGCGGAAACTGTGCTTTATGTATTAAAAATTAATTAAATAAATGTTTTATCAAACATCAATATCACAAACAATGTGTGGGTTAAGAAACGATTGTTATATGTTCAGCGGTTCGAACACGTGTCCATCGTTACATTTATATAATACTGCTTTTGAAACGTATTTGCGGTTGCTAAAGGTTGCTAAAAAAATCTGAAAGCTTTTTATTATGTTGCCCTGATGACAGATTTTGAGGTATTAGAGAAATTGTGGGAATTTAGATTAAGATTTATAATTTCTTTGTGGTAAAAACAGCTGCAACAATTATAATTATTATATTTGTTGACGGTTTCTTTGTTAGACAGAAAATGCCGCTGCAGTGGAAACTAAAACTTCTGAAATGCTTATCGCCTCCGGTAAGTAAAAGTCGGCCGTTAATCGCACTGGGCCAAGACATTTTGTCTTGGCATCACCTTATAGCGATTCTCTTTCTCTAACTGCTAGCGCTTCATCTTTAACGCTTGAAGATTGGTAGAGAAGGTCACGGTGATTGGTTTTCAAAGTGCAGAGTGCGAGGGTCATTATTTTACACTTCGATTACAATGTGTGGTTGTAATGCATAGCTCATACTGCTACATCGGCTCATATAGCCCGCGTTTGGCGTCGTTCTAAGAATATGTTTTACTTTGGTCATACTCCTGTTATATTCCCCCAAATATAGTTACTTATGGGTACGGATTTTTTAAATGTTAGGTCTAACCTGGTACATGTTCGTTGTTGAAAGTGACTCTGACAGTATGGTGCCGCAGTACTCGGGGCACGAACGCCGCAGCATACCGATGACCGCCGAGCGAGCGCACCGAACTCGGCACGAGAGATCCATTCCCTCCTGATACTTCTAGCTCTAAATGTCCTGGGCCTGCTGAACTGCCGTCCACTGTACAAAATATATAAATATATTTATACACATAATAAAATTACATGTGTAGTTTTAAATTACATTTAAAATTACTGCGCAAGAAATGCACAGAAACGATTTCGTTAAAGTTTTTATGGGTAGAATATGAAACCATCATACTCTTTTAAATTAAAAAAAGAGTTTTCTAAACAGCATAGGTACAAATCCTCCAAAAAAAAATGGAATCGATAAATAGAAAGTTCTGCGATGACAAAAATGGAAATTAAAATACAACAGAAAATATGAGTAAAAAATGAATAAAAATTATTCACAGAACAGTTCCCCAACTTCATTCAGATTCACTTGTCAACTCTACTTTTTAGTTACTCTACTGTTTTAGCAGAGCAAGTTTGCTTTATCTTGGCACTAGTAGATACAGCAGAATAATAAATAATAATACAGTAGAAATTGTATGTCCAATCATAATCACTTACCTATGAATTCAACAGGTTTCCCAAGAACCGCCTTATATGTTGGTTTTACAAGGATGCCTTTGGCACCTCTGCTGTTATCCCTTTGCATTGGTCTGTAATAAAATTACGCACTTAGTATGATATTTATCTATTACTTTGATAAGAAATTTGGCATGGATATGTCACTAACACTTTTATGCTTATTTGGAGAAAATTTCGCGGTCGCCGAAAGAACAATGATGTTTTCGACATTTTGTTTATAAAATAGTAAACTTGTTATAAACGAAAGAGATGGAATGAATCACTTTAACACGAGCTCAGTTTTCACATTCACCTTCAAGTTGTCGTATTCAAAAGAATTGGCAGAAACCTATAATATAAATATGTCGATTAACTCTCGTGCGAAACTCTAAATTAATTGTATGGATCATTGATAACTTGAAGTACTTTAGTAGGCCGAGGCCAGGAAAATAGTATGCTATATGTAAATTCAAGAAAATTTGAATCTATATTAAACATTACAAGGTCACGGTACGAAGCCCGACTGAAATTGACATTGTTATCTCAGTGGAAGAATTTCAGTGAACACTCTCTGGTATAGGTGTAGATTATAATATAAAAAGGCCATTTTTAGATAGTCTTTGAGGTTCACAAACATTACGAAAATATTTATATTTAGTAAACGATAACGTACACAAATTAACGTCGTCTGTACGAATCACGCATCATAAATTAATCGACTAGGCGACTAGTCGAATCGCAACGGCGTCTGCGAGCGTTCCGTACTCTCCTTGAAAAAGACCACCGAATGTGGTCGAAATTATAGTCAGGACCATCTGACTAATGTCAGAGATTACGTGGATAATTCTAGTGTTTTATACATATATACGAGAACAATATATTTTATAGGACCGCTGTCCTTGAATGTCATATCGTCTGAACACATCATGTGTGTTAGTTGACAGATTTTCAAACTTGACTGTGGTAGCTAGCCGGGATATTGAAAGCATCCTATCACCATACTAAGGATTTTTACCGACGTCACTTTTACCGGAAGCCAAAGCCATTGGTGCGAATCAAACCTAAGTTTATCAGGTTGACTGCTGACGCTCACACCTCTATGCTATAATTGGCATGAAGCGTGAGACGATCTCTAAAAGCCTTTTTGTTTAACTCTACTACAAAACAACTAAGTAGCATAGTTACCTGAAACGTCCGTGTGCTGCGTCCGTTTCAGTGCGGGCCCCCCCGGTAGGGTCGCGGGGGGGCCTATTGGATAAAAAAGACTGCTGTTGTTGTTGCTTCTCCTCCACACTGCTGTACGAAGAATCGCGCACTATGTATGACGAACTCTCACGGACTTCGCGTTTTATCTCTTGCTGTAACAAAACAGAATCTTATGAAGTGAGAATATTTACATAGTATATTTCATTACGAGTGCGGAAAGCCTGTCATTGCAAAGAGTTCCGACAAATGTCTACCCGAGCCGAAAGCGAGGGTTGACAGTCGGAACAAGTTGCAATGAAGGTTCCGCACGTGTACTGAACGACTATTTTTAGTACAGTTGCGAAAAAGTGAAGCAATTTAATAAAATAATAAAAACGCAATAAGCTCACTTTTTTCTTTTCGCTCCACGCAATAAATTCGTCGTATGTAGGTATGTAGCGACTTTTTGACTTTTCCGGTAAAATGTTCTCCGAAGCATTTTTGTGCAATATATCGTCATACGACAAAATATCGTCGAAATTACTCATTTTGTGCAACAAACAACTAAACTCGCAAATAACATTTTTGGAAAATGGCGCCAAACCTTAAAGATTTTAAGCAGAGATTTTTTTGTTTTCTTCACCCATTCTGGGTAGGCAAAGGGTACTATGCCCATACAGCCAAGTCTTTAGTAGAATTTTTTGACTTTCAGCCTGCTCACAAGGCCCATAGTCAGGGATGACGAAATATTTAACATGACCCAAATCAAGATAAAACTGGAAAGGGCAGTAACTATTCCATCTAATGGACGACACTGAACCACAGGAATACAAAATAAAATATGCGGGGCACAATATCAGTAGGTATATATGTTATATGTTATATAATAGACGTAAATAATAGACAAAAAGTTCGATTTCTTATCTATTCAAGTATAGCTACAAACTATTTAAATTGTTGATGCTCTGTCTTACCAGTAACGAATATTTTGTTTCCAAGTTTAAAGTATACGAGTATATATTGCCAACTTAATAAAATATTACTTTTCTAATCTATATTACTTTTGAGATCTACCACGCAAACAATTCTGTAACTCCCATCCCGATTTCCCGACCCCAGTCCCATTGACCCGTGATCTGTGAATGGACAGACAGACGGCAGACAGCAGAGTGACATCAAAAGGGACCCATTTTGACCTTTGGGAACGGAACCCTCAAAACGAAACGTCAGTGTAACTCATTCTATGTTTGTACCCGTATTTAAATGTTGTTACCTATTGTAAGTTACCTTACTCATGATACACCCTGAATACTTGTTGTAAACTAGCTACTCCCCGTGGTTTCACTTGTACTACGGAGTTACAAACATTTTTGTTGACTTGTAAGATAATTATTATTATTATATGGTGATATGATATGATCCAAAACCCGAGAACAAACATCTATGCTAATCACAGAAATGTTTACCCCAGCCGGGATTCTAACTCGAGGTCGCAGTTCTAAAGTCAGTGTCACTGATCACTGAGCCAATACGACCATCGAATCAACAACTTGATTTGATGGTCAATTTGAGAAAGATTTTATATAAATAATTGATACTTATTTTTAATACACACTCAGTCTTTTAGTAGAAAATTCAAAAGTGGTGCACTTAAAATCCAGTTGATGTATAGTGTATTAGTGGTCAAAGTTACTACCTATATAGCATTATAACTATCTGAAAAGTACAAAAATATTGTTACGTAATATAAAAAGAGAGAACAATATTTGAGAACATTGCGTATAGAAGGAAAAAAGAAACTCGACTAACTAAGACCCAAGATAAGGAAAATTGCTATAATAGGTAACAAACAAGTGCCTCCACCAATTAATAACGCTCCCGTTACGCGCCTCCTGTTGCTGATACATTTTAATTGGATATTTTACATCATATCTACGAGATGGGTATTTAATTTTATTCATGTAAGCACCCTCACACTTACACGTACACAGCGACTCAGGCTGGGATTTTAAACAAACCTGCAGACCGCTTCGACTTAAATTCGCTTTATTAATCTTAGCGTATCCTATCCTACTAATATTATAAATGCAAAAGTTTGTGTGCATATGTGTAAGTGCGGTTGTGTGTAAGTGTGTATGTGTGTGAGTGTTTATGTTTGTTACCTCTTCACGCTCATACGGCTACACCGATTTCAATAAAAATTGTTATGGAGATCGCTTATACCCTGGTTTAACACATAGGCTTATTTCCATCATCACCGTCATCACCGTTTTTCATCACCACGCGGGTACAACCCGTGCGCAACTAGTAAATAATAAGGATAAATAATATTTCTCTGAGAAATCATCCAGGTGAAACGTAATTTATTTATATAATTGAACCCCATTATAATGTAAACTGACACAGAAATCTAAAAAAATACTTTATAATAAAGTCTAACTGTCACTGTAAGTATAGGAGAAGACAACTTACGTAGAAAAGGGAGTGAGCGGTACCTAGCTATTGATGGCCAATGTTACAATTATCATAATAATTAGGGAATTACATTTGATAGGTTGACCATCGGTTAACAATATATGAGAGAATACAATTTTTACAATGTTAAAAAGAAGTCAGTTAAAGAAACACACAAAATGCAAATCAGGATAGTTTGATCGCCAATTTAGCTACTCTGTCGTTTTTTGATTAACTATATTATACTATCTTATATATATAAACAAGTCTGATTTATTAATTATTTTCAAAGCACTAACGCTTTATAAGTGAAAACGAACTTAGGCCTTGGCGCTATAGTATCCGCAGCATTATATATTCTATTATTGGAAGACTAAGAGCCCTTTTCTATCGGGTGTATTTCGAAGAATGTGCACTGGAATTACACAATCTAATTCCACCATCCCCTGTCTATCATCGGTCGACTCGACGTACGGCAATTTGCCATAGCTATATTGTAGATATACCACCTATACTTACGAAGCGTTTTGCTTCCACTTTCTTAATGCGTACAGCCAAGGAATGGAACTCGTTGCCCGAGTCTGTGCTTCCTGATATATACAATCCTGGAGTCTTCAGTCGTGAGTAGGCACAAGGTACCTTCTAGGTTTGCGTGCTAAATCCTAGACAACGTTATCACTTAACATCAGGTGAGACAGTTGTCAAACACAAACTTATAAAATGTAAAAAAAATATAAAAAAACATAGTGAAGTTAAGTTACTAAATTTAATTGACTAAATTACTTATTTATAAAGTAGTTCCTAGCGGATGGCCACTTTACAATAAATGTGTGCCCAATTTCAGCCTAGTCTGATCAGTGCTTTGAGTTGTGTGTTGACAAATCAGTCCGTATGGACATAGTAAGGATGTAGAACCGTAAGGACATAGACATAGGCATCGTTTATTTAACAGCTTTAGCACACAAAAATAGTTACTTACTGGTATAGGTACTGTATCTTACTTACTTATCTGCTTACTAATTAATTATGTTTATACCCATAGGTATATACATAATTATATTTTTTTTACTTTCGCAATTCGAACACATTGTTAATAAATCAATCGGGACTTGATCGCGAGAAAAACATTTAGTAATTTATTTACCTCGTAAGTAAATTACTATTTTTTTTCTAATTACTAAATTTATTATCCATATACATAATTAATCACTAAGCAGATAAGAATACCTACACATACATACACACACTCATACCTCACACCCTCGCACTCATGCACACAAACACACATTAAGTCGGACATAATTGTAAAATTTGGTGTGTGCTACAGTAGCGAAAAGGGGCCTCCCCTACCACAAAGTGGATTGCGAGGCACTGCTATTCTGTTGAGACCTCCTTCAATTGTCAAACCTTCTGACGAACCACATAATAATAATATAACACCTCAACAGTTAAGGTTGCGTTTATGTATTCAGACGGAAGGAGATATTAGAAATGTTTAAATGCGTATATTGTAGTAAAATCATATTATACCCCTTTTACTTACTCGAGTAGTGTAGGTTTCGGAGTTGCTGTCGTCTGCCAACCGGTCGAGATGCTTGTTGAAGGAATCTCGACTGAAGTCTGTAAACTTGTTGAGTTGGGTGTTCCTCTTCGTTTCGCGCTCCAAGGTGTTTTGACCGAAGCGTTCTGGTGTGTTTGATTCGAGACTATAAATAAGAACGAAACATTTTAAGGCTTCACTATTATTATTGGCTTATTAGAAAATTTTGAGTCTTTTCAGCTATTTTATTGTCCTATGAGAACAGATGTCTGTTAATTCTGATTGACGAACTTTGTTTCCATTTGCTACGAGTGATTTATTAGTGAAAAAGTATTTTCTAAAACTCATAATAGACCTACAAAATAAATGTTTCAAATAAAAAAGTATACATTTATAGTCCAGTCCAGATAAATAAAAAATAGGTATACTCAATCGACTATTACGGTATATATTATATCAAGATATTATGTGTCTAATGCTGAGGGAAAGCCTTCTTGAAGTTTGTGGGTGTGAAAGTGTCACTATCAGAGGTGAAGGCAGCATTTTTATCAATTTATCAGGTGGCTTCAGCTTCCAGTTCCCACCCAACTGGCTACCTACAAGTTTGTAAAACTAGGACCAAAACACACAGTGTGTTTATCCAGCCGTTAAGATATTATCACGTTGGATCTAGAATGCTCACTGGCTCTCAAGGAATGCTGCCTGAACACACTATGTGTTTGGTGACAGTTTTTCAAACTTGAGGGTGGTAGCTAGCCAGCTTTCGAGTACTTGAAAGTAATCGAAAGTACCCAGTGCATGTTGAGAATTTGATAACAATGTTACCTTCACCGGAAGCTCAATCTGTTGTTGGGGATCGAACTAGTGTCCGTAAGTTTGACAGGTGACGCTCCTCCGCTGTGCTATCATCGCTTCGTTTAACATTTTAATTGTGTGTCCAAGCCTTCAGCTTTAACTGGGGCAACGGATCAACTTCTAAACATTTTGAGGAAGTTCTGTAACTTGGGTGGTGTATACACAGCCACTACTTTGACGTGTTTGATGGCCTATTGGCTTGTGTAACTTGATTGAATTTTGAAGTTCGATAACTCTGTCAGAAAGTTCGCTGTATATACTGTGATGTGAAGTGCTGTAATTTGGCGAGCAACTTCTTAGAAAAGCTAAATTTAACGTCAAGCGATTTCGAACAATTGTAGCGGTGTTATATATACAGCTCATTGAAAATACTACATTATGAACAAATCTTCATTTTATCACTTTGAGTAGTATTTTTATTTTCTATACATTACTATCTATATCTAAGAGTTTTATGGTTTATAGCATTGATAACATGCTAGGCGGAACTTTAAAATTATATGAAGGAAAAAAATCGGTTACTAGTGGGACTTGAACCCACGACTACAGAATACCGTCCTGTCGCTTTGTCCATCTATGCTATAGTAGCGCTCTAATAGGCGTCCGAATTTATTCATCCATTAACATGTGATGTTATAGCATGTTATACATAGTGATTAACTGTTGGTCTTGTAAGCCCTAGTAAAGCCTTCGGGTAGAATGCAAAAACATACAAACGCACCGTATACTATAAAGTATATCTTCTATAAAGGATATAAGTGAGACGATGAGTACGATTAGAAGAACCTTACTATTTGGTGGACTAAACTTAATGCTCATGCTCAGAATCCGTTCGGAGTCTCATTTATGGTATTTTGTTTGTTAACGTTCACACAAGTTTCTTCTCTTCAATTCGCACGTTGATAAAGCAAGTACAGCCTACCTGTTTGAACTGAGCATTTGTCTCGTTTTTTCTACAGGATCCCATGAATCTCTCCGCGAATGATATGGTTTCCCACCAGGATCACCTGGACCTGAAAAAAACACACAATCACCATCACGCCATACTTATCAAAACTAGAATTTTCTGTCCACTGCTGGACATATGCCTCCCCATTTTGACTCATTAAACTTGCACTATTATTTTTAGAGATTTTTTAGACAATTAGGCATAATGTAAAATTCATATTAAGAACGCTTGCTTATCGGCTAGTGACTCGTCTCTATTCTAAAGTTTAAATAATGCTTAGCATAATAAGTAACTTATGCCATCTTCTAAAACTCTTATGTTAGTATTTACATTCAATACATTTATAGTAACTGAGATCGAAAAGATCTTGCTTGAGTAGCTCGAGGTCCAGGTTTGAATTTAAAGTAAAATAAGGTTAAGCATAACGATATATATATGTTAAGCATATGTTGAGCACAAGCAAAATGAACCAAAACAAAATACGTTGTGTATGATGTTCTCCATCACAGGTCTCATTGAAGACATGTCTTTTTTTAACCACCGACGCAAAAGCTTCTGAATGAATGAACCTCTGTTAAGGTGTTGTTTGAAAGCTAGCGTGATCGCGATGGTTCATGCATAACTTTTTTTTTAGTAATTTGAGTTTTTTTGTGTCGGGGTTACTTACCATTTTTAATTTTATTTATTATTATAATCATAGTTATGTTAGTTTATATATAAATTGTAAATTTTTCTAGTAACAATAAAATATTTTATAATATATTGGCTATATTACCTAATATATGTCTAGTTACTACTAAACGTATATTACAGGTATATACCTGTAATATACGTTAAGTTGTTCACTGTTTTTGGATAATTAGGAGTCTTAATGGTTTGTTTATCATTATTATTAAGAAATGTGTAGTTTTAGGAGTATACATTTGTCATGTCAGTTACGATGAAGTTGACGGTGATATAATCACAGTAAGCCCAGAAATACTTCAGGCAAAAGTATCTCATTGTATAACTAATATAAAAAGTGAGAATAAATATAAAATCCATCACAAAGTACAGAGAGAGAGTTATCACGTGGTTCTTTTTACAATTGAACGATCGCTCGATCGGTCCAAAGCAATATCGAGGACCTGTGATTTATGAAATGTACTTACCTACGTTGAAAAAGCCAATTCACTGTGAAAATGCGACTGCACTTTGCTTAATATACTCGATGAGAAATGGAAAATTGTAATCTATTTTAAGAGGGTCAAGGTTTGTTGTAAAACCAGCTCGAAGGACCAGTTTTTAAAACGCATAATTAAAGCAATCACTGGTTAAAAAACTTAAATGGTTTTAAAACTTCCGTTCGTTACCTGTCGTGGTTAGAAACATTGACCACTATTTTTCAGAATAGTTTTTATTTAACAATTCGTTTTTATTTTAGTAATGGGTAAAAACATCGGCCTTAATATAAGTAAAATCAAGCAAAATCTTCATGTCGAAAATTAAGTTATTGAATGATGAGAATGTCAAGATATCAAAACAAGACCATTTACTAATTATAATAGAACTGTATGTACTCTTGCGATGAGATTAATTAGATGAAAGGATCAATAAGAACAGAGATGAACTAAGTAACATTTCTTTATGGGTAAAAATAGCCGATAGGTCTGGAACCGTACACAAACTTACTAGGGCTCCCAAGTCTCTTTGTTCTATCAGCTTCAAGCGATGATAAAGGGCTTCCTTGATCCAGATTGTCTTGCGAACCACTGAAAGAGCTGTACATCTTGTAATTGGACCGCTTTTCCACCACTCTCTTCGTGGTCGTCACTGGGCTGTAACGATCTGTAGGGCTGCTAATCCTACAAGAGGACAAACATTACTTAATGCAATCTTAAACAGCTTCAAATATATTTAAGAATTGAACAGCTACCACCACATTGAGCTGTATAGTTTCCAGTCACGAAATAATCTAAATTATATATAATTGTAATTAATCTAGTCCCAAGAGTGTCGTAGAAATAGGCCGAAGGAAGAAAAAGTGCCGAATAAAATGAATAACAGTACTTTGTACTTAGACGTAAGTGAAATTTAAATATTACTAGTAGCGCCCAGCGGTTTCAACAGCGTGGATTACGGTTTCCCGATACCTCAATTATCCCACGGGAACTATCTCCATACCAAATTTCATCGAAATCGGTGTAGCCGTTTGAGCGTGAAGAAGTAACAAATATGCACACATTCACACAAACCTTTGCATTTATAATATTAGTAGGATAGGATAGGATACGATAGGAAGTAGAATTTTGAACGTCATAAGACACTTAGATTCATATTGTTTGGAACATATAAATAGTCCATTTAAACAGTCATACATGAATAATAAACATAGGTATAGTGAACAGTGAACATATTAGTCATCGTGATATCCAGTTTTAGACATAGCCCCTAATTAAATTCAAAATTAGTATCCAAGATCACTAAAACTTCCATAAATTCATACCAACAAAGAACTGAATAATACGGATCGCATACTAGAAGCCCCTTAAAAACATAAAAGGCATAGAGTCAAAACATAAATGGGCGCTCATTGGCGCCAGACTATAGCGAGCCTGATTGAAAATTGATTTAACAGCGTTAACAGAAAAATCTTTACTCTTTATTAAAATATTATCAACGTTATTGGAAAATGAAACGTATACGTAGGATATAGCAGATTTGGCACGCGGAATAAGCCTTAAAACTGAATAAAATTTCAGTGGCGTCATCATTTTCAATTTCATTTCACATAAGAAATGTTTGAAGCGATGATAGCTCAGCGGTGGGAGCGTCGACTGTCATACTGACGGACGCTGGTTCGATCCCCACCAATGGCTTGAGCTTCTGGTGAAAACAATACCGTTATAAAATTACCAGCATGGTGGTAGGGTACTTTCGAGTACCTGGCTAGCAACCATCATATGTTTGAAAAATTATCAGCAACCACATAGTGTGTTCAGGCAGCATTCCTTGAGAGCCAGAAAAAATGTACATGGGAATATTTGTCATTGTGTTCCATTATTCTAAACTCGTGAATTTTACATAACGGCTAAAATTCATCATTATTTTAAGCTATAAAACGATAACATCTTATACAAGGCGAGTCATTTCTGAAATAGCTAGACACGCCTGAAAAAACATTGAACGAAGTTCTGTCTAAACACACTTTACATACCAACACCCGAAGAAGCAATCGCGTTGGAGAGTTTAATGGTCCATTGCATGAACATCAAGCTTGGCGGAACATACGATAAAATTTTTGAACGTAAAAATTCGGGTACTATTGGAATTTTCGCTCACGAATACAGAGTACCTTATACTCTGTAGACGGTTGCCGTGGCGCAGTGGTAACTGTCAGTGACATGACTTCTGTGTCTCCGGGACCCTGGGTTCGAATCCCGGCAGGGGCAAACATTTGTGCGGTGAGTGTAAATGTTTGTCCCGGGTCTTGGGTATTTGTGTGTGTCCATGCCTCTCGCGGCACAGGGAATCCTAGTGCCCTCGCACTAGGATTCCGATTAGGCGTGATTTAAAATAAGATAAAAAAAATAAAAATACTGCTTAAATGGCAAAGCGATCAAAATCCACAAGTAGCCGATAACATTCCTTTAAAAATTCGAACTCACATTGGAGATTATTTAGTAGTTATCAAAACAAAATTGTAATCTTCACGTGGAAATTTCTGTCTTAGGACTTCAAGATAACAATAGCTAACTTAGCAATGTATTATTTATTGACAGCTCTATGATTTAAAGCTCCAGTAGTATCAATTGGAAAGGCAATTTCACACATAGTAATACGCTCTCACATCCAAATATTAGACATACCTGTTAATTGGGCTGGATGTTCTATTCAAAGGGCTGTCTTTTCTCGTCAGCGGACTCGCCGTTCGGCCGACCGGACTGGTCGCTCTATACGGACTGCTCGCTCTGTACGGACTGCTTGCTCTGTACGGACTGCTCGCTCTGTACGGACTAGCTGCTCTATTAACATCTAATCTAGATCCGTTACCCAAATGCTTCGTAGTAATCGGACTGGCTGTACGGTTTCTAGGACTCTCCGAGTCGTATCTAGTAAGATCTTTTTTATTGAGGCGCGAGGTCGAATAAGCGGAATCTGTGACATCGAAGCTTTTCTCTTTGATATCGGAGCCGAAGGATGATTTGTAGTAATCGCTGGTGTCATGTCGCTCCTCGCGCCGATCGATAGAGCTCGTGTTATGTTTTGGTGTCGACTCGTACAAGTACTGGTTCATTGGACTCTCCGATCTCAACCGGGTAACTGGAACCAAATAACGGACAATTATTCTGTGTAAGAATATATTATGATTTTTCACCCCTCCAATGCCTTAACTAGAGTGTAATGATTTTAAGTAGTGAGCAAGAACATTGGAGTAAAAAAAGAGTTGACAATGACATACATTACACGATGATATAGGTAATTAGGTGTAATTCATTTTAGTATGTGCAAATGCATCCTCTTATATTTGACGGTTGTCGTGGCACAGCGATCAGTGCACACGGCGCACACGGTCTTTGGAATCGGGATCCCGGGTTGGAATCCCGGTTGAGGCAAACTATGATTTTGTGATTGTGTGTGTCCGCGTATGCCGCGACACAGGGTATCCTAGTGCGGAGGTGTGAGTGGGAATTCATTTGTTAGTTGTTAATTACTTCTAGTTTACTTTAACCTTCAGGCAACCGCAAATGAAAACTCGGATTGAAATAGATATATTTGTGTGATTTTATCGATTGAAACAACATAAAAACAATTAACACAACCGAAATATACAGTACTAGCTACGCCCCGTGGTTTTACCCGCGTGGTGATGGTTGATGATGATATGATAATGAAAAGTGCCTTTATGTTATTCCGGAACCTGAAGTATCTACATATCAAATTTCAACCAAATCCATTTAACTCGGGCGATAATGAAAAAAAGTGATGATGGTGATGATAAAAATAAACCTATGTGTTAAACCGGGATATAAGCTATCTTCATACCAAATTTCATCCAAATCCATTCAGCCGTTTAGGCATGAAAGAGTAACAAACATATCTCCCCACATCCATACACACAAACTTTCGCATTTATAATAGTAGTAGGATAAATAAAAATGGCAAATATACGTTTTAAAAAATCGCTTAAAAGAAATAAAGATTCACTTGAAGGCTTTATAAAAATTAAAAAATAAAAAGAAACGAACGACTGGCCGATTGGTTCAGTTGGTAGCACTCTGCCTTCTGAGCCGCTGGTCCCGGGTTCGATTCCCGGACAGGTCAAACATTTGTGTGTATGAACATGTGTGTTTGCCCTGTGTCTGGGTGTGTATATGTATATAAGTAAATATATAAGTATGTATATAAGTATATATCAGTCATCAGGTTACCATAGTACAGGCTCTGCCTAGTTTGGGACCTAAAGACCTTGTGTGAATGTTGTCCCATATATATATATAAGAGAATTTGGTAAAATATTGAGAAAGAATAAGCTGACGTGACTTACCGGGGCTCGATATCCTGGTATAAGGTGCGGGACTAGAGCTCTCCCGGGGCTTCTTAGAACGAGAGCCCACTCGGAACATGTGCGGCGAGCCGTGCACGTCGTACCCGTTGAAGTAGATGTACAACTGTACAAACATAACGATATTCTTTTTTTAGATGTCCATACCTCAAAAGGAAAAAACGGAACCCTTACAAGATCACTTTGTTATCCGTCTGTCTGTCTGTTAAGAGAAAAAGGTTCTCAGGAACGCGTGGAGGTATCATGCTGAAATTCATATCAAATAGTCAAGTCTACAGCCCTTGGAGCTTCTAAGCCAACGCAATCAAAAGATACAGCCGTTCAAGCTGCAAATTTTCGACACTCGGAAGGGAATCAAAACCTACACGGTACTTCCCGTGAACTGAGAATCTTGTATTTGGTACGAAGCCACGGCTTATAGTACATATAAAGAAAAAACTGCGAAAAGCAGTTTAGTTACATTTCTATTTATTATACCTACAGGTTTGTACGGAACCCATGGCGCGCGAGTCCGACTCACACTTGGCGGGTTTAAAAAAAATATTATAACCTTGCTTGATCACTGTCTCGCCTGATGTTAAGTGTTGACGCGGTAAAAGCACGCAAACCTAGAAGGTACCTATTCACTCGTGACTTGAAGACTCCAGGATTCTACCTATATTATACTACTATTATACTATATTACCTATAGGTATTCACAAAAACAGCCTTCACATCGAGATAAAATATATTGCTACCTTATCTTTATATATTGACAAACGTTTCGGGCCCGTAATTGGAATGTATCGAGTAAAATATAGATAACAAATAATATTACACACAATCATGACAACTTCATATTAGTAAGCATTTTTCCTGAAGCGCTTTTCCAACATATAATGAGTCAAGATAACTGCGGTATTTTTATAAATATAGCTTTTACAAGTACACATTTTCATGAAGCTATGGAAATGCGTTTTGTAGTAACTATCGATAGCGTTCCTTGTATCTAAATACAGCTTTACCAGTAAGTAATATAAAGCGCACAAGCTTGCACTCACCCTATGTTTTCCCGGAGCTTTAGGCATGAAGGTAGCTCTATATTTTGTTGCCGAAAGCTTTTCAAGAGCACACATAACACTTCTCTTGTCATGGACTATGTCTAGCTGAAGGTCGCCTTTGACTCCGCAGCCGCTGGTGTCGAGCTCGAAGGAGTGAGGCTTGAGAGGTTCGGCTCCTTCTAAGGCTCCTTGACTAAGACGGACTCCTGCAGGGTCGAATACTTCGCAAGTGAATGGACCTCCCTGAGAGAAATTATCAAGATAATCAGCAAAATCAATGTACCAAACCTATTTACAATTTATTGTCGTTATAAACTTTTTATGTCCTTTATATGTGTAGTAATCCTTATAGACATACAATCCGTAAAGTACTGCACTGCGCCCGTCACCCTGAGCCATAAAGTTGGTAAGTGTCATGTGCCTGTAATTTCACCGTAAACCATACCCTTCAAACCGGAACACAGTAATGCGAACACTACTGCCTGGCGGCAGAAATAAGTAGCGTAGTAGTACCTCCCCGGATGAACTCTCACATAGAGTGGTACTACCCTTATTTTGATTATGTGACATTAGACACATGCTTGTCGACAAAAATGACACTAAATTAGTTTCGAAGTTTTAAATAGATTCCGCTTACTTCCTTTAGACTTTTTTTAAACTAGGTAAAATGACTTATTCCAGTTCGTAAAAAAACCCAGTTCAATTCAAGTTTAGAATCGTTCACTATCACAACCAATTTTAATTGTTAATCTTTTTCAAGCTTGTATTTGAGTTGGAAAATAATATTTCAATAAACAGCTGTCACAGAGCGGGATAGACGGGCGCACTACGCCTGACTGAGTTCAGTCCCAGATGGCGACTAAGATAGTTTTTTTATACCAAGGAAAATCTAAGATGAAAATGGCAGAGTTTAATTTCGCAGAAGTTACACTGCAAACAATAAGTCATTTAAAAATATCACAGATATTTTTTATGTTACTTGCATTGGTAAGATAATGGTAGTGTTCTATTGTTTAATATAACTAAAATGGTATGAAATGAGATAGTCTTTTGTAAGGTTACTTTTAAGTTCAAATTAGTATGTCACTTTTGAATGACAATACTAAAATGAGATCTTTTTACTGAAATGCGGGTATTAGGTAAAATAAGTCGTCACGTTAGTTGATGCCGACTAAAACACTTGAATAAAACTCGTCTATATTATACATATTTTTGTAACCGAACGTATTCGTATATTGTACGAATTTTCATTACATTAATACATTTTTTTTTTTTTTCAGAGTTTTAGAGAATTTTACCCAGTTTTCACTAATTAACAGAACAACGACTATTGTCTGTTAAATGTCTATTGGACTTTTTGTGCTGTGCCTAACTATTGGGAAATATATACTCACAAATTGTGTTTGTAAATCGAGTGCAGGAGCTGTTTTATATTAATTAAAATATAATATGACGTCATTATGCAAGGGGTTCCTTTTAGCGTTTATTTAGCGCGGTTTATTAAATGTAAGCACGGTGCATCGACATAAGGAAAGTAAACCTTAGGTCGGTGTAGAAGTGACAATTAGTGTGGACACATATTACGTTAAGCTAATGGCCATTAGGTTCTCGACAGGAGACAGATGACAAGCAATCGTAGTAGATTATTCCAGATGACGGCTGGGAAAGATGATCAATATTAAAGCTTGTATTTGAAGTTGGTTTTTTTTCATAAACTTCTTTAAGCGCGCTGAACACTTTGGGTGAACAAAAACCACGGAACTTGCGTCATCGTCACCGAACGCTTTCCATGAGCTATAGGTATGTATACTGTGTATATATATATGGGTATTTTGTGGGTGAAAAAAAATCGTGAAACTCGCGTCATCGTCACCGCGCGCTTTCCATGTTAGCTTAGAAATCATGTGTTTTCACTTCTATCGGCAGTTCCCAAAGACTGCCCCAAATGCCATCGAATTGTCTACGGATTTGTGATTTTTTTACTCACATAGAATTGAAAGCTTTGTATAGGTAAATTATTTACCGCATTGTATAATTTTGCAAAACAAGTTCAATGACTTTTGGAGTACGTTTAAATGCCTATGAAACTAAGTGAACGTGGAACTTCATTGACACGTGGATTACTTCAATTTCAACTTCTTATTCCTGATGGCTTGTGCGGGGCCACAATTTTGCCACTGTGACGTCACACGGATAGAGTAGAAAACAAATGTTCTGGAGTGATCGGTAAACAAGCAGATGATTTTGAAGTATTATTAGCCTGGTGATGTAAGTGTCAGCTGCCAACCTTGGCTTTAGAGCTACTCTTGAAGGTTACCTTTATTATTACCTTTCGTTTTAATTAGTTATTAAATACCTAATATGGTGGTAGGGTACTTTCAATTACTATTAACTTATCTAGACAGCTGCCATCATCAAATTTTTAAACTGTCTCCAAAAACAAAGTGCGTTCAGGCACTTGTCCGTGAGAGCAGTCGAAATTCTAGGCCTAGCGTGATTCCTAGGTCCTCATCGTCATTGAGCATTATGTGAGATAGTGGACAAACGCATGATCTACAAATTGTAAAATAGAACTTTAGCGAGTTAAAAGTTGTTTGTGCTTTTACCGTCTTATGAAATCTTGAGTCAAAGATTTTTACCTGTATGTGCTGCCCTTTATAAGTAATAGCAATAGTCCAAGTACCAGCCTCGTCTGGCTGAAAGGTAGCACTGGAAGCAGTCGTACCCTCAGCAGAAGGAGGTGGATGCCTGGGTTCTAGAGGAACTGCACGACCGCTGGGTGAGTGAGCAGTCACGTCAATGTCTTGTCTTCTTGGCGCTCCTGTAACAGATTTAGCTCCCTTCAATTTTTTAAATATTTCAAGGCAGAAAATATAATGGTGAATGATTTCTAACATTTTAAGCAACGTACTGGGCTCGCCAACGCACCTGCCAAGCGTGGTGAGTACTGGTAAACCTCTCTTAAAAAAAGTACGGTGTAGGCATGGCCAGCCGTGGAAGATTTTAGGCTTAGAATATGATGATGATGAATTATTGTGATATGTATTCAATTCGTATGCCAAATAAGGCAAGGCATGCGTCGGATTGATCTATAACTATCGTCCTGGGTATAATCACCCTCAAGTGAGATAGTGGTCGAATGCTAGATCTACACAGTATAAATGTTAACATTAGAAAGTTCCTATATATTTACGATAATGTATAATTTAGTGTTGAGTAATAATCCTAAATCTGATTTTATTTACATAACTTTAAAAAACATAAAATACTCTCATTGGAATTGGAATTTTGTTGCTTTTATATTTTTTATCACATTTTTCTCAATTTAATGACAGAATAATAATAATAATTTAAGCTGGCAGCTTCCTCGCTCAACGTATTAGCCTAGCAATACAAAGAGGAAACGCTGCCAGCATCTTGGGTACAATGCCGCAGGGGCCCGTTTTAGATTTAATTTAGTTTTTATTAAATGTTTAAGGTTTTTATTTTAAGTTAGATTATTTTATTGTTATTTAATGACGATATTCGCAGTTACCTGTAGCACTGACTAGCACTTCGACAATGCTTCCAGCAGCACAGGGAGCCATACCCGGTGGCGGCACGGAGACTAACCTTGGAAGAACTCTGAAGAAATATCTTCCGTCTACCCTGTAAGCCAAATAAAAATCATTATAAAGAATAAATAGGTAGTAGATAAACTAATCGCCGTATATCAATCAATCAATCGTGTCATTTATTTCAAGTCATAAAAACTCTTCTTCTTCTTCAGGTGCCTCTCCATCACTGAAGGTCGGCGGTCATCTTTTGAATTTTTTTCCTTGTTCAGGGCAAATCTAAACAGTTCTACGTTCTAACTCTTTCCAGATCAATTGTCCCGATTTTAGTACTAAACGCCCCGATAGTTTTGATATTAACATAAATTTGATATTAGAAGCGCTCATGTTAAAACCTGCTTTTATGCTGCAATCAAAAGCTATATTGAGTATCTTCTGAAGACGTTCCAGCGATGAGGCAATCAAAACAGTGTCATCCGCTCGTTGATGAGAACTCCTTCTTCAAGACCTTCAAGAGCTTCATTTATGATATTCTTAGAATAGAGGTTAAATAATACAGGGGACAGAATACATCCTTGACAAACTCCTCTTTGTACTTAAAACGCATATTTTATGAAAAAACATTTGTCACATTACAATTACAAACTACATTAATATTAATAGAGATTTTAAAATCATATTTTACATAAAAAAAGAAATTGAACTCATCCATTGTACACTAAATGAAGATTACAGCAGTGATTTATGTATGGAAAATCTAAACTTTCCGCGAGAGTGGCCAGGATGATGTTGGAATATCTGCGTATAGGCAGGGGTGTATTAGAATTAACATTTATATTTACATATTCATAGTATCATGTTCACGCGGATGGTCGTATTGCCACTTTAGTTTGGAGTTGGTTATGACACTGTATCATTCCATCGGTTTTTAAGTTACACTCAAATAACTGAAAAGTGTTACGTCTACTTAGACGACTTCCTAATTGCGGGTGAAGAAACCAGTATAGTATACCTAATATTAGTTAATATATTAATATTAATAAATAGTATCCACTATTTATGTACTAGTAGCGGTTTACGCCTATACACATTTAAAAATAAGATAATCCCAATCTATACACGGACATCCAAGCGTATAATCTAGGGATATCATACGTGTACCCAAAACATATTTATACACCACATGAGAATTTCAAAACATTATCAGATCAGTAATATTATCCGGCCATGCGAGATAAAGTTTCATTCAGCAGAGTGCCTACCAACAATTTG
This sequence comes from Apeira syringaria, assembly GCA_934044485.1. Taxonomy (NCBI): domain Eukaryota; kingdom Metazoa; phylum Arthropoda; class Insecta; order Lepidoptera; family Geometridae; genus Apeira; species Apeira syringaria. The sequence goes on from OW203658.1 coordinate 17,095,857, forward strand.
AACGTCAGAACTTTACGCCGATGGAAAATTTGATGCAGACGTTCCTTGTAAGTTTTCGCTATGAGAATCAGCTTCGCTCTCACTCACCTGCCATATTAGCTCATTGAACCTTTCACGATTTTCACAAGCGTACAGACTCATTTTACTAAAATGAAACTTCGAACTCGTAGTAGGTGACTACCTATTTGCAAAATAGGTTATCTGTCTCACGGTTGAATTGGTCTGCTTGAGAATGTATTTTATAAGTACAGTACAATTTCTAAAAACATGATTTTTTTTTTTAAACCATTATTATATCCATGATGTTTTTAATATTGATTATACAATTCATCATCATCATTACAATAGGAGGTTTATTGCAGGACATAGATTCTTCTCTATTGATACCGCTCACATACACAGGTTGTATGCTCTGATTGCAGCATACTCCTGCGATCTTCAACACCAGTCACCACCAGTGCGAGTATGGATCGTCAACTCGATAAAATTCGATAGTGAGTGCTAGTTCAGACACAGCGATAACCGCGTGGTTTGGAGATCTCCATAGAGTAAGAGTAGGTGCCGCACGATTCGCGTACGCCATGTCTGAACAAACACTTACTGTCGAATTTTATCGAGTCGACGATTGATGCTCGCATTGCACTATCGATAGGCAGATTATTGTCAATCGACGGCCTACACTGCACTAGGCAATGTTTACAAGACCTTAGACGATTCATCAATCAGGAGTTCACTCATTACCTAATTGCAATTTTAATTTCCTAACCTGCTAAGCTATGTCAGTAATATTTACATGGTATTATGGTATCAATAAAATATGTTTTCAAAAAGCAAATCTTTACAGCTCGTTTTACAACTTTCAGCTCTATCTATATGACTCATGGAGACCACATTTCCTTGTTATTTTTATTACACAAATATATCTGCTCAGTCAATAGTGTAGTGTGTTTTTATACGAGTACCTACTAGATCCAGCGTTTGACCACTATCTCACTTGATGGTCAGTGACGATGTGTGTGATTACGCTAGACCTAGAATATTTTACTGGCTCTCAAGGTCTGCTACCTGAAAACACCACGTGTGTGGTGAAAGTTTTCCAAACTTGAGGGAGGTATAGCTAGCCAGCCGGGTCTTGAAAGTACCCACCATCACCGGAAGCTCAAGCCGTTGGTGTGGGATTGAATCAGCGTCCGTCTGCTTGACATGCGACGGTCCCACCGCTGGACAGCTTAATGTCAAAGACTGGCCAAACACTCGTGACAGCCTAACAGCTGATATTATAAGACACCAACCGGGCCAACAGGCATAACGTGCTCTCAAAAGCTCGAAAGCATCAGTTTAAAATGATACTAGTCACCGCCCATCTAACGTATAACCGAGGAGTATATTGCGATACCTACAACCTAGATATGTGGATACGGAAAGAGATATATAGGTAAGTAACTTAAAGTGAGTATCCGACCGAGTACAGTTAAAAGTAGCAACTAGTAAGTATATGAAAGCTAATATTGTTTAACGAGGGCCTGTTTCTATTTTGAAGGAGTACCTAGAACACCGTCCCTTTACCATCGCGTAAGTCCGAATTTAATTGAAGATTCTTAGTTAAGATATACACCACTAATAAACGGTGGATTTAATCCACTATTTATGTGACATCTGTTAGAACGGGGTTAGGCGGAAATTGCGATAAACAACTTACAATTACTCGACGCTAAGAAATTCTGGTCTTATTGCGGGCTTAAAAACGGCAGGTACGAAAAATACGGCAGGAATGGGGGAGATTTGTGTTGAAGGAGCCATTATTTCCAGCTTTAATAAGACAGGATAAATCTCAATTTCATTCTTCAAACTAAAATGGTTCATTAATGATCATGTTTAAATATAGTAGCATTGACATTTTACTGGTATTCATCTGTGGCCATTTGCGTAACATATTGTACATAATGTTATGTGATGAGTACACTACTGTACTATATATAGGTGCTAATACTATAAAGAGGAAAGATTTGATTGTTTCTTTTTTTTTTTTTTTTTTTGTATTTGCATTGAATAGGCTCCGAAACTACTGAATCGATTTGAAAAATTCTTTCACTCTTGGGAAAGAACATTACCCCCGGGTGACATAGGCTATATTATAATTCCAAAAAATTTAGAGACCCGTATAATTTTACATTTTTAATTTTTTTTACCCGTTTTACGTAACACAAAGTAAGGTCAGCCATTATCGGTCTAAGATTTCTTTCGCAGCAGATTCCTACCGCAGCTAACAAAAATAATGGATGACGTTAAAACCGCCTGAACAGATATTCATAAGTTGTAGCTAAGACCTACCTCGATCACATCAACAAAAAAAGCATCAAAATCGCTCCATTCGTTTAGGAGCTATACGATGCCGCAGACAGACACACAGAAATGACAAACATATAACACCCCTCTTTTTGCATCGGAGGTTAATAACTACACATAAGTAGTTAGTATTGTACAGTATCCCCAAGTTTTTAACCGACTTTAAAAAAAGAAGAAGGTTACTCAATTCGACCGTATATTTTTTTTTGTGTGTTCGCGGATAACTTCGTCGTTTATGAACCGATTTTGATGTTTTTTTTTGTTTGATAGGGTACACTTCCGCAGTGGTCCCATTTTAATTTCATCAAAATCGGACAATCTGTATTTGAGTTACACTCCAATGACTGAGAAGTGCTACTCATACCTCGACGATATTAGAGTTGTAGGTGAAGACATCGGTGCACATACACAATAACAATTGATCCCGTGAGTAGCAAAGGTCACAGGACTGAAAAGCGTAAAAAAAAATTTTTACCATAAAATTAAACCACCTTCATCACTGAAAAGTGTGAAATAACTTGTCGAAGTCGGTACCATGAGCACAATATTTTTAGTTATTTTAGTTACTTTTGAACTATCATGGTACCGACCGATTTATTTCACACTTTTTAGGGTGGAATCGGTTCCATATTTTGGTAAATTTTTTTTTTACAATATTGTATTTACAGGATTGTTTCGTGGATACCAATATCCGCGAAACAATTATCGAACCTGTCACTTTAATATTTTAAACAGACAGAAAATTATGCAAGATTTATCATTATAATCGGAATTTTCACCTCATAGTTTTGTTTTTATTGCAAGATATTTCTGCACAGTTGCATTTGCAGACATATATAAAGCTAAACTTGTAACTAGATCGTAAGTAAACCCGTTGGATGCGCATAATGTTGTGCCTAACTCTCACAAGATGTTCAGTGGTGATGTTCTTGAAGGTGTAATCACTATAAAGTTTTAAGGCTCTCAAGGCCTGCTGTTTGAAACTGTTGCTGTTTTTCACAGTTGTTGGGTGACATATTTTCAAACTTGAGGTAGTAGGTACCCAGGCAGGTACTGGAAATTACCATACCACCATTCTGTGAAATTGATAACGATGTTTTTTCATATTATATAGATCTAGCGTTTGGCCACTATCTCACTTAATGGTTAGTGACGATGTGGTCGAAAATGTTATCACGCATCTAGAATGTTTACTGGCTCTCAAGGACTGCTGCCTGAACATAACACACTTTTTGTTTGGTGACAGTTTTTCAAACTTGAGCTAGCCAGGCGGGTACTCGAAAGTACCCTACCACCATGCTGGGAATTTGATAACGGTGTTAACTTCACCGGAAGCTCGAGCCGTTTCTGGGGATCGAACCAGGGTCCGACAGGTTGACAGCTGACGATAAAACGTAGACGTATCATCTTGTCAAAGATGTGTCTGGGTGGTCTGGAAACCAATATGGGTATCTCACCTGACTTCACCAACAGTAAGTACAATTTCGTGCATCCCTGCGTGCTCCGGCACAAACTCCCCCGCTCCACGAGCATCCAGCCTTAGCCTCGACTCTTGCTCCAGTGGGTTTACTATCGACACCCTCACTTCAGATATGGATAGATCTTCAGATATGCTCTGTATTCTTATGTAAGTCTGGAAAACGAACAAGTGAATAAATTAAATCATTATATTCAATTCAAGAACATTCCAAATTCGAAATCATTTTATTTACACTCAAGAAAATTCGAAATTCAAAATCATTTATTTAATTAAGGCATCAAGGGTGCACTTAAGAACATATAAAGCTATAATATTCAGAGTCACGTCAGAGTCAGGACGCGTTCCAAAATAAATAACGCCACACTGAAACAAATGGGCAAGTAACTCAGGGCTATTCTTTTTAAAACAGATTTTAGAGAGTTCATAAAGTATCGTGATTCGGCATATTTTAGAGATTTATTTAACCCAAAAAAGTAATTAGAGTCGGTACATTTTAAAATTGTTTAAATGGTTGATGTCTTTTAACTGGTTAAAGGTTAACTATAGAGTCTAAGAGGTACCGATGACATTACAGAGGCTTGTGGGTGTTTACAGGCAGAGGGTGCGAAAATAAATCCTGAAGCAGTTTGATTTAAAATTTTGCAAAAATGTACTTTACAGATGACATGCGGGTTAAAAAAAACAGAACAAATTTTTGACGTTTTAAGTTTTTTACTTCTTGTGCTAGACACAGTTTAAACGCATTTGTCGTTAACGCGAGAATATTTTATAAATTAATATATGGTCGCTCGAAAATATTTTTAACTAATTAATCACACTTTGTTCAATCAGAATTGACCTTCATGAACTGTTCTCATAATTGGCATTTTTATTAAGTTTATTAGACACGTAGGAGAACACTCAAATTTTTTTAATTAGCAAAATTATGGTACAGACTTAAACAGCTAACAGCCATCGAAAACGGTATGATCTTAAACAGAAGTTTTTCTTCAAGTTACCTACCCAATTTTGATACTTCGATTAGGGTTTTGGTAGGAAGGGGCTCATTACGTCACGGAGTGTTTTATTGTCATTCTAATTTTAATAGTAGATTGTACCATAAACAGGGAGCAAATAAATATTTTTTCGGCGAGAACGCTATTTTAAATCCAGAGCGGAGCGAAGGTTTGTATAGTAGAATCCTAAGCGCAGCGAAGGAATCAAAATACTTCGCCCGAGGAAGAAATAACTTTGCGACCGTGAAGAGAGACCGTGCAAAGAAAAGACCTACTTTGCTCGCACTTATTTTATTTTATTTTTATTCTCTTAGGAAAACTACAGCTTATATGGAATGCTAATGGATATTTGTAAATAAGTTAATGTAAGCTTTTTAAAGTTTCCGCATATGGGTAATAAAGTGCACAGTACATGTACATTATAGACGAACTAGTCATTGTTTTTCGAATAGAAGGGATGAAAAATAATAAAAGCACTCATTTATTCTAGCAGAGTTAAACGTGATTATTACAGTAGTCTTAAAGAAACTTAATATCTCAATTAAAGTAAATTAAAACTAAAAGTAAAACTGTATAAGCAGAAGTTAAATACGTGGTTAGAACTTAAACTGTTAAAGACATTAGTCCCATTCGAAACTGTATTTAAACTCGTAAGTTGACTCAAAATTTAATTTCCGCTCAAAGTTCGCGTAGAGTAGAGCACCTATAATGAATTTACTTTTGGCCAGTTCTCTATCGAAAAGCTTCGATGGTGCTCACTCTACTTTGACTTTAAAATTGAATGCTTAATTTTTATGCCTAAAGATTTGGAATATTTCATTTCAAGGATTTAAGACCAGTTCATTTTTAAAGGAAATGGGTCTAACTGATGGATTTATTTTAAAACAGTTATTGTCGATGTGGCAAATTCTGCTCACATTGTGGTGTGAGCATACGACCCCAGAGTTTCAAACTGTTCCATAAGTTATTCATCTTTCCAATGTTTTTTTAAAAAGATTTTAAGGGTTTATTTTTGAAAGCTTTATAGCTATGTGCTAGATGTCTACGTTGCTATATACATATGGATTCTTCAACACGAGCTTTGTTTTGTAAATAAAAGTAAAACAATTAATTGAAAAGACATTGTATATCATTATTGTATAAAAAAGGTAATATGCGAAATTATTGATGAAAAATGACATCTATCAAATGTCTGCCACTTGACATAGAATCCATTTAATAAGTACCCAAGATTCTACTATAGGTAAGTATGCCAAAAACTAAATGATAAACTGTCATAATATAGTTCCGGCTTGACCATATTAAAAAACAAAGTTCTTATTGAAAAACTCTTTAGTTACTGTTAAAGATAAATAAAAAACAAAGATAGAATTATATGTCCATTCTCGTAGACTTACATTCCAATAGGATATACTTAGACAAGTACTTAATACATGTTTATTTGTAGCAGACTCATAGTGCTAGGAAAATATTTCTATTTGTGATGACTTACTGGTTCCCCAACTCTCCCAGAGGTAGAGTCTAGTGCAAGTCGCAACATGTCGTGGATAGGTGGTCTAGGAGCTACGTTCCGGAACTGTGACGCCCATGCCATGACACCCAGGTGCTCCACGTCACTTTGGCTCATGTCCTTGGCCGACAGAACTTGTTGGACACCTATAAAACAATTTGACAACAGATCATAACCGATAATGACAAATAAACAAAATATTTCTTCTAAATATTTTCATATAATACGAAATAAAAATGGCAAAAAAATGTTTTTTAAAATATTATGACCCTGATATCGACTTCGACAAGTTATTTCACACTTTTTAGTGTTAAAGTCAGTTCCATTTATTGGTAAAAAAAATGATCACCCTTTTCAGTCACCTTTGCTATTCATGGGATCAATTGTCATTGTGTATGTTATCCGATGTCTTCACCCGCAATTATTTTATCATAGCGATTGTCCGATTTTGATGAAATTTAAATGAAACTACCACGGAAGTGAACTTTATCAAACAAAAAAATAATCATCAAAATCGGTTCATAAACGACGAAGTTATCTGCCAACACACATAAAAAACATATATACGGTAAAAAGCCTCAAAACAGTTTACTTGATTACTTAGAAAAAAAAATGTAGACATCAGAAATTGTTCAATCCTGTTATTATTATATTTTTCCAATCGAAAACACGGCGCGCCAAATGATATTACGTTTATTTTGTGCGAGCCAATCTTTATAATTGGGGTCACCGATGAATTTATTTTTTAAATTCCTATTTTGGTTATAATATTTTGTATAGTGACACACAGTGATATGTGTCTGGAAAATAGGTGATCATTGAAATAATATACATGAAGAAGCGTTCCTTGTTTTTTTAAACATGTTATACGGGCAAAAATGACAAAGCTTCTAAAGCCGTACAATACTTTAGATTAAACGCTTTTACAAACCTAGAACCTCGATAACAGATGTTTATTTGTACCTAGCAAACTTGACAACGAGGTCCAGCATAATCTAAGCATTTTTTGTTCGTGGTCCATCAATTTCCTCTACAGCCTAAATTAGAACAAAAAGTGGATTGTATAACTTGAATTTTATAATATTATAAAGGGGAAAGATTTGATTCTTTATTTGTTTGTTTGCATTGAATAGATGCAATTTGAATAATTCTTTCACTGTTAGGAAGCTACACTATCACCGGGTGACATAGGCTATATATATTTTCAAAAATATTGGGGTCGCTATATAAAATAAAATTTAGTTTTTTTTTTCCATTGTGAGGCCGGGGCGGACTGCTAGTTAAGTATAATTCTAATTATATTATAAATGCGAAAGTTTGTGTGTATGTTTGTTACTCCTCAGGCTGGCTGAAGGGCTACACTGATTTTGATGAAATTTGGTATGGAGATAGTGTAAACTCTGGATTAACACAGCCTACTTATCTCGGAAAAAACATACTTCCCGTGGGATAATTGAGGTAGCGGGAAAACCGTAATCCATGAGGGTGAAACCGCGGGGCATTACTAGTTTACATATAACTGTGAATTATTTATTATACCTAAAATGGATTAATTAATTGATTATTTGGTAACGTCCGCTTATAACCATGTTATTTGAAGAAATAACCCAAACTGTTACTATCCCACGCACTAACTACTAACTTGTAATTCAAATCCCGAAATCTGTAATCCAAATAACTCAACTGCTTCTCATTCATACGGAAAATATGATAATGTAAAGAGATTCTACTCTGAAAGTTAGATTCGGCAGTTCAGCATCGGCATTATCATTGGCGTCACACGTGAACATTTCCGTCACGCGCGATGTTTACGCCATTGTATTGGCAGTATATTGAAAGCTACTTTGATGGCTGTATTGCCAGGTGCTTTTAACTCCAAAATGACGCATGACAAAATTTATTTCTACTTTGAGCAACATCATAATTACTGGATTTAATCCGTTTTTCTCGTAAGAAATTTTAGAAAATAAAGAAAACCCCTTCAGTAATTAACCAATAATACATTCACCAAAAGCTCAAGACCAAAGTGGATTTTAATCTAGCGATCTTCTGAATAATGGATGACGCTTTGCCGTGACTATCATCATCCAAATGATTGTGGTAGTGCAGTAAGCATAGGCAGACAATCCCGTGTGCGGCCAATAGCAGCTAAATAAAGACCTATCGATTTTAGCCAGGTTATCTCTAAGAGATAATTTGTTTCCTTGCTTTGTAAGCTGGTGGAGCTCGAAGTTGGTTACTAATTAGTAACTAGTAAATAATGTTGACGGTCGCCATGGTGCAATGGTTACTGTCAGTGACATGACTTCTGTGTCTCCGGGACCCTGGGTTCGAATCCGGCAGGGGCATACATTTGCGCGATGAGTGTAGATGTTTGTCTCGGGTCTTGGGTGTTTGTGTGCTGTGATTATGTGTGTCCATGCCTCCCGCGACACAGGGAATCCTAGTGCGGTCTGAGTGTAATTTAAAAAAAACAAAAAAAAAACAGTTACCAAGTTTTTTAGCAGCATCAATTGCCATCTGATTGTTTTCTTCCCATCTTGCGGGATCCCTCCTTAGCCGACTTGCAGGTGGAGCTGGGCCACCCAGGGAACGCACTAGCTCATTCGCCACTCGACCATCATTCCAATCCGTCTGAAAATAAAAACTATTTCATTATGGAATATTATAATCTCGATTGAGGCTAGATCAGGAATCACTATCACATCGGAATCTCTATCAAGCGAAACGCAATCGTTTCTCAGTGTAAAACAATTGAACTATATACAAACTATAATTTATCTTGTACAATAATTGTGAGACAGACAATTTGCTCATTTATATTTGCATGTCCGTTATTCAACTGCTGATTTAACTAATCGTATAATAGCTAATCGTATTTCCGGCAACTCCGGTAATTTCCGTATCCTATTGCTAATGCTTTTTTTAAATATCGTATCTACTAACGTTAGACCGCTCACTTGACAAACACATACGCACACTTTTCTTGATTCAGCGTTTGACCACTATCTCATTTGATGGTCAGTGACGATGTCGTCGAAGATATCATCACGCTAAACCTAGGATACCTAAGCTCCCAAGGAAAATACAACTATAGTCGGAACCATCTAAATTACAATGTGACCGATTTCCGTGATTTATTCATAACATACGCACACATTTCCACGCGAATATTGCGCTAGCGACAGAAATTAAAGTAGTACCTTTCCCATGTTCTATTAGTATACTACATGAATGCAACAAACACAAGTTAACCCGACACCTTTTTCATTAACCCACTAATGTATTTTTGCTGTTAGAAAATAAATGAGGACGCATAATGACCACCTATTCATTCTCGGCCGCCCGCCGTTCGGCATGAATTCCCATTCCGCGTTAGTCTCGTAACTCGGCCAAAGCCTGAGGCTTTTGGTATTACTGTTTCGGGGAATTTACTGTGTTTATTTATAATAGGTTTTCGAGCATTTTGGGTACCTATTGAACTTGTAACGTTTCGGTCACGTAGCTGTGATTGTTAGTAACTAGTTATTGAAGAGAAGTTTTCCCTATGTAAATCAAAATAACAAATGCATAAGAAATATTGCATAATTAACTGGCGTTGAGACGGCTGCGATTGATTGCTGATAGGTCCTATCCTATTTTACTAGGAATTCGTCAGACGTCAGTGTTATTTAACAGAAGTGCCTCCGAATTTTTTATGTAGAACTACTAAACATAAATTTCATTGGAAATTCTCGTGAGTTTGACACATTATTATATATATGTGGTATCTGGCTTTACTCACGTTTATAGTCGAAGTTTCGACCTAGTTTTCGAGCATGTCCGATGCTCATCCTCAGGTGAGTTTACGCTGCCAGAAGGTGGCCGCGATCTGGCAGCGTAAACTCACCTGAGAAACCTAGGTCGAAACTTCTACTATAAATGTGAGTAAAGCCGGATACCACATATATATAATAAATATATTTGTTGGACATAATACGAGTATTCACTTATATCCAACTGTTAAGTCAGCACAAGCCGATGAAACAACGCCTCAGTTCTTTTTTTTTCTCAAAATATAATTACGCCATTTAGGAATAATGTAGCTTTCTTTTTCTGATAAAATTTTCAAAATCGGTTCTTTAGTTCTAGAAATTACTCCCTATTAACAAACTTAAACTCAAAATTACAAACTTTAATTCTCTATTTTTTTTTTTAAATTATAGAGCTTGCTTTAGATACTAAGCCCCCCTACCCCCTTATAATACCCACCGTAAAATTGCTGATAGGTCTTTCCAGTCTGGAGTTGACCCAATCCAACGTCGATTTGAATCCAGTAGAACCTTGCTTCATGAAGTAAGACAGGTAAGTCATGCCGGAAAGCTCGTCTAGCCAAGGAGAGGCCAAGTATTCGGGCTCAAGAACCATTGGGACGTTGAGCTCGCGATGGGCAAGGTGCATCGCACGGCGGCAGTTTTCGACTGCTTCGTGACGATCTATAAATAAAAAAAATACTTAAATGGTATCCATATTTTTATCTATTGCGTACACTCTAGGATACGAAGTTGTGTAATTCACATTCTCAGAAATGTCGTAACATAGACGTGGATCATTCAACTTGTCGCACGAAACGTTTTGCTTCCACATTCTTAGTGCGTACGGTAACGAATGAAACTCATTGCCTAAATCTGTATTTCCGCAAAAATACGTCCTGGGAATCTTCAAGTCACGAGTGAATAGGTATCTTCTAGGCAGGCGTGCTCCATCGTAGACCGCATCATCACTTAACATCAGGTGAGATAGTGGTCAAACGCCTGCCTATTCCCAATAAAAATAAAAAGTCTTGAAAAAGATTAAAAAATCTCTAATAACAAAAACAAACAATTAAGCTGTCTAAAAGGGACTGGGTTGGTGACAAGGTTGCTAGACCATATCCCAAGCAATTCCTGGATTTAAGCCAGTAAGTGAAAATAGGACCGCCTAAACATATGTAGTGGTAATTTATGGCACAGAAAATTGACAAGACCTGATGTTTCCTGATGTCTTGGGTTTTTCCAAGAGGGAATGACATAGAAGCTACTAAGGATGCCTGCTGATCGCAAGACCTCTAAGGCACAAAGAAATTTAATCAAACAACCCGCAGGCTTGGCAGCACCCCAGCCCATGATATTTTTCCGCGTATTTCTCACGTGGTGGGTCTCGACCTACACAAAGATGATGATTGAAGCACGGAACTTCTTACTTACTACTTGTAGATGCATTTATGGGCCATCTAATTTTGCATACATATACACCCTCACTTCTTTTTAAAAAAGGAGATCTAGAAAGGCGGTATGCGACTAGATCTGTACACAAGCTGGTTTTGCCTTTTTCTAAGCTTAAAATGCACAGCTCAGGCCCAGAAATTATGTGTATAAAAATATATAACAAACTACCTACCAACATTAAAACCATCGAAAAAGACGTAACACTTTATAGCCATCTAAAAGACATACTATGTAACAAAACCTACTACAATATCAACGAGTTTTTCAATGACACAATTGAAAAAAATAGAAAATGAATCGGTCCGTTTGCATTAATATTGCGACACCCTACTAGGGTCATATGTTGTTCCTATTTATTTTTAGCATTAAGAACCTTTTTTGTACGATGAAATAAACTATTGAGTATTGTGTATCAATGTATGTGTAAATAAAACCATACTACTACCGACCATAACAAGCCCATTCATTTCACTCCGTAACCGAAACGTCGGTGAATAAAATTCCTTCTAGCCATGTTAGTAATAAATATCTTTGAAACAGTATAGGTAATATTTCTAAATAAACGCACGCTAAGTGCCGAGCTCGTATTCACATAAATCAGAGTTCTTTTCACGCGATGCGAAATAAATGAAGTTCGACCGCGTTGCTTGCAAATAACTCCTCATAAGCATCGCTGTATATTACCAAGGTAACTGGAAGTGCATCCATGAAACTAACATTAAACTTTTTAAAGAACTCGCATACCGTTACGTTCTAACTCGATGAGTTATTCAAAAAGTTGACGAATTGAGATTTGGCTAGTCCCAACTCCAAACTACTTAATAAAGGCGAAAGTTTGTTTGTCTTGTCGTTTGTAGGTTTGTCACTTTTCACGTTGAAATGGCTGAACGGATTTGCATGAAATTTGGAATGAAAACTTGCCAAAGCAAGCTCGCTTTTTTTTACAATGTATCAATCTAGCGTTTGACCACTTGATGGTCAGTGATGATGTGTTCGAAGATGTTGTCACGCTATACCTCGAATAATCACTGGCTCTCAAGGACTGCTGTCCGAACACACTATGTGTTAGATGGTGACAAACTTGAGGGTGGTAGTTAGCTAGACGGGTACTCGAAAGTACCCTACCACCATGCTGGGGATTTGATAACGATGTTACCTTCACCGGAAGCTCAAGCTCAACCAGTATCCGTCAGTTTGACAGCCGACGCTCCTCCCGCTGAGCTGTCATCACTTCAAAATTCGCATAAATGAGGTAGCGGAAAAACCGTAGTCCACGCGGGTGAAACTGAAAGGCGCAGCTTATAATCAATAATGAGCCGCTGGAAGTTCTTTTTATTAATAGTTTTCCCCCAGTTTAAATTACAGTCTAATAACATAAGTTTGTTTAGTCGGGATGTAAAAAAATATGTTTTTTATTCAATTTATTCCTCCTCAATGCTAGTGGTCGTGACGCCTTCCGTGGAACACTTTCCTACGGACAATGCCACACCATCTTGATCTGTCTTCGGAAGTAGTGCGGATTTGATCTGACCAAAATAAGTAACTGCGGTGACGCGGTCTCTTTCCCGCAATCTTACCGGTGACAACGAGCCCCTCGAGGTTGTCAGCTATTTTCCGAGCTATATGAGCAAAATACTCAAGGACTCGTTGGCAGCCTTGTAGTCACTTTAAATTCCTTGAGCAACGATTTAGCTTCTTCAGTTATTCCATTGGTCATGAATTCAATACAACCGCGAAATATTAAACGCTTTCTTTTGTCAGCCGGACTTTAATGAGATTCATTATATCAGGATTTGGACATATTTCATCACGCTTAGATTAAGTCAATAGAAGTATGACGATTTCAAAAAAGGAAGCAATACTAACTGAGTTCTCTCCAGTGCGGGAAAACTCCAGGCTTGCAATGGTCGACGAGGGCCGACAGCAGAATGCCACTGTTCCAGTCGGTGGTCAAGTTGTTCACTCGGCATTCCGGCAGTGATGACTGAAGCCACGACATCATTAACTTTCTGCAATAAAATATTAATAAACCTTAATAATACTCATACTAGCCACGGAGTATGTATTTATCAGAAATATATCCTAACGTACAAACATTTGTATGTAAGGATATATTGAGGAGGTAGACAGACGACCTGACTAAGATCGCAGGCAAGGGCTGGATGCGGGCCGCTTCCAACCGGTCCTTGTGGATATCAATGGGGGAGGCCTATGTCAACCAATGGACTTCCTATGGCAGAGATGCTGATGACGATGATATTTTAGTACCTTTAAGTAAAGTTTTTATTAAAATAAAATACTAATAACAATACTGCAGCACCTACAATAATATTTGAGCAATCTACTAGCTATTGTCAGCCTATAGATAACATATATATGTAAGTAAAGTGGCATGCATGTGCATGTGTCCATCTAGGTACTACAATATATATTTTACTAGTAGAGCCCCGCGGTTTCACCTGCGTGGATTACGATTTTCCCGTTACCTTAATTATCCCACGGGAACTATACTTTTTCCGGGATAAAAGTAGCCTATATGTTACTCCAGGGCTTAAACTATCTCAGTACCAAATTTCATTAAAATCGGTGTAGCCGTTTGAGCGTGAAGAAGTAACAAACATACACACACACATTCGCATTTATAATATTAGTAGGATTTCAAATAGATTTATTTCTTTCTTTTAGTAAAGAAAAACAAAATATTTATTGACAGAAATATCATCACCTTTTTGCAACTGAATTATAGCCAAGGTGCTATTTACAGCTGAACGAGGAAATATACCTTACTTCCGCTACTGTAATAATTCAGCTTTCCTCACTAGGATTACATGTGTCTCAGGAGGTTTCAATACACATAAACCTACATAGTAAAATATGTATTACACAAATCGTGTATGCATGTGAGAATGTGATACGGCCCGAATTCTAACTTAGGGTCTTACACAGCTGGCAGGGTAACTTTATTGGAATAGACAAGCTACATTATCGCTATGGAAACTAACATACATAAGGGCAAGTTGCGGGCAAGTTGGCCTAAAACTATCAAACATATTTTGAAAATTTGTGTGCATTCAAGCATGCAAAGGCTTCCGGAAGAAGCCGAAACAATTGTCGATTTTGATATCAACTCCGCGTAAGTGCCACGTTATACCCATAGAAACAGTTTATAAAAATTATGAACGTGAGTTTTAATAATATTATCGAGTACAATGTATTTCAAGCACCATGAATTATTGAAATAATTAATTATTAGTAATGAAAAGATAACTTTTATTCAGACATATAATTGTTATGCATAAATAAAAATATCATTTGAACATTTAGCTCAATAATATGTCTGCCCACGCTCATCGACATAATTTATTGCCCAACAACGGTTGACCCTAAACGAGTCAGACATGCGCCTGCGCAACTGAGCCTTGCCAATTGTGATCTTACGCCAAACAAACGTTTTCAGCTGTTTAGATACAGTTACACTACAAATCCAAGGCTCAACAAATATTTGTGGAAGGTGGGCGTTTACGTCATTATACCTTTTGACATTTTTTTATTTCGTGAGAGAAACATCTTTGACGGCAGATAAACTTTGTAGATTAAAGCCACAGAAGTCATTATTAAAGAATACTATTGTTTGACTAAATCATAAGTAACGGATGTCTAAAATACTACAACACGAAAACATAGATACGTGGTCAGTCGACCGTAATAGAATTCGAGGAATATCCCCAAGAAAAGGAGGAATGAGGCACCAGGCAAGAAATTCCACTGTTTACGACACATTGGATATTTCAAAATGGGAATTAACAGTCAGCAAAATATTTGTAGTGCTACAGACATGTAGAAGGAGTTAGTGATCCCTTACCGTAAGGTGATCCATCTTTTTGTTAACCCACTTCTAAAAATCGAGAATGTTATCAATTTGACTTTTTTACTATGTGTTTTACTTAGTAGTTTTTCTAGATGAGCCAAATAGTTGAAACTTTAATACGCTATATTCGTTGATACTTTGGCGCCGACACATCTTCCCGAGACGCATGTTAAGGCTGGCGCCGCGGCTTATTCGGCGGAGCAATTGTAGCGGGGAAAATATGCTAATAGGTAGTGGTTACATATTTGAACCGTTTGGAGTAGAGACATTGGGCCCGTGGGGACCGGGAGCTGATCGGATTTTCCTAAACTTATCAAAGCGTTTGATCGATGCGACGGGTGACCAAAATGCTGGCACATATTTGGCTCAACGAATTAGCATTGCAATTTAACGAGGCAATGCTGCTAGCGTTCTGGGCACGCTGCCAACTGGTAGCGGGTTAGAGCATTTGAGTTATCTATGGGCTCACAATAGCTAGTAGATTCCTCGACTGTTATTGTAGTAGCTGCAGTATTGTCATTGGTTATTAAATATTTAATTTGATTTGACGGTCCCATGGCGCAGTGGTTTGTGTCATCGACATGAATTCTGTGTCTCCGGGACCCTGGGTTCGAATCCCGGCAGGGGCAAACACTTGTGCGATGAGTGTAGATGTTTGTCCCGGGTCTTGGATGTTTGTGTTCTGTGATTGTGTGTGTCCATGCCTCCCGCGATACAGGGAATCCTAGTGCGGGGGTCTGAGTGTGAGGAAAAAAAAAAAAAAAATTTGATGATGATGGTCTCATTATTTCATATAAAAGGTGAATATCTTATAAAGTGCATAAAAGAACCGATGACATACTTAAGCCTCTGTATTCAGTATGTTTTATATCCTTACTTTACTCCACTTCTTAAATCGCCGATTTTCATCATCTTGATCTAGTGAGTTAAGCTAGTTAAGTGTTTGACAAGGACTATCCAGGGCTGTATGATCTTTTGATAGTGCAACATAGGTTACGTTAACGTTACAACTAGTTAGTTTATGCAGCTTTACATTTGCGACAGACATCATTACGCGTTTTTTTCAGGCAATTAAAGTGGAACGGTAATTTACTGTAATACATCATGCACGCTTCGCGGCACTTTGGTTTATGTAAGTCATTAGTTAATAAAATAGAAACTGTATTCTTTGGAGTTTGATAAATTTGATCATAGACGATTAGATCGGATTGGTAATTATTTTCCGTATACGTAGAAGAACTTTAGCTCAAATAACATATGAGCCCTTTCACTTTTATACAATTTTGGTTTAGTTGAATAAGAAAATCAATACCAGACAACCTCTAAGTAAAATGACTACAAAATCCACCAGAATCAGGTAAGCTGACTGACGCATGACATTCGAGCAGGGCAACGTCAGGCCCTTAATGCGGAATGACGTCATTTTGAGGCATTGCGATAGATGCATTGTCAGATACTTCAAAAAAGCAATAGAACTTTTTGCCAGCAGTCAGGTAAGTGTGGTATAAAGCATGTATAAATAACATACTGTAATGCTGTAACTCGCCAGCACCCAGTCTTGGATTTGTTCCTTTGCTCACCGCTCGAGTTTCGAAGGACGGCAATCAGAGTTTGTGACAACAACTCAAAACCTCCTGATATAAATTTGTATCTTGTAGGCATATTGATGTCTATGTGGTTTCTATGTGTAATTTTTTGTTCTATTGTTTATTTCTTGTTATGTTATACTTGTTATAATGTTGTATGTATTTTTGTACCCTTTTAAGCCTTTTGTAAGTGAATTGGGAAACTGTAATGCTTACATAAGTGTATGTAAATAAATAAATACCTTGGTGGGAACTTGCTTTTGCCAATCTGGTATCGGACGATGAGCGACCATATCAGACCTAATATTAGCTTCAGATTGCCATTGACGATGTCAGTGTTACCTGAAATCAAACATATAAAAAAATGAAGTAGACAAAAAAATGGTCTATCAGTCCAGTTCCACTCATTTCCACTCATACTCATCGCAGAGTTGATATGACTGGACCCTAATAAAATTATGTATGACTTCTATCTGCTCTGATTGATGAGATAAATTTGTAGTCTGTTTTATAACTGCTTAACAACAACGGTCAATTCCGATCCTATCTATTGAGGATTTACTCTACAATATACTTGCATACTTCATGTTGAAATTTTGATTAAAACCTCCTTTAATTTGGATGTCATTGGCCATTTATTAAATACTCCAATTTCAAAACGTATGTAGTTTGCAGAGGTTAAAATGTTTAATCATCTTCAAAGTAGGTACGATTTATGTTATTGGAGTCCATACGTCTGAATTTAATTTGATTTTATAGAATAGCTAGGCACGGATCAGCGTTTCAGAGTACAGGAGTGTAGATAGAATAGATGCTGGCCGTAGATAGGATAGATACTTTATCTATGATGCTGGTCAATGTGTGTAGACACGGTAGAATGAAGACGGATAGCCATGCTAAAGGCGGAGTTTCCCGACCGCCCGAGTAAATCTGACTCGCTCTAATGACTGCTTTTCTAACTAATCTCATAGGCTTGTATAATCTGCAACCAATGCTCTTACCAATATTGACAAGTTTGACTCCATCATCTTCTATGGCCTGAAGCGCAGTTGTGACGTTTTCCAGCTTGTGGTGCTGATTGGTGGGATTCGGACTCCAGCCCTTGAGCCTTCGACCTTGAAGTGCTTCTACTAACGTGCAGAGGATTGTTCCATCGCGAAGATCTTCAACTAGGTCTACCACCTGCGGAATAATCGTCACTTTAAACATTAATTTTTTTAAATAACAAAAATACCTTATTGTTTTTTGCCAGCATTAATTTTCAGTCGACGATGTTGGTACTAATGTATCTATCTATCGGTAGCGGGTTAGAATGAAATACTTTGAGTTATCTATAGGCTACCAATAGCTAGTGGATTGCTCAAATGTTATTGTAGCAGCTGCAGTATTGTAATTAGTTATTAGTATTTTATTTTATCTATCAAGCATGTATCTAGCTTAATTTGTTCCGCACTGTCCATTTCATTTCAGGCAGTCTTTTTTGCAACATTAATACAGTTAAAATGGGGAACGACCAGTGTAAAGCGGAGTAGATGGTAAGCATGGACCAATACATATTGGTCCATGATAGTAAGATACCAGTATGCTTAGTAAATAATATTAGCAGTTTCTAAGTGCCAGGTCAGCAGCGCTTAGAATTTACTACTAATGCAAATATCCATATACAACCGGCTATAATCGCTTCCTATCAGACGAGCCATAATCTTATTTGATGCTTGTCACAAGAAAAAATGTCTCACTTCCTGGTTAAATATAATATAATCTCCACCACAATCATTAAAGTAGAGTAACAAAACTTATACTCAGTACTATCGTGTATCTAATACAATTATGAATTTTATGATGTCACAATTCTTCTTCTTCTCTCAGCCATGTCCGTCCACTGCTGGACATATGCCTCCCCCATATAGGGGGGATTTGCCAATACTCGCCACGCTTGGCATGCGGGTTGGCGAGCGCAGTATGATTTACAATCCTCAGAAGGCGCTGCTGCCCACCTCGTGGTACGTGATCCCTTAGCCGACTCTTACGGCACCCGCGGGAAGAGATGGGGGAGTACTATTCTAGGCCGGTACCACCACGGTCACAATTATGATGAAGTTATTTCTATATTATTACGGAAAGTGGCTATAACATGGATAATTTGCATTCAAATTGTTGTTGGTATCGTCGTCGTAAAAACAATTGAATAACGCACCAGCAGTACAAACTATACGAGTAGGTCAGAAGTGAATTACACAACTCAATTACACACAAGTTATAAAATTAATGTCTATGAATGGTTTGATTTTGATGGTTAATTTTTTCCTTACATTACATACTGTATTTATTTTTTAGTGATAGTTGTATTCTGTTTTTTTTAAGTTATAAATAAGCTTATTACTGTGATTAAAATTATACACAATTATAAAATAGATGAAACTTACATTGCAATACTCTTTAAATTATGTTCTTATGATGCGTAGGATAGAAACTTTCAGTGAAACAGTGTCATATGAAAAGTAATGTCCCATTTTACAGTGTCTCTCCGCGCGTACATTACAGGTGCCCCAAATGTTACGATTGAAATAAGCACTGTAACATTGTTACGGCGTGTCTAGAAGGGGCCGTAATGGCTTACATTGCCCTTTAATGTTCGAAGGCAAAGTTTTTGGAATTTACGCGATTCATTTTATTATCACTTGCAATAACTTTTCTGACGGTCGTCGTGGCTCAGTGATCAGCGACACTGACTTTGGAACCGCGACCCCGGGTTGGAATCCCGGCCGGGGCAAACATTTCTGTGATGAGCGAAAATGTTAGTTCTCGGATCTTGGACGTTTGTGTATTGTGATTGTGTGTCTATGCCTCTCGCAACACAGGGTATCCTGCGTGGGTATGAGTGTATGAACAAAATAATTAAAAAACTTTGCAACGAAAGGAAGGGTTTTCAGTTATTTTATTAAATGTTTGAATAATTGAAACGCTCGCTTATTTGATAATTGTATTTTCACCTAAGGTTAGAAAAAGTGCTCTATGCTGAGCAGAACACACGTTGAAATTGTTTAAAGGTAAACTTTCCGAAAAATGCAGCTGTAAAGAAAGAACAATTTAGAACTGCTCGCTTTTGGAGTGCTAGTATAGCTCAGTTGGCAAAGCGAGAGGAACGGTATTCAGTAGTCGTGTATTAAAAATGTAGCTGAGTTTTTGACTATACAAAATTTGAATGTTAAGTTCTATTCTATTTAATAAATAAATGATACTACGTAATAAAAATCATATTATTTTTTTCAATCAGGATATCCTTTTCTAAATTCCTTATTCCTTAATATAAGCATAATCTAAATAAATGTGGTAATAAACCACAAAAAACACAAGAATTTTAAGAATAACAACATAATATTCGACATTATAATGCTGCACGAATAACAAAACGTATATTCATTTACCTTTATATTCACAGGTTTCAATGTCTCATTCACCCAGTTTCTAAATGTGTTGGCCTGGATCTCCACCCACAAGTCCTCGTGGCCTTTGATAGCCATACCTTTGGCAGCCGTTCCTTCAGTACTCCTCGCAGCCAGGCCAGCCTGAGTGATCCGCCCTGCAGAACCCTCGGCAGAATGGGCCCTGACGCCCTGATGACTCACCCTTACTCCCTCCATCTTGTTTTCGTCACAAACTTGTCATATAAGGGCTCTCATTTGTTTTATTTTCTTTGGCACTACACATCGTTGGTATCTGAAAAGAAAAATAAATATTAAAAAAATAATAGAAAACTATTGAAATCATTGAAAACAACGTAAAACTGATACATCGGGCATTGCTTCGGGTATTCTATATTATTATGTGAGGACCTAATATTTGTTTTATTATTCAAAATAAGAGTTTCTTCGATTGATAACGTGTAATAATAGCAGATTATTATTCGTTAAGTATTCTAAATTCAAAACTAGTGCACGTCATGGCACCTGCAGTCTTTAATCGGCTACCCAACGACATTAGAGACGTTAACTCAATACGCGCATTTAAAAGTAAAACAAGAAATTGGCTTATTGAGCAAGCATTTTATGCATACAATGACTTTTTAAAAAAAACAAAATGTTTGACATAAATAATATTTTGATATTTAATTAATAGATACTTACATGACAAATCAAATACATGTATATGTATAGTCTTACCTATATAGTAAGCTGAATTATTATTTATATTTTTCTGATGTGACATGTAAATCTTTATTTATGAATAAATTGTCTAATTGTCTATTCATATAAGTTGTAAACATAAAATAAGCGCGTATTCCAAACCCTTCCCATTTGACCTTTTAGTCCGACAGAGTGATTACTTAAACTTTAATTGGAGATTCCGAAAAAAAGTGAAAATTTTCCATTTAAGGGTTTGACACGAGATGCCAATTACATTACAAAGGCTCGCAGCTGTTCACGAACACTAACCAGTTTGTATAATCCAATATAACCTACTTCATCAATACCTGAAGAAAAACTCTTTCAGAAATAAAATCAAGATGTAAACGGTTTATTTTTATATGTTCTACATTTGGTTCATATTCAACATTTTTATCGATAAAAATATGTGGCCACGATAGCTGGTATACAGAATAAGTATCGTTTTAAACTCATCCATATAGAAATGGATATATACAGTAAAGTGCCATCCATTGTCAATAGCACCTTTACAACTCAGAGAGCAAATTGATGTGCGTTGTCACTAGTATGATTGATACCTTTTTCAAACCATATCCAAGTGAACCTGGTGATACCGTCGCTCCTGAGTGATTGTGTTGTTCGAGAGCACTTTCCTTCATCTGTGTTGACAACTGAATACGTTATTGTATATTTTTGTAGTTGATAGTGATGACTATAGAAGTTGTTTTACAGTTCCTTTTTCGTTTCTAGACACAATTATTCAGTTTGAGAGTGAACGTAAGAAAATATCTAAATGGAAGAGGAATCCCCAACAACAGGTTGAGCTTCTGGTGAAGGTAACACTGTTATAAAATTCCCAGCATGGTGGTAAGGTACTTTCGAATACTCGCTTGGCTAGCTACCACCCTCAAGTTTGAAAAACTGTCACCAAACACATAGTTTGTTCAGGCAGCAGTCCTCAAGAGCCAGTGAGCATTCTAGGTCTAGCGTGATAACATCTTCGACCATATCATCACTGAGCATCAAGAGAGATAGTGGTCAAACGCTAGATCTATACATAATAAGAAAAAAAAATAACAAGTGGCAGTCTAGCGGAGATCTAACTACTTAAAATTAAGCATTACATTAACCGAATCTTTTCCATATCTGCTGTAAGATATTCACTGATAAGAAATCTAATTAGTAAATAGACTGTATAGTTATATTTATGTATTGTATATTGATATATAATGCATAACGGTACTGTTTATTTACTAATTATGTGTATGGTATATCTATATAAAATATATAACTTATAAGTCCTATATATTGATGTTCTCAGTCGTGCTACGTCTAAGGACACATATACACAGTGAGTTAGCGATTAAACTCGCTCTTGTAGTAAGCAACATTGAAAATGGTGACACAATTAGCGATTTCTCGCATGGGGCTACCCATGAGTGTACTAGTACTACTACAACTACTACATGTACTAATGGTGCCTCCACATGATGCATTCTATGCAAACTGACCGAATCTCGAAAGGATTTTAAATCAGATTTGTCAGACATTCAAAATGTTGGCAACATTTTATTATATTAATATTATGTCTGTTTTATAGAGGCAAATGGCAAATTCGTTGAAAACATGCTTCAGGTCAAAGTGCAGTGCAACGACCACAAGACTCTTTTGGTAAAAGATAAAGTGCAGAATGGTGGTGCACCACTGTCACAGCTTTTAGAGAACAGCTAGTCCACTCTGCGAGCGCGAATGCGTTGAATGTACTTGCCTAAACGCTAAGCATCCGTATGGGTTGGCTCGGCTTCAGCGCGCGGCACATCACAGATACGGGTGATTTCTTTCCAGTAATTCTTGTGCTTACATAGCAAGCTGATTACATACGTAATGTTTTAGCCTATTCATTTAATTGATTACTTAAGTGCTTAAAATTAATTATGTACCGTCAGCATCTAAAATTAATTCAAGTTGGCTCAAGTTACAGATTACACGATAGTTACCAGCTTCATACCATTACATCAATAAAGCTCATTGTGAAAAAACTTAATAGTAAACGAACCGAGTTAGATGCGCAATTAATTTGATTTGACTTTGATAATTTTTTCATTGGTTTCAGAAGTTTTCATATTGCTTATATATTCTAAGTATTGACATTCCGCAGCCATTAATTTTCAAGTTTTAGTCGTATTCACCCTATTTCATTTTATCAAGTCCAATTTAATAATTTAAATGAATTAAAATAAATAAAACAGTCAGTCATCGAAAGATGGCCTTCTTTCATTGACTGACTATTTCCCCACTTTCAAATGTCATCTAGACCGTATTTGAAAATAGAATGACTCATTGGATGGATTGGATTGTAATGACACCTTTATTTTTCAAAGACCAGTAAGCATACATTGCCTAAACGATAACGGATAAAAATAGATAAGACTAATTTATTAGCATTTTAAAATTAAAATAACCACGTTTTTCGTTGAATATTTGTGATCGAAAATTTAAAATTATATTTTCTCTTGTTGCTTTTTATCTAATAATTTATCTGTATATTTCTCAATAGCGACGGGATTTTTTTGTTCCATAACGTGTAAAAGTACATAACTAAATAGTAAACAACTTTCTTTTCAGTCCGCTTATACAAAACCATTAGGGCGTAAGTAAACTCTACGGTGCTTACCTTAGTCTTTGCGGTTGGTTTATGAAATATAACGGGACTTGATGGCATGTAAAAGATTTGCTTTATAGTAAGCTCGACATTTTAACAAAGTTGCATTGACCGTCGTCATGAGAAGACTGAAGAACAGTGATATCAAATGGCAAAATATTTCCAAAATATATCGATATAAATTATATGAAATTATTTATTGCGAATATAGGTTACACATAGATAAAAGGGGGTTCCTAAATTATATTTCTTCAATCGGTATTTTTTTTACATATTTCACATACATATATATATATGACAGATTTTACATTATGTTTTATGAAATTGCAATGTTTAGGTATTTCAGCAAGACGGACCCTATATCCGTAAAAAAACTGAAAAATCGATATAAATATATATAAATCGATATAAATATATCGATATAAATTATATGAAATTATTTATTGCGAATATAGGTTACACATAGATAAAAGGGGGTTCCTAAATTATATTTCTTCAATCGGTATTTTTTTTACATATTTCACATACATATATATATATATATATATATATATATATATATATATATATATATATATATATATGACAGATTTTACATTATGTTTTATGAAATTGCAATGTTTAGGTATTTCAGCAAGACGGACCCTATATCCGTAAAAAAACTGAAAAATCGATAGGTTCGAGACGATTGATGGAGAATGGCTACCAGTTTTGTCAAGAGCAATACTGTTAAGATTCGGGCGTACTTTACAGAAGGAAAGAAGTGTTACCGGATGAGAAAGGATCGCCCCTTTGCACACCTACCACAAACACCTAGCTTCAAACCTTCAGTATGTTTTTCTATTGTCTTAAAATAACATCCAAATCTCACAGCATAATATAAATCAAATAAATGTGCTTAGCTTATAATCTTACTAGACGTTACCCATTCAAATAGTATCCGGCAAGTGTAGCAAAACAAGATAAGCATACCCAATTTCAATCGTACACTAAGACATCAAACTCTATTAAAAGCGCTTCACTTTTAATTTCCAATTTATGTCATCATTATAAAAATGACAAGACAAATTGTAAAAAACAGTTAAGTCAGTCCACTCGACATTTGAATGTTCTCTCGTTTAATAAATAAACAATCATGGCAGGTAGGTAATCAAAGCTCGCAACACAGTGACTCAAGGAGTCATTCCCAAATCTCCCTCCTCGAATCTCGAGAGGATTACAAGGGGAATTTAAGTCTCTTCTCTCATTTATTGCTCTGTTTTTCTTTTCAGATTGTTATATCACTAAAGGTGTTTGTATAGTGGAACAAATTTGTGACTGCCTAGTCGATCCTTTATGTTGTGCAAGCACTTTATGTCAATATCTTTAATGTGTGTGAGTGATTTTTACATGCAACTGACTAACATTCTTCGAAGTCAAAACACTCTTTTTTTATTAAACGACTTCAAAAAGGAGTTTACTCAATTGGACCGTATATATGTTTTTTTTTATGTGTGTTCGCGGATAACTTCGTCGTTTCGATATTTGATGATTCTTTTTTTGTTAGATAGAGTATACCTACTTCCGTGGTGGTCCCATTTAAATTCCATCAAAATCGGACAAGTGGTTTTTAAATTAAACTTCAATAACTGAAAAATGCTACGCGTATCTTGATGATATTATTGTCGCGGTTGAAGACATCGCAGAACACACAATGACAATTAATTGATCCCGTGAGTAGCAAGGGTCACGGAAAAGCGTGAAAAAAATTTTTTTAACAAAAAATGTAACCGACTTCACAATGATAGTTATTTTTGTGTGAACTATCATGGTACCGACTTCAACAAGTTATTTCACACTTTTGAGTGTTGAAGTCGGTTACATTTTTTGTTAAAAAATTTTTTTTGGGCTAAAATTCATATACTGAACTCCTTACAGGGCTATATCGTTAAAAATCGTTAATACCACGTACCAATTCATCGCGGGTGGTAGTAGGTACACTGTGGGACGCAGTTAGTATAATATGTATAAATGAGTATAAATATTGCTGATTTGTTACCCCTACAGTTTAAAACAATGTTATTTTAAAATAAAAATATACGCAAACTATTTTTTATACTTTTTTATTTATTTCTGACAATATTCTCTCAGTTTCAGCATGCACTGACAAATAAGACAGATAAACGCCATACGTCAACCGACGAAAAAAAAGTGAACTATTGACATACGGATGCTGTATTTTTACCGTATGCTTAACCGACTTAAAAAAAAGGAGGAGGTTCTCAATTCGACCCGTACGGTTTTATTTTACAAAATGTCTTAGGGGGCGTCCATAAATTACGTGAGGTACTTTTAGTGATTTTTCGACCCCCCCTATCCCCTTGGTGAGATGTCGTGAGATTTTGCTGGAGCCCCCCCCCCCCCCCCTCACCCATAATCTCATGTGAGACTTTTAAAGATATATTTTTAATGTAAATAAATGAGTATGTGCTTAATTTTGTTGGATTTAATCAGGATTTGTTATTTGAGATTATTAATATCGTGGTATAGAACCACACAAAAAATATTTTCACCTAATTTATCCTACTTTTCTCGGCTACATTACAATGTTCCTTGCGGAAAAAAAATTACGTGAGTATTTGTCGAACCCACCCCCTCCCCCATGTGAGTTTGGGTGAGATTCGGCTTGACCCCCACCCCCCCGTAAACACCTCACGTAATTAATGGACGCCCACTTATGTGTTCAAATGATATCTGTAATGTGTTTACAAAATGCCAATTCGTAAATTAATAAATATTGACCTCAACTGACTAATCTTTAATCGTCATTTCTATTTTCGCCCATAGTAAATATAACACTTTACGACGGCGGCGTTTGTATTTATGCAAACAAAAATGCATAAGCCGTAGAATTTATGCTAAATTGTTAATTAAAACTCATCTCTGAAGTAAACCGGTTCCTTAAAGGTAGGTTGATTCACTGGTGGATATTACCTTACTATTATGTGGCCTTTTGTAAGGCGTTTGCTGATCTCATGTTGTACTTGAGCATTGTGTGAATAAACACTGGTTTCATTGAAATAAACATTGTTGTTCATCGTCTTTGTAGATACATTTATGTTTATACGTTACCAGATGTGGCCCGCGAATTTGCCCGCGTGGTGATGATTGATGACGATGATGATGAAAAGTTGCCCATGTGTACAGGGTCTAAACTATCGCCATATAAAATTTCAACGAAATTGGTGTTGCCGTTTGAGCGTAAAGAGGTAACAAACATATACAGAAACTTTCGCATTTATAATATTAGTAGGAAGTAGGATAGGATAGGATTATAACCCGTTTTTATCTCTTACTAGAATATTTTTTTAATTATTTTTTTTATATTGGGAATAGGCAAGCGTTTGACCATTTAAATTTATTTTTCACATTAAAACAACGAAACTAGCTGTTTGTTTTAACCTTTTATATGTTATAACCTACATGTAAAAACATGTAGCGCGCGCGGTTTCACCCGGGTGGATTAGGGTTTTCCCGCTACCTCAGTTATCCCACTGGGACTATACTTTTTCCAAGATAAAAGTAACCTATGTGTTAATTCAAGGCTTACACTATCTCCATACCAAATTTAATCGAAATCGGTATAGCCGTTTGAGCGTGAATGAGTATCAAAGATACGCACTTACAAACTTTCGCCTTCATAACATTAGTGGGATAACATAGAGAATAAACGTTAAATCCTATTTCTAAAGTTATAGTGTACCTATTAAGATGCAAGTGAACTAAGTTGCTCATTACTCTTGAGGCTATGGGTTGCAGTGGGAACTGCAAGCGAAAAGTAGCCTATGTGTTAATCTAGGGTTTAAACTATTCAAATTATGATATTTGTTAAAATGTGATATTTCATCGAAATCGGTGCAGCCGTTTAAGCGTTGAGGAGTAAAAATCATACACACATACTTACTTACACAACTACACACTCTCTCCTTTATAATATTAGTAAGATGAGTTCGAATTGCGAAAGTCTAAAAATTACATCGCTATTAATCTTAATCTGTAGTTGCATAGTTTGGTACCGAATGCATTAGTTAAGTCATTTGAGTGTACATCAAATTTTCATTGTTTTACTTAACAGTGGCTAAAAGAGCGCTAAATCTTGTGGTGTTAAATTTAATAAAAAAAAGCATTCCCATAGTATATGTTATCCGTTCATTAGATCGGAACGGAACTTAATGTATAATTTCCCGCCTTCACAGTTATTGTACTGTTTAGAAGCGTCGATTGCGGAACTATGAAGCTAGGGCTTGTGGGCAGATAGTTATTGGGTGTCTATGAGGCTCGAGCCACCCACTGCGTTGATTTGAATTGAGCTATGGCGCGTTTGTGATACACAGACCCTGATTAAATAGGGCTATGCATGCCTGAGCTGTGAGGAATTTAATGATTAGGAAGTCTTACTCATACACATAATTATGTTGCGTACTAAGAAGTAAACGCTATTCTAATTATTTTTAATACAATTGTTAATTGATCGATTTGGTCCTTTGATATTTTTGCCTTTTATTGTAAAGAAAAATTAAAACGAAAGAACTATATTTTACTAACCTATAAAAATATCGTATATTGTAAGCAATATTTTTACTGTGCTTACATCTTTAGTGTTTTATAATAGACTTTAATGTAATTTATTTATTTATTTAATTTAAAGGAAGACAAACAGCCGTTATACATAATAGATATACTAATATAAAACAGGAGGCCAATTACAGGTCCTCACGAATAGCAACACTGATTTTAACTATTGAAGTAATGCGAATTTATACTTAGCTTAGGGATAGTTGTATTCACCCAATAAACCTATTATATTACGTAAACAATTTAAAAAGTATAAATATAAGTTTAAATGTTACATACCGTTGTTATTAAAAAACAAGTTAGCTAACAACCGTCTAGCCGACCCGATGCTCGTACAGAACAGATCTATGTCAACACTCCTACTAAGTTGATTGAAGTTACTGGTTGCTCTTAAAATATATGAATTTTGTCTGTAGTTTGTCGTATGTGACGGAACGTTGATAAGTGGATTAAATCTAGTATGTCTGGTCGGTGTATTTAACTGAATTTTACTTAAGAGTTCGGGACAATCAACAGACCCGGACACAATGTTGAGAAGAAATGTCAGATCAGCAACTTCCCGTCGTTTGGATAAGGGGAGAAGATGGAACTTCCTACAAAGATGCAGATAGTCATTCGCTGTATACCAGATTCCTGTACGATAGCAAAGATATTTAACAAATTTCATTTGAATTCGTTCGTAATGCGCAAGCATACAATTAAAAACAAATCCAAATCAAGCCCATACGCCCTAGTTCCCGCTGTTTCATACATAATGTCCAGTTGAAACAAAATAGCATCGAAATAATAAGTACTTGTTGTACGTAAGTAGTGTAAGTACTCATTATTTCGATGCAAAGTAGTAATGGATTCCTCCTTTGTCCAAACACAGGAGCCTTACAACATAAAAAGAGTACAGTACATCATCTATCCACGCCATTCAATAACATTATATTAGGAGGATTGATCAAATAACAATAGCAAATGTCAGTAATCTTGTCTATGCGAAAACAAAATATAAGATTGTGGCGGGAAATCGAGAAGTGTGACGAAATCGTCAGGAAATCGAGTTTTGTTTTACTTTTGAAAATGGGTGTTTCTTCTGGTGTTAATTTCTCATTATGGTGGATTAATTATTAATTAATTTAATAAATCGTTAAGTGTCCGTTAAATATACTACTGTAACAAAGTGGAATAAATGGTCTAAATGGCAAATATTTACGTCGTTCTTTCTCTTCGCAACCTCCAAAATAAAGTTCCAGTTAAGTGCCCATTACTTTACTGAATCATAGGGGAAAAACAGAGGCTTTCAGGCTAAATTTTTAGGTTACCTATGCCCGCTACTTTATTCAACTAAATTTATATGAATATTAGTCACTAAATGGATATTAAATGCGAAGCCAAAACGACAAATAAACTCACCTATGAAAAAGCAAGATGAAACATGGCAGTAAAGGCGGAAGTCATCAATTACGTATGCTTATTAAATCCATATAATATATTATGTATATATATGTTAAAGAATTAAGTATTTGACAATCTCATCAAAAATACCAGCCGGTAAGTGGAATGCATTGCACAGATACAATCTGGATGGCTTCAAGTCAAAAGTGAATAGGTATATTCTAGGCAGACGTGATCCATAGTAGACCTTATTAGCACTTAAAATCAGGTGAAATAGTGGAGAAAAGTATGTATATGTATACTGTATTTTTAAAAAAGTCTTAGATATTATGTAATTTATCCTAACTTAACTTGTCAATTTAACTCACTTCAAAAAAGGAGGAGGTTCTCAATTCACCGAATTCGACAACTTATTTTACACTTTTGAGTGTTGAAGTCGGTTCCATTTTTTACTTCAATCGTTAGCGAAAAGTTCTTAGTTAATTTTATAGGGACACTTAAACCGTAGGTACTCGTACTTTAAATACAATTAACGTTTTATTAAAAAAACTGGTCATTAAAAGTTCGAGCTTTAGGATTTGTTTGAAGGAGTGTTATCTCACGTAATCTCAAGTGCATTTATGCTTATATATAATACAAGCAAAATATCTAAAATCATCCTTTTCATACGAAGAGAATACCAAAAGTATCGAATGAATAATAATTCGCATATTAATATTCACTTCACAAATGAATAAAAAGGCTACAATTTGTATGCATGCACTTAATATTAAATAAACAACTGCGCATCTACTTCAGTCTCACATATTCCGTTGTGCACATAAACACAGCTACCATCAGATAGACATGTTGGGTATCCTTCTAATATTATAAATGCGAAAGTTTGTGTGTATGTGGGTATTTGTGTATGTTTATTACCTCTTCACACTCAATCGGCTACACCAATTTCGATGAAATCTGGTATTATTATTATTATTTTTTTGTTTCACATTCAGACCCCCGCACTAGGATTCCCTGTATCGCGGGAGGCATGGACACACACAATCACAGCACACAAACACCCAAGACCCGGGACAAACATCTAAACTCATCCCACAAATGTTTGCCCCTGCCGGGATTCGAACCCAGGGTCCCGACGACACAGAAGTTAATGTCACTGACCACTGCGCCACGGTGACCGTCGATAGTATGTAGATAGTTTAGACCCTGGATTAACACATAGGCTACTTTTCATCATTATCATCAATCATCACCACGTGGGTATAACCGCGGGATGCTACTAGTATAATATATATTTACTTCTCAGAAGTATAACTCTATGTTGTCTATGAACACAACAAAACGGAATACATTTTTCTTGCTTTTAATCCTGTATTGATCTAGCGTTTGACCACTATCACTTGATGGTCAGTGACGCTGCAGTGAGTCCTAAATCGAATGGCCTGATTACACTATACATACATCCATGAATTCTGTAATCAATATACAAGATCCATTCAAAGGCACTAGAATATATATCTGGTATTTTTTGTACAAAGGTTTCAAATAACGGGTGAGTGTAGTTAACAAAATGCAACTATTCAGATAACGCTCTAATAATAATACAAAAAACAGAATAGAGTAATGAAAAATATAGATATAATCGATCCAATAACATAGCGGAAGAATACACTGCCGTATCAACATAATAAAGGAATGATGAAACTTACATTAAGTTTAGTACCCACGCTTATTGAGAAAACGTTCATATTTGCTTACTCTACTTACGGAATAATATCATAAAAATATATCAAGACAGGTGTATAATTAGGTGTGTATAAGAAAAATCCATTTATATTACGTGCAGATAAGCATAAAATATAGAAAAATATCTGATTCGTTTAGTGTGTGAACTCCGCCAGCCTTCGCGACGCGCAGTGACGTGGATTGATGAGGTACTTTGTTTTGCATGAGAATTGTTAGCTGTTTATGTGAGCCTAGTAGGTACCTGTAATGAAAATGTAGTCCTAAAAATTTGCCGATTGCATAAAACCTACTTTCTGATTTTTTATGTTAACACTGAGGTGTTAATAATATATATAAATATTTGAAGGCTTGACCATTTGCTCAATAGACAATTTTGAATCTTTTCAGCTTATTTTGTTGAAAGATCTACATGTCTTATAATTTTTAAGGTCTGATGAGCGTGGATGAAGCGAAAGAAGTGTGTCGGGATCGTAGCAATTAGTAGAATATGCCTACCCTCTGGTAAGAGTCGTGAATAATTGTATGTATGTACGTTATAAGGAAATACTTATTTATAAAATAACTAATACAAAAAAACGGGGTATTCCGGGTCTCCGATAGATTCTTTATGTTTTACTTTGTTTAAATGGAATCTCTTGGAGTAAAAATTGGGGAATACTGCTAATATCTAACCAACTTTCTAGTATTTTGTTTAATGAAATTAAATTATAATGATTAAATGTAATTATGGGACAATAACTCATTTATAAATATTAAAAGTGACATATTTTTCTGTTTTGGTATTTATTTTTTGCTTCAGACCTACGATTCACTCGTGCATCTTGTTATAATGCGCAATTTGAGCTATTAAAAATTATGTATATTTACCACAATTGGTACACTAACTACCTCTCTCTCTCAGCCATGGAAAGTCCACTGCTGGACATGCGCCTCCCCCATAGGGGAGGATTTGCCAATACTCGCCACGCTTGTCAGGTGGGTTGGCAAGCGCAGTATGATTTTCAATACTCAGAAAGCGATGCTGCCCACCTTCTGGTAACTACCTAGACTAATATTTATTTTGTGTACTTATCTACTTACTATATATATATATGTGAATATAATAAAAATAAAAATAAAAATAAAAAGAAACCCAACTAAAACAGAACCGGTTACTAATAAAGTTTTGATTTTTCAAACGCAAAAAAGGGAACAGTTGCCCTTGCAAAGGTTATTTTTTACTCTGAATAAAAGGTTTTCGGTTTGCAGCCTCTGCGCTGGTAGATTACGTTTGAAAATAAAATAATACTACTACTCTTTTGTATCTGACATATGATTTCAATCAAATATTTATTTATTTTTGACTGTGATTATTATTATGTTATTAACTAACTACCATTTACACTTATCGTGTACTTATTGTAATAAATAAATAAAATCTAAAAGTTTGAAATACATATGAATATAATGTTTACATTTACTCTCTGTATGTGGAAGTTATCATATAAATTCTGGATTAAACTGGAATTAAAAGGTGATATAACATTTGTTATAGATTTTCGGGCCTGAGCCACTATAATAACGCAATACATCATAGAAGACAATGCACAATCAATATAATAACGAAGTTAAAAAACCTTTGCAAACCGTCTTCTGCTACTCATCCTTGGAATATAGTTAACTTCTTCTTCTTGTCCTTATCCCACACTAGGTGGGTCAGCATCTTCCATCCTCTTCTTTCATTAGTGATCTCAGTGTTCACACCTTTCATAAACTTATCATTTTTCCACAGTCATGACAGTCCATCCTTACATTACCCTTTTCGGCCTTCCTCTACCTCCACATAGATTCCAGTTATGCGCTATCATTTCTTTTTCCTCATGACATGTCCATTTCAAGCAAATCTGTTCCCTTTCAACTTATCATTTTTTTAACTCCGTTAAAAATGCAATTAACCTTTTGTCTCCCGGAAACAATTGATTTCACGGAATCCCTTTCTTTAAAATATGGGGCACTAAATAGGAGTTGCCAAATTAATGTAATAATGAAGTAGTAATGACTTAAACAATGATGTTTTACTAAAGATGACGTATATTCATACTGCGCGGTGCTCAGATTTTGTTCCTTTACGACATGCTTACTGCGACGGATAATACGGTACAAATAATATAGAAAAGGATAGCTATATGTTTAGACTTGCGCTTGAAATACACGTCATATTGAAAATTACTACAATTGACTTAATTTTGCCGCCTCAGTTTCCGCGCGCTTGTGCGACATCTACCTCATATAAACAAATAATATCATTGGACTTAAACCTTTTTTAGTTATTTTTTACCGTAACGTCACGGCATGTGGCCACAAATTCGAGTCAGTAGGTGCTTATTATAATAAAGAAGATGTATGGTGATTCGGAATACAAATTACAATTATTAATATATCAAAGTCAAAGCTAACCAAAAGATTCGAATTTCAAATATGTTTATGATGTCATTTTAAAATGACTTCCAGCACTGATAAAAATACAGCAATGTAAGCGATAAGTAGACATCGTTAAAGGTGCAAACAAAAGGAATGTAGCTGTGGGGGTGCGGGCGCTAAAATTATATAATCTTATTTTTAACAAGCCGCTGCGTAACGATGTTTCGTGCTCCGCTGCCTCCAATAACCTGCGGACCATCCACGTAGAAACACCCGCTATAACTAGTGTGTATAAAGGTTTTTTTTTTATTTTGTTCAAGTTGTTCGATATTTTTGAAAGTTTTAAATACACTTAGTTGTTGAACGAATGAAGCGAAGCGCTAAAAAGATATTCCACGAATATTAGTAATGTCTATATTATACATACATATTACGTACAGGAGTAAACACTATGTTTGTTACTCCTTCACGCTCAAATGGCTGTACCGATTCGATGAAATTTGGTATGGAGATAGTTTAGACCTTGGAACAACACATAGGCTACTTTTATCCCGGAAAAAGTATAGTTCCCGTGGGATAATTGAAGTAGCGGGAAACCGTAATCCACGCGAGTGAAACCGTGGGGCGCTACTAGTGTATTTATATTGTGATACATGGAATGCATTTCTTGTTATCTCTTAAAACGTAATTTAAGTAAATAGTATGTTTTGAAATATATTATAATAATTTTATTTATATAGTTGAAACAAAAAAAAAATTGACTGATATGTATGTAAGTACATTACAATTATAAATTTCTCTACTCAATTCTCTCCTACGTATATTTGTATGTGATCAGTGGGATAAGTGTGTGTAAGGTGCGCAAAATTCTAGAAAGCTTGCCTGCCACGACTTATAAATTTCGTAGAATCTATTTAACCATAGTCATCTATGGCGCTATTACATGTCATAAAATTAGTTTTCTGTTCTTAATTCAAAACTGTACTCGCCTAATATGAAAAAAAGTTATTTCTACGTTTATTACGTTAAACAATTACGTTTAGTATTAAACATTTCATCAAAATTGAATCATCTAGTTTCACTGCGGTGAGAATGAATTGCGATTGTCTATCGTGTGTATATCAAATCATACTTATCATTATACTTATATTATTATAATTATATTATTATAACATGTATAAGGTTTAATACTGTTACTTCATAAAGCATATATGGCTCTATGTTATACATGTATTACTCTAGTTACCTAAATTTACATAATTTATTACACGATTCACTTGGTGTAATTTGAATTAAAACCGCTCACAAACTGATAAATAAATGTAATTCAACATAGTTCAGGTAGAATTTCATTAATTATTGTTATACATACATCGTCACATTGCAGCAACAAAAATGTCATCAATATTGGAACACCAAAACCTCGAACAGTTTCCGGTGAGTTATTAAATGAATAAGTAATTAAATCCTGAAATCTCAAATGAGATAAATATTAAATTGAATATGCAAATTCATAGCCCGAGTGCGTAATGAAACCGCTTCATACAAGGCACCTATTAATCATTTACATGTAGGTATACACAGAGTAGACGAAAGGGTTTCGAAGTTTCTGTTTTCTCTGACATGGGTGTCTGTATAATTAATTCTTAAGTTTTAAATTCAATTTCAAAGTGGCTGAGTGACAAATATTATATTTAATTTAAATCAGATTTTAATTTTAATTTATTTTATTTTAATTTTGACTGGCCGGTTGGCGCAGTTTGTAGCACTCTGCCTTCTGAGCCGCTGGTCCCGGTTTCGATTCTCGGACAGGTCAAACATTTGTGTGTATGAACATGTCTGTTTGACCACTGTCTGGGTGTGTATATGTATATAAGTATATATATCAGTCATCAGGTTACCATAGTACAGGCTCTGCCTAGTTTGGGACCTGAAGACCTTGTGTGAATGTAAATAAAATAAATAAATTACCATGTTCGTAGATCTTCGGGCTTATTGGCTGGTGTTGGCATCGTATATTTAGCTCATGCCCCCCCGTACGGGATCTCAGGGAGCATTTACTGCCAGGGGGCTTTCCTCACTCAGGTCGTCGGAAAAACTGAGTATGGTTTGTAATGTAATAAACCGACTAGGACTCACGTGGTAAACACTGGAAAATGAGTATGGTTTGTTCGCACTAAGTGCTTTCATTGTTGGAGCTGCAGATTGTGTAGGGGCACTCTAGGGGTGCTATACTGCTCCCCAGAGGAGATAAGATGTCATGTTGTCAGCTCACGGGGGTATGTGCGCTAGGGAGTGAACGAAATGCACTGACATGGGCCAGTGGATTAACAAATGGCAGTGGACTTCACTTGAAAAACTGATGGCCGTTGGGGTCGAAAGGTTCTCAAATTTAAACCACGGACTGCCAATTGCAACATAGGACGGTCACCGACAATCTGAACAGACTTCATGATTAAGAACGCAGGAAAGGGCTAAATGCGGGCCGATTCTAATAGGTCCTTGTGGCAATCAATGGGGGAGGCATAAAGTCTAACTGTGGATGTCCTATCGCTGATATGATGATGGTGATTGTTGTTACTCAAGTTTTAATAAGTTTGTGCGTTTTTCAACATTTACATCAGACTACCTATCTTTACATTTTGTTATAGTTAACTCGTAGTACCCAAAATAAATTCTTGGAGACGTATTAGCTAAATGTGCCCTTGGATTCTCATGCACATCGCCAAATCATGTTATAGGCGGGACTAACCGTATATTTTACATATTCTAGGTTTAGTAGAGTAGTTACACATTTAAAATAAATAAAAGTAGAGTCTTTTTTACAGCTTATCATACCTAAGGTACCTAGCTATTTACTTATTATATTTTATTTAAAGAGTTTTATCGAAGAGTTTCCTTGCGGTAGTGTACAGGTTAAAATGCTGTCCGATTGGACAATAACCTGAAAGGAATTATATTAAAGAAATATTCCTTTGTAAAATAATGTTATATGTTACACGACTTGGCTTAATTTATTACGATATACAGATGCATGGATACATGTGCTCTTTAATCCAACACCATAATACGAAATTACAAACTTAAATATCTTTATAGGCGGTTTTATCACTCAGAGCATTCTACACCAACGAAAAATATTTAGTTACATGTTAGTGAAAACCGTTTCTTAAACCGTTGTGTGATTTACCACGTTAAACAAACAGACAAGACATGGAGAGAGAATTCATTATACACTAAGTGTAGATATAGATAATGTGTCCTACCATAAAGGATTTTCACGTACTTACAACTTGACGACACGTGTCTTTGTGGGAGGAGTGTGATCTGCGAACACATTATAGGTGACGTCATTACCTACCACACCACAATCTTTGTCACTTTCCGAGATTCACACCAAAGACCAGCACTTAAAAGGTAGTTCCAGTGTGACACAATACTCCGTTTAACATACGCATAATATGTAGGTAGGTAAGTTATGCAATATTCGAACCGGTCTCTCGCATTCATGAATGCACCTGTATGCAAACACTACAAATGATTACTACAAATGTTTGCAATCATTTCGACAAGCTTACATACCGTAGAGCGCAGGAATGTCATAAACACTGATCATTATTATGACCGAACTGCATATCCGTTCTGAAATGTCTTCTCGAAGATCGCACGAAACTATTCTGCAATTTGCTACACTGTTTGAGTTGTATTGCACAGTAACGGTCACTTCACAGGTTGTTTAAGTCACTAAATATTGATAACACGAACACTCGTGAACTTCATTTGTATGTCGTGATTTCGTTCGGTTCGTGTGCCGAAACACGATGGTTGCGCTCACGCTGACGCGCAGGCGAGGCACTGGCGTGAGGCTGGTGAGACGCGAGGAGTGACGGAGGCGCTGCGGCAGGTTGCGCGGGAGGCATTCCCCCCGCCCGTCAAGGCTGCATGTCCCAACCGCCCGCGCCATACATCGTCATACGGCGTGTGCGCATAGTGTGGCCAGATGTGTTTCATTGGTAGAGTCTCGAAACTTTTTGAATCCTTCTATGCTACTCATGTTATATGCCTTA
Organism: Apeira syringaria; assembly: GCA_934044485.1. Taxonomy (NCBI): domain Eukaryota; kingdom Metazoa; phylum Arthropoda; class Insecta; order Lepidoptera; family Geometridae; genus Apeira; species Apeira syringaria. The sequence goes on from OW203658.1 coordinate 17,133,908, forward strand.
TACTATCACACGAGCATATGTACAGGCTACCTCGGTTAATTCCAACGATTTGAATGAAAGAAGATAATGACTCAGGAGACAGTGCGCACTGTAATAATTTGAATAATGCAGTGCAACCGTCTCAACGCCAGTGATGTGCTGTGGCTCGCGCCCGCCGCCTGGCATGATCCTAAGTCCCAGATGAAGAACAGCAAATTAGTTATTTTTCAGTATATACCACGTTTGTCCTAGTCGGTTCATTGATTACACAAATGATACACGATAAAAATAATTTTATCGAAAATGGAACCGACTTCAACATTTAAAAGTGTGAAATAATTCATTCATTCGGCATGCCGCAGGGACCTAAAATGAGTCTTGGCCTCCGATAATAATATATGCCACTTTCTTCTATCTTGAGCCATCTCTTTCCAGTTATCGGCTTGGAGCTCGCGAAGATCCTTCCCAACTTGAAATAATAATATGAATTATAATTATATTAGAATTATATCTGTTTAGAACTGGCAGCACTGAACACTGTATCGGTTGTGACGACAGCGTGCCCATTTAAGTCTTTGGACACGGCTGATGGCCACTGCGGCCATATGGTGTCTTGCGTTCTCCGCGGTTAACTTTTTCAATGGAATTCCGTAATAGTAGGTGACGAACCATCTCAAGGTGTGGGAAATTGTAGGAAAACGTAATTTTCAACGCATGAAGAGGGTCTTACTAGACAACTTCCTGCACGTTGATGCTCCATAATGACAGTAATTTGGGAAATGTGTTCTTAGATGGAACACCGTGGATTGTGATGACAGATCTCATTATTGGTCATCGTACAAAAATCATTTTGTTTAAATTTCCGATACATTTTTTTAATACTCAAATAAAGGTTTAATAATACTGAAAAAAAAAACCCACTGAAATTAATCTGGGTATTTATAGAAAAATATATAAATATTGAAAATTCTTAGTAAAATTTTCAGTACTTATATAACAAACTGAACTGCCAGCATTTTGTTACTTTTACAAGTTTTATTTGCGGCTAATGGCAGTATTTTTTATGCAACTTTGAACGTACATCAAATCATTAGCCGCACCAAATTTGGAGATGATCATATAGTATTTTTTATTAGCATACCTAGATAAGTATGTCATTCATAATAATAGTAATTATATGTAATATGAATACGATTACCAGTATGAATCAACGGAACTCGATGGCCGAGCGCACGCCTTATATGGACTGTTGGTTATTACTGAAGCACTGTTCCAACTTCCACGTAAGATTAACAAAAGGTCCGATATATGACTAGCTGAGCCCCGCAATTTCCCCCACGTTTATAGATGCAGATACACACGCACAGCAACAAATAAAAGTACCAGGACAAACAGTATTCGCTCGGTAGCATTTGCGATATATGTATGTGCATATGTTTTTAAAACGAAGAAAAAAATCAGTTGCCTTTTTAAATATTCTTTTTTTTTCTTCCAAAAGGTCAAAATTTTAGATCATCATAAATACGTAGGCTACAAATTTAACGCTACCTTTCGTAAGCACCTTCTTGTACCACAGATACAGATTAAATTTTTGTAAAAGAAATATATTATACATGTCGCGTCCCGCGGATTAACACCGCATGGATAACGAGTTTCCCGCTAGCTCAATTATTTCACGAGCTATACTTTTTCCGGGATAAAAGTAGTCATGTTTTATTCCAGGGCCTAACCTATCTCCACACCAAATTTCATCGAAATCGGTACAGCTGTTTGAGCGTGAAGGAGTTATAATGATGTTTGAATTATTAGCTTATCCTAAGGGAACAGACATTATTTTAGGGACGAAAAGTAGCCTATCTGTTAATCAAGGGTTTAAACTCGTTACCAAATTTCATTGAAGACGGTGAAGCAGTTTGAGCGTGAAGGAGTAACAAACATACACACTTACACACATAGATACTTTCGCCTTTTTATTATTAGTGGGATTCCTTTATTTTAGGGTTTGAGTAATCGTATTAACCTTTTCGTATTACCTTTGTCACGGTCTTGGCATCAATTCCTAGGCAGCTTCTTCATCACCAGTTTCGTCATACCCTGCTCAGTACCTCCCTATCACGGTCTGGCAATTTTCTAGAACGTTTTAAATCCAATGCTCTTATACTGATTTTCTAAAAATACAAGCAAGGGGCCGGCCGCATATATGCATAAAAAGGTAACACGTGCGCACGTAAAGAGTTTCATTTTACCGTAAGAGTTTCGTTTTTTTATTCAACGTATGAAGAAGAAGTAATATTTATTTGACGCTATGATACAAGTATGACATTGAAGATACTCAGTACCTTAACTACAACAAGACAAAGTTAGCAAAAATTATCATATTTGGATATATTAACTTTAACAAGTGGGTACAATTCCTACGGGTCAGTGACAAATCGGATTCATCTCAGCATAATGCCAAGTACTCCAGTTACTCACTCTTGTTTTAATTGATTTCAGGATGATTAAATTAAGCGGTTAGCGTTGAAAAATAAAACAATCAAAACCGATGAAATCACAAGCTAGTTACGTATCATAATCCTCTTTATTTATTGACGCAAGCACCTATGAAGCAAATTGCATATTGCCGCCGCCATCGCACTGCAGATAATTCTGTTGAAGAGCGCGCTTGTCTGCAGGATTTATTATTGTTTGTTCTGTAAAGGAAAGGAAAATGTTTTTGTAATTTATGTGAGCATAAATTATTAATATAAAACCTCCATGCACCCATCGTGGAACAGTTAAATTGGATTCAAGGGTCGCACAAGGATTCATTTGACGCGGGTTCCGTGAAGCGAGCCCCTTTATGCTAAAGAGAATTTAGTCGATTTTGAAATTCTTCGGAATATTCATTGCTTTACAACAGAACGGGTGATATTTTTATGAGGGTGCCGTGTCGACCGTACGTTCTGAAATAAAGATCCAAATAAAACATTTGATATTTTTAATAAACATTAATGTAATTTTAATTATTATTTACCAAAAGATCAAAAATCCCGCCGTACCACTACCACCTACTTACCAATTCCTTTCTGCTAAAGTTACATTAAGTATATTTTTCACTTGCCTCTTTGATTAAGCAATGGGTCTTTGGATATATAAGTTCAAGATCCCGTACTCGAGCTATGATGTCCGTTGTTCTCGCTTCCACCTTTTACCGAAGATATTTAAGCGACATGCGTTACCTCACGAAAGTGGCCCATTCGAAAGTAGATTGTATAGAACTAGTTTCTATGCTAGGATTAAAAGTTCCACCGAGACCCCAAAACCGGCAACTGAGTAATCTCCTTCATGCCCCTAGCGCAAGCACCAACTATCGCCAAAATTTTTTTTTTATATGCTCAATAATGACTCTCAACGATACTCTCAAACTTAATCCAAACATCGACTTATTTGCGAGTAGTTCGGCGTCAATACACACGGCACTAACCAACACTCTGGTTGTACCTTACGACATCAGTTAATTTTTTGTATTGTAAATTGTATCTATTTTTTCTAGACTTTATGTACTATTACTGTATCTCCATTATCTGTGGAGGCTTGTAAATGGCTCTTCCTTATAATATTTGTTGTGCTAATTTGTAACTTTAGCTGTAAGCCACCCAAAGAAAATAAAATAAAATAAATAAATATATTACATGCTTGATGTATAGCAAAAACATACTATCTTTCTGTTTATCAATATCTTAATTTTTCGGTAATAAAACTTAGAGGATTTAAAATTTCCTATAATTTTGTGTTTTGGTATTAATAAATTCTTCCATGTGCATTTTATATAACGCCGTTATATTGACATTACAAACCTATTGAAAATGTATTAATTTAAAATAAATTCCTGTTCCCATCCAAAGTGTATGAAAACCAAAGTACTGGAAATTATGGAACTTTGAAAGTAGAAGACATACAAATGCAGTGACATACCAACGCCAAATCAATTTTGGCGATGAAAGAGCACAATACTGTGATGATAGTTACTTTTGTGAATTATCATGGTACCGACTTCAACAAGTTATTTCACACTTTTGAGTGTTAAAACGCTTGTAAAAAATTGAAGAAGTAAATTTTTTTTTGGTGTCATTACTTAAATATAAAAAATAAGATAAATTTAAGAAATTATGACAACTCAACACAATGAGCAAAAATTACACGCGGAAAGCGCAGGTCGTGGAACCGTCCTCGTGAATAAATTTGAATGGTTGGATGGACGACGCTTGCCGTACAGGTCGCAGGTGCAGACTTCGGGAAACCATAAAAATTCGACTCTGGAAAAAATAGTAAAATCATATATTTTCTTGCTCACCGAAACGATTTTCATGACTTTTTATGATGACATCTGAAATGAAATTCAGAAGAGGCTTTTTCTCTTTGTATTCAATTACATGTTATCAAATGTTTATTGCAATCTCTAATAGTACTAAGTACAGTTACAAATAAAAGTAGTTTTACTTCTGATATAAATTTTATAAATTAGCCTTTGAGCATAATCTCACTTTATGGTCAGTGACGAAGTGGTCAAACATGTAATCACGCTATACCTAGTAAGGACTGCTGCCTGAACATGCTATGTGCTTGGTGACAGTTTTTCAAACTTAGAGCGGTAGCTATCCAGGCAGGTACTTAAAAGTACCCTTCCATCATGCTGGGAATTTGATAATGGTAATAATTTGATATGATTTGATATTATTAAACAGATACAATATGTTTTAAGGAGATATATTAAATTATGCATTTGTTAATTCTAAAATTGATATAAATATAAAATGTGGCCCCTCCCGTCTGTTATCTATACTATACGACTCAATAGTGCTTTTAATAATATTAATTTATTTATAATATTTCTTTTTTGATATAAACAATAAATGATCTATTTATTTACTTACTAGCTACGCCCCACGGTTTTACCCGCGTGGTGATAATTGATGATGATGATGATGAAAAGTAGCTTATGTTTTAATCCAGGGCTTAAACTACTCTATTCAGGAATCTGAAGTATTTATAAACCATATTTCATTCAAATCCGTCAAGCCCTTAGAGCGTGAAAGAGAAACAAACATACATCCATCCACCCATCTAATGTTACTAGTAGCGCCCCGCCGTTTCACCCGCGTAGATTACGGTTTTCCCGCTACCTCAATTATCCCACGGGAACTATACTTTTTCCACGATAATAGTAGCCTATGTGTTAATCCAGGGCTTAAACTATATCTATACCAATATTCATCAAAATCGGTGTAGCCGTTTGAGCGTGAAGAAGTGACAAACATACACACATACACTCATAAACTCATACACTCATACACGCAAAGACACATAGAACTTTCGGCTTTATAATATTAGTAGGATTAGGTCTTAAGTTATATAATAACTAATAATGAGATAGGCCATGTCAAACATGGCCTGGCATGGACGTCCTATGGTGATGGTAACTAAAAAAAAAACAAACAAAAAAAGATAAGAACAGACATACATACATACATTAATAAATTAAGCGCTTTTTGATCGCTTGGTTATCACGAGCACTACAGAATATATATACCTACAGAATAATTAAATTAACCGTTACAGACGCATTCACACTCGCATCCCGCACTAGAATACCCTGTGTCGCGGATTGAAACAGACAATCACAATACCTACACAAACAATTAAGACCCGAGAACTAACATCTATGTTCATCACAGTATTGTTTGCCTCAGCCGCGGTTCGAACCCCCGTGTTCGAATTCCGATTCCGCTGTCAGCGGTGAGCTAAAGTCAGTGTCACGTCGCTGATCACTGAACCACGACGACCGTCGTTTATAGTTTTATCATAGTTTATGATAATATAATTTTTATAACTTTGCCCAGTGGAGTTTAATAATATTATTTTAATTGTAGACGTTTTAAGGTTCTTATCTAAAAGCAAAACCGAACACCTGTTTTGCGACTTCGGTGGAACACCCAATTATCCCCATATAGCCTCAAATGTACCTCTACCAGTCTGCGCCGATTTTAGGTACCTCGGTTCATTTACGGCAATATTGACAGAGACGTAAGGAACAGGATAAATGCAGGTTGGATGAAATGGAGACGGGTCCCAGGGACGATATATGCGATCCGCGAATGCCCTTGAAACTCAAAAAACGGGCAAAATTATAAGACCACAGTTAGACCTGTCGTAATGTATGGATTTGAATATTGGGCAGAAAAATAGGTGGACGAAAGAAAAGTGCATGTGCCAGAGATGCGAATGTTGAGATGGATGTGTGGTGTGACTAGAATGGATAAAATAAGGAATGAGTAGGTATATCAGAGGAAGCTCGAAAGTAGCACCAGTGAATGATAACTTGAAATCGAATAGATTGGCTTGGTATGGGCATGTCATGAGGAGGGATGAAAAACATATAACAAATAGAGTACTTCATGAATGTGGATGTATATAGAGGTAGAGGAAGGCCGAAGAAGGTATGAATGAACTGTCTGAAGAATGATATGCTTATGAAAGGTGTGAGCACTGAGACGACTAATGATAGAAGAGAATGGAAGAGGAAAACATGTTGTGCCGGCCCCACCTAGTGTGGGATAAGGAGAAGAAGATGTTTTAAAGTTTATTGTAAACTAGCTGTGCCCCGCGGTTTCACCCGCGTGGATTACGGTTTTGCCGCTACCTCAATTATCCCACGGGAACCAAACTTTCTTAGGGGAAATCTCAAAATTCATTCTTAGGGGATGCCTACGTCATAGAAGCTTTATGCATGCAAAGTCTCAGCCCGATCGGTTTAAAATTGACAAAGTTGCATAAAAACTTTCATCCCCGATTTTATCCCCTTGGGGGTAGAATTAGTTAAAATCCTTCTTAGCGGATGTCTACGTCATAACATCTACCTGCATGCCAAATTTCAGCCCGATCCGTCTATTGGTTTGGGCTGTGCGTAGATAGATCACTATGTCAGTCAGTCAGTCAGTCACCTTTGAGTTATATATATATATAGTTAGTATAGTTAGCATATTAACCAATAAATAAAAGTTTATAATAATTGTTATATATGAGTGTATCTATAATGCCTGAATAATAGCTATTAATAATAGAAACATCTCGAGTTTAATTCTGCAATAGTTCAAGAAATGTTTTAATTAATAATATCATCTATGTATGCAGTTTCCTCATTAAGTGGTTAATGTTAAGTTAATGTTGTTTGTTAGTTTCAACGCTTGACGAAGCCGCGTGAAAATCTAACCTTTATTTTTCACCAGAAAATACTTTTAATTCGTTTGGCCGCAAGAGAGTTCGGCTTGCGGTCTACCAAACCGTGTACGAGGACGTAGCCTTCGTAATAGGTTTTAAAGTTTTTGTTCGTTTCTCATGTGGACCAGCCAGTAGCTGGCACTGGCTAGTTTATAACAACACAAGTAGCACCCCGCGGTTTTACCCGCGTGGATTACGGTTTTCCCGCTACCTCAACTATCCCACGCGATCTATACTTTTTTCGGGATAAAGTAACCTGTATGTTAATCCAGAATTTAAACTATCTCCATACCAAATTTCATCGAAACCGGTGTTGCCGTTTTAGCGTGAAGAAGTAACACACATGGAAAGATATGTACACACACTCACATAAGCTTTCGCATTTATAATATTAGTAGGATATCTGCATAGGTTAGTTATCTATTGTACCTTATAAACCCTTAGTTTTTGTCTAAGTATTTATATAAATTGACTTTTAAACTTCCCTACGAATTTCCTCAAAATACAATTTCTTCTTCTTCCTTCGATTCGTCTCCACTATTGAAGGTTGGCTGTCAGCTGTCTGTTTCTGCCTATTTTCTGATTATTTTAGGATTTCTACTCTGGCGATGCCTGTCCACTTTCGGACGTTCTTGAGCTACGATTTCCTTCTGCGTCCAACGTGTCGTTTCCCTTCTACATTCCCCATAACTATGGGTTGAAGGATGATTGGGTGATCGGCGATATGGGCGGTATGGTCGTGCCCGAGAACATGGCCAATAAAACCTTTTTTTCTTCTCTTTATGGTCACAACCATTAGTTCTCGGTACTGGTGCACACGTCTTCGTCGTTAGTGACTCTGTGTATCCAACTTATTCCAAGCAACGCGGACGGTAGATCAACAACACAGTTTAACAAAATACAAATAAAAATTTAAGAACAAGGCTGAAGAAGGTATGGATGGACTGTGTAAAGAATGATATGTTTATGAAAAGTGTGAGCACTGAGACGACTAATGATAGAAGAGAATGGAAGAGGAAAACATGTTGTGCCGGCCCCACCTAGTGTGCGATAAGGACAAAAAGAAGAAGAAGAGACAAATAACATTCGAATATTTGGTGTTGTATAATATAGATTATTATTAACCGCACTTGACCGGATTAGCACAAAAGCGTACCGTTCTATGCAAATTCAAATTTGGTCGAAACTCAATATTTTTGGAATATGGGAACACCTCATTTTATTATTATTATTTATGTAATAAGTGGCAAACAAGCAGACATGCCGCCTGATGGTAAGCGATCACCGTCGCCTATGGATATCTGTAATACTGGGGGCGTTACGATACATTGACAATCCTTTTCAAGATTCTGTTAACTCTCCTGTTAATCCCATATTGTAGCTACTCTGAAACACCGAGGGAGGAAGCTCGTTCCACATTTTACAGGTGTGTGGCAGAAATTCTATGGTCTCTACACTCTCTAACTAAATTATATCAGGTATCTGGGAAGATTTCAGAGATTTGGATTTGGAGATTTTAGATTTTAGAGAATCATAAACCTAGATATGTGCATCAAAGAATATAGGCACCACTGTCGGCACACAGTGGGACAACAATTTTGTGTAGATACATCTCGTGATAGCAATGAAAATAATACAAGTGATTCAAAAGGTTTCATAGGCGTTAGGTCTGTAAGCGCTCACTGGTTTATATATGTCAGAAACCACGGTGCAAATGACGGTCAAACTACATGGAGATAAAGTCCTGTGTATTTCTGCCAGTCTCTCATTAGCTTAGCAAGCAACAGAACCCATGATGCAGGGCTGAAGCCGAAAAAGGTCTCGTTTGATTTTACGACTTCTCTCATTCGTTTCGTGAAATTGAATTAACATTTTACGATTCGCCGCCAAATGACAAACGGTCCCGGTGGTCATTAGAAAACGGGAAAGGATAAGGCTGAATCGTTGACCTATCGCCATCAAATTGTGTTTCACACTTTGGAACACTCCATTGCAATTAGGAAATTAAACAGAAAATTTTGTATTTGTTTTTCTTTTTAGCTTCGCGTTTTATATGCATTTAGCCAGTATCGATGACGGCAAACGTGACACGTGGCTATTAAGTAAACACGATCTTCAAGGCAGGTGTGGTGACAATATACACCACAGACCGCATTGTCACCCCACATCAGATTGTATAGCGGTAAAAGCCAAAACAAAAACTTGATTTTGAATTAGCTTCGTACAAGACAATTAAAGTAGCAAATAAATATAGCCGTGGGGTACCAGCGTAGAATTGTACCCCCTTCTCTTCCCGTGGGTGCCGTATAAGAGTCAGCTAAGAGATCACTTACTAGAAGTTGATCAGCAGCGCCTGCTGCTGATAAAATCAACATGCTCCGCTCAGCAACCCTTCCGTTGCGAGAGGAGAGGCGAGAGAAAAAAAAAAGACATGTCCAGGAGTGGACTGTAATGATGAATTAAAATAAACAAGTAAAAGGAGCTGGTTCCCAAACTAGGCTCAAAATGGCTCGTGTGCTATAGACCAGGTACTTATCGTCGGTATACAAAATTATTGATCGATTTATTATTGATGTATTAACCGATGTGTTTTCAAGGGTGTGGTACCAGGTAACAGCTACCTCTCTATCAAAATTGGTCCAGCAGTTTGAGCATAACAGCGTAACAATTAAACAATTTCACATTCACGTTTATAATATTGAATCGATAATTAATTAATATTAAGTTACGAGTTAACAGTACTTACAATTATTTCTTTGACATGTTTTGTCGAAAAAATTACTGTAGCCCTTATCCTAAGTACTATTCACTATTAAAGCCACCTTTGTTTATAATTATTACACCTACTTGACACCAGCATTCCGAAATGTCCTTCTGCCGTACGTTACTTATCTCTTCTTGCGTAATTGTTGAGACATAACAATGGGCGATGCACGTTTTGCAGTCGTGTGTGATACCATTGTTTATGTTTAACATTAAATGTGAGGTAATTAATTTAGGTATTTTTAACTCACTTCAAAAAACGACGGAGACTATCAATTCGGGCGTTATTTTTTTTGTATCATCATCATCACAGCCATAGAACAACTACTGCTGGACATAAGCCTCCACCATGTCTTTTTTTATTGGAGGTATACCAGTACTCGCCACGCTTGGCAAGCTGGCATTTTTGTTGTAGTTCGGGCATAACTCCGTCGTTTGGTAACTGATTTCTATCTGTATGAAAGATGCGTTATTAAAATATTTTTTAAATAAACCGCTCCATACAACATTTGTCTTTTGTTGTCATTATAATATAATGTAAGTAATTTATTATGTGTAGTAAAAAATATATCTCGTAAAAGGGGCTTCGTCTATAACTAACCTTCGTAAATACTTAAAAAGTTTAGCTCTCAGATCAGTATCTAAAACTAAGTGCCACGAATCCAAGCACGCCACTTATTTCGTAGTATATGGCTCACAACCCAGGGTATTCATTCGAGTTTGAGTCCTACCTGAAACATAACAATAGTCGGTCTAAGGCCTGCTTTAAAAACTGCCTTTTAACCTACTTATACCGTGTAACATTTTCAATATATTCTTAAAACTGAAGAGATGAACGTAAGCGGTTTTAGTATCATTTTTGGAGAAACAAGCTAAAAGTACAAAAGAGTCACTAATCCGGCATTATTGCAAACAAGGGGGTACCGTGAGTTTGACACATTATTAAGACGCGGCGACCATTCGCCACTCGTGGTCGCCGCGATCTGGCAGCGTAAACTCACCTGAGGATGAGCATCGGACATGCTCGAAACCTAGGTCGAAACTTCGACTATAAACGTGAGTAAGGCCGGATACCACATATATATAATAAGGGGGTACCGGATTACTGGTGTGTTCGGATTATTGAATTATATAGGATAAAACCTTAAGTTTATATTTTAAAAGATAGTCTCATGTTACCGTTCTACTTGACATTTTAGCTAACTATTTTTATCTTTTAAATAAGAAATATATATGTGATATTGTGACAATTTTGGAGGTAGTAATGATGCCGGTGTCTGACCGTGGGAAGAGAGTAAGTGCCGGATTAATAGACGTACTGAATTACTGAAGAGCCGGTTTAGTGAGACTCTGCTGTATACGTTTCTTATTTTTTTCAAATCGATTCACAAATGACGCATTTCTGAGATAAGAATCAAACATTCAAGAGTACAATTTTATTGAATTAATTACCTCCACGTATTTCCTTAGTCGATTGATAAATTATTTATAACTCAAGACTTGTGTCCTCCCTCCTCTCAATTACATTAATATATCTACGTAATAATTTTTAATTATTTCTAAGCAGAAATTCTGAAGCAAATTAAAAAAATGGCTTATAGACCAAACATTATATAAATTTAATGACCTATTTATGATAAAAAGTGCTGTCACTTAAATAAGTAGTTACATATGCTATGATTCTTATACAAATAATGAATTGACGTATTGAATTGTATTGTTTTTAATTTATTTTGAATTTTAAGAATCACTATTTAATTTAAAATAATTGTATATTGTATTTTTCCTTGATGGATATTGTATTTTAATTGGACCTGTAACATATGAAATGTTATTAATAAAGTGACTATGACTATGACTACTACTACAAGCAGTACTAAGCGAACCGCGAGATCTCCTTTTTCTTCTTGAAAAAGACCACAGGATGCGGTTGAAACTATAGTCGGAAACCTCTGACTTATTACGTATTTGCAATGTTTTATAGATTTTCATCATACTATCTTAAATGTACTCACATTTTTTTTGCAAATAGATGATTATTCGGTTCTATTCTTTGACAGTCTTCTCGTACTGCCCCGGTAGATAGAGAAATCAACCGTTTAAACCGAACGTAGCCATCGGTTGCCCCTTTGTCCTCAATTACATACATTTCTACAGTTGTGTAGGTAACCACGGAAGTGTTTGTCGATCGTATCTCGAAGCCAATCACGTAGCTCCGAGTGGACGTCGTGTCCCTAGAATGTCTAAGAAGCTGAGAAATACAACATACGACGTGAGCTATCTGGCGTACTGTAAGGGCTACCAGGTCTAACATGCCAGAACCAAATTTAGAACAACAATTAACATTCAACCTATTTGGATTTTTCTTTAATAAAAGAGATATTCCTTTTATAAATTGATTTAAATCACATTCTTAAAGCTTATAACCATACTACGGCCACTATAATAACAATCGAAAAACCTAGCTGAGTTACCAGCTTAAACATTTCAACCACCCACTACCCAGCACCTAAACAGTTACCAAATGGCAAAATATTGTTTCAACTTTACTTAGTTTTACGTGTGACTTTACCATTTTTAATTTAAATATGTGAAGGGACGAACGGGTACTCCTGAAATTTTTAAAAAAGTTTCGCCCCCTGTTGAGGGCCGAACGGGTACCTTGATAGGGGGCGCAACTACAACAGGTGCGAGACCTTGTTTGTAATGTATTTTTTTGTATTTTACGTTTGTATTGTTTCAGGCCTAGTCTATCCTTCAAAGCAAGCTCAAAGTCACACAAGGAGCTACAGAGAGTGCTGGGCTTGGTGTTTCTCTATAAGTTCCAATCACAAATGAGAAGATCCGTGGAAGAAATAAAGTTACCGGCTTAGTCCAGCGGGTTTTCTGAAATGCTGAAAAAGCTGAAATGGCGTGAGGCGGGGCACGTAGTACGCAGAATTTACAGCCGATGAGCTTGAAAAGTCTAGAGTGGAGACCACGGACTTGCAAGTGCAGCTCAGGACCTCTACCAAGAAGGTGAACTGGTGACCTGACTAAGATCGCAGGAAGTACCTGCATGCAAGCCACTTCCGCTTCCGCCGTGAATGTTTTATGACTGATAAGATAAAGTCAATCTTAAACTTCTTACATCAATCCACGTGTCTGCCAAAAACATCTGGTGTAGCCTAAAATTCCATGTTACTTACATATTCCTCAGTTCTGGTGATTACTTTTTACCGGTTGCTTATTCCCCGCAGGAGAAGATAATATATTGCTTTCTGTTTTAGAATGCAAAGGATATGAAGAATAGCATAATTTATGTAATTCAGAAATCTAAATTATAAACGCAATTTCTGTATTTGAATTTAACAATGAATACATTTCTTTTGTCCGTGTTCGTATATCAATGTACCAAATTAAGTAACAGTAAACTTTTTTTGATACTGTTTAGTTCTGGCGTTTGAACACTGTCTCACTTGACCCGTGAAGATGTGGTTGAAGATGTTATCAATTAATAATTAAATGCACCGGAGTCACACGAAAGTATACCAAGTCGGCAGTTGAGTGATAAATTTGTCATACGTTTTTTCTTACTCACGAATGAAAGCGGGCCATCCTTACAGGTATCCCCCTGCTAACATTTTATATAATTTATTATTTTAATTTTTTCAAACTGGATCACGATGGTTGGTCTACACTGTAAACTAACGGTAGCGGTGGTTCCCAACCTTTTATTTACCAGGGACCACTTTGATTTATTTTATGTTAGCAGGGATCACGTTGTACAGAAAATAAATTCAATCAATCCGGAAATAAACTTTGTTCAATACTAGTACCATGATTAACAATATGACTTTAATAGATAAATTCATAATTTATAGTGGAAATTCTACTAGGTATTGCTGTTTGTAACAAAAACTTCTCAAATAAATTTTATCAACATGAGTTCTTTCATATCTTATAAATTTATAATTTAATGAATTCGTTCCAGGATTGGCCACCTGCTTTTTCGCACGGTGTGCAAGGAGGAACAGATCTTTTGTGTATATATAAATCGTTAGCAGACCATAATTTAGACTCATGTGGACGACCAGTGGTCCGCGGACCACTGGTTGGGAACCACTGGTCTACAGTATGCCCGTTATTTACGTTATTCCACAAAGATCCGTACATTTTTAGTATAAGTGGGTTCTATTCTATTTTGTCAATTTTTGTAAATTATTTTTAGCTTCATTGTCATTGTTTTATATTCCTTTATTATAGTTTTATTATTATTCCTTTGTAGTTTTATTGTTATAGTTATATCAAACATATACATTTAGCAATAAGTATTTTTATGTAATCATTCAAACTGTTTATATTTTTAGTAATAATGTTGTATAATGTCGTTTCTTAAACAGCAAAACACCGCCTTCGCGATCACTCAAATCTCCTTCTTAAATGGGTTGTCTGGAAGGGATCGCTCTGGGCGATAAGACCCCTCATTGATACGCCCAGATATGTTTTATGTAAATATTTTGTAAAATCTTATTAGGTATATGGTGTTTCAATAAATGATTTATCTATTTATTTATTTGAGTCTATAATGTTTACTTGCGCCAAATTTAATCTAAATGCATTCTTTTTTAATTATTATTAGCTTGAGTTTGACCACTGACTCACTGATGTTAAGTTTTGACGCGGTCTAAGATGGAGCACGCAAGCCTAGAAGGTATTTGTTTATTCGCTCTGCTGTGAATTATCAAACATCGATTTATTTTCGAAGAACTTTCGCATTTAATATAATATTATGGTTGATTCGTTTTGTTTTCACCACCGTAACTAAGCGCATACACTTCCAAAATCTGTTAGCAAAGTTTTATTATAGCGAAAGGTGTATTATTTCGTGTAGGAGCACGGTGGTAACCCTAGATAGTAGAACCATGTTAGGAGTAAATACTATTATTCGATCTGCTTTAGATTTCATTGAAGCTTCCGCTGCAGTCGGTACCTCTTCGGTCGAAACTTGTTTATGTTAACCGATTCTTTAGAACGCGTTGCTTTAAAAATTCCTGAAACATTTACGCTACATCGTAGCTTTCTACTAGGTATACCATGATGTCAGTAAGACACGAGCACCAGTACTTTTATACAAGCCGGGTGGGTCCTTCGGCAGTTTGTAGATGAACCCTTCTTGCCATATTCTGTCGAAGGCTTTTTGATGTCAAGGAAGGTTTCCTTTGTGGATAATGACATGACCATCTCATTTAGCTGCAGCTTTAGGGTCCTTTCCAGGGTCAGGGAGCATGATGACGTTGCCGGTTTTCCAAGCAACAGGGAAGTCTCATGTCCTAATGATACCTTTCAATACGCGGGTGAGTGGGACCATACAATATTTATGGATAGTTAGTCCATCCAAAATAAGGCTTAGTGCTATCTCGGTTGAGTCCTGTTCTGGTTCAAACCTGTTGCAGAAGCGAGCTATTACTATTCAGCGTCCAAACGTGCTGAGTGTGAAGGACACTTTTGCACAGATATACCATATGTTCCAAGGGTGGATTATTTCAATTTGATTAAGAAATTTAATATTTCTATAAAAAATATATTCAATTTTAATGTATGGAAAGATCGCTGTATATAATAAACACAGGCATGCATTTCTCGTCCTTAAAAAGTATACATGTGATAATGTATGTTAAGGTGTTTGTTATTGTATACCCAAAAGCGGCTCAGCGGATTTGGAAGCTCGCATACAAGTTGTTATTGATCTGGATGAATACATAGGCTATATTCTAGTCGGGAAAATTTGAGTATCATCTATCTTAATAAAAAAAAACTATATCTTTGAAATAAGATACATATTTATTGTGTTATGCAATACTACGGTAATAGTGAAAAAAATGTATTGCAAATCACATTAAATAGATATGTTTTTTGAATTTTTAAATAAAGGTATTTAATCATAATATATACTTATAAAAAACAAGCTATTTCCTATGAATGATGACAGTACGTCACAGAATCACCATTTTTAAGGTATAGCGATTTTTCTTAACCAAATTACAACTTCACTCTCTTTACAAATCACTCTCTTTCCTACTAACTTAACTAGTCTATAATACTTTCTAACTATACTCGCGCAGCGACCCAAAATAAGCCTTGGCCTCCGATGCAAGAGAACGCCATCGTTGCCATTCTTACTTAGTTTCCTGCCAGTTGACAGCGTGTAGTTCGCAGAGCTCCAACACTAAGGCGCTACATAGACGCTTTTTTAAAATGTTTAAAGCTTGCATTGTACAACAGATTATAAATAGTGATATCTAACAAAAAAAGAATCATCAAAATCGGTTTATAAACGACGAAGTTATTCGCGAACAGACATAAATAAAAAAAATGTATACGGTCGAATTGAGTAACCTCCTTTTTTGAAGTCCGTTAAAAACTCCAGTTTTGTACCTGTCAGAAAATACACTACATAATATAGTCTCGACAATATCGCATTGGCTGTAGTTTTAAATACTGATTCTTACCTTATTGAATAAAAGGCAGAAGGTGAATAAAATTAAGTGTCAGTGCTACGTGCACTAACGGTTAAATTATTCGGATATTTTTCATACAAAAATACTAAAATCGTGATAAAAAATGGGGGTGGGAGGTAGGAGAGTAACAATTCTTTAAGACCTATTCTCAAACCTACCAAATATACACAAAGAGTCTCATAAAAATAGGTCAAGACATTTCTCAGGAGGTTTTCGGTTATAAACACTGTGACACGAGAATTTTATAGAGAGCATTATACATTTTATCAATCTACATAGTATGTACCTTATACACTATATAGATTGATAAATTTCACATGGTAGACAACCCCAAACAAGTCCCGTAATAATTCTTGTAATTTATCAATCTACATTATTATTATTTTACATAATAACCGTTGTCATACACAAATAACAGATGAGGGATTTAAGCCGTATTTCGTACTAATTATCGCGTCTTTGCAGCTTCAGTGGATATAATAAAAAGTACATCGTTTTCTAATTAAATATTTAAATAAAACTTAGTTTAACTTACTAGAAGCCGGCAGCCGCGACAGAAGCGCAGCAGAACTCCTTGGTTCATTTTTAATTGAGCTCTCTCAAAGTTTTATCACAACTTTACCAATCCGGAATGTTTTACAAAGCTGACTAATTTTATGTTAGATGGAAGCATCTTGGTAAGGCATTATATAGCAATGCTTGAAGCAAGATAAAGGCTAGCATTTTGTGGTTTAAAAAAAGTTTTTTCTTTGTTATGTTTTTGAGTTGTTTGATTTTAGAATTAACAAAATGTTGTTATGTAATGTCAATGTATTTTTTTAATATTATTTTTATACTGTATAGATTGTTGCGTTTGACCACTATCTTAATGTTATTTGTTGTTGTGTAATGAAAAATATTTATCTTCTTCTTGTCCTTATACCACACCCCACCTCGGTCGACACAACATTTTTTTCTCTCCCACCCTATTTATACATTGGGCAGCTCAGTGCTCACACCTTTCCCTATATCCCATATATGGTTCTAAATAAATATCATGACTATCTTTAAGAAATTATTAGTATTTCCACTTACCTACCTGTCTACACAGTCCAGGAATATTAGTCAAATAAGGGCAGGAATCTCGGAATGAGAGATAGTCAGCTATAAACTTGTATAAACCTTTGTTTTGGCACCCTAAATCTTGTCGTCAAAACCTATATAGTTGTATAGTAGGGTATCTGGGACGACAGATATTCCAAGGTCAAAGGTCAAAAAATCATTTTTTACACATTTATTGTAAATATCTCTATAGGATGCCAAATGAAATGAAATGAAATGAAATAACTTTATTCATAGATTTCGGATAATACATGATGTTATAAAATAGTTCTGTCCTGCCAAAATCTGCCTTTACAGACGTATGAATTGGTATAAACCACATATACAATAGTTTTAATAATGAGTAAAATAAAAACTTTGTACAAGTTTATAGCTGACTATGTCTCATTCCGAGGTGAAACCAGTGTAAAAACAGTTCACGCAATCTTCTATAAATAATTATCCCGTAACGCTGTCATTTAGAATATATCACCATAGGCTGGTTATGGGCAGTATGGTTTACTATTACAGCATCATGTTCGAGAGATGTAAATGTAAGTAGAGCAGGTAAATCCTACTAATCCCACTAATAATATAAATAGGATAGTTTGTGTGTATGTTTGTTACTTCATCACGCTCAAACGGATGCACCGATTTCGTTAAATTTGGTATGGAGATATCTAATACCCTGGATGAACACATAGGTTTATTTTAAACATCACCATCATCACTACGTGGGTAAAACCGAGGGGCGCAGCTAGTGGGAAATAATTCATCCGGCGGCTAAACGAGTTCCGATCTCGAGTTAATGGATGACATTAAAATCCTGATTGTAACTATATTTGTTCAGTGGTTGGAACACCTGGCTCACGAACAGAGTGGGGATCGATAAGGGTATTGTTTAATTGTTTTCACTTGTCAATACTGCTAATTGGCAATCTGTGTAAGGTTTTTGAGAGGCGCCGATGACGTTGCAAAGGCTCGCGGGTGTTTGAAGGCAGAAGGGGAGGAGGTTTTGCCGTATATATATATATTTTATGTGTGTTCGCGGATAACTTTGTCGTTTACGAAACGGTTTTGATGATTCTTTTTTGTTTGATAAGTATACTTCCGAGGTGATCCCATTTAAATTATATCAAAATCGGTGAAACTACTTTTGAGTTACATTCCAATAACTGAAAAGTGTTACGTCTATCTGGATGATTTCCTAATTAAGGGTGAATCATAATTGATCTCGTGAGTAGCAAAGGGCACTGAAAAAGGGAAAACAATTTTTTTACCTAAAAATGGAACCGATTTCAACACTCAAAAGTGTGTCGAAGTCGGTACTATGTGCACAATATTGAAGTGCCAAGGCAAAGTTACGTGAGCGTACCGACGGCCTCCGTCTTCTTCGTCACGAAGTATCTGTGCACCGCGATTGCATTTCTCGACCTTGAATTATAAATGAGGTAGTTACATTTTTTTTACCCCCGCACTAGGACTTCCTATGTCGCGGAAGGCATGAACGTGTTAGATTAGAATAAAAGTATACTGTGGGTAGTTAGAAAATAACAGTATAGACTCATTCTATATTCTCATTTTTAATCAAATAAATATAATTGCTAATAATTTTGAATACTGTAATTAGATACTCGACATATCGAGACACGACTCAGCCGAGGTACTAGGATTTACTGCTATGTTAGGAGTCACTGAGATTTATCTACCTAATTACGAACTAAACAGGTAATATTGAAATAAAACATAACAGCCATCGGGTTGCCTTCTTGATGTGCCAAGGGCCCCTTTTTAAATTATAATTTTGTCAGTCAAAGTCAACGCCAGTACTTTCAAACTATTACAAGAATATCAAATAATTGAATAAAATTGAGAAGAAGGTACAATTGGTTATTTAGGAACACCTAAATAACTGTTAATTTTTATAATTATTACATTTACATTATTAATACGATTGATTACTAACAGTTTGATAATAAGTATATCACATGACTAATATAAAGAAATTGAAATAAAGTATTGTTTTGCAAACTTTATGAAAGTACTTAATATTTATAAGGTATATTAGGTAGTAAATTCTATTTCACAATTATATCTATTTTAAGTTTAAACAAATCTTCTTACTTAAAACTAAAGTCTTAGGATTATTATTTTCATAACCTGTTAAACGCATACAATCACAGCGCGCGTACACACAAACACAAACACTCATCGCAAAATCTTTTGCCCCTGCCGAAATTCTAACCCCGGAGACACAGAAGTTATGTCGCAAACAACTAAGCCACGGTGACTGTCACGCTTAATACCTAGTTTTACAGATTGTACAAGTTGTAGTATTTTTATTGCCCCTTATCAGTTAAAAACAGAAAGAGAACCAAATTAAAGTGCGCTTGCATATCACGAGCGCACAGCTGGTGATATGCAAACGCACGGCCAAATGACAGCTGACATTGACGGCTTCAAACCCGGCCGGCGAGGATCCTGAAAACATACTCGATGCTCGTAAACCACTCCTGAACTCTGTCTGTGATATGTGTTCTTGCTTTTTTTTTTTTCTCTTTTTATTGGGACACTTGTCAGGCCTGTTGGGTGTTATGACTTCTGTGAAATATTATTCTAAAATACACATGGTTTTCTATCAGGAATTTATTTGCAAACAAACTTCGCAAATTCAAATGTTGTTCCAAAATACACATAGTTAGGGCCTAAAAGAGATAAGGGAGCTAAGCGAGCTAAGTTTAATTTAGCACAATGAATGATCCTTTAACATTTACACAGCGATCTATTTCATCCAAGAATAATCAACACCTTAAGCAGTATATTTTTCCTCTGTAGCTTTAAAATATAATATCTATATAACACTAGACTAAAAACTTCAATAAAAATTAAAACTAAAGCCTACAAATGATTACTCATAAAAACTTAATCTAAAAGTCCAACCGTGCAGGAAAAGTCCCCAGAATGCTGGCATCGCCACGTTGGATGGCTATGCTCAACTTCTGTACCAAATAAATTCCATCACTCTGGACACTAGCCGCCTCCACCAAACGCTTAGCCAAGTCTTTATATAAAGAGAGAGTGGTCGGCCTCTACGGACCCAAAGTCTCTATAAGACTCCAAAGACATAAATATGTAAGCACGATCATGTCTTACATATTCATGGCATTTGAGATTATTAGCTTTAGCAGCGGCAGCGCCAGCTTTAACTGTGTTACTGAAAGGTAAGACGGACCCGAAGTATCAACACCAGTGGCACACCACATCATTCCGTCAGACCTCTCGCCGTCATCAATACCTATGCGTTTAGTTCGGCGAATCACACACGTAGTGACAAACTATTTCTTGTTAATCTTTCAATGCAGGTAATCCAACCGCCGTGCCGTGGTGGTACCGGCCTAGAATAGTACTCCCCCATCTCATCCCGTGGGTGCCGTAAGAGTCAGCCATGGGATCACGTACCAGAAGGTGGGCAGCAGCGCCTTCTGAGGAGTGGGAATCATACTGCGCTCGCCAACCCGCCCGCCAAACGTGGCGAGAATTGGCAAAACCCCCCTATATTGGGGAGGCATATGTCCAGTAGTGGATGAATAATTGCTGTGAAGAAGAAGGTAATCCAACATAAAATCTGCATGTAAAACCATACGTTTTTCTTTTTATGATGAAATTTTTAAATGCAATAGTACAATCGTAAAACTATAGAGGTTTATTTTTATCTAAATTTGAAATTCAACTTAATTCTCTGTAAATTTCAGGAAAACTTGTTTAGTTAGACACAAATCCAAACACGAGATTTTTCATTGACCACTGTCTATTTTTGAAAATGAAATCCGTTGAAGGGAAAAATTGCAATGGCATTGTAAATTAAAAAATACGGTCACTGTCACTTATAATGGTCATGACACTTATAACATGACTTCTGGGATCAAATCCTGGCATGGGCAAACATTTATGCGATGAGTGTAGGTGTTTGTCCCCAGTCTTGGATGTTTGTGTGGTGTGATTATGTATGTCCATGCCTCCTGCAAAACAGAGAATCCTAGAGCGGCGGTTTGAAAGGAAATCGGTTTAAAGGGTTGCTTGATACCTACAGTCAAGGGTGATTTATGACCGACGGTGTGTTGAAGCCCACCGTTTCTTGATTAATGGCAGTCGTGAGAAAACTATCGTGCCAGCTCCGTCACATCATTTGTTCCCAGCTTATCGAAATGATATCAATCATTGAATGGACTTGAACTTAGAGAACGGCCATTTCCACAGTGCTGCCATATGGTCATATAAATGTGTGAACGTTTACCTTTAGTCTAGTCAAACGATTCTAGGAAGAAAATGGTTTTATTTGCATTTAATTAAGATTCAAGTTAGGTACGTATGTTAGTCGAGTATTCCGTAACATTATGATCCATATTTTTTAAAATCTATTGCTGAAAGCCTCAGGTTGAAGTCTACAAAATGTTAATTATGCATCATTATAGCACACAAAACATTCGGATAGGCAGAACATGATTTAATGGCTTCCTTTTAGTACAACGGAACCCTGAAAATATCAGTCTATCTATAGAGAATTTATAACGAGAGATTTGAATGACAAACCTAGCTTATTGTCTGGGAGTTAACGTACCCATTATTCATTTTAATTTTAGCAATAAAAACTTGAAAGGAAACTACTATTTTGCTTACCTTTATATCATCATCATCATCTCATATATAAAACATCCCCTGCCGTCAACGGCCGCCCCCCTTAATCTCTACAAAGACTGTTTGGAAGCGGGCCGCATCTAGTCTCTTCCTGTGATCTTGGTCAGGTTCCTGTACTATATTTTAAAAAGGTATTTATCTTATAAACATCAGACATTGCGAACATCGTATTTATAGTTTTCTAAGCACATTCAATTTTAAAAAATCAATCTGGCCTTGTTCTGAGACTTTGTCGAGACTTATAATGTCGTTCGTGGATGCGAGTGTTTCATGCATTATTCAAATTGTAGAATGATCAGTCTCGCGCTTTGCCTGGAGGCTAAGCCACTCGTTACGCTACGAGATGCCACGCGTACACCAAAAGACCTTGTGTAACTTATCTTATTTTCCAGAATTTTTTCGTCATTCATTCATTCATCGCAGTCATAAGCCGTCCACTGCTGGCCTATGCCTATGCCATATAGAGGGGACTTACCAATACTCGCCACGCTTGGCAGACGGGTTGGCGATCGCAGTACGGTTTCCTATCCTCAGAAGGCGCTGCTGCCGACCTCCTGGTACGAAGGTCTCGCCCTTAGCTGACTCTTACGGCACCCACGGGAAGAGATAGGGGAGTACTATTCTAGGCCGGTACCACCACGGCACATATTCCATAATTTTAATTTCATTTATTTGAACAAGAGAATCACCACTAATATCTAATTAAAACTAGGACTACATAATTAAAAAACAGTGAAAAGCACATTAATTTCAGATCCCTGAAACCTACACTAGAATTATCCTGTTTTGAGGGATTCAGTCTTTTCCAATAGAAACACTCATTCAATTTGATTTCAACTTGTTACATATTAATTAACCTACAACGACAGTGACAAAAAAACTCTCCTTTAAACTTAGTACTGAAAAACACGTAAATAAGAAGTATCACCCTCTTCACCAAATGGCTCTCAATAACCACAATTGACTGTTTGGTTCATGGCAACAATTTCCATGATCAATTGTCATTGAAAAGTAAATTTTCATTAAAACCAATCTGTCGACCATTTTCGACTACTATACGGGAAGGTTACAAGGTACAAATCAAACCGAATATGATGGGTTAACATCAAACATGGATAAAGGTGTCCCAACTCTCGCGTCAATTGAACTCTTGCCATTTCCGAAATGCTATTACAGAACCCATAAATTTAATAGCGATATCTGTGTAAGCCACTAACTCACGTGGGCGGTGGTATAATAGGCGTAATCGTACCTCTGCAGACATCCAACTAAATAGTTTTATCCACCAAAGTCCGGTATGGCGACCTTGTAAAAACTCGGCTTGAAATCAAACACGAATTCATACGAAATACATTCTTGTTTCGCTGGAAATTGTACGGTGTAGTAGCCTTTTCATATTAAGCAAACTGAAGTGTAACTGTATGTAAGTCCCAGTAGGCGAGTCGCCTCGCCACGGCATAGCGAAACACAATTTTTGTAGCCAGTAAATTTTCTTTAAATCCGACTGGTGGCAGAGGGCCAACGCTACACATGTGGTTCTAAAATCTCATTCTAAAGCTCGTAGTAGCAATTTTGTAAATAATACGACACAACTTTTAATCCAGCTACGCAGTGGAAAGTGGCAAGCTACTGTTTGTTTAATAAAAGCAGACTGCAGTCTAGAATGAACTCATCTAAAATAAGTGCAATATATCGTCAGCTAACCAACGTAGCGTTTCAGTTGCAGACAAAATGACGGAGCATATTTCAGGCACTATCAATAACGCCCGCTATCTGTCTGAGTTTTGTATCGCTTGGTATTTCTGCATTGTGTGCTCTTTATTCTGGTTGTAAACAAAAAGCAGTTGTGTATATGTATCCAGGGTAAAGCAGTCTCTTGACGAATTGCGAGCGACTGTCATAGTGTGCGCTTTGCGAACACTGACTCCGCCCATTCTACTTTATTCTTGCACTGAAACCTTATTTCAAAATATACATATTTTTTTATTGTGTTCATGATAACAGAAATATGGTAAGGAATAAATTAAATATTAACTGACGACACTTTACTGCTGTTTTGATAAAGTTTGCTTTTGTTTTTTTTAGCTTATATGGATTTATAATACTGAGTAGTACCTATATCACCTCTGCTGCTACGGCATAATATTTCGTCCCTCTTGTTTCGTCAATACCATGGAGTTGGGGGTGGCCTAGAGCTTATGATCCTTGCCACTACAGAACATCCAGCTGTAACTACAGCCAGGATTGTCAGTCGACCGTGACTCAATCCACGATCGACGTAGAGTCGTGACTCTACGTCTCTCGTAGTCGAACCGTTGTGGGGGGCTGGGCGGGGGAGTCGTTACACGCTATCGCCCCCGTACGCGCGAGTGACTTTAATGATATATTATTTAACATGTACATTGTGACATAACAAACTAGCTGCGCCCCGCGGTTTTACCGGCGTGGACTACGGTTTTCTCTCTACCTCCATTATCCCACGGGAACTATACTTTTTCCGAGATAAAAATTGCAGGTTATAAATTATCTTCATTCTAAATTGCATGCAAATTCGTTCAGAAGTTTGACCGTGAAGGAGTATTAAACATACAAACGACAAACAAACTTTCGCATTTATAATTATTAGTGTGATGCGAAAGTTTGTGTGTATGTATGTGTATGAGTTTGTCACCTCTTCACGTCTTATCGGCTTGATAAATTTGAATTGAATTCGAAATGTAGGCACCATGTACCAGGATTAACATATAGGCTACTTTATATCACGAAAGAATTGATGCATCCTCTCTGGGATACAACAAAAGCCTTATAATATCAGAAATGTAAGAGTAACTCTGTCTGATACGTTTTCACGCCTAAGGCACTGAACCAATTTAAATGAACTTTGGTATATTGATAAATGGAACCGTGGAGAAAGACAAAAGGCTACTTTTTGTTCTGGAAAAACGTATGGTTCTCGAGCGATAACTGAGCGAAAAACCGTAATCCCTGCGGGTGAAACCGGTGGGAGCAGGTAGTATTCAATAGTTTTGTTGCAGCATAATACACCTTTAAAGAGTTTTCAAACGGACTTGAAAAGATTCCTAACAATGTATAGTACAAGTTTCGTACTGAATTTGACACACAAAGGCATGTCGACTGTCGAACCGTCATTACGAGGGATAAAAGGTGGATGTTAATGAGGGGATGACCCGGAAGTAGTCTCTCATTGGTTGTACAGTGTTATTAGATGTCAGGACTGCCTTAAAGAAAAAAGGAAACTCATTCGTGTATTGTGTCTTAAGTGTTTTATGTGTTTTTTATATTTTGTACATTGTCTATTGATCACTATCTCCCTACTGTCAGTGACGATGTAGTCCATAGGTTATCAAGCTTATTTCGTGTATCACCCATTTTTAGAGTCATTATTTTTAAGCGCCCAATTTTTTTTTGGTTAAATGAACATTAAAATAAGACCATATTGTATGATATTTTTTTAATTATTTTTAACGTTCCGTCTTAAACTACTAAATATAGGAAAAAATTATATCCTCTAAGGGCAACCAGTAACTTCAATCAACTTAGTACGAGTGTTGACATAGATCTGTTCTGTACGAGCGTCGGTCGGCTATACGGTTGTTAGCTAGCTTGTTCTTTAATAATAACGATATGTGACATAATTATATGTTTAAAAATACTTTTTAAATTGTTTTGAAAATAAACTGATTGTCGTGGGATGAAGTTGTGGACACAATTGTCATAGTTATAATAGCCCTTATTATGAAACAGTTTCATAAAGTACTATTATTATAATATATAATATAATATGGGACAAAATTCACACAAGGTCTTCAGGTCCCAAACTAGGCAGAGCCTGTACTATGGTAACCTGTTGACCGATATAAATACTTATATACATATACACACCCAGACACAGGTCAAACAGACATGTTCATAAACGAAATTGTTTGACCTGTCCGGGTATCGAACCCGGGACCAGAAACTATCCATAAGCTAAGTGTATGTAGTTCGCACTACCTACTTCAATTATTTTAATCAGTGTTATACTAGAGGTGAGAATGTAATTGGCCTCCTGCTATATGTGATTATATCTATTATGTATAACGGCCGTTGGTATTCCAATAAAGTAAATAGCAACAGCTTAGTCTAGGAAGCATGGACTATAGCTGTGATAAACTTTGTTTTCTCTCATTGCACTCTGTCTGTGACTCGCCCTTGATTTGTCCAATAAATCACTATCTTGAAGTAACTACGAATTGAACCGGGATCAGAAGTAATAGGATAGATTTTATCCCGCTATAGCAATTCTCCGAGCAATAAAGGGTCACAAATTTATTCTTTTAATTCCTGTAGTATTTTAAAATATGGTTTGCACAAAAATTAGGCACCACCATTTTGGGGGGTGTTTTCTTCACCATTGGACTTTTAGATTTAGTTTTAGTAATGAATCGTATATGGTTCATTGCATGCTAAGCGGAACAAATTTTTCAACATAGTTGACCAAGCGACGAGGGCGGTATTTTGTAGTCGTGGGTTCCATATCCAATTTTTCCTGTCAAGAATTTAACTCGACTTTCATATTGTTTATGCGCATGCATTATTGATTTCAAAGTTTCTTTTTAACATTTACTAAGTTTATCATTATTACATGTATTTACAAAGTTAATTGATCTTAATTTTATCGGCAACCGGAAAAAAGCAGCAGTGGCTATTTAGAGAGTTGGATAGGTTTCATTAATTCAAGTGTCTGAACAGCGTCTTGACGATTTCTCGCTAAATCCACTATAATGGGTGGCTTTGTGATTTTTGCTCTCAGGGTATCGTTTTGCAGTCACCCGCGGGCCACCAATCCAAAACTAATTACCAACTCAAGTGCAACGCCCGAACTCAACAAGTTTCTCTTTTAGGAATAGGTAATTGCTGCCTTGACATTTCAGAAATTGACTTTCGGTATGGGTTAAGTTTTTGAGGTTTATCCTCAAAAGTCGTGTATTTGTTTAAATTTTTAACGTATTTAGAGCACCTAATATATACCTGTAATATTTTAATTTTATAAAATAACGCTATTGCTACTTTTGCTGACGACACTGCTATAATAGCAATAGCATTGTCACTAAAAACATAGTGTGTTTAGGCAGCAGTCCTTGAGAGCCAGTGAGCATTCCAGGTCTAGCGTGATAATATCTTCGACCGATGTGGTCGACCATCAAGTGAGATAATTTGTCAAACGCTGTATCTGTACAGAAAAAAAAACTTATAAAGACCCGCAATGAGGCTGTCGAGAAGGCACAAATAGCTGTAAACAAGTTCTACGAGTGGACTAAGAAATGTAAATACGAACACAATGCAACAAAATCTATTAATGTAGATTTTAGTAAAAAAACACTCTCATTGTCCAGTGTACGTTAAAAATAAGAAGCATCCCTACAAAAACGCAGCTAAGTATCTAGGGATGACGCTTGATGCAAAACTAAGATGGAAATTTCACGTCAAGAAAGAAGGCAAGAATTGAATCTATGCTATAGAAAAATGCAATAGGTGCTTGGAAGACATTCTGCGCTGTCAATTTATTACAAACTATTATTATACAGGCCAGTCTTAATGGCAATATGAACTTACGGCATTCAGCTGTGGGGGTGTACGAGGCGAGGGTGTTTCAAAAGAAGAGAGGGCAATAAGGAAAATATTAAATGCACCTTAGTACATAAAGAACAACGACCTCCATTAGGACCTTAAAATAGAGTTCCTTGACGAAGTAAAAAAAAACTGTCTGCATTTTGTGTCTTTATGCTCAGTAAGTGACATAAAAAAAATATTGATGGGAATTTTAGTGCGAGGTTCAATTCTATTTTACCGCCCTAATATCGTCTTAGACAAATCTAATGATTGTCAGTATGTTATTGTCTGAATATTTGCTTTTAATGAAATAAAATACAACTTTGTTATTAAAACTGACGTGGTTTTGACACATAATGAACGTATAAAACACGGGAGTTACTCATGTAATAAGTCAGAGAGTTCCGACTATAGTATCAACCACATTTTGTGGTCTAAGTCGCCTAGATACGGCTAGAAGATATCGCCACATTCGGTCGCCTGGTACTAGGCGAACCGCAACCGGGTCCGCGAGCGCCCCGTATTCTCCTTGAAAAAGACCACCGAATGTGGTTGAAACTATAGTCGGAACTCTCTGACTTATTACGTGAGTAACTCCCGTGTTTTATACATTCATAAAATACAACTATTGATGAAACAATGAAAATGGATGAATAATGTCAGTAAAACAAATAAGTGTACCTACCTCATATTGAATATGAATGTATTTCACAACTACAGAGTACATAGCAATTTCGTTCTTGTTTGTTTAATCTGAATCGTGTTCCCATTGGGTACTGCGTTGTAATGAAATTGTAATTCGTATGCGAAGCTTGCGACCGGATCTCTCAACTGTATTAAAAGTTTTCCTTAGTTTGGTATGTGCCTACAGAAATCGGGAGTTGTAATTTAAAAAACAACTATTTTCACCTTGACCTAACTGTATTAATGCAACTAAAACTATGCCGAGCTAAGTTTTTTTTTTTTTTTTTTACATATTATAAGTTTGCGTTTGACAACTGTCTCACCTGATGTTAAGTGATGACGTTGTCTAGGATTTAGCACGCAAACCTAGAAGGTTGAATTGAATTCACTTGCGACTTGAAGAGTCCAGGATTGTACATATCGGGACACAGACTCGGGCAACGAGTTCCATTCCTTGGCAGTACGCATTAAGAAAGTGGAAGCAAAACGCTTTGTACGTATAGGTGGTATATCTAATTATATAATTATGATTTTTTTTTTTTTTTTTTTTTTTATTGGGAATAGGCAAGCGTTTGACCACTATCTCACCTGATGTTAAGTGATGATGCGGTCTACGGTGGAGCACGCCTGCCTAGAAGATACCTATTCACTCGTGACTTGAAGATACCCAGGTTGTATGTTTGCGGAAACACAGATTTAGGCAATCAATTCCATTCGTTAGCTGTACGCACTAGGAATGTGGTAGCAAAACGCTTCGTGCGACAAGTTGGAACTTCCACCATGTATGGATGTCGCATTGCCGTCCGTCTGGTCGTCCTAAGATGGAATGGGGATGGTGGAATCAAATTATGCAACTCCAGAGTACACTCCCCGAAATGTATCCGATAAAAGACCGATAGACTAGCGACTTTACGTCGGTGCTGCAGGCCTTGGAGTCTCCTCTCGACAAGAGAGTCATTGTTGATGAGCCTTTTAGCTCGTCTCTCTATCGACTCAAGAGCCTCGAGTTGGTACTTGGCCGAGCCGTCCCACAAATGAGAGCAGTACTCCATACACGATCGAACCTGTGCTTGATACAAGTTGAGCAGTTGTTCCGGTGTAAAGTACTGCCTTACCTTTGCTAGGACGCCCAGTTTTTTGGCTGCCAACTGAGCTTTGGAATCTATGTATGATCCAAAATTGAGTGTCGAGTCCAAGGAGACACCAAGAATGTCTAGATGGTCAGTTACCGGCACGGACACATCACGGAAAGTAGGGGCCACATTAAATTGACTCTTTTTTGCGGAAAATAGACACGCCTGCGTTTTATTAGAATTAAACCCGACCAGGTTGGCATCACCCCAGTCGGAGACTGCCTTTAGGGCCAGGTTCAACCGTTCGACCATTTCCTCTCTTAGTACCTGTGTTTGGGCACCACTGCAGCGTGAATTGGATATGTAGCTCTCTACAACTGTACTGTCATCTGCATACCCAAAGGTACCGGGCTTGAGCAGGTCATTAATGTGCAGTAGAAACAGTGTTGCAGAGAGCACTGACCCCTGAGGAACACCGGCATTGATATCCAATTGATCTGACGAGCAGCCATCAAGGACCACTCGTAATGATCTGTCCCTCAGAAAGTCTGATATCCAATTACATAGTGCGGTGGGCAGACCGTATGAAGGAAGCTTGCTTGTGAGGCTGTCGTGCCAGACCCTGTCAAAGGCTTTTGAGATGTCAAGAGAAACGGCCAGCGCTTCTCCGTATTTCTCAATGGCCTCACTCCAGATGTACGTGGCATACGCTAGGAGATCTCCCGTGGACCGGTTTCGGCGGAAGCCATATTGCCGGTCACTTAAAAGGTCATTAGTCTCCAGGTATGCCAGGAGCTTCTTGTTAAGGACACGCTCCATACTCTTACAGAGAACGGACGTGACCGATATGGGCCTGTAGTTGGCGGGGTCGGATCGACTACCTTCTTTGGGTACGGGCTGTACGTTAGCGAGCTTCCAGGCTTTAGGTACTACACCAGTACTAAGCGAGAGTCGAAACAGGCGTGTCAAAACAGAAGTGAGTTCAGGTGCACAGGTTTTCAGAACTATGGCTGGAATTCCGTCTGGGCCACTAGCTTTATTAATGTCGAGATTACGTAGCGTTTTGCGTACCTCGGTTTGGTGAATACGAATATCTGACATAAACGTCTCGCATTCACCAATTGGAATGAGAGGTGTTGCAGCGCTAGAATCTATCCGCGAAGCTTCTGCAAAAAGAGTAGCAAACAAGTTTGCTTTATCTTCAGCGGTATGAGCCAGGGATCCATCCGGTCTCAGCAGTGGCGGTAGCGAGGGGCGACAGAAATTCGATTCAACCGACTTAGCCAGGGACCAAAAAGCCTTACTACCCGCAGGGTACGAGGCTAGTTTGTTCCCTATTCGGCTGATGTGGTTAAATCGAGCTTTCTTCAGAGCCTTTTTGCTCTGAAGAATGATTTAGCATAACTTACACATAAATGCATGGTATATCCATACGACCTAATAGGTTAAAAAAGGTAATAAGTAGTTTAAGCCTAACTTGCTTACTTTACTGTACTAAGAATGTGTCTATTAACTGTTTACGTATTATCTTTATTTTATGACGGAGACACTTTGTTCATCATAAGCAGTATTTAACCCACATTACCGTCACCACACTATGGACACGGAAGACCTACTTGCAGTTGGAAAATAAAAAAATGAAACATAAACACACACACGCATACTCACACAACTCTTCCCACATACTCACGAATACACACACATACATACACACACTGACAAACACTAGAGAAGTAGCGTTAAATATAATTAGTATTATTTCTATTTTTTCATATACTTAATGACTGTTTTTCTATGTATATTTTATTTAATTGCATGGAGTAACAACTCTATGTACTTATTTCGGAGGGGGGCATTGACATCTGCAACGCTACTGCATCGTCATTGATTCTCAACTATTTATTGTAATGTTTTTAGTTCTATTTAAATAAATAAATTTGATAATATCACTGAACGGTTTTGAGTTTTCTCACTAAATCAGTCTCATCAAGAAGCATAGCTGCCTAAACATTAACATGTGATGATGAAGTCTATATTGGTATATTCGGTTTCACCCGCGTGGATTATGGGTTTCCCGCTACCTCAACTATCCCATGGGAACTATACTTTTTCCGGGATAAAACTAGCCTATGTTAATTCAGTGTATAAGCTATCCCCATACCAAATTTCATCGAAATCGGTGTAGCCGTTTGAGCGTGAACAGGTAACAAACATACACACATACACATACACACAAACTTTCGCATTTATAATATTAGTAAGATAGGATACAGAAGCTCACCAACACCAACATAGCGTTCAACGGGCTAAGTGTTGCTTTTAGCTCGGTGTGAATAAAAAGGCTTTTTATGAAGTCATATTGTAGCTGACATAATTATGTATATACATGAGTCCTCCTGTCACATTTCTCATTTTTACTTTTAGCTCTTTACCCGATTGCACCAGCAGCAGAGTTATGCTTTTCGAGTGGATGTACCTATGTATGTTCCCTTGTCCATGTATTGTTACCTTGATACGTGTCGTTACTCTGTTTCATAATCTTAGATATTTTATGTTAACGAAGGGGATTACAGTGCTAAAAATATCTTTTATAATGTTACTGTTTGACCAAAATAATGTGTCTATACTTTTTCCCAGTCGTAATCTGCTCAATTTTATAATCAAAATGTTTCTTTTAACTAAACGTTAGCGTAATATTTGCTCTAGGTAAGTAATGTTATAATGAAGTGTAAAAACATTCTAGATGCAAAATGTTTTAATAAACTGGTAAGACTGTATAGATTCTAGGCATATTTTCTTTCATATTCGTTTTTTATTTCTCGAACTCGAATATGCTTTTTCGTACGTTTGTGCAATTTATTCTAAACTTATTGGTCATTATTATTAATTTTTTGCTAATTTGATGAATTCCTATCCATTTTTTTTTCGCAAAATGGTGCCTCAGTTGGGTCCCTTGAACTCAAAGGCCTCTTCAACGACAAATATAATGTATTCATCCACCATATTATGGTAGATGAGTTGGCCGGCCTGTATGGTATCACCACTCACCGACTGTCGTATATATTACTAACTTATCGAGTAATATACATAAGTAAATAATACGACGTCTAGCAATAGATGCACGGTTATAGCCTAGGCGGAATAGACACAGAAATAACTTAAAGTGTTGAAGTAACTACGCGTGACAGTAATATCACACCACTGCAGTAAAAAAAAGAGTTTAATTGAGAATGAATTAAGTTACAACTTCATTCTAAAGATCTAAAGATCATCACACCAAAATGACCTTCATAACACAAATTTAAAAACTAATTTTGCTGAACAACACATTGTTACATGTGGCACTTAGTTATGTAACCTGTGCTGGCGGTAAGGTATCGCAGTTAGCAAAATCCCACCCCGAATATGCGCTCGTACACTCGTCGTTTGCATGTAAGCTTTTCTTGTAAGACAGGTTTGAAACGTCAAAGCAACTAAGGAGCATACATATTTATCTAGAAGCTAGATAAATATGTGTGGCGTAGCGTAGTGTAGCCTTAGGCGAGCTAGATACTAGCTTGACTAGCCAGAGTACACATACAAAGCACATTGGTGGTTATCTCTTGTTTAACTAATCTAAACGAAAGATCTGGAAAATAAGGTAAGTAAGTTTTGTGGTAAGTTCGTATGGTTAAGTCAAAATTTGTATGACAGTTATCATTATCAACACTAGCATATATATTATTAGATATTGATAATTACCAATTGCGGGTAGTTTTAAATAAAATAAGTTTCTACTAATTTGGTGCTGACTCGACACGTTGCCGGCCGGTAGCGGGTTAGAACATATGAGTTATCCATAGGCTAGTGGATTGCTCAAATGTTATTGTAGTAGCTGCAGTATTGTAATTAGTTATTAGTGTTTTATTTTAATAAAGGCGTTTGCCCTAAAATATTTTTAAAAAAACCAAACGAAACACATAACAACGAAACGTTCGCTCGAATTTTCATGTTATCAGTAGTTACCGCATATGAAAATGCGGCCTTATTTGATTTGCACGCGTTTCAAAGGCCCGTAATCCCACAACCATCGCGTCGTCGCGGGAGCTGCTCGCCTTGTCAGTACTTTTGTAATACCAGGTAGACACTTTTCCCGATAAGCGTGTTTCATCCATCAGCTTCAGCCACACGTTTCCACCGCCGTTTCCTATTGGTGTTTGAAATGAGATTGTGTAAACCCTTTTAGCTTTTTGGAGACATCACGTCTTTCAATATTTTGCGTTAAAATATTCAATTCTCTATGTATGTTATTATAGAAGCGATCTTATAAAGCGATATTATCTAAAGCGATGATAGCTCAGCGTGGTGAGCGTCGGCTGTTAAATTGACGGAAACTGGTTCGATCCCCTACAACGGGTTGAGTTTCTGGTGGAGTTAACACTGTTATCAAGGAATAGGAATATTATTCTATCAGAATGAATAATTTGCTTGTTATATTTTTAAGTCAGATTTCTTTCATCAATTGTGCGTATAGCGTTTTTTTATTATTTATTGGTAAACCACAAGCTTTTCGCTCTTAGCAAATCAATAGGGGAAGCATTATGTCCAGCAGTAGACTTCCAATGGCTGAGATGATGATGACGATGATAACAAGCTTTTACATTATATACTGAATGATACTGTGAGCAGTAAGCAGTCTAGGTCTAGCGTGATAACATCTTCGACCACACCGTCACTGACCATCAAGTGAGATAGTGGTCAAACGCTACAGTATAAAAAAGTTAATATACTACTATTATAAGAAAAAAACCGGCTTCAGTCACGTTTTTATCGTATTAATTACTACTTTTGTTAAATATCTTCACGAATATCATTGTTCAGTCAATGGCTTGTCGACGATGCCCTTGTGCAGTTATGTCTAGATCAATTTAAACATATAATCATAATATAGACGAAGAGTACATCTCTCCGACCAGCTGTCTTTATTTTACAATTTTAAAGGGTAATGTAAAAGTTGGGTGTATATTGTAAGTAATAGGATTTCTAGGAAATTGTTGTTTTATGCAGTACTTACAATTTTAGTTGAAGGATTACAGCATTAATAAGTCCTCAGATACAAATATATTTTCATAGCCCTACAAGGTTCTGGAAGGCTAATCTTATTTTCATATTTTATATCTTTGGCTACTCGTATTTTTTTTACTCATGGCGACATTCTAACTACTCCGTCCTGTAGATTTAAAGTTCACTCAAATTATTATCAAATTTCACCAAAAGGACGTTGATCAATGTTGGAATGAATCTATTTTAAAAAAGATTAATTTTGAATTGATTTTATCATCGTTAAATGGTACGCTCTAACTACGAATATTTGTTTGATTAAACCGAAGCCAGATAAGTTTTTTATCATCATTTGTAAATATGACAATAGTGTTTCATAAGGCGCTGAAGATATCCTAAATAATTATATTTTTATTTTTTTAAAGTTTTGTATTACTTCCTACGATTCCTATTTGTTTTTATAATTTCGTATAGTTGTAAGACATGTTTATATGTTGTATGTATCGCTTCTGGGCTGTTTGGCCGTGGTCTATGTGAAACTTGTGTTCCACTTGTGTTGGAACACAAGTTTCACATAGACCACGGCCAAACAGCCCGGAAGCAATACATACAACATGCAACGCCGGCCGTGAAAGCCTTAGAGTTGACATGTTTATAATCAATTTAAGTACAAATAAATATATATTTTTTTGAATTGTTTATTTTAAGTTTTTTGTTATATCTCTAAACAATAACATTGGCCATTAGATCCTTAAGTCTTTCCTAACTCAACGGTAAAAGTGTTTATTTTATAATGTAGGTAGGTTATTACCTAGTACTGTCGCAACATTGTGTGTACAATCATACCAAATAATATAATTAATAATACTAAGCGACAACATTCACA
Source organism: Apeira syringaria (assembly GCA_934044485.1). Classification (NCBI taxonomy): domain Eukaryota; kingdom Metazoa; phylum Arthropoda; class Insecta; order Lepidoptera; family Geometridae; genus Apeira; species Apeira syringaria. The sequence continues at coordinate 17,169,481 of OW203658.1, forward strand.
CAAGGTCTTCAGGTCCCAAACTAGGCAGAGCCTGTACTATGGTAACCTGATGTCTGATATATACTTATATGCATACGTATATATATATATATATATATATATATATATATATATATATATATATATACACACATATACACACCCAGACACAGGTCAAACAGAAATGTTCATACACATTTGTTTGTATGTCTGGGAATCGAACCCGGGACCAGCGTCTCAGAAGGCAGAGTGCTACCAACTGCGCCAACCGGCCAGTCAAATGCATAGTCGCTTATATTTAAGCGCCTATGCATTTGGTGTGATTGTACATACAATGTTGCGACGGCACGTTTACCTACATCTCGAAGAACAAGGCACGTTTCAGTCCACGTTCTAGACTAGACCGAAATACGGCGGGTGCAGTCTGAGTCCACAGAACGCACACAGTGATACTCGCCTGCAATATGTAAAGGGAGTGCTCTACCGTCGACCGTAGCTCAAAGTAAATAAACTGTCTGAAGGGACAGTTTAAGGAATTCGCTACTGCATTTTAAACAAAATGACACACTAAACGAAGAACAACCTTAAACGTTATGACACACAGAGAGTACTTTATTGAAAGGGCTTGGAATGTTGGAATATATTATATATATTAAGCCAACTTAAACATTTTCTCTTATAATGTATGTGGTATTTATTACTAAAAAGAGCATTAGTTTGCTAGAGAGATATAAGTTTCGATCTAAAAGATTTTTAATTGGAAAGAAGTATTTATTTACGTTTTTTTGGTAAATAATTTAATCACGAAAGAGTTGTGGCTTAGAGGGAAATCTCTGCAAATTGTATCAGTAAGTGAATACGTGTCAGATCCAGACGTAACGATCGGCTTAGTCTCCGCCGCGGACCCTCAGCACTGACGCACCGCGTTAATTTATTCGTTCAACAATTTGTATAATGTACGAAATACTCGCTACAACCAGTGAGAACATATCGTTTTAAAAAAAAATCTATAGTTACTACATTGAGATGCTTATTTATAGAACTTATTACTTACATTACTTACTTATTAATTAGAATGGGATAAAAGATGAATTTATGGCGTTCGAGACGTAGAGATTAAATAAAATCCCTTCAATTTTATTTTGCGTTCGCGAAGCTTAGTGTCAGGGTTTTTGTATCCCGGCCGATAACTCGTAAGATATTGAAAAACCGATTCATCAAATGGGCCATAAATCGTAAACGGTAAGTTTTACAAAAAAGTTTACAGGTCATAAGAGATGCGAAATTTTATTCTCTACACTAATGGCCTCAATATTTTTTCCCAGTAGGTACATAGTTACCGAGATATCGACCATGAACTTTTTTCAACATGCCGTTTGAAGCTCCACCTGGATCTGTCTGCGTTTTGTGATTTTATATTCAGTAAGTGATCCTAAACCTGATAAAAAAAGAAAATCCGATCGGAAAATTTAGTGCGAATTTGACCAAAAAACGGCTATTTTTACTGGCTGAGTTCTATTGTTAAATAAGGGAAGAAGGGCAGCACACGAACGTCAATAAAAAAAAATTGACAACTTTGGTATTCTGCTATTTAAACTGCCCGTGAGATTACAGAGGCTCCCAGAAAAGGTGGGACAAATCGTGACGAGTGTTGATTTAAAATATTACGAATACTAAACAAAACTCGGACTAAATCACAATTTTAGCCTTCAAATTTGTGGAATTAATCCGAGATTTCTCAGATATCTCGGATAGTTTGGTTGGTGCAAGCTGGCCTAAGAGTATGAATAAGATGATGATTATAATAAACACTATGAGATGATTTCCTTGAACTTTGGTCATGCTAGCTGCAATTTAATAACCCATTGCAAGATGAATGCACAAAAAGTGCGCTTCTAAATAAAAAAAAATTAGGATTACGATTGCTTTATCAAATCAGAATCACCGCACAGATCAGAAGAAACATTAAAAAATAAAATAGTAGTAGTGGAAATCAATACAACCACTCAAACTTTTAAGGTTACTAACTCTGTAGCTTAACATCGTTATGTCCATCCAATTAGTAAAACTACATATATGGTAACTATGCTGTTTTGAGATTAAGCAATAGAGGAGTTGTTTTACGCAACTATAGTGCCTCAAGTACTACAGTTAAGAGCGAGGAGAAGAGAAGAGCGTAGGTTTCTCGCGTTCGTGTTTCATTAACAACATTCTAGGTGGTTCAAATTTCCACTGGCAGCCGAATTTTTTCCTTCAAATAATTTGAACGTAAGTTCCGCCTAGCATGTTGTTGATGCAATAAACCTTAAAACTCTTAGAATAAGGGTATGCCTAAGCCTTCGCTTGATACGATATCAACTGTAACGTTGATCTATCAGTCCTATTAATAGTTCATACAATTGAAGGTAGATGGCGCTAAGAACAACATCCTCTCAGATGTTAAAAGGAAGAGATAAATTCAGACTGCCAGTGGAGTGCTCCCAAAGCTTAGTTGGACAAAGCGACAGGACGGTATTTGTAGTCATGGGTTCAAGTTCCACTGAGAGCCGATTTTTTTCTTTAAATAATTAAATATAGTAGACATTCACACGGACATATATCTTTAAGGGGCGCAGTGCAGATGGTTATTTGTTCTCCGTTCTAAGATCATTCAATGTAGTTCATCAATATCAGTTTGATAAGCTGAGTATAGGAGTAATGTGACAGAGTCTGTACGTTTTCTCACGGCAGTAATTAATCAGGCCATGGTGCGTGGCGCCAATCCGTTAGTAATAAACACACTAAACGTTTGTGGTAATAAATTATCCTTGACGGGATCTAGAGAGCGGATCCTTGAAGCTGCTGGAAATACCTTCCCGATTGCAAAATCATCATTTTGTAAATCTTCTTTTAATTCGTTTGTGGAACCATAATAGAGGTACATTTTAAAACACAAACTCTATACGATATATTACACAAATATCCATGACCCTAGAATACACATTTATGCTCATCACAGAAATGTTTGCCCCATCTTGGACTCGAACCCGGGGACGCGGTTCTAATGTCATTGTCGCTGATCACTGAGTCACAATGACCGCCAAATTTAGGCAACCACTTACGGTTCACGTTACACAAATTCGTCGAGTAGGCATGCCTACCGGTTTTGTGACTACGAAACGAGGATAAGTCACGGAAAAATTAGAACTTTCATTGGAACTTTTTCGATACCGATGAATATACATTAAGAATTATTTAATTAGCAGTACGAGATTACGTATTCTAAACTGATATATTTTTGTATATTGCTAGCTGACCTAGCAAACGTTGGTCAGCCATATAAATTATCGAAATGTCAAAGTGACACGAAATGAAACAAAGTTATGTTTAGTTTAGTAATATATATATACTTTAACAAGTTTACTTTGTAAAACGTTTCGGTTGGAGACAGTTGGGACACAAGTTCGGAAAGCGCAATTAAAAATAAATACATCGAATAATTTGTGCTTCTGTTGCGGCCACTGCTGTCTTCTGAAGTAAGTTTTATTCGGATGCATAATTTAAAGTGTTGATGCCGTTTCAAGAACTCTCTCAAATCTGCACATCTTCAGAAGTCAAAGTTGATCGCTAGATATACGCTAGATATATATATACTAGTATTTGGGTGGCGCGCGGGCTGCGAGCAGCCCGCGTTATCGATGTGCATTAGTATTATTAACAAAAATGTCGTTGCAGTTGCTAAAAAGATATAAAATTCTCATGCAAATCGAATAACTCACAGTTACATCTATTTCAGTAGAAAGTGTGAGCAGGGTTACCATGTGCAAGTTGATTTTTTAAATTAAATTTTAGTCGCGGTAAAACCGGACCAAGATTGTAAACGACTTTTGTTAAAGGACTCCACCTCTAAGTGCAGTGGTTAACGTGGGCAGTTGCCTCGGGGACCAGCTCGATATGTGAAAATACTCGTTATCCGGAACTCGGCCTTCGGCCTCGTTAGTCACTCCCATAAGGTGTGTTGATGCGTTACACCTTATTCGAGCTCGGCCTTCGGCCTCGCAGATTTGAAGCTCGGCCTTCGGCCTCGCAGGTTTGAAGCTCGGCCTTCGGCCTCGCGGTGGTAAAGACAGCTTCTTCAAATTCAGTACAAAGTGAGAACAGAGTTACCATATGCAAATTTATTTTTTTCATTAAAATTTTTGTCGGGGTAAAATCGCACAAAGAATTTAAACGACTTTTGTTAAGAGACCCTACCTCTAATTGTAGTAAATAACGTGGGCAGTTGCATTGGAGACCAGCTCGAGATGTGGAAAAAACCTCCCCATCCGGGACTCGGCCTTCGGCCTCGTTAGCGACTTCCATAGGATGCGTTAATGAGATACACCCCATTCGGAACTCGGCCTTCGGCCTCGTAAGTTACTAACACGGCTCGGCCTACGGCCTCGCGGAGGCCACGCTCGGCCTTCGGCCTCGCGGGCCGAAAGCTCGGCCTCCGGCCTCGCAGGTTTGAAGCTCGGCCTTCGGCCTCGCGGTGTTTAAGGCTCGGCCTGCGGCCTCGCAAGTTACAAAGGGAATGTTTTTAAGCTGTTCCCAATGACGGCCAGCTCGGCCTTCGGCCTCGCAGGCCTACAGCTCGGCCTCCGGCCTCGCTAGGGTGGAGCTCGGCCTTCGGCCTCGCCTCCACAGCTCGGCCTGCGGCCTCGCTCGATTGCAGCTCGGCCTACGGCCTCGCAAAGAGAATGTGGTTTCGACACCAAAAATCCGCATCCAGTAAAAAAAAAACTAATGACGTCATCAAAAAACTTTTTTCATATTTTGAATCAGGGACCTCAAATCTCCCTAAATACTTAATTTCAGCCAGATCGGAGCAACTTGAATTTTGGTATCCGGTTCGAAGGACCAATTTGCAATTTTTGACAAAAACCCCAAATTTCCCTACAAACCCTCTATGACATTTGTTTGAACCCCCCATACCCACCTATAACGGTTCCGGAGTTGCGATCGTTTTAATTTTGTATGGGAGAACCTCTTTTTTAATAGGGAGGGTAATTTTTTTCAACTTTCCAAAAGGTTCCCAGGGTTTTAGTCATTTTTAGTTTTGACACCTACCCCCCATCGGTTATGGTTTTCGAGATCCCTACACCTGTTCCATGAAGGAAACCAAAAATGGCACTTTTCGGATTTTTCTGGGGGTCACGTGACCACTCTCTATACAGTCCACACCATAATTTCAACCCAAAAATACTCCTTCTAGGAGAACAATGATGTCAGTCAGTCAATCAGTGGTAGTTCAGCTTTATATATACGCTAGATATATATATATATATAGCGGTAGCGCAGCGTAAGATGGCCACCGACCAGGTAGACAGACGAGCTGGCTAAGATCGCAGGCAAGGGCAGAATGCGGGATGCTTTCAACCGGCCCTTGTGGAAATCAATAGAGGAGGCCTATGTCCAGCAGTGAACGTCCTATGGCCGAGATGATGATGAAAACGTTGTAAAACTTTCTTTACACCATATTATCTGTATTTTTATTAGAATAGTGGACAATCTCGATTTCAGAATACTGTAGTACAGCTGCGCCTCGCGGCTTCACCCGCGTGGTAATGAAAAACGGTAATGATGAAAATACGCTTATGTGTCTATCTAGGGTATAAGCTATCAACATACCAATTTTCATCGAATCGTTGTAGCCGTTTGAGCGTGAAGGAATAACAACATTTTCGCATTAATAATACGAGCATTAGTTGGATAAACGTAAATTGTTCAGATAAATCATCTAATGACTAAATAATGTGGGCGACCGAGGTGTCAGCGCGTTTTGCTGGACGCCGCAGCCTCCCCATGGCCTCACGCCTAGCCTGCGCTCTCCCGGTTGGCTGTTGTTGGATGCAGGCGCTAAAATTAGATTGCTAAACCATTGCTATGCATGAATTTGGGGCTATGAAATTGGCTTATGTAGACTAATATATATTTCAACGCAATTAGTGATAACTTATATAACACTACTAGTGTACTACTAATATAACTAACTACTAGTATAACATACATATATTTTTTTTATATATCACATTCAGACCCCCGCACTAAGATTCCCTGTGTCGCGTGAGGCACGGACACACACAATAACAGCACACAAACACCCATGACCCGGGACAAACATCTACACTCATCGCACAAATGTTTGCCCCTGCCGCGATTCGAACCCAGGATCCCTGGAGACACAGAAGTCATGTCACTGACAGTAACCACTGCGTCACAGCGACCTTCAAGTATTTGTAAATCGAGTAAACATATTAATTTACGGACACATTTTGGATACCTTGACAACTATTTTACTTCATGGTCAGTGATGTGATCGATGGGAGGAACTAAATAGCAATGTGTATGTAAAAGGATCACTATGTATGCTTTGACAACAAACAGAAGTGCCACTGGAGCAACTATGGTAGCAATCAGGGTCATATTCAGTCAAATGAAGAGTTAGAATGCCAGTGCCGTGGTGGTACCGGCCTAGAATATTACTCCCCTAACTTCCCGCGGGTGCCGTAAGAGTCGGCTAGGGGATCACGTACCAGGAGGGCAGCAGCGCGTTCGGAGGATCGGAAATCATACTGCGCTCGCCAACCCGCCTGCTAAGCGAGGGGAGTATTGGCAAATCTCACCTATATGGGAGAGGCATATGTCCAGCAGTGGACGCACATGGTTGAGAGAAGAAGAAGAAGAAGAAGTCTCAATTGGAATGGCTGTTGGTTTCCTAAATAAATAAGCAAGCTTTCATCGCTGAGACACGTGACCAAAATGTTGGTACGCCAATAGGCCAAATAGGCTCAACGAATGAGAGTTCAACGTGGCTATGCTGCTAGGATTTCAGAGACGCTGCTAACTGATAGCGGTTTAAAGCATTTGAGTTATTTACAGGCTTACAACAGCTAGTGGATTGCTAAAATGTTATTGTAGCAGCTGTATTACTTTAATTAGTTATTAGTATTTTATTTTACGAAACATAGATTTATATTAAATAACACTTTCAGCATTGAGTAAGATTAATTGCATGCAAGTCCTAGGCTTCTAATATAGGCTACTAGTAAGCGACAAAGTTGCTGTGAGCAACTTTGTCGTAATAGACTTGCTAGGTTAGTCAAAACTAAAATTGGTAAGTATATGAATGACCTTTTTCTATCGGATCTATTCTATCGCGAAGATAGAATGGATCCGATAGAAAAAGGAAAACATAAAATAATTATAACGTCAAGGTTTGCAACTTATAGTTGAATTCTATTATTTTACAGCACATACATACGTCAACAAACAACCATCTGAATCAAGTCTTATCTGAAACAACAAAGTGAACCAAAGCTTGCTCAAAAGAGCATCAAATATCCCCTTTCTAGATAAGTAATGTCGCTGACGTTATTCAAATGAGGTCTCATCATGAGCCAGATTCTCACAACATTTCCAAAGTTATGATATTCCAACGAACTTTTCTTTATCTCGACATCTTGGCGATACTTTTTGTGAATAAACATTTTGAAGAGAATTTGTTCAGCGAGACAAAGTTTATGTTAAGTAAATATTGGGTTTTCTGACTCTTGGAAGGAATACTGTTTACGTTGCAAGTTCTCGAAATGGCCCAAAGAGTTACAAAAACCTACTGAAATAATACCCTATACATAATGTATTTGTAATCACAAATACAAACCAGAATATGTACTTGAAAACAACAACTCGAGGCTATACTCAAATAGAACAATAATTACAGATAAATGTTATAAATTTCAATAGACCTGACGTAACACTTATAAAAAAAAGTAAAGGTCGATATTCATGATTGATATAGTATTTTGTAACATTCATGATTTTCAAATAATACATAGTATGAAATAATCGCTAAGTATCCAGACTTTTCTGTACAATAAAGGCAACTATGAAAATTGGTTTCGTAAGGATTTTACCCATTACAGTTTTCAACAAACCTGTAATACCCAAACATTTGATAATTATGGTTATATAGATGATTGAATTGACAATATGATTCAAATTTACACATACAAAGTTTTTTGAAAAATTCAGTTTTTTTTTTTTTTTCATTTATTCAGATTTAAATTATTTAACTTTAGCTAAAAATACTCAAAAACCTAAAATAGGTTTGTCTTGAGTATTACATCCTATTAATAATAATTATTACAATAATACCTAAAAAATAGTAAAACAAAATCTAAAGCCTAAAAATGCAAAAAAAATCTGCTTCAAACAAGGATACCAAACTTAAATATTATACTTACTTAGTTATTGATAGTATTTAATTATACCTACAACTACAGAATAACGTCCGGCTTTCCAATGATATGTTGTTTATGAGGAATAATTTCAGACTGCTTGTGGAGTACTGCTATAGTTTAGTTGACTTAGTGCGACAGGACGGTATTCTGTAGTCGTGGGTTCATATCCATGTGCCGATTATTTCTTTCAATCATGTAATAGCTTGTCTTGAGACTCTTGAACACTATCGACGTACAAACTGCTGCAAAAAACAGTAATCAGAAATCAGATAATTCTCGACTTTTTGATGAATCTGTGAAGATCATGGAATCGTTTCTGTATTTATCTTCTTATTTTAATAAAATGTTATAAACTTCTAACCTATGTAGAAGACTGTTTATATAGTTTTTAAGTTTTCAAGTGATTCACGAGTTTTATATATGAAATGGACCAAAGTCAAGTGAAAATAATACTATAATAATAGCACTTGGCTTTAGCTCATGCAATTTACCAACCTATTGAAAAGAACAAAAACATCAGTTTAGTATTTAGTTACCAAAGATAAGATATATAATAATATATCAACGCATACGTTATAATTAATCTATGTGCTATATGTACGGAGAGCCTGATCCTATATACATTTTGTAACGGTTCGCCCAAACGCTGTTACGCTGGTAAAATTGAATTATGGGGTGATATACTGCACAAAATAGTCTGAGCGATGCTAGATGTGTACTCATTAGATCATACTTTTTAAAGTAAAGTATGCACTTTCAAAAACATATTAATATTTACAGTCAATTGACAGTAATTATAAGTTCCGATTTAATATTTTGACTACACGTTGTGCGATTGCACTGTTTTACCGTAATCGTAGGTACAGAGGAGTTGTGCCTAATCTCATAGTTTGGTAATATCATAGAAATATAATAATAAAATATAAAATAATATATAAAATAAATTTTAATTTATTGCTAATTATTAGCACGCTTATTACAGTCACAATTATCTGTTAACTCCAAATGATTCTAACAGATGTCGATACCTTTCGACTGGGTTGAGTAAGTAATCAATAGATGGCGCTGCTATGATAAATCTACGAAAGTGTCATATAAGCTACATTTTAACAGCATAATTACCACGTGTTGTTGACGCTATAAAATTAATGTAATATAACAAAAACTTTAGCCACAGCAACGCGTGGCCGGGTCAGCTAGTACTTGTATATATTTATATAATATATTTGTCTATGGTAATATTAATAGCTCGTGTTAGTTTACTGCGGTTCGTAACATTATTAGAAAAAAGTTGCGAACCAAGTATTATCTCTCCAAAAATCTGTGTTAACAGATTTTCACATAGGGTTGGATAACATTATTTTTGATATGAACATACTATTGCTGAAACGATATTTTATGAGACTAATCTAAAAGCAGCACTTAAAAAAAAATCAGATCTAAATCGGTCCATCAATGGCTGAGTTCTGCTCTAAAAAAACATAAAATAAAAAAATAACAATTACAAACGAAAGTAAAACGTCGTCCTTTTTTATGCCGTTTAAAAAAGATCCATAAAGTAATACTAGGGTAGTTCAATGTCCGCAGAACGCTCACTACGACACCTCCAATTTATAAAAATGCTCCTTTACTGCGGACGTTTGAACACTGCTATTTGTTGGAAAGCAAAATAAATAACACAGAATTCAAAATGACGAAGCCATACAAAACTCAGACTAAAATAAAGCCATGGATAGCGCCAGACTCTGTCTTTTGTCTGCAGCATAAACGAGACACGTTGTGAGCTGAGAGTGTCTCGTACGTACTGTATTATAGATACGTTATATCTGAGGCGAGATATTTTATAAATATATAATATTTTTTAAGCTATTTACCAAAACTTATAATCAACATCAATAGCAGTTTTTGTTGGCAAAGGCATATTACAACGTAAAAGATTATCAAACGATTATCGAACGTAAAAGATGGTCAAACTTTTATGTGATGTTCGTTAAGTTTAGGTGACATGTACTTATTTATTACATTGCAGGTAGGTACTATTTTAAATATGTATTTGTTTGACAATAATATATAAGAGACTGAAAACTATTGCGAGTTTCTTCCATAATTGTAATCTACGAACCGTAAATACTGAAAACTATTATTTCGAACTTATTTGCAGTTTTTCATCTGGGTGTTATGATCATGCAATTATTATGATTCTGGTCGGAGAGTAATTTTCCAGTATTTACCACGAGAGCCTTATTGGGTTCGTAGATTACAATTAAGTACAATTTTAGTGATATGTTTAGATAATGGTGGTACCGGCCAAGAATAGTACTCCCCCATCTCTTCTCGTGGGTGCCGTAAGAGTCGGCTAAGGGATCACGTACCAGAAGGTGGGCAGCAGCGCCTTCTGAGGATTGTAAATCATACTGCGCTCGCCAATCCGCATGCCAAGCGTGGTGAGTATTGGCAAATCCCCCCTATATGGGGGAGGCATATGTCCAGCAGTGGACGCACATGGCTGAGAGAAGAAGAAGAAAAAGTTTAGAAAATTATTGTAAATTAATGTAATCATTATTCTAAGGCTTATGCTTTGTATATTGCATGCCAAAAGGGTAGAATAAAGATGAACAGTTTATTTTTGTCATGTAAACATTTCTGTGTAATCTAAAGGTCGCAATAAACAATGTAATTCGATTTTGATTGGATTTAATTTTAATCCGTATCTCTTTGCCTTTCTCTTCACTTGCCTCCTTGATAAAAGAGAGTGGAACTCTCTTTTCCGCCGTCAACAAATCAGTCACACTGTTCTCGCTGATACCATCTTTAATACTATCTATCTTTACATGTCTCGACCTCCCGACCTTCCATCCGACAATCCTCATATTCATCACACTCGTTGTAAAATGTGATTCATTCCTCCTTAAAACATGCCCATACCAAGCCGTTGCGATTCACTTTTTGCTTTTTAATTATTATGTAATTTTTAAATTTAACACCATAAGAATATAAATATCGGGAATTATTCAGTTTTGTTTTTATATCAAATGAATTCCTAATGCGGGCATAAAATAAGATTTTGAAACAAATGGTGTCTTTTACTGTCTACCACTAGACGGAGAATGAAATAGATTTACTCCCAACTACATTTTTGTTTCATTTTATCGGAGAGAGATGATTTGGTCGATTAGAATTCCAACGATATTTTAATGTTATCAATCGAATCTGTGAATATCTAGTAAATCATGACGTGCCCTACTCTGTTCTTAAATTGCTGTGCCTGACAGGGTCTTTTATAAACTCTATTTTATTATGAAAATGCCTACACTTATACTATATGAGATTATGAATGTATAAAACACGGGAATCACCGGAATCGCCTAGTAGTCGGCAGTACTACAAACCGCGACCGCTTCGTCGAGCGCCCCGTATTCTCCTTGTAAATGACCACCGAATGTGGTCGAAACTATATCCGGAACCCTCTGACTTACTACGTGAGTAATTCCTGTGTTTTTTACATTCTTCTGTCAAAACCGTCAGTTTTGATAATAAGACATTAGAGATTGCAATAAAGTTGAAATTGTAGCGCAAATAAATAGAATATGAGCCTTTTCACTTTAAATAATTTAAGTTAGTTGGTGCTGTTATATGTTACATTTCCATACATCACACGGTCCACGCAATGCCCCGCATGGATACGGTTCACAAGGGTACCGCTATAAAATTTAGGACTTCTGTATAGCTTTCGGAAATGGCAAGACTTCGAATTACGCAGCGGGCGTTCTGATACCTTTATTTATTTTTAATGCTAACCCATCATCGTTGGTTCGCTTTGTCAACGTTTGCTGACACGTGGGTATCTAAAGAATTGTTCACACGAAGCCAGCGCAGGCTTTGTGTGGGCCCCGTAATCTCGCTACACAAATATTTATTCTTCTTCTAAATTAAAAAAAAAATCAGATCATTGCAATCAAAATTTGAGTATATTTTTTTATAATACAAGAAAAATGTTCCAATTTTACCCTTATACTACATATTATCTCTATTCAATTGAGCACGCAAGACAATTAAATAGTGATTTCACATGATATTAGTTACTTGTTTGGAGATGCTTTTGTTTGCGGCAGCTAGATACATCAAATGGTACTATAGTACTAACGAAAACAAGAACCGTCCGTATATACATACGTATAATCTATTTCATAGAGTTTACAGGTCTACAAACATTACATTTCTATTCCAGTTTGATAGTACGGGTCGGCTCATTAACGCACGGCCAGTTAAATTGATTAGTATAGTTAATGTTTTGACGCTAACAAGCGAGTCACAGGAGTCACAGGCATTGGACATAGGGGTGAGACTCGCGTGCCTCGGCTTTGTGTAACCATCAAAATTCCATGAAACAATGGGCGCAATTCTGACACGACAATCTCAAATATAAATTATTCTTAAATTAAAGGTAATATCAACCTAATCAAGCTTAGTACTTTGTGTAAATATAGATACTTAATTATACGCAGATGGAATACTTACTATGCCTACATTTGTTTTAATTGTTTAATTCATAATCTTGAGACATTTTTACTGAAATTTTTATAGTTAAAGTTGGTTAGTTAAAATACTTATAGTTTATTTCCCAAAACTTGATTATTACAATAAATATGTACTTAAAACTATTGTAAATATTCGCACTAACGTGAACCTGTCTATGTATCTCTTTTAACATTACCAGTACATTAATTTAAAAAAATATATATTACGTTCACAGTTACTACTAAATTATATCGTTACACTGTAATCGATCTTCAAATAACACATAGTTTTATTACTAGACTCGTACATAGTAAAATGTACCTTACCCTCCGTTTGAAACTAAACTACTTTGAAAACTGAGTAAATCGAAAATCCCTCAAAGGGAGATTTCGAAGAGGGCACCATATTCTTAGCGTACTTGCTATGAATAGATATGGATGCAGAAATATTCGCATGCTTTGTAGCTAATGTAGTATACGTAAAAATTAGAAACAATTTGATAAATGGATATTATTCGCTATTTCCGATAAACTAGGTATAATGAAATGTGTTAGATTAAATTTAAGTTTGATACTTACACATTTTGGGGTATGTTAATAGCATTTACACTTTACAGATATCGCACTAATATTAAAGTGAAAGTTTGGATGGATGGAGTAGTATTTCGCCAGGCTTCTTTGCGTTACGAATTTTGTAGGTGTGTCCGCTGTTACGAGCTGTTGCAAAGGATTCCAAGTTTGTCCTTCAACATGCTGTTACTTACAACATGACAATCCATGGCAATGTTGGGATTCCAAGGCTCCTGAAGAAAGGTTTTGCGGTATTATCACAAGAAACTCGCGCAATTGCTCTAGCGGCGCGAGTGATGGACTATTAATAGGACTGATGATAATCCAACATTGCACTTGGTAACATATCGAGCGAATGCATCATACCCTGATCCCAAGAGTTTTTTGGTTCGCTGGAGTGGAGTACCTTCCTCTCCTTAAGACGAAATAATATTTACATATCTACTTAAGTTTATATTTAAATAATTAAAATTAAAAAGGTATCTAAGCCCGTAATTTAATTCTCGTGTTTTTTGCCACTTTCATGAACACACAGCCGAAACCACTGGTTCTGGAATCTGACAAATTTGCATAAAGGGTCTATAAATTACAGTATCGACAGTACAGCGACGATAATAAATTTTCTGGATATGCGTTATTGGGGGTGTTACGGCTTAAGTTTCACAAAGTTTAAATTTAATAAAATAGAATAATATTTTAAAAGTAGCCTTTAACTCTATATATATAATCTATCTCTGAGGCAAATTTCATCTAGACCCGTCCAAAGGCTTAGGCGTAATTTGTTGTTAAATATACATGCATGAAAAGTTTTGAATTTAGACTAACAGCAAGATTGCTGTTTTTTCTTTTTAATTATGTAGATAGTATAAATGGAAAATACAAACAGAAAAATTCCAAACGTAAATTAGTTTATTTTGTAAAACGTTTCGAATGGAGAAAGTTGTGACATAAACTTTGAAGAGCGCAATTAAAAATAAACGCATCGAAGAGTTTGTGCTTTTATTTCGCACTGGCTTCTGAAACGTGAAACGAAAAACTTTTATTTTAAAATGTTTAATTTTAAAAATGTAAAGTTACAATTTAAATTTTATTTTAAAGTACCCTAAATTTATTAATAATGTGCAATTATAATGACGTTATTGTTTATGTGAATTGACAGCCGACTCTCCCACCGCTGAGCTATCATCGCATTTACCTAATTTATACGTTCCAGGCCCAAGGAGCTAAGTACTGCCGCATCTGCTATTTTCATGTCATTAATGTCGAATTTCATATAAACAGTTCCTTATTTAAAATCTTATTCAATCATAAAATGACGTATCTCAAAAACCACCAATCCTGAACTCTTTTCATTCCAACAGATCGCAAATCACGCTGGCAACTTTATCAAGATTTCACCGTAACGTGTTAGTGAATCCAAGCAGCCATTTGATATGGACTCGGCCATTACACGGGTAGTGGATCCGACCGCCATGTAAATGCCCACGATTTGTCCTCTTCGCGCGGCCCACTAAGCTAATGATCTGCGCAGATAGAGGTAAGGAAATCATTTTTCTTGTCAGCCAAACTTTCCGATTGCTTCCTTTTTCCACGAAGGTACGGTCAGTTTATATTTGTATACATACCAACTGAAATAATGGGCGTTTCAGTGTGATTCCACGCAAAAACCAACAAATGAACGCAACCACAGTCACAAAGTTACAAACCCCAGAACTAGGATATCCTGTGTCGCGGGAGGCATGGACACACAATCAAAATACACAAACATCCAGAACCCGAGAGCTCGTCACAATATCTATGCTCATCACAAAAATGTTTACCCCAGCTGGGATTCAAACCTGGGTTTGCAGTTCTAAAGTCAGTGACACTGATCACTGAGCCACGATGACTGTCGTGAATAGAAACAATAGATTATAACTACAAATATTTTTTTAATAAATTTATTTTTCTTCAATCAATATTTTCTTCAATATTTTTGAACTCTTAAAAGGTGGCAGCACATACTAATAATACTAATTGACTTGTAAATATATATATTTTTTAATTTTACGTTACTTTGAATAAAACTTTTTTGTAGTTTTTTTTTCTAAATACATTTATTGTTTACTAGCTGCGCCCCGCGGTTTCACCCGCGTGCACTACGTTTTTCCCGCTGACTCAGTTATCCCACGGGAACCATACTTCTTCCAGGACAAAAAGTAGCCTATGTCCTTCTCCAAAGTCCCATGTATCTTTATACCAAATTTTATCTAAATCGGTCAAGCCGTTTTCATGTTATGTCGTGACAACGGAAAACGGGTTTCATTTTTATATATATAGATTTAAACTTTATAGATCTAGTGTTTGATTACTATATCACTTGATATAGTAGTGAGTGACGATGTGGTCGAAGATGTTATCACGGTAGACCTTGACTGTGTATTTACTGTTGCCTGAACACACTATGACATGTGTCAGGTGACAGGTTTTCGAACTTAGCATATAGCTAGCCAGGCAAATACTCATTACATGCCGTAATTGCATGAATAATTACGTGAAACAGAACGTTTCTTTTTTTCTTTTTCAGCCACATTACGTCCACTGCTGAACATAGGCCTCCTGCATGAAGAGGGTTTTGGCAATACTCGCCACGCTTGGCAGGCGGGTTGGCGAGCGTAGTATGATTTCCAATCCCCAGCAGGCGACAGAATGTTTAGTATTTCTTCTGCTATTACGCGAATAGCAGAAAAATACGTTTGATGTCCACATAAAAAAGACTCCTATTTACATACGTGTTGTTATTTATTATTTTGGGAATATCTAGATTAGTGGTTGACCGACCTGTCAGCAAGGTTTAGCGGGTACACCGCCACCGCCACGCCGCGGGGTTGGGCTCTAGGGGTATGCGCTGAAATTACATTACAACAACTTTGTTATGCATGAATCTGCGTTTAGGAAAACATGACATTTAAAACGTTTTACTATCGTGTGTAAGCGGGATTGCTTTAGACTTTAGAGTAACAAAATTAAATTGAAGCAGAATCACCGCAGTTGTCAGACAATTTACTTGTTTTACTAATTCATATTATAAAGGCAAAAGTTTGTCTGTCGTTTGCCTATGTATTTCCTACTCCTTCATGCTAACCCGGTTAAACAGATTTGTATGAAATTAGGAATTGAGATAGCTATATATACTGGAATAACACATAGGCTACTATTTATCCTGAAAAAAGTATGGTTACCATTGGGTAACTGAGCAGGGAAACATAGTCTACGCGGGTGAAACCCCAGGGCGCAGCTAGTAGACAACAAAGCTGAAAAAAGATGCCAACTATCTACATTGTGTGCTCCGTGAGTTTGACTTACAACGCCGCTCTATCGGCATTAAAAAGGTTTAATTTTTAGCCATTAGCTTCAACACACAAGAACAATCTCAACTAACTTCATCGCTTGCCGAAATAAATAACAGACGTGTAGACAGGTAGAAAAGACTTTGTGCTCGGTAAAGGGTTCAGCACCCTTTGCGATCAGAACATTAAAAAAGATAAAAAGTGTACTACGTTGAAAAGATTAAGATTACGAAAGGAATTCGCTCATAAATTTCTTTGGATTAAGATAAGTGCAAAAATGTCCAGCAAAGGAGATAAGGCTCGCGAGGCTTGAAAGTCTCGCATTATTTATATTCGGCTTCGAAGGTGGATTCGGGCGAGGGGAAATTTCTTTATGATGAAAATTAAATCCGTGGCTCTGCATCTTGATTCGGATGGCGAGATTTCCTTTGTGTTCGGACTCATCTACATTATTAATGAGGTAAAAAATGTAAATAGCAATTGAAATGAAACGCGTCGCAAATAAACACCTTACTGCTTTTTGTAGATAAATGTCTTTGCGTGTACATACATGAAGTTTGTTGAAGGAAAAAAAATACTTTACTTAGTCCTACGAGAGTTTGTGGGTATGGATGTATGTTTGTTACTCTTTCACGCCTAAATGGCTGCATGGATTTGGATGAAATTTGGTATGGAGATAGCTTATACCCTGGGTAAGACAAAGGGTTCTTTTTATCATCACTGTTTATTATCAGCACGCGGATATAACCGCCAGGTAGAGCTACTATATCCTACTAATATTATAAATGCGAAAGTTCGTGCGTCTGTATGGATGTTCTGTAATTCTATGTTTTGTTGGGGTTTGTTTAAGTTCTTAGTTTCGCTTCTTCTTCGCGTTCTTACATCGCGGACAAAGCTAAAACAACTACGTGAAACAGTATTTAAACTAATGTGGCAAGAAAGGTTGAAATAATATTTGCTTACCCTTAGCGACCCACCTACAAGAAAGTACGAACATTTGTTTTTCGTATTCTTACAACAAACAATCTGTATTTATAAAGGGATTAGTATAACTGAAGCCGATATATAAGGGGTAGACTGAAAAACAGCGTTTCGATTGCTACATTGTCAATGAAACACAAGCTGAGTCTATCCCTATTGCTCTATAATTACTTATGTTAATGTGTCAGTGTATAAACTAGGTAGAAAATTATTTATGTAGGATATTTTTATTAGTGTTTATTTCTCTATGTCTACTGTAGTACCTTATTATGCTTGGGCAATAAATGGATGTTTTATTTATTTTATTTATTTATTTATATACGAGGATAATTTTGAGGAAATAATAAAAACATTTCAGTGACATGCAATTTAGTAATTCGGACTCTTACACTGCGAATAGTTTGGCTCGGTATGAGCATGTCATGAGGAGGGATTAAAAACATATAAAATAATAATAATATAAATATAATACTAATATAAAAAACATACAAAAACTTAACATGAGTACTTAACATGAATGTGGATGGATATAGAGGTAGAGGAAGACCGAAGAAGGTATGGATGGACTGTGGGAAGAATGATATGTTTATGAAATGTGTGAGCACTGAGACGACCAATGATAGAAGAGAATGGAAGAGGAAAACATGTTGTGCCGACCCCACCTAGTGTGGGATAAGGACAAGAAGAAGAAGACGCTTACACTCACGCACTTTGGTTTTCGTGTATCACGGGGACATGGACACACATCCAATTGTACCCATGTAACATTTTAGATAAAAGTGTTCCACAAAATTAATTATTTACGGCAGCGGAGAATTTAAAGACACAAGTCTTGTATATCGATACATTTTACGCCGTTATCTCATAAGCGGCTTGATTTGAGTGACAATTTGCTATTTGATAAATGTTTGCTTTTTAACCGACTTCAATAAAAAAGTAAATTTGTGTGATCTTTTCAGATTTTTGGCAAAGAAATTTCATTGAAACCGTTCAGTAGATCTCTTTATTTAAAATAAAAACTGTCCCAACCTAACATCGTCACCGATCAGCAACTGAGATAGTGGTCAAACGCTAGATATGCAAAGTATTGCAAAAAAAACGATAAATGAAATTGAATATATAATATTTACAAACCGTCCATAATCCAAAGGTGATTGATTATCAACCAATACCAATATTTATGTGACACGTTTTATTTATCGTCAACGTATTCAGTTGTGCTGTGCAATTTTTCCAAAAAAGTAATAAGTATTTGCACAAAGATATTTATGTCACCATTGTTTTTATTAAATAAATATACTCGGTACGATTTACCTCGATATTCTCTTTGAGCAGGACTGACAACAATTTACGGTGTGTTAAAAGTTGTATCAAAATTTTGATAGTTTTTACGAAATAGATTGTAGATGTACGCATGATACAAGAAACGTCGGTTTTAATTAGATATTCAATCTATCGTAACATGTTAAAAAATCTCGGGATAAAGTGTTTTTATTCAATAAAGCTCGGGAAAAATTAGAAGCCGCTTCCATACTTTCGTAACTTTGGGTGAGTAAAGTGAACTTTAGGTAAATATGCGTCCGAATATCCTATCACTAATGCAACAAAATTGAAATTAAACAAAATGGAAACTTTTGAATTTACAGAATTTTGCTTAGTTCAGTAATACTACGACCTCCATTGGTGTACGATTCATTTTGCTCGTGTCACAAATGGTGAATTTTACGAAAATGTATCTGGCACCACATCCTTACGCCATATGTAAATAATAACCATATGTATGTAAAGCCATCAACTAAAATAGAGTCTGAGAGAATACGTCTTCTCTCAGAGGGTTGACCCACGTCGACGTTCCAGTTACTGAGTTTTTATTATCTCTTGTCTATCGAATAATATTGATGGATTCGCTAACGAGTTTTGAATTGGATTTCCTCGTCGAGTGTAAAAACACTTTTTATTTTCACACTTTATTACGAAAGAGGAGTAAGACCGGCGCGGTGTTAAATTGTGTCGGTGATAACGATAACAATGACAAATTTTCAATTCATTTTGTTTACTTGGTGGAAATAATTTATGTAAATCGGTTGCTAAAATACCTTGGCACAATTTCTTGTTGGGATTTATTGACTTAATTGAGTTTTGATTGAATTATTTTTGAAAAGGCTGCCTATTTATTTTACTTTGTTGTCTTCGGCATCGTTTTCAAATACTTGTAAATATTAATTATATATTTTTGGAAAACCACCAACTTGTGTACCATATAATTAGGTAATACAGTTAGGGTAACTAAGGAGAGACAATTACAGGTTCTCACAAATAGTGCTGACACAATAAAGGTCAAATTCAATAATCTTACCATTTAAATATAACCTAACATAGGTTTATTCTTCACAAAAACTACAAATATATACAAGTGATGATTTGTACTATGTGGACTAAAAAGTCACACAGTTTAAAAATTATTTAAAAGTTGCATGCACCTATATGAAATAAACTATTATAATAAACTACTACAACTATACTAATAAACGATTTCATGCAACCACATTACATTACCAATCTTATTGGTGTCATTTCAAAGAGAAACATACACTGTAACCAAAAAATACTCACACAGCAATTGAGAAAATACTATTAAGTTCTTGAATGATATACCCGGCTCCTATATGTTCCATCCATATGAAGTTAGAACCCAGTGATTAAGATTAGTTATTAGTGTTTTATTTTAATAAAGGCATTTGCCCCAAGAAAAAAAAAGAATAAAAAAGTGATTAATAATCAACGGCAAAACAATGGACAAAAAAAGCGCTTGTGAATGATATGCAGCAGCTCTTGAATTAAATATGTCAAACTCAACGAACTGTAAGAATCTTTATTTAATTCTCATATATTAATCTTGTTAAATATTAACGAAATTATTTTAAAAAAAAAATTATTTCCCAAAGGTAACTTCTAGCATAAAATTTTAAAGCTTGAGAATGTTTGTACCCTGTTGTGCAGGTTGGATTTAAAATTAATGCCATTACGCATACTGAAAAAGCTGGCGTCTGTAAGCTAGTATGTACCGTAATATATCCCTAAGCATATGAGATACGTGAGTGTCGGCGCACTGCAGTCTTTGCGGGTGGAATGGGTAAACAGTACATGGGAGTAGGTATTATTTTTTTTTAATCAAACCACGCGGTATTAGCAATACGTGTTGATGTTTACAAGAAACTCGGCCTATATAGATTTACTGATCGGCCATGGCGATGAGAAAATATGTGTCTTTTTCTAGCTTTACAGATTTTTTGAGCAAGGTGTAGTTCCTGCGCATAATTGGTGAAATAACCAATACTTTAATTGAATCAGAGTAAGAAAAGAATGTGTGGGATACATCATACCATCACGTTGATGTAATTGCTAGGCTTAAAATCTTTTTATACCATTTAATAATACCATTTAATAATACCATTTATTATTTTTATACTACTAGCTAATAGCATGTTTGAAGGTAATAAAATTAGAATTGCAGACTATGTGATCAACATATGATGTTAAATGTTTCTATATTAAAAAAAAAATCAAACTCTAATCTGGCTACACAAACAGAAATACATCATTCACTATACGCGCGAAAGTCTTTGCAAGTGAACGCTTTTCGTGCTTTAACGCCGCAGTTTAATTACTGAGTGATAATTATATTGCAGAAGGTATAAGTGCAGCCTTACGGAAGGAATTCAGACTATGAATATTTCTTAACAGAGTGAGATTAAGAAGGCTTTCCACTGATATATTCGTGAGAAATATGGAACCACCAATTAGGCTCCCCGCGGTGGAATTTCAACCGTTTTCGGTGTAGAGCTTAGTTAAACGTCGCTGTAAATGATGGGACAGATAGGAGGTAAGACAGCATATTATACGTTGTATTTAATAATGTTTTTTTATACTTTATAGATCTAGCGTTCGACTACTTCCTCACTTGATGGTCAGTGACGATGTGGTCAAAGATGCTATAACGATAGACGTAGAATGCTTACTCGTACTCAATGACTGCTGTCTAAATACACTACGTGTTTGGTGACAGTTTTTTCAAAGTAGAGGGTGGTACCTAGCCAGGTGGGTGTTTAAGCGATATGACTTAAATTTAAATTAATGACGCCATTAATAACTTTCCAAAATTCCGTGTAACCTGGAATATTTTCTAATGAGGAAATAAATGTGTATTTTTTGTAAAGAATACTCGAATGTCATCTAAATGCGAATAAAATAAAATAAAAACAATGGTTAAAAATAGTAACTATTATAATTCTTATATAAGTAATTATATAATACTTTCTTAATAATGATTTAACTAAAGTATTTTCTCTTTACTAGTTACTTTTGTTTAGAGATAGAAATGAACTAATTAATAAATAGAGACCTCCTGGTAGTCGATTGACCAAAAATCGTTAACCCTGTATAATATTTAAATCTAGTCCTGAACTATTTCACGTCTGGAATATCGTAAATTAAATTGTTGGTAGTATGAGTATTCACAAAAAGACGAATGGGCCGTAAATACAAACAAATTGGAATGTATTTGAACTTCCGCAAAGAAACCCCATTTTACATTGAATACTGAGCAAATAAATCCGATTTTCTAATAGTATAAAAGAGGTGAAGAATCTTATTTGCAGAATCCTTTCTTAAATAGATAACGGTGAAATGCCGCTCTCCGTATTTTCCTCGTATATCGTCTTCAGGTACCAAAGAACTTAATGGTCCAGCGAAAATAAAAGTGTTATATCTGGACCTGAGGATTTTACATGTGCTTTGCGCGTTCATTTGGACTGGTCAAATTTTGACTAATCGTATGCATCTATCTCATATTGCATTTTTTCTCACGGTTGTGTTTTCCGGTATCGCTCTAGAAACCATAGTAACATCTATTTAAAATAAAAAAATATTCGTCACACTCCTTCTGGGGATAAATATGACTGGCCGGTTGGCGCAGTTGGTAGCACTCCGCCTTCTGTGCCGCTGGTCCCGGGTTCGATTCCCGGACAGATCAAACATTTGTGTGTATGAACATGTCTGTTTGACCTGAGTCTGGGTGTGTATATGTATATAAGGATCGACAATTGAATATCAAATAAACTATGATGTGTTGCTCTGTAAACAAAGTTTTTATTTCATTAGTTCAATTACATATCAAACTAACTACACTTATTACGCAATTAACCGAAACTCCTACCTGTAAACAAAGAAACGACATTTAAAGGTTATTCTTTACTATGTCGATTCCTTACGACGCTTGTTTTTGCTTTCAATCCAAATTTGAATACAAACCACAAAACTCAAACTCCATATTGTTTTTCTAACCATCACGGCCTAACCTATACTGCTTTAACCACAATCTTGCACCACTTTACCGACCGACGGTGTGGAGCCTATACTGCTTTATCTACAATCTTACACCACTTTACCGACGGTGTGGAGCGCGGCGAAATTTAAACTGACCATTTAAGAAATACATTTTCTTTACATCTCCCCCCCTGGGAAAGAAAATTTTCAGCTAATTTTTCTCTCAACTACACCCGAATTCCGTTATTATAATGTAGGTATTGGAATAAGTTTTGTGATATGAAAAAGGTTTGATTCTGTTTTCTTGTGACCCGTATCAATTCTGTATATTGAGTTTGAAATCTTTTCAACAATCTCATAAGGTCCAATTTTTAATTCATCCAATTTCTTCCTGTTAAGCTTGTTTCCATTTTCCACGTACACCATATCTCCTACATTGAATTCACAGTATTTTCGATTTTTGTCGAATACTGTTTTGTTGTAGTTATGAGACTTTATTGTGTTCCCAAGTGCTGTTTTCCTGTCTCTGATCCAATCACTGTGGGATTTTCCTTGTTTTAATTCGTTCGGTAATATAGTAACATCTGTACCATATAAAAGATAACTTGGTGTGAAGCCAGTGACTGAGTGATTAGTATTGTTATATTTATTTACACATTCTTGAGCTATGGTTGTCCATGCTCTCTTTTTCTCTGTTTCATTTATTTTACATCTGATTTTGTTTACTAATGTCTGATTCAGCCTTTCATTCAAGCCATTTGAGAATGGCGCATTTACTGCTGTGAAGACCATTGGTATCCGCTTGTCATTTAAGAATGTCTTGAATTCTTTCGAATTGACCCCTGGATATTGGTCGGTGAGGAGCATACCAATATTCTCAGTTTCCGCTATGTTCATAACTAGTTTTACAAAATCATTTGCACTCTGTGTTTTCGAGGTGAGAA
This sequence comes from Apeira syringaria, assembly GCA_934044485.1. Lineage (NCBI taxonomy): Eukaryota > Metazoa > Arthropoda > Insecta > Lepidoptera > Geometridae > Apeira > Apeira syringaria. Next base: position 17,193,387 of record OW203658.1, read on the forward strand.
TAAATGCATATCTTGTAAAATGGTCTACTAAGAGATGTAGATATTTTTTTGTTGATCTTGAACCCCCAAAACCTCCAATTGTGTCTATAGATATTATTTCAAAAGGCTTTGCAGCCGGGCCTAGATGAGACATAAATCCAAATTTTTTATGTCCTCTTGATTTATTTTTAATGCAAATTTCACAATTTTTACAAATTTGTTTGATGTTATTCATCAAATTTTTGGCTGTGTAATGTGGACTAATCGCCTTCTGCATTTGTCCAATTCCAATATGGCATAGATTTTCATGTATGTTTTTTAAGAAACCAATGCTAAATTGTTCTGATAGAATTATTTTTTCTTTTCTCTTGACTCTTTTTAAGTATACACTGTGTCTTTCAATCAATTTGTTTTTTTTGTTTTGTATTTCTTCATTGTTATTCTGATCTGTTAAAATATCTTCCAGTTTAATCAAGTTCACAACTTTTAATTGTTCATCTGTATTTTCATCCGATTCTAATACTGGATTCCTGCTTAGACAGTCTGCTTCCAAATTCTGTTTTCCCGGAGCATATTTTATTTTAAATTCATATTGCGATAAATAATATGTTAAATCACCCAGCTCTTCGTCGGTTCTAGATTTCAGATTCATGTTTTCTAGTGGTTTGTGATCTGAATAAACTGTAAATGATTTACCCATCAACCAGTATTGCCAGTATCTTACTGCTTCTTTGATAGCTAAACATTCTAAGTATATTGCTTTTTTTTTCTTCTGTGCTTCATTTAATTTTTTTGAAAAGTATGCTACTGGTTTATCTCTTCCATCAGGTTGTGTCTGTTTCAAAATTGCCCCAACACCTTCTAAAGAAGCATCCGTATAAATATTAATAGGCAAATCTTGATCAAATATTTCCAGAACTGGTTGTGAGCATAGCAAGCTTTTTATTATCTGAAATGCGTTTTGGCATTTATCCGACCAAATGAATTTTTGATTTTTTCTAAGTAAATTATGCAATGGATCGAGTATTATTGCACTCTTTGGTATATAGTCATGGTAAAAGTTTATTTTTCCCAGGAATTGTCTTACATTCTTCTGTGTTTTAGGAACTGGAAAGTTTTTTATTGAAATTAAATTATCCTTTACTGGTTTGATAGAATTATTTTGAATTATATGACCCAAGTATTTGACTGAGCCTGCTGCAAATGTGCATTTGGTAAATTTTAATCTGAAACCTTCTGTTTTGATCGCTTCTAGCAACTGTGTTAGATGATTGATGTGCTCGGCAAACGTTTCAGAAAAAATCAGAATATCATCGATGAAATTAACTGTAAAATCAGTAAGTTTATATTTTCTTAATATATTACTTAATATCCTCTGAAAAATTGCTGGTGAGGTCTTTAGTCCAAATGGTAGGCACGTCCATTCAAAATGTCCTTCCTGTGTTACGAATCCCGTCTTTTTTCTATCTTCGATCCGTAGCGGAATAGACCAAAAGGCAGAATTTATATCGAGAGTGGAAAAAAAATTGCAATTCCTGGTCTTTATCATTAGGTCTTCGATCAAAGGAAATGGTTGAGCTTGAGGTACTACTATTTTATTTAAGTCTCTGAAGTCTATACATAGCCTGGATTTCTTGTTCTCCTCTTTTTTATATGCCAGTGTAACAGGTGCAGCAAATGGGCTGTAGGATTCTTCTATAAGCTTGTTATGCAGTAATTTTGCTATTTGTTTTTCTATCTCTTTCTTATCTTCTATAGTGCATCTGTAAGGCCTCTTACTACAATATTTGTCCACTAATAAGTCTATCCTCGCTTCATATCCCTTAACAGTGCCGACATCGTATTTATCTTTTGCAAAAACTGATTTATATTTGCAAACTAGTGTATTTATTTTAGACTGTTGATACTGATTTAAATGATTTATTTTTATTTCAAAATCTTCTTCTTTTACATGTTCATTAAAATTTATTTTGTATTCTTTTGTAGTATTATTGTTACTTTCTATCATTTTTGATTCAGTAAAAGCTTTTATATTTGTAGAAATTTCTTCTATTCTTTTTTCACTTTCATTATTCAAGCACTGTTTCTGTGTTATTTTTAAATCTTCATTTTGAATCAGTTTAAACTTTTTTATCATGTCTAATCCAATCAAAAAATCATATTTGAAGTTTTGTTCATCAATAATGTATACATCAACATTTTTTTCCAATTCATAGATTTTTATTTTCAAAGTCGTCAAACCACTTGTCTTTTTAACACCATTAATTGTAATTAAATTTGCTTCATTCAAACTGTTTCCTTTTCCTTTTAGTTTCAATAGCTTAGAATTAATCAGAGAAACATTTGAACCCGAATCATAAATTCCATTGATTTGTAATTTATTATTCAATAATAGTTTGACATTTATTAATGGTGTTACTAATCGTTTTTTTGATCAGTTTCATTTAACTCAGCTTCTATCACTGAATTGTTTACATGTTTAATAATATTTTTCTTCGTCTTATCATCCTCTTTTGTTCTAAACCAGCATGTAGTTTCAGGGTGGTACCGAGTACCTTTATTCAATTTTTCACAAATCTTACAGACATATTTATTCTCATTTTTAACATTAATTCCTGAATTTACATATCTTCTCTTAGCCAAAAAACTTTTTTTATTTACCATGTGTTCATACTTGCTCACTTCATTGAATAAATCAACTGTATCTTTTAATCCTTCTCTATCAATTTTATTAAGTATGAATTCTGGTAAACCAGCCGCAATAAGATCTACCAAAGTACCTGTGTCAATTGTTCGTCTCATATCCAATAAAAGTCTTTCTTTTCTCATAGCATAATCCAACAATGAACCTTCTTTGTATTTAAATAATACTGCATATGTGACTGGGTTCCATCCCTTGTTTGCAAACGATTCACAAAATTTGTTTTTCCATGTTGACCATTCTGAGTTCATAGTTAATTTTATGATCATTGAACTATACCAATCTACACAACTTTTATCCATAAACAATCTGAGTATTTCAATTTTGCCTTCATCTGTTGTTACATCAAATCGCATACATTCTTTTTCAAAAGTATCTATCCACTGATTTGCATTGGAATTTTTGCTTGTAAATTTTTCAATCACAAACCTCTCCGCAATGTGTTTTAAATTCTGCTGTTTACTTGCCTGCGTATTTTCTACTAACTTCTCAAATAATTTTTCCAATGTTCCTACCCCTGTTTGATGAGCAGCAGCACGTTGTTCTTGATTGATTTCCTCTAAAAATTGATCACCAAATTGTATATTACCATCTTCATCTATGTAGGTTCTTTCAAGTTCTTCTGTCATTGTTATCCAAACTCTTCTAATCTGGTACCTTTTTTTTATACTATTTTTTACTTTAATATAAGCAACAGTTTTTATTAATTCTTTATGGAGACTAGCTGATTGTAGCTCTTCTGGTATTGCGTAAACTTTCTCATCACTTGTGGCTATCGAGGTTATAGAAAACATGTTTGATTTTCCATCACATCCAGGCAATAGTGTAAACTCAAAACGAAGTTTCTCCATTTTTAATTCACTTTTATAAACAAAAATGTCGTTTTATAAGGATCGACAATTGAATATCAAATAAACTATGATGTGTTGCTCTGTAAACAAAGTTTTTATTTCATTAGTTCAATTACATATCAAACTAACTACACTTATTACGCAATTAACCGAAACTCCTACCTGTAAACAAAGAAACGACATTTAAAGGTTATTCTTTACTATGTCGATTCCTTACGACGCTTGTTTTTGCTTTCAATCCAAATTTGAATACAAACCACAAAACTCAAACTCCATATTGTTTTTCTAACCATCACGGCCTAACCTATACTGCTTTAACCACAATCTTGCACCACTTTACCGACCGACGGTGTGGAGCCTATACTGCTTTATCTACAATCTTACACCACTTTACCGACGGTGTGGAGCGCGGCGAAATTTAAACTGACCATTTAAGAAATACATTTTCTTTACATGTATATAAGTATATATATATATATATATCAGTCATCAGGTTACCATAGTACAGGCTTTGCCTAGTTTGGGACCTGAAGACCTTGTGTGAATGTTAATAAAAAAAAAAAGTTATTGTTAGTAAATGCCTGCCTCATTGTATCCGTGATTCTATAGGTCTGCGTCATTTCAGCCAGATCCGTTTAGTGGTTTCAACAGCATAAAGTTTATAGATCACTCAGTGAATGTTTTCGTTTGTTATTTATTCAAAATTAATGATATATCCAACTACTAGTTGTGATACTAGTTTGAACCAAACCACAGTTTTCACAGTTTGAAGATATTAGTAAAATTCAATAAATCCTGTAATTGAAGGAGGGAACCACAACCGGAGTCGTAGCGTAACCATACCGCAGCGTGAATTAAACTCAAGTAACTATCATTTATCTAGGACAACTGTGATACAGTTTAACTTGATAGTTTGTGTGGACGGTACGTGCGTTATTCAATTGTTAAGGCTAAGCTCCGAGGTCAGGACGGCATGGCAGTAACCATTACTCTAGCAAAGCCCAGCAGCAACAGTAACACTTCCCACTTTAACAACGGTAGATAAAGACAGCTCAAATCCAGCAGTGGCGTCCCAGTGCTGGTACCTGCTTTATCCTAAAGGAACGAACTCAGGAGCCTTGCGGCTTATGATCCAGCGTGCAGCATTACAGGAACCTTTTACATCGGGACAACATTCTCCTCACTTCCATTATTAAGTGTCCATCCTTCCAAGCACAGAACACAAGATTATAAGTTATCTAACACTCTTACAATATATTATATTACTCATATATAAAAATGAAACCCGTTTTCCGTTGTCACGACATAACATGAAAACGGCTTGACCGATTTAGATAAAATTTGGTATAAAGATACATGGGACTTTGGAGAAGGACATAGGCTACTTTTTGTCCTGGAAGAAGTATGGTTCCCGTGGGATAACTGAGTCAGCGGGAAAAACGTAGTGCACGCGGGTGAAACCGCGGGGCGCAGCTAGTTACTCATAAATATTCCGCTGCGGGTTCAACCCTGGCCTCTAAGTACCTTGACTAGAGACTCCCGACGGATAGTAATACTTCACGGTTGAAGACTTAAAGTACGAGATTGTCTGTTCGGTAAGGCTTCCACGCTTTGACTGCGCGTTGGGATTGGCTCTTCACCCACTGACTATCTATTAACTAACCTTGCTTACTGGCCTAAATCGAATACCACGTGGTACCTACTTCTACATGTATAACAAATTGAGTATCTCCTAGGAGAACCTAGTCAAATCAATACTTTACATTTAACGGTAACTATTCTGTTTAAATGTCTAGCACTTTCCGACATATTAAAGTTACCATCCAAAAGCTCTATATAAATTGGAAACAGCCCTTTAGCAACAGATGTTCAGTGAGGGTACGGATTGCGCGTTAGAGTGAAATAAAATATTTAAGGGGGACGAAATCTCGGTAAGCGTACAAAGCAGAGCCTCGCAAGAGTTTATTTTTTTCTTCAATACATTTTCAGACGAAGGTATACCCACTTATAAGAATGAAAGCTTTGTCAGTATTCGATAAGGAGCTTAGGATAAGGAAAGTCTTAAAATGACGAATTACTTATTTTCATTTTGGCCAATTCTTGTAGTTACTTCATTACAGTAACTTTATCTACTTTTTGTTGGGAATACATAAACCTATTAAGCGAACAGCAATAACAGTTTCTTTGTATCATTTTATTATTTTGTCATAGAATATGTTATGTGATGATGATTTTTTATTTTTGCTCGCGTTCGACCACTATCTCACCTGATGTTAAGTGAAGACGCCTTCTAAGATGTAGCACGCAAACTTAGAAGGTTCCCAGGTCAATGTTACGAGTGACTTGAACACTCCAGGATTGAACGTGTGGGAAACACAGACTCGGGCAATGATTTGTATGTTATGTGATTTAAGTGCACATTCACCGAAATGTTACCGATAGAATACCGGTATATAGGGATACTCTACGCCGGTGTTCTAGACTATATTATGAAGCCTACATTCTATCAAAGAGTTACTGCCGATTATCTTTTTTAGTCGATTTTTAAAATGTACGTTAATGGTAAAAAAAGTCTTGAAACATAGGTAAACAAACTCCAATACTCGAACTACAACACATACACACACACACTCACACACACACTGAATACATATTACAAACTTGTAACTTGAGTTGCTTTCCCGTCCGGGGTAAGATTTACTCCCTCTGCTTAGTTTGTATAATTTCGGTCAACTGGTCTACTTAATGCAAAGCGATGCATAGTCGATAGAAATTTAATTGTAATAACGATCATATTCGCGCGCGTTGTGTTGGGGCTGTTGCGCTTCAGAAACGGAATTGAAACTTTCGAACGAAACGTTTTATGACACGTAAATATAAAGCGTTTGTAGCGAAGTGCACGGCCGTACCAAGGCTGGAAATGAGAGTACGCTAAGCCGTTGGTCCCGTTTGTCGTCTTAGGACTTAAGATAAAAAGTCGCCAGGCCTAGTTACAGGTCCAATGGGCGACTTACAACTCTAACTTTGGGTTATATGGCCAACACACTACTCTACTGCCAACACTATACTCTAAAAGAAAGGCCTATATCCCAGCATTGGGAAAGTATTGGGCTGATTATGCTATGTGAATATTAAAAATATTTAACTATCCGTGTGGGATCACGCCAATAGTGCAGAGCTAACGTTGTAAATGAGAAGCAACACGACTAGAAGTTTTTTTGTGTGCTTTATTGATAGATCTTTAGTGCTTTATAGATTACTAGTAGAGCCCCAGTACTTACCAGTACACCCGCGTGGGTTAGGTTTTTCCCGCCACCTCAATTTTCATCAAGTTATTTCAGACCTTTGAGTGTTGTAGTCGGTTCCATTTTTGGTAACATTTTTTTATGCATTCATAATATCTCATGCGTGCCGTGGTGGTACCGGCATAGAATAGTACTCCTATTTTAATAACACAATTTGGCCTTTATAACATTAGTGTCATTATTGTCATTATTCATATTGTTAGTGTAAAGGCAAAAGGACATGTTTCTTAGAACACACAAATAAAAACACATAAATCGTATTATCATTATCTTTTTATTAACAATAAAATGAATCATGTGCGGTACATAATTGAATTTCCAATTTAAGATGCTCAAGCCAGGTTACTGCTTTACTACTAAACCACATCCCAACACCTTTCAAAAGGACCTTTGCACTTGGTATTCTGCTTCTCATGAAAGTAAAGAAACAGCACTCATAAGAATTAATTATTACAAAAGGAATTACATTTCGTTTGGTCGCCGCCAGATGGCGCCACAGATGCAGATACATTACAACCTACGTTAACATGATAAAAAGCACTTGCGTTCATCGTTAAATATAATTATTCAATCGCATGATGCATCTCTCTTACCATTTTATAATCGAGAAATATGAGAAGAAAAAATGTATGGAATATAATAACAATAAATAAATATTTTATTTACAGTTATAATTTTTTTATCGCCTATCTATTTTGTCTTCGGGCGTTCAGAAAACATAATGTGGAACTCAATTACAAAAACTGATTACACAAAACAGCTGTAAGAACCAACGACCTCTGTAAAGTAAATGGACGGGCCTAGCACACATAATATCCTTTAAATCAAAACATAAAACGTTACATCGTTCAAGTTCGGCGAGCGTCGGTATGTAGGTTGACACGAATCGCCGCCCTTGCACACTATCCTTGTCGCACTTATTACTGTTGTAGTTCGGCTTTGGGTCGAGTGTTTACTACATAAGTACCGCTCTTCTCATGGACAGAACCTAACGCGAATTTGCGCAATGTGTGTTCCGTGACCACACTTTAGTGGCATTAACATTTTTTGGCTTCGGCATGTCCAGTAGGTCGTTGGTAAGAACTGAGTTTCGCGAGGCTATGAAACGCGTTTGCTATTATGTTCTACCAATTCGTTGAACAGTTGAGTTCAATCGGTTAACTGCGCGTCGTAACCAAACTTCGAGGTATTACATCTACGTCACAATCCATGCCGTCTATCTACACATATCGACAATTCCGGCACCCAAAAACAAATCATAGTTTTCAATGAAAACACTTTAAAAACACGTATCTATAGATATTAGAATAACTATATACAATTCTCTTATTTTACTTGAGTTTTAACATCTCACGATTTGGTACAATCTTATAATATACTGTATATTGTAATTAATAATCATCACTAATTCAAATAAATTTAAATTAGGTAGATAAAATATCGTCGAAGCGTCAATAATGTAGCAATAAAAACTTTATTTGAGAGGAAAGGCGAGCGGCGCGGCGGCGGCGATAAATTAGAAGATTTCGTGGGTGAAATCTATGATGTTGACGTTTTTTGTTCCCAAGTCTTACAAAACTAGACAGATTTATATTTAATGAAATAGTCTTCTTACATAGAAGTTGTTCAATTATAGTTTTGTAGAAGATGAAGAATGCAAGTTAGCATTGAATTCAGAATTATATTAATGTATATGTTTAAATATATACCACACAACTTTCCACTTAAGTTGTACACATATATATAGCTAACGTGAATTGTTCCGATGTCTATTAGGTATTGATACCTTTATAGGTATTTAAGGATTTAAGTATAAAACTTTATTTCAAGTCATTGTCAATAATACATTAAAATATTTTATCTACTTAATTCTTATTGGCAGTAATGATCTTAATTCACCAATTCACTGATATCATACCAGTTTTACTCTAAGTTTTCTTAATACAATAAGGTCATCATTATTATATCACTAATGACAACATAGGTAATCAATTATCCATTTTCAGAAGATCGTTTACAAAACGAGCAGAATTATTCAGAGTAGTTAATAGGTACTATTTTTTAACAAACGTTAAGTAAGTAAGTACATAGATATATATTATTTAAGAAGAGTTCTAACAATGAATTAGGTGTCACTTGGTTAAAACTTTCGTAAGTATTAAATATTAATTGTTTTACTACGAATCAACTTATGTATATAAGTCGAGTTGTTCGAGCTAGCCGGGTACGTGCTACGCGCTTTATGAAAATGTAACTCGGAAAGTCACAAAACTGGTTACTTACTCGACAAATATACGTAAGTTAAACTGTAGTTTAAAAGTAATAACGAATTAAATGTGTCCTTAGTTTCGTATAAATAACGAAGATTGGGATACATGACAACTTAATAACCTTAATGAAGTTATATTATGGTTAGTCTTTCGGGGATATTATAATAATTAAAGCTCAAATTTTATGGATAAGAAAATATCCATTATCTATCATGAGTTAACATAAGAGTCTTATTAATTAGTACATCCAATTTGGCCTTTCATTTGGCACTCAGTACCGGTCACTGATAATACAAGACAACTTTTGTAAATTCATAAACTTCCCAACTCATACATGAACATTTCGCCGTTAATAATGAGGTAAATTCAGCGAAAATAACGTAAACAATGTTTAATATTAAACTTCCAATTCATAGAATCGACAAACAAAACAGACGCGAATTAGGTACACTTACTTAGCTAGGTAACCCAAACTGACCCTTTAGGGCCGCATTCAAGTCGAACGCGCCGCTCGATTGAAATCGAATCTAACCAAATGCACTTCACACTCTAATTAAACACCTCGATGTACCTAATCTTCTTTCATTTATTTTAAAGATAATATTGTCTTGGCAAAATCTCACTCCACGACACTCGTCAAATATCAGCGAGTCGTATATACTACGTATATATAAATTTGATAAAGTTAATTCGTACTTTAATACCATACTATTTATCCGTAAAAACACTAATGATCGTACGTTCTTCACTTCACTAAAGAGGGAACACACATTGTACGCTGTGGGGTCGGGAGGTAGCACACAGCGGCGGGGAAGGGGAGCACCGCGCGGATGGCGGGGGGTGAGGCGCGCTGTTAAATGATACTCTCGCGGTTGCGCTCGTTCTCCTCCTGAGAGCTCAGAGAGCTGCCGCCGCAGATCTGCATCTCTATCTCCTGCAATCTATACACAAAAAAAGTGTGTTAGTATAAAATCAAGTGCCTTGTACCTTCCCGTATTTGTACAACACTGTTATCCAACGAATGCTGGCTGTCAATTTCAAAACATTTTAATGCTTAAGTTGCATTAAAACGTTTTGACGAACATTGATGTTGAACATTTTAATGCAACTTAACATTCAGCTGCATGGTTTGAATAAAAGCCAGAGGTAAAAAGTAGAACAGCATAGAATAATTAATATGCCTTATAACATTGGTATACCTTTTTTTTTTTTTTTTTTTTTTTTTTAAAAGGTTTAAAAAGGTATACACAGCGAGCACAGCACAAATTAAACTGGAATCTACGGGTAACGAATTTCCTATTAAAAGGGGTGTACGCCAAGGAGATCCTATATCACCTAAATTATTTTCAGCAGTACTAGAGATGATCTTCAGGAATTTAAACTGGACCAAAAATGGGCTCAATATAAATGGCGAAAACCTCAACCATCTACGTTTCGCTGATGATTTGATTTTGTTCTCAGAGGACGCAGGAACTCTGGAATTAATGTTGCAGCAGCTATCCGATGGAAGCATTGAGGCCGGTCTGACAATGAACCTAACTAAAACCAAAATTATGACTAATTCCTACCAAGCAGTAACCAACAAACAAATAACAGTAAATAACGAACAAATAGAATATGAATAATATATATATTTAGGTCAACTTATATCTACAGATGATTGCATGAATAAAGAAATAGAACGCAGAATAACTAATACTTGAAAACGGTTTTGGTCTCTTAAAGAAATAATGAAGGATACAGAAATGCCAATGAAAGGAAAAAAGAAAGTATATGAAATGTGCATTATGCCATGTTTACTATATGGATGCCAGACATGGGCGCTAACAGAACTACAAGAAAGTAAATTAAAAGTCTGCCAAAATGGAATGGAAAGGAGTATTTTAGGTGTAAAAAGAATTGATAAAGTAAAATTACAAGAAATAAAAATGAAAACAAAATTTAAAAACGCACACACTGCCTACAGGCAGCATAAATGGCGTTGGGCGGGACATATGTTACGAGACAGTAAAGAAAAATGGACTAAGTTAATTACAGAATGGTACCCAAGAGATGGCAAAAGAAATAGAGGCAGACAAAGCAAAAGATGGGAAGATGACCTTAAGAAAGTGGCTGGTCCGGTATGGACCCGCTTAGCAAGAGACAGGAATACGTGGAAATCTTTAGAGGAGGCCTTTGTCGACAGACAAGCTGTTCTACACAAAAATCCAGTTGCCGATAGTTCAAATATATTAGATTAAATCAATTAAGTGTTTAGTAAGTAGGCATGTACATACTAATTGTAAGGAAAAGCAGCATTAAAGGCTATTTTATTTTTATTTTATTTTATTTATTTTATAACATTGGTTATACTAGTCAAGTCACATATAATATTACAAAAATCACGATTTTATAAAAATCAAAAGTTCATTAATTCATGAAATACATATTATTCTTATGTATTAGACATCCCATAAATCACAAAGTTAAAAAAATGTCACTAGTTAGTCAATAATTAGATTTAGACAAGTCTATTATACAGCGTAGAATGTAGATTTCACAAGATGCAAATTTGCGAAAATGGATTAAGACATGCTGTAATTATCTTAATAGACAATACATTGAGTTGGTGATCCTAAGGTATAATAATGTAGTATACATGTAATAGTTTAATTGTCAATGATTAATCTAAATATATAAATAAGTAAGTAATTAAATAAATTATCTCAAAGAAATGTCTGAGCTTCTTTTTAAACTCATTGGTGCATAAGTTTCGAATGGTGATTGGCAATTTGTTATATTTGAAATCTTGTTGTTTCTTATATATCTTGCTTTCTTATGCTGTAACTTGCGCGATACATTTTCTTTATTTCGCTAGTTATATTTAAGTACATCTTTGGTTTTCGTCAGATTTGCGTCATACATTTCTAGGAGACAACTGTAGATGTTCAAGGATATCATGTTCATGATTTTGTCATTTTTAAAACAGTTATCGGCTGAAGTACGTTTTTAGACCAATCACTATTCTTATGCGATTATCGATCTATAGCTCTCTTTTGCGATTTCAACACCCTTTTAATAATGTGATCCATTCCCCCAAACTATAATACCATATTTTAACATTGAATGTTTATACACGAAATATACAGATTACATTTAACTAAATAATAGAATACAGCAATAACGTGAGATTCATTTTTTTTTAATAAAAAGGACGTGATCAGTTTAGTTGTATTTTTTGGGCTTGATTTTTGTTCCATCATAACTCGATTTGAAAACATTTTATTTTTATATATATATAATATATATATACATATATTATTTTATTATATATTATAAAGGGTATTTCAGACGGGTCTGATAAAAAAAATCATAAATTGAATATGTCCTCTTGTAAGATTTTATGTGTGTGATCACATACATAAAGTCTATTATTATTTGCAGTACATATCGTCGTTCGAGACAATGGAGATTTTAAAAAAATAACCCGGTTAATTCTATTCATCCATTACAAATCTCACCTCTGGTCCACCTCCCATTGTTGCTGGCTGAGCTTGGCAGACATGGCGGCATTCTCCGTTTCTACGGTGTAAAGCCGCTCCCTGAGACGCTTGATTTCGCACTCCAGCGTTTCGTGTGAATCGATCGGAAGACGCATGGCTGCGCCCGCGCCGACTGCACTGCTGCGGGCGCTCGACGCGAGCGAAGCTACAGGGGATGCTACACGAAGAGGGCTTACTGACGAACTGCAACAATCATGTTATATTTCATTATAATATCCTATAGCTCAGCGGGGGGGAACTTCGACTGTCAAACTGACGGACACTGGTTTGATCCCCGACAACGACTTGAGGTTCCGGTGAAGGTAACACCGTTATCAAATTCCCGGCATGGTTGTAGGGTACTTTCGAGTACCCGCCTGGCTGGCTACCACCCTCAAGTTTGACAAACTGTTACCAAACATATAGTGTTTTCAGGCAGCAGTCCTTGAGAGCCAGTGAGCATTTCAGGTCTAACGCAATAACCATATTCGATCACATCGTCACTGACCATCAAGTGAGATAGTGGTCAGACGCTAGATCTATACAGTATAAAAAAATATCATTATTGGCGTCATCAATAAACCACAATGGTGGTAATTCTGTTATTCAATAAAATTAGCTGAACACCATAAAGCTCTCAAACTGCTCTTGCTAAAATTTGAATCCCTTCTCTTAACAATGATATTCCTTATAACAATTCCACGACGACTTTTTTTATATAAAAGTACCTACTCGTAAGATAACAAATAAAAATGTGGGAAGATAATATACATCTAAGAGTTATTTAGAAAATTTTCATAACTGAAATATATAACTTTCTTTTTTTACACCTTTCCCTTAGTTGGATTGAACAACAGAATTACTACCCGCTTAGATACCCAACTGATTGGTCAAATGGGTAGATATACTTATTAAATTTGTTATATCATTGATGGATATCCATGAAGTTAATATTACCAAGCATGTAGTAGTAAGTAAATAATAATGTAGTGTAAGTATATGAGCATAATACGTACCATGCGGTTGCTTATACATATAAGGAAGTCCACAAAAGGAAGATCTACAAGGCTTTGTGGTTTCAAATTCAAACACTAAAAGTATTATTTATAAAACCGGAGCAAATTTTGTTCCCTTTTTTCACGAAAATCATATCCGGAAATAGGTATTAGCTGTATTTAGCGAAAGGTAAGGAAGAAACACAGATGCGAGGAATTTGGGATGTCTAGACACCTAATCAACGGAAGCCATGCTGCCAACAACTGTCAGACGATAGTTTGCGTTCAATTGAACCGCTGTCGGCACGATGCAACACGACATAGATGGTCACCTATAAAGCTGGTCCCGGTAGGAAGGCGGGTGTGAGGGGTGCGCCGGTGGTGGCGGCGCGGGCGGTAGCTGCATCTCTTCAATGGGAACTCGCCCGCTCGTCTCCACGAGTCCGGGCGTCGATTGGCAGCGACCCATCGCCACTACAACAATACAATCATATTGGAGACCGACGTCTTTCTACATTTTTAGTAGGTACTTGTAGAGGAAGTACGGTAAACCCCTAGTCATGTTATGTTTTGCCATTAGCTGAATTAATTTGGACCTCAATGCATTTTGGCACCTAGAATCCAGATTCTATGCCAAATTGACAGCACCTAGTTACATTTCTGAAGAATATGCAACAAACGTAACCATATCTGACATCTAACATTTAGTTCAATTGTGAATCAGAAACTTGGTTCTTAATACGCCGAAGATGAGAATATTCTTCTCTATTAAGTTCTAGTCTAGTTTTTATGACAAATATTTATCAAATTACTTACCTTTTTCAAGCGGCGCTTTCTTGTATTTCTCAAGTCTCTTGACTGCTATGGCTTCTAAGCGGACCCTGGCGGCGGGGTACTCCTTGAGCACGTCCCACATGTCCTTCTTGCTGAGCACGAACAGGTCAGAGTAACCGACGGAGCGCACCGACGCTGTCCGCCGGTTGCCTGTCGACGTGTCATCCACACACTCCGTGCCAACCGGTGTTCGGCCCGAGCTCCGCGAACTATTCTGGCGTGGCTTTAATAAACAGCAACGCCAAAACAATTCTGGGAACGACTACGGGGAAGACCGAAACACCGGCGGCATGGCATATCCAATCGAGAGGACTCAAATATATCGAAAGAAGCTAGATTAATTGGAACTAATGAAATATGACACGCATGGATCATCCGGGGACACGTCACGATATTCAAAACAATAATAAGCTTTCTATGGGATCGTTTCTTGTGCTTCATTACAAGACAAAGCTTAAAGATAACAATCTGTCTAGGTCTATAAAATATTCAAACGTATGTACGAAATCCTGAAAAGAACTAAGCAGTTCTACGAGTTGAAATAGCACAGGATTTCAATTATTTTATCACTAGGTTCGCGGGGGATACTTAAAAATAAGGTAACATGCACCAAGAGGGCACGCCAAATATAATAGATGGGGAAGATGCACAAGCGATTGGGGACACTGCCTTCAATACAACCAAAGGAGATAAGAACATCAACCGCAAATAATACAAACGCAAAACTACAATCCCAGAATAAGACAAAGCCACTGAATGTTACAAATGTAAATAAAATAAAAGCTTACCGTACGAGAAGGCATCAAAAATATTTCAAAAAGTATAATCGATTTCAGATATAAGTATAAACGAATAAAAAAGCGATAACTTTAAGAAATTTGAGAAATATTCAAGCATTCTATAAAGTTTTGGCACAAACCAGTTACCGTCAGCCCTTCGCTAGTCTGTCATTTTGGAATGATTAGATAAAGGGAATCAATAACATTATAAATTCAGGAAGACAGCACGAGCGAAGCGACAGAGCGATAACGCGCGCGGTCAGGATGATGTCCAGAACCAGTTGGCAGCGTGGTGGCCGCTCCCTCGGCCTGATTGCAGCGTCTCCCACGTTTGCTTTTTAAAACTTTTCAAGAAAAACAAAATAAGAATAATAATGGCGTGGCGTCTCGGGCCGTTGCGATATTTACCAAGTTGTTTACCTGCCGTGCCCATGTTCAGAATTGAAATTTCGCCAAAATAAGAACCCGCTTTGAGTGTTGCCAGTACTGTCTTGCCATTGTCGCCTACCACCTGCAGTTTCCCTCGATTGACTATGTACATTTCCTTTCCGACTTCACCTGTACAAATATGTTTACTCATTTACACCTTTCAGAAATAATATCTTAAATCTAAAAAAAACGAATTTTGAACACTGTAATTGGTTTGGTACGTAATCTATACCAATACAGTAGAACCTCGATAACTCAAACCTCGGTAACTTAAAAACCTCTATAACTTAAAAAAAATATATGTTCCCTTCCCATCAGAGCCCAAAACCTCTATAACTTAAAATACGCACCCTCTATAACTTAAATAAGTAATCTCTGTATTGGCCCTCAGTAACTTAATGAAATGTTTCCACAACCTCTATAACATAAAATTGTTTGTCAATGAGGCATTTTGAAAGAGTGTGCAAAACAAAAGGTTTCGGTATTTATTGCTTGCACGTGTTCACTAGTCACATTATTAACGTAAACAATACATATGTCACCTATTGCTTCCTTCTTCGAAATTATCTAAAGCTTTGCGGTGGTTTGCATTGAAACAAAAGAAAATCACAGACTTTTTTAAGTAGACTAAACCTTTAATTGTTGTTATATTTTTATGTAACGTGTGCGATATGAATAAATAAATATTATTTTTTAAATTTCTGTATTTTATTGAACCAATCCTTCTGACGCATTCGAGTAAAAATATGAACAAGGGTACATACATACATATGTACAATCCTACCTCTATATTAACCTATCCCTAACATAGACCCTTGATAACTTAAAACCTCTATATCTTAAAATATGTTGCGTTTCCCTTGGACTTTAACTTATCGAGGTTCTACTTTCTAATAAAGAGGAAAGATTTGTATGTTATAAGTATGTATGTTATGTATAAGTATGTTTGTAACAAATTCGCTCGAAAAGTACTGGACCGATTTTTAAAATTCTTTCACCATTGGAAAGCTACATTCACCCTGAGTAACATAGGCTATATTATATTTTCAAAAAGTTGGTAACGCCGTTATCAAATTACCTAGTATGGTGGTAGAGCGCTTTCGAGTACTAACCTGGCTAGCTACCACCCTCAAGTTTGAAAAACTGTCACCAAACTCAGAGTGTGTTCAGGCAGCAGTCCTTGAGAGCCATTAAATATTATAGATCTAGCGTGATTATACCTTCGACTGCATCGTCACTGACCATCAACTGGTAGTACAGTAGTCACCCGCTAGATCTAGTATGAAAGAAATATCTAGGTGTGTCGACCGTCACGCACATAATTCGCTGAATCAAAGAATAGTAATTAAAATTTAAATTAAGAACTTTTTATTAATCAATCAACATACCTTTTCTGCAGATGTAGTCTCCTGGCGAGAACAGTACTGGTCTTAGCCTTAAAACTAGTTCACACAGGAACCCCGCTTCTGTGTTTTGGAATATTTCAACCCTACAAAAAAGTAACATTTTACAAGCATTATCAATACGGTATGTCAAGTAACATGCGACTACATGACAAATCAATGAATAGTAATATAAAGAAAATTCAGATATTTGTTTAAATTATAAAAAGATAACGTCTTATCTTACATTATATATAATCGTATACCTATTTATATTCAAGCTTCATGAACATTAAAAACGTCTGAGTCTACGCAAACGTACCAACTCAAAGGACAATACATCATCATCATCATCATCATCATCTCAGCCATAGGACGTCCACTGCTGCACATAGGCCTCCCCCAATGATTTCCACAAGGACCTGTTGGAAGGACAATACAATTGCGACCACATTACAAGTAAGTACAACGCACCAAATATATTTTTGTTTTTTTTAGTTTTGGTTCTCATGAGTACGTTTTCATCCATTAAAGAGCTTAAAGCATATGTTCACATGTTCACAAGGTGCCAAATGAAGGGACTGTTATAATCTTATGAGTTCTGTGCACACAAGAGTACTGTTCTCATTTGTGCGAGGGCTCGGCTGAGAACCAACTTGATGCTCTTGAGTCGATAGAGAGGCGGGCTAAAAAGCTCCTCAACGCTCTAGTCGACAGACTTCAAAGCCCGCAGCACCGATATAAAGTCACTAGTTTATCAGTGTTTTATCGGATACATTTCGGAGAGTGTGCTCTGGAGTTACACAATTTGATTATTATCTATCCATCTCTATTCCATCTGAATACGAACAGACAGACGGCAATAGAACATTCATACATGTTAGACGTCCCAGCTTGTCGCACGAAGCGTTTTGCTTCCACATTCATAGTGCGTACAGCTAACGAGTGGAATTAATTGCCTAAATTTGTGTTTCCTCAATAATACAATCTCGGTATCTTCAAGTCACGAGTGAATAGGTATCTTCTAGGCAGGCGTATTCCATCATTGACCACATCATCACTTAACATCGAGTGAGATGGTGGTCAAACGCTTGCCTATTCTCAATAATAAAAAAACAGCATAAGTTTAACGCGCTGACGACGCACGTTTAACAAAGGTAGCGTGCGTTTGTAGGTAACGAAAAAGCAAATTGTCGCATTTGGATCGATTAAAACAAACTTGTCCTTTAAAAAGCGTCACCGCGTCATTTGTACGTCGTTTTTGATAATTATTAACGCGCCGATGACGTGTGATAATAATGCATACTAATACATATGTAAACATATATAAAATACCTACACCTATTCACAGGAGTCCTTCAAGGATCTCAACTGCTCTGATAACTTGTAATCTGAGCCGATGTATGATATCTTTAATTATCCTTCCGATCGAAAAACGCTTTGATTCAGATGTAAAAATTTATATATAGAACTCTTAATGTATGTTATACCTACATTTGAGCGTACATTGTTAAATGTGACATTACAAACATAAGATTTGTATACAGTTATTGCGGTATTGACAGTATATCAAAATTATACTTCTCTTTATATTGGAACTTTCAGCCAGTAATCAGAAACATTTATCATCATGACGTGTTTGGTTAAAGTCCCAAACAGCGCTAAATAAAACCTGGGGGCCTACCACCAACTCTTATAGCAGTATTATTGTAATCTTACTTTGAATTTTCGTACCACAAGGCCTTATAAGCAATGTTACTTTAATGTTGTTTACACTAAGCAGTTTTGTGACGTAAACCTCTATTTCGTTCACTCAAAGCGTACCATGAGCCAGCGCCAACGAAAGCGACAACGCTATATGAAAATATAATGTTGTCTCGCTTGCCCTTACAGCAGGAATGTTTCTTCGTTCATTCTACACGTCACTGAGCGATAATAAAACAATAATGTTTTAAGACGTTCATGGTACGAATCTGAGCATTATTACTTTAAGCTTGAAGTATGACGTTCTTGAAACATGATGGTTTTGTAAAAGTTGATGGTACGGCCCCTGATCGTGTACTCGGATATGCCACCAAAAAGTGAATGCCGTCAAAAAACAGAAAAGCGCGGAAGAGCCATTCGACGACAAAAATTTACGGATCGTATAAACGAACACTTATGCATAATTCATGGAAGTAAAAAGCGAATGTTTCTCTTTTTAATTATACAACATGGAATATTAAACTTGAACTGCCACACTGCATTAATGAGACTCAATCACTATGTAGATGAACTTACACTTACGCAAGCAATGAAAGCTGTATTGTTCTGTTTTCTATTTGTATGTTTTGATACTTATACACACAGCAACAGACGTTATGAAGCCGTTCTTTTTATGAACGTATGAGTAACATATTTAAGGCATGGAATACATTCAAATTGTCTCTCGAATTTTAAATTGTAAGAGTAATTATAATTTCACAACTTGATATGTAATTAACAGGGCATGTAAAGCAACTTAAAAGGCCCCTAATGTATAGAAACCAGTCAATTGAGGATGCAGAACAGTTGACGGGGGATGGTCGAAACGGGCCAGCCTACGTGAACAATAGAAGT
This sequence comes from Apeira syringaria, assembly GCA_934044485.1. NCBI lineage: Eukaryota > Metazoa > Arthropoda > Insecta > Lepidoptera > Geometridae > Apeira > Apeira syringaria. The sequence continues at coordinate 17,213,031 of OW203658.1, forward strand.
CGCAGACTGATGCGACTCAATAAGCTTAATTTAGTTTATTAGAGAAAAAAATATGTGGCATTATTGCACAGCCACAGTAGTCGCGGGCCGGGGCTCAGTGCCCGGAAAAAAAACATATTTAAGGCTTTTTTAAACATTTGCTTAATACAATGTTAAGTCTTTCCAGCTTATTTTGTTGAAAGTCCTAACATGTCTAATAAACTAAAAAAGTACCACGTATGAGTGCAGTTCATGAAAGTTAATTCGGATTGAACAAAATTTGATGTCATTTGCTAATTTATTAGTAGACTAGTAAAAATATTTTCGAGTGACCATATTATCTCTTTATAAGAATCTCGCGGTAAACACAAATGCGCTTGAACTGTGTCTTGCATCAGAAGAAAGGAAATTAAAAAGTCTAAAATTGTGGTCATCTGTAAAATATTAATAAGCGTCAGGTTTGACCCCGCCCTCTCTGCCTGTAAACACCCGCAAGCCTCTGTAATGTCATCGGCACCTGTTAAGCCCTTAATCACAACACAAAAACACAATTTTAAGTTTTTATGTTTGTAAGGACCTCTTTCGGGTAAAAACATTCCATTTCACCCTGTCTCCAGCCGTTTTCGGCTCGCAAGCGTCGCGATTTCATCTGCCCTGGAATAAGGCCGGCCTCTCGCTCTACGTATCGTAACCATATAAGAACTTATCTTATTTTCCATAATTTTAGTTTAGTTTAATTGAATAAGCGAATCACTACCATTATTTCGAAGCGTATGATGCACGCTACGATGTTTGAAGCAAACATATGCCCACTTATTACATTGGGATTTTTGTTTGTGTTCTTAATTTGACACATCTCGCTATCGACTTAAAATTACATGAAATTCAGCACAAACATGCGCAAATTGCTTCAACTAAAACAAAGTTGAACTATAGTTTGTTTGCCCAATTCAATGACGCTTGTGATTTAATGTTAGACCTTGAACTAAATTTAAATGATATTAACGGCAGATGTCAAAGCGGCCCTCCAATTAAGCTTGATTTAGAGAGAACTTTATTATCTGTCAAGTTGGTTTATCGTATCCTGTATAGAATCCCCTTTAGTTTAAAGCTTATTGTACCTATATATACTTATTACTAATCTATCAACACAGCTCAAACCACCGAACGGTTTGCGTTGAAATTTGGTACACAGATAGTTATTATGATGTAGAATCAGCTAAAACAATTTAAAACTCAGTCCCCAAAGATAAAATTGTTCTAAGCCTGAAGGGTACTTTGTCTGTTACTTTTTGAGCCGTAACGGAAAAATATACGCGGTGCATTTGGATCCGCTTGCGGTTTGTTTTCGCACCTAGTAATTTTATATGTATATAAATCTTTTTGACTGGAGTAGAAACAAAATAAAGTCTTTATTCTTGAATCTATCCTACTTAATCAAAATTTAAAATGAAAATTATTATAAGTTATTTTAATATCCAGCTGTCACAGTGATCTATGTAAGCAGACTGTATGTAACATGAAACTGAGAAATATTTGGATAACACAAGATTTCACTCTGCTTTATATACCTACCACATTTTTGTTTATTATTTTGAGGCAACTATGAGTGACTTCTCAGGGTGGTTTTTATAACAATAATTATATTTTTTATGTTAAGGACTACCACAATTATGGTCTGGACAAATTTAGGGCTGGTTTTTAAGTCACTTTTATTATTAGCTTTACCAGTAGATATGTAACGCAATCTTCAACGTGATATATGTACTTAAATATAACTATGTAACACAATTTTTGCTTGAAATTTACTATGAAGATAGCTTATACCCTGGAATAATACATAGGCTATTTGTTATCTCGGAAAAAGTATAGTTTCCTTGGAATAATTATTGAGGTAGTTGGTCAACCGTAGTCCACACAAGTAAAACTGCGTGGCGCATTTAGTAAAAAATATTATTATAATTTAATATTACAAATTTAAATAAAACGTTTAATAGCATTAAAAGTTTTATTATAAATCCACCATAAACAAAATGTGCACAGAATGGGCTGTCATTGGGTTAAAAGCGTACAGTAAGATGTTAATATGTTTATAACAGTGCTATCTGAATCAATATGAAGTCAAAAAGATGCAGCATAAGAAGCGGCTGAAAACCGGTTATTTTCGGTATTTACCTTTTCAACGTGTCCAGATGTACATTAATAGCTATCTCTGCTTTCAGTTTGTCCGGTAGGCAGGACACCGCCTTCTCCTCGTCGGAACACTTTTGCGTGAGCCACAGGTAATCGAACCATTTGATCACCTTCACTTGAAGGTGGTTCGGTACTCGTCGCATGCGCATGTACGTCTTCACACCGTCCAGTTTCGCTGTTGATGAGAATCATGGTGTTAGGGTTATCTATTTTATTCTATTAGCTAGAATTGGATATCTTTCAATACTGGTCACACAGCCCACTCATACACACACAAATAACCACTCGAACTTTACATAAACTTATATTATTTTGTCAATTGTAGTGCATATTCAAAGTATGTCAAAGAAGGGAGTGATATCCACAGCACAAGATTCATGCATAGATAGTGTGGGCTCTGCAAAACTTCAAGTCGCTTTATTGTCAAAAAAAATGACGTGTCTTCAAAATTGTATTGTACCTAGCTCTAAGGTTTTCTGCGTCATAAAAATTTTACAATATTATTTATTGCATTAAAAGTTCCCAAATAACGCATCACGACACTAGTCAATTTATACAAAAAACAAATCTCGTTCTTTTGGGACCTTCGTGAAACGAAGCTTATATAAAGACTCGTCATGGATAAGTATACAAAAATTTGTCAAATTTCTGTTGTCAAAAATATTAAAACTTGTCATTAGCCGAAAGGAATTCTATAATAATGCCTAAAAGTCTATGAAAATGCCTTGAAAAATTAAATTATGTAAAAAAATATTTCAATTTTTAAACATACGTCAATGTCACACCTGTTCATCGGAGGCAGAGGTCACTGTTTTCTATAAATAGCATATTATTAAAACATTGACTTTTTTATATAGGGGTCCAATTGACTGGCTGGTTGGCGCAGTTGGTAGCACTTTGCCTTCTGAGCCACTGGTCCCGGGTTCGATTCCTGGACAGGTCAAACATTTGTGTGCGTGAACATGTCTGTTTGACCTGTGTCTGGGTGTATATAAGTATATATATATATCAGTGATCAGGTTACCATAGTACAGGTTCTGCCTAGTTTGGAACCTGAAGACCTTGTGTAAATGTTAAAAAAAAAAAAAATATCCAAGAAGAACGTTCACTACTATTAAGCCGATATTTCTAGAAAGGAAAGAAAAATCTCTTTGTATTAAGTACTATACAAAAGGACCAATAATAATGTCACTCGTGATACTTGATGAAACATCACAATATAAAGAGCCTGGCGGGAGGTTCACTGTACTGAAATTACTACATAATAAATTTACGAGGAGGCAAATAGCCATAGTTGAGACAACTTTTGTAGCACCATAGCCTTCAACAGATTTGAACAATAGCTACAGCAGTGAAGTTGGCTGGTCGTACCGTTCATTCACAATAACTTTGCATTTGCGATCACAAGATAAAAATAATGTATTTTTTATAATAATGAATAAAATATACGACATAAAACTTTCTTACATGTTTTTTAACCGACTTCAAAAAAGGAGGTTACTCAATTCGACCGTATATATGTTTTTTTTTTTATACGTTTTCGCGGGAAACTTCGTCATTTATGAAGCAATTTTGATGATTCTTTTTTCATTACTCTGTCAAGAGTATACTTCCGTGGTGGTCCCATTTAAATTTCATCAAAATCGGACAAGCTGTTTTTAAGTTACACTCCAACAACTGAAAAGCATACCTCGACGATGTTATAGTTGTGGTTGAAGACATCGGAGAATATACAAAATGACAATTGATCCCGTAAGTGGCCAAAGTCACTGAAAAAGTGAAAAAAAATGTTTACCAAAAAATGGAACAGACTTAACACTCAAAAGTGCGAAATAACTTGTCGAAGTCGGTACCATGAGTACAATATTGTGATGATAGTTACTTGTGTGAACTATCATGGTACCGACTTCAACAAGTTATTTCACACTTTTGAGTGTTGAAGTCGGTTCCATGTTTTAGTAAAAAAAAAATCTTATCACAATGGCTTCAACTTTTCTACGAAAGATGCAATTTTCTATGTCATCACCCCGTCGTCACAATTGCTTTATTCCACTGTAATACGATTCATTATTTTATCATAAAATTTCTAGCGACATAATGAATTTATACTGTTTTGTAAATCGTACTTAATCTCACCTGTCGCCGGGAAGTAGGACCAACTTAATTTAGGCTAAGAGGAGCCTCGTGTGTCAAGCGCTAACTTGCCTTGGCAAGAAATAATTGCAATCTCAAGTTAACCAAAACTGTTTAACAGAGTTTCTAGTCGATGTAGACAAGCTAAATTTAGATGAAATTAACTAGCGTAACATTGTTTCAATCCAATCATTTATACGAACTATTAATTAACCCGCTTGACAACTTATACAGACGGCTGATGTAAAATAATTATCACAGATAACGTTCCACAATTAATTCATCTGCGGAACGTAGAAATTTATTTTGCATCCAATGAGAACGTTTAATTTAAAAACACCGCAATCATATTTCATCAATTTATCTCTGAATAAAACATGATGATTGTAATGTGGTTTCATGCACTGCTATTGAATATTGCATTCGTTGAATCATTTAACCGTTGAAGGTAATTATCAGAAAGCTGTGCAGTACATAACGTGTGTATACATGTACACAAAGCTTTAACTCGTGTAACGGTTACTTCAAATGTGATTTGAAGCGAATTAATTCAATTTATGTGATAACTCATTGGAAACCTCATTACGATGAATAGTAACAGGGGATGAAGGTGTTCGATTCACGAAGAACAAAGAGCCCCACTTAATCGGTTGGCTTTGATAAGTGGCTTACTGTTCAAGATAGACTTACAGTAATCGCTAGATATTGGAAAATGGAACACAGAAATGACAACAGCTCTCTTTGCAATAAAGGAGTGGTTTACCAGCATTATTTCATGTCGATTATGCATAATTGATTGCGTTGATTCATGTTAAATACTAATAAAAATTAAACATAATAATTTATTCCATGATTGTATTCTACTTATATTTTTACTAAATAACAATACAACGCGCTCTACATTTAATGCAATTATGTAAAGTAAATCTAAATACATTATCTTATAATAATCTGGACTTATAATAACTTATACAAATAAACCCTCGCGCAATTCCATGACCAAAGTCATGAAAAAAACATTATGCCGCGTTCCCACGTGGCTGTTTAGTATGAAAAGCGATATATTTCAAAGCTTCTAAATTATATACTATTATGTTTACAAGGAGCTAAGCGTTAAATCAATTTTATTTTATATATTAATTTATATAAAAACATTTGGGCCGTTTTATTTTTAGAATAGTAAATTAACAAGTACAGAACACACTATACAATAGACCATTAGCAAGCAAAATAAAAATTACGGTAATATTAATTGTTTGTACCGTGAAGACCTCATACAAAGACCCGAATTCCATATTGAAAAGGGTTTAATTTTCCCTAATTTGAATATTTTTTGGGTATTTTTTTCAACAATCCTACCCTACTGAAAACAAAAATAAAACAAATGGGTTAAAAAGTTCTTGCGATATTCGCATAATGAATAGCAATTCGTTTCATTATATGAATATTTATACAACATTATACAAAAGAGGCATATAATAATATATGTATATAGCTGAACGAGGCAAAACGTTTTGACAAGGCTCTAATGTATGGTCTCTGAGCTATAAAAATCACAACACGTTTACACTGTTGGTTTATTGGATAAAAGATGCACAGATAATATAGAGTTATAATGGTGACTGCACAACGCCACAGATTATAAATAATTTAATGTTTCGAACACTAGTAACCTATCTTCATCTGGGGTAAGCATGAATATTGATATAGCACATTATAACAGAATAGATAATTGCTAAATTAGATTGGAACAGCGAATAACATTCAATTATTTTATAACTTACTACCTGGCCTGTAAAAGTTTATTCTGCCATATAAATGATTAAAATGTCAGAGTGACACAACACTTAATTTAAATTACTTCACGTCAAATAACGAAGGTAACATTTTTGGGTAATTGTTCATACAAACATACTAAAATCACGATTAAAAAATCTAAATAAAGTATAGCCTATGTTTTCAGATTGACAAGTCTACATATCTGTGCGAAATTTTATTAAAATCAACCCAGTAGTTTCAGAAGTTAACCCAGACAAACATCGTGACACGAGATTTTTATATAAATCAGATTATCCCTATTCCTATCAGTAAAGGTTTTGTCCTACCTGAATATTTCCGAGAATAGCTTTACTACAATTATTAGCTATTCTAACTGTGCAGTTCGTTTTATATTTAGATTCTTACCGTGTTTATAAGCTAGAGGCACAGGGTACCCTATGTTATGGAGTCACAAAAACATAGTGTGGGAGTATATCTCACTATAGTGTGGGACTAGAGCCGATCTAAGTATTAAATAACTAGTTATTTATAAAATCATGATTATACGTTCAAATTAAATGAAGGAGGGTTGAACGAAGGGTTCAAATCCCACTAGCAGCCGAAATTCCGCCTAGCATGTTGTTAATGCCTTTGACTGGCCGGTTGGCGCAGTTGGTAGCACTCTGCCTTCTGAGCCGCTGGTCCCGGGTTCGATTCCCGGACAGGTCAAACATTTGTGTGCATGAACATGTCTGTTTGACCTGTGTCTGGGTGTGTATATGTATATAAGTATATATATCAGTCATCAGGTGATCATAGCAGAGGCTCTGCCTAGTTTGGGGCCTGAAGACCTTGTGTGAATGTTAATAAATAAAAAATAAAAAATGCAATACACCATAAAACTATCATCATCATAATGCAAAAAGGTGACTTTAAACCTATTATTGTGGAAGAACGATTTATTTATTTATAAGTTTGAAAAGAAAACTTGAGGAGTAAAGAGAACCCAGAATCCAAACAAGAGCAGAAAACGCAGAATAAACAACAGTCACTGAACAGGGACGTTTGTTGACGAAACAACGTGGACTAACAATAAACGGTCTGCACAAAAACGAGTTTAGTCAACACAGCTCTCGGCAAGCTTTCACCCTTTGCTTTTGAAGTATAATATGAGGTGCTTCCCCGTTGACGTCACGATGGGAAGCCCTGCGAAAGAGGACCCTTTTTATTGTGTCGCTGTGCTAGCTTATGAGTTATTTTATTGGGAGAATTTGTATATCCCGGAAAATACCTATGAGACGACTTCCCCTATTTTGGTAAGGTAAAAAATGTATGAAATATTTTAAAAGATTTTTCGTGGTATTTATTAAGTGTTTTTTTCGCAGTTTGAGAAATTCTTGCACTTGTTCCAATTTTAGCTAAACACACCGTAAAATAAAAACTACTCTTATTTATCACACTAATATTATGAAGGCGACAGTTTGTTTGTCGTTTGTCATTTGAATGTTTGTTACTCCTTTAAGCTTAAATGGCTGAATGGATTTGCATGTACCAAAGGTACCAGGTACCAAAGTAATATTAATCCACCTGCCCAGTTCCTGGATAATGTATTATTGACATATGATCTATGTATATAAAAATGAAACCCGTTTTCCGTTGTCACGACATAACATGAAAACGGCTTGACCGATTTAGATAAAATTTGGTATAAAGATACATGGGACTTTGGAGAAGGACATTTTGTCCTGGAAGAAGTATGGTTCCCGTGGGATAACTGAGTCAGCGGGAAAAACGTAGTGCACGCGGGTGAAACCGCGGGGCGCAGCTAGTTTTGAAAAAATATAAAAAGTATTGAAACTGCATTAGTTTTATTTTAAATAACCCAACGGCAATCATGTACATCACATGTAGGAAAATAGTGTTACCAAACATCTTGATACAAAGTTATCCTAATATTATGTTACCTACTGATATAACATACAAACCTATATCACAATTATACCTAAAGTTACTGTCCACTCCAGGCCGATGTGGCCATACAAGTAATTGCCCTTTGGAGTGAGGATACCTTATACCCTGGAATAACACATACACTACTTTTTATCCCTTAAATATTCCCGAAAGCCTTCATCAGGATCTTGAGTGCGGTGCATTCATCACAACGTCCCGTCTCGCACTGCACAGGCTTCCGGATGAAGCCGAAACAATTGTCGATTGTGACATCGAATACGCAAAAATGCCACGTTATACCCATATAAACTGTACAAACCTTACGTAGTTTCGGTCACAGGAGAGCGGGGTGGTCGGACCTTTATTAACGGCCCGCCATTTAAATTAATTAATCTTCCGCAAACAACAAGTTTGATAGTATACACACGGATACAAAGTTAGAATATATCTGTAGCACAAATGATTTGCAACAAAATATTCAATTATACTTATTATTTATGAACCTGGAAGAGAAAGCAATCCTATGACGCACAGTGCAGATGTTTGTCGGAATCGGACCCGCGTCTTGGGTTTTTGTTAGCTGTGGATAGCTGTGAATCCTGGTGCGGAGGGGTTTGAGTCACAGATTAACCATATGTAGCTAGCTATGAGTGTGATAAAAAAAATGGTCAGTTCCGATTGTGCTATTCAGGATTCGTTGCTTAGATAATGTGCTATTCAGTTATAAAACATAGACCATTTAAATGCGACGCGGCTTCAAGGCGGCAATGGCGTGCGTCGTCGCTTCGGAGGCTATGCCACAGCCGCCTACCAGAAACAAACCACGTGGTCAGCACGCTACATTACTTTCGACACACTTTCCCGAAACGAGGAAAGTAAGGCTTGTTTGTTTAACAAAGCGTTAATTTTGCCTCCAAAATTAGCTTTTCATAATTTATTTTGAATTATTCACACAGTTGTAATACTCTTGTGAATTTCCGCAGTGCAACTTTTAGCGAAATAATTAAGTTGGTCACATTAAAATTTCCTAAAGAAAAAATTTTTTACCAAAAAATGGAACCGACATCAACACTCAAAAGTGTGAAATAACTTGTTGAAGTTGGTACCATGATAGTTCACAAAAGTACCTAACTATCATCACAATATTGTGCTCATGGTACCGACTTCGACAAGTTACTTCACACAAGTTACTTTTGAGTGTTGAAGTCAGTTCTATTTTTAGGTAAAAAGTTGTTAACCGACTTCAAAAAAGGAGGTTACTCAATTTGACCGTATTTTTTTTTATATGTGTTCGCGGATAAATTCGTCGTTTATGAACCGATCTTGATGATTCTTTTTTATTAGCTAGAGTATACTTCCGTGGTAATCCCATTTAAATTTCATCATAATCGGACAAGCGGTTTTTGAGTTATACTCTAATAACTGAAAAGTGCTACGCATATTTCGACGATATTATTATCGCGGTTGAAGACATCGGAGAACACACAATGACACTGAAAAGGGTGAAAAAAAAATTTTGACCAAAACATGGAACCGACTTCAATACTACAATACTATAAAAGTGTGAAATAACTTGTCGAAGTCACTTGTTGATTACTTGTATTAGTTTGGAGTATAACAGCGTTAATTTGAGAACGCAGACAGCTTGCTCTGACAAATTTGAATGTAAACTAGATACAGCACTGCGTGCAGTACAGTAAATTGTTTGCCCGCTTCCGATCTTAGTCAGCAATTTTCCTCCCTCACTTTTTAATTAAAAACAAACTTTAAAGCGTTTGTAATCAGTATTGTTGACGTCACAAAAACCACAGTAAATAAAATAACCGGACAAGTGCGAGTCCGACTCGCCCACCGAGGGTTCCGTACAAATTTGTAGGTACATATTATTAAAACAATTTTGCTAAATATTATCAAAACAGTTTTTTAAGTATTTTCTTAAATAAAAAAGATTTTTTTTCCTTCCTCGTCATAAATTATAAACATATTTTTTTTATAAAAATAATAAAAACGTGGTTTAAGCTTGTGCCAATGAAGCCCTTTCATACGATACCCCAGATGACACGGTTAACTTAATTAGGCATAAAGGCTCTGTTTTACATGAATGATTTACATATGTATAGTTTCAGATTTTTCCCTATACTTGTAGTTTATGATGGTATTACTTGACAAATTTCATAGTTGTAGATCAACGAAAAATACCCCATAAATATTGAATCCCTTGAGAGTGTCGAAATATACGTTTTTTCCGGCAAAAATGGCCATATCTTTTTACGCTAACTTAGAAATTTGTTTTTTTAACAGCTTCAAGAGACTGCAGACTTGAGTATATCGTTTTTATTTCAATTCGATACCTATACACAATAAAGAGTCTTGACAGACAGACAAATGGATGGATGAACGGACGGACAACACAATGATGGTATAAGGCTTCCTTTTGAGGTACGGAACCCCAAAAATTATATATTATTTTTATTCAAAGAGATTACGTGTTCAAACATCGATTTGAATTGTTCAGTTTACTCCCCAGAGCTTCTCCTTACAAATATTCCTTCTCTAACTAGTAGGAGCTTCAACATAAAAGAGATTATTTTCGAATCACCGCAGAATACACTACTACCAAGAGTGCATGGTCTTGTTAAAATTAGTGTGTGGTATTCCCCAATATGGGGCTGACACTGTGTAGTGACACATGTCGGCTGCACCATCCGTAACCTCAAGTCCTGGAAACCACACTACTTGAACGACCTGCGGCCAGTCGGTCGTCGTATTGACACTTCTGCTAGCTTGGTAATGTGTAGCAACCTGATTGAATCCCAGTCGTGAGCTATCAATTGATAACTACTAACCCTTTTACTTATAAACATTGTTTAAGCTCCGGGTAGTAATTCAAAGTTTTGTTCCGTTCTTTCAATGTCTAACTGTAATATTAGAGTGACAAAGACAAAACACTGAATAAATTCAGAGGTCGGCTGTCGGCGTCGGCGTCGTCAGCGTCGGCTGTCAAACTGACGGACACTGGTTCGATCCCCAACAACGGCTTGAGCTTCCGGTGAAATTAGTAGTAGAGTAATAATTAGTGTACGATTTATCGATGATTAAGCGATGCTTGCTGATCTAGTATCTTGTATATCGCTTGTTAATAAATCGCAAATGTAAAAAGTATCCATCAACTTTTGAAGTTATCATAAAAATTATGTAAGTCCCTAGAGGAAAACTCTACCAGGAAAACTCCTTTTATTACACATTGATATCACAAATGCAACCCCAAATACGAAAACGTTTCAACTTTTTTTATGAGGGAGATAAGTTATTTTTATGCCGAAAAGGCTATAAAAAGCTCACACTGAGCAGATGAACTGAAAGAAATACGTGTTGCGTTTTGCGGGCAGTTATGAGAGATTTTTATGCAAGTTCGTATGAATAGAAAAAGGTACAAGAAGATTATATGAGTCGACTTTCATTAAGAGAAAAGAATTTCGCTTATACATCGCTTTTGAGGCGATGATAGCGTTCGATCCCCAACAACAGCTTGAGCTTCCAGTGAAGGTAACACTGTTATCAAATTCCCAGCATGGTGGTAGGGTACTTTCGAATACCCTCCTGGCTAGCTACCACTCTCAAGTTTGAAAAACTGTCACCAAACACATAGTGTGTTCAGGCAAGCAGTCCTTGAGAGCCAGTGATAATAAACTAAAAATAAAACACAAACACACACACACACACAAACACGCACAAACACAAACACGCACAAACCCTAGCGTAGTAGCGCTAATTAGAATTACTTTTTATTTGCTACTTATATAATTCTAGTTTTTATATATATATTTTATTTAATAACTGTAACTGCATGTACCTATTTCGCAGGGGGGCGTTGACATCTGCGACACAGTTTTACACTACTGCAGGTGTCATCGATTCTTCATTATTTATTGTATTGTTTTTAGTTCTGATTAAATAAATATTTGATTTGATTTTGATTTGAGTGAGCATTCTAGGTCTAGCGTGATAACATCTTCGACCACATCGTCACTGACCATCAAGTGAGATAGTGGTCAAACGCTAGATCTTATACTGTATAAAAAAAAATCAGTAGTAGTAGTAAGTCTTGTACGCAATTAGGAGTGAGCTTGATGAGCGCCACTACTCCCTGACACGGCTAAACCGCTACTTATTACAGTTAGTTGAAGTTAGATACCTCGCTCCTGTACTAGGGCGTTATAACTTGTCAACAACATTGGTTTATTATGAACTGGTACTGGTACCAGCGAGAGCGCCCCGTATTCTCCTTGAAAAAGACCACCGAACGTGGTCGAAAGTATATTCGGGACCCTCTGAATTATTATGTGAGTAATTCCCGTCTTTTGTCGTAATTGTGTCAAAATCACATCAGTTTAAACAACAACATTATTAGAAGTATGTTTATGTTCCTAGTTTACCAAGCCAAAAGAAATTAGTTAGTAGAAGGCTACAGTGAAAATTATCATCTTTAATCAAACGTCTATGCATGGCCGTTCGTTCTCGGGTCTTAGATGTTTTTGTAGTTTGGTTGAGTGTGTTCATACATCCCACGACACAGGAAATCCTAGTGCGAGGGTGTGATGCGTTTGTTTTATTTCTGTTCCTCAACTTAGCTGTTGATTACTTGATCTGTCAAAGAAAAATGGCTAATAATTCTTTAAATAAATCAAACATTAGTATGGGCAAGGTGAAAATGCTCGTCTCGTTTTCTACTTATCAAAAATGCAGCTTTTGTTTTTTTTTATTTACTAACATTACACTACACAGAGACCAGGGTCCGTTCCATTTTTAAACTTAATTTATTAACGCATTTATATAAAAAAAAGAGTGCAGCTTTGCCCATTCGACGATTAGATCATTTTTATTGTATTGTTAGGTTGTGCGCTGAAGCGACGGCGGAGGCGGCAGCGGTGGCGGCGGGCGGATCGATGACGGGCGGACGCGCGCGGGACGCGCACTCCCGTTGGGATGGGGTGCGGCGCCCGACTTTCGCCGAGCTATTTATAGCTATTTCAAGCCGCTGACCTATTTCGCTGCAGCGCCGCCGAGGAAGGTCACGGATTCAGCCTGCTCTCTGCCGTCGCGGCGCCATTGTCTTCCAACCGAGCTGCATTACTAATTAAAGTTGTTGACACTTCGTCGCTTCTCTTTTTAAACGCCGGTTTCATGATTGAAATCGATTCCTATGGACTTGTTGGTTTTACTTTTTGTTTAGAAACTATTAATAACTGTGAGATGTCTAGTTAGTGAAAAGAGATCTTATTTCTCAGGGTTGGAGCCAGCGAGGCGTGTGATGTCGGTCAGCGATGCCGGGTAGCGGTGAGTCACGTACCCACCGGCGGCGGCGCGTGCCCGCACGTCCACCTGGTTAGAGCGTTAATGTGACAGCCAGCCCGCGTCGCACCGCTGCCCTCGCCCTGTGATGCGACCGACCTCTCAACCTCTTTGAACCTTGTCACCCTCTCGCACTGATTTATCGTGTTAACTACATCCCACAGATTACGTAGATTGGAACATGTTTACTACACCTGCTTCAGTTTAGTACATTTTGCTACATTATCTTATGCAACTGCTATATATTTTTGTATCCAGTTAACGTTATTCGATCGCTTAAATTTCTTTTCTTTTTGTTACTTTTATTGTAGGGCTCAAGATCATTTTAGGCCTTTATGCTTTCTTCTTCTTGTCGTTATTGCACACTGGGTGGGGTTGGCACAACACGTTTTTCTCTTCGGTTCTCTTCTATTATTAGTCATCTCAGTGCTCACACTTGCCTTTATGCTAATAAGCTTTACACATACTAACATATAATATATAATCTAGTTTTACAGGAACGTTTTGCTTTATCTATTCAATAAACCACAGCTACTAACACAACTTACGACTTAGCAATGGCCCTAATTCTGATAATCACTCACACTAGATAAAATTCTTCAAAATAAAATAGCTCGTATCCTTATCATGCTAAAACTCCAATTCGCATTAGGTACTCCAAGCAAAGATATCTCTAATATTACATGACTTTTCTTTAATTTGTGGCCAATTGAGGTTAGTTATAGTCGGCACCAAATAAGTGGCGGCTTCATCATCACGTCAGTCATAAACATCCACTGCTGGACATACGCCTCCCCAATGTTTTTTTAGTGCGGAGTTGCCAGTACTCGCTACGCTTGGCAGGCGGGCTGGCGAGCGCAGTATGTCGATTTTATATGCAGAAAGCGCTGCTTCCCACCTTCTGGTACGTGATACACTTTTTTACAGGAGTTTTACGGGACCTACGGGTAGCGATGGGGGAGGGTACAATTCTAGGCTGGTACCCCATGTGGCGGCTTATTTACATAAAGGTTACCACTTAACATCCTGTGGGCATTTTGCATGTGCCGTCACCTTGACTAATAGAAAAAAAACCTCTAATCTGGCTTATATTATAGTTAGAGAACCCTTTTCGGTTCAACATGACATCACTCCAGTAGGTTTGGACTGATCTAGGGGCATAAAGCCTAATAAAGCCTTTTTAACCGACTTGAAAAAAAGGAAGAGGTTCTCAATTCGACCCGTATGTTTTTTAAAAAAATATTTTTTATTAGTGTTTGTTACCGCATAACTTCCGACTGGGTGAACCGATTTTGATTGTTCTTTTTTTATTTGAAAGCTGGTGCTTTCCTTGCGTACCATTTAAATTTCATCAAAATCGGATGAGCACTTTTTGAGTTACAAGTCAAAAACTGAAAAATGCATGCCTATACTACACGATATTATAGTAGCTTGTGAAGACATCGGTGAACATACCTACACCACTATGACAATTAATCCCATGAGTAACAAAGGTCACTAAAAAGAGTTAAAAAAAAAATTATTCCCAAAAAAATGGAACCGACTTCAACACTCAAAAGTATAAAATAACTTGTTGAAGTCAGTACAATGATAGTTCAAAAGCAACTGATATCAAAATATTGTGCATATGTAATAAACATTTTTTTTGAGGCATTGAGATATTTTTTATTCCCAACACTCCATGTGCAATTATATTTTTTTTTTTTAATTTGATTAATTATGTTCGTAGACTTTATATTTGTCATATAAATATTAAAGTACCCAGTTTCCTAAAACTGTAACACAGTTTAATTTACTAGCGCAGGCATCTAAAGTGCTATCAAAATAATTCCTTTAGAGTTGTATTGTGTACATAACTACATAAGAAAAATTTGTCCAATTATCTTTATTGACAAACATAATTGGACTATTTTTTCTTATGTAGTTGTGTAAATACTAAAAATCTAAAGTAATGATATCCTATTTCTATTTTTATTAATCCTAAAAAAAAATTTTTTTTTTTTTGAATTTATACGTCCCGGATATTCCAAAGTCATTTCAGCAAAGTCCAATTCCGGTACTTCACGAAAGCCACTTGAGACTGGTGTTGTTATACTGATTCGTGGGCTATTGGCGTATTTTGGACAAGAATTCGGGCCAATTGAATTTGGGTATTATTAATTGTCGAGTATTATAGAGAAACCGCAGACGGCACCGGGTCTATGGGATTTCACAAGCAATACAGGTTATTAGTGGTACCTTGGAATTCTTTCCTCGCGCTGCTGACTGATGTGACGATGTTGGCGACATGTCCCAGCACCGTAGCAAACAGCAGAAGTCCAAACAACAGCTGCGCTATCACGAACACATATTCTCCTTTACTCCGCGGCCGAGGCAAGTCACCTGCAACCAATAAACACTATAAGACATACATGATATACTGCAAATATTCATAGGAATTGATCACAAGTTGATAATCTATATCTATACTAGCCTAATTAGCTTTTTTGTTATTAAAACTGACGTGGTTAACGGCCGCCCGCAGTACTAGGCGAACTGCGACCGCGACCGCGAGCGCCTCCTTGAAAAAGACCACTGAATGTGGTTGAAACTATAGTCGGAAATACTTGTGACCCAAATGTACAGTAGGCGTCAAGAGAAGATCAGAATCTGTTCTTAAAAAGTTATATGCAGAGATTTTATACGCATAAGTCTAATGTAAACAAGTAAATATATACAAATAGGTAGAATGCATTTATCCGTGCAGAGACTTAAGTATAAGTACTTAGGTATTTGCATGAAACTTTAACTCAAGGTGCCTTAATGTAACCTAAACTTCCTTCTCCCCTTGTCTTCTTGTGGGCGCAATAGAAAGCGAATAAAGTTTGTCGTTTTCCTTTACGTATCTAGTACGCCACTTTACGTATCTAGTACGCCACTTTACGTATCTAGTACGCCACTTTACGTATCTAGTACGCCACTTTACGTATCAAGTACGCTATTTTACGTATCAAGTACGCCACTCTCGTGTATAATTAGGTTACGAATTACACTAGCATATTTGACAATTGACGTTTAAGGTTTCAGGTAAAACATCGCTTTAATAGTAATGAGATTCAATAAAAACAGGATAACCGGATAATAACTGAAGTAAGAAATCACTACGACAATCACACGATACATAAAGTCATACGAGAGTTACCAACTAGACAAATTAAAAAAAAAAAACACTCCGATAGCTATGAATGATATTTAGGTTTTTATTAAACCTCGACATATTCATATCGTATTGTTTTTACGACATATATTTTTCTATTTTAAATGCAACTTAATAAATTAATATTTAAAACAGGCCGATTCTCTTATCAAAATAAAATACCAATAACTAACTACAACACTACAGCTATGGAAATATCCAATGTCAGCCTATAGAAAACTCCAATGATCTAACCCGCTACCACCTGGCAGCGTGTCCAGAATATATAAGTTCAGAATATCTAGAAACATTACCACGTTGCAATTCAACGCTGATTTGTTGAGCCAAATATGTACCAGCGTTTTGGTCATGCGTCGCATCGGTCGAACGATCTGATGAGTTTTGGAATTAATTAAATGTAATAAAGGTACTGAACAAAAAATGGTACGTCTGTCATGGGCAAATAGTGGTTCTTACAGTATTATGACCTTATATAACAACTCATTAACCGACTTCATAAAAAGGAGGAGGTTCTCAATTCGACCCGTATGTTTTTTTATGTTTGTTACTGCATAACTTTCGACTGGGTGAACCGATTTTGATCGTTCTTTTATTTAAAAGTGTGGTTCTCCGTGTGGTCCCATTAAATTTCATTAAAATTAGTCAAGGTTTTTTTGAGTTACACTCCAATAACTGAAAAGTGCTACGCATACGTCGATGATGTTATAGTTGCGGGTGGAGAAATCGGTGAATATACACAATGACAATTGATCCCGTGAGTAGCAAAGGTAACTGAAATGAGTGGAAAAATAAATTACCAAAAAATGGAACCGACTTCAACACTCAAAAATATGAAATAACTACTATACTAATGCTCACAATATTTTGATAATAGTGACTTTTAAACTATCATGGTACCGATTTCAACAAATAATTTCGTACTTTTGAGTGTTGAAGTCGGTTCCATTTTTTGTACACGGTTTCTACAGTAAACATTTTCATTACAGTAGACTACCAGATTGCGTGAACTTCGTGATCGGACGCGTCATTAATTCATACAGATATCAATACAAAAAAGTTAAAACAATACACGCGTACCAATATCAAAAAAGGATGCTCGTTATTAAACCGATCAGAAATTGTGGGAAATTATAATATGCAAAGGACAGCTTTACTTTTTTAAGCCCCGCTTCGTGTTTGATTCAATGTGAGATTAACCATTTTGTGCTAGTACTTTATCCCAACACCTGTGTACAACGATCCCTTGTATATTTCACTTAACATTTTTTTATTTTTTTTGACGTGATAACGTTTTATAAATTGATGAATGCCAAAATGAAAAATAGTAACGTTCCGCGTAACGGTCAATGGTCAATGGTCAATGGTCAATGGTCAATGGTCAATGGTCAATGGTCAATGGTCAATGGTCAATGGTCAATGGTCAATGGTCAATGGTCAATGGTCAATGGTCAATGGTCAATGGTCAATGGTCAATGGTCAATGGTCAATGGTCAATGGTCAATGGTCAATGGTCAATGGTCAATGGTCAATGGTCAATGGTCAATTGTCAATGGTCAATGGTCAATGGTCAATGGTCAATGGTCAATGGTCAATGGTCAATGGTCAATGGTCAATGGTCAATGGTCAATGGTCAATGGTCAATGGTCAATGGTCAATGGTCAATGGTCAATGGTCAATGGTCAATGGTCAAATGTCAAATGTCAAATGTCAAATGTCAAATGTCAAATGTCAAATGTTAAATGTCAAATGTCAAATGTCAAATGTCAAATGTCAAATGTCAAATGTCAAATGTCAAATGTCAAATGTCAAATGTCAAATGTCAAATGTCAAATGTCAAATGTCAATTGTCAATTGTCAATTGTCAATTGTCAATTGTCAAATGTCAAATGTCAAATGTCAAATGTCAAATGTCAAATGTCAAATGTCAAATGTCAAATGTCAAATGTCAAATGTCAAATGTCAAATGTCAAATGTCAAATGTCAATTGTCAATTGTCAATTATATTACGAAATAATATTATTTGTACTAAAAGTTACTAGTATCACTATTAGAAACGCGCTAGAAAATTACCAGAGATGTTACCAATATCACTAGTAACTTTTGTAGCGCGTATCCTACCAACACATCTAGCAAGACAGAAGTTATATTTTGATGCTTTCCTTTACACAGTAACAGCACAGTAACAGAATGGATTTGTAGGTATTTTATAGAGAGTTATGTAAGTTTTACCGCTACTTTTGGGTTATATTGCCTGACAATGTCACCGCAAACAAATTTGAAAGCTCAATTTTGTTAAGTAAAATGTGTGAAGCTGTTGCTATAAAACGTATCCGTGATTCTAGAATCGTCAATGAAATTTATGTACTTTTATTTTGTAATCAGAGCACGTTCGAACGTCATGGCGGTATAATGTTGGTTACACGGATACTGTAGGTATTATGCGTACTTGTATCAGCGAAAGAAACACAACCTGTTTTTGATTACTTACGAAAATAAAATGCCTGTTTTCTAATTTGTTTCTCTGGAAGCATTTAAATAAGTTGCTAAGTACTCCAGTATTATATTTATTTAATAATACTGTAATGTTACAATTTTGAAAAACTCACATTGGGCTGCAAGACAAGTAAAAAAATCGTGCGAGTTTATCTTATCAGGCCTATGAAAAATAAACTATTATGATGAAATGAGTATAGACATGGATATCGTTTATTTACAGCTTACAACATGCTTACAGCATACAACAATAATTACTGTAATACATACATATTATTTAATCTGTACACAGATAAGAATATCTGCTTAAACATACAAACACGCACTCAAACACCCTGACCCTCATGCTTACATACACATTAAACCGAACTCAAATGTATAATTTGGTGTGTACTGGCTACGGTAGCAAAACAGGACTTGAATCTCCCTACCCCAAAATGGATAGCTGTACTATTATTCTGCCGAGACCTCCTTCAATTGCCAGACCCAGTGAAGAACCACACAATATAAACACATCCAGATTAATGCACGATATACTTACAAAACTTACAACATACTTTAGATTAAGCTCATTACCCAGAAAACGTGAATTCCAAAATATAATTTATTCAACCTAAAATTATTTATAGTAATCTTTGGTTTCAATTCAATGTAAATTTATTGCTATTATTATTTTAGAATTCAATATATATTAAATTATATATATATATATACTTTTTTATATATATATATATATATATATATATATATATATATATATATATATATATATACCGTTATTTGTAATAAGCCTGTTTTCATTTAAGTTTCATTTTTTATTCACTCTCTACCTCGCACTCGGATCATCTGTGCACTGACATCTGTGCCGCGGGAGGCATGGACTCACACAATCACATCACACAAATATCCAAGACCCGGGACAAAGCAAAAACAAAAAATACTTATTATCAATGTACGTGAAGCAAAAACTTTGTATCCCTTTTACGAAAATTGCGCCGACGGAGCAGTATGAAATTTCCCACACTTATACTTTATATAGAAAAGGAGTGCAGATAGCTAATATTTTTATTAAATTATGCATTAAATTAATAAAAAAACAGGTAAAGTTATGTTTGACATTCAGTAAGACTATAATAATATTAAGGACAAACAATATTAATCTATTCTCAATTTTTCATCTTCCTGAGACACATGTTAGGGCTAGCGCCGCGGCTTATTCGGCGGAGCAATTGAAACGGCGAAAATATTCTTACCTAGGTAGTGGTTACATATTTGAACCATTTGGGGTCGAGACATTGGGCCCGTGGGGACCTGGAGCTCATCGGATTTTCTAAATTTATCAAAGGGTTTGATCGATGCGACACGTGACCAAAACGCTGGCACATATTTGGGTCATCGAATCAGCATTGCAATTCAACATGGCAATGCTGTTAGCATTCTGGGCACGCTGCTATCTGGTAGCGTGTTAGAACATTTGAGTTATCTATAGGCTACCAATAGCTAGTGGATTACTCAAATGTTATTGTAGTAGCTGCAGTATTGTAATTAGTTATTAGTGTTTTATTCTCAATTTGACCACAGACTTTACCATTAAACAAAATGGAATATATGCGTGTGTTTATTGTAGTTAATAATGGTAAAATTTTGGCCAATAGGCGATGCAGTTCTTCATCTGGGAGTTATGATCGTGCCAAGCAGGCTCGCGCTCGCCGTAGTAATTAGAGTAATTTTCCAGTGTTTCCCACGTGAGTCCTAGTCGGTTTGTTAGATAACGATCACCAGTTACGTTAAATAACTGATCAAAAAATAACATTAGTAGTATTTTTTTTTCATGTTTGAAATGTATGGGCAATGATAAATACCTGTAGACGTTATTGGAATGGATATTGAATATACATATAATATGTATTAGCCAACGAATTCGCTGAGTGACATACCCAAGTGAGCGATAAAAAGATATATATATATAAGCAGAAACAGGAACCCGCGAGAAGACGGATGGGCCGCGCATAGATGACAGCGACAACGAGGTTGGCAAAGAATCTATTTTCAGATATCAACGTAGGTACTTAAATGGAGCTTTACGACTCTCATAACAAGGTCTTCTATTTTATCGCATCTTATTCAAAAAAAGGAGCAATTCTTGTTCATAATTATATGCAAGCTATCTCGTAAACAGATTCCACGATTAGGATGAGAGTATGTATATTGATAACGTTATGCTTAACAAGTTCATATACAGCTAGCGGCCCGTTCTGACTTCGCACGGGTAGATATAGGTAGATATTTAATAAATATATAGAAATTGTGAACTTACTCACACTTAGCAGACTTTCTATGCTTGGAGCACTCGATCAAGTCAGCTTTTTAAACGACTTCAAAAAAGGAGGTTACTCAATTCGACCGTATATATGTTTGTTTGCGGATAACTTCGTCGTTTATGAACTGATTTTGATTATTCTTTGTTTGTTAGATAAAGTATACTTCCGTGGTGGTCCCATTCAAATTTCATCAAAATCGGACAAGCGGTTTTTGAGTTATACTCCAATAACTGAAAAGTGCTACGCGTATCTTGATGATATTATTGTCGCGGTTGAAGACATCGCAGAATACACAATGACAATTAATTGATCCCGTGAGTAGCAAGGGTCACTGAAAAGGGTGAAAAAAAATTTGCTTAACAAAAAATGCAACCGACTTCAACACTCAAAAGTGTGAAATAACTTGTCGAAATCGGTACCATGAGCACAATATTGTGATGATAGTTGCTTTTGTGTGAACTATCATGGTACCGACTTCAACAACATGCACTTGCACTTTTTGTTAATTTTTTTTTTTAAACAATCAGTGACGACCGACCGCGTGAGTACAACTTGCAAGACAACGCGCACCACGTGGCGTTTTTTATACATTCGACCAATGATATCATTCGATATAATTTTTAAACAGGTGATATCTCTTGAAAAAGATGTCTGATTTGTGTAATTTAAAAAGCAGTTTACAAGTACTGAAACAGCTCTAACTACTTATTCTGATAAGGATTATGTAATATTAAAGCACGAGTAACGTCACCGGATTTCAGTCGGTATTTCTATTAAGTGATTTGATAGCAATTCGTTGATAGCAATTCGGTTTTTTTAAGGTCTACTAGATTGAGTATAAGTAAATTTGATTTATTTATTAACATTCACACAAGGTTTTCAGGTCCCAAACTAGGCAGAGCCTGTACTATGGTAACCTGATGACTGATATATATACTTATATACATATACACACCCAGACACAGGTCAAACAGACATGTCCATTCACACAAATGTTTGACCTGTCCGGAAATCGAACCCGGGACCAGCGGCTCAGAAGGCAGAGTGCTACCAACTGCGCCAACCGGCCAGCCTATTTTTTAGCCAGATGTAATATGTGTTCGCGGATAACTTCTTTGTTTATGAACCGATTTTGATGATTCTTTTTATATTATTATAAATATATATTGTATATTATTTAAATATCGTATAGTATTTTATTCATTATTAATGTTTTATTTATTTAATTGTATAATAACCAGCATAATATGTATACGTTTATTATATACATTTAAGATCGTGTTGCACATCACATCCACAATGTTCAATCTATCCTGTCCATCCAAATGTTGTCTGTAAGAGATTGCTTTAGCGATAAGACCGCCGATTGTGTAACCATAAGCTACAATTACTATAAAATACACTTTTGATGTACATTTTTATGATTTGCAATAAAGAGTTAATCTATCTATTATGGAATATAGTTTCGAGCTATCTGGCAAACGGCTTTAACGATTAAAATGAATGTTTCTAAATTAAAAATAGAACGTTTCTGAATAGCGTTAAGCTTATCTTGCCTGGGAAAAATGGCAAAGTTCTCAGTCAGCTAGATTGGTTCACGGAAAAATCACGAATCGATCTGGTTTTTTTTATTTTTAATCTGATTATCGTATTAAAATATGAATGTTTGGTTTGGCTGATATAGCATGAGAGCAGAATAAATTCAGTTGAAATATGAGCTCTGAGAAGTGTAATTGGAAAAACTAAGGGAGAGGGTAAATATAGTGCGATAAAGGAATGTTGTGGTGTAAACGAAGATGTGCTGACTAAGATTGAAAAAAGTATGTTGTCGGTTTGGTCAAGTAGAGAGAATAAAGAGAGATTGACTAAGCAGGTACATTGGTGAAGTGAATGGTAGCATTGGAAGAGGAAGGCCTAGGCGAACGTTCCGATATCAGATTCCACGAAAGAGCCAGCTCAAGAGTACTCTAAGCCGACGCTGAAAGGTTCAGAACTTATGAATCTTCAGCGTTAATGATGCGAACGAAGTGTGTCAGGGTTGTACCATTTGGAAAGCTGTGGTCTCTGCCTACCTCTACGGGAAAGAAGCCTGAATGTTACGTATGTATATTATATTCATGCCCCGTCTGTTCAGAACGTTTTTAGAACTAACATGTTAGTGTCTGAAAATCCATTGGTAGATTTTTTTGCCCCTTTATAACATCTTATCTGTTATTATAATCTACGAACCGACTAGGACTCACGTGGTAAATACTGGAAAATTACTCTCCGACCAGTTTCGAACTTATTTGTAGTTCTTCATCTGGGAGTTATGATCGTGCCAGGTGGCGGGCGCAAGTCTCAGCACGTAACATAGCACGTCACTATCCTTCCCTCAATCGCAGATTGTGGAATCATATAGGTGGAATTTTAAGACCTATCATGTGTCCTAAAATCTATTTTAAGGTCCATTGGTGGATCTGAATCTGTATATAATGGAAGACACTGATTATATTAATATTAAGTACGAGTAGTAGGTAAGTTAGTACGTATTAAGTAAGTGTTTTTATGCCTACTAATATTCTATAGTCATATTTTTTATGTAAATAATTTCCAATACAAACACAATTTTACCGTATACATACTCTTAGCTATTAGCCAAACATTGTCAGTGGCAACATTGTCACAGGCAACATTAATGTCCTACTGTCACTTATAAAAGCAAGCGCCCAGTCGATTACCGCCACATTTTGTTCAGTCGTCGGTCGGTAAGGTGCTTGGGCTCGACGCTGCATACCGTAAGATCGTTCCATTCTCATTTATGCTGTCATTTTGTGTCTTTGTATAAATGTTTCATTTTAACATGTACTTGGTTAAACCTTTTTGTATAAGAATATCATTGTAATAAAATTTGGCAACATGTTCTTTCTTATTTTTAATTTATACCACTTTTGATTTACAAGATCAGAAGTGGGATTCGCTTAAAAACACGCGACCTTGATCGTTCGCCATCTCTCTAGCTGCGAATAACGTTTGTTCGCATGACAAACCATCACGTGTTAATAACTTTCTTTGTTCTTATTCATACGCGTACATTTAGTCTGTGGGATTGGTCTCACTTGCCCACCTATCTTACTTGTCTACCAGTAAAATGAAGACCTAGTAAAATCACAATTAAAAGTAAAATTTTAAAGACACAAATCTACCCACTTTTATTTCACATTCGTTTAATTTTCGTTTTATTTTCACGTAAGTAAATTTCTTGTGATGTTTATATGCCAAGGAGTAGATCGCGTTGTCGGTGACCCACGTCACGTGTGCGGGCATGGCCGCGCTCGCGTAGCCCGTCGCGTAGATGTTCACGTTGTTGCCGGGTGCCTGCTCATCATCGGCACGTGCTGAAGCTGAAGAAGGGTTCTCGTAGTACGCGAGCTCTGCTGTTGCTGCTGCGGCGAATGGACGCCGCAGGCTAGCTAGCCTACCAGGTGGTGGTGTGCGGGCGCCTCGGGGTCGCTCGGTGGACCATGCGGCGTGCAGGAGCCATTGCGTCGGGAAGGTGGCACCGGGCCGAGTCGGCTGCTCCCACTGCTCCGAGCACATGACCAATCCTGGTTTCACCATTTGGCTAAGTGACTTGCTAACCCGGTGAGAATGAACTTATTTATCGGTAGAACGTGTCGTTGACTGGGCCATAGGTATTAACCAAGTGCAAAAGTTCGCTGGACGCCGGAGAGACGGTCGCCGTGGCGCAGTGGTCAGTGACTTGACTTCTGTGTCTCCGGGACCCTGGGTTCGAATCCCGGCAGGGGCAAGCATTTGTGCGATGAGTATAGGTGTTTGTGTGTGTGATGCACCATGTGACCATGCCTCCCGCGACACAGGGAATCCTAGTGCGGGGGTCTAAGTGTGATTTTAAAAAAAAAATGTTGAGTGAACGAGTGAAAATGTATCAACGTTACGTAAACTATGTGTTAGATAACGTTGACACTGCACATATTCTTTATGAAATTACATGACAACTTATATACTAGCAGTTCAGATTAACCAATATGTGTTGGCTATCGTAACCCACGAAATAATCGATACCTTTAAAAGTTATAATTAACGAATGTGTCTAAGCTTAGTGAAACTTTTATTCATTTAGGTACTACAAACTAGAAATGGCACGTAACTCAAATTAAGATCATTAGGAGAAATAATTTCATCCTATCGTACCCTCATCTAATTGTAGGTTGTTATAGAAAATATACCGCGCACCAACCGTGCAATATTAAGATTTGTGTGTAATTTTTGTGTTTCATGCAACTTGTACCGATGTCACGGTATAATTAACACGTGCCAGCAATTACTATTCAATTCAATTATTCAATTTGAATTGAATTCTAAGCCTACTTGAGAAAATCGCAGTTTTTATGAATTTTCTAACAAAAAGTAGGAAAAAAAAAAGTTGTAGGTAGGCAGGTGTGTCTTTCAATTATACCTACATACGTGTACCAAAGATATACATTTTTGGTAACCGTGCTGAGGTCTAACGATACACTTCTGCTAGGTCATGTTTAATATCAAATCTACCTGAACCTGTCACTATGTACGTAGGTACCAGACGGTTATTTTATTGTTAGCTAGTTGTCAATTCTTATAAGACCGTGATACGTGATCACTTTTTGAGAGCTTTCTGAAAGTAATAGAACTTGGACGACTGTGGTTCATGGCTCTAGTAAATTGTTGAAATTAGAAAACTATCAAGAGAATTTGTTTTGATGAGCCATTTTATCATAATTAGAATAGCCGAACGGAACCTAGGCAAAAGTGTGACAGTCTGTTATGAGATGTATCACTTATGTGCACCTTCAGATTTGTGTAAAATGTGTTCATAACTAAACTTGTTGACAGATCAAGAAATAAGCTGTGAGGCATTAGCGCGACAGTAGGTATAGACTTCTAATTCCTCTGTTGTGTTTAAGTGGTTTGGTGTTCGCATTGTGTGAGTTTATTGGCAAACTATAAGTAGGTACAGTTTTATTTGATAATATCGGAACATGCCACTAGATATTTGGATGACGATAAAGAGTTTATTTTTGATGAATTATTTTCCGAGAAACCTTTTGTATACAGAATCTGCGGGGTCATGATTTAGTTGTTTGTTTCGTACGTTATAGCGGTGACCATACAAGATGTCTATAGTCCATCGTTATGCTCTTAGGTATACTGTAAGATTTAAAAAAAAACTAAATCCCATAGTAGGTCTTTGCTGTAATCGACGCGTTTACGAGTAATAAAGACTGTAGAAATAGTACTCGGACAGTAGCTCAAAGTTCATCACTTTGTCAGGTTTGCACTCTTATTATTTGGTAACCAAGGTAGATGTTTTTCTAGTAAATAATTAAAGATTATGAGTGTCTTTTGGTCATAGTGTGTGTATTACTGTAAAACAGATACCTATGTAATGATAAGTTATGGCAGAACGCGATATGAAGTAATGAAGTTCTGGCAATGACAAGTTGTATCCGTGGACAAAGTACCTACTACATTTTAATCGGTAAAGATACCGACGTGTTGACTTAGAGTGTGTTTATGATGGAAATCTCAGTTTTGTGTGTATTTGGTCTGACTAGTTTGGACAGTACGTTTTTGTAAGTAAAATTACTACGAGTCAATTATTCATTTTTGTTTGCTCACTTAACTATCACGTCAAGTACGATATTGTCGCACTCCAATGCTTCCTGTGATTACGGGTGAAGGCAGTGCGTAGTCTGTCTAAATGCGATTTTAATGTGAAATAACAGCATAATTAATTTGGGGAATTTCTGACCGTTTATAGATTCTCAACGTACCCACAGTTTTATACCGCCGTTAAATGAAGTTGGTTTAAGTTCCTGTAAGCTACTAGAATCAAAATTACACATAGCGCCTAGTATGAGGGATCGATACCCAGGAAGTAGAACTCTCTTGTAGTGTTACAACTGTGATTATGTTTTTCAAAATTTTAGTAGGTGTATATGTTTGTGCCCTTTTTGATAATAAGTGCGTGTGTTCTGTTGGCTACTGACGATTGAAGCTGGAAAGCATAGATCTATAGTGCAAGATGTTTTCATAAGCACCGATAGGTGTATGAAATTCGGTTGAGCGAGAACTATTATTTACTGTCATGTTGTAATGTTTTTTTTTTTGTGTGTTTTCCCACAAATCTAAAGAGAGAAGTAGATAATTCAGAAGGTTTAAAAGTTAAGGTCAGGTAGGCCGAGTCCTAGGAAGATGGACGTTTTGTTTAATGTTCAAAACCAATACCAATACCAATGTTGCAGTCATTCTTGAACCGAATGGTCTCATGCGTGACGATGTTAAAAGACCTGACGGGATGACACTGATTCCCTGGAAGTTAGGGCGGCCTTTAGTGTGGGACGCTACATGCGTGGACACTTTGGCGCCGTCATATCTTCTTGAGACACATGTTAGGGCTGGCGCCGTAGTTTATTCAGCGGAGCAATTGAAACAGCGAAAATATGCTAACCTAGGTAGTGGTTACATATTTGAACCGTTTGGGGTCGAGACATTGGGCCCGTGGGGACCTGGAGCCCATCGGATTTTCCAAAATTTGCCTGAGCGTTTGATCGATGCGACGCGTGGCCGAAGTGCTGGCACATGTTTGGCTCAACGAATCGGCATTGCAATTCAGCGTGGCAATGCTGCTGGCATTCTGGGCATGCTGCCGGCCGGTAGCGGGTTAGAACATTTGAGTTATCTATAGGCTACCAATAGCTAGTGGATTGCTCAAATGTTATTGTAGTAGCTGCAGTATTGTAATTAAAAGACCAATTAATTGTAAAAAACAATTTATTTATGGGATTTTGTATTTGTTTATTTGAAATTATTCGCAGAATTCTCGATGCGGGTGAGCTCTGGCTTGCCTGGCGCAACCCCGATGCGTGTGGGTTCCGGCCTGGCACACGAACGCCTGTTGCGTGTGAACTCCGGCCTGGTAGACGCATACCCGATACATGCGAGCTCCAGCCTGGGAGATGCATTCCTGTTGCGTGTGGGCCCCGACATTGTGGCTATCTCGTGCCCCGACATTGTGGTACTCGCAGCCCCGACATTGTGGCTATCTCGTGCCCCGACATTGTGGTACTCGCAGCCCCGACATTGTGGCTATCTCGTGCCCCGACATTGTGGTACTCGCAGCCCCGACATTGTGGCTATTTCGTGCCCCGACATTGTGGCTATCTCGCAGCTCCGACAATGTGGCTATATAGAGTTTGACGGCATTTCGTAATGCATATTAGAATCGTTATGAAAAGTGTCTGATGCAGTAAGATGTGTGTGATGAATGTATTGAAGAGATTTAGCTCACATAGGTATAGCTCGGAGTGTATTGCTGATAGAGGGCCTTGATTGTGTGATGAATGAAAAAAATAGGCAACTACACATGCTGTTTTGGCGCGGCAAATGTGCGCTGTGTGTTTACTCTTTGCTTGTTTGTTGAAGGTGGGGTCTCGTAGCACACGAGTTCGGGTGGCAGCAGCTGCTGCTGCCGCCACTGCTGCTGTTGCTGCTACTGTAACGAATGGACGCTGTCGGGTGCTTCGATCCGCCTTTTTGCGAGTTGTGAGCTACGCCACATGAACATTTCTCAGCACAACAAAGCCTGAAGAACCTGCCGAGGACGTCAGGATATCAGGAGAGGCCGTCTTAGCTATTAGCCAAACATTGTCAGTGGCAACATTGTCACAGGCAACATTAATGTCCTACTGTCACTTATAAAAGCAAGCGCCCAGTCGATTACCGCCACATTTTGTTCAGTCGTCGGTCGGTAAGGTGCTTGGGCTCGACGCTGCATACCGTAAGATCGTTCCATTCTCATTTATGCTGTCATTTTGTGTCTTTGTATAAATGTTTCATTTTAACATGTACTTGTTTAAACCTTTTTGTATAAGAATATCATTGTAATAAAATTTGGCAACATGTTCTTTCTTATTTTTAATTTATACCACTTTTGATTTACAAGAATACATATTATTATAAAGTTATGTCCATTAGTAGAATCAATACTATTGTAATATATAAATTTATTCTACACACAACGGGTACAAACAGTCATTTAATATATTGACCGTATATTCAATATAAAGGTACTTTTCCAAATTTACTTTTATTAGAACTCATGGAAAACTGAATGTTAGTTTAGATACTTACAACTATACTTTACAGAATAATTTATTCCAAAAAAGTATGACATACCCGTTATACGATTATAATATCAGACACAAAGACAACAAAGACTAATTTATTATATAGAGTGCTCTAAAGTTAAATTCCTTAATGCACGTGCATATAAATGTAAGTCAAGCTCATTAGAGTTAATCTCTAATTAACATAATCTCGTGTTCCATACAAGTGCTGTTAGACACGCGCACGCTTGCATAATGCTTACGATGCACTAACGACACATTAAAGGTGTTAGCAGGCCTCTGCGGCCCTCATTGGCGATAGTTTTGCCAGTTTGCCAACTGCTTATAGACAAACAATTATCAAGATGAGCATTGCGAAGGTAATTAGTATGTACTGAACCTCAGGAACAATACCGAGCGAACGGTGCAAGCGGCAGATAGCTATTTACTGCCGGGCGCTATTCATGTGTGCCCCATACACACACACAACAATTTGCCGGAACGTTACACGCTTACACTGGCGGATAAGTTTATTAACTTTAACCAACTTCAAAAACGGAGCAGGTTCTCAATTCGACCCGTACCTATACATTTTTTTAAATATATATAGTTTGATTAATCATCATCATTATGAATCATCAAATATCAGTTTGATTAAGAGCCCTTATTCCAGTCAAACCATTTTACATGTGTTTTCTCAAGGCTGTTACCGCGCAGGTATAAAAAAATATTTAAGAAAAACGAAGGAATAATAAGTTACATGTTTTATAAATTGGGTGTATTAACCAAAACTATAAATAAAAGAACCCACATCCGGCAATGATTTTTTTTTTCAACTATGATCTTCAGAATTTTGACTTAGCAGTGTGCTTTCACGCTTCTTTTTAACGAAGAAAAATTGTACGTTCTTCTGTTTCAAAAGTAGCAAAAAACGAGTACATTCCCATCTTTTGGGTTATTTATAGAAAGTTTATTAGTTGTGATGAAATCTTTGTCTTGGACTGCCCTGATGAAGGAATCTGGAAATTGCTACTGAAACCCCTAGACGCGTAGAGCTTGCGGTGCCGAGTTTGGCCTCGTCTTGTAAGTAATGAATTCGAAGACGAATTTGCATCTGAACTGACCTGTAGGGTAATAACTGGTGAAAGTATAATTGGAGCAGAATTTTATTTGTTTAAGAAGGATATGGATATAAAATGCAAAATTATCGGTATACCTAGTGCTTGACTTATAGATCTGGGATGTTGAAGAAAGGAATCATTCGGACAAGTAGTGGAGTGCTAGTAAAGCTTAGATCGATAAAGCGACAGGACGGTATTTTGTTGTCGTGGGTTCAAGTCCCACTAGTAGCCCATTTTTTTCATTGAAATTGATTATATTAATAAAAACAATGAAGCCATTACCCTACCCCACAAGCTGGACTATCATTTATGACAAAAACATATAGGTAGTGAGTGTTTTATTAAGCCGAAACCTAACGATCTATCTATCTTAATTAGTAAAAGTTCCAACACCAAACACCTGTCCAAGTTAAGAAGAAACCTACGTGATCGATTAATATAAAAGCTATCATAATCTTTCGATTTTAGAAAATTTATTTTTCGCGGGAATCGCGGGAGCCATAGACACCACACTCAGAGAAAAAAAACATCCAAGGCACGGCACTAACACCTCTACACTCATCACACAAATGTTTGCCCCTGCTGGGATTTGAACCCAGAGACCGTCAAAGAATTATAGAGAAGAAGACAAAACATCCAGCCAATTTAAATAGGTAATTCATTGCACAAATATCAGTCAGTCGTAACGTAATAAAGTTAACGCTTGATATAAGCCTCAATTAACGGGTGCAATCCGCTACGGGAACTGAACCGAAACTTTCTGTTAATTTATGCATTAACGTTCTGTCACACCTATTTATTAACAGGTGAGCTTGTTACGCTTTGAGGCCTACCTCATTTCGTAGTAGAAGTGCAATATTTTCAACATAACGGTGATGTCTGTAAATCATAATGTTTATTACGTCACTAGAACAATAATAAGTTACTGTGAAACCTGACATAATTATAATAAATTTTCATAATTATTATGATCGGGCCTTCAACGATTAGGTAGAGACCACCTTTGCACTTGCAACGTCCCTAATATACTCCTTTTCCTTTCACTACTTTCATAACGGTCATAATTAATTATGAATTTAAACCGACTGTAAAAAAGGAGGGTAAAAGCGGTTTTTGAGTTTACACTATAATAACAGAAAAGTGCTACGCATACCTCGACGATATTATAGTTACGGTTGAAGACATCGGAGACCATACACAATGACAGTTGATCCTGTGAGTAGCAAACGTCACTGAAAACGGTGAAAAAAAAATGTTTACCAAAAAACCAACTTCAACATTCAAAAGTGTGAAATAACCTTGTCGAAGTCGGTCCATGAGCACAATTTTGTGATGATAGTTACTTTTGTGAACTATCATTGTACTGACTTCAACAAGTTATTTCACACTTTTGAGTGTTGAGTATGGTTCCATTTTCTGGAAAAAATATTTTTCTCTAAATCTTTATAAATCTGATCGTGCTATGTCAGAGATCCTGTCTCTTTTGCAGGCGGAAACGCCAATAGATGCAATCACAAATACAGTGTTCAAAGAGCCCCTACAACTTTTCATTTCAATCTTATAGGTACTCAAATATAAAACTGCTTATATAATATTTGATCATTTACTTCAGACTTATAACAAGGCAAGACGGGGGCAGTATGACTTAGACTCGAGTGGTAGGGGGTAATAGATAGATATGATACTTGTTCATAAATCAATTACACTATTTTCAATGGTTCTCATTTATAATTTTTTCACTGACTTACAGCCGTTACTTTGTATCTAAAAAGTCGCATGAGGCACGCGAGCCGCAGATTGCTGACCCCTGGCCTAGGCTAACGCTTGCCGACTAGCATATTTTTGCCTTAAAAATGTGTTTTCTCTATCTTTTCTTTCATCCATTATTTATATAAGTCCGAGCCATCTTAGCATCCCTTTCCCAATCTTTGTCACTACATCTTTTACACAAAACACAAAAATACTAATAACTAATAATTCTGAATTTTAAAAAAAATCTTCGTCCTGATAGAGATTTTTTTTATCTGAAGTCAGTGAAAAAAAAGTTTAATTAATTATATTCAAACAATTTATCGTGCAACGTTCAGTCAGCCGTTACGGTGAACATTTGATGAAAGCTCAATTTCACGGTTGCAATCCGCCCCGGGAACTAAAGCGAGTATACCGCTAATGAGTTATTTGAGTGAAACTAACAACAATAATGGATCTACCCTCTATTTACATCTCTTTGTTTCTTAACGAGCTTTTATATTAATTCAATACATACACATACATATTCACGCCACTCCCCTTAAAATAGAGTTCGTTGACAAAGTGATTAAAAACTATGCAGAAGCTCACCAACAAAGACTTCATCATCACGTTAATGTTGAGGCAGTTATGCTCCTTGACCAGACCGATCTAGTGAGAAGACTCAAAAGAACAAAACCGTTCGAATTAGTGTAGTGTTCAGTGACAGTGTGTTAGTGTAATGTGGTTAAAATACTGCTCATAGAGAAGACGTGAACAAAGTGTCTCCCCATTAAATAGAGACAATAAGAAAAGTGTAATGGACACATTCTTAGTGCAGTAAATTTAGCAAGTTAAGTTAGATTTAAATTACTTATTAGCTTTTTAGGCTAGATTGTAATATATTTATAGGATGCATTATTTGTATGCGTACTATACTAGGAAAAAAAACAAACAACTCCTCAGTAGGTTTAGGCAGATACCACAGCCTTCCAAAAAATTAAAAAGTTTATTAGACATGTATTTAATTCATTTTAAATGACTACATAAAAGGAGGTAAAGAAAGAGGTTCACAATTCGACTGTATTTTTGTCTTTGGTAGATATGTATGCGACCATTCCGCCAATTATGAATAGATTTTGATGATTATTTTTTGCTTAGTAGGCCATGCCTCTCCAGTGGTCCCAAATAAATTGTACTGAAATCGGTTAGGTAGTTTGGTTTTTAAAGCAAAATAGCTGAAAAACATGCCAACCAATCAAGAATGAAGACGATTGAAAGTCTTGAATTGAAATTGAATTGTTCCCATTATTGTCAAAAAAATAATTATTGACCTACGTGATATTAGAGTATCCTACCTCTTTTTACCCTTTTGAATAAATATCATAGGATCTAGCAAAACATATGATAAAAACACGCGTTCTATTTTGGCTTTTGGGAATATTTCTGGGAAATATTTTGTTGACGGCGATGTGACTTAAGCGAGGAAATTCATAACTTCTGCAGCTTAAACGATTTTATCGTAAACATTTTATTTGCGTCCATTCTGCGCCCTTTCTGAACCCTTCCAACAGAATAAAAACCAGTTTATTTCTTCGCTGAAACACTTCACTCCGTTGTTTGGTATTTTCCATGTTTAATTTTCCTACTCAAATAATATATAGGCTTGTTGGGATTAAAAGTACGTAAAAACATAATTTATTGTTGGGTATCCTATCAAAAGCTTATTGCGGTGACTTTTGGGTAAGTACCGTTATTTTTCACGGCTTATCGAGTCTCGTATCACAGAAAAGTCGCCTGTGGGCAAGGGTTGACCCAGTATTTCTTCCCTTTACTTTCTCTACTGAAGCGGTGCGGTATGCGACAACAAAGGGCACGCGAGCATGTTTCACAATATAATCTTTTTATCGCGTCTTTGATACGCTCTGAAGTATCCAGAACAGTGTGAACAATTTTTTTTATTTCTTTTTTTATTCTGGGTTAGAGTTGAAGCTAACATGAGTCACAAGATATAATATATTTTTGAAGTGAAAACTTATTTAGCGTGCACTTTGGTATGAAAAAATGTTAAACTCGCGTCAGATCGTAAAATCGTCAGATCGTCAAGACCGCCGTTGAAATTTAAGCTGAAATGTGTTACGAATAATGTTATCATTTTGTTAAAAGTATTGTTGAGTTCGGTTATCAAACCACCGATATTATAAAGAGGAAAGTTTTTTTGTTTCAAAAAAAGCGTCATCATGTTAATTCTATGTCTCACTTATATTATTAATCTGATTTATTTTGTATGGATGGGTGGATATTTGTTACTCAATCACGCCGGAATGGCAGAAGGGATATAAATGAAATTTGATATGTAGATACTTCAAGCCCCGGAACTTCTTTCAAGGAAAATACGGGGCGCTCGCGGTCGCGGACGCAGTTCGCCCCGTATTCTCCCTGAAAAAGACCACCGAATGTGGTTGAAACTATAGTCGGAACGCTCTCGCTTGTTACGTGAGAAACTCCCGTGTTTTATACATTCATAATGCATAATATGTTTTAAACAAAGACTTGTGTTCCGTGACGCAGAACATGCTGGCCACCTAGACATGCTTAATATGAGACCACAAATGTTCCGTCCCAATGCTTCTGACAAATAAACTCTCATTTATTAATTCAATCAGAAGCTGCGAGAGCATTTCATCTAAAGAAAAACACGTAGCCTACTTTTATCCTGGTTTATTCGACGTTACTTTCAACAAGCACAACTGACTGAATAAATAATATATTATCCTCGCTGTTCCGCAGCTGTGTATAAGAATTTATATTTGTTAAAACACACAGTCATTATCCCACTAATTTTATAAATGTGAAAGTTTGGGTGGATGAAAGAATGGATGTTTGTTACTCAATCATGCCAGAACAGCCGGATGATTTGGATGAAATTTGGTATGTGGATACTTCAGGCCCCGGAATAACACATAGGCTACTTTTTATCATCATCATCATCAATCATCACTACGCGATAAAATCGCGAGTCGCAGCTAGTGACTTTATAATATTTAAAATAGGTTTAACGTGAAACTTACGCGTTGTCGATATCACTATCGACAATTGTTCGAGTATGAGGCGGGACGTTTCGAAAAACGCACTTTACCCCACAGCCCCCCGAATCTACGATAACTAACCAAATCGATTCAGTAATGAATAAAAACCGTATTAATTACAGAATTTCTAAAGATATATATAAATGTTTTGTTAGACCAAGACCCATACATAAGAAGATACAATCTTGATGTACAGTAAACTGATTATAAAACCGTGATGTAAAGTAAACTGATTCTCATATTGCGTTTAATTCAAAATGGCATCCGTGTCGATTGACACACTTGACTTGAAATATTATATAATTTTTTGAACTGTGTTCATAAGTGACGAACAGAACAATTTAATGTGATGTTTATTGGTTTAATAGGTATGTAACCTTGCACCGTAATATGTTTTTAACCGACTTCAAAAAAGGAGGAGGTTCTCAATTCGACGCGTATGTTTTTTTTATGTTTGTTACCGCATAACTTCGGACTGGGTGTACCGATTTTATTCGTTCTTTTTTTATTTGAAAGTTGGTGCTTTCCGTGTGGACCCATTTCTTTTTTTTTATTATTTTATTCCGTTTTATTTATTTTTAATGTTTGTTACCTTACCACTTTTGAACTGATTTGGATGTGTTTTTTTTATTTTAAAGCTGGTGCTTCCCGTGTGGTTTGGTCAAATTTAAATTTCATCAAAATCGGACAAGCGGTTTTTGAGTTACACTCCAATAACTGAAAAATGCGTGCCTATACCTAGATGATATTGTAGCGGGTGAAGACATCGGTGAATATACCAACACCACAATCCCATGAGTAGCAAAGGTCACTAAAAGAGTGAAAAAAAATTGTAGACCACAAAATGGAACCTTTTTATTCATTTTATTTCCTTTTGTCTACCTTACTCCTATTAACTTTTTACAGCATACATTTTTGTATTTTATTATTGATAAGATACGAAGATTAAATTAGTGTATCTAAATGCCGTGGGTAACCTAGTGTGGGAGGTAGTGTGCAAATTCGTATGTTTTAGTTGTACCAATGTATTTTCTTTGTGTGTTTTGATTTATTTGTACCAAATTAAAAAGTTTTTGTTTTTGTAACATTTTGCTAATGATATAGTATAGACTAGGGAGTGTCCAGACCTGACGAATGCGTCGTTCGCGCACCGCTCGCGCACCGTTGGCGCGCATTTGTTGTTCGGGCGCCCGGAACATGAAATACGCGCGAACGGCGCGCATTACGTTACGTTACAATACTTATTCAATTACATTTACGAAATATGTGCATATTTAAAAACTTCTCAATATAAAATGTATGAACAATTCGAAATCGAATCGATTCAGTTAGTCGTCGATCGTTCTGAATCAGGGGGCAGACCCTGATGAAGGCTTCCGGAAGAAACCGAAATAATGGTCGATCGTGAAACCGACAACGCGTAAGGTTCACGTTCAACCGATTTCAAATATTGTAAAATGTACAGTATTGCGTTATTTATTAAATTAAACTTAGATTATCACATTTTAAAGCGAAAATTCAGAAAAGTTAGCAAACTCTACCGTTAACATAATCCGTATTAACGATATAAACCAGCGACAGTATCTTTCCTGCAATTATCTGTATTTACGAGCGGAAAGTGTCAACCTCCGGCGAAGTTGCCTCTCCTTTCCGCGCTGTTCTCATTCCGCTATGTTATTAAACCTAATTAACATTATGACGGGAACACGATATATTGAAATTGATGGTTAATTAAAATCTGTATTTTGTTTACGTTGGTAAGAGAGTCTATGTATTTTACGAGTATAAGCATTTTGAAGCGATTATAGCTCAGCGGTGGGCGCGTTTCCTGTCAAACTAATAATAATAATAATATGGGACAACATTCACACAAGGACTTCAGGTCCCAAACTAGGCAGTACCTGTACTTGGGTAACCTGATGACTGATATATATACTTATATACATATACACACCCAGACACTGGTCAAACAGACATGTTCATACACACAAATGTTTGACCTGTCCGGGAATCGAACCCGGGACCAGCGGCTCAGAAGGCAGAGTGCTACCAACTGCGCCAACCGGCCAGTCAAAACTGAAAAACTGACGGACCACTGGTTTCGATCCCCACTACCGGCTTGTGCTTATTAAAATCCCAGCATAGTAGTAGAGTACTTTCGATTACCCGCCTGGCTAACTACCACCCTCAAACTAGAAAAAACTGTCGCCAAACACATAGTGGTTCGGGCAGCAGTCATTGAGAG
The DNA here is from genome assembly GCA_934044485.1 of Apeira syringaria. NCBI lineage: Eukaryota > Metazoa > Arthropoda > Insecta > Lepidoptera > Geometridae > Apeira > Apeira syringaria. Next base: position 17,250,736 of record OW203658.1, read on the forward strand.
ACAGTAAGCATTCTAGGTCTAACGTGATAAGATTTTCGACCACATTGTCACTGACTATCAAGTGAGATAGCGCTCAAACGCTAGATAATAGTAGAAACAGTATAAAAAAATGTAAACTCAGTAGCATAATCAGCCCAGTATGTGCTGGACTATGACCATGTGCCCTCCACACATGCCTTGGATTATTTGCATGTATTTAGTATTGAGTGACAACACGTTACATTTTGCCTATTACAAGTTTGCATAATTGTAAACAAACACTATTTTTTTAACTGTGGATCGATACAAAATTGTAGAAGTTTAAGAAAAGTGAATTCCACGTTAGTTCAAAAGTAGGTAATTATTATCAAAATATTGTGCTCATGGTACCGACTTCGATAAGCTATTTCGCACTTTTGAATATTGAAGTCGGTTCCATTTTTAGGTAAAAAAAAATATTTCCCTTTTCAGTGACTTTTACTACTCACGGGATTAATTGTCAATATGTGTGTTCACCGATTTCTCCACCCGCAATTATAATGTCGTCCGCGAGTACGTAGCACTTTTCAGTTATTGGAGTGTAACTCAAAAACCGTTTAAACGATTTTGATGAAATTTAAATGGGACCACACGAGAAACATCAACTTCAAATAAAAAAAATATTATAAAAATTTGTTTATCCAGTCGAAAGTTTTAAGGTAACAAACATTAAAAAAAACATATAGGTCGAATTGAGAATCTTCAAATCAGGAGGAGGCTCCTGATTTTGAAGTCGGTTAAAAAGGGAATAGTTATTCCTATCGATACTATTAAAATGTTGGCATCCCTATGCCAAGATGTCTTCTGTTCGGTGTAGAGTGGTTCTTCTACTCTCAGTGTGTCTCTAGCCTCTACCAAGTGGTGCCACCCACGTAGACACTTCAACTCAATGACGCTCGACACGAGGGAGCTTCCGATCCACAATATTTTTATCTGTGTTCGTTTTAAAGCGAAGTGCCCTCGATTGGCTGCTTCGTAAACTCATTTACTGTGAAACTGGCTTAGCTTATAAGGGGGTCATGCTCCTGAGAAAAACGTCAGGAGACCCTTTAAGAATAACAAGTACCGAGTATGGATAAAAACAAGTAATTATCTCTTATCTGAGACACTGCTAATTATATCTAAAGTATCAAATCAATTAACCACTTATTGTTACAATGTTCAGTCGATGGCGATTTTATAGTTACGCTGTATTTAATTTTAAACTTCAAGGTTTATTTCAATATCATCCGAGAGAACTTATGCAGTTGTCATTAATCAATTATGGATGTATGGAAGACAAAAGAAAATGTATATACTTTAAAATCGATAAAAGTAGAAATCAAAAAAGAACGACATCGTTTGAGCGTCCACGCTATGTTTCACCGTGAAATTTGCAACCAGAGATAAAAGATTGGACATGGTGCCCCCCTTGAAGGTAATTAATAATATAGTGAAGAAACTATGTATTTTGTATCGTGACAAGACAATGGCAGCTAGGTTTTAACTAGAAAACAAACTATCAGTTTCTCTATATACCTACATAAACTGATCATAAAAATAATTATTTAACATTTGCCATGAACCTCTTCGATGCAACTTATTCCAAAAATGAAAATATTGCCAGTTGAACGTTCTGTTTTCTAAGATTTTCACTAAACTTCAATTTTAAAACTTATGTCCTGTTACTTACAATCCCATTGGCAGATAAGTTTATACACAAATGATGTTGGCAGATACAGAGAGCACTATGAGTTTTTCGATTAATTTTCAGTGAGTATTTTCCTATCATATTCGAAACCACACCAATGTTTAAAATGTATTTATTCGAATCCCAAAATGATTGTTTTCAGCTTGAAGAGTGTATTTTGCCACGGATGCAATTTATAAAGGATCATGATGAATACAAATTATGTTTCAAATACATTCCCAGTATCACGCAGATCTGCGTAGCTTAGGGATTTAATTTAGGTCGATATTATTCACCAGCCACTGTGGATGTTTGTATACAACCATAAATCCATTTAACAAATCGTATTTTAAGCGTACCTTTTAAATAAAATAGCAAGCCTAAACGTAAAGCTAGAAAAATAGCAGGCCTAAAGTTCCTTCGGTGCATTTGGCAAAAATAATAATAATTATAGCCGGTATTTAATGCCTGTAAGTGGCAACATCAGTCGAAATAATCCATTTTTTCACTAATGACTGTATGGCTACACTGGATCCCATGATTGCCAAGGGACGGAGGAGTCACGTTACGTTGGTGGTTCGAAAAGCTTGTGCTTAATTAGGTATTTAACACATTTGATTTTGGCCCAATTCGTCGAAATCGGATAGAATTTGATCGGACTACAACTGGTGCCAATCAAGTACCCCAATTTCGATTGCTATGAAATTGCTTTCGATTAGTTATAAAAATTCGATAGTAAAAATTCCGTCTACCAAAGAATAATATAGGTACCATTTACATTATTTTTATTAAAGTACCTATCTGATTAGTTATTACCAAATGATAGTTAGTAATGCAGCCATCCTCAAAGCCTCTTTTCTTAATTAGATTGTCCACATTCGATTTATCAAAACAATAGGAGGATAGGGCTACATATAGGGTTACATATTTATCAAATTCACAGCATGAACCTACCACTTCTATCCAGTTTATGCCGCTAGCTACGCCTGGCTAGCTATCACCCTCGAGATTGAAAATCTGTCACCAAATACACAATGTGTTTGAGCAGCTGTCCTTAAGAGCCAGTTCACTTTATAGGTCTAGCATGATTCCACCATCGATCACATGGTCACTATCCATTAAATGAAATAGTGCCCATACGTATAGATCTATTCAATATAAAAACAATTTCTCTAATATAAGTAATGTCAAGTTCATATAAATATTATACCAATATGTATTTCCATAGATACTATCTATTCAAACGCAAACCCATGAAAAAAACATATTACAGATCATTTTTCATTTTGCCTTTTATGTGCCTTTCTATGATATCCATTGTTATAAAATGGATTAACATATACCTACTATTATACCCTATTGTCGCCGAAGCCCCAAAAAACGGGTGCGGAATTTACCTATAAATATAATACTAGCTGATCCATCCGTTACCTACATACAACCTTTGTGCGCCTCTTTTCTATCTTACCCGCGTTTCACCCGCATGGATTACGGTTTTCCCGCTACCTCAATGACCAGCTATACTTTTTCCGAGATAAAAGAAGCCTTTGTGTTATTCCAGAATCTAACCTACCTCTATGCCAAATTTCATCGGAATCGATGTAGTCGTTGGAGCGTGAAGGAGTAACAAACATAGACACATATACACTTACATACAAACTTTCGGCTTTATAATGTTAGTGGGATTACTAGCCAGACACGTGTATAGCCACTCAGCTTCTCTGAAGGCAATTCCACGAAGATCCTATCAATATGTTACGCAAACTTTTTGTGTTCAACGTATACCTACCAAGTGAGAAACAATGAGGTACAAAAACATAATTATTACTTTTCCGTTGACTAAAGCTATTAATTAGCTAACGTGTCAAAGCATCAATTATTACTATTGATGAAGCACTAGAGACTACCATCTTGAGCTTGCAATATAAAATCACTCTAATGTCATAAAGGCGAAAGTTTCTCTGTTTTTCATTTGACGTTAGTATGTTTGTTACTCCTTCACACTAAAACGGCTGAACGGATTAGTATAAAATTCTGAGTGAAGACAGCTTACACCCTCAAATAATACATACTACTTTTTATCTCGTAAACAACATATTACCCGTGGGATAATTTAGGTAGGTATCGGGAAATCCGTAGTCCACGCGAGTAAAACCATGGGGCACAGCTAGTATTAAAAAAAGGACCATTCAATAAAAAGAAATCTATATCCAATAGCATCCCATTAATGTTACAAAAAGTCAGGCTTTGTAAGGGTTTGAAGCACGTACCTGATGATCCTCGGTCGAAGGATCCCGAAAATATTTATTTAATAAGACAGTTGTCTAAATTGAAATAAATCGTATTAATAAATCAAGCACCGATCAAATTGTATTCCTTTAAATTTTAACAAGGCCTTGTATATATAAATAAAATATTTTGGAAATCATTCATTCGTCGTGAGGCACTTATCATCTGTCCTCTTTACTGGCTGATGCTGACCACGACTGATCTGTCAAGAGCGTAACGACTAAGAAGATGAGGAAATCATACGCTACTTTGTAATTTTATCTGTACCGTTAAATTACAGTGCTGTATATTTCAAAGTATTTACAGTTAGTACTACTAAAAATAAGTAAAGTAATGGTAAGTAATAAATAATTTACGGCAGGTATTCAAGTAACTTGCGTTTCGTTTGTAGTTTCTGAAGTGCTCGCTTGTGACTGGGTATTAAGCAGATGGTAGCAGTGTGTGCACTGCAATATAAAAATAATGCTGCTAAATTTAAATTTGGTATATAGATACTTCAGGTCCCGGATTACCACATTGACTCGTTTTCATCATCATCATCACCACCAATCATCACCACGCGGGTCAAAACCGCGGGGCGCAGCTGGTATTTTTATAAAACTCAAAAGTACCTAAACAAAATATTATAATCGTTGTAATTGTACAACGCAGGAATTTAAATTTTGAGTTGAAGCTGCCTTATTAATTATATATTATTTTTACACACCCTACCTGCACTAGTATTCCCTATGTCGCGGGAGGCACGGCCAGACACAATTACAGGACACAAACATCTAAGACCCCGGGATAAACACTCACACTCGTCGCATAAATTTCACCTGACGGGTTTCGAACCCACGATCCTGGAGAACCAGAAGTCATATATATCACTGACCTCTGACCCTCAATTGAATTAATAATAAAATTATGATACCAAAATAATAGTGGAAACAGAAGCCCAAACTTTCGGCACATCGCAACAAGACAAGCGAGATAAAGTAAATACTACAACTCAGTTACCAATTTATTTACAAGAAATTCCCATCTGGGAGTAGGCCAAGCTACCTCGGCGAAACTTCGGCCTTCGACTGGCTTTTGTTCATGTCGAAGGCACTTAATTAATCACTCGTAGCTTTTTATCCGCCGAGTGATTTTGCACATACATTTAAGTGTATCTTTTTAAACCCTTGTCTACCTTTTTATTATGTTGAGAACTCTTTCTAACGTGAGTACTTTATGATATAAATATTGTTTAACACGGGATACCCACAATGATTTTGATTTTGATTGAGTTCCCGATATTACGCCGCGGTTACACGCACCATAATCACGGAGAGACTCAATCAAAATCAAAATCATGGTGCGTATCCCGTGTTAAACAATGATATGAAAAGCCATGAAAGTTTAAAACAATACGTGAGTACTTTAGTTGCTACTTTTTTGATTGTGAATTTGAAACTGAGGGATCGTCATCATCTCAGCCATAGGGAGTCCACTGCTGGACATAGGCCTTCCCTATAGATTTCCGCAAGGGCTGGTTGGAAGCGGGCCGCATCCACCATTCCTACGATCTTAGACAGGTCCAGGTTCACCTTGTCGGTGGCCGTTCTATGTTGCGCTTGCCAATCCGTGGTTTCCATTCACACAAAGAAACCCCAAGCGTAGCCCTCTCCATTGCTCGTTGTACGACTTTGAGACTGCTCACAACGCACATAGAAGAAACTTTTTTTATACTTTGTAAACAAACGAACAAAACATTTTAGGGACACATAATAAAGTTAGGCTCCCAAACTATTGTAACTGGGTTTGGGAGCCAAACGCTTCTCCCACTGTTATGTTACTATTTTTTATGTATTATATGTCTAACAATTTTATTACGTTAATTTTACAGTAAAGTCAGTATAAATAGGTAAGGAAGTTAACACTTAACACTAACAATGTAAATAATCATTTACAAAAAAGTTAGCGCGGTGGGGGAGAAAGCAAGGCTTGTGAATGAATATGTGGTGTATGTAATTGTGTGTGCGCGTGTGTGTGTTATAGATCTAGAGTTTGACCACTATTTTACTTGATGGTGAGGAACGAAGATGTTATCAAACTGAGCGATGGTGGACTTGCGTAAGTTAATTTACACGGCTATGAAATGAAACAATTACTTGTATGTTGAAAACTTATACATATTGACTTTCACTATTGTGCCGTGTAACATTTTTTCTTAGAATATCATTAATGTGCTCGAAGTAAACAATAGGCAATATTGAAAAAAAATCACAAGTTACTAAGCAGAGAGATCACCACCAGCAACTAAAGCACCACCTTACAAATACCAAAAGAATCATAAACTAAATTTTTACCAAAAAACGGAACCGACTTCAGCACTCCAAAGTGTGAAATAACTTGTTGAAATCTGTACCATGATAGTTCAAAAGTAACTATTATCAAAATATCGTGCTTATGGTACCGACCCGAACATCGACGGGGAAGGCCTTTGTCCAGCAGTGGACATCCTATGGCTGAGATCATCTCAGATGAGATCAGATGATGATAATGATGAAGATTGTTACTTTATTTTATGGATTTGTCATGCATTGTTATTAGCGCACAATAAACATTTTTCATTCATATATTTGGTATAATTTATTATATTTTTATTTTATAATCCGTGAAAAATATTCAATATTTAAAAACTGAACTAATTTTGACAACATTATCATGAGATCATACCGAAAGTATATTCCATCGTATCAGCAAGTTTTTTATTAAATCCGTGTAGAAATAACAGAGGTTTGCGGTGAAAAACATGAAAACAAATACAACAGAAATGAGATCCTCCTTTTTATGAAGGCAGTTTAAAAATGTACATTTGATATTAGTAATAGGAATGAGGTACACAATACACCTTACCTAAAACGCTTCGTAATTTCGTACCAAGGTGTACCACATATACTAAATTTACGTAAGAGATACCCCCATCAGGTACCTAAATAACGAGACCCTCACAAAAGGGCCTGCATGGTAATGAACTACCCAGAGTTATTGGGTTTGTTACACAACCTTAGTAAACGACAAAATTGCATTTGTATTCACGGTACCTACGCAAGAAGACAAATATTGTAGAAACAAGTAATATACTTAAGTTGTCCCGGAAACTGTAAATAAATACAACCTATTTATCCCTAAAACTATTTTGAATTGACTGCTAATTTCAATACAAATTAATGTCCTTAGTGATAACCCATTATTCACTGATTAACGAAATGGTATCAGTCTTCTCGTGACCACGACCAATGCAACTTGGTCGAAACGTCGAGGTAAATAAATTACTAAATGTTTTTCTCGCGATTAAGTCCCGTTTCATTTAAGAACAATGTGTTCGAATCGCGAAAGTCTAAAAATTAGAAATGGTATAAGTAAACGTTGTTACGTGTTATTTCGTAGGACTGATATATTTTTGCATGTGCCAAAACAGCAACGGTCATAGTAAGAAACGCCGTAATAGGCAGACATATATTTTTTATCTTACTAATATTATAATTCGAAAGTTTGTGAGTATGATAGATATATGTTTGCTACTCTTTCACGCCTAAACGGCTGGATGGATTTGGAATTTGGTATGGAAATAGGTTGTACTTTAGATTAACACATATGTTTATTTGCATCATCATCACATGCGTAAAACTTCGATGCGCAGCTAGTACTAAATAAAAAAAGTAAAAATAACTCACCTATCGTTGTGAGCGCCAATGTACACCAATAATAACTTTGCAAATACTGTTTCACCACATCCGCCGTTTCAGTGTCATGATACACCCAGTTTTTACTACCGAACCCATTGTTTTTATATATTATATGGTACAAGCACCCATTCCAATGGAATATCACTAACAAATAATGTATTAAACTTGTCGATCTAAACAGGTTTGGATAGTTCGTATGCCGCTCTGTGCGGTCCATGAACGCCCAGAAGCGGTAGATCTTGACGAGGCGAAACGACCTCAAGATCGAGTTGAAGCCGATGGACAGGTAGAGAAAGTCCAGCGGCAGCAGACAGAGGCAGTCGATGTAGAAAGTGGTTGAGTTCATGTAGTGCGCTCGGAGTTTCCCCGCGTCCGTTTGCAGCACCCCGTCTTCAAGATACCCCGTCCGAAAATGGAACAGGATGTCCGCCAGGTACAAGAAGTCGGAGAAGTAGTCCAGGCAGAACCACACTATTAATGTCTCGCCTGAAACAAAATAAGGTTATTTCAATTTCAAAGCTATGAAGCTGCATAACATTGGTGATGATGATAATAAAACAGCGAAAGAATTTTCTGTTGTTGTCCGCATTTGAACACCAACTTTACTGTCGGAGAACGATGAAACGCCAAAACTAGAAAATACTTATTCACTCTAACTATCAACATACCTATATTATTTAGATAGGGTAAGTAACTGGGTCATGAGAGAAAAAGGTACAAAATTCTTGGAGTAAACTGTCACAATGCCTCATAGATTTTAAGAACAGCATCGTCATCTGAATAGTTTTATGCGAGGCATTCATTGAAATAACCTCAAATTTCTTGAGCGCTGCATGCTTATTTGAAAAGAAATTATGAATCAAAATTTTCAAGGAACATTTTCATAATCGACAGAAAATATCTTGAAACTATTATGTAAGTTAATGTACAGGTCGATACGCATACAAAAAGCTGAACTTATATATCAGTTGATATCCTATACTATTTAAAACAACTAGTTGTATAACGTCTAATTGTTAACAAGTAATATTTTATTGTGTTGTTATTTTATGTGTGCTCTATTTTCCAGTTCACAGCGATACGGCTTCTCTCTACTTATATTTTAGTCTAGAGAAACATCGAATTCAATACAAAAGAAGGTGGAAATACAATTAAGTTCGCAGCAGTAAAACTCATTAGACCCGCACAGACGTAATGAAAACGCATTGGCCACGAAGAAACAAACTACGAGAAATCTACCCGACGAAACATTGAAACCGTTACCTTTCGATGCAAAGTGTTACATTGTTCCCGAAATTTAGTCTGGAAAAGCGGTTTAGGTAAGTTATTCTACTCGGAACAAGTTGGCTGGAATGGAACTATGAGCAGAATGCGCTAAGTCGGTGCAGCGCCGATCATTGCTAATCTTGGTCGGTATCTAAATGGAGGCGTGTTTTGCATAAGCCGTACCGCCGAAATTGGATTTTTATCCGCTTATACACTTTTGATGTAGCGCAAGGAAGAGAAAAGTCGTATAGGCGCTTTTTTATTTTTCGCTGTGGATATGGTTTCCAATATAAAGATACATTTATTAACCTTACTTATTAATTTATAACTGAATGTCAGTTTATTTGTTTGCCGATGTCACGCTCAAACTGCCGGACCAATTTTTATGAAATTTAGTAAGGAGGTAGCAGACATTCTTCTTTTTTACTTTTCATCATCATCACACGGGTGAAAGCATGAGGCGCAGCTAGTTCAAGCCAAAAGATAATTTAAAATAGACAAAAATAGCAACTTGTAATTTGTCTTTTGAATGCAATACTAGTGTTACTAGCGTTAGTAGTAATATTAGTTATTAATGTTTAATAACTTTGATTGTCTACTCGAGATCACCATAACTGAAATGTGTTTAAATTAAAACGCCGGGATCAAAATAAATATATATTACATGATTATATCCGTTTCAAGTGATGAAAAATATTGAATGTTGAGATTGTTGAAGAATTATGCGTCTTTTAAACTCTATGTGCTCAATATACAGAGCTATTGGTAACTCGACGTATTCCCGGCGGGATCGGATAGCTGATCGGAGGAGGGCAACTAGCAACTAATTTAAATCACTTATACCTATTGTACTCGTTGCCAAAGCAAGGGTCATTAAAATTTATTATCTACATAATTTTCTACGCAGCATTATAAACTCTATAGCTACAAATGATATACATATGGCCCTAATTCTATGATAATATTTTGAAGCCGCTAGACAGAATTATGAACTAACCATTGATTTCCTGGAAGGCGAACCTGTAGACTATGACCCAGAGATTATAAAGGAAGGCCAGTGAGACGACCATGGACCAGTAGTAGCACAGTCGGCCTGCGGGGTCGAATACGAAAGACCAGTGCGGCCCCGTCCGCAGCCGTCCACTGGTATACGTCGACCGTCTTCTAAGGCCTCCTCTGCTACCACTGCAACAAAAACACGACAGTTGTTAAACATTATTATTATCTCTTTATTTTCTTTTTTTCTTAGGTTTAGTTTTTTTACAGTATAAATATCAAAAACAAAAATTAATAAAGATATTATAAAAAACCTAAACCTAGTGTTCCGCCCGAGTGTCCGAGCAGCGGGGCAGGGCCCAAGCTACCGGTGGTTAGGGTCGCAGAGTGAGGAACCTCCGGACAATACGCGCCGTTTCAAGGAGTACCGCCTTCTGCATCTGACCCTTGATCCAACTGTTTAGCGAGAGCCTCTTAAGATGTTGATCGAGGCTCTTCGCTATTAATCTGTTCGTCGAAACGACTATCGGGACAATGATCGTCGAGTCAACATCCCACATGGCGGTTACCTCGTGAGCTAAGTCAAGGTACTTGCTGAGTTTGTCCTTCTCAGCCTTTACGAGGTTCTCGTCATGCGAGATGGTGATGTCGATGAGCACTGCCAGCACTGCCAGCACTGCAAGTGACATGACTTCTATGTCTCCGGGACCCTGGGTTCGAAACCCGGCAGGGGCAAACATTTGTGCGATGAGTATAGATGTTTGTCCCGGGTCTTGGTTGTTTGTGTAATGTGATTGTGTGTGTCCATGCCAAAAAAAAATATTATTAGCACATTATGTTTCTCCAGCGCCACTGGAACTAAAACATAACAGTCATATATTAAAAATTAATTTTAACTTAACTTAGAACTCATAAGTAACTAATAAAATCCTAAAATAATATTAAAACCTATGAATAAATTTTAACAAAATTTAACCAATAAGCTCAATTGTGCAGGGAAAAACCTCTAGAATGCTGGCGGCATCATCAGTTTTACCACGTTGCTGATTTTTTGGTCAAAATAAATGCCAGCACTGTGAATAAAACAGAAGTCTTCATGAAATGACGTCATCACATTTCACACTAATCACACGATTATTGTACCTAGAGGTGAACGTTTATGTTGTTTGTATGTGCATATAAAGGCAGTGTAGAGATTACATACTCCCTACATAATAAAATAATGAGTGTTCACGCTTTGAGTTGAGTGTATGCCATTACATAATTAATAGTTACTTATGATCCCAGTACAGGATTCCACAACGTAGATTTATGCTAAGTGAAATGCACCTATAACTTAATTAGTGTCCCGCCGTAGCGTGCATTTAGCACTTAGATGTTACCGGTGTGTCTTAGAGATGCTAGCTAGCTAGCGTGTGTCTGACATATTAAATCTAACTAAATTATCTGAATCTTATACCACCTTTTCATATTCTTTAATACCTATAATAATTTAATAATATATACCTACAATCTTTTCCACTTATAATAAGAAATTATGCTTATGTGTAATTAATAAACGGAACCAGGTATCGGACTTATTATTAACTAGTAGCGTCCGCGGTTTTACCCGCGTGCATTACGGTTTTCTTGCTACCTCAATTATCACGGGAATTATACTTTTTCCGAGATAAAAGTAGCCTATGCGTCATTACAAGGTCTTACCTATCTCCATACCAAATTTCATCGAAGTATGTACAGTCGTTTAAGCATGAGGGCGTAACAGAGGTTCTTGAGTTATCTGATTATCCCAAGGGAACAGTATTTTTTTCGGAACGAAAAGTAGTGTAGTGTAGTGTACCCGTGTCGCGGGAGGCATAGACATACACAATCACAGCACACAAAAACCCAAGACCCGGGACAAACATCTACACTCAATGTTTGCTCCTGTCAGGGTTCGAACCCAAGGTCCCGGCGACACAGAAGTCATGTCACTGACACTGACCACTGCGCCACAGCGACCGTCACTAGTGATTAATTTTATCAATTAGTTACATCAATTACAACGTGACCTGGCTAATTAGTTATTGGACATTAATTGTTAGAGAAACTGATGAACAGCCGAGATAATGTAATATTAATATATATCATTGTTTCTCGTTCATCACAATAGTCTTTATTGATGTCCGATGTCCTGAGGGTAGATACCAGGATCAATGGACTTTGATCCTTGTTCACCTACCCGCACTTATACACGTAGGTAATATGCAACCTGACTTCCTTACAATAAATTTGTATAGCTCAGAAAAATGTCGTCATAATAAAAGAAGACAATCTGATTTTAGTATTTTTGACCGACTTCAAAAAAGGAGCGGGTTATCAATTCTCATTCAATTCAGATCTCCACAAGATCGGTTCAAAGCAGCCCGTGTCCAGCCCTTTCTTGCGATCTTATTGCCTCAGTGACAAAAAATAAAATCGTTATCACTATAACAAATTTATTAATCTTTTAAGAATAATCATTTTTTTGACCTAAGGATTTTACCACCAGCCGGGGGAGCACGGTGGTTATGTGGGAGTCTCCGCCAGAAAGGAAGGCGACACACCCACTAAAAACTCGGGGTGTTTCACCGTTGTCGACTAGTGACGTGATTATCGAAAACCCCCATTATCAAAAACTACAAACCCGTTTTTGCCAATCGGTATTTCTCGGGCGGTGATTTTTTTTTTATTCAGTGTTTTTGTGACCGGTGTTTTTGTAAAAATACGAACCTAAATTGATAAGTGTCAAAAGATACGAAAAAATGACTTAGGGTGAGATATGATGAGACGAAATGCGATGAGAATATGTGAGGTGAGGGGAGGTACGGTGATATAATTTACAAAAACTAATACTGAAATATTTATAAATCATTAAAATTGGTAGACAATTTAGACACTTTCCGGCACCACTTTTTTTTTTTATATCACGTTATGTGTCGTTATGTTTAAATAGGAACTGTACATTTAGATTTTTAGTTACCAAATTCAATTATAATTAATGTTACATATTAATGTTTAAATGTTTTTGTATGAGTTCAAAATGTTTGGTTTTTTTAATAAATTACAATACAATTATAATTTTAATTAATTTAACAAATGAAGGTAAAAAAAAATCTTTAAATGTTTTTGTATGAGTTCAAAATGTTTGGTGTTTTTTTAATAAATTACAATATAATTAAAATATTAATTAATTTAGTTTAATTTGCATTTCAGTTTGGTGGAATATGGAGTTTTACAAATTTTAATATGACTTATATCACACCCATATTCAAGCAAATAAAGAATTTTGACTTTGACTATGACTTTGTTAATTATTTATACTCCTTTTTATTTTTAATATATTTTTGCTTTACATAGGAATATACCTATTATTAGAATAGGTACTATTATCCGTATCATGTGTAAGAATTTATAATTTAATTAGATATATATAAAAAATCATACCATTTGTCGTCAGTCAGTTTATTACTAATTATTATCAATAAATTATATATTTGCAAGTTTTTATCAAACGTACATACAAACATCAACTCATTAAAACTTCGCATAAGAACCTATTTTCTACATTTTAATGCGAATGTATCACTGGAGCCTATATACCCTATGCATATACGACTACTTACTAAAACAAACTTGCACATGCTACGAATCTACATGCGAATTCTATAGCGGCTGGCCAATACCGCATATCTACATATTACACATTCAATATGCAGCTATCGGTGTCTGATTCGTTTACACAAGCACCTACATCGTATGCTAAACTTAGTACCCGCACAAACATCCGTGTACACAAACTTTAAGGGTTGCCACACATTGCGCGTGTTATAATTTATATAATAATTATGCAATAATGAAAAATGCCACCTAGAGGCGAGTTGCTGAACTAAACAGACAAGCGTGATATTTCAAAAAAGTCATTAAATTTCTGCTATTCATCGATAGATGGCAAAACTAAAAAGTATCACCGCTGTGCCGGTCGGGGTGGGGGGTGTTAGGTTATTTTCGTTACGGAATTTCTGGATTCGGTCTCCACGCTCAACGCCCGCGATATAAGCTATGCAATAGCTTAAAAATTACATTTTATACAGCTCTTCTATGGACAACTGTATCTTATTGTAACTTTTTTACTATTAAGAATCAAGTTCAGATTGACCAAGGAGGTTGCAATGCAGTTTTTCTTCATAATCTATAGACGCGAAGCAACACGCATGCGTAAACATTTTACCTAAATTGTATTACATTGTATGTTTTATGAGATTAAATAAAGTAGCGTATGAAAACATAATTTGGTCTTAAAACATTCGTGTAATGCTATACTCGTATTTTAAGAACCCTTATTAGGATACAGTTTCATAAACTACTATTCTATTGTACTGTTATCTCGCAAACGTGTTAAAAAACAATATATAACCATAACCAATAACCAAATAACCAATTCCATACCCGTGACTATCGTAAGATACATTCGTCTATTCATTTTTTGAAGTACTAGGTGGCAAACAACCAGACCGGCCGCCTAATGGTGAGCGAACACCGACGCCTTTGAATATCCGTAATACTGGGGCCATTACGACACCTTGTCAATCCTTTTTAGGACTTTGTTAACTTTCCTTTTGAATAATTATATTAAAAATAATTTATGAAAACCAACTTTACCAAACTAGTATCATAAATAACTTTTGCGCGATTTTCAATCTAAGTATGTATATACATATGGTCTTAAGAATATTCTCAGAAATAATTACAATTAAATTTTCTATCAGAAGGGCATTCGATTGATATGTTGAGAAGCAATATACCTAACTACTTATGACGTGGATCATTTACGGCATCTAATATCTACTGGCACAAGGGTGCCAGTTTAATCAATAAATGTCTTCTAAGGCAGACACTCATCTTGGAACTAACTGCTTTATTTATTTGATTCGTTTATTTTATTGAACCGTTTGGGGTCGAGACATTGGGTAAATGCTTACTACTAGTTGGCAGCGTGCCCAAAATGCTAGCAGTATTGCCACGTTGAATCGCAATGCTGATCCGTTGAGCCAAATATGTGCCAGCATTTTGTATACGCGTCGCATCGATCAAACGCTCTATAAGTTTTGGAAAATCCGATAAGCTTCCAGTCCCCGCGGGTCCAATGTGTCGACCTCAAACGGTTTAACCAAACCTTCAACCGACCTCGACGGCCGCCGTGGCACAGTGGTTAGTGTCATTGACATGACTACTGTGTTTCCGGGACCCCGGGCTCGAATCCCGGCAGGGGCAAACATTTGTGCGATGAGTGTAGGTGTTTGTCCCGGGTCTTGGATGTTTGTGTGCTGTGAATGTGTGTGTCCAAGCCTCCCGCGATACAGGGAATCCTAGTGCGGGGGTTTAAGTGTGATAAAATAAAAAATAAAATAAAAAATATGTAAGCACTAACTAGGTTAGCATATTTTCGACACTTCAATTGCTACGCCGAATAAAATTATTATTTAAATGGAATCTAAGCTGAAGTTTACAAGATTGTTAATTTAGAATACGCTTGTACAAACGCCTAGAATATAATTTTAAAATATAATGGTCTACTTGCACTCATATACATTCATCCATCAACCTTTACATCCCGATGTCATTTTCCTAGTAACAAAGCAAACAAGATCCTTATAGTATATCTGTTACTGGTGCCACTTTCAACGTTTCTCTAATATAATAAACAAGTATTCCTTATTTCATCCATTCTCGTTACTCCACACATCCATCATCTACATCCGTATCAACATTATGCCGCATGCAATCTTCATTCATTTGTCTTGTGCCTTTCTACGGATTTCCAAGGTCCTTTCAAGAAATATTTTATCTTATTTGTATTTTCGACGGAGAAACCATTTTTATCTGTTAAGAAAACAATGCACTGAAGTAGTGAGAGTGATTGGAATTGTATAATAATATTTATCTTATCTCATACTGAAATATAAAGATTAAAAAATCAAAAACAGAACTTGAATGATAGTTTTTATGGACAATATATCGAAATAAATATAAAAACATTTCGATACAGTTGTCAAGCTGTATCGAAATGTTTTTTATATATTTTTTTTATATGTGTTTACTTTTTGGCTGGATCAAAGAGGAAATGTACTTTTTCTACAATAGTCTGTGGATGCAGCGAGACACGCATGCGCGACCAGCAAATGGATTTTGACGCTAAAAGCACTGATCAGAAAGCTAAACTAAAAGTTTGCAAATACATGCAAAGATAAGCAGTGATTTTGCGAAAGACTGTCTTGCAGAAGACTGTCAGTTTTCTCGTGACCACGACCAACGCAACTTGGTCGAAACGTCGAGGTATATAAATTACTAAATGTTTTTCTCGCGACCAAGCCCGATTGGTTTATAAACAAAAAATATGTGGGCATGATGTGATGATGAATTTACCCACAGAGAAGCAGGATTAATTTGGGTTCTTTTTTTAAAATACTGGCCTTAATTCTGTAATCACTCGAACTAGCTCAATTGCACTAAAATTCTTCAAAACAAAATAGCACCTATTCGATTTATTCTAAAATAACTAAATTTACAAGAGGCGGTTTCTCAACTTGACCGTATATTTTTACGCGGATAACTTCGTCGTTTATGAACCGATTTTGATGATTCTTTTTCTGTTATTGAGGTGGTCTCGTTTAAATTGTATCAAAATCTGTCAAGCGGTTTTTAAGTTACAATCCAATAACTGAAAAGTGTTACATCATTTAAAAAGTAGCCTATGTGTTATTCCCGGATATAAGCTTCATTCCAAATTTAATTCAAATCCGTTCAGCATGCTCAGCGTGAAGGGGTAACATATATACAAACGATAGACAAATTTTCGCCTTATAATATTAGGGTGATGTAAAAAAATCATACGAAAAACAAAACGGAACCGACTTCAACACAATTCAAACAAATATTTGAACTAACATGGAGCCGACAAGTTATTTCAAACTCGTGAGTGTAGAAGTCAGTTCCATTTATTCGTGAAAAGTTTTTCTCTTTTTTAAAGCAATACTCACGGGATCCCTTATCATTCATCATCAATAAGGAAGTCATCAAGATAGGCGTAACTCTTTTCAGTTAGAGGAGTATATCTCAAAAACCAATGGACCGAATAAAGTTTGATGAAATTGAAATAGGACCACTTCGGAAGTGGGTATACTCTATCAAATATGAAAATAATTTTGAGAATCGGTCCACAAATGGGGGGACAAATCAGTGCACATACAAAAAAAAAAACATACAGCCGAACACAGAACCTCCTCCTTTTTAAAGTCGGTTAAAAATGATGGATAAGCAAAGCTTGTTTTCCATTCAAAGGTGCAGTCGAACAATAACATAACTAGGATGCTTTCCAATACCAAACTTGTAGTAGCAAGCACATATTTTACGAACGGAAAGTCGCCACGCTAGTGCACAGAATAAATAGTAGAGGGTAGGCGTTAACTTGTAAACTACTGTCAATAACGGACGTGCCAATTAGTCGAGTTCGCCTCAACAGGAACCGAGGAACAAAGTAAAGCAACATCGTCCTGGCTCTCCAACACACAATATGCTACACTATACAAAATAGTATATGAACTACGTGTACATATGTGTGACTGCGTGGTACATTACATTTGACTGGCCGGTTGGCGCAGTTGGTAGCACTCTGCCTTCTGAGCCGCTGGTCCCGGGTTCGATTCCCGGACAGGTCAAACATTTGTGTGTATGAACATGTCTGTTTGACCTGTGTCTGGGTGTGTATATGTATAAAAAAAGTATATATATAAGTATGTATTTAAGTATATATATCAGTCATCAGGTTACCATAGTACAGGCTCTGCCTAGTTTGGGACCTAAGACCTTGTGTGAATGTTGTCCCATATTATATTATATATTATATTCCACAGTAGATTCTTGGTGAGTCAGCTTCATAATGTCTTTAAATAATTAATTTGGACTACTGTTCCTACAATGATACGGTGTTGATGATTTGTATTGAGAACCATACTTTTTCCAAGACAAAAAGTATACTATGTCTTACTCCAAGGTCCAGTGTATCTATATACAAACATCTATTAAATTTAACACTGGTTCAGCGACTTAGGCGTAAAAACGTAATGGACTTATTAAATAATTTATTATATTTAAGACTAGAAGCGCTTTATGTGAGAGTTCGTTGATAGACACAGCTACTTTCGCATTTATAATATTAGGGATATGGTTCATATTGTATTCTAGAGAAACCATCAATTGTTTCGGAATAAAAGTTGTTGGTGTTAATACATTTCGAATTACATGCAAATCTATGGAGCCGCGTGAAGAGATAACAAACACATAATACAAACTTTCGCATTTTTAATTATTATACTCGTAGTGTGATAGGCAGACGTCTGTCTCTGATATCAAGATACATATTCACTTGTGACTTAAAAATAACACGTTAGACACGCCACCCACTCAAGCAAAGAATTCCACTCCTTGGCTGTATGTGCTGCAATGTGAAAACTAAACGCTTAGTGCGAGAAAGTATCTTAGTATGGATGTCGTAGCATATAAAAATAGAAACTTTTATTAGCCTTATAATACTAAAACGATACTAGGCAAGTCAAATTTACATGATATTCAGATTATTAATAATGTCACAAGTTTAAATTTATTATTTATTATTATATACGTAATAGAGTTGTTCGTAGATGGAATTGGATAGGAGAAATTGATGATACGATGCTATAAACGTAGTATTTATTTATTCTTTAGTCGAGGGCAGAACTACCTAGAGGTGATAACGATAACAGTTTCATTTGGTAAACCAGTTTTTATTTAGATACTTAAAATATAGTTTATACCTACATATCGTTCTGATTATAAAGAACTGCGGCTTTAATAGTGTAAGATTACGTTGGTATTTGATTGTTTCAAACTATGAAATATATGTTTGATTTATTTATATGCACAATGCAAGACGACTATTCAAAATAGCTGATTTGCAGAATTCAAGCGTGGTCGTATCAATCTCAGTGACAAATCTCGCGATGGTCGCCCGTCCACCGCTATGAACAACAAAAACATCGATGCTGTGCGCTGTATGATTGAAATAGACAGGCATGTGACCTATCATGACGTTCGCACATCCTTAGACATAGGCATGAGTCAAATACAATCAATCCTACACAAACATTTGGGTGTAAGAAAGCTGTGCTCGCGATGGATCCCACACAATTTGACCGAGGCTCAAAAAACGGACCGCGTCACTTGGTGCAGTGCCATGCTTACCAGATTCAACGAAGGTGCGTCAAATTTGGTGTGGGACATAGTAACAGGCGACGAAACATAGATTTTTGTTACGATCCTAAAACAAAGCCGCAATCGAGCGTATGGGTCTTTCAAGATGAGCCGAAACCAATCAAAGTTACGCGCGTGAAAAGGGCATCTAAGCGGATGATTGCTTCTTTTTTTAATAAAACTGGGCACGTGGCTACTGTTGCTTGCGAGAATCGTCGTACCGTAAATAGTGACTGGTACACAACCATTTGTTTGTTGGAAATTATTGACGAACTCCGTAAAAATAATCGTAAACGCCGTATCATCTTGTACACGACATACGGCGAGACAGTCAAACGAATTTTTGATGGTGAAAAATGTAGAACTTATGAGCCATCCTGCATACAGTCCCGACGTGGCGCCTTGTGACTTTTTTTCTGTTTCCAAAAATTAAAAACTAATTATGCGGTCAACGATTTTCATCACCAGAAGGGGCTGTCGAAGATTATGAAAAACACGATTCAGAGGTCACCACGGAGAAGTGGCACAAAAGTTTTCGAAATTGGTTTAATCGAATGAAAAAGTGCTTTTACGCAAAGGAAGAATATTTTGAGACACAATAAATTCAGTTTTGACCTTTAATAGTATTTTTTCTTATACATTCCGGAAACTTTCAGTGCGCCCTACGTTTATGCTAAATAAACTATCTAACTACCCTTAAAACAGACACGTATAACTTCTCAGAAATCCCAAAGAAAATAAGACATGTCGAAAGCATTGGAACATGTTCTTCTGAACAGTTCTTATGTTCGCCTTTACAATTACGAGCAAACTTATGTGTAGGCAAGTACTCCTGTTAAAACTTGACTCCCAAGAGCGTATTATTCATAGTCAGTGGGATTTACAGTAGAGTCTCACTAATCCGTCACTATTGAAACCTAGGGATTATTGGAATGTTCAGATTATTGAATTGTAGAGAAAAAAAATAACGGTTTGCACTCCGGGAGTGCCGGCAGAAGTGCAAACTTGATCATTAACGTTGTGCATTTTTGAATATTTTGTAAATTAGGGAATAATTTCGCATATAAAAGTACTTTCATTTATGCGGTAAAACACAATATTCATTTATTGCGCTATCGTAAACAAGCATGACTATTTATATTACATAAAAAAGGTGACTATTACAACTATTTTACATCGCCCTGCGCCGCTTAAAGGAAACAGCAGGAGCAGGCATACATTTTCGCCGCGCGGTAGAAAAAGAGGGAGATATAACTTCCTCTCCTACGCCGCGCCGGTGGTCTACGCTCCCTCCGTCTTACGAATTCGATGACGGCACGGGCCTGACGAATGTTCGGTCAGTGTCACGTGTCCTGACGCGAGTTTAACATTTTTTCTCATACAAAAGTGCACAGCGCCGATAATAAATTTTTCACTTCAAAAAACATAGATATAAATTTAAGAATATATTTAATATATATCAATACATTTTAATGTATAGAGTCAGATGTTGCCGTCTTACTTCACATTTTTAGCTAACTCTTTTCAACTTGAATTTTGTAACAATTTTTGTGGTTATACTGATATCGGTGTGCGACTGCGAAACGAGAGTAAGAAGCGGAGAGAACCGGATTATTGGACGTAGGTACTGAAGTACTAAAGTGTCGGTTTAGTGAGACTCTACTGTACTACTATCGATACTGCTTCAAAATGGTTAAACCAAAAAGTAAGAGATAACAGATTCCTGTAAAAAAGTAAATTTCATCAGTTCACAGAATGCGTTGACCTCAACGGTACTTACTCAAGAACAACTAAACATTAATTATCTTTGTAACCGACTTCAACAAAAAGAGGAGGTTCTCAATTCGACCCGTATGTTTTATTTATTTTTTAATGTTTGTTACCTTATCACCTTTGAACTGATTTGGATGATTTTTTTTTATTTGAAAGCTGGTGCTTCGCGTGTGGTTTGGTCCCATTTAAATTTTATTTACATCGTACAAGCGGTTTTTCAGTTACACTCTAATAACTGAAAAATGCGTGCTTATACCTAGACGATATTATAGTAGCGGTTGAAGACATCGGTGAACATGACCTACACCACAATGACAATTGATCCCATTAGTAACAAAGGTCCCTGAAAAAAGAGGAAAGAAAAGGAAAAGAGTGAAAAAAAAGGGACCAAAAGATTGAACCGTACTATACCGCACAATATTTTGATATTAGTTACTTTTGAACTATCATGATACCTTATGTCTGAAAACTATCGCGAGATTCTTCCATTATTATAATCTACAAACCGACTAGGACTCACGTGGTAAACTTGTCTCTGTCGGAGAGTAATTTTCCAGTATTTACCACATTATTTCACCAATAACAACAAGTTATTCCACACTTTTGAGTATTGCATTCGGTACCATTGTTTGGTAAAAATTGTTGATTTTGGTAATTTGATATGTTTTAATTCGATATTATTTCGATATTATTTAGTTTGTTCTACGATTTAACGAACGTTTATTAGTCAAGTATTAGTCGGGTATCCCGACCTGTTCCGTGACATTCTGAGTCACTTTTTCATAGAGAACACGCTCTGGTGCACCACTGCACTTGATCTTTATGAAAAGGTGACTAATTAAATATTGGCACGAGACTATGAAACACATTAAAAATGTTGTAAAATTCTTCAACATCGCATCTTAAACGTTACCAACTCAACTTATTATTTGAACTCAAAAAAAACACTTATCCACTTGGCAACGATTAGAAGATTGAATATATGTAATAGATGATATGATAACTCAACGAAATCGTCACCTTAAAATAAATTTACCCGAAGGGACTTCCCCGCTTTCTGAAGAAGCGAAGATATTGGTAAAAATCATATACTCTAATTGAGAACCGTGTTTAGTGTTTGTTAATTTGTGACGTGTAGGTATGTATGTAGTTTTTTATTTAGGTGTAATTTTGAACCAATTAGCAGATAATTTGTAAGTACTGATTGTTGTGTAGATACAATTGGAACCCAAGGCTGATAAAGTTAAGGGCTTCGTAAGCCTGAATATTTATTTAATTATGTAGGTAAGTAAACAAACAAGTTGTTGGTTACATTCGAATGTTAAAGATAAATGCGTAATTCTTGCCCGTTGGTTAGTAGGGTGGGTTTGTTTAGGTCACTTTGGGGTAGTGATTAACTCCCCCGGCGTGGTTAAGTTGGCTCACCATATTTCATATTTTTAACAGACTTCAGAAAGACAGAAAAAGTAGGAGGTGTTCAACTCGACCCGTATGTTCCCGTGTGTAGCAAAGTCACTAAAAGGGTAAAAAAAATAATTACCAAAAAATGGAACCGACTTTGCCTTGAAGTCTCTCCTAATAATATAATAGTTTTATTTTAGTGCGGTTACTTTAAGCAATACTATAACCAAATGTAATAAATAAAAAATATAAATTACATTACGACTTATTCTATACAAAAGTACCCACAATTCAATAAAAACATTAGATTATAGCATTGTCATTATTCTCTCTCGCTCCTTAGTAGCACCTTCTTTTTTGACTAGCTAAAGTTCAATAAAATTCTTCAAAATAAAATAGCTCGTTATCTATTTATGCTAGAATTCAAATTCGTATAAATCCACACAACGCTATCTCTAATATCAGAGAAGTTTTTCCATTATTGGCTTACCGCGGGTGGTTTAAGTTGGCACCCAATACGTGGTACTGTATAAAATATTTCCTTATTTTACTCAAATTCGGTTACATTGCTTAATTTTGCTTTTTTTTTAACACACACCTCTGCTCTAGGATACCCTGTGTCGCAGGAGGCATAGACACACACAAATGTTCACATCACAGAAATGTTTGCCCCGGCCGGGATACGAACCCGGGGTCGCGGTTCCAAACTCAGTGTCGCTGATCACTGAGCCACGACAACCGTCATTTCTATCATTATAATTTCTATAGTCCTAACTGTACTTTTCCAACCTATTCTGACACAATGATATTAATTAACACAACCTAACTGCGCTTCAACAATGAACAATAATATCGTTCTGGATAATAGGAAGATAACACCAGGGCATTATATCCATTATATTCATTATTGTATCGCACAATAGGGAGATATAATAAATGCTAAATGGCTGTCATTA
Source organism: Apeira syringaria (assembly GCA_934044485.1). Classification (NCBI taxonomy): domain Eukaryota; kingdom Metazoa; phylum Arthropoda; class Insecta; order Lepidoptera; family Geometridae; genus Apeira; species Apeira syringaria. The sequence goes on from OW203658.1 coordinate 17,274,126, forward strand.
TTATCAGTTCAGCACAGGTAGGGGCCGTTATTAAAATAATTCGTGTACTTTGGGGATTCGATGGATCTGCTAATGTGTATAGTGATTGTGTGAATAGAAATAAAGGTCAAAAAGATACTGTGTGTTATCGTTACATAATACAACTTACTCTAAGTTGTAATATTTAAGATTTTATATCATAAGGCTTGATAAGGAATGAGAGGGCTAGATCAAGAGTACTCTAAGCCGACGCTCTTGTATAAAAGTTCGGATAAGCGTAGATGAAGCGAAGGATGTGTGTCGGGAAAGAGGCTCGAAAAACCTCTAGTGCGTTATCTAAATACATTACTCATTACTCTAAAAACATTATATTCACATACTGTATGTATTTATTTAACGCACTCGCAGAAGATGCTGGAAGAATCATACGGAATTATGTTGAAATAAGGTTGATATCACTAAAAACTGCATGGTAGTGGTTTCGACAGTCAATTTAGCTTCTTTTAACCATTAGAACTGGTTTATTTTATATTTTTATATAGCACTAGCTGCGCCCCGCGGTTTCACCCGCGTGCACTACGTTTTTCCCGCTGACTCAGTTATCCCACGGGAACCATACTTCTTCCAGGACAAAAAGCAGCCTATGTCCTTCTCCAAAGTCCCATGTATCTTTATACCAAATTTTATCTAAATCGGTCAAGCCGTTTTCATGTTATGTCGTGACAACGGAAAACGGGTTTCATTTTTATATATATAGATGATAATCTCAGTCCCTATGATAGCTCAGCGGTGGGAGCATCGCCTGTCAAACTAACAGACGCTGGTTTGATTACCATCAACCGCTTCAGCTTCTGGTGAAGGTGAAGCGTTACCGAACGCCATTTTCGAATTCCTTGCATGGTGGTAGGGTACTGTTGAGTACCTGCCTAGCTATGAGGTATGATATTAGGTACCATGATTATTCAAAAGTAACTATTATCAAAATATTGTGCGCATGGTACTAACTTCGACAAGTTATTTCACTTTTTTGAGTGTTGAAGTTCCATTCTCTACGTTCCATTTTTTTGGTAAGAAAATTGTATCCCTTTTCAGTGACCCTTGCTGCTCACGGGATCAATAATTGTCATTATGTGTGTTCACCGATTTCTTCATTCTCAATAAGGAACTCATCCAGATAGACCTTACACTTTTCAATTATTGGAGTATAATTCAAAAACCGCTAGACCAATTTTGATGAAATTTATATGGGACCACAACTTTTACATAAAAATACAAAAGAAATTGTCACTCAGTCGGAAGTTCTGAGGTAACAAACAACAAAAAAAAAATTAAATTCAGAACCCCCTCCTAATTTTGAAGTCAGTTAAACATAGACTGAATTACATAATAATATTTCTGTAAGTGCAACAAGTATTTTATTACAAATAATAAAATAAATAAATAACAGATTACATGAGTGTCAAAGTCAAAAGCTCATTGAAATGTTGACGTTAGCCAAATTCTTATATCATTTTAAACATGTGTTTGTAGCAATCAAAATTAGGATTTTGATTAGCAATGAAACTGTATTGCTGTATTTCCTCCAGTCAGTTCCTACTAACTTGGTTAATTGGCTTGTCAGTTATTCGCACTAGTTGACAAGTTAAAACTTAGCCGACACACGCGACTAAACCGCTGAGTTTTAATTCAAAGCTTCCTCACCGTACAAGTTTTAGCTGTTAGTATAAAGTTTATGATATACTTCATTGTTGTCCAAACTTCTTTTATTAAGTTCATATAACAGTTGATGTTCCTACTAAGTACATTCCCATTTACATTATACATAATAACTAATGACGGTCCCGTGGCGCAGTGGTTTGTGTCATCGACATGAATTCTGTGTCTCCGGGACCCTGGGATCGAATCCCGGCAGGGGCAAACACTTGTGCGATGAGTGTAGATGTTTGTCCTGGGTCTTGGATGTTTGTGTTCTGTGATTGTGTGTGTCCATGCCTCCCGCGATACAGAGAATCCTAGTGCGGGGGTCTGAGTGTGATGAAGAAAGAAAAAATAATAATAATAATAATAATTTATAACTGTCAGCTTTTAGTGTGCTGTTTTCTTTTTATAGAAAATTTAATTTCCTTTGAAACACTTCATTAATAACCAAACTGTTTCTTGTATATCAAAGTTTGATACACCAGAGAATTTACTTAATACTCTTACTTAGAGCAAAGTAGAGGAATCAATTCGAATATATCGATTGTAATCGTTTATTTTTGACGCAACTGTGGCCGTACCGTGAACCCCTGTCGCAATTGTAACGTAATCGTCTCGCAGCGTAAAAATATTTAACTCAGTTCCTGTAGCACGAAAATCTTATCAACCTATATTTAGTTACATAATCTGAGAGCACATCCTATTTTCATTTTCCAATAATAAATATAATTAGTACCGACGACGTTCACGAATTTAAAAAATAACTTTTGGTGTTTCAACCTAAGAACATTTTGAATAATTTCAACCGATCCTTTCCCAAACTACCGCAATCCTGAATTTACTAACGAATCCCAGTGTTTAATGCACCATTTGCTACTATTGAGTATTTTAAGCTTATTTGATTTTAAAACCTGCATGTCTAATAAACCTAAAAAAATACTAATTGTGAGAACAGTTCATGAAGGTTAATACTATTTGGACAAAATTTGATTTCGTTTGCCAATTAATTAGCAATTATGATCGCGACTATATGTTTCATTTATTCCCGAAAAGTCTCGCGGTAACGACAAATTTGCTTCAACTGTGTCTTGCATCAGAAGAAAGAAAAATAAATCTAAAAATTTGATTACTAATTATTTTTTCAACTCTGTAAGTTATGTGTAAAGTATTTTTTGTAATAATTTAAATCAACACGCATCAGGATTTGTCCCGCCTCTTCTACCTGTAAGCACCCGCGAGCCTCTGTAATGTGATCGACACCTCTTAAACCCTTAATGGTAATTGGTCAGAAGAGTTGTGAACAGTACCTATCGGTGGCATTGCAGTTCGGGGGCGCGAGGTGGTTCTGTGAATGGTGCGGCGCGGGCGTGGCGGGTGCATGGGGTGTGTGCGGTGTACTGCGCCATCCGCTTAGCAACGGCGCCTCTCCGCTTGCGCTCAGTAGTTTTAATCTGTGAATGAACAATTATGTACCTTATACAAACCACATGGCAGTAAAAAATGTAATAACTGTGCATAAAATATTGAATATCTAACCAGTAAACTTGTTTTTAGAATAATTTTATAGTATAAATTGATGTACCTTAAATATGTGTTTACTTTGTTTGTAATCTTTTTACTGTATATACTGTAATGCTGTATGGTTTACTAAATAAATAAATATTAGTACAGACATGTACCTATACTAAATATTACTTAGGCAAATATAGTACCTAATGTAACTCTAAGAAACAATGTAAGAAGTTTACATTGAGCAATCTATATATTGAGGCGATGATAGCTCAACAGTGAGAGTGTTGGCTGTCAAACTGACGAATGCTGGTTCGATACCCATGAACGTAGAAAGTAGAGAAGAAAGTAGAACGTCCACCGACAAAGAACCATAGACTACGGTATGATCTGTACGCAGAACTATCAGACCAAGAGCACAGAAAGATGGTGAATGCAGGCCGCTCCCAACCTGTCCTTGAAGAAATCATTGAAGGAGGCTTATTTCCATTAATGGACGACTTATGGCTGACGTATGATGAAGGCATATGAATGAAACACTACAATCAATGAATTGGTATTTGCTAACGAAAATTATTTTAAAAAATTCAGATAAAGTAAAAATAAAACAGGTTTTATGCTTTCTAATTCCTTTTCTGTATATTTTCCGCATTTCCAACTGTCAGGACAATCCATGAAACGTTTGATTGTTTGGTAACACAGGTAGTAAAAGTGCCAAGCATACTGTATCTTTAGTGTTAGTTTATATCTTTTCGGATAAAGTCAAGTGTTTTGCTGTAATAAAATTGCTATAATGCTTCTAATTTCTTTCCATAAACCTATTATTAGACTGGATACTTGATGCAATAAGATAGGAAATGGGAGTACGTTTTATTGCTATCAACACATGGACCATGACAGCGGATGTTTGATGGGCCATCATTACTCCCACAATTCAGTAAATCTTATGAGTATACCGCAAAATCACATCCCACTTCACACTGATCACACTAATATTATCAAGGCGAAAGGTTGTCTGTCGTTTGTATGTTTGTAACTCCTTCACCCTGAAACGGTTCTAGGGATTGAGGGATTTGGATTACATTTGGAATGAAGACAGTTTTTACCCTGGAATAACACATAGGCTACTTTTTATCCCGAAAATATAAACTGTTCCCGTGGGATGATGGGAAAACGCATAAATCGTCAATACCACCACATATCATTTCATCGCGGGTAACACTGCGGGGCGTAGCTAGTGATATATCAATTAGTAAAATTTGCGCGACGTTGTACCTTGTAAGGTGACGACGTCTGATCAAACCCTCTATAATTTAAAAAAGAATAACAAATATGGTACGAGGAGTAAAAATGATATTCTGCTTTGAAAATTTAAAAAACAGTTTTCAGTGATCATTGTCTCGCATAAATCGGCTGACAATTAATCCAAACCTGACATTTCGATCACAGGTTTGAAACATGAGGGTCAAAATTATTTTAATGAATTTTAAATTTGCTAAATTTCAATTTATAATGATGAGGAAAAAACAATGTTATTATTTTGTTTTCGGATAATAAAATTGTTCGTACTTGCAAGTCACAGACTATAGTGATAAGGTCCACGTAACCAACTAAGGCAAGTAAGCTAGAATCTTAGCCCAATCAATCTTTCAACATGCACTGTAATGCATTTCAAATATCATCAATATATTTTTAAATGTTAGTAGTTTATTTAATACATTTTTAATACGAAAGGACAGACATTCAGATTGCTCCAATATGGGTTTAATTAAAATTCACTAAATAGCGCGCGAACTTATCGGTTTCGGTAGGAATTTATGGGAGAAAGCAGAGCGATTAGGCATGGGTGCGAAGTTGACAGTGATACTCAATACTCAATATATTTATTGCAATCATATGTTCATAAATTTAGGTGTCTTAAAAGTTTATGTTAGTTGTACATAATAATATGACCCTGTGAGGGTAGAGTGCAGATGCGGACCGGTTTATTCGAATGATATGATGACATTGTTTAATACTGGTACTGACAGAATAATATAGGGTGGATAATTTAGGTATTTAATAGAATTATTAGGTATACAATTTATTACTACAACAATTCAGTCAAAGTATTATTAAACCGTACTGGTTCAACACTCAGAAGAAAGGACTTTTGAATGAACAAACACTCGTGTATACTTGATAATCAACTTTATTGCTTTAGATGTATATATATAATGTACAATTTTACTAAGCAAGACCTACAGTGATACAGTGCAAGTTACTCGGACGGGTGCCGAAAATCGAATGCCAGGGTATACTTCCAAACCGCATTGCCTGTTCGCTTATTCTCACTATCCTACTTGCTTGTGATTGGTCCAAGACCTCTGAACAATCACAAGCAAGAGTCGAAGTTTCGACCGATCACACGAAATCAATACAATCTACTTTAAATCGTACAACTTTATAAAAATGAACGTAATTAGTCAAAAAAATATATAAATAACTAAAGGTATAATTTAGATAATTATAACAGTATAGTAACATTCATCAGTTAATAATGTTTTAAATTTGTGATCATGGTCAGAATGAGCGGGTGGAGAGCGGCGTGCACTTGTCAGCTGAGTTCACGTGATACTGGGCAGTAGGAATTTTACAAATAAAATCGTATCAAATCAACAATTAATAATTGCAGTAAAAATCCTGATCGTTTCCTGACTATACCTACCCAAAAAACTAAGTTGTGTATGAATATTAGTATTACTTCGGAAGATAAATGTTATATAACTATTCAGAGGATTACACCCAGCCGTATTTTAACTTCTGGACACTCTTTTTTAACTCAACCAAACATACTCCGCCGTTCGTCTGTACGTGCGTGACGTCACCTACCAGCCCAAACGGAAGACCAGCGCTGGTTGTTCACAACCAGCACAACGCTGAGTTTGGGCTGATTTGTAACGAAAAGAACTGCAAAACTTACAGCTGTTATTTATTATCTTAGTATCTTATGTATTAACTTTGTAAATTTTTGTTATGAATAAATATAATACCATTCTATTCTACTCAGACTGAAAAAAATGAATGCTCAGTCTCTTGCACATGATTTTTTTAAGTTGTGATTTGCGTATGTAGAGCGTTCTAAATCGTACTAGTTGCACTGATAAGCAGTAGGAGTCGGTTTTATAGATTTATAATTAAAATAGCTGCTTTTGAAATGCAGCTATTTTGATGCTGATTGGAAATACGATAAAGTTTCTAATAAACCTTAGCTCACTCCCGATACTGGGCCAAGAAAGACGTTAATAACTTCTCTTGAATTGTCTGAAAAGTTCCGTTTTAGCTTTCAATTGAAATACGAACAAATTTATCCTTTTAGCGTCTTCATCATAATATCAAAAAAGGAGATGTAAAATCTACAGTTGACACTGCTACATAATAAGAATCTCAGCAATGGCAGCATATACCATAGGAAAGGACTTCCTGTTTTTAGATTATTTGTAACATGAAAGAGATGATCTGAAAGTCAGAAAGATAAGATTTTGCACTATAATGAAAAAAATTACAGGATGGGGCGAAACCGCATGAAGCTCAATCGACTTGGAGCATAGCGACGGACACAGCTAAAAATTGGTTTCGCAATGCGACCGTCTTACGTGATAAAGTAAAGGCCCCTGCACATTGTGGAAGCAAGGCAAAACTCAACCCAATTTTGATATAGATGCAACGTATAATATATCTTAAGAATAGTAGTTTACATTGGTGGTTTTATACACAATATTATGTACCATTTTGTGTTATGATATTTTTATAAAAGTAAAAGTTCTTTATCGAAATGCAAGGATAAAACAAATCATGAATTTGTGAAACAAATAATATTTTTAATGAATGATGTTGATGATGATGATGATGATGATCATGATGATGCTGATGATGACGATGACGACGATGATGATGATGATGATGATGAAGACCTAGTTACAACTAGACATACATAACAGATACACACAGTCATAACACTCGCAGAAACAACTCTCACATTATACAAGTAGTATTTATAAGATGGCACAACGTGCTATCCAAAATTATGTACTGGACATAAGCTAAGTCTTTTTTGGGTGAGGCCATTTGCTTCTGAAACACAGTCCTACTAGTTCAGAGGCCTTCGGGTTCACTATTTGTTTGTCAATCAAGTGTATTAGTATTTTTTTAAATAATTACGGTGTCTAAAAGCTATAAAACCATCGTTCACTAAACTAGTATGCTTAATAGCATGTTCATACTTGCAGTGGTGTAGAATCTCAAGGCGGGCCCTCCGCAGCGAGCTTTCGAGTCGTAAAATGTGATATAAAGCGCTCAAAAATGCGATCGGTTTCATTGCGGTGTCGAACGATGCCATCTTATATTGCAGGGTTGCCACCGTATATTTTCTCAAATATTTATTGAATTTTAGAACAGCTATCATTTCAATTTACAGATTCAATATCACAGTAACATTTGCTATTCGATAGTTAACTCAACCTCTATGTTGTCGACGTTAGATGTTCTATAGTTAAAGGCTATGTTGTTTGATGATGGACGTGGGGTGCGTTTCAGATTGAATCATCATACCATAATGATTCAATCTGAAATAATTTATGACTACGTATGTGCAAGATGCAAGAACATGATCATGCTCAAAAGAAAGTTACCTTCGTTTTTATCAAAATATTTAGTCCCGAATTATTGATGAAAACCTGGTGGTTCAGTAAAGGCGGGCATTGTTCAAAGAAAGAAACATCTCAAGATTGAGTTTTATTTCTGTTTATCAAAACATGTAAACCTGAATTGTATGCATATAAAGCGTTTGAATATTCGACTAAAAGTACTAGGGTATAATTATTATAACAAATTGGTTTGATCACATCACCATTTGTGATTTGAGGTGGTAAAATAAAATGATAGATACATCCATAGCAACCTTGCCCAATTCGAGGAAAACAACAATAATAACAAATTTTATCTAAAAGAATAAGTTAATCATAATACAACGTGGGTTTATTCTGAGATCCCTTCATCAGTAAATGATTGTTCGAATCTATCTAATAATGTTACGAACAAGGTCTGGCCAAAAATAAACAAGAACGGCTTGATTAGCGCGTAATAAGCGGCAGCCCTATTACAAGCAACCGTAGAGCTGCCTACATAATATACCTATTTTGTACGAGTTAGCGCAAAATGGACTTTCCTATATTCTGAATTTGGTATAAATAACTTTATCAATACACAAAGCGTTAAAGACGTTTCTATAAAACTGATGTTAAAAAAACTTGTTTGATCAATATAATTATTATTATATCGCTGTTACTGTAAGGAAGGAAGAAGTTGACAGCTGTAACATAGGATCGATCTAGCACAACTGCCAACGTTAAAACTGTACCACAAATACAATACAATACAAATACTCTTTATTGCATATCATGAAAAAGAAACAGGAATAAAAAATATTCCACTAAAATAGTATAGCAATCGGTGGTCTTATCGATAATGCAATCTCGTACAGAGAACCTTGGGATGGATATAAAAAATATAGATACACGGCGGTGTGCAACAAGAAACTAAAGTATACACATAAATAAAACACAATAATTAACCTAATTTACTAATATTTCATATACATATTTACACAATATATCTACATAAATAGCTCAATTATATATTATAAATAATCTTTCAGATACATATATAAATGTACGTATTCCAAATATTATAATTAATTTCTAATATAGCTAAGTCAATCTGAAACAATGTCATATATATAAATAAAGCAGTTTTAGTATGTAGACGATCTGTAACCATTTTTTTTTAACATTTGTATAGTTTTTGCTTCTCTAATAGTAGCAGGTAAAACATTCCATAATTGTACAGCATGTACTGTAAATAATTTTTTAGAGAACTTTGTGGAGTGTTCAGGAGTCCTCAAAACAAGAGACTGTGAGTTTTTTTTTTTTATTATTAGGAACAAACTGGACGTTACAACAGAATAACACAGAAAACAGAACTATACAGACATGTAAGGATGCGAACACAACATGCACCTTAATATTTCACACTGTTTTTTGAAAGTGATAACATCTGAACAGTAAAGAATATGAGTTAACAGTAACAGAGGTTCGTAAAATACGAGAGGATGTGGTGGTTAGGAATTGGATACGTTCTTTCAGGTAAGTGGGGGAGGAAGGAAGGAAAAGGATATTGTACAGTAAGGAAACTATACGCATTTTCCGGTGACGGTGGATAGGTAACTATTTTAGCTTTTCACGAAATTCAGATACGTCATCATATTTGCGTAGTCCAAATATGAATCGAATACACAAATTTTGTAGACGTTCCAATTTATCAAGCTGTACCTCGGTAGTATCCAAATCCAAATATATAATTTATCATTTCAGTTAATCTTTAGTTTTATAGTTGGTGTAATTAACTTTATTGTTCATTATGGCAATAATAAACGCATTTGTATTTGTAGATGGATAAATTTTGCATACAGTACCAACATTCCTTTGTTTGACCGACATCCAATAAAGATGTTATATGTTTGTTACCTCAGATATGAATTAATTGTAAGCTGATTTAAAAAATATTGAAATCTCATAGACAAATTCAAATATTTTTTTTAGAATAAAACTATTCTAGTTTTAGTATTCACATGGAAAAATTTCACCCCACCCCAACACCCCTCTATATTGAAGTCAGTTTAATATTTTTTAAACTACACAGTGGTATTATACGAATATGCTAGAATATAAGTATAGGTACAATACAATAAAAAATACACTTTATTAACACATAATTACAGAGATTACAAAAGAAATACTTACAATAAGTAATGTTCAATAGGCGATTATATCGCTAAAAGCGATCTCTTCCAGACAACCTTTGTATGTAGAGTAAACAATAGATGATCTAGGAGGTTGGTGTGTACTATAAAAAATATTTCATAGAATTTAACATACTAAATATCGTTATATTGTAACATAAATACATAATACATACATATACATATACACAAATAAATTAGATAAATATTGTGTACAAATAACATAAAATTCAGTAGAACAAAGATCTGGTTTGTCTAATAGAGGATATATAGAAGTATGTGACTTGATTTTTAATAAACACTGTATTCAGCTTTCACAAAAAGTTTGCTTTACTATGAAACAATTTCGTAACGTTACATTGAGTCTTTTCAGGGTAACTGTAGGGTCCATTGAGTCAACACTCGTGATTAAAGCGACACTCAAGAAAAGGGCTCTCATCCTGGCCAAACAACAGACAGGCCCTCGAAGTACTCTACTGACGACGCTTAATGGAGACGAGACGCGTTAACCCACTGAAAAATAAATTATCTTTTTCTGACCTTACTTAGGGTGGAGTTCACCAAAATTTAAGCGTCCGATTATCAATTAACCGTCATCAGTTAACTGTATGGTAAAAACTGTTTGACCGACAGTTAAATCCTACTATTATTATGAATGCGATTTCGATGAAATTTTTTTATGGAGATATTTAAGCCCTTGATTAACTTATAGGCTTCTTTTATCCCGGAAAAGTTATAGTTCCCGTAGGATAATTGAGATAGCAGGTAAACCGTAATCCATGCGGGTGAAACCATGCTACTAGTTGATAATAATCTACTACTACATACTAGACTAACTACTTTAATAAACACCTCCTAATACTAAAACATAAATAAAAAAGAACTTGAAACTTGAAACTTAAGCGAAATTTTTATTTGCCTTTATTTGAGTGTTTCAACAATGTACTCGTAATCAATGTAATCGCCTAATGATAAATAAACTATTAGTTACTTGTACGTTCGTGATGCCAGTCTGAGTTTCTACTGAAAATCAGCGCGACGGTGATCCAACCTTAGCATATTGCTGAGTGGGAACTCATTCCTGGCATCGCGCAACACTACAACAAAGACATATATATACAACAAATATAGCTAATAGCTATAAATTTGTTATTACTTGTATGTATTTATCTGTTCTTTGTGTTACTGTGTGTATTTACAAATTTGACTGTTGTAGTGTTGCCTATGTCATGAATAAACGTATTTCTTTCTTTCTTTCTAATCGAAAGTTTCAAATTTTGGTGAATACCACACTAAGGCTGCTGTTCACCAAAATATAAATGTCCAATTTTCAACTAACCGTCGGTTAACTGTATGGTAAAAACTGTTTGACCGACGGTTAAATTGATAATCGGACGTTTGAAATTTTGGTGAATAGCAGCCTTAACTAACTTAAGTAACCGGCGGTTAATGGGCTGAGAACAAAACGAGTTACATTATTATAGGTCCGAAAAGGGTTTGAATTGCCAATCGCAAATTAGATTTAAAAAAGTCAGGATCAGTGTAAATCCCACTAATAATATAATATATAGTAAAAGTTTGGGTGGATGGCTGTGGATTTTTATTTTTTTTATTTATCAATACTTAACATTATATAAAGTTCATTAGTTTTAGTAGTCTAGCGCCTTAAAACCTAATTCAAGTTTGTCTAGGTGCTAGGTTCTCGGATATAAGTTTAAACCAAGAAGATCTGGTATAGGATTTGCTGTCAAAAACAGTATAACATCAGAATTGACTGACCATCCTGTTGGGATTAGTGACCGCATCATGACCTTACGTCTTCCTCTGAATAGTGCGGATTACATTAACATCATTAGTGTATATGCCCCGACGTTGGATAAGAGCGATGATATTAAAAACAAATTCTTCGAGGAACTCTCACAGGCACTGGGAAAGATTCCACGTACTGAATAGATTCATCTTCTTGGTGACTTTAATGCTCGAGTAGGATGAGACTTCGAAGCGTGGCCGCAGGTACTGGGAAGACACGGTATTGGTAACATGAACGCTAATAGACAGCTGCTACTAAGCTTGTGTTCACAATTTGAGCTGACTATTACTAATACCATGTTCAGACTACCCGTGATACACAAAACTACCTGGATGCACCCGCAGTGCAAGCACTGGCATTTAAATGATTATGCAATCGTGCGACAGCGCCATATCTCGCACGTGCTGGTGACAAGAGTCATGCGTGGTGCCAATTGCTGGACTGACCATCGGCTAGTCACAATAAAGCTTGTACGTCTGCAGCGGTACGAGCCGCTGGACAGATTTGGATGAAATAGGGTATTGGCTACTTCTCATCATCATCATCAATCATCACCACGCGGGTAACACGGCAGCTCAGCTAGTATAATTATAATTGTTCAAATCTTGTTGAATTGATCGTAGTTACGATTTTAATCGAGCAGTGAATTTTTTGTTTTCTTAGCGTTAATGCTTTGGAAATTATGTTTTATGAAATATATAAATATAATTACTAATGTGTAAAATGTAAATAAATGGAGTGTGCAACACGGTCATTAAATTCTCAGCGTGGTGGTAGATACTTTCGAGTACCCACCTGAGGGTGGTAGACCCTTAAGTTTGAAATACTGTCACCGAACACAATTATAGTATTTTCAGCTTTCTTGAGAGTCAGTCAGCTTAGCGTGATTATACCTTTGACCACATCATCACTGATCACCAAGCGAGATAGTGTACCTATAAAATATGGATAAATAAAAAAAATCGATGAAAGAACTGGATGTGGATCGCTTTCAACCGATTCTTGTCAATCAATGTGGGAGGCCTGTGTATAGCAGTGGACGTCCTATGGCTTAGATGATGATGATGATGATAATGATGACGATTATGAGTACTGTACGACGGGTATGAATAAATGTAACGCATATAAAATAGAGATAAGTATCCCAAAAGCAAATTTAATATTGCTTCTTACCTTTTTAAAAAAAGAGTGTACAATCGGGCGAAAATAAGGTCCACAGAGCACTATCATAGTTCATTTTTTCTTGATTCGGTTACGTTGCTGTGTTAAAAATGGACCCTTAACCTCCAAGTCATCAAATATTACGAGGCCGATAAATCTCTTTTATCGCGCAGTGCGGCTCGATAGAATCCACTCTTGTACGTAAGATAGCCAATTTCTGGCTAATGATTATCTGGCCCTTGGGTATAGGCAATATTTATTATACATTTTTCAATACTCATCTTTTTTTGGGGTTGTATAGAAACAAGTAACATGAACTAACTACATATGGTTTAGCATTGTAGAATGTGGTATTTGCTACAATGCACAAGCATTGAAGGTATAGCGTGATAACATATTTGACCACATCGTCACTGACTATCAAATGAGATAGTGGGCAAACGCCAGATCTATACAGTACAAAAATAAAACAATGTGCCGCACAAAAGCGGCGTGGATGTCGAATATTGGACCCGCGAACGACCAACGACAAAACAATTAAAATTTGAGGTGACAATTAACGAAAATCAAAACTACTGGAACGATATCGAAGAAATTTTTATGGTGTCTATCTGAAAGTATATCCTTTCAAATGAAAACCAAATCACTTCTTAATTTACTAACATAAAAACACAACTAAATTAAGAACCTCCGCCTTTTTTCATTTCTGTTAAAAAGGTCCTATAGCAAGGATTTTATCAATTCTTTTATTCGAATTTGCACTAAACGACTAAAGATTTTTAAAATAATAATATATACATGACATTGTTTTTCCACAGCTGGCTGGGAAAATGTTTTCCTTTCTTCAACCATAACCAGAAATGTAAGAAATACAGGAATGTATTTCTTGGTAAAAGCATCGCTTATATGAACTCAATCAAATGACGGGCACCATGTTTATTGAGGCGAAGGTGATCGGAACAGAACGCCCCGAGGTAACAAACGCCAATTACTGAACACGTCCTCGGAAAAAACCCACTCGAATTTTTATTCGGAATCGATAACGAAGTTTCCAGCAGGTCGGAAAAAGTACGACCAACGCAACGTTCATGAATGTTTAAGGTCCTTCGAAAATTGTACAAGGCCTAAACAAGTTTAATCCTCAAATTGCTCGTCAGAATTTTTCGTTACGCTTAACTCTAAACAATATTGTACAAATATTTTAAAGCTCACTCTCATTATCACTATAATAATACTAGCGGTCCGCCCCGGCATCGCACAGGTAAAAATTTTTAAAATTAAAAACTAAGGATCCCTAAGTTATTTTATTTTTATTTTATTTTATTTGCCTTTATTAACCGGGGATAGTGTAGCTTCCCAACAGTGAAAGATTTTTTTTTAATCAGTTCAGTAGTTTCGGAGCCTACTCAATGCAAACAAAGAAACAATCAAATCTTTGATCTTTATGTATTAGTATAGAGTGTAGATAAGTTTATAATTACTTAGTGCTTGCTTAGGTGTAGGCTTAACGTGAAAACTTACGCGTAGTTCATATCACGATAGGCAATTGTTTCGACTCCTACCGGAAGTATGATCATCATACGGTAGTATGACGAAGTGAGTCTAGTAACTAATTACGTAACGGAATGGTACGAAAAATTACCACAATTGACTTATGGACGTGAATGCAAATCACAAAAAAAACACACCAGTCGGCTGGTCCAAAAATCAGATATTTTTTAGACACTACCAAGCCAAAGAAGCTGACGGGCAGCCTGATGATAAGTGATCTCCGTCGCTTATGAATATCTGTTACTTGTTATATACAAATATATAAATTAATGGTCGCCGTGGCGCAGTGGTCAGTGTCAGTAATATGACTTCTGTGTCTCCGGTACCCTGGGTTCGATTCCTGGCAATGGTCAACATTTTGTGCGATGAGTGTAGATGTTTCTCCTGGGTCTTGGGTGATTGTGTGTGTCTATGCCTCCTGCGACACAGGGAATCCAAGGTGCGGAGGTCTAAGTATATTAAATAAAATATATATATATCGGAGTATGTTAGATATTGAAACAGGATAGATTATAGGAGGCGTTAAGTGTAATGTGTAGGTGTTGCTAGTATCGGACAACCATTATAGATGGCGTTGTCAAAGCGTTTTAGTAATTCCAAGTAGATGGCGCTAAATCTAAGTGTGGATTTGACAGTAAGATTTGCTAGTACTTGATTTGTTAACTAAGTGAAGTTAGGTAGCACTTGTGATTCAATCCGTGCCAACGGTGAGGGTAGTATGAGATAAAAGGCATTATATAAGCTGTGGCAACCGTCGCTGGCGCACAGTCTTGTCGCTATCTTTAGCGTCATCCCACCGTCATCCCGGTAGAATACAAGGTCGAGAGTCCCTGGTATATACAGTCAGACACCGAGCTCGACGGCGAGCTCGAGGCAAAAACATCCTGGTTAGATTCTCTCCAAATAGTCAAAGAGCAAACATCCTTAGGGCCCACTCACTAGACTACTCAAATACCGGGCTGAGCACCATCAGTGCTCGCCCCCCTTCCGGTGAAGCTGTAAATGCCGGTAGAGGCAAACAGCATTAGTCCGTGAGAAAAAAAAAAGCTGGCGCACAGTCACGTCGTGGTAGCTGAACTGGACGGCGCTCTAGAGTTGCCTTGCCAAATGGAGTCTCCGATTGCCGTATTAAGAGGCAAATAGCAGCGGAATAGTGTAAGTAATTAATTGTGTTACTTTCTTGCTGTTCTAATGTGTAATCTTGTGTGTGTAAATCTGTGTGCTCTGTTCCGTGTTTAAAGTGGAGGGAACGCGGAGGTGGGAGAGCGTTGTCCGGACGTAGAAGGTACCTTCAACCCCGGCCCTGGGTCGCAACCGCGCAAGGCTTTCGAGTTCGTTCCGCTTTGGATGGGAACGTTATTAGAATATATATATACGCCACCATATATATATATATATATATGTCGCCACACCATATATATATATATATATATATATATGGTGTGGCCTATTTCGCCTAGCCTTAGTACATCACAAGCTAAAATTATAAAACATTAACACGCATTTGAAAATGTAACTTAATGTAAAAGTATTAAGCCAACCCATGCACCCATTTGTATCATAAGATTCCGTGGCACGATATTTTTCAATTCCGCATTTGGATTAAATTCATGACACCGCGAGTATACTGCAGAGAAATTTCGAGTTGGCTTGTTGGTTTGTACGCAACATGAAAATTGTGGCCATGTTGTGAATTCACGCCTCTTTAATATATATGGCAACCCTATAAGATCTATTTGCTTACACAGGTACACGAAAAAGTACAGATCACTCTCATAAAGGCTGTAGTCAAGTGACGGTAAATATATATTTTGAAGCGATGATAGCTCAGGGGTGAGAGCGTCGGCTGTCAAACTGATGGATGCCGGTTTGATCCCCACCAACAACTTGAGCTAACGGTGAAGGTAGCGCCGTTATCAAATTCCCAGCATGGTGGTAGGGTACTGTTGAGTACCCGCCTGGATAGCTACAACCGTCAAGTTTGAAAAATGTCACCAAACACATAGTGTATTCAGGTAGCAGTCCTTGAGAGTCAGTACATATTTTAGTGAGATAACATCTTCGACTACATCGTCACTGACTGATAAAAAATTAAATAAAGGCTGTAGTCGAAGTGGCGCTATATATAATATCTATATCAAATATATATAGATCAGGGGTCGCCAACAAGTCGATCGCGACTCCAGTTCAAATATCCAAGTTTGAAAAAATGTGTTGAACAAGTAACTACATTCGTGTTATGGTTCAACATATTTATGTGAGTGAGCACTTTCTTACTTAAAACAAACAAATAGAACACTGTTCTAGATTTTCGGAATTTTCAGTTTTTGGAAAATTCCGAAAAGCGAGAACGGTGGTTTTTGGTTGTCTTAAGGGTAGTGTAAGTGTTAAGTTACCTGGCCTTGTGCGCGCGGCGCGAGCGCGAGGAGAGGTCCAGCTCGCTGGCGGCGGAGCACGCGCCACCACCACCGCCCTGCAGGGAGCCGCGCGATCCGCCCAGGCGCCGCGAACCCAGCCGGCACGTCATCATGTCTGCACAATCCATACATAGATAGATTCAGACATCATTCTTTATTGAAACACAAAAAGACAATTACAAATTATTGGTATTCACAAAACATAATGTGGCAATGGGCAGCCTTATCGCTAAAAGAGATTGCTATCAATAATGACTGACCGGTTGGCGCAGTTGGTAGCACTCTGCCTTCTGAGCCGCTGGTCCCGGGTTCGATTCCCGGACAGGTCAAACATTTGTGTGCATGAACATGTCTGTTTGACCTGTGTCTGGGTGTGTTTATCTATATAAGTATATATATCAGTCATCAGGTTACCATAGCACAGGCTCTGCCTAGTTTGGGACCTGAAGACCTTGTGTGAATGTTAATAAATAAATAAATAAAAAATAAATAATACAGACATATACAGCAAAAAACAAATTCATGAAATGTCTCTATCATCTGTTTTCATCTTCGATCAAGACGATCGAAGGTTTACCTCAATAGTTGAGTGTTGTACCACGCTTTATGTATATAGGTACCTCATGATCTGTAACATACCCATATCTCATTTGTGATTCTTAAAAGAATAGGGAGCATTAAAATAAAAAATAATAGTCGCAAATATGAACGTGAGTTACGTGAGTAACTCCCGTGTTTTATACATTTATAATGTGTCAAAACCACGTCAGTTTTGATAACAAAATGTATATGAAATATTCGTAAATTAGGTTAATTATTGTGTTACATTTATATGTAACGGTGTATACGTTAGTTTCTTGTTGCACACCGCCGTGTATCTATTTTTTTTATATCCATCCCAAGGTTGTCTGTAAGAGATTGCATTAGCGATAAGACCGCCGTTTGCTGTACTATTTTAGTGTAATATTTTATATTCCTGTTTCTTTTACATGGTATGCAATAAAGAGTATTTGTATTGTATTGTATTGTATGAATATAAACTACCCTACTATTACTCTTGGCATTAATAAACTTCAGGATGCACCATGATGCAATATGAAGGATGCAGCATGATGCAGGAAGCATGAGCAACAGTCCTATTGTAAGTAGTATTGTTTAATTTTATTGTAAATGATGGATTTAATTTTGAACTCCTTAAAAAGTTTATATATGAGCATAAGTGTAAATTGCTGTGTGTACATTTTCTGATATACATAGCTGGTAACATAGTAAGAGGTAATGACGTTAGTTTTATAGAAATGTTTTTGTATAATATTATTATTTAGTTATTCATTAATTTGTCTGGTAATTATTTTTAAAAAAGACAACATAAAAATTGACAATGACTGGTTTGACGCCAATGTTATGGAATATTTTAAATAAATATCAGAATTGAAGATCTGAAGGAAGAACTGAATCCAAAAAATAACTACATTTTAATTAATTAACTTTCTTTACTCCTCATAGATTCTATTTATTTTGGTTAACTGAGCTTATATTTTACATTCGAAATATGAATTACGGTAACACTCGCAACTTTTGTCTGTTGTTATGCAAATTAATTTTTCTATTACTGCAAAGTTTATATCCAATATTGGGTGTAACTAAGTGAGCTGTAAGGCAACTTTGTAATTAACCAAATGGGAAGATAACATCCAACTTTAACACAAGTTCATTTCGCCTTTTGAATGGGTCGAGTCAGAAAACGAACAAAAGGAGAAACAATATTGATAATCAACGGAAAACTTCTTGAAGAGAGAATAAAGTGTGAATCGAATGAGGCTATTGTTGCGTTCCTATCCTTTTTATAAACTGCCAACCACGATTTGTTCATTGAGGCGCCCACTCCGAAGTTCCGGTGCAAATTACGAGGTTCGGAAGAAACTCCACCGTTCTTGGTCCAGAAGTTACCTAACGAACTAAAAATAAAATAAAATTTCGATGCTATGGTTCGGATGGCGCAGATAGAATACAGAATGGGCCTATAGTATGCCCGACGGTGCGGTAATTACCAACCAGCGGTTACTATGGCAACCACCGACACGATTGCGTGCAAACATGCAATTAATACATGTTACTTTGTGCAACTCAGTAGCTTATCGAAGTATGAAGCGACTATTGTTCAATGTTAATGGAACGTACGTGGTATGTCCGCTGTTTTGGACACAGTTTTGGTCAATTTAATGTTGCGACGCAGTGCGGCCGTTGGATGCTGGTGTTCTGGCGCTAGTTGAACTTTTGTAAACTTGTATACACTTATACGAGTGAACGTGTTATAGAACTTTGCTGACCATTTATTTAAGAAGATCCAGTTATAGGAATTTCGCTCGCTTAATTTAAGACCATAATAAGATTAAGTCAAACTTATTTAATGTTATTTCTATTACTAAAGATGGGTTTGGGTGAATATTTGTTACACCGTGACGCTAGGTTGGCAGAATCTAGATGAAATTTTCAAATTGTATTATCTATTTTATGATATTAGATGAAGTAGTGTATGAAACTGCACATAATTTGGTTTTAAAACACTCGTGTAATGCTATAAGAAAACTCGCCTATGGCTTGTTTTTTTAACATGCACTCGTGTTTTAAGAACCCTTATCATGATACAGTTTCATAAACTAATATTAGCTTTAACAAATAAAACCCAGACCAATGACCGAAACAGAGAAATGTCATGAAAGCGAACAACAGGAAATCCGATTTGCTCTCAGCAAACAGATTAAACGTCATTAACTGCAATCGTTATCAGTTAAATATATCCAACAAGCTGCGCCCCGCAGTGTTACCTGCGTTGAAATGGTTGAATGGACGGTTTTTGTGTCTTCCTATCAGCACACGGTAAAAGTCAATATTTTCAAGAAAAAAGTAGCATATGTACTATTCCAGGGTATAAGCTATCTTCATTCCAAATTTAATGCAAATCCAATTTAGTAATAAAATCCCATAAATTTATTGAATTTTAAGCGACTTAAAAAAGATTCAAACGTTACTGCAAAGTGACGTTTGTATCAATAAAATAACCTTAAAAAATACAAAAAAAATTACTTCAATTTTTTTGTGGTACCTACGTACAACAGCTTTTCCAGTCCTTATGTAGGATAAAAGGCAAAAAATGTAGGCTAACTTCTTGACTACGTTGTCCTCTAAGATATTAGATAGGGTTTTATAAATAGACTAGTATTTGGGTGGCGCGCGGGCTGCGAGCAGCCCGCGTTATCGATGTGCATTAGTATTATTAACAAAAATGTTGCAGTTGCTAAAAAGATATAAAATTCTCATGCAAATCGAATAACTCACAGTTACATCTATTTCAGTAGAAAGTGTGAGCAGGGTTACCATGTGCAAGTTGATTTTTTTAATTAAATTTTAGTCGCGGTAAAACCGGACCAAGATTGTAAACGACTTTTGTTAAAGGACTCCACCTCTAAGTGCAGTGGTTAACGTGGGCAGTTGCCTCGGAGACCAGCTCGATATGTGAAAATACTCGTTATCCGGAACTCGGCCTTCGGCCTCGTTAGTGACTCCCATAAGGTGTGTTGATGCGTTACACCTTTTTCGAGCTCGGCCTTCGGCCTCGCAGATTTGAAGCTCGGCCTTCGGCCTCGCAGGTTTGAAGCTCGGCCTTCGGCCTCGCGGTGGTAAAGACAGCTTCTTCAAGTTCAGTACAAAGTCAGAACAGAGTTACCATATGCAAGTTTTATTTTTTTCATTAAAATTTTAGTCGGGGTAAAATCGCACAAAGAATTGACTTTTGTTAAGGGACCCTACCTCTAATTGTAGTAAATAACGTGGGCAGTTGCATTGGAGACCAGCTCGAGATGTGGAGAAAACTCCCCATCCAGGACTCGGCCTTCGGCCTCGTTAGCGACTTCCATAGGATGCGTTAATGAGGTACACCCCATTCGGAACTCGGCCTTCGGCCTCGTAAGTTACTAACACGGCTCGGCCTACGGCCTCGCGGAGGCCACGCTCGGCCTTCGGCCTCGCGGGCCGAAAGCTCGGCCTCCGGCCTCGCAGGTTTGAAGCTCGGCCTTCGGCCTCGCGGTGTTTAAGGCTCGGCCTGCGGCCTCGCAAGTTACAAAGGGAATGTTTTTAAGCTGTTCCCAATGACGGCCAGCTCGGCCTTCGGCCTCGCAGGCCTACAGCTCGGCCTCCGGCCTCGCTAGGGTGAAGCTCGGCCTTCGGCCTCGCCTCCACAGCTCGGCCTGCGGCCTCGCTCGATTGCAGCTCGGCCTACGGCCTCGCAAATGGAATGTGGTTTCGCCACCAAAATTCCGCATCCCGTAAAAAAAAAACAAATGACGTCATCAAAAAACTTTTTTCATATTTTGAATCAGTGACCCTAAATCTCCTTAAATACTTAATTTCAGCCAGATCGGAGCAACTTGGATTTTGGTATCCGGTTCGAAGGACCAATTTCATGTTTTGGACAAAATCCCCAAATTTCCCTACAAACCCTCTATAACATTTGTTCAAACTCCCCATACCTACGTAAAACGGTTTCGGAGTTGCGATTGTTTTAATTTTGTATAGGAGAACCTCTTTTTTAATAGTTAGGGTAATTTTTTTCAACTTACCAAAAGGGTCCCAGGGTTTTAGTCATTTTTAGTTTTGACACCTACCCCCCATCGCTTATGGTTTCCGAGATCCGTACACCAGTTCCATGAAGGAAACCAAAAATGCCACTTTTCGGATTTTTCTGGGGGTCACGTGACCACTCTCTATACAGTCCACACCATAATTTCAACCCAAAAACACTCCTTCTGGGAGAACAATGATGTCAGTGAGTCAATGAGTGGGTCTTCAGCTTTATATATTATAACTAGTATTTCGGGTGGTGCGCGGGCTGCGAGCAGCCCGCGTTATCGATGTGCATTTGTATATTTTTTAAAATTTTAGTTGAAGTTGAAAAAAATATTTAAAATTCTCATACAAGTCGATAAAGGGACAGTTTCTTCTAGTTCACTACAAAGTGTGAGCAGGGTTACCATGTGCAAGTTGATTTTTTTGATAAAATTTTAGTCGCTGTAAAATCGCACCAAGATTGTAAACGACTTTTGTTAAGGGACCATACCTCTAAGTGCAGTGGTTAACGTGGGCAGTTGCCTCGGAGACCAGCTCGAGATGTGGAAAAAAAACTCCCCATTCGGGACTCGGCCTTCGGCCTCGTTAGTGACTCTCCTAAGGAATGTAAACGCGTAACACCCCATTCGTAAGTGACTAACACGGCTCGGCCTACGGCCTCGCGGAGGCCACGCTCGGCCTTCGGCCTCGCGGGCCGAAAGCTCGGCCTTCGGCCTCGCAGGTTTGAAGCTCGGCCTGCGGCCTCGCAACCGTGGCGTTGTATCGCCAGCGAAAATCCCCATCCAGTAAATAAATAGATTAAAAAATTCTCATGCAAGTCGAACAACTGACAGATACTTTTAGTTCCCGTGAGCGGTGGCATCAAAGACCAGCTCAAGATGTGGGAAAAACCCCCCATTCGGGACTCGGCCTTCGGCCTCGTTAGTGACTCTCCTAAGGAATGTAAATGCGTAACACCCCATTCGGAACTCGGCCTTCGGCCTCGTAAGTGACTAACACGGCTCGGCCTGCGGCCTCGCGGAGGCCACGCTCGGCCTTCGGCCTCGCGGGCCAAAAGCTCGGCCTTCGGCCTCGCCCTCGAAGCTCGGCCTTCGGCCTCGCAGGTTTGAAGCTCGGCCTGCGGCCTCGCAGCCGTGGCGTTTTATCGCCAGCGAAAATCCCCATCCAGTAAAAAAAAAACAAATGACGTCATCCAAAAAAATTTTTCATATTTGGAATCAGAGACCCCCATTCTCCCTAAATACCAAATTTCAGCCAGATCGGAGCAACTTGAATTTTGGTATCCGGTTCGAAGGACCAATTTTCAATTTTTGACAGAAACCTCAAATTTCCCTACAAACCCTCTATAATATTTGTTCGAACCCTCCCTACCCACCTATAACGGTTCCGGAGTTGCGGTCGTTTTAAATTTGTATGGGAGAACCTCTTTTTTGTTCGGGAGGGTAATATTTTTTCACTTTTCTAAAAAGGTCCCAGGGTTTTAGTCATTTTTAGTTTTGACACCTACCCCCCATCGATTATGGTTTCCGAGATCCGTACACCAGTTCCATCAAGGAAACCAAAAATGACACTTTTCGGATTTTTCTGGTGGTCATAGGAACATCCTCTACACTTTTCCCCTACATCACAAACACCCCCCATCGCTCCTTCTAGGAGAACAATGATGTCAATCAGTGAGTGAGTGAGTCAGTGGTAATCGAGCTTTATATAATACTAGGTGTTGGGTGGTGCGCGGGCTGCGAGCAGCCCGCGTTATCGATGTGCATTAGTAATATTTATCAAGATTTGTAGTTGCAGTTGAAAAAAATATTTAAAAATTCTCATACAAGTCGAGAAAGGGACAGTTTCTTCTAGTTCAGTACAAAGTGTGAGCAGGGTTACCATGTGCAAGTTGATTTTTTCGATAAAATTTTAGTCGATGTAAAATCGCCCCAAGATTGTAATCGAGTTTTGTTAAGGGACCATACCTCTAAGTGCAGTGGTTAACGTGGGCCGTTGCCTCGGAGACCAGCTCGAGATGTGGAAAAAGCTCCCCATTCGGGACTCGGCCTTCGGCCTCGTTAGTGACTCTCCTAAGGAATGTAAACGCGTAACACCCCTTTCGTAAGTGACTAACACAGCTCGGCCTACGGCCTCGCGGAGGCCACGCTCGGCCTTCGGCCTCGCGGGCCGAAAGCTCGGCCTTCGGCTTCGCAGGTTCGAAGCTCGGCCTGCGGCCTCGCAACCGTGGCGTTGTATCGTCAGCGCATTCGGAACTCGGCCTTCGGCCTCGTAAGTTACTAACACGGCTCGGCCTACGGCCTCGCGGAGGCCACGCTCGGCCTTCGGCCTCGCGGGCCGAAAGCTCGGCCTCCGGCCTCGCAGGTTTGAAGCTCGGCCTTCGGCCTCGCGGTGTTTAAAACTCGGCCTGCGGCCTCGCAAGTTACAAAGGGAATGATTTTAAGCTGTTCCCAATGACGGCCAGCTCGGCCTTCGGCCTCGCAGGCCTACAGCTCGGCCTCCGGCCTCGCTAGGGTGGAGCTCGGCCTTCGGCCTCGCCTCCACAGCTCGGCCTGCGGCCTCGCTCGATTACAGCTCGGCCTACGGCCTCGCAAAGAGAATGTGGTTTCGCCACCAAAAATCCGCATCCAGTAAAAAAAAAACTAATGACGTCATCCAAAAACTTTTTTCATATTTCGAATCAGGGACCCCAAATCTCCCTAAATACTTAATTTCAGTCAGATCGGAGCAACTTGAATTTTCGTATCCGGTTCGAAGGACCAATTTCAAGTTTTGGACAAAATCCCCAAATTTCCCTACAAACCCTCTATAACATTTGTTCAAACTCCCCATACCTACCTAAAACGGTTCCGGAGTTGCGATCGTTTTAATTTTGTATGGGAGAACCTCTTTTTTAATAGGTAGGGTAATTTTTTTTAACTTTCCAAAAGGGTCCCAGGGTTTTAGTCATTTTTAGTTTTGACACCTACCCTCCATCGGTTATGGTTTCCGAGATCCGTACACCTGTTCCATGAAGGAAACCATAAATGCCACTTTTCGGATTTTTCTGGGGGTCACGTGGGCTTTCTCTATACAGTCCACTATATAATTTCAACCCAAAAACACTCCTTCTGGGAGAACAATTCTGTCAGTGAGTCAATCAGTGGTAATGCAGCTTTATATATTATAATAACTAGTATTTGGGTGGCGCGCGGGCTGCGAGCAGCCCGCGTTATCGATGTGCATTAGTATTATTAACAAAAATGTCGTTGCAGTTGCTAAAATGATATAAAATTCTCATGCAAATCGAATAACTCACAGTTACATCTATTTCAGTAGAAAGTGTGAGCAGGGTTACCATGTGCAAGTTGATTTTTTTAATTAAATTTTAGTCGCGGTAAAACCGGACCAAGATTCTAAACGACTTTTGTTAAAGGACCCCACCTCTAAGTGCAGTGGTTAACGTGGGCAGTTGCCTCGGAGACCAGCTCGATATGTGAAAATACTCGTCGAACTCGGCCTTCGGCCTCGTTAGAGACTCCCATAAGGTACGTTGAAGCGTTACACCTCATTCGAGCTCGGCCTTCGGCCTCGCAGATTTGAAGCTCGGCCTTCGGCCTCGCGGTGGTAAAGACAGCTTCTTCAAGTTCAGTACAAAGTGAGAGCAGAGTTACCATATGCAAGTTTATTTTTTTCATTAAAATTTTAGTCGGGGTAAAATTGCACAAAGAATTTAAACGACTTTTGTTAAGGGACCCTACATCTAATTGTAGTAAATAACGTGGGCAGTTACATTGGAGACCAGCTCGAGATGTGAAAAAAACTCCCCATCCGGGACTCGGCCTTCGGCCTCGTTAGCGACTTCCATAGGATGCGTTTATGAGGTACACCCCATTCGGAACTCGGCCTTCGGCCTCGTAAGTTACTAACACGGCTCGGCCTGCGGCCTCGCGGAGGCCACGCTCGGCCTTCGGCCTCGCGGGCCGAAAGCTCGGCCTCCGGCCTCGCAGGTTTGAAGCTCGGCCTTCGGCCTCGCCTCCACAGCTCGGCCTGCGGCCTCGCAAGTTACAAAGGGAATGTTTATAAGCTGTTCTCAATGACGGCCAGCTCGGCCTGCGGCCTCGCAGGCCTACAGCTCAGCCTCCGGCCTCGCTAGGGTGGAGCTCGGCCTTCGGCCTCGCCTTCACAGCTCGGCCTGCGGCCTCGCTCGATTGCAGCTCGGCCTACGGCCTCGCAAAGGGAATGTGGTTTAGCCACCAAAATTCCGCATTCCGTAAAAAAAAAAACAAATGACGTCATCAAAAAACTTTTTTCATAATTCGAATCAGGGACCCCAAATCTCCTTAAATACCTAATTTCAGCCAGATCGGAGCAACTTGGATTTTGGTATTGTATGGGAGAACCTCTTTTTACTTCGGGAGGGTAATTTTTTTTTAATTTTCTAAAAGGTTCCCAGGGTTTTAGTCATTTTTAGTTTAACACCTACCCCTCATCGATTATAGTTTCCGAGATCCCTACACCTGTTCCATGAAGGAAACCAAAAATGCCACTTTTCGGATTTTTCTGGGGGTCACGTGAGCACTCTCTATACAGTCCACACCATAATTTCAACCCAAAAATACTCCTTCTGGGAGAACAATGATGTCAGTGAGTGAATCAATCAGTGGGTCTTCAGCTTTATATAATATGAATAACTAGTATTTCGGGTGGTGCGCGGGCTGCGAGCAGCCCGCGTTATCGATGTGCATTTGTATTGTTATCAAAATTTTAGTTGCAGTTTAAAAAATATATACAAAATTCTCATACAAGTCGAGTAAGTGACAGTTTCTTCTAGTTCAGTACAAAGTGTGGGCAGGGTTACCATGTGCAAGTTGATTTTTTTGATAAAATTTTAGTCGCTGTAAAATCGCACCAAGATTGTAAACGACTTTTGTTAAGGGACCATACCTCTAAGTGCAGTGGTTAACGTGGGCAGTTGCCTCGGAGACCAGCTCGAGATGTGGAAAAAAAACTCCCCATTCGGGACTCGGCCTTCGGCCTCGTTAGTGACTCTCCTAAGGAATGTGAATGCGTAACACCCCATTCGTAAGTGACTAACACGGCTCGGCCTACGGCCTCGCGGAGGCCACGCTCGGCCTTCGGCCTCGCGGGCCGAAAGCTCGGCCTTCGGCCTCGCAGATTTAAAGCTCGGCCTGCGGCCTCGCAACCGTGGCGTTGTATCGTCAGCGAAAATCCCCATCCAGTAAATAAAAAGATTTAAAAATTCTCATGCAAGTCGAACAACTGACAGATACTTTTAGTTCCCGTGAGCGGTTGCATCAAAGACCAGCTCGAGATGTGGTAAAAACTCCCCATTCTGAACTCGGCCTTCGGCCTCGTTAGTGACTCTCCTAAGGAATGTAAATGCGTAACACCCCATTCGGAACTCGGCCTTCGGCCTCGTAAGTGACTAACACGGCTCGGCCTACGGCCTCGCGGAGGCCACGCTCGGCCTCCGGCCTCGCGGGCCGAAAGCTCGGCCTTCGGCCTCGCCCTTGAAGCTCGGCCTTCGGCCTCGCGGGTTTGAAGCTCGGCCTGCGGCCTCGCAGCCGTGGCGTTGTATCGCCAGCAAAAATCCCCATCCAGTAAAAATAAAACAAATGACGTCATCCAAAAAAATTTTTTATATTTGGAATCAGGGACCCCCAATCTCCCTAAATACTAAATTTCAGCCAGATCGGAGCAACTTGGATTTTGGTATCCGGGTCGAAGGACCAATTTTCAATTTTCGACTAAAACCTCAAATTCTCCTACAAACCCTCTATAACATTTGTTCGAACCCCCCATACCCACCTATAACGGTTCCGGAGTTGCGGTCGTTTTAAATTTGTATGGGAGAACCTCTTTTTTGTTCGGGAGGGTAATTTCTTTTCATTTTTCCAAAAAGGTCCCAGGGTTTTAGTCATTTTTAGTTTTGACACCTACCCCCCATCGATTATGGTTTCCGAGATCCGTACACCAGTTCCATCAAGGAAACCAAAAATGACACTTTTCGGATTTTTCTGGTGCTCATGGGAACCTCTTCTACACTTTTCCTCTACACCACAAACACCCCCCATCGCTCCTTCTGGGAGAACAATGATGTCAATGAGTGAGTCAGTCAGTCAGTGAGTGGTAATCGAACTTTATATAATATAACTAGTATTTGGGTGGTGCGCGGGCTGCGAGCAGCCCGCGTTATCGATGTGCATTAGTATTATTAACAAAAATGTCGTTGCAGTTGCTAAAAAGATATAAAATTCTCTTGCAAATCGAATAACTCACAGTTACATCTATTTCAGTAGAAAGTGTGAGCAGGGTTACCATGTGCAACTTGATTTTATTAATTAAATTTTAGTCGCGGTAAAACCGGACCAAGATTGTAAACGACTTTTGTTAAAGGACTCCACCTCTAAGTGCAGTGGTTAACGTGGGCAGTTGCCTCGGAGACCAGCTCGATATGTGAAAATACTCGTTATCCGGAACTCGGCCTTCGGCCTCGTTAGTGACTCCCATATGGTACGTTGAAGCGTTACACCTCATTCGAGCTCGGCCTTCGGCCTCGCAGGTTTGAAGCTCGGCCTTCGGCCTCGCGGTGGTAAAGACAGCTTCTTCAAGTTCAGTACTAAATGAGAACAGCGTTACCATATGCAAGTTTATTATTTTCATTAAAATTTTAGTCGTGGTAAAATCGCACAAAGAATTTAAACGACTTTTGTTTAGGGACCCTACCTCTAATTGTAGTAAATAACGTGGGCAGTTGCATTGGAGACCAGCTCGAGATGTGGAAAAAACTCCCCATCCGGGACTCGGCCTTCGGCCTCGTTAGCGACTTCCATAGGATGCGTTAATGAGGTACACCCCATTCGGAACTCGGCCTTCGGCCTCGTAAGTTACTAACACGGCTCGGCCTACGGCCTCGCGGAGGCCACGCTCGGCCTTCGGCCTCGCGGGCCGAAAGCTCGGCCTCCGGCCTCGCAGGTTTGAAGCTCGGCCTTCGGCCTCGCGGTGTTTAAGGCTCGGCCTGCGGCCTCGCAAGTTACAAAGGGAATGTTTTTAAGCTGTTCCTAATGACGGCCAGCTCGGCCTTCGGCCTCGCAGGCCTACAGCTCGGCCTCCGGCCTCGCTAGGGTGGGGCTCGGCCTTCGGCCTCGCCTCCACAGCTCGGCCTGCGGCCTCGCTCGTTTGCAGCTCGGCCTACGGCCTCGCAAAGAGAATGTGGTTTTGCCACCAAAAATCCGCATCCAGTAAAAAAAAAACTAATGACGTCATCAAAAAACTTTTTTCATATTTCGAATCAGGGACCCCAAATCTCCTTAAATACCTAATTTCAGCCAGATCGAAGAAACTTGGATTTTTGTATCCGGTTCGAAGGACCAATTTGCAATTTTTGACAAAATCCCCAAATTTCCCTACAAACCCTCTATGACATTTGTTTGAACCCTCCATACCTATCTATAACGGTTTAGGAGTTGCGATTGTTTTAAATTTGTATGGGAGAACCTCTTTTTTAATAGGTAGGGTAATTTTATTCAACTTTCCAAAAGGGTCCCAGGGTTTTAGTCATTTTTAGTTTTGACACCTACCCCCCATCGCTTATGGTTTTCGAGATCCGTACACCAGTTCCATGATGGAAACCAAAAATGACACATTTCGGATTTTTCTAGAGGTCACGTGGGCACTCCCTATACAGTCCACTATATAATTTTAACCCAAAACCACTCCTTCTGGGAGAACAATTCTGTCAGTGAGTCAATCAGTGGTAGTGCAGCTTTATATATTATAAAATAACTAGGTGTTGGGTGGTGCGCGGGCTGCGAGCAGCCCGCGTTATCGATGTGCATTTGTATATTTTTTAAAATTTTAGTTGCAGTTGAAAAAAATATATAAAAATTCTCATACAAGTCGAGAAAGGGACAGTTTCTTCTAGTTCAGTACAAAGTGTGAGCAGGGTTACCATGTGCAAGTTGATTTTTTCGATAAAATTTAAGTCGATGTAAAATCGCCCCAAGATTGTAATCGACTTTTGTTAAGAGACCATACCTCTAAGTGCAGTGGTTATCGTGGGCAGTTGCCTCGGAGACCAGCTCGAGATGTGGAAAAAAAACTCCCCATTCGGGACTCGGCTTTCGGCCTCGTTAGTGACTCTCCTAAGGAATGTAAACGCGTAACACCCCATTCGTAATTGACTAACACGGCTCGGCCTGCGGCCTCGCAGAGGCCACGCTCGGCCTTCGGCCTCGCGGTCCGAAAGCTCGGCCTTCGGCCTCGCAGGTTTGAAGCTCGGCCTGCGGCCTCGCAACCGTGGCGTTGTATCGTCAGCGAAAATCCCCATCCAGTAAATAAAAAGATTTAAAAATTTCCATGCAAGTCGAACAACTGACAGATACTTTTAGTTCCCGTGACCGGTTGCATCAAAGACCAGCTCGAGATGTGGTAAAAACTCTCCATGCTGAACTCGGCCTTCGGCCTCGTTAGTGACTCTCCTAAGGAATGTAAATGCGTAACACCCCATTCGGAACTCGGCCTTCGGCCTCGTAAGTGACTAACACGGCTCGGCCTGCGGCCTCGCGGAGGCCACGCTCGGCCTTCGGCCTCGCGGGCCGAAAGCTCGGCCTTCGGCCTCGCCCTCGAAGCTCGGCCTTCGGCCTCGCAGGTTTGAAGCTCGGCCTGCGGCCTCGCAGCCGTGGCGTTGTATCGCCAGCGAAAATCCCCATCCAGTAAAAAAAAAACAAATGACGTCATCCAAAAAATTTTTTCATATTTGAAATCAGGGACCCTCAATCTCTCTAAATACCAAATTTCAGCGAAATCGGAACAACTTGAATTTTGGTATCCGGGTCGAAGGACCAATTTTCAATTTTCGACTAAAACCACAAATTCTCCTACAAACCCTCTATAACATTTGTTCAAACCCCCCATACCCACCTATAACGGTTCCGGAGTTGCGGTCGTTTTAAATTTGTATGGGAGAACCTCTTTTTTGTTCGGGAGGGTAATTTTTTTCCAACTTTCCAAAAGGGTCCCAGGGTTTTAGTCATTTTTAGTTTTGACACCTACCACCCATCGATTATGGTTTCCGAGATCCGTACACCAGTTCCATCAAGGAAACCAAAAATGACACTTTTCGGATTTTTCTTGTGGTCACAGGAACCTCCTCTACACTTTTCCCCTACATCACAAACACCTCCCATCGCTCCTTCTAGGAGAACAATGATGTCAATCAGTCAGTCAGTCAGTGAGTGAGTGGTAATCGAACTTTATATAATATAATAACTAGTATTTCGGGTGGTGCGCGGGCTGCGAGCAGCCCGCGTTATCGATGTGCATTTGTATATTTTTTAAAATTTTAGTTGCAGTTGAAAAAAATATTTAAAAATTCTCATACAAGTCAAGAAAGGGACAGTTTCTTCTAGTTCAGTACAAAGTGTGAGCAGGGTTACCATGTGCAAGTTGATTTTTTCGATAAAATTTGAGTCGATGTAAAATCGCCCCAAGATTGTAATCGAGTTTTGTTAAGGGACCATACCTCTAAGTGCAGTGGTTAACGTGGGCCGTTGCCTCGGAGACCAGCTCGAGATGTGGAAAAAGCTCCCCATTCGGGACTCGGCCTTCGGCCTCGTTAGTGACTCTCCTAAGGAATGTAAACGCGTAACACCCCATTCGTAAGTGACTAACACGGCTCGGCCTACGGCCTCGCGGAGGCCACGCTCGGCCTTCGGCCTCGCGGGCCGAAAGCTCGGCCTTCGGCCTCGCAGGTTTGAAGCTCGGCCTGCGGCCTCGCAACTGTGGAGTTGTATCGTCAGCGAAAATCTCCATCCAGTAAATAAAAAGATTTAAAAATTCTCATGCAAGTCGAACAACTGACAGATACTTTTAGTTCCCGTGAGCGGTTGCATCAAAGACCAGCTCGAGATGTGGTAAAAACTCCCCATTCTGAACTCGGCCTTCGGCCTCGTTAGTGACTCTCCTAAGGAATGTAAATGCGTAACACCCCATTCGGAACTCGGCCTTCGGCCTCGTAAGTGACTAACACGGCTCGGCCTGCGGCCTCGCGGAGGCCACGCTCGGCCTTCGGCCTCGCGGGCCGAAAGCTCGGCCTTCGGCCTCGCCCTCGAAGCTCGGCCTTCGGCCTCGCGGGTTTGAAGCTCGGCCTGCGGCCTCGCAAATAAGAAGTGGTTTCGCTATCAAAAATCCCCATCCAGTAAAAAAAAAACAAATGACGTAATCCAAAAATTTTTTTCATATTTGGAATCAGGGACCCCCAATCTCCCTAAATACCAAATTTCAGCCAGATCGGAGCAACTTGGATTTTGGTATCCGGGTCGAAGGACCAATTTTTAATTTTTGACAGAAGCCTCAAATTCCCCTACAAACCCTCTATAACATTTGCTTGAACCCCCCATACCCACCTATAACGGTTCCGGAGTTGCGGTCGTTTTAAATTTGTATGGGAGAACCTCTTTTTTGTTTGGGAGGGTAATTTTTTTTCAATTTTCCAAAAGGGTCCCAGGGTTTTAGTCATTTTTAGTTTTGGCACCTACCCCCCATCGATTATGGTTTCCGAGATCCGTACACCAGTTCCATCAAGGAAACCAGAAATGACACTTTTCGGATTTTTCTGGTGGTCATAGGAACCTCCTCTACACTTTTCCCCTACACCACAAACACCCCCCATCGCTCCTTCTGGGAGAACAATGATGTCAATGAGTGAGTCAGTCAGTCAGTGAGTGGTAATCGAACTTTATATAATATAATAACTAGTATTTCGGGTGGTGCGCGGGCTGCGAGCAGCCCGCGTTATCGATGTGCATTTGTATATTTTTTAAAATTTTAGTTGCAGTTGAAAAAAATATTTAAAAATTCTCATACAAGTCAAGAAAGGGACAGTTTCTTCTAGTTCAGTACAAAGTGTGAGCAGGGTTACCATGTGCAAGTTGATTTTTTCAAAAAAATTTGAGTCGATGTAAAATCGCCCCAAGATTGTAATCGAGTTTTGTTAAGGGACCATACCTCTAAGTGCAGTGGTTAACGTGGGCCGTTGCCTCGGAGACCAGCTCGAGATGTGGAAAAAGCTCCCCATTCGGGACTCGGCCTTCGGCCTCGTTAGTGACTCTCCTAAGGAATGTAAACGCGTAACACCCCATTCGTAAGTGACTAACACGGCTCGGCCTACGGCCTCGCGGAGGCCACGCTCGGCCTTCGGCCTCGCGGGCCGAAAGCTCGGCCTTCGGCCTCGCAGGTTTGAAGCTCGGCCTGCGGCCTCGCAACCGTGACGTTGTATCATCAGCGAAAATCCCCATCCAGTAAATAAAAAGATTTAAAAATTCTCATGCAAGTCGAACAACTGACAGATACTTTTAGTTCCCGTGAGCGGTTGCATCAAAGACCAGCTCGAGATGTGGTAAAAACTCCCCATTCTGAACTCGGCCTTCGGCCTCGTTAGTGACTCTCCTAAGGAATGTAAATGCGTAACACCCCATTCGGAACTCGGCCTTCGGCCTCGTAAGTGACTAACACGGCTCGGCCTACGGCCTCGCGGAGGCCACGCTCGGCCTTCGGCCTCGCGGGCCGAAAGCTCGGCCTTCGGCCTCGCCCTCGAAGCTCGGCCTTCGGCCTCGCAGGTTTGAAGCTCGGCCTGCGGCCTCGCAAATAAGAAGTGGTTTCGCCATCAAAAATCCCCATCCAGTAAAAAAAAAACAAATGACGTCATCCAAAAAATTTTTTCATATTTGGAATCAGGGACCCCCAATCTCCCTAAATACCAAATTTCAGCCAGATCGGAGCAACTTGGATTTTGGTATCCGGGTCGAAGGACCAATTTTCAATTTTCGACTAAAACCCCAAATTCTCCTACAAACCCTCTATAACATTTTTTCAAACCCCCCATACCCACCTATAACGGTTTCGGAGTTGCGGTCGTTTTAAATTTGTATGGGAGAACCTCTTTTTTGTTCGGGAGGGTAATTTTTTTTCTACTCTCCAAAAAGTTCCCAGGGTTTTAGTCATTTTTAGTTTTGACACCTACCCCCCATCGATTATGGTTTTCGAGATCCGTACACCAGTTCCATCAAGGAAACCAAAAATGACACTTTTCGGATTTTTCTGGTGGTCATAGGAACATCCTCTACACTTTTCCCCTACATTACAAACACCCCCCATCGCTCCTTCTGGGAGAACAATGATGTCAATGAGTCAGTGAGTGAGTCAGTGAGTGGTAATCGAGCTTTATATAATATAATAACTAGTATTTCGGGTGGTGCGCGGGCTGCGAGCAGCCCGCGTTATCGATGTGCATTAGTAATATTTATCAAACTGGTAATTGCAGTTAAAAAAAAAAAAAAAAAATTCTCATACAAGTCGAGTAAGTGACAGTTTCTTCTAGTTCAGTACAAAGCGTGGGCAGAGTTACCATGTGCAAGTTGATTTTTTTGATAACATTTAAGTCGCTGTAAAATCGCCCCAAGATTGTAATCGAGGTTTGTTAAGGGACCATACCTCTAAGTGCAGTGGTTAACGTGGGCCGTTGCCTCGGAGACCAGCTCGAAATGTGGAAAAAAAACTCCCCATTGGGGACTCGGCCTTCGGCCTCGTTAGTGACTCTCCTAAGGAATGTAAACGCGTAACACCCCATTCGGAAGTGACTAACACGGCTCGGCCTACGGCCTCGCGGAGGCCACGCTCGGCCTTCGGCCTCGCGGGCCGAAAGCTCGGCCTTCGGCCTCGCAGGTTTGAAGCTCGGCCTGCGGCCTCGCAACCGTGGCGTTGTATCGCCAGCGAAAATCCCCATCCAGTAAATAAAAAGATTTAAAAATTCTCATGCAAGTCGAACAACTGACAGATACTTTTAGTTCCCGTGGGCGGTTGCATCAAAGACCAGCTCGAGATGTGGAAAAAAAACTCTCCATTGGGGACTCGGCCTTCGGCCTCGTTAGTGACTCTCCTAAGGAATGTAAATGCGTAACACCCCATTCGGAACTCGGCCTTCGGCCTCGTAAGTGACTAACACGGCTCGGCCTTCGGCCTCGCCCTCGAAGCTCGGCCTTCGGCCTCGCAGGTTTGAAGCTCGGCCTGCGGCCTCGCAAATAAGAAGTGGTTTCGCCATCAAAAATCCCCATCCAGTAAAAAAAAAACAAATGACGTCATCCAAAAATTTTTTTCATATTTGGAATCAGGGACCCCCAATCTCCCTAAATACCAAATTTCAGCCAGATCGGAGCAACTTGGATTTTGGTATCCGGGTCGAAGGACCAATTTGCAATTTTTGACTAAAAACCCAAATTCTCCTACAAACCCTCTATAACATTTGTTCAAACCCCCCATACCCACCTATAACGGTTCGGGAGCTGCGGTCGTTTTAAATTTGTATGGGAGAACCTCTTTTTTGTTCGGGAGGGTAATTTTTTTTCAACTTTCCAAAAAGGTCCCAGGGTTTTAGTCATTTTTAGTTTTGACACCTACCCCCCATCGATTATGGTTTCCGAGATCCGTACACCAGTTACATCAAGGAAACCAAAAATGACACTTTTCGGATTTTTCTGGTGGTCATAGGAACCTCCTCTACACTTTTTCCCTACATTACAAACACCCCCCATCGCTCCTTCTGGGAGAATAATGATGTCAATGAGTGAGTCAGTCAGTCAGTGAGTCAGTGGTAATCGAGCTTTATATAATATAACTAGTATTTGGGTGGCGCGCGGGCTGCGAGCAGCCCGCGTTATCGATGTGCATTAGTAATATTTATCAAGATTCTTAGTTGTAATTTTTAAAAATATATAAAATTCTCATACAAGTCGAATAAGTGACAGTTTCTTCTAGTTCAGTACAAAGTGTGAGCAGGGTTACCATGTGCAAGTTGATTTTTTTGATAAAATTTTAGTCGCTGTAAAATCGCACCAAGATTGTTAACGACTTTTGTTAAGAAACCATACCTCTAAGTGCAGTGGTTAACGTGGGCCGTTGCCTCGGAGACCAGCTTGAGATGTGGAATAAACTTCCCATTCGGGACTCGGCCTTCGGCCTCGTTAGTGACTCTCCTAAGGAATGTTAACGCGTAACACCCCATTCGTAAGTGACTAACACGGCTCGGCCTACGGCCTCGCGGAGGCCACGCTCGGCCTTCGGCCTCGCGGGCCGAAAGCTCGGCCTTCGGCCTCGCAGGTTTGAACCTCGGCCTGCGGCCTCGCAACCGTGGCGTTTTATCGCCAGCGCAAATTCCCATCCAGTAAATAAAAAAAATTAAAAATTCTCATTCAAGTCGAACAACTGACAGATACTTTTAGTTCCCGTGAGCGGTTGCGTCAAAGACCAGCTCGAGATGTGGAAAAAAAACTCCCCATTCGGGACTCGGCCTTCGGCCTCGTTAGTGACTCTCCTAAGGAATGTTAATGCGTAACACCCCATTCGGAACTCGGCCTTCGGCCTCGTAAGTGACTTACACGGCTCGGCCTACGGCCTCGCGGAGGCCACGCTCGGCCTTCGGCCTCGCGGGCCGAAAGCTCGGCCTTCGGCCTCGCCCTCGAAGCTCGGCCTTCGGCCTCGCAGGTTTGAAGCTCGGCCTGCGGCCTCGCAAATAAGAAGTGGTTTCGCCATCAAAAATCCCTATCCAGTAAAAAAAAAACAAATGACGTCATCCAAAAAATTTTTTCATATTCGGAATCAGGGACCCCCAATCTCCCTAAATACTAAATTTCAGCCAGATCAGAGCAACTTGGGTTTTGGTATCCGGCTCGAAGGACCAATTTTTAATTTTTGACAGAAACCTCAAATTCCCCTACAAACCCTCTATAACATTTGTTTGAACCCCCCATACCCACCTATAACGGTTCCGGAGTTGCGGTCGTTTTAAATTTGTATGGGAGAACCTCTTTTTTGTTCGGGAGGGTAATTTTTTTTCAACTTTCCAAAAAGGTCCCAGGGTTTTAGTCATTTTTAGTTTTGGCACCTACCCCCCATCGATTATGGTTTCCGAGATCCGTACACCAGTTCTATCAAGGAAACCAAAAATGACACTTTTCGGATTTTTCTGGTGGTCATAGGAACCTCCTCTACACTTTTCCCCTACATCACAAACACCCCCCATCGCTCCTTCTGGGAGAACAATGATGTCAATGAGTGAGTCAGTCAGTCAGTGAGTGGTAATCGAACTTTATATAATATAACTAGTATTTCGGGTGGTGCGCGGGCTGCGAGCAGCCCGCGTTATCGATGTGCATTTGTATATTTTTTAAAATTTTAGTTGCAGTCGAAAAAAATATATAAAAATTCTCATACAAGTCGAGAAAGGGACAGTTTCTTCTAGTTCAGTACAAAGTGTGAGCAGGGTTACCATGTGCAAGTTGATTTTTTTTGATAAAATTTTAGTCGCTGTAAAATCGCACCAAGATTGTAAACGACTTTTGTGAAGGTACCATACCTCTAAGTGCAGTGGTTAACGTGGGCAGTTGCCTCGGAGACCAGCTCGAGATGTGGAAAAAAAACTCCCCATTCGGGACTCGGCCTTCGGCCTCGTTAGTGACTCTCCTAAGGAATGTAAACGCGTAACACCCCATTCGTAAGTGAATAACACGGCTCGGCCTACGGCCTCGCGGAGGCCACGCTCGGCCTTCGGCCTCGCGGGCCGAAAGCTCGGCCTTCGGCCTCGCAAGTTTGAAGCTCGGCCTGCGGCCTCGCAACCGTGGCGATGTATCGCCAGCGAAAATCCCCATCCAGTAAATAAAAAGATTTAAAAATTCTTATGCAAGTCGAACAACTGACAGATACTTTTAGTTCCCGTGAGCGGTTGCATCAAAGACCAGCTCGAAATGTGGTAAAAACTCCCCATGCTGAACTCGGCCTTCGGCCTCGTTAGTGACTCTCCTAAGGAATGTAAATGCGTAACACCCCATTCGGAACTCGGCCTTCGGCCTCGTAAGTGACTAACACGGCTCGGCCTACGGCCTCGCGGAGGCCACGCTCGGCCTTCGGCCTCGCGGGCCGAAAGCTCGGCCTTCGGCCTCGCCCTTGAAGCTCGGCCTTCGGCCTCGCAGGTTTGAAGCTCGGCCTGCGGCCTCGCAAATAAGAAGTGGTTTCGCCATCAAAAATCCCCATCCAGTAAAAAAAAAACAAATGACGTCATCCAAAAATTTTTTTCATATTTGGAATCAGGGACCCCCAATCTCCCTAAATACCAAATTTCAGCCAGATCGGAGCAACTTGGATTTTGGTATCCGGGTCGAAGGACCAATTTTCAATTTTCGACTAAAACCCCTAATTCTTCTACAAACCCTCTATAATATTTGTTCAAACCCCCCATACCCACCTACAACGGTTCGGGAGCTGTGGTCGTTTTAAATTTGTATGGGAGAACCTCTTTTTTGTTCGGGAGGGTAACTTTTTTTCAACTTTCCAAAAGGGTCCCAGGGTTTTAGTCAATTTTAGTTTTGGCACCTACATCCCATCGATTATGGTTTCCGAGATCCATACACCAGTTCCATCAAGGAAACCAAAAATGACACTTTTCGGATTTTTCTGGAAGTCATAGGAACTTTCTCTACACTTTTCTCCTACACCACAAACACCCCCCATAGCTCCTTCTGGGAGAACAATGATGTCAATGAGTGAGTCAGTCAGTCAGTGAGTGGTAATCGAACTTTATATAATATAACTAGTATTTGGGTGGCGCGCGGGCTGCGAGCAGCCCGCGTTATCGATTTGCATTAGTAATATTTATCAAGACTTGTAGTTGCAGTTTAAAAAATATATTAAATTCTCATACAAGTCGAGTAAGTGACAGTTTCTTCTAGTTCAGTACAAAGTGTGAGCAGGGTTACCATGTGCAAGTTGATTTTTTTGATAAAATTTAAGTCGCTGTAAAATCGCACCAAGATTGTAAACGACTTTTGTTAAGGGACCATACCTCTAAGTGCAGTGGTTAACGTAGGCAGTTGCCTCGGAGACCAGCTCGATATGTGAAAATACTCGTTATCCGGAACTCGGCCTTCGGCCTCGTTAGTGACTCCCATAAGGTGTGTTGATGCGTTACACCTTATTCGAGCTCGGCCTTCGGCCTCGCAGATTTGAAGCTCGGCCTTCGGCCTCGCGGTGGTAAAGACAGCTTCTTCGAATTCAGTACAAAGTGAGAACAGAGTTACCATATGCAAGTTTTATTTTTTTCATTAAAAATTTTGTCGGGGTAAAATCGCACAAAGAATTTAAACGACTTTTGTTAAGAGACCCTACCTCTAATTGTAGTAAATAACGTGGGCAGTTGCATTGGAGACCAGCTTGAGATGTGGAAAAAACTCCCCATCCGGGACTCGGCCTTCGGCCTCGTTAGCGACTTCCATAGGATGCGTTAATGAGATACACCCCATTCGGAACTCGGCCTTCGGCCTCGTAAGTTACTAACACGGCTCGGCCTACGGCCTCGCGGAGGCCACGCTCGGCCTTCGGCCTCGCCGGCCGAAAGCTCGGCCTCCGGCCTCGCAGGTTTGAAGCTCGGCCTTCGGCCTCGCGGTGTTTAAGGCTCGGCCTGCGGCCTCGCAAGTTACAAAGGGAATGTTTTTAAGCTGTTCCCAATGACGGCCAGCTCGGCCTTCGGCCTCGCAGGCCTACAGCTCGGCCTCCGGCCTCGCTAGGGTGGAGCTCGGCCTTCGGCCTCGCCTCCACAGCTCGGCCTGCGGCC
The DNA here is from genome assembly GCA_934044485.1 of Apeira syringaria. Classification (NCBI taxonomy): domain Eukaryota; kingdom Metazoa; phylum Arthropoda; class Insecta; order Lepidoptera; family Geometridae; genus Apeira; species Apeira syringaria. Next base: position 17,313,377 of record OW203658.1, read on the forward strand.
TCGCTCGATTGCAGCTCGGCCTACGGCCTCACAAAGAGAATGTGGTTTCGACACCAAAAATCCGCATCCAGTAAAAAAAAAACTAATGACGTCATCAAAAAACTTTTTTCATATTTTGAATCAGGGACCCCAAATCTCCCTAAATACTTAATTTCAGCCAGATCGGAGCAACTTGAATTTTGGTATCCGGTTCGAAGGACCAATTTCAAGTTTTGGACAAAATTCCCAAATTTCCCTACAAACCCTCTATAACATTTGTTCAAACTCCCCATACCTACCTAAAACGGTTCCGGAGTTGCGATCGTTTTAATTTTGTATGGGAGAACCTCTTTTTTAATAGGTAGGGTAATTTTTTTCAACTTTCTAAAAGGATCCTAAGGTTTTAGTCATTTTTAGTTTTGACACCTACCCCCCATCGCTTATGGTTTTCGAGATCCGTACACCAGTTCCATTATGGAAACCAAAAATGCCACTTTTCGGATTTTTCTGGGGGTCACGTGACCACTCTCTATACAGTCCACACCATAATTTTAACCCAAAAATACTCCTTCTGGGAGAACAATGATGTCAGTGAGTCAATGAGTGGGTCTTCAGCTTTATATATTATAACTAGTATTTGGGTGGTGCGCGGGCTGCGAGCAGCCCGCGTTATCGATGTGCATTTGTATTTATTTCAAGATTGTAATTGCAGTTGAAAAAATATATAAAATTCTCATACAAGTCGAGTAAGTGACAGTTTCTTCTAGTTCAGTACAAAGTGTGAGCAGGGTTACCATGTGCAAGTTGATTTTTTTGATAAAATTTTAATCGCTGTAAAATCGCACCAATATTGTAAACAACTTTTGTTAAGGGACCATACCTCTAAGTGCAGTGGTTAACGTGGGCAGTTGCCTCGGAGACCAGCTCGAGATGTGGAAAAAAAACTCCCCATTCGGGACTCGGCCTTCGGCCTCGTTAGTGACTCTCCTAAGGAATGTAAACGCGTAACACCCCATTCGTAAGTGACTAACACGGCTCGGCCTACGGCCTCGCGGAGGCCACGCTCGGCCTTCGGCCTCGCGGGCCGAAAGCTCGGCCTTCGGCCTCGCAGGTTTGAAGCTCGGCCTGCGGCCTCGCAACCGTGGCGTTGTATCGCCAGCGAAAATCCCCATCCAGTAAATAAAAAGATTTAAAAATTCTAATGCAAGTTGAACAACTGACAGATACTTTTAGTTCCCGTGAGCGGTTGCATCAAAGACCAGCTCGAGATGTGGAAAAAGAACTCCCCATTCAGGACTCGGCCTTCGGCCTCGTTAGTGACTCTCCTAAGGAATGTAAATGCGTAACACCCCATTCGGAACTCGGCCTTCGGCCTCGTAAGTGACTAACACGGCTCGGCCTGCGGCCTCGCGGAGGCCACGCTCGGCCTTCGGCCTCGCGGGCCGAAAGCTCGGCCTTCGGCCTCGCCCTGGAAGCTCGGCCTTCGGCCTCGCAGGTTTGAAGCTCGGCCTGCGGCCTCGCAAATAGGAAGTGGTTTCGCCTTCAAAAATCCCCATCCAGTAAAAAAAAAACAAATGACGTCATCAAAAAATTTTTTTTATATTTGGAATCAGGGACCCCCAATCTCCTTAAATACTAAATTTCAGCCAGATCAGAGCAACTTGGATTTTGGTATCCGGGTCGAAGGACCAATTTTTAATTTTTGACAGAAACCTCAAATTCCCCTACAAACCCTCTATAACATTTGTTTGAACCCCCCATACCCACCTAAAACGGTTCGGGAGCTGCGGTCGTTTTAAATTTGTATGGGAGAACCTCTTTTTTGTTCGGGAGGGTAATTTTTTTTCAACTTTCCAAAAAGGCCCCAGGGTTTTAGTCATTTTTAGTTTTGACACCTACCCCCCATCGATTATGGTTTCCGAGATCCGTACACCAGTTCCATCAAGGAAACCAAAAATGACACTTTTCGGATTTTTCTGGTGGTCATAGGAACCTCCTCTACACTTTTCCCCTACATTACAAACACCCCCCATCGCTCCTTCTGGGAGAACAATGATGTCAATGAGTGAGTCAGTCAGTCAGTGAGTCAGTGGTAATCGAGCTTTATATAATATAACTAGTATTTCGGGTGGTGCGCGGGCTGCGAGCAGCCCGCGTTATCGATGTGCATTTGTATTTATTTCAAGATTGTAATTGCAGTTGAAAAAATATATAAAATTCTCATACAAGTCGAGTAAGTGACAGTTTCTTCTAGTTCAGTACAAAGTGTGAGCAGGGTTACCATGTGCAAGTTGATTTTTTTTTGATAAAATTTAAGTCGCTGTAAAATCGCACCAAGATTGTAAACGACTTTTGTTAAGGGACCATACCTCTAAGTGCAGTGGTTAACGTGGGCAGTTGCCTCGGAGACCAGCTCGAGATGTGGAAAAAAAACTCCCCATTCGGGACTCGGCCTTCGGCCTCGTTAGTGACTCTCCTAAGGAATAAAAACGCGTAACACCCCATTCGTAAGTGACTAACACGGCTCGGCCTACGGCGTCGCGGAGGCCACGCTCGGCCTTCGGCCTCGCGGGCCGAAAGCTCGGCCTTCGGCCTCGCAGGTTTGAAGCTCGGCCTGCGGCCTCGCAACCGTGGCGTTGTATCGCCAGCGAAAACCCCCATCCAGTAAATAAAAAGATTTAAAAATTCTCATGCAAGTCGAACAACTGACAGATACTTTTAGTTCCCGTGAGCGGTTGCATCAAAGACCAGCTCGAGATGTGGGAAAAAAACTCCCCATTCGGGACTCGGCCTTCGGCCTCGTTAGTGACTCTCCTAAGGAATGTAAATGCGTAACACCCCATTCGGAACTCGGCCTTCGGCCTCGTAAGTGACTAACACGGCTCGGCCTGCGGCCTCGCGGAGGCCACGCTCGGCCTTCGGCCTCGCGGGCCGAAAGCTCGGCCTTCGGCCTCGCCCTCGAAGCTCGGCCTTCGGCCTCGCGGGTTTGTAGCTCGGCCTGCGGCCTCGCAAATAAGAAGCGGTTTCGCCATCAAAAATCCCTATCCAGTAAAAAAAAAACAAATGACGTCATCCAAAAATTTTTTTCATATTTGGAATCAGGGACCACCAATCTCCCTAAATACCAAATTTCAGCCAGATCGGAGCAACTTGGATTTTGGTATCCGGGTCGAAGGACCAATTTTCAATTTTCGACTAAAACCCCAAATTCTCCTACAAACCCCCTATAACATTTGTTCAAACCCCCCATACCCACCTATAACGGTTCGGGAGCTGCGGTCGTTTTAAATTTGTATGGGAGAACCTCTTTTTTGTTTGGGAGGGTAAATTTTTTTCATTTTTCCAAAAAGGTCCCAAGGTTTTAGTCATTTTTAGTTTTGGCACCTACCCCCCATCGATTATGGTTTCCGAGATCCGTACACCAGTTCCATCAAGGAAACCAAAAATGACACTTTTCGGATTTTTCTGGTGGTCATAGGAACCTCCTCTACACTTTTCCCCTACATCACAAACACCCCCCATCGCTCCTTCTGGGAGAACAATGATGTCAATGAGTCAGTCAGTGAGTGAGTCAGTCAGTGGTAATCGAACTTTATATAATATAACTAGTATTTCGGGTGGTGCGCGGGCTGCGAGCAGCCCGCGTTATCGATGTGCATTAGTAATATTTATCAAACTGGTAATTGCAGTTAAAAAAAAAAAAAAAAATTCTCATACAAGTCGAGTAAGTGACAGTTTCTTCTAGTTCAGTACAAAGCGTGGGCAGAGTTACCATGTGCAAGTTGATTTTTTTGATAACATTTAAGTCGCTGTAAAATCGCCCCAAGATTGTAATCGAGGTTTGTTAAGGGACCATACCTCTAAGTGCAGTGGTTAACGTGGGCCGTTGCCTCGGAGACCAGCTCGAAATGTGGAAAAAAAACTCCCCATTGGGGACTCGGCCTTCGGCCTCGTTAGTGACTCTCCTAAGGAATGTAAACGCGTAACACCCCATTCGGAAGTGACTAACACGGCTCGGCCTACGGCCTCGCGGAGGCCACGCTCGGCCTTCGGCCTCGCGGGCCGAAAGCTCGGCCTGCGGCCTCGCAGGTTTGAAGCTCGGCCTGCGGCCTCGCAACTGTGGCGTTATATCGCCAGCGAAAATCCCCATCCAGTAAATAAAAAGATTTAAAAATTTTCATGCAAGTCGAACAACTGACAGATACTTTTAGTTCCCGTGAGCGGTTGCATCAAAGACCAGCTCGAGATGTAGAAAAAAACTCCCCATTCGGGACTCGGCCTTCGGCCTCGTTAGTGACTCTCCTAAGGAATGTAAATGCGTAACACCCCATTCGGAACTCGGCCTTCGGCCTCGTAAGTGACTAACACGGCTCGGCCTGCGGCCTCGCGGAGGCCACGCTCGGCCTTCGGCCTCGCGGGCCGAAAGCTCGGCCTTAGGCCTCGCCCTCGAAGCTCGGCCTTCGGCCTCGCAGGTTTGAAGCTCGGCCTGCGGCCTCGCAAATAAGAAGTGGTTTCGTTATCAAAAATCCCCATCCATTAAAAAAAAAACAAATGACGTCATCCAAAAATTTTTTTCATATTTGGAATCAGGGACCCCCAATCTCCCTAAATACCAAATTTCAGCCAGATCGGAGCAACTTGGATTTTGGTATCCGGGTCGAAGGACCAATTTTCAATTTTCGACTAAAACCCCAAATTCTCCTACAAACCCTCTATAACATTTGTTTAAACCCCCCATACCCACCTATTACGGTTTCGGAGTTGCGGTCGTTTCAAATTTGTATGGGAGAACCTCTTTTTTGTTCTGGAGGGTAATTTTTTTTCACTTTTCCAAAAGGGTCCCAAGGTTTTAGTCATTTTTAGTTTTGGCACCTACCCCCCATCGATTATGGTTTCCGAGATCCGTACACCAGTTCCATCAAGGAAACCAAAAATGACACTTTTTGGATTTTTCTGGTGGTCATAGGAACCTCCTCTACACTTTTTCCCTGCACCACAAACACCCCCCATCGCTCCTTCTGGGAGAACAATGATGTCAATGAGTCAGTGAGTGAGTCAGTGAGTGGTAATCGAACTTTATATAATATAACTAGGTGTTGGGTGGTGCGCGGGCTGCGAGCAGCCCGCGTTATCGATGTGCATTAGTAATATTTATCAAGATTTGTAGTTGCAGTTCATAAAAATATATAAAATTCTCATTCAAGTCGAGTAAGTGACAGTTTCTTCTAGTTCAGTACAAGGTGTCGGCAGGGTTACCATGTGCAAGTTGATTTTTTTGATAAAATTTTAGTCGCTGTAAGATCGCACCAAGATTGTTAACGACTTTTGTTAAGGAACCATACCTCTAAGTGCAGTGGTTGACGTGGGCCGTTGCCTCGGAGACCAGCTCGAGATGTGGAAAATACCCCCCATTCGGGACTCGACCTTCGGCCTCGTTAGCGACTCACCTGAGGGACGTTAATTCGTTACACCCCATTCGGAACTCGGCCTTCGGCCTCGTAAGTGACTAACACGGCTCGGCCTACGGCCTCGCGGAGGCCACGCTCGGCCTTCGGCCTCGCGGGCCGAAAGCTCGGCCTTCGGCCTCGCAGGTTTGAAGCTCGGCCTGCGGCCTCGCAACCGTGGCGTTATCGCCAGCGCAAATCCCCATCCAGTAAATATTAAGATTTAAAAATTCTCATGCAAGTCGAACAACTGACAGATACTTTTAGTTCCCGTGAGCGGTTGCATTAAAGACCAGCTCGAGATATGGAAAAAAAACTTCCCATTCGGAACTCGGCCTTCGGCCTCGTTAGTGACTCTCCTAAGGAATGTTAATGCGTAACACCCCATTTAGAACTCGGCCTTCGGCCTCGTAAGTGACCAACACGGCTCGGCCTGCGGCCTCGCGGAGGCCACGCTCGGCCTTCGGCCTCGCGGGCCGAAAGCTCGGCCTTCGGCCTCGCCCTCGAAGCTCGGCCTTCGGCCTCGCAGGTTTGAAGCTCGGCCTGCGGCCTCGCAGCCGTGGCGTTGTATCGCCAGCGAAAATCCCCATCCAGTAAAAAAAAAACAAATGACGTCATCCAAATTTTTTTTTTAATATTTGGAATCAGGGACCCTCAATCTCCCTAAATACCAAATTTCAGCGAGATCGGAGCAACTTGGATTTTAGTATCCGGGTCGAAGGACCAATTTGCAATTTTTGACAGAAACCTCAAATTTCCCTACAAACCCTCTATAATATTTGTTCGAACCCCCCATACCTACCTATAACGGTTCCGGAGTTGCGATCGTTTTAATTTTGTATGGGAGAACCTCTTTTTTGTTCGGGAGGGTAATTTTTTTTCAATTTTTTAAAAGGATCCCAGGGTTTTAGTCATTTTTAGTTTTGATAACTACCCCCCATCGATTATGGTTTCCGAGATCCCTACACCAGTTCCATGATGGAAACCAAAAATGACACTTTTCGGATTTTTCTGGAGGTCACGGGAACCTCCTCTACACTTTTCCCTTACACCACAAACACCCCCCATCGCTCCTTCTAGGAGAACAATTCTGTCAATCAGTGAGTCAGTGAGTCAGTCAATCAGTCAGTGGTAATCGAGGTTTATATATATATAATAATATCTAAATAGAACAAAATAATAATAAACACAGAACTTAAAATTAAAAGAAAACAAATTATAAAAAATAGTATAACTATAAATAAAATAATAACAATAATCCATTCTGTTAAACTTATACTAGTGGGTAGAGTTCCCGAAATGCAGATAGCATTGCTATGTTGAATAGCAATGCTTATATTTTGAGCAAGATAAATGCCAGCTATTTAGTTACGTGTCGTTTCAATAGTTATATAATAATTATTGAATACTTTTTAGCACGGAACTATTTCTGGTACGTTTTAATAAGCTGCTAACTCTTGAACTATACTATATACTGGCAAACCCACTCGTAGTTGGTTATTGAGCGCACACGTCATCGCTCCGATTACGATGACATAATTATACGCTATTATACAAATTGCTTCGGCAATGTGGCGTGCTTTCTTATTAGCTTGGTGTGATATTGAAATTCAATTCTCAATTCAATTAAATCTTATCATTTTACATGTATTATTTCGTATATGATTAGAATTTCTCACATTCATACTTAAACCCCCGCACTAAGCCCCGGTGTTTCGTTACACGGACACACACAATCACAGCACTCACACATTCCAGACCCTTGACAAAGACCTAAACTCATCGCGTGAATGTTTGCCCCTGCCGGGATTCAAACCCAGGGTTTCCGAGGACATCACTGATCGGAATTGAATTGCTATATCAAACCAAGCCTGAGTTGCTATGGGAGTTTTAGTTTAATGTGGAGTTTCAGTTGTATAATGAAAAAAGTGTTACGAGAAGAAGTGCCTTCCAATGGGCAGCCACAGGCATAGATGATATCAGTTAGCGAATATATTATGTAGTTCCGCATTGGTCCAGTCTCCATCCAAAATCGGTCTAGTTTTTCTCGCTATTGTTAAATAGAATATACTAACGTAACATGAAAACTATTATAATAATAGTTTTCATGTTACGTTAGTATATTCTATTACGAAGTTTAATACCGTATTGGCTGGTGATTTAGGCAAATAACTTAATTCAAATTTTCAAGGTATCTTGAACATTTTGCAGCTATGATAGCTGAGCGGTGGAAGCGTCGGCTGTCGAACTGACGGACGCTGGTTTGATACCTATCAACGGCAACGGCTCGAGACCGTGAGCTCCGGTGAATGAAACACCGTTATCAAAATCTCAGTATGGTGTGGGGTAGTACTGTAGATTACCTGCCTGGCTAGCTTCCACCCTCAAGTTTGAAACTCTGTCACAAAACACATTGTGTATTCATACAAGAGTCCTTGAGAGCCAGTTATAATTCTAGGTCTAGCGTGATAACATCTTCGACCACATTGTCACTGAGCAAGTGGAATGGCGGTCAAACGCTAGAGCTTTACAGTTTTAAAAAAATGCAGGATCCAACGTAATACCGCAGTTCAAGAAATGCCCTGAAATAATAAAACATGACGTACATGATAAAGGACAGTGAATTTATGAATATTACAGTAAATCAAATCAAATCAAATCACACGCGCTGATTACGGTTTTCCCGCTACCTCAATTATCCTACGGGAAGTATACTCTTTCCGGGATATAAGTGGCCTATGTGCAATTCCAGGGCCTATCCTATCTCTATACAAAATTTCATGAAATCGATACAACCATTGGGGCGTGAGTTTTTTTAATTATTGGCTTGCCCATGGGAATACCAATTATTTTCGAGATGAAAAGTGGCCTATGTGCCAATCTAGGGTTTAAACTATATCCATACCCAATTTCATCGAAATCGGTGGAGCCGTTTAGCGTGGACGATGTGGTCGAAGATGTAATCACTAAGCTTTCGATGCAGATAACGTCATTTTCAAATCGACATTATGGTGGCAGGTCACATTGGGGTACTTGCCTGGCCTCATTCTAAGAGCAGTGGCACTCTATGTAAGAGTTCAACTGGTAAAATACTGCCATCATATCAGTTTCTACCGCCAGGCAGTAGTGTGCGTTTTTCTGTGATCCAGTGTGAAGGTTAAAAATTCTCACCATTATATTCACGAAACTTTCCTGGAGAGCCATTTAAAAAATGTAGGTCTAGCGAGATCCCACATCTGACCATCATCACTGACCATTTATTGAGGTTATTGTCGAACGCTAGATTAAAAAAGTATTAAATATGATACATATCAACTATGATACAGCACATAACCTGCACCTAGTTTACATAGACAAACATAGATAAAACTTTCGACAACAGTTAAACTTCACGCCTGTCCCCAAATTTATTTACTGTGCTCTTTGATGCATTGCCCTGTCCAGATAAAAATAGTATAGCACAACTGTGTTTTCGATATGTTTTTGTTGTTTAAAGTGAGGCTGGAATCGCTCCGGGCCTATTTCAGAGTGCCGTCAGTCGGGGCAGTTCTACCATACATAACTCTACGCCCGAAGCGCGCCGCGCCGCACTGCGTCGCAACACGTCATTAAAATTTACAACAATCTGTATCGTACGAGATTCTACAATTCGAGCGAATAAGAAACAATATCTTTTAAAGAAAACGGTTCAATTAGGATTCACTAATATAGGTTTTGTTTATTTTTTATACTGTATAGATCCAGCGTTTGGCCACTATCTCACTCGATGGCCAGTGACGATGTGGCCGAAGATATAATCACGCTAGGACTATGAATGGTCACTGGCTCTCAAGGACTGCTGCCTGAACTCACTATATGTTTGGTGACAGTTTTTCAAACATGAGGATGGTAGCTAGCCAGGCGGGTACTCAAAAATACGCTACCACCATGCTGTGAATTTGATAACGATATTACATTCACAGGAAGCTCAAACTGTTGTTGGAGATTGAACCAGTGTCTGTCAGTTTCACAGCCAACGCTCCCCCCGCTGAGCTATCATCGCATAGGTACTCGTTTCGAAAGAACAATGACAAAGGCCTGTGTGAACGTTTGTTAATTTTCTTTATTTAGTTTTTAGGTTACGTTAAATAATGGATGTGGTATTTAGATGGGTCAGTATAGGCAAGTCTGAAATTATAAGACATACAAATTCTGTACTTAGAAGCGTGTCGATTTTATTAACAAGAAATGCATTCATAGTGTTCAGGATAAGAACCCGTATTGGAAAAAAACTTACATTTTACCATTATTTTTATTTTGCTGTCGATTGTGTAGGTCATACGCAGTAATCTTACTATGTGTATATATGATATCTAAAATGATATGAGCCATTTTATTATCAAATTTTATCAAGGCTGTCTGATATGAACCCGAATGTTAATTCTTCGAACGGCTTGCAAGCTAGGAAATCTGTTTTACACTGTGTTTCCGGATTGCTGGTGGTATATCTTCTTAGTTTGCGTGTCACTCTTCAAAATCAGGTGCTACAGTCAAACGCATCTCTAAAATTATTAAAAGATGTAATAACGCGCCTATGGCACATAAACTATCATTTTGTACTAAGCCCACTGATGAAACCAACAGAAGCGAAACACTTAACGCGGCACATATCTGCATATTCCAAAATTCAATTTACTTGATTGTTTGCTCTGGTTGGTTTAGTTTGTTTATCATTAGACGCCAAATGTCTAAGCAAGCATTAGGTAGAACCGCGACAGATTCTTGTGTGGGAACATTCATGTCTTACGTGTGAGAGAGATGATTTATGTGTGAGGCACCTTCTCATTTTGCTAATTACTCGGACGTGCCGCAGTCTCGTTAAGGTTTGTGTAGCTACTTCTATTTCTGTAGCCAATTAATGTCTTTTAGAAAATGTATGCTCATACAGGCGGGACAGTAATTTATGTTCGTTTGTTTAATTATAGTATTTGTACAAATTGTGGAGGTAATTCTATTATTCAAACCAATGTTGTAGCAATGACAGCTAGCAGTGTAAGCGTCAGCTGTCAGACTGACAGTCACTGGCTCGATACCCAGCTCCCGGTAAGATAACATGGTGGTAGTGTAATTTCCAGTATCCGCCTGGCTAACTACCACAACTCGTGCGTTCAGTACAGTGTACCGCAGGGCAGCATATAAGCACCTCTTTTGTTTATATTATAAATAAATGACCTTCCGAAAATAACATATAATCCAATGACTCTTTTTGACCGACGACAGAAGGTACTATACCAATTCCGTGTAAAACAAAAGAACTTGACGATGACGAGATAAATTACTATTCGTAGGTGGCATTAGCAATGGTTTGATGCCAATAATTGACCAATAATTGACCTCCAAGTTCGCATCAAATTGCCTCTAACATTGAAAATGACAAATTATCCATAGATACCGTATTCTTAACAAGTTTATAGACATATGCGAAAATACAGTCCTGTGATACCCTGGGAAAACACCGCTCGTGGCCTGATCGCCAAGGTACAAAGTATTTAATAAAAATTCAAAAAATACATCGTAACAGATAAAATTGATAATTGTAATATAATACATAATTTTTTCACCCTTTTCAGTTATCTTTATGACTCACGGGATCAATTGTCATTGTTGTGTATGTTCACCGATTTCTTCACCCGCAATTACGAAGTCCTCCAAGTAGACGTAACCCTTTTCAGTTATTGGAGTGTAACTCAAAAACCGCTTGTCCGATTTTGATGAAATTTAAATGGGACTACGTCGGAGATGCAGTCTATCAATAAAAAAATAACTTTGAGTACGGTTTTGCATCCAATCCCTGCATCCACGAAGTTGACCGTTTTGGTCGTCCCAACGTAATGGTTTGGGGTGGGATTAGCTTACACGGTAAAACTGAGCTCACCATTTCAAACGTGGGCATGGTAACTGCAGTACGTTATATGGAGGACATCATCAGGCCTCAAGTGATCCTGGATTTATCCTGATGCAAGACAATGTCCGTGCACACGCAGCTCGACCGACCCAAGCTGTACTAGAAGAGTCTTATATTGAGGTATGTGTGTACCATGGCCAGCTAACAGTCCGGATTTGAATCCCATCGAGCATATATGTGGGACCAATTGAAACGAAAGGTTAGAGAGAATGAGCGAAGGATCTACAACCAACAGCAGCAGATTGGCGCTTTAAAACGTGTCTGGGAGGAGATTCCAGATGAAAACGCGAGGAATTAGATTCAGAGTATGCATGCGAGGTTTCTGAAGTCCATCGCTAAGAGAAGAGGACATACTCGTTACTAAAAAGAAGAAACAAAAGAGACAAGAAAAGTATTTGTCTTTTTCCGGTGATTTTCTTTTATCCATGTTTTCCATTCAAAATGGCGAATTTATTTATGAAATGAAATAAAGCAATTCATTATCATTATTTTATATAATTGTTAGCCTACATCGTAAGCGATAACATAATTTTGTAGTTACATAAGTTCAACAATGTAATGTCTGTACTGTTTTCGTGGTACAGCAACAAATCTTAGTATTTGTATCATAATTTTATTTATTTATTACACTCATAGGATTCACACACACTAGGATTATAATATTATTTAAACTGCAAAGCGCATTGCATCATGAAACTTTTCCCTCTTGTCTCGATTTCGCATTTGCACGGCTTTCAAGATTTAAAAGTTGTTTCGCCTACAAAGACTGACACGGTTTATTTTGCAGACGACATTAAAATAAAATGCCCGTAAAATCGAGAGAAGACGAGCTTCGAGCGCACTTCAATAGCGCAACCACGGGCGCAAGGATGCTACCACCCGTATGTTCTTTTTATATTTTTTTACAATCAATCCCGATAGCTGTCTCGTTATTGGTGTTGAGAGTTAACGTTACGTGGTTTTCCTTTCTTACACTTGACGAAGAGTGTAAGAATTATTAGCTTCAAGAATTTTAGATGAACTACAATCTTGTTAAAGTCGGTACCATGATAGTTCAAAAGTAACTATTATCAAAATATTGTGCTCATGGTACTGACTTCGATAAGTTATTTCACACTTTTTAATGTTGAAGTCTGTTCCATTTTTTAGTAAAATAATTTTTTTCATCGTTTTTAGTGACCTTTGACACACTCGGGATCAGAAGTTAGACAGAAACATCAGTAATTACTAATTAATACAATATTTCGTGGTGTTGCAATAAAGAGTTACATCTATCTAACTTACCTATCCGACAACTCTTTATTCTACATTTTGTCAACATTATGATTAATAGATAACTTTAAAATGACAAAACGACGCAAGGCTACGGCTAAGCGCTACCGTTTCTTCATAGTTAACGGGTAATAGTCAAATCTTCTAGTAAACATTTAGTTCACTTGTACTACTTTTCTATCTCTATGATGGAAAAGTAGTACAAGTAAACTAAATGTTTACTAGAAGATTTGACTATTACCCGTTAACTATGAAGAAACGGTAGCGCTATTCCATATGTATTTATTGAGTGACACTTTCGTATAACATAACATAAAATGTAAACTACTCTAGTTTATACACATACACACTCACGCACATATACTTATAGCATACATACACATGCACTCGCACACTTTAATACACATTTTTTATAATTATTATAAGCTTACGTTTGACCATTGTATTTATTTTTGACCTTATATCTCATATCAATTTTATTTCACTTGTAAACTTACGGGAACTTAATGCTGGAATCCATAATACGGGGATACCTATTTGGGATGTCAGTCTCACACTCATGTTTTCGAAAGATGAATATAAAAAGCTTTACTAAATGTTTTATTCCTGTACCTACATCGACTCCATGTTTTACTGTACTCTTGTATGATTGTTAAGAAATAAATGATTTTTATAGCCTATTTCTCTCACCCCTTTAACAAGCACAGTAATAGGTTGCTAGCACCGCATGAATACCTAAATCAATCCACTTTACTAAATAAGATGAGATCCACCAGTGAACCACAAACCACGAGAACAACTGGATTAATGCAATTGGAGCATTACTTGTTGCCAGAAGTGGCCGAGGCGTCGACAAAGTTCGCAAACAAACTTTTCGCCTTCGATTTACTCCATTGCACTTTTTGTTCAGTCTTTGCACTTACTTCTTAGTTTTAAAGTAATGCTGACGTGTACTCATACCCAACGGCAGCGCCGCTACCCTCTTGACTTCGAATCAATAAAAGCTTTTATCTCATTTTCAAAGTTAAAAAGGCTATGGAGTTGTATTATGAAATCTTTGACTATTGCAGACATTGACATTGACCTATCAATTATGCGGTTTAGCTCACTTATCCTTTTTTTTTTTTTTTACAAAATCCACAACCCTTTATAAACAAATTATTGTACAAGTAGCTTACACCTAAGGCCAATAACGGATTTTCATTTTACTGATGTAACTTATGTATTTATAGACTGTCATAGTATGTGAACTAGTAGGTTTTAGGTGCATTAGTGTGTATGATATGTCTGGGTTTTTGTGTATGTTAACGTGTTTGTGTTTGTGTGTACGTGGGTGAATATTTCTATGGCACATCATCATCATCTCAGCGTTAGGACGTCCAATGCTGGGCACAGCCCCCTTCCCTCTCTCAGGATCTCCTTAATTCTGATTCGATCGTGTAAAAAATGCCACAAACCTAACGTATTGAAATTAGTTATTTATGCACAACAATCACATTAATAACCATATTAGTAATGCACTAAAGGCAATTAGACGAGTACGAGTATAAGCCCGAGAGAAAGTCGAGGGCGGCACGAGTTTGAAATATCAATTTACGTTACGACCGTGTGTCATACAACGATCTTCAATACTATTGCGGACAGTACATTAGGTAATGATAAACTAAACTACTATTTCGTTTTATGAATATAATTTAAAATATCATATAATTTTTGGCGTTCCAAATATAAAAAAGGCGCTCAGTTGGACATGGCTCCTCATGCGCGTGGTGAAACTTACACAGAACTACATCTTACGTCTCACTATCTCTTTAGTATTAAACTGAGACAAACATATTAAGCAAAAGCGCTTCAAAGGAGGTTCGAAGTTTATTTATTCTCGTAATGTGAATATTCTTGGTGGAATTCTTGAATATATTTTATGGAAATGAATGAATCCGTATACGAGTAAATGTTCCGCCGGTGCTATACAACGGAGTATGTGGTAAAACAGACAAGAATACTTTACAAAATAATTAAAGTAATTATATATATACATATCGGAGTTAGAGAACAAAGATGAAAATAAAATCTGAATTGAGAATCTTCTATATTTTTTGGAAGTCAGTAGAAAGGACCACCTCCTTTAACGTAACGCCTAACGTCACTTTATTACGTGAGTGTATCCTGTTTATTATGTTGTATTGGTATCTATATACTTCCGTGTATATGTATATGTATGTATGTGTACAGAGAGTCATTTTAATGAAAAACATTTTTTTTATATTTATATGGATTTAAATCGGTGCGCTGGCACCGACTGTATACTTTTAACAGTTTGGGATTGTATTGGCATTGTATACTATGCGAATGCTTCTCAAAGGTTGGTGTTGACACTAATCCACGATGCTGGCCAGTGCAGTTTGGTGGATAGGTTAGTGACCAGATCAAAGTCAGAGTTTTGAGGCCACTCGAGAGGTACCGACATGGCCTAACGAATGTTCATCACTGAGGCAGGCTTAACGTGACCTCCAAAGCATGAAATGTATGCGCCACCGCTACATGGCAGATATTCCACCGATACGCACGAAGCGTTTTGCTTCCACTATTATAATGCGTAGGTACTTATTTCTAGGGAGTGGAACTCACTGCCTGACGCGATATTTGCAACGCTTGCAGAGTGAAGCTGAAGGACCGTTGAGCACTAGCGGTAAGGACAAATGACAAGCGAACTGTGTTGTATATATTACGGATGATCCGGAAATTCTACAGTTGGACACTAAGCCCTTTTCTTTCCCTTTTCCTTTTCCAGCTTTGTACACCACGTTTTCTCCATAGGCAAGGAATAGAATACGGGTGGTGTCATTGTCGTGAATAGAGGGTAGTTTTGCCTATTTATATTCAGACCCATTCTGCACTCGCACTCCAGCCTGACGTATTCATACTTATGACAGCTTTCAAGGACATGCCAGAGATCTTCGTGAGACTGGTAGTCACAAGTGCAGGTTGGGCTGTCTGACAATTAAAATTGTTAGAGGTAGGCTCGGAGTCCACAATGACCTGTATTAAGCTGTCTCCTAATATCCCTAAGCTCTATTTTACAAAGAATTTTGTAGGCCACCGGGGAACAAGATTCTTGTCGTTGATTCTGCTTCTTGGTTGGTGTACCTTTCTGCCACTCGGTGATGGTGCGATTTCTGAGGACTCGTTTGGCGTACGAAATAGGGAATGAGTCGTAGGTTGGGGCTGTTTTGCTTTTTAGGGCTGCTTCCTTTGCAAGTTCGTCGGCAGCTTCGTTTCCGGCTAGGGCGGCATGGGCTTTGCACCAGAAAAGATTGAGTTCCAGTAATCCTTTATTAATCGACGGATTTTGTAGGCAATAAGATTTTCGCCGTTCTGGTCAATCAAGGATTCGAGGGCAGACCTAGAATCTCTGATAGTATCTTCAACAACATCGTCACTGACCATCAAGTGAGATAGTGTTCAACACACCTATAAATTATAAAAAAAATACTATAATAGGATTTCATCATTTGTTTAATGCATTTTGGCGTCTAACGGCAAAAGTTTGCTTACTCCAGTTATAGATCTAGTGTTATTAATCTACCTATAACAAGGTAGACCTAAAACCAACTGACAACTTAATATCGAGAGCATAAATAAAAAGTGAGGCTCCTCGTCTAAATCTACACTTGGTTGAAGCTGAATCAGCAAAAAACCCTTCTAGAAACTAAATTTTCGCTTAGGTAAATACGAAGTAAAAAAAGAATTTCCTTTGGAATGAAATTGAAAAACATTCTTTTCAAATATAATCCTCATATCAATAAGTCGGTTTTAACAAACTTATATGTATAATATTAGGTGAAAGTTCGTAATTTGTCGCATTATGGAGTTTTATGTAGTAACTTACGTTGAAACTTCTCATTTTGCATTTCCCCAAGCGCGAATATATCTAAATAAATAATAAGTGCGCGGAAAATTTACAGAACAATAGCACTTTCATGTTATTCACGAACAGATGCGGGAAAAATCAATGAATAATGCAAATTTTGCAGGAGCGCTGCTCTAGACTTACTCAATAAGCATGATAATACTTCTTTCGCCGTGATTATATAAATTAGTAACTTCTTATTGTACCAGGAGACGTAAAGGAAATATCATCATACACTATACTAACTAACAATATGACTAAATTTTCTTGATATATATGAAGCCGAAACACATAATGATTTTTAAATAAACAGATAGTTTTGACTGTATCAACGATTTTTATTCCGCCAGGTGGCGCATCAACTTTGGTGTTGCTCAAATAGTCTATGTTTTATTTCGATACTAAGAGATCTATGATCTTTGATTTGGCAGATGAGTACTGAGTTCCATAAGTGGGTAGTATAAACAATACTACAAATTCTGTTTTTTATCATAAAGAAACCTTTTGCCTCTTCAGTGTAGCTTTTGCCAAGTTGACCTTAATCAAATAAATAGAACATTTTCTTTTCATTCAGTCTCTGAGGAAACAATTCATAAATTTATTTTGGGATAGAGACAAATACAACCGGATATAACCAGATAAAAGTAGAAATGATTAAAGTTACGCTGGCAGTGACCTTACCAGTTATCACTAGCATAAATTAGACTTCTATTCTCACTGGTACTTTCCTTGAAGCTTGAAAACGATTATTTTATCATATCATTAAATTACTACATTTTTGTGGTTATTATGGTAACTTTTCTAACCTCAATGTTTTTTTTTTTTTTTTTACATATTATAAGTTTGCGTTTGACAACTGTAAAACATGTCAAAACATCAGTATCAAATACCATGCCTGTGGCTCCATACTGTATTCATGTAATCATTCTGAGTTTCTTGCGACTTTAGAATATTTTACCTTCCTTGATTCTTGATGCCTATACTGGATAAATCAATTTAAATTTTGTTTTTGAAATTATGTCTTAGCAGTTTGAAGTATTTTTCGTGCCACCCTTTATATTAAAGCAAAAGAGGAACAGAGCTTAAAAAAATGTTTTTATTTATTCGTTGCTTGTTTGCTTTTTCATTTCACGCTCAATGTAATCTTTCCATAAAACAACTGCGGAAAGACTGTGTAAATGTGACAGATGCATGATAGCTAACAAAGTGAACACCAGCAGCTTAAGACCGGTGACTACCTCATCGACTTTACTTGACGATTGTCACTGTTTCGAGGCTTTCACAGCTATAGTTAGTATTACAAAAGTGCGATACGTTAAACTCGATCTAATTAACTAACCTCAAATTAACTTCATGAACAAATTCCGATAAAAGCAGTTTAATTAAACAAATAGCCGATAATAAAGATTTATGTTAATAAAATAGCAGCTTAATGTCTATCTTAAATATCAGGTAGCCATTGGAGATAGAGACTTGGCTCACTTCCCAAAACCAATTTTACCAACGAAAATCATAGAAATATAATTATGTTTGTTAGCCTCCCTGCTGCAGGGAATAATCCATGTCAAGGAAATCTTTATCTAAAATATACCATGGACATTATGGACAAAAAATTTGGTCTTTGTGACTATTACAAGATTGTATTAATAGGGTTTAAAGGACCCATAGAATGATTGTTATATATATAACTCTACAAGCTGCGCCCTGCGGTTGTACCCGCGTGGTGATGAAAAACGGTGATAATTGTGATGATGAAAATTAGCCTATGTGTTAATCCAGGGTATAAGCTATCACCCCATACCAAATTTTATCGAAATTGGTGTAGCCGTTTGAGCGTGAAGAGGTAACAAACATACACACAAACTCTCGCATTTATAATATTATTAGGATGCCCTACAATTGGGATATAAATGTATATATATAAAGTATGCGAGACGGCTGTTTACAAATGACTAAGCAACAAATGAAAGACAAATTCAAACTCCGCTTCCAACAGGTCCTTGTGGAACTCAATGGGGGAGGCCTATGTCCAGCAGTGGACGTCCTATAGCTGAGATGATGATGATAATATTTACTGCAATAAACTGTACATACATATGATTGTGAAGATTATAAGTTACAATAGTTTTCCCAATTCGGAGAAACATTATTGTTAGACACGCCAAAGAAATAATTATATTATACAAATAGGAAGGTTTACAGAATATTATAAAACTATTTGAAAATATCTTTTTGATGTTTTAACCGTGTATTGACCAAAAACACGAAGAGGTTCTCTATTTGATGACATTTTTTATCTTATCTTTCTTTTGTATTAAACTCAAAGTATATAACACTAGACTAGAAACTGAAATAACGCTTGAAAGCTCATCCACATATTATTGGCTCATTAGAGTCACATACTGTGCGATTCTACCGATTGCTTTTGCCACACTGCAAAATCTGGAACGAGTTTCCACCCTTGGTGTTTCCGAGTCGCCACAATATGGGATTCTTCAAAAGGAGAGTTATTAGAGTCTTAAAATCGATTAGTCTACGTAACACAATGCCCCCGCAGTATTACAAACATTCATAGGCGATGGTAACGGTAAGGACTCTTCGATGGATTGCAAGAATCTCGATTGGTGACCATAGAGGACCGGCGTCGCGTGAGACATCCACCTACATTGTGGACAGATGATCTAACCACGATCGCAGAAAGACGCCAGATTTTTTTATTTTTTTAATCACTAGGTATATATAAATGCAGACTGTTTCCAACCGGTTCTTCTGGAGATCAATGGGACAGGTTATGTCCGTCATTGATATCCTATGGCTTATATGATAACGATGCGGCAGTATGGGTTCTCCTCTCTCTTCGATACATGAAAGAAAAATATATATCGCAACGTTGCGTGAGTACTGAAAGGGTAAGCTGTGAATGTGAAAAAAAGACGTGTGGCATTTTTATCAATTTATGCAATTAATATATTAATAATTTAAGCAGTAACGCCGATACAACCAATGCCACCTAGAGGCGTGTTGCTGAACTAAACAGACAAGCGTGATATTTCAAAAAAGTCATTAATGCCGGTCGGAGTGGGGGGTGTTAGGTTATTTTCGTTACGGAATTTCTGGATTCGGTCTCCACGTTCAAGGCCCGCGATAGAAGCTATGCAATAGCTTAAAAAAACAATTGAACTAGCTGGCATTTATCTAGTACAACTCTGACATACAAAAAATATTGTAATACAGTTTGCATTCTATCTACGGATGGTACGTACGTTATTCAATTGTTTATACAATTGCGAAACGATGATTGTGACGTAAGCTATTCAGGCTTCAGGCACTGTTTCCATATTCGCCTCTGAACTGTGCCAAACAAATTACAATCTCTCGGGATTTCGAGGCGTAGTTCAACAGAGTAACTAATTAGATAAATTGTGTCTTCAAAGTTATGACTAAGAAAGCGATGACGGCGGAGTATTTCGTGATTGATTGTTTGTAATCTCAACTGCGATAAGATCACTCAATTGGCTTCTCACAAATATTGCCTGATCCTTGAATTTGGAATTGGAATTATGAATTGGAGCGTGGAAGCAACGATATATATAACGATAACGACGCAAGCGGTATCAGAGTCAGCTGTCAAACTGACAATCGCTGGGTCAAATCTCACCGTCAGCTTAAGTTAACGGGGAAAGTAGCGTAGTTATATAATTAACAGCATCCTGGAAGAATTAAGCTTTCCAATATCCGCCGGGCTACCTACGCCTCTAAAATTTTGTAAAACTATCACACATACGCCAAACACACAAACAGCCATACTACTACTAGAAATACTAGAATGGACTAGATAAGGCACAAGTATACTAGAAACAGAGGTAGATTTGAAAATAGCACTAGTTAATGAAAAATAGGAAGGCACTTGGCGTGGGCATGTTTATAGAAAGTATAAAAAAATTATGAGCGCTAACACAACATATACGTAAATATTATAATTGTATTCATTATAGAAGTAAAAACTTCTTTAGAGGAGTTGTGCACTTTTGAATGTGGAAAAAATGTTAATCTCGCGTCAGATCGTAAGATTGTAAGATCGTCAGGACCGCTGTTGAAATTTAATGTAAATGTGCTACGTATAAGGAACATTTTCGCGTGTTGGTTATTTGATAAAGTCGTTTTGTTAAAAGTATTATTGAGTTCGGTTATCAAAACGCCGATATTATAAAGAGGAAAGATTTCATTGTTGTATGTATTGCTTCCGGGCTGTTTGGCCGTGGTCTATGTGAAACTTTTGTTCCAGACGTTTCGTCGATCACTGCGGTCGACATCTTCAGTGGTTCAGGTCCGAGCGGCGACAAGAGCGTAGAACTCTCCTCCGCGGCGTCTTCTCTGATACTGATGTGGAGTCTTGAGTCGCTTGTGTATTTATAGGGGCACTTGTACTGCTATTAGTGGGGGACAGAGAGAGGCAGACTGAGGTGGACGCTCCTGATTGGCCGAGGCTAGAAGGGGCGTGGCCTGTCAGTAAGGGGTCGGGTGTTGGTTTAGTCACCTTTGGAATGTAGTGGCGAGCGGACCTCAGTGCTGGATACCAATCTTTTTGGAGATGAAACCCTTCATTTTTTCTGTTGAAATTATTAGGGTGCTTGAATATTTCGATGGCTTCTCGATGAAGGCGTGGGTAGAAATGTGACGTGGTGGATAAAACCTTCGTGTTTTGAAATTGGATGACATGGTTGCCTTTCTCTTGGGTGTGTTCTGCTACTGCAGACTTGTCAAAATGGTTAAGGCGGCAATTTCGTTCGTGTTCCGAAATACGTGTCTTGATACTTCGTAGGGTAGTGCCCACGTAGACAGAGCCACATGAGCAGGGGATCCGGTAAACTCCCGCTGAAGATAGTGGGTCACGTGGGTCCTTCACTGAACGGTGTAGATCACGTAGCTGTGTTGTGGGTTTAAAAATGGGCTTGATATTGTGGGTTTCTAGAAGTCTTCCAATGCGATCTGTGACGCCATAAATGTATGGCAAAAAGGCTTTCCCTAAAGGAGGTAGATTTTCCACGTCTTGGTTCATCGGTGCAGGTTTTCTTGGATGAAGAGCTCTCCTTAGGAGGAGAGTTCTACGCTCTTGTCGCCGCTCGGACCTGAACCACTGAAGATGTCGACCGCAGTGATCGACGAAACGTCTGGAACAAAAGTTTCACATAGACCACGGCCAAACAGCCCGGAAGCAATACATACAACATGCAACGCCGGCCGTGAAAGCCTTAGAGTTTACAAAGATTTCATTGTTTCAAAAAAAAAACGTCATCATATTATTTTATATATGTCCCACTAATAATATAAATCTGAAAGTTTGGATGGATGTTTATTACTCAATCACGCCAGAATGGCCGAACGGATTTGGATGAAATTTGGTACGTCTTCAGGTCCTGGAATAACCCATAGGCTACTTTTCATCATCATCAATCAAGGTCAAGATTTCACTTCTGCCAGCACACCCGGAGTGCGGTTGCATTGCGGTTGTATTTAGTCAAAATTAATAGCAATAAAAAAAAAATACAGATTACGAGAACTTTACGAGTCATTGAATCAATATTAAAATAGTCACAATGTACCTTACTCCAGTGAACACTGCGGAAGTTGTGACATTCTACGCGATCAGGCTGACGTCATGATTAATCTCCAGACGGAAAGGTAATCCGAAGTTGAAAAAATTTAGACGCGACGCTCAAAAAGAGATGACGAGGTAATCAAATTTCGCGGGAGTTCGAAAAGTTCTCGGCAAGTTCTCAGATTCAATTAGTAGATAAGCGGCGCGGGCCGGCAGTTGTGTCTCCGCTCCGCTTGCCTCCCACTCCGACCTCCCGCTCAGACCTACTATCACGGTGATTTTCATTATATAACAACAATAACCGTTCCCGCTCGTGCCCCACGATGTTTGCCTCTTAGCACAGCAAAGTCCAAAATATTATTTCATTGTTTCAATTAACTCTCCAACCGCAAAGAAAATAATCGAACAGAATTTGAAACAGTCGAAGCGTTAACGCGCGACCGCTGTGTGAGAGAGAAAATTATCGTGGCGTAGTGTTGCGTTCCAAATTCTTTTTCAAATAGAAGCCTTTGGGAAAATTGAGTGTAGGAACAGCGAGGAAACATTTTCAATCATCTACAATGAGCGCGGGAGAAGGTTGTGCGGTGTGCCTCTGGGAGACAAGTTGGCGGAAGATATGTGCGCCGCGCGAGGCATTAGTGCTCGCGACACGTGCACATAATCAACAACCGGAACTTTGTGTATTTTTCACATAAACGTCGAACGACTCCCCAGACGCGCGCTCGATGGCTCGGCGTACTCTGCCGCCCGACAATCGCTCATCAGCGCGCTCTAATAAAATAAAGTTATTTGCACATGACTCTAAGGGCCTATGCACACCGATGACTCACGTTTTACGAGCGCGCGCTTACGGCGCTTTAGATGACTAAAATGCACATTGTCGCATTTGATGCAAGCGCGCGTACAACGACTAAATTTTATTGTGCTCGTAAATGGGTCTTAGATCCAGTCTCTTAATTTTGAAGTAAACACTTCTTTAGCGGCGTTGTGCACTTTTGTATGGAGAAAATGATAAACTCGCGTCAGGAAAAAAATCTTCACGCGCCTGACGTCATCGAATTCGTAAGACGGAGGGCTCGTAGATAAAGTTAAACATAAATGTGTTACGAATAAGGAACATTTTCGTTTTTTGGTTGGTAAACGCCGAGACGGAATGCGGAGATATGAGATCATTTTGATAAATGTGTTTGTGATGGGAGTCGAAAAAAAAAGCATATTGTACAATATTGTATAAAAGATTTATTTTGATAAATCAAATCATGTTTTTTGTCTATACTATTATTATAAAGAGTAAAGATTTCATTGTTTCAAAAAAAACGTCATCATGTTAATTCTATGAGTAAGTACATAACATCAATATGCTTGTTTATGTACGATAGCGTAATAAATGAATATTGGATTTTACCACATACATTTATGTGGTACCTATAGTACTTTTATACTGATAAACAAAGCAATTCGTGCGAAATGATTCCCTAACCATTGCAAAATATTCAAAAATGCACAACGTTAATGTTCTGGTTTTCACTTCTGCCGGCGCTCTCGGGGTGCAAGCCGATGCTTTTTTCCTTTTCTTTATTAAAAATCAGTAATAAAGTCAGCGTTAATAGTGTTGCCTTGACCGTCTCCATTTTGCTGTTATTGAGGAGTATCGTGAAAGATTTGTATCGATACAAAGGAGGGTTTACAGCATCGTTATTAATATATCGTCGAGATATCGTTGAAAGGACCTACTAATTTGAATTTTAGCACATATAGAATAAGAGCTTTTTGATTTAAAAGAATTTTAGTTTCTTTGTATGTTTAACAGAATTAAGAGCATTATCTTGTGAATTTAAATGACAGTTGTGTGAACATTGCAATTTAACACAACATTACTACACATTACAATATAATTATTCTTTATTGCACTTCACCATAATACACTTATAAATTATGACAAAATTACTGTAAGCTTAAGTAGTACAATGGGCGGTCTTATCGCTTAAAGCGATTTCTTTCAGACAACCTTTGGACGGACAGTATCTTAAAGAATAGAAGTAATCGGTGGTGCAACATAAATGGACAACATTTTAATATCTTGGTATAAATTCTAAGACATAAATCAATTAGTGCATATATACTTATACATATTATACATTGTATAATAAAAACGTTAATACAAAGTTATAATAGAGACAGATAGTGATGATTTAAGATGTCTAGAGATTTAGCTCAATAGTAGAAGTAGAAGTACATACAATATGTCTTCAAGCCACGACTGAATATGTATCTTCTAGAAAGTCGTGGACCCACTTAACATCAGGAGTATCGTGACTAAACTAAACTAAAATAAGCAGGGCCTATTCCGTTAATAAAATATTATACCATAACGTTATGGTCTTAACGTGAATTTATACTTTATACTCAAAGAAAGAAGAAAGTTGTTATAAATGCAAACCAAAAATGGCAGTACACTTTTGAAATTTTATTTATTAAGAGGGATTTTGTAACACAGTGACCATTGTTATTAAATCAAACGGAGTTTAATCGCGAGAAAACCATTTAGTAATTTATTTACCTCGACGTAAATTACTAAATGTTTTTCTCGCGATTAAGCCCCGTTTGATTTAATAACAATGTGTTCGAATCGCGAAAGTCTAAAAATTACAGTGACCATGTTACTCTGTACATGCACATCACAAATTATAAACAAATTAATTATTCCGAAATAAAGATTTACCAGTATTTTCACTTCCTCGGAGTACAATGCAAAATGTATAATATAATTATAATAATATATAATACAATACATACAAATGCCAGCTTTAATAAATTAGTACGTAAACGTCAAAAACTATTATTTACGGGTGCTAATTACAAACCAGCTAACATGTACGTGAATAAAACGCCACAGGCAATAAAACGCGCCAATACGAGCAAGTCGTAAACTCGGGGTCGCCGAGTAAATCCGCATACATTAGTCAAAGGCAGACCTTTCGGGATTCACGATCGCACACTTAAAGTAATTAGTTCTAGCCCTACGCAGCTCCATGTGCTCCTAGTAAAATGTTTTTATTTCACTTGGGGAATCGTAAGAGACCCGTATCTCTCTGTCAGTCCTAGAGGCATTGTCGCTAAGTTGAAACAAGTGTGTGTTCACAAAGTTTTTTCAAAGGGAAGTGGTTATCTGTTTAACTCTTCCAAAAGTAGCTTTTATGTTTGATCGGGTTGCGGAAGTATATTTGTTGTTGAGTTTCTAAGAAGTTTTTATTTTGTTACTTCAGAATGTATAAAATGGATAAACACATCCACGTGGCGACAATAAACACATTGTATCACAGCATAAAAAAATCTAGTACGCTATATTTTAGTAACGTGGCTAACAAAATAACTTATCAATTTAATACATTTTAAATCAAGAATACTATACTTGATAGTTAAATGGATGTACACCATCCTAACGTTGGCTGCTAAAAAAAACAATATAAACTTCATGAGTCATTTCGTATCACACAACATTGAAGACATATTTGATCCACATGTTCGTTATTAAAGTCTTTGCACTCATAACCTCTTTAAGTTTAAAACTTTCAATCAATGAGAAAAATTAAACGTTGTAAATGTTGAATAGAAACTTCTTCAGTCAGAAGATGTTCATTTCATCACAAGGGCTCTTTAAAATTTGTGTTATATATTATTATACAACGTCATAGGAACAAAATTTCTACGAGTATGCAGTCGTAACGATGTTTTTTCAGCAATGAGTTTATATGCTGGAAAGTTTACGAGGTATATTTGCTAATCATGTCAGACGGGACGGAGAGCGTAATTTGGTATTGTTTTACACATGTTCTATACCCGTGTTAATGTAATATGTGATCATAAAAACCTTTAAATTAATACGTGAAGCAAAAACTTTATATTACGAGAATTACACGGACGGAGGAGTTATGGAATTCGACATAGTTAATGTATACCATTGCCATGCCATGTATACAAAGCCGTGGTGGTACCGGCCTAGAATAGTACTCCCCCATCTCTTCCCGCGGGTGCCGTAAGAGTCGGCTAAGGAATCATGTACCAGAAGGTGGGCAGCAGCGCCTTCTGAGGATCGGGAATCATACTGCGCTTGCCAACCCGCATGCCAAGCGTGGCGAGTATTGGTAAATCCCCCCTATATGGGGAGGCATATGTCCAGCAGTGGACGTCTTATGGCTGAGAGAAGAATGTATACCATGGATTTAAATACTTCGTTTCACACACATAGACATTAACGACAAATAATATTGATATATTTTCAGTCTGACCACAGGCTATTAAAATAAATAAAAGGGCAGCTTTGTATAATACTTAACAATGACATTTTATTAATGTTCAAATTTCAATATTTTTGAATTTTAGTGGAATTCCAATGGGCTATATTTGTTCCTGGATCACATATCTGATACTTAAACATTTCGAACTGCGCTTGGATAACCTTCCTGGAAGTGGCAGGTGGCATATGGCAAATCGGTATAAAGGTGAAAACTTCACGGCTTATTCACAAGGTAGATGTTTCCGAGCGAGCTTCCCTCGGCCCGCTCGTGATGTATGGCGCTCAGTAACAGGTGTAACTGTGATGGACTAGATCTGTGAGTTTAGATATTTTTGAATGTATAAACTTTGAGAATATTTTTTATTTATCTACCCACAGAGCTGAGCAGATCGATGTTTCCCCTATGACTAAAATCTTTCAAGGTCACTAGCGCTATTGTTCCTATTACTATTCATTATTCATTTAATAAGTTCAATAGTAAACATTTTTAATTTTAGTCCTCAGTGGTAATAATTCACAAAAAAAAACATTATTATTATTTTAAAACTACAAATGAACACTAAAGAATTCGTTAGTAGCTGTACTAGGATTCTCTGTATTGCATCTACTAAGGAATACAAAACACGGGACTACACTTTTTAATTGACTTCAAAAAAGGAGGATACTCAATTTGACTGTATCTATGTTATATATTTTTACCACAAGCTATCTGCCAACCGATCAAACTTAGTTTTTCTCAGAAATTATACAACTTATCACATTTTTTCCTTTTTTTATCCAGCCATTTGTATGGTACCTGAATGGCATATTACGGAACGCACATTTAGTGGTAATTTTGTAGGCTAAACTTGCCCTTACATTTCAAGTGTATACGAATATAGATTTTGGTGTAATCTAAATAAGAACTTTATTGCAAAATTTTAGATTCATTTAATAAAAAAGTTTAAATTGATATACTGTGTTACATGCATGTTTATTTTTCATTGATAGATTATAATTAGATAAATATGATATATTTTAGTTTACCTGTGTCTGGATGTTTATATGTATATAAGTTTATATATCAGTCATCAGGTTACCATAGTACAGGCTGTAACTAGTTTGGGATGTGAAGACCTTGTGTGAATGTTAATAAAAAAATAAAAAATATAAATATTAGATAATATATATAAATAATAATAGATAGCTTTAACTATAGTTGTTGTTTGTCACAATACAAACTGTATTCTATATCCTCAGATATTATTATTTTTTTACTGTAGTGAACTGTTAGTTTCCCAAAAATTGTGGAAGTCAGGAATACAAATAATTCAATTACTATATCCTTTTTTCCTTTGCGAAGGATCCTCCGCATAACATGAACTGTACTGCTATTAGTTAGTACTCACAAATATATCCTTGAACAATATAACATGTATCAAAGTAAAAGGGTCAGGTAAGGTTAGACAAATAGACAACAAAGGTGATCCCATACGAGTCCCGTTGTTTCCATCGAGGTACGAAACCCAAAAAACATAGGGTCTTAGGGCATGCCGATAACAACCAAAATTTTCATATTAATTTCTATTGAACTGACCTTTAGATATTAAAAAATATTATTAACATAAGGATTTCGGTGACACGATTTTATAACAATTTTCCATAATATATCTGAACGCATCTTAAGAAGTTTTCTCATCCAAAATCCAATTTCAATATCCGAACAAAACTGTTCAAATTGGCAAAAAGTCGCCTTCTGCGCACCGAAGCTGCGGTTACAAAATGTCCGGTGGCAGTAACGGCGGGAATGGCTCTGTCGGCACATCCCGGATATTGGAGAAAGTCATGAAAACTTTACGCCTTTGCCGGTCGCTTCGTGCCACATATTTCATCGAATGAAGTGGACGTCTCGATGAGTACGGTAAAACGGAAAAGTGTGAGTGCAACCATCTCTTACTATTTTATGTTGAATACTATTATATATATATAATACATAATATATATTATATATATAATACATAATATATATTATATATATAATACATAAAAATAGCGTTGAATTTTTTTTCTTTTCAAACACTTCATTGGCCTGGGGGAGTGGAACAATCCCTTCTAAAACAAGGAGGAAAGCCGGAGGAAAATTGTCTAACTTGTTGTGCTTACTTTATGTTAACCGCTTCTTTGCACATAGTAATTGATTTTGTAAAAATCTTACGCTTAAATTGCACCATGTACCATGTTACTCGTACATGTACTGACCTCGTATTGAACTACGATTCAAGTCAGTAGTTTACTTTTATTGCGAAAGATAACAATTTATTAGACGAAAAGTCAAGAGCTTACCGTAGGCCCGAGTAAGTAAATATCAATTTCCGTTCACGTGTCTTATAACGTTATTCACCATATTTACCGGAAAACATTACAATAGGTAATGAACTATTGTATTGTTTTTATTGATATTTACTTACTCGTGCCTACGGATAAACTCATATTAAGTACTGTTTTATTTGTATAAGATATTAGTTGGAAAGTCGCAACAAGTTTTTACGTTTCTAATACGGAATGGCGCGCATTTACAAATGGCGCCCCATGCGCTTGGCGAAAATTAGAAATGGAATCTATTGTCTCATTTTCACTTTTGTATTAAAGTGAGACAAACGTATTGAAGAAATACGCTTCCAAGGAGGTTCCATCAGTCCGCATATTTAGTCTCGTAATGCGAACCTCCTTAGTGGTATTCTCTTAGGCATAATTTTTATGGAAAACAAAAGAAACCGCACAATGCAAAACGGAGTACGTGATAAAACATGCAATTTATGTGAGAGTATTTTTCCGCACATGTGCATAATTTTTAACTTTCAAACAGTGCATAATAATATCTTGAGCAAACGAATGTGTTGACAAAAATAAAAGATAAAACAAAATAGAGCATGGGTGTGGTTATAGGGGTAGATTAAGATCGTTATAGACGAATTGAGTGAAGGAAATGAAACGTGACACAGCAGCTAGTGTGATAGTGATAGAATAAAACGGAAGAACAAAACAAGTTGTTAACCTCAAGAAGCATGTGATATGCACAAGAAAAAGTAGGACAAAATATATATTTCTGAGAAAAGGTTTCCCTGCCCATTTTGACACTATTTCTGTTCTATGACGTTCTTATATGGCCTCTACACATGTTTTCTTAGCTTCGGCGTTGTAGAAAAATCAGCATAATGTGCTATAGATAGCAGGCGTGGCTACGTGACGACGTTTCATGTCTCAATATGCGCTCGTTACATCGTCGCTTCGCCGTGGCGTGACTATCGGAACGTACTTATACCTACTAGCTTATTCCACGGCAAATGTTGCCAATTGTGATAGCTATTTTTATTACAGTGCTATATAACAGTGTATAACAGTGCTATACATATCACTAATTTATCTGATTCTTGATAAACCAAGAAAATATATTTTTTTCCTGTCATAATTGTTTTCTTTTAATTTGAAATTTCATAAAGCGTAGTTTTTACCTATGTTACAATTATACTATGTGGACAAACGAGCTTCGTTCAACATACCCGGCAAGATACCTATGTAGAGAAACTTATTACCCATAAGGTTATCCAGAGAAACACTTTAAGCGTTAGAGCCATATCAGAGATATTTTAGATATATATTTAAGAATCATTTAATACTATATTAGATGAAGTGTTATGTGTGTGTAAGTGGATTGTTAAAAAGCGGTCCGCATCTGGTCCCTGCGATCTTGGTCAGATACTCTGTCCATTTTGTCAGTAGACATCAGGCCGATGAGGTCATCAATTCTGCGTGCTATATGCCCACTGCCACTTCAGCTTGCTAATCCGCATATAATGATTATGTCGGTGACTTTCTTTCTACTATGGGTCTCCCAATGTATGGTTCGATCTCTTAGAGGAACTCCGAGGGCTGGATACGGGCCGCTTCCAAGCGGTTCTTGTTGAAGTCAATGAGACGTCCTACGGCTGAGATGATGATGATATATAGACTGTCATAGTAAACATATGTACTGTCGGTGCTTATACTTGCGCATGTGTTTATGTGTCTCTGCGATGTGTATCCAAAAATATGTATGTTTAATCGATATTTTAGGTCTAGCGTAATTACAACTTCGACACATCATTACGTCTACTATAATTTACTATTTGTTTTATTTTTTTTATCATTATTTATTATGGAGGGTTCGATCAAACATGATCATGCCATTGGTATTGGATTTCATTGGTACACTCAAAGCTTACAATCTACGCTTAATAATTTTACTATTTGTACATTTCAACTGAAATATGTACACATTAATACAGATTAAATGGAACCGATCAATGTTGTCCCTAATATGTCCTAAATGATAGATCGTACCGGGCTTCGAGTTCAGCGGTCCGCGGCTGTCACCCGCTGTCACACACTGTCACATGCTGTCACGTAGCGAGATTATCCTTGATGCCCATTCCTAACAGTACTCCCGATATACAATTTAAAATCAATACTTTAGCTTAGTATATAAGATATGGACTACGCGAAGAATTAAATGTTTATGAAAGGTATGAGATGATTAGTGATAGAACAGAATGGAAAATGAAGACATATTGTGACTACACACCACCTAGTGTGAAATAAAAACAACAAGATTATGACTTTAGCTTTATTATATTTATTATTTTTTCGTATAATGTTCTTAATATAAAAATCGAATATATATTGTACAATACATTATTATACAAATGTAATGTGCCTACTCGATTTCGAACTATGTTCATACGTACAGGTCAGATAAACGAATTTATGTAAGTCACCTATTTCTGGTAAGTATTGGGGCTGCCGAGATACAGGTCTAGCCTAGTTTGGGCCCCAGCTTATACGAGTAGTATTTACTCTATCCATTTTATATTAGTAAATTATCTTTTTCATCTTCCAATGAAAAAGGTGATTATCAATTCGGTTATTTTTTTTTGTTATAGGCAATTTTACTGATTAAACCGATTAAAAAATATATTTTGTCACTAGATTAAACTTATAGATCAGTCCCATACAAATTTAATCAAAATCGGTTGAGTATTAATTTCAACAGAATATATAAAATGTTCTGAAGGTAAGTAATGAAAGTCTGTTTTACATAGTTTTGAAACTTTACATCAGGTGAAACAGTGGTAAAACAAAAGCTTATAATATGTAATTTAGTACCTTCTAGGCTCGCCTGCTCCAAGTTACACACGTCATCACTTAACATCAAGGACAGTGGCCAAGCGTAAGCTTATAACAGTTTTAAAAATAACTAAGTTTAACCTTATATTTAATGCTCGATGAGTTAATTACTTGTTCATAAGTTTTAAATTATGCTATATTAAAAATGCTAATAGCATTCTGGGTACTCCGCCAACTGGCAGCGGGTTGAAACTTATGATCTCTCTATAGGGTGGCAATAAATAGTGGACTCCTCAAATGTTATATTGTATTAGCTGTAGTAGGTACCTATTTTAATTCGACAATATTTTATTTCAATATACGTAAAAAGTGACAAACTGGAAAATCTGCTGAAATAGCTTCCTTAATTAACAACAATATATTGTATAAAATAAATATGCACAATTATAAGTTTCTAACTGACATGACATAATACAAAAATTAACGTTATTATAGGCATATCCAGCATTTATTAAATACTAGTATCGCCCCACGGTTTCACCCGTGTGGATTACAGTTTTCCCGCTACCTCAACTATCCACTATACTTTTTCCGGGATAAAAGTAGCCCATGTGTCAATCCAAAGCTTAAGCTATCTCCAAACCAAATTTAATTGAAATTGGTGTAGCCGTTTGAGCGTGAAAAAGTAACAAACATACACACATACACACAAATTTTCGTTATTATAATATTAGTAGGATAAGAAAGATAGACCGCTCTGTTCTTAAAAACACCTACCCGCAGAAACTTCAGTTTACTCGTGAACTTTGCGTATGTAAACTGCGCCGAAATATCTAGAAAGAAAACAAAGCTACCATCCTCAAGTTTGAAAAACTGCCACCAAACACAGTGTGTTCAGGCAGCAGTCCTTGAGAGCTAGTGAGCATTCTAGATCTAGCGTGATAACACCATCGACCATCAAATGAGATAGTGGTCAAACACTAGATCTATGCAGTATAAAAAAAATATTTTAAAAGTGAGATAGTGATCAAACGCTACATCAATACAATTTAAAAAAACATAAAATAGATTTAAATATCCCGATAATAATGTTAACTCTTGTATTGCCGATATTGTTTTATTAACTTTTTCTGCATTTAATTCATATAAACGTACCTGGAGCACAATAAATTCCAATAATTCTCAATAATTTCCGCAGATAAAACGTTGTTTGCATAGCCAGCGGCGAATGTGCAATAATTACGTGCGAATTTGCAAAATTGACGGCAATATTGACAAGTTGGTAAAATGGCATTATCAGATGTGGCAATGCCTGTGGCTTTGCGGATAACATTCAAACACAAAGTAGAATATTTACATCACAATAATATAAATTTAGACTTTTTTATATCATTTCTTTTATAGTAAGAAACAGTGCAAGCTCATTTGCCGTTACTACGATAATTTCCAATAAATGAATAGATATATAGTTAGATGCTATCTAATTATCTATCTATTCATTTATTGGAAATTCTAAATTCTAATTCTAAATAGGTAGATGAACAATTTATTTCCACACTAGAATACAAAAATAACATTACATGAGTAATAATATGAGCACCTTATAATGTAACAATGGGCGGTCATGTTGCATGAAAATATTTTTTATTAATAAATTAACAAATGAAACCAATTTTGGGCTTAAACAACAATAGAAAGAGTTATGCGAGCATAGCAGCGACCCAGCTTCGGCGCCAGTTCCCTGAGTGGACCGCGCTGCACTTTCTCATGGTCACTGGCAAGGATGAAACGGAGACAGGAGAGGAGGTTCTAGATAGAATCAGAAACGCAGTGAATGCAAAGGACGGAGGTATAGCGGTAGAACGCGTACGAAAGGGTAAGAACCGGAAGGTCATTGTGGAATGTAGGACTGAGGAAGAGAGACAGAAGATAAAGGAAAGGCTCGACAAAGCTAGCAAATTGAGGGTCGAAGACATAAAAAATAAGGACCCTCTGGTGATCTCATGGGACGTCCTGCAGTTTATCAAAGACGTGAAGGTGCTGCAGGCAAAAATAAATAAATATAATAATAATAAATTATGTCGTACAACATTATTTACCTTCATGAACTGTTCTAATAAGTGGCATTTTTTAAAAGTTTAGTAAACGTGTACGGCTTTAATAAAATAAGATGTAAAAGACTTAAAATTAGCTATTTAGCAAATGGCCTATTTAGCCTTAACATGTCTTTTGGCATTTATGATGAACAGGCAAACGGTACGGCAACGTGGAAAAATTACAGTTGTAATACTGTAATCACATTCTGGTAACGCAATTTGACATGAAAGCACAGTGATTGCTAGAGGGGCGGACTAAATGTTAATAAAAACCACTCCGTTAACGACGAGGAAATTTCTACGGAGTATAAAACCTCTTCGCGAGACCTTTGTCGGGAATTACAAATACAAATTACAGCGGCTGAAACACATTTTTTATGTGTGTAAGATACGAAAACGCGTTTGAGGTCGTACGGTGTAGAGAGCGGAACAAATTCTAATTTTAAAACGTTTTGCGTAATTTCGATAACGATTTCTTTGTCTTTACGCTCCACCACAAAAAATGTAGAGTCCGCTTCTGTATTTTATGTGTTTCACGTAATTTCTTCATATTCTGGGTACATCATTCGCAGTAACACTTTGCATACTCAATGCATGGTTAGGCAAGTCACCCGGAAACCAAGTACCCTTCAAACCGGAACACAGTAATGTGAACATGACGGCTTGGCGGTAGAATTAGGTATTGTGGCGGTACTTCCCCGTTTGAACTCTAAAATAGAGTGCTATTGCTCTTAGTGCTACTGATTTTATTGGCGAACTTTGCCTCATGACTTGCCTGCTGAACTGTTATGGATACAGGATTTTGTATGGAAGGTCCAAGCAAGTTGTCGGCCTTTATTTCGCATATCACAGTTTTCTTTTTGAGCATATTACCAACATACGGAAGTTTAATACTCGTCTGCTTATTTGCTACAGATATTTTAAAAAACTACCTACTTAGCCTTTTCGTCTTTTCCAATATTCCATTGCCAACCCAAACCCTATAGAGCTTCTTGAAAATGGTAAAGAATGTATTTTGAACTTAATCATCAATGTTTTAACTGCATGAGTTCAAAGTATTGTAAAGTAAGTAAGTATTCTGACTTCATATCAAATGTATTGAATCAAAACTGAGAGGTATGAGCGGTGTGAAACTGAGTGACAAAAGGAATGTTGTGGTGTAACGAAGATGTAGTGACTAAGATTGAACTAAGAAAAGAATGTTTAATTAACATGGTTTAGTAATGTAAAGAGAATGAACGAAAGGAGATTACATTTTAGAAGCCACTAGTTCTGAAACACAGTTATTCTAGTTCAGGAGCCTCAGGCCTTCAGGACTCAAGAAACTGAAGGTAATAATTATGTCAATAAATTAACAAAGCAGGTATAGATGGGTGAGAATGAAGTGAATGGTAGGAATGGTAGATGGTGGAGGTAGGGAATGCTAACGTTCCGAAATCAAATTGTGGTCTTCCTCAATTCAAGAACATTCTAAGCAAAGGCCAGGTCAAGAGTACTTAAACCGACGCTCTTGTATGAAAGGTCTGATGAGCGTGGATGAGCGAAAGAAGCGAAAGAAGTGTGTCGGGATCGTAGCATTTGGAAGGATGTGGTATCTGCCTACCATTACGGAAAAGAGGTGTAAATATATGTGTATATGGAATCAAAACTTCAACTGGTTTTAAAATCAGCTCTCTTATAATGGTAAAGTGTAGGTAGTAGTTATATATTGTATATATACTATATATAAATAATATAATAATATATATGTTATATAGTATATAGTTCATTTATAAAATACGATTGAATTGTAATGTAACAAACCGACTAGGACTCACGTGGGTCCTAGTCGGTTTGTTACATTACAATTATGGAAGAAACTCGCGATAGTTTTCAGACTCAAATACGATTGAAAACAATTGAGACTGGAACATGATTTTGTTTTATTTGTAATTTCATAGAATAAAAGCAGAAAATCCACTTTTACATCAATTTAAACAAATATAAATGTGTTGTCAGCCTGTTCAAATAATTTATAGTGGGCTAACCATATTTATATATTTTCCATGAAACGCTCGATTCACACTTGAAAATGGAACTGTTATTTTGATATAAACGCAGTACAAAAAATAATAATTACAAGTTCAAAATTTAAAAATAGCATTCTCGTTATTTTTACTATCGTTCGAAAAAAGAACATAAATGTAGGAAAAGAGGTAGCGAGAAATGAAATTTGTATCGCACAGATACTCAACAAGTACGCGCCGGAAAGGTGAAAAGTTTCGTAGGTAGGGTAATTGGGAAAGAAAATTGGCAACATTCTGTTCCATTTACTCACGTAGATCCCACCTCACTGTTCGCACTACATGTTGTTTGAGCTCAAACAATGCATATCCGAGAAATGTTATTTGCGTAGATATATATGTATCACAAATGCAAAAATTTAACTGTTTATACATTAGGATACTGGGCATTCTAAAAAAATCAACGACGAATATTCAGATCATTTTATTACTTGCAACCCAAAGTATTTAACAAAATGTAAGGAAATGGTATAAAGAGCGATCTTATCGTAATTATTAATTTACTGAGTTTTTGCTATTAAACAAACTACTTAAGAAGTTAGCTTTTTTTGAAAACGAAAAAGTTTTGAAATGATAAAAACTTTAAGGGATAATGAGAATCTTTTGAAGCGATGATAGCTTAGCGGAAGGAGCTCCGGCTGTCAAACTGGTTCGATCCCCAGTAACAACTGGAGCTTCCGATGAAAGGTAGCACCGTTATCAAATTCCCAGCATGGTGGTAGGGTATTTTCGAGTACCCGCCTGGCTAGCTACCACCCTCACGTTTGAAAAACTGTCATCAAACACATAGTGCTAGTGTAGTCATAGAGTAGAACGAGCCGAACGTGAGTTCGGCAGCAGTCCTTGATAGCCAATAAGCATTCTAAGTCTAGCGTAATAACACCTTCGAACACATCGTCACTGACCATCATGTGAGATAGTGGTTAAACGCTAGATCTATACGGTATAAAAATACAATTATATTAGAATCAATAAATAGTTTAACCAGTTTATATATGGCGCAGTTCTGACACAACCATATAGTCTACACAGTTTTTTAGGTAATAATTAATATAAAATGAACTCTGCATAGTGTTACTGTACTTTTTAAAACCATCAAGCTCGCTTCCTAGCTAAATTATATATAAAAAACTCCATTAAGAATATTATTAACTATTGTATGAAGAATTTTAAAACATATATATTTTTATTTTATTCTTTTTAAAAATATATTTTTCATGGTTCAAAAGTAACCTAGTTTGAGATTTTACCAACCTTTGAAAATTCATATCTCTAAAAATATTAACTTTCTCGTGAAAAGCCATAATTAGGACCTTTTTCATTTGTATTTTAATGAAGATTATAAAAGAAATAGTTTAAACATTTTGAATTTTAACAATATGGCACGGGGTTGCCACGTGGCAACATGCATTTATATCATCAGTAGGGCAATTTGGAGATCCACTTCCAGTGTGGATCTCCAAATTGCCGGAGTGTTTTTTTGGTTATTTTGATCTTAAGTTTTAGATCAAAAGGTATAGAACAATACAAAAAGGTATAAATAACTATCGTATCTCGCAACAATTACTCTACCGTTTTCTTCTCATTGTACATATAACGTGTTCAGATACCGGGCATACAAGCCCCAGCTTTAGATTATAATCGGAAATAAGTTACGGTCACTGATAACACGGCCTTTAATCTATTATTCACGAATAAACACGCTGGAGAATCCATGCGGTTCGATAGCCACTTTTGAAATCATTGGTTGCGGGTTATCCGTTATCTATACATATAATAAAAATGTAACAAAGGTATATGACAGTAATAACAGACCTTGACGGTCGCCGTGGCTCAATCGTCTGCCGCATGACTTCTGGTATCTGGGGCAGGGCCCCGAGTACCAGGAAGTCATGGAACTGACTGCTGACGGTCCGAATCCCGGGTCTTCGATGTTTGTTGTGATGTCATTGTGTGTGTTCATGCCTCCCACAACACAGGGACACTGGTGCGGGGGAATGTGTATATAATTTTAAAAAACTTAGTTAAAAATATATGCATAGGTACAGCTGACTTTCACTACTCATCCGTGGAACATTATCTAGGTTTTCTTGAAACACAGAACATTATCAATGATGTCAATTATTTAATTATAACCCCACTTCTTATATTAACTCAATAAGTAAAGGTCCGATCTTGATCAAATTTAAATGCGACCACAGAAGAAGCAACCAATTTTCAAGTGAAAACCAAAAAAATCAATTCTAAAAAGGAGTTCTGAGGTAACACACATAGGTGGATTTGTATTGTGTACTTTGTAGGTTGTGAAAATCTACATTATTCGTATATTCAATTCTATTGCTTGTAAAAAGTGCTATATGATTCGATTTCGATTCGAACGCTTTTTAGCGATCAAAACATTTCGCTAATCCTTTCGTAATAAATATTGAATAGGTTAATATGATAAAAAATGCATGGAGACAATAAATGTTTTACCTCATCATCACCATCATCTTCTTAGCCATAGGACGTCCTCTGCTGGACATATGCCTCCACCATTGATTTCCACAAGGACCGGTTGTGACCGCTTTACCTATTAGTTCATAACAGCTAAAGATTAAATATATCCGTATATATTCATTATCCCCCAGTACAATTATAAAAGGAGATCATTGAATGGACTAAATGTAATATATTTAAGAGCTTCGCTTGTTTAAGTCGACTTTGAATGTACTTAACTAAATGTAGCATATTTAAGAGCTCGGCTATTGAGACAAGTCGTGAAACATCAAAGTCAGTATAAATAACTCAGATGTATAATCACGGATGTTTCCATTTACCAATGACTTTTGTATTAAATTCATCAGTGAATATTCGAAGATCCGAAGCGAGAAATTAGGGCGAAATGGCAAGAGTAACGAAATCCCACCTAAATAACGCTTTTCAGATGAGTAACACGGATTCTCTGGAAATAAATTAATCAGGCAGTGCGGCAACCAACCCACGGCCACGTATCTCAGATTTACGAGGCCGGGCGGTCCGCCCGCGCGCCCCACCACCGCCTATTCCTGCGCTGCCTGCCGCTATTCTCGCGCCTCAGCGATTGCACAACGCAACTCATCAATTTCCTCACGACATACGACTTGGAATCCCGTTAATTAAACTATGCCGCGAATTAGAAGCGGGTATCGTGAGCGTCACGCGGTTATCCGGAAAGTATATGAATTACACGCGTCCAACCGACAACTCGACGCGAATAAATTATAGCAAGCGAGCATCGCTTTATGAATATCTGGCGTAACATGCCCGGAAACGATACATCTTCAAATATTTACCTCATCTGAATACCGATACTTTGACAATCGTATACGGCGTGAGTAGGTTTATATATACTATCGATGATCGGTGGATATACGAATCGGCGGAAATCGCGCGACTACGAAACAGCCAAGCTTATTTATGTCTTTTTTATATATTGTCTCAGCTTGGCAAATCAGAAAGTATGAATAATATACTGAGAGAAAGATATTGAAGACGTGTTCGTGATACAATGACGTTTGCAAAGAGTTTATGCCTAGTTTTTTGTTGTTGACTGTATTGTGTACACTTACAATGCATTTAATTAAAAGTTGTTTTATTAGAAACAGATATTATTGATTTTTTATATATTAACATTCACACAAGGTTTTCAGGTCCCAAACTAGGCAGAGCGTGTACTATGGTAACCTGTTGACTGATATATACTTATATACATATACACACCCAGACACAGGTCAAACAGACATGTTCATACACACAAATGTTTGACCTGTCCGGGAATCGAACCTGGGACTCGCGGCTCAGAAGCCAGAGTGCTACCAACTGCGCCAACCGGCCAGTTGTAGAACTGTACAGAACAGAACATAAAATTCATGTAAAACAGTTCCGGTATCACTCATAAAATACTTTCTATGTATACTAGTATACATTGTATTACTATTGATTAAAAAAGTGCGACCATCAAATGCGTGAGGAATAATCAAGGTTGTAATTACTACCGTAGTCCTGTCGCAGTATAAAACAATGAAGAATATTGTTCTTCTTTGTTGTTCCATTTAATGTGCATTTAGTAAGTTTGAAGTGTTGCAGCATCAAATGATGGGCGTAAGAGGCGCCGATGACATTACAGAGGCTCGCGGGTGTTTACAGGCAGAGAGGGCGGGATAAATCCTGATGCGTGTTGATTTAAATACTACAAATATGTACTTTAGATGACCTACGGATACAAAAAAACTATTAATCATATTTTTAGATTTTGTCACTTCCTTTCTTCTGGTGTAAGACACGTTCAAGCGCATTTATCGTTACCGAGAATTTTTGATAAAGGATCAATATGGTCGCAAAATATTTTTTTTGGAAAAATCAATAATCTAATCAAATCCATTTTTTTCAATCAGAATTAACTTTCATGAACTGTTCTCATAAGTAGTATTTAGCTCAAAAAAGAGGATATTCTCAATTCGATTGTTTTTTTTTTCTGTATATATTCGGTTATTCCGCCGATTATGAATTAAATTTGATGATTATGGTGGGACATGCTTCACAGACGGGGTCATAAAAATATTATCGAAGTTGGTCTAGTAGTTTGGTTTTTAAACCAAAATAACTGAAAAACATGACATCTAAGTAAACTTATTAAAGCGATTGAAGTCGGTTGTCCCCATTTTTAACAAAAATATTATTATTATTTCAAGTGTAAGATATGTAAGCTTTTAAGCAACATATGATGAGTGAATCAAAATTTACTATTTAGCATTTATGATTAGCCTTAACTGGACTTACTATTTACTGTATATGTATATGTACTTTATTCATTTAAATATGAAATGTTAATGATAAGGCCGGCCATTATCGTGCCAAGTATTGAAGTCTAGTTTTTTTTTTTTTTTATTTATTTTATTTTTTTATTTAGTTTTAAGTATCGTATTGTATATCACGTGTGACGTTACCTATCGGTCCAAACGGGAGACTAGCGCTGGTTGTACCTACACAGCAGGAGGCTGAGTTTTAACCGATTGATGATTAATAACTGCTATATTATTATTTTTTAGTATAGCATGGAAGTTTATTTTGTTGTTGTTGTTGGTCCTCTCACAGTCTCCAATGACAGAAGAAGACCCGTGAGCTGGTCATCAGAAAATATTAGATGTTTCAGGTTAATATTTGCGTATTATATTAACTTACCAATGAGGCTGTGCCGGCTGGCGCCGAGGCTGTGCGCGGGCGGCGAGCCGGGCGCTCGCAGCGCGCCGCCGCCGCCGCCGCCGCCCAGCGCGCCGCCCTCCAGCGCGCCTGCAACGTACGTTCTCCGTCACCAAACTTAACAAAACCACTGTTCAACATTCTCCGACAGCTAAGCCAAGTGTTATCTTAATATTCTTATCTAAAACTACTCTCCAAATGTTTTCATAATCAAAATGATATCTTTTCCCAGATATTATCTAATGCCGCTGTTAAGTATTAACCATACGTATAAAAACATTCACACAAACATTCTAGTGGCTTTAGGTACAGTAAGAGATAAGTTAATGTAACGCTCCTAATACATATCTATCAAATTATACTCGTTCCATCACACTTCTAAACTAATATTATAAAGAGGAAAGATTTGATTGTTTGTTTGTTTGTTTGCATTGAATAGGCTCCGGAACTACTGAACCGATTTGGAAAATTGTTTCACTGCTGGGAAGCTATACTATCAACAGGCGACATAGGCTATATGATATTTTCAAAAAAAGTAATGGAGTTATAATTTTTAATTTTGAAATTTTTTATATCCTCTTTCTTACTTTTAAAGGTCTGATGAGCGTGGATATGACAAAGGAAATGTTTCCAGCTCTGCCTACCCCTACGGGAAAGAGGCGTGAATATATGTATTATGTATGTATTTTCGTAAGATTATTATAACAAGCATATTCAAAATATGGTCTATTGCCTTTGAAAGTGGTGAAGTACGAGTTTTTTGATAGAACTAGCGCTCAAGTTTAAAAGTTGTATAAATTACAAGGAAAGCACGTGACCCTAATGATGTGATGATAGATGTCACTGTGACTTGTATAAGCTGCAATACCAGTCACAAGATTAAAGTTTTGTGCGGCACTATACTGCGTCATATTCAGACAATGCTGTAACGGTTTCGTTCCTTTAGTACAGGGATCAGTAACCTGCGGCTCGCGAGCTTCATGCGGCTTTTTTATATAGAACTGCGGGTGCCAGTTTACAAAAATAAATATATTACTAACATATTTATAGTATGTTTATATGAAAAGTGATCCATGAGCCAACCCCAGTTCTGTCTCTCCCCTCTTACACTGGCCTTGTTCGCAATACACGTGTCAGATTTTATTATGATAATTCTGAATTAGTATTTAGTCTACAATAAAAAGCAAGTGGCTGTTTGACAACTGGTAAATTACATTAATTGTAAAGTTCGGAGATAATGATTGTATGGATAAGTATATGTATAGTAACTCAAATCTTAGTGACTTACAATTAATATTCGGTAAATTGTAGGCGCGCGCGACCGCGCATGCGCGCTCCCGTCGCGTCGGTGGGCTGATGGTCACTCCTGTTTAGATGCAGCGGTGTCGGATAGGGAAAATCCGGCGCCGGAGCGGGCGCGTAAGTGTGTCGATCGTCTACAACTTAATGCTGCGGGGAAAGGACCGGTGCTAGCTGCAACTGACTGGTCGCGCGCCATAACTGTAAGTTTTGGCTCTACCGTGTGAAAAGGTTGTGTCGACATGCCTGGTAGGTTCCCTTGCTACACCAACACTCTTGAGCTAAACTCAAGTTACTGTTAGGAGTGGGAGCACCTATCATTAGGTTATTTTCTTAAACAGTCATCGTGATTATTCCTATCTCATTTTGGGGTTGTTACCCTTATCTCTGGCTCCATTTTGGCAGCTCTCCAGATTTCGTAGGCACTATGAATAGAAGTATACATG
The DNA here is from genome assembly GCA_934044485.1 of Apeira syringaria. NCBI lineage: Eukaryota > Metazoa > Arthropoda > Insecta > Lepidoptera > Geometridae > Apeira > Apeira syringaria. The sequence goes on from OW203658.1 coordinate 17,356,088, forward strand.
TCGTAACATAGAAGTATATATTTCCCGTACATGTATAATAATAAAAACCTTACTGTCTCGTCATCTGTCTATCCATCAATTTTATTCTAGTGCTTCAGTGTAACGGGCTCTTTGAAAACTTGTCTTTATTCGTGAAATATTTGGATATACTTTTTAACCGTCTTCAAAAATAGGAGGAGGTTCTCAATTCGACCCGTATATTTTTTTATGTTTGTTACCTCAGAACTTTAATTGATTCTTTATTTTTGTTAATTTTAAATCACGCATCTTTATTTTATTTTTAAGCTATTGCATGGCTTCTATCGCGGGCCTTGAGCGTGGAGACCGAATCCAGAAATTCCGTAACGAAAATAACCTAACACCCCCCACTCCGACCGGCACAGCAGTGATACTTTTTAGTTTTGCCATCTATCGATGAATAGCAGAACTTTTAATGACTTTTTTAAATATCACGCTTGTCTGTTTAGTTCAGCAACTCGCCTCTAGGTGGCATTGGTTGTATCGGCGTTACTGCATAAGTAATTAATATATTAATTGCATAAGTTGATAAAAATGCTTTACCGCGGCAGTCCCCGAGTGCAACATGTCTTTTTTTATTATAAATATGTTATTGTGCTAGTACATACTGCGAAAAAAACTTTAAACAATTAAGATACTAAGAAGAATGGAATAACGTTTATTGGCGTTATAATAATGTAGTCACAAGCAGCCATAATGAAATAGCTCGTATTTTATTCACGCTAAAATTCAAATTCCTATAACTCCATGCAACGTAAATTCAGTTCATAGCTAGGATCCACTTTTTGTCTCCACTTACGATTTAACTACCGACGGAACCGATAAACTACGTTCTCTAACCCAAACAAACAGCAATGGCGTATACTCTCTCAGAGGTTAATGTAATGAAAACCCTTCGCTAGTTACACTTCTTGTAGTCGGATTATACAATAGCTGTAGATGAAAGTAATATTACTAATTCAAACTAACATAAAAAAACTCATTTTATTAAGAGCAGGTAGAGCTTCAAACTATAGCTATTGAGATATATAATTTCTCATATTTTATTTTGTTAGCTGCGATAGAGATCTTAGACGCATAATGGGTTTATACTTTTTCCCCCGTCATTTTGTTAGCTGCGGTAGAGATCTTAGACAAATAATAGGTATATACTTTACTTTCAAACATATCTGTGACGTAATATCTGAAACATGTACCATGTATGCTACCAACCATGTATGCTGGTACCACACAAATACTCTAATAATGGAGCTCGAAGGTAGAGGCCGAAGTTCAGGATTGCGTATTGGTAAAAAATACATCCAGTTTGGACTCGTTAGATTCGTCTTAACTAGTTCTGTTTTGTTAATTTCGAAATAGTGACCTATTGTGCCGGTGGTAACTTAAAATTTTTATTATTTATTTTATTTGTTTTGATTAGTATTCGTAATGTTATTTAAATTCAGCAACGTCTTTTTTTTTTTTAAAGATTATAATCTTGCGTTTGACCACTGTCTCACCTGATGTAAAGCGACGACGCGGTCTAAGGTGGAGCACGCAAACTTAGAAGGAACCTATTCACTCGCGACTTGAAGACGGGGTTGTACATATCGGGAAACACAGACTCAGGCACTGAGTTCCACTCTCTGGCAGTACGCATTATAAAAGTGGAAGCAAAACGCTTCGTGCGTAACGGTGGTATATCTACCATGTAGCAGTGGCGCATAGTCGTACGTCTGGTTGACCGATGATAGAATGGAGAAGGTGGAATTAAATTGTAATTAATAATTGACTTGGAATGGTAGCAATAAATAATTACATTTAAGATAGTGTTTTTATTCCTGGAAACAAACTGTAATAGCCAACATTAAGTTTTTGATTGTTGTACCGCATTTAGGATAATATTCCTTCATAACTATGGTATTTAACTCTTCTAAACGTTCTTAAAAGTGTTAGTGTGTATTGCAATAAATGTGCACTGTACAAAGTAAACATAATTAAGATAAACAAGAAATTCTATTTATTATAGTAATAATTAGTTTAATGATTTAAAACGTTTATAAAGTTACATAAAATATTTTTTTGTATATTAGTGTTTCATGTTTTAATAAAGATCTTTGCAAAACAAAACAAATCATAATTTTTTTAATTTTATGATTTGATATATAATAAGGGTTAACTAGTGTTAATATAATAAAAAAAAATATTAATATAATAAATCCAATTAAATCTTTGAATGTAAAAAATGGGTGGAAAGGAATTTTATCTAAATTTCTATTAATTCCGATTGGGTTATTAGATCCTGTTTGGTGTAAAAATAATAAATGAATTATAGTTATCATTAAAATAATAAAAGGTAATAAAAAATGAAATGTATAAAATCGAGTTAGTGTGGCGTTATCTACAGCAAACCCTCCTCAAATTCAATTAACCAATATTGTTCCTAAGTAAGGAATTGCAGATAAAAGATTAGTAATTACTGTAGCTCCTCAAAATGATATTTGACCTCAAGGTAGAACATATCCTATAAAAGCTGTTGCTATTAATAAAAATAAAATAATGACTCCAATTATTCAAGTATATTTTAAGTTAAAAGATTCATAATAAATTCCTCGTCCATCATGTAAATAAATACAGATAAAAAAAAAAGATGCACCATTAGCGTGTAAAGTTCGGATTAATCATCCATACTATCTACTTGCATAAACAACAAACAGGGAATACACTCAATTTCTAGAGCTAAAAGACACGGCTGAAGGTGTACACGGATATAAACCACTGTTAAAATATGTCACAGGGCATCCCGCATTGATCCCGCATCGAATAAATGTTTATTTTGACAATGAAATATTGGAAACCTATTTTCTTAAGTGTCATTTCACAGATAGGTAAGGCCATCTCTTCTATTAAAACAGCTATCGTGTAAAAGCTATTTAGGGGATTGAAGTGCTACAAAACGCTTGCAATGTCACATAGCTATCGTTAGCGTGTAAACAAATGACAAATGCATGTACAGATCGCACAAACTATAAATTATCTGTATCAGTTTTTTCTAAATAAATATTTTTTTTTACAAAATTCAACTGTTGATTGAGAGGTTGCTTATGGTGGGTAATACTGATGGAGAACATTAACCTTTGTAAAATTAGTGTTTATTTGCATATAAATTGATCTAATTTGCTAATATATAACTTATGAAATATTTTCGCTTAGTTATTGCGCGTGAACTATATCTTACAATGGAAGAAAGAAAATTAAAAAGTCTAAAAACGTGATTAGTATTTTTTTAAGTTATGTGTCATCTGTACTGCACGTTTTTGTAATATTTTAAACAACACGCATCAGCATTTGTGCTGTAACCAAACACATAGTGTGTTCGCAGTCCTTGAGAGTCAGTAAACATTATAGATCCAGTATGATTACATCTTCGACTACATCGTCACTCACCATCAATTGTCAAACACTACATTAGTATTTTTTAAAATTTTCACAACAGGTAAACAGTACCAATAAATAATGGGTTTGAAAAATTTAATGCTCTTGCATTAAATTTTTCAAATTTAATGCAAGAGTAGAATAACATTTTTTAACTCTTGTTAAAAAATGTGTATTCGGAATAATCAAAAGCTAATTTCAGTTTTTGTGTCCATATTCTGAACAATATTGAATCTAAATGTGACAAGTCATTTCCATTTTAGCGAGGGCATGCAGTTACTAGACGGCCTCTGAAACTAGAAAAATTTCCAAGAAAGAAAAAATAGATTTCCATGAAGCGACAATGCGGACCGAATTTAATTAAACGAATACCGGACCATGAGCAGAAAAAATATGTAATCGCACAATATCGTTTTAATTTTAGATTATCAAACATCGATTGGAGGCTTTAACGAATTATGTAACGTTATGCTTAAACAGTTTATTCATATAAATAGATTGTAGCGATACATATTAAGTCATAGTTTTAAAACCATCTATAAATATACTTATCGAGTAATGATAAGAAGTACCTACTCGTTTTTGAATGCTAATAAAGTAACTCGTGTGAGAACGTAAAAGTGTAAAAAAAACCTTGACAAAAAGTACTTTGAGGATGGTTTCCCCTTGTGGAAGACTTCTCCTTGAAGAATGCTCTTCACAACTGATATCGTACAAGTAAGACCAAAGAACGACTTACTTTACGACGTCACTTCACAAAATCAGCTATGAATTTCCCATTCTGAATCTCACATGACGCGCCATCAAACCCGAGAGCGATGACAAAAATGGAACAGGATATTGATAGGTCTTTTTGGTTTCCAATATAACGTGTTGCTGATAAGAGCTCGGGATATGGCGGACATTCGGAATGCGCGGGAACGAGCCATCGGGGAGCCATCTCCTTGCTTTATGACCCCTAATGTGCCGATTTGTCTTGTTCACTCACACATATAAACGCTCACCACAATACCTACCTCTGCTAGGTAATAATAATAGTCAATGCGCAAGTGAAATTAACTGACTGAGGTAAAGGTTTTAATAATTTAAATGTGGCACAACCATATCACTCGATGGACAAAAAGCCCTCGAGGTAAGGGTCTAACAATGAGAACAAAAATTGAGAACAGTTGTTCTCAATTCTTGTTGTCATTGTTTCACTTGGAAATAACAATAATCATTTTAACTCGCGTTCTCTAACTTCGCGTTGAAGTTCTTCACGATAATAGTACCATCACTGAAAACTCAAACCCCTACGTTAGGTTCAACATAACGGCCCCTAACTATTTTATACTTCTGTGTCACTGTTCTCAATATATAAAAAATACTATGTACCTATACTTTGCAATTAACTCTACAAGATCCACATTTTTTTAGGGTTGTACAACGTACATTTAAGTTTTAACTTGTAAACACCATATTTCTTTATTAAATTTTCACGACAAAGTTCATTTTATTAATAATGTAAATATACGCGTCATCACTGTGTGCTAACAAACATGCAGGAAACCAAAATATTTTTTAACAAATATTTCGGCCATTTATGTGTGAATCCATGACTACAAAAAATCATCCCGGCTTTTCCATAAAAACATGTAACTTAAGGTCCACCTACCATGACCTTAATGCTGCGCAATGAACCATAAAATTTACCAAAAATAATAGGTTTCCTTATAGGAAAGAAAATGTAATGATAAAATCACGAAGAATAATACTTATAAGATAAAAACAGGAAATATGGGAACAGTATCTATAGAAAACTGGGCTATTATGTGGTTTGCGGTGATGTTCTTTTATGTCGTACTTACGCCAATTTACTCCAAAATGGGCAGTAAAGTTTTACGTGGTATATGCATATTTACATATATTTTGCGTTTTACATTACCTTACATAATCTTGCAACAGCTAATTTGATTCCAACGTTCTTTTCACTGAAGTTTAAAACCGATTCCTTGTAATAACTATCTTTGTCTAGTCTGTAGCAAGAATAACCTTGCGGCATAATTTTCGTTTGGACTTCGTATAAACAATTGAACATCAAACTTAGGTAGATAACACTTTATTGTACAAGCACATAAACTTAAAATAATATTTATTAAAAAAAATTACCAAAAAATGGAACCGACTTAAACACGCAAAAGTATGTAAAAACTTTACACTGTTTTTACGGGTATAACGTGGTACTTACGCGTAGTCGATATCACGATCGACAATTGTTTCGGCTTCTTCCGGAAGCCTTCATCAGGATCTTGAGTGCGGTGCGTTAGTCGTAACGTCCCGTCTCGCACTGAGGCTTCCGGAAGAAGCCGATACAATTGTCGATCGTGATATCGACTACGCGTAAGTACCACGTTATACCCGTAAAAAACAGTGTAAAGTAATTATGAACGTGAGTTTTAATATTATTATAAGTAATAACTTGTTATATTTGGTACCATGATAGTTCATAAAAGTAACTATCGTTACAATATTGTGCTCATGGCAAAGACTCCGACAAGTTATTTCATACTTTTAAGTGTTGAAATCGGCTCCATTTTTTGGTAAAAAGTTTTTTTTCACCCTTTTCAGTGACAAGTATATTTTCACAAGAGAAAAATTTAATGAAAGAGGGATATTTATAAAGAAGCGTTTAAGCAGATTTCTGTCGCTAGAGTCACTGCAGGAAAAGCTACACTTTCGTTTAGAACTAACGTCGATTTGTCTAGAGATTTCCATCGTGGTTGTAACATAACAAAGAGCTCAACAATAAGTTAATCCGAAAAATGTAATCACATTTAAACCTCAATGCTAATGCTAATAATCGGTATTTCTATTTGTAAGTTTTTATATGAGAGCTGTGCTGTCTTGCTATGAGTTTTAGTATTGTAATTTTATTTTTCTAAAAGTCATTTCTGAGTACAACCACAGACACAAGTCTGTACGTAGCAGTCTCCTCTATAAACCCAGCGTTGATATTTCGAGCCGTTTCTGTCTCGTTAGTTCCGCGTCGGAACTCGTATTCAAAAATGACTCGGTTTTTCGAAGAATCCATCTTTCCCGTCTAAGCTGAACAAAAAAATTGAAAGTCTAAAATTGAAGGCTGCACATTTTTTTAAATAATAACCTCATTGGTATCATGTGAAAAAATCAAAAATCTCTAGCCATGAAGGTTTTATGTGACAAAGTATATACAACGGCAATTTCATACTTTCACACCTATTATTTGATTCGATTAACAGCTGAAATCAAAACATCGTTTGCTAGGAAAAAATGTTCTGCCTGTTATTTATCGAAATACCAAAATGACACGAGACTTCATTTCAATTAGTTCACGTCAATGATCGACGGCTAAGTTACTTGGATATTTGTTCATACAAAAATACTAAAATGGCGACAACAAATGGGAACTGGAGGCTACTAAACGATTCTCAGACCTACCAAATGTACACACAAACTTCATAATAATTAGGTAAACCGTTTCGGAGTTCCTTAACAAGCACTCTGACACGAGAGTACCTATTTATAGAAGATTAGGTCATGTGACGTCGTAATTTGACGTAGTACACGAGCTATGTTCACGTGAGATTAAACCTTATATTGATTCTCGCAAGCTGAAATTCAATCAAGCATTAAATATACTTACCTACAAATCTACTGTCACCGCAGAAGTCATTATTAAGTAATCTGTGTCAATGTGTACTAGAAACTCTCAAACGTTGGTGTGTTCTCAAACCGTGATGGAATCGTAAACGGGAATTGCTACAGGTACCAGTTCATAATATATTCACAACAGTCTCAAACCTCAATCTTTGGAACATTGTGGGCACTTTAAACTTCATCAGATATTCTCAGAACTAAGCTTTGGTATGTACTGTTTCGAAAAGGGTGATAAACTTCTCATTTACCGTTAACTAATAATACAGTTAACTAAACCAGGTTGACAAGTTGAAATAAGCGCTATATTCAACACAATATTTTCGACTACTTTTAAAGCGATGATGGCTCAGCGGTGGGAGAGTCGGCTGTCAAACTTATGGACGATGTTTCAATCCCCAATAAACCAGTTTTCTCGCAGCTTTACAATTTTCCTTGTGGAAAAAAAAATGCGTGATATTTGTCGAGACACCCTTTCCCCCAAGTGAGATAGAGTGTGGTTCAACTTGACCCCGCCCCCCCCCCCCTCCCCCCCCCCCTACCTGAATGCGTAATTAAGGATGCCGCCTAAGATCAGAATGATTTATTAGCTAAAAAAAAAAAAATGGTTGTCTGTAAAGTCGGTTTACGGACGATAGACTTACGTGATAACGACATAATCATGTATGACTTTGACTTTGAATTTGATCGACATCGACATCGACATCGACATCGACATCGACATCGACATCGACATCGACATCGACATCGACATCGACATCGACATCGACATCGACATCGACATCGACATCGACATCGACATCGACATCGACATCGACATCGACATCGACATCGACATCGACATCGACATCGACATCGACATCGACATCGACATCGACATCGACATCGACATCGACATCGACATCGACATCGACATCGACATCGACATCGACATCGACATCGACATCGACATCGACATCGACATCGACATCGACATCGACATCGACATCGACATCGACATCGACATCGACATCGACATCGACATCGACATCGACATCGACATCGACATCGACATCGACATCGACATCGACATCGACATCGACATCGACATCGACATCGACATCGACATCGACATCGACATCGACATCGACATCGACATCGACATCGACATCGACATCGACATCGACATCGACATCGACATCGACATCGACATCGACATCGACATCGACATCGACATCGACATCGACATCGACATCGACATCGACATCGACATCGACATCGACATCGACATCGACATCGACATCGACATCGACATCGACATCGACATCGATTATTTTATGTAATACAAAACTCAGGTGGAACGTTACAAAGTCAAAGTCAAAGTCAAAATCAAAGTCAAAGTCAAAGTCAAAGTCAAAGTCAAAGTCAAAATCAAAGTCAAAGTCAAAGTCAAAGTCAAAGCAAAGTCAAAGTCAAACTCAAAGTCGAAGTCATAAATGATTATGACGTTATCACGTAAATCTATCGTCCGTAAACCGACTTTACAGACAACCAATTTTTTTAATATGTTTTATTATGTATAAATATGTTAGGATATTTAAATTAACCAAAGTCTCTAGTTTTGAGTTTATATTCGACTATATTCACAGTGACGTAGAACTCCATTGGCCCATTTCCGTACCTCGCTCTTACTATTAACTCATAAATTTGTCGACATACTTCGGAATCTCTGCACTAGTGTTACTGTCGTACTATCTAATGCATTCTGTACTGTTTGAATGCAGTTAAATTTCGAAAGTGTATTAACGCAATCCTTAATGCTTAATAGATAAAATTTTGGTACTCATTTCATGTTACCTTTTTCTTTATGAACTCTTTAATGGTTGTTAATTGCACGTCACATTTATTATTTCTACTTTTCTCTTTAAGCTCACATTATTACCGGGTTTATTTTCGAAGAATTAACAAAATGACCTCCTTCCCAAGTATTGAGTGTTTTACTATTAGATTTATGTTGTAAGTGGCCTATCATAAATAGAGTGCTATATATAAGTATATCCTAGTACCTACGTGATCATTTGCTTAATACTGAGTATTTTATATGTATATATTTGTTGATTTAGGTATAGTCCTTACACCCACTTGAACATGACGAAAAGTTCCTTTTTCCTTTTTGTTTACACCTCAGACGACACGGCCGATCTTCAAGCGAATACTGGTTCCTTCATCTTCACCTCCATCCACCGACCGTTGGTCGCCCCGCGCCTCCGATGCCTCTTACGGCTTGTCTGTGCCGCTACAGTAATATTGTGTACTTATGATTAATTGCACCATTTCTGTTACTGTCTTAGAATATTATTTTTTTTGTGGGACAACATTCACACAAGTTCTTCAGGTCCCAAACTAGGCAGAGTCTGTACTATGGTAACCTGATGACTGATATATACTTATATACATATACTCTATTGAAAATCTGTATTCTTTTGAGATTTAATATAAACTGTGTTTACTTATTGAAACAAATTAATTCATTAAAATTAATTTAAACCATATCGTTGTATTTTTAACATAGTTACGGCATTATATCGAGTACGCGAAAGTGTCACGATACACCCGCACAATTAGTATAGAGGATTTTACATTATTTTAGATTAACCGACATTCTTATGTTATTATTACTGTGCAATGCGAAATATTTGTATGGCAATATTTTTATTTTTCATTTTTACATTAATCTTGATTTTAATTTTAATTTTTATTTACCAATGACGTGTATAATCTTATACTAATAAAAAACTATGAACTATGAACTATGGTAGCAGGATACGTATTATAGATAAAACTGCACATGCATTACACATTCTAGATAATAACATCATTATATATGTTTATTTTTATATGTATATATTTTATTAAAAATCTCAAGTGTTTGTCTACTAGTGGATTTTGTGACCACCTGTAATTTTAGAACTTCATGAAAGACATAAATTATCAGTACTATTTTTACCACAAAATCATTTAAGCACCATAGAGACACACAACTTTCTTTCGGGAATATGATTTATCTCACCACTCAATCCATTAACGTTTATATTACCTAACAGAGGGAGAAACCATACGCGAAAATCAGTAGGGAATAGTTGATTAGTAGCTACAAAGTTTCGTACCACTATCCCCTCTACTTATCCTGTTACTGTTTGGAACCAAGCCAGAGATCGATAAAAGAACTCAGTGATAAATGTAAGAACATGCAAATGGAAAAAACCTGGGGTGTGAAATAAATAGTTACTGTGGACGTATCACGGACAATTGTAAAAAAAAATAATTCTAAAATGAATAAACACTAATTACTAAATATTTTTAAAATAACATCTTTACTACAACTGTTCTTGCACACTTAGTTTTATATGAGACGTCGATTTTATATTATCAGTTGTGTCAAAATTTTCGTACTCAGTATTTTTAGAAACCTTAGAAAATATCAAAAAAGTTGCTGTATAACATTTTTACAAATTTTTTTCTTTGTAAATGCTTTTACATATTTTTAATGTTACTAACAAGCAGATAAGCTGCCTGGTCGTAAGCGATCACTGGCGGTGATCGCTCGGGCATTACAAAACGTTGCCAATATTTTTTAAGTCTGTTAACTCTACTTTTGAAACTTCCCACATTTATTACATGCCAGCTGCGCCTCGTGGTTTCACCCGTGTGGATTACGGTTTTCCCGCTACCTCAATTATCCCACGGGAACCTATCGTTTTTTTCCGGGATAAAAAGTAGCCAATGTTTTATTCCAGGGTATAAGCTACCATCATTCCGAATTTCATACAGACTCGCTTAACCGTTTCAGCGTGAAAGAGCATTCAAGACAAACATACAAACGACAAACAGACAAACAAACTTTCGCCTTTATAATATTAGTATGATTTTCCTCAAGCTTGGAAGCTTTGCTATCTGAAACAATGTTTAGTTATCCATAAGATACACGGATTATAGTGCCTAGTTTTAGATTTTTATATAGCATATAAACGAAACTTAAACTAACCATATACTATGTCACACTAATTTCGCATAGAGGTAGTAATTGCTATTTTGTATGTTTGTAATTGATTCTGGAGTGATACCAGAAAATTCATGCGCTTTTATCCTACAATAGTAGCATGGCAATGAGCAATTGAGCTCATTAAAACTCACGTTATCTATTTCACCCAGTATATTATTAATATATATTAATAATTATTCTATTACCCATTATACTATTACCCCATAATTATTATCTATTATTATATTACAGGATAATATATATTTATTTTACGTGTGGGTAAAGTTGATTTTTGGTGTGGGTGCTTAGAATGAAACCTGAGCATTTTTTTTTATAATAATAACGTTTATTGATATATCACATTGTTACAAACTTAAGCATTTTTCGGCCCCCAAACTAGGTCAACCTGTATTTCGGGGACCTCCTTCCTATATGATACATTTATTGAATATTATGTATTTGATTCACGTTATTAAAAAAAAATATTTAACATTAACTACCAAGGTTTAAGTACGTATATATTCTAAACTGTTTAACTTTGACTAAGTTTACAATATAAATAGTTACATATTTACAATGCCACGGTAGTGTGTGTGTGCGCGCGTGCGTGAGTTTGTGTGTGAGGAAGCATGTGGTGTTGGTGGTAGTGTGAGGTTATGTACATATGCGGGTGTGTTTGTGTGTGTGCAAGTTCTAATGTGAGCATTTCCACCGCGTGTCTTGCACCTTCCTCGCTATTTAGTGCTAGCGTGATGAAAATTGTTGTATTTCACTCATGGGTAACATTATTTGGGGTTTCGTATTTTGAAATCTTTGTTACACTCAAGGTTCTTCCTATCTTAAAACCCTTCGCTAGCTCAGCGCAATCATCCCTACCGCCATAAATCAATTTTACCCACAGTAAAACAAGTAACTAGCGATTTTAGTTACGGCGCGTTACTCAATTGTTCACGCCTGTATTGTTTTGTTTGTAACATTTATAGAGACGTTATCTAACACTGATGCAATTTATTCATGCTATGAAACATCTACACCGACTTATCTAACATACTATACGTCAATAAATATTATAGATACTTTGTGTCAGAATAATTGATAGATTATTTTATAAGTACTTTACTAAAGCAATAGTTCTAGTGGAAAAGTAGATTTATGAATAAATAACAAGCTATATGGGACCATATAAAAAACAAATATTTGCAACTGTTCGTTTCACTTTCTATATATATCATATTCAAACAAAAGAACGTGCTCTGTGACTGAACCACGAAGCATTATCGTTTTTTTGAAGTGAAAACTTCTTTAGTGGCATTGTGTACTTTTGTCTGGTATATATATATAATATATTTTATATTAATGTATTTTACCACATAAATGATAGTACTTTCATACTGAAATAAAGCAATTCGTGCGAAATTAAAACTTATATCCACTTTCGCGTATCCCATCTGTTATATGGATTGCTTATTTTAAACTAAATAAAAAATAAATTGGTCTGGTTTTTTGTACAGCTAATAAATGCATAGATACATATTGAACGGATTAAATCTTATAAACATGATTTGATTTAGAGTAATCTAAACTATGGTCTCACAGAACTCAATTTCAAGATACCGACTTCCATCGAATCATATTCTAAGCATCCATCGAATTAATATTGGAAAGGTTTTCAAGGTTACATTAAAAAGTTTGATTGCCAAACGCACTAAGATGGTTTCATTGGAAAATTTAATATGAACTTTAAGTTTTCTTCAATTTTCTTATTTTTTCTTTTGTACTAACTTTCTCCTGACAAACATAAACACAACAAAAATATAACTATATATAATACGAGTAACAACCTAATCACCGAACAATTGCTAGTCTATTTTATCTTTGCAGACAAATGTGAATGTTTAAACATTTTCAACTAACTCACACTTTATCGATTCAGGGTACCTAGGGTTTCTGTGCCCCACATACGGATATACTATCGAACTAGCTGACCCTTGCCCACTTCACTTCGTGTCGTACATTGTTAATTGCAATAGATAGATAATATAGTACAGCGGTGGGTTTTCGTACAGAAATACTAAAGAAAAATATTTTTCATCCCATCTAGTCGAAAAACAATAATTGTTAATATTTTCACCACTTATTTATTATCTAGCTAAAAATTTTCTTACAGAAAAAAAAATCAGTAATAGATTTTAAAGTGAGTGGAAAAGTAGAGTAAATAGATTTTAAAATTCGACAACGCACCTCACAAAGCTAATATCGACTCGCCGATGAAGCAGAGAAGAAACGAACTTTAAAGATGCCTGTTAAAAGTGTGAAAGAATCCTGTGAAAGACTACTTCCCGGCGCGCACCTTGCTAGTACGTCGTTAGTGCTATTGTGGTGAAAGTAGTTGTGTTTCACTCATGGTTAAAGTTTTTAGCGTTTCGTGTTTTGAACTTGCTCAGGTTTCAATCCAAGCACTCATACCAAAAATCAACTTTACCTATATGTAAAACAAATAAATAATTGGTTTCTGCCGTTACCTATACGTAATTACGTTATTATACTACATACGTACTACGTATAATAGTTAAAAGTCATAAATTCAACACGTGCATCAAAATTGAACACTGAATAGTTAGGCTTACAGCTTCCAATGAGATAGAATTAGTGCTGGAACCCGAATAAGCTGCACTCGGAATAATTTGATTCGCTTCGACTAATTTATATTCGATCGGATTATTGGGATTGCCCTCTTTCAATTCTAATAATATATTGACTGGCAAATTAGGAAGAGGGAATTCTGCTTTGTTTCTCTAGGAACATTTAAGTCACTTTGACTAGTTTTTATTGCATAGCACAATTGGCCTAATACGTTCCCACTACTGGGACATTAGTTTTCCTCTCAGAGAAGAGAATAGGCGAAGAGGGTTGGCGGATAAGCTGCTGGCCAGCCCAATTAACTTAAAAGATAAAGAAAAAAGACGTGTGGCACTCGGGGACTGCCGCGGTAAAGCTATTGCATAGCATTTTTTATCAACTTATGCAATTAATATATTAATAACTTATGCAGTAACACCGATACAACCAATGCCACCTAGAGGCGAGTTGCTGAACTTAACAGACAAGCGTGATATTTCAAAAAAGTCATTAAAAGTTCTGCTATTCATCGATAGATGGCAAAACTAAAAAGTATCACCGCTGTGCCGGTCGGAGTGGGGGGTGTTAGGTTATTTTCGTTACGGAATTTCTGGATTCGGTCTCCACGCTCAAGGCCCGCTTAGAAGCTATGCAATAGCTTAAAATTGGAATTTGCAGGCGGCCCTAGGACCTCCGTCATCGTATAACGACCGTTATCCTAGGACAACAACCGGGACCAACGGTTTAACGTATTTTCTAAAGCACCGAAGTGCTCAGTTGAAATAACCACTAACGGTCAACCATTCAAGGCATGAGCGAGCAGACCGTTGTTCGAACCAGATGATTAGTTATATTATGATCGTATGGGTACACTCCGTTTTTATTTAAAACTAGATCGCCCCGCGGTTTTACCCGCGTGGTGATGATTGATGATGATGATGGCGATGATGATGAAAAAGAGCCTATGTGTTATTCTAGGACCTGAAGTATCTACATAACAAATATCATCCAAATCCGTCGAGCCGTTTAGGCGTGATGAAAAAAAACTTAATTTATACGCGTGGACTACCTGACTTTTTTATTTTAGTATCTGGTTAGATATTTATATTTAGAAGTGGTAAAGACAGGGGTTTGAAGTTATAATATCCTGTAGTGGAAGCGTTGGATGTCAACCTGACGCACGCTGGTGCGATCCCAAGGAACGGCTTGAGCTTCCGTTTAAGATTACACCGTTATAAAATTCCAAGCATGGTGATAAGGTAGTATCGCGTACCCGCCTGGCTAGCTACCACCTTCAAGATTGAAAAACTATCACAAAACACATAGTGTTTTCAGACAGACAGCGGTCCTTGAGAGTCGCAGTAAGTATTCTAGGTCTAGTGTGATAACATCTTCGACCACATCGTCTCTGATCATCAAGTGACATACTCAAACGCGAGATTTACACAGTATAAAAAACAAAACATAGATAACTAGCAGTTTTGTTTCGCTAACTAAATATATACCTATGAAAATGCAATCATCTTCAGAATACAGATGGTAGCTAATTTATTTGCGATGCAACGCCGGTGGACTGACCTTTTCATCGGTGGCTCTGCTGGCTATTTGATTAAACGGATATGAGATCTCAAGTTAGTCCAGGATCTAGTTTACAGATTTACTTAAACCAATTTAACGT
This sequence comes from Apeira syringaria, assembly GCA_934044485.1. Lineage (NCBI taxonomy): Eukaryota > Metazoa > Arthropoda > Insecta > Lepidoptera > Geometridae > Apeira > Apeira syringaria. The sequence goes on from OW203658.1 coordinate 17,371,510, forward strand.
GATATAAAAGTTTATAAATAGACTAGCGGTTCGCTCCAGCTTCGCACGGGTATAACAGTATTCTCCACTTTTTAATAGATGTTATTATACATATAAATCTCCTCTTTAATCACTCTATCTATTAAAAAAACCGCATCAAATTCCGTTGCGTAGTTTTAAAGATTTAAGCATACATAGGGATAGAGGGATAGAGAAAGCGACTTTGTTTTATACTATGTAGTGATAGTGAAGTGATAGTGATTAGTCAATCATATCAAGCGTGCTAATTACATATATATCTCTATAATAATTAATGAGGCTGCAACTGTATTTCAATATCTCATCATGACCATGACGAGATAAATGCTTTTTCAATACGATTGCTCAAAAAAATGATATACGAAGCTAGTAAACTTATTTCTAAAGTCAAAAATAAGGAGAGAAAAAATATTTTTTCACACCATTACACAAGTTATAATTTTTTATTACAACATTCACACAAGGTCTACAGGTCCCAAATTAGGCAGAGTCTATACTATGATGACCTGACGACTGATATATATACTTATATACATACATATACCCACCCAGACACAGGTCAATCAGACATGTTCATACACACAAATGTTTGACCTGTCCGGGAATCAAACACGGGACCAGCGGCTCAAATGTGTTGAAAAACGTGCTGAAATTGGTATTTACAAACTCGGTTAGACGTGTGTAAGCCCAAAACTAACGTCTACCGTTTGTAAAAACTAACTAACCACACTAGTATCTAGTGTGCTATAGCTATTTCAACCTCTTTATTTATAGTAAAGATTTACTGTTACATATCGAATAATTAAAAAAAAAAGATTACGAAAAAGTGGAACCGACTTCAACACTCAAAGTGTTGAAGTATTTTCACCCTTTTTAGTGATCTTAGCTAATCCCGGGATCAATTGTCATTGTGGATGTTCATCGATTTCTCCACCCGCAACTATAATGTCATCTACATATGCGTAACACTTTTCAGTTATTGGAGTGTACCTAACTCAAAAACTGCTTATTATTAATTTTAAAATTTAGTTAATTTCAATTAAATTTAAATGGGACAACACGGGAAGCACCGGCTTTCATATAAAATCGTAAAAAAAAATAACAAATATATATAAAAAAGACACGGGTCGAATTGAGAACCTTACTTTTTTGAAGTCAGTTAAAAAAGTCACTTCCATGTTAAAAAATCCAACGTATAACCATACCTACGCAAATACAATACAAACAATGATATACCCACTATCTCGTGTGCTCAAACCACTGAACCAGAAACCGGATGTTACGTAACGATTTTTAGACATAAAATATCCGTTGCGGAGAATTTTCTCATTCTGCGGAAAAGGGCTTAACAGGTGCCGATGACATTACAGAGGCTCGCGGGTGTTTACAGGCAGAGGGGGCGGGACAAACCTGATGCGTGTTGTTTAAAATATTACAAACTAGTAGCGCCCCGCGGTTTTACCCGCGTGGCTTACGGTTTTCCCGCTACCTCAATTATCCCACGGGAACTATACTATTCCCGGGATAACCGTAGGCTATGTGTTAATCCAGGGCTTAAACTATCTCCTTACCAAAATTCACCGAAATCGGTGTAGCCATTTGAGCGTGAAGAGGTAACAAACATACACACTTACATACATACACAAACTTTCGCATTTATAATATTAGTGGTAGGATATGTACTTTGAAAAAAAATACTAATTACATATATAGACCTTTAAATTTATAATGTTTCGCTCTTCGGGTATAAGATAAAGTTCAATCTCATTTGCGAGTTACCGCAAGAATTTTCGATAAAGGAAAAGTATGCTCGCTCGAAAGTATTTTTCACTAATATAGAAAATAAAACTTTGTTCTATCAGAATTAGCTTTCATGAACTGTTGCACTGATTTATTAGATATGTAGGACTTTCAACAATGCTGAATACACTCAAAATTGTCTATTTGGCAAATGATGAAGCCTTACAAAGTTTTATCTGGCCAGTATATATATATGAAAGGTATAAACTTTCGTGACAAACATTGTGCTACTACATTACTGCGCTAATTATAATGATGGCTTTATAATATAATCATCATAATCATTTTACCGTCAAAAACGAGTCGTGGTACTTTACCTTTAAACTTACTATGGTCTCAGTAAAAAGTATTGTAGTTACCAACGTGGTAGTATTCTGCTCTGCACTACATATAAAAATAGTAACTAGGTCAATGGAATAAGGCGTAAATTCTTTATATTCCAATATAGGGCACAATTGCAAAGACCATTAAGTATGAAGGTCAAACATACGTCACGGATCTCTGACGCAGGCGTGACGCGAAGCGGTGTGGCGCCTACAGCCCATTTCATTGGCCGTTTGGCCTCTTCTGATAAATAACGTTTATTTTAATCCATGACGAAATATTTGCAACGCACCTATAGAGTGGCCGAAAATAGCTTACGAGAATGTTCGTAACATTATGAGTTTATTCAAAGTGAGTTGTCCACTCTCCTCGTATGTCTTTTGTGACCTCTTTTACAATAAATCACGTAATTAATTATAAACAATATATAATAATCTACAATATATTAATCTTCTTGCTGAAAAACTCACTAATTTTTTCTTTGTCGTCATAATATTAATGAGTTAAACAGTGAAACAAACGTTGATGTATGTTTATTTTAAATAATATTGTAAGCACAGTGGAAAGCAATCTCTACTTGAACCTTCTAATTAAACGCGGGCAATGCATAGCTCAATATTGTAGCTCTTATCATCTGTAGTTCTGTGATTAGAATTAAAACTCTTATGTTTTTATTATAAGAAAACTATCAAAAGATCGTTTAATAGTTCGCCATTAAGGTTTAAGCAATAAGATGGTTTGATTTCCATACAAACGTGTTTATCCATTTATTTTATTTCAATTCATCCTTGTCATTCATGTTTAATTAACTTTTTACCTTAGAATTTTTTCAATTTGGAAAACATTCCAATATGTAATCGCATATAATCGTTAAGTTCACTAATTTTGGCGGACAGAATAACAATATCAAATTTAAAGAGAATCGTTAAGTAGTAGCATAACGGTGGGAAAAAAAGGAATAGGCCATACCATATTTGTGCGACCTCGTGTGTCATTCTTCCCTCTTCCATTGTCTTGCCCAGTACTCCCGAATCAGAGATAAACTTTTGTCCCTTAAACTATGGGACTATTACATTAAGCGGTACTTAGTTTACGAACACTAACCTAAAACATGGTATGCTGTAATGTTTAAGAGCCAAGTAACACAAAAATAATTTCATTTTACAAATATTTCATGTCCGAAGATTTCAGTACTTCTTAATTGGGATTGCTTTTGAAGCCCTTCTAGATTACGTAAACGTAAACTCGTATTTTAATTCAATTTCTCTCCCCAGAGGCGTGTCTGGGTAGGGGCAGTTGACTAAAGGACCGCGATCACTACGCTTAGTGGCATTTTCTCCGATCAATCACAGAATAGGTTATATTGTTTTTATATGCAAATGCGGCTTCTTAGTGTTTTTATTTAATGATATTAATGCTCACAAAACGCACACAAAAAATAAAATTTTCATCCCTTCTATTCGAAAACATTGATTGGTTCGTCTATAAGTACGAGCAAAGTTCTGTAAGAGAGTTTTAAAGGCGCGTAAAAGATAATTTACTAAAGCTGCTACAATAACATTGACAAAATCAACGGATCAATGCTGATACAATCTGGGTACGCCGCCAACTAGTAGTGCGTTTGAGCGAATGAACACTAAATATTTACAATGGCATCTCGCGAACATTACAAACGGCGTATCCGATAATCACAGCAAAAGTTATAGCATTATCCATAGTCCCAATTCGATCTAGAAAAATGTCTTGTCATTATACCTCTATATTTTGAAGCGATGATAGCTCAGCGGTGGGAGCGTCGCCTCTCAGACTGACGGACGCTTGTTCAATCCCCAACAATGGCTTGAGATTCCGGTAAAGGTACAAAATTCCAGCATGGTTGTAAGGTATTTTCGAGTACCCGCCAGGCTAGCTACCACACTTAGGTATTAAAAACTATCACCAAGCACATAGCAGTCCTTGAGAGCCAGTGAGCATTCTAGGTCTAGCGTGATAACCACACCACCACATCCACACCACATCGTCACTGACCATCAAGTGAGATAGTAGTCAAACGCTAGATCTATATAAAACAATACGATTAATTTGTACTATACCGCCCCGCGTTTTCACCCGCGTGGATTAAAGTATTCCCGCTACCTCAACTATTCCACGGGAACTTTACTTTTTCCAGGATAACAGTAGCCTATATGTTAATTTAAAACTATCTCCATAACAAATTTCATCGAAATCGGTGTAGCCCTTTGGGCGTGAAGAAAGTAACACACATACACCCATGCACACAAACTTTCGCATTTATAATATTAGTAGGGCATAATTCCATTTAAAAACCGTTCTAGATATTAATCTCAGGAGTGATTTCAAAAGAATAATTAATGTGAAGAAGTTAGTGTCGCAGGTAAGACGCATAATCAAGCCGAGTCTATTTTCAGTTTACGAGGGCGTGTACAGGTTGTGGTCGTAAACATACGCAGTTTACGGCGAGAGTTGTATTGTATACATTTTCTCATATGAGGGTTACACACATGCCTTTAAACGTGTCTCACCTTTGCATTCCGTAAAGTGAAAAAGGGATCTCTCGTAAAATATTTCTCAGATTATATTGTGACAGAGTACACACACTTAACGTTTAGTTTAATAAGAGTTAATTTTTTTTTTTTTTCAGTTTTCTCTAGGCTACCAATAGCTAGGGGATTGCTCAAATGTTATTGTAGTAGCTGCAGAATTGTAATTAGTTATTAGTGTTTTGTTTATTAGGATAATGTAAATGTGAAGACCTTTTATGTTCAGGTCGTATTTTAATATCCGTCTGTGATATATAATCGCAGAATTTTTAAGCAAAGAATGTTTGTCGGATGAATGTCATCGCCGTCAAACTAGCTAGTGCAATATATTATTAAAAATATTGTTTAACACGGGATACGCACCATGATTTAGATTTTGATTGAGTTCCCGATATTTCGGCGCGGTTCCACGCAAAGAGGGTGGACAGATATGTCTGTCCTTAACATTTCAATATATTTTTACGTCTACCGCTTTCTTCAGTCTCTCTGTGATCATGGAGCGTGGAACCGCGCCGAAATATCGGGAACTCAATCAAAATCTAAATCATGGTGCGTATCCTGTGTTAAACAATATTTTAATTGTGAAAAGCCATGAAAGTGTAAAACAATATATTATTAGTCTCATATAACAATATTTGTGCTTCACTTTGTATTCCACACCGCTTTAAAATATATTCGTTAGTATAATTTAACAAAAGCCAAATATTCATTCTGCAAATTTAACGAAGCATTAGTTAGTAATAAATGATTTTAACATATAAACTTACTGTTACTGCCTCGTATTGTTTGCAAATATTAACCAAATCAAATTCAAAATCTGACCGACTAAAGCACTAATTCCGTTTAGACGTATTTACACGACTGTATCTCCTACTAAAAACTTGTCATGTTTATAGGATATAAAGTAATATATGTAGCCAAAATAAGAAATACTGGGACCATATCCAAATGTATAAAATAAAAGTCATAAAAAATCTTAGTTCTCAAGCACCGAAGAATATAATTCCGCAATGTTCTAACTCAGCATTAGATGCTGGGGAAAATACTACCTACATACACATTACATACGTTTATTTTTCAATGACCGCAGTCTTATTATAGCACTTTGGTTCAACAATCTGTTCCAATGCAATGTTACGTTTTCGAAATAATGGAAACGAAAAACAAAATCTTTTCATCTGTGACTTGATAAGTTAATATTTTCATTTTGTTTTATTATACGGTTCTAGACTGGAAACAAAAACTGTTTGGCAAAGTTTTTTTTATACGCTCACGACCTCTCACTGATATTCCATGTGTTGTGGAATGCATGGACACACATAATTAAATCACATTAACATCCAAGACTGCTCAGAAGGGTGGGGAGGGAAGGGAGAAGCGATGCTCATTACATAAATATTTGCCCCTACCGGGAATCCAACTCAGGGTCCTACCAGAACTCATGTCCCTGACTATGGAGAAACTCGGCGACTATAGAACTCACACTATGTGTAAACACTGTATATTTGCGACCATAACGATGAAATTAATATATTCTATTATTTAAGAACATATCCACTTAAGTATAAAAATAGAAAATCCTTTTATATTTATCAAATACTTACAAAACAAAGCGCAAACATGACAAAGGCTGTACTCGTCAAATTTAAGGTGTTAACTTAAACGGTTTAAAATATATTTATGCTTCCATTATCATCTCAGTCATCGAAAAACAACGGTACAATGCAGGTTTAATTACAAACTGAGCAGTTAAAGTTAAACTAGAAAACATGCATTACGGAATGCCTGTAAACGAAGTATAAAATATGTAAGTACAATTCGTTTTAAAACCAGCTTAAAACCAACCATATTTTACAGCTTTTAAATGCTTTTAAAAAAAGAGTTGAGTAAATATTGGTAACAATGTCTCCGTATAAATGCTGGTGAACGCACACGGTCCTTTTCAAACATACAGTTCACATACTTTTTGTGTACCGTTTTTGGAGCAAATTGCTGGCTAATTTGGGTGGTGCGTTTTAACCTTTGCAAATCAAACTCGTGTTTTACTTAGACTATCGGGGCCATTCGGGCACGTTTATATATAGAAACATAATTTTGACTAATCTCGACGATTTGACCGAGTTACATCGTCACCGGTAGTGGTCACGAAAACACTGGTATAAGGAGTGACTGCATTTTGAAAGTGGTTGGTTATTTTTCCAAATATTTTATTATTCACCTATTAACAATGACAATAAGTGTAATAAAATATATTGTGGCCTTAAATACATAAATATAACACACAATGTAATATCACACACATAATTCAGTATTATAGAAATAGAGTTTTAATATTTTTCGGACTGAAAATTTAATTTACTATAAATTCAAGCGAAAAAAAAACGTGTAATAGTCATATTTTTTATTATTGTTATTCTACTATCTACGCAATGGTGGTGATTATCGTGTTCGACTTAACTAAAATTCTGGAAAATAAGATAAGTTCTTATATGGTTACGATAAAGTCCGAAAATCAGTATGACACTAATTATCCAATAACAACACTAAAATTATAAGTTTTTTTTAATTTTTTTTATACATATAAGTAAAGTAAGTAGCCACTTGTTTTGGTGCCGACTAAAACTACCCGCGATTGGCCAGCAATTGGATAAAACTCGTCTGATATTAGAGATAGCGTTATGTGGATGTATACGAATTTGAATTTTAAGGTATATAAAATACGTGATATTTCATTTTCAAGAGTTTTAGTGTATATTATTCGTAGCTAGTTTGAGTGATTAACAGAATTAGAACCAATATATGCACATTTTACCACCTGGACTCAACCAGTAAAGTAAGACATTCTAGAATTAATATAGAGTTCATTATCCGAAAACGAATAACTTTTCGCTTAACGCGTCTCTGTTTTAAGTTGGACTTAACCCAAAGCCTGCCGAGGGAGCGTTCGAAACTTTTCTGGAAAGGCAGTTTGAACGACTCCACTCTAATTAGGCCGTGGACCGTTTCATTAGAAAAATTAATAAGCAGGGCGTCCGACTCCACCGATGACGTTAACGAGAAGCGTCGAACGCGAAAGAAAAACTCTTTTGAAAGTACGTGACAAATTGCTGACATCTGACAACATAATTAATGGCCCACAAAACGTAGGTACGAGTCCTACGAGTCGAGTAATCTGTGAATCGATAATAGTACGAGATACAGCTCAAGAAATATATACCCTCATCTTTTATTTTCTTATGACACCGATAATATGTTAAATAATATTATGTAGATTGATACATTGCACATGCCTAGAGTTGCCTAGTGAAATTCCGGAATTATCTTGTTCAACAGTATTAACTTTAATATTAAACAGTGTTATTTGACTGTTTTCTTTTTATTAACTCTTATTTTATTGCCTATGTAACAGTATTAGGTTGCCTACTTAAAACTGTGTCATGTTCATGGTTGCTTAGATTTTAAAAGTTCAGATTGAAGCGCGAGTACGGAGAGTGACAGAAGCGTTGCGCGCGCTGCTCCATGCGAGAGACAAGGACGCAGAGAGATTTTTATAATTATTGGGTTATTTAACAGTACAAATGCGGGGCTTAGCTCGCCAACCCATTTGCAATTTATCCATCTACATATTATCTAACATGTAATGCTTCTCATCATTAAATAACAAATGAGGGTACATATTTCTTAAGCCGAATCTTAGACTATAAGTGAAATGTTTCTGTGGCCTCGATCTTCACATTGCCTTTGTGACACAGACGCAATCTAGTAAATATTGTGACTGATGACGTATACGAGCTGGTTGGTTAACTGCAGCAATAGGGTGCATGGTAAGGGTACAGATTCAATTCTGGCTCCGGGCAAATGTTTGGCTTCCTAAGACAAGTATTTGTTTCGGATCTGGGCTTTGAGTTAAATGTTTGTGCGGAGTCGGCGTTACCGAGTTACGTATGATAAGATATTAAAGGAAATAGTGCCGAGTTTGCTTGATTATCTGCTACCCGTTCTTGGCGTTTCATTATTTCGCAGTTCCATTTGGCACTATCATGACTCGTAGAATTAACTCCGAAGTAGATATTGCTGAACAAAAAGTGCGTCAATACTCTATTGTTGGTTATAACCAAATTTAGAACTGTCAAGATATTAAAATGTATAAAACATTTTTTGTGAAAGAAGTTTTCTGTAAATAAAGCAAAAACACTGTAACCAGGAGATTTTTATATACTGTTTGACCACTATCTCACTTGATGGTCAGTGACTCTATGGTCAAGAATGTTATTTTGCTAGACCTAGAATGCTTACTGGCGCTCAAGGACTGCAGCCTGAACACACTAGGTATGTGTTTGACGACAGATTTTAAAACTTGAAGGTGGTAGCTAGCCAGGCGGGTAGTCGAAAGTACCCTACCACTATGTATTTTGAAGTGGTATCTTTTAAGTTTATTAGACATGTAGGGTTATTAACAAAATAAGCTGGAATTCTCTCAGTTTTCTATTTAGCAAATGGTCAAACTTTAAGCTATAGTTTTGCGTGGTGAAGTCCTCACGCTTGCGACCTTAATATATATAAGGTTGAACTTTTATGTTAAGCCATAATACGGCTGTTTTTGTACACTTCACTACTTAGAAGCAATCTTATTGCGTAGTTTGTTTCAGTTTGTTTCAGTTTGTTTCAAAGTCATTTTAGAAGACATTTTATTTTAGAGGAAAATGATAGACACTAAAGGATGTGTGATTTCAGAACTATACTCACTCTAACACTCAGGATGGATAGTGTCACTCAAAATAACGATATTAAACGACACGTGTATCGATGAGGAGATGGGTCCGCTGACACAAATGATCAGCAAAATTTCCCCCGGGGTCCGGCTGTCCCGTCCGCTGTCTCTCAGTGAGTTATTTTTACTGAATAACCCAAATTGGTAGCCAAGTGTTTTTAGCACGCGTTTCAATCAAAGTATTGCCCGTATTTTCCTAAAAAGATATTGAAGTAAATTACAATACCCTGTTACCCTATGCAGCACGTGCTTGTAATACAATATTAGTTATAAAATAGGCACTAGCGATCGAACTCGGCTTTGCATAGGTTCAATTTAAATTTCATTCAAAAAAAGATGTGATGGATATAAATCTTCCTCAAAAATATATACTTACATGATAGTGAAAACAGTTGCAAAATCTATTTTGTGCTTTAGAAGGAATTATCTGTTAAACAGACAGACAAAGCGGGGGCGAGTGTCGTTTATAAATAAAGCTGAATAAACATACTCTGCAAGAAGCTATAATATCCCTGTGTATAATAATATCCCCTTTTCATTCTGATAAAATCGTAGTTTCAGAAAATGGACAAAGAACTGTAGTTGTAACGTGGGCTGTATTAACAAATAATATTATGTAGATGAATACAAGAATATTAAATCATTCTCGTTATATTAAGAATTTATTTGAGTTGTTTTCGTCGCTGGATATTTTGGTCCGTGGAACGCTGAGCTCATTAATAATGACTCTTTCGTCAACAAAACAAGACTTCAGTCTTCATCAGTGATGTAGAGTCGCTCGTTTATCGGTTTTTTACCTAATACATTTAAGGGAATTTGCTCTAGAGCTACATGATTTGATTCCGCCTGCCGCATTATACCAAATAACGACCAGATGGAAGGCAATGCTTCGTCCATACTTGACGCTTAAGCTGGTCCAAACCAATGACGGTCGCCGTGGCTCAGTCGTCAGTGGCATGACTTCTGGTCCACGGGAACCCTGGGCCTGGGTTCGAATCCCGGCAGGGGCAAACATTTATGCAATGAGTGTTTGTCCCGGGTCTTGGATGTTTGTGGGCTGCTATGATTGTGTATATCCATGCCTCCCCCGACACAGGGAATCCTAGTGCGGGAGTATGAGTCTAATTTTTAAAAAAGCTGTTTTTTTTCTCATTGTGTGTACAGATAACGAGTGGAATCTTGTCCTAAGTCTGTATTTCTACGTTCTGGTTTCTCTACGATCTGAGAGTCTTCAAGTCACGGTTGATAGATCTTTTCGGTAGACATGATCCACCGTAGACTGCATTATCATTTTATACCAGATAAGATAAAATGGTGATCAAACGCCTTCATATTCTGAGATTAAAAAAATTGCATCCCGACAATTGTAAGTCTTGTCATAATGACAATGTCAGTATAATATACATTTTGCCGAGAATTTGACGTAATAGATTACTAAAACCTTTGAATACTACTTTCAGTTAGAGAACTCCCGGAAACCCTGCTTCAACTCTGGGTTAATACTATAGGCCTACATATATACATAAATTGTTAAGTATTCAGAAATTCGTTCGTGACAATTTCCCCTGAGTGTCGGACACGGCCGATATTTATTTTTTTATCTCCCAACGGTAATTATACTTGTGGCGTGTGGAAAAGAGTAGTTCGCAATCGATATCAGTTTTACCGCTAAATGTGAATAAATTACCTCCCGGCAAGCAATGGAGAATCTTGATCTGGATTGTAAACGATATTTTTTTTTCTTCTTTCTTTTTTTTTATCACACTCATACCCCCGCGCTAGGATTCCCTGTATCGCGGGAGGCATAGACACACACGATCACAGCACACAAACACCCAAGACCCGGGACAAACATCTACACTCATCGCACAAATGTTTGCCCCTGCCGGGATTCGAATTTTTTATGGATTTTTTTATCACTAAAGTAACAGTAGACAGTATTCGCCTTGCCAAAAATAACATCAAGTCCTTTTTTGGAAGTCGGTTGGAAGCGGCAGGGGGGGGTGAGATATTATAGTGTTGAATTTTTTTTTTACAGGACAGGATATATATATATGTATATATGATCTTCGGTCTTCTTCTGGTCAATAAATAGTCAAACCTGTATATGTGGTGATACGGAATAATATTACTTAATTACCCGCGTCGTCACTTAACATCAGGTGAGACAGTGGTCAAACGTAAGCTTATAGTAAAAAAAAATTACAAACAGCATACACTGAACCAATGCATATACTGTTAGGCATACATTTACATTGACATTGATATGCAAGTAAAGATATAAATAAAAAATAAAAATTCATGGCAGACTCAGCGTACAACAGGATCACCCCTAGCACTGAGTTAATTCGTATTATCGTAATTGGTAGTGATTCTCTTGTTCAACTAAACCAAATTAAACTTCTGGAAAATATGATATAAATATAACCTAAGCACTTATTATGGTAACAATAAAGTCTCAATCAGTATGACGCTTATCCATGACATTGCTAAAATTAGATGTATTTATTAAAATTTCGGGTAGTCTTATGTAAAATAAGTCGCCATTTATTTGGTGCCTACTAAAACTGACTCCAAAAGGCCAGGAATTAAATAGAACTTGCCTAATATTAAGGAAAGCATTAAATGGTGGTATACGAATTTTAATTTAAGCGGAAATATAATTTGTGCTATTTCTTTTTGAAGAATTTTAGTGAATTTTAGCTAGTTCGAGTGATTAACTGAATTAGGGACATTGTCTTGAACACGCTTTATTAGCTTCACCTGTATGTATATAACGGAATGTTTGAACGTGATTTTCCCCTCTTTCAAAACGTTGGATTAATTTAAAACTATGCAAACTTAGCATGAAGAGAAGATAATGCAATAATTTAAATAGATTGTCTCATTACCCCTACCAGGAACTCCACGATTAGCGAGTTTCTAGTAAATTGAATATTAGTAAATTAAGATTAGAAGCGATGTTAGCTCAGCGGGAGGAGCGTCGGTTGTCAGACTGACGGACACTGAATCGATTCCCAATAACAGATTAAGTTTCCGGTGAAGGTAACACCGTCATCAAATTCCCAGCATGGTGGTATATTCGAGTAGCCTGGCTAGCTCAACCCTCAAGTTTAAAAAAATTGTCACCAAACACATAGTGTGTTCAGGCAGCAGTCCTTGAGAGCCAGTGAGCATTCTAGGTCTAGCGTGATAACATCTTTGGCCACATCGTCACTGACCATCAAGTGAGATAGTGGTCAAACGCTAGATCTAGACAGTTTTTAAAAAAAGTGATTTTTCACTCCTTTCTACCCGTCGGATTCATTTGAAACTTTTCACGCTTATCAAGGGCGGATGGTAATGCACAAAATTATACATTTTTTCTCCTTATCAAAGCCGCAAACCATATTCGGAGAAGTCATAATTTGAGCTCAGATAATTATAGTATCCAACGTTCAGATAGAGATTAATTAACTGGTAAAACTAGAAAGAAAGAAAAGAAAGAATGAAACTTACATTTATTCACATCCACTAACAGCATTACACAAATACAAGATGTAATGTTGCCCGATGTCAGGAATGAGTTTCGACTCAGCATATACTAGGGTTACCCCTAGCACTGATTTTCAGTCGTCACCTATCTGACATCACGAACGCACAAATGACTAGGCACTCCTAAGTTTTATTTTAACTATTAAGTTAGTTATCGCAAACTGAAAACTTCAAAACATTATTCTCAGCCCGATAACTTATTTTATAATCTTATCCTCATGAAATTCATACGGTTAATGCGAAAAGTTTCAAGGCTGATTATAAAGGCCCGAAAGTGAGTTTATTGTATTACAAAGTTATGTTCTCGATAAAAGCTCTCCGAAGTATACCTACGTTTACCGTGATCTGGTTCGGGGGGGGGGGGGGGGGGGGGGGGGCTAAGTTTGGGACTCTAACTCGATATCGGGACCCTTCTAACCAAGTTCGGGAATTAGAGCAATCTGTCATACGTCGAAAACTGGCATAACTTGCGATCATAAATATCATTTTGGATAAATAACCATTTGAGATAATGTAATCAGTTTTGGGCTCAATACAAATCAATACCTATATGACTGGAATAGGAAACCATTTGGAAGGCAATGTTTCTTAACTTTGTTCATTACACCATTTATTCCTTTATATAGAAATAGACGTGTGTTTTTGTGTATAAGTAATTGATAAAATCTATATTTGAACTTTACACAATAAACAAAGGATTTCGTGAAATCGTTTATCAAAACCGAATGACACACAATTTTGTGAATCTCTAAATTTACTTACTCACTAAGAACGTTTTTATCTGTCCGGGTAGTTCTTCGGAATGGAGTAATACTCGAGTGTAGCCGTGACGCATCGCTTGTTTAATTGACACAAAAGCAGCTAGTAATTGATATTAAATACACAATAGTATCCGCCAGTTATCAAACTATTCAGTATTTAATATAATTTTGATATGGATTTCCGTAAAGTAACGCCGTAATATTACTTATAAAAGGAGCATATGCTCCTTTTATGTCCATGCGGACCATGTCTGCCATGCATGCTTGAGCATGCATGGTGCTAGCGCATTGGAAAGTATCCTATCACCATGCTGTGTTTTAAACAATGAGGGTACCTTCATCGATAAGTGTGGGGACAGATCCAGTAACCGTTTGACGGCAGATACTGATAGCCCCGGACCATCATTATTTAGATCATGTATTTGCGGACATTAAACAAAAAAATAAATTAGTACGCATTTTTGAAAGATAGGCGAATAAATCAATACCTTCGAGATATCATACAGTCGAATATGTAGAGCCGGTTTTATCTAAAGAGTATTTGTATAAGGGCTTTGCTAATTTGAACCTTAAAACTTAGAAATTACCCGTTAATGTGGCGCTCGTGGTGCGATCGGCTAGGTCGGGGCGGGCCGGCGCGCCGCCGACCGCATGCTATCAGCTGGCCGGCGCAGCCATCTCGCCCGCTCGCGCTTCTTCTCACCGCCCGGCGCCTGCGCACACAATACATATGGTGAGTCAAAAAAACGTAAAACGTTCTTATTGAATTCAATTTTTTTTATCACACTCAGACCCCCGCACTAGGATTCCCTGTGTCGCGGGAGGCATGGACACACACAATCACAACACACAAACACCCAAGACCCGGGACAAACACCTATACTCATCGCACAAATGTTTGCCCCTGCCGGGATTCGAACCCAGGGTCCCGGAGACACAGAAGTCAAGGCACTGACATTGACCACTGCGCCACGGAGACCGTCGGCTTATCTTATACTATAGTTATAACTTCTCAAACGGTTAACGTTGAATGTCATATAAATCGCGTTATTATCGCATACTGTGGCAGTGTAACAAACAACTTATATTATCGAAATAAATAATTTACGTAGTTAACACTGATTAACATTTCTTCTTCTATGATTAATTGATTTCATAGAATTTCTCCTCTTAAATCTTCCACGAACGCTATTGTCAGCTCGTCTAGTGTCAACTAAAGTCACCAAATTAGACGTCCGTAGGTGTAAGTAAGCGCGAATCGTACTTACACAGAAAAGGTTCCGTACTAATTGTACAAGTTTTACCACTAAATAATTTTCTATGAAGATGTCCCTCAGATTGAGACCATAATAGGGTGCCGTTGGTTCGGTTGATCCTGAATTAAATTATTAATTTGACTCGTAATATTTTATGATGACATTCTTTTCATGTTACTTTTTGACATCTTTGATTTGTAATATTTACGTTTAACTATAATATAATAATAATAATATAATATGGGACAACATTCACACAAGGTCTGCAGGTCCCAAACTAGGCAGAGCCTGTACTATGGTAACCTGATGACTGATATATACTTATATACATACTTATATAATTACTTATATACATATACACACCCAGACACAGGTCAAACAGACATGTTCATACACACAAATTTTTGACCTGTCCAGGAATCGAACCCGGGACCAGCGGCTCAGAAGGCAGAGTGCTACCAACTGAGCCAACCGGCCAGTCAAAACTATGACTTATGACTACGTTTAAATTTTCCTCACGACTGTTCATTCATCATTCCTCATCATTCTCGTTTATCAGTAATCATTCTTTGATTTTAAAGTTTATTGTGTGAGGTTAATGTAATTTTACTAGCGCATCGTATTTTATCTCAAGAAGCAAATAATTAAAACTAAATTAGGGTATAAATGGCACATGACCATCGCAATAGTTTGAAAATTGTCTTCTGCTCTTTAGACATTTAAATAAGTTAAGTTATATGTTAAAAAAATAGCATGGACCCTGGAGTATATGGAGTGTAATTTTTACAATTAAAAAATTTTAAGGCCTCCATTGATTCCCATTTATATTTTATTTTAGACCCAAAACCGAGTAAAAGTGAATGGCATACGTTCAATTATTAAAGGAAAAAAATTGGTTGCAATTGGACTTGAAAACACGATATTTAACGTTATGTGTACTTAGTACACATAACCATTTTTTTTCCTTTAATAATTGAACGTATGCCATTCGATTTTACTCAGTTTTGGGTTCATGTAGCCTGACAGGATATTTATGCTAATATAAGTTACATTATATACATAATTTCTACATCTAAATGTAGCAGTTTTGTAATTAAGGATCAAATTCGGACGAACAATTTGATAGTCTACTATGGTAGTTATATACATTTATAGTATGGTGGTTAGCTATAGCATCTTAACATCTTTTCTCAATCTTAACCTTAGCTACTACATCTTAGTTTACGTGACACCATTTCCTTATCACACTATTCTTTAAACTATCACTATCTTTAATATATATACTTATACATATAGTTTTATATACTTATACAAAATTACTCTCCTACCGGCGTTATCAAACATTTCGATTCTCTTTTATTCGTACGCCTTTTGACTATTTTCTAAAGTAAGTAATATGAAGTATGGTAACAAGCAAGTTTTCCTGTTTATCCTGTTAGTCACGGGAAACAATATATTTCTCTAAATAGTATTACCGACTATCTGCGCCCCGCGGTTTGACCAGCGAGGTGATGATTGATGATGATGATCATCATCATCTCATCATAAATGTGTTATTTCAGGACCCGAAATATCTACATACCAAATTTTATCACAATCCGTACAGCCATTTGAGCGTGATTGAATAACATCCATAAAAGCTTTCGCGTTTATTATATAAGTAGGATAATGCGCGTATAAACGATCATTTATCATATATACTTTATATGAATCAGTGATTCATATAAATTAAATTAATAATTCAATTATAACAAAAGTTTACATTTAAAATTATATTATATATACAATTTTATAAAAGTTAGTAAGTCATTTACGGTGTGCTATTTTTGGCAGCTTCAATGTATATAAATAAATTAAATGTTACATCTATTTCTTTAAATATTTCTACAACGTTCAGTCGTGTAGAGGGTGAAACCGCGGGGCATAACTAGTAATTAATAAAATGGAAACGTAAACTTTACAGGTTACGGGATTGATCCCGTACTGCTCTAAAAATATATAAACTCTACTTACCTTCTAGCTAGTAAATAAAACCACAACTCTATTTTGTTATATTGAAACATAAACCGAATCTTGTTATATTTATTTTGCAGACTTGCTCTAAACCTACGGTTAAAAGATAACCCCAGTTTGTAAAGTTACGGCTAACTTTATCAAAGTCTAAACGATCAAGAAAATTCATAGTTCAGCAACGTTCAGAGATAAAATGTTTTTGCTACCGTATAAATACCGTAACGTGAGGCAGGTGTGCTACGAAGCTACGAGGCTTGCTACGAGGCTACGAGACTACAGATGAAGCTACGAGACTTGCTACGAGCATACAAGCTTTGAGGTTATAAAAATAAAAGCCAAGCGGGGCATACAGGCGATCTAAAACGGAATATGGTCCAGTAGCGATCGATCGTAGTATATTAATACTATCGCAGGCATAAGTGCGAAGCCGCGGCATGGGAGCGGCCACATAGCCTTCGGATGGACTCTGCAGTGAAGTTATACGTTTAGAATACTTAATTCAAATAAAGTGTGAGAAAATGGGTATACATATTCTATACTTTTCAGAGCTCCCATTTCAACTGTCTGTTTCTTGTGCTTTCATGCTTTTTCTGCTGCACCCAACTTTCACTACTTATATATTAAATAATATGTAAATTGATACATTGCACATGGGTTGCTTAGCGAAATCTCAGAACTATACTACTTTAGAAACGATGATAGCTTAGCGGGAGGAGCGTCCTGTCAAACTGACGGACACTGGTTTGATCCCCAACAATAGCTTGAGCTTCCGGTGAAGGTAACACCGTTATCAAATTCCCAGCATGATGGTAGGGTACTTTCGAATATCCGCCTGGCTAGCTGCCATCCTCAAGTTTGAAAAACTGTCTAGCGTGATAACATCTTGGAGCACATCTTCACTGACCATCAAGAGAGATAGTGGTGAAACGTTAGATCTATACAGTATAAAAAAAAAATACTGTTCAATAATAATAACTTTAATATTAAGCGGTGTTATTTGCGGTAAATATCACTGAGGTGTATGGAGATAAGTAAAACTACCGCTTCGGTTGGACACCGGTTTATTACTAACTTGACAGCTGAAACATTCGCGGGCTCGCTGTGAAGGGTGACGTCGCTGTATACATATACATAGATAGAATAGATATATACATATCAATCACCACTTAAAGCTATCATTTGACGCTCCAGACCCCTTATTTTTTCACTTCTACACGATGAGTTAGGTGCTAGACTCCAATACAAAAGTCAATTCAACACGAGCTATAAATAGTTAAAACCAGCGAACCCGAGTAGGTGTAGGAAATAGGTAAAGTTCACAGAACAACTGGGGAGGGGGGGGGGAGAGACCGCGGTGTGGCGAGACACGCAGCATCAGAAACTTTGCTAGCAGATAACACATTCATATTCCCTGTCTTTTGTTTATGAAAGTCAGCCGATTGTTTGCACCACAAACAAAAATGCGTCTACCAGGACAATCTCACTGTTAGAATTGATATGAGTAATCAAACGGTCCTCCGATTCGGAATAAATATGCCCGGAATAACAATATGATCGGTACGTGATGCGCAATAGATATTAAATATATAATTGTTATGCGAAACATGTAGTAAAAAAACAGTAATACATATTGTAGAAGCCTCCTTTGGAAACGCGTTATATCAATGCACGGAACTATATAATAAAATGATGTGCTGAGGTTTAATATTTTCAAATTCTGCTTTCTACATTATTATGTAAGATCTCTGTCTAAGTACCAACGAAAATAAAATAAAATAAAATTATTTCTACGCATACGATAACTTTTAATTTAGTACGACTTAGGAAACACTAGTATTAGAAATAGATTTATCCGGAGTTGTAAGGATTTGAACATTACCGTAAATAGGACAAGATTTTTCGGATTTTAACGAATTTTAGCTCATTTGAATGACTGAGATAATTAACTTTTAATATCTATTTTTGGAACATTCCAGTAATTCTATAAATTTAATGTTAACTGTCCTCGAAAATATGATATGGCTACTTTTAACGTACCCCTTTCTTCTTCTTTTTATCTTATCCCACTCTAGTTGGTGTCACCACAACATTGCTTCCTTCCGACTTCGTTCTATCAGTCGTCATCTCAGTGCTCACGCCGTTCATAAACATATTTATCATTCTTCAAACAGTCCATCCACACTTCTCACTTGTTTTATAAAGCTACAAGTATAAGCCTACAATCGTAGTAGGTACAAGAGCTAGTTACTAAAAGGTATAACTTACAAATCAAATCAAATCAAACTATATTTATTGTCTCAGAACTACAGTATAAATAATATATACACTTAAATAAATACGCAAAAACGCAGAAAAAAAAGAAAACAATACAATAATATTTATATATATAATTTATAAACATTCAGTATTATCGACATTGGTAGTAATAAGTTTAAAACCTAGATTACAAGTATAGATTAGAGCTACTTGCAAAAAAAAATATAGAACTACATAAAAAAAAATGTTTTCTTTTCCCATCATGGTAAACGTTTAGTGATCTCCGAAAAGAGTTGATGGGAGTTTATTAAGATAAATATTCGATATTTTTTATTGAATGAGTACTATGTCTGAATATCCATATGAATTCTTTGTTTAAAGGTCCCTAGTCGTCGCTGCAGACTCGGTGTGGGTAGAACTTTGGAATGTACCGTTTATTACATTTCTGTCCGTAGTCGTGTTGTTTAATTTTAGTACTCATGGCTTTCTGAATTTATTTAAACAGCTTTCATTTACATGATGGCAAGCATGTTATTCATTCCGATAGAACGTCAAGGAAATTTTTATAAATGTAGAATCGATGGTCCAGAGTTTTGTGAATTTCGGTCATCAAATAAGTGATCCTTGGATATCATGATGCAATATCATTGTGGTAAGGCTATAAGTAGTCCACCAGGCTAGTTATCGACCTTAAACTGCAAACCCTTCACTAAATAAGTTTTCATATACATTTAGTTCATAGTTTTTTAAAAGTATAAGATTATAGAAAAGAAAGAAAGACGGTAAAAATATTTATTGTACACAACAACATCATAGATTAAAAGAATTAAGTAACTACAGCATTACAGATTTATTAAGTATTACATAATAGAAGGCAAAAACAAAATAAGATTATAGAAAAGAAAGAAAGACGGTAAAAATATTTATTGTACACAACAACATCATAGATTAAAAGAATTAAGTAACTACAGCATTACAGATTTATTAAGTATTACATAATAGAAGGCAAAAACAAAATATTATGTTGTGTACCAAAGTAGCAGTTTCAGCAAAATGCTATGAAGACTAGCTTCACAGCGCTGATTTTCAACCTGCGACTTCCCCATACTTAAACTATTCTTATATATGAATTATACACGTCATTATAAGTGCGTACTCAATTTAGAACCAACATTTCCAATCAAGGCGAACTGAATGTCACACAACGCCTTTCTTCCATCGTACAGGGTCTCATTCTCAGTTTCTTTGGACATGTTTCGCGGCAGGTAAATGAGTCTGTGGAACGCCTTGTGGTTCAGGGAACAGTAGATGGCACCAGAGCCCGCGGCAGATCACCCATGCGCTGGTAAGACCAAAATGAAGCTGCTCTGGATGTTCCACTCCACGAAGAGACGAATGGCGACGGATTGACAAGCATGCCACCTCTCCTGATGTGACGACTACAAACACTCAGTCAAGAGTGTAGCGACTAAGAAGATAAGTGTCAACCGATATTGTAGGTCTAGCAGTGTGTAATTGTAATTTTTAGACTTTCGCGATTCGAACACATTGTTATTAAATCAAACGGGGCTTAATCGCGAGAAAACATTTAGTAATTTATTTACCTCGACGTTTCGACCAGAGACCTTCACGAGAAGACTCAGTCTTCTCGTGACCACGACCAATGCAACTTGGTCGAAACGTCGAGGTAAATAAATTACTAAATGTTTTCTCGCGATTAAGCCCCGTTTGATTTACTAGCAGTGTGTAGTTAAACGCGATACTTATCTTTTGTTATTAAAACTGTCAAAGGGTTGAGAGTCAGGTAGTTCTCAATTATATGATAAAAACTGACGTTGGTGTGAGACATTATGGATGTGTGTCGAGGTTCTAGTAGCTGTAACCAGTACTGGGCGATAGCATCCGCGAGTGCTGTGAACTCTTCTTGAAATTGACCATTGAATGTGCTCGAAACTATAGTCGAAGTAATTCCCTTGTTTTATATATTCACTAGCGGACCCGACAGATGTCGTCCTGCATGCCGACTGTAGCGGCATCTGCCGTGCTGATTTGTGAATCTAAACCATCTAGGGCGCCACTCAAACGCATACAAATAAATTCATTCAAATCGGTCTAGCCGTTTAGGAGTTCAGTGACATATACACGTACAGTAGAATTATATATATAAAAATAATAATGGTATACCTATCAGTAATAGAGAGATAGGGTAATCAGTAATTTTAACAGAAGGTCGTATATTAAGATTGGGATGAGAATAAAGGGAGCAAGAGACATGTACCAGGATTACATAAAGAGACAATTCATTGTTCAATCATCCTGTGTGTTAATCCAGGGTATAAGCTGTTTGCCAAATTTAATCTAAGTCCGTAGTTTTTTATGTGAAAGAGTACCAAACATACATCCAAACTTTCGTATTTATAATATTAGTAGGATAATAACAATTGAATTTATTTGAATACCGTTTTCACATTTGCCAACCATAAATTTCTGGTCACGGGATACGGTTAACTTTGTTAAAACTAAACATGAAAGCTCAGTATTCACTCAGTATATACACTTCAGCTGCTGGAAATAAAATACTTCCCGAAAAACCGAGGAGAGCTATTAAGCTCCCCTCGTTTGTGTGGTTGTCCGCTTTTTCACTTATGCCATATGAGTATTAGCTCATATCAAAACACACAATAAATTTGAGTATTTACAGAACTCATATTTAGTTACCAGCGATGCCTTCTTATTAAATTCATTAAATTCTTCAACATAACTCTGCAACTGAATACCATTTTAACTACTATTTTTCTCACGCTTACATATCTAATTACGCATGCGAATAAAAGAACGCGACGTTATTGAGAAATTCTTCCGAGTTCAAACAGACAAAGGCAAAACAATTCATCTCCGAGCTAAATAGGTGTATAGCGAGGTAAGTAGAATATAAGGGGAATACTTCTTCTAACTTTTATTACGGCCTTCCGCGGGCTTACTGTTTATGTCCCGCGCCGTTTATTATGGAGACAAGATATTTTTTATGGACCTATGTAAAAGTACACCGATAAAATATCGTTTGTCTGTTTGAAATATAGAATTATTTTGTTCATAATGGATTTTGTGTATGCAGAGCACAATTGGCTGGCCGGTTGGCTCAGAATAAAAGTCGCCTATATATTATTCCAGGGTAAGCTCATTTCAAATTTCATACAAATTCGTTAAGCCATTTCGACGTGAAGGAGTAACAAACATGAACTGAAAGACCAACTTTCGCCTTTATAATATTAACGTGATTGGTATTCGAAATTCAAAAATAAGAAAAAATACAAACTCCGTCAACATTTGAAATTTCGCTTGCTCTGTTTGCCATTTAAGTTGTGTCACATGCGAAACGTATGCTATTTATCTGCACGATGCTGGTTATGACGCACGCCCATTCACTAAATGTTTTCGTTGTTCGGTTACGACACTGGCAGAGCTCTGATATACGTCACATTCCGCCACAGTAGATACGGACTCAACAATTCCGGGTATACTTTTTCAAACGGCACTCGCCGAATGTGGCCCAAAAACCTTTCCAGCCAAGCGAACTGGCGAACATTCTTATATTGTCATTTCTTTGACTGGCCCATTGTAGGCGCCATTCCGCTTAATGTACGGCAATGGTTTTGAAAATGGCGTTCACTCTTTACATAACCATTTCACAGTTCGCCGTTTTGTACATCAAATATGTATAAGGTTAGAAAATATGTTAGCATTGAGATTCAGATTCGTAGTGGTTTGTGCTAAAGCAGCAGTACTCTATGTTTACATGCTGCACTGCATGATAGACTCTGCCCTGATCAATCTTCCTTCTGCACCGCTAAGCGCTCTCACCGAATGCGAAGAAACTGCCTCTAAAGCCGAGATAATTCCCGAGGAAGTGGTTCTATGTGGCTCTTGCTCGGACTCCGATTAGAACATAAACCACTTCGAATGACAAGACAAGACAGACAAAGACCAAACAAGTCTTAAGTTCTTAATTTTTAAATTTGACCAAACAAGCTCAAAACAGCCGTAGAAACTGTTATGTATGATCACGTTTGAATTATTAATACAAAACATATTAAAAAATTTAAATAATAAATTTAATTAAATTACAAATTACAGGTCCTTGTGGAAATCAATGGGGGAGGCCTATGTCCAGCAGTGGACGTCCTATGGCTGAGATGATGATGATGATGATATTACAAAATGAATAACATACCTGTAGAATTGCTTGTCTTAATAAAATGCTTGTTTTAATAAGTTGCTTGTCTTAATAAATTGCTTGTCTTAATAAATTGCTTGTCTTAATAAAGTGCTTGTATTAATAAATTGCTTGTCTTAATAAATTGCTTGTCTTAATAAATTGCTTTTCTTAATAAATTCAATGTCTTAATAAATAAGAGAATTGGCACCCAGTATACCTTACCGGCATTTTGTAGTATCTAAGTTGTTTCTGTTGCGTTACGCGGCATAATAAAATACCTGCGAGGGTTGATGCTATAACGGTTTATTAATATGTGATCCTCACGTGTGCCGATATTCCATTTACTCGCGCACAGAGCAGACGGTAGTGTTTGAGGCACCCCATCGGAATTCGCCTAAAAGCTTTCGTACAATCTACTAAACTAAACAGTACAGCCAACTGAAGTTCCAAAAGCATAATGCGTTTGTAGTCTACGTCAAACTACATTTGGTTTTGCGTAAAGAATTCATTTAACCTCTCAGCTGACGTAAACAACAGATTTCTCGGAAAGTATTGTCGAAAATGTACTAATAATTCACCATCCTACCCACACTTTCTATTTTTGTTATCGCGATTACAGTATTTTTGTTTGAATTGATCAACCTCATAACTACCGACCGACCTAACCTGTTATGTTTTCGATAAACCGACCTTTCGACAAGGTCATCATAAATATATAATAATATATAGTACATAATATATTAAGATATATTGCGCTTTTCTGCAACTCGAAAAGATAAAATCACAATAAGGTTTAACTAGCTGCGCCGCGCGGTTTTACCCGCGTGTTGGTGAAAAACGGTGACGATAAAAATAAGCCTATGTGTTAATCCGTAAGGTACATATTGATCCACAATGACTAAGGTACTTACACGTTTAAATTTTAATTTTATTTTTTTTACATCCATACTTACAAACTTTCGCATATATAATATTAGTATTAGTAGTTATAACTTTTAGTGCGACTGATAATTAAGAGCTTTATCAGTGTGTAACAATGAAAAGATTTACGTTGATTAGTTGCCAGGGGACGTACCTGCATTGAAGGAACCTTAGTCGCCCTAATTTTACAAACTTAGTAGCAATTTATATCTACGAAACAACCTTACAAATATTATTGATTGCGAATTTGTTTGTTACGCTTTCACGCTCCAACTGCTGAACCAATTTGGATAAAATTTGGTATGGAGGCACCTGACTCCCTGATAACATATAGGCTACTTTTCATCATCATCATCACCTCCGTTAATCAACTCCACGCGGGTGAAACCACGGAACACAGCTAGTATTTGTTACTTCAAATTTAGTTTAGAACATTTCACGTTTCATGGTTATACTAGCTGCATCCGCGGTTTTACCCGCGTGGTGATGATTGATGATGATGTGTCATTTCGAGACCTGAATTATCTACATACCAAATTTCATCCAAATCCGTCCAGCCGTTTGAGCGTGAAAGAGTAACAAACACCCATCCATCCATCCATCCATTCAAACTTTCACATTTATAATATTACTAGCTGCGCTTCGCGGTTCTACCCGCGTGGTGATGATTAATGATGATGTCGTAAAATGTAGCCTGTGTGTTATTCCGGGACCTCAAGTATCTACATCCCAAATTTCATCCAAATCCGTCCAGCTGTTTGAGCGTGATTGAATAATAAACATCCATCCATCCAAACTTTCACATTTTTAATATTAGTGGTATAACTAGCTAGAAAGACATGCAGATGAATGGTTGGAAAAATCATGTAAAATCTCCTTTTCTAAGAAAAGGAGAAAACCCCTAAAAAGACGAGTTTAAGAATTTTACTCAGTCACACATATCTTTTTGGAGAAATGTTTTTTTCATAACCACCAGTTAATTTATTCTATTACGGTATTTATGACATCTATATCTACATTTTCTGCGCATCCACCTTTATTACTTTTATTAGACATAATGGCCTATTTCAAAAGCTATTAGGTACAGTATTCAACACCAATACAGTCTTGGTCGCAAGTATGTCACGTTCTATTGTAAGATTCCCGACACGATCTCAATTGAAAAATACATTCAAAAGAACTAGTCTTATTAAAAAGCTGCTGAATTTGCATAACGTCATCTTACATTGTAAAGTGAAATTAAATATTAGTATTTTATGAAACTGTATCATTATAAGACCAAATTATGTGCAGTTTCATACACTACTTTATCTATTCTCATAAAATAGACAATGGAATTTACGTAAAATCACAGCATATGTTCACAAACTAAATAGAGTACTGCGCACATATGTTTGAACTGAATTTATTTGTAAACGTTTAGCGCCAATATCCATTTGCTGGTCGCGCATGCGGGTTGCGCCGCGTCCACAGACTATATGTAGAAAAACTGCATTGCAACCTCCTTGGTCCAGCTGAAGTTGTATCAGTGGAAAAAAAGTTAACATTTCATCTGACGATTGCAATTGTTCCATACGACTTCATAATATTTGATGTAGTTACCTATACATTGTTTTTCTTGCACTATGTTTATAATAATAAGTGCCGAACGGAACAATTTGTTTAAATGTGATATTTATTTGTTGAATAGGTGTGTAACCTTCTACCAGAATTTTTGAACCTTCGAAGAGACTAGTCCACCCACAACACAGGGTATCCTAGTGTGGGGGCTAGTATGCAAATTGACATATTTTAGTTGTACCCATGTATTTTCTTTGTGTGCTTTATTTATTTGTACCAAATTAAGGAACAATAAAGATTTGTAATTTGTATTTATTTTGTATTTATTTGTTCTCTATAAAGACTGTCATTAAAGTTCTGTTTTTTATTTTTTAATCATGACCATGCTGGGAATTCCATAACGGTGTTACCTTCACTGGAAGCTCAAGCTGTTGTTAGGGATCGAACCAGTGTCCGTCAATTTGACAGCCAACGCTCCCACTCCCACTGAGCTGTCATCGCTTCGAATGTTCCTGTGGCCCATGAGACAGGCTTCGTGCCTAGTTTGGGTCACATTAGACAACGTGCTTTAAAAAATATGTTAATCTTCTCCGTTTGTTCAATACTCTCTACCCCGTATTTACAAACATTTGGGTCTGGATATAAATATGTGGCCGTGATGGTACCGGCCTAAATAGTACTCCCCCGTCTCCTCCCGTGGGTGCCGTAAGAGTCGGTTAAGGAATCGCGTACCAGAAGCCATCAGCGCCTTCTCGGTACTCGGCAACCCGCTATATGGGGGAGGTATATGTCTAGCAGTGGATGTCATATGGCTGAGATGAATGAATAAATATGTTTTGTTCTGTTTTTGGTGTTTTCTCTCTAGAATCTGTTTTCGATTAATGTCATGGAAAGATTGTTTGAAAACGTACATTGCAGAAGGTCGAATGTAGGTGCCTGCTACGATTACCACCACACTAGACCACCCCTCAAGATAGAAAAGATGTCTATATTACTAGCTGTCATTCAAGATTCTACTGTAATCGTTGTCCGTACAATCACTGGCCTTCAAGTTTTTTTAATGAAATAGGTGGCAAACACTCAGACGAACCGCCTGATGGTAAGCGATCACCATCACCTATGGATATTTGGAACACTGGGGGCATGACAATACGTTGCCAATCGTTTTAAGTCTCTGTTAACTATCCCTTTTGAAGAATCCCAAATTGTAGCTACTCGGGAATACCGAGGGTGAAAGCTCATATTATAATATACTATTTAAGGGAGGTATATTAGTCAAACTTTTATAGAACAATTTATTAATAATGGGAAACACCACCTTCCAATGTTGAACAGGCATCAATGTCTCTTAATTGACCCACAATATATATGATTGATCTCACTAGACTACACAATTTTTGAAATGGAAGGTCAAAGAAAATAATATCATAGGTTATGAAAACATTCGATAGGTCTTATTTTTTGCTTTCATTCAATTCTTCAGACCTTTGAGCTTTCAACTACAGAAGCAATAATTTTTTTTCAATTATTTATTATACATATTTTCTAAGAATAGTTACATTACAAAGTATCTACTATTATATTATATATATAGGTATTATTTATATCTAGGTGACTTAATTTTGATTTATTTAGTATTTATGAAAGCGAAATATACCACTTACAATAACAGAATATGTTAATTTATGAATACTAAAGCTTTTGAATAGTATAATATTGTATTCAATATTAAAATTATATATTATTAAATATAATAACGCTCCGCTTCTTAATAAATAAATAATTGTTCCACTCTAAACACTAGTTCACTATAAAATGGGGGGGGGGTACTAAATAGATTTAATTTTTTTATTAAATTTCAGACCTTCTCAGTTTTAGATTTACACGGTGCCGATTGTCTTTAATGCTTAAAAGAAAGATTTTGTTAACCTCGATTTGCATGAATGTTCGATATTTAAATACATTAACCCTTGCAACGAGGAAAGAAGTAACTAAATATAAAATATATAAAACACAATATCAATGTCTTATTTACACTGCGACAATAGTGTCGTCTTATAGGTTTAGTTATTGTTTCAGTTGGATTGTTACCAGATATACAGATGTATGATAAACCTATATGTATTTATATAGTACCCATTTATATAGTAATTGTGTGATGCTATCGAAAATAATGATAATTAATCTTATACAAGTTCTCCCAAATGAAGATATAGAGATGAAGTTTTTAAATAACTCTGAAATTCTTCTCTATTCAGTCATTGCGCCTTCTACAGTGTATAACATTTACATTACAGCTCAGAGACAATATCAAACTGAAATCGCACCAGTTTCAACACCTGTTACATTAACCGTGGATCTCATATAGGAACAGTGACCGCGCTATGTAACGGCTCTCTGCCCGCAGTATCACTAATTAGCTCTAAATATTTATTGTTTCTCGAGAATGAGAAAACCGAGAATAGCACATTCATTTTGCTGTAGCACAACAGCACACGTAATCGACTCTATCTTCTCTGTGTAGAGGTCAAAATACAACGATTGTCCCGGCGGGGTAGTTGCTTCGTAATTCATTCATTTTTATTCCGAATACCACTTGCTAGAGCCGTTAACTTGCGCAAAATGTTCCACCAATCGAATATCGCTATGCGGGTAGTGTTTAGTGACACAGCACGCACCCACTTACACATAGATTCACGGTCGCGGGTCCTTTACATCGCGCCACAATAGCCGGTCCCCGGGAACGTGGTCACTGAGCTAAGAGCACATGCACTGGTGGGTAGCGGACGCGAGACCGGGCGCGCGGGCTCCGGTCGCAAGCTCGGCAGCAGCGGCTGGCAGATCGGGCACAGCACGGCGCAGCAGCACGAGGGCGTGTACGCGCGGCGACGGCACGCGGTTCAGGTGAAACACGGACACAGCACGCACAGGGGTGCAGGGCAAGCGCTCGCACGGGCCAGCGCCGACACACGACAGCCTCCGTCGCAATGACGAAACGGCCGGGTACGCGCGCGCGCTCTGCGACGCAGCCTCCCGAATCCCCCCGACCCTCGGCGAGATCTCACGACGTAGGGGTGAACAAACCCGCCACGCTTCTCCTTCTAACACAGTGATGAGGTTAAAAAGGATTTAGACTTTCTCATAGCATTTTACGGTTCGATCGTCCTCCAAGCGTACACTTCGTAAATCTAGACGACATCTCAGTTTCAAAGTTGTATCAATAGAATTAGAATTCCGGACAATCTTGTTCGAGTCGCCTTCTGTTCTGCAAGGGTGGCTAAGTAACGACAGCGGGCGTCCCAATAGTAAATACCTACTTTACTTACAAGTTACCAATGATGATTTAATTGAACATATGTTTTATCAAACACAACCCATATTTTAAAATTAGTTTATTCAGCAACTTATCTAAATTATCAAAGACCGCTTTTATAGTGTATAACTAAACAAAATAATTTTAATTTTTGTTAAAACTTTCTGGACTTGACCAGCGATAAATGACACAGCTAATAAAGTGCGTGACCAAAATGCTAGCACATATTTGGCTCAACGGATCAGCATTGCAATTCATCGTAGTAATGCTGCTAGCATTCTGGACACGCTGCCATTTCGTAGCGGCTAGTGGATTGCTCAATTTTTTTTAATTGTTTAGTAGCTGTAGTATTGTAATTAATTATTAGTATTTTATTTCTATAAAGGCATTTATCCGTTAAAAAAAATTATAAAGTTATGCCGAAACCATTCAAAACACTTTTATATTGGCATTTTAACTATTCAAATTCTTTATAGCAATAAAAGTGTTCAGGGTTGATCGGAAACGATTAAATGGTGCAAATTGATATCCTTGTGAAGCGGCAGATGACGGCGACCGGAGCAAAACATACCCATTGTGAGTACTGAGCAACACCGATCTTTTCGGAGCTTCGATGTTATAAAATGATTCAAGTTTTTACAATTTCCCAATTGATACCAAGACAATTTAATAGCTTCATACCGTAAGAAAAAGAGCGATCTACGCTGCATACACACGTTTCTAGTTACAACGTTTCCGATAAATTAAGATTTGTCACTTTGACAGATTAGTTACATCCGTCAAACCCGCTTGTTGCCTCAGAGGCAACAGCAGTTAAAATAAAATGGAATTCAGGCTGGAAAACAACCAAGAAGGACTTACCTACTAATTGAAGTGAATTCCTTAACTTTTATACTTGAAGTACATAAATTGCTTGTGCTTGTGTATTGCAATATCTGTGTTAATTGTTTATTCATTACATTAGGTAGTATAAATTTATGACGTACCTACTTCAACTTCAATAGTTCATAAGTGCGTCATTGACGTCTAAATTGAATAAAATATTAATAAATGAACGACTTTCAATTTAATCTAATAAGAATAAATTAAATCCAGGGTTTAATCTTATTGGTAGTAAATAGAATTACGTAACTTCGGTCACGTAAGAAGCGTTTTGCTTCCACTTTTATAATGCGTACTGCCAGCGAGTGGAACTCACTGCCTGAGTCTGTGTTTCCCGATATGTACAACCCCGGAGTCTTCAAGTCGCGAGTGAATAGGTTCCTTCTAAGTTTGCGTGCTCCACCTTAGACCGCGTCGTCGCTTAACATCAGGTGAGACAGTAGTCAAACGCAAGCTTATAATCTTTCAAAAAAAAAAAAACCGTGACACGTATAATTGCAATAGGGCCGTCTAGTAATTGTTTGAAATGGAAGACTAAGTTCTGATGCATAATATGCTCAATGCTGTTTGATAAATAAGAGAATTGACAGATTTCTTGTCTTCATATTATCATAGGAGTTGTGCTGTGGAGAGTTTAAGAGATATATTTACGTAACTTATGTGTTCGATCGAAGGCTAAACAGAATTAATTATAACACTTTGTGGCGTTGATATCGTAAAACTCACCAAATCCGCTGCCTGGTGTCGAAGATGTCCCGGGACGAAACTGGTGCACTGGTGTTCACAATCAATTTAAATACAGTTTGTAGATAACAGTGTGTAAATAGATAATATGTTGTATGCTTGAAAATGTCTCTTTTTGGTACGTTGCGTGCGCGCAGTTAGATGGCGGTTTTATGGCGGGAAGTAATAATAATAATAATACCTTTATTTCTAAATGTGAATAACAGAGGTTATTTAGGCAGCTTAACCTAACATTTCCCTTAAGAATTAATGACGGCCCCACACTAGGCTCAAGACCCGTGTCGTGGAGGCCAGTTTCAGTCAAGTGGATCGCTCACAGTATCAAGCCACAGCAATGAAAACCCAACATTATGTACCTATAACCTAAATAGTACATACTATTAAACTACTACTAATTACCAACTAGTGTAATCTTTATACGTCTTTCAAATTAAATGAATGTGTGTAAAAACATAAACAAGTTTCAATTACATAATCATAATTCAAATGCTAGCTATAGCTAGAATACTGCTTGTTACAGCTATTGCTGTACCAAGTTTTAGACATACCATGGAACAATATAGGTACTAATAGTACCTACATACTGCACGTAGGTATATTTCATAAATGGAATTCCTAAAATAGAAAACACAACTTATAGTATAGGTAAAATAATATTAATGTGCCCTAATCTATACTAATATTATAAAGTGGAAAGATTTCCTTGTTTGTTTGTTTATTTGCATTGAATAGGCTCCCAAATTACTGAACCGATTTGAAAAGTTATTCTACTGTTAGGAACTTTAGTCCCCGGATGACATAGGCTATATTATATATTTAAAATTAGGGATCCTTATAATGTTTCATTTTGAAATATATTTACACACTGTTACCTACAAACTGTTTTTAAATTGATCGTGAACACCAGTGCACGAGTTTCGTCCCGGGACATCCTCGACACCAGGCAGCGGATTTGGTGAGTTTTACGATATCAACGCCACAAAGTGTTATAATTAATTCTGTGTAGCCTTCGATCGAACACATAAGTTACGTGCTATATTTTTTATATAAGAAATAAATCGGTATCCTGTCCAAAGCTACAATCATGTAACCGAGAGATGCCGGGACGGACCGCAAGTAAACTAATATAGGTCTGGCCATACAAACTATTATATAAAAACGTTTCCCGGTTTTGACTTTTTAATTATTTTGAATTTGGAATGAACATGGCCTGCTCTAAGACACGCTGCGACATTGAGTCTCTTAAAAAAATCTCTGAAGCAACTAATTGTGAAATTTCCCATGGAAACAGGCCGCAAATCCATAGATTCGTGGCCAGACAGACTTAAATGGCTAGGTGTATAAAAGCCAAAGATGGCCATTTCGAGTTGAATATTTTTTGATTAAAGTAATTGCTGAGATATGCATAAATATGTATCTACATATAAGTTTTAGTAATGTTACATTACATTATAAAGAAAAATGCATGTTATTTGTATCAGAACTTATGGCCGGACTAGGTATTACACTTCGATCAAGAATACGATCGAAGGTATTACACCACTACCAGTGGGAAAAACTTTTAGGAAGATAAAATTCTTCACTCCCGCCAAGTCACCAAATTGAGGTAGGACAAAAACTAATCTTCTACAGGTTTAATGGTGATAAATCTAGATAAAATAAAAGCAACAAGTAATGTAGACATTAAGAAGATGACCACAAAGATGTAAAATGTGTCTTCAGAGAACACATAAAACCTATTCTATTAGGTATGTAAAAAGATAAACGCTTTGTTAAATCTCATTGAATATATAGGCTCCGAAGATTCTTGCTGCTCCTTTTCAGTATTGACACTATCAAGAAAAGAATTTACAGTTCGATTCTATGAAGTATTAATTAATATGTTTATTCTTATCACACACATAGGTACTGCCACACTAGTATAGGTACCCTGTGTCGCGGGACGCTTGGACGACTCAACGACATCACAACAAACATCCAAGACCCGGGACAAACATCCGTGCCATCATCACATAAATAAGTTTGTTGCCGGGGTCCGCACTAAAGGCCTGGGGGTCAGAAGTCACGTCTCACTGACGACTGGGATCTTGGCGACCGTGAAATGTAATTGACGTTCATAATTATGCCCTGGATCCTTAAATTTAATAATTTAATTATTTTGACTTTGACTTTTTCGCTGCCAGATTACGCCTCAACCGAAAATCTTGTAAGTGCACTCAAGCACAGTATACATATAAATAATCTAACCTTTTATTAAATCTAAGAATGCAGTTTTTCTGGTCATTAAAAACGATCACCTACGTCCTAAGAACAGACCTTTTTGTATTTATTATAGTTTCCCACTTTAATGGCCCACTAATTATTGTTTAAAAAGTAGATGTAGCCTTTCACTCAACATCAGTCCGTCAGTCGGGGGGGTGGTTGGTGGTTGTAAGTCTACATTTCGATTTTCGAGGCAACTGCCATTGGATTTGCCGACATCTTGAATTGAAGTTCAATTTGGTTCTCGCAATTTTTTACTCCACGATCAATATGTTCCATATATATATATATATATATATCGCGGTGATATCGCGGATAGTGGGAAGCCGCTTTAACATGTACACATTTTTTCTATCTATGTTAAGTAGGTATACATATTTGGTAATAAAACATTATCTTATTATCTAATATTATAAAATACAGTCACGAAGTTTACTCCAATTGTTTTTATGTATAATATAATTTCTCAGTATGATGCTCATCAAAGTGGCTGAACCAATTTTGATGAATTTATTTGCGCGTTCGAGGGTGCAGGGATGGTTTACATACACCATTTGACCCGCAAGCTGACAGTGTATCGACATACCTATAACGAATTACTTACGGACTGACGAGCAAAGATCGCAACATGCTAGATGTGAACCGATTCCAACCGGTCTTTGTTGAGATTAATGGCTGATGCTTATATCCAGATCTTATACCTGAAATGGTGACGACGGTGATATGAGCAATAGATAGCTCGACAGTTAGGTTGTAAAATAATTCCATAACATTTCTTATTTTAATAAGAAATGTTTGGATTTATGAAATTTACAGGATCAATTCAGGTAGACTACATATTCTGTTCTCACAATCTACGCTAGTAAATGCACTTTATCTTCTACGGACATTTCAAAACTCATTATGTCCAGCAGTGAATCGGATTCTACATGCCAACTGAGCCTTAGACGAGTCGAATCCGTAGCCAAGAATCTGGGCGTCCTCGCAAAGGTGAAGCAGTACTTTACATCGGAACAACTGATCACCTTGTATCAAGCACAAGTTCGACTGATCTCATTTGTGAGACTGATCGGCCAAGTACCAACTTGAGGTTCTTGAGTCGATAGAGGAAAGCTAAAACACTCATCAACAACTCTCTAGTCAAGAGGAAACTTCAAAGTCTGGATTTGAACTCAAGTTCAAAGTCGCTAGTTCATCGGAGTTTTACTGGATACATTTAGGGGAGTGCGCTCTGGGGTTACATAACTTGATTTCTTCTTTCTCATTACATAATTTGATTTTTCATTCCCCATTCCATCTAAGAACGACCAAACGGACGGCAATGCAACATCCATACATGGTACACGTTCCAGCTTGTCGTATGAAGCATTTTGCATCCACATTTATAATGCGCACAACTAACTACTGGACTATTGCCTAAATCGGTATTTCCGCATGGATACAATCTAGGTGTCTGAAAGTCTAGGCAAACGTGCTCCATCGTGGACCGCATCATCACTTAGCATCAGATGAGGTAGTGGTCAAACGCATGCCTGTTACCAATATAAATTAAAATAAAGTGAAACGGTGAGTACGGTGAAATTATCAATAGATAGCTTAGTTGGAAAAAAAATTGTCAAACATTGCATTTTTCATCAAAAGATTTATTAAATTTACATGATCACATCAGGTAAACTATATTCTAGTGTGTTCTCACAATCTATACTAATAAGTGCACTTTTATGTTCTAAGGACATTTCAAATGCATCACATTCATCAGTCAGCTTATCGAAGAAATAACTCGTATTCACTTTTGAAGCAATAGAATTATTCAAACTGTCCGAACCAAACTTAGCACTAAACACTGATCTACGAATTGGACTGACTTTTGGTGTAGAACAATGATTGTGAATTCCACTTAACCTGTTTCGACTGGTTATTTTTATAGGAGAATACTTTTTACTGTCAAATACAAGTCTTACTAAATTATTATTAACTTTCACCATCTTTGTGGTGGACGGTTTCGAAATTATCTTTTCAACTATATCAGATAGGTCACTTTCTTGTATCTCTTCATCAGTATTACTGAACATGCTAAGCCAACTCGATATTTCATTTTCTTTATTATCCATCTGTAAATCTATGTCTTTGTCAGCCAATGAGATATTTTTGAAACTATTTTGTAATGATGCCACCGCTTTTGTAGGCTTCTTTCGTTTCCTTGCTATAAAACTGTCTATTGTTTTCTGCGTGCCTTTCTTTGCTTGATTATTAGCCTTTATTTTTCTCTTCAGCTGGTTCACTTTTACACTAACATTTAGCTTACTTGAATTAGCATCAGTTTGAAGTTCTAGAGCTTTTATTGAATCATTCACATTATCAATAGCGGTTGGCTTACGCTTTCTAGTATATTTTCTCTTTGGTTTATCTGCTTTTTCAAGTACGTCTGCGTTCTCTTTCTTTTTCCGACCTTTGGATTTCTTTTCTTTCGGGGGTTTCTTTATTGATTCTTCATAAGCAGTAACAATTTCTGGATAAAATTCCCGCATGAGATCTTGCCGTTCTACCGAAGTCCAAGGTTCTAATCTGTCTTCGTTTTCTGTAATAGGTGAAAAGTAGTAAGTTTTTAATTAGTTAATTTTTATTAATTAATTTGAAAAGAGGGGAGAGGTCGACTTCAGAGAAATACTACATTACAAAGCCGGTTGGCGCAGTTGGTAGCACTGCCTTCTGAGCCGCGGGTCCCGGGTTCGATTCCCGGACAGGTCAAACATTTGTGTGTATGAACATGTATGTTTAACCTGTGTCTGGATGTGTATATGTATATAAGTATATATATCAGTCAACAGGTTACCATAGTACAGGTAGTCTGCCTAGTTCGGTACCTGAAGACCTTGTGTGAATGTTAATATATAAAAAAGCAAAGCTCTGAAATTGTTAAAACATGCCCAGATTTTAATCAAGGTAAGGAAGTTTAATCAAGTTCATATCATTTGTAGACAAGTACAATTTTAGACTCCAAACATACCTGTATGTTTGAAACGTACCTAGCATGCTAAAATAACATTGTGGGTAACCTTTTTGTAACACAGGCATTAGTTATTTCATACAAAATACATATCTACTGACTAGTTATTTATTCGAGTTCATATGTTGCGAATGTGTTGTCTGTATTTAGTATCCTCTTACAGGATAAGTACCCACTTAACGGAGATCGCCATGAAGATCACTATGAAATGAGTTGTGGCCTATGTATGTTTAGTCTCACATTATTTTGGATTATCCAACATTCTTATGGTAGCAGCATACATATTAAAGATAAAACTACCCATATGTACATGACGCAAAGGCCTCGCTAATTGACATTTTTTTTTTCAATGTACTGACAAAATTTAGTTTAGACAATTAGAAGGAAGTGACACAACAAACAAATTGTATGATTCCATACAAAAAAAATGTCCAAAGTTCTATTATACTTATGAATTTTTTCGTCCATACCTTGATACTGCTCGTCAGGAATCAACGATTCGTACTGGCCGTCAATATCAGTCCACACCACTTCAAAACTCGGAACTCCTGCAATTTAAACATATAACCTTTTTAGTCAATTGTTAATTGTTTTTATGTATTTAGTATAGAATAGAATAGAAATAGTTTAGTTGTGACGTACAAAATATTGTAAAAAAAAAGTAAGAAAAGAATTTTAAAAAATTAAAGACATGTCACTAATTGGCCCCAATTCAGCATGATGTCGGCTGCTACCCAACGCTGGTCTTCCGTTGGAGCCATTTAGGGAGGTCACGTACAGGCATACATATACATTAGCTTCAAATAAATAATAATAATAAAATAAATATATAAGCAAATACATAATGAACAAAATAATTATATCACAAAACTTAACGAAGTTATCGCATTATTTTATAAACGCATAACTGTAGCACACAATGGTAACATATGTATATAATGGGTTAAAAATGTGTTTGCACATTGCACTCTTATCGTGCTTTAAAGTTTCCTCCTTGTTTTGGTGTTCAGTAATATATTTTTTTTAACTTGAGCCTAAACGTATGAACATTTTGCAGATTCCTCAACTAGGTAGTAAGCTAGCGCATGGGCCGCATGATAGTATCAATAACCGCCTATGTATATCGGTAGCACGGCATTCGATATGTTGTTGACCCCATGGTATGGGGTATATCAAAAGGACAGTTAACACAGTAGCACAGTAGCTACTCAGGAACGAGAGTCCCATGAATGGGTGGTAAAACCGTGACACCGAAATATTGTTGTAGATATATTGTATATTCAGTAAAAGATAAAATAGATCATACTGAGTGGATCATACCGATGGGTCATACTGAGTGGGTAGGTCTTTGGTGAATATGGGCCTCCGACAATAATAATTCTGATAGCACTATGCTGTAATGCACACAGAGGCTGCATATATGCGTATATGTATAAGCGCTCTATTCGAAAATTATTTCTCATACTATTTCTAGGCTTGCATTTTTTTTGATTGCTTGATGGAATCGCACAGTTGTGTGACATATTTTTCTGACTAAAATTCATAGTATTATTGGAATTGTGCTGTAAGTTATGTGATTATTTTTTTCATTTAATATGTCAATAAAGATCATATTATAAACTAATAATCCATATGGTATGTATGAGAGTAATACTACAACAACAATAGTCTTGATCACATCATCGCTTACCGACGGGCATTAAATATGGACTTTAATTATTAAATTAAAACATAACATGTGACGTAATAAAGCTTAGGACTCCTCTCACCTTTGTAACACTTTGTTGATCCTTGTCAGTTAAAGTTAAAAAAATCTTTACTTAGTTTGGGTATAAATGGATTTCATCCAAGATTTACAGTTTCTAATTATATGGATAATGTTTAAGCGATGTATGTTAAAGTACAATAAATAATTTTATTTCAAATATGTATATTCGCGTGCTATCACTTCGCTTCATGCGTGCCGTGGTGGTACCGGCCTAGAATAGTACTCCCCCATCTCTTCCCGCGGGTGCCGTAAGAGTCGGCTAAGGGATAACGTACCAGGAGGTGGGCAGCAGCGCCTTCTGAGGATCGGAAATCATACTGCGCTCGCCAACCCGCCTGCCAAGCGTGGCGAGTACTGGCAAATCCCCCCTATATGGGGGAGGCATACGTCCAACAGTGGTCGCACACAGCTGAGAAAAGAAAAAAAAAGAAATGTATATTCGATAAAAGACTTGCCTTTAGGTGTCCTCTTTTTCTTGATAACAACAGGCTTAATGGTTCTGCAAGGTACTGTTTTCTGGAGATGCCACTTCGTCAGCAATGGCAGAAACTTTTCCACGCAGTAACGTTCAGGCCAGTCCAGTTTATGAGACATTATTTTCTGAAACAATATGTAACTGTATAGTGAGGCATTTATTTCACTTAAAATTATCTACATAATGCTTTTGTATTTATAGTAACTCAGCAGAGTGGTGCTACATCAGATTTATAAGATGTTTTGATGAATATATCAGAAGCTTTTTTCTACATAGTTTAAGGTTATTAAAACTGATGTGGTTTCGACACATTATGAAAGTATAAATCACGGGAATTACTCACGTAATAATATAGTATATCTTTTTCCTTGAATAAGACCACCGAATGTGGTTAAAATTATATTCGAAACCCTCTGACTTATAACGTGAATAATTCCAGCGTTTTATACATTCATAGTTTAAGGTGCAACATTTTTCAAAATTACCTTTGATTTAAGTTAGAAGAAACATTTCACAGGTTTTTTTATTTAATTAATTTGGCAAGTTGCCAATCCATTTGGCTGAAAATGATATTTCAAACTATTAACTTATTACATTACTGATTTTACACTTATAAAATCTTTAATATATCATAACATTTAAAACACTTAGTAGGTATAGAAATATGAGATTAATAATATTTGCATGATGAAGTGCACAGAATCTGTGAAAATATTACAAATTAATATTTATCCTCCTCCTCCGTCGTTCCTTCACTTCTGAGGATTTTGACTCTTTTGATGAAGCATGTTTATCAGCTTTTTCTATCAGTTCCTGTCCATTGCCTGATGGAAAACTGCGCTGACTGGGATCTGGTCTGGTCTGATACCTGGTCTGTCCATCATTTGGGGCTTCTTCCTCTTAGGCGTTTAACCTCAACTTTACCCGTAAGCATTAGACGCTCCAGGTTGTTGGAGCTTCTGCGAGCGGTGTAATCGAAATACTGGAGTATCCGTTGGAGGCATGTTGTGGAGAGCAGTAAACACCCATCATTCTGATTTTCATAAGAAATGCAGGACTTTTAAAAAAAATTGGGTATTTTTACTATTCTCAAAATCCCAGGGAGTTTGAAGAGAAGATGTCATTACTACAATAACATTCAAAATCTAAATAATATGGATAAGCCTACTAACGTAAAGGTTCATACCACAAACTGTATCAAACTAGGTGGGGGCTTGTTCAAACTGGCCAGGTCGATATCATCCGGCGCCCTTTCTAAGAATTCTTTCATCACTTTGGGTTCTGGAAACAACATGCCGCATGATAGAGCTCGTTTACGCAGCGATAGCTCCCGTTTAAGTTCAGCCACTTCAGCCCTAAAATAAAGAATAAATAAGGTAGACTTAAGTTAACACTGTAGGAGATA
The DNA here is from genome assembly GCA_934044485.1 of Apeira syringaria. NCBI lineage: Eukaryota > Metazoa > Arthropoda > Insecta > Lepidoptera > Geometridae > Apeira > Apeira syringaria. The sequence goes on from OW203658.1 coordinate 17,411,357, forward strand.
AAACATACGATAGTGTCTTGAAAAGATTGAATTCTACATGATAGCACTATCTGACTACAGATTTGCTCATACAAATGAACAACAAATATGTTTATTCTACACGAGCTACGCCCAGCAGCTTCACCGGCTTAGTGATAATAATGATGACGATGATGAAAAGCCTATGACACTCACAAATAACGTGGCTTTCTATTAGTAAAAGAATTTTCAAAATCAGTTCAGAAGATCCAGAGATTATCCCCTACAACCTCACAAGGTTTACCTCTTTATATTAGTATACACAAGAATATATAAATTACAAGTTATATCTAGCCTTAATAAAGTAGGATTATATATAGTAGGTATTATAGATATATACTATATACACGGAACAAACAAACAAAATCTGTTTTTTACAAGGAGCCAGTTCAACATAATGCTGTGAAGACTACACACACATACTTCACAACGATGATTTTCATCCTGCTCCTTTCTCGCACATATTCTCTCTATTAGTACAAATAGTAATAGATACTACTTGTATTTATTAATAGCAGTAACAGTCACACAATTTATAACTTGTTCGTTCGGTTAATTCTATTGTGTAAATAGTCTAAGTATCACACGCTTCTAAGTATCTCGCTAGCATCTACAGCAGATTTTCAATCAGGAAGATGTAAAAACCATTAAAACTGTCCAGGTATTGTGGTAACATTATTTTATAGGTCTCCAAGTAACATATGTAAAACCCAGCTTTTATACTATAGCGAAAGTATAATTATAATTTATTAAAGTTTAAGTGTGTCTGGCAGGGGGCTGCAATCGTGTTAAGTGTCCGGCAATGGATGACATAATTTCTAATGTTATTCGACGAAAATAAAAAAAATTAAGCCTTATTTAGAATTTTAGGTACTATTTTATACACCTTGTTCGGTTTCAATCACACCGCCAGTTTGAATTTCGTGCGTGCGACACCTGGCGGCGCGTTCGAACGCGCCGCTGCGCTGCGCTATTACATGCTCTTGCGCGCTTGTTGAAATACGTAGTATTTTAATTTTTAACGTAGTATTACTCGGCTTTGGGTTGCTAAAAAGATGGCCGGCGGTTGGATATAATATAATAAAAAATCTATTGAAGTATACGGTTCTCTTAGTATCTCTTTAGAGAGATAAAGTTGGTTCCCGCTGTGTGTTTACGCGACCGGCAGCGTCACCGTGAGTAAAATCGTTATGGTAGCGAGGGCGTGATACAGTGCGTGCCTCGTGGCTAGGGCTTCACACAGGTTCCATTGGTGGGAGTCAACTGGAGCACCGGGGGCCCCTTTCTCCACGACGGCATCGCCTTGGAACTGTAGATAAGTCAACGCCTATACTTGCTACGGTTAGGGTATTGGGTTTAAGTTAGTTTTCAACCCCGCGGATCGCGGCAATTATGTACAGAGCTCCACAAGGTTTCGTACACACCTTTAATAGCTGATACCTACCCAGGTAACGACAATCCCAACTCCACACTCACTGATCGTTCTTACTCGTGTTGGGGACATGATCATGATCATTTTAAAAATATGTACATACATACCACACATTTTGAATACATCATATACCTACTTTATTATTACTATTAATTATTACTAGAAAAACTAAATATTCTTTGATGATATAACATAGCATTCGGTTACTAAAAATTATAGAAATTATAATTCGTAGGTTAGTATAAAGCACTTTGATTCCAGTCTTGGTAGATGATTGTATAACCTGGGGGCCATACCTAACACACTGTTGTTTTAAAAAGCGTATTTAAAGTTACGCTTGGCATGATATAAATGCAATGAACCTTTTTCATGTTATAACCAACTAATATAAAATGTAAACAGATAGCTTACTTATGTCCCAGGTCACTGCAACTTTTATGCGTAGCGCACACTGGACATCCATTCTTAAGGTGGGTTCGTCCAACGTGGCCGCAGCGGTCGCAGCGACCCGGCGCGTTCGTCCAACGGGTTTGCTTCTCGTAGTGTTCCGTGTCTGTCACCCATGATAGCAACCTGCAATAAAATGTAATTTATTTATTTATCACACTTAGACCCCTGCATTAGGATTCGCTGTGTCGCGGAAGGCATGGACAGGGACACACACAATCACACCACACAAACACCAATTCAATATGTCTAATTTTATAATTCATTCGGCGAAGTGTGTTTTAGAGAGTAACTTTCTACAAATTCTTTTTATTAAAACTCACGGGTTGAAAGGGTGCACTTTTCATTCTTTACATGAGTTAGCGTAACTATTATTACATTTCAACAAAGTCCAATACATTTTTGTTATTAAAACCGACGTGGTTTTGACACATTATAAATGTATAAAACACGGAATTTACTCACGTAATAAGTCATAGGGACGCGGTCGCGGTTCGCCTAGTACTGGCGAGTCTACTCTCTAGTCTAGTCTACTCAGTCAGAGCGCCCCGTATTCTCCTTGAAAAGGACCACCGAATGTGGTTGAAACTATAGTCGAAACCCTCTGACTTATTACGTGAGTAACTGCCGTGTTTTATACATTCATAATCTAATTCATTTCTTACGTAGGTAGAATAAAAAAAATATGCAACAAAGTCGACGAAAAGTAAATTTACATAGGTCCAACGCGGTTTCACTGTCACGTAGCCGTATCCGTAGCTGTTACCAAAACTAACAGAGAAAGTTGTTATAGTCCGTGAGTCTGCTCCAAAATTGCCTGCCTCATATGACATCACGTCAAATGCATGGCACACGGTCGAAGTTGTGCTGAGCCAGGATCACAAAATTATAGCACCTAAAATTGGCCGGAAGTCGGAGGAAATCCTTCACTTCTGGTCAAAATGTTTAGGTTACATTTACGTCATGTGAAATCAATAAGACATACAAGGAATCATTCTGCCCTGTAATTTTAGAGCGAGTAAATATAAGTCTGTCAGTTCCGAAAATGAACCTGGTATACCATCCCACTACTCCTGGCCTGAACTTGATGCCTTTTTATACTCGATAGACCTAGCGTTTGACAGTCTATCTCACTTGATAGTCAGTAACGATGTACTCGAAGGAGTAATCACTCTAGACCTAGAATTTTTACAGGCTCGCAAGGACTGCTGCCTGAACAGACAATGTACTTGGCGACAGTTCTTCAAATTTGAGGGTAGTAGCTAACCAGGCGAGTACTAGAAAGTACCCTACTCCATGCCTATACTTACCGGGATATAACTTCATGTTCTGGAATAGTATGGAGAAATGCGATAGCAGTTGTTATCGATGAGCCGCAGGCTCCTACCCCATAATCACACCCGCACAGCAGTGCTAACGCCACCATCTTCTTGCGTCCAAACCCTACATAAAACATTATGATAAGCATCTAATCAGTTCCCAGATATTATTTGCAAATTTACATCATAGCATCCAGTATGTGCTCAATGCTGAACAGGCCCCATTCGAACAGAGCACCACAAGAGCGTTGCTGGATACGATTAGAAACAATGCCACCTCAGGGCAATGGGAAATCATCCAATTACGGGTGTTTTACTTGCGAAGGGGAATCTAGTAGACAAGACTCATGGTTAAAAGTTCACCTCACAACATGATAATAGCATGAAAAGGTATTAAAAATTTATAATTATGGTACCTTATATTAAAGGTACCTAAGCTTTCGAAATCCCCTTCAGAGAGGCAAACACTTATAAAATTTTTGAATCTTTGTCTAGTCGGGCTATAACAACGCAGTGCTACATACATATATGTACTTCTTCCAACCAGCATTTACTGTTAACTGTATTCATATAAGAAGAATCCGCAAATAATATAATGTTCTCTGCCTTATCAATAATTGCTTAACATGTGACGTTACAGCTGGGGAGGGGAGGAGGTTGGGAGGAGGTCTCACAAATGTGACCACCTGTGACAATGAAAGCGGAGGGGTTAAAAAGTCATGAAATTATTGTGACATTATTAATAGATTGGCCTCTTACAGGGGTACCAAACAAATTCAATGCAAAATAGATTAAGTTCACTAAATAAATAATTTGTATTGTATTGTGGAAGCATATTATACATATTATGTGAAACTGGTAGATATATAATGAGCGGAATAAACTCTTCTCGAGTGTTCTGCTAATGACATACTATGTATAACGTTCCAACCTTGTCAGTGACCATCAAAGCTTGCTTATTGTTTATTTGATCACAAAAGACTTGGGCTGAGTTTAAATTTATATTTACACTAGTATTTGGGTGGCGCGCGGGCTGCGAGCAGCCCGCGTTATCGATGTGCATTAGTATTATTAACAAAAATGTCGTTGCAGTTGCTAAAAAGATATAAAATTCTCATGCAAATCGAATAACTCACAGTTTCATCTATTTCAGTAGAAAGTGTGAGCAGGGTTACCATGTGCAAGTTGATTTTTTTTATAAAATTTTAGTCGCGGTAAAACCGGACCAAGATTGTAAACGACTTTTGTTAAGGGACCCCACCTCTAAGTGCAGTGGTTATCGTGGGCAGTTGCCTCGGAGACCAGCTCGATATGTGAAAATACTCGTTATCCGGAACTCGGCCTTCGGCCTCGTTAGTGACTCCCATAAGGTACGTTGATGCGTTACACCTCATTCGAGCTCGGCCTTCGGCCTCGCAGATTTGAAGCTCGGCCTTCGGCCTCGCAGGTTTGAAGCTCGGCCTTCGGCCTCGCGGTGGTAAAGACAGCTTCTTCAAGTTCAGTACAAAGTGAGAACAGAGTTACCATATGCAAGTTTATTTTTTTCATTAAAATTTTAGTCGGGGTAAAATCGCACAAAGAATTTAAACGACTTTTGTTAAGGGACCCTACCTCTAATTGTAGTAAATAACGCGGGCAGTTGCATTGGAGACCAGCTCGAGATGTGGAAAAAACTCCCCATCCGGGACTCGGCCTTCGGCCTCGTTAGCGACTTCCATAGGATGCGTTAATGAGGTACACCCCATTCGGAACTCGGCCTTCGGCCTCGTAAGTTACTAACACGGCTCGGCCTACGGCCTCGCGGAGGCCGCGCTCGGCCTTCGGCCTCGCGGGCCAAAAGCTCGGCCTCCGGCCTCGCAGGTTTGAAGCTCGGCCTCCGGCCTCGCGGTATTTAAAGCTCGGCCTGCGGCCTCGCAAGTTACAAAGGGAATGTTTTTAAGCTGTTCCCAATGACGGCCAGCTCGGCCTTCGGCCTCGCAGGCCTACAACTCGGCCTCCGGCCTCGCTAGGGTGGAGCTCGGCCTTCGGCCTCGCCTCCACAGCTCGGCCTGCGGCCTTGCTCGATTGCAGCTCGGCCTACGGCCTCGCAAAGTGAATGTGGTTTCGCCACCAAAAATCCGCATCCAGTAAAAAAAAAACGAATGACGTCATCAAAAAACTTTTTTCATATTTCGAATCAGGGACCCCAAATCTCCGTAAATACTTAATTTCAGTCAGATCGGAGCAACTTGAATTTTGGTATCCGGTTCGAAGGACCAATTTGCAATTTTTGACAAAAACCCCAAATTTCCCTACAAACCCTCTATGACATTTGTTCGAACCCCCCATACCCACCTATAACGGTTCCGGAGCTGCGGTCGTTTTAAATTTGTATGGGAGAACCTCTTTTTTGTTTGGTAGGGTAATTTTTTTTTATTTTTCCAAAAGGTTCCCAGGGTTTTAGTCATTTTTAGTTTTGACACCTACCCCCCATCGATTATGGTTTTCGAGATCCCTACACCAGTTACATCAAGGAAACCAAAAATGACACTTTTCGAAGTTTTCCCTAGGTCACGTGGGCACTCTTCATACAGTCCACTATATAATTTTAACCCAAAAACACTCCTTCTGGGAGAACAATGATGTCAGTCAGTCAGTCAATGAGTGGGTCGTCAGCTTTATATATTATAACTAGTATTTCGGGTGGTGCGCGGGCTGCGAGCAGCCCGCGTTATCGATGTGCATTTGTATATTTTTTAAAATTTTAGTTGCAGTTGAAAAAAATATTTAAAAATTCTCATACAAGTCGAGAAAGGGACAGTTTCTTCTAGTTCAGTACAAAGTGTGAACAGGGTTACCATGTGCAAGTTGATTTTTTCGATAAAACTTTAGTCGATGTAAAATCGCCCCAAGATTGTAATCGAGTTTTGTTAAGGGACCATACCTCTAAGTGCAGTGGTTAACGTGGGCCGTTGCCTCGGAGACCAGCTCGAGATGTGGAAAAAGCTCCCCATTCGGGACTCGGCCTTCGGCCTCGTTAGTGACTCTCCTAAGGAATGTAAACGCGTAACACCCCATTCGTAAGTGACTAACATGGCTCGGCCTACGGCCTCGCGGAGGCCACGCTCGGCCTTCGGCCTCGCGGGCCGAAAGCTCGGCCTTCGGCCTCGCAGGTTTGAAGCTCGGCCTGCGGCCTCGCAACCGTGGCGTTGTATCGCCAGCGAAAATCCCCATCCAGTAAATAAAAAGATTTAAAAATTCTCATGCAAGTCGAACAACTGACAGATACTTTTAGTTCCCGTGAGCGGTTGCATCAAAGACCAGCTCGAAATGTGGGAAAAAAACTCCCCATTCGGGACTCGGCCTTCGGCCTCGTTAGTGACTCTCCTAAGAAATGTAAATGCGTAACACCCCATTCGGAACTCGGCCTTCGGCCTCGTAAGTGACTAACACGGCTCGGCCTACGGCCTCGCGGAGGCCACGCTCGGCCTTCGGCCTCGCGGGCCGAAAGCTCGGCCTTCGGCCTCGCCCTGGAAGCTCGGCCTTCGGCCTCGCAGGTTTGAAGCTCGGCCTGCGGCCTCGCAAATAAGAAGTGGTTTCGCCATCAAAAATCCCCATCCAGTAAAAAAAAAACAAATGACGTCATCCAAAAAATTTTTTCATATTTGGAATCAGGGACCCCCAATCTCCCTAAATACCAAATTTCAGCCAGATCAGAGCAACTTGGATTTTGGTATCCGGGTCGAAGGACCAATTTGCATTTTTTGACAAAAACACCAAATTCCCCTACAAACCCTCTATAATATTTGTTCGAACCCCCCATACCCACCTATAACGGTTTCGGAGCTGCAGTCGTTTTAAATTTGTATGGGAGAACCTCTTTTTTGTTTGGGAGGGTAAATTTTTTTCAACTTTCCAAAAAGGTCCCAGGGTTTTAGCCATTTTTAGTTTTGGCACCTACCCCCCATCTATTATAGTTTCCGAGATCCCTACACCAGTTCCACGAAGGAAACCAAAAATGGCACTTTTCGGATTTTTCTGGAGGTCACAGGAACCTCCTCTCCACTTTTCCCCTACATTACAGACACCCCCCATAGCTCCTTCTAGGAGAACAATTATGTCAATCAGTCAGTCAGTCAGTGAGTGAGTGGTAATCGAACTTTATATAATATAACTAGGTGTTGGGTGGTGCGCGGGCTGCGAGCAGCCCGCGTTATCGATGTGCATTAGTAATATTTATCAAGATTTGTAGTTGCAGTTTATAAAAATATATAAAATTCTCATTCAAGTCGAGTAAGTGACAGTTTCTTCTAGTTCAGTACAAGGTGTCGGCAGGGTTACCATGTGCAAGTTGATTTTTTTGATAAAATTTTAGCCGCTGTAAGATCGCACCAAGATTGTTAACGACTTTTGTTAAGGAACCATACCTCTAAGTGCAGTGGTTGACGTGGGCCGTTGCCTCGGAGACCAGTTCGAGATGTGGAAAAAACCCCCCATTCGGGACTCGGCCTTCGGCCTCGTTAGTGACTCTCCTAAGGAATGTAAATGCGTAACACCCCATTCGGAACTCGGCCTTCGGCCTCGTAAGTGACTAACATGGCTCGGCCTACGGCCTCGCGGAGGCCACGCTCGGCCTTCGGCCTCGCGGGCCGAAAGCTCGGCCTTCGGCCTCGCCCTGGAAGCTCGGCCTTCGGCCTCGCAGGTTTGAAGCTCGGCCTGCGGCCTCGCAGCCGTGGCGTTGTATCGCCAGCGAAAATCCCCATACAGTAAAAAAAAAAAAAATGACGTCATCCAAAAAATTTTTTTATATTTAAAATCAGGGACCCCCAATCTCCCTTAATACCAAATTTCAGCCAGATCAGACAAACTTGGATTTTGGTATCCGGGTCGAAGGACCAATTTGCAATTTTTGACTAAAAACCCAAATTCTCCTACAAACCCTCTATAATATTTGTTCAAACCCCCCATACCCACCTATAATGGTTCCGGAGCTGCGGTCGTTTTAAATTTGTATGGGAGAACCTCTTTTTTGTTCGGGAGGGTAATTTTTTTCCAACTTTCCAAAAGGGTCCCAGGGTTTTAGTCATTTTTAGTTTTGACACCTACCACCCATCCATTATGGTTTCCGAGATCCGTACACCAGTTCCATCAAGGAAACCAAAAATGACACTTTTCGGATTTTTCTGGTGGTCACAGGAACCTCCTCTACACTTTTCCCCTACATCACAAACACCTCCCATCGCTCCTTCTAGGAGAACAATGATGTCAATCAGTCAGTCAGTCAGTGAGTGAGTGGTAATCGAACTTTATATAATATAACTAGTATTTCGGGTGGTGCGCGGGCTGCGAGCAGCCCGCGTTATCGATTTGCATTTGAATTGTTATCAAAATTTTAGTTGCAGTTGAAAAAATATATATAAAATTCTCATACAAGTAAAGTAAGTGACAGTTTCTTCTTGTTCAGTACAAAGTGTGAGCAGGGTTACCATGTGAAAGTTGATATTTTCGATAAAATTTTAGTCGATGTAAAATCGCCCCAAGATTGTAATCGAGTTATGTTAAGGGACCATACCTCTAAGTGCAGTGGTTAACGTGGGCCGTTGCCTCGGAGACCAGCTCGAGATGTGGAAAAAGCTCCCCATTCGAGACTCGGCCTTCGGCCTCGTTAGTGACTCTCCTAAGGAATGTAAACGCGTAACACCCCATTCGTAAGTGACTAACACGGCTCGGCCTACGGCCTCGCGGAGGCCACGCTCGGCCTTCGGCCTCGCGGGCCGAAAGCTCGGCCTTCGGCCTCGCAGGTTTGAAGCTCGGCCTGCGGCCTCGCAACCGTGGCGTTGTATCGTCAGCGAAAATCCCCATCCAGTATATAAAAAGATTTAAAAATTTCCATGCAAGTCGAACAACTGACAGATACTTTTAGTTCCCGTGAGCGGTTGCATCAAAGACCAGCTCGAGATGTGGTAAAAACTCCCCATTCTGAACTCGGCCTTCGGCCTCGTTAGTGACTCTCCTAAGGAATGTAAATGCGTAACACCCCATTCGGAACTCGGCCTTCGGCCTCGTAAGTGACTAACACGGCTCGGCCTACGGCCTCGCGGAGGCCACGCTCGGCCTTCGGCCTCGCGGGCCGAAAGCTCGGCCTTCGGCCTCGCCCTCGAAGCTCGGCCTTCGGCCTCGCAGGTTTGAAGCTCGGCCTGCGGCCTCGCAAATAAGAAGTGGTTTCGCCATTAAAAATCCCCATCCAGTAAAAAAAAAACAAATGACGTCATCCAAAAATTTTTTTCATATTTGGAATCAGGGACTTTCAATCTCCCTAAATACCAAATTTCAGCCAGATCGGAGCAACTTGGATTTTGGTATCCGGGTCGAAGGACCAATTTTCAATTTTCGACTAAAACCCCAAATTCTCCTACAAACCCTCTATAACATTTGTTTAAACCCCCCATACCCACCTATAACGGTTCGGGAGCTGCGGTCGTTTTAAATTTGTATGGGAGAACCTCTTTTTTGTTCGGGAGGGTAATTTTTTTTCAACTTTCCAAAAAGGTCCCAAGGTTTTAGTCATTTTTAGTTTTGACACCTACCCCCCATCGATTATGGTTTCCGAGATCCGTACACCAGTTCCATCAAGGAAACCAAAAATGACACTTTTCGGATTTTTCTGGTGGTCATAGGAACATCCTCTACACTTTTCCCCTACATCACAAACACCTCCCATCGCTCCTTCTAGGAGAACAATGATGTCAATCAGTCAGTCAGTCAGTCAGTAAGTGAGTGGTAATCGAACTTTATATATTATAACTAGGTGTTGGGTGGTGCGCGGGCTGCGAGCAGCCCGCGTTATCGATGTGCATTAGTAACTTTTATCAAACTGGTAATTGCAGTTGAAAAAATATATAAATTTCTCATACAAGTCGAGTAAGTGACAGTTTCTTCTAGTTCAGTACAAGGTTTGGGCAGGGTTACCATGTGCAAGTTGATTTATTTGATAAAATTAAAGTTGCTGTAAAAGCGCCCCAAGATCGTAAACGACTTTTGTTAAGGGACCCCACCTCTAAGTGCAATGGTTAACGTGGGCAGTTGCCTCGAAGACCAGCTCGAGATGTGGAAAAAACCCCCCATTCGGGACTCGGCCTTCGGCCTCGTTAGCGACTCACCTGAGGGACGTTAATTCGTTACACCCCAATCGGAACTCGGCCTTCGGCCTCGTTAGTGACTAACACGGCTCGGCCTACGGCCTCGCGGAGGCCACGCTCGGCCTTCGGCCTCGCGGGCCGAAAGCTCGGCCTTCGGCCTCGCCCTCAAAGCTCGGCCTTCGGCCTCGCAGGTTTGAAGCTCGGCCTGCGGCCTCGCAGCCGTGGTGTTGTATCGCCAAAGAAAATCCCCATCCAGTAAAAAAAAAAACAAATGACGTCATCCAAAATTTTTTTTTATATTTAGAATCAGGGACCCCCATTCTCCCTAAATACCAAATTTCAGCCAGATCGGAGCAACTTGGATTTTGGTATCCGGTTCGAAGGACCAATTTTCAATTTTTGACAGAAACTTCAAATTCCCCTGCAAACCCTCTATAATATTTGTTTAAACCCCCCATACCCACCCATAACGGTTCCGGAGCTGCGGTCGTTTTAAATTTGTATGGGAAAACCTCTTTTTTGTTTGGGAGGGTAAATTTTTTTTTAATTTCCAAAAGGGTCTCAGGGTTTTAGTCATTTTTAGTTCTGACACCTACCCCTTATCGATTATAGTTTCCGAGATCCCTACACCAGTTCCATCAAGGAAACCAAAAATGACACTTTTCGGATTTTTCTGGAGGTCACGGGAACCTGCTCTACACTTTTCCCCTACACCACATATACCCCCCATCGCTCCTTCTAGGAGAACAATTCTGTCAATCAGTGAGTCAGTGAGTCAGTCAATCAGTCAGTGGTAATCGAGGTTTATATATATATAACTAGGTGTTGGGTTGTGCGCGGGCTGCGAGCAGCCCGCGTTATCGATGTGCATTTGTATTTATTTCAAGATTGTAATTGCAGTTTATAAAAATATATAAAATTCTCATACAAGTCGAGAAGGTGACAGTTTCTTCTAGTTCAGTACAAAGTGTGAGCAGGGTTACCATGTGCAAGTTGATTTTTTTGATAAAATTTTAGTCGCTTCAAAATCGCACCAAGATTTTAAACGAGTTTTGTTAAGGGACCATACCTCTAAGTGCAGTGGTTAACGTGGGCAGTTGCCTCGGAGACCAGCTCGAGATGTGGAATAAACTCCCCATTCGGGACTCGGCCTTCGGCCTCGTTAGTGACTCTCCTAAGGAATGTAAACGCGTAACACCCCATTCGTAAGTGACTAACATGGCTCGGCCTACGGCCTCGCGGAGGCCACGCTCGGCCTTCGGCCTCGCGGGCCGAAAGCTCGGCCTTCGGCCTCGCAGGTTTGAAGCTCGGCCTGCGGCCTCGCAACCGTGGCGTTGTATCGCCAGCGAAAATCCCCATCCAGTAAATAAAAAGATTTAAAAATTCTCATGCAAGTCGAACAACTGACAGATACTTTTAGTTCCCGTGAGCGGTTGCATCAAAGACCAGCTCGAGATGTGGAAAAAAAACTCCCCATTCGGGACTCGGCCTTCGGCCTCGTTAGTGACTCTCCTAAGGAATGTAAATGCGTAACACCCCATTCGGAACTCGGCCTTCGGCCTCGTAAGTGACTAACACGGCTCGGCCTGCGGCCTCGCGGAGGCCACGCTCGGCCTTCGGCCTCGCGGGCCGAAAGCTCGGCCTTCGGCCTCGCCCTGGAAGCTCGGCCTTCGGCCTCGCAGGTTTGAAGCTCGGCCTGCGGCCTCGCAAATAAGAAGTGGTTTCGCCATCAAAAATCCCCATCCAGTAAAAAAAAAACAAATGACGTCATCCAAAAAATTTTTTCATATTTGGAATCAGGGACCCCCAATCTCCCTAAATACCAAATTTCAGCCAGATCGGAGCAACTTGGATTTTGGTATCCGGGTCGAAGGACCAATTTTCAATTTTCGACTAAAACCCCAAATTTTCCTACAAACCCTCTATAACATTTGTTCAAAACCCCCATACCCACCTATAACGGTTCCGGAGCTGCGGTCGTTTTAAATTTGTATGGGAGAACCTCTTTTTTGTTCGGGAGGGTAATTTTTTTTCAACTTTTTAAAAGGATCCCAGGGTTTTAGTCATTTTTAGTTCTGACACCTACCCCTTATCGATTATAGTTTCCGAGATCCCTACACCAGTTCCATCAAGGAAACCAAAAATGACACTTTTCGGATTTTTCTGGAGGTCACGGGAACCTGCTCTACACTTTTCCCCTACACCACATATACCCCCCATCGCTCCTTCTAGGAGAACAATTCTGTCAATCAGTGAGTCAGTGAGTCAGTCAATCAGTCAGTGGTAATCGAGGTTTATATATATATAACTAGTATTTGGGTGGCGCGCGGGCTGCGAGCAGCCCGCGTTATCGATGTGCATTTGTATTTTTAGTTAAAGTTTTAGTTGCAGTTGGTAAAATTATATAAAATTCTCATACAAGTCGAGTAAGTGACAGTTTTTTCTAGTTCAGTATAAAGTGTGGGCAAGGTTACCATGTGCAAGTTGATTTTTTTTAATAAATTTTAGTTGCTGTAAAATCGCATCAAGATTGTAAACGACTTTTGTTCAGGGACCATACCTCTAAGTGCAGTGGTTAACGTGGGCCGTTGCCTCGGAGACCAGCTCGAGATGTAGAATAAACTCCCCATTCGGGACTCGGCCTTCGGCCTCGTTAGTGACTCTCCTAAGGAATGTAAACGCGTAACACCCCATTCGTAAATGACTAACACGGCTCGGCCTACATCCTCGCGGAGGCCACGCTCGGCCTTCGGCCTCGCGGGCCGAAAGCTCGGCCTTCGGCCCCGCAGGCCGAAAGCTCGGCCTTCGGCCTCGCAGGTTTAAAGCTCGGCCTGCGGCCTCGCAACCGTGGCGTTGTATTCCCAGCGAAAATCCCCATCCAGTAAATAAAAAGATTTAAAAATTCTCATGCAAGTCGAACAACTGACAGATACTTTTAGTTCCCGTGAGCGGTTGCATCAAAGACCAGCTCGAGATGTGGAAAAAACTTCCCATTCGGGACTCGGACTTCGGCCTCGTTAGTGACTCTCCTAAGGAATGTAAATGCATAACACCCCATTCGGAACTCGGCCTTCGGCCTCGTAAGTGACTAACACGGCTCGGCCTGCGGCCTCGCGGAGGCCACGCTCGGCCTTCGGCCTCGCGGGCCGAAAGCTCGGCCTTCGGCCTCGCGGGCCGAAAGCTCGGCCTTCGGCCTCGCCCTGGAAGCTCGGCCTACGGCCTCGCAGGTTTGAAGCTCGGCCTGCGGCCTCGCAAATAAGAAGTGGTTTCGCCATCAAAAACCCCCATCCAGTAAAAAAAAAACAAATGACGTCATCCAAAAATTTTTTTTATATTTGGAATGAGAGACCCCCAATCTCCCTAAATACCAAATTTCAGCGAGATCGGAGCAACTTGGATTTTGGTATCCGGATCGAAGGACCAATTTTCAATTTTTGACAGAAACCTCAAATTCCCCTACAAACCCTTTATAATATTTGTTCGAACCCCCCATACCCACCTATAACGGTTCCGGAGTTGCGGTCGTTTTAACTTGTATGGGAGAACCTCTTTTTTGTTAGGGAGGGTAATTTTTTTTCAACTTTCCAAAAGGTTCCCAGGGTTTTAGTCATTTTTAGTTTTGGCACCTACCCCCCATCGATTATGGTTTCTGAGATCCGTACACCATTTCCATCAAGGAAACCAAAAATGACACTTTTCGGATTTTTCTGGTGGTCACAGGAACCTACCCTACACTTTTCCCATACACCACAAACACCCCCCATCGCTCCTTCTAGGAGAACAATGATGTCAATGAGTCAGTGAGTCAGTGAGTCAGTGAGTCAGTGGTAATCGAGCTTTATATAATATGGTTAACTAGGTGTTGGGTGGTGCGCGGGCTGCGAGCAGCCCGCGTTATCGATGTGCATTTGTATTTATTTCAAGATCGTAATTGCAGTTTATAAAAATATATAAAATTCTCATACAAGTCGAGTAGGCGACATTTTCTTCTAGTTCAGTACAAAGTGTGAGCAGGGTTACCATGTGCAAGTTGATTTTTTTGATAAAATTTTAGTCGCTTCAAAATCGCACCAAGATTTTAAACGAGTTTTGTTAAGGGACCATACTTCTAAGTGCAGTGGTTAACGTGGGCAGTTGCCTCGGAGACCAGCTCGAGATGTGGAATAAACTCCCCATTCGGGACTCGGCCTTCGGCCTCGTAAGTGACTCTCCTAAGGAATGTAAACGCGTAACACCCCATTCGTAAGTGACTAACATGGCTCGGCCTACGGCCTCGCGGAGGCCACGCTCGGCCTTCGGCCTCGCGGGCCGAAAGCTCGGCCTTCGGCCTCGCAGGTTTGAAGCTCGGCCTGCGGCCTCGCAACCGTGGCGTTGTATCGCCAGCGAAAATCCCCATCCAGTAAATAAAAAGATTTAAAAATTCTCATGCAAGTCGAACAACTGACAGATACTTTTAGTTCCCGTAAGCGGTTGCATCAAAGACCAGCTCGAGATGTGGAAAAAAAACTCCATATTCGGGACTCGGCCTTCGGCCTCGTTAGTGACTCTCCTAAGGAATGTAAATGCGTAACACCCCATTCGGAACTCGGCCTTCGGCCTCGTAAGTGACTAACACGGCTCGGCCTGCGGCCTCCCGGAGGCCACGCTCGGCCTTCGGCCTCGCGGGCCGAAAGCTCGGCCTTCGGCCTCGCCCTGGAAGCTCGGCCTACGGCCTCGCAGGTTTGAAGCTCGGCCTGCGGCCTCGCAAATAAGAAGTGGTTTCGCCATGAAAAATCCCCATCCAGTAAAAAAAAAACAAATGACGTCATCCAAATTTTTTTTTTATATTTGGAATCAGGGACCCCCAATCTTCCTAAATACCAAATTTCAGCCAGATCAGACCAACTTGGATTTTGGTATCCGGGTCGAAGGACCAATTTGCAATTTTTGACTAAAAACCCAAATTCTCCTACAAACCCTCTATAATATTTGTTCGAACCCCCCATACCCACCTATAACGGTTCGGGAGCTGCGGTCGTTTTAAATTTGTATGGGAGAACCTCTTTTTTGTTCGGGAGGGTAAATTTTTTTCAACTTTCCAAAAAGGTCCCAGGGTTTAAGCCATTTTTAGTTTTGGCACCTACCCCCCATCTATTATAGTTTCCGAGATCCCTACACCAGTTCCACGAAGGAAACCAAAAATGGCACTTTTCGGATTTTTCTGGAGGTCACAGGAACCTCCTCTCCACTTTTCCCCTACATTACAGACACCCCCCATAGCTCCTTCTAGGAGAACAATTATGTCAATCAGTCAGTGAGTGAGTGAGTCAGTCAGTGGTAATCGAGCTTTATATATATAACTAGTATTTGGGTGGTGCGCGGGCTGCGAGCAGCCCGCGTTATCGATGTGCATTAGTAATATTTATCAAGATTTGTAGTTGCAGTTCATAAAAATATATAAAATTCTCATTCAAGTCGAGTAAGTGACAGTTTCTTCTAGTTCAGTACAAGGTGTCGGCAGGGTTACCATGTGCAAGTTGATTTTTTTGATAAAATTTTAGTCGCTGTAAGATCGCACCAAGATTGTTAACGACTTTTGTTAAGGAACCATACCTCTAAGTGCAGTGGTTGACGTGGGCCGTTGCCTCGGAGACCAGCTCGAGATGTGGAAAATACCCCCCATTCGGGACTCGACCTTCGGCCTCGTTAGCGACTCACCTGAGGGACGTTAATTCGTTACACCCCATTCGGAACTCGGCCTTCGGCCTCGTAAGTGACTAACACGGCTCGGCCTACGGCCTCGCGGAGGCCACGCTCGGCCTTCGGCCTCGCGGGCCGAAAGCTCGGCCTTCGGCCTCGCAGGTTTGAAGCTCGGCCTGCGGCCTCGCAACCGTGGCGTTTTATCGCCAGCGCAAATCCCCATCCAGTAAATATTAAGATTTAAAAATTCTCATGCAAGTCGAACAACTGACAGATACTTTTAGTTCCTGTGAGCGGTTGCATTAAAGACCAGCTCGAGATATGGAAAAAAAACTTCCCATTCGGAACTCGGCCTTCGGCCTCGTTAGTGACTCTCCTAAGGAATGTTAATGCGTAACACCCCATTTAGAACTCGGCCTTCGGCCTCGTAAGTGACCAACACGGCTCGGCCTGCGGCCTCGCGGAGGCCACGCTCGGCCTTCGGCCTCGCGGGCCGAAAGCTCGGCCTTCGGCCTCGCCCTCGAAGCTCGGCCTTCGGCCTCGCAGGTTTGAAGCTCGGCCTGCGGCCTCGCAGCCGTGGCGTTGTATCGCCAGCGAAAATCCCCATCCAGTAAAAAAAAAACAAATGACGTCATCCAAATTTTTTTTTTTATATTTGGAATCAGGGACCCTCAATCTCCCTAAATACCAAATTTCAGCGAGATCGGAGCAACTTGGATTTTAGTATCCGGGTCGAAGGACCAATTTGCAATTTTTGACAGAAACCTCAAATTTCCCTACAAACCCTCTATAATATTTGTTCGAACCCCCCATACCTACCTATAACGGTTCCGGAGTTGCGATCGTTTTAATTTTGTATGGGAGAACCTCTTTTTTGTTCGGGAGGGTAATTTTTTTTCAATTTTTTAAAAGGATCCCAGGGTTTTAGTCATTTTTAGTTTTGACAACTACCCCCCATCGATTATGGTTTCCGAGATCCCTACACCAGTTCCATGATGGAAACCAAAAATGACACTTTTCGGATTTTTCTGGAGGTCACGGGAACCTCCTCTACACTTTTCTTTTACACCACAAACACCCCCCATCGCTCCTTCTAGGAGAACAATTCTGTCAATCAGTGAGTCAGTGAGTCAGTCAATCAGTCAGTGGTAATCGAGGTTTATATATATACTAGGTGTTGGGTGGTGCGCGGGCTGCGAGCAGCCCGCGTTATCGATGTGCATTTGTATTTTTAATTGAAGTTTTAGTTGCAGTTTATAAATTATATAAAACTGTCATACAAGTCGAGTAAGTGACAGTTTCTTCTAGTTCAGTACAAAGTGTGGGCAGTGTTACCATGTGCAAGTTGATTTTTTGAAAAAATTTTAGTCGCTGTAAAATCGCCCCAAGATTGTAATCGAGTTTTGTTAATGACCATACCTCTAAGTGCAGTGGTTAACGTGGGCAGTTGCCTCGGAGACCAGCTCGAGAAGTAAAAAAAAACTCCCCATTCGGGACTCGGCCTTCGGCCTCGTTAGTGACTCTCCTAAGGAATGTAAATGCGTAACACCCCATTCGGAACTCGGCCTTCGGCCTCGTAAGTGACTAACATGGCTCGGCCTACGGCCTCGTGGAGGCCACGCTCGGCCTTCGGCCTCGCGGGCCGAAAGCTCGGCCTTCGGCCTCGCAGGTTTGAAGCTCGGCCTGCGGCCTCGCAGCCGTGGCGTTGTATCGCCAGCGAAAATCCCCATACAGTAAAAAAAAAAAAAATGACGTCATCCAAAAAATTTTTTTATATTTAAAATCAGGGACCCCCAATCTCCCTAAATACCAAATTTCAGCCAGATCAGACAAACTTGGATTTTGGTATCCGGGTCGAAGGACCAATTTGCAATTTTTGACTAAAAACCCAAATTCTCCTACAAACCCTCTATAATATTTGTTCGAACCCCCCATACCCACCTATAACGGTTCGGGAGCTGCGGTCGTTTTAAATTTGTATGGGAGAACCTCTTTTTTGTTCGGGAGGGTAATTTTTTTTCAGCTTTTTAAAAGGATCCCAGGGTTTCAGTCATTTTTAGTTTTGACACCAACCCCCCATCGATTATAGTTTCCGAGATCCCTACACCAGTTCCATGATGGAAACCAAAAATGTCACTTTTCGGATTTTTCTGGAGGTCACGGGAACTTCCTCTACACTTTTCCCCTACACCATAAACACCCCCCATTGCTCCTTCTAGGAGAACAATTATGTCAATCAGTCAGTCAGTCAGTGAGTGAGTCAGTGGTAATCGAGCTTTATATATATAACTAGTATTTCGGGTGGTGCGCGGGCTGCGAGCAGCCCGCGTTATCGATGTGCATTAGCATTATTAACAAAAATGTCATTGCAGTTAAAAAAATATATAAAAATTCTCATACAAGTCGAGAAAGGGACAGTTTCTTCTAGTTCAGTACAAAGTGTGAGCAGGGTTACCATGTGCAAGTTGATTTTTTTGATAAAATTTTAGTCGCTGTAAAATCGCACCAAGATTGTAAACGACTTTTGTTAAGGGACCATACCTCTAAGTGCAGTGGTTAACGTGGGCAGTTGCCTCGGAGACCAGCTCGAGATGTGGAAAAAAAACTCCCCATTCGGGACTCGGCCTTCGGCCTCGTTAGTGACTCTCCTAAGAAATGTAAGCGCGTAACACCCCATTCGTAAGTGACTAACACGGCTCGGACTACGGCCTCGCGGAGGCCACGCTCGGCCTTCGGCCTCGCGGGCCGAAAGCTCGGCCTTCGGCCTCGCAGGTTTAAAGCTCGGCCTGCGGCCTCGCAACCGTGGCGTTGTATCGCCAGCGAAAATCCCCATCCAGTAAATAAAAAGATTTAAAAATTCTCATGCAAGTCGAACAACTGACAGATACTTTTAGTTCCCGTGAGCGGTTGCATCAAAGACCAGCTCGAAATGTGGAAAAAAAACTCCCCATTCGGGACTCGGCCTTCGGCCTCGTTAGTGACTCTCCTAAGGAATGTAAATGCGTAACACCCCATTCGGAACTCGGCCTTCGGCCTCGTAAGTGACTAACACGGCTCGGCCTACGGCCTCGCGGAGGCCACGCTCGGCCTTCGGCCTCGCGGGCCGAAAGCTCGGCCTTCGGCCTCGCCCTCGAAGCTCGGCCTTCGGCCTCGCAGGTTTGAAGCTCGGCCTGCGGCCTCGCAAATAAGAAGTGGTTTTGCCATCAAAAATCCCCCTCCAGTAAAAAAAAAACAAATGACGTCATCCAAAAAATTTTTTCATATTTGGAATCAGGGACCCCCAATCTCCCTAAATACCAAATTTCAGAGAAATCGGAACAACTTGAATTTTGGTATCCGGGTCGAAGGACCAATTTTCAATTTTCGACTAAAACCCCAAATTCTCCTACAAACCCTCTATAACATTTGTTCAAACCCCCCGTACCCACCTATAACGGTTCCGGAGTTGCGGTCGTTTTAAATTTGTATGGGAGAACCTCTTTTTTGTTCGGGAGGGTAATTTTTTTTCAACTTTCCAAAAGGTTCCCAGGGTTTTAGTCATTTTTAGTTTTGGCACCTACCCCCCATCGATTATGGTTTCTGAGATCCGTACACCAGTTCCATCAAGGAAACCAAAAATGACACTTTTCGGATTTTTCTGGTGGTCACAGGAACCTCCTCTACACTTTTCCCCTACACCACAAACACCTCCCATCGCTCCTTCTGGGAGAACAATGATGTCAATGAGTCAGTGAGTGAGTCAGTGAGTGGTAATCGAGCTTTATATAATATAACTAGGTGTTGGGTGGTGCGCGGGCTGCGAGCAGCCCGCGTTATCGATGTGCATTTGTATTTTTAATTGAAGTTTTAGTTGCAGTTTATAAATTATATAAAACTGTCATACAAGTCGAGTAAGTGACAGTTTCTTCTAGTTCAGTACAAAGTGTGGGCAGTGTTACCATGTGCAAGTTGATTTTTTTGATAAAATTTTAGTCGCTGTAAAATCGCCCCAAGATTGTAATCGAGTTTTGTTAATGACCATACCTCTAAGTGCAGTGGTTAACGTGGGCAGTTGCCTCGGAGACCAGCTCGAGAAGTAAAAAAAAACTCCCCATTCGGGACTCGGCCTTCGGCCTCGTTAGTGACTCTCCTAAGGAATGTAAATGCGTAACACCCCATTCGGAACTCGGCCTTCGGCCTCGTAAGTGACTAACATGGCTCGGCCTACGGCCTCGTGGAGGCCACGCTCGGCCTTCGGCCTCGCGGGCCGAAAGCTCGGCCTTCGGCCTCGCCCTGGAAGCTCGGCCTTCGGCCTCGCAGGTTTGAAGCTCGGCCTGCGGCCTCGCAGCCGTGGCGTTGTATCGCCAGCGAAAATCCCCATACAGTAAAAAAAAAAAAAATGACGTCATCCAAAAATTTTTTTTATATTTAGAATCAGGGACCCCAAATCTCCCTAAATACCAAATTTCAGCCAGATCGGAGTAACTTGGATTTTGGTATCCGGGTCGAAGGACCAATTTGCAATTTTTGACTAAAAACCCAAATTCTCCTACAAACCCTCTATAATATTTGTTCAAACCCCCCATACCCACCTATAATGGTTCCGGAGCTGCGGTCGTTTTAAATTTGTATGGGAGAACCTCTTTTTTGTTCGGGAGGGTAATTTTTTTTCAACTTTTAAAAAGGATCCCAGGGTTTTAGTCATTTTTAGTTTTGGCACCTACCCCCTATCTATTATAGTTTCCGAGATCCCTACACCAGTTCCACGAAGGAAACCAAAAATGGCACTTTTCGGATTTTTCTGGAGGTCACAGAAACCTTCTCTCCACTTTTTCCCTACATCACAAACACCCCCCATCGCTCCTTCTAGGAGAACAATTCTGTCAATCAGTGAGTGAGTGAGTGAGTGAGTGAATCAGTGGTAATCGAGCTTTATATATATAACTAGGTGTTGGGTGGTGCGCGGGCTGCGAGCAGCCCGCGTTATCGATGTGCATTAGTAATATTTATCAAGATTTGTAGTTGCAGTTCATAAAAATATATAAAATTCTCATTCAAGTCGAGTAAGTGACAGTTTCTTCTAGTTCAGTACAAGGTGTCGGCAGGGTTACCATGTGCAAGTTGATTTTTTTGATAAAATTTTAGTCGCTGTAAGATCGCACCAAGATTGTTAACGACTTTTGTTAAGGAACCATACCTCTAAGTGCAGTGGTTGACGTGGGCCGTTGCCTCGGAGACCAGCTCGAGATGTGGAAAATACCCCCCATTCGGGACTCGACCTTCGGCCTCGTTAGCGACTCACCTGAGGGACGTTAATTCGTTACACCCCATTCGGAACTCGGCCTTCGGCCTCGTAAGTGACTAACACGGCTCGGCCTACGGCCTCGCGGAGGCCACGCTCGGCCTTCGGCCTCGCGGGCCGAAAGCTCGGCCTTCGGCCTCGCAGGTTTGAAGCTCGGCCTGCGGCCTCGCAACCGTGGCGTTTTATCGCCAGCGCAAATCCCCATCCAGTAAATATTAAGATTTAAAAATTCTCATGCAAGTCGAACAACTGATAGATACTTTTAGTTCCCGTGAGCGGTTGCATTAAAGACCAGCTCGAGATATGGAAAAAAAACTTCCCATTCGGAACTCGGCCTTCGGCCTCGTTAGTGACTCTCCTAAGGAATGTTAATGCGTAACACCCCATTTAGAACTCGGCCTTCGGCCTCGTAAGTGACCAACACGGCTCGGCCTGCGGCCTCGCGGAGGCCACGCTCGGCCTTCGGCCTCGCCCTCGAAGCTCGGCCTTCGGCCTCGCAGGCTTGAAGCTCGGCCTGCGGCCTCGCAGCCGTGGCGTTGTATCGCCAGCGAAAATCCCCATCCAGTAAAAAAAAAACAAATGACGTCATCCAAATTTTTTTTTTTATATTTGGAATCAGGGACCCTCAATCTCCCTAAATACCAAATTTCAGCGAGATCGGAGCAACTTGGATTTTAGTATCCGGGTCGAAGGACCAATTTGCAATTTTTGACAGAAACCTCAAATTTCCCTACAAACCCTCTATAATATTTGTTCGAACCCCCCATACCTACCTATAACGGTTCCGGAGTTGCGATCGTTTTAATTTTGTATGGGAGAACCTCTTTTTTGTTCGGGAGGGTAATTTTTTTTCAATTTTTTAAAAGGATCCCAGGGTTTTAGTCATTTTTAGTTTTGACAACTACCCCCCATCGATTATGGTTTCCGAGATCCCTACACCAGTTCCATGATGGAAACCAAAAATGACACTTTTCGGATTTTTCTGGAGGTCACGGGAACCTCCTCTACACTTTTCCCTTACACCACAAACACCCCCCATCGCTCCTTCTAGGAGAACAATTCTGTCAATCAGTGAGTCAGTCAATCAGTCAGTGGTAATCGAGGTTTATATATATATAATAATAATTTAAGATTACATACTTTTAATTATAGCCTCTGCGGATGATGCAATGCAGGGGTAAACCGTGTACCATTTTAAGTCTTACCATTGCTTTCAAACATCTTGCTTGCATCATAGCAATCTACAGAGCCCTGCATAGCGCCACCTCCCGCCGCACTCGAAACACTGAAGTTGCGATACACCCGCCGAGCACCATACGCGAAACAGTCAGAGTCTTGTGATATCACTGCATCAACTAGCTGTAAAGAAATTGCGTAAAAATTAAATTGTACCACTCCATCAGTGGAATAAGTTCTACTGGCACTGCGATTCCTGCTATCCGCTGTTACCAGAACTGATCTACTGGGACGCTCCACAAAATTTGTCTTATACACATAGAAAAAAAAATTACCCTAAGATGGAACCGTCTTCAACACTACAAATTTCTAGGAGTTATTTCACATTTTTAAGTGTTAAAGTCAGTTCCAAGTTTTGGAATAAAAAATTTTTTCACCTATTTCAGCAACCTTTGCCACCCACGGGATCAATTATGGTCACCGATTTCTTCACCCTCACTAAGGAAGTCATCTAAATATACGTAAAACTTTTCAGTGATTGGAGTGTAACTCAAAAACCACCCGACCACCGATTTTGATGAAATGGAACAACATGAGAAGCACCAGCTTTCAAATAAAAAAAGAATCATCAATCAGTTTACACTCCAAAGTTCTGAGGTAACAATCATAAAAATGTGAAAAATAAATAAATACCGACGTATTGAGAATCTCCTCCTTTTTTGAAGTCGGTTAAAATTTATATCCGACGTCTCTAAAGCTATTTGATTGCAAGCTTTTTAACGGACTTCCGTGTCATTATTTTTCTTCTTAATGCTCGAAAACGTCGGGAACGATTCAGAAATTTATTTTTTGTATGAAAGGGTGACTTCCCAGGTGGCCTCATGGTCATTAATCCAGGATTTGATGACGAAATAATGGATAAATCGAGACAGCTCTTCAAATTTAACAGGACACACTGTAGAAATAATTCCGCGGATACCAAGGAGAAGTAAGTTTGTAAGTCGGAAATGCATGCTTTTTAGTAGATAAGGGTTAAAATGTTTCTTAAAAGCAAGATTTCATGGTCAAACAATTCCACAACTTTATTAGTAGAAAAAAATACAAACACCTTTAGCATTCAGTTCTGCACAGGTGGCTTCTGCCTCCCCACTTCCTTTGATGCAAGAAACTCCCATGCACTTCAATAGATTTTCACACTGAAAAGAATAAAAATAACTATATAATTAAATTATTTATATATAAAATCCCGAAATGTTGGTATGACCAGATGAAGTAACACTTGGAGATGAGAGTCGAATTACCACTCCAAAAACAAACGATCGGAAAAAGTGGAGGGATGCATTGATGTCATCTCACTTTGTGAGAAAAGTAACTTTCCTCAATAAAGAGGGAACAACTGAGGATGATAGCACTATGTTATGTTTGAATATTTAGATACAAGATTTATAAGCAACATATAATTTTTCTTATGTTTAGTTGTTAAAGACTACAATCTTTTTAAAGATTGTTGCTCTATTCTTCGCCTTAACTGGATATGATAAAAAACTTAAGTGTAGCCCATTTTCTTTTTATAATGGCTAATACTCATGAGAGTTTCCAAACTTCAATAGCTTTTATCAGTCTTGAATGACTTAAATTGTATTGTATAATTGGTAGGTTTGACAATATACACTTATAATTATTTTGACAGACCTCTCTCTGAACTCCTTTAAATCTTCTTCGTCCTGTATCAGGCTTATTACTCTTACTAGCAGCAGGGTTGGCTTTTGGGGCAGCTCCACAGAACTGTAATGCATTTCGTGCTGCCATCACGTCTCTCTTCAATTCAGGAGCATCACCCTCCAGCACAAAGATTGGATTGATGTCAGAAAGTAGAAGATACACAGTTCTAAAGAACAGATTCCTGAAAATTAGATATTTCAATTTTTTAATTTACTCACTTCAACAGGCCTATCAAAAACATAATGCACAATTGTTTCGACATTATCTATTTAAGATCACAAACAGGACAAAGATGAAATAATATACTCTCTATAGTGATATCATCAATTCTGATTTAAATAAGTTTCACATTATACCACATTAATATTTCTAAATTATTATGTTCAAATAATTGTAAATGTATATGATTAATAATTATTTGTAACATGAAAATTAGCGGGATAACCATTGTCCACATGAGTGAAACTGTGTGGGCAGCTAGTATATAATAATAGATATATATTGCATACCTGAGATACAGCTTTGGTTGCACATAGTAATCAGTAACATTTTGACTATCACACACCCATCCCGAAAGGTCTACAGCTAGAGTTTCACCTCGTATCTAAAAAAAACAAATAGATTAGCCAGCACAGATACATTTATTTTATTTTATTTTACATGTAATAATTTTATAACAGTTTTGCTTGAGAACAAAGAATCACAACAAGTGGGGGAGGGGTTACACACCCCTCTCTTTACCCCCATTAACAGGATAGATGGTGTTGTCGAAACGTGTTAGATATTCGAAGTAGATGGAGTTGTCAATGCGTTTTAGTTAGTTTGTGAATTGAGTTGGTAAGAACCTCGATCCCAGCGAATAGACGAGCCGTGGAAGCCGAACTGAATGGATGCTCTGGTTGTCCTAGAGGTGCCTTGTCAAATGGAGTCTCCAATGGTCATATTAAGAGGCGAGTAGCAGAGGAATATTGTAAGTGAATAAATATAAAATAAATGAAGTGGAAGGAACGCAGAGGGGGAAGAGCATTTCCCAGATGTAGAAGGTACCTTTAACCCTGGTCCTGGGTTGGCACTCCCAGGGCTTCTGAAATGGTTTAGCTTTGGCTAAGAATGGGAAATGTTTAATGTGTGCTTCTGTTACAGCTATACTATGATAATGCTACCACAATACCATCCTGACATACTACCGGGACACCATCCTGACCACACTAGCTTTTAGCTCTACACGCCGATACATTACATATATAAATTACATGAAAATATATATTTTAATGGTCTGTTACGCAAGGGCAGAGGGACTGCACTTCCTGCAGCACCGGAGCAGTCACAGATTGTTTCCTAAAAATCCATGTGATCTTACCCCGGTGCACCTTATGTATACTTATGAAATCAGCTGATTGTAATTTCTTGCCAATTATGTGTATTCTAATAAAATCTGAAATCGTTTATATCGCGAAGAAAAACTTACCTAAACACTGCTATTTCTCACATATTTTCACATTTATCCTATCGGTTTGCGACTCTTAATATTGAGTCTAGCGACGCATACATAATTCAGTTCCCAACAACATGTCTATCCCGCAGCAATAACTAAATGGGCCCGTTATGCTCGTGAAGTCTCATTTAATGGTGGCGCCATAGCGCGATACTGTTTGAGCCAAAATAAATCTTACTGCTTGCTGCAAATATAATATTTAAACGGTCTTACTAGCATAAAAATGAAAAATATACAATGGATACTTACTTCGTGTAAAGATTTCTTTTCACTAAAAGGACTTAATACCGTCCACAGGCCTTTAATGCCCATAATGATATATTTTCTACACTCTAGATGGAGTATTGCACGCTAAGTGGGACTGAGAGTTAGCTCTAATTTGTTTGTTCTTTTTAATTTGTATCAGTGATTTGTATGAAAGAATATTTTTTTTTCTGAAAATTCAAATCAACGCGCAACCAACACACAGCACAGCCCACAGCATTGTTGCAACCATAGATATACCATAGATCCATATATATGTATATAATGTATAATAATATATGATAGATAACCATAGATCAGATAGAGGAGATAGAATACAGTTGCAACAGTCAGTGCACTCTCAAGCATAGATAAAAAGGAACTATAGTGTCAAATGTAGTGTTGTCAATTGTCATAGACATGTCATAGACTACAGATAGCACAGAAATTGTTACTGTATCTAACGGCTTGGTCCAGACCATGTTATTTCACCTTTGTAGCCTTCCCGCTTTTCCCCTGCTTCAAACGGACACAATTTTAGCAACAGAGATCAGGGGCCTTACTATCAGCTTTGATAAATCCATTCAAGTTCCGAGTAGTTCTAAAATCTGGCTTTAACATGCCAGAGACAACAATAACCGTTCACCTTTGAGAATATCAATGTTCGAACCGTTCACTTAAAGGAGCGTAATGCCGTGGTGATGGTATGACTTTACACTGAGCGATTTAAGCCAGGTTTTAGAACTGCTCGGAACTTGAATGGATTTTACAGAGCTGATAGTAAGGCCTGGGGCCTTACTATCAGCTCTCCTTTACTAGCCTTTGAGGATATCAATGTTAAAACCGTTCACCTAAAGGAGCGTGATGCCGTGGTGATGGCATGTCACATGTGATGCCTTCAAATTCTTAATCGTTGGATGTCTTACTATGTGCCACCACTATTGGCTATGTCGAGACCCCCAATTTAAAATTTCAATAGAAAGTTCCGACATATCGGAGTCGAAGCCCCGTAGCATCCCTAATTAAACTGTCACCAAACACATAGTGTGTTCAGGTAGAGCAGCCCTTGACAGCCAGTGAGCATTCTAGAATGCTCTAGAATGCTAGACCTAGGTCTAGCGTGATAACATCTTCGATCACATCGTCACTGACCATCAAATGAGATGGTGGTCAAGCGCTATATCTATTCAGTATTAAAAAAAATCTACAACAACCGTCAACTTGTATGACATGCAATTCCACGTAACCTATCAAAATCAAAGTGGTGATTTGGCTATGGTCAAATTATCGGCGACTTTCGTTCCATGGCCATGCGGCTGAAGCCTGAATGTTTATTTACATATTGATATGGAATATATATGATAACAGAAGCTAATGATGATAAGCATGCCTGGCTAGGCTACTGACGAAACAATCATTCCCTTCTATCACGAAAATTATCTGATTTCATTCCGCGATTCTTCCTATTACGATATAAATATTAAATATTGAGGCCTACAGCCAAGTGCTGTGTACCAGTATTAGCAATTATATTTTCGGTTCACCCAGTGAAATTAAATAACAATCACCATGTCTTATTTCAAACATATTTATAAAAATTGGTGAGTAATGCTATATTTTGTTTTTCTTAAAGATATTAATTTGAGGTGGTGGTGTCCATGGCTAAAATCCTAGTGGTTTACAAACTTTAAAACCAATATTTCACACGAAATAAGACCAGTAAAAATGACCAAGTGATTACATATTTGGCAGCCAAGTTATACCGCAAACTGTACCTAAGTAGGTACTCCACTTTGTAGTTTTAATGTGATTGATCATGATCTTGACAATATACAAAAATGACTTACAACATTTTGACTTCTTGAAAAAAGATTCAGTAAGCTTTAACTATAATGTTAATCGACTTTTGTCATATAATCACAAATAATTTTATTTCAGTATGACCCCAAAAGTTCCATTTGCTATAAGATTTAGGCATGCACAACAGCTTAAGGAAGAGGTGCATAGAAGACAAATCAGCAAGGTTCTCATTGCCAATCGAGGAGAGATTGCATGCAGAGTTATGAGGACAGCTAAAAAACTGGGTATTAGAACCGTTGCAGTTTTTTCTGATGCTGATAAATATGCAATGCATGTTGAAATGGTATGTCTTTTATATTAAACAGGTAGA
Source organism: Apeira syringaria (assembly GCA_934044485.1). NCBI lineage: Eukaryota > Metazoa > Arthropoda > Insecta > Lepidoptera > Geometridae > Apeira > Apeira syringaria. The sequence continues at coordinate 17,439,457 of OW203658.1, forward strand.
CTCGAATACAAAGTCTTTGAAATATGTAACGTGTACGAGGTGTATGAGGTTGAGATATTTTACCCATCAATTTTACAGGCTGATGAAGCATACCATATCGGGCCAGCCCCAGCTATACAGAGCTACTTGAATGCAAAGAAAATTCTAGAAGTTGCAAAAATGTCAAACAGCCAAGCTGTACATCCTGGATATGGTTTCTTGTCGGAAAATGTTGAGTTCTGTGAGGAATGTGCTAAGGAAAATGTCATATTTATTGGTCCACCACCTAGAGCCATCAGGGATATGGGTATAAAAAGGTGAGTAAACTAATTTTATTTGGTTAAAAGCAATATCGTCCAAAAGCATGTTATAATTACATAAAAGATTTACAATAAATCAATATCTAATAGTAGTGTTGATTCAGGCAAAACAATTTATATTTTAACAAATCTATTTTTGATGTCAGGCTTATATTACCAATAACAAATAAAAAAAAACAAATATTTCAGATGACAAAATAAAGGTCATAATAATATTTCATTCATCCATATTATCTAGGTAGATGCTCTCAGTTTGTAATTCCACTATACTTTATTCCAAAATCTTAGATATTTTATGTAAACAAAGGTATTGCCTACAATCTGCCAGCCACAACGGCACGCCGCATCCCAGCGGTAGCAGGTAGTGCGTTTAAGGCCTTAATAATTATAGGCTGGAGCAATAACCTTTCCAACCACATATATAGGGCTATGCTAAAAATAAATACTTGTTGTTTAGGTTTGTTGCTAAGACATTAAATTTTCAGTACATCAAAAGCAATTATGTCAGCTGCTGGAGTGCCGATAGTCAGAGGTTACCATGGAGAAGAGCAGAGCATTGAGAAACTGAAAGCTGAGGCTCAGAGAATAGGCTTTCCACTCATGATCAAAGCTGTACGGGGAGGTGGTGGTAAGGTGAGAATGCTTGGTTGTAACACATATATATCTTACATTTCATGAAACAGTTTTATGGATGAGGTCAACTAAGATATGGTAGTAAATCCAATCCCTCTCTAGCCAACGCACTGTGTTATAGGTAGAACAGTTATTATGTGCCCTTTTGTTTAAGTAGTACTTACTGCCTTTTAGTTTGTCTCAAGTAAAAAATAAGACCTGATTTCTTGTGCAAAAGTTAGGCATAATATTTATTCCATTCCTAATTAAAAGAATACAACACATTACATACCATTTGATATATTTAGGGTTCCGTACCTCAAAAGGAAAAGACGGAACCCTTATATGATCACTTTGTTGTCCGTCTGTCTGTCTGTCAAGACCCCTTTTCTTAGGAACGCGTGGAGATATCAAGCTGAAGCTCTACTCAAGGTCTACTACTGTCCCTTAGAGCTGTAAAAAAATCAAACTTCTAAGCCAACGCAATCAAAAGACATGGCCGTTTATGCTGCAAATTTTCGACACTCGCAAAGGAATCAAAACCTTTAGGGTACTTCCCTTCAACTATGAATCTTGAAATTTGGTACGAAGCAATGTCTTATAGCACAGATAAAGGAAAAAATGCGAAAAGCATAAACTTCATATATCATATAAAAAATATTTTTAATCTTATATTTTGTTATTAAAACTGACGTGGTTTTGACACATTATGAATGTATAAAACACGGGAGTTACTCACGTAATAAGTCAGAGGGTTCCGACTATAGTTTAATCTTATACCTACTGGTTTGTACGAAACCCTCGGTTTATAGATCTAGCATTTGACCACTATCTCACTTGATGGTCTTACAGCCCCTGCCCAGAGTTAATACTTCAAAGAACAGTATCGTTCAAATTTCCTAAAATCATATCATGCTACTCGTTTGTACTATTTGTATATATGTACTGTAATTTCTACTATTTCAGGGTATGAGAATCGCAATGACGGAAGCTGACTTCCTTCCCCAGCTAGAATCAGCAAAACGGGAATCGTCGAAATCATTTGGTGATGATAATATGCTTTTGGAACAGTACATCACTGATCCAAGACATGTAGAAGTTCAGGTAAACAATATAATAGCATAGTCACGTTTTCCCAGTAGTTAGGCTAAATATTATTGAGGTATAGGATGCTTATGTCAATGTTTTATAATGCAGGTGTTTGCAGACATGCATGGAAATGCTGTCCATTTGTTCGAAAGGGACTGCTCAGTGCAAAGGCGTCATCAGAAAATCATAGAAGAAGCACCAGCAGTAAGTGATTGCTTTTTTAGAACAGCTGCGGTGCAAATTTGGTAAAACTACTGACTAGGATAATATTACTTCAAATGTGTTTGTAACGGAAGTTACTAATTGCCAGTGCCATAATTATGTACCACTGCACATGTTTATTGCAACAGATCTTCATAGAGATGATAGCTTAGCGGTGGGAGCGTCGGCTGTCAAACTGAGGGATGCTGGTTCGATCCTATGTGAACCGCTTGAAGTTCCGGTGAAGGCAACACCGTTATCAAATTCCGAGCATGGTGGTAGGGTACTTTCGACTAAAAGGTAGGGTCGGTAGGTAGTCCTGATGGCTGTCTACTATCAATTGTCTGAGACTAAAACCGTGAAATGAAAACGAAACGTAAAACATAACCGAAAGAGCATAACCAACCTTCGCATGGCGCGATATAAATCTATTTTTATTATATATAAGTATATTTTTACTATTTACTACGCGTTTTAGATTTAGTTCATGTCATTACACGAGTTGTTGACCCCTTGAACTGTTATAGATCGGCTCGATCGGGCTCCCATCATTGACTAAAGCTGGAGTGGCATTGCTGGACGATACCACGTTCTATTTGCGGCCAAATATGGCCACGTATATGCATATTTATATATATAATATAGGACAACATTCACACAAGGTCTTCAGGTCCCAAACTAGGCAGAGCCTGTACTATGGTAACCTGATGACTGATATATATACTTAAATACATACTTATATATATATCTATATACATATACACACCCAGACACAGGTCAAACAGACATGTTCATACACACAAATGTTTGACCTGTCCGGAAATCGAACCCGGGACCAGAGGCTCAGAAGACAGAGTGCTACCAACTGCGCCAACCGGCCAGTCAATATTGTGTTTCACCTAAATTTAGCTTCAACCTGAATGTGTTTGCAACAGCCAGGCTTATCCGAAGAGACTCGTCGATCACTGGGCGATGCTGCAGTGCGAGCGGCGAAAGCGGTTGGATATGTCGGCGCGGGGACGGTCGAGTTCATCCTTCATCGAACCACGCACGAGTTCCACTTCATGGAGATGAACACGAGACTGCAAGTCGAACATCCCATCACTGAAATGATCACAGGTAGGTGGACATGTGTCCGAAACATCCAAATTGAATATGAGCACTCTTTTATTTATTTACAGTTGTTGCATTACACAACTCTTATTATCTAAGAGATAGGTACAATATCTATAACATAAACAATATAACAATGCGTTTAACAATACAAACCATGAAAACAATAAGTTATTTAGTTATACGAATAAAAGGCTCTTACTTTAACAAACGGGTATTTTTGAATTGAATTGAATATGAGCACTCTTTGATGTTATAATGAAAACTAGTGATTTTCAACATACATTTTACTATGAATAACGGGAAACTCACGTAAATAAGTTGCTTAGTTCCAACTGTAGTTTCAACCACATGAGGTGGACTTTTTCAAAGAGCTCGGATCGCACGGAGTCGAGTCTCGTTTCCCGCCCTTTTCTTATGATTACGATCCCGGAATGCAAGCATTATCTAGTCTCCATAATATAGTATAACCTATATAGGGCAAAATTTATAAAACCATAGTGAGACCTGTCGTAATGTGAATGAATGTTGGGCAGCAAAAGAAGTTGATGAAAGAAAAGTGCAGAGATGCGAATGTTGATATGGATGTGCGGTGTGACTACACACTTTTCATACTTTTGAATGTTGAAGTCGATTCCTTTGTTTGGTAAACAAATTATTTTCACCCTTTTCAGTGACCATTGCTACTCTCGTGATGAATTGTATTGTCTTTGCGTATGTTCACCGATTTCTTCACCCGCAATTAGGAAGTCGTTCAAGTAGGCTTGACACTTTTCAGTTATTGGAATGTAAACTCAAAAACCGCTTGTCCTATTTTGATGAAATTTAAATGGGACCACCTCGGAGGTACACTCTATCAAACAAAAAATAATTTTGAGCACGGGTTCAAGAAATTGGTGATGATACATATAACAAATCCTCCATTTTGAAGTCAGTTAAAAATAGAAGTCTGGAAGTCGGATTTGATACGGTCGTTTTCTTGTTTTTCTACTTGCTACGTCCAGGGCGACGAAAAAACTGAGTTCTCTAACCGGAGCAGATAAACTGCTAAAGCTAAATATAGGTACATATTATGTATTCGCACCTGAAGTTGTCTCCTCGAATTTCATTTTGACTTCATATTTTTAAATGGCTTTTTGCACACGCCCCCAATTTCCTACCTACCTCTTGTAACTTATATAAACTTATGAATAGTGAAATCTCCTCTTTATAGTATAAGCGTAGATTAATGACATATCAAGATCGGACATTTTCCCCAATACTATTAAAACTAATTCGCCCAAGTATTTATCTTGCTACAGTATCATTAAACCTTCACCAAGTCGTGCTTGCACACTCACTACACGAAGTATTCAGTACAACTATAATCATGAACTTGTTAATATTCCTGATTATCCACAGGTACTGATCTGGTAGAATGGCAGCTGCGCGTGGCAGCAGGCGAGCCTCTACCAGTCTCGCAAGAAGAGATTATACGAAGAGGACATGCGGTAGAATGTCGCATTTATGCGGAGGAACCCCGAGCTGGCTTTTTACCCAGAGCTGGCACTCTTCATCGGCTGACACAACCTTTAGCAGAAGAGTTTGTGAGAGTAAGTACTTTAAATAAATATGATTTGTCACTCTGCAAATAATATGATAGAACCTGTCTTAGGCTTAATTGACTGTTCGGATAAAATGATCTAGAACTTTCGGTGAAGGTAACACCGTTATCCAGTCTAGTGCCCGCACGGCTGGCTCCCAACCTCATGTTTGAAAATCTGTCATCAAACACACGTGAATTTTGGAATATGTACGGACGAACCAGTCATCAAACGAGGTGCGATCATTGCCGCCGTGCAAGCGTTATTGATGATGGCAAAAATAAGTCAAAGTACGAAATTCCTCGTACTCTGCGACTATACTTTATACATAATATTTACTGGGATTTCCTATGGACTAATGCCTTTTCGCTTCTATTCCTACCTTTCTACATGTAAAATTGCTATTTTTCTGTTTTATGCTCACAAGAGATTTAAAGATATGTTAGATTTCCATTATGTATTCCAGCTTTTTTTTTCCTTTGCAATCTCGCCACTTTCGCCTTTCGTCTATGCTATATCGCTTTTTTTGAAACTAAAGTCTAAAGATATGTTTGACGTCGTAGAAAATACTCGCTAGTATACAAACTTACATCATTTCTTATCTTCGTTCATAAAATGTTGTAATAGGTTGTCGTTTCTCATAGATTATCATATTTGAAACACTAAAAGTAAATATTATTTTTCAGATAGAAACAGGCGTAAGAGAAGGTCAGGATGTATCAGTGCATTATGACCCGATGATCGCTAAATTAGTTGTCTGGGGTCGCGACCGTAATGAAGCCTTAGCCAAGACTAGGGCGAAGCTCCAGGAATACCAAGTAAGTAATACTAATATTTGATATACATTTGAGGAAAGTAAGAAACTAAGGACTTTTTATAATAAAAGAAAATAGAGTGCTTCATCGCACTGCTATCACACTTTACACTAATATTATAAAGGCGAAAGTTTGTCGTTTATATGCTTGTTACTCCTTCACGCTGAAATGGCTGAACGGTTTACGTATGAAATTTTATGAAATATTTATATGACCCTAGTATAAAAAACGAAATATCCTTACAGATTGTTAATTAGTATATTATTTATTAGCATATTTATTATTATTTAAATGCATATTTATTCGCATTTAAACAGAATATTGTCCTGGCTTTCTAAATTGAATGAATAATTTCGACTTTGACTATTAGTAAATAATCATTTGAACACGTGTTGGCGTCTACATGATGAAAGCTTGTACCTCCTTACTTGCGATACGTCACGACGAATTCCTTAAATCATGCTTACACTACAACTCATTGTAGCAGCCTTATGTTTATAATATATTTTATTCAATAATCTCCATAGTACATAACAAATAATAAACTCCATCGTGACTGAAAAGTGCATCTTATTACCACGATCATAAAAAACATGTCAAAACTCATGAACAAAGACTTCATCACCTTGTGAACGCTGAGGCTATCTAGCTCCTCGACAACACGGGCATATTGAGAAAATTCTATAGGAAAAATCCCTTTGAGTTATTTTAGTATTAAAACAGTGAAGTGTGTGCTATGTGCCTCTGGGTGCTATCCAATATAAACACGTGAACAATGTGTCTTCCCTTTAATAGAGACGATAAGATTGGTGTCATTGGACATACACAGTCAGACACCGAGCTCGATGGCGAGCTCGAGGCAAAAACATCCTGGTTAGATTCTCTCCAAATGGTCAAAGAGCAAACATCCTCAGGGCCCACTTACGGACCACTTTGGTACCGGGGCAAGTCGATCCGATAACTCCCTGTCCTGGCGACAGCTAAAGCCGAGGTCTGAACCTCAGTGGTGCCATTGAGCTAGTCGCCTCGTCCTCTCCTAGTGGCACAGCGCCGTCAGCGCTAGCCTCACTAGGCGGTGCGCCTTCTGCGCCCGCACAAATACCGGGCTGAGCACCATCTGTGCTCGCCCCCCATCCGGTGAAGCTGTAAATGCCGGTAGAGGCATTTCTGCGACTATCTCCACTACAGCGTTATGTATTAAGAAAACTTATTAGTAAATTAAAATAATGTCGCTTAACCAAAGTATCAAGACAAAATGTATGACAAATAGTGTTACTAAGGGCAGTGTTATCACTGATAGTGGTATCAACAGGCCTACTAATGACGTGTTCATTACATTGCTACATTTGATTTATTATTAAAATAAATGAAGTGATTTCCAGCACTTTGAACATTAACTAGAGCCATTTGAAAATGCGACAGAATCTTGATATAACAGTCACATATTACTTTACCCCTGGTCAATTTAGAATATCGCATCAGATTAATATTACATTGGCGAAAGTTTGTGTTTGTGTTGTTTTTATTTTAACACGATGAAACGGATAAACGGATTTATATGGAATGAATATAGGTTATACCGTGGGATGATTGAGGTAGCAGGAAAACCGTAGTCCACTCGGGTGAAAACGTGAGACTCAGCAAGTATATGAATAATTTTGAACCGATGGTACCACCAGGAGTTGAGTGGGTGATCACTAGTGGCATTTTCAACAGATCGCTTCTAAACTTTGGACAGCTTATAGAGTCAGGATTCAGGTTTCTTTCTCTTAGGTACTAGAGACCTAAAAAACCTAAAAACTCAACTCAACATTGGACTGGCCCTTAACTTATCCTCCAAACCGCATTGGCCAGGGTGGTGGATTATCCTAACAGTGAGAACTTACTGGGCTGCGAGTGCTTTGTGCTCCGTGTTGGTCTTGGCTGTTCATTTAAGACAAAAGTCATTAGATAAATATTAAGATAACAGGCTTTAGGAGGTCTGATAACTAAATTATTTAATACTACATAATCTTCTTTTCAAAATCCGCTTTGCGAGCTGAATAGGTATATATGTCACCGAATTCAAAAGACGAGATTGCGTGCCCTTGAACTAAGAATGATAAAGTTTATCAAAGATTAATGAAATGGTATGTAATTAATTTAAAATTATGTAATTTTTATGACTGTGGTAGTGTATTGTATCCGTTTTGGATGTAAGATTCCACGGCCTTATGATAAAATATCCGGACCATTCACGTTTGCTAAAATTTCCGGTGATTAAGCCTGAGAACTATATTTCAATGCATATTTCTTGTTTAGAATTATTCGATATCAACTTAACTCTGGGCACTTAGGCACGTGCCCCCCGCAATTTATAGGGCCTCCTAGTTCCTGCCAGATTACTAAACAATAACCGTTATATATGACGCAAAAACAAATTAATTTAGAAAATATCACACGTTAATGACTGCCAATACCTACGTGCTATATTTAAGCTTACCTATGCATATGCATCATACGGGCCTATTAGGTAAATGAATTAGGTATTTTACTTATTCATTTACTTAATGTAAAGAAGAAAAAAATCTTGATCCTTTGCTTAATATTACAAAATAGTACTCTGTCAGCCCTGCCGCTCATAAGTCTTAATACTAAGTAGGTATTTTGTGTGTCGATCAAAGCGAATCATCCAGTTAAAAAAGTTTCAATCGTCTTAGACTGGGCCTCAATTTCTTCAGAGTAGGTCAACGTCTGTGTCGTCAGAAAATTCGCGCACGCGCTTAAGCACGCCGAATTACGGCGATTGAAGTGTCATCGGTTACTATGTCACGGGTCTTATTATTACGCGTTATAGAATATTTTATAATTATACAGTCATATTGTATGTATTTAGTATAGTGAAGGACGATTAACAATAGATTCGGCTTCTTCCGGAAGCCTAGATTAGGATCTTGAGTGCGGTGCGTTTATTTGACGAAAGTCCCGTCTCGCACAGATCCTTCCAGATTCAGAGTGCAGGGCTGAAGAAGTACCGATGAAAAAACATTACTCGCGGGTGTTTACAGGCAGAAGGGGCGGGACAAATCCTGATGCGTGTTGATTTAAATTATTACAAATATGTACTTTACAGACGATCTACGAACAGCTCAAACATATTCAAGACAAATCACATTTTTTTACTTTTTAATTTCATTTCTTCTGGAGTAAGGCACAGTTCAAGCGCATCTGTCGAAAGCTCAAGAATGTGTATGATAAAGAAAAAATGTGGTCGCACAAGAATATTTTTTCACAAATAAATTATAAAACTGAATTAAATTTTGTTTGATTAGATATCTCGCTGCGCCCCTCCTGAGAGATATGCTGAGTGCATAAACATACTAAAACGGACACACACACACACACGAGTATCTATTAACAATAAAGTTTTTTCTAACATTATTTTTATAATTATTTTCAGGTAGCTGGCTTAGAGACGAATGTAAACTTCCTATTGCGTCTAAGCGGTGCGAGCGCATTCGTTGCGGGCGATGTGCACACTTCGTTCATACCCCAACATGAAGCAGAGCTGTTCCCGACGAGCGACTCTGAACTGACTGACCACAGTGCGATTCAAGCTGCCCTTGGACATGTGAGCTACTTATACCTGTAGCCGTTCGACATTCAAATATACAGTAGTCTCACTAAACCGGCACTGTTAAAAACTAGGGGGCGCTGGATTATTGGAATGTTCGGATTTTTGGACTGTATACAAGAAATCATAGTGCTATATTTTAAGAAGACAAGTCCTATGTTACCATTTGCTTCACATGCATAAGCAACATTATTTTCAACATAAAAATAATAGATAAACATGCTATTGTGATATATTTTGAGGTTATACTGATGCCGGAGCGTAAGCGCGTAACGAGAGTAGGGAGGGGTGAGGGTGCCGGGTAATTAGACGTACTTACCTGACTATTGAAGTGCCGGATTAATGAAACTTTTCTGTAGTAGGCGCGACTTAAGTTTATGTCTTTGAAATTCTCCAAATAAAACGTGTTTCGTTTAACGATTCATGTCATTTATATATTCGAAACATTTTCTATTTTAAAATTATAATTAAATCATGTATTTTTCTCAGCTACTAGTAACAAAAACTCAAAACTTAGCGAATGAAACATGGAAAGGGATTTGTGTGGAGCCAAAAGCTTGGCGATCCAACTATCAGCTGCAGAAAACGGTGCTTCTGAGGTTTGGTGATAAAGGTAATTAATTTGACGTATTTTTCGAATCGCTTACATATTACTGGCGGACGTTACGACGAACGTACCGCACTCTTCAGATAAAGACTTCCGGAAGAAGCCGAAACAATTGTCGATCGCGATATCGACTGGCTATGTACTACTGACTGTATAGATACTTCATAAAATATAATAATATTATATTATTATGCATAAATCATAAATATGTTTTGTTATTGGTCGACACAGGGCCCATTTTCGATAATACAATTTAAAAACTTCATCTCTTTTAATAATAGTTCAGTCTTAAAAGGATTAACGTGTCGTAATAATTCCCAAAGGCGACGGTGATCGCTGACCGTCAGGCGGTCCGTTTTCTTGTTTTCATCATAAAAGTATTTTCGAAAACAACTTTCTTCTTACGAATTGAATGAATATAAACTATTAAACGAGCAAGTCTTGCACAAATATCCATTAGTAAACGCAATTACCGTGGTGGTACCGGCCTACAATAGTACTCCCCCATCTCTTCCTGCGGGTGCCGTAAGAGTCGGATAAGGGATCACGTAGCAGAGGGTGGGCAGCAGCGCCTTGTGAGGATCAAAAATCATACTGCGCTCGCCAACCCGCCTGCCAAGCGTGGTGAGTATTGGCGAATCCCCCTATATGGGGAGGCATATGTCTAGCAGTGGATGTCCTATGGCTGAGTTGATGATGATGATGATAAAACGCAATTATGTCTTTTTTTTAATAGCGCCATCTCGTAGTTCATGACAAAAGCTGTACCGCCCAGTAACTTTCTTATCCTTGACAATTATTCATTCCAGATCATAAAATAAGCGTCCAATATGAGAGCACGCCCAACACATACAGCGTTCGCGTGAACGATGGTGAATGGCGAAATGTAGAGGCCTCCTTGCAGTCTACAGAATTAGGGCTAAGATTGAATACACTGATAGACGACAAGAGAGGCAGCGTCGGTGTGCTGACGCATGAAAACCAAGTCCATGTTTATAATGAGGTAAGCAATACATATTAGACCTAATAAAGTTTTTAATGCTCAAATTTTACGATTTTGTAGAGTTTTCTCGCTTGGCCTACCAATCTCATCAATCAATCAATCTCTCTACCAATTGTAAGTTGAAAAACCTGTCTCCGAACACACAGTGTGTTTAGAGAGTTGTTCTTGAGACAGTCGTCGTGTCTCGGTGATTAGTGACACTGACTTTAGAACCGCGACTTCTGGCGAATCCCGGCTGAGGACAACTGTGATGATCACAAATGCTAGTTGTATCGCTGAGCGATAATGGATGGAATGTATTTGCGCACTGGTACAGTAGCCAGTAATAGTAGTTTATGATACTGTTTCATAATAAGGGTTCTTAAAATAGGAGTGTGAGTTAAAAAAGAATTTTTATAGCATTACACAAGTGTGGGGCTGGATGCGGGCCGCTTCCAACAGGTCCTTGTGGAAATCAATGGGGGAGGCCTATGTCCAGCAGTGGAAGTCCTATGGCTGAGATGATGATCACACAAGTGTTTTAAGACCAATTATGTGCAGCTTCATACACTACTTTAAGTAATCTCATAAAATAGGTAATTAAATTTACGTAAAAGTAAATATGTTTACATTTATTTGCAAACATTTAGCGCCAAAATCCAATTGCTGATTGCGCATGCGTGTTGCACCGCGTCTACAGATTATGTAGAAAAACTGCAACCTCCTTGGTCCAGCTTAATTTGTATCGTAATGGTAAAAAAGTTACATTACTATACAGTTGTCGATAGAAGAGCTGTATCATAATGTAACTTTTGAAATGTATTTCAATATATTGTCTATAAAGACTATCATTCAAGTTCTGTTTTTTAATTTGTAATACTATATATTTCAATGTTCAGCCTGAGATTAGATAAAGTATATTATGATTCTACAATAAAAGAATTACGCTTATAATATATAGCCATCACATTAAAGAAGCTAGTACTGTAGGAGACCATTTTACAAAGCACAAAAATTGACGGTCAACGTAGCTCAGTCGTCCATGGCGTAACTTCTGGTCTTCTGGGACCCTGGGTTCGAATTCTATCGGGAGTAGACAGTTATGCTATGAGTGTAGTGTACGTGTTAGTCCCGAGTATTGGATGTTTGTGTGCAGTGGTTGTGTGAGTCTATGCCACCGTGACACAGGGAATGATAGCGCGGGGGTATGATTTTGAGAAGTAAAAAATAAAGAAAACATTTAAATGTGAAAACAAAGGTTTTAATATTTAAGGTTTTATAAGTCATCGTTTTCTAAGTAACAGGATTTATCAGGGGATAATCCCTCTTTCCCGAGCTAATGCACAAATGTTAACCTGCAAACACAAGCGAGCAAGTTTCATAAGTATTGATTGAAAATAACATGTCATAGGAAGGTCAAACTGTAGTGGAGATTCCCCGAGCCAAGTACCAGACATCTACCACCGTAGACACGTCTGCAGCCGCCAACAGCGCATCGTCGCCCACTCACGGAATATTGGAACGAGTTCTGGTTAATAAAGGGGATAAGGTTAGTACTACACTCATACCATCTCGTGTAGGCTATCAGCAATCACATGTACAGAATCTGTACTTCATGAAGCCGCCAACGTGAATTACCCCTTTGGTTACTTCTTTATGCTATATAGTATCGAGAAAGGCTACTTAAGGAATTAGCAGTAGTCACAACGTAAGTCTATGGTCTATGAAATCATATACACGTAGATGCGTAGTACCATGGACTAATATACTACAAAAAGACTGCCAATCGCCTAAAGAAAATCATACGCTGGAAAAAACCAAATATTTTCAGGATAAATCTATATGTCGCTACAGGTTTGGAAAATGTTTTAGTCACAGAATGAGTACCGACTAGATTTAGTAAGTTATTGATTTATATTCTTCAATGGAAAGTTGATTTGATGTTGATTTGTACACATATTTGTTTCAAATGGGATATATTCCATATTTTACAATGTTTACAAACTTCTATACTTCCATAAATTACAAACGTCAGAACCACAAAGATAGGCTGCGAGTACTCTACTCATCTGATGGTAAACATAATGCTTGCCCAAGACAGATGTCGTGCTATGCACATTTGAACTAAAATGTTCTGGATGGTACTGCAACTCTGTGACATTCGTTTTTAAGTCTCATTAACCCGGTAAATTTACATGTCACTGTCAGTGCCCTTCAAGTATATTGTATCATCATCATCATCATCTCATATTGTATATTCTTACGAAAATGTTCTTTCGATCATTATGGCGCAGGACCCAAAATGAGTCTTGACTTCCGATAACAAGATTCGTAACGTTTATTTAAGTGGCACATAAACGTTACGAGCCGATATTAAGAAAATTACGAAGATGTTATATCCAGTTAATTATTATCTATGACGTAGAATGTAAATCATATAACTACTACCGTTAGAACTTTCTGGAAATATTTAGTTAAGAATATGTAGGGTTGTGTATCACTGTGCAATAATTAACTATAAAACTGTCTAAGGCCAAAAATTTTCAACTTTAGATCTCACATTCTGAAATATATTGCAAACTAAAAACTACAATAAAAACTTGCTAAAGCGATCCAGCTCCAAGGACCATTTAAATATAACATTATGTAAATTTAATGTTCAAATTGGCACATTCAAATGTAAATAGGAATTCTCAATGCATGATACTAAAACATGTTTTAAGTATTGCTTCCTGCCCTCTTTATTGGAATATAGCTATACATAAAGCATGCATGACCTTTTTATAATATGACTTTATCTGGCATGCAATGGATAGAATCCCTTATAATATACGTGCAATGCCATCTATCGATATCTACAATCATTACCAGCAAATATATATCAACAGGTGTTGAAAGGTCAGCCGCTTTTCGTGGTGATCGCAATGAAGATGGAGAACGTTGTTCGCTCGCCGAGAGATGGCGTTGTAGCCGGTCTTGCACCTTTTAAACTGGGAGACGCCGTCGGAAAAGGAGCCCAAGTTGTTCTATTGGAAGGAGACAGCTGAATATATATTGTTAAAGTTAGTTAACAATGCATTTATAGAAACTATTTTGGGTAGTAATATGTAGTAATGTTGGTAGCTGTTTGAATAGTTAGAATGTGTATTTATGTCTGGGGTAGATGTTTAGGGAACACTTGTTTATATTTCCTAGTATAGGTATGTTCCTGTCCATGATTGAGATAAACTTGATAGTACGACAAAAGTATGTTATGGAAGGTGTTTGTGGCTAAAAGCGAACGCGTCATATAAATGAAAAGTGTGTAAAATATTAATATACAAAAATATCCTTTTTGTGATATGTACCAAAAATATATATTCATGAATAGGTAATTCATATACTATGTTTATATATATAATAAGTTACACATTACTCTCTATTTCCAACTTTAGTACATTGTGAACAAAATATTTTCAACAAAACTTTATCGAAATATGTCGATGGACGCTATTACCATATTTAAATGTTTCGTCTGGTCGTATGATCATTCACGTTACATAATTAGCTCAAGCCAAAGACTGGATAACACAGAGTAAGTGATATAAATATAAATAATGATTATTTTAGTACAATAAATCATTTTCTTTCATTTAGAAATTATACATCGGTACTAGCGCTAAAATCAGTGAACTATTTGTTAGTTGCTGACAAGAGTAGGGATAAAATATATGGTTACCGCCTCGTTAGATAAGGATGGCTACTATGATGAAATACGGCAATGCATACATTTTAAAATCATATTCTAAGAACTTAGTATGTATCGTTTTCCTTTATATATATAAAGAGGGTGTATCCCAAAAATATAATAATTTATCTGTGTAACTTTATATACATATAAAAACCTTGCGTCATAGTTTTGGTGGTCGCACTGCTTCGAAACGGCTCGACCTATTTTTATGATTTTGTATATTTGGCAGGAATGGGAATAGATCGTATGGTATTTTCGTCCGCACCTCAATGAATAGTATATAAACACATTAATAACTTTGAACACATCCGCCCGTGACTGCTTTCGCAAGATCCGCCTGAACTTTTGAAGCAATGATAGCTCAGCGGTGGGAGCGTCGGCTGTCAAACTGACGAACGCTGGTTTGATCCCCACCAACGGCTCGAGCTGCCGGTGAAGGTAATACCGTTCTCAAATTCCCACCATGGTATGGTAATTTCGAATACCCGCCTGGCTATCTACCACTGAAGTTTGATAAACTGTCACCTAACACATAGTGTGTTCAGGCAGCAGTCCTTGAGAGCAAGTGAGCATTGTAGGTCTAGCGTGATAACCACACCACCACGTTTTCGTCGTCACGTGATATCATTTTCGAATACATCGTCACTGACCATAAAATGAGATAGTGGTGAAACGCTAGATCTATACAGAATAAAATAAATCTTTCTATACGCGAAAAGAAACCAGCAGAGCTCTATTACTACAGAAGCCCTGTTCGTCTGTCAGAATACAATTTTAAATAACCTCGACGATTCCATCAAGTATGGACCATCGACCATGGTCACAATTTTTCCCGAATCTAATCAAAAACGTAATTGTATTCACGAAAGTGTAAAATGTTAGGATATGTGTAAATGAGTCTCGGGTGCATATTCTCTTCGTTGTGTACGTCTGATATATTACAGGTAAACAAATAAAATGAGATGCGATGTAGGTAACATTCCTAGATAATGTGTATGTAACAATGAAGCCTAAAATACACTGACACATATGTGCTAATTACACGAAAAAACTTTTATGTTCTAATACCGTAATATCAACGGTACTGGATGACGTAATGGTGCAAAAACTACGAGCGAGTGCGAAGTTACTATTATTGTTAAATTGTTTTGTTTTGTATAAGCGATGAATAAGACATAATACAGGTTTAGGTAGGTAGTGGCCTTGGGAGCAAAATATGCGATTTTTGTAGCTGATAAGTTTTGTTAATTATTTTATATGTTTTATAACTTGTTATTTTAATAAAAGAAACTACATAAAGGCAAAATTTGTTGTTTACGCTCGATGACCTTGCTTATTTTTAATTTATACTACATTTTATTTTTAGTTTCCAAAATGACCAAACAACTTTTAATGTAGCAAATTTATATAAGCTTTTCTGCTTTTGATACGTAATTTCAGAGTTTCTTATATCGGGGGCGTAGCTCAGATGGTAGAGCGCTCGCTTAGCATGCGAGAGGTACCGGGATCGATACCCGGCGCCTCCAACTTTTTGCTGGCATTATGTACTGGCACGCATAACACTGGCAACAGCTGATGTGTAATTGAGTGCGTTATGCCGTGGAAATTTACAAAATGTATTATATTCAACCATCATTTTCAACTCGAAAAATATTTTTGTTACATACAATTATTCACAACATATTATCAAGTTGCGGTTTCTGATAATAATAAATTATTCCGTTTTCTACTAACAGGTTTGTTTTTTATCAGGGACCGGACGTTGTGTTGATTTTTATCAACATTCGTATGGTTTCTCACCAATATACCATAGATGCTTACGTACTTAGATACATTATGGCAACTATTTATCTAATCTGTGGTTACTTATGTTATCTACGCGGTTTTCGAATAGACAATAACAAAATTGTACCTATTATATTGAGTGATAATTTGAATAATATATATACTAAAGGTTGTAGTGTATTGTCAGTCAGTCGTCCTAGTTCTCAGCTATACCAATCCAGATAAGAAATATGTATATTTTGTTTATCATTGATGCGTATTCTGGTTTGTTTTGTATTGTAGTATTTCTGCAAAATATTGCTAATTAATACTTGTATATTGAAGTTATAGGTGACGGTAATCGCTTACCATCAGACGACCCGTCTGCTTGTTTACCACCTATTACATAAAAAAAATACTGAACGACTTTAATTCACCAATTCTAGTTGAAAATTGGTCTCCAGTTTGTCCTAAACCTTTTGGCCTATTATTTTTATATTAATTCACGTAATCCAAGCGTTACAATACACATTGGTATGTGACCTGGTTAATTTATCTAGCGTTCAAGGTAGGATGTGCACATACGAAAACGTTTTGATTACTGTTAATTGAATAAACGTTTTAGTTAGTGGAATTTAATCAAGAAATTACTCAAATATATACTTAATTTGTACCTACCTAGTTTTAGATTAGCTTAGAGGAATAAGTCCTTCCTAGGAATCCTAGGGAACTGTGGGTGTTCGTTTTAATAAAACGAAAACCCAAAAGGTATAACAGAGCTCACCGAAGCTTACATAAATAAAATAAAGATAAATTTAAATCTGCTATAAAAACATGTTGGGTGTCTTCGAGATGGATAATTGGCGTTTATGGCAGTTTCCAACGGAACAAGCGTTCGATTTGGGAATGTGGCATTACTGACAAAATCGATTTTCAATTTGAACAACACAAAACGTAATTTGCACGAGCGGTAAATTACGACGATTAATGTGAACTAGTAGTCGCCCATTGATCGATATCCGACCATAATTATTAATGTATATTTTAGATACGTAATTTTTTTTAATATTATAAATATTATATACCTGAACTTAACGACAATTATATGTTCGTAATAAAAGTAGAAAGTGAATATGTTTTTGACGTGATAACGTTTTATAAATTGATGAATGCCAAAATGAAAAATAGTAACGTTCCGCGTAACGTTCCACCTGAGTTTTGTATTACATAAAATAATCAAAGTCAAAGTCAATGGTCAATGTCAAAGTCAAAGTCAAAGTCAGTCAAATTCAAAGTCAGTCATACATGATTATGTCGTTATCACGTAAATCTATAGTCCGTAAACCGACTTTACAGACAACCAATTTTTTTCCAATGTTTTTATATACTCACATTTGCTGTAACTGTGAAATTCTGAGTTCACAAAAAACTTTTTGCAGTTAGATCGACACACATGCGAATTGCTGATCCTTCAGACCACTTCCAATAACATTTCAGGCAATGTCTAAGTATCACACTGCCTTGGCGCAAGTAAACAAGTTGTCCCGTATTACCCTGTTTAAAGTAACGCCAGATAATATATAATTTACGTGTAGGTATATTCTTCTGTAATTTTAATCCTAATCAAGTGTCTTATAAAATATAAACTGCACCAGAGGGAAGCCGGGTTGCCATTAAATATCTACAATTAGTCTATTACGACACTTCGCTATTTAAATTAGAGTTACCAACGGAAAACAAATAAACTTGTGTAGTGACCACACCAGTCGAAAGCTTTCCATGCCTATGTAGGTTGGTAGAGTCTATGGTTAGCATAAAATAACAATATATATCGCGTGTCATTGAAGAAATGTGGAAGAAAAGTTCATGTGACACATTTTCAAACTTTTATATAAAATGCGAATACGACAAATATTTGCATAGAAAAAAATAGTTAGAACTTATTTTTATATACTGGTTTTTTTTTTTTAACTATTATAAGTGCGTTTGACAACTGTCTCACCTGATGTTAAGTGATGACGTTGTCTAGGATTTAGCACGCAAACCTAGAAGGTACCTATTCACTCCAACGTTATTTTTGTTTAGGCTATCATCAACAATGATATTATTAAAATAGGAACTAGAGTCGCACCACTTGGACGTGGACCGCTAAAATTAGGTTCATGCACCTAATTTGCTTTAGTTACAATAGGCCACCAGTTGTGCAGCACGTACTGTTCTCACAAAATATTTTTATAATGAATCACCTTAATATTATAGAGGCAAAAGTTTTTTGTCGTTTGTATGTTTGTTACTTTTTCACATTGAAATGGCTGGCATGCTTGGCATGCAGGCTTGATCGGATTTGCATCATCATCATCTCAGCCATAGGACGTCCACTGCTGGACATAGGCCTCCCCCATTGATTTCCACAAGGACCTGTTGGAAGCGGCCCGCATCCAGTCCTTGCCTGCGATCTTAGTCAGGTCGTCTGTCGACCTGGTCGGTGGCCGTCCTATGCTGCGCTTGCCAGTCCGTGGTCTCCATTCAAGAACTTTTCGGCCCCAACTGATTTGCATAAAATTTGTAAATGAATATACTTATCTTATATTTTGGAATAACACATATAGGCTACTTTTATCCCGAAAATATTGACTGTACTTGTGAGATGACGGAAAGACACAAAATCGTCAAATCATACATTTTCTTTGTTCTTAAGATCCGCACAAACGTACTTATCGATACAATCCTTCAAAAATGTTCGAAAAACCATCCCACACAATACAAAGAGGGAATATTATTATTGAAGTATCTTTGTTACCTGGGTAGGGGTCTCCGTCGGCGCAGGTTTGTTGATATTTTTTGTCAACATTCCCTAAACAGCTGATCGGGACAACAAAATCACATGAACATATTCCCGGATGCTGATTGGTCGATAACACCCCCCAACAAACTGGTTTGACCTTTTTTCGGATGAAAAAGAGAATACTATTCTGGCTTAGCTGGAGAATAACTACTGGCTTATCTCGATTTCAAATGTACAAACATAATTCGTATTTAGTGTTTAGACACTTGACGTTTTCCTCTGCCCTTCTTCTTCTTCTTCCGGTGCCTCTCCATCACTGAAGGTCAGCGGTCATCTTTTGATATTTTTCCTTGTTCAGGGCAAACCTAAACAGTTCCTCCACATTTTTGATCCCTGTCCGGTCCCTTATGTTCCGCAGCTACAATTTTCTCCTGCCAACGCCTCTTTTGCCATCAAATCTCTCCTTAGTTGTATTTAAATCTCAGATTTTTACTAAGAGTTCTATGGTTCACTAGTACTCAGCTCCCCGTGGTTTCACCCGCGTGTATTACGGTTTTCCCGCTACCTGTATACCATCCCGATATCATCACCAATACGAAAAACATGGAAACCATACTAAAACGAACTGTCCCTACTGCTACATTTCCTACACTACAGTTCATATAATCCGGATCAGACGTTCGCGAAAAACTTATCTAAAAATATAGAAATCAATAAACACAAGTAACAAATAAATAAAAGTAACAAAATACAAGTCCGATTCGCCCAAGCTGACAACGAACCCGCATTTACCGCGTCGCTCACTCGGCTCCGTCGACAAAAGGGAAGAAAATTACTTTTGAATCGGTAGATGTTAGCATACTCTTAGAATGTTACAAGGAATTTTTTTAAATTTATTAAATGTAGAAATGATTTGTGGGAGCAGCTTAAATACAATACATAGTTTTCAAGTACCGGTAAATTCTGTTAACTGCAAACAATTATTGTGAAGAACTATAGTATTGCTGGCATTGAAAGTAATAATGACTAATTACAATTACTGATTTAGTTGAGCAGCCTTCGTGTCTTTTGTTCTCAATGGATATTCTCGAATACCAACCAGAATAAATTCATAAATGGTAATATATAATCGCTAATACTAAGAATTGTTAGCAAATCTGTAACGAGTTTTACAATTAGTGATTCTTGATCATTAACTAAGTAGAGTTACGATTGCACATCACACTTATGTTATAAAGGCGAAAATTTGTTTGTCGTTTATATGTTTGTTACTCCTTCACGCTTAAACTGCGAAACGGAAGTGCATGAAATTTGGAATGATATTAGCTTGTACCTTGGAATAACACATAGGCTATTTTTATCCCAGAACAAGTATAGGTCCCGTGGGATAGTTGAGATGACGGAAAATCCGTAGTCCGTGCGGGTGAAACCGCGGGTTACAGCTAGTATTTTATACTCGTGATATGTTATTGGTTTTCAACTGCACCGCAGTTAATTATTTTATTACATCTTTGCCAATTAGTAAATTACGTGGTCGTAATGTCAACGTCGTACACGATGCTTTAAAAGCAATCAAAGCGTGCATTGTATTAAAATTGTTTTCAATCGTTCAATTTTTAATAAATCGGCGGCTCTTCATTTTGCCAATTAAAACTTATGTCAACTAAAACTTATATCAATTTAAAACTTTAAAAATGGAAATCACAATATTGTTTTGTTTTTAATATTGCTCGTAAAGTGAACCTTATTATATCGCTTTTAGGGCATGCGCGAAACAACATTAGACTAGTGCGTAATAGAATAACGTATTATATTCTATGCTATGTCAAAAACTCGTCTAATATTAGAGATAGCGTTCATTGTAAGTACATACTTATACTTACTATAGTTAATATGAATTTTAGCCCGAATAGAATAAGAGCCTTTTAACACCAAAACAATTTTGTTAGTTGGTGTGATTTACAGAATTAGGAGCAGTATGTCACTATATGAGAATAATAATGTCAATAATATGTATAGTACAGTTTTTTAACTTGATATACGGCCCCATCGTGCACAAAGCTAACTTGACATGGTTGTTGCTTTTATATGTGTTTTTTTTTTAATCCAATGCAAACGGTTAAAGGTACCATAAAACTGACAATTTTCAATCAAGAATACCTCAAGTATATAATCTCATCAAGTGTCTGATCGCACCGAATGTCCTTTCACTCTCATTAGCAGCCAGAATATGAATCAGTAGCGTAATAGTTGTGCCCCAGCGTAAAACAATTGAAGTCAGGTAGCACTATGGTGTTGTCAAGTGTAACTAAGACACAGATAATTGATACTTTGTACCATCAATTGAGTCGTTATTCAATTATCTATAGTCTATACGATGGTAAACTCCTCATCTTAATATATTCGTGCTTTATGCACCAGGTAGTCTATTGCTATGGGGTAAGCGGAAAGTTCTCGGGTGGGTCTCCTCTTGAGCATTTTACCTAACTACCCTAATTTTAATAAAAATTTAGTCTTTAGTACGTGTCATAATAATTGGTATTTTATCGTATAAGCGTATAAAAAACTATTTAACACTGATTTAGTTACATTGATTAACAGAATCACTACCATTACCTGATGCTCAAGAATATTACCCCCATTCAATTCGGATCAACAGTTATACTCATATATAACTGTTGATCCGAGTTGAATCCGGCCTCATTTATTTTTTTATCGCACTCAAACCCTCGCACTAGGATTCACTGTATCATGCGAGGCATGGATGTTTGCCCCTGCCGGGATCGGAAGCCAGGGCCGCGGAGACCCAGAAGTCATGTCACTGTCCACTGCAACACGGCGACTGTCAAATATTAAGTGTGAATCATGCTTAACTTAAGATTTTTTTTTTATAGTCAATGAAGTTAATTTGAATACCGGACATAATATTCAGCCCTTCACATTCATGAAATGAGAATGGTGTCACTCTCACCGCTTTAATAAGTAAGAGATTAATCACATTATCGAGGCCGGACATAATTATGTACTTTTCATCGTATGGTGAATTCATGTTGTGTAATAAATCAATATACTATATTATACTAGCTGATCCGACAGACGTCGTCCTGTCTTAACTATGAATATTGAATTCTAATTGGTATAATTATTAGATAAAAATCATTTTAACATTTTACCTATTACACCAAATGTCAAGTATCACAAGGATACATTTTTTTAAATTCAATTCAATTTATTATTATTATATTGTCAATAGCATTTAGAAGGATACTGATCCCATGGAAATCTGTCCCTCATATTGTGATTTTTTTGAGGCTTTAGAATTGATCGCTTAATTACCAAGAGTACTTTTTTTTAAAGAAATCCTCACAGGCACTCGCAATACAAAAATGATGCGTTATTGTATTTTATATGTATGTTAACTTCATTATTATATTTGTTTTAGGCATTTAGGAATTAGAAATACGTGCGTTTATTGCATTTCTCTTTGTTTAAAATACGTGATGAACAGTGAGACGTGCTTTATGTAAGATATAGTTATATTACGAAACGTACTTGTATTCATTTCGATACGATAATAAACTTAGTATTTGACAACTGTATTGATAATATCAAGGTATATTTTGAAAACACGTGTAAACATATATAGCTCGAACACGTGTAAAATGTGTACCTTCTGAAATACGTTAAAGTTCTGGGCAAATTCGTCATAACTTCGCATTGTTTTAGTAGGACTTTCACGGTAACTGTTCGAGATTTTGAAGTCAGTACATTTATGGTTTCCAAAAGTTGGGTGTGCCCCGAAAAATACAGAAATAAATTAGACGTATCAAATGCGACTTCGATTGAAATTGAATGTTGTTTATCTCGTCTCAACTTTTAAATTGATGATAGCTTAGCGGTGGTAGTCTCGGCTGTTAAACTGACGGAGCTGATTCGATTCCCATCAACGGCTTGTGCTTCCGGTAAAGGCAACACCGTTATCAAATTCCTTGCATGGTGATCCCAGATCTTGAGAGCCAGTAAACATGCTAGGTTTAGCGTGATTACACCCGACCACATCGTCATCGACCACCGTCAAGTGAGATAGCGGTCAAACTATGTATCTGTAAAGAATTTACAGTTTCTTTTTATGTACCAAGGTTATATCATACTATACATAATATAAGTGATGAATTTGGCAAGTTTGAAGCGCCATTCCTGCTAATGAGAGTTGGGACTGTGCGTTGGACCCCGAGCCCGAGACACTTTATAGTTTCTATGCGACACCGAGACATTGGTTTCAATTTCATTCGCGCAGGAATTTCACTTGCTACCGTGCCCTTAGCACAAAAGTCTTAGACCTTTATGTTAATGCCAACCAAGGATATCTCTGTAAAAAGGCCATAACATGTAATGGTTCCTTTAAAATAATGTATGATGACAAGTAGCATACATTGATGAACTATTAGGAAGCCTAATAGACGAAACAACATATATATCGTACCTTTTTCACTGGTAATTCAGAGAATCTCTTATTCAAACTAACTAAACTAAAACTTATACCAATAAATGAAAACACTAAAATCAGATAATTCTATTTAAATTGTGGGTAGGTAAAATAAGTCGTTATTTACTTGGTGCCAACTAAAACAACCCGCAGTTGAAAGCAATTGATTATAACTCGAAATTGAATTTAGACATAGACATAGACTTTATTTTGTGACAAAAAACATTATAAATAAGCGCAATCTGTTTTAAATTATATCAAATTTGTTTTTTGACACAAAACAAAATAAAAAATTTAAGCTTAAAAAGAATAAGAGCCTTATCATTCTAAAGAATTTTAGAAAATATTAGTTTGTGTGATTGACAGAATTAGGAGCATTGTCTAAAATGGAGGTCCTTAATTCCTTCGTTTTGACTCTTTCATTTGTAAACCGATTTGGGAAATTATTTTTTCATTTGTTTCCTATACATTAAGATTGATCATCATGATTTCTGTATACTATCAGATTTAATTAAATTTTGTCAAAATGGGATCAGTACGGGTAGAATTCATTTTTTATTTTAGACTCTGATCTAATTATGGTTAAATTAACTTTTATTCGCGCACAATAAAATATATAAAATAGTTTTGAGTGACCTGAATGTTTCGATCCAATCTGTTAATAAGTTTAAAACATTGTGCATACGTTCTACTAACCATATTAAGGCTTAAACTCACTGTACTCCACTTAGTAAGTGGAGGACTGTTTTTCACAAAACTTTCGCGAACACCATAGGTCAGACAAACACGGTTGTCAACCCTGTTTGTAAGATCTGTGGCGAACACCAACATGTTTATTTAACTATAATTATATTGTAATTTTTAGACTTTCGCGATTCGAACACATTGTTAATAAATCAACCGGGGCTTGATCGCGAGAAAAACATTTAGTAATTTATTTACAATTATGTTTATTATATTTGTTATTTTTGTACTTTTATTAAAGTTCCAATACAGATTTTTTTTGAGCTAAACATTGCAAACGTCCACAAATCTTGATGAAATTATGACATAGACAAACATTGCCTGTCATTGTCACACTGTCATTCCGCACTACGGATCATCCCAATAACGTTATTGCAATCATTCATTCTCGCGTATTTCACAAACTTGTCCGCCAAATAGAAAGCGGTCTAGTCACACGTGTTGCGTTGCGCAACATGGTCCGTGGCCGCGTAAAGTAAACAAAACTGACCATAAACTTGGACATACATTCTCGATAACAAGATAAACGCGTGACGACCCTAATGATGAAAAATTTGTACCAATGTGTTAACAAGTGAATAATTGAGGAGTGAATAATTGAGGAGTGAATAATTAAGGAGTGAATGAGTGAGTTCAGTTATTGAAATTTAATGGTGGTGTATTAGAATTTCCGGTCATAAAGTATTTGGTAATATGTGATAGCTTTATAATGTGATATGGTTGGACGAATTCATGATATAATTAATTACTTTAAAAGCTACCACCTCATACATTTGTTATTTGAAACTTTACGCTATTGAAAATAAGATCATTTTAAGAAAACTATTCATTAAGTAACTTTAATGGGATCTTAGCCAAGTCGCGTAGTCACAAACACGTAATCAGCCCCTTCTCCTCTAGACCACGATCACTGCAAAAGGATTGAAACGGTGAAGAAATAAGTGAAGTTATTCAAATGCAAAATATGTTTTGTGTGATAGACAGGTTTATAATATACACGTCAAAATAATATATGCTTAGTGCAAGCTATGACCAGCCATATTGGCATACAAACAATGATGGTTGTCAAATAAAATAATACAATAACATAGAATTAGATACAAATAAAATGTGTGTTGTTTTCGTCATGTTTGCGGCATATAAACCTAAATATTAAAAATTGTACAAGTATAAGTCATACAATACTAGGCTAATACGCGATCAACATAGTTGTACGCACTGTTTATAGAGCATTTATAAGCAATTACAATTATTTATCTCTATTTTACACGCGGTGATTTTGTTTGTCAACAAGTCCGCTGTTAAGACGTGTGTTCCTAAGCCCCTCGATGCGGGCTGTTTTGGTATACTCTTGCATTTCTTATGTAATTAGCCGCGAACAAGCAGATGGGCCACCTGATGGTAAGTGATCACCGTCGGCGTCGCCTCTAGGTATCTATGGTACTGAAGGCACAATATGTTGTTAATCTAATAGGACTGTGTTAACTATCTTTTTATTTTATCCCATGTTGTAGTCACTCGGGAATATCGAAGTAGGAAATACATGGTATTTTTTAAAGTTTGAACAAAATGTCCTATGTTTTAAATTTTATTATTAACTAGTTGCGCCCCGCGGTTCCACCCGCGTGGATTACGGTTTCTCCGCTATCTCAACTATCCCACGGAAACCTTACTTTTTCCGGGATAAAAGTAGCTTATGTGATTAAGCCAAAGTTTAATCTATCTCCATACAAAATTTCATCAAAATCGGTGTAGCCGTTTGACCGTGAAGAAGTAACAAACATACACACACGCAAACTTTCGCATTTATAATTGTAGGATTATAATTTTCCGAGAAACTATAATTTGTAATTTGTAACTATTACTTGTAATCAAATTACGAGTATATTGTCAAATATAATTACACAGTAGAGTCTCACTAATCCGGGCACCATTGAAAACTGGGGGGTGCCGGATTATTGGAATGTTCCAATTATTGAATGGTATAGAAAAAAATTACAGGTTTATATTTTAAGAAGATTGAATTCCATGTTACTGTTTAAGCTAACTACGAGTACATATTTAGAACTTGAGAACAACAGATAACACATACGGTACGTGTTATTATGATGGAGTATTGTGACAATTTGGGAGGATATACTAATGCCGGTGTATGACCGTGGAACGAGAGCTAGTGCCGGATCAGTGGACGTACCGGATTACTGAAGTGCCGGTTTAGTGAGGCTATATTTTCAACTTGAAGATAACAGATACAGTACGTGTTATTGTGATGGAGTATTGTGACAATTTGGGAGGATATACTAATGCCGGTGTATGACCGTGGAACGAGAGCTAGTGCCGGATCAGTGGACGTACCGGATTACTGAAGTGCCGGTTTAGTGAGGCTATATTTTCAACTTGAAAACAACAGATAACAGATACAGTACGTGTTATTGTGATGGAGTATTGTGACAATTTGGGAGGATATACTAATGCCAGTGTATGATCGTGAAACGAGAGCAAGTGCCGGATTAGTGGACGTACCGGATTACTGAAGTGCCGGTTTAGTGAGGCTATATTTTCAACTTGAAGATAACAGATACAGTACGTGTTATTATGATGGAGTATTGTGACAATTTGGGAGGATATACTAATGCCGGTGTATGACCGTGGAACGAGGGCTAGTGCCGGATCAGTGAACGTACCGGATTACTGAAGTGCCGGTTTAGTGAGGCTATATTTTCAACTTGAAAACAACAGATAACAGATACAGTACGTGTTATTGTGATGGAGTATTGTGACAATTTGGGAGGATATACTAATGCCGGTGTATGATCGTGAAACGAGAGCAAGTGCCGGATTAGTGGACGTACCGGTTTACTGAAGTGCCGGTTTAGTGAGGCTATATTTTCAACTTGAAAACAGATATAGTACTTGTTATTGTGATATAGTATTGTGATAGTTTTGGAGGTTATACTGATGCCAGTGTGTGACCGTGGAACGAGAGTAAATGCCGGATTATTAGACGTACCAGATTACTGAAGTCCCGGTTTAGTGAGACTCTATATACCTACTGTAAAGTTAAAACTATAAAAAACCAACATCCGCCGACGTGGAAATTTTTTAAATTTTGTTTAAAAATGTAAATTTTCACTTCATCATCATCATCTCAGTTAAAGTACGTCCACTGCTGAACATACGCTTCCGATCTCCACAAGGACTGATTGGAAGCGGCCCGAATCCGGCTTTTTCCGCGATCTTCGTCAGGTCGTCTGTCCACCTTGTCACTGGCCGTCCTATTTATTTATTTATTTCCTATGCTGCGCTTGCCTGTCTGTGGTCTCCTTTCGAAAAAGAACTAAATACATAGCCGGTTTTAATATAAAATATATGAGACCAATCTGAAAATATCAGTGTATACATGACGAAGTGGTGAGGTAACAAAAAAAACAAATTGAGGACCTCGTCCTTTTTATGGCAGTCGGTTGAAAATCTCAGACATATTTAAACTGTATTTTTATACAAAGAAAACTGAAAAATCTAGACACGTTCTACGGTTCACAATACCTAAAGTACGTATATACTAATGCTTGATATTTCAAGCTTCCGCGGGTCACAGTCTATTAGCGCGGGAGCTTGGTCGGAGCCGGTTTTGAATTATGACAAAACCCATGTGAATGGCGTATTCCATAGTAGGGTTTGTATGACTAATTTTCACAATGATGCTAAGTTATTTTGTAGTGTCGCTTGGATAACTGCCACCTTCAAGTAAGAAAATCTGTTACTAAACGCATTCACACTTCCAACGCAGTCACACTCACACCCCCCGTATTATGATACCCTCTGCCGCGTGAGGCATGGACACAATATAATCACAATCCAAAAAACAACCATGGCCCAACAAACAACTATGCTCATCGCGGAAATGTTTGTCAGTGATCACTGAGTCACGACGACCGTCCAATCTTTAGACCTTTTTTTTAAACACACGGTGGTAGTGATTCGCTTATTCAACTGAACTAAACTAAAATTTTGGAAAACTAAATCGGTTTTTATATGGTTACGATAAAAAAGTCTAAATTAGTATGAGACTTATCAGTAACATCACTAAAATTAAATATATTTATTAAATTTGCGGGTAGTTTTAGCGAAATTAAGTCGCCACTTATTTGGTGCCTCCTTAAACTACCCGCAATTGACCAGCAATGGATTAAAACTCGTCTAATATTAGGGAGAGCGTTGTATATATGGAAATAAACGAATTTGAATTTTAGCTTTAATAGAATACGAGCTATTTCAATTTGAAGAATTTTAGTAAATTTTAGCTAGTTCGTGTGATTAACAGAATTAGGGCCACTATTGATCAAGTAGCTGTTAGACGAGTCTAGACCTCATACTAGCTCGATTTAGCATCATCATCGTTACTGACAATCAAGTGAAATAGTTTTCTAACGGCAAGCCTTCGGATTACCAAACACTGCTGTTGAAGTATGAATCAAACCAACGTTGTTAATGTACTCTTTATATAGTATAAATTTATACTATTACCAAGTACTTCATAGAGAATCCCTAAATTATGGCAAAAACTATACAAAAGTAGATAATAATTATGCCAATACAAGTCTTTCACTTCTAGTTCGACAGCTTAGATAATAGTTTTTTCTGAATATATTTGGAGTGACTATTCAAGATGCACTTTAAGGTTCATTATTTTATACTCAAAACCAATAAAAATAACACAACAATAATAATAATGAACTCTTGCGTTGGTAATCGATTAAACACACGTACAATTACAAAACAAATTTCTTTATAATTATATCTAATCAATTTTTTATTGCTCTACGAGAAATGTCCATATAGAAATGGCAAATAGAGCTCCATATAATTATTGTGTACGTTTTACGAGTAATTCTAAGCGATGATAAAGTAACTTATAACATCATTAAATGTTCCTTACGCAAACGTTTGTTATGCGTCATAGAATTACATGTTGTGTATATTTTATGTTGAAATAATAAACTTAATACATTCTTATTGCGTGTTAATAAGTTGTAATCGCTGTAAGGAAACATCCATAGATTTATCGCGTTTCTTGGCTGATGATCTGACTGGTGCAGGTGATGAGAATGGTATCTGGGTAGATACAGTTAGGTCAAACGAGTATTGCATAAGTGGATGCATCTGCTTGACATTTGAATCGACCCCGAATCCGAATAGAAACTGTGTCACGTATTAAGCTGCGCGGGTGCGGCAGCAGCGGAGGCGAAGCGGAGCGGTGGCGTAGCGGCGACGACACGGTCCCGAGGTGCGTTGTGCAATCCCGTTAGTGCTACACGTGCGAACGAGCCGGCGCGCTCCAATGTCGCCCGTGGGCGGCCGCCCTTCGTCCGCCGCCCGCCCGACCGCTGAAAATAGCGAGTCCATCCGAATGACGCTCGTGACTCGAACGTGGCCGAGCCGGTCTCGTTCATGCACTCGCATGCCGGCTCTCTCGTCTCTCTCACCCGAACAGCTGAGTATCAAAACAAAGGAGCGAGACGGGCTGTCGCCGCTCCCGCTCGCCGGCCGGCCGGTGTCGCCGGTCGCACCGCGGCACACGCACTCGCGCCAGTTCTCGTTGGAACCGCGCTTATTGAGGTCGTCCGCCGTGAGCTCTCTATAGCGAAGTTTAACACCGCGAAAGGATTCTCCTTTGTCCCGATCTTTGAGGAGTCTGCCCTCGTATTATGTTTCCGTGTGAGAGCTGCGACCAGCCCCGGCCTATCGAGAAGCCGGACCACGCGCAGCGTACGGAATCACGTCGAAATTATCCCAGTTTTCCTAAATTCTGTGACGGTTATCCCGCTAAACGAGTTCGCCGGGCGATTTGAAATTTTTGAGTGAACTTGAGTGAGAATAAATATTAAAGTGGGCCATAGGCCGACGCGGATCCCGCTTGAGTATTATTAGTTCGGAAGCGAGGACTGTAAGCACCATGTCGACCGGTAAGCGGTTGGCGAAGAGGTCCATCATCGGAACTCGGGTAGCGGCGTTGGGCGACGACGGTCTCTACTACTCGGGGATGATACAGGCGGTAAAGACGCCGGCGCCGTTCCCGGAAAACAACAACTGCATCAATTTGACGCCGAATACCCGGTATACAGTCCGGTTCGACGGCGGCAAGGCGACGCGCGAGTACCGCGACTCCGAGCTCATCGGGCCCGGTTTCCGGGGCATGACTGGCGTGCGCCTCCAGCCTTCACAGCGCGTCTTCCTCACCCACAACGGGAGAGAGGTTCGCGCTGACGTTCGTGAGCACAACTACGACACTGATGAACTGCGCGTCCAGTTCCACTCACCAGCACAAGAGGTTGGTATTTCTTACTCTATGGCTCTACTAGTATCACTTTACGAGAAGCCTCTGCTAGACCAATTCTACTCAATCCAGAATTTGAAGTCGATTTTTAATAATATCAACATATTTCACTTATAAGATTACGATACGTTGAATTATTTGTTCATAAGTGACACGTGAAAGACATCAACGCGTGAAGTTTTTTGATATCGTACAATTTTAACTCTTCTGGAAAATATTGTTTTTAAAGAATGAGGTCATAGTTAACAATCAAAAAATGTCACATACATTACTTTTATATACAAGCAGATATATTACTAAAAACAAATATCAAATATACATTAAAAAAACTGTAGTAAACCGTGATGAATAAAGTATTTAAAAAAATGTTTTTACGTTTTTATTCGATAATTGAGATTATATTTGTGAATGACATAAAAGGTATGAAATACATTAAATTTCTTTAAAATATAATAGAGTTTTAACTGTCTAAATGTCAAAGGATATTTGTTACTTAGTTAAAGTTACACCGACTCTACAAAAATAGAAAGTTGTCGCATCAAGATCGCGGTTTGTTGCCGTCAATCTCATATATGCTAGACTGTATAACTTTGGCATTGACAGTATCATGTGTGTGACAGTGACAGTGAGGCTGTTACAAATAATATGTAGGTACGCGGTAAAAGGAAAAGGGTAAATTTTATTTTATAATTCGAGAGTTGTAATTGCGCAAATAAGCAGAAAATTGTGACTAATACGATTTATTTGTATAAACAAGGGTTAGATGGGTAGCAATTTTATGTAGGACATCAAAATTGTTTGTGCTGCAACAATACAAGAACATAGGCAGGTCTAAGGCATGGTTGAAGGGCACTTGTAACCGTTGGACGACTCTGAGTTCAGAAACCATTCTCGGTTGATGAGCACAGTACACTGCAACATTAAGTTTTAGCAATGCTCTGTGTAGCAAATGACTTGCATGTCTCGTCCAAAGACAGTTTATACAAAACAAAGCAACTCCTCTCAAAATAGTATTCAGTCCATCAATTATTCCTAGTAATTGAAGAAACTCAACACGAGCTATAAAATACGTAGAAATAACCTCGTTTATCATGTAAATAAACCATTTGCATTTCAACATTTTGAAGATACGTCGTTGAAAAAAATGAATAAAACCGGCGGCGCGGAGGCGAAGTTATTGGCAAGTCCAAAGAAGTGTGTCGTCATTCTGAATTATGGCGTTAGACAAAGGTTTCGTGTGTGTTTGCTGGCGGGGGCGGAGCGGGAACGAGCTATTGACCCCGCTACGTGTGCAACATACTGCTGCGTGCACTGTGGTAGAATGCGTGCGAGCGACGGCGTGCCCGCTGGATGAACGCCGCACGCTCGCGATGTACCGACGCTGGCAAGCTGTGTTAGCTCCATTATCGGCGCTAGCAATACGAGACGTAACAGTAAAGAAAACAACCCGAAAGACAACGTCACTAGACATTAGATTACTAAAAATTTCGGAAATTCAGGAATCAAGTACCGGTGCACCGTCTGCATCACCCACCCAACAGATAGCTTATCCTTATCAACGCTGATCATTTCATTGTCCTCTACCGCTGTGACCTGCAGTTGCACTATCATTATCTGGTTGCGTATCTTATATTTTATCATTAGCACTGCTGTTGCTATCTCACGTCTATACCGTCGTAATTTGCAATTGAATTCGTGTCTATTATTAAGAATGGAAATTATTAATAACAGAACGCGCGTAAAGGATCTTAGTAAGTGTGAGACTGTAGTAAATACTCGTAATACTTGTGATTCAGCATCCTACCGTCATTAGTTATGGGACACCATTTTGACATAGCCCTTTAACCCTTGTGAACTTATTCCACTTAACTATCAAAGTAATTATTAGAATGATTAAAGTTGGCCATAAATTAAACTGAGGATTGATAGAAAAAGATAGTTTTAGAAAAGAGTTTATCATTATTCTATCTTGCTATATCAATCCTAATTCTATCGAATTATAAAAATCAATAGAAAAAGAAAATCGATTTATACCGTACAATAATCGATATGGCAGCCTCTGTCTAGTAAAACAGTATACACTCACCAGATATTACTCGAATTGAAAGCTAAATCCAGAGGTACCGGGGATTAGAGAAGAGCATACCCAAGACGTATCGAGACATCCATAGCTTTTATAAACTCCGCGTACGAAATGTTGATGGTGTAAATTTAATTGTTTTGTTCCTATTCTGATTAAATGAACTGGATTGATTACGTCATTCGTGCGTATACATACGATTACAAATGATACTTTTACCAGACAACAAGTTTATCAATGTCATTAACAGAGAAGCTTTAAAGAAATAGCGGTCTACAATCCACAATTATAGTTCTTTATCCAATATATCTATCAGTTGGAATGGAAATCAAAATAGCTTAGCAAATAGCTTAGGCAACCAAGGGCACCGATAACGTTATCGAAAGCGGGTATAATTTCGATACAATACACAAGTAATGCTGTAATTATCAACGGATATATGTATTTAGAGAAAAAACGTGAATATTAATCTTAATATAAATTGGTGATTAGATAGAACTACTGTGGTGAGATACCATTGCCGGCGCCGGAGAGTTTCACAGCTCGCTAGTGCAGCCAATTACATAAACAATGTACACGTGTTAATGCACTATAATACTTCAGAAACAGCTACTGGTTTACACGTTTAGTTGGAATAACATTGCCAGTTTAATGCGTCGCACCGCTCGTCGCTGTCCTTCGCCGCTTCATCGTCGTGGGCTAGAACACGCATGCGCTAAATTTTATAATTCCGGCCGCACCGTTATAACTGCGCTGGATGTAACAAGTAGTCAGAGTGAAGATTACAATAATTAACTCTGTTGGTTGGTACTTGTGGATTAAATTACAGGCTGCCGCGTGTTTTTATTGTGTTGTTTTTCTTCGAAGCCGGTCGGCGTGGTGCGTTTTACTCTATCACCAGTCCTCGACCGGCCCGGCCGGTGCGTGGCATCGACTATATTTATGATAACAATACGTCATCAGAACATTGTGTACTCGCCGCCTTATCGTCCACTATATTGTTTATATCGTGTTTAATTAAACAAAATTGATAATCACAAGACTGACCTGCCACTGTCTGACCCTCAATTTGTTTTCCAAGGTTTGATTATTGTTGATTATTTTTAATATTGTTCTCTTTACCTTAGACGCCCATTTCCCGCAGGAACTTGCCTTAGTCAGTTAATTCCCAGTGCGCGCGAGTTGCATAATTAAATAAGACTTTATTACGTAATAGTGTAAAATAAATGTTATATTACGTTATACTGGGCAATAAAGTTAGATTAAACAAAATGTACAATAAGGAAGCGACGGCAGCGGCGCGCGCGCATGCAGGCCTTGTGCTATTTGTTGTGCGTAAATGTGACGTCGCACGCGATTGTAGCGTGTAGCGTGACGCCTTACGACAACACTCCAACCATTGTCACTGTAGTGCATACATTGAAGCGATTCTGGACACTTCAGGCCTTTTTTACGTCGAATTCTGTTATGTTAAGGCGCGTTTCAGACGAACGCAAGTTTTGCCTAGAACGTTCAGAACGATTATTTTTATTCGATGATAACTTTCGATGTTTAACTTTTTAATGGGACCCTAAGAGACAATGAAGAGTATGAACAATTTTTGAGTGTTATCGTCGTGAATAGCTCCCTAAATATTGTACTTAATATAAAAACGTTATTCATCCTTCCCGTTATAACTTTCCGTGAGTATCATAGCAATATAAATCAAAATGGACTACTTCAAAAATAAAAAATAATGATATAAGTATGCAGTTTGTTTTCTGACTCTTATTAGTATCCATTATATACCTCTGACACAATGTATTCTTATGTACATCGCAAGCACTTTTATAAACCGTGACACCGCCAATAGGACGTACTCTAATAAAGCAAAAACACTAATGTAAGGATGTTTAACTGAATATCCATGTTGTTAATTATAGATCATAATTTGTGTTCTTGTATTTCTCAGTCCACCAGGTAAAGTTCCCCTTTGGGAAAAACACATATGGCAAAAGTTATTTTATTATGACGGACGGTATTTCCCGTCCGAAAGATAATTTGCGCTGGCGTCACTCGTTATTTACAACGCGCCGGCAGATCCGGCGCGTACACTACGCGGAACACAATCATCCAATACATGTCAGTGGCTGACTCACTTCGCATCGCAATATAAACAACCATTAGATATTTCGCCGGTAAACAGGACAACTTACGTAACGCACAAAAAAATTACATCCAAAGAAATGCCATTTAAAAGTTGACGATCTGACCATAATGAGCAGTAATGACTATGCATCAATGATTAAATATTAATTATTCAGCTACAAATTTGATACAATGGAGTGTGGTACGCTGTTGCTAATTGAACCGGTTAAATATATCAAAATATATTTTGTATGCGCTGATTAAGTTTTGTTCAACTCTTAATAGCTCACGAACAAAGTAGCCATTATAATGTCAGGCAATAAGATATAAAAATAAAGAGTGCTGGCTTGAGAAATAAGGTCACCGGCAGGCCCGGAACCGAGTTACGGTATTCGTTACAAAATTGCGTCAAGAATTATTTTCACGTGCGCGCGGCGCCGCGCCGACCGGCGACCGGCGAGCGGCGACGCGGCCGCCCGTACCGTTAGCCGGTGGCGATGGGACGGCCCCGCAACCTCGCCGCAGATTCGCAAAGTGGAACACATCCAAGACGCAAAACTAATGTCCGTTATGATTTTTACAATCGAAAAAATCTGTGTCCCTCAAAACTTTATATTTCAGATCAGTTAGGACAGGTGACAAAACAACATTCTGGAAATATTAGGAACAGTGAGCTGATCACACCACCTTCTGGTTAAATAATTATTTCTGGAGTGCTCTATATAAATGATGAGATACTACAAATTTGGTAACGACTTAAACAATCTTTAGAAATCTCTATACATGTTGGCTTATAGATTACCGAGATCTTACGTAAAAAATGATAGAAGCCTAATATAAATGTCTGCTTAAACATTAATTATTTGCATCTCCTTTACTCTTCTTTTCTTTTGGCAATGTTGGGCATGGAATAAAGGATAGGAAGCCAGTTTAGTTATGACTGTTACAATTGATATCATATTAATCTATGACCGTCACTCACTTGCGTTAGTTGGGACAGGTCATGGAACAACTTAATTCTCTAGTGTTGCAAAATTGTTCTCGGGCAAAAGAGTGCATTAGTTTGTCCAAATTAAGAGAAATCCCAGTTTGCTATGATAAACTAGTTGTTATGATTTGTACAATCGATAGAAATCCAAGACGGTCATTTAACATTTCGTGGCGTTTGTTGGGACAGGTCACAAAACAACAAATTTTCTTCTTTTGCATACGTTATACTACGTTGTACTCGTAAAACTAGTTGCCAATGTTAAACATGAAGTACTAAAATCACGGTATCGGTTCGATATTTAAAATACACACTTACTACTTTTCTACTTAGTTTACAAACGGATAAGACAATACTTGAAGGTGTTATAGAAACCTGTTTATAGACAAGGAAAAGAGTTTCTATCATTTACCAAAAAAATTGTGATTCGCTTTGATTAGCTGTTGGTGCGATTACTATGACGCTTACAGCGGCAGCAGTGGCATTTCAAAATAAGGCATGGTTGAAGTGGGCTCCGTCCCAGCGTTACATTATTGCATTGTGCGGTGACCAGACCTTAGGTAATAGAAACTTTTTGAAACGAAACGGCGTGGTGCGTAGGTGACGTGAGAAGCCAGTGTCGAGCTCGGCATCGAGCGTGAAAGTGCCGCTCATACCTGCATACTGCATAGGCCACTTACAGTCGATGCTGGAGTAACTGTTTTAGACTCGCTTATTTATAACAATGCACTGTACTAAGCATGACTTTTATGTCCACAGTTGCACTTCGACTTTCATGTGTTTGCAAACAATTGAATCTGCTTTTTTATTATTGTATGGCTGGTGTATTGTATAACACTTTTGTTTTATGACACAAATACAAGATTTGTTTATTTTCAAAAATAATACAGTCATTTGTTGAATGTAGAAGCTCCCTAAAGTGTGTTTCATGAGCCAGTGGTAAGAACAATAGTGTCAACGATGAACAGGAAAATATTAATTAAATTACCATATTTGAAATGAAATTATTATTTATTTGCTTTGATGTAGTTACAATATAGTTATAGTTGATATAATATATATAAATGTTCAAGCACATCACTGACATTGGCATGCAAATATAAGGTAACATGTATGATCTAAAACATTACATAAATGTACACATATCATACATTCAAATAACAATCTTTTAGTGTTGTCAATTTTATGAAATATTAATTACAAATGAATTATGTATAGGTTATTTGAATACCTTAAATTTAAGAAGTCGATTACAGAATAGAGACACTTTTCAATTAACCTGCCTTTTCCTAAATTTTAGAATAGGCAATTTTTTAAATGATTCAGGAATTTTAATATACACACTCTGGATATACACATTACAAGAGTATTGTTGCTACATATTTGAGTTTATTCGTGGTAAAACTATTTTTTTTGGAAACCTACTATTATTTAATTTTAATTTACCTTTCTATTAATTGATATATAATATACAAGTATGTTTTCTAATACATATGTATCATATGAATCAACTATTACATACAATAATCAGCTAGACGTATAATCCGGGAAAAATATTGTAATAATGTTTTAATTATAAATTACACGTATTTCTAATAAAAATGTCCTATCGGTTTCGGCGACCGATAAATATATATAAAAGCAAAATAAGGTGATAAAACTATATTTAAACTAGCTACGCCCCGCGGTGTTACACGCGGTGAATTTGACGATTTTTGTGTCTTCCCGTGACAAAACATGACGTAACATGAACAGTTAATATTTTCGGGACAAAACGCAGCCCATGTATTATTTCAGGGTATAAGCTATCTTCGTTCCAAATTTCATCCAAATCCGCTCAGCCGTTTCACGGTGAAGGAGTAACAAACATGCAAACGACGAACATACAAACGTCAGTGAAACTTTCGCTTTTTAATATTAGTGTGATATGCTATGGTTAGATAGAAACAAAACTGTTAAGTAGTAAATGTAAGAGGGCATTAGACAGCAGTAAGAGTGCATGATCTACTCAAAGCATGATGCATAGAAAGATGCAGTATAAAAAAGAAACACGAAAAGAAGAAACAAGGATGCAGGAAAAAATATGCAAGAAAGAATTTCAAGAAGAAAGTTAAAACATTGTCTTGTCGGCTCTATGTGAATTATTACGGATAATAAGCATACACTTTAAAAAAGTTACGCGTGTTCGATCAGTACAACGGCCAGTAGCAGACAATGGCAACCACACTGTAATTAATCACATAACTCACATTACCGGCGAAAGTATTTACGATTCAAAAGCGAATTACAAATGAAGTTTTCCAGATTTTCCAGTCCAGTTCAGTTTTTTTTTCGTAACGAAGACACTTACGCTCATGGCGGGTGGCGTTGCGTGTTTCACGCGAACTTCACTCACTATATGATGTACTTGGATTATGTTTTCCTTATGGGGAGACAAATTAACATCCAACAAAAGCTATAGCTTCAATTCAAATAAACGAGCAGAGGGTCATCCGCCTAAAAATATTGCTATGACTATTCCTATATTCGTAGCTTTCGACTTTCTTTCCGTCTTTTCGAACCTAGCAATAGTCAAAGCAATATTTTTAGGCGGTTGACCCCTGGTTGTTTTAAAAAAATAGATTGAACTCAGTCGTCGTTTTATTTCGTACAATATATTGCGGGCTTGCGGCATACTACCATTTGTACCTTGTTTACAATATAAACATCGTAACTATGTCTACATATCTAAGCTACGGGGGCAATGGAATCTGCTGTAGCCAAGAAATCATGGGAAGAGAAAACGACCCGCCCCCTTTGAGCGCATACGCACGTCTTTGAACTAACACTTGATGAATTAGTAATATTGATTACGTAGTTGAGAGTAGTACGTATAGAATGAGTACATCAGAGGATGCTAGAAAGTAGCATCAGTGAATGATAAATTCAAAGGGAATAGATTGGCTTAGTATGGGCATGTCATGAAGAGTGATGAAAATCAGATAACGAAAAATTGATTACTCTGCATGAATATGGATGGATAAAAAGAAATATATTATATGACAATATAATATTAAGGCTATGACGGGACTGTCACAATCTTAAGGTTTAACAAGTCCCGAAAAAAAACTTTTTTTTTTTCGGGACTTTTAAACCTTAAGTTTATGACAGTCCTGTGTTGAAATGTTGTCCCGTAAATGTTGTTTTTATCCTAAGATAAAAACAACATTTTGTGGCGAAGGTGGGGACCTACTGTAGGATTAGGACAAGAAGAAGAAAAGATAAAGAGTTAAAAATTATGTAACTTATTCGGGACCTACATGTCAGTGGAAAATTAACAATGTTTTTGTGAAAATAATAATTGAAACCGCTTAAATAACAGAACTTATTTAAGCGGTGTCAATTACATTTGTATGAAACTAATTTCAATGTACATCCTTACGCATTTATAAAATACTGTACATAAACACTATTACATTATTTTTTTACAATTAATATAATTTTATATATTTTTTGTGAATTATAATGTGTATGTGCATCATATTATTTTTTTAACATTATCGAAATTAATTGTTCTGCCAGTCAAATCGAATTAAATAGTATTTTTATTCTCCTATAATAAAAATACTATTTAATTCGATTTCACTAATAACTGGTAAGTCGGTTTAGTGCTTGTCAGTAGTTGCGGTAACGAGGAGCTTAGTGACATTGTTTCTAAATAAATCCAAGGTTGATAAGATAAAGTTGATATACAACTGTTTACACAGACAGTCGCAGTGTCAGGAGGCTGTTAGTTACAGATATAGTAAAGATATAATACCTACCTATCGCATTTATAGCAAAACTAATATTTATACCCTAATACAATATTTATATACGATACATATTGATACGTTCTCACAATACGTATATTGCCATCGTCAATAGATTAGAATGTAAGTGGTGCACATATCACCTTAAAGTTTATTTATCTCCCTTGTAAAAAATCATAACTTTTCTTCTATAATATTACGAATTAAAACTCATTAAATTAACTGTTTATTGTTTTAAAAAAATATAAAAAGTATTTAAATTAGAATATAATATTTACTAAAGTAATTTATCTTGTAGGTCTGAATCAACACTAGGACGGTTACAACCGAATTAAGAATTATATCGTAACGCTGGTGTTCCAAACATTTAAATTTAGAACCAAAAAATTTAAATGTTCTGAACACCAGCGTTGGTACTTCTTCTTAGTTTTTGTCCCAAATAAAATATGTTGCAGGCATATTTCGGGCAGCAATCGGAGTTTGTTATTTTACAGATCTCAGAATATACATATATTTTCGGATTTGTCCAATAAAAATTTTTTTTAACAAAAAATGTAACCGACTTTAACACTCAAAAGTGTGAAATAACTTGTTGATGTCGGTACCATGAGCAAAATATTGTGATGATAGTTAATTCGTCATTTGCTAGTCTCCTGCTGCGCTATAGCTTTAAAATAGTTCGGCTGACACATCTGACCCATATATTTCGTGCCTGAACATAGAGATGATTGACCATTTAATGCCATGAGAGTAGGGGCCGTGGCGAATTACAAAGTATTGTTTATCATCGACCGCATGAATATTATTCAATATGTTGATTCACCAATATACTGTTGGCATTATAGCGGAGTCTTATAAATATTTTACACTGCTGCGCCTGCGTTGTTACACGCAGTGAAATGGAACGTGGCACTAACGATTTTTGTATCTCCCTGCTATCCCACGGGAATAGTAAATATTTTCGGGATAAAAAGTAGCCTATTTGTTATTCCAGGGTAAAAGCTATCTTCATTCCAAATTTCATACAAATCCGTTCAGCCGTTTCAGCGTGCAGGAGTAACAAACAACGAATTTTCGCCCTTATAATATTAGTGTGATAGTGTGATTTTCTTTGAATATCCTTGAATAGTTTTATTCTTGTCTATAGCACAACTGTGCAGTAAATTTAGAAATTTGTCCTCCCACAAGTCGGCAGTGAAGGCAAGGTCGGCCCTTAGTAAGTGGCCTCATTGCATTCGCCTTGGAATAGTTACATGATTTACGTGCCTCTTATCTGAACAGCTGGTACAATGAGGCGTGAATCTCGATGCCCTGCATTGTTTCGTTTCGGGACGCATCTGTTTCTCTTGTCAACGAGTTATTTTCGCGAAGTTCCTTTCAAATATGTCATTGTTTAGTTCAGCATTTGAGGCATGCAGTCCCGATACGGTACTATTGAAATGAGGTCACTCGTTTACGCGGCTTGGTTTCGGTGTGACGTGATGCGGAGACGGACTGTGTTATAGGCTGAGTCAGTACCGCGAAATAACTCGTTTTCGGGTTTGAGGTAACAGTAACACACAGACCGTTATTAACGTGGGCGACATTTACGTTCGCACCTAACACCACGCACGGCCATCTTTCGCATTCGTATGCCGACGACAACGCCACAAAACAACGCTTAGCTCCTCGCTTTGTTCTTGAACACAAAGGTCAATCATGAATTTAGTAAACAATAGATTGTATGCGCCGTATTTTGCTCAGAGGTGAGAGTTGAGACCGTGAGACTTGGTTTCGGAAGTCGAGAAACAATAAAATTGTTTCGTACTTCCTAAACGTTTGAATTGTTTCCTAGGACAGATTTGGCGAGTTATTTTCGCTGGCTTCTTTGACCGTGAAAAATGATGATGCAAGTGGGCGTAACGTGTTTCAGCGTCACGACATTTTCGTATGAAGAGCAAGTTTAATTGCACTGGTGTGAAGCCGCGGCAGAGGAGAGGCGGCGGCGAGGCAGGGGGGGCGCTCGGCATAGTGACCCACTGACCCAGAAACGCTGATATTGAACCGACGAGGCAAAGTCCATATTCGAAATCCGACCTCCACTTGCGTTTTCCTCTTATTTCATTATTACCAGAATAACTTCTGAGACATATTGGGATGAGACATATAAATAGATATACAGTTTTATGTCATTCACAGTACCTCAGCCTCCGTTTTCTAAATTTTCGTATAGATGCCCCGATATCGCGGTTCGCGACGTTAGTAAATACTTCTAAATATATTAAGTCATTTTTACTTATTTCGTTTTATTGAAGCAATTACCTGTGATTAATTGTGGTGTCACTAGTCAATGTATAATTGTCCCTCATTAATTAAGCATGCACTTAAGTTAACTGCGGTGTTAATACCGATTATTAAAATATCGTATCGTAATAAAACTTCTAAGGGCCAAAGTCTATGGAAGTCGTTACGATTAGTAGAGATACCGGTCGCCGAAGTAACGGTAGGTGATGGAACGTATGGATGTGTGTTGGCACTCGGCAGTAGTTGTTATTCCGTATAATGTATGCGTGTCGTGGAGTGAACAGGTTCCCGTATCCGCTATCAACTGGTAGTAGGGCGCGGTGGGTCGCAATCCGTTTTTGGGTCAGCCTGGGTCACGACGCCTGCGTTCTGCCTCTCCTCCTTCCGAACATATTTAGCGCTATTTCAATGGTTAAGAATAGAGAGGCGACCGCGCTTGCAGGCATCCCAAGGTTGAAACGATCACTTTTCTAAGCGTAGCACATAAACGATGCGATTATGGCATCGTGACGGGCGTCGGTAGTGTCGAAACGCCGCGCCGGCGTCCTTGTGCAGATTTCACGTTCAATTACGTAATGACGTGTGATATTATTTACGTGCAGCGCTATGATGCTATGTAACGCGCCCGACCGCCTACATTTGCCCGCCTGCCGTAGGCGCTCAGCCCGGCCAAGCGTAGCATATTACCCGTGACGTCATCGTCGCGTCGCGCCTACGCTAACCACCGCTCGCAGCCTCGCCAACGCGTGTGACGTCATCGATTCGTAACTTCTAATGAAAGCTCTATGATGTCATTTATCTTTATCAGATAACAACTTGCTATGTTTCGTATCGCTTGGCTTTTACAACTGACTACGGGTTGTTCCTAAAATTTACAACATTCACGTCGGTTATTAATAAGAATCCTGTATATTTATTATCTGGCCGTAATTTCTAACAGCTTCAATTTCTAACTCTCCGTCAAACAAATAAAATCTGCTGTAATACTGTAGAGTATAGAAAAGGAAACCCTTGGAAAACAAGGTTTTATTGGGGAAGCATTTATCTCGGTGTGTTTATCTACCCACTAGCGAAACGCTGAATAATAATAATATACAGTTTATAAGATTCAATAATGAAACGATGAGTACCATCATACTTCTATCTATTAACCGTGTCGAAAACGTTTCACGACCTCGTACACCCCATTGATGAAGCAACTTAACGTAAATGGC
This sequence comes from Apeira syringaria, assembly GCA_934044485.1. Classification (NCBI taxonomy): domain Eukaryota; kingdom Metazoa; phylum Arthropoda; class Insecta; order Lepidoptera; family Geometridae; genus Apeira; species Apeira syringaria. The sequence goes on from OW203658.1 coordinate 17,482,700, forward strand.
ATTCACATGATTAAAACAATCCTACATTTTTGCAGCATCTGTCTATGTAGCGGGTATAGAGTAGTGAGCAATACGCACGCGTGGATACTGTGTGTGTTATAAGTGCATAGGGATTATAGTTAACGTTGACCGTACTAGATCCAGAAATAGAGCAGTGAGGTTACCCGGCCCGGGCTGAATGCAGGCCGCCTAGATCCGAAGCCCGCGACCCGTGCCCCAGCGAGCGCCAACTAGGCCACTTCGTCCTGCGCAATCGATGAGCGAGAGTCGAAAATTTACACTAATCAACTTTGACCCCACCACCAGCCTTGCAATCGTACATTTCTCAAAACTGTATCTTTGAGGTTTCGCTAACGAATTATCTTCGTTCGCGGTGCTCATTTAGAAATGCTGTAGGAATTACATTTTTTATCGCCGGCAACGAGCAAATAAAACGGTAATATCCAAGGAGAATGGCCGCTGTGAAAACGCTGGCTGCATTTTGGCGTATGATATGTAGGTCATGGATTTTTGGAGCAAGGTTGGCGTTGCAATACGCTTCGGTACTAGCGCGGCGTGGCGTTGGCGTTGGCGGCAGTGATGCCGGCTGTTTGTACGGCCCGTTTCCACCGCATCCGCTTTGCAACCCGCACTGTTTGTATTCACTTACGATACAAGGCCGCTGGCGTGCCGATTGATCGATCAGGCCAACTGAACCCATACGATTAGAATAGCTAATTGTTTTAACACTAGCTACGTATCTGCTCAACGTGACTGCACGACTATACAACGACACGAGTTGAAACTTAATAAGAACTCGTATGTAACTATTGTAACAAGGTGGGTTAGAAAAGATTAGCATGCCTCAAAACTGCCGTACAAAAAGACATCAATTGATAACAATAGAATCTAAATCACTAGTGTGTCCATTTAGGTCTCAATCTATTGAGTGGTCGAATTGGGACTAGGTGGACTTGGTGGTCGATTTAGACTAGTGATTTTTAATTTGGTCGGCATAGAGACAATAACACGGTATATTTATTCAACTGAGAAGGTATTTGCGTATTTCTACTAATATAGGTAGTGAACACGTGCGATATGATTCAAGCTTGCGCCTATTTCAGGCCGTTTTCCACTTTTGCGAGATCGTAAAATATTGTTTATATATTACCGCTTTTAACTGGAATGTTGAATCAAACATGTTAAAATAACTTGTGAATATTAAGAAACTTATTTAGAAACGACTAAGTTGTAAAGGTCAGTAATGTCCGTCTTCAAAAAGATTTCAACGCGCACTTTGCGTACCTGAATACGATTCGGCTATTAACCAATTAAAAATGAATTGATTGCGCAATTCGTGAACTTATTCGCGAATTACGCACATGCGGCACAATCGGTATGTCTCCGCACGAGAGCTATTGACCTATTTATTGGTACACGATAACACGTCGCCAACTGAATTGCTTATGCATGCGTGTCTACGTGACTTCGACTGCAGCCTCACTGCATATCTAATAAAGATATCTAAGTAAAACTTTTCGTATATATGACTATCAATTGGTATTGATAGTCATATATACGAAAAGTTTTACTTCCAGTGCCGGCACAGTGCAAATTTAAGAGAGTTAATTAGATGGTTATTATGTGGGTATCAATATTTGCATATGTGGCGTTTTTAATATTATCTGCTTTATTTATGCGAGTCAACAGATCGTTCTGTGTTTAAGTCTTTGAGAGAAATCCTGTTATTTTCCTAAACTGCTAAATGGTAGAATAGTTTGAACCAGACACTGCTAGTTAATTAATTGTGTACCTGGCGTTCGTGAATTCAGAAAGTTTTTATTCTGTTTACGCTAAAGTTCAATTTCGTGTCATTAACTGGAGTATGTACAAAAAAAGACTTATTTACTGACCGGTCCATTGGTTTATTTGATACATATATATATATAGTATCTACATTCGGATAAAACCAAGATGATAATATACCTAGTAACGTGTAGTTTAAAATATAGGCCATGAGTGTAACTAATTATAACTATAATGTTTTGTACTGTTATACGAGTAGATAGATTTTTGTCATGCTGAGCGTCATCATTCACATAAACGAAATAGCATTAAAAACATATTTAAAGGACGCTATTTCTGTTTTACAAGAGTTTCAATCGGTTAATAGTTTTAGCCAGACTTATTGGCAACTAATATAAATATCTCAAAGTATTAGAACAATTTCGACTTTATTGTAACTGTATAAGAACGTTATCATTTCATACGTTAAGTACATAAGTTGGGACAAAGGCAGTTGTTTTGTTATTAAAACTGACGTGGTTTTGACACATTATGAATGTATACAAAACGCGAATTACTCACACTACCTGCTACTACATTCGGTTGAAACTATAGTCGGAATCCTCGGACTTATTACGTGAGTAATTCCCGTGTTTTATACATTCACAAAAGAAGTTGTTTTTTGTTTGTTTCATCGCAGGCTGATAGATAAATCCGAAGTGCCTTTATCAGTCGTTGTCGTGGAGTTGGGTTATTGTTTTCCCTTCGACTAAGTAATGTATGCTAAGTGCATTGTCCTGCCATAGTGAGGTGTCCTGTTCGGCCGATAAGTGATCCGTGTGTGACCATTTCACTCCAAGTCGGTAGTTCGCCACGGCAAGCTACAAATTGTTCAACTAGCTCTGGGAATAATAATACTGTCAACTTTTTGTTTGTAAGCATTAAGAATATTATTTTAATTAGAAATTCTGAATGTTGAAAACTGCTCAAATATTACAGTAACTATTTATTTAAACAATCTAAATGTTTTTAAACAAGCCTATATTTTAAAAATGCATTGTTCATGCAAAATAAAAATTAGGACAGACAAAAAATCATATACAAAATTCTCATGCCTGTGTTGTTCACCGTTGAAGAGTTTCCTGGTCGGGAGTCAAGCCTGAGTATAGCAACGTCATGATGAAGTTGTAAGGCTAACACATTCAAATGCTTTTACAAAATTTCATGTGCTCTGTACCGTTGAGAAATTCCACCGTCCGTTAGCTTGGTCATACGAGACTGTTGCATGGTCATCCTTTACGATTTACATATCCATGCAAAGTTTCAGTTCAATCGGATGGTCGAAAAATGGTTTGCTAATTTTGAAGAAAATCTACATACGAACATTGTAAGTTAAATAAAAGATTGTAAAAAAGATTACCTGCTCCCTTATGAAAGGTGAAAAGAGTGAAGTCTTCGCATCTTGGTACTGGCCACAGCTGTATGCATTCAGTGAACATTAATACTCTGAAATGGCGCGGCGGCGTTCTCTTTAGAACAGAGGTTTGGTGCCGCCGTCGAAGCCGGCCGGCTGCCATGAATTAATACGCTGTCATAGCCACTTGTTCATTCGCTCCACAAGGTGTCAAGAACTTTCTCTCCACTATAGCGAATTCCTAGAGCAAACGCTTTGAGAATTCTGAACACATTACAATATTATACAAGCAATGACGACACCGAAAGTACACGAGTTTTTGAAGCAGAGTCGTAAAAGCATCCGTTATCAACCTGAAAGTCGCTGGTTCAATCCCTACCGCCGCCCAGTTCGGTGTCGATATGGTCATAAAATGTTCGTAATGGAAGCTCAGCTTCAATAAAACATACACTGACATTTAAAACCGTTAGCGTCACGCTAGCGCGTCACGCTTAAGCCCTTGCTCCCCACGCATCTGGGTAAGATTCACCTCAAGCTTCTACCATTGACACGAAATTGACTATTGGCTATTCTGTGCCGTCAATCAATGCCTATGTGAAAGAACTCCATACAAGACGGCTTTAGCTATTTAGGGTTCTTTCACTCCAATTCAATAAAGACAGTGGTGGATGAAATCATGGCATTATCAAGAAACAACTGTATCGTCAAATTACTGTTATGAAATAGTGTGATGCATAGTCCAAAGAATACACTGCTGCTAAAAAACAAAAATATGTATCCACAAGTGTAGCCGCTTTTGAGCCCTAACGCGTACACGTAATGCTTCTTATAGTATGTCTTTTTAGAGGCCTATAACCCTGTTTATTATTGCCATTGGCACGAGGTTAGACAAGAAATATAGATTCAGTTTCGACACAGTAGAGGTGTTACCAGCATAGATAATCCGTTCGCTCCGCAACATCGATGCGCACTAGAGCGATCAGTTTTCGCAAGCCGCACCAAGAGTGGCAGCAAATTGCATTTACCTGTAAACATACGTCAGGTTTTGAATGTGAATGTGGGTTCAGAAATATCTTTACCAACAACTAAAATAACAAGAGTACCTACACATCTAAAATTATATCTTTGTAAAAAAATATATATTTTAAAAATATTTTTACTAACCACTTTTCGAAGTCTTTAAAAAAGTATTTTATTTCACTTATTTCGTATATCTTGAAAAGATTTCTATTACAATTATGGTTAATGAAGACAAAGTTCAAAATACATTTTCTTTTACAACTTATAATACAAAATTTTATCTAGGTAGGTATAAACAATAACACTATCTCGTTTGATAATGACTTCCCAAACCGCCGCTATAACAATACGACAATTATTGTACATAATGACCATGAACCTCATTTTCGTATTATCTATCAATTATTTGACAATGACATTTACCTGTCTACTATTTTGTAAATTGAGCACACTTTTTTGGTTTTTCGTAACGAGATAACGAAGTTGTGTACAGTCGATAAAGAAAACGACCTACCGGTTTCGAAAAAAATGTCTCTGTGTAATCATTACATTAGCGATAAGGTTCAGAATTAGAAACTGCCAGAATGTGCACGAGAAAATCATCCATGTTGTGTTAAGATGTCAAATGATTTTCAACCATAGGGTGGTAGACAGTATATTTACCGGACAGTAGGTACATGGCAGTAAGCGATGCGTCCATTAATCACAGTTTTAAGAAAAAACACGCAAGTGATGTAAGTTTAAAATGTATAAAAAACTACTTCTACTATATACTATAGTGTACGAGTAAAGTTATTTCAATATTTTTTTGAGTCTATAAGACTAAACCAATTTTGATAAAATTTCCATGGAAACAAGTTGAAAGCTTACGAATGAAAACGGTATTTTTAAAATCGGTTTCTAATGTTGAAATTATGAGCTTAAAAAACATTACAAAATTACAATCGTATCAAAAGCCACCTTCACTCCTATCAAAGCCATATCAATTTTTATTTACCTATACATATATGGGAAACCGTACGTAGGGAAATATAGACGGTTAATAACACGGTGCGAATCAATTTTAAGTAGTACAATAAAAATGTCGGCATTATTGCGCCGTGCCAAAGTCACCGGGTGACTTTCACTGGCATTTCAAAGCGGCCGTTTCGCCATCGAATAAAGCAATTGTGCAATAAGTCGCCGCTTTTTACATAACTTGTAGCCGGCACCGGCGATAGAACAGACTTGGAAAATATGAAATATTACAAGATGCTGTATTGATTTTCCTATCAACAGATCTCATGCCAAATCATTGCTTCAGTGATAAATTGCGTTTCGTCCTACCTGCCACCTACTTACTAAGTTTACAAATGCGGCTCTCGATTTATCAACCCCCAAAACGTTTTAGCCGTTTCACCGTTATGTGCCTTTCTAGAATAAAAGCGTCGGAGCGCGTCTCGAAACGCTGAATAGACGTAACAAATCTTTGTACTTGTGTATGAAAAGCGAATGTGTGTCAGACAATAATCGCAAGATGCTCATTAAAACAACTTTCATTGTTCCGGTGCGAGTGAGGGGCCACTCTACGTCTCGTGGCTCATGACGGCCACACTTGCACGAAATCACTTAAAAGTGAAAGTATGATGTGATCAGCGGCACCGGCTCAAAGATCCGCGGCTATTTAGGCGGTGCGTTTCCCATACAAATAGCAATCATGATACAGGGATCAACCAAACAGTAAAAATTCCGAATTGTGTAATTAACTGTACCTTTTGAAGATTCTATTTACTGATAATTATTGAATTTCGAACGGAATAATCTAGTATTAAAAGTAAAATAAAAAACGTTTTAAATCCTACAATTAATCATTTGACATATATTAACCCGATGTTATATCTATATGTTACAATAGAGTGGAATAGAAAAATATGTTGTGCCGGCCCCACCTAGTGTGGGATAAGGACAAGAAAAAGAAGATTATGGACATATATTATCCCGTCCGAATCCACCTTAAATGTAGTTACAAACTTGCAAGAGTAGCTACTCCAAACTTTCTTTTCTAAACATAGCTAGTATGCTTCACAAGTTTTCAAATAATTATGAATGATGCATTGATTTTTCTACTCGCAAATACACAAACGATGTTCCATATCATCGCAATCATCCACTTAATTGTAGAAACTCAATCGTAACCTAAAAGGATGCCAAGCCGAAGATTAAGGTTAATTAGCCGGAACAGGGTCAACGCATACATTAGCGAAGGAGGTTAAATGCTCTTCATCAGGGAACAACTCTATAGTAGGTACTACAAGTTTAAAACAACAAAATATGACGATACATTTTAAAATATAACCTCAAAGAAGATATCTAATAATGACACCGGCTTCGTTGTTAGCAATAAACAATCGTCACCTTAAACTAGCGCTAAATAATACAAGGTTACTAGTGCCAGCTGACGTATGGAAACGTAACCGCACGCGTAGGTATGCCGAGCATAACGTGTCAATCATGCATGCGGCTGCGCAGGAGGAAGCTGCGCCGAAATGTACTCACTAGAAGGTATGCTACAAGTCAGTGTGGAACCAATGTCAACCGTTCTACGCGGACACAATATGACAGCTCGAAGTGCATAATTGATCGAGAACGCGACCGCGACTGGCTACCGACAGCCAGCCGCCGCTACCGCTGCATGATATGTGTTACATTATGCGTCATAAGTAGACACTTCATAAGGCTCGCAAGTTCAACAGGTATTACGACATCATGTCAAGCTGGGAAAACCCTTTATAAAACTAAACCAATGTAATCGTAACGCAATTAAACTTAACGATTCATTTATAGGTTGAGTTCAGCTAGAATTACTTCAATGTTGATTAAGACATGAAAGTCAGCATTGGCATATCCCGCATCGACTGTTCGTAACACAGCAGATATTCCAATTATCAATATATCTAATTGACATTGCCATATACAGAAACCTGACCTTTGAGAAACATGTTATGCGGAAAGGTAGTGATCGGCATATTATAGCATATTGCTATAAACAAGTTCTCTATCGTGTGTCTCTCTCTGAAATCGAACCAGTTCGCCTTTACGAAACTACTTATTTAGCGACATGCGTTTCCTACTCCGAGGCAGGCATTATTGACATTAGGAATTTACGGATCTTTACGGTTCAATATAATGAAAACCAAGTACCTACACAGTATAAAGTGAAATATAGAAACATTGGAAAGTTATTACTGTTTTTTTATACTGTATAGGTCTACTGTTTGACCACTATCTCACTTAATGGTCAGTGACGGACAGTTTTTCAAACTTGAGGGTGGTAGCTAGCCAGGCGGGTATTCGAAAGTACCCTACCGCCATGCTGGGAATTTGATAACGGTGTTACCTTCACCGGAAGCTCAAGCTGTTGTTGGGAATCGAACCAGAGTCCTACTATGGGAATCGAACCAGAGTTCGTCAGTTTGACAGGCGACGCTCCCCCCGCTGAGCTATTATCGCTTCGAAACGATACAATTTGATTCAAAACAACAATTACGTTACATTTATTACGTAATTGTGTTGGGATGTAAAGCAGCGCACAAAGTGTCGAGTCCCTGACACGGGCTGCATCGCGCTCCATTTCCACCCGGTGGTGACGTCACTCCCCCAACCACGGACCGGGCGAAGGTCGCCACATATTGATCTCCGGCGATTGTTGCTATGCACGGAAACCTATAGTAAATCCAAATTTAATATCAAAAGAATCAAGATTAGAAGATACGATGAAAAGTTTAGAGAGATAAATAAGCCTAGTACTTAAGGAACATTGCCGATGGACATTTATTTATTTTACACCATTTTGCAGCGTATAAATTTACATCTTCGCTACGTCTTAATTATCTAAAATATACTATAGGCACCATTACAAGTCCCTGTATGAATATTAGTTAAGTAATTCGAAATTAACGTATGAATCAAACGGAGCTCTGTATATATCATACCTTTAAATACATAACAAATAATTACAAAAAATATGTAATCAACTTAACGGTCGCCGTGGCTCAGTGGTTAGTGAAATGATTTCTGGATCTTTGGGCACTTGGGTGCGAATCCCGGCAGGGGCAAACATTCGTACGATGAGTGTACAGGTGTTTGTTCCGGGTCTTAGATGTTTGTGTGCTATAATTGTGTGTGTCCATACCTCCCGAGTCACAGAGTGTGACACACACAGACATATCCTGGTGTAAAAAAAATAACCATGACCCCAAGTCAACCTTAGCAGCGTTATGAAATGGGTTGATAATCGCAAATGTTAAATCCACTTCTTTTGTAATTTAAAGGAAATACCACAACAATAAAATGGCAACATTATAAGTGTACTTTCTTTTGTCTCCAGGCGCCAATCGAGCTGAAGAAAAAGCTTGACGAGATAAGGTTGCTGGAGTCGCGCAAATCTGCCCGACTGGCCGACGTAGATACAGACTTCGCACGGCTTGCCGACATGGCTGGTGACCGCCGTCGCGCCTCTGCCACCATCGAAGTTCCACCGCACCCACAACACATGCAAGTGTAAGTTCTAAATAAGCTCAAATTTGTATCATAATGAATCTAGGTCGCAAAGAAGACTTTTACATTTCCCAGATTATAAATAGAAATCGTAGCGCCATAGTATTGCACCCAAAAACAATCTAACGCAGTTCAAACTATCATATTTTTACCTGGTGAAACAGTGACCTAGAAAATGTATAGTTTGTGGCCGCAACATATGCGTTATTACATTTTTATATGGTATAAGACCACTTCTGCGCAAAGTATGCGTGGTCGAGCCATTCGCAAACGTATACAATTTCCCTCGAAGAAATCGTGAACTCTGACGCGTATTCATGATTAAACTTCTCATATATTGAGTTTCAATAAGGGCCAATACAGTCACGACTACAGATCTAATCGGAATTGTGAGGAACAGGGGCTTAATTAACAAATATCAATGTATTTCGCCTTGAGCTAGTGGCTCACCTCGCTGCGAGCTCCGAGGAAGGCCATCGCATTTCTAACGCCCGCTCGCCGCCTTGCAAAATCTCTTTATCAGGATTTTAAACAACTGGTTAACCGGCACTGTAACAGGAAGTAGGTCATCAATAAAAACTCAAGGTGACCGACCTCATTACATACCTTAACTCGAAACTTGTGCTAATATTATTTTATGACCGATGGATATATTCGCCGTACCTCAAAAGTACTTCACCCGTCGCGTAGAGTCCTCCATTTTGCTTAGATTTATAGGGAATATGTGCAAACAAACGTCTTACACCGACCTCTCACCGGATGATGGTAGTATGTATTGTATGAGCGGGTTTAGCTTGAAGCCCGCAGCGGAGCCTGCAATTGGTTGCGAGTATGCGCCGTGTGCATCGGTGAAGTGGGGCGGGCGCAGGCGCGGGCGAGTCGAGCGTTGCGAAACGTGCACCAAGCATATTAGAAACTGGATGGAAGTGTTAGCGCAGAGTACGGGCGTGTCCTTGTCACACTTGCCTACATTCTGCGGCCGGAGCCGCCTCCCGCGCCTCTCACCGCGCCCGCGCTCTCCTCGCCGCGCCTCTAACAGGGACAGACAATGCAACATTGTGAGAACTATTAAAAAATTCCAACAGATTGCATAATTACCGGTACAAACCACGACAAGAACGAAAGCTGCCAAATCTGATACATAATCGATCGATAACCACGATCCAAATGATATGCAAAAAGTAGGCTAGCCGACTGTTGTTATTGGTTGTTACATTTTGGAAAAGTGTGACTCCGCAAGTATATTGTGTGCGAAATAAAAAGGCCTCTTTCGTGAACGTAGGTGTCAGTAAGAAGGCATTATAATGTACCTAACGCAGTAGAACCGGAACCGCGGGGCTGCGACGCCGACGTGACGCTGTCGACGCGCAGTTTCACTTTTCATCGTGATCGCCAGGTGAGAGGCGAGGCCTCGGCTCACGGTCCAAATTTCACAACAACCAACGAAACAGACGCTTAAAGGAGTAATCTGCTTTCTGATCGTTGTCGTCGTCAGCAGATCTACACTTCTGATTTAAATCGCTGCTACTACGCTTGCACTTTCTAAATTGTGCGAACAATCTTCAATGGTGGACAAACTTACACAAATAAATAGATACTACTTATGGGGATTCTCGAGTTTGATTTGGCAATTATCAAAATAAGAGTGAGAATATAATTATAATAGATAAAGGAAAGCTAAGCTGGGTACTAGGGGTAAGGAGAAGACAAAAACAAACATTAGTAAGCAGTTGCTCAATTGTAGAGCTTAACATTATAGTCTCATACAAATATTGGTATATAGGCACAAGGTTTTTAGACAAATGTGGATAATGTGTATTTTGTGGTGCTAGTCTTGTATTGTATGGTTTTGTGGTCTCATACTTGACAGTGATTTATTCTTCTTTACTGCAGTCTATATGCCTTGAAAGTTTTGATTGCGGAGACAGGAATACCACCCGTGATTCGAAAAAATTCCCAGTCACTGTTTCGGACCATGACAAGTGAAAGTATGCAAAATTTCGTTTTCTTGTAACCAGTCGTTGCAAAGTAACGTTATCTTGTAACAGTATAAGACATGACCCAAATAGTGTCAAATACAAAAATGAAGTTGTAAAACAAAAGGAGCCTAAGTTTCTATTTCGTTTAGACCATGAATCAACCAAATTCAAAGATGGCGTCGCAATCGGTGGGTACTGCGCCGCCGCCATGTGACACGGTGACCCAGTTTCGAAATGGAACGGCACACACACTAGAAAAACACTGCATACACCGATATCCGCGAACGCCGTATTGAACAGAGCCAACACTTAATTGGGGTAATCAATGAATGCAATGTAAATACTTCATATTTCTAATATTTGAACATTGATAATAAGGTCAAAGAACGATGAGCAAGGAATAATTTCTGGGTAAATGAAATCAATGAAGCAGATACAAGTATATACGGAAATGTCATCATTCGAATACAGTACTGTAAAACTTGGTATGTCTGATGTCCTTTGTCACAGAGTATCCTTCCTTAGTCGGGCAGTAGGGCAACACTACAGTCCGCATTCTGATGTCGCGAACACCGTGCAACGCTTTAGCGAGACGTTGATCAGTAGCTCAATGTCAACGCTTCGACTGAAATTAACAATTATCTATTGAACTTAAGCCCTTGTTACATAGAATATAAATACACCAATCCTGTCCGCTAAAGAATCGGATTACCGATATTTCGTCATTCAAACCTTGTAAGGCAATCGAGCCTCCATGTTCAGGCGACGAGTGACAAAAGAATTTTCATAAACGCTTTCGTGGCTATATTTGCGGTCTCGAATATGGTGGATATGTTGTATGCAAATGAGTTGTTCGGGTGTCATGGACGGCCACGATGACGTCTCAATAAAAGGATTAAAAACAACTATAGGTTATTCTTTGATCGGTTTAATATGATAAAACGGAATTACATAATATGATGACGTGCAATTCTTATCTCAGGTTGACGCAACTACTTTACCATGTGTCATGTATACAAAACCGGACGAAGTTCTGTCTGTTAATACATATAGAAGAACGAGACTGTATCATATGCTGCGGTATTGATGTAACAATCTATGAGTAGATTAGGAATAACCAGACCGTTCTGGCTTAATACACGCACTATGAAGAAGCTCATAGTTGGTTGCGTGAACGTCGGTGAACTGATACACGACATAAACGAGAGCGGACTATTCAAATAGTTCTGTAAAATAAGCTAAAATACATGGGCTACATTCCGCATGCGTTTGCGCAACACGCAAAGAGAAGGCGCGCAACGGGCTGCAGCAGCGTCGTCGGCGCGGCACGACGCGTGGTGGGGTGGCACTTTCTCATTTGGTACACGTTTGCTTTCGTTGGGGCCGCGGACGCCCGTTATCTCATTTGGCAGGTGCCGCTACCTTGGGAAAGTGTTTCAAAAATGTATTCAACGTTATGCAACGCATTCGATATAATTAATAGTTTCTATCTTTGACGCTGGGCTGGTCGTGAACACGTACGATTTAAATAACAGTAATGATAGCATCACGTGAACTCTTTCAAGGTTTCGTCAAAAAGAACTTGGCATTGAACAAAGGACTTCGGCGTGCACACGTCAGCCGACTACCGTGAAAATGATTACTCATTGAATGTTCACCTCCCGCTGACTTTCCGGCGACCTACCTGCAGGTTATTCCACCGATTGACGGGAACAAAAAGTCTACTAGTGCAATTACACCCCAATTTCAAAGAACTGGCTCGTTTTGACCGCTAATCATCGCCAAATGTATTGTGTTCGGCTGCGTACGTCATTATACAAGTACCAATGTGCATAATATGTTTTATACCACGACGCCTATTGTAGGTCACCTCAACCTTTAAAATTGCCTGCCTAGGTTATTGTTAATCGTTTAGACACCTCCGTCGTTAAGCTATAATCTTATTAGAATTGTCACTTGGGTAATATCATAATTATGACGAACACTTTCTTTTAGGTAGCGGATGGCTTATCATAATTAGTTGTGAAAAGATTTATTATATCCAATAAAGTGTGTTCAGGCAGCAGTCCTCAGTCAGTAAACATTTTAAGCCTAGCGTGTTACATCTTCGACCACACCGTCACTGACCATGAAGTGAGATAGTGGTCAAAAGAAAGATCTGTAAAGTATTAAAATGAAAAAAGTGTCTTCCAATCCCAGATACTTAGTACATAGAAGTAGGTTTTGTCATCAAGCAGTTGTAGCAATATTCTGCCAAATACCAGTATGAATACAGCGGCAAATAGTGATGACCTCACGCGCAGGTCTGGCGGGAGAAGGGAGCCGCGGCACAGCTTCGGGCCACTTTAAGCCAATCGCTGCGTTTTCGTAGCGCAAAAAACCGCGCCCGACCTACATCAACTCAACAAAAACACATTAGCTCAGCTCGAAGTTCTACGACAATTACCAGCATTGACAGCCAACTTGCACAAACAATAGGCACCTGAAGGTCTACAGTTTGTTTTTAAAATTCATTATCATAACCTGACATTGACTCCACAGAGTAGGAAGCGAGCGTTACATTATGTAATGCTAGATAGAAATAAGTAGGTATTACAAGCTGATAAAGATATTTCAATGTTCGTCGATCTGATACTTTTAGACTGTTTTTATATATTTAAGTATACGTAAACGACTTATCGTCTGACTACGTCTGTTATTTATGTAACTTGTGGAATGTCTAGCGATGTACTCCAGAATCATTTACGACTATAATCTACGTGCATGCGTAGCACCTACGTGGTGAAAAAGAAACTACGTAAGCGGACGTTGCGAAGTGAAATCGTCATTAGATTCTGTTCGCCTCAGAGCCATACTTATGCTGCCTCTATTTGGTAGTATTAGAGATGCGTTAGCGATGCATGACAGTGTACAAAGACAGCGTTTGCTTGGTCGTATTAACTGTATAAACCAGTTAGTTTTGGTCCTAAGTACACTGTGTAGTTTTGTAACCGGCAACAAGCGGCAAGGCCGTTCTCAATGTTACGTGTACACAATATAGTCACGAGTTTGCACAGCTGCCGGCCGGTAGTCGTGGCGAAATATGTGTATCAAAATCATTACGTTCTGAGATTTAAAAAATATCCTTGTAGACCTCATAATTCTCAATGTGATACTGGCAGCGTGCGAAAACAAATGCTGGTCGTGATAAGTACTCCCAGTGGCGTTGATTTGGTATATATATTCCTACTAAATCAGCGCTTTCGTTTTACTGGAGTGGACTTTGGTTTTCTCGACACCATAAATATCCCACGGGAACAGTATATTTTCCGGGATAAAGTAGTATATATGTTATTTCAGACCTATATCTTTATATTTATATACTAGCTGCACCCCGCTGCATGGACTATGGTTTTCTAATATGTATTACTCACACTTTCACTGAGTTCAGAGTAGAGCCGTTTCTGAGATTAGCGCACACAAACGCACAGACAAATATTCATAAATCAAACAATCATTATATTGAGCTTTATTGCATTTATAAAGGCGCTCAATATCTGTTTTTTTTTCCTATATTATCTTCCATGTACGGATAGAGATCAGTTATATTTTATTATACATATATTATAAAATTGTAAACATGGATTAAAATAATATACCTCTGTGCCTAATTTTATGCAAACCTGTTAAGCTGTTCTGGCGTGATTGAATAACAGACATCCACCCAACCAAACGTATTTGTATAGTAGTAAGATTACGCATGAATAAAACAAAGTTCACACGAAGTCACGAAGTTTATACGTATGCAACGTCTTTCGTGAGCGAAAGATACGTCATGGCTACATATCAATTATTGGAGTAGGTATAGTGCTATGCGCCGATTTCGGCTATACTATCCTCATTATCTCGTGGTATACGCAATGCTGCTTACGTTGGATGACGGTCGCAACGAAGAGATTACAAGCTGCAGCGCACGTCACCATTGTGTGACCTACCTAACTCGCACGGCTCCATCACTGATGTGATGTACGCCCATTTTCAGTTTATTATATGGACAAGTTAATTTTTTATCAAAATTGGAACAATCGACTTCATTCACCTGTATTGTTATAAGATTTTCCTGGATATCATTAATAGTACTAAATGTCACGCTCATTATTACTTTATACTGTTTCTACGGGAATACAACGTGCCACTAAATCAGTGCGCGACGGGACGTTACGACGAACGCACTCAAGATCCAGATGAAGGCTCGTGGAAGAAGACGAAACAATTATCTATCGTGATATCGACTATGCGTAAGTGAAACAGTATAAAGTAAACTACTGATCAAATTTAATTGGGACCATCTGGGAAGCGTACTCTTTCAAACAAAAAAATAATTTTCAAAATCGATCAACTGATGGCGGAGAATACGGTGTACATACAAAAATATACAGTGTAACATAGAACCTCCTCCTTTTTGAAGTCGGTTAAAGACAATATCGCACGAAAAATATGAATGTTAAAATGGGAGCCAAATTCGATAATGTGATAATTATGATGTTGTCCACTTCAGCGACAAAATAGTTGAAATGTAAATAGGTCCCAAGTTATGTAGACAATACCGGAATTTATTTATAAGAACGTATAGTATTCTGAACTATATTTAAAATACAATTTCTTGTTTTTTATTTCTGCTACAACAAAATTTGTTATTTAAAATATGACTTAAATTTAAATAATTGAATTATTCACACAACGCAAATAATTTATGATCGATTGAACCTCAACATTTAACTTGGCTTTGTTTTTGATTTCCATATATTCGACACTTGTACGTCGGTCAATCAGTCATAAAAATGACGAACTTTACACGTTATCCATGTAACCGTTCATGCTATGTTCATAAAAATATCTCGAGGGTCTCAATATATAAAGCAAATTTGGTGTATTTACGATGAATTGATTTTGAGTTATGAAGAGGTAAAAATTGTCTCTAAATGGTTCGTGTTATCATGGTTGCTGCTCGCCAGTTCTCTTTTCTTGGCTTGACGCGCTCACACGTGTCTAGATTCACATATGCATCCATATTCCGAATCTAATTTGGACATAAAAAGACGGGCTGGCGGCCGCTGGCCCGGCTTATTCACCAATAGCAGGACATCGCGTACACAGCGTTTCGCCGGTGATTAACCTCCAAATAAATTGAAATTAGTATTGTTACGATTCAGTACGATATATAGAACACTAGAATAACCTACAATCAACGTATTTTTGATCGGATAACGAACCTGATGGAAGGTCAGTCATCGGGGTGAATACACCTTGTATCTAGGGTGCAGCCGTAGGTCATTTGTTGTCTATCGCGCCGCTTTTTTATATTTATATATTCGAATTCCGAGGTGACGGCGAATCGAGCATTTTATTAGAATGCAATTGTTTATCTTTTTGGTGAAAAGCCAACTGACGATTTAATCGTTTATCGTACTGATGTTGTAAATGCGAAAGATTATATGAATGGATGTTTGTGAGAAATTCACGGAAAAACGGCTGAATGGATCTGGATAAAATATGGTTCAGAGATCGATTATAGTCTGTTATAGCACATAGGCTACTTTTTAAACATATACGATTCATGTGAGATAATATAATAATGGGAATAGAATAAGATAATGGGAAAACCGTAGTCCAGGCGACTACGGTTTTCCTACTCCATATTTCATAGCCTCTTTTTTGATCCAAGGCAACCAATGGTTAAAAGAGGCGAAATGTTTTGACATGTATAATTAGGTTGCACTTCGTCCGCTTGTTACATTTTCACGTCTAAGCCATCTTAATAATGTATTCCAGTTATTCCATGGAAAGTATTCTTTTTCCGGGATGAAAGTAGCAAAACTCGTGAGAGTTTTGCTACTTTCATCCCAGAAAAAGCATAGTTTCCGTGGAATAACTGAAACTGCGGGGCGCAGCTAGTTATCCATATAAGTGTCTCGCCTAAGAAAACCATGTAACCCTAACTGTAAAGTATAGTCGCAAAAGTTTGATCCGATCGTTCACATCGGCCAGACTAAAGTTTAATTGTATTGGTAGTTGATTGAGTTTACGTGGAAAGGTTGCCACTCGGGTGATCGAAGTGCGTGTGGCCATCGCGAACTTTCGGCGTGGTCGGGCTCACGACCGCGCGGGAGGGCGGCGCCCCTCGTCTCGTCAAGGACGACGCTGCCGCCAGCCTCTGTGCCTCGATCCGCGCCTAAAGGTTCATCCTGAGTAAAGTTCAAGTCGATAACCCTTCGGTCATTGTGTACCATTCCACAACGATTATATAAAAAAAGGTTGCAATTCTATGATGCTTCCAATAAAACACTTATAATTTAAATAATGCGTATTATAATAATTATTATTAATTGAAGGAAAAAATATCTACTTATACGTCGACAAAAACAAACATTGACATGTGTGTGTAATCTAAACATCGCTTCATAGCAATAATTGTTGTAATCTAGGTATGTCGTTTGGTTTCATGATAATGACGCCTTGACGTAGATATTAACAATCAAAACAAGTGCGCCAAAAGAAACGTCATCCAAATTGTTATACGGATCAACACACTCGTATTTACAGAGTCCTCTACTGTTATTCAACCATTAGTTGAATGGTTATAACTGCGTCATTATTACAGACGCCATTGGCCACGCAAACAACTAATAACATTATTCACAGTGTTCTGCTTCTATTTCTTGAAAACAAATTGGCACAAACATGAGTACATTCACTTTTTACAATACCTATAATATGGTCTCAAATGTGATACAGCGCGTTGAATTCTATTGTGCGCGGTCATTAGTCTGCATACCTTGTGATAAACAAAATTCACAAAAATGAAAATGTATAACAAATTCATGATTGATCTTTGCTGAAACTGAGGTAGGTTAGGTATTTACGTGTTCAGTTATGAACATTAGCCTTGTTCAATAGCACTGTCGTCAGCTAGTGACAAGGTTCCAGACGCCTAGACAGTACGTATGTACGTACGTAACCCGCACTGGGGTAGGTCGTTCAGCTACCGCTCCGGCACCGGCCGGCGTCTGCGGGTGAACGAACCTCCTTGCGAAGGTGGAGCCGGGTGATCGCTCCCAGCTAAGTGCTCGAAGCCCTCGTCCTTATGCGACTTGTTAATGTCTACGGCTTTAGGTCGCGCGGAGCAGCGTGGCACGCCTACGTAGTCTGACGCACCACCCTCCACCCCACACTCCGAATATCCGAAAAGTTCGCATCTCACAGAGTCAACAAACCTTTTTAGACCTAGTCTAGACTTGTTGATTGTGGCATGTTTCGTAACGAATTCTTTGGTGTCGTGTATTACGACATCAATTCACCTAAAATCCTACACCTCATCGTACCTTGTTCAAACACTTGAACTGCGAGCACGCTTTCTCGATTGTACGACGTATTTATCTATTGTCTCGTTGGCGTAAGGTTAACGGGCTAAACTAAATTCATTATTTATTTTTCCCAGAAAGCCAAACGGTTCTCAGATAGATCGATAATCAGACATATTATTTTTAAGTGAATGACTCCACTTAACTGCTTCGAAGAAAAGTAATTTACAGAATACTGCTAAAGAAATATGCATGATAATTTAGGATATACGTAAAGGAAAATGGCTTTAACTCCTTTTTTTAACTATGATGCAATCCCGACTTGAAAGCCGACTAAGGGATTCGAAATATAAATTTTTGTCATTATTACAGATTATACAGAGATATACATTATACAGAGAATTCATTAGTATGAACTGAATTTAATTGTTATTAAAAGACATATCTAGTACAAAATCCAGACTTTTTAATTTCTTACTGAGCTCAACTAACATAATTATATAAGATTAAAAAAAAAGTAATACGTGGCACACTTCTACTGGGATCTACAATATGTATACCCACCAAGGCAAGCTCCGATAGTGAAGCCATTCTTGGTGAATATTCATTATAATGACAACAGATTATGCTAATATTTATTAGCATTTTCGGAAAATATACACATCCTGAACCTTCGCTGTGAAGGTAGCATTAAATTTAATACAACCACATGTTATATTTTACAACTCCAATAATACTATAGATATATACAGTGAACAACCAATCGATATATTTAAAAAAATAATTATTTAAATATACACATATTTAAATAATTATTTTTTGACAGAAAGTGGAACTACCTGGACTTTATACACCTGTATTTTTTAAGATTTTCATCGATATTATGATAACTACTAAACCGGTTTTGTCAAAATTTGAATAGCCTGCAAAGTACCCTTTAAAACAAATTAAGAATTTTCCAAATCGGTTCAGGCGTCATCGAGTTATCGGTGAACGTACCTAATATAAAAAAGGTATCGAACAATTGAGAACTCCTTTATTTTTTAACCTTGTTAATTTTTTTTTTTTTTTTTTAAATATTTGCCCTATTTTTTATTTTGTATATTACATAAATCATTTTGACTTATTGTAGAACGATAGAAGATTTAAGACGTATTTCCAACGAAACCATTAACTTATAAATTTTCGTGAAAATCTGGACGGTTTGAGTATCAATGTGGTGAATAATAAAGGCATTTTATCTATTGCAGATCTCGCAAACGCGGACCGAGCGGCTCCTGCGACCTGGGCTATGGCGAGTCTAATGACCAGATGAATGAATGCAACGCGGCTCTGGTGCTCATGTCTCTCAGCTGCTCACCCAACTCGCCGCGCCCCAGTAAGTCACATACAAGAAACACAAATAAATTGACACTGTCAAAGAAATATGACATTGAACAAAAATAATCACATATTGAACATAAACCAGTAGGTAAAATGCCCAGGATCAGCGACAAACTATGATCAATCTCAGCATCGTGCCAAGTACCCGAGTCATTCGACGCTGAATTTCAGATGAACCCTCTGCGGGGTCAGCGTAAAAATAATTTGTTAACTGGTAGTTATTACACAATATTACTATACAAATTGTACAAAATATATACTTAAATACATAATATCATGTTAATAAATACATAAAATAATAAAGATGATAAGATTTGTAAAAAAAGAAAAAGCAAAACATAACGATGAGTATGACAATAACAATGTAAATTTGGAACAAAGGGTTTCCTATTTAATCTTCTGTGATATGTGTACGATTAGGCACGAAAAGAATGAAAGTTGTTATTTAATAAATAGTTTATTTGTATGATTAGGATCGACTAGCATAAAAACCAAGCAAATACTAGAACATTCGAAATTTAAATAATGTTGAACGGTTGGAGAAATGTACGAAATTGGATCGTTGAAACTATTTCGCAGGGGAATTGATCACAAGAACGATATATCATACTTTATGTAGATGACCCCATGCATTATCAGTTCGCTTAGTAACTGTTTATCAAACGACACACCCAGGGCACTACGGCATACTGTACTAACAGAATCCAAACGCTGAGCTCAGCCACCGGTAGTTAGCATATTCCCACATATTTTTACCATTGTTAAACCATCACATCACCGTTACGTCACACTCCCGTTAATGCCATGATATTACGCACCTTTCAGTTATAATATAGCTGATTGTGACCGCTTATGCAATGCAAAATGAAAGAAAATTTGTGATTAAGCTTTGAGTTGGAAACTAGCGTAAATGTTTAATACCTGTCTGAGTAGACTAAGGAATATTCCATTTGGGAATATTCATTTAGCTAATACTTGTTACACCAATACTGTGCAAAATCCTCAAAATGTGGATAGCGTCTAGACTGTAGTCTAGACAACGTCTAGACAGGTGTTTTGTGTTACGCTGTTCTCATGATGAGCTCCAGCAGAAGTGCCATTTCTCGACGAAGTAGGATTGTTGCAGTATTTTAAAGACTACGTCAGCAATTGCATATGACCATCTTTTATTAATTTTGTTCTCTCTTTCGAAGCCATGATAGCTCGGTGGGAGCGTTGCCTGTCTAACTGATGGACGCTGGTTCGATCCCCACCAACGGCTTGAGCTTCTGGTGAAGGTAACACTGTTATAAAATTCCTAGCGTGGTGGTAGGGTACTTTTGAGTAACCGCCTGGCCAACTACCACCCTTAAGTTTGAAAACTGTCACCAAACACATAGTGTGTTCAGGTAGGAATCATTCAGAACCAGTAAACATTGAGGCTTAGCCTGATTACATCTTCGACCACACCGTTACTGAGCATCAAGTGAGATAGTAGTCCAACGCTAGACCTATAAAATTTTAAAAAAATATATAAAGAAGATTAATCACTCATAGATACACGTATGCATTATTCAACAAGCCTCAAGGTTCAAATCTATCAATATTTTAGACAGCTCTGTATTTTCCGTTTGGCCATTCAAGTATCATAAGTCTATCCATATAAATAACTCTAGTGAATTAAATTAAACATTAGTCTAATTGAGATGCAAGTGCAGCCTGTATTATGCAATCACACCATACAGTTTCTGGCTGCGTTTAACGACCACCATAAAACTTAACGATTCATCTAAAGAACGACTGCTGCTTCTGAGGCGAGCATGTATGCCGCTAGAAAATACCCGACGCTTGTCAGTGAAAGTGGCGGCCGAAGTACCGTTTCGCAATTTATTACGTCTAATACATTCAATGCCTCCTCCTTTTTAAAATTTGAGAGCTAGAAACAAAGCAAACGCAGTCTCCAAAACGTGGTTAAGTTTAATGAATATTCAACATTCAATTACGAACACAAAAGAGCGTTTTCAAGCTTTCATTTTCATCCATAATCCCCGTTAGTTGTAAATTACAATTCATATCTTCATGCTACGTACGGTGCGAATGACAGGAGTTTTGAAGCATTATTTTTTTGTTTAGGTGCATGGGGAGGTCGATCTTCAATATCTCCCGGTGCTAGCAGCAGCTCTGGTTCATCATGGCGTTCGGGGACCCCATCTCCGCCACCCGTTTCATCCTCCTTCAGCGACGAAGGCATTGCAATGGACTATGAAGACCTGCATCCACGCAAAAAACGGGTAAGCGCTATTCAAGAACGCAACAAAAACTAGGAAACGGCATTCTTGTAGCCTTCGAGCAAAAACTATGAACAAAGACTGGCTATTTAAGGACACTCTTTGTTAACGGCTCTAGCTTATCCTAGGTTCTGTTAATTGTCTTCGCGTGAGTCCACCAATGGAAATAATAGCAGTTGAGCTCGGTGTCTAAATTACATTAATATGTCGTTTGGAACGCGGCCGGTCACTGAGAACTCCAATTAGACCGTGACACAGTTTGCCCGCTTTCGTATTACAAAGTCGCCGCGTGTCCGGCACTCCGTTGCCATATTCGCGCCAACAATCCTTCTTTTGTTCTAAAACGTTTCACGGTTTTTGTTTTACTAGAACGATACTGGTACATTCGTAATTTGTTTTATTTATTTAAATACATTAGTCAAACAAATTACTAAATGTTTTTCTCGCGATCAAGCCCCGTTTGATTTAATAACAATGATACTGGTACAGTCTTAAAATAGGATTCGGTTCTCTATTGGGATGTACTTTTCGTTTCGTCCCTTAGAAAACTATCATTTAGCACATTATTAGATGCCAAGTATTATGTTTCTGGTAATAAAACATCTTACCTTACATTATTTAGAAACCAATTAAAAACATTAATCATTCAGTTAAACAGGAATTATTTTTAGAAATTTTATTTAAATAGCTTCTGTTCATTTTTCACCAAAACTACCTGTATTTACATCGTGGATTCTATTTAGTTTTAAAACGCATAATCATTCTTACTATGATTTTTTCTAAACTTTCCACCTACATAGAGGTGGAAAGTCAAATTGTTTTTTGTAGTTTTTAACCACCTAACTATTTGTAGTATTTGTGGCATCTTCATTTTAAAGAAGCAAATGTTATCTATCTGTAAATGCATGATACAAATTATGCTAATTAGTATATTTATATTATACGCTTTCTTATACATACAAAAGAAATAATTAAGATACATTTACAGCTTCCGTTAAGCAAAGTTGCATTATCTGCAATAAAATGCTTTGTGACGCATTGATGACTCAATACACAGATGCGCTTCAAATCGCTGACTCGTTCCATGCTAAATGTCAAGCTTCTTATCTATTGTGTCTTAACTAATAATTCCGTATTAGGTCCCTTTGTCCAATTACCTTAAGGGATAATAATATATTAGCGTTCGTCTAGTGAGATATTTGCTAGAGCGGTTGTTTTATGCAACTTTCACCCCGCAACAGGTGTCCGTTGGTTACCTGTACAAGTCTTCCTAAGTGCTGTTACATCACGCCCGAGACCAGGTAAGGCAGGATACTTAGCTGTGATCTAACATCCTCCATTTTACATGTTGCCTTTGTAACTGGCCACTACTGAGGAGATTTTGTTATACATGAACTCGCATATTTAAAATTCTTTTCGAGGTAACAGATTATTCAATTACAATGGAATCTCTTTTCAATTGACTGTCCAAAAGGCGGAGGATCATAAATCAGTTGCATATATTTTTGGTATGTTTGTGGCCTTAGAACTTAGAACAGAAGGAAGAGTTCACAATTTTAAAAAATAATTTATTTTGATAAATCAAAGGAAACACTTTCAGATTGATACCATTGGAGTTGCGATATGGTTAGTCAAGTATTTTGTGGTTTTTTTTTAAAGATAATTTTCCACGGATAAGTATTGGAACTCAGTTATTGCTGTTTTTCAGTTAGGTTTTTTTTCATTTAGAATAGCCAGGCGTTTGGCCACTTCTCACCTCATGTTAAGTGATGATGCGATCCACGTAGTTATTGTAAAATGAAATTCTGGTAGTTTATGTAGCTTTAAAAAGTGATATTTGACATAAAAGTAGCGAAAAAAAACTATGATATGATAGTGAAGTAGTACATTATTTTTAATTTTTAAGGAAAATATTTGGCTATTTTTTGGATTCGAATCCATGACCACCGAGAATACCGTCCTGTGCCTAGGTTAGTTTTTTTTTGACCTAATTAGTATAATTATTATAACATAACTTTACTATATAGCCGGTAGTTATTAAGTTAACTGGTAAGTAAACAATTTAAAATGGAATTGACAAAAGTTTATATTTTAAGAGAATATGTTGGTAGAACAATAAATTGTGGATTCAAAATTTTATAACGTCGGTACAAACACTAATATTATTTCAAAAATAATTATATTGAAACATGTTAAATCAATATACATTAATTACATGACACAATAAATACATATTTTCACGTCTCTTTCCCATAGAGGTAAGCAGACACCAAAGGCTTCGATTTCGATAGACTTCCTTCATCCAAGCTCATCAGATTTTTCCAAACTTATAATGCGTACAGCTTAAGAGTGAGATGAAAAATTCATCAAAGAAACTATTATTGTCTATTAAGAGTCGTGAATTAGATAAAGAGTCACTGACGCACTGTGCACTTCGACGGTATCAACTGTGGTATCAACTATATATACATACCTACATGTAATATACAGTAAATGCAGTACCTTATCTACATTTGCACACGTGTTGTTGTGAGTGTTCTTAACATTCTGCTACTCATAATATAATTGAATTGATAATATCCACGCGTTTAAATAAACCACAGGTTATCAAACTTGTTTCGTCTACCGCCCTTAGAAATTTAATTGTTGTGCCTTTCTTTTTTTTTTACTTTTTCACATCTTAAATATTATAACGACATTAATTAGTTTTGTTATAATGTGCTATATTTTTGGTGCACCTTTCACAACTCTAGGCCTCGAGCGCGCGAAGAGGCCTTATCGCCCAGATTGAAAAATACTGAAGTAAACAAACCTCGTTCTGCTCAATGTATTTCTTGGACTAGTGGTTAGATCATTAATTGCAAATGTGTATTTATCACTAAAAACATTAATGTCGACATTCTTTTGCCAATAACTGCGGTATTCTTATTGCTCTTGACCAAATAATTAATTTTATTTGAAAATGTATATAGAATTGTGGATATACCTACATATACAAATTACTTGATAATCACGTTAACTTTTGCTGGCAGATAACGCCAAAAAGTTTGTACTTTTTTTACACACGAAATAAATGTAAGTCACATTTATTTCGTGTGTAAATTTCGTATTTGCCAGTGCGCATGTCGCTCCTATCCTATAGCAACTCGTGAAATATATAATATTGATAAGTAGTTAACACGCATGCGCACGTATAATATAATGATTTACGATCCACGTGCGCAGTTCACTGTGTCGTACAATGTCAAGGCACAGCGGTCGTTTATGCAACGCCATTATAGAATTGACATAAATGTGTTTATTGCTCTGTCACCTAGTGACAAGCGCACCGATATAATATGACAATCACTCCGCTCAATCGGCTGAGTGCCCTCTGCACTCGCCAAAAGTCCGGTGACGCCGTAAATGCCCCATGTGGCAAACAGCATTTTGTCAATTCTAACATAGACATAGAATCACTCCTCTATTCAACCAGCGTCCATTTCTTCCCTTATAAATAAATCGGACACTGCGCACTGGTCAATATTGACGATACAGAGTTCGATACAATAGTGCCGATCAACGACATTATGACGATTCGGAGACACACAATGTTCAATTGGCTTATCGCAATATAATAATTAACACGTACATACATACGTATCACGGTTATTGCGTTTAGTGGAACGTGTTGACAATTCTGTCGTCGGGTGGTACTAAAACGGTATCTATAAACGAGCATGCACGTGTATGTATTAGATATTAAACTAGAAGTTGAAACGTATTGCGTAGTGGAAAAGGCCGTTTATGTCAGCACGCCCACGCGCGCTGCGGCCGGTACATCACTCAAGCGCAGCCAGTTTGCAAGGAAAACAATTGAACGCCTTACGATAAATTTGCGATCACACAGCATTAAGTCTTATATTATAGTCTGTGGGGATGTCAGTTAAAACCTTTTCATAACTCACCGAAAAAGTATATATCATGTATATTTGGCGCCAAACAAAGCATGCTGATAATTTTTCGTTCGTCGAGAACATATGAGAAGATCTTGCTTTCTGTACGCGTTTTCGAGTCATGGCTTGAATAGTGTTAGAAAATAGTGTGGCGTAGTAATCATGGTGTGTGATGTATTGTATTCTGGTGTTGGCGCGAGTCGCAAGCCCACGCTCTGTTGTTAACCTTGTACATATTGTTGGCGGCCAAATGCTCGCGGTGGCAGTGGCGGTGGGCGGACCGGCGACTCCGCTCTTCGCGTTGTTACACGGATTACGTAACACCTTTTTACGACGCGTGTACTTGGAACATGTCGAGATCTACTATCATTAATCATTCGTTACGCCACCACGATCATTGCGCTCGCGAATCTTCTAATGATCAATTGGTTCACATGACTAACGATATTAATACTGTTTGATTTGCGTGAAGCCGCATCATTCACATAATTACACACCCAAATGTTACTAATTTAGCCCAAATACCAAACCTGTCGTTAACTTTCAAATGTTCGTTCCTTTTGACCTATCGTGATTTACCAGTTTTGTGTCATGCTTAGATGAATGACGTTTTTGCTCCGTCTTGGCTGACAGAAAAAATATTTTAGCTGACCTTCAAAACTGCAGTAAAATAAATCAGATTAGTTGCCAACCTATCGACATACAAGGACCGTTCCTTAAAAAGAAAACATTTCTAAAATTCAAATAATCTTTATAATTATTGTGACGCAGTTGAGTTTGTTCACATGTAAATGTCCCTTGATTTGTTTACACTCTTGAAACCAATTGTTATAAACGCCTGCTGTGTAACTAAACGTGGAAATAAGAAAATTATTTTTATAATCAACTCTTGAAACTGTGAACAATGCAATGTGTGTAAAGTATTTTTTTACGCCTCAAATGAGATTTTTTGACGTTTCGTTTCCGGCCAAATAAAAAAGCCACGTTCCTGACGTAGAAGTAAGAATTATCATTTCGGATATTTTAAGCATAACATCAACTTTTTAAAAAGAGTATCAATGGAAATTTGGGATCACGTATTATATTACGTAGTATATATATAATATGTACACGAAATATATTTGCATTACATGCAAGTAGAATATTGCTATATATTATATATAAATACACATGCATGCATCGGCCGGCCGGCAGCTTCCTACGCAAACGTTTTGCTATTGCTAACCGTTTATTTATTGGTGCAGTGAAGCACAATGGCAAGCCCCAGACGCGGTGTCGCCGAGAAAAATGATCACATCGGCTTGCACGTTGCCAACTGTTTTAACACATGCCTATTTACCCATTTGCGACACTACTAGTCGATACTGTGTACACCAACGCGCGTCTATTCATAGATCAACCTATGTTTTAAATGCAAAAAAGTAAAGAGGTACTCATTAGCTATGCGACGTCATTCGAAACAAATCCATGGCCCATTACTATTTTTGTTAAATATATTAACTAATAACATAAAATAAATACGTTGATATCCTATAATTAATTGTAGTTCTGCATGTTGAATGAGGTATTTATTGCTTATTTACATACGTATCGGACGATTGAATAATTGAGTTGATTTCCCGGGAGTAACGTATTCGCGTGATTGATTCGTTTTTTTCTTGGCGGCCAGTGTCGGCAACCGGCTGGAGTACCGGTGGAGTGTCGATGTGGTTATGGCGGCTCCTCGGTCGGATTATCGTCCCCGGGGTCGCCGACCCGCCACATGTGATCCGTGCGGAACCTGTTCCTGCGCACCACTTACGCCAACCGGCCCACTGCCATCGCTCTACCTGAAAAAAACGATCCTTATTGTACTCGCTCAACGCAATCGATAAAATCGATATAATCTAACATCCGTATAAAGCGCGTCCCTATCTATAGTTTACGTTAGTTAGCAACCGGTGCATAGATGCATGATAATTATGGCTATGTAGGTGCAAAAATCTCTTGTTACTGAGCGTGTAGGTGCCTGACGTCAGCCGGTAGACCTTGGCTGAGGACACAGCTATTAGAGCGAAGCGAGGCCTTGCCAGCATTCTGCTTGCATGTAATGCAAATATATTTCGAGTACTTATTCAGTTAATATATCCGGATGCGAATTATATATTCAACGTTCAGCAGTCACAAAAGTCGACAAACAAATACATTTCGCGGAGGTGAAATTAAACATCGCCGCTAGAAAGACGCACGAGACCGTCCGCACAATTCACAATGGTGGCAAGTGTGGCAACAGACAACGAGCACATCAGACGCGACAATAGTTGCCAGGGTGCCTTTTTGTTTTACGCAAAAGTGCACAGCAATGGCACCGGACTGTTTGTCGTGACGTGAGCCGCCTACCGCCCGCTGCAAGCTTCATTATTTCATTCCAAGAACGGTTGCTGCCTTAACTGTTGCAGCTCGCAGCTATTATTAGAGCCGGCGATTATATGTGCATTTGATGTCCTCATACTGATCGAAGTTTTATCGCTTTTGTAAATGTACTGAGAACGATGATTAGCACTGCGATGCCCTATTGAGTTCAGATACGATACGAGTACTTATATCGCTGACGAGAGACAGATGCCAGGTGGAATCTGTACTAATGAAATATGGTATGAGATAACGCAAGTCGGGCTATCAGCGGCCGTCATATCGAGCTCGCTGTCAGAGCGAAGCCGCTCTTTACGGAGACAGATTGTGCATTATGTACACTTGGATAAGAGCTATGATGGTCTGACGTAGTTGGTGCGGGCTTCCACTGTAACATTATACGCGTTGCATCACGTTTTATGAACACACAAATCCCGTACATATCATTGCGTAACCCACATTGCCAACCCCTTCCGACAATCTCTACTGACCATAACTTTAACTAAATAATTACTTGCTGCCATTACCCTGCGGTAATGGTTTGCATATTGGCACATTTTACTACATACGTTGAGGGCGCGAAATTAAAATATGAAATCCTGGCTTCGCGCTATTCGGGTTCTGTACATATGAACTTTTAAAAAAATCGTTAATAATTGTGTATAATACATATTTAATTTGTATCTCTACTTTATTGTTCGAATTTGGGTCAATACTTTGTCATATAATCGAAATTTGCTAATCGTTCCGTTTACGAGCGAAATCTCCTGATATAAGTGGGAATATATTAAAGTGACAACAATGAGCTCCGTTTTCTGTTTAAGTACGGACCTCTATAGATACGGTCAGTTTCCCGGCAACCTTGCATTACTATATTAAAATATTACGGAAATATCAGTATACAGCCTCCGTGGCGCGTAGTCAGTGTAAAATCACTACCGTATCGAGACGCATTGGCGATAAGAGGAGCGCAAGATTGGAGTGCATGCAAGTTTTGCACGAGTGCCATTATCGTAGACTTACACGTGTAACCTCCGTTACGTAACTATTTCCATAATAATAATTAACAAAACGGCTCGTGCCACTAAATGTTCGAGGAACAATGCTTTGCAATACAACAACTTAGTAAATAATTTATGTAGACAAATGCGAGACAATAAGATATATCTTCCGTTTTACGATCAGCTCTACAACTTATATGATTATAGAGAATAGATTCAGGCTACTACGAATTTTTGACGTCTTATCGTCATCGACTCGGCCTCTTACCGGACTGATTCTGCTGATCATCAAATCAGACTTGACGAAGTATAATAATCCATGGACTTGACACCCTGGGTATCAATTCTACTAAACACATTGTTCATAGATTGTTAATGAATTGTAATGGATACACAGATCTAATTTCAACCGCAATGCAATTACTTACTCAATGCAATGCAATCAAGATTCAATTGTTATTTTAGCGGATTGCTAAGTTTACTTAACATTTGAGTTACTATTACATTGCTTATGAATTCCTTGTCTTAAATACATAAGAGAATTGGCACCCTGGTCTTTATCAGTAACTTGTGTACGCTTACAAACCTAGCTCTTACGATGGATGCTCTCATAAAGTATGTCATACCAAATAGATTACGTAGGTGAATCTGATGGATTTCTTCTTCTTTTTCAATTAGGGCTTCTGTGGATTTGATATTTTTTCTGTGACGTGACATGATCCTCGAAGGCCTCAAATCGCTTCCACCAGCGAGCCATAAATAGTGATACCCTTTCTATAACTCGTTGTGTTCCCATGTTTGAGTGATATACATACATACTCGTATATTATTTCTGGTAACACACTGATATTTTTTATCTTAAAGCATTAAGGGTGCGTTTCATTCGCAATATGATTACGTCAAATATTTCATTATTTTTTCAAGCGTATTCAGTTTCCGTTTTATCGTTCTGAACGTTCTCAGAAAAATTACGTCCGTCTGAAACGTGCCCTAGGATAAGTCAAAGAAAGCAAAGAACTGGTGGATTTTATTAACGAGAACCAGCCGGATTGAATTTGAAATTTTTCACCTTGTCTAATTGGCTTTTACGTCTGGACACTTCACTAATTACTTTATAATATTGTTATTGTAAGAGTGATGATAGCTCCGTAAGATTATAGGCGAAATCCAACAACGAATGGAGTTGTCATAATGAATAGATCGTTAGAACAATAAGACTATTATCGGTATCGTCTATAAACAAGGAGATTGTTTGGATAGGACGCCGGACCAGCTGCTACACGGACTGTTATCAGCCTATACATATATTTTATGTCTTGGATATATATTAATCTTCTAATGGTAGCCATTCATAGAGATACTAAACTATATATCACACTCCACAATAAAGCTATATAGCCGTAATTCTAATTTTTTTTTTCATTTTATTTTATTCTAAATAAATCAAAATGCTTTCATAATATTGAACGTCTAATAGTAAACAATTTATATAGATTGATTGTTCTGCCGCGATTCGAACCCAGGGCTTCGAGGACCAGTAGTCAAATCACTGACCACTGACCCACGGAGACTGTCATACCGTCAGACTTTCAACGTCAGCGACTGACGATATGATTGAAAGTTATCATATCACACTAAATCTAGAATATCGCTGTTACTGAATACTGTTGAAACATAAATATGTGACCAATTTGTGTCATAGATAAGCAAACTTTAGGTTGATACTGTAACTAACCAGGTGGATACTAGATAACAAGATTACATATGAACACGCAATGAACTATTCAGAAATACAGATATTAACTTATTTAATTCCTAATCTAATATTATATCAGAAACTTATATGTATACGGCACATGTCGAGATTATGTTTTTACTAGTTACCTAGCTCAAGAATGTTTTGGTCGTAGACTGTAAGTTTTTCATGTTACCGTATAATCTATATATATAAAAATGAAACCCGTTTTCCGTTGTCACGACATAACATGAAAACGGCTTGACCGATTTAGATAAAATTTGGTATAAAGATACATGGGACTTTGGAGAAGGACATAGGCTACTTTTTGTCCTGGAAGAAGTATGGTTCCCGTGGGATAACTGAGTCAGCGGGAAAAACGTAGTGCACGCGGGTGAAACCGCGGGGCGCAGCTAGTAAAATATATATATTTAAAAAACCATACTGATCCGACTCCCACAACTTGTTCGTGGATATTTTTTTTTCAAAAATATTGATATATATTAAACCGATCTTGTTATGAAATGTACATACTATGTATGGGACCAAACCAAAGGTTATCTTTTCGTAAGAAAAAATAATTTTCTTGTAGATTAACAAAAGACGGAGCTATGCCCGAAAATACAAAAAAATCATGCTAATTAACCTACTTTTTTGAAGCCGATCATGAATGATGTAGGTGCTGTGAAGTGTGCGTTGGAACCTATAAAGCTTGGGTTAAGGAAAATGTGATCAGCGCCTGGCCTTAAAAGCTTATGGGTTTGCCTTTGCTTCAACTATGTAATGATTTTTATCAACCCAATCGGATAATGAGTTGGTGCGTAAATGGGACACAGTTCATTTGTTAGTAAATACGTAAATATCAGCATCAGTCAGTACAAATCTGATAGCTACAAGTACATGTTAGGTAAACGAAGGCCATACTATCGCTGACTCTGATAAAATACGCCAAGCGTTATCTGTAGGCAGCGGAGACTTCCGCGTACGCTCACGGCCATTGTAATTACGAGTACTTGCTATTATCGCGTCACTCATCAATGAGAATAGCCTCGACTTATGAAAAAAACGAATACGCGAAAATGATTCTAATAATGCGAGAGGTCGTTGGATAATACCGTCTCTTCATCCGTGGATTGTCTTTGTGTTCCGTTTTCAAATACATATACAAAAGTTGAACAATATGTAATCACTGACTGTAATCAGATTACTCAGATTCACTAGATTCAATGACGTAGCGCATCATGTCCCATAGTCATGTCGCACATGTTAGTCAGTCACAGCTCATTCGGCATACGTATCTCGAGCGTAAATTAAACATAGATCCGTCCGCTCTGAACTTAGGCAGACTACGAATTTTTGAGGTTGTCTTATTGGCATCGGGTCGGCCTCTCACCGGACTGAATCTGATATTAGTTGACTTGACACCTAGGCTTATTATATTTGACCAGGTTTTTTTACACAGAAAAGCTGTACAAAACAATTAGTTACTGATATTAAGTCATCAATTCACAGTTATAACGGTTACGGTTTTCACAACAAACATTTATTATTTAGACCCGACATCTAAGTAATAGCAGAAGCATGTCGATTAGGGACAGAGTTTGTTTTGGTCGCGAGTAGCGCCAAAGTCACGCCTCACGTGAATTGAGAAAAGTACGCGTGACCAACGTGACCGTAGTCATAGCTACTCAACACGACAATAAATAGTTTATAGTCTTTATGAACGTTGGAGCGGATAGGTATCGCTCGAGCAAAAACTTATTCACCGATTCGTTCCAAGCCCCGTTAAATAGTCAGTTTTGTGAAAAAAATGATGTGTATATGCTCGTCTAGCCCAAGGTTTACACTGTATTAAATGATAGCGGTAAGTTTCAACACAAATAATGGCACGACCTTCGTGGGTCTATTTTCAAACACGGAAGGCACCGCAAGCGCGGATCACTCCCCGCTTCGAACCACGCAGCGACGCTGTGAACAGTTACCTACATTAGCTATGTAAAACGTTCACTGTTACCTAATCTACGGTATAAATGGCAAACGATGAGCTGGAGTCGCCACGCTCCGCGGCCAGCGCTTGCTTGATGATCACACATTGTCTTATGACCTCGTTGCGGTTATGTCAACTCTAAAGCAATCGATTTAATGGAACGAATATAAAATTAATATACCCTCGAGCCGGATAGCAACCGGTCGTTGCCTATATCTACAATCTTGTCCCGCCTTGTGGAATTAATGGTCGTCATTTTACTACGACTCAAATATAATTTAATTTGCATACGTTTGCATGCCATTAGTGTCACGGGCCACGGGACTTGTGTGTACCTCTGTGTACTAATTAATGAGTATGACATCCGGTGTGCTCGGTGGTCAGTCGACCCTTCAACCCTGCAGTGCCATGCATGTTCCCCGTACGAGCTAGTTCCTGATGCTTTGCCTGTGGTTAGGAGGTGACTGTCGCCGACGCCCTCGTCACGCGTGCCCTTTGTCCACCAATTGCGCTTCAATTTACGAGTTACACAATCACTGTGACATAATAGCGTAATCGTTCGTGTACATTTCAAAATATAATCAAATTATCACTACTTATACTTATCACGCCAAGAATATTCGCGTTTCATTTACGTCACAACGTTCAATCGCGCAAAACGCGGACGCTTCCTCAAAACAGTATTTTTATTACGACGCTTTATAAATATTATATTTATCAGTTTACACGAATGGTTAAAAGATAAAAGTTACGTTCGTGTCTGGTCGTAACTGAAAAGATGACAGTGAATTGAAATGAAAAAATGGAGCGCGAGTCTCTAGAGCGATTACGGTATCAATGTAGGTCGTGAATGTAGGCCGAACTCTGCCAAATGGGCGCTTGATACGGTCAATTGCTCTGATATTTGACTTGTCGCCATATTTTGTTTACTATACATTCTTTCCGGGATAGTAAACACGTCACGATCGAGATTGCGGGGAACATAAATCCCGACGGATTAGGAAGCACAAGGAACGTTATTTTTATGGCATACAGAGCCATACTTGAGAAGAATCTTGTGCAAGCGAACCAATTATATACCATATAAATTTTACAATCTCAATTTTTTTCTCATTTATGTGTATACATTCTGGTATCTGCTATATAGGTCTACTAATACACATTTATTAAGTACTCGAAATACAAAATCGGTATATTATTAGTTTTACTCAAAAATAACATAGCTAATAATTATTATTCAAATGTGAAGATTATGAATATGTACAATTACTTAGAATAAATTTAAATTCTATATCTGAACGAGTAAATACAATGGATAGGCAACAACGGCAGCATTATTCCCTCATTAAATTCTGCACTCTGCATTTATTGTATCGTAAGAGCCCCGAGCGGCCGCGGTCCCTGGCTATTAAACCGTTCATCCAACATTACACAATAAATTTATTGATCGAGCAAGAAGTAACTGGCACTACTACTAATCAGGTTCTTCAGCATACTCACCTCACTATGTACTCGAAGGATAATTGTGCAATAACGAAAATAGGTTATAATATAACCACTTGTAGACTTAAACCTCTTATCCATACGCGAGCGACCTACTTGTATCCAAAGATAAATGATTACTTACCTCCTTAAAATACTTGGCCTGAGCTCAGAACTACGGCTCTGAGATATTCTATTTGCCAGTTCGTTCACTGTTATGTGAAACTGCTATTGTAGTATCGTCTATTTGTATAGGACGCTATTGCCGTTATTAATCCAGTAAGTAACTTGAAACCGGTACTTTTATAAACTTTTTAAAATGCTCGTATGGACTACGTTCAAATAAACTCCGTAGATACCTAAATAGATACCGTAAAAGTATCGTAAATATGTGACATAATTTGTTTGAAGATCATCCAGATGCATAAAGAATACAAAATGGATTTAACTAGAGAACCGCACGAACTTCACCGATGTTGTCGCTCCGTCTCTCTCTACAGGTCATCGGCCCCGTACCAAACTCCCTCACTCTAATAACCCCGTACATTACCGTAGGTTACATTGTCTGTAGTGCTAAATGTGTATACCAAGTATTAATCAAAAAGTTCGGACCAGTTTTTAAATGCAAAAATAGATGGTAGTAGCGCTGAGGCGCGACACAAAGTTCACAAACCCTATCCTGGCGGCCTTGGTGCGGTCAAAAACACCGCTCGGCAAGACATTGACCAGCTTTTGAAGGTACGATGGTGCCAGATGCGGTTACGGTCATTATGGGTGTGTAAACCACATTGGGCAATTATTTCTACCACCTTGAACGATTAAATATGAACAAAGGAAGCTATAGTTACCGTTTCGCGTGTCACACGACAAGTTGTGGGTGGCAATGGCAATTTTATTGAGGGCTTTTATATCTTTGGCAATTCTAATTTCATTGTTTTTTCTGTTGCACCATTATAATGCCATACGAGTGACGAAACATTAATTGTGTATAAATATAAAAAATATTCATGATTCCAAAATAAAAGACTTCAATTAAAATTGTTATTTTCAGATTAAGTATAATAAAGTCTGGTGTTGGAATTGATTAAATGTTACTTTCAAAATTGGCAAAGGTATCTGGTTATCACGAGTCATCCATCACATTATCCAACAATTGCAACGAATAGGTATGATGAGTAATAAAAGTAAAATTTGGCGACTATCAGATGATGGCGGTTTTTCTCTAATGTAAGCGCCACGCCTGGCGTCATCGTAGTCAGATGGATGGAAGCAGTGCGTTTTTTTCACCGGCATTGGCAGGGCAATGACACCACGACCGGTTCACTGCCCGTTCTTGACAGTTCAACTGTTTACACTTACGCTATATAGAGGATCATTCGCTTTACACTTCAGATCGTTCCAAATTAGGGCTCATTACTCTGTACCTGCTCGTAGATGCATGTTTATAGAACCTTCGAGGGAGACATTGAGTGAAGGATTTCCCGTTAATTTGAGGACAATAACATTATAGAAATAAGTGAGCAATCGTTAACTGGATGTTCGTTATCTGCCCCATTAACATAGCTCAAGTGAAGGAGTAATAAACAGAAAGTGTACGTTCATGTTAAACTACGTTCGTGTTATGCTCATGGAATTTGTCTTCATCTGCTTTTACTATTTTGAATTCGTCATTAGTTTGAGGTTTTACATGGAAACTAGTAGAAACTGCCTACCCGAAGGTACAGTCATTGATGTTGGTGAAAAACGTAGGTACTTATTCTATGTATTGATATCACAGACTGGAACAATAGCAATGACGAATTCATCAGACGCGATAATGAGTCCCGCTGGTTCAACAAACTCTACATTTCACGAAATAATGTTTATAGCTTTGCAATGTCTGAAACTGTGACAGTGGATTCCTTGAGCGTCTCATATATACTGTAAATTACGAGTATGTTTCGCACACATTGATATGTTGCCAAATGGCTCTGTGATGTCATTTCTTATTTTTTATTTTCGGTGCGCGAATTGAAAATAATATATTTCTAACGCATACCTTGAACTATTGGTTTGTGAAATAAGTTCAAAAGAGAGGTAGATTTGGCCGGAGCCTGTCCGTCCGTTGATCCTGTAGAGCAGAAAGAAAAAGTGAAATTGTAACAAGTTGAAACCTGTAGAGGTCGGTGACCAGGGCCGGTGGCGGCGCCCTGCCTCAGCTATAGCGGCCGCCGACTGCCCCACGCGACTGATTACTCATTTAACCACCTTCCAAGATCATTGCTGTGTCCTCCTCGCGCACGCCACTTCACTTGACACTCTGACTCATACGATTGGAACTCGCTTTGTGACTGTCATCACTGCATCCACTTCTACTTTATTGAACTGTTCAGTGGTTGAATTAATCGTAGCTCATAAAAGGACCAATCTTTTGAATATGACAGCAGTCTGCCGTCTTATTTTCAAAGAAATTATCTGAGTGCCGCACGTAACCACACGTTTCAGTATAACCGACCCGATGACGTTTGTCACCTTTGATTCTGTCACATGCCGTTATTATACACTACTCTAATAATTAAATTTAGCCTTTGATTATAATGAAAGATAACAATGTTTTAGTCCTTTTTACCAACTGGCGACGACTATTAGCCTCCAAAAGAAGTATTTAGATGTTAGAAGTTTCCAATTCTTTTTTTATGGTGGATAGGCAAGCGTTTGACCACCATCTCACCTGTTGTTAAGTGATGATTGAAGATCTATTCAATTCCATAACTATATTTTCAATAGTAGTCAACCGGAATAACACATAGGCTTCTTTTCATCATCATCATCATCGTCATCATTATTTTCATAATGTCCAAGAAATGACAGAAATTATATGTAATATCCAAGTATACATTGCACCCCGCGGTTTCACTCGCGCTTATTATGATTTTTCCTTAACACTCATTTCATAGACAAACTTTTATTTACTGCTTTAGCAAACAAAAATAATAACAATTATATTTAAGTAATTAACACCTTAATGGATGAGAATATCTACTATATCTATTTCGGGGTTAAATCATCAGAAATTCGTACGCAGTGGACACTTACTTTATAATAACCATAGGTACGCGTATTTCTGCCTAATTCATTTATTTAACTCAATACGTTCAGTGGATTGATTAGGATTAACCGACTTCAACACTCAAAAGTATGAAATAACTTGTCGAAGTCGGTACCACAATATTTTGATATCAGTTACTTTTGAACTATCATGGTACCGATTTCAACAAGTTACTTCATACTTTTGAGTGTTGAAGTCGGTTTCATTTTTTGTTAAAAATATTTGAGTGATGAAGTCGGTTCCATTTTTAGGTAAAAACTTTTTTTTATTAAACAATGATTAAAAACCACAAACACAAACAAGGGGGCATAATGCTTCCCTGCGAAAGACTGCCCTACACTATGGCGACCTCTTCGACTCTAGACCATAAAATAAATTGTCTAGAATCGTTTTAAAAAATCAAAATAAAAAAGAACTCTGACACGAGACCACCACCAGTGAAAAGTGTGTGTAATGTTGTCGGGAACAAAAAACCCAAACCATAAAAACTACTTTACATAGGTACTTACAATTATATACCTCTATCTTTTTTATTTACAGGTGTTATACCAATTAGAGGTTCAGTTATGTTAAAGTAAAAATAGATTTTTATTTCATTCCACTTTTTTTGTCAGCAATCTTTGAAAGATTCCGATAATCTCGATCACATCGCAGCGTACAATAGCAAACGCTTTACTCACTTCTCACAATGAGATGAGGCGAACGAACGCTTCATAGTTTCTTGGCACCACCCACCCAACGGGTATTTTCATGTGTTCAATCCACATTGTGGTGGTTTGTTTGTGTCCCTTCTTGGGTGAGTGAAAAACGTCAAGTGATGAGGGTGAGCTGCGGCAGGAGGTGCGGACGCGGCGCGGCGCGCGGCGGTGGCAGCGGGGATACCGCCGCCGCGCGCCTCTTCTACCCGGGAACGTTTCGACCAGAGTTCATTGCATCCGAGTCGTCCACCTGTAGTCGCAATATACAGCACATATATAATTTATATAATCGGTTCTAGCTAGGCCTTACTTCGCACTTTTTATCTTGATCGTACCTACGCGTTTTGAATCACAACTCAACAGTAAAGATTTGAAATAACGGATGAAATAATTTGGTGGCGGGAAACCAATAAGATTGTAAGTTCATTGACGATCACGCTAGGAGGTTAACTTTATGGTGTCTTACGAACTTCGCGGCATTAAGGGTAGGAGTATCAAAAGTTCAGTGACCTACAAAGTCCCCTGGCTCCATGGGGTGCACGCCGCATGGCGCATTTAAGCCCTCTCGCTCGATGCATCGTGCCATCTCAACTAATTTCTTTGTGTAGCAAGTTTCATGGAAGGTACATTTATCATACATAGGTACATCTCGGATATCAAGTTTTTGATGACCTCATGCGAAGTTCGGACAAAGAACGGAATTCAATTAACTTTAAAGATTATAAAGAATGTCAATAACCCGTAAAAAAGGGTAGGTGTCGTTCACATACCGTACATATATGTATATATAATTAACTTTACAAAGCCTACATTACATAATTAGATGATGTGTGTGTAAAAATAAGTCGTTTCATTTTAACTTTCGCATAGATATCTCAAACTTCGGAACGTACATCTAACTGCCCAAGCACTTCCTCCGGAAGGCTAATATAAAAAGCAATCGTCAAATGTGCCCCATTAGAACAGCCTTGTTTGTAAACATGCTGATTTACAAAGCGTGTTTTCAAACTCACTCGTTGACTGCAACGTGATCTCTACATTTTCTCAACTCGGGAAGTTTTGCGGTTCAATATTTGTTTAATTTATGTACAATACCTACACATCTACCTGTTCTTATTTTGAACCTTTTCAGTGGGTAAGGATACTTAATTACTGATTGAGTTTGCATAGCATTAAAATGTTTTATTCTCTTTGTTCGAATTATTATATGTACATATATTTTGTTCATACATATGTACAAATTGTAAATTTATTTAATACAAATTCATCATCATTTAAAATGGAATGGGCTGTCAGTAATGAGTATGCATTGTGATGTTTACAATTCCATTTATCGTTAATATAATGTAAGCCTTTTAACAAAGAGAATTCAAATGGAGCTATTCAGCTTCTCGTGTTGTGCATTGGCCTACTTTATGTTAATCGTAACGAAGCATCACGTAAAAGTACCGGCCGGCACCGCGCACTAACACAAGCTCAGCAACCTAGCTTGGTAACGCAGAGGTTTCTACGTTCCGTCCTAGTGATAGAAGGAGATGACAGGAAAACAACTTATCTCGCAGTGCTTGTGTGAGTATGTTACTCTGTATGTGTATAAAGAAGGTCACGCGGGCGAAACCGACATATTATGTGCGCTCATGGGCAAAAGAGAGACGCAATGAAAACAAATCAATATCATCTTGCCTCGTTTCGCGGTAGAGCGAGATAGCGCAACAACAAACCGACATTTTCTGCCGGTCTATTTCATAACTCTACTCTTCTGGCTCGACTTCGAACCTTATTTCTTTCCGCGTCGAACCAGTTTGGATATACCTACCTTAGATTGTTTACTGAATAAAACCGTGGATGCTTTGATATCTTTTGTATGCAGTAGGCAAACATAAATATTTCGTTTTAAGGATTTAGAGTTGTGAAATGAATGCGTTTCAGTAGTTTTGTTAATTAATACTTACATTGTTTTTTTTTGGAATCGCGACTACATTGGTATAATGCTTGCCTTTAGTTATTTTCATTTAAGTAATTTAAAAATGATGGGATGTTTGCATGCAAGGGTGTTTTCTCTAAATGTGGTGTTTTAATAATAATTCATTATCTTTGAAAATAATAACATTTAAAATCGAGCCATGGCATGCATATGAGAAATATTTTATTCTTATCTAACATTTAATTTCAAAATGGCGAAAACCTTCTAAGCGTTGTTTTACTAGACATAAACCGAATTTTGAGCATAGATTTAGATTGTTTGTTTTCCGTACTGACTGGCCTGGTTTCTTATACATAATTCGCCGATTCGCATGCTTGTCAACTCTGTTGGATAATTCACCTTCCCGGAAATCTTTTGTGTGCGGTTCCCTTGAAAAAATTATGTTAGCTGCACAACTAAATTCGCCTCGGTACTTCTAATTCTGTCGGTGTGACGTTTTTTTATAATCATTATTATGCTATCTACCTACTTCCTGACAAATTCTTAAATTTGTTATTTTGGAGCCATATTGTGATATCCTTAACATTTGATGATATGTTATCATTGGTAGTATCAGTAATTTACATAAGTTACCACGTAATTTATAACTATTACAGAGATATAAAAAGCGTCCAGTAACTCCCTACAATTCTGACGTAGTGGATTATATAGTGTGGGCGATGCAGTTAACAAGCTTATTCGCTTTAATATATTAAAAATACAAATAGATTGCATGGTGATAATTGTCAAATAGTAGGTACATGAACCGCCCCTAATCCCACCACTGGGCCTTATGTCCGCGCGTCAAAGACCCCCCACAGTTTGCCCCTGCTACCCCTGCACTTATGCTCGTATTATACCCCCGCCTAGGTACCTACACGCTAAAATACTACATAATCTAGATCTGTAGATTATGTTCCCATTTATTTTCAATTATTTACTGGTCCACGAAGGCGAAACCCTTCTTACGTACCCCTCTGAAACGAGTCGCTACTAATGACGACTGTTTCGGAAATATGGACCGTATTGCTGTTTAATGGTAGAACTTATGTATTAGACAAAGGAATTATTTTAGCTACAATTATTTTTCTATTAAGATTATTATTCGCCAAAAAAAACAAAAGGTCCCCAAAGACTGCATTGGTGACTACCGATAGAAGTGAAAACTACAAGGTTTCTAAGATAACATGGAGAGCGTGCGGTGACGATGACGTGATTTTCACACTTTTAGTTCACCTACAGAGTACTCAACGCGCCTAAATAACTTTTCACTTCAAAAATCTTGTAATTGACTAAACACTAACTGGAGAGAACTAGAACACTACATATGTAGAATCCATTATACTATTTTTTATTTAAAAAATTGTCACATAAATAAATAAATAAATAAATAAGGCTTTGGTCAACAATTGAGGTGTGAAAGTGAATTGTACTGTAGTTCATAAAGGTAATGTAGGTAGGTCGTTGCTTTGATATAGTTTACCAATTGGAAAATATGATTCCAATGAATCACAGTTAATGAGCTACTAATGAAATGCACTCTCTCTCTCTCTCAATAAGAAAAAAATATCCTGAGCATACATTGCGGAACAGGTACCCGCTTTAGTTAATTGTTATACAATTCAAGGTAACACTTTATTCCTTTTCTTACTTTTATATGGTATTCAATACAGAGTATTTGTATTGTATTGTCAATATGTACCTGCACTACTACAAGCAAAACATCTTGAATAAAAGCTTTATTTTATTGTGACGAATTACACACATACGGATATAAGAATCGTCCAACCAAAAAATTATAGGCATGAATGTATCTAGATATTAACCATGTCATTAAAGTGAATAACTTATTTTAGTTTCAAGTATCGGCGCAGTGTTGTTCTGTGTGTATGTATATTAGTGCACAAATTTATAACTGGCTGTATACATACTGCATAGTGCATTCTGGCACGACCTCCGCATTGCACACATAGCCGACACTCGACACGTGTAAGCTGTATACACGCCACCCACACTAATGCAAGTGCAACCCTATTCTGAACGGTGCCGGTGATAAGTTTATCGTTTCTATCGTTAAATTATCCTCTTTAGTTTTCTATTATATTCATCAGTATCAGAATTCATAATCAAAATAACTATCAACGTACATGTCTTTATTATTTGATTATGGTAGTAGTAGAGTTAAGTGTTGGTTAATTTTTTTTAATTATCTACAGGCAAGTCTCTTTACTCAACTAAAATTCTAAAAATTAAAATAAGTAAGCTCTTATAAGTTATTTTATAAGTTCTTACCG
Organism: Apeira syringaria; assembly: GCA_934044485.1. Taxonomy (NCBI): domain Eukaryota; kingdom Metazoa; phylum Arthropoda; class Insecta; order Lepidoptera; family Geometridae; genus Apeira; species Apeira syringaria. Next base: position 17,524,977 of record OW203658.1, read on the forward strand.
ATATAGCATTGTCTAAAATTAGAGATAGCTCTGTATGGAGTTGTACGAATTATAATTTTAGCGTAAATATAATACAAGTTATTTCATTTTGAAGAATGTTAGTTACATTTTGTTCGCTAAAAAAACTCTCGTGTTATTTAAACCTAGTAGCAACACTAGCAACTATTGAAGTCAAAGTCTAGCTAGACTAGTCTAGGAGTCTTGGCTAGCTAGTCAGCTAGACACGAACATAAATGGTTCAGTGACATAAACTGCATACGATGATAGTCGTGTATTGTATTGTAAAATAAATAATCTCTGAATATTCCGCAAAGCTGTAGATACCCTGTACATTGATAACTTTATTGAATGCTGAAACTAGGTCAGCAGTGCAGTGAAGGGAGAACCCCTCCCGAAGCGGCGCGCGCCACCTCCTCACTCCTCCCGCCCACCGCTGTTAGGAGAAAAGGTTACGATCCATTATGAGCAAATGTATTACCTTCATTATTGTGCCGAATGCAAGTAGCCGTGTACTTGCCGTGATGCATACAGCAAGTCTGTAATGTCTGTATATAGGTATAGTATCGGGGTATATGTTTTTTTATAGTTGATTTTGTTTTAAAAAAGCGCTTATTCGATTCCGATAAAATTTCTGGGAAATTTCATATGGGACCATCTCTGAAGTATAATCTACCAAACAAAAAATCAAAATTAATACACAATTGGCGGAATGATCGCGTTACATACATACAAAAAAGTATATATAGTCGAATTGAGAACCTCATCTTTTTGACGTCGGAAAAAAATAATTTGAAATATGGCTCAAATTACTTCTATCTCACAGGATTAGAAGAAACTAAAAACTACAACTTTCGGGAATATTTGCCATCTCATTTGTCAAGCAAAAACTGTCACCAAGCACATAGTGTGTTCAGGCAGTAGCTCCTTGAAAGCCAGTAAACATTCTAGGTCTAGCGTGATAACATCTTCGACCAAATCATCACTCCCCATCAAGTGAGATAGTAATCAAACGCTATATCTATCCAGTATAAAAAAGCAGGTTTGTTGACAGTATAGCCTGTACTTATCATTACAAAATAGATAATTGGCGTAGGTAGATGGGTTATAAAAAAAAAACATGCGGATCGAATTGAGAACCTCCTTCTTTTTTTGAAGTCGGTTAAAAATCAGTAAATATAGTTGCACTTATTATGTATTGCAAAGGAATTGTTTCTATTACATATCAATCAAATTACAAATGCTAAAAATGTCCTTGTTAATACCTACTTACACTGATGTTTTACTAAAGATGACGTATGTTAGATTTTGTTCCTTTACGACATAAACATGCTTACTGCGACAGATAATACGGTACAAATAATATAGAAAGGGATAGCTATATGTTTAGACTTGCGCTTGAATTACGCGTCGTAATGAAAATTACTACAATTGACTTAATTTTGCCGCCTCAGTTTCCGCGCGCTTGTGCGACATCTACCTCATATAAACATATAATATCATTGCCTAGTTACCATTCAAACCTTGCCCTTTTCCTCTTGTCCATGAGCGAAACGACATTCCCGCAGTACTTAGGTATCGACGCATGTTCCACTGAAGGTCGAAGGACAGATCCTAAAATAGACAACGATATAAAGCGTTATCCCGAGTCCTGAAATAATTTAGTTCAGTTAATACTTGATCATAATTTCCTTTCCATGGATATTAGTTCTAGTTCTAATATCCTGTTGTGTTTGACTGATATTATCTAGTGGGTAATATCAGTCAAACACAACAGAATTTTGAACACTTATTGAACAGTAATTTATCCTGTCCTCCTTGCAAAAATGACAATGGTAGTGATTCTCTTGTTCAAATAATAATAAAAATAAAACTAAATTAAAATTCTGTCATTCTGTATACATTTCTGTATATAATATAATACGATAAGTACTTATATGGTTACGGTAAAGTCCAAATCAGTATGACACTCATCCATAACAGCACTAAAATTAGGTAGATGTTACTGAAAATTCACGTCATTGTTATATTTAACCCGTGACATATAGCGTGTCAATTTCTATGATATATAGGTAACACCTAATCATTGATATCCCTGTGGTAAATGAACATAATCATACCTACTTACCCATGAAATGAAATAAATACGTGTTGGTAATATTCTTAGATCTAGAATAAGCCTCCGTTTCCTACAACGCACTAACCTTGTAACCTACTGTACAAAGAAGCAAGGAATCCTTACTTTTATTGTTATGCAAGAATGTGCATTAATGCAAATGACTTAGGTATTTATGACGTCAAACCATTCCCCTTGCACCTCTAGGTACGGTCCATAACAAAGAAAATGCGCACAACCTTCGCCAACCACCCTTGGCCGTGGTGCTGCGACCTAGTTCGCGGCCTTCATCCCCCCTCCTCTGAGAGCCCCCGAAGTAGGTACCACGTTTTCCCGTGACCTAACCTACTTCAGAATGCACTTGATATAGCCTCGATTGCTAGGCTATGCGGCTAAGCAAGCTAGTTTGGTACTCAATTACAATTTAATCAATATATAGGTACTGATGTTTGAATAAATTTGAATGAGCTTAATCTTCGACTAGAAATTCATGAAGGACATAATGGAATTCGCACGTAACAGCTTATATTTTAGTAAGTAAATAATACTCTGTCATGTGTATGTGTATTCATGACAAAGCCAGAAAATAAACCATGCTAAGTCGGGTGCGGCTTCGAAATAATGTGACATTGGACAGAAGGTCGGTGCAGAATCTTTGGCAAGCATCACCAACGGAGGCCTCGCACATTTGCTTCATATCGCCTTGTGTACAAGATTAACCTCTCTTAAACGAACGGGTAAATAATGTTAGCTTGTATTGACTCTGTGATATTGCAGATTAAGAAATACTACCATGTATAAAAAAGGAAGGAGATGGCAATACTGACAGACGGTGGTATTATTGCCACATGCCGCTAGAGACCGTCGTCGTTGTCAAAAGTACCTAGAATTCAGACACAATCAGAATCGATCATTGCAACAAGGACAGTAGGATAATAGCATCCCGTGAGTGACCTCGTCTGCCCCGCTCTATATAAATCCTGGATCGTGTGATGCAGGCACAAACGTAGAAATGGAAAAAAAAGGAATGAAGGAAATGAAGAGGTTTCCTACTCGATAAGTTATGAATGAGGTTTAATAGGTTAAAAGATTCTTTTGTTTGTTGCAGATCAACAGTGTTGTCTTCGAGTGCACCTGGAGAGGCTGCGGATACAACACCAATACGTGTTCCTCCATCGAAGCACACATCAGAAACACACATTTGGGGTAAGTCTACTACAGTACTATCGAACATTTTCTCTTAATTGCTTCATGAGCATCATAGATACATAAGCACCGAGTTGTATTTATAGGTGTTGAATAATTTCCTTTTAAAATATTATTTGTCGTGATTCTTGACAGTTTATTACGACGCGCCGTGATTTATGCTAATATAATATAATTAGTTAGGTACTAGATAAATAGACAAACAATATTATGTGGATCACGTGCAATCGTGTCACGTGTGCGCAGATAGACGCACGTGCCTAGTGCACCTACCAACAGTTGCGCAATGCCAGTTGGCAAGGTTGCCCACATGCATCGAACACCTCACACTTCCTGGTGTACTAAAGAAAGTTATTGTTATACTTATAACATGGCCATTTTGATGCCCACCAGATCACACATGGCAACATCTTGTTGAAATTTATTCCATCCAGACTAAATAAACAAATGTTATGAATAGCGTCCACTTGTCATAACACATTTTAAGATCGTGTTTTCGAATATTTGAAGATCAGAGATAAAAGCCGGAAAATTGAGTGGAGCCCTTCAGCCAGATCAAAGAAACTCTTGACATTTTAAATCAACCAAGTGGTCAATAAAATTCAGGCGACCTTTAGTCGGTGGCTATAGTAGGTATGAGAGTAGAGCTGAAAGGCCGGCCCTTACTGACCCGGAAGCCGGCTTCACGACAAGGTTGCAGTAGGTATGTAAGTACTTATACACGCGATTCCCGCCCGCGTCCGCGCCCGCGCTCGTCCGCACAAGGTCGCTTGCTACCGCGCGCCCGCTTACGTAACCCTGCCCTACTGTTCTTATAATATCGATGATGATGAGACATATCCGCAGAACGAAATCCCTTGTGGGAAGGGCTGACAATATAACACCATAACGCTTCTAATATTTGGGAGTAAAAAGGAAAAAAAACAATATACCATCAATATCAACAATAACAAATAATCTAGATCCGCACGCGTGTCACGCGTGTGTAACTCGTTATTTTGACACTATTACTCCTATGAAAGGGTCTGCCTTGTTCTCTGAAATTATCAAAATCACCCAGCACTTAATAATAAAGAAATGTGAAAAGCAATTTGTACTACACGGGAAAATGTAATATTAATTAAATACGATAAACAAATCGACATTTCAATGATGAATTGCTTAATAATAGATGGTTAAAGAGGTCACGAGTTCAACACCTATGGATGGGACCTTTACGCATACGGAAATATATGTTCACAAGTACATGTTAATTTTGCTATCTTTTACAAATCTCTATCTCTATAGTAGAAATACTAGCTGACACGACAAACGTTCTTCTGCCGTTTAATGGGGGCAGGCGGGTAGAAGATTAAAATAATTTACGACCTATTCTAACACCTAACGAATATACAAAGAAAACATTAAATTCGGTCGAGCTATTTAGGAAGAGTGCTATACTATTAATAAACACCGTGACACGAGATTTGTATATAATTATTAGAAGATTAAAGTAAACCGGCAGATTCATCTATTCATGTCTATATAATCAATGATATTATATGTTTATATGAGGTAGATGTGGCACAAGCGCGCGGAAACTGAGGCGGCAAAATTAAGTCAATTGTAGTAATTTTCATTATGACGCGTATTTCAAGCGCAAGTCTAAACATATAGCTATCCTTTTCTATATTATTTGTACCGTATTATCTGTCGCTGTAAGCATGTTTATGTCGTAAAGGAACAAAATCTGAGCACCGCGCAGTATGAATATACGTCATCTTTAGTAAAACATCATTGTATATAATAATATATATTTCGGGTACTTGTTTGCTGATTTTCCTAGCAATATCAACATGTTGGCGTAGAGACGGTGGTTACGAGCCTATGCTTAGTACCATCAAGCGAAAACCTTGACCGCATCGTTTATGGGAACGATATTTCTGACGGTTGTATTGATTTCAGGCCAAAGAAAGAGGGTGACAATGATCATGAAGAGGAGTTCTACTACACGGAGCGCGAGATGGTGGCACCCGCGCCACCGCCGACCCTGTCCCATCGAGACATGTGCCGTCCTCCCCATGAGGACCCAGAGTACCAGCGCCAGCTAGTTGGATCCTATAGGCAAGTATAAGCTATCATGCAGCTTTGGCAATCCTAGTAATGTCGTAAATGTGAACGTTTGTGTGTGAATCAGGTGTAAATCGACTGACTTTTTTTTCAGTATTTGGCACTAAATTTCCTTGGATTCTGTACTATCAATGTTTTCGTAATTTGCAAACAGTTGAATTAAAATTTAATGCTTTTTATTCCCTTAACAATAACATGATATTCAGCAAAATATTTTTACACATTATCTTTTCCGTTGCGTTATCGTTTAGTTACGTGTTGTACTTTGCATACCCAAACAACAGAAGATAATCTACTAATTAAATAATTTCAAGTTATTCAGTTGATACCGATTTAGCCTACTGTATTTTTAACGAATATTTACGCTTCCAGGCAAGGACTGCTTTCGACCATGCAAAATGGGACAGCAAGGCCTATCAGCATTCCCATATCTCATTCCTGGTCAAACTCACACTCACCGGTAAGTGTATAAGTTGTATTTCCGTTTATAAGAGTAATAGGAAGTTGCATTTGTGCATTTATAGGTGCATATAAATTTTGAAATTAAAAACTACTGTGTTTATTTTCTTCAGAAACACATGAGGCTGTCAGCTGCGAGCGGCTCCCCTAACAGCCCCGGGCGGCGACCGCGGTCTGACAACAAGAAGTGCCGCAAAGTGTACGGTATGGACCAACGTGATCTTTGGTGCACTCAGTGCAAATGGAAGAAGGCGTGCACGCGTTTCGGCGACTAGCGTGCACGCCGCCGCCGGACGCTCCCCAATGCGCGGGCAGTGCATCTCAAAAGCTATTTATCGTAAAACATTTACGAGAACTGATCTACTGAACAGACATTGTATGAAACATCGCAACAAATGCGATAACTATTCCGAGTGCGGGACGTGTCGTGCGTGATTAGCCTAGACGTAGTTAAGAGAGTTTTATCTAAACTAAGAGATGCGATATGATAAAGGAGACATATTTTTGCTCTTCAAATGTGGCTGGTATTTTGACTACATGATTAGGACATTGCCCACGTATTTTTGTAGCGCAGTAGATTCGCCTTTACTGTGACTGTGACGGTTATAACTGAGCAGCGACATGTCAGTCGGAGACTGTGAATATTAGCTCTAAGTGATTAGGTTTAAGAATGACTGACATAAACAGTGCGAAACCATTGATTTTAATAAAACGTTACAAATATTTTTTTGTCCATTTGAATGTTTATTCGTAACTGTTGGCTTCCACTTGTCTCTGCAGGAATGCACTGAGAGGTTCCTGTTATGATCAGAGGTTGCACACTCGAAGTGGTACGGAAACTATATGGTGCGCGTACTACATAGTGTGCATAGTTTACTCTATGTTTTTCATAGAGTAGGGAGAATGAAAGAAACAGAGAACTATGAATAATACCTACAAATTTAAAAAGAGAATCAGCTGTTTTGAGCACTATGCACAATTTAACTTTCTATGTACATAACTTGCATAAAATTTGTTCCGTCGTTGCATATTTATTCCGTCCACTTTTTCGAATGTGCAAAATGCTGATTTGGATAGAAAAATAATGATTTCGCACTGTTGCTAACTTGAACGCGTATGTTACGAACTGCATACGCTAAATAATAATGTCGACTGGATATACAAAATTAATTGATTAATAAGTATGACTCCAGTCGGGAATACTTCGGTGATATTATCACTAAATTATATTTGCGTATCGACTGAATTATTAGTTAATAAAAAAAGAAAATAACGTAATATATGGAATTAGACTCGTAAGCTATCTCAGATTCGACTAAAAGACTATAAAAGATGTTTAGATTTAAATTTTTATTGACATATCTGCGTCGTATACAAATTTGGGGCTACGAGAACAAGATGACAATACTCAAGAGGTGAAGAGTCGCTCGCGGATCAGACAAATGGCTGACACCTGGACGACCACTGCCACTGCCTGGTATTTTAACGTATTTCTTTTAACAAATTGTTTGTTACACATATAAACTAGTTACTGTGCCTTTTATGGAGCAGTAAAAATACTCGCCTTAATATATACTTTATTATTATTGAAATATGAGTAGCAAAATTGTAATAAAGATACGGTATGATATCAGTCTGTGTGCTATTTGCGCTCTGACCACCGCGAGCAAGGATTGATTATGACTTCGATGGATGGAAGGCAACCCGCAGGAGGTTCTGAGAAAGGTCCACAGAGACCGACATCAACTGCGCTAAACAACTGTGGCATCGTTCGCAGAAAGCAACCACCACATACTATGATACGTGTTAAAGGATTTGTTCACTCGCTTCAAGCAGCTTTAATAGCGATGACAGCGATGCGTTACAGAGCGGCCACACAGCTTTGAGTAACACACGGCCGACGAGATCTTATGACGTCTAACTTGACACCTGCCAAGCGGGCCCAGAATGAAAGCTAGGCTTGATCTCGCTGGATGCAAATCCGCGCGTGGTTTCAGTGACACGGCGCGACACGCGGCCGCAACGCGTCTTTTGGGGTCGCGTCGAAGAGGTCTATTGCTAAAACCGTTTCCATAGAGAGCGCTGTGTGTTTGTTACTTCTTCAAAATCTAAGTTGCAATATGTATGTACTGTCTGTTTTAGGTTATTTCTTGTTGTATTATGCATTTGTATTTACCTGTTATGTTAGCAACTTAAAGAAGACGTTAAAATTTCAATGTAATACTTCACTTTTTTATATTGGTATACTTTTTTTTCTACTGGCTCTACTGCTCAGATATATTTTGGATTAAGTGTTTTAAATCAGTTTATAATCAATTTCTTAGATTAAATAGTGCCTTTGTAACAAACATGTAGCGTCAATATGGCGGAACTAATTTGACAATTGACGTACCCATTGACGATGTACAGAAGCTTTCTCAGCGTTAATTATAAATAATATATTTATCCACGCACGCTCAGTGGACCACACGAGACCTCCATAAATACAGGTTGCTTCCAAAGATGGATTGGAAAAGTGATAAATGGCATAATGAGCCGAAGAGTAAAAGCGAGTGAAGGCGATTGCGAGCTGCAATATTAATTGTAAGACTAAGTATTATTGATTAAATTGTAAATACGATATCTTTTATTACATATATAAAAATAATAAATTATATAAATTTTATTCTTTACTTTTAGGTAACTTTCTATCTATAGATTAAAGCAATGTTCGGATGTGTACATATTTCTATTTACTAAGTAAATTGTTATATACCATTTATTGTTACTTAATGATCGTTAAATGTCGAGATGTTTTTATACGGCAACGCAATGAATTTAAATTGTAAGTTAGTAATAATTTTGATTCACAATTTGTAAATTTATAATTTTTGATGTTTTGCTTTGTTTTAAATGAATACATCACAGAGTGGTTAATAAATGATAGTACAGTAGCTCACCTAAGCTCGATGAATTAACGTCCCAATCTTGAACAAAATGAATTGTAAAATTACGAAATAATATAGGTACATTATAATTACTCAAATTGTGCCAAGCTTAGAATATCGAGTTGATATTAGATCTCTTTGCAAATGATGCTCTATAAGTAGTATAGTATATAGTGCGATGCAAGCTTAATGACGAGTGTGAAGTGCGCTGCAAGCGTCATTGCCAAATAGGCTTACAAGCGGTGGTCTCAGTCACAACAACTTAACTATTAAATATTCTACATCCAAAATACTAGCGTTGATATTACCAACATCTTACTTTAGATTATTTTAATTACTACATTACATTATTACTCTATCACTTTAAGTTTACGTGCCTGTGATGTATTATGAAAAGCATCTCATAATACCGTCCGAAAAGAATTTTGAACATTTGAACGTAAGTATGGCCTAGCAATACAATTAACCGGAAAATTCTATCTCATTATAAGTGCGTTACTGGCACGTATTATAAGATTACCTTATTATGAACATCCCGAAATAACTATTATTTGTTTGGAGTTCTTAGGTACACATTTTATAATACGGATGATTCCTAGGACCTTTTTGCAAAGTATTTTATGTCGTTATTGGTTCAGCATATTAATAATCAAATGATCTATCACGAGCTAAATGCAGGATAAGTTAAACCCGAAAACATAAATTGCATTTTTTTTTATGTTGTCATGCCCCACCAGTGTATGCCTGATTGATAATTACACAATTGCTGTATTACTGCTCTGATTGGCTAACACCTCATGTCTGCTATTCACCTGCGCCTAACTTCACAACCGCCATTAAGAAGTGTGCATCGTACTGTATGATGTGCGATCACAGAACTCACTGTCGGTGCTGCGCTGGCTGATACACAACGCACATTCTCCACTGCCTGTTCGCCAGATACGTGCCTGTTCAGTTTTGTAGATGAACATTTAAATGTAAATAATAATAACAAAATTTAACCATAAAATAAGACAAATTAATTTTAAGATTATATCATAGAATGCTGGAGTCACTTACACCAGGTGATCAATTGGTTCAGGTTTACTGAACAGGTACAACCCGTATCATTAATGCCAAGCCTGTAATGATACAAAGTTTTAATTTCAATAATAGAGCTTTTTCTTTTCTATATCGAAAAACGTTGTTCTTGCCACTTTCCTACCATCAAGGAAAGGTGCTATTATTTTTCTGGCTTTCTCTTGTTTATATTACGTGATGTACCTGCAAATATTACCAAATAAAATGTATGTTTCATTGCAATAATGGTTGTGATAAAACATCATAAGTTGTCATTAACGTCGTTTATCCGATGGCAATCGCGCTCCTTCAAACCAAATGATCACGTTAGTTCGTAAGTTCAAACAACTCGGCTAACTTAGTGACAACTGCCATATTGTAAGTATCTAGGTGTAACTTCGGCTTACATATAAACTAGCTTAGGTATAAATAAATTTGAAGTCATAATAATAGTATTTAATAACGTAAGGTACAATTGAAATATAAAGCTAATCTATTTATTCCAGCATTTTAACCTACATCTCAAGCCAGAAATATGGGAGTCAAATATGGCAATATAAGAATTATGGGTATCATTGTGCCTATGTCTATTGGATATTACTTTCAACTCATTTTTAAACTGAACTAAAATTTGTACATGCTATACTTACTTAAATACAGACAAAACTTATGTTTTGTCGATATTAGATGATCACTTTTCTAAACATACGAATAGTTGAGTCTGAAAACTATCGCGAGTTTCTTCCATAATTGTAATGTAACAAACCGACTAGGACTCACGTGGTAAACACTGGAAAATTACTCTCCGACCAGTTTCGAACTTATTTGCAGTTCTTCATCTGGGAATTATGATCGTGCTGAGGCTCGCGCTCGCCGCCTGGCACGATCATAACTCCCAGATGAAGAACTGCAAATAAGTTCGAAACTGGTCGGAGAGTAATTTTCCAGTGTTTACCACGTGAGTCCTAGTCGGTTTGTTACATTACAAATACGAATAGTTATAATTGTTCGAAGGCAAACAATTATTATTATTATTTGTTTGCGAATAATAATAATTGGTCGACGATGATCATTCGAATAATAACATATATTTATCAGACCATAAAACAAGTGCCCATAGCAGAGTTGAGGTTACAATCAATGTTGTTTCAAACAATAAAAAATGCTTCTATTTTTCGTCTGGCTTAATAATTAAAAAATATCGTACATCGATCTTTCCTTTCGTATGCAGCTTCTCAAATAGGTAGATCACTTTTAGTTTAATATTGTAGCGACAGACGTCTCAGATATGCCACAAGGGTATACTATTTTTGATAGAAATGTTAATTTTCAAAAAAAATATTGATATCTGTGATTCTCAGAGAACAGAAAATACCTACGAAATTGCATAAGATGCCGCCAGGTACACTAGTTTGATAATACATACTTACATAATAAATACTGTGTATTCCGATCTCAATTTATTTTGAAGCTATTAGATTTATGTATGAAGATACATAATTTATATTAAAGAGTTTTTCTTATTTTACATTATATTTTTAGAGTAATAGATAATTGAATAGTTTGAATTTTTTTTATTTTACATAAAGACACTTTATTCGTTAGTGATAAATTTGTAAATATTCTAAGTATATTAATTTATTTAACCAAATTTGCTCAATTTTATATTCACTGAACACCAAAGTCATAATACTAAACAAATTTCTACATATCAGTACAAAGGCATAATTGAAAATCATGTAAAATTATATTCGTACAGAGGTTTTTTTTTTTTCAAAAAAATCTTTATATAAATTGATTATGGGCTCCATAAATGGCAACACCACAGCCGACCGCTGAGCAAATTTTCTTTATCTAACCTGACTACGGACGCTAGTCGGTTCTAACTCTTATTGTCGATTTCAAGCACGTTCGTTGTCGTTCTTCTTTTAATTATCACATATATATTTAAGAATGTCACGCGTATTTGATTAATTATGGAAGTCACCTAAATTGAGTACTTAGAATTATATAATTTTTGAGTTAGTATTACATTTATTCATACTATGGGTAAAAAAAACACGGAAACAATATCAATTAACCGAAGATCTCTACATTCTGGTAATACCATTTTTTTAAATAAAATTATGCGTAAATTCAAAATCTATGAATTTGAATATCTGTATATTGACCCTAAGTTTGTTAATTACTGGAACTACCTAAATTTTACTAAAATTCTTTAAAATGAAATAGCTCATATTCTATTTACACTTAAATTCAAATTAGTATTCGTACACACAAGGCTATCTCTAATATTACGAGTTTTAATCAATTGCTGGCCAACCGTTATTTACCGTTATTATTATGTTACTTAAAACTACCCGCAATTTTACATTTTCATTTTTTTTATTATTGTTGAGTCCTGATTTGGACTTTATCGTAATCATATAAGAACTGACTGGTATCTTATCTCATTTTCAAGAATTTTAGTTTAGTTGAACAAGAGAATTACCATTGTCTACTCGATCGTTTCAACTTTCTATTCTTTATTTTATTTCCATGAATTAATGTAAATATGTACCTATTATACATTCACAGTTCAGTTGTTGTGAATAATATGCCTTCTGACCCATAATTACCTAATATCTGCGGTACAACAAATATTATTGTTATATATTTTACCGTTATTGCAAATGAATTGTGTATTCTAGTTGAGTAGGTAACTACCTTAAACTTATCTAACATTTCTCTGTATAAAGCACCTTTTATGACACAATTTGGATAAAAGAAATATGAAATTACATTAAATCTTAGTAGGTACCTTGCTTTTTTTAATTTGACAGTGTAAATCACATAATTAAGGCTTATTCATAATATATATATAAATAAATGTAGCGTGTTGGTTATATTTTAATTTGGACTTAGTATTCCTTACAGTAATCTATCAGCGGTAACTATTTGTTGTATATTATTGCGATGCATAATTGTTTACTATTAACTAGGTACCTACTTTCAAATAATTATTATAATATAGGTTTATTTATGTGGGCAATTTCAGGTAATGAAAATATGTCTCCTGATTATAACTACTTAGATACCAAACTAGGCATTATTTCTTGAAGCATATAGATTATAATCATCTCTCATTTAGTTCACTGAAGATGGTGTAGATATATATTTTGCAATAAGACAGTATATTATATATAAATTAAGATAATAAGAATACATTTAAAAATCTACTTTTAAGGCGATCAACAATAGTTTAGGTGACTTTTTTCTTTTTTTGTAATCCAGTACCTACAATAGACACTAGATGCAATATCATTTCTTCCATCCGAGGCTATGTTTCTATTATCATACATACACATACATCTCATTTACCGTACATATATAAAAACTTGTAGTTTTGAGTAAGTGCCCACTTCTCAGACATACGTTATACATATTTGTCAAAATATTTTCACTCTTCACGAGTTATATAGTATAATTTGTGGAAATTCGTTGATTCTGCTTCAATAGTAAAATATTAATGTTACATAGCATGTTACTTAAAATTGAAAAATCAATTCGATATACCCAAGATGATTTACAAAAAATATATTTTAAACTATGATTTGGTATTAATTAAAAATAAGGAATAGTTATAAATGGATACTTTCGTATCAATATGTTTTGAAGACATCGTGTTTCTTGTTAATTGCGAAGAGGAAGGATATCATGTTGAGTTTAATGGTTACCAGTAGTTTTAAGGACGCAACACTATACAAAATTGTGTTGTTTACGTTCGTATAGAATGTATTCTGATTTATTGTCAATATCACAGCAGTTTTTACCAAAACTGTCAGCTTTAAATCCGTCTCATATCAACAATTCTGAACTTGTTTAACGAAACGAGAAACAGCAACTTAGTGGTAGAAACTTGCTGGCAGTTACTCTACTGTGATATTAATAATTCTATTTATTATTTTCTAAATTATTTATATACTTATATAAACGTAATGTTAAAATTAAATATGAATACATATATTTTACAGACAGTGTCGTAAATTAAGCAATGTTTGATTTATAATGTCAACGTAGGTGTCTATATCTATGGAAAGGTCCAGAAGTGTTCCAAATATATGATTTTGTGAATATTACAATTTTATTGAACGTTTTGTTAAGTAATGTGTTATATATTTGTAAAGTAGTAAACGTAAAATTTGAATATTGATCAGAAAGTAAAATTACATCACGAAATGTAACAGCCTTATAGCGTATCGTATCTTGAGCTCTCTAAATGTACTGCTAATAATGTTATTATTAATGCATTTTCTAGCGAACGAAATTTGACTGTGAAGCCTATACCTATCTCTCAATGAAATTATTATAACAATAAACAGTTTGTGAAAATATATATGAGAAAAAATATTATTATTTTATTACGTGCTACTTCAAGTAGTCTATTTGCCTGAATATTATACCTCAATAAGTTTAGTATGAATTTTGTGTGTCTTGAAAAATATATTTCAATTATTAGAATCAACGCTGCATTATTTCTCAGAACCCTGCATTGCATGACTACCATAATAATTTAAACGGTAGTAAAGTAAAAAGTATTTATTTAATAATGAAAGTATAGAAATATTTCGCCTGATATATAGGTAAGTATGATAGTAGTATGATATATATATGTCACTATATACAGAGTACTAAATTTGTGCCAATATAACTCGGAACAGCAACAAAGGAACAAGTTATTAATTCCGCCCCATGGAGTGACGCAGTAACTGAGTACCGGCTGGGTTAGGCCATTATACAAAAACCTACAGCGGCATTTTGCACATATGTCAATGAAAAAACATTCAATGAGCAACTAGTATCAGATCTCATAGTTACATGTTATTGATAATGGTTAATAAGATTTTTTGTACCGTAATGGTTAAAATAACAATTCTCGTATGTTTATCTTCTATCCCGGAAACATCTCGAACGATTTGAATGAAAATTTGTACTTTGATATCTATAACATTTATTTGTTTTTACACTCACTAGGATTCCTTGTATCGTAGGTGCGTTCCTGAAACACGCAAGTCTGATGGTGAAATAACAAATACCGAGCTACCCTCTTGCAAGTATTTTTCCATATCGACATAACTTTGATATCACTACAGTCAAGTTGGGTAAATTTAAACACTTTTTTACCATCAAAAATAAATATATCACTTGGGCTATGTTGGTATATTATTGAGTGTGGTGAGTGATCTTTCATAGTCAAAATTTATTCATATAATCAATATGTTTAAGAAATGTATGTTTAAGTGGCCATACAAAGTCACAAGGGCTTTCCAGTAACATTGAATTATCGGGGATAACGAAAACCTTTGTAGTTTACTTATTATTTGATTTGAGTCCTTGAACAGCTGTTCCACACACTTTTCCGTGATGGTAATAAAAAGGTACGCGAATAAAAAGGAACAGAATGTATGAAAAATTCTTCTTCTTCTTTTGATGTTTGGCAATAATCGATACGACTTCTGTTTTACAATTTTGACATTGCGACTAACGATGTAATTAAAATAAACGTGTTTGGTGAAATAAAAATGAATCTTAAAACAGGTTTTATTCAAAAGTCACACGGAAATTCAAAGCTTGACTTGATGGCAAATAAAGTGGGAGTCATAAAAAAACACCATTTTAACGATGATAAAATAATGTTTATTGAATCTTAACTAATCGCTCTTAAAATAAAAAAGTGTAGACTGAAAAAAGGAAATCTTTTAATAATAATGTATAAGGAAGAAAGGGTATACAAGCGAATACAATAGACACATTTAGTAAGAAAATTGAAACTAGATTATTCTAGTGAGGATAGAAAAGGTTCGATTTCCAAATATTTTTTTTCTTAATTGAAAGAAAAATATTTTTTTATCATAATTAAACGAGATTTAAATACAATATTATTATTTTTCATTATTTAATCACTTCGCAACTACAGACGCTGGGTTTTAACATTTGACGCGTGGCATTTCAATGCGCAAACTACGTTCCCATTAAGTTTTAAGACAAGCTAAAACGAAAATTTTGTTCATATATTAATCTCTTCTGCCTCTGTTCCTGCCCATACAAATGTGAATCTTGATATAACGATTCCAAGCGATATTTATGATTAACTACAAATGAGGACAGAACTTAGCTGAAGTCCCTATTTGGGAGGACAACTGGAGCGACCAGCGTCCAGAGGTAGAGCCCGACGCATAGCCAAGAGGATGTTATCTTTATCCACATCGAGGCGACGTTCTCTTTCGACAGCTGGGAACTCGGACTGAAAATAACAAATTATTTATTCATTAAGATTGCTGAAATTAGAATATCACGTCAAAACTGCTGACAGCGCTGTCAGCAAGACATTAAAAAAGGTTCGTTTATTGTGATTGTATCCTAAATCAGCGCTATCAAACTAAAATAACACTTTTATGTAAAATGTAATAATCCATTAAATAATAAGTTTCTCAAACTAAGGGTAAAGCTAGCCAGACAAATGCTAGAAAGTAATCTGCCACAATACACCACCATACCAACACCTAAAACTGAAGCCGACGTTAGGCATCGACCCAGCGACCGTCAGGTTGACAGGAAATGCATCGCCTCAAATCGGAAACACGTTTGATCTATTTTACCATGTGCTCGAAGAAAACATGACCCCATTCTGCCCAAGATCGACATTTTTAAGGACTTCTGTGAACGGTTTTAGATGGCAAATTAATCTTATAAATGAAAATACCGCTTCTACACCTGCATCTATTCGCAAGACGAATTACTTAACAATGGTAGTAATCTGCAGAACGTTATCGAGCCAACGGACTAACTAGAAGCAAATGTGGTCTGTCTAGTATTAGGACTGTTAGACACCCCTCTCAGCCAACCTCAGGGTCTAAACCGTGGCATTTACTACATGTATGGCAACGTTATAAAATATAAGTATACCGATGTCTCACTTATTATATTCATATATTTATGAAGCGAGTGGCGCATTTTTGCATGAGCCGTTTTGGGGGATGCCATTTACAAAAACAAAATTTTCATATTATACCGAATCGCTACAGACTATCTCGAACAATAATTAATGTTGGTAGTGATTATCTAGTTAAACTAAACTAAAATCATGGAATATAAGATAGTTCTAAATGTTTATGATTAATTCAAAATTAGTACGACACTTACCAATAAAATATTAAAATTACACGTTATTATACTACAAAAAAATAGTATTAGGTAAAATAAGTCGTCACTTGTTTGCTGCTGACTAAAATTACCCGCATTTAAGCCAGCAATTACATAAAACTCGTCTAATATTAGATAGTCTTGTAAGCAGTTGCGAAAAGAATAGAAGATTTAGCACAAACAGAATAAGAGCCTTTAGACTTTAAACAAGTTTTAGTTTAGTTGAACAAGAGAATCACTACCATTATATTGTATTGTAATATATATAAGTAAGTTAGATAAATATAGGAACATATTTTATTGGATTAGACATTGTTCGTCTTAATCGACCTCGGATATACAAGTTACCCTTAGTTTGGCGTGCAGAATCTCTTTGCGACACCCGGCATAATCCTCTGTTCTAAGTTACCTACCTAAATGAATCCATCTCTGATTATGAATATAATAATATTAAGATTCTATAACCTCAAAATGTTCAGTATACGTTATACTGTATGTAAATTCATTTGAAATATAGTTTTTAATTAAACTAATGTAAATCCACATTTTCTACAATAATAAACATAGACAAAAGAAAGTGTACTCACTTGAACCAATTGGTGAGGGTCATCATGACGTAGAGGGTTGCGAGCGCGAAGATAACGTGGAAGAAGCACCAGGAGTAGGCGACGCCGTCCTCCTCGTTGTCGAACACCTTGGCTTCCTTGGCTCCCGCCTCGCCGCCGTCTCCAGTTTCTACGGAACCATAACCTGCGCTCAGTGCGCGAACGAGCATGCAAGAGTTAATGCCGTCGCGTTGGTTTGGTACCTAACTCATTGGGAACTACCTATGGGTGATAAATGACCACGACACACAAATAGAGTTTTTGCGCTAAACGTGATCTTACACTTGTATCTATGAAGTTTACCGATATTTCAGTATGGAGCACATATTATACCATGTAAAGCGCGCATAGAGGAAAATTATTTAAAACATTTCCCTTAAAAAATATCCCAACTTTGACTCTGCTATTGACTTTTAGCGCACCCACAACAATTTCAACTTAAACGACGACAGCGAATAACTTTTAGCTGAAGTCACCTTGTGCTGCATGCGTGTGTCCAATACGAGTTAAAACTCTATCATAGAATTTTAGTACGGAAACTTTTTGATCTATACAAACAAAAAGGCTATATTTTTAATTAAAATTTCATCCAACTATTTCACAATGTTATTGTTATTCAATACACTTAGAGGCAGTGTTTTTATTATTTTATTTCAATAAGTTACATTTCAACACTATAGTATTAAACAGTTATGCAAATTCAAAACAAGGACTTTAGCTTAATTGGAATATACAGACAGACGCTATATTTGTCACCCATAGTAGATCTCCAATTTTTCACAGTGGAATACTATTCTAATAGCGCATACAAATGGTTAACTTTAAGCAAATGCATGAAAAAATGTGAATGAAATGTGAATTATTGGCTACTTAATGATAAATATATCAATAAAATTTACTATTAGAATGTTAAGCCACAGAACTGGGCCATTGTGCCCTACACGGAGAGCTTACGTTTTCCAATCATAAATGTTATTTTCTTAATTTGGGAGAGGTATGTCAGCGAAGGTCTTATGATAGATTTGTTACAAAGGCGTTTGAATACTCCGATTTGTAAGATCGTTAGTTATTATGAATATATAAATGGATTTCACAACCACTATGTCGTGGAGGTAGAGACATTTATTTTTTTCTTTATTTATTTTTAATAATTAAAAATAAATAAAGAAATGCGTATAACTGTCAAACTATACAATAGATAATTTCGCAAAATATTAACTACTAATAACAACTAACATCATTACGTCAACATACGAGAATAGATTTAAGCTATAATAAACAGAATAAAACAACCAAAAAACATTGTATACATACAATGTTTACATTATTATACTGTCATCAGTCTTAGATAAATGTGCAGTTTCAAATCAATCCGAATTTTTGAAGGGGATGAAAATTAAGTTTAATTTTAACGGTACACAGATACAAAATGAGAAATATTTGAACAACTAATATGTCACGCTTATGCTAAATGACACATAGTAAAAACAATAAAATGCTTTGCAACATTAATTTTTCTTCGAAAAACTTTTGCTTAATTTTTGTTTTTCTGAAAACAACATAGCTATGACAAGCGTTATTGGTGCAATGCAATTGTATTTATCAAATCAAATTAAAATCTGGAGGTTATTAAGGGATATATGCCAATAGCTAAACTTAAGATAGAAATTGGTGTCCAAGCGAAAGGAAGAAATCACATGATAACTGGGGATTTTAAGTGAAAATATTAGCTAAAACCTTAAATTTCATATCAGTGTATCTACAACTCTTCTTGCACCAAAAAACTGTTGGGTCCATTTATGCCACGCATATATAACTAAAACGGTATGAAGTACGTCGCTTTTCGGGTTCTCCGTTAACTGATTTGAAACACAAGGTTATCCGAAGCGATGAACGCAACTCCACACGCTTGAAAGCAAAGCTATAATATCATATTTTCACCACACTAGGTGGCAATCGCTAGTTTAAGTCATCGATTTCTGGCAGGAAAAAATCAAGAACGCACCTGTTATACCTAATGTCAACTCGCCGATCAATCAGAGAAGAGCGCACTTGAAACAATCCGCGCATCTTGCAGATTCGCCGTTAGTTACTAGTGTAGTGAAAATTGTTGTGTTACACTCATTGGTAAACTTTATTGGCGTTTCGTGTTTTGAACCATTCGCGTAGTCAGGTTTCAATACATCCACTTACGCCAAAATTCAACTTTACCCACATGTAAAACAAATAACTAACTATTACCCAGGATAAAGCACGACGCGTTCACATGGGTTTATTAGCACCCTTTCCAGTAATGAAACCTGCACATCGCTGCGACGTATATTATATATCAAGAATCAGCTTCTCCATGAACGTTCTATAAGCCCTAACCTTATCACATACATGGTTTAAAAATATGTTTATTAACAGTTGGAAAATAAGTATGTTTCAATTTACTATAGTAGATGGGCAAGCCGTTCTCATGATGGCAAAATCAGAGAATGTCTCGTCATGAATCAGCGGAGAAATGTTAGGATTAGTACGAATGCTATTGTTATGAATGTATTGCGTACCTTCGTTAGCAATCAGACCTCCTTGCCCTTGCGTCGCATAGCCGCCGCGGGTCGCCGCAAGGAACCACATACATTAATTGTGTTAGTGTTTACATTAAACATAAGACATAAATCCTGCAGTTCAAATTGTGCAAAGAAAATTCACTGTAATGACACTATTAACAAATAAATAAACAGCTCGGCACTATATGGGGGCAAACGAACTGTTCATCAGTCATGAAGAATACAGTTCATCTCCATTCTCATTGGTGTTTCCATCTAATGATTAATCATGAATGAAATTCACGTCTATTTCATCGAATGAATTTCGATGAAATTTGTTTTGAATAGAAACACAAATGAGAAAGAAAGATAGAGTGACTTTTCATGATGGGTAAAAATAGACGGTAAGCTGGCAACTACCAAACATTATAATAATTGGATCATTAGAAACTGCAAGTCTCTAATGTCGTCAACTCAACAACAAAACTTACTGAGGTAACTAAGACAGCACGTGTAAAATTAGATTGAACAATATCGTGAAAACGACGTGAAAAGCGAATACACCGCACTACATCGTTTGTCGTGTGTTTGTTGATGACGTCACAGATGACGTGTTGTTGTTGTTGTTGTGGTCTACCACAGTCACATTATGAACCGACCGTGAGCGCGCACAGTGCATATACTTATACACATTTTGAACTGCAAGGAAGGACGTAGCGAGAATAGTATATTATGATACAAGTGAGTTAAGTTGTTCCTTACACACGAGGCTCTGTGTTGCAGTAGGAGCCGCAGGCGATAGCGTAAATCAGCAGAGTGTGTAATGAGCAAAGCTTACTAGTCTCATACGACGTTTTTCTACACTTTTGCGAGGAGAAAACTAACATGTATTTTTCAGATATAACTAATAAAATAATTTTATTAAACTACTAGATAACTAGACAATAGAGTAAAAACCAAAGCATCGTAATGGTAATATTTGTGGTGTAGATATGTGATGATACTATGTCTAGGGCACAAAACTAAAATCGTTACACAAAGTACAAGTATGTATCTATGTATATAATAAGTGTGTATACAATGTATATATAAGTATGTATGTATACTAACCCAAGTAAGCCTACAAAGGTACTTCTACTGGCACATGTAAATTAAAGTTATTACAGTCTTTTAATAGCCATGATATACAAGTTATTAGTTAATTACATACCAGTAGGCAAAAATAGTGTTACTAGCAAATTATTTTTCTATCATTATTGGCTATTATAGGTAGGTTGGTGCTGGCACGGTAATTGTGCCAAATTGTAACGACCACACCGAAATGCCCTATGTAAACAACTATTGTTCGTTTTTATTTTAATACCAAACTGAGGTGAGACTAAGGTGCTTAACATCAATAAGGTAGGTAACATCAACAATCTGCAGTTACCCTTTGCAGATTTGCATAGGTCGATACTTGTTTATTAATTAGTATAAATCATTATAAATTAAACGATATTTGCTTATATCGTTGAATTATTGAATTGAGAATGCTCTGTTTACTCGCATATAAGTTACAGTAAGGTACTAATTTATCTATGTAGGGATGATTCTATTACTCACTAGTGTGTAACGCCATTATGCAAGTGTTTGTTATAACGCTCAGTTTATGCCCCTAAACGCTATGTAATTAGATTCATTTAAGGGATTTATATTAGTCCTTGTAATGAGAATCGATTATTGCATCTAGATCATTCTTGCTACGTCCAATCTAAAAATGAGAAAACAATAAATGCATGGTGCTTTCCGTGTTTAGCACGGATATGCACAAAATATAAGGATAATTTATAAATTTGCATAACAGTAAAAAATAAATATGCAATAGAACAGCACCTGCCTGTCGTGATGCGATCTGACGATCAGTTTCTTGTGTTTTTTTATATATGGCTGTTATTTTACCGTGAACTCTTGAGAACTCAATGTTAATTTTAATTTATAATAACATGTAACGTAATAATAAATTAGTGGAGTTTTCGTCGGGCTCTGAATAATACATAACCTATTTTAGCTCGTGATAACATAACATTCTGCTTAGGGAATCTACTTTGCCTTAAATCAATCAACGTAAAAGTACGTAACACGTACGTAGTGCGTTTAAATAATACGCTACGGGAAGTTCATTTTGTCATTATGTATAGTTTGCAATTTTACTATAAATACGTGGGCTGTTCCAAAAATACTAAGTGAAATGAAAAATAGTTTGGATATGATAAAAGTTCTTAAAAATATTTCCTGCCGATCCCTGTGCACTTATGCATTCGGAGTAACCAGCTTTGAAAATCATTGAAAAGCGTAACTTGCAGAAGGTCGTATAATAACGCAGAAAATCTTTGACGGCTTCGACAGCGGTGTTGATTTTTCGCCTAGAAACATTTTTTGTTACCATGACATAAAAAAGCAGACGAAGCTAAATCTGGGCTGTACCGAAGATGGGGTAAGATTTGTACCGCCGAAGTATAGGCAAGCGCGTTTGAGGTCTTGATAATGGTACAATTTGAGTACCACGACAATTGAATCTCATGACGCTAACGCAATAATCAGTAGTAGTAGTAGTATCAGTAGTGTAGTTAGAAATACTATGCCACGCCATCTATCGTTGCTAGACAAAAGGTGTTTATTCAGGTAACATATTGAAGTCATTGCACAAAATTTTCTAATACCAAATTGTTATTTAATTCCAATTTGTAAGCATCGTTTTAATCGCATCACATCAAACAGGGGTTCTACAAATTTGTGTTGATAATCACCTGCAGTTCCTTCCTTAGCGAGGATATGTTCGGACATCGTGATCTTTGACGAGGATGAAGCAGTGCGCATGCTGGAGTATAGCACGCTGCACACCCATATGACCAGCCCGATGATAGACTGCTTGTCGAAAGAAGCCTGGACAAAAATCAGGTCGATAAAGTATATAGTGTTCTGGAATACGGTCAAATATTATCAGGACCCAAGGCCTCACTCCGATACAAATAATGAATTGGGCATCAGGCACATAAAACCCGGAGCGTGATGTCAGCGCAGGCCTTGCCTTTGCCTTTGGAAAGCCTTGATTGTAAGAGCTCCTTCTCCCAATGAAAAGTTATGTTTAGGGTTGCATTTTTCTGAGGACGCAATTTGGCCGCCATCTTGGAAAAAGGGGTGCAAAGAGTTTTCGCACTTTATCTGGTGAACTAGCAACCCTACAGAAAATATTATAAGACCTTATTTGTAGCAAATTAAATTGTCTACAACTTTATTCCTATTACTTTTTATCCTAAAATGCAATATAAAAAAGTTATAAACAACGGTGGAAACGGGCTGCATCTTGTATTGGAGGAAGTAATTATAGGTGGTTTTATACAAAGTCGCCACTCGATTAATGAAGTGAATTTAAAAATTTAAAATTTCATTTTTAAAAACCTATAATATAAATTGATAATGGATTCAGCTAAAAAATCGAGTTAATGTATGGAGGTATCGCTATTTGGTGAATACTAGCGAAACATATCGGAATATATAAGAAACCACTAGAACTTGCTGGGTTTTGAATATTATAAGTCATGGACATGAAGACAAAAAGATTTCTACGGTTATATTAGTACTTAGTACACTGTATGTACACACCAACTGTATCGTCATCATAAGTCGTCCCAAATTCGACGAATGGAAATCCATTTTCTGAGCGATCGTATGAGGCACTTGTACTTTAGGTTAACTAAGGAACTGAAGGACAAGTGTGATGATAAGCACCAGCAGGCTTCCTGGGGGAGCAATGCGACTCCAGAAGTCAACCGCGATATCTAATAGTATCGACTGCAATACATGCACGCACGATGTTCGTTGCTACCGCCGCTTCACCCAGCAGTCACCCACTAACCTTGACCGACATCGGACGAAGTGCAGTGCAAATCTAATATAGACTTCAAATATTAAATGTGACGTGTTGTGACCCTTAATAGACATTCCTCGAGGAACTACATACCACTGGTGGGACATATTTAGGTAAGTCTGCTTGTATTGTCTGAATTCCTAGTTTAACCGAATTTACGTGTGCCTCTCTTCATCGCTTTGTGAGTGGATCCCATGCTCACATCCCCATAGTTGCGAGACCCTGTTTTTCTTAACTGATTTCGCAACACCAACTTTGATTTGACAAAAACAACTTATGAATTTATACATTTTAAATTTGACCCCATTCAAAGTATGGGTGTGACTTGCCGGGTTTTGGTATTACATAAACGTACAACATATAGAAAAATTAAATCATACATATATACATTTAGTTTCACAGCAACATGTGATATAGCTTGATTGTTATCAGAGACACAAAATGAATAAGTACTTCAAGTATATACATGTCACAGGAACAACAATAGGATATATGATGGCCTGGTATCATAGCCCAGAACTGTTAATTGAAAATAAATTTGGAACCACATACACATACATGCATAGAAATTAACAGGTCACTGACAAAGACAATCAATAGGTTATAAAATGTATCTGTGTTCAATAAATATTTAAGAAATGGGGCATAGAAGTGACATTACCACCAAAGAAAAACTCATGACTAGCACTAATACTTCTACTGTTACTAAACGAACACGATACATGAAGTGCTTTGCTGAGCGCAAATTCAAAATATTTTATTTGTGATAGGTTTATAATACAGATTTCAAAATAATATATACATAGTGCAAGCTGTGACCAGCCATATTGGCATTCAAATAATGATGGATATCGAATAAAATAATACAATAACATAAAATTAGTGATAAATAATATAGATAAGAATAATAATGATTATGATGATATGTATTATTTAATTAATAAATGATCAAGGAACAATACTCATGACATTTTTATTTTACTACAATATTTATAAGGCTAAGACCCTACAGTCTTCGAATCGTGACACTCCAGCCAGTCTCTCCCAATCACAAAAAAAAAAATTAAATATGGCGAGCCCCATGTCCAGAAGAGCATTTCTTATGGCAGACATGATGATGATAATGACATTGATTATGGATAATATTATGACAGTAAGAAAAAAGACAATAGTAAACACTGAAATTTGTATAAACTTTATATTATGTACAATACATGGGCATGAGCAATACATGATTGTGTCTATACAGTTTGATTTACATACCCAGTACACATCCTGTTTCGTTTCCTGGTAAGGCATTTTGAGTGTAACATAATACAGTGTAGAATTATATGGTTATATTATAAAATACATAATATACAATACATATTTGGATGTAGTTTTAATTTAAGACGGGGAAATGTATATATTTGTAACATAAGAAATCCATTTGTTATGTAAAAGATGACAACACACTTCGTTTTGAAGTATTATAGTCTATAACAGATTATAAAAGTAGCTTTTATGGTTAATTGCATTAACATCTTGTTAGGTGGTTTTCGACTACAGAATACAGTCCTGTATTTTCTTATTATTTATTTTTATTTTATTTTATTTATCAACATTCACACAAGGTCTTGAGGTCCCAAACGAGTAGTCTATTATTATTTCTTCCTTGCTTCACTTTTATCACATTCTTCATAGTTCGCTCGTCTGTCTGTTGATTACTTCTAAGCCATATTGTCAGATAACACATACATTCACACCCGCCTTGTATGCTTTGTTTGTCAATCTCAATATTCACTATGCTTGGCAACGGGGTTGATGTGTACAGTTGGATGATGTACACTTATTTTATTATTTACCTTGTATTGTAGTATCACACACCGTCAGCGTTGCTACATACATACACACACGCACACATCCATACGCACACAAAGATACTCTTGTCAACGTTAGTTTGAATATGAGTAATGTACCTCAGAGCCGCCGGTAAGGCCGTTACACTGGTTGTCAGCGTTGGAGAGTGCCGACCACGTGAGGTACATCACGTATAGGGACACGACGGAAGACTGCAACAGTCCCGAGCGCGGCTGGTGTTCTTGTACTGCTGGCAAAATGGAGATGCCACTCGCTATCACCACCAGAATCAGGTTGAATGAAATGAAGAACTTGGACAGGTCGCAACCATTTGTCTGTAAATAAATCATTGTTGATATAAATCGGAAGCCTGCGAGTGGATTAAACATTAGTAAAACATTAAATAGATAGAATTTGAATGAATAAATAATCGACACAATGACCAATATGCTGGCTAAATTTTCCTCAATGAGTAAGTCTCACTATCCAGAGTGGTAATGCTGCTAGCATGTTGGGCACATTGTCGAAGATGTTATCACGCTAGACCTAGAATGCTGCATTCATTCATTCATTCATCGCAGCCATAAGACGTCCACTGCTGGACATATCCTCTCCCATACAGGGGGGATTTGCCAATACTCGCCACGCTTGGCAGGCGGGTTGGCGAGCGCAGTATGGTTTTCTATCCTCAGAAAGCGCTGCTGCCCACCTGCTGGTACGTGATCCCTTAGCCGACTCTTACGGCACCCACGGGAAGAGATGGGGAAGTACTATTCTAGGCCGGTACCACCACGGCACCAGAATGCTTATTGGCTCTCAAAGACTGCTGCCAGAACACACTATATATTTGGTGACAGTTTTTTAAACTTCAAGGTGGTGGCTAGCCAGGCGGGTTCTCGAAAGTACCTTACCACCTCGCAAAAATAACCAAAGGTTAAATGAACAATCATTCAAATGTATAATTTGATATATGTCATCATCATCATCATCTCAGCCATAGGATATCCACTGCTGGACATAGGCCTCTCCCATTGATATATGTATGTAAATCTACATGTACTCGGATAAATCAAATATGTAATCTCAAAATGATCATGAACCAAACAATTAGAGAAAAATCGTGATATTTATTTAGCCCTGGGATATGTTTTTCACACGAGAAAATATAATTTTCGTGGGATACGTGACAATTAAAACTCGTGTGAAATCGTAACGTAACTTCTCGGTGCTTAACAGGATAAAAAAATACCTTATTGCCCTATTTAGGACCTAAATAGTTATGCGTGGTTTCAAGTAATGAGTAAAAATGTATCTTATAGGCATGCGTGATTTATCCTAGGCCCATAATTTCACTTATATGTCTAAACACATAAGCACTTCACGATGCTGGTTTTAATAGAAGGGCGACGATAGACACAGTATTTTATTACCGACGTCAAAAAAGGAGGAGATTATCCTTTCTACTGTATTTTTATGTGCTGCGGCTTCTCATGAAGTCCCATTAAAATTTGATCGAGACCTGACCAGTAGTTTTGGATTTATTTTTAACTTCGTCTATATTAATGATGTTCTCATTCTCTCAAGAAAACGTTGAAATATTTCACGGTTGAAAAGTGGAAATCCATTTGTATAGTTTTTAACAATGTAATTATCCAAAATGTGCGTTACAAAATAGGTATATCCTATGCTACTAATATTATAATTGCGAAAGTTTGTGTCTATGAGTGTATGTTACTTGTTCATGCTCAAACAGTTACACCGATTTCGATGAAATTTGGTATGAAGATAGTTTAAACTCTGGATTAACACATAGGCTACTTTTATAATTGAGGTAGCGGGAAAAGAATTGGCAAATCCCCCAATTGGAGGAGGCATTTGTCCAGCTGTGGACACCCAGTGGCTGAGATGATGATGATGAGTAGGTACTTACTTTGGTATAGTAGACATATAGAAGGATAACGCCAGTGAGCGCGGCCGCGAAGCAGGTCAGCATCGAAATCATGAGCGCAGCGTACCAACCGCGAGATTCAGTCTCTTCGTATCTGGCTGGGGAAAAAGGACACGTATATTTTACAGTTGTCGTGAACAAAGTGTAGCAGAGTTTATAAAAAGTTGAAACAGTCATAGAGAAGTTTGCCTTTTTCTTTTTATCAGTTAAAGACTTCTATCGTTATAGAACAGGAATTGAAAAACAATTTGGAAGGTATAATATATATATTCTGAAAATTACGTTACTCGGCCTTTGTTAATCTATACTAGGTGAGTGCTGTGACACAGCCTCTCCTCTGAATGCAAAGGGGGTGTAATAGGCTGGTGAATTGTAGCCCTTGTATAAATTATCGCACTATTTACTTTCTCTGATGATAGCTTCTATCCTCGATAAGGTTTTTCCGAAGGAATTTTCCGTTTATATCAGCGAGAGAAGTGATTTCACTTTAGTTACTGTGCTGTGATTATGTGTCAATGCCTCCCGCGATACAGGGAATTCTAGTGCGGGGGTACGAGTGGGTTAAAAAAAAGTTACCGTTTTTAATATATCCTTTCTAAAAACTATATTCAGTAGATACATCAAGAACAACATTTTCTTAAGCATAAAGTTGGCGAATGTATAGTCTTACTGAGAGAAGGGTGTAATTAAATGTATCTATTGTGTTTATGTGGTATAAATTTAATTATAGCCAAGTAACTGATTGTTTGTAGCCCCGTGATGGACGAGACGCAATGTGCCCTCACTAAAGTTGAAGGCGATAATAGTGAAAAAAAAAGTTGAACAATATTTAAAACAAGCCAAAACCCCTCTTGGCACAACCAATACGTCACAAACCCACGACGATGGATGACCGATGTGATGAGTAATAATGACTGTATTAGGAGTCACATGTACGGCTATGACAACTGTAATAAAACGTAAGAGATATTATTTTGATAAACCCCAAGTTGTAGTCAAGGCAGCCCTACGCTTAGAAGAACGGCGGAAGGAAACACACCATAATCTCGTCTTTACTTCATAAAATCTTAATAAGAACCAAATATAAACTCGTTGATTTTTCTGTTTGAGTAACACTGTGATATGTAGGTAAAAGTCTTCAATGTGATTCATACTGCTATGAATCACATTGAAGGCTTATTTGTTTGAATAATCTCGGTATTACCTAGTTGTAGATCCCCGTTTATATGTTCTACGTAATATTTGCGCCGGATGGATTGTTGGTGCTATATATAGCCTATGCCATAATTTACAAAGATACTGTAATAAAATATCACTCATAAAAATGAAGCATATATATAGGTATATATAGCTTTCTCCGTAGATGATAGGAATACTTTGGGTAAGATGTACACATTTTTTTAATACTTTATAGATCATTTGACCACGATGTCTCATAATGGTCAGTGACGATGTGGTCGAAGATATTATCACGCCAGACCTAAAATGCTTACTGGATCTCAACTACTGCTGCCTGATCACTAAGTGTTTGGTGACAGTTTTTGAAACTTTAGGGTGGTAGCTAGCAAAGTGGTTACTCTATAATACTGGTCGTGTATTATCGAGTACCTTGCAGATACCAGATTTTCACCCCCAATGCCCGTTTTCAGTTTACCACTCATAAAAATACAAAATATGCCCATGTCATAGTACTATTACATTATATAGATTTAGATACTTACAAACCCAGCTCTCAGCCCAAGTGTGAGCAAAGTCGACGATCAGAATCAACTGTATGATAATAAAGCAGAAACCGCCAATCATGCCGAACACCATCCAAGTGGACGCGAATGAGCCCTCGGGAATGAAGAATGCTCCGACAATACCACCAATCACAATCAGATATTTAATGCCCCAAAACCTGAAAAAGATACGGTTGGAGATTATAGATATTCACTTACATATTTTACAAATTTACTTTCAATCATTTTGAATATAGCAAGATGAAATGAAATAACTATATTCATACATTTTGTCGTACATGGTATTATAAAATAGTTTGTCCTGCCAGAATCTGTCTTTACAGACATATGAATAGGTATAAACCACATATTATATCCTTAGAAATATAAAATAGTTTAAATATTGAGAGCGAACAGTTAAGTCATATTTTATAGTCCAAAAATTTGTTACTATAGAAACATTTCTCAGTTAATCACCGCGTCAGGTGTATATTAATTCATTGGAAGTTTTGTTGTGAATTTTAATATACAATATATAACTATTATTACAAGTGAGAGTCAATGTTGTTGAGATCTTACTTTACGAGTTTTCAGCAAACTAGCTAGTTGGATATGGCCATTATTCTTAAACACTAAAACGAACACATCTAGAACATATATAGGCCAAGGTCAATATTTTGTAATTTCTAAAATAAGATCTATAGGATTATATTTGCCGTAAGCTGAAAACAGCTCTAATACATTTACTTTTCTTTCTTTGACTTACCCGTTTTGTATTCCGGCTCTGGGATCCTTTGAAGACTTCACGCCAATTGTAAGAAGTGCCATTAGGACGAAAAACAGGCATGTTGCAAAACAAATTCTGAAAACATATCGCCCCCTTTTAGGTTTGCCAATAATACAACCATGTTCCCCAATGACTGCTTAGGTAATTCAGAATACATCAATACAATAAATATTTTTATGAGGTGCATTTGATTCTAAATGTGTAAATTAGTCTACATAAACTCTTCAATCGCTTAAAATTATTATCCATATCCTAGGATGCCAGTTGTCTTTCATTTTACAATATGAACTGTATTTCAAGGCTGAAAGAGTCCGAGTCGCTTATATTTAAATCAATACAGGCTCCGAATATATTTGGTGCATACATCAGCCTTTAGTGTGGGAAGTTAATGCACATTTAAGACTGTGAACAAATAAAATCCGACAGTAAATAGCAATATGTAAGTTTACTTCAATTCATATAACAAAGTATTACCCTTAGTTAAAGATAAGTCATACATTTTCTGAATTAATTATAGCTGTTTTTCTAATTTTTTTTACCATAATAATTTGCAGTTAAATAGTTGCTACTATGGGACTAGAGGATTAGAAGACAGCACTTAAGGGACTTTAGGTGGCTGACCCAGTTGTAGAGTTAGATTTCTAGTCAATATCCTGTCTACCACAATCCGAGGTTATAGACAGAGGAGGTGAAGAGAGGAACTTCTTCATTAAATAAAATAAAAGATAATTCCAGTGTTAATGAGCTACCTAGAAATGAATATTTTGTACCTATACACAGCGAGATATCCAACAGCTTGGTCACAGTCCACTTTAAAGGCACCTGGCATGAGTTGTGTAGAATTTTCACAAAATGGTACCTGAAAGGGTTAAAAGCAGTGTTTTTTTTTGCTATTCATAATAAACTAGCGAGCTGGCCCTTCTTAGCACAGGTGCAATGTAGATACTAATGTAGTGTCAGTGTGGAATGTTAACCTGCCGTTGCCACGCAGGACTCTGACGTTCAGACTGTCAGACTGAACGGACTGATGGTCAGTCTGACGGTCTGAACGTCAGAGTCCCGGGCTGCTCTGGCCATCAGTCTGTTCGGTCCTTGCATTTTAAATCTCTGATATATTCTATGATATTCTTGTTAATAATACACTGTACATATATTTTATACTATGTAAAGATTTTGTTATAAAAACTGACGTGTTTTGACACATTATGAATGTATAAAACACGGGAATTACTCACGTAAAAAGTCAAGGGTTCCGACAATAGTTTCAATCACATTCGGTGGTCTTTTTTAAAGAGAATACGGGGCGCACGCAGTCGCGGTTGCGAAAACCGAAAATAAAAAGTCATAGGGTTTGCTATCAACTTCTCAGAAACAGCTTGCTTGATTTTCATGACATTTTTTGTGTATAATTGGTTTGTCTGAGAATAGGTCGTAAAGTATTTTTCAACCTGCCCCCATCCCCAATTTAATTTATCGCGATTTTAGTATTTTCGTATGTAAAATATACAAATAATGTAATTGTTGATCATGGATATTATAAAGTAATTTAAATTAAGTGTCGTGCCACTTTGAAATTTTAATGATACTAATATTATAAATTCGAGAGTTTGTGTGTATGTTTCTTACCTCTTCACGCTCATACGACTACACCAATTTCAATGAAATTTGTGGAGATAGTTTAGACCCTGGATTAACACAAAGGCTTTTCATCATCATCAATCGTCACCACACGAGTAAACCGTGGGCCACACCTAGTAAATTATATGGCAGAACAATGTTTGCCAGGGAGCTCAGCCAGTAATATATTTATAACAAGTACGTGTCTTTCAACAACACAGTCACAAACCTTTTTCAATGCATCATGAAGTCCAGGTGCTAAAGTAATGCAAGCTGTGATCATAGTTAGTAACAGCATCACAGCATACATGAGGCGGGAAGATGTGGAGTTTGAACATGATGGGCACGCAGAGCAGCAAAGAGAGCATGCTGCACTTCCACAGCAGCAGGCCAGCTGATACATTAAAACACATATTATTATTTTAACAAATACATTTTAGTATGAAATATTTGTAGTCTAATATTTGTTTCGCCATCATTATTGTTTTAACTAATGTTAAACTTTTCCAGATTATTGATTTGCCTTTTTTTAAATTGCTTGAGTTTTCTGTATAAAATGTGTTGTTGTTTGTTAGGTCATACAATGTCTATTCATACAAGTTAAGAGCTCTGCCTACTAGAAAAGTAGGTAGTGAATTTTTTATAATACGTAGTAGTTATATCAAATAAGGTTCAGCAAAAATGAAAAGGCAAAAATGAAAAATAGGAAGCAAAACAAATCTAGAATATATTTGGGTCCTGTGTGTTGTGATAGTTTTTTTTTTCTAATTATTTAAACAAATAATAATTTTATTCAAAAAAGGTGTACAATGGTTACTTAAAATATATTAGGCTATTTTAGATGCACAAATTATTCAAGAGTATCTGCTGCTGAACTAGGCTTACAGCCCATGCTTCAGCATGCAACACTCTTCCTTGAGTATGTTTTTTGACCATTGCAACCATAATGTGGTTTTAATGTTTTGCAATTTCAATATGTGAGTGAGGAAACTACCACAATGTTCAAACACCCTAAAGTCATACACCTTCATCAGGACTTCATTGATTTGTAAAGTATTCATTCATTTCATTGTATTGTAAAGTAGTACTTAGTATTTATTTTGATATAATAGTTACCTAGCCGATATATATATATATATTTTTTTCCTATCAACTAAGGGTCTTGGCTGAAAACCAGCACCAATTGCTAGTATCTACATTTGGCACAATGCTGAGCCAAGACCTATTCAACCTCATTTGTAATGTATAATGTTATAATTGTTCTATAATTACATATTATATTGTATACAATAGTGACATCACTCATGCCCTGTCCTTGTGATGCATGTGTTGAATAAATGTTTATTCTATTCTATTGACATTGACCCTGAGATGATTGATGTATACAAAACTTGATATCATTAAGCATGTCACTGACTTTCATCATGAAATAATGATTTTATTTAAGTAACCAGTTATGTTGTGCACTTGACAAGGGAGAGAAAGCAGTGTGTATATGTGAAAAATGTTCTTAAATTTTCTTTTTTTCTTCTTTCCATAAAAGACAATAATGGATGACTATTGAAATAGTTATGTAGATGAGAACTTACCTTAACAACTTAAAGGTCCTGGTGATTAAAAATAAATCAGAACTGTAAAGCTTTTGTTTTATTGTTTGGCACCTCATAGTATATTGTTAAACATTTTAGATCTTTCTTAGAACTCTATTTTTACTAGCAACTGATGAATGAATACTGTAGAAATAATGAAACTTTTAGTAAAAAATATAAAACATAAAATAGTAGTAGCTGCACACCATGGTTTCGGCCTCATGCTTGATTTCCCTCTTCCTCAGTTATTCCATCTTACTTTTTTCAGTTGTTTTTTGTTGTATCCCATTTGTATATACATACAAACATCCAAAACCCGACACACATCTATTCCCCAGCTGTGATTCAAACGAGTCTCCTTTCTAAAGTCAGTGTCACTGGACCCTTTGAACCATGAAAAGAAATATTTGGCTACAATTAAGTAAATATCTCAATTTCATTGTGCTCTGCTTCGTACACTCCGACCACATATTCCATACCTCTTTGTTTCCAACTCAATGAAATTTGAGGCTGTCTTAGTTATTCGACCCTTGTTAGCTAGCTAGTTAAAATAACCTTTTTTATCATATTCAATTATACGGCAAAATATGCAGTATAATTCCTAACCCTGTATCTGCGATACATTGGTTAAAATTATGATGTACTTTTACTAGCTCCAAAACGCGCCCCAAATGCTACTTAGTATCCCCAACTTACTTAAAGTAATGAGGACAACAATGAATCTTCGTTGTTTCGAGAAGACATGATGGTATTATACTATGATTTACAGGCTAAGAAAATACAGAAACTTGTAATGACAATTTTAATCATTAAAGTAGGAACACAAAGAAAAAGGTCTCTCACCTGAGCTGCAGAGCATAGCCCTAAAACGGCCCCCATAGCGAAATCACTCAGCTACAATAACAGCAGTCCTTAGATATCGTTCTATGTACACTGCAAATTTACAATTTTAAATGAGGTGAAGAAAATGAACAATTACCAAATCAATAATTGTTTTCCCAAACCAATACAACACAAGCAAAAAACCACAGATTACTTAGAGCTTTCTACCTAGAGAATGTAATACTACCGTGGCTTTCTAATCAGTGACTTAGAGAAAACCTACGGTTTCATAGAACAAACAAACCACAGCACACATTGACCAAGGCGTTGAAACATAAAGCAAAAAAGGCGCTCCTATTTTTGACCATAGCTAAATCACCACTTTGATTTTGACAGATCATGTGGGTTACATGTCATACAAATTGACGGTTGTCCTCACCACCTAGTATGATGTTAATTCCATAAACCATAAAACTCTTAAGATAAGGGTATGGTGCCTTCGTTTGATACGATATCAACTGCAATGTTGGTTACCACACCACTATTGGCTATGTCGAGACCTCCGATTTAAAAACAACGGAGCCGAAGTTGGAACCAGAGGTGTAATAACAATAGAAAGTTCCGACATATCGGAGTCGGAGTCGAAGCTCCGCAGCATCCCTAGTTAGATTTACTCGATCGACAACCAAGTTGCCGTGACGGCAACCGTACAGGGGCCTTACTATCTATATATATGTAAGGCCCCTGTACGGTCTCTGTATATAAATATATTTGAAATATCTTCAAAGGTGAACGGTTATTGTTGTTTCTGGCATGTATTAGCCAGGTTTTAGGAGTGCTCGGAACATGCATGGTTTTAACAATGCTGATAGTAAGGCCCCAAGTTGTATGACATGTAATGCCACGTGATCTATCAAAATCAAAGTGGTGATTTGGCTATGGTCAAAAATAAGGGCTACTTTTTTTGCTCTATGTTTGTTTCAACGCCACGTTATCAATCAATGATCTATGGTTTGAATTCAATAAAAACCTATAAATATAATATCACATAGTGCTTTGACAATTATATTGTAATGAATTACGGTGTTCTTTTGTTATGGTGCTTTTTTGTAATACGATTAAATTATTGCGCTGATTATTGTTCTAAAGACGAAAGTAGTTGCAACGAAGATAGCAGTCAGTACAAATATGGAAAAGGTTTAAAATCCCTCATGTACTGAGCAGTCACTATAAAGAATTAATTCTAATAACCACATTTTTCCAATTTAATATCATATCTTTCCCTACACAGAGGGAGATCTACCCCTCCTAAAATCGTTATCAGTTAAGACTGCGTCCCAAAACTAGTAAATATCATGTTGCAAAAGAGTAGTCACTGTCTCTTTCCAAAATTCAATGTTGAAAAATCACAGTTGTGAGGTTTTGGGACCAGCACAATTTCATCTGATAGTTGAATTCTATTATCCTGGAAAAATCAGTTAATATTTGTACACTATGTGACAATGACCATACCAAGACTCAAATTTACTTTCAACTTACAATGAGTATAATGTTTTGGAATGCAATCTAATTGTTGTAGCACATTTTTATCTGTAAGCAGTTTTATTAACGATGAGCACATGTGGTGTAGGGTAGGAGGACAACTCCATTGAGTGTGTCTCCTTGTCTTTTTAGCTTTTTTGGAATAGTTAATAGTGGTAAACTGTGGCGCCAGCGGATTGGGATGTAATGATAATTAGCCAGTCTTCTGCCCATGTACCAAAGGCAAGAAGAAGCTCATGTTCACTGTGGTCGACATCTTCAGTGGTTCAGGTCATCAGTATCAGAGAAGACGCTGCGAAGGAGAGTTCTACCCTCTTGTCGCCGCTCGGACCTGAACCACTGAAGATGTTGACCGCAGTTATCGACGAAACGTCTGGAACACAAGTTTCACATAGACCACGGCCAAACAGCCCGGAAGCAATACATACAACACAGTACCTACCCACTTCATGTAATCACATGACTGTGGCATAAGCCAACCATAAAGTTCTATTTCCACCCAATTTTTAAGCATCATGGCTGTCTGCATCACTCCATGAATAGGGTTAATGTTTGTTGTATAAACTTTCAATTGACACTGATTGCAACACATTATGCTTTAAAAGTTTTAATATCTAGAGTCCAACTATCTTCTATGAAGAGGGTGAAATGTTACACACGATATGCACTATGAGCATGATCATCTAATTTGATAGGTACACATGTAGCTACAGTGCATAGGCAGCTCACTATATTATTAAGCTATTTACCTGTATGTTTTTCTATTTTTTATAGAATCAAACACATGGGTTTCAAAGATTCAAGAAGAAATGAGTAATGGGATGAAACAATACTCACCATGTAAAAGACCCGGGTGTTTGTGTTACAAAATTGTGTCTGATAGTGACCTTAGACCCTTTGAGGATGGAATAACTAAAGAACAGTTTGAACTAGCTCAAAGCAAAGGAACTAAGTATCAGGTAGTAGATAATAGGAAAATTGCTCTGCTTAAATAGGATCTCGCCTGCTCATTGTGAACGCCTATACCCTGTTCCATAACCTTAGACATTTTATGTAAACAACAGGCACACAGTGACATGTCAATGCCCAAAACATTTTTCACATTTTCACAATGAAAAAGTTTTTTTCTTTATTTCATGTGGCCTATCTTGTTCTATTATTCGTACTTGAGTTACAATGTAACTGATTAAATTTTGTATACAAAATAAATGATAAAAAGTAGATTAATCAATTCAAAAATTCTTAAAGAAAGATAGTTTTAGGAAAAGGTAATTAAAATATATTATGTACTTAATTACTTAACCAGGCACCATAAAAATTATCTTATTATTACCATTCACATAGCCTTATATTCACTTTACATATAATATATAACGATTTTGAAATGATAAGGTTATATTCTTTTGTTATTAAAACCTATTTCTTTTTTTAATAATGAAAGCTTTTCATTATTAAATCTGATCTATTTAATCTGATTCAGATCCAGTTTTGTTGTCATTTTTAGTCATATAATAATTTTACTATCCCCACTAATGCCACGAGCTTCCAGTGAATTTAACACCATTATTAAATTCCCAGTTTGTTAATGAATTATGTTTGAAAACCTATCACCAAACACATATTGTTTTCAGGCACCAGACCTTGGGCGGCTAGTAAAAGGGTCTAGGTCTAATGTGAACCACATTATCACTAACCATCAAGTGAGATAATGGTCAAATGACATCTGTATATAAAAAACAATATAAAGTGTGTGCCGTGGCTCCCGCTAAAGTCAGCCCACCAATTTAGATATATTGAAAAACAGATTTAAAATGTTCTCATATATCAAATCTGTATCATTTTAATATGCCTGGTGACCCCTGGTGTATTAATTGCCTCATTTTTCACAATTCTAAACCCTGTTTGCAGAATCAGTCTATTGATGATGATTGATGATTCCATTGCTGAGACCTACCTGTTAGATAGAGAAGCATTAATTATAATCGAAAACCCTATGCAATGGGAGATGACAGATAGGTTGGTGTTCAGAAGTTTTTTTTCTGAGAAAACAACTGTAACTTGTAACATGAGATTTGTTTTATTTGAGGGCTCCTTGATTTGGCATTCGTTATCAAAAGATAACTCAACCCTACTTAGATATGAAAATTGTGGTAAGGTTAGTATGTCACAAGTATAAATATATACCACATATATGTACGAAGCGTTTTGCTTCCACTTTCTTAATGCGTATCTTAATATGCCAAGGAACTCATTGCCCGAGTCTGTGTTTACTGATAAGTACAAACTTGCAGTCTACAAGTCAGGAGTGAATAGTTACCTTCTAGGCTTGCATGCTATGTCCTAGACAATGTCATCACTTAACATTAGGTGAGACAGTTTTTAAACGCAGGCTTATAAATAAAAAAAGTTCTTGGATAAGATAGAACAACTCTCTTTTGTGTTTCAGATAATAGACGGCAAAGTGTACAGAGAGAAAAACTGTCATTTTCCAGCAAGGTGTGATGGAATTGAACACTATTTGACTACTATAGCTCCTACACTCCCGAATATGGAGCTAGCCATCAATACAAGAGACTGGCCACAGTTAAATAAAGCTTGGGGCCAAGCTAAAGCTCCAGTATTCTCGTTCAGTAAGGTTCCTATCATAAAATCTTCATAATTTGTAATACCAAACCTAATATCTCGCTTGCGCCTTAATAGTTCTCTGGCCCCCTGATTCAGAATGATTGAGAACTAACTGAATCGATTTGATTCAATATTTTTCGTACTTTTTAATTTTTTATTTGCCCACATTTCGTAAATGTAATGGAATATTCTATTCTATCATTATCGAAATTGTCTAACGAATGAGTTAAATAGTTCAATAGAAAGTCTGTCATATTATGTTACTTATCTATAACCGAATC
Organism: Apeira syringaria; assembly: GCA_934044485.1. NCBI lineage: Eukaryota > Metazoa > Arthropoda > Insecta > Lepidoptera > Geometridae > Apeira > Apeira syringaria. The sequence continues at coordinate 17,563,849 of OW203658.1, forward strand.
AATTTAGATAATTATGGAAGAGTTCTTTATCGGGAGACGGAACCGATAATAATATCACAGTCAGTTACTGCCTGAATTTCGAGCTAGGGCTTATGATGGATCAATTGTCACAAATCCCCTAGCGGCATGTTTCAAAATTCACATATATACGACTTATAAATGTGAATTTTAATGTTGTGTGCTTATGTCTACAGAACCTTCAATCACATTCGCTCTGTAGATCTTGAAGAATTTCTTTTAAGTCTTATTTAATTAATTAAGTTTTTATTTCGGCTTAAGACTGCGGTCTTAGTATCTGTGCAAGTGTGATGCAATATATGCAGTGATATATATATATATATATACGCAATTAATATTGTTTCATGCAAAATGTTAATGTACGAAATTCTTTGTACTACGCGACCGCACTTAATTTTTTGAAGTACTGAATTGTATGTGTCTGACCACTATCTCACCTGAGGTTAAGTGATGACGCAGGCAACGATAGACCATTCCTGCCTAGAAGATACCTAAATTCACTCTTGACTTGAAATGACATAGTATATGTGCATGCATATACTATGTCTATTTAGCAGTAGTAATAATATCTGCGTCCCACGTTTTCACCTGTGGCATACGGTCAGCCTATCACTTCATTTATCTCACGTGAACCTTACATATTTTGGGGATAAAAAGTACCCTATGTGCAATTCTAGACTAGTCTTTCCCTATCTCAAATTTCACAGAGATCCGTTCTGGCGTTTTGTGTTGTAAACATTTGTTCAAACTTTCGCATTTATAATATGTGTAAGATTTATTTTCTGTAAAAAAGTAGCGTATGTTATATGCCAGGGTATAATCTATCTTCATTCCAAATTTAATGTAAATCCGTTCAGCTGTTTCAGCATGAAGGTGTAACAAACATGCATTAAGGTGATTTGAGTAATACATTGCGACTTTACCATATTGAAATTTGGGATTCCAGACAGCTGATTACTATGACATCATGTATCCCGCATGGAGTTTCTGGGAAGGAGGGCCAGCGATATCACTTTACCCGACAGGCATTGGCCGATGGGACAAGCATCGTATCAGCATATCAGCTGCTGCTGACAAGTTAGACTTTTTCTGATATTGCATGGCTTCAGAAGAACTTTTTGCTAGTTAGTATATTCCATGATCTGTATAATTGCAATACTTCTACTAATACTACTCTCATAAAAAGATAACTGTGACTCAGCAGTTTAAATGTGGTGGGTTATCAGTAATTCTGTATGATTCGCATGATTGGTATGTTTCAAAGCCTGAAATTTTGTCACTAACATTTAATGAGAATAGTCTGGCAGCCGAGAGAATGCCTTTGACGTTATTTAACCGACTTCAAAAAAGAGGAGTTTGTCAACAGTTGACATCTCGTTTGGCACTTGTTTGGTATGAAATGCCTGTGAGGCATTACCTACCAAACAAGTGGAGGTCCCATATATTTTTTATTGAAATTGGTCAAGTAGTCTGCTTTTTACATCAAAATAATTGAAAAACATTTCTTCCAACTAAAGTAATTGCGATGACTGTTGTCGGCTTTCCCCATTTTTGAAAAAAATAATTATTTATTGTACATTTTCGTGAGTTTAACACATTATTATGGTAAAATGCCGCGTGGTTTCCGCGTAAACTCACCTATCGGACATACCCGAAACCTAGGTCAAAGTACTTTGACTATAAATTTAAAACTAAAAAATCCGAATATATAAATAATAATGCCTTTGACAGTTCGTTCGTTTACTCCATTTAATGGAGTTAAGTATATAAGTCTATGTGTTTATTGCTTATTTCTAGGCAATATTCAAATTAATCGAGCTGGTGATCCTGTAAAATTGGAATCAATCGGATCAACAGATTCCTTTGATTTTAGCCGAGTGAAACCAGGGCGGGTAAAGGAAAATTATTATGTAACTGTATTGTTTATGTTATAATCCACGAACTGACTAGGTGAACACGTGAGTGTTATACAATGACAAAAACGGTCAAAAGCATTCTCTTAACCGCTGCATTATAATTTTCTTTGTGTCTTGTAAAATGTAAGTCTCATTATGCAGATGGCCATGGGAGAAAAAACAATCCAAAGCATTTTTCCGTGGATCCAGGACAAGTATGGAACGAGATGCTCTTATATTACTAGCTCGGTCCAATCCTGATCTAGCAGATGCTGAATATACAAAAAATCAAGCGTGGAAGTCTGAAGCAGTAAGTCGTAAATTAATGTTGTTTTATTGAGGGTGCGTTTCATTTTGGGCTCACAGTGAAGTTCCGAGATGAATTTAGTACTGACAGTGCCACCGCCCGTAACCAAATCGGAACGGATTGTGTGTGTGAATGCGCGCGAATTCTTTAAATGTCAGTTCCCATTAAATTCATATTCAATTATTCACTTCCGTACTTCACAGGCACTAGTCATTTTTTTCTGATAGTTATAATTGCTTTTTTATTTTTTTGTGGACAGACTACTAATTTTTCGACAGATTCTCAATATGAGTCAGATATTTGACTCTCAGTATCAGTGGCGTAGCGTGCCTTGGCGGGGCCCCGTATAAAAATTTGTTTGGGGGGCCCTAATGAAGGGTTAAGATTTCTCACAAGAGAAAAAAAATGTTTGCATAAAATTAAAAGAAATATTTATTCATCATAATTATCTATCTGTCACTATTGCTAAAATTTTTACAAACAATTCAAATTAATATACGCTCTCCTTGGCATCATAGATATGTAACTATATACTGAGACTTGCCTTTTTTCGGCAAACTGATTAATTAAATCATTTATAGCTGATGACTTTAGTTTTTCTAAAGTTTCTGTCTCTATGAACCATAGTTACAGGTCTGACAGACGTTCATGTCTCATCGAAGTTCTTAGGTAATTTTTTATCAGTTTTTATTTTGAAAAACTTCTCTCAGCAGTTGTGGTTGTAACTGGGAGGATCAAGAATAAAAAACATGCTGTTATTACATCCGGAAAACTGGTTTCAAGTTATTTTTAAGGGAATGAAATTTTTGAATTTCAGATTTTAAGCATATTTTTGGAGCCTTTAAATGGTCATAAAGATTAACTGAGATGTCTTTATTACTGTATTTAGCCGACAGTTTTTCGGAGGGGTTTAATATCTCTTCGTTTGAAGAAGACAGGAGTTTCTACGGTTGTCATATTTCGAACATACTACTCAGGTCGCAAAGGCTCTAAAATCATTTGTTCCAAACTTTTGAACACATCCTTTACGCGGGAAAAAGAAATTGTTTTTGTGACTTTTGTCATTTATGAAATAAAAAAAATTGGGAAGTTTTTATTAATTTTGGTTTACGAATGTCGGGGGCCCCCGTGCCCCGGGGCCCTGTATAATTGATACGGCAGATACGGCGGTAGCTACGCCCCTGCTCAGTATATAGTTACTTGTTGTGTTTGACAGCGCTCACACTGCTCTACGTCGTGCGCGTGAACGTCTTAAGCACAGGACATGACATCATATAAATTTTGTGTGCAGCTGTTGGTGCATTTCGGAATGACTTTAAGCGCGCTATCTGGGCTCAAAGCGCTTAAAGCTCAAAAAGAAACGCACCCTAAGACATGAAACACATATTGCAGGAGATCCCGATTATGTGGGGTGGACCCAAGAGTTTGTCACAAAAAATTTGACCAAGGCTATTTTGAATTAAAATTGTGACAGCTTGTACATGTTTTAGCATAACATGTATATAATTGAATTTGTAATAAAATTATCTACATTCGATACTTGTCCGACTCAGGAAAACCATACAAGCAATTAAATAATTCGATTTACTTGTTCATACTTGGATTTCAGGTACTGTAGACTCGAAAATGGCCAACCTTACTATGGCATTTCATATAAAAAGTTGTCACAGGTTGTGCTTTGTAAAAAAATTATAATAGCCTGGACCAAATTTTTAATGACATGACTACATATTTCTGAGCTTTCTACCAAGCTTTTGAAGTGGACATGGATTAACATAGTTGTAATTTAGATTTGCAAAGGCGAAAAATGTAGTCAGTTAATATTTAAGAAACACCCTTGTTCAGTCATATTTCAATTAAATTCCATTTTTCAATCAAATTAAATACCTGAAATATATTCTTTTCTAAGTAACAACTTATATAATATGGCAACAAAAAGCAAGTTCACGATATACTTAACCACGGCGCCACGCGACGCTATCCATGTAAATGGCAGTGCTCAAACATAACTCATTTCGTTTCAGGACACGCTGTACGCCCCACCAGCAGCTGAAGTATCTTTCGAAGATCACTGTCAGTACAAATATTTGTTCAACTACAGGGGTGTTGCAGCCAGTTTTAGATTCAAACACTTATTTCTGTGCAAGTCTCTAGTGTTTCACGTTGGTGAAGAATGGCAAGAATTCTTTTACCCCTTACTAAAACCTTGGAGGCACTATGTCCCTATCAGGTCTGATGCATCTCAGGAAGAAATCGAAAGATACATAAAGTTTTTCAAGGACAATGATTCCTTGGCTAAAGAAATAGCCGAGAGAGGGTACGAAGAAGTATGGGAAAGATTGACAGATGGAAATGTTACGTGTTATTGGGATATGTTGTTAAATCATTATTCACGTCTTGTGAAGTATGAAGTTGCAAAAGACGAAGATCTCATAAGAATTGTGTGATTCTGTTTTTTGGTTCAGTAGTTTACGTTACACATAGTGAATAATTGCGGTACCTCTGAATACAGGAATCAATTTTAATTTATCTTCTTTTGTTTTATTTCAATATATTTTTCCTCTAACCAACAAAACAATGCGTATTATGATACTGGACTGCGGTTTGTGTACGGCCGCCTGTCAAATATAAATTCTCCTTGACAATGCTGTCGTTGGTAGCACACATTTCGGGTAGTATGTGCGTTGAGACGCTAAAGTCGTGGGCTGTAATGAGTGCGTTCCTGATAGGAATAATGATGGCTGAAAGCGCAGGCCCAAGTCATATTAATGCTATCAGCATTGCCCAGCTAGCAACTAGATGAACAAGCTAAAATAATGGTGGCATGAAATATGATATTAATTTGTGATTTACCAAAATCGTGCACTTTAGCAGTGACTAGTAGGTACTTCGAAGAAATAAAGGCTTCATTATAGTTGTAAGGTCACTATAGGAACCAGATAAACCTTACCCGATAAAGGGTGACTTTTTGACGATTTTCCATTGCGGAAACTTTTCGTTAGCAAGTTGATATTTTCACTTCGACATCCGTGGCGATAAATACTATCAATTAATCAAAATATCAACTAATGAAGCTTGCTTTTAAATGTCCCGACGATGTTGAGTTTTATTTAACACATTTTATTTCTGATTGGATATTCTCGTGAGTTTGACATATTATTAAGATGTATCCGGCTTTACTCACGTTTATAGTCGAAATTTCGACCTAGCTGCATGTCCGATGCTCATCCTCAGGTGAGTTTACGCTGCCAGATCGGCGCGACCAACTGGTCGACGGTGGTGGGCGTATACACTATACATTATAACACAGCTATTTGGGCAGGGTTTGAGTATATTAAGTGATTAAAGCGTATAAGGGGTATTTCTGTATATTAGGTATTATAATCTATGGTATAAGGGACCGCAGCCTTACTGAGCTCTCCTTGATTTTATTGCTGATGCTAGATTTGATGTTAAATAAACTTTTTAGTATATAAAACGTTTCTTGGACCTGCATCGAGCCTCCAGCTGCCGGACCTAATACTAGGCATACTTACAAAATAAAACACATAATTAATAGTAAAAATATTATTTAATCTTATAAAATGCAATTTAGTTTAAACTTACAGAATCTCAATCACTTATTCGATTATGATATCCTACCGAGATATATTTTAAAGTTATATAAAACCAATATACTGGGAATTATTTTAATACCATTAAAATTTGCTATGAGGTCTTTAAATTAACTCGTTGGCCAATTTTGACAATTCAGTCTTACACAATAGTCTCACTACACACGCGTGGACAACTCGATTTCCCTCCTTCAGTTTCATTTGTTTTACTTCTTGACGTGACACTGGCAATAATGTTCTTTAACTTTTGCCATTAATTAAAATTAATTAACTAAACTAGCGCCGTGGTGGTACCGGCCTAGAATAGTACTCCCCCATTTATTCCCGCGAGTGCCGTAAGAGTCGGCTAAAGGACCACGTACCAGAAGGTGGGCAGCAGCGCCTTCTGAGCATAGGAAATCATACTGCGCTCGCCAACCCGCCTGCCAAGCGTGGCGAGTATTGGCAATTCCCCCCAATTGGGGGAGGCATTTGTCCAACAGTGGACACCCAATGGCTGAGATGAAAGAAAAAAAACTAACTTGATTTATAGAGACAAATCTTTAACTTTTATAATGTCTCTTTGTGCCCTTCGGTCTCGATAAGAACCTTTAAACTTGTCCGCTCAAAACTCCCTAAAACGGCTGCATTTTTCATAGTTAATGGAATCTGCTTGATTAAGGTGACATTATTGCTTCCGGTCGGAAATCTTCTTCATTCTAGTGTACATTCAGGGCGCCGAAGATAGAGTTACGGAAAACTAAGTTTAAGTTGAATAAAAAAACTAATAAATACATCATATTAAGTGTTATACCACAAGATAAACTATTCCCGTACTGGAATAATTTATCTCCCAAATATTGTGTAGATACTTAATATCTTTTTGATATGAATTTCCGCAAAGTAACGCCTTGAATGTATAAAATTTGTTGCCAAAGATATTAAAAAAAGGAGATCAGGCGCAAGCGATTCCGGTATTAGATTCATGCACCATAATTCTTATGGTCCTCATTAAATACTTTTACAATTTATCAGTTATAGTACCTATTATATTATAAACAAATGTGGATGAATATAGAGGTAGAGGAAGGCCCGAAGAAGATATGGATGGTCTACATGAAGAACGATATGTTTATGAAAGGTGTGAGCACTCAGATGACTAATGATTAAAGAGAATGGAAAAGAAAAACATATTGTGCCGACCCCACCTAGTGCTGGATAAGGACAAGAAGAAGAGTATTATAAAAGTTCTGCACGCTCATTCTTACTTTATATAAAACTAGATGCGCCCCCGTTTACAAACAATGCAATGGTCGTTCAAATGTAATCATAAATAAACTTGGTATTCCGCTAAAATAATAATTGAATCTCCAATACATTGTAGGCATGGCGGTAGAAATTAGTTCTGTGTTGAAATTGCAATTTAATTATACTGCAAGTAGAATAGCTAGCAAAAACGACAATTCATTAACAATCTGTGAGCAATGTATTTAGTAGAATTGATAGTCTATTTTTAGTCCCACGTGATCTTAGAAAATCCGTATCTATTTTTTTTTAGTTATATCATTGTTTTAGACGAACAGGTATGTATGCTCCAGTATATATAGTTCAAAGGTAAGTAGTCTGTTTCTCCTGTTACAAAGTAAAACTTCCTTACTCTATTAAGTAAACAATCTTCACACAACATTAAACATAATCATTCCATCATAAAGGATAGGCGAGAAAATTACACTTAGATACCGTGCATACATAAGCCACAGCTTACACAGTTCCAAATTGGAAGATCGAAAACTTAGCAATAGTATTTTGTGCTATCGATAGAGTTAAGTACGGATAATAGGAATTAATATCACAGGAAGCTTTCCAAATGCATTCTTTCCATGAGGAGGGGTATTATTGTAAACGGCACAGTTCTGACAGATAAAATGTTTAAGCATGGGCAATTTTTGGACCATACTTACATTTTTCAACCCCGACGCAAAACGAGAGGTGTTATAAGTTTGTCGAGGCTATGTATTGTGTCTGTGTATCTATCTGTGGCATCCTAAACGAATGGACCTATTTTTAAGCAGACTATTTTGTTTGAAAGCTGACATAATCGATTTGGTTAGTCAATTGATGTTTAACTGTTCAGGCGTTTCAAGGTTCTCGTTCTTTTGTTAGTTGCGGTAGGGCTCTTAGACGCTTTTGCGTCGGGGCTGCTTAACATATTCAATTTTATTTTTTACATAATGTATTTACTTAAGTTGTTTTCGTACTTATAAAACTAATCTTATGTTACTTTGAGAGTTTGCGCTCCAGCTGCTCAGCAATGGCTTCGAGGAAGTCTTCAGTGTGTAAGAACATTCCCTCCTTAGTGTTGGCCATGCCGTGGATGCATATAGTCAAGTCCTTTGTCATTTTGCCGCTGTCGATACATTCCACACAAGCCTGTAAATAATTTTAATCCTTTAATCTGATAAGTTCATGCGTCAAGCTATCGCAGTGATTGCAATCAGTACAGTTCCACACCCATTTAGAATTACATTGCAAAATACTTATCATTTAAAGAGGGGGCATTCTACATCGCTGTAATCGAAAAATGTGAAAGCTAGGATAGGTAAATAGGTGAGACACAAAATACATTATACCAAAAGAATACTAGGAACTAGACGCGACTGATAATGACCTAAGCAGAACAACTTAAATCGGCTAAATCAAGGTTCGTTTGGCCAAGGATGTTGGAATAGGTACCTATGTCATTATAACGTTCAGATGTGATCACTGTATATTATATATTACTAGCGGTCCGCCCCGGCTTCGTACGGGTAAAAAATTTCTAAACATTTAAAAAAAAATATATTATATAGCCTATGTCACCCGAAGATAGTGAAGCTTCCCAGCAGGGAAAGAATTGTTCAATTCGGTTCCTTAGTTTCGGAGCCTATTCAATTCAAACAAACAAAGAAACAATAAAATCTTTCTTCTTTATAATTTTAGTATAGACTAGCTGACGAATAAGTCGCGCTGTCTTTGTCTATAAACGGAGGATATTAAATAGTTTATACCTAGGTACGTATGAAAACATTAACTCGACTCGTGCATAGTAATATACTTAAATGAATGCACGTGTATGGTTCGCACAATAGATTATTAGATATTGATGTTCTATGGTGGAGATGATGATTATCAAACAATCATCATCTCATGTTGTATGTATTGCTTCCGGGCTGTTTGGCCGTGGTCTAAGTGAAACTTGTGTTCCAGACGTTTCGTCGATCACTGCGGTCGACATCTTCAGTGGTTCAGGTCGTAGCGGCGACAAGAGCGTAGAACTCTCCTTCGCGGCGTCTTCTCTGTTACTGACAGTAACAGAGAAGACGCCGCGAATACTACGATATGTACTAACATACAACATGCAACGCCGGCCGTGAAAGCCTTAGAGTTTACAATCATCTCTGTTACTGAATCAGTAACAGAGAAGACGCCGCGAACGAGAGTTCTACGCTCTTGTCGCCGCTCGGACCTGAACCACTGAAGATGTCGACCGCAGTGATCGACGAAACTTCTGGACCACAAGTTTCATTTAGACCACGGCCAAACAGCCCGGAAGCAATACATACAACATGCAACGCCGGCCGTGAAAGCCTTAGAGTTTACAATCATCATCTCCACCATAGAACATAATTATGCCTCCCTCGCCACGCAGCAGGCGGTTTGGCGATCTAAGTATATCGATTTTAATCGCAGAAGGCGCCGCTGCCCACCTTCTGGTACGTGATCTCGGACTCTTACGGTACCCACGGGTAGAGATGGGGGGGTACAATTCTAAGCCGGTACCCCACGGCAATAGATGTACTAAATAACAGAAGTAGGAAAGTTAGTCCATATACGACGAGTAGATGTATGAACTTGGCAGGGCCTAATCATATTTACCAATACAAACACTATTTTATCAATTTTCTTATCTCAAATCATTAGCGATTTGGCGATTTATTGCTACTTGTCTGAGATTAAAAATAACCCCGTTGATTTATTGCAATATACGCAATTGATTGAACGATAAGGTATCTATAGGTTATCTATTATCTGCAAAATGAAAATGATTGTTTTGTGGTTTGAGGCTGATACGAATGTAGGCTTTTGATAAAGGCCCGAAACTTTCCACTGAAATCGCATTTTTATATAGAGTGACTGAAATCAAATGGGTATTCTAAATAAGAAATCATTGTACAAGTGCAAATCGGACCCAAATGCTGCAAGGAAATTCTAACTGTGTAATTAGGTATACCCAATTACTACTTTTGCTCATGTGCTAAGAACTTTTATTAAAATGAAAATAGCATTTTATAAAGTGTGACAACTATAATTAAATGCACGCTTTACAAACCGCGTCAAAATCTGACACTGAAACACGTAAATAAGCTAATTAGTTGGAACTATAGTTTCAATCACATCAACGAGAGCACGTCTCGCCTCGTGAGCGCCTTTAGTTTGTGGAGAGATCTATGGTGCACCTAACCAACTTATTGACGTTTATAATATATATATGTACCCCGTTTTCTAGTTTAATAAATACTGTTCATAACTCTGTTACAGGGTTGTAAACATTTAGTTTTAAAACTCCTTTAATAACTTCTTTGTGTAAATTTCACCTCACAAAGTCTACAGACATGTTTCAAACTTATAACAGACAAATGGACAACATTGCAATAATAGAGTAAGCCTACGGAACCATAAAAAATTGGTTGTCTGTAAAGTCGGTTTACGGACGATAGATTTACGTGATAACGTCATAATCATTTATGACTTTGACTTTCATTATTTTATGTAATACAAAACTCAGGTGGAACGTTACGCGGAACGTTACTATTTTTCATGAGTGTTGCTGGTATTCATCAATTTATAAAACGTTATCACGTCAAAACTTATCTAGTTGATGATTAAGTACCATAACTGTTTAACGAATGAGAAGAAAATCTTTTGACGTGATAACGTTTTATAAATTGATGAATGCCAAAATGAAAAATAGTAACGTTCCGCGTAACGTTCCACCTGAGTTTTGTATTACATAAAATAATCAAAGTCAAAGTCAATGTCAATGTCAAAGTCATACATGAAAGTCGTTATCACGTAAATCTATCGTCCGTAAACCGACTTTACAGACAACCAATTATTTTTTAGGAAGGTTTATGTTACCTTCATAGAGGTAAATTAGGGGTACCTTGTATGGTCACAACACAATGATACTGAAATAACACTTCACATTAGTAAAAAAGTATTACTACAGCAAGTACATAACTGAATTAACAGTGATATTCGCAAAAACTGTAACTAAGTTAAACTTACTTCCTCAAGTGAGGTCGCAAAGCGAGCCAGCTCAGGCGTTCCATCGAGCTTGGCACGGTGAGCCAGCCCTCTTGTCCACGCGTAGATTGAAGCCACAGGATTAGTGGAAGTTGGTTTGCCTTGTTGATGCATACGGTAGTGACGGGTGACAGTACCATGTGCCGCTTCAGATTCCACTGTGCGGCCGTCGGGGCACATAAGCACTGACGTCATCATACCTAGAGATCCATAACCCTGGGAAAAATAACTTTCATTATATAACAAATACGGTAATAGATTTTCAAAATCGTATAGGAAATAAAGTGCAGCAAAAGTTGACAAACATGACAACTTATATTACATTATGTCTAATCTCCCTCAGTCTTCGTCGACGGCGTCGATGACGTCACGCGTCTTACGAATTTTCGATCTGTGTCACTTGTTCTGACGCAAGATTAACATATTTTCCCCAAACAAAAGTGCACAACGCCGCTAAATAAGTTTTCACTTCAATAACTACACCTTATACCGCCTACGAATATTATACCTTTATTATTCTCATTTGTGCAAACTTGATAGATAAAAAGGGAAAACAGATGAATTATTTTTTATCAAATTGTATTTTATTAAATCGTCTATTTATCCATACATAAGTAAGTACCTACATATTATGTAGATCCATGTTTCCATCATTATGTAAAGATAAAGCCGGATGTGTGACAGGTCCGATTCCATGATTGCATGAAACCGAACAAGTGTGATAAAGTAGGTCAAAGTAATTAATATGACTGAATTATATTATTTATTGCTATTACATTTAAACCACTGATAATCTAACTGTTACTTGTCATTAAAATAAGTCATAAAATTGAAAATTGCATATTTAATATCATTACCCAAGTATCGGTATACATATTATGTTATGAGATGGTATGAGATTATATATTTACATCACAGAAAGAATATTAAAGTCGGAGGTTGATGCATTTAAAATGAATTTGTTTAACTGTTCCTTTCTCAAAAACGGTACTACAAGGTAACCGACTTTCTTAACGAAGGCTTTTTTATTTTTTTGTTTCATGCTTACTGTTTGTGGGGCCGCTTCAATCGGGTCCTTGTGGAAATCAATGGAGGAGGCCTATTTCCAGCAGTGGACGTCCTATGGCTGAGATGATGATGATGACGATGAACTATTTGTAAAATTTTCTAGATATAAGCTCATTAACATTGTATGTTCGAATGGCCATAGCTGTTGGTACTCGAATAAAACATATTTAAGAACTGAATGTTACACAAGCCAACAATAAATAAAATCTGAATATGAAGTGTCTTTTTGAATTTTTTTAATAAAAACTTGCCATAATATGGAATAGCTTTCTGAATTCAGATTTATTTATATTCTGAATTCAGACACGTGTGCATTTTGCCTCACACATCATAAATGGTCAGAATATTTAAACGCTACCAAACTAGCTGTATGTCTGATTTATTATGTCGTAACGTGTTTGCATCTGCTCATCTATAGAAATGTTATGTTACGGAGACGTGTATTCTAGATTTATATTATGGAATATTCCAAACCAGAATTCGTAACGTTTTTCATTACAGTCAAAGCTTTTAATAGTCGCGTCAAACTAAGCAAGTATGGCGTGAAAATGAACCTTAATTGTGTCCGAATCCCATCCACGCATCTTTATTTAAGGGCATAGATATATAGCATGTATGTACATACCTGGGCGACTATATCCGACTGAACATCTCCGTCGTAGTTCTTGCAGGCCCAAACGAACCCTCCGGAGGACTTGATTGCCTGCGCCACCATGTCGTCGATCAGCCGGTGCTCGTACCAGATCTTCGCATCTTCGAACTGTTTCTTGTAATCACTGTATTAGGAATAGACGGGGAGTTGTTTGTATGGTCATCAGTTTTTTTACGAAGGGTAACCTAACGTTTACAAAAAACATTGCTTTTCTGTAATATGTGAAAATGTGACTCAATATCACTGAGTTACCATAATAGTACCTCAGTGCTCAATTTTCATTGAACAGTTTTAGGGCCTTTTTTTGTTCTGCAAAGAAAATACAATGACGACGTCAAAGCAAAAAACTAATGAATCATATCACTGCCAGTTTGGTAGCGCAGTGGATCATCTCGGTTTGACAGATTTACTTCACTTGCTTCATAATCACAGTGATAGTCGGATTCCCAATGACAATATTGAACAGAATGTATTTATTTACAAGTGACGATAAAAGACTTAATGAAACCTATTATTCCTGAAATAACTTCCAGGGGCCCTGTCGGGCGGCCTTTAGTATGGGTCGCGCCATGCGTTGACACTAGCGCCCGCCGTCACATCTTGTTACACAAGCCTGGCGCCCGCGCCGCTGCTAATTCGAAGGAGCAATTGAAGCGGCGAAAATATGATAACCTTGGTGGTGGTTACATATATTATTTGAGCCGTTAATTGTCGTGATATTGGGCCTGTGGGGATCGGGAGCTCGCTCATAAGATTTACCAAAACTTATTAGACCGCCGGACCCTGGTTGATGCGACGCGTGGCATGTAATAAAAATGCTGACACTATTTGCTTCAACGAATCATTTTACGTACTTATGTTTGTATTATGGAAAATAACTTAGAATTTCGAAGAGTTGGTCGGAATTAATGAATTTTGGCGTAAAAGTAGCTCTTTCTTAATAATTCTTATCTAATATAAGTACCGGCTAGGGCTCACGTAACACCGGCACTTTCCATCAGCTTCGGACTGATTCGCAATTCTGCGTCTGGGAGTTACATTTCCCGTGAATATAATATACGAACTCACGTAATAATCAACAGAAATTTTCCCTACGTTACAGTTTTATAGATAAAGCCGACAATGTGACAAATGCGGGAAAATCTAAGCTATTGTTAAATATTTACCACCTATTGTTAAACTTCATCAAAATCACTATCTCTATCACTATTTGCATAATGATGCCCTTGCAGCTGCTTACGAAAAACATACAGTCTAAACCCAAATCACTGTAACAGGTATAAAACACACTCGTAACTGCTCTAAATATGGGATAATTTCGGTCGAGCACATAATTCTATTGGTCCTACGAATATACCGAATGCTAATATAGTAGCATAGATTAAACTGGGGGCACATACATGCCGATATAAGTATATGCGTTATTCAGCATATTATAATACATTTAATAGAAATCTAATTCTATTAAATGTATTATAAATAAATTAAATTATTATAATAATTCTTTTGAACGTGTAGGTATACCATGTTTTTATTTTTGGATTCAGAATAGGCAGGCGTTTGACCACTATCTCTCTTATTTATTCATTTTAGAACATCTTCTTCTTCTTCTTCTCAGCAATTGGACATCCACTGCTGGACATATGCCTCCCCCATGTAGGGGGGATTTGCCAATTCTCGCCACGCTTGGCAGGCGGGTTGGCGAGCGCAGTAAGATTTCAGGTCCTCAGAAGGCGCTGCTGCCCACCTTCTGGTACGTGACCCCTTAGCTGACTCTTACGGCACCCGCGGGAAGAGATGGGGGAGTACTATTCTAGGCCGGTACCACCACGGCATTTTAGAACATGATGGCACTGATTTAAATTGTACAATACGGCTATAGGTAAATCTACACTTCGTTGTCTCGGAGATTATCCTTTTAAATACATATACATACAAACATAGAGTTTATACATATTATAAGTGGCTACACTTACGTTTAAAATTGTACTAGCTGCGCACCGCGATATCATCCGCTTGGACTACGGTTTTTCCGCTTCAATTATACACCACGGGAATTATAAATTTTCTGGGATAAAAAATAGTCTATATGTTATTCCAGGGTATGAACTAACTTCATATAGAATTTCGTGCAAATCTGTACAGCCGCTTGAGCGTAAAGGAGTGACAAACATACAAACAGATAAAAAAGTTTCGCCCCTATAGTATTAGCGTGATATAAAATTTAGCTAGCAGACCGCCATTTCGTAGATTTTACACAGTTAAGATGCAGAGCGATACAATACAAATATTTTAAAAAACTCATTCATAAGAACATAGATTATGTCACCGAACTACCAAATAGCCCAGCCGAATTAGCTCACAAAGGGGTCAACATTGCATTAATTTTTAACGGCGATTTTCTTTCGGAATTCTTTGGGGGCGTCACTGGCAGTCTAAATTTAGATTCCCGGGGTACCAGACCCATTGCGTCATCCGCCATCTTGAGCTTAGAGCCAATTTTGTTGATATAGTAACTCGTTTATATGATTCAGATTTACACGAAAAATAGTTATAACGAAAGTTGTTTTAAATTCAATTTCTTACAATTTTAGTTCTCAATATTTTTTCCCAGGATTGATATTTTCGATTTATACCCAAAACCAGGGCATGAATATTTATTTATTGAACAACTTTAGAGACTCCTACCTTTACCAGAATGCTACTGATGTCTATTTAAAGATGAGACGGAGTACAATAGTTAGAACACAGGACAGCCTTTTTTTTGCTAATGCTTCATTGCCATTTAAAATCTAATACTTTAGCCTTCGCAGATAAAGATATTTCTAAGTATGCTTATTTTTCTATGACAAAAGAATGAATTCTATTCAAATTTAACACGTTTTTGACATCCTACAAAAGACTTTCAACCAGTTCTACCTGCATACTAAACACATACCTGCGCTCGTATTCTTGAAAAGTTGTTCAAAGGCGCTGTTGCCACCATAATTGTACAGTGGGTGAGTTACCGGTTTATATTTTAATGTTTTTATTTCTTTAATAAGTAAAGCTACTGACCTCTGATATGTTTCTTCGAATATGTCCTTGAAGCGACCATCATATCGCTTGAGAATTGTGTTCTTTGTTGATAAATATAGGGGCCATTTTTTTTGCAACGCCACCTGTATAAATAGATATATAATATATGTACATTGCGAGTTCTTTTACAGTTATATTATAGATACAATTATTTTTTTATTGTTTTCTATTGTGACGGAACGTACCTGAAAACTGGAGTGTGCGAATGCTCGGATAGATTCGTCTGTGTTGTACATGGCCAAGGCAACACCGGGGCCTTTGTAGTCGTACAATAACCTTTTGTCAACAGTACCATCTGCTGTAGTATAAACCAGCTCGACCTGTATACAAACACTTTGTTTAAACACTTTCTAACTCACACCCCCGCACCACGGTTCTCTGTGTCGCACACACGGTCTCATGACACATACACTCGGGAAAAACCATGCTCATAGAAAAAATGTTTGCCCCGGGATACGAACACTCGGGATCAGAAGTCAGGTTACAGACCATTGTGCAACGATGACCGTCAAAATTAAAAGTCTAATCGAACAATTAAGTGCCAAAGTGAGTATATTGGAAAAGATACGGTAATTATTTTATTATATTTCGTTATCTTAAGTGTGGTTGTAAGGTCAACAGCCTACGACCGAATACCAGAATACGTATATCAGGTAGGTAAGTCATTGCGGTCAATAAATTCGTTAATGCTAATTTTATCAACGCAGATAAATATTTCAACGTACATAAAACTGCAGGTGCATACCTATTTGTCATGTATTGTGAGTATGACATTCTCCGAGGAGCCCCTCATAACAGACGTACCTACAATCTAATTCTAATTAGCCGACTTCAAAAAAGAAGGAGAATTTCAATTTGAAGGATTTTTATTACCACAGACCATTTTTCTAGTTGAACCGATTTAGATGATTCCTTTTTCCATCTATTTAATTTTTGTCTAGATCTGACCGGTATTTTTGGGTTATACTTAATATTTATTAAATAACATTCCTCACATTACACATTATTATTAGAACACTATTATGTTCGAATTTTTTCAAGAAAACGTAAATTGTTCTCTATGGATGTGTAGTGGAAGGCGTCGTCGGTTGGGATAGTTTTTTTAACAAACACACTGCCTGCAATACAGAAAAGAGACTACAAGCTTCCAAATTACTTGTAAACCGCATCCATCCATATATACCGTTTCAGAGGGATAGCATTAATATTATAAACGCAAACATTTTGCGAGTAGGTGTTATTTTATTTGTTTCGGCCATGTTTAAAGACAGATAGATGTGACTAACATTTAACATATAATACATACCTATACCATACCTGTATAATATAGAATAGCACAAAGCATACTTTTCTCTTGAAAAATTTATGATTCCTGTGGAACGACTGAGGTAATGGAAAAACCATTTTCCACGCGGGTGAAACTACTTGACGCGACAAGTATATTATAATACTTAATAGTATGCTATGTTGCTCATTACACACAATGCTGTAGGAGCCGCGAGCGGGCGAAGGTGTCAGTCAGCTGAGTGTGTAATGAGCAGAGCTTCATACGACGTTTTACAAAACAGTTGCGAGGAAAAACAATCATATATTGCTTATATCGTTTAATTTTTGAATTGAGAATGCTCTGTTTACTCGCATATAACTTGCAGTAAGGTACTAATTTTACTTTGTAGAGATAATTATATTACGCACTAGTGTGTATAATACTATTACGCTTGTGTGTTATAACTCGGTTTGTGGCCATAAAAGCTATGTATAATACGGCTCACTTTACGATCAAGTGTGTTGAAAAAGTATATACTACATAATATAGTATATGTTTCATATATATATATATATTAAAGGTATGTATTATGTATATATTGTTACATGCGACGGCTAACCTACATAAGGAGCATAGATAAATAACGAATAATGTGTTACCTTTCCTGGTTTGGGAATGACTAAGTCTTGTGCCTTGTACTGGTCTCCGTGTGCGTGACGACCAATGACAATGGGTTGGGTCCATCCAGGCACCAGCCTTGGAATGCTCTTGCAGAGTATAGGTTCCCTAAATACAGTGCCACCCAGGATGTTACGGATTGTACCATTTGGGCTGAGCCACATTTTCTTTAATTTGAACTCTGAAACGGATCATGTTTCAATTATTACATGCCAACAGATGTTTAAAATTAACATGTAAGTAAATAAGAAAGTTATACGAGAGATACGGAACTCCATACATTTTAGCTTTTACCCACGTACGTTTTACTAATAGGTATACAGAACTATGTACAAATATACATTTATTTATTTATTCATTCATAACAATAAATAATGAAACAGTTATAAGAATCAAAGCGATACAAATTAGTACTTCTTTTTTTTTTTTTATTTACAATAGGCAGGCGTTTGACCACTATCTCACCTGATGTTAGGTGATGATGCGGTCTACGATGATTCACGCCTGCCTAGAAGATACCTGTTCACTCGTGACTTGAAGATGCCCAGATTGTATTATTTAAATTTAATTTATTCAAACATAATGCTCTAGTTAAATTATTTCCATTTTACAATAAGGAACTCGGATTATTGATTAATACAAAATCGTATCTGCAATCTTCAAATTAAAGTAGCATAGGTACCTACATAGATACAATTAAAAAAAAAATGGCAACGTCAACGCCAGTAGAGTTATTTTAACAAGCACCTGCATCTCTTTCGTATTTGCAGAAAGTTTTCAGCTTACCCTCAACTCTCTGTTCATCAGGGGTGATTGTGGCGCATTTGATTCCAACGTTGTGCTTCAACATGGCCTGTGCGGAATCGATGGTGACCTGGTCATCTGTAGCATCGCGGTGAGGTAGACCCAGGTCGAAGTACAAGCAATCCAGCTGAACATAAAATGCAAGTTCAATATCTGAATACAGAAAGTGTTATACTTTTTTATGGATTAATGTGGAATAATCAAAAGGCTCACAGGATGTTAATTGGTAACCTCTACCTATAAGTAGACAGGTACAATTCATAAATAACTGCACTGCACCCGTCACCATGATACGTAAAGTTGGTAAGTCTCATGTGCCTGTAATTTCACCGGAAACCATACCCTTCAAACCGGATCACAGTAATGCGAAAACTACTGCGGTAGTAATAGATATGGTAGCAGTACTTCACCGGGAGAATTTTTGAGAAAGGAAAAATATGATCGCACGAAAATATGTTTTCACTATTAGCAAATGAAATCAAATTTTGTCAGAATTAACCTTCATGAACCGTGTCGTCACTTACCATCAGGTGAGACACTGGTCAAACGTAGACTTATAGTCTGTAAAAAACTGTTCTCATTTGTGGTACTTTCTAAAGTTTAATATTTACTTTACTACAACTTTCAACAAAATAGGTTGAATAGACTCAAAATTGTCTTTTAAGCAAAATCTTTAAGCCTTAACCTTGAATGTTCAATGATAGGTTGATAACGCAGCCCATCATATGCTATAATAGTTACACTGCGAGATAACCGATGATAATTAGGTTTAGTGAACTTAATGCAACTGGCCCTGATTACAGTTATCTATGTATAGTTCAGCGGGTTAAGAGTACATTGGAAGGTTGTTCATACATTACAATGACCAGTTGAACTGTTATCTAAATACTAAATATACTAACAGTAAATGTCAAATGTATTTTATATTAAAAGGATGATACGCTGAACGCTCGAGAGGCACGTAAATAAATACTAGACTATATAGATTATTTTTCTGCCTAGACAGTTTTTTTTATTCACAATAGACAGGCGTTTGACCACTATCTCACCGTATGTTAAGTGACTTTCAACTGGGCAAACCGATTTTGATTGTTCTCTTTTTATTTGAAAGCTGGTGCTTTCCGTGTGGTCCCCTCAACTTCATCGAAATCGGACAAGCAGTTTTTTAGTTTTCGGTGAACATACCTACACCACAATGACAATGGATCCCATAAGTGACAAAGGTTAAAGTACACTAAAACACTAAAGATGGAACAAAAAATTTTAAGAAAAAATGGAACCGACCTCATCACTCAAAAGTGTGAAATAACTTGTCGAAGGCGGTACCAGGAGCACAATATTTTTATATTAGTTAGTTTTGAACTATCATGGTACCGACTTCAACAAGTTATTTCACACTTTTGAGTGTTGAAGTTGGTTCCATTTTTTGGTATTTTTTTTAAGACTGAAAAAACACTACTACCTCTTCTTTTAAAGAATCCCATATTGTAGCTACTCGGGAACACCGAGGGAGGAAGCTTTGTCTTCTTCTCATAACAAAATATACCTAAATGTAATCGCTTTCAATGCCTCGACATTATTGCTTTGGAGGATGAGATCAACTTAAGATAAGGATGCAAAATATTCCTTCGAATAAGTTTTCAGCTTTCTAAACTTCTTGGAAAGATACACCGCAAAAAAATAAATCACGCACCCTCACCTCACGGCTGAAAGACCATCATTGCATTGCAAATAGTATTGATGGGGGTAGTATTTGAGTCGGGTGGTCTTTTTATTTTTGTGCATGATTCAAGTGATGAGGTGGAGAGGCGGCATAGTAAGGATCGTATAAGAGCAAGTCGGCAAAAAGGCACCTCCAACCGGTTTTCTTGGAAACCCATCTTTAAGCCTTATGTCTTTCAACAGTGAGTCTCTTTACGGCTAACAATGAATATGTAGAAATAAGTGATTTAACAATAAAATAAGCTGTTTTTATCTGTAGCACGGTGTCACACTACCGCGGCAAAACGGTCCAATGAGATACAGATGTTAGCATAGTATATGTTATGTAAACACTACCTGCGATGTTAGCAATGTTTGTAATAAGGGAAAATGCCTTTATTAAAATAAAACACTAATGACTAATTACAATACTGCAACTACTACAATAACATTTGAGCAATCCACTAGCCATTGGTAGCCTATAGATAACTCAAGTGTTCTAACCCGCTACCGGCTGGCAGTAATTGTAATAAGTATGTCAATAAAACATCTATTTATTAAGTACCTTTCCGTATGACTGGTCAAAAGTTAGATCCCGCGCAGTTAAGTACTTACCTACTTAAAAATCATGATTCTATTTTGAAAATTCGGTACAACCAATAAAAATCGCCAAGGAGTTACCTATAGCGTCAGTGACCCAAATAAAATCAAATACCTTGATAAATAAAAATAATAAATAATGCCTGCATTTTCTTCATTTATATACTCAATAACCAACCTCACAATTAGTTAGATAAGCGTGGGAAAATATTGTCTACCACCTTACGGTTCAAGATCATTGACATCATAAAAATACAAGCTTGATTTACTATTGTGACATATCTGTCAAACTTATCGCTACTATGATTACACAGATACGTTTGTAAAAACTCGTATACCATTTTCTTTATCAACTGTACCTTTGAATATCACTTGGGTATAGTGTTCGTCACGTAAAAAGAACGCTGAGCGAGCGATAGTGGAGGTAATGATGTGCTTGTGGACGGTTTCTTTATAGCTATCTTGCTTTACTAGCTACTTACTGTACTGCTAGTAAAGCACTTATTATGATTCTATACATTACATTGAAGATAATCGTTGTAATCAATTAGAGTGTTGTTTTATAAGTGAAATTATTTCACTTATAAAACAAAACTCTAGTACCACAGTACATTAAAAAGGCTAGTACCTAAGGACGCGAGTGTACCGCGTACGTACGGGGCGTACGCAAATAAGTACATCCTCTCCATTATTGTTCTTTTTACGTCTCGACATGAATCGCCATGTACATTTTACCAAAATTTTAGTGTGTCCTCAAAAAAACCATGCCGGGCCGACTTTGGGAACTGCCGATAGAATTGAAAACTACATCGTTTCTAAGCTAACATGGAGAGCGTGACGATGACGCGAGTTTCACGATTTTAGTTCACCCAAAAAGTACACGTATATAGACAGTTACATAAGCTCATGGAAAGCGTTCGGTGACGATCACGCGAGTTCCATGATTTTTGTTCACCCAAAAAGTGCTCAACGCGCCTATAGAAGTTTCACTTCAAAAATACAATAGGTGGATCTGCAAATATAAACTTACCATTTCGGATGGATGAAAAAAGTTTTTATCCCTCCGAGCTTACAATGTATGTATTTTTTTCCGAAAATAAATGTATTCTGGGCGTACACTCGATACATTACACGATGTATAAGGGAACTAACCTTGACATAAGGGAAGATAAGTCTCTCCTTGATCTTGGCCCAAATGATGCGCGTCATCTCGTCGCCATCCATTTCCACGATGGGCTTGGAAGCCACCACCCGCTTTGCTGTTCCATCTATGGTCAACATAAATAAATAAATAGTTGACTTATAAGTAAACTAAAAAAACCTACTCAATATTATAAATGCGCAAGTTTGCGAGTATGGTTGTATGTTTGATACTCATTCACGCCTAAACGGCTATATGTATTTGTATGAAATTTGGTACGGAGATAGCTTGTACCCTGTATCACATAGGCCTTTTCTTCATCACCATCATCACCACGCGGGCAAAACCACGGGACGCATTATGGCATTGACATCGCTCCTTGAAAATGTGCAAAGTTTTAAATAAATCAGACGTTTTGAAAGGGGTTAAAATCACGGTTAAAGATTCCGTTACATACATAGATACATTCCAAGCTATTAAAAATATATGTATTTAGAATATATATAAATAAATTTCCTGCGATACCTATTCACCTTCGAAAAACAAATGGATTAGTAGGAATAGTGAGCTTATATTTATGGAATAAATGTACCTATATAGCCACGAATAACCAAGGTATCTACTTTAACAATTGTAAAATCGTGCTGCTAATCCCTCAAACTTTACAAGAAGCTGATTTTAAAGTAATGTAGAAAATTTATAAAATCTAAGTAGGTAATAACTAAAAATTCATATTCGTACAAGCTGACCTCGCAAACGTTGTTCTGCCATATAAATTATCGAAATGTCAAAATGACTCGACACTTAATTTAAATTACTTCACGTGAATGAGTATTTGTTCATACAGAAATCCAAAAAATCACGATAGAAAATGAGGGCGGGGTTGGAAAATACTTAACGAACTATCCTCAGATCTACTGAATATATAGAACAAATTTTATAAAAAATGGTCAAGCCGTTTCAGAGGAGTTCGGTTACAAACACTGTGACACGAGTATTTTTTTAATTAGAATTTGAGACCTTTGTGCAGTTAAACTTTTAATTTCGCTACCTCGAACAGGCCTAATTCGCGCATTTTTCCATTATTTGGTTTTTACTTTCGCGCCACTTTTATGACCGGCCAATTAAATACTTTTTCTAGATTCAAACTCTTTTCTTACCATCTATTCGAAAAAAAATGATTAGTCGTCTAAAAAAAATCGGAAAAACTCTTTCGCCCTCTATAACTCTCTAAGAGTAAAGACCTACTTTGCTTGCAAAATTCAGATAGTTCAAGTGGACTTTGATCAGTTAAATAGCGTACAATTAGTCAACCAATTATATTTAATAAAACCAAATTGTAAACCACTTGTCGTGAGAGGAGCGGTCTCATGCGTGGCGTTAGCACTTGCATTGCAGGGCATATACATCATAACCACGATTATCTAACCATAGAAAAATAGGTTGATAAGCTAGGTAGGTACTCACATTTTCTAATCTTTATGATGCTAAGTTCAGTCACATTTTTCAATAATTGTCTCGCATTGTTTCCAGTCATTTTTCGAGCTATACGTGGACGTTTTACTTTATTCTACACAATCACACTTGATGACAAAACGGCAAGTGCGTGCAACGCAAGGATCAGTCAGCTGCTGCCAAACAAGCGAAAATGAGAAGTACTTCAGAGTGAGTGTGACGGAAATAGCGAACCTTTGCGCAGCGTGGAGTGGGGTAAGTAGTGCTGAAACTGCTGTACGATAAAATCGATTTTGTACACAAAGCCATGCAATTAGTAACTGTTAAGAGTTGTTCGGACCATAGATAGTTAGAATGATTATTATACTGTATCGTATAAAATAATCACTTGTAAACTTTACTTTTTAGAAATGATCTTATGGACATAAGTCGTTTTTGTATTAATGTTTTTTTAGTCGTAAGCTTACGTTTGACCTATATATTTGATATATATATATATATAGTAAACAATTTCTTGAATAACTTTGTGAAATAAATGATCCAAAGCGAAAGTTACTCATTTTTATCGAATTCTATCGCATCGATTCTTACAATATGTCTGAAGCACTACCCTATGGAATGTATCGTGTCAAGTTCATTGAGTACCACAGTCCGACAGAATACAGTTTGCCATCTTTTATCGTATCCAATGCATTACGCGGTGGACATGTTGGACACGGCTATCGAAAAGGAGAGTAATGATTTCGGCCTCAATAATATATGTGGTAATTGTTTATTTGTAATATATTTAGGTATGTATGCATACGATGCGTTCCCAACTTCTTGGACCACCAACCAACACGACCAACGTTACATATTCATAATAAGTATTATCTAAGTGTGTCGATTACGACAGCTTGTTGTGATGAACACTTAACGTGGGATAATGGGTAGGTATAATTGGATTTGTCCAGCAGAGTATATGCACCGTTTATATATACCCGCAACAAACTTACACGATTTATTTTGCACGAGAAGTGATTCTACACATTATTCGACAACCATATAAACTAGCAATATTTTCTATCTTAATTTGATATTGACGGTTAATAGCACGAAATATGCGTCGTGTTTTTTTACAATAACCAAGGTAAGGCGAACTTGTAAGGTGACTTAGCTTGTAGGCATCTTTGTAAAAAGTGCAACAAATTAATTAATAAATTAAGTTTTGGTTAAACATGTTAGCCAATTATAGTCACTATTATCCGACTACTGATTAAAATCAAACGAGTTGATTGGCAATGTAACAATCAGTTAAAACGCTGGATTAAAGTTGTAGCTATGAATCCAAAATCCACATATTATAATAGGCATGATGACTGAATCTGAGAATCACTAAAATAATGTGTTTTACTAATGAGATAAAATGAAAAGATTTAGAAAAATTTATTTATTTTCACATTGACGGGATTAATAATTTATTTAATAAAATAAAACCTCAAAATACAGCAGTCCGCCATGATAAGTTGAGCACCAATCAGAGAGAGTTACGTCACGGATATGTAAACAGTATAAATGTCGCATAGTTTCGTACGCACTTCGACGATTTTTGCATTTTTTATTCTTTTACTGGTGTTTCCAAAGTATTTTGTTGTTTTTCATCGAACAGTTGCTTAGTTTTGTGTACTTAGAACATGGAACAAGGATTTACCAAGACAAATAGCTCGAATTTGCCTAGAGTTGATTTGTTGATGCTAGGAGAGTTTTTAGCATCAAACAGAGTTTAGAAATGTCAAAACAACAATATAAGTGTACCTATATTTATCATTAAAATGCTCTAGAAACTATAATGTTAAAGTTCAAATAAGTAAAATTAGTTTTAAAAAGCACTTCTTGATACATAACGATGGGGGCTATGTTACGTACAAAAGTAGTCGCAAATCATTTTAAACAAGAAATATAGTAAATACTTACGTCGAAATGATCTGCACAGAAATAAATTGGAGAATTTAGGCATATAGCCACTGGATCTCGCCATGCAAGATTAAGCCACTTATATCGTATTGTTTTGGTGCGTGGAACGGACACAAATAATTTGTGAGGATTTTTTATGGACGTGTTAACGCACTGAGGGATCGCACACAACTTATACACTTTGGAATTCATATTTAACACGCAAAGTACCTGATTATTGTTTTAGATTAATAGTGTTTACGGTATATTTACATACGCGTGACATCACAAGCAGACGCCATGATACCGGCGACTGTTTTGGAGCGAATTTAAACTTATAATTTTAAAATAATGTTTTTTTGTGTCAAAATGTTGTGTTTTTTCAGGAATAATATATTTTTTGATAATATAGGACAGTTTTTCAAAATCAGTCATCATGCCTATTACTATATTTTATGGGAGAACAACTTTTTCTCATTTTGTGCTACTTACTGTCAATGTGTTTGCTGTGGCTGCACGTACCCGCACGCGTCATCGGCCTCATCCCCTCCCCGCACTGTACCCCACTCCGCAAAGATAACCCTTGTTGTAGCCGGCCGGCACCCGACGGACGTCAGTCACGTCAGTGTGTGTGTTTTTAAATTTGTGTTGTGTGCGGCAGATGCGAATTGCGACGATCATCGGCACCGCGTCCGTTGTGATTGCAAAAAGGTAACACTAACATGGACATTTCACGGTAGTATTACATTCTCTAGGGACATTTCGTTTCTTATTCATTCGCAAAGAGCCCGCTCCTAGATTCTCTAAACATAAATTAATGTACCTACGGTAAAATATAAGTCTTTGTTATCAAAATAAAGACTTTCTTTAGCAGGCACCGTACCGTACCGTTGCGTTGCCAGTGATCCACCATAACCCTCTATTCGACTTTCATACATGCTACTGTAATCAATGCCAGTACTTTATTGTATCGGTTCGGTAGTTGCTCATCATATTATTTTTGAATTTATTAATATAATTTTACGTTTTATTACATATGAACATTATACATTATGAAATTCAACCTGAGCATGGTTAACTACTCACTTACTTCTGGTGGTTTTATGAAATTAATTTTCTATGAAAATACCATTCAAAATTCGAGAACAACTTCACCGCATTCATAATACCTATGTCAAGATATTTTTTAAACCCAAAATCATTCTGTATCACCGGCAGATAGGTAGGTAGGTGGGACGTTTAAAAATACATGCATGCTCCAAATAACAGATAATTTTGCTTTACTAGTAGTAGGTAGTTATAATACTAACCTGATAAGACCTGATTGCAGTTTTTTTCGGCAAAATAATAATATTTAATACCTACGCTTAGGTGGTAGTACATAGTACCTATATTATGTAAACTCGTATATTTAAATAAAGCTATCCTTATTCCAAACTTCATGCAACACCCGTAAACCTTTTCACCGTGAAGGTGTAACAAACATACTTGTAAACCGAAATATATTTAAATACATAAAAATACCACATAGCTCGGAGAACTGATAGCCGTTGGGGCCGAAAGGTTCTCGAGTAGAGACCACAGACTGGCAAGCGCAGCAATAAAACGTCCACCGACAGGGTGGTCAGATGACCTGGCAAAGATCGCAGGAAGAAGCTGGATGCGTGTCGTTTCAAACCTGTCCTTATGGAGATTAATGGGGGAGACATACGTTCAGGGGAGGAGGCACTTAGGGCGCTAGGTAGGTAGGTAGGCACGTAACCTAATCCATGCAAAAGTTAATATCTCTTTTCTGTGGTCGTGGGGGCGTGTAATTAAAAAATACTAAAATACTGCCCCGCCTTTAATTTTACCATGTGGATGTGTTATTATCTAATTATCATATTTATTTAGTAGCTATAGTTATACCTCAGATATAAAACGTATTATCTTGATATGCGTTTTACTGCATTCGGTCATAAGTACGTGTTCCTGCCAATTGCCAATACATAATTTCATTCTTACGTTATTTGCACTTAATTTAATAGAAATATATTTTTTTTAATGAGGCCGCTAATAATTTCAGAAATATGTAAAAAAACCTTAAGAAGCAGATACTTTACACATTTCTTCAATTAGACTTCCCCGTGCCGCTCGTAAAACAGACGTCAGACCACTAAAATATGTACACGTGGTGTTCAGCAGTTTAAAAAAAAAAATACAATATAATAGTAATTTCTATTTCAACGAAGCTAAACGAAAAAGTAGACGTTTACATACTTATATGTTATATTTATTACTAGTTTAGTACTATTTACTACTGTATACATAGTCATAATTATCATTTTTTCAGCCATAGGATATCTAATAGTACTTACTACGCTCTTACTGCGATCGTGGTCAGGTGGTCTGCCCACCGTGGTGGTGGCCGTTGTACGCTGCGCTTGTCACTCTAATCTCGACCCGAACAGACACACCCTAGCGGCCAGCGGCATCAGTTCTCAAGCTGTAGTGCACTGCCTAGGGCCATTTCAACTTCAACTTACTAATCCGCTATATTTATATAGCTCCATAGCTCGTTGTGCGACCTTGATCTTGCTTGCAAGGCCCATCGGAACGTTTCGGTCATATGACATCACTGGTAACACATTCTGATCGAAGACATATATACAGTACATATATGTATTTATAACAATAATTGACGGCCTAAGGAGTTCATATTAAGCTCGGTCGACCACAAGTGTTGTTTCGGTGAACTGTTTGACTAAAACTTATAAATAAAGACCTGCAATAGACAAATAAGGTTGTCAACGAAGGAACTCCTTCGTCCTTATCCAATTCATCCGATATCAGATAAAATAATAATAAAGAAAAGTTTTGTCTGCAATTAGGATCAAATTGAAATTACAAAAAAATTTCAAATCAGGGTGATTTCAATTTATTAGCAAGTAACGAGTGGGTTCAATTTAGGTTTTTGTAACCACAAAATCAATATAATGTAATAAGTTAACAGGAAATAACAATTTTCAGTCAAACATTTTGGCATTCTGACAAATACTGTATACACTACGCTATTAAGTAATTATATCTAAATTAAAACCAGTTCAAAAACTTTGTAGCAAGCTCAGATAATAATAAAATAGTACCCATCAAAAAAAAAGATTGTACTTGAAAATATTTTGTGTGTAAATAGTAAATTCGGAATACTGAATTTACACATACTGTAGTAATAAATTTGACCTGGACGAACTAGAATGTACAAAACTAAGCTATTCAACTTCTTTAAATTGTATATGCATGTTCCCAGCTGCAGATATCATTTTCTATTAAATATCTAAATGAAGAAGATACTATTAACTTCCTATTACCAATGTTTTGCAAATTTGATTCCTAAGTGATTACACTTGCATAATTTAGTTTGAGATTAATTTGACAAATCTTAGTAGTGCCCACGGTATATTTTAGATAGAATATACCACATAAACAATTTTTGCACTGCCTGAAAGTGACCAATAGATTAATGAATGGAAAGCGTCGACCCGGGTCGTCCCGGGTGTCATCAATCATTACTTTCGAGCCGTAACGCTCGTGCGTTACGGCTCGAAATTAATGATAAACCCGGCTGTTTAATGATTAAGCCTGGCGCTTTCAGGACAGTTTTCCATACATTTGCAGCGTTTAGATAAACATCAGAATGTGCGGGTGCGTGCGAATCCTCCGAGCTAGCAAGGCACTGCCGCGCCAACTACACTGTCGGCTATCGAGCACGTCCGCCGCAGGCCCGCCTACTCCTGGAGTACCATACAGTAAGCTGACCATAGGTGTTCCTAAGGAGATCTGGCAAGGTGAACGAAGGCAAGTATGTCTATTTACTTG
This sequence comes from Apeira syringaria, assembly GCA_934044485.1. Taxonomy (NCBI): domain Eukaryota; kingdom Metazoa; phylum Arthropoda; class Insecta; order Lepidoptera; family Geometridae; genus Apeira; species Apeira syringaria. The sequence goes on from OW203658.1 coordinate 17,593,239, forward strand.
TAACTTTCCTACATGCTGTTGTGAAACATGACACTTGAATTACACTTAGCAATGGCTATCCAGCTATTAAATCTAGATTCTGGACCAAACAGATGAGTAGCGTCGTCTTAGAAGTCCTTTCGTATTTGGTAATGTACTTGTTTAAGTGGGTATTTGTGCTGCTTAATGCTTTCATACTTCTGTCTCTCAGCTTTAGTCACGTTTATAGTCGAAGTACTTCGACCTAGGTTTCGGGCATGTCCGATGCCCATAATCAGGTGAGTTTACGCTGCCAATTCGCGGCAACCACCTAGATCAAAATACTTAGACTCTAACATGAGTAAAGCCGGATACATATTTCCTATATTATATAGGGGATTTGTAAAAATATAAGATTAAATTTTAATTAGAACCATAAATCAAGGATTTGATAGCAATACTTAAAGAAGTTGATCGTTTTTTGGTAAGAAACAATGTGTCAAAGAAAAATTAAACTTTCCCCATTAGAGGGAGAGTTTTTAGATTTAGAAGATTTTTCCCTGTAGAAGTTAAAATAAAGGCCACAATGTTATTCTTATACAGAGTCGCCGCAGTACCAGCCGTAGTTAATAAATTGGTGAAGAAAGGGTTTAGTGTAAATGTTGAAGAGAATGCGGGCGCGTTTGCGAACTTTCCAAACAAGGCGTTCGAGGAAGCCGGCGCCACAGTTACCAGTTTGAAGGATACATTCCAGTCTAGTAAGTTTATATTACTTGATCTTACAATTATTACAACTACGCGTAGAACTTACGTTCCTTTCTTAATTCTTTCGTACCATTTTATATGTGTGTCTTTCGCCCTTATATACACATTTCATTATCCCTCTATGTACAAACTGGTCAGTGTGTATTGTTTATGCCTAAAAGCGGGAATCTTGAGTAATAAAAATTTAAAAACTTTTAATTGACTTGCACTCGGTATCATCTTAATATGTCTACTGCTGCGTATAATAGATTTCATAGAAATCCTAGTTTTAATGGAAACCTAAAGCCGTGCCGCTACCTCGATTAACCCAGAAACTCTGGTTAAAAAAATTGTCTTTGTGCAATTAGTATTAAATGAAAATATTCCTATAAGATATCCTACGAATATATTCTAGGGCTTAAAGAATCTTTGTACCAAATTTCATCCAGATTATGTAAAAGGATTTTTAATTTGTTTGTAAAGAATTTAAAAACTATTTGGATAATGTTGACGATACGTTGAATGTAGAAAGTGTATTTATTTATAATTTGTGATCCCTACCGAAAATCCATTAACAAATTAAGCTAAGATGTTAAAAAAATCCTAGCGTGCGCTGAACAGATTAATATCTACCTACACAAAAAATATCACGCTCCCAGTAGGAACAGATTGTAAGCAATAAGTAAAATAGCCGGGTAAGCCTACGTTTGGGTATGGTTCTGCGGCTGCCGGGACTTCTGGTCACAGTACACTATCATATAAAATTATAAATAATACATCAAGAAAGCGAGTCAGCGGGCAGGTTTTGGTTTTGTAGGACGCCTCGTTCGTCTGTCGCGTAAACCAGGAACTTGTAAGTCAATGCGGTGTACGTAATAAAAGCTTTCGGTTACTTGACTTGTTACTACATAAATATCTCTATACCTATTCATAAAATGATAAACTGACTAATTGGGTGATATACATATCAACGCACAGCTCGCAGCGATGAAAGTCCGTCTGTGTTGAAGATAGGATTATAAAATTTTGTATTTGGGCTGCCAATAGCAATTTAATATATTATTATACGTGTCTCAGCGATTTTGATAATTCTTCGCTCGAAGGGGTGAAAAGGGGGATGATGTTAGGCATGCAATAATCGTAATTTTTAACGTCAAAATATTTTTTTATGTATATACCTAGTCCAAATAAGTGGAAAGAGCTTGCGAAACTGAAAAGAGTGGCGAATTTCAGTTCGTAACATATACTTATGTACTTGTACTTACTTACACACATACGGTCTAAATACAATATTCTTCTTCTTCTTCTTCTCTCAGCCATGTGCGTCCACTGCTGGACATTTGCCTCCCCCATATAGGGGGGATTTGCCAATACTCGCCACGCTTGGCATGCGGGTTGGCGAGCGCAGTATGATTTACAATCCTCAGAAGGCGCTGCTGCCCACCTTCTGGTACGTGATCCTTTAGCAGACTCTTACGGCACCCACGGGAAGAGATGGGGGAGTACTATTCTAGGCCGGTACTACCACGGCAATACAATATTACACTTATATATTTGCAGTATTATATACACTGGCACTATTATTAGGATAACAACTTATACCTACGATTGAAGCGAACAATTTTAAACTTTAGTGGTCCGTTGACTTGACTAACGTCGCATGAAGAGGCTGGATGCCAGACGCCGAATGGCCGGGCCGCTTCCAACTGGTCCTCGTGGTGATCAATGGTCCAGCAGAGGACAAAACGTACGTCCAGCAGAGGACGTCCTTTATAGATGATGATGTACTTTATTTATTTCAAAATATTTGACGCGTTTGTCTAAGTACAAAATCATTATTAAATATTTTTTCATAGTTATACAACGGACTATATACTTTTATAGATCTAGTTCGACCCCTATCTCACTCGATGGTCAGTGACGATGTGGTCGAAGATGTAATCACACTAGCCCCAGAATGCTTACTTACTAATTGCTGGCTCTCAAGGATCGCTGCCAGCACACCATGTTTGGTGACAGTTTTTCAAACTCGAGGGTGGTAGCTTGCCAGACAGGAACTCGAAAATACCCTAGCTACCACCATGATGGGAATTTGATAACGGTACCTTCATCGGAAGCTCAAGCCGTTGGTGGTATCGAATCTGCGTCCTTCAGTTTGACAGCCGACGGTCCCACCGCTGCGTTGTCATCGCTTCAAACGTGTACTTATATTTATATTGTTTCCTTTTCAGATATTATTTTAAAAGTCCGTCCGCTGTTAGACAATGAAGTGCAGCATGTGAGAGATGAAGGAGCTCTTATATCCCTCTTGTACCCAGCACAAAATCAAGACCTTATAAAGAAACTTGCAGCTAAGAAAGTTGATGCTTTTGGTAAGTGTTTTCTTGGTTGAATAATAATATCAACCTCCCGTGGCGTGCACGATAGAAATGTAGAAAATTTTAATAAAATCATCAAGATTTGGTAATTTGAATGCTGTGTTTTTTTGCAGCAATGGACTGCATTCCTCGGATAAGTCGAGCGCAGGCGTTCGACGTCCTCAGCTCAATGGCGAACGTAGCTGGCTATAGAGCAGTTATCGAGGCTGCAGCCAACTTCCCAAGGTTCTTCTCAGGTAAAACCACTTGATTACATTCTTATAGCAGTTGTGGTTTGAGGTGGGGGGGGGGGGGGGGGGGGGGGTCATGCATGTCACGACCCCCCTGAAACTGATAATGCGTGAACAAGCAATAGTTATCTTTACAGTATTTAAATATGAAGTGAATGGTAGTGTTGGAAGAGGTAGGCCTAGGCGAGCGTTCCGACATCAGTTTGAGAAAGTTCTACGAAAGGGCCAATAGTTAAGTTAGTTAGTAATAAGGGCCAAAATGGCCAATTTTGTTTTCCAAAATAAATGATTTTTCATCTTCCAATAGCACTCTAAACCGACGCTCTTGTATGAAAGATCTGATGAGTGTGGATGAAGCGAAAGAAGGGAATAGTAGCATTTGGAAAGCTGTGATCTCTGCCTACCCCTACGGGAAAGAGGCGTGTATTTATATATGTATGTATGTAGTATATAAATAATCCCCTGCCCTACCTATCTAGCTTATTTACACATTAAAGTGACAACTCGTGTTTGCAGGTGTATTAACTTTTTTTAATTTTATCCGCATCACAATAAAGTGATAATTATAAGGTCATTCAATGACTATAAAAACATTGTCATCGCAAAATTATCATTCGAGCTATTATAGTTCGTTGATTCGAGCATAAAATGATACTTACGCACAAATCGTTTTTTAAATTTAATAAAAATGATTGATGATGCTATATTCTTTTATGTGTCTCGGCCATGACAGACTAGCAGTTTTCTGATACTTAAAAAACAAGTAAAAAAAACGTAAGAGCAACTCTATTTTCAAGTGGATTGAGGGATTTCCGCGCGTGGAGCTTTGCACATGTCACAACTTTTTTTATATGTTCATGGTTGCATCTATCAAGAAGTTACAGTATTTGCAGTTCTGATTGTAAAAGCAAAATCCAGGTAGATTCTTACATAAGAACTTTCTGGTGTAGATAGATACCTAAATTTGTAGAGTATTTTGGAAGTTCCATCAAATTATTATTTGATTACTTTCAGCAGCTTGTACTGAAATCCAGCGCAATCGGTTCAGCTCTATGATTAAAATAGTTTTCTTTAGATTACGTTTGCTCAATGTAATATTTAATTGTCGAGCTTAAATTACAACTGCAAAAATATTAAAATAAGTCTCACCCCTAGGTCAGATGACAGCTGCAGGACGCGTACCACCGTGCCGTGTGCTGGTCATAGGCGGCGGCGTGGCGGGTCTGGCGGCCGCGGCGCAGGCTCGGTGCATGGGCGCCGCGGTTAGGGCCTTCGATACCCGCCCCGCAGTCAGGGAGCAGATCGAAAGCCTTGGGGCACAATTCATCACTATGGACATGAAGGTAACGCTTGTGCTTTATTTTTTTTTTCAGATAGCACCCTCTTCATGGTTAGAACCCATAGTTGAATACTATGGATATTAAAGTAAAGGAATCGCATTGTCTTACATTATTTATAGATTTTTGGGTATATTACCAGCAATTTATGGTATACGCCGGTTTCTTCCATACAGACCGTGATGCAGCAAATGTTATTTCTCGTTTCCTTTTATACTATTACGGGGGCAATTATCTATACCTATATCATTTATTATATGTAATAACAGACATCATAAAATTCATTTTATTTTAAAATATACTATTGTAAAATTTGCTTCCGTGACGTCACGAACCGGTCCCAACGGAAGACCAGCGCTGCTTTTTAGCCAGCATTGCCTAGTTGGGTCCGATTTGTAACAAATAACATTGTATATGACGAGTATATCGTATTAGTTCTTTTATTTTTCGTATGCCTTAAATGTAATTGTTACAAATAAAGTTATTTCTTTCTTTCTTTCTATTTATTGGATTAGCGTCTTACTTGCCTTTATAGGTACTGCAAGAAGGGACAGCCGGTTTGAGTAAGTTACTGAAATATTTATAAGAAGGCCGTAATAGAACTTACCAGTCAACACTAAACGTGTACTTTATAGAGTAAACTTTTAAGCAGGTGTGGGTGGATACATGTGAACACGGGGCTGCGTTCAGGAGCGGCTTCGGCCAAGCCATATCTTGCTCTGACAGCGGATATGCGGCATTCACGAGCTCAATTAGAGCATTACTTGCTCCACCCTATATTTGATCATGACCGTTCACGTCAACCTGTCAGACCAAATTATGGTCGACTAGACCGTAATCTTTCTACCTCTAGAATCGATCAAATCTTGATCGGCTGTCAAAAGTGACTTATGCAGTGGTAACTATCACGTGATCTATGATCATTGTAAGTGACTTCTTCTTCTTCTGTGACATGCTATGGTGTAGCCGTTCGTGAGACATCAATCAAATATTGGTCGATCAATATTTGGCCGAAGCCGCTCCTGAACGCAGCCGTGAACCAATGGCAGGGGAAAACGCTCTTCAGGCTCACTTTTGTTGGCAATATTTTTGCTATATCCATAGGCATAAATGTGTTCATGTTAAATAAAAAAAAATCTTGCTGAAATGTATACATTTATATGGGTACGGTACGGGCAACGGGTGCAAGGGACATCATGGGTTTTTGTTGTATTTTATACGTACAAAAATACAACAATATAATTATATTACTCTATTACAACAATAATATTGTTGTAAATTATATTAATACGTATTTTATACGCACATGCGATAGTCGGGAAAACTCAAAAAGATTTTTAATAAAGCACATATTAATAAATAACTCATAACAGATAATATATTTTAATCATTGGGATAATTTTTATATTCTCCTTTTTTTAACAAAAAGCCCTTGTCGTCACGATGAAATAAATTAATAGTTCTGATTTATCTTAGAAACGAACTAAAATAAAATAAACAAATCATAATTATCTGTGGCTATGGTGAACGCAACGACTTGGTCACCCAATATAAATGACCTTATCTGAGTCTAGAAATAAATTAAGTATTCTTGTTTGATAGTGGCCTTTTAATTTTATTGTAAGTCTCTTTAAGTAATATCACAAAGTTGCAAAGTATTCACCCTAATAATGGTAGTAGCTCAGGAATATATTTCAAACTTAAACTTATTCCTTACTACCTGCGAATAGGTGTATTACCCTGCACCCTTGGACCTACCTCTCAGGTTTTTGACGTGATAACGTTTTATAAATTGATGAATGCCAACATGAAAAATAGTAACGTTCCGCGTAACGTTCCACCTGAGTTTTATCTAGATCTAGATAATATAATCAAAGTCAAAGTCAAGGTCAAAGTCAAATTCAAAGTCAAATTCAAAGTTAAAGTCAGTCAACGTCGAAGTCATAAATGATTATGACGTTATCACGTAAATCTATCGTCCGTAAACCGACTTTACAGACAACTATTTTTTTCTGTATAAAAAAACTCACGCCTTCTCGCTTCTGTGCCCCATGTCCTTTTCTGTACTCTTGAAAACGATGGAAAATATTGCGTCGCGTCAGTTGATTCGTTAATACGTAAAACCTTCACAATTTCACATGCGACTCACATAAGATTAGTTTAAGGATATTTTATATATTTTTTAGCTTAATCAAAGTGACTTTCTCTTTTACTTTATCCTTAACTAGCGGTCTGCCCCGGTTTGGTATAGATTTTAACCCGTAAAATTATAAGGATTTATTTCCCTATAATTATACTAATTATTTAAAAAAATAATAATATGGCCTATGTCACCTGGGTATAGTCTAGCTTTCCAACAGTGAATTTTTCAAATCGGTGCGGTAGTTTCAGCGCCTGTTCAATGCAAACAAACAAATAATCAAATGATTCCTCTTTAGAATATTAGTAAGTATAAACAGACTATATACTTTTTTGTTCTTCTGGACGGTATCGGGTCAGCTACGACGGAGAGGGCTGTCTGAAAATTTCGACACTTGGCCTGGCCTCGTGGCCAGTCTATCCAGTAGAACATAAATTAATACTGTCCCAAAAAAGCTGACATTAAGTGAGATGCTCGTTGCGTAACAACGGCATATATTCATGTCATATTACAGCGCAATAGACTTTTATGCGGTCAGATACAATTACCACATGTTTGCGTACTATTATTAGTGTATTAATTAGTTTCATGTTTCAGCTTTTCTATACCATATTTACCACAATGTTAATTCTTTCTCTCACCCATAACGGTCTAAATTGATACTTATCACCTATATGAGTGTTTATATATTCGGGTAGTACCTATCCTATACCCAATATAGTAAGGTATAGGTACTCGTAATTGATGTATCTTTCACTATGCTGATGTTCTTATTTAAATACGCGCCAATAGACCCTATAAATATTTCACTCTTCTCTCTGAAACTTTCTCCTCTGTCAAAATAATACTTTTTAGTTTTGTAGAGTTTCGTCGTTTTTCTATTTTCATTGCGTTGTGGGGTACATGCGATTTGTGAAAAGATAAATGTATTGTGTTCATTATTATGTGTGCTCTTTTAGATTGTTTTTATATACTGTTTATGTAGCGATTGACCACTATCTACCTTGAAGGGCAGTGGCGATGTGGTCGAAGATGCTATCACGCTAGACCTCGAATGCCTCTCTCCAGGACAGTTGTCTGAACACACTCTGTGCTTGGTGACAGTTTTTCAAGCTTGAGGGTGGTAGCTAGACAGCGGGTAGTCGAAATTACCCTACCACCGTGCCGGGAATTTGATAATTGTGTTACTTTTATCGGAAACTTTAGCCGTTGTGTTGGTGGGATCGAACCAGCGTCCGTCAGTTTGACAGCCAATGCTCCCTCCGCTGAGCGATCAACGCTTCAATTTCGCAATCGCTTCGGTGTCTTAGTGCGTCGTGTTTATAAATGTTTTGCTTTTCAGCGGTAGGTGTACCCTAATCCTAGTGGTTAAGGTGCACCAGCCACCCTCGCCTTGGCAGCTCGCCAATGGTAATTTCATAGATAAACATTAATATTTAGTTTCTTTTATCATTTCTGATACAAGGTGTTCTGAAATAAATTGTTTAAATCAATCCCTGCAGTCTAACTGCAACTGCAAGATTTCGTTCGTTATGTTTATTACGTTCCAGTTTCCTAGCAACATTTAGTTAGCCTAGTAGAAATTACTAAATACGCTAAGAAATCGCATCGGATATACTTTTATCTCCACTGTCGATATTATTATTACAGACCTTTTCGCAAATTGTGGTAATGTATAGCATATAGCTTTGTTTTCGATTTTGAAAGTCCCTTGCATAGCTTACGAACAATTATCAAACAAAATTGTTACATATATTTCGAATATGTTCGGTGAAGTGAAAATAAGTTTGTTGTTACAGTTACGACATCAACAATAAGTGATATAATAACTGATTATATTCCGTATCTCGGCCACAAACAGTTGCATTTGTCGTAAACGGAAAACTGCTTTTGTTTAGCCGTAGATAGTTTGCGTTTTGTCGATCGATGTTTGTATCTTGACTGTAGGGGCAAAACTGAAATTACTGAATTAACAAATATTGCTATTCAATTTTTATTAAAGCAATATTTCGGTAACATTAGGCCTCGATCTAGCTTAACTGTATGCGTTTTAGAACACCTTGTACATAAAGACGGTAGTAATAGCACGTAGTAAGTAGCCCAGTAAAGTGTAACTATGGTACGATTGCAATCAGGATGTTCTTAGAATAGTAGTTTATGAAACTGTTTCATAATAAGGGTTCTTAAAACATGAGTTTAAGTAAAAAAAAACTTTCGTTGACAAAAAATTAAAAACCATAGGCGAGTTTTTTTTATAGCATTACACGAGTGTTTTAAGACCAAATTAAGTGCAGTGTCATACACTACCTACTTTATCTAATCTCATAAAATAGATAATGACATTTACGTAAAATTACAGCATATGGTTGCATTTAGTTGTAAACGTTTAGCGCTAAAATCATATCATTTGATGATCACGCATGCGTGTTGCGCCGCGTCCACTAATTATGTAGAAAAACTACATTGCATCCTCCTAGGTCCATCTGAAGTTGTATCTTAACGGTAAAAAAGTTACATTATGATACAGTTGTCCATGAAAGAGCTGTATCATAATGTAATTATTTTAATTTATTTCAATGGATTTTCTGCAAAGACTGTCATGCAAGTTTTGTTTTATGATTTTTAATCTTTATAGTTCAGTATGAGATTGGATACTAAATATTATGTCATAGCATCATTTTTATCTGTGTATTCCATCACATAATAACATATGTACAGTCGAAAAAGAAAATGTTTGACCAAAGTTTCTGTGTAATCACAATGGAGATAAGGTTAAACCTAACAGTCACTTTATTATTTTACGGGGAAAATAAACTTTGTCGTTTTATTATGTCAAATGATCTTCAACCATGGGTGGTTGACTATATATTTACCTATCTACATACAATGTTTAAGTGGTAATAAACAAACAACAGATATGCTCTCAATTTGTGTCATTGTCGCGTATCTACTTAAACGCTAAACTGTTTCATGAGCTAGATAAATAATCAACATGTTTATATGTTGATTGTGTTTGTGTTGATCACATCACTGTGTTTACTATTAAGGTATACCCGGCAAGTTTCATTCGGAGTTCGAACTCGGTTTTCGATTATTTGAAATTAATGACTACTATGAATGAATGATAAAACTGGGTAATAATATTTGTAGATAGCATCCCGCTAATCCACTAATTTCATTTTAAGATTTGATGTGCAGCATCGAAATTTTAAGTTTAATGATTTCTTTGTAATAATTGTATTCTCTCATATATTGCAAACTGATGGCTGAAATGAATCTATCAAATGCGATGCCACATTAAATACGATACTTTGTGGTAGTGGCCATCGATAGCTAGATACTGATCGCTCCGGTATTTTTTATAGATACACTTAGCATTTGTTATAAAGCATATTTTTAGATTCCTATATCAGTGTATATTATGATGGGGTTCAAATAAAGAAACATTACATATGTACAGCTAAAAATATTAAAAATAAGTATTTCTAAGATAAGATCAGGATTTTAACTTAAATAACAGATTCCTTTATATAATATCTTCTTAAAAGCAAGTTCACATAAACGAAACTCAAGGACAAAAAAACCTGCACGGGAAAACGAATATTTAATATTTTTACAGTTCAACTTTCTTTTATTGTCAAACGCATTTTCACTCACACCCCTGCACTAAGATCCACCGTGTCTCGAGAGGCAGAGACACACACAATTACATTACACAAACATCCAAATTCCGAGAAGAAACATCTCCGCTCATCTCAGAAATTGTTGCCCCCTGCTGAGAATCGAACCCGGAGTCGCGTTCCCAAAGTCAGTGTCGCTGATCACTTAGCCACTACGACCGTCAAATTTACTAATATGATTAAAAATAACTAAAATTTTGAGCAACTTACAAGAATGGAAAATTATATACGCAATTGAGTGCAAAAATGTTTACTTTACACATTAAAATTTATAGACACCAATAGTTTGTTATGATATTATACAATATCTAAATATATATAGATTATAGATATAATGTTTAGATTTTAAACAAGCTGATTCAGCTAATAGAAAATATAGTATAAAAGTTGTAAACTTTCATGATGTCAAACTGTTTTAGAAGGTACCATATTGTACCTATATTTAATAATATATAATAAATTTTAGGTATGGCAGGAATTCACACTTCTCCAGGCTCACCGAATTACACTGTGGGTGTCTGTCACTTTAACTACTTTTTTTATTATTGTGCGTATTTGGCGTGCATCGTGCCTTTATTTTGCATGTTTAGTTTAAACTCTAGTGATAGTACCGAATCCACAAAGTAAAATCTGCGGTTTTTAGTATTTACTCCAAATGTCCAAATGTAGGATTAAACAGCGTTTTGCAGTGCTTGCAGTTGAAATAAATTTCTACAAACGTATTGCAACATAATGTCGATTAATTATAAAAATAATCTTTAACTACTTTATGAACTGATGCAATTTATCACCTTTAATATTATTTAATAACTAAATAGTTGAGTGCTGATTGAAAAGACAGGTTTTTGTAAAAATATACAATATAAATATAATAATAGAATTTGACGACCTTCACAGTTTTTCAGTACCTAGTAAAAATTGCAAGTAGATACGTTTTGAAAGTATTTATAACCTTTGATATATTACTGTTCTACAATACGAGTATTAGAATTAATATATGTCTTAATTAGTGGCTTTATTTACAAATTTTATGATTATGTTTATTGTTCAACACGCAGGAAGAAGGAGCCGGAGCTGGTGGATACGCTAAAGAGATGAGCCAGGAGTTCTTGGACGCCGAGAGAGCTCTGCTTGGCAAGGAAGCTAGGACTTCGGACGTAGTTATCAGCACTGCTCTTATCCCTGGCAAGCCCGCACCTATACTTATTTTAGAGGTAAGCTTTAAAGTGAAGCGATTACATTTCAGGGGTAGTGTGTGTGTGTGTTGGCCGCTAGATGAAAATGAAAAAGGTTTTTTATTTCCAGCGCTAAATACAAACACAATAGATACTAGAAAAAATATGAATAATGCATCTATCGAAATGATATCTAATGCTGACAGAGATAAACTAAGGTTTTTGATACTCATGGTCACCAAGATGCGATTATTCCGAAAATAGGTCATCGATATTTTTCAATGGTCATGGACAGCTCGGACAAAAAGGACGTGAGAAGCCTTCGAGATTTTGTGTTTGCCAATCATGTTTCGCATACCATAGAAAACAATGTACACGCCAAATAGGACACACATTCAGTAATTAAGCGCGATCTTTCTTTTAAGTATACTAGTATATACCAATCGAAAATAATAAAAATCAAAAGTAATCCAGTCGAGATCGCTCTTTGCCGACGACAAAAAGCAATAAAACACTATCGCTACTTGACCTGCCCGGTCATTGACCTTTGAATAGGTACCTACTCTAAATACAATCGATATGGCTTATCTCTGTTACGCATGCATAAATTCAAAATAGGCTATATCTATAGTATGCGTATTAAGCCTTACTAAAGAATTCGAGTTGACAACATATTCAGGCTTCTATGGTAGAACATATCAGCAGAATGTCTTAACCATAACAACTGTTTTTCCTGAGTTCATTTTGTATAACTCACTGTCAAATATTCAAAATCGATTCAACAAGTATCCTAGTAAAAGTAAGTTCACTCGTTCTCATCACTGTGTCAAATGTACTATAGTAATATGATACATACCTATATTAGACAGATTGAGACTTGAACATTTACGAAATAGTCAATTTTGAACATTTTCAGCTTATTTTATTAAAAGCCTTACATGTCTAATAAACTTAAATAAGTACCACTTACGATAACAGTTCATGAAGGTTAATTCTGTTTGAACCATACTTGATTTCATTTGCTAATTTATTCCTGAAAAAATGTTTTCGTGCGACCATATTTTTCTTTTGTCAAAAATTCTCGCAGTAACTACAAGTGCGCTTGAACTGTCTTACACCAGAAGAAAGAAAATTAAAAAATCATAAAATGTGATTGGAATTTTTAAGCCCCCATCTGTATAGTACATATTTGTAATATTTTAAATCAACACGCTTCAGGATTTGTCCCGCCCTCTGCCTGTAAACACCCACGAGCCTCTGTAATGTTATCGGCACCTGTGAAGCACTTAAATAATTATAGTTAGATATTTTGATCAGTGGATATATAGATGAACAATTTAATGCAATAGAAAAAGAAGAACTTATTGTTAGATAAAAATAAATAATTACTTTAACTTCTTGCCAGCAGCGAACAATTATTTTCTTGAAATCTTAATCTTAAGTGTATTATGGGGAATATTACGAGTCACCAAATCAACTTCAACTGATCAAATAAAAATAATATCAATTAAACTTGTCTTGGGTCGCGCCCGATGACGCATAGTATTGTTACCACACGTGTAGGTATTCAGCTAAAAATAATAAAGATAAAGAGCGAGTCCCCATATGTCCCAAATCAATGATCTCATGAAATTTTATGAAAATACTTATTTCTAGCATCATATTATGTTTTATTCCATACATTTACCTGTTAATACATTACTGTAACTGTAATAAAACATAACAATAAAACTTAGTTTACGCTAATCACTAGTCACTTGCAGAAATTGCAGCGCAGCTATTTTGAAATGCGCTCGTGGAATATTATTGGTAATTAGATGTATAAGGTTAGATGGTGGCTAAGCGCTTGCTATTTTTTTAAATATTTTTTTATAATTATTTATTTTTAATAAAAAAAATTAAAAAAATACTTGCTATCCTCCACTCCTTTCTAGCACCAAGCATCTTAGTGCTTACAGTTACACCTTTCAGAAACATGACATCATTCTTCACGTGGGTGAAGGGTACCTACGGGTACACCTTATCGTTGTGGCGCTTACTCTACCTCTTTTAACGCGGATAAAATTACACTTTTAAAAGTAGCTGAATGTTGGAGATTTTATGAAAGCTCATGCCCTGTCCAAGGTAAATAATATTTATAGGCGACCATCATAAATATTACCATCTATCGTCATTCATTTGAAGTGGATAGACTACTTATGCTGAAGCGCCTGCTAATGGCAAACTTTGCGCATTCCATCAGAGCTCATGTACTGAAGTAATTTGTGCATGAAATAATAATATCCCTATAGGATGCTGTTCGTGACATGGCGCCGGGTAGCGTGATCGTAGACTTGGCAGCTGAGATGGGCGGCAACGTGCAGACCACTAAAAAGGGAGAGATAGTGAAAGTACACGGAGTCACGCACATCGGCCTCACCGACCTTCCTAGCCGGATGCCGGCACACGCCTCTACTCTCTACGCCAATAACATCTCGGGATTCTTGTTCAGCTTAGGTAAGTATTGTGGGACCTATTGTTACCAAATGGCATACGTGTGCGCTGTTCACTGTTGTTGCCTGGCGTAAGTGACTTATTGCTTAATCTCCCCTTATATTGGGGAGGCATATGTCCAGCTGTGGACGTCCTATGGCTGAAATGATGATGATGATTATCCGTTAACTGTCCATATTTTATGTTACACCAGGAACCAATGACCATTTCCACATCAACCTTGAAGATGACGTGACTCGCGGTGCGATCGTGCTGAAAGCTGGCGAGTTACTGTGGCCGGCGCCGCCGTCCCCGAGCATGGCCGCCACGCAGGCACCAGCTGCAACCACCGCCTCCGCCGTCGCCAAACCTGACCCTCCGAACCCCTTCAATGAGACCATGAAAGACGCCTTCCTCTACTCCACTGGTACGTGAATTTGATAAAAATCTGTTTTGTCTATGTTCATGGTTCGAAAGAAAAAATAACGTACTAGTGCGGTAAAGTACCCAAGTAACTGTTGTAATAATAAAAGAAAAAATGAATATAGCCATAACAAGCCTAAATGTTCCTAGACTATGCCATCACCTACCTACCACCAACAATGTAAGTTTCGTATGAATACTCTTATTATACTGTTGTACCACATAGGTACTCCGTTGTATAGCGTTGTGCGAATCCTACATAAGAATTCCACCTGGAGCCTCTTTCATAAAACGATAAATCCTGACAAAATGTCAGTCACTTATATGAATAATAAACTATCTTATATTAAAAATGTAATAGGTATACTTTTCTTAGTACTAAAAACTAGTACTTACCATTTTTACTTACGTATAAAAAACACTCTGAAATGAATTATTTTGCATCATAATTATTTTTCATGAACTAAATATTCCTAAGTACCTAGGTATGTGGTTAACATTTGTTAGTTTACTACGAAATATTGTATGACAAGAGAAAGCTCTTCAATCGCACTTGTTAACACGTCATTGACTTTTGTAGTTCTTTAGGTTATTTAAAATTACATTTTGTCCATTGTCTCACTAGATCTAGAATTTTGATTGGCACTTAGGACAGCTAGGTATATCTACAGTATATACCTATAGTGACTGAGTAACAGATTTACAAACATGAAACTGCTTAAACTGCGTTCTTTAGAAATCACACTGCGTACCGTGGAATGCCCGTTTGGTTACGTTTAATATAACCTCTTTAGGGATTCGATCCAGAGTTATTTTGATTAGAGGCCGACACTCCTAGTACATTGTTATGGCAACATGACATTGCAGTCAACTAAATGTATCCATGTAGTGCTCCCAAGCAACCCCAATAGAAATGGCTTCTTGAAATATTAACATCTTTTATAATATAACGTGGAAATCGTATGTTTTTAGAATATTCGATTGGCGACAACTTGCTTGGAGTAGAAGATCTCTCATAAGAAGATCATCATGTTCCTACCTTACAAACATAGAAACTTGTTTATATACATGTATTTATTGTTGAAACAGCCGCGACAAAGAATTGTTTTCACTACATTTTTTTTACGTCTTTTTACTCTGTAGGTATATCTTTGCATTCAATACTCACGAGTTTTATTATTTTTCCAGGCATGGCTTCATTGATCGGACTGGGAATAGCTTCACCCAACCCAGCATTTACCACCATGACTACAACCTTAGCTCTGTCAGGTAATAAATAATTGCTATGTTAAACAGGATACTTTTTTTTATATAAGTAGTTATTTTCAGTAATCATATACATGCCTACATAGACATATGACTGTAAACGAAAGAATTGAAAAGAAACAATAGGGTTTCAATGTCTTACTGGGGTATGCGGTCCCAAGTTCTTTCTAAATGTTCAAAACTTCTTGTTTCTGTTGTCAAATTGGGCGTAAAATCCCTCAATGGTCTCCGCTGTAACATGTCCCAGACGGGTTCTGGAAGGGCGGCCGACACCATCCTTGCCGGATTGGGAAGGTGCATTGTCCTGCATGAGCTAAAATTCTTGCCATTAATTTTGGGCTCTGAGCGGGACAATAACACGTGGACCTCCTTTGGATGATAGAGACGGCTGACTCTGCCTGGAGTTCTCCAAACGTGTGTTTGTCGCGAATTTGGATGAAATCCAAAGCGGGACACGTTAGTGAACAGCACCATTGCCCATTTTTGGTCATTCATGTCGTATGTTCCTCGTGTGTTGTTGTGCACTTGTTTCGTCACCCCAAAAAGAAAACCTTCTGTTTATTTCGTACTGAATATAAAACTTAAAAATTCATATGTAATTATCTCGTTCGTAGGTGTTGTGGGCTATCATACAGTATGGGGCGTAGTGCCAGCGCTTCATTCTCCGTTGATGTCCGTTACAAACGCTGTATCGGGTATCACCGCCGTGGGTGGTTTGCTGCTTATGGGCGGAGGATATCTTCCTGAAACTCCCGTACAGGTATAACATTTCGAATATCTACCAAAATTTACTTTTAGTACCTACATGGGCAGGTTGAACTTTCATCAACGTATGAATGGTCAAAGCCGAAAACTGAAAAAAGGAATGCTTCTCCTGTTTTATTTTCAAGTAATTGATGAGTAGAAATTCATTTTATACGCAATAAGTTGCATCCAGTTATCGACGGCATCAATCGCTAGTTTTATTCATCGATTTCGGTAAGAAAAATGTTAAAACGATTTTAAATTCGAGCCTTTCCAAAAAAGATAATATAACCGCAAAAATCACGTTCTAAAACGTGATTTGACGTCAGCATATCACAAAGTTTCAAAATCGGTCTGAAAGAAGCCTGTGAATGAATCTGTCTCGCCACTCGCCTTGTAAATTCCAGGCTAGTAAGTGCTAGTGTGGTGAAAATTGTTGTTTCACTCATGGGTAAAGTTTTTTAGCGTTCGCACCTACGCCAAAAATCAACTTTCCCCACATGTAAATAATGTTTTTTTTTTTCGTTTTTTCATTATAAATAACAATAATGTTGATGTTCATTCGTAGTACATACAGATATCATTAAACGATGCTCGATTTTTATATAAATTTAACTCTATTCTTAAAATCTATGCAGTATCTACTCATATATTTTATCTGTCGCAAATAGGTGAAATGAGAAGTGATTAAACTATAACATGAACTTACTTCTACATCTATGTACAAACCAAACGACCGTTAATTTTTTTTAGACTTAGCATACAAATCTTAAAGGCGGGACGATTATTAGCAATTCTTATTGATAGCAACAAAGCTAGATCTTAGGGAATAAACCCGTCAACATTTTATAATGCGACATTTTTCTTTTTTTATAGTGGCTGGCCAGCACTGCTGCTCTCATCTCCTTTGTTAACGTTTTCGGTGGATTCTTAGTCACACAGCGGATGCTTGATATGTTCAAGAGGTATAGTACACAAAATTGTATTCAGTTACATTTAACACTGCTTTCATTAACACTCACATTTGTCTTACTGACGGTAGATAGGTACTGCGTACAAGTCGTCATAGAGGTATCATTAAATTTATGGTTGTCGTTTACAGACCTGGTGATCCACCAGAATACGGTTACCTCTACGCCATCCCAGCTGCAGCACTACTTGGAGGATACATTACTACAGCTCTGCAGGTATACCCTCTTATATTTGATATTTTCATGGAAGTTTAATGTGTATGTATTATTGTATGAGAAAAAATCACAACCTCTTATAAGCTATATTTAAAAAAAACTATTAAATATGTTACTACAGGGTTATCCAGAAGTCCACCAGATGGCTTACTTAGCCTCATCGCTTTGCTGCGTAGGCGCATTGGCAGGTCTAAGCTCGCAGTCGACAGCTCGCAAAGGAAACTACCTGGGCATGGTGAGATACATTACAAAATACTGATCTCCGAAAACGATACATAGGTCTTTTAACATAAACACATATGTATTTTTAAACTGTATGTTTGCTATCGATGATTAGAAAAATGTAACCTAATGTGAATGAAGCGCCCAGACCTCCTCACTGATGTATTTTTGAGACACCAAACCGACGCTAATTTGCTGTCTATTTTATCACAGTGAGACAGCAACAGATTGACTCAAAATTATTTCATCCCTAGCAAAATCTTTTTTACTTTCATCTCATTAACATACTTGATTATTTTAAGGCTTAACCATTTGCTCCGGTTTATGTAAACAACTGCGAGCCTCTGTAATTTCATCAGCACCCCTTAACCGCTTAATAAATTCATTTTTTTCTTATTACTTGGCTTTCATATATGTAAATTTTATTATCGATGCAGTAATTTTGTGACATTCAGATAATAACAAAATACACTCTTTCATGAAGTCTAGAAGAGTGTAAAGGGATTATTGTACGTTTATATATAGAGGCGATTGGGTGTAGCTTTTCACAAATTGATGAGTGCCACATAAGTGTGGCATATCTGTTTGTTTTCTGAGATAGCAATGACATATTTTTAAACTTTGGTAGTTTCTTAAACTAGTAGTAATACGGTACAAATTGTGGTAGATCGGCGTGGCGGGTGGTATTGCAGCAACGCTCGGATCTCTGACTCCAAGTGCTGAAGTTCTGGCGCAAATGGTTGGAGTTGCCGGTATTGGAGGTCTTCTCGGTGCCACCATTGCGAAGAAGATCGAGATTACTGATCTCCCTCAACTTGTGGCTGGTTTCCATAGGTAATTGCTTTGAAATAATACAGTTTCTTTACATATTATAAACTTGCGTTTGACAACTGTCTCACCTGATGTTAAGTGATGACATGGTCTAGGTTGTAGCATGCAAGCATAGAAGGTACCTATTCACTCACGACTTGAAGGTACGGGCTGTATGTATCGGGAAACACAGACTCTGGCAACGAATTCAATTTCTTGGCAGTACGCAGTAGGAATGCGGAAGCAAAACGCTTTGTTGTATTGCTGTACGTCAAGTATTACAATAATAAAAGCGAACTAAACATGTTCGAGGTGTGGAGTAGAAAGCGTTTCTCGCTGATTAGGCATGTTTTTTTTTTATTTTTGTATCTTCGAATATTAACATTTCATTGTTAGGTTAATCAACACTCACTCAAAAATGATTTCTCAAAATCTATATCTGTGTAGAAATAGGACTTTTATCAGATAAAGATAAATCAATGCTCTCCGCTTCCAGTTTGGTAGGAATGGCCGCAGTGCTAACCTGCGTAGCTACCTACATGCACGACTTCCCCGCAATGGCTCTGGACCCGACTGCCGCCACGCTCAAGACCTCTCTTTTCCTCGGCACCTACATCGGAGGGATCACTTTCACGTAAGTTTCATTGGAAAAGAACTCATTTGTGTAAATCTTTTTTTATCAGATGAATAATTTTGTTTTCTTTCGTTGTCAGTATTTTTTTATAAACACATCCCAAAATCACTTATGTGTATACCAACGAACTATAATCCCGTGTATACTTATTATAATGTAGTCATCAAGAACGTACTCAAATATTGTCGTAAGTTTAAAGCTAGTAACAAACATAATCTACAATAACGCATTGTAGACGTCAATATAATATAAAAAAAAATTGGTTTGTCTGTAAAATTTGTCTGTAAAGTCGGTTTACGGACGATAGATTTACGTGATAACGTCATAACCATTTATGACTTTGACTTTGAATGACTTTGACTGACTTTGACCTTGACTTTGACTTTGACCTTGACTTTGACTTTGACCTTGACTGACTTTGACCTTGACTTTGATTATTTTATGTAATACAAAACTCAGGTGGAACGTTACGCGGAACGTTACTATTTTTCATTTGTGTCGCTGGCGTTCATCAATTTATAAAACGTTATCACGTCAGTATAATATTTATAAATTACCAAAAACTAGAAGAGAATGAGACAAAATTATCCACTATATTATAGTATAATGTTTAAGTTATATTACTTCTTCACTTAAATTAGTTAACCGAAGTTTATGTTAGCAATATATGTAAAAGAAATGGATTAACAAAGACATTGTGACAGTGATACAATTTAAATAACTGCAAGTCGGTGCTATATTTTTCAAATGTATGTCACACCTACCCTCAATTTCTAGACATACATTTGAATAACAGTTGGTTTAGTTGTAGTGTTGAAACAATAATTATGGTATGATAATAACTTCTCAGCGGATCTCTGGTAGCATATGGCAAGCTTCAGGGCTCTCTGTCATCAGCTCCCCTACTTCTACCGGGACGTCACGCCATCAACGCAAGTCTGCTGGCTGGCTCGTTGGGATGCGGAGGTGCTCTTTTAGCCTTCCCTGAACTGCCAGGTTTGCCGCTGCTCTCTGCTGCCGCCGTGCTGAGTGGCATCCAGGGATTGACGCTCACCGCTGCTATTGGAGGTAAGTTTAAATCAGCTTCCTACAAACTGCTCCTTTTTATTCATATCTGAGGTATATGTTAGGATTCTAGGGCGGTAAAGAACTATTTGGAAACAATACTTCGGTACCTATATTTCGACGCTTACATGAAATACCAATAAGTATACCCAACCGCAAACGCATGGCTCTATGAGAATGAGCGAGAACGCCGCATTTTGACAGTGAACATAAGTCAAAAAGGATGATCATAGTGAACGTAACAGTTTTGTGTTTGTATAACATGATTCTGATCGTCCCTAGGTGCAGACATGCCCGTCGTGATCACAGTGCTGAACAGCTACTCCGGCTGGGCGCTGTGTGCGGAAGGGTTCATGCTGAACAACTCCCTCATGACAATTGTCGGGGCTCTCATCGGCAGCTCCGGAGCTATCCTCTCTTACATCATGTGCAAGGTACTCATATATTCTCATGCCCTCGTCACTAAAATTTAATTAGATCATCGTATTAAGGCCGGAGATTCTATTATTAAATTAGAATGTGATTTTATGTTTCTGTATTCCTGCACGCTAGATCTATATACGCTATAATAAGTATATAAGTAGAGGCTGACCTAAATGTTTATATTTATATGTTCGTAGGCCATGAACCGATCCCTGCCGAACGTGATTCTGGGTGGATACGGCATCGCCACGGGAGGCACGGCGCGTCCTGCAGGCGCCACGCACACAGAACTCAACGTAGACTCCGTCGCTGACCTTATCCATCGGGCTTCTAACATCATCATCACGCCAGGTGCGACCGATATGCTAGACCTAACCTAGTTTGTAGCTGTACAAATACGCAGGCATGCCCGCGACAATTAAATACTCGTGCGTCAAGATCAGATCCACTCACTACCTGTAGCAAGTAGCAGTGTTCGTAACGTTTTCGCATACACAACTATAACTATTACAAGTACGCCAATAACTTTAAATAACTACGGACAATTATGTACTTAAATAATATTTAAGATTTTAGATGTAACGATATTATTATGTAACGTCTCATGCACTACAGTTATGTAACCTTTGAGGCAATAAATGGATATTTATTATCTGGATCTGAGTTTCAGGATTCATATATCATACGTATATACCCTAAACGACATAAATAGCCGCTAGAGTGCAAATTTACTCAATGTCATAGTTTTACTTTATAAATGATACTTTGTGCTATAGCTTAGTTGGACAGAGCGACAGGACGGTATTCTGTAGTCGTGGGTTCAAGTCCCACTAGCAGCCGAATTTTTTCCTTCAAATATTTGAACATAAGTATTCCTAGCATATGGTTAATGCGATACACAATAAAAACTCTTAAAATAAGGGTAGGGTGCCTTCGTTTGATACGATATCAACTGTAATGTTGGTCTATCAGTCCTTTTAATTAATGGTTCATACAATTAAAGGTAGATGGCGCTAATAACATCCCCCGCAGATGTTAATAAGGAAGGAAGTAATTCGGCCCTAGTGGTATGGGCTGCTATAGCTTAGTTGGACAGAGCGACAGGACGGTATTCTGTAGTCGTGGGTTCAAGTCCCACTAGCAGCCGAATTTTTTCCTTCAAATATTTGAACATATGATACTTTGTACTCAAGTCAATAGTTTTAACAATCGTCAATTGATTCATGCTCGACTCGCTGATCATCTAATGCGCCCTTGACCGTAACTCGTAGAGATATAGTAGACGGAATCAATCATTGTGCTCATTTGAGATCGTTTGCGTATGTACCAAACGTCAACCGATGGAACACTTTGTCATCAAACAGAGTAAGCGAGATAGGAAGATGCGACAAATAAAAGCCAGTGAGCGAGACAGTTGTACATTAGTTAAACTACAGCATCGGCTTTAGTCACTAAGGATTTGCCTTAGTGACAAAAAATAACCTCTTCCCTACATGCAGGCAACTTCAGACACAAAATAATTTCGTTGTGGCTCCTAAACTTTTTTTTTTCGTTCGATGCGCAGATACCAACACTATATAGGTACCTAATTTTTCTTTTAACTCTGCAGGATACGGGCTCTGCGTAGCAAAGGCTCAATACCCGATCGCCGAATTAGTGGATTTACTGAAAGGAGCCGGAAAGAAAGTGCGTTTCGCTATTCATCCTGTGGCAGGTGAGAGTTTCTTAGTTTATATTTCTTGTTACGAATTCTTGTTACGAATTCTTGTAAATCCATTATTCTCAAACAAAAATGTAGGTTAATATGTAATAGTAATTCATTATTTTTTTATTTTTTTTATTTTTGTTAACATTTACAGAAGGTCTTTAGGTCCCAAACTAGGCAAAGCCTGTGCTATGGTAACCTGATGACTGATGTATATACTTATATACATATACACACCCAGACACAGGTCAAACAGACATGTTCATGCACACAAATGTTTGACCTGTCCGGGAATCGAACCCGGGACCAGCGGCTCAGAAGGCAGAGTGCTACCAACTGCGCCAACCGACCAGTCATTAGAATCCTGTTCTGATTCTTTGTCAACAATACCACCTTACAAACCTTTTCTTTCCGTTGTATGTTTGAATTCTATACCTACTTGTATTTACAATCATATGTAGAAACGACGACGCTTTCAATGCAATTCAAATGAACGCGTCAGATTGGTAAAGTCGATGATACCGGGCCCGGGCCTTACACCAGGGCGGGATGGTGAATGCTAACGAGACCCCATCTCTCCCCAATAGGCATCAGTCTGCACACCGTGGGGGTTTAGTCGGTATTTCAAAGTATCATTAATACTTGCAGCTATATTAACTTTTGAATAGACAGGATTCAGTAAGTGAGTGATTAAATTCCGTCGTTGTATGTCTAACTGAGCCATCGAGCGTTTACATTAAACCTACTTATTAAATAGCTGTAGCCTCTACGCATGACTAGGCCAAGGGTTATCAACGTTATAGATGGAGCCAATTTGTGTGGGTGTGTCACGAGCGGGAGTGGCTAAGAGATACACAAATTTCAAGGGTTTCATAAGTAATTATTTTTGCATGTGAAACTGGGAGCTGCACTTTACATAGAAAATTCCGCATGAGCTCGGAAAGCGTAGGTTACCGACCCCTGGCATAGGTGAAAATAATTAGAAAGAAATCAAAATGAGATTAAATACATTCTTTATAATGGCCAGGGAGTAACTACGTGCACCAATGCGACGTTCTGATGGGCGCAGATGAAGCGAAAGAAATGTGCCAAGTAGAAAGATGTCGCCTTTCCTGACGGGAAAAAGGCGTGACGTATATTATGTATATTTATATAAATTCGTGATCTATGCTTATAACATACAGCTTAAATTCCCCTTTTTTGGTTATAGGTCGTATGCCAGGTCAGCTGAATGTATTGCTAGCCGAAGCAGGAGTCCCATATGACGATGTATTTGAAATGGAAGAAATCAATGACGAATTCCCCGACACTGACCTTGTATTGGTTATTGGTAAGTAGATACAGTAGTGGCTCTGATAAGAACAAGAAATAACAGAATTATTCTAGATTTAAAATATTCTAAATTGGGAATCATCATTTTATCATTATCTTGCCATAATTCCTTGCGCAAACCTCAATAAGTGTTATCATTTCAAATATTTTAAAACCCTTGTATATTCCAGGTGCCAACGATACGGTTAATAGCGCTGCTGAGGACGACCCTAACTCCCCTATCGCAGGAATGCCCGTTCTCAAAGTATGGAAGTCTAATCAGGTAAACTATATTTTTGAAATGTCAGATATTGAAACTCTAAAAAGAATATATGATGTATCCTTTAGACTTTTGCCGAGAATGGGGCTCACTGATACCTTTGGCGGTGCTATGGCCATGGGCATTTACATGGTGAACATTGAAAGTGCGAAAGCTGTCCGATTAGATTATATATACAGTTACCTAGCAAGGCATGTGATGCGTACAGGGGACTATTTAACAAATGTCTGGGCGTTATTAGCGTACCTTATTTGTGGAACAAATAGAGGAAATGATAATTCCTACATAAGATCTTGTTGCTATCATGTTTGCTATACTACCATTAAATATTACTATTTAAGTATATGACAATCTTTGATTGGAGACCATTGTAATTTGTTTATTCAATTGTATTGAAGATGTTACATTGACATTGACCACTAGTTCACTTGATGGTCAGTGACGATGTGGTCGAAGATATATTATCACGCTAGACCTAGAATGCTTACTGGCTCTCAAGAACTGCTGCCTGAACATACTATGTGGTGACAGTTTTTCAAACTTGATGATGGTAGCTAGCCAGGCGGGTACTCGATAGTACCGTATCACCATGCAACTAAAAAACTAAAATATCCTTAAAACAATACAAGTGAAAGCAAAGGTAGTAAATATATAACATATTTGCTTTATTTCAGGTCGTGGTAATGAAAAGATCGATGGGCGTCGGCTACGCGGCTGTAGACAACCCAATATTCTACAACCCCAACACCGCCATGTTGCTCGGTGATGCAAAGAAGACCTGTGATGCTCTTTTGGAACGTGTGAAATATCTATCTGCGTAATCTTATTAATGATCTTTAGAAGGGTTTGCCTAAAACCGTTTTCATTACAATGGATGTTATATTTGGTTATATTCTTGATCAATTGCTCATTTGAAACAAAGGAAAGGAGGAGCGAATGTTTACGTGATATCAAGTTTGATCCACTAGAGGGCATAGAACCACAGATTAAGATTAAACAAATAACTGATGAAAAACTGCGCACTAAAGTTTTGCTGATGTAACCTGATTTATGACGATATGAACTTAACCTCAAAGTCATAATCGGTAGCGGGGCCGTGAGTGCCGACTTTGTCAGCTTTATAATACCGCGATTCCGTCGAGATATGTGTATTGAAACTGTAACAATCCATTTCTTGATTCAATGCAAAGTTAAAATTATTTTTTTCTCTTTTCTTTGCGCGTGAATTAACCTGTAAACTTGTACAGTATGCACTGCTCAAAATGACGTCAAAGTTTACTACACAGGAGTTCTGGATCTGAGCTTCAGGATTCATATAGATATATAGATCCAGCGTTTGACCACTATCTCACTGGGTGATCAGTGACGATATGGTCGAAGATCCAATCACATTAGAGCTAGAATGTTTATTGGTTCACCTCAAGGCATGCTGCCTGAACACACATGTGTTTGGTGCCAGATTTTCAAATTTGAGGGTGGTAGATTTTGAAAGGTACCCTACCACCATGGTGTGACTTTTATAACGGTGTTGCCTTTACCGGAAGCTCAAGCATAATGGTGGGTGATATTGTATAAATGTAGTATTAACCAACTACAATATCACCAACGTTATAAAAAATTGAATAACGCATCTAGGTACTACACGATTTAAACATTATAAACTATCAGTTGGTTGTCAGAGTTTACTAAATAAATGACAGTGCCTTAGTTCAATTGTTCTCATCTACTGCACGACTATGCTACGATTATGGAAGAGATTATTGTTAGATTCCCAGATCATTGAGATTTTAGTTAATATTAAATTAAGGTACTGAAGTGCATTGTGGAATAAGTTTTGCATTGTTTGCAAATTTTCCTTATTTTAGTAATAGGATTTGCAATGATTGGAGTATATTGAATGTCATTTTCGTCATATACATCTTATTAGATAGATAGAAACTTAATACCAATAAAAAGTATCATGCACATTGTGATACAGTGCAGAATGTGCTGCGCAAATGGTTCGTAGCCAGGTGTAGCCAGTCGTAGCCGAGATGGCTGAAATGTGTTTTATTTTATTATAAATCAGTAGAGATACACTAAAAATGTATAAAAGTTGAATTGCATGGAAGTCTTGGGAGTCTGCATGTATGTCAACTTTTATATTTTAAAAGACTAAGTTAGTGTTAAGCAAAAATTGTGTGACTGAAAAAATATTTCAATATGAATTTAAAAGAGATTTAAGCCTGCGATATACGTGCCTTATCTTTTGCTGGGTATAGTGGTACAATTTCAAATTTCCAAATATCCAATATAACAACTGTAGGTACCAATGCAAACGAAGGCTACTTAGTAAAAATAACTTGGATATGTGCACCTTGTCCTGGATAGCTCATTTAATGAGACCAATCAAGTACTTTTTACGTTTTCGTACGCTATTTCCAAACATATGAGAATGTGTAAGCATCCATTATAGAGCCGAAAAATATAGGCACGCCGTGCGATTTCCTTCGTCATGGAAACATTATTGCTTTTGAGCGTCTAGCACAAGGGATAATTTCACACTGCCGTCTTAGCAATATCAACGATATTTTGATATGTAGGTATAATCAAGTTCCATTATTTGACTCCTAGTGTAAAATCTACCACTTACAAAACCATATGGTTTTGTAATTGGTAGATTTTACACTAGGAGTTGATACTAATTATTATTATGTTTTACCGTATTTTCAATGCGTGTATTTATGTGTTAGAAAGACATGATTATATTAAAATACCCAATACTTTTCCAGGAATGTCATTACTTGTAGTTGGAGTAGCGATGAATAGGTACAATGTATGCTCATATTGCTAAAGCGGTTACTGATGCTATTTCCATTAATATATTTGACGGCTAGATTCAGATCTGATTAGATTTGGCTCCCCTCTTTCCATTAACCTATGAGATAGAAACGCATGACCGCTGTACGCCGGGCGCGCCTTGTCACAGATTAAATATTTAAATACTAAGTACTTGATTATTCCTAAGCAAGCCTTCGATAACTTTTTGCTCTGTCAGTCTGTACCCGGCATTAAATAACTAGTCTGCTAGATGTGTTCCAGTGACTTTATCATAAGGGAGTAGATAGTATTTTTAGGATTAAACGGATTGAGATTTTTTCTCGTTGATGAGATTTCTCAGCAGTAACTACTGAACTCCTTAAGTAATAATTATATCAGTGTGTCCTTTCACATTCCATTATTGTAAACAGGCATATTACATAATTATGTTATAAAGATATTTGTAATACTTTAAATATCTTTATATATATATATATATATATATATATATGTTTAAAATATATATCTTTATAATTATTATGTAAAATTTGACAGTGTTTGTTTTTCAGATATTCATATAAATATTATAATTTTTGTACACACCAGAAGTTGTAAAATAAATGTATTATCTTTCGCAGTAGGTACCTTTATAATAGGTATAGATAGTTTAATTTTTGTCAGTGTTCATTAAATATTTTTATAATTTACAGTTCTTAGTTTCTTTTACGAGAATGTAAATCTACTTTTTAATCATTCCAATAAAATCTAGGAACCTCCTTGATACTTGCACTCGATCAATAGTTATTTAAAGTCAAAGCTAGATTTGATCTTAGATTTTATTACTTTTTAATAAAATTCTGATGTTATCAACACTATTTTTAGGATATAATACTTAAGTAATATTGCAAATTGTTTTATTTATTATTTATATTTTTTTAGTGAATACATATGTTTCAAATGAATTGTCAAATATTTGTAGGTTTTTGTGTAATGTATTGTAAATTGGAAAATTAAATATTTTTATCAGCTAAAATCTCAAACCATGTTGTTGATTTTATTTTTAAAATCCTAAGCAAAAACCTATTCTCGATTATTATAGTACGAGTATATACCCTCAACTGTTATTAACTTATGATACGGATTAAGTATATGTTATTAAATATGTTGATTGAAACATTGCACTGGATTGCCTAGCGAAAACCCGGCTATACTGTTCAATAATATTGACTTTAATATTAAACAGTGTCGGTTGGCAGTTTTTTTTAAATGCTTATTTTATGTCTATCCAACAGATAATTAACTGTGTCGTGTCATGATTTTTAAAAGTTATGTGATTCAAGCGCGAGTAGTGAGAGTGACAGAGAAGTGTTGCATGTGCTACTCCATGCGAGAGACAACGACGCAGAAAGATTTTTGAAGTGAAAACTTCTTTAGCAGCGATGTGCACTTTTGTATGGGAATAAAATTGTAAGCTTGCAGATCGTCAGGACGTGACGTCATCGAATTCGTAAGACGGAGGGAGAATAGACCGCCGTTGAAATTTGAACTTAAATATGTTATGAATAAGGGATATTTCGTTTATTGGTAGTTTTATTCGATAACGTCGTTTTGTTACATTATTGAGTTCGGTTATCAAAACGCCGCGAAATTATAAAGAGGAAAGATTTCATTGTTTCAAAAAAAAACGTCATAATGTTACTTCTACGTGTCCCACTAATATTATCTATTAATTTGAAAGTTTCGATGGATGGATGGATGTTTGTTACTCAATCACGCCAGAACTGCTGAACGGATTTGGATGAAATTTGGTATGTAGATTCTTCAGATCCCGGAATACACATAGGGTACTTATCGGTTAAGATCCTAACAGAAGTCGCCTTCGTAAGAGGGTAACGAAAGGCTGGAGGGAGGGCGAGGGGAGTCTACCCCCCACTTGCCGCCCCCCTCACTATTATTTGATCTTTATGTTTTAATATTTTCATCATTATATGTAATAAGTCAATGTCATACGGAGAGGCGTAAATACGTAAACCCTTACGAAAATATTTATTGGCATATGGCAATGAGTAATCGTTACTCATTGCCGGATGACTACAATTAAATATATAATAATTATAACTCCGGTCAAAATAAACCGAGTTAGAAAGGATTCCAAGTACGTATGATGGATAAACGTAAATTTTAAACAATTACAGGTAGTAGGATATAAGCAAATTTTGTTAAATTTTTATTTAAAATTGCTTAAGAAATCCTAATCTTTACTAAGATAGTACAGATATTTTTATTGTAAAAAAAAAATAAGTAGAAATCTCAAAAAATTCTATTTTAAATTCTCAAATCGAAATTTGGCTATTTGAAGCAGATTATTATCTTTTTATATATTAAGATTACTCGTTTAAATTTCCTAAATTTTACCTTGTATATTTCGGCAGGTGTGAATTCTAACAGGTACATATAACATGTTTTTCAAATCTTTCGCTGTTGTGACGGTAGTTTTACATTCTCTAGGCAGTTGTGGGTGTGTTTCAAATTGAGCTTTGAGCACAGAGAGCGTGCTTATAGTCATTCCAAAATGCACTGACAGCTGCACATAAAATGTTTATGACGTCATCATCTTAGAACGCTCAGGAGTACGACCTAGAGCAGTGTGAGCGCTGTCAAACACATAGATAAATAACTATGCACTGAGAGTAAATCATCCGAGAATCTGTCGAAAAATTGGTAGGTGGTCCACAAAAAATTAAAAACGTAATTTTATATATCAGAAAAATATGACCCATTTAGTGCCCATAAAGTACGGAAGAGAATAAATTTAATATGAATTTAATGGGAACTGACATTTAAAGAACTCGCGCGCATTCACACACAAAAAGCCGTTCCGATTTGCTTACGAGCGTCAGCACTGTCAGTACTAAATTCATCTCGGAACAGCCAAACCCTTACGTACGAACGTGTGCACTGTGAGCCCAAATTGAAACGCAGCCTGTATTGAGCCCAACGGGACGATAAACTTCAGGTACTGGATTGCTTTGCTCACACAGGTAATATTCGCGTTTTGTACAGTCGAAAAAGTTTTGTTAAAGATTACCGGCCTTGTACTAGGTACGTATTTCGAGTCCCTATAATGTACGGCCAATAATCCGTGTACACCCATAGACAAGGCCTCGTTTGCACGATCCAGTGCAATCAACTAATCGTAGGACGCAGACTATAGACAATGTCTATTTGGGAACATGTCATATCCTTTGGAAGACCATGTCATGGTCTTCCAAAGGATATGACATGTTCCCAAATCTCAATAACCTCGGTTCGCCTCCGCAGCTTCGGCTTTTTGGTCCAGCCTCAGCCGCTACGGCTCACTTGATGTCTGCGCTTTGTTACGGCGGGGGGTGCTGCTCTCCCACCGCGCCTCCGGCTTTTTATATACATTCTAGGTGTAGGGCAGACAAGTGCCAAGTAGAGTCGGGGTTGGCAGACTTAGTTTTCATATCATCACAAACGCGAAATGAATATCATATATATCTGGAAGTCTGTGGCTACTGGCACAAGGCAAAAGAAGCATCGACTGGCAAGCTGGGAATTCTATCTTAACCTATTCGTATGCACGGATTATTGGGCGTATATTAATGTCCCCGTATTTCGACACTCTTATTTCCAATTAATAATTTGGGCTGCGTTCCAAAACGGGTAATTATCACCCGGCAAAGGGTAATCATTACTCTGTCTCGTTACAAAATCCAACGTTGAAAATTCTCGTTGACTGTTGTGAGGTCGTGGAACCGGCACTGTCAGATAAAATTATCTGACAGTTAAATTCTATTATTCTGGAAAATTTCTGTTTAAAAGTTTCTGTGCTCCAATAAAAGTTTCTAATTAGTTTTAAATGTTATAAGTAGGTACAATGATCTGTAAAAGAACAAATTATTAAAAAAGATGAATAGTATCCTGGAAAAATCAGGGTAAATATTACCCTTCGTGACATTGACAAGTGGCCGTTCCAAAACTCAATTTTAATCGACACGCACTAGATTCTCACTCGTTGTTCTCGTCACTCATTGCTCGACATTTTAGATGGTTCCGAATTGAACAGAAATTTATTTAAGCACGCTCACGATATAAATGCGTTGCATTTTGAAAAGCACTGTGAGTGCGTCCAATGAATCGGAACGCGATTTAATAACCTCAAATGCTCGTACTCGTCGTAATAATAATTTTCTTTCATGTTGAAGTCGGATCACTAATGCTAAAGATTAAAATTTAAATTTAGATGTTGAAATAAAATTGCAAGGAAATTGGACGTATTACAAAATTACTTCTTGGAAATTAAGATTATTATTATTACCCGCTCCACACATTGTGTTTAATTAGGCTCACACTAATCACACTGATATCGTAGTGGAGCAAAATTGGTTTGAGACCAATATGGCGCTGGTAATGACGTCATCCGTGACGTCACACACTCTTCGATAAACGTGCTCACAGTGATAACTGATAAGGTACGCGTTTGAGCGCAATAAAATCGATTTTGGCGCGTTTCGGATCAGTAGGAAAGAATAGTGTTTTGGAACACAACCTTATTTACTAAACTGATATAAATTTTATATTAATTAAATGACATCATTAATTTAACACTTTTGCAGACTTGCTTGACATTAATTGTGATCAATCATACAATGATCAATCGTTATTTATATCTCATGTTTAACTGATACATAAAACTTCACTACCGGTCGATCAAGGAAACGCGTAAACGTTAGTAACCGATGGTACTTTATTTTCATGTTGTGTTCTGTCTGTCTAGTATTTGTTATTTATTTTGTTAGTTTTCATTTGTTATTCGTAAGCAGCATACGTAGTTCTTCAGCTGTGAAATATGGTATGTCTCTCACGTTAGTTTTGTGCTATTACTGTTTTGTTTCTTAATTGTCTAAAAATAAATGTGTTCTCATCCAATCCAAGCCAACTAATACTTTTTTCTACTTGTCCAATATAGTTTTCTGGTTGAGGCTTTTAATCATATTAATTGATATCTATTATTGTAGGTGCAAAACTATATCAATAAATAGATAAGAGCCATTTTATTTGGAGACTAATACCTTTAGGTAAACTTTTTGTAGATAAATTATGATTTCATGATTTTTCATAAAAAAATAAAATTTATCAACTTATACAGATTAATAAAAGTTTCTATGTGATGAAGCGAGTATGTAATATGAAGTATTTATATATAATTACATACACACAACACACACAACATACATTTGGCTTTGTATTATAGTGCCAATGTATAATAAATTAAATTGTTTTGTTGTTTCATCAGCTATTTGAATACTTAATATACTTTATTTTAGGCGAGTAGCAACAAAATGGTCTCATCTAGCAAATTAGCCCTTCCACCAAGCAGCGATGAGAGTGTCACTGTGTTCTCCATGATCTACAGATTTTTTAAAAAGGTAAGATCTATTTAGTCATGTAAGATTGATTGTTTTTTTTTAGAGGTAATTCCAGTGATTTGAAAAGAAACTATTTGCACCAATGCTGCATATTTTGTTTATTAATGTAAAAATATTTAATGTTTTTGCATCACATGCAAAAATAAGGGTTCTAAAATATTGATCAGTGACCAAACTTCTTTTGGAGTCATACATTAAAAAAAAATCACATGTGTATGGAAGCTCCCATAGATTTAAGGCTGAAATATTTACATAATAGGTAAGCCATGTGTAAAAAGGCCTAATTGGTAGAAGTTTATCACACTATATATTATAAAGGCATAAGTTTTTTTGTCATTTGTATGTTTGTTACTCCTTCATATTGAAACGGCTGAATGGATTTACATGAAATTTGTAATAAAGATAGCTTACAAGGGAAAACATATAGGCTTCTTTATATCCTAAAAATATTGACTGTTGCCATGGGATGATGGGAAGGCACTAAAATCATCAATACCACATACCAATTCACCATGTGTAAGAGCAGAATGCAGCTATGTATCATATGTAATTTCTTTGAAAAGTGTAATTGAAACTCTTTATCTTCTTTTATTCTCATTGTATATTCCATTCTGCGTCAACTAATAAAACTGTAGAGGCTGTAAAGTTTGTATATTAAAAACAATTTCACAAAAACTTATAAAGGGTGCTAGAGATAACCAGCAACATAATGAGAATCTAACATTTATTTTTTGTCTGTCAGTTACCTTATAAGATGACTCAAGAATTGCTGAAAATAATTGAATACTGTTTTCAAATCTGTATTTCTTATTATACAGATTTCTTATTCATTATATTTCATTTCACCCCATGGAGCTGACTTGAGCTGAGTAATATCTCTTAACTCTTATAATGACCTGACGGCTTTTTCGTAATTAGAGTGTATTATAATTTTAGATACCAATGAGTTTTATTATTATACTAAATGACGCGCTCGCGGTCATCCTCGCGTAGCTTAGGTTTTATCTTTTTTTACCCCTTCAAAAGATGAATTTCGAGAACACTGACAAAAGTACCCATTTATTTCGGCGTGTGTTTTGTTCCGTTTCATTTTCTCAATTAGAGTTTTCATTAGCATAGGAAATGGCTGTAACAATAGAGAAGATAAAAACATGGAACATTCGCACCATGACCAATTCAGTTAAAAGACAAGGAAGTGTTGGATAGGCATGCTTAGTAATAGTCGGATTACTTTTGCATATTATGAGCTAATTAACAACTCTTGCTGCTTTGACAGTGCATTTCCACAAATTTACTCTTTATCTAAATGTGCTCTTAGGCACTATTAGGAATCGTGAATTGAATACAATTTGATAAGTTAACATTTATAGGGTGTGATGACACGAAACTGAGTGGTACAGTTTTTACTTATATATTTTTTTTAATATTCAATATTAATTGTATGAAGAAATCGTAATGCAAAGGATTTATTTTCAACTTTTATTAACAACACGAATAACAAATGAAATAAATAAACAGGAGATTGTAGTACATCTCTAAATCAGGTCATTTGAATAGTATGGATAGGAGGTATATATATAGAACGGCTTAAGCCAGAAACCATGTCTGAATGTAGGATTCACCTGCACTCAGGAAATATATTATAATAGAAGCATATGGTTACATAAGGTCTCCTGGCAGTTTTTTTGTGTAAATATTTTCTATGTACAGACTATTTGGCCTTTACAGTTTTAGTTTGTTATACATATAGAATAACAAAATTAGGGATCCTTATTACAACTTCATTAATATAATGCAAGGTGTAAAAAAATTGCCATGAAATGTCTACTGGTGCAAAGTCTGGACGGGCCGCTAGTGTTTCATATAATGTTTCAAACAAAGTCAAGTTTATGGCACTTGAAATCCTTTTATGCGTCGAGACTTTCAATGGCATTGTTCAAACAAACCACTAACTGAACTGCCAAGACTCTGAGTCACATATCACCTTGAAGCAGGATACACCACTCAATGATTCATAAGATGATTATTTGGCCTTCAATTGCTTTGACTTCACATATTACATTATAATTAGGAAGTTATAATTTAATTATGTATGTGTTGGTTGTATTTTTTCATAAGTGCAACGGCACGGAACGGCTGAAAATACCTGGATAAGGTAATAGTAATAACCATGCTGAATTCCACTGTAGTGCTTTTGGGCAGTTCAGAATTCATTATTGTTCTGTATTATATTGATGCTGTTTCCTATTTCGGATATACGCATACGTGTGGATTAGCACATTTAGATTATCATTTTGTACGAGTTATTTTCTTTTAATTTAGATTATGAGAAAGCATTTCATTCTACTGATACGTTGCGGTGCTCCGTACTTGAATCTCTTAGGAGAACTGTATTCCTGTATATAAAAAAATCGTATAGAAGCGAATAAAGCGCTTGAATACAATAACGCCGCTATGTTGTTTCTTGGTTGACCTAGTACTTGAGTGCATTTTTGCAGATCAGTTAAGCATTTGCGCGCTTCTGTTACAAAATTTGTAGAACATAATATTGTAAATCTGTAGATTACACAATTTGTAACAGAACACGTATTCAACTAAGCATAGGTAAACCTAACCTACTCATGCTTGATAAGCAAGCTTACGTCATACTCTGGCAAACGCACAACACAAGTATGTTAAACCACATACATAACGAAATTTAGATACATATAACATTCCCTATGTTAACTGTGTGCTGATGACATCATTACCATTAATTTTGTTCGCACAGGACAGGAAATGTACGCTTTATTACATTTGATTCTTTGATGCAGAACGTGATGCAGGAAATATTTCAGCAGTTAATTAGTGGTTTGTACATATTAGGTAAAACCGATATGCTTTTTTCCGTGTATGTTGTTATCAAATTGTTTATAGTGCCGCGATGAAAGGTCTGGAGCTTTGATCTGTTACTATCTTTTATAAAAAAAAACTTGTTGTTCCAATATACACTGCTACACTTTGGATGTACCTAAGTATGCTGAAGTTCCCCAATTTTACGAATAAAGTTTCAATTTTCCTTTTCCTCCAAACTATTTTCGGAAAATTACATTGTAATGAAATATTGGTTTGGAATTTCGCAGTTTTGAAGTAATGTGCATGCATTCTATATTTATTTACTAGCTGCGCCCTGCAGTTTTACCCGCGTGGTGATGATGATGAAATGCCTGTGTGGTTCCCGGACCTGAAGTATCTACATACCAAATTTCATCCAAATCCGTTCTGACGTGATTGAGTAATCAACATCCATCCATCCAAACTTTCATATTTATAATACATATTAGTGGGAGTAGTAGGAAGTGCCAGAGCAGAAAGTAGAATTATTTTATCTCAACACATTTTCAAAGTTTTACTGAGTCATAGTAAGTATTGGAGATAAAAACAGCAATTTCTAAGTTCTCAGTTTAGTCAACGAATGAAACATTCTACATGCTTTCAAGTCAATGAACCATGTCGTGTACAATACGCTCGGTTAATGTTCGACGTGGCTGTAATTCAACCGTGTAGCATCGAAGTCGTTACCAGGAATAGTTGAATTTTTTAACAGCTCAGCGGGTTTCCGATACCGTAGGTACTTTACTATGGTTATATTCCAGACGCGACGACGCCTTAGATGGACGCATTTCCTCATTGATTTTATTGACCCTGTAACAGGCTATTGACACCAATTGTTATATAACTTGTAATGTAAATCGTTTTAGGTACAGAGTGTTAAGCCCTCCACTGTCGGAAACAAAAGATTTCGAGGAAAATATACCATGCACTTGTACGAATCGCCGAATACTTTATAGTTAAAGAGCCCTTGAATGACAGATCTTCGTTATTAAAGGATGAGTTTCTCAGCGCATGCTCCCAAAACAGCTAGGCTCGATGGGCTATAAATGAAATATAGCATACTAAATCTCAGCGCGCAGTTAGTATGCCATATTTTTTCTTAATCGTAATTCGTCATGTCACATGAACCTACACATGTCATAATTATCTTACTCTACCGTACCTACTAGATAAATAATTGTTTTATAATATCTCCAAACCAGAATACAAGATATATTTATTGCCAAAAAGGGTTAAGTACTTTTAAACATTGTACAGAATGTGCAGATATTAGGTAATTATGTACGAGCTAGACCTGTTTCCCGCGAGCCCCAAACTAAGCACAAGGCTTGTATCTTGGGACCCGGGTGCGATTTGTTAAACAATTTTGCGTACTTAGCCTATAGGTAGAATCTTTACATTTTGTGGTGTGGTACAACTAATGTGAAGAAGAAACCAGAGATCTTTCGCTTAGGTACCAATTTTACAGACAACAAACATATGAGTCCGTTATACCGATTTGTATACTGCATGCACAATCAAATGCTTCAGTCTGAATATAGAAGAGAAAGAACTTTTTTAACATCCTTTCTTTTAACCTCTAAAATGTTCGAAAATCACAATACATTATTTTCAATAAGGATGCGACATAACTAGATCGTACAGTATACAAATATAAAATGTCAGCGTAAATTAAGGATATACTTTATTCATTCAGATGCTGATAACCGATTCAAGGTCCAATGAAATGATTCTCGGCCGTGGTCGGAAATATGTAGGCAGATTATTCCAATTAAGCAGCGCAAACAGCATTATCCTAATACACCGTAACCATTGCTGCAGGTGTCAATAGTGGGCGCGGTGTATCTCGTAGGCTACATGCAATGGAGCGTTGCGTGGCTCTTCGGACCTGTGATTCTATCGGTGCTCAGAGACCAGTGGCGCAAGGAAAGCGAGTACCGGCGCAATTTAGCCAAGACAGCCGCGCTCTCTTCTGAGAAGGATGTTATTCTGGCCAAAATTGACGACCTCCCGGCTTGGGTAAGTATTTACTGATTAGTCACAGATTCAGTGTAGAACTTGTAGTATGTACCTATGTTTGCCATTTCAAAGAAGCGTAGTGCAGCACTGTGTTTGCCATAATGAAGAGGTGTTCTGTAGCCCATTATCTTTCCACTATATAGTCGTGTTTTACTTAAATTTAGTAATTAGAAAATATAATACCATTGCTGCGCATGGTACAGGGACATGACCATCCATTTGCGATTATTATTATTGATTTGCTTGGATAATAGTGACGATGTGGTCGAAGATGTTATCACGCTAGACCTAGAATGCTCACTAAATAATCTCTGACTAAATAAAAAAACTAAATATACCATAACTTTGTCAAACAGCGGATAATTACATTATTGTATGAACTATTTGATATGTAAGTATACGGTTATTTATTAATAACTCTTTTGCAGGTTTTCTTTCCTGATGTAGAACGTGCTGAATGGCTGAATAGGGTATGTTGAATAGAGATCTATTATAAAGCTTTTCTTAAAAGGATGAGGTAATTTTCCTTAAAATGGAAATTAGACAAGCGTTTGACCACCATTTCACCTGATGTTAAGTAATGATTCAACGATGGAGCACGCTTGCCTATTTTACATGTGTATACGTTCCTTCATCTACTACTTTCCTGCAACAAGTTTTTATTTAATTATTACGGTCTTTTATTTCATAAAAATAACGTGAAAATCCTTTACTGTGAGATCTATTGCACAAAAATCGATTGAATAACAAAACTACCTATGTTCTAACAGTATGAATGTTTTGCAGATATTGCTTCAAGTGTGGCCAAATGTAAACTTCTATGCGCGCAGTCTACTGAAGGATTCGATTGAACCCGCTGTAGCAGAAAGTCTGTCCAACTTCAAACTCAATGGGTTCAAGTTTGAGCGGATGATACTCGGTACTATCGTAAGTAACACACTATACTTTCAAGTACTCAGTTTAGGTGCTCGCTATGTTTGAGCAAACCATTGATGGATATGTAGACACAGTGCATACAGCAAAATAGCGATATATAATACAATTATAATGATATCTGGAAAAGTGGGCCCTGGATATGTAAAAAACACTGTAATTCATAATTACAATTACCTGACACTTTTGCATTGAAATACCGATTACTGGGAATTTTCAAACCTTTGTAACCAAGACTTGATTTCTTAGTTTGTTTCGATGTTTTTACCTCTATAAGTACTCCCCATCTCTTCCCGTGGGTGCCGTTAGAGTAGGCTAAGGGATCACGTACCAGGAGGATGGGCAGCAGCGCCTTCTGAGGGTCACAAAATGTACTACGCTCGCCAACCCGCCTGCCAAGCGTGGCAAGTATTGGCAATACCCCCCCATGGGGGAGGCATATGTTCAGTAGTAGACGTATTATGGCTGACATGATGACCTCTATAATTGTAGCTTTGTAAACTAATAGCCCATTAAAGTGAAATTATTTATCAAATATAGGCAAGTTATGACGGGTTTGTTTACAATCAGTTCAATACCTTCCAAGCGTACTAAAGAGTACGCATGGAAGGTATTGACCTACTATTCCGAAACGCGCCAAAATAGATTTTAGTGCGCTCAAATGCGTTCCTAATCACTGTAAAACATTTCTAAGTGCGTGTGACGTCACGGTTGACGTCATTACCAGCGCCATATTGGACTCACAACGATTTTGCTCTCCTACGATATCACTGTAAGCAATGTGAGCCTAACGTGAAATTTAACATAATGTGTGGAGCGGGAAATAATATAACCTCAATTTCCAAAAAGTAATTTTGTAATATGCCCAATTTCTTTTCAATTTTATTTCAACATAAAATGTTTCATTTTAATCTTTAGCATTAGTGATATTATAAACATGAAAGAAAATTATTAATACCACGAGTACGAGTATTTGAGGTTATGAAATCGCCAAATTACCGTTACGATTCATTAGGCGCGCTCACAGCACTGTGAGCGGCGTAATCGTGCTTTTCAAAACGGAACACCTGTGTATCGTGAGCGTGCTAAAATCAATTTCGGTTCAATTCGGAACAATATGTTAGTTGCATGGTAGGACCCACAATATATAAAACAACTGTTACGTTAACCTGTCTGTTAAATTGGGTTAGTGAAAGGCTTATATAGGTAAGTGTTAAAAAAATATCGGTCCTTTTAGATCCCACTTATCCAGATTTACACTGTATTTATAGTAAAACCTAAATAACCTGTACAGTGTTAAACGCTGCCAATAAGTAGATGGATTAGATTTATTAAGATAGCTTTATTGTAATTATTAGTTATTTAAAAAATGTTTTGTTATTTCTAAAACGAACAAAATAAAATATTTGTCTATTTAGTATATTTGTACATTCAAAATTTCCAAACATTGTAACCACTACATTCTTATAAGTTTAAAATAGGCATTCTAGCTTGCTAAACATTCTATAGTATCATGTTTTTGTATTCTAGGAGAAAATGTACACTAGTTTTACAAAAAAAAATGTGAATTGATCAATAAAGAAATTTTAAAATGAAAATATGTAAAATTAAAAGTATTAAACTTACTATTAGGTTTCGATATATTGTGGTTATTGGAATGTGTATAGTTATACAGTCCATGGTTATAGCTATCATCTAGAATGTTCTTTTCTCTTGACGTGTTTTCATTATAATTGGTGTAAAAAGAGAGCAACTCGTTAAAGTTTATGACTATACCCCCATTTTCTGTGAAGCAATTAAGATAATTCTTTTAATACTGCTATAAATATACGTAATGATGTTGCAGGCGCCTCGAGTCGGTGGCGTCAAGGTGTACGACAAGAATCTGTCTAGGGATGAAATCATCATGGATGTCGATTTGTTGTGAGTACATTTATATCGCTTTTGAAACGGTGAAAGCGTCCGCTGTCAAATTGACGGACGCTGGTTCGATCCCC
The DNA here is from genome assembly GCA_934044485.1 of Apeira syringaria. NCBI lineage: Eukaryota > Metazoa > Arthropoda > Insecta > Lepidoptera > Geometridae > Apeira > Apeira syringaria. The sequence continues at coordinate 17,633,498 of OW203658.1, forward strand.
ACGAAAAACTTGAGGTTTCGGTAAAAGCAACACCGTTATCAAACTTCCAGCGTGGTGGTATGGTACTTTCGAGTATCCGCGAAGCTAGCTATCACTCTCAATTATTAAAAACTGTCACCTAACATATTATAGTGTGTTCAGGCAGCAGTCCTTGACTCTCCAGTAAGCATTCTAGGTCTAGCTTGACAACATCTACAACCACATCTTCACTGACCATCAAGTTAAAACAGTGGGCAAAGATCTACCCAGTTTAAAAATACCTTATCACACTCAGACCCCCGCTCTAGGATTCCCTGTATCGCGGGAGGCATGGAAACACACTATCATAGCACACAAACATCCAAGACCCGGGACAAACATCTACACTCATCGCACAAATGTTTGCCCCTGCCGGGATTCGAACCCAGGATCCCGGAGACTCAGAAGTCATGTCACTGCCACTAACCACTGCGCCACGGCGATCGTCGAGGATATGTAAAGGAATAAACACGGCTCATGAAATGAAATTGAAAATCGGAATCACACAATAACAATAATATAAAGGCGAAAGTTTGTTTGTTTCTTGTATATTTGTATAACGGATTTGCATGAAGTTTCTAATATAGATATCTTATACCTTATACCCTGGAATAACAAATATATCCCGGAAGAACTATAGTTCCTGTGGTATAATTGAGTTGGCGGAAATCCATAGTCCACGCGGGTGAAACCGCGGGATGCAGCTAGTATAACATAATAACCTAGTGCGGGGGGGGTGTGTGTGTGAATATAATAATAATGATATACATTTCACAGCAATTGCATAGAACTCCTAGGTTTCATACATTCCCATAACAAACATACATAATTATAAGATAAAAACTAGGCCGTTAATCCTTTTGGTGCTATCTTTGGATACACATATGTACATATGAGTAGTGTTGTGAGATAATTATTATCTTTACGAGTGTCACTCATCGGATATGCCATTCTGTATTATTTATTTACTAATTACAGAGTGTATCATGGCATTTCAATCAAATACATGATCTCTAAAATTAACCTTACTTCTTTGATACAAGATCTCTTTTGCTATAACTCTTGTATGTATACATACATAAGAAAAACTCATATGTCGCTCTTATATAATTTTAACTTAATGATTGAGATGTTTTGTGTTTCAGTTACGCTGGCGATTGTGACATTTCCTTCGTCCTTCAGGGCATTAGAGGAGGCATCAAAGACCTTCAGGTACCTATGTTTCTTACATAAGCATTTCTATTCTAAAGTAATAATACAAGTACACAGTAGCAAGCCTATCGGTTTTCTATCGGGTGCATTTCGGAGAATGTGGACTGGAATTACACAATCTGATTCCACCATCCCCTTTCTAACATCGGTCGACTCGACGTACGGCAATTCGCCATCGCTATATGGTACCACCTATACGCACGAAGCGTTATGCTTCCACTTTCTTAATGCGTACTGCCAAGGAATGGAACTCGTTGCCCGAGTCTGTGTTTCCCGATATGTACAATCCTGGAGTCTTCAAGTCGCGAGTGAATAGGTACCTTCTAGGTTTGCGTGCTAAATCCTAGACAACGTCATCACTTAACATCAGGTGAGACAGTTGTCAAACGCAAACTTATAATATGTAAAAAAAAAACAAAAATTCATTTCGGGCATTGTTTGACCATTCCTCATTAATTAATGAAGAAGACCATACATCATCATCGTCTCGGACATACGACGTCAACTGCTAGACTTTCCCCTTTGATTTCCACAAAGATTGGTTGGAAGTGGCCCGCATCCAGCCTGCGATCTTAGTCAGGTCTTTGTACACCTGGTCGGTGGCTGTCCTATGCTGCGCTTGTCAAATAATAAGGGGTAATTTTCTTATATTTTTTTCGGAAGAAAACAAGAAATCAAGTTAGCCCATGCCGACACTTAAAATCTTGGCGACTAGTTGCCAAACCCCTGTCCGTTTGACTATTTTCTTTGTTAAAGTCCAGTTTCGATGTGGTCTAAGGTTTGGCTTACGGTCAAGCCGTAGCCGTTTCGTGATATCACCGTTTTAAAACTTGGTTCATACGGAATCAACAACTAGGACTACCAATGTTAAGTAATGATGGTCACCATAAACTCAAGATTCCTTTCGGCGACCACTGTATAGGTGCCGGAATCTCAAAACAATACGATCTGTCATAGCATTGAAAGGGTTCTGTCAGACAATCCTAGTTCTAATAAACAGTTAAGATTTTGTATCTCAAACATATTAAGAACGAGAGTTATTTATTTATTACTATGATACTTTTTAAGTATCGCGGATGCTCGATTATTTACTCCGCAACAATGTGAATCTATTAGTGTCAAGTAAAATTAACCTCAAGTTTTGTTGCATACAGTAGACATGAGGCTAAATAATTACTTTTTTATACCCCTTTTTGTTGTCCCTACTATTCAGTAAACTATTGGTAATTTTGCTGATGTAGGGCAATAAAGCAGCGAATATTTGCAATGTAATCGTATGTAATATAATCTATCTCTAGAACATTTTTTAGCGGGTTAGAACACTTGAGTTATCTATAGGCTACCAATAGCTAGTGGATTGCTCAAATGTTATTGTAGTAGCTGCAGTATTGTAATTAGTTATTAGTGTTTTATTTTAATAAAGGCATTTCCCGCAATTTTACTATCTCTCAATCTTCACGTTTATATATTCCCACACAATCTCTGATTATTTGTGAACTTGGATATATTATAATTTTCAGATCCACGGCATGGTGCGTGTAGTAATGAAGCCGCTAATCACGAAGATGCCTCTAGTGGGTGGTCTACAAATATTCTTCTTGAACAATCCGTCTATCGACTTCAACTTGGTCGGCGCTGCGGATGTGCTCGACATGCCTGGTTTTAGGTAAGCGTATTTTTGTTACGGATACGGATAACAGTTTGTTTACTGAGAAAAAAAAGATTAGGCACGAGTCAGAAAAGCGCACGAAGAATTCCATGTACAAGATATAACACAGTACCTACATTACTACATCGTCACTTAACATCCGGTGAGACAGTTGTGTAACGCAAGCTTATTATAAGTAAAAAAAATTAATTTGAAATAGAGGTCAAACGCTTGCCTTTTTCAAAAAAATATACTTTTTAAATTTGTTAGACAGTTAACGTGCTGACATGAATATAAAAACACGTCTACTAATGGAGACCTCTTGACCTATCCTAAAAATATAAAAATTTGTTAAAAAAAGTACTATCAAATCGAGATTTGTAAATGTTTCAATAATCACTGTGTACTCGTATCTGCAGCTGTTATTGAGAACCAACTTAACATCTTAATATCTACTAGCTAATAGTTAATAGCTCTCGCTGTAACTGCGCCCTTACATTCTACGTACCTACTTTATTTTTGTATATTGTATTGTAGTGATATCCTGCGTCGTTGCATAGTCGAGCAAGTAGCTAAAATGATGGTACTCCCCAACAAGCTGCCGATCAAACTGAGCGACGAAATTCCTACTGTTGATCTGCGCATGCCTGAACCTGAAGTAAGTCTACCATTACTGTAACATATACATACTAAAACTGGATAAAACTAGTGATGATCATTTTTAACCGACTTCAAAAAAGGAGGTTACTCAATTCGACCGTATATATTATTTTTTTGTTTCTTATGTGTGTTCGCGGGTAACTTCGTCTTTATGAACCGATTTTGATGATTATTTTGTTAGATAGAGTATACTTCCGTGGTGGTCCCATTCAAATTTCATCAAAATCAGACAAGCGGTTTTTGTGTTATACTTCAATAACTGAAAAGTGCTACGCGTATCTTGATGATATTATTGTCGCGGTTGAAGACATCGCAGAAGACACAATGTCAATTAATTGATCCTGTGAGTAGCAAAGGTCACTGAAAAGGGTAAAAAAATATTTTTAAACAAAAAATGCAACCGACATCAACACTCAAAAGTGTGAAATAACTTGTTGAAGTTATTAGCTTATGCGACCGCCTTCTACGTTTTATATTATTATAACTCTATAGGTAATAAGACGCATTATGTATCTGCAAATAAAGATAAATTTACTATGAAGCTTCAATTGGTTCAGAAGTTTAGATATGAAAACGTAACAGGCAGATATACCTAACTACTTTCACATCTGTTTTATTAGTATGTATATACAAAATATGCCTCGGTATCCTACTACTAGCTATAAAATATTAGGTTTGTGATTCCCTCCCATGTCGATCGGCACATATCGTTCATGTACTATTATTTGTGTGTTGCGATCAGGCTAAGGGCAATTAATTTTAATCTATGCCGCATTTGGAAGTAAAACTGCTTGCGAAAAGATGCGTTCAATGCATATCAAACATTCTAGATCTAGCGTGATTACATCTTCGACCACATCGTCACTGACCATTGACTGAGATAGTGGTCAAACGCTAGATCTATGAAATATAAACAAGTATACCATAATTAGTTAATGACGTTGCTACAATATACATACATGATTTATTTAAGGCCTAATTATTCAGCTGTTTGTTATCTGATAATGTGTAAATTGTATGTTTCTAATTTGTTTATCAGGGTGTGCTTCGTATTCATCTAGTCAAAGCCGAGAATCTCATGAAGAAAGATGTGTCTATGTTAGGTATGCATTTTTTATATTTATAATAGGTTTTTTTTAAATTAGGTTTGTTAGTCATTGGGCAAAATCTAACCCAATTAGCGAAAGTTTTCCTGCATAAACCAAATTCGTTTTAAATTGTTAAGTATTAAGGTACACTTAATTTTGTATATAGTTATTTTCTTATTAAATCATGCGACTAAAATGTAAAAGATTATTATCAAATCAAAGTGTACATTTTGGCCAGACATCGAGAGCAAATAGATGTGCCAGCGGAGTAAGACAATACTATTATTCCAGTACACGTCTATCATATTAAATAAAACTTAACAGCTTTTGTACCTTGTTTAATTTTTACTTATTTGATTTTTTAAATCGTAGTTAATAACCAGAAACCGATAAAAATGCACTAAACCTTATTATAATCAACCTTTTTATTTTTCTCTTTTAATTTTTGGCCTGAATCCCATTATTAGCATTAACTCAAATTCAAGTTCAATTGATTGGTAATACATATGTACTAACTACACGTCAAATAGGTCATATTATTGAAATATGCAATACTTATATTGATTTACTAATCACAAATAATGCGGCAATAGTTGATGCTACATATATATTTGTAAACTAGGTACGTTTATCTAGACATCCGACCGCATTATATTTTCTGCACGCCGCTCGTGTGTGTAGATTTCATACAAGTTGCCCAATAATCATTATGCACGATATAATTATTGTACTTATTTCTATTGAATAGTCATTTTATGTAAGATTGCAAAACAATGTTAATAGCATTGTTTTTCATTATATACCCTTCATATTTATTTGTATTAATTAAATACACACTTACAGAATTGTTGATTGTTTTGTAAACAGTACATAAAATATACGTGGCTCTGCGTGTTGCGTTAGCTATGTTGCAGCACTTGCAGCTGTCAGTGTCTTCCAAAGATAGGTAGCGTTAACAATAAAATATAATAATATATACAATATACATATAACGTAACCTAAAAGTAAATAAATAATAATTAATAAACTCGTGATGCACTGGCCTTTAACATTGCCTGTGCATAGTGAACGCAAAGGTTGTTACGCGTATAAGTGTTGTTGTGCGGATGCGTGTTTGTGTTCACTTCCGTTTTTTTAGTGTGAAAATTGCATTATTGAAAATTGTAAAATCCTCCATTATGTCTAGTAGGGTCAAGCCATAGCGTGTAATATATATGAAGACTGGTATTTTTTTAACGTTAATTTTATTAACGTGTTTCATTCTAAACTGTTTTTGTTCGAAATCTTTCTACATACTTCCTGAACTGGACATAAATTACCACAGTTCTTTTTTAGGTTTTCATAAATGCAAGGTTAAAAATAGTTCTAAATACAATTTATCAGCCCAATATATTGGCAACGTGCCAGACAAAACCTACGGGTGTAATATAGTGTCCCCATTTCAGGTAAGGGTAAGTCCGACCCGTACGCGATACTGACCGTGGGCGCACAGCAATGGAAGACAAAACACATTGACAACAACGTTAACCCCAAATGGGACTACTGGTGCGAGGTGAGATTCTTTCCATCTCACTCTATCCTTCACGTTTTTTCTTTTATTAACAATTTATTCTTAATGTTCCTATTGAAGTAGTTTAATATTTTATTACAGTTCGCTTAGAGAGCACTTGTTTTTGTTATATTTATATATCAGATAATGCTTGCTTGTCTTTTATTATAAAGAAAACAGGTTTTGGATAGTACAAATTTTGGTGAGTGTTTGAATTGAAGCTCATTTATTATGTTTTTTTAAAGATATTTGCATGATTAATTATTTCACTACAAATGAATGTTCAATGCATCTACGTTTTATCAGATTGAAATTGACAGTCTGTACGGGTTTATAAGATTTCATTACAATTGACATTTAAATAACTGAATCTGAACTAATAACTAAAGCTAAAATAGAAGTTTTCCCCTTTTTAACATTAATTGTAAATTGACGTTATGGATTATAAGATTTAATCTAACTGAAATTGACACCATAGTGAATGCGTATGATCTTACATGTATGAGTAAATGTCATGAAATATGTCGTCATGGGATATTTAGTATGTAAACGTGACTTGTTTTTCCTTTCAAATTTTTTAGTGAATGTGGAAGTGTAAGTTTAGTGCGACAAGAAACCATAAAGGCCGAATAAATCCAATGAAAATAACAGTTTGAGAAGTATGATTAGAGTGAAAATAAGTGACGGCTAAACAATAGTGCCATAAAGAAATGTGGTGTGAATGAAAATGTAGTGAGTAACTATGAGAAATGTACATTAAGATGGTCGGGTCGTGTAGAGAACTTGCAATTACAATCTCCAATTCATAAGGCATGAAATGAGCATTCAAACATCTTGCGCCGTTTGATTTAAAGTATGTTTACTATTCTATAATCTTTCTTGGCGTTATACGTTCTTGGCTTGTAAATATTTTCGTATGTTGTTTTGAAATTAAACATATATTTGATGATTATCTTAAATCTTATGATTGCATAACGTTGATTCAGAATGGTAAGCATTTTTTATAAAACATTTTCTATTATACATAGACCATGTGTCGGTTAGCCATTTGGCAGTAGACTGAATCAAAAAGAAGTTTGTTCAAAAGTTAAACATCGTTTTTCATTGATTTTTATATTGCATGGCCGAGCAAAGCACGAAATGGAACTCCATTTTCGCGATACTGTAAAAGTTCAACATGCATGCCACTGAAAATATAATGCATTTATTATTATACGTTGCGCTGTGTTATTTCGCCATTGCTTTGGTACTTTTGAACAAACTACATATTTGTATAAAGTAACTTAACATCAGTAAGGGTTATACTATTTCTTTGTCAATGTAATGTTTTTATTTGAATAACATTATCGCTTTACTTAACCCTTATGCGCCTACATTTATGCTGAAGTGAATAACTTCCGCGTGTGACGTACCCTTATAGTTGCAAATAAGTTTTTGTTTTCCTTACTTATGTTTGCGTGGGACGATGCGCGTCTGGTGTAAAGGCGCGCGTTATGCAATCGATGGGCCAACAATTGGAGATTGAGGTACTCGACAAAGACGAAGGGAACGACGATGACAAGCTTGGAAGGTAAGCTTACACGGAGCGAGGGGGCGGCGGAGCCGGGGGTGCGGTGACGGGGGTTTTAGTACTTTGTTGCACCGCTTGCCAATAGATGTCGCCAGCTATGGGGCGGGTACACTAAGACCACACGGTTACAGTGCATATTTTTTGACATCGTCGCGGTATATGGTTGGTATACGCTCGAAATTCAACACTGAACCTGGTGGCTTACATCCAACATGACTTTTCACCCGCTTTGAATAGAATAAGAGGACTTATAACTGTTTGATGATTGAGGTTTAAGCTTTTTGTTTTATTACGAGTATTTTTGCGGTAATTGTGCTCCTGTCCTCTGTAGGTCCTCTTATTGTTAGCCATGAAGCTTCAACGCATGTTACAATATTAGTCCGAATATATGAGAATATGTGCACTTAGATTAGGCCATTTATGTTTGCTTTTTAATATGGCGAAGGTAAGTTTTTATAATAAGAGTGTATTCTTCAGTTACTTATGATCATTTTCTTTTCTATAATTCTTTTAAGTCTCTTTTATGTTATTCTAATAAGTAATACACGTAATTTATCCATTTAGTTGTGGGAATTAAAATCTACAAGAATGTCATGCAAAAATAACAAACCCACCATATTCATTCATATTGTAATTTTGACTATATGACAAGTGTCAGAAGATGGGGGCGGTTGATTTTCAAAATTAGCAAAACCATCATTCTAGACGTTAACTAATGTATCCATGTGTTGTGATTTGTCCCAAGGCCTTAATAAGCTCAAGGACGAGTCAAGTGCTGCAGTGCGAAGTTTGGGACTGGGACCCGGGAATGGGCATTGAGAACGATGATTTTCTTGGCAGGTCCGTCTACCCCCACCATACGGCTTGGTCACACTAGCGCCATCTCATTTCCGTATTTGTTTCGTTTTATATTATTGTGGATCTTGATATCATTGATGGTTAAGTACGCGCATCCTATCTTTGTGGCTCTGACGTTAGATTCTGTGAACATTTGCTTATGTACCGGTAATAAAGTTTATCATCGATCAGCGTAAGCGACATAGGAAGATGCGAAAAAGTAAGCGAGTGAGTGAGACAGTTATTCAATAATTAAACCCTGTCCCCAGCTCCTCAAAAATAGGTATACCTCGTGTACGTGTAGTCTACTTCAGAAACACAAACTTACGTTGTGACTATACTGTACGAGTCTATTATTACTTTTTTAAATCATTAATATACAGAATTGCGTCAAATTGTTCACAGCATATCTACCAAGTAGCAAGCCTAACTTAATATTTATATCTTTAGTATTTCGTCAAAGCTGAACGTGTGAAACTCGCTTGATTGCAGTCAACACAAGTATTAAAAGCCGGTGATATTAAGATCCAAGTTATTTACAAAAATTGATCTAACCTTTTTATATTTGGGTGTGTTTATTTTCCGCTAATGTTTGTGTGAATTTTATGTCAAGATGGATTTCTAATCACAACTCCGTATATAGGGACACTCCACATAATGTGTAAGCAGTGGTGAGTGATTTAGGATATTTGATTAGGAACACCACTAACCATTTCACAATAATATATCCACTATAAGTAACCCCAGCCAATAGTTGTAAATTAGACTTACACAATAACAATGTTATATAATGGCTTTATATATTGTATAAGTGTGTATAATGCGTGGGTTGTGACAGTTTATACTTCGAAGCAGCGCGACGACGTTAACCATCAAATTATTAGACTGGGATCGCGCGGGCAGGGATGAGAACCTCGGCAGGTCGGTCGGAGTGACTATGTTACACAATCATGTACACTCTGTATGTCCACACCGATACTAACATACTGTTATAGAATAGAACACTAGTTAGACTGATTTGAGCGCTGTTTTTTGTTTCTATTAAAATCTGCTAAAATATTACTGTGAAAGGAGATAAGTACTTTCTCCTTTTTGTTTCAGATGCTAGACCACGCTATAATGTACTAATACACAAACCATTGAATGAAAAACAAAGGGCACAGTATTTATAAAAAACCTACTTAAAATCAAATTCGCGGAACGGTCTAAACATAACACGCCGCTGCACAAAGTAGATGAATGATAATTATTTATTCCGTACAACTTCAATCATTGCCTGTCTGTAAGCATTAAACGTTCACACACCCACCACCTATTCATTAATGATTATAACTGCTAACCCCGATACTAACAGCGCGTTTGGTATAATTTCATAATAAGCTACACCACACGCTTAATAATGCATAAGTGACTGCCCCCAATATAATACAAGACTGTTAAGCCTGCATCAGTTGCCAAATTACAGCTGATTTAGTTATGTTTACGTGACTGTTATTAATTGCATTGTACGTCATTCATATATTATTATTATTATTTCATTTAACAAAATAAAAACCTGCTTTACATTCACTGATGCCTTAACGCGCCTAAACCGCGCTTATAACAAAACAAACCTATCTGTAAATCATAAACATTGTCTAGCCCCTATACACTGTAAATGCTCATCTAATATATAAAAGGTCTTTCTCCTTTTTTGACAATGACCATGGTTAAATAAAAAAAGTTTATACATCTTAATGAGTTGAGAATTTTTATTTTTGTTGATAATGTATGATGTTTGTGGCGGGAAATCTGGATGGAGAAGATTTACTTTTTGTTTTGTTTGCGGAAATTCGTGTTTCTCCGACTGCTAATGTATAATAATTTTTGATTTTTTATCGTTATGTTTCCGTGAATTGCATGTGTTTAGGAAGCTGGAACAAAATGTCCTCAATGGTAATTCTTCCCATCTTCATTTTTCTCCGTAATCGCAAAATAAAGTTTCAGTAATTCCCTTATCTTTACTAAATCAAAGGGGCGACGGGGAGGGAGTTTCGGTTCTTAGCCCTGAGCTTATGCCCACAACTTTATGCAACAAAACTCTAAGGTTGAGGTTGTTATACTTGACACTGGCTTAATGCGTAATATGAAATGCGGAGCCAAAAATAAACACAAAAAGGCACTCTACGTCATATAAATAATATTTTTTCAGATGCTCATTGGATATCTCTCAAGTGGTGCGCTTTGGGCGTATGGACACAGTAAGCTTTTATCTAATTTATATATACTATATTAGTATGGTCTGTCTTTTGATCAATTTTGTTTGTGTGAGCACAGGTACAATTTCATTTTGTATTTTCCAGGTTCAAACACTTCAACAAGCGAAACATGGCAAAGTTCACTTGCGCCTCTCCTGGCACGGTTTGACCACTGATGTAACGGAACTTAGTCGTGTAAGTGTTTTTATTTATGTCTCGTTTTCCTTTCAAATACATAAAATTTATACAAATACATACCACAACAACGCCTTCACACTCTCTTCCGCACTAGGATTCACTGTGTCGCGGGAGACATAGACACATTACATAAACGTCAAAGCCCTTGGACTAATATCTTCGCTCATCACATATATGTTTTTCCCGGCCAGGTTTTTGCCCTCAAAAGAATCATTTTGAACCCCCGACGCATAAAGAGCGGTGTTATAAGATTGACGTGTCAGTGTATGGCATCTTAGCTCCTAAACAAATGGACCGATTGTGAGGCGGTTATTTTCATTTGAAAGCTGGCATGATCGAAATGGTTTTTAGCTGCAATTTATGAAGATCTGTTCAGGCGGTCATCCATCATTTTTGTTAGCTCCGGTAAGGGTCTTAAACGCATAATGGGTGTTTACTCTGAAAATACATACTTCTGATATTACGTATCTGTGATAGATATCACATCTGAAACACCCATGCTGCTACCACTGATCTACTCTGATGGTGGAGCTCGAAGATAGGAGGCGAAATTCTTGATTGCCTATTAGTAAACCCGAATGAGGTGACGGGACATGGTCCGCAGCATTTTGAGTTCTGCCTTTGCTTGTAGACAGATACATTTCGTAACGAAATTCACTGCGCCGTTCACCCTGAGTCATAAAGTTATTTTATATTTATGGTTTTAAAATACAGGCCTGTCTGCCTGTAATTTCACCGTAAACTACTTAAAATTGGGACATAGTAATACGAACACTACCTGACGGTAGAAATAAATACGATGGCAGAACTTCCTCGGGCGAGCTCTCACTGTTGAGTGCTACTACTCTTCTTGTGTCCGAGGTTACTTAAAATGATTTTATTGAAGTATATGAATGTATTTTAATATTTTTAGTAGTAGTCACTTACTTTATAAATTGTTTCAGGCTCTTACGGAGACACTGCTTATTAAAACTGGTGATATCAGTTCAGCTGTTATCTCAGTCTACATCGACTCGTGTAGGAGGCTGCCGGTAAGATCGTCACGTTAATGACTGTAGGGTGCAGCAGTATTAAATCACTGAACATCTTTCAGCACTGTTTGGTATTAAACGGGCAAATTATTTCAGAACGCCCGTGTAGCATCAAAGCCGGACCCGTACATCACAATAACGGTCGGTAAGAAGACCGAGAACACGGCCGTCCAAATGCGCACTGATTCACCGGTCTATGAGATCGGATACTCGTTCCTTGTGCAGAACCCTGAAATTGACAATTTGGAAATAAAGGTAACATTGAATTTATACGACAGATTGCACATAGAAACCACGAAACAAATTAAGCATCTTAAATTTAACAACTTCGCCAACAATTTTAAGTACTGACGCAATGAAATGTTTCTTCTAGGTGCAGGATCAGAAGACTGGCAACATATTAGGGCAGCTGTTGTATAGCCTTTCAGCTCTGCTGAAACAAAAAGACCTTACAATGCCTGTTCAACCACTGATGTTGCAGAAGTCCGGGCCTGAGTCGAAGATCGTTATGTCTGTGCAATTGAAAGTGAGTATATCAGACCTTCTAGGACTCCCCGACGCATATCTACTTTGTAACACAATTCACTTCTGAACCTTTTAGATTCTGAAAGAAGCCGTAAGAGAGGAAGAAATTGAAGAAGTGGAAGCACAAATGGAAGCTCCTGCGCCAGTGCCCCCGGCAGCGCCGGTAGTGACGTCTCCACCTTCACCGCCGGTCTCCAACGAAACTGTAGATGGAACATCAGCGCCACTGGCACCGATGCCGTCAGTCGCACCTGCCGCTCCCACCATCGTCCATCCTGATCCTGGTAAACACGCTCCCGCCCCAGCGCCATGTGCCAACTGTTTTAATAGTGACGTCACAAGCGTCACCGCCGAAAACCAACGACCCGGAGGATAGAACACCAATGGTCTAAGATACGGCTTAAGAAATATATCCCCTCATCTGTTATATAATTGTGATGTAATTGTAATGAGAAGGCTTAAATGTTTGATAATATGTAGAGGGTTGAAGTGCACATGGGTTGCCGAGCTAAGCCCGGGCCTATACTGTCAGATAACCCAATAATTATAAAAAATCTCTCTGCTCTCTTGTCTCTCACATGGAGTAGGGCGCGCAACGCTTCTCTGTCACTCTCCGTACTCGCGCTTCAATCTGAACTTTAAAAAAGCTAAACATAACATGAACATGACACCGTTTTAAATAGCCAACCTCATACTGCTGGATAAGCAATAAAATAAAATAAGCTTTAATTTAAAAATAAATCCAGTCAAATAACACTGTTTAATATTAAAGTTAATGTTATTAAACAGTGTAGGTATGGGATTTCGCTAGGCAACCCATGTGCAATGTATCAATCTACATATGTATTAACATATAATCTGTTTAATATTAAAGTTAATGTTATTAAACAGTGTAGGTACGGGATTTCGCTAGGCAACCCATATGCAATGTATCAATCTACATATCAATTAATATATAATCTGTTTAATATTAAAGTTAATGTTATTAAACAGTGTAGGTATGGGATTTCGCTAGGCAACCCATGTGCAATGTATCAATCTACATATGTATTAACATATAATCTGTTTAATATTAAAGTTAATGTTATTAAACAGTGTAGGTACGGGATTTCGCTAGGCAACCCATATGCAATGTATCAATCTACATATCAATTAATATATAATCTGTTTAATATTAAAGTTAATGTTATTAAACAGTGTAGGTACGGGATTTCGCTAGGCAACCCATATGCAATGTATCAATCTACATATCAATTAATATATAATCTGTTTAATATTAAAGTTAATGTTATTAAACAGTGTAGGTACGGGATTTCGCTAGGCAACCCATATGCAATGTATCAATCTACATATCAATTAATATATAATCTGTTTAATATTAAAGTTAATGTTATTAAACAGTGTAGGTATGGGATTTCGCTAGGCAACCCATATGCAATATATCAATCTACATATGTATTAACGTATAATCTGTTTAATATTAAAGTTAATGTTATAAAACAGTGTAGGTACGGGATTTCGCTAGGCAACCCATGTGCAATGTATCAATCTACATATTTATTAACATATAATCAAAGTCACAAGTAAATAACAGATGAGGGGATATATTTCTTAAGCCGTATCTCGTACTACAACGTCACTCGCACCGATGACATTAGTGGTATTTCTGTTTACGCTGAAATGTAAATGCTTGTAACTATTAATCATGCTATTTCTTATAATAGAGTGCAATAGTTATAGTCGTATAGTGTAGTTGGCAAAGCGACAGAATGGTGTTCTATGCGCCTGGGTTCGAAGTCCACACGTAGCCCAAATGTTTTTCATTCAAATATTTGCATTCAAAGAAACTGTTTTTTTATTCAATAGGCCTTTTTTAGTAATTTTACATGTTGATTTTTGATACTGATTCAATTTATTTTCAGTGTCAATGTCAGAACCAGGTATTGCTGACTTGAAAAATATCGATGAACCAGCACCAGACAATACTTCTCATAAGTCCATCCCTGTTGAGCATATAGAGAAAGAAGTCGGTAAGCAGAACACTTAAGTCTAAATTACCTTTCTAGAGCCTAAGTCTACTATTCAATATGGCAACATGATCTGCTCACGGAGACAGATATTGTCAGATTTCGTAGTCTGCTAATGATTCATTCCTGGATTCAATGTAGCTCGTATTTTTTTTGTAGTCTGTTAGCATCTGACTTGTGAATATTCTTCGAAACAGACATAGGCCGAGCATAAATTGAATATAGAGTCAGGCCAACATGAACTTAACAGACTATGAAGTTTCGACGTAGGCTTAATCGCATCAAGTCAGTCTCGCACCAGACTGAATATGTGTTAGAAGCAAGAATAACTTGCGTCACAGTCGTAGTAGTAGATATATCACGGATAGCTACCTTAATTACAATAATCTATTAGTAAATACAGATTACAATCCCTTTGTTCTAAAAGTTCTAAATACTACTTCGATGATACGATTCAATGTACATGGAATTATTCAGTTTCGTTCATATTACGATACAAATCAACTTTATTACATCTGCCCCAGAACCGTAATTCGTAGACAAGTGCGTTCTGGGCATTTATTAAGTATTAGTAACAGTTCTGCAAAAACTAAAGCTGGCGTAGGGTCCCCCCTATACCAACTTGTCGAATGTTATAACACCAAATTTGAAAATGTTGATAATTTTGCCCTGTTGGCTCACTGATTAATCTATCACGTAACTTTTCGACCTATTAGCATTGTGCACGAATATTTTTTAAACTGTTGTTTTTTAGATTGGTAATGTGCCATAATTCTTCATCCTTAATATATATATATATATATATATTACAATATTATTAATGGGCAAATTATTTATTTAATTTCTGTATTGTAAAATAACTTAATTTTTTTTATTTCACGGTGCCCAGCATATATTTAGATTCATTTTACGAAGTTAGTGGATAATGTTGTGGGTACACAGATTGTTACTACATAGTTTGTATTGCTATACTATGTAATACTAACAAACTGTGTTACATAAAGTGTATAGTGTTACTGTTTGTTGTCCGTAATAAATAAATTACAGTACAGGGTTCAATGCTTTCACGCTGCTGTACAGTAAATGAGTAGACTTGACACCCTGGTTATTAAACCCATATAAGATTTTTTTAAAATATTTTGTGCATTGCCTAAATATATTCACGTATTCCCTTTTGTCATTATGGCTGCCGATGTTTGACTACATATTTAATTTGACGGTTTCTGATGTATTTATTTTTAGATGTGCCGCAAGAATACCAGCCGCCGTCAGAAGATAACACCCCGAAGCTAATTCACAGAACGTCTTCTTTGACCACGTAAGCAATTCCTTACGCAAATACAACTAACGATATAAAGTGATTATAGCCTAGGGCTGGGAGCGTCAGATGTAAACCTGAAAGACGCTGGTTCGATGCCTGACGTTATAAAATACACGACATGATATTGAAACTTTCCTGGCTATCAACCATCCATAGGTTGGGAACACTGCCTAGAAACACGCAAGCTGCGTGTGTGCGTTCTAGCAGCAGTCATTGAACATTCTAGGTAGGCGTGATTGCACCTTCGACATCTTCACTGAGCAACAAGTAAGATAATGAACAAACGCCTAGGTCTATGAGGTATTTTAAAAAAATGTATGCCTGTTAAAAGTGAAACATGTCCATGCCCACTCAAGTGGGCATGGACAATCAAATCTTAAAGGGAACCGTAATATTCGTTAATTGAATAGAAGAAGACATCTATTCTGTGAAGTAAATTAACAAGCACATTCTATATACAAATAACTTTATTGTACATACATTTGTGGTTTATAATACATATTGTAATTTGTAGACTTTCGCGATTCGAACACATTGTTATTAAATCAAACGACAGTGCAACTTGGTCGAAACGTCGAGGTAAATAAATTACTAAATGTTATTTTCGCGATTAAGCCCCGTTTGATTTTATAATACATAGTTAAACCTATTGACCCCGAACTAGTTTGCACCGTGTTTCGGGATAGATATAGAGTTTACCTTTCTTATAGCCTCTTGGATAAGGCGTTTCACTACTTTCTCACCTGATGTAAACAGATGATGCAGTGTACGACAGTTCATGCTTGTAGAATATTCACTTGTAACAAGAAGATACTTATTCACTTGTGAGAGTTGAAGTCACCCAAATTGTATGTACGCGGAATATTAACATAGATATAGGCAATGGATTCTACTCGTTGTCAGTACAAACTATGAATGTGGAAGCAAAACGCTTCTTACGACAAGTTGGAACTTCTACCATGTATGGATGTCGCATTGCCCACATTGTACCTGTGGGCAATACAGACTAAAGCAATTAATTTCACACCTTTCCAATACACAACACACATATTATTTTTCTCTACTATATGTGCCGAACATGCCTGTTGAGTTAGAGAAGGTAGAGATCAAGGACTTCACTCGCTGCTATCCTGACGTATCTCTCTTGCTTGCTTCACTTCATCAGATTCTTCATACATGCCTGTCTGTTATGAGTACTCATCACCTGAATTTTGTCCAATACGTTTCCCATCTATGGGCTTACCGGGGAATTTTACCCATTATGAAATGTTACTTGGATGCGTTCTCATTGGTGCATTCATCAAACGAATCTCATTGAATATATTTCATCTCGGTTCTCATTTGCTGGTTCGTGTTTCAACCACCGATGAGAACCGCTATGAAGTGACATTTCATAATGGGTAAAGATAGCCGGTACGATATCTGGTCAGGATACGTTCGGCGAGATCTCCTTTCCCTTGTTCCACTCACAACCTGCTTGTAATTACTTGCCTTCTCACTCTCTTTTCGTTCATTTTTCTACATCCAAATCATCCTTAACGTACCTACCATTCTCGGCTTGTCACTATCATCCTCAGCCACTCAACATTTATCTTGATATTTAATGAGAATTAAATATCAAATGTAGTATCTTAATGCAATAGAGATTGAGTTTCATATACGAGTATAACGTGTATATACCTATTAAATACACATAGCGTTGACAGATTAATAAACTTGAGACTGTTTGATAGGCATCAACGAATGGAGTTCATTGCCTAAATCGGTGTGTTCCGCATGAATACAATATGGGTGTCTTCAAGTCTCACGAGTGACTAGGTCTTCTAGGCAGGCGTGCTCCATCGTAGACCGCATCATCACTTAACATCTGGTGAAATGGAGGTCAAACGCGTGCCTATACCAATTTTTTTTTTAAATAGGCATCTAAGCAAATCTCTATAATGTGTCTACATACGGCATGCAGTAACACAACAGATCTCAGACTGCTCAGAGCGGATGCTTCGCTTTGGAAATAGTGACGGAAAGAATTATTTTTCTTGTCTATGATCTGTTTACCATACGTACCTATTGCAATATACTTGTTCTGCTATCTATGTGAATGAAGCTCGCATGGATCAACACTTAAGTTGTATTAAATTTATGCATATTAAAGAACATGTGAAAAGTAATTTTATTTAAAGAAACATATTTTAAATCAGTTTAAGCTTGGACACTATCTAACCTGATTTTTAGCCCTGACAAGGCGCTATAAACCATGACTCGATACATTTATTGGTGCATATCAAAGTAATCGTGATTGGTGATAAGATCTCAGGTGCACAGTATGTTCAAACAATAATTGTGTTTTATGAACAGGTCTGCGGGTGAAGCTGGTCTCGGCCGCATCTTGTTATCTCTACGTTACAGCATGCAGCACCAAACTTTGTATGTTGTTGTCCACAAAATCGCGTAAGTAATCTCATACTTTTAAACGAAGTAGTGCGTTAGTACATTTTATTTGGTATCTCTTAATTTGACTGATGATTCCGTGAAGCAGATTATCAAAGAATATCTTTCCTGGATAAAAAAGGCATTCTAGCATAAAAATACTAAACGGTGCCCGATCTCATGGATGCCGAAATTGCTGAGTGTAGCTCTCATTGTATTTATCCTTTGTTACGGGGATGTGTGAACTGGGATGCGTCAATATGGTATGTAACCAATAATAAAATACTTTTATATTTTTAGGAATATACCGTTGAAGGACCCTACCAATGTGCCTGATCCATATGTGAAACTATACTTGCTGCCTGGACGTTCAAAAGACTCCAAACGCAAGACGATTGTGAGTGTCGCTGTTTTCATTCATTTTAAATGTTTATTATATACTTCTAGTGTGACTACTATGTCACTTATGATTGATGATGATGAGGTTGAAGCAGCCACATTGGCTGCACCTACTATGTTGAGAGGCCTTTAAGAAGAGTTGTCTGAATACACTGTTCGGACATTATCAAACTTGACCATGGCATCTAGCCAGGCGAGTGGTGAATATTATGTTATATACCACATTTTGCCGTGGTGGTACCGGCTTAGAATTGTACCCACCCATCTCTTCACGTGGGTGCCGTAAGAGCCGGCTAAGGATCACGTACCAGAAGGTGGGAAGGAGAGCCTTCTGAGAATCACAAAATATACTGCTCTCGCCAACCCGCCTGCCAAGCGTGGCGAGTATTGGCAAAACCCCCGCATGGGGAGGCTATGTTCAGCAGTGGACGTGTTAAGGCCGAAAAAAAAACCACAATGGTTTTGATAACTCTGTAACCTACACTAAAGGCCGATATTATACCTGAATCTTAGGCCGTGTACAGATCTGGCGAATGCGCTGAATACGTGGCGCGCGCTTGCCGTTCGCGTGCTATTACTGCAGCTGTTTTCGTGCATCTTGCGTGCAATTTGTACAACGCTCGTGCAATTTGTGCACGCGAGCTGCATGCGTACCGCGCAGTTTGTGTGCACGTCAGTTCGCTGCTAGGAAGCGCTATGCTCGCAACGTGCACAGCTACTGCGCCGTTGCGCGCGAACGGTACACGAACAGCGCAGAAGTAGCGCGCAAACATGAAATACAAGCACGTGGCCGGGAGCGGCGCGCTTGCTGTCCGTCACACCGCGTTCGTCAGGTCTGGACACACCCTTAAAGATAGAAATATAGTTCCAGCTACAAGTCATAACGACAATTTATCCATATTTGTAACAGGTCGTGAAGGACAATTGCATGCCAGAGTATGATGAACAGTTCGAGTGGGTGATCCCATTAGCAGAGCTGCACTCGAGACAAGTGGAGGTAACCGTCGCTACACACAAAGGTTTCTTGGGAGGCAGCCCTGTTATAGGACAGGTAAGCATTCACTTTTTAACCGACTCCAAGAAAGAGACGAGCTTCTCAATTCGACCCCTTTTTTTATGTTTGTTACCTCAGAACTTTCGACTGGGTGAACCGGTTTTGATGATTCTTTTTCCCATGTGGCCCCATTTAAATTTCATCAAAATCGGTCAAGCGGTTTTTGAGTTACACTTCAAACTGTATAGTGCTACGTATACTTGGATGACTTCTTCGACAATGACGATTGATCCCGTGTGTAGCCAAGGACACTGAAAAGGTTGAAAAAAAAAACCACCGGGAGTGCCGGCAGAAATTAAAACTTGAACATGATTGATGATGATGATGAAAAGCAGTCTATGTGTTATTCTGGGACCTGAAGTATCTACATACCAAAATTCATCCAAATCCGTTCAGCCGTTCTCTTGTGATTGAGTAATAAAGATCCATCCATCCAAACTTTCAGATTTATAATATTAGTGGGGACACATAGATTTAAAATGTTTTTTTTTAAACAATGAAATCTTTCCTTTTTATATCGGCATTTTCGTTCATTCGGCATGTTCGGATAACCGAACTCAATAATACTTTTAACAAAATGACTATCAAATAAAACTATCAACAAACGAAAATGTTCCTTATTCGTAAGACGTTTAAGTTTAAATTTCAATGGCGGTCTACTCTCCCTCCGTCTTACGAATTCGAATTTTTTTACATACAAAAGTTCACAACACCGCCAAAGAAGTTTTCATTTAAAAAATATTACCAAAAAAATGGAACCGACTTCAACACTGATAAGTGTGAAATAACTTGTCGAAGTTGGTACCATGCGCACAATGTTTTGATAATAGACAAAAAACTGGATGAGAATAACAATTAGTAGGCATATTCAATTTGTGGAGAGCCTTTTGAATGACGTTATTATTATTAATATAATATTTTTGTTTCAGGTGATTGTCCAGCTGAACCAATATGATTTCCGTGAAGCGAAGACTTTGTGGTTTGACCTCATGCCTGAGACAGCAGCACCTAGAGATTAATAATTATTCTTAATATTGCTTTGAACATTCTTGTACTTATGAATCTTTTATTTATGACTATTGACTGTTACTTGTAAGTGTGTGGATCTGACTGCTTAAGCCATATTTGATCTGATGTTATTGTTAAAATGTAGATATCATATTCTTCATCACAAAAACTGTTATAATTATACATTTTTAGAGTCAACTTATTTACTTATGTTGAATGTTATTATTGTAAGGAAAAATGATGGCCTTATTTATAATACCTAAAACTATCAATAGCAACTGTTTCAGTCAAATCAATTGATATTTTTATTTGATAACCTGGAATTACCATGCTACTTTGTGGTTAGAGTATGATGGGTTTAATTATGTGATTAGTAGGGTTTTGTATGGCACCGATTGAAAAAAAACTATGTTGTTTTTGAAAGGCACAGTTGAAAATATTACAATTTGCAAGTGATTCCAGCTTCTCAATTTAAAAATGCGTGAAACCTCATTTATATAAAATCTATTTAAATACTTATTCTACATGTTAATCATGAAATTGTTGTTTCATTATATTCAATGTTGCATTTGTTTTTTCCTTTTATACTTATAAACTAATGTTGTTGTGCTTTTGAAATTAATAGCATTTATTGTATCATCTAATATTACTTACATAATTTAAATGCTTTTAACATGGATTATAATAAATGTGTATAAATGTGCGGCACTTGTTATTATTTAAAAGACATGAAATATAAGGCATAGGATGTATTACAATCTTTCAATCTGACATTTGTAACAGAATCTTACAATACAATTTGTCCATCAGATACAATTATTACAGTTCTTCAATTCATCATAACTATTTTATTCAGCGCTCCATCGTATTAGGTGTGATTTTCTGAGCAATTATTTTACCATAACCACCACGGCCACCATCATAATCAGTTCTATATTCATCGCGCACCTGTAAGAAAAGATTTAGTAAGAATACCTCTACTACAGCTTTTTACCTGCTACCAAATATCAGATTTTGTATATTTTCGGTTAAATATCTGTGCAAATTATGATTTTAATTGAAAACAAGTCTCTAAAGCTTGAGAGAGGATTTTGCCTCACAGGAAAATAGACGATATCTTGATTCAAATTCCATAGAGATTGTTAAGAGAAACAATTAGTATTTTTCTGAAATGTACAGAATAGTAAATAGAACACTCACACCCTGACACTGGGTTAGTCTGTGTTGCCGAGAGTGTGAACACAAAAACATCTAAGACCTGAGAACAAACATTTATGCTCATTACAGAAATGTATGCTCCAGTCAGGATTCGAACCCTATGGCTGGCACTCCAATGATAGAACAAACTAGGTATTCTAATGATACAAAATGGAGGATGGTAGCTGACAACACTTGTGCTAGTGTGTGTTCTTATCACCATGAGTACCATTCATGTAATTGTGGAAAAAATATTATATTTGTAGTTGCATATGATACTTAATATTACATTTTATATAAGTAACAGTATAGTACTATTATATAGGTAGTAAAACATACAAGATACAATGTAAATTCTATATAACAACTGAAGGGACTAAGCATTTTATGGCTTATAAAGTTGTTGTTAAATGGAGAGAAGTGTGTTTCCTCTTACTAGCCATGCTTACAATTTGAAAATGTTTGAGCACCTAAAAATATGATAACATATAGATAATCATTCATTCCTAGTTATTATTAATTATCTACATGTGCAAGCGATCCCAATTCGTAAACAAAAGAAACATTTTTTTTAGAAATGAAGCTGACAGTCAAGTTTATTAAGGGCTAGGATAATAAAGTGATAAAAGAAAATACACTGCTGAGCAGTTTTTACTAATTTTGGCAAATTAAAAGGTATCTTTTATTACATAATTATTGTTTTTGAGAATGGGTGCAATGCTATAAGTGAGAGTGTATCATAGAATGGAAAACAAGCTAAACCAACCAAAGCAAAGGTGATTTCGGCGCTTGAAGGAGTATGTCTTTAAATCAAGTGATGTTACTTGGTGTTTACACTGCAATTCATTTTTTTCTTGTTGTAAGTACTAGAATAGGATAGATTCAGGTCATATGACTATATATATATCTCACAAGAGGTATTACACGAAGTCATAGTAATCTTTTAAAAAATGAAATCAAGAACCAATATGAATGCACTAAGGAGGCATAATATAGCAGTTATACATTGATATGGACATCCTTTGATATTAAAACAAGAAACAATATATAGATGAATGATATAAATTGACTGGCCGGTTGGCACAGTTGTTAGCACTCTGCCTTCGGAGCTGCTGGTCCCAGGTTCGATCCCGGACATGTCAAACATTTGTGTGTATGAACATGTCTGTTTGACCTGTGTCTGGGTGTGTATTATAAGTATATATATATATATATATCAGTCATCAGGTTATCATAATACAGGCTTTGCCTAGTTTGGAACCTGAAGACCTTGTGTGAATGTTAAAAAAAAAAAAGATTTATATTTAAAACTACAGATACAATAGTGATGAATGATGTGATGTGTGAATGGTAAATGATGTCAATAACAATAACTGTTAAATTGATAGATCACAATTAGCCATCCAAAAACTTGGTTGGTCAAGTTAATGAAAGATGAGTTATTGTAAACTATAAGACTTAAATCTCAAGTGTAGTTAATCCAAGTTAAGATTTTTTTTTAGCATAAATATTTTCAATTTACAAATGAATAAGTACCAGTTTTTGTAAATGTGAATCTTCAATGTTGATATTAACACTATGGAAAGAACCTTAGAAAAAACAATAAAATGGAGGTCTAAGAGCTAGACACTGGATTAGGTCTTTTTATAAAAATGATTTTGCCACATTTTTATATATATAATTCTACTGTACATATGTGTCACTGAACTCCTCTTATATGGCTGGACTGATTTAAATTATTTTTAGTATGCGTTTGGGTGGCACCCTGAATGGTTTAAATTCACAAATCAGCCCGGCAGATGGCACTGCAATCGGTAACAATTTTTTACCCATGCGAAGCCGGGGCAGACCGCAATTTGATTATAAACTTCTGATGTCAATGAATTAACTTAGAATTTACTATAGATATATAATACCACAGGATACTAAAATATTCATCAATATAAACCATTAAGTACCTGTCCACCTGTTTTTCCTCTTCCATATTGACGGCCCTCAACAAAACCTGCATCCCAATCACTTCTTATAATTCTATCATCTAATCTTGTACCGTTTATATACCTGCAAAATAAACATAGTTATAACTCATATCATTATGTTGTGTCTGATAATATGTATATATATAGCACTACATATGAGTACAAACCTCATACAATTTTCTGCATCTAGTCTGGTGTAATATTCTACAAAACAGAATCCACAAGGTGTTTTCTTATATTTATCTAGACCCATTACAACTCTTCGTATGTCACCACATTTTGAAAATAATTCATAGATTTGTTCTTCTGTTGTATAAAAAGATAGGTTTCCAATATAGAGAGTGGAAGAGGCTCGTAACAATTTCTCTTGCTCATTTCTCGAGCCCTGAAAAAAAGCATCAATATGTGCATGTTAAGTAAGTGTTGAATAACAAACTCTAGGTACTGTGTGTACTATAACGTTTGAAATAAGAGAGGTAACTAACACCTACTTTAAAATGCTGATCACGGTATGAACTAATTTCGGTGGATGAGTTCATGGCGTCATAACTCCGTTTCATTTTGTAATATGTAAGATGATTATTGAAATAATATTATTAAAATCACAAAACAGGCACCGTTGTAGCTCTTTCTGTTACAATATCAATAAAATAAACCACGTATCAACAACAATAGCTTCATTTGATTTTGATTTACACATGAACTACATAGTATTGTAATCACAGATTATTTAGAATTATAGATATTGCGTATGTAATCTCTTTCTTTGGATTGGATGGCTAATGGATCACAGTCATCACAGAACCACAGAACACTTATGGAAACCTACAGAACAGACGGACATGTCTAGAACATTGTTTTCGACCATAAAAACGACCAAAGAGAATATAAACTACTATGTCACGACTGAACAATCAAGAACATGACCGTTCTCGTTTTCATTTTGGTGCAATGTTCAGGCAAAAGGAATACGGTCTAAAAGTCCTATAATATTTTTGAATCCCGATATAAAAGGTTTTTTAGCATTATACGGTGTAAATGATATGTAGTAAATTTATAAAAAAATATTTTTTTGTAGGCGTGTGCTACAGGGGATCTTTTAACTGAGTACTTGTACTAGAAATAAAAGTCGGGACGAAAATTTAAGACATAAAGGCTATATACATTTAAGGCTCACAGCATTTTTTTTTTTTTTTTTTATTGGGAATAGGCAGGCGTTTGACCACTATCTCACCTGATGTTAAGTGATGATGCGGTCTACGATGGAGCACGCCTGCCTAGAAGATACCTATTCACTCGTGACTTGAAGATACCCAGGTCGTATTTTTTCGGAAATTCAGAGTTAGGCAATGAGTTCCATTCGTTAGCTGTACGCACTAAGAATGTGGAAGCAAAACGCTTCGTGCGACAAGTTGGAACGTCCACCATGTATGGATGTCGCATTGCCGTCCGTCTGGTCGTCCTAAGATGGAATGGGGATGGCGGAATCAAATTATGCAACTCCAGAGCGCACTCCCCGAAATGTATCCGATAAAAAACCGATAAACTAGCGACATTACGTCGATGCTGCAGGCTTTGGAGTCTCCTCTCGAACAGAGAGTCGTTGTTGATGAGCCTTTTAGCTCGTCTCTCTATCGACTCAAGAGCCTCAAGTTGGTACTTACTTATTGTATACTTGATACAATAATGCGATTTAATGTAACAGCAGCAACATTAAAAAGTCATTATTAAAAAAAGTGCGTGCGCACGGCTTTTATTACAAATTTTTGTTATAACCATAGTCGCAAAGTACAATTGACTTAATTAGGTACACCAACTATGCATCATCAAATATTGTATCATAAGTATTTGGGTGGCACGTGTGCTGCGAGCAGCCCGCCATAACGATGTGCAAGTGCATGTGTTTTATTTTGTAGCAAAAGCCGTATGCAGTTAAGTAAAATAGACAAAAACATTCACTCAACTTACAGTTACTTGAAGTCAAAATGACAGGATTACACAGGGGTAGGACACAGGGGTTGGAAAAAAAAAGTTTTTTAAAATTTTATAAAACAAACAGTTTAAATTGTTTTAAACAAATGTTACTTTTCTTTTTCCTTTTTAGTTTTTTATATTTAAATAAGAGGGATACCTACTAGTCCATTGAATTACTTTCTTTCGACGGGAAATATGATGGAATCTCTTTCAGATAACAGCATTTGTTCGAATATCGGTAAATATTATAATCTCTCGTTTTTTCTAAATCTCAATTTTTTCACAAACTAAATTGATTTGTTTTGTATGTCTTAATGAGGACCACAAACTAAATAGTGATGAGGACATTTAAATTACTATTTGGAGGAAAGGGGAAATACAGGGACGAGGGAAGGGGACGCTAAACTTCATGTAATGGATTGTTCACAGACTATAATCGCGTGTTGTACGGTCGAAAAATTTTTGTCGGTGATTACCATAGATAAGTAACTATAAAAAAAAATATTTATACTGATTACCGGCGTATCTGTTTAAAGTTCTCTCTTCTCTTCTCTCGTCTCCATAGATAAGTAACTATACACCTCGTCTCTCTCTCTAGTAACTCTAGTCTAGTTTGTTGCTCTCCGTTATACTTCTTGTCTCGAGGTGTAAATCAGGGTGGGTAATCTGCCATCCAAATGCTATGGTCCTTATAGTTTAACCTAGGACGATAAGAATCTAACCGCCACGGATTGACGAAATCATTAAATCGTATACTAAAGCGATAAGGCTGATTCTTGTTCGAAGACTTAGTGCAGCTTTTGAAAATATTTATCTTTTTTTTTTTACTACTCGTTTTTTCACAGATCATTACATACATCTTACATTTATATACTCCAAGCATTCAACGAACGACAGATATTAAAAACTCATTCCAATAAATACTCGGGCATCTTTGACATTTGGCTTTCACGTAAAATAGAAATTTTAATATTTTTTTTCATTATTCAGAAAGCGAAATTTGTTTCGTCTTCGTGATACTATTTTATATTATTGAACAGCTGAAACCTTAATTTCATCGTAAGTAGCTAATGTACTATTACTAATCTAAGTCCTAACCTATGCCTAAGTTTGTAATACAGGATATAAACGTCCAAAAATTAAATACATTTATTAATTATATATTAAGTTAGCTGCGTCCCGCGGTTACTCCCGCGGTTACACCCGCGTGGTGATGATGATGATGATGATCCTACGTTGCCTTCTATTGGTTAAAGTATCGGTTCAGATATCGGTAGATACATAGTTTAACACCTACAACCCAATGATATTATATGTATAAATGAGGTAGATGTCGCACAAGCGCGCGGAAACTGAGGCGGCATAATGAAGTCAGTTGTAGTAATTTTCATTGCGATGCGTATTTCAACCGCAAGTCTAAACATATAGCTATCCTTTTCTATATTATTTGTACCGTATTATCTGTCGCAGTAAGCATGTTTATGTCGTAAAGGAACAAAATCTGAGCACCACGCAGTATAAATAGGTCATCTTTAGTAAAACATCATTGCTACAACCTCATAAACATTACCTACTTATAATATTAGTATCAATAGATACATAATGATATTAAAAAAACTAAGGAAGTAACTAAAAACTGGACTACATACAACCACAGGCAATGTCACAACCAATTGTTTTAAGGAGAGCTAGAGCTCCATGTTTTGAAAGCAAAGATCTCTCTACGTGTCTGAATGTCCATTATATTTGCCTGATTATATGAATATTTGATCCTTGCATGTGCTGCACAACTGCTGGCCCGATTGAGAAAAACAAAAAGGGAGCATGAAACTGATTTATGAGATCTACACTCTATAACTTAATGCTCCTTTAATAAATTATAATAGTTTAATATAAGGCATAAGGTTATCGTAAATACTACGTGTTTAAAAATGGCTAGTATCGCATTTTACGGCTTAGAGCATCTCGGATTGTAAGATTGACAATAATCTTCAGTCATTATTTTAAGTGCCAAAAAATGAGCATATGAGTTGAATTGGCATAAAAATTAGGAAATAGCACAGTTATCTGAAGACTTAGATAAATTGTATAATTGCCTCACAAGTATCATAAATGCAATACACTGTATATATTACCTATTTTCAGCAAATATATTTGTATTTAATGAGATGTACCTCTATAGTATTTTTCTATTTCAGGTAAAATATTTGCGGTTTTGTAACAGACAGATTCCAGTTCGATGCAGTCAAATTTAAAAAAATGAATTTCTATTTGTTTAAAAAACATTAACTTTAGTATGTTTATGCATTATGTATACTCACTTATAGATATACACATATTAAGCAAATTGTACCTCTACATTTACATTTTTTTTAAACAATTAAAAGTTATTTTAGAAATACTTGACTTTTTATTGCCATGCAATGTGGCATTGAGTAGGTGTATATATATTATAGCTATGAGGATTTCTTATGCTAGAGCAAAAAGCCTGAATAAAGATTTTCCCATCCCTATAAATATCGATATCGATATTCCTGCATAATACACTAGAGAACAACACTAAAATCTGTCAAATATCGTGTCTGTGATCGCCACGGCAAAGTCCATAAGGACCGGTCCGTTCTTCGTGTGATTATTATCTATTTCGCTTTCTAATCAGTGGTGTAAATTTAAAGAATTCTACGATGTCTCTAAGCGAATTTGAATGCCTGGATCAAGAAGTAAAAGAATTATTACAAAACTATAGACACAAAAGAGCTACAACTTACGAACCGTGTACTCGTGATAACTTTAGGGAATGCCTCATTGGTCTTAATGAGGTAGGTCTAATCTAAATTTCGAAACAAATGTATTTAGTATTCGTTTTGAAGTAAGCATTTAAGTGTCTTAGAAAACTAGAACTCAACATTAAAATACTTAGGTACTTCCTATTATTTTTCAAGTTATTGCTTGGTATTCTTCTATTTCATTTATTTTTATGTTACAGGAGTTTGGGCTTCTCAATATCAGTTATGTGTTCAATCCACATATTGACTTGGATAAAAACAGTTTGCGAGCTAATGCTCTTGTGAATTTCATCAATGCTGTGTGGACACTGTTACACCATTTTAAAAATGTCACAGCAAAGTCTGAAGAGCTATTGGAGCAGAACCATATTCTTGAGCAGAACAATAAGCAATTACATGTATGTACTTGAATTGTATTAAACATTAGTGTAATTACTGGCATTTGAACAGCAATATGAATGGAAGCTACACTCATTCTATGCCTCTTAGATTATATTTTCATACTCCCACTCAAAGTGGGGAAGCACTCATAGTAGACTATCTATGCTGTCTTAATTATTAAACTCGCATATTGCATGAGGACATTTCTTGATTAGCCGCATTCATTTTTAGCCAATCTTAAATCTGACATTGGGCTATAGGCTTGTATACAGTAGCCTCTTGCACAACTCACATTGGCCTGTGTGTTAAATTATGGTCAATTAAATCCAAAGATGCAGATGTCTCTGTATAGTTTGTAGAACAATATTTTTTTCTGTTTGCACACCTGTGCTTATTTTACAGATATTTAAACCTACCTTAAGCTCTACCTTAAGCTATAAAATACTGAATTAACATGCTTTTAACATGGATTAATTATAAATTATTGAGTTCAATCTTAATATATATTTTTTTGTTTCTTAAATAGAGCTAATGAAATGAAGGCCATATAACAAAGATAGCCTCGCAAAGTGCTTTGTACCGCACACGGCTGTAGTGTCCCCCCTGTATTAATAGTCTGTACTGTGATAGAAAAATCTTTAATATAACAAATTAGAGCTAAGTAAGTAAAGATTCAATTTTTTTAACTATTCTCTACAATGATGTATATAATTGTAACTGTACTGACCTCTTGTTAGTACAATAGCTTCAAACACTTAGACCTTACCAATTCCAATTGTTGTCATTAAAAAGCAAATGATTTCATGTTCACCCATTGTGTATTTATACAAAAAATATGGTATATGTTGCGTATATATTCGTTTTCAGGGAAGCATTCAGGGACTAAAAGATAAACTAAACTCTGAGAAAAATGAATCAAAAGCATGTGTAGCTTCAGTTCAAAGGATTGCTGACAGCTCTGATCAAATGCTGCAAAATTTGACAGAAACTCGTTTGAAGTTAACCCAAATGACCAAACAGAAAAATGCCAGTGAAAGAAACCTTCGTCATGAGATTACAAGATTAAGAATGCAAAATGATAAGTTGTTGGATAGAATTAGGAACAAAAGTAAGTTATCAATTACTATAACTGGGTTAGGGTAGTATAATTTCATTGTATTGAACTGATATTACATGGGTGTGTCTTGGGGTATATATATATATATATATATATATCCCATGTAATATCAGTTCAATATATATATATATATATATATATATATATATATATATATAGTAGCTTACGAGTTAGAAATCCTGGACTATGTGTATAGCATGCCCCTTAAGCTTGATCTATACTGCAGCATGGCCAGCATGGAGTATTGATAACTTAGTAAAACTAATCAATACTCGTTCTGTGACTATAAAATTTTCCAAACCTGCAGCGCCATCTAGATTTAGCCTTAAATTATGCTTTTTTTGCGTTGTATTATTTTCTTAAGGCGATTGTCAGTCTTTTTGTATTATATTGGTCCATGCTTGTGTACAATGCATGCTGTGCTTGATTTCCCTTACAGTACTTGATATTCACATAATATGGCACTATATTATCAAAATCCTGGGCACAAGGTAATATTGTGGGATTTTCTTGTTAAGGAATAAAATAATAAGGAAGAACATTTTTTATTATAGAAAATTTAACACGGCATTCTTGCAATGTAATAGATGGAAGTGTATATAGTGAGTTTTATTTATATTCAACCTTCAACCTCTGTAGATTCTGAAGAGATTTCCACAAAGAATCTAATGAGATATTATATTATCAGTGGCAGCTTGGGCTAATCAGCGTATTTGTTATCTTATTCTTGTATAAATGTTTATTTTTTTCAGATGCTCCCCCATGCAGTGAAACCTGTGACATGACAGTGCAACAGCTGAAGGAACGCGAAAGAAGCCAGAAGAACATGATAGCGCAGCTGCAAAAAATCAACCAGGACTTACTCCGGGAGGTGGTAGCGATGAAGGAGGAACTCATACTCGGAGGCCTGAAACACTACACACTGGATAATAAGCCGAAAGAATAATAGAGAAAGAGTACATGACTGTAGTTTCAGTAGAGATACTGATTTGACTTGTCATTGAACATGACATAGTATTTTTTTTATATGTTGATTACATAGGCATAAGAATATTGTGATATTACGGACCAATAATTAAAATAAGAGTTACTATTTTACAATACATTAATTACAAAAGGTAGTTACTAAACTAGTAGTGAAAAAAACGACGACTGTAGATTTTTGAACTGACAAACAGTTTGTATCCTTTAACAGTGTGCTTTCTTGCCCCCTGCACACTCGAATTACGCAGCGTTTTCAACCAAAATCAACTCCTTGTGATGCCCGACTTGCACTATGTACAGCATAAGCTTTTGATTAGACATTCGATTTGCTTTATTTCGCACACTGCCTTTCGTATGCCAGGTTGGCTTTGCATCCTATGTTCTCATGTAACTGCACATAAATATTTTGTTATCTGTGCTTTCAAAATCCTTAAGACTTCTTTGGAAAACAAGGAGCAATATGTAGATTAACGAGGTTAAATTTAACTATAAGACACACCTGCTTTCTCGTGGGTCTCAAATAGTCTCAATGTGTAACAATGTATGCCTCCTATACGTGGAGACTACAATATTATTTTTACATTTATATGCTTGGCTATTATACCCGTAGATTTTACCTCATCCAAACCATTATCAAAATAGATTGTTGCATACAAAAAAATACTTGGCTATATATAAATTTACTACTGTAAAACAGAAAGTCAGAAACTCTATGATTGATAGCTGTTAGCTTGGCATAACATTTACTATAATTTTTGCCAATTATGGTTTTTAATGTCAATATTATAATTACAAAAGTTTTCATATTCAATCTCACAACCAACATAATTAATCTCACAGTCCTCGAATATTTGTAATGAGACCTACCTACTATAGGTACCTAACAGTATTATATAAACCATAAGCTTGACATGTTACAAAATTAATTGTAACAAATAAAAGTGTACTAGGTGCCAATTATTTTATTTGTTAAGACAAGCAACTAATACATACTGCAATAGTGATTCGAATGTAATCATAAATAAACTGGGTATTCCGCTAAAATAACAATTGTATCTCGATCGCATTGTAGATAAATGTCTATCTTATAGCTATATCTAGCTATATGTAATACCTATCTTAGAAATTAGATCTGTGTAGTCATTACAATAATAATTATACTCCGATTAGAATAACAAAACTATCAAGGACGACATTTCATTAATCATCTATGAGCAGTCTTAGTAGAATTGATACCCAGATCAATGGCATAGTTATAAGTTGTAACATGTGATACATAATAAGACTAATATTGTTTGACATAACTAGTTTTTAAGTATTAATTGGTTCATTTTAAGTTGTTGACACGTTTTCTTACGTGGTGCTACGGGTGACCTTATAAAAACAGTCTTGTGACCTTATAAAATACGCCTAGCGTTAAAATTCGTGACTGTCAAATACCATCGTGCTTGGGAGTTCTGATTTTGTCTTTCTTGTATCTTGGTAATAATTATTATTTTACTTTTGTGTAGTTGCAATTTACTGTGTAGTAAATGTGTGTACTGTGTATATGACACTTCAGTGCTCCTCTATTCTTATATTCTATTTAATTTAATTAAAAATGTATTTTTAAGTTTTCACGGAAACCGTCGTGTTACGGCAATTACGGCTGCGTGTCATCGGTTTCCCTTCATTTAGTCTTTGCACTTGGTACGGGCAATAGCAACTCTATATAATTATGTAAGTACATCTAAATCGACCGAGAGCGTCAGATCCTCACATGCGTTAGCATCATATATAGTTTCTGGATCCTCACACTAGTAGTATAGGGTTCGCCCTGCACCAAAAGTCTGTAAACTCAAATAATTTGGGCTCATACAAGCATTTTAGACTTGCTGAGTTTTTGCCTAAAAATACCAAAAATACAACAAAAGCCGAGACATAATAAGAAAATAGAAGCACTGTTCATTCGTATGACTGTTTTTAACCTACAGGCCATTAGCGTTAATAAGAATTTAGGCCTAGTATTTTTACGTCTACCAGACTACTAACTCTACAAGAGCTTTTGCGTAATGCCACAGAAAGTATGATAGTTTGTGTGAAAATTTAAAATCATGTTTTGAATTAGTCATAGAAACTATTATATATATTACCTATTTTCATAGCGTTTGTGACATTTACGGGCGTTTATTGTCTTTAACTAAGTACTAACTAAGTTATTTCAGGTGTGAAAAACTTAGACGGTCTTATTCTTGGATTGAAATAAACAATAATTATTGGGTGCCATTAAAGTCATGGCCTCTAAATTTAGGCAACTTACCTATGTTCAATCAAGAAAATATATACTTACCTAATAATATATACAAAGATATAATAAGGGCAGCTAAATAAAAGACAATGGCCGTAATTCTGTTGAATTCCTATAACTTAGCTGTAGAATGTGAAAAAACACGAGAATTTACAATCAAAAATCACTACTAATTTTGTTTATTTGCTATTGGTCTCGTTAATAATATCATTTCCTACATAGCAAGCAAAATTGATAAATTTTTGTGATTATGTAACTTGTTAACTGAATATAAAAGATACTAGTTATAAGCCAATGCACTTCTGAAAGATACATTGAGTGCGTTGTTCCTGTTGTCAATTTTATTTAATTATATTAAAACGAACGGAGCTTAGAATGTTTATATGAAAAACGGGAAACGAAGTACAAAAGTTATTTAGACTCAACTATAACAGGTGCTACACACACGAGACGCGCGTACGATCGCTCGACCCTGTTGAATACATTATTTTTTACAATCCCAATGGAAACGCAGCCTCTGGATGCACTGCAGCGCAGAGCTGTCATAACTGTCAACGTCCCCAAACTTACCAAAGACCTCGAGCCCATCAGTATGCGCAGAGATATTGGGTTTCTGTGTATTTTCTCCCGTATACACAACGGGGAGTGTTCGGAAGAATTCTTCAACCTTATTCCGGCATCACAGTTTTAAGACCGCACTAGCCGGCACCGTTTGGAAGCTCACCCACATATTGACTTCTGGGAGTCACATACTGTGCGATTTTACTGATCGTTTTTGCCATACACCTGCAAAATAAAACGAGTTTCCCTTGGTGTTCCCCAGTACCTATAATATGGGATTCTTCGAAGGATTCTTTAACAAATTTACAAACAAGATTTGCGACGTATCATAACGTCCCCAGTATTTACAGATGTCCTATAGGTGTTGTTGATCGCTAAGCATTAGACGGCCCGTCAGCTGGTTTGCCACCTATTACATTGGAAAAAGTAAAATGTGCTCGAACTTAGAAGTGCATATTAAGCTCACGTTATACCCGTAGAAAGAGTAGGTATAATGCATAAGCTCTACTAATTATGTATTTACAGTACTATACCTACGTTGCACCCAAGGAACGCTTGATTGCACCCCTCGGTTTCCGTCTGTGGTTGAAAATAACCAAATTATTTTCATACTATTTGTTTCCGTTTTTCACATGAAAATGTTTGTCGGCGTGTTCAATTGTAACTTTAAATATGGTGCACAAATCTGCACTAGATTTGATATTGAATATTAATTATACTTTACCTGAAACCATTGTGATTTTAGTTTTGATCATTCTTATCGGTAATACAAAGTTTTAAATCTTACTATATTTATTTTCTTTTATACCTAAAGTTCTGAATTAACCGCTTAATCGACTTTCAAAAATGAGGTTCATAAGTCGATTTTAAATATGAGGTTTGGGGTTTTGAGGTGCTGAGTTCACAAATACCCCAGCACTCAGTCATTTAGGAATATCTTCAATTTTTTATCCTCCAATAAAATATTACAAATTTCATCGAATATCCTCATAGACAAGTAAATACATAGTCTGTTACCTCAGAACTTCGTCCTTTTTAGACCGATTTAGATAATTATTATTTAATTAGTACGTGTATGCTTTCATTGGTCCCATGAAGATTAGTTCAGACATTGTTGAAAATGTTGTATAATATTCTACGAAGACTGAGATTGAATCCAATTATCACTTAGTTTATAAGTTTTCATCCTACTAATATTAAAAAATGGGAAAGTTTGTATGTATGTTTGTTACCTCTTCACGCTCGAACGGCTACACCGATTTCGATGAAATTTGGTATAGAGATAGTTTAAGCCCTGGATTAACACATAGGCTACTATATCTTGGAAAAAGTATAGTTCCAGTGGGATAATTGAGGCGGCGGGAAAAACGTATTCCATGCGGGTGAAACCGCGGGGCGCTACTGGTAAAGAATATTTAGGTATTATCAAGCGCATTATAGGCCAGGCGAGCACCATCAGGTCCGCCCGCCTGCGGCAAAATAGCCCCGTAGGTACGGTTCAATTAGTTACATAGATAGAAAAGACTTCATTCTGTATGAGAATAATTTCATTATTGACCATTACGGTAAATGAGTACTTATACATATTTACCTTATACGTAGGTTCAGGCAAATAAATTGTTACTGCGAGTATGTTATTTGGCATTCATAGCATAAACGACTGTTAGGCAAGTCAAGTACTAGTTACCTTTTATAACAAAAATTGAAAGAACCGTCTTCATGCACCTGTATTTTTAACAGATTTTCCCCGACATTATAAAAATTAATCAACCGATTTGGATAGAATTGAAGTGGGACCACCTGGAAAGAAAAAAGAATCCAACAAGTCTGTTCAGGTGTCTTCGATTAACCGGTGTAAATACATAAAAAAACATTCCGAATGAATTGAGAGCTCCTTTTTTGAAGTTGGTTAAACAGCGTTGATATTGTTACGTCACTTTATAATTAGTACCTTCGAATAGTTTGGATGGGATACCATGAGTGATGACGTTCATAGAATTAATTAGCCATACTAATCGGTTCTATATTGTAGACAGCGCGTGAGCAACTCCACAATATCGCATTAGCACGACACACTTGTCCGTGTGGCCGCGCCGTGAATCACTGCGCATGATCATTCCGCACTCGATCGTCATACTGCGCGCGCGCGCCTTGTTCTACTCATTTTTCTATCGCACTATCGAGAATGCTTCTACAACTTAGATAAGATCATTATATCACTGTGATAAGAACAGTCAAGGGCCTACTCACTCAAACATTTCATCGGCCATTCTTTATATAGAGACTGCAATAAAACCAGTGTTTAAATAATACAGTGAACTGTGGAATTGATAGTGTGTGTATAATTTATTGGATGTCGTCACGAACACCATGGGGACGTCGAAGAGACTGAAGATCACTGTGGTCGGAGACGGTATGGTCGGCAAGACTTGTCTGCTCTACGTGTACACAAGAAACGAGTTTCCAGAAGAGTACGTTCCCACAGTGTAAGTATATTATCTTGAATATTTGATTTGTTACGGTGTTACGATAGGCTTCGCGGCAGGTGCTAGCGTATGGGTCAAGAGGGCGATTCGCCGCGTCGAAGGAGAGACGTGCGCCCGCGCCGCTTAATTAGCACAGTAGAGTCGGTAGATGCGGTGACAGCGTTATCATTATCATCTAAGTACACTAGGCATTGTACCGTCATTGTCACCTGTCTGTTTGCCTTTACAGTGTATGGATTTTACAGTAGGAGGTATCCGATGTTGTTTTCCTTTATGGATTTACAAACAATAAGCACCCAGTTTATAACATCTTCTGAGTCATGCCTAAAGTTATTTCATATGTACTTTGTTTAGCGTAAACTTGAATTGTTTACCTTGGTCATCATAGTCATGTATTGGTAGGGACTGTAGGAAGCGATGATAAATCGTTTTAACTTATATTACGTCATAATATAATTTTGCATACCTACCTGCCAAGTCCGTGTTCGCGATGCGTAACATAACAAAATTATCTTGATATAAATAACACATAGGTATCCTACAATATTTGTTATCAACAGACTCTTTAATTTTTATGGTCTGTATTATAATGAAACTGCAATTGAGTCAAACGTAGATATAAATATATTATGTATATTATACAATTTGAAGTCTATATTATGTATATTATACATAATATAGACTTCAAAATTAAGTTTTATTATAGTTCTACATTTTACCAGTTGTTCTGCCATATAAATAACCGAAATGTTAAGAGTCGCGACACTTCATTTAAGGCTTTAACCATTTGCTAAACTAAATAGAAAGTGTTAGTCTTTTTAGCTTATTTTGTTGACATTCCTAATAAACTTTAGTTTAGGGATAAACTTATGGGTTTATTAGTGATACACAAGAGTAATAAACTATATACCACTACTTATACATAAGAATAGTTCATGAAAGCTAATTCTGATTGAACAAAACTGATTTCATTTTAGGGATTTTTTTTCCAGCAACCATAATATTTTCGCACTGAGCGCAGAACACCACAGTCTTATGATATCAAAAATTGTTATAACCAATTTTTGAACTTAGATCACAGGAAGGATTGACTTGAAAGTTTGCGTGATCACAAAATCACAAACTTTTAATATTTTAATTTATAAGAATCACTTCTTATCACATACACCTCCTAGTACCAGGACTAGTATACCTCCTACGAACCATCAGTGATAGAATATTACCTACTGCATGAGAAAGTTTAAAAAGCATGTTAAAACTATTTGACCACTACCAAGTTTATACATATATGGCGCCAAACGCGGAAGTCACTGGGATTTTTTCAATAGCATTGTAGCTTGCGTTTAAACACTGTCTCACCTGATGCTAAGTGATGGCGTTTTCTCGCAAGCCTAGAAAGTAGCTAATCACTCGTGACTTGAAGACTAGGATTGTATGTATCGGAAAGCACAGTCTCCGGCAACTAGTTACATTCCTTGGCAGTAAGCGTTTAGAAATTGGAAGCTTCGTACGTATAGATGCAATAATTATCTCACATTATCGATGGTGCATTACGGTATATCTATTCGACCGATGATAGGTAGTATGGGAATTAAATTATAAAATTCCACTACACATTCTTTTAATTGTTTTAGCTTAATTATTAAATATATTAGTAATATATTAAGTTGAATTGTATAAAATATAGTTAATCCTGTTGAAAAATAATACCTATATAAATAAAAGTTATATTGCTGACGTAGAGCAATCGACTCTATGTACGTATGTACCTACGTCGGCATTCAAAGCACTAAAGCTCTCGTTCTATCGGAGAGTAGCTGTCGATGATCTTAGGGCATTGGGGGTCGCCTTTTAATTGAATCTAAAGCAAGCTTCAAGGTACAAGTAGCTAGTAATAAGTATTACTGCCAAGGTCAGCCTTAGCTGACCTAGTCCGCTAAAGTCTCCGTCTAGCCCTCCTTCGCAACGCGCGATAAGGAACTACGTTCCAAAACGCATAATTCATAGAAAAACAATTATACCATATGTACAGATTCTACCTATAATATGTAACTATGTACAAAATGACCCCGCACTTTTGTCACACATAATGGTAGGTACATACGTACATTTTGGTAAAGTTTTACCGAAACAGGGGATAACCGGTTTAATACAACCGCTCGCATTTATATTTTACCAACGGATTGAATACGATATAGAGTAAAAAAACAAACTGAACCAAATGTCACATTGACGAAAGATGAGTGATGTGAAGCGTAGTAATTAATCGCCGATGCGACATTTCGCAAACGAACGACCATTGGCTAATATCGAATACAACACTTACCATTGCGAGCTGACTATTTATAAAGTCAAATACGTATCGGCATTGTTGTATTGTCGTGCTTCCTCCTATGAAACTGGACAGACGCCTATGGCAAGTCTGATTTCGTCGATACCAATCGCAACGGCAAAACAATGGTTTATTACGTTTAATTATATTTCATTCCAGGCTGAGATAGCCTGAATTGTCTCTCATGTGCATCTTGAGCATATCCGGAATAAAAATGGGTTTAAAAACTATGATAGAAAGAGATTTCACTACTTTCGGCGAGTATATATTCTATAAAAGTGATTTAAATGATTAAATTCTCCTTACAGCAATATATCATTTATTTTGTGATAGATGACAATATATATTGCAACAACTTCTGACATTTTGTGAAAAAATTTGATAATATAACTTTTTGACGTTTGTTTAATGTGTATTGACATCTATTTATTTTGATTTGATTTTGTTTTGACAATTGTATCTAATGTATTGATAATTAATGTAATATGTAGATATTTTAAAATTAACGATAAGTGTAAATGGTTACGACCGTACTTATTGTAATAAAAAAACAGATATGTACTTAAGGGAAATGTGTATATGTAATCTTTGGCTGCAGCCGCACCTGTCCCAGTGGGGGTTCTATGAAATAGTCTAAATTAAAATTTAACGATACACATATCGATAAAAGTATTACTGAATTAACGATTTCGCGAGCTTTCAGGTGTCTGTTAGGCCTAGTACATCCATGGGCCCAGCAATCGGACTGACATTCAAGTTTCGCACATTTGTACATAAATAACTAATAAACAATTATATTATATACATATTTTATTACAAATGATTTAATTTTAAAAATAGGTACTTTTAATTAATATTAAATACTGAAGCAGGTACCTGAAAATTAGCCAATAAACTCAGCATGTGATAATGAAAAAACACGGTTGAGTAGTGGAATTTTGTTCGTATAGTTTTTTTAAATATGATTAAAACTCACGTTCATAATTACTTTACACTGTTTCTTCGAGTATAACGTGATAGTTACGTGTAATCGATATCACGATCAACAATTGTATCGGCTTCTTCCGGCAGCCTTCATCAGGATCTTGAGTGCGGTGCGTCCGTCGCAACATCCCGTCTCTTTTTATAACTGTTTTTTTTTTTTATGGGACCACGTTCACACAAGGGCTTCAGGTCCCAAACTAGGCAGAGCCTTTCTATGGTAACCTGATGACTGATATATATACTTAAATACATACTTATATATATATACTTATATACATACACACACCCAGACACAGGTCAAACATACATGTTTATACACACAAATGTTTGACCTGTCCGGGAATCGACCCCGGGACCAGCGGCTCAGAAGTCAGAGTGCTACCAACTGCGCCAACCGGCCAGTCCACTATAAGTAGGTAGGTAACCTACGTACCTAATTTGAAAATTTTCCACAGA
Source organism: Apeira syringaria (assembly GCA_934044485.1). Lineage (NCBI taxonomy): Eukaryota > Metazoa > Arthropoda > Insecta > Lepidoptera > Geometridae > Apeira > Apeira syringaria. The sequence continues at coordinate 17,673,831 of OW203658.1, forward strand.
AGAGTAGTTTGTATGGGAGTATGATACTCGTTGGTTTGTACATTCTCTAACTACGTAATTATGTTAATGAAATATAAGATAACATAAATTGTATTTATTCAAAAAACTCATTTAGTTACACTTATTGTTAATAATAATGGTTATGTACTCTTATGGTTTAAAGATAACTAATTTATTTAACATATATTACCACTTCTCGACGAATGACTTTCCCATTTAAGGGTGTTTATAATACAACTGTATGGATATATTGACAAAAATGTTAATGTGAAAAATGTAATAAATAAAATACAAAAATAGATAAAAAATTAGATATATTTAAATTGAATGTATAACGTGAAGTGTGGAATAAAAATAATGTAATATAAAATACATATAATAAATAAAATATTACGTTTACTTTCAAACTATAATCCATTTTTCTGTGGCTTGATATGTACATTTTTGTAGCCACAAATTTCTTGTTAATATTTTACATTATTAAGATATTACTAATAAACTATATGAGAGTTCTAAAAAATATCGTATTATCCCATACTAAGCACTTATGCATGATATCTGCTTCATACTATAGCATATATAGGTTGCAATAATGTTACATGGTTTGTATTCTTTATGTTAATACTCTTTAAATAAAACATCTCGAGTCGTATATTTGTAACAAATGTTTTTTTTAAATTTTGAAACATTGTAAAGTACGGTGTAGCCTAGTGAAGTATAGTTTCATCTGAAGCAAAAACATGTAGGTATGTCTATAGCAAAGTTTATTAACATAAAACACCAATAACTAATTACAATACTACAGCTTCTACAATAACATTTGAGCAATCCAATAGCTGTTGACAGCCTAAAGATAACTCAAATGCTGTAACCCACTACCAGTTGGCACCTTGCCCAAAATGCTAGCAGAATTGCTAGCATGTAATTACAATGCTGATTCATGCTGAGAATTTTGGTCACACGTTGCATCGATCAAACGCTCTGATAAGTTTTGGAAAATAATATGAAAATAAATATTTATGTCTCAAAGTAATGTCGTTTTCAGATTTGACAACTATGTGGGGCACATCACAATTGATGGAGAAGAAGTAGAAATGGCGCTTTGGGATACAGCGGGGCAGGAGGACTACGAGCGACTGAGGCCGCTTTCATACACACTTGTACGTTATCCTAATGAATATGTAAAACCTGTAATTTAAGTTAATCATTTTTATAAATCTTTGAAAATAGAACAGTTTTCTTATGAAGTTATCTCCCAGAAAAGACGTAAAACAATTGGTTTAGTACTATTTCTTTATCTCATATGCTCATTGCTTCTAAATATTTACTGAATTGTCGTTTATTTCAGTTTTGCTATTCTACTTGGAGTAGGTATAATTCTTATAGCTACACAGATCTAATTTATATCGCAATACCGACAATGCAGTCGAGATACAATTAGTATTTCAATCGAAATACCAAGTTCATTTATGATGTTACATTAACTATACCTAGCATGGTTTATAAATTGCTTTTCTTAATAAATAACAGAATCGGCACCCAGGCCCTTAACGAAATACATTACCGTACGCGTTTAATTTTCAATTAATTTTTCTCCGATACCTGATCATGCCATAGGTAATAATAACAGTATTCGCTTAGTTAAAAACTCAGACACACACATCTATGGAACAAATTTCGGAGGTAAAATAGGTTTCAGTCGATCACTGACTTGGGTTTCTTGCCGATTCCTGAAGATTGCAAATTATGACGACGCACTATGCATAAAACAAAAAATAAGTTTTGTTGATGTAGGTATTATCATATTTATTTTAATTTAATTTATTTATTAACAATTCAACGTGACTAGTGACTATACCAGCAACGGTAAAAATTTTACGTTAATTTACTAATTAATGGCTCCTCTGGTTAAGCTTCCTAATAATCTGTAAACTAGTTTTAATATAACTGGTTCATTTTTTCAGACGGATTGTTTCCTGGTTTGCTACTCTGTGGGAAGCCGATCATCTTTTGAGAATGTGGTACACAAATGGTATCCAGAGTTAAAGCACTTCAGCTCAGCAGTACCAATCGTATTAGTAGGTGAGTTCTGAAGTTTGGAAGTATATATATACACAGCTCGCTATTGTTCCTAATCTTTTAGCGCAAGTGTTTGTATTCTGGGTTTTACACAATAGGTATGTGTAATTTTATTGTTTACAAGTATTACAATTCTTAACGTCAGAACAGTGTCACAGAGTGAATAGTAAAGGGAATCCCCATTCATGTTCTGAAATGTGTTCATATAATTGTCCACCTCAGTTTGTCTCCATTATATACTTATCCGTTTAAACCACAATGATTAATTTAATCACCTTTTAAAACGTTTGTTATTTACGAAACACTCCTTCAATCATCCATTACGCTTTTTTGTATTTTTGTATTTGTCTCAAGTCGATGCAATTAGTGACTTTGTGGTGGATTTTTCATACAAAAGCAATCATGTTAAGTACTAGCTGCGCCCCGCGGTTTTACCGGTGTGGTGATGGTTGATGATGATGAAAAGTAGCCTATGTGTTATTCCGGGACCTGACGAATCTACATACGGAATTTCATCCAAATCGGTTTAGCCGTTCTAGCGTGATTGAGTAACAAACATCCATCCATCCAAACTTTCACATTTATAATACTAGCTGCGCCCCGCGGTTTTACCCGCGTGGTGATGAAACACGGTGATGATGGTGCTGATGAAAATAAGCCTATTTGTTAATCCAGACTTAAAGACACATGTATACATTTTATAAAAATTACCTAATCCTTTGATATTATCCCGTTAGTACCTACCTAATTGCTATTTTTTTATTAGTTTTGTAAAGAAAAAACCTCAAAACACATACTTAGTTAATTTTCTTTGTACGATCTGTAATATGTACGTCATGATTGCTTGTTGTATGCAAAACGAACCACCTTATGATCTTGCATGGTAGCTCTCACTTCAGCCATATTACACTAGTAGCGCCCCGTGGTTTCGCCCGCGTGGATTACGGTTTTACCGCTAACTCAATTATCCCACGGGGACTTTTCCGGTATTAAAGTTGCCTATGTGTTAATCCAGGGTTTAAACTATCTCTATACCAAATTTTAATGAAATTGGTGTAGCCGTTTGAACGTGAAGAAGTAACAAACATACACACATACACACAAACTTTCGCATTTATAATATTAGTAGGATAATTGAGTAATTAAGGTATTTTCTGTTATACATTTCTGCAATCTTCAGTGGTAAGATATTTTTAGTTCCACTCCCATACCATAACACAATTATGTGAAATGAAGTATTAATCGATTCGCCGAATTAAAGGGCATTGCAGAAATTACTGAATACTTTGACTTCAAATTAATGAGTTAGGTATACTGTATCTTTGTGGAGGGGTATGATGCAGGACAGTACCCACGTGGCAGGTGCGTCCTGTCACGCGCATAATGATCTATTTGGCATAGTAATAAGATAATGAAAGAGCGGGTGGCTAAAATAAATTACGCACATTTTGACGTCTACAATGATGTGTAATTAGTAGTGTATTAGTAGTAATTAGCGGTAATTAGGAGAATGGGGGTGCTAATGAGGAAGAACTTAATTCTACTATTATTTTCGTGTTGCTAACTCCTTTTGTACGCGCTCTATTTATAACCATCATGTTCAAACGGCGCAGAGATATAGATACACAGATATAGATAGAGAGAATAAATACACACGAGAGCTACATTGCCAAAATGTAGTTCTTTTTTAATTCATGGCTAATGTGAGAGTACACTATTGCCAGTATCACGTCGAATTCTATTCAAATTTGAGAATACTAATTTAGTGTATTTTCCTTTTTGACGTGACACTGGCAATGATGATATTCGTATTTTATATTTAGTCCGTACCTATTCTTTAGTGATTCTTTATTAGCATACAAAAGCTTAAAATAATACTTACATATATATTCGAATTCTCTGAAACCCCACACTAGGTTACCCTGTGTTGTGTTGTGCTCTTCAACAGGAGTATTAAATAGCACGCCTGAGTATAGAGGTACTACATTTACTATACAGTATGTACATATATTACTACATGCTAAAACTCTAAATCAAATAGAACAAGTGAAACAACATTCTGATCCTGTGTATGCGCGCATTCTAAAATGATTTATTGACCCATCTCCACTAAAGTAGGTACAATTGACCGTCTAGAATGCCCACTTAAGTAACGTCCTAAGTATGTTATAATTAAAATATATTTAAAATTTTCAGCAACCAAAATAGACCTGAGATCTTCAGATAAAGCGGTAGTCACAACGCAAGAAGGAAAGAAATTAAAAAAGAAAATACGGTATGTATTTATAAGCAAAAATGTTACTTTAATTACCTACTTCAATCAAATCACCAATCTTAAGGCACTCACGCCAGCTAAACAATATCCTAACTACTTCCAATTAGGCGCATTTTGGGTTTATGCGAGATTGGAAGTAGCATCCTCTGAATCGCCAATGCCGATGATGAGGGCGAATTAAATTGAGAAATTAAGCGTATAAAATATTAGAGTATACCTACTTAATTATTGTATTACTTTTACATTGTGATATATTACACTAAGCGTACAATACAATAATAATAATTATGTGTTTAATGTAAGGACTTACACACGAGTATTTATAATACTAGGTGCGCTCCGCGGTTTTACCCGCGTGGTGATGATGACGAAAAGTAGCTAAGTGTTATTACGGGACCTAAAGTATCAACATACTAAATTTCATCTTAATCCATCCAGACGTTACGGCGTGATTGAGTCACAAACATACATCCATCCAATCTTTAATTTTTATAATATTCTCTTCTCCCACAATTGTTATTATTAGCCGTGGGTTAAGAGAACGGACTGTAGACAGTCAAAACTCACGTTCCCACTAAGGTTGACGAGACAAGACCTACATCTCATGATTGGTCCATCACTGGTCACTGTAACCTCAACTATCACCTGCACAGTACTGGGGCCACAGACACCCCGTTGTGCAGGGGTTGTATGCGACAAGAGGAAACTGTAGAGCGTGTACTTTAACATTGTAGTACCATAGAAGAAATAAGACGAAAAACCATACCACACAATGTTTTCGACGTCAGCTCACATTCAACAGAACGGATGTCCATGCATTCAAGAACATTTAATTTAACACTGGACCAGCTGTGCCATCAACCGAGAGCCATACTCAGATATATAAAGGAGCTTGGATGGCTGGGGTAGATGGCGGGGGAAATGCACAATACACCCCAAGCGGGACGTCAATGCAGGCCATATCGCCCCCATATAAATTAGAATTTAAAATATCAGTGTGATAATATCTACCTACCAAGGTTAGATGCAGGTCGTAATCTTACAGCCTGCGCTTGTGCAAATAATGATTATCAACATATCTCATCGCACAGTTTTTCTATAAAATTACGTCTCAACACCCGCGTAGTTGCTAAATGATAAAAATGTGCGCAATCTTATGAACAAAAACTGGATGCCCATTTACCGCATCAAAATCGTGGATACCAGTGACTTGCACTGAACAATGATTGCTTAACAAACATTGGCTCTAATTCTGTTAATCACTCGAACTAGCTAAAATTCACCATCATTCTTAGATGGCACGTAATATATATACGCTAAAATTCAATTTCGTATAACTCCATTAAATGCTATCCTTAATTTTAGATGAGTTCTATATAATTGCTGGCCAATTGTGGGCAGTTTTAGCAGGCACCAAATAAGTGGCAATTTATTTTACGTAAAACTACCCGCAAGTTTAATAATTACATCTAACTTTAGTGCTGTTATGAAGTGTCATACTGATTCGGACTTTATCGTAACTATATAAGTACTTATCTTACATGTCTTATTTTTCAGAATTTTAATTTAATTTAGTTGAACAAAAGAATCACTATCATTAACTTACTAGTAGATCTTGAAATAAAGTTCCGTTTCGGTCAATATCTAATGTCGGTCTTAATTTCGGCTAATCCTGCACCAAGCAAATATTTGGATTATTACTGAGCTTTCAAGTGTGTAGCCATTCCATGTAGCCATGTTAGCCATAGAAGTTAGGATCGTGTTATGTGACGCATGACCCGTCTAACTCAATGTTTTCAACGGAAAGTTTTCTATTGCCGAGATAATCAATTCAAAAATAATGTTTACCGCCGAACGTACCTATGTATAATTAGTTTCCAGGTTTTATTACTTTAGAATAGTATTTTGCTTCTTTTGACACACTGATTTCTGATGATACAAGAATATGTTACTATAAATAGACTAGCTTTTGTTTTCATCCGCGCAGACTAAGGACTACTATACACACATTTATCACTTGTCACATCAATACACATCTTTCTGCAGAGTTTTAAATAGGTTTAAACTTCTTTTAATAGGATTTTTTTAAACAAAAAACATAATTTTTACGATCCATGTTTTTTTATTTCAACATATACATGTATAAAGTACAGGAATCAACTTTCACCAGGAAAAGAATCTCATTATTTTTACCGCACTCAACTCGAATTATAAAAAAGCTTTTTATATAATTTGTATGCGACCGGCAGCTGCTAGCTGCAGCAAATCGTCGGTCGGCGGTTCCGTAACCTCAGCCGCCTATACATTAATACTTATGTAAGGCTCGTGGGTATTTACAGGCAAAGGGTGAGATAAATCCTGATCCGCGTTGATTTAAAATATTACAAAAATGTACTATACAGATGATCTGTGGATTAAAACAATAATTACTAATCAAAATTTCGGAATCAGAATCTAGAATTCCGGAAAAACGAAATAAGATTTTGATTTGAATAAGTATATATATCAGTCATCAGGTTACCATAGTACAGGCTCTGCCAAGTTTGGGACCTGAAGACCTTGTGTGAATGTTAATAAATAAATTTTGGCGCAAGAACTCATGCGCCTTTTTCGTTACCGCGAGAATTTTTGATAAATGAAAAAAATATGGGCGCACGATATTCTTTCTGTAATAAATTAGTACTTAAATTAAATCAGTTTGTTCAATCAGACTTTACCATAATGAACTGTTCTCATAAGTGATATTTTTAATGTTTATTAGTCATGTAGGACTTGAACAAAACAAGCTGCAAAGTAACAATTATGAAAATATTGTGCTCATGGTACCGACTTCGACAAGTTAGTTCGCACTTTTGAATGTTGAAGTCGGTTCCATTTTTTGGTACAATTATTTTTTCACCCTTTTCAGTGACTTTTCACGGGATCAATTGTCATTGTGTATGTTCACCGATGTCTTCATTAGCAACTATAATGTCGTCGAGGTATGAGTAGTACTTTTCAGTTATTGGAGTGTAGGTAACTCAAAAACCTCTTGTCCGGTTTTGATGAAATTGACCACACGGGAAGCACTAGCTTTCAAATATAAAAAGAACCATCAAAATCGATTCGCCCAGTCAAAGTTCCGAGAAACATACGGGTCGAATAGAGAACCTCCTCCTTTTTTGAAGGCAGTTGCGGTCAGTTTTAACCTGAACTGGCCATTTCATGAACAAATAAATAAACATTTCATACATACAAAGCGATAATGTTTTAAACGAGTGAAAAGTAGCAGGGGTTATCTCTCTGTGTTGGCAGCCGCGCTATCGCTCTTATCAACGCGTCGTCGATAGCTACAACTGATAATGACGACAGGCAGTGCGTTAAATAAATCGCCTAACAATGTTATCAGGAAAGCAAAAGTGGTCCAGCTAACATTGACCTTCGAAGGTAGTTTTGATTCGTGTATAAATAAGTCGTTTGTAACCCTATATCTAAGCACTTTTTATCTCACGGCATCATATGCAACTGTTTGGCAATGCGCGCATGGATACCAACATATTTTTATAAAAAATATCCTACAATAATTAGATTTCGCAGTGGCTTGAATGTTATGTAAATAACTTCTTTTGGAGTAGATCCACGTATTATCTACTGTACTACTAATAAAAAATATTATAAAATAATTGGAGTTAAATGTATGACTTTATCTTCTATAGTAATAGATGCATTGCATTGAAATACAACCTTCATGGTTTCAGATTTTCGAATGAAACTTTTTTCAAATACCTGTCAGGTTTTTTTAAAAAAAAATGTGTAACATTCGCGTTTCGACTTTTCATTCAAGATGAGAAAGATGGGTTCATCGGAAATCCGAGTAAATTTTGAATACTTACGAGTTCCGACGCGGAACTAACACGGCAGAAACGGCTCGCAGAAGAGACTTATAATGAATGCACCGTACGTGTTTTGTTTAAACGCTTTCGTAATGGAAACTTCGACATGAAGAACGAACCACATAGAAGACCTCCCACAAAGATTAACTCTGAATTAAAGCGTAGCGTTACATTCTCATAGGTGGAGGCTACAACGTTTACTCATTTGCATCAAATCAATAGAATAAAAAGATATGAAAATTCGGGCCTCATGAAATAACTGCATGATCTGCAGAAAGCGTGTTGAAACTCTTGTAGCCTTGTAGACAAACGTCACAACAGGGCCCTGAAGCGAACCTTACTAATAAAAAGGTAACTAAGCTTCCGGTGAAGGTAACACTGTTATCAAATTCCCAGCATGGTGGTAGGATACTTTTTTCAAATACCCGCCTGGTTAGCTACCACCTTCAAGCTTGAAAAACTGTCACCAAACACATAGTGTGTTCAGGCAGCAGTCCTTGAGAGTCAGTGAGCATTCTAGATCTAGCGTAATAATATCTTCGACCACATCGTCACTGGCCATCAAGTGAGATAGCGTTCAAACGCTAGATCTAAACAGTATACAAAAAAACTAATTGCTGGTCTCATCATGATGTTATTCACTGTAGCTTTCTCGCGTCTGGTCGCGCAATAACAGCAGATGATTACTGTGGCGAACTTCGAACAATGATGACGAACTGGCAGTGAAACAGCCCAGACTCGTGAATCGGTCCTTACCATTCAACTCACACTGTACGAGAAACCGTTGTAACTCTACAGGAAGTGCAGTTAAAAATCATACCTCAAACTCCGTACTCGCCAGACCTCTCTCCAACGGACTCTCATTTTTCCTTGGGTTGAACAATTTTCTGTGATAAAAAAATTTCATTCCAGGAGGCAGTACAAAATGCTTTCACACAGTTTGCCGAATCTAGTTATATCTTAAAAGCATAAATGACTACTTGCGACTAGATGGCAGCAATGTATAGATAATGACGGTAAATATTTTGATTAGATATATAAATATCTAAATTACTTACTTCTTAGAAAAAAAAATGAGTTTCAATTTTTCAGTACAAATCGGCAATTTCATACTCTAACCCCTAAAATACAATACAGGCATGCCATAAAATATGGACCATTGGGTTGGATTCTTACTAAAGTGCTGTGCTGCGTGGGTTAGTTTGCAATGGCACACATTTCTAGCTCTGGATAGTCCTCTGAGAATGCCTAGAGTAAGAGCTACCTGTAAATTAAATAATGGGCGTGTGTATTAGCTTGATTTGCGTTTGAACTGTCATAAGTACCTACCTTAAACACTGTATTTAAGGTCAAGTAGGTAACATAAAGGAGTAGTAAAATAACAGGATATACTTCTTCTGCCATGTGCGTGCACTGCTGGATATATGCCTCCCCCATATAGAGGGGCATTTGTCAATACTTGCCACGCTTTGGCAGTCGGGTTGGCGGGTGCAGTATGATTTCCAATCCTCAAAAGGCGCTGCTACCTGCTGGTACGTGATCCCTTAGCCGACTCTTACGGCATCCGCGGGAAGAGAAGGGGGAGTACTATTTTAGGCCGGTACCACCAAGGCCACAGGATATACGTATTGTATATTTTTTGGTAAAAACTCGTCATAGGTCTTACCATCATATAATCCTTTTCGGTTTTAAATTTGGTTGATTTTTTTCAACTGTTAAAAAAATCGTGTTTGCTACAAGACGATAGACATTTATCGCATCAAAAACTTTTACTTTAACCCTTTGAATCAGCTACCACAGTTAAATTAGATTATATATTTCTGAGAAACGGAGGTCTGTGACTTTAAACATACATCCTGGATATGCAAACTGTAATAGAGAGAGAAAGATAGAAAAAATATTTAGGTATTACTGACAAACCACAACACTACAATATATATGGTAAATAACAATAGACACTTTGTAACAATATTGCAGTGTTTCGAGATGCCAGCAATGAGTAATAGCAAATTGTTTTATTCCCTTGCCTCTAGTACTTTTCCCCGTCGCTTCCTTCCTCTACGATGCTATCAGTTTTCCTGTAATATTTCATGGGTCAGAAACCAGAGACAGAAGTATTGAAATACAAACAGCGGCGGATTCACACATTTGCCGCCAGGAGGCTGTTCAAATTTTGCCGCCTCTACTAACCTCTGCAAATCGATGCCCTAGTCACAGTAATACCTATACATTTTTTGACAAGTAGTTGAAACTTAGTGATTAGTGGATTACATCATCTTTTTCTCTTCTTTAAGAACAATACTTAACACTCACAATCTGTTTCAAAGGTGCAACACAAATAAAAATTATGCTGCCCTCTAAAATCTGCCGCCCTAGGCTCCTGCCAGCCTACTCAGCCTATGGGTAAATCCGCCACTGAATACAAATAATCATTGACGTTGGTGTGTTGTATCTGTCCTATGCGTCAATCCATCAGTGACGCAAAACATATGTACATACCTACTTAGGGCAAACTGTTGAACGAATCGGTGCCTTTGTCCGGGGACGTATAAATGCACAATTGCACAGTGACGTCAAATTCGCAAAACCATTTCTAGGGCGATGAATAATAATCGGCAGTATGAGCCGATAAACGAAAATTTATGACTTTTGACGGAAATAAATCCTACATCTAAGGGCCGCTTTTTGACTCATAGTTAAAGTGAAAAATAGCGTAAATAGTTAACATATTGGTACAGCAGTGACAACATAAGTTTGTGTCCTGAAGTTGTCTGCATGTAGCGTTATTTTGAGTCGCTACGGACTGGGCTTATTTACTGTTTAACTGTCCCACTCAGTCGTGTACGTTTTTCGCATCTTCCTATCTGGATTACTCTTCTCCACAGAGAAACTACAAACTTTGTTTTTTTTTTCTCTGTACTCTTCTCGATGACAAACTATACGTTAGCATCATATATAGTTTATGGACAAACTGTTTTACCGGTAGGTAGGTGAGGAATAAGTGGGACATGCGCGAAGTATGTTCACAGTCTAACGTCTGAACCACAAAGATATCCGCGTATTGTATGATTCTAATTAATTAATACGTCGTTTGATCCATAGTCAGATACCCAGTGGTTATAATAGAGAACCATTCGTCAATGTTTAACCACGACCGACGATAAAAGAAGTCAATCTAACATAAACAATGAGTTCGACTTTTAACCATTGGTTAAAACATCCGATTTTAACATTGGTTAAGTTTGCTATGATGCGCTTATCAGCACAAGCTGATTTTTTATAATAACAGTGGACAGTGACATCAGGAAGCACAACAATAAATGAATAAATTGTATTTCCTTATATATTGGGTTTATGTATGTCGAGTGTAATAAACAATTATTTACAACACGCGCGTCATACAGTAGGTACCTACCTATTATGAAATGATTTTACATTAAACCTTGGATCGCCGCGGGTAAGGGCGATTAAACTTTGCTATTTAACGGTTCCTGGGGAAAAAATACAACGGACAAGCACTTACAAGCTTTTATCTTAATTATTGATTTTGAAGAAGAAGAAGAAGAAAAAGAAGAAGAAATCATTTTTATTAAGGCAAACAATAACATAACAGCAAACAAATAATTAAAATATTACACGATACATACAATTACAAAACACGGATAGGTCAAAACAATAAGAGATAAATAACATAGAAACAAAGATCGCTGTCATGTACAGTTATGCCTAAAATGGTCCGGGCTCAGCATATTGCTGTAGGGGAATCTACAGCGCTGATTTTCAGCCCGAACCTAGGTGACGCACAAACGTGAGGAATAATTACTTATTATTAATTAAAATAAATTAAAATTACTGGATGCAATTGAAACATAAAAAAAATGCAAATATCAGGGAATAACTAAAATTGATCGATTTCGAGATTTTGCGAGGTTTTTGCGTGGTCAAATTACCATGAACTCGACAGCTCTCTTGATCATTGCTGTTGCAAGGGTCCAGCGCAGGCACTCCAAATATAGGACCCACTGAACATTATCCTACAGCTCGAACCAGTTTTGAAAAACGCATATTCTTATGTATGCCAAAAGAAGTCAACTGTTGTATTCTTCTGTAATATCCTATACATTCGAAATTTAATAAATATAGGTATGCTATATATAATGCAGGGGTTTTCAACAAAAATTTATGACAATGATTCAAATTTGTAGTGTATTAAAAAAAGTAAGGCAAGGCAAATATGAATGAAAGATTAATCAGCGAAATGTCCGGCACGACCACTATCTGGCGTGGATCTATTCCGTCATCTCTTCACGAATTGAGTATTGAGTTTTAAGGCTGCATTCGACTGGATTGGCTCCGTATACTCTGTCTTTAACATATCCCCACAAAAAAAAATTGGTTGTCTGTAAAGTCGGTTTGCGGACAATAGATTTACGTGATAACGTCATAATCATTTATGACTTTGACTTTAACTTGGACTTTGACTGACTGACCTTGACTTTGACTTTGACTTTGATTATTTTATGTAATACACAACTCAGGTGGAACGTTACGCGGAACGTTACTATTTTTCATGAGTGTTGCTGGTATTCATCAATTTATAAAACGTTATCACGTCAAAAGAAACCAGCGTTGTAAATCACACGATAGAGGTGGCCACTCAACAGCTGAATTTCGTGTAAATTATGCGGTCGGAAAATTTGGTTTCCAATAAATTCATTGTTTCGGTGGTTGTGTGACCTGTGGCGCCGTTTTGTTAAAGCACATGTTAGTGATGTCCATATCATCATTAATAAGCCAAAAATAAGTTAACATATTCTCTCGATAACGTAATCCATTCACATGAACCGATATATTATATGCAAGCCGAAATTTCAAAAAAAAAATGGCCGCCGTCACATATCGCGCTCTATACAATGATACATACGTTCAGCATGTAAAGGCTTCTCAATAATCCGTATTGGATTTTAAAAGCCGAAGTGCGACAATTTTGCTTGTTGACGTAGCCTGACAAAGCCGGGTTTCGTCTGTAAAAGTCTTTTCCGAAAAAGGTCGTGTTCTTGAATTAATCTACGGCGAAGTGAATGATCGGCCGGCTTCAATTAATGCACCAATTGCACGTTAAGCTTTAAAGTCAAATCCTTACGCAGAATTCGCCATGTGGTTGTTGCGGATAACCTCAATTGTAAGCTAGGAAATAGAGCAAATGTTTTCATAAACTCTGTTCTCTACCGTGGGTGTGCGAATTTATTTATTGTCGTAATTCAAACTAACGCAGTACATACTACGCATTAATCAATAAAATGTTCTCAATATGCAAAAATACATACTTAGAATCCAACTGTGAAAATACCGTCGAGTTCAATGATATTATATATTTATATGAGGTAGATGACGCACAAGCGCGCGGAAACTGAGGCGGCAAAATTAAGTCAATTGTAGTCATTTTGATTACGATGCGTATTTCAAGCGCATATAGCTATCCTTTTCTATATTATTTGTACCGTATTATCTGTCGCAGTAAGCATGTCTATGTAGTAAAGGAACAAAATCTGAGCACCGCGCTGTATGAATATAAGTCATCTTTAGTAAAACATTATTGGTCGAGTTATATAATGTAACAACAGACAGACAGAAATCAAATAAAACTCTGATAGGTGTTTCCACAAAATAATCCACAGAGTAAATATGTTCAATGTAGGTACAGACTGGACTATACAAATAAACTTTTGGTTTAGGTATATTTATATAGGTTTTTGCAGGTCTCTGCCGGTCGTTCCGAATGTCATACATTGTATGTATATACATATAGAAACCAATTTCTTCCGGAATCGGAAAATCCTACTAATATTATAAATGCGAAAGTTTTTGTATATGTGTGTATGTTTGTTACTTCTTCACGCTCAAACGGCTACACCGATTTCGATGAAATTTGGTATGTAGATAGTTTAAACCCTGGATTAACACATAGGCGTGCTTTTATCCCGGAAAAAGTATAGTTCCCGTGGGATAATTGAGGTAGCGGAAAAACCGTAATCCACGCGCGTGAAATCGCGGGGCGCTACTAGTTGTTTTATAAAAGAACATCCTTCGTATCTAAACTGATGTGAATATTGTAGTGATGTATTGTGATTTGAATCTGTAATACTGATAATCTTATTTGTTTTGTTCTAGCGCCGTCCAACTGGTAGAATGCTCAGCGCTAGAAAGGGTCAACATAACAGAAGTATTCGAAGAGGCAGTTCGCGCCGCTTTAAAGAAGAAAGCTGTCAAACAACGCACTTGCAACTACCTTTGACCTTGATAATTAATAATACGTAATTTATTTTACTACAATTATTGTACAAGTCAAGAACTTTTAATATAAGAATCCGAACCAAAGCGAAATACAAAACTGTTCCCACAATAGTAAATAACAAGGTAAGTTTTTGAGTCTAATCCAAAGAAAGAAAAATATTGCAATTAGTACTTGCCTTAAAGTCGTGAACGAATTGTTCTTAGTTCTTCTGTCAGCATACCTGTAAGTCTAATTGAAGAATGTAATGTCGGTCAAATATATCGTTTACCACCCCACGGTTGAAGATCATTTGACATCGTAAAACAATAAGGTTGATTTTCCCGTGAACCTCTTTCATTCCAAGATAGGTTCGATGACGTTCTATTATTACACAGAAACGTATATCTAAACTGGTACAACATTTTCTTTGTCGACTGTACAGGAATTCACTATTAAACTGTTAAATTGTCGTATTCTGTGTTATCACAAAATTGCGCCACTTTCGTAGCGAGAGAATCCCGTCAACGAGGCGTGTGCCGCCCACAACTTCCTACTCTTCATATCAATAAAAAGTAGTTACGTTACTCAGTTTACTATGGACAATATAACACTATCTGGGTTATACAACTGCCAATGTGTTTTAATAATGTAACGCTATACGTTTCCTGAGCCCGCATCAATGTATGAGAAATATATAAAATAAGTATTTTTAAATGAGCTTGAATTCTATTAGTGGTTGTTAACTCTAATTACCTACTAATCAGAACAAACAACTACAAATTAAATGCAACCTACTTATAATGCGATCAAGATGAAATTGTTATATTAGTGGAATACAAAGTTTATTTATTAACATTTGAATAACTATTGCATTGTTAATGAATTGCTTGTCTTAATAAATAAGAGAATTGGCGCCCAGTTTTGTCATTTTATTAGGAACTATTAGGTATCAATGTTACAAGGCTTTCGCTATCTTTCTTGCTCTATTTTATATATTAAATATTTTATTTTGTACAGATAATGTTCAGTATTTAAGTAGGATAATCAAATGTAAGATTTTATTTACAAAATGCTATTAATAAGTTGTTGTGTTATGAACATTCCGAATAGTGTATTGCGTCACGTACGGATTTACAAACAATAAATCGTTATTGAGATTGAAATTAGTTACCATATTCAATGTTTGCACTTACCAAGAGTATGTACCAAAAACTCATAATAGTTATAAGTATTAAATAATCATTAAATGTTTATAAAGTCTTTCATTTATTTCGAGCACAATGGTAGTTACGATAGCAATAAAACAATTTATTAATTCACAACATATGTATTTAAAAAATGACATGGGTTAAATATCACCTCATTCAGTTTGTAGTCAGATCATTGTAGTGAAATAATGTTACATCAATATTCCTTTGGAAGTGTTTAGTATTGCCCACCTTATTGTTCGTATATAACTGTAACAACGCCATCATTATTTCCTTTTAAGCACATGGAACGCGTCTAATACTAAATTATTGCGTTCAACACTTTAGCACTGCACTGCGACCGAGAGGAAAAGAATCAAATTCGATTTTGGAATCAACAACTTATGACACTTCTTATCCCTATGCGGGATCACAACATGTTTTCATCTTTTACTCCATTCTATCATTAGTCATCTAAGTGTTCACACTTTTCATAAACATATTCTTCACGCTGCCTATCCATACTTTCTTCAGCCTTCCTCGACCTCTATATCCATCCTCAATCAATCTGAGCACTCTTCGTTGAATGCATTTCATTCCTCTTCACGATATGATTAGATCTTTTGAAGCGATGATAGCTCAGAGAGTTATTCTTCGACTGAACGAAGTCACATAAAAATATGTATAAGTTTGAAACGTCGATTTAAAAACAAAAAAATTTAACTAATTTACAGTATTTTTTAATAGGGCCAATTAAATCTTTATACATTTTCATTTACCGATGCGTAAAAACAAGAACGACGTGATATACAATTTTAATAAGTTATATCAACTTAAACTTCTGCCTACATTATTTAGGATTAAATTCACAAAATCGATATTTGCACTTGAGCCACACTAGTTCTGACGGCCTCTTATACATAGCGACCATATAGCGAAGGCGCATTCATGTACGATCGGTCGAGTCGACCGATGATACAAAGGGGATGGTATATTCGATAGAAAACCGATAAGCATGCTACTCTACTCCGGTGTTCAAGGCCTACGTTCTACCATTCCACCATATAGAAAATCTTATCCATTATAGTCGCATCACACATCCATGTCAACATTTGCATCATTGCCCTATATACTTATCTTTCATCTACCTCTTTTGCTTACACTCAGATACATACATAACGACAGATCTCACTATGGTCTTATAAACGTTGCCCTGAAGCTTTACGAGACAATTTATGGGACTATCTTATAAAAATCATATGGAGGTAAATAAATCTCACACCAACATAAAACGCTGTTATGTCCATAAATTGATGACATGTATATTCATAAAGATTGCCATTTAATTTTATCTCACTTGGCATTCAAAGCGATAATTACTCATTAATTTGTCCATTTTGACTTGTGTGGTTGCACTTGAAACAATAAGGTGGCACATACCTTCATACATACATTAGTGGGTTAGTTTTAGCAACGTGCGTCGTAGCCGAGACGGGTTCCGTGGAGTGGCTCGGGATGACGACGGCGTCTGTCACTTTTTCTTAGAACGATCTGTCAGTTTACCCTGAAACAAAACGAGTGGGTAAGTTTGGAAAATATTTCAATATTCATTTAAATTTTATGGTAAAAAATTACATTAATAAGTATGAAATCGATCGGCTGGTGATCTTCTAGTATACCTATCTCACCGCTGGGCAGAACCCTTTGAGAGCCTCAAGTCGCTTGTCTCGCCCAGCAGTGAGGCGCTTACGGTTAGTTTAGATATTGCTAAGGCCTTTGATCGCGTATGGCATAGGGCCCTCTTACCTAAGCTACCATCTTATGGGCTTTTCGTGGGAATATGCATTCCACATCAGATCGGAGCATCAAGGTCGCTGTCGACGGTTCATGCTCCGACTGCAAATTCATAACTGCTGGCGTTTCACAGGGTTCTGTGTTGTCGCCAACACTCTTTTAAATCCATATCAACAACATGTTGCAAAATGACAACATGTTGTTGATATGGATGACAGCACTGGCGATGCACAACATACCGGACGTGCAAATATCCATCGCGTCGATGTGGAAGTAGTAAGAAACTTGTGTCTGAAATCGAGATTTCCCTCGAACAGGTTGTTGATTGGGGGAAACTATTCTTGGTTCCGTTTAACCCTTTCAAGACTCAAATTTGCAGTCACCACGAAAAAAACCCATTTCATGCAGCTCCTCGTTTCCAGAACACTCTTCTGTAGGTCTCGGAGAGTCTAAGTATTCTGCGTATTGACATTTCTGTAAACGTGCAGTTCCGCGAGCACATCGTATGCAAGGCCAAGCTCGCTTCCAAAAAACTTGGTGTACTGAACAAAGCCAAGCGGTACTTTACGTCAACGCAAAGGCTTTCGCTTTACAAAGCGCAAGTCCAGCCTCACGTGGAGTACTGCTCTCACTTTTGGAACGGTGCACCCAAGCATCAGCTTGAACCTATGAATGCATTGCAGCGTAGAACTATCAGAATTCAGAATCAGAAACAGTCAACGACCCCAAACTCACCGAAGACCTAGAGCCCCTCATTATGCGTTTAGATATTGGGTCTCTGTGCATTTTCTACCGTATATTTAATGGAGAATGTTCTGAAGAGCTCTTCAACCTTATTTGGGTATATCACGGTTTTACCACCGCACTAGCCGGCACCGTTTGAAAGCTCATCTACATATTATTGAGTAGTGGGAGTCACATACTGTACGATTCCATAGATTGTTTTTGCAATACACCTGCAAAATGTGGAGCGAGCTTCCGCCCTCGGTGTTCCGAGTAGCTACAATATGGGATTCTTTAAAAGGAGAGTTAACAGTCTTATAAAGGATTGGCAATGTATCGTAATGCCCCCAGTATTACAGATATCCGTAGGCGACGGTGATCGCTTCCCATCAGGCGGCCCCCTCTGCTTGTATGACACATATTAAATATTTTTTTAAATGCTTAACGTTATTTACTAATATTGTAGTATTTTAAAGATGAAATAAAATTTAATTTATTGCCTTATACGGAAACATGACATGTAAGGCAAAGAGTTATGCTCAGCATATGCAGATCTTAGGATGTGTCCAGACCTTACGAATGCGCAGATCACGTGCCGCTCGTACGCGGCTCGCGAGCGCCGCGTAATCTGCATTCAGGTTTGGACACCATACAATTACTATACATTGGCGGATCATACAAAGCATTGTGTCATCTCCATCAAATTGCAAAACAGACTGAAATGGTTTATGCTACCAACACTTGTTAATCTACTTTAATATAATAAAATTACAAATAAGTATAACTTAAGAAAAACACAATAAAGAATCTGCGGAATAGAAATATAAATTATTCTTTAAAAATACTTTTAGACTGAATTTTAGTCTACGTAGTTTTGGATCGTACATAACATAACTACATACCTACATAATTATGTTAGTAACGCTTGGTTGCGCTATTTTACGTAGACCTGACGGGTAACGGGTTAGAGTATTTGAGTTATCAATAGGCTGACAACGGCTAGTGAATTTCTCAAATTATATTGTAGTAGCTGTGGTATTGTACTTAGTTATTTGTATATTTGTTTTTCTATGTATATACTAGTCACAGGGCAGAGTCGAGGAGATCTTCAAAGCATAACTGTACTGCTTTGGATAGGTATAGAACAAGTAATTTAATGTATATTTGAATCAGCAACAGGTACCTTAGCTAAGTTGATTCCGATCCCGCTGAGTCGCTTGTGCTGGTATGTGAGCGGTTCGTGCAGCTTGGCGTCGCCGCGCTTGTAGAAGTCGCTGTAGTCGAGCCGGAACGCCAGCGTCTGCAGCGACACCTCCGGGTGGAGCGCCAGCTTGAGAATCAGTGTCGTCACGTGGCCCCTGATATACGATACAATAACTCTTTACATACATTTTTTAGAAATGCTGGTGATGCAATTCCTTGAAGATCCGTTCAAAGATTCGCAAATGAACATACAAACGGCAACTTCCTGAAGCCGTAACTGGGACCTTCGCCTCGCTCGATCTATTCATTTACTAACAGAATATTGTACAGAAAACTTAGTTTTATGACGCTACTTCTCGATTCTCTCTCGACTCTATTATTGTGGAATGTTTCACGCAAACAGTCACATCAGTCATTGAATGACATATCATTTATATTTAATATTATTATATTGAATATTGTATTTAATGATTTTGAAATCTCAAATATTATTTAATGTAAACACAGGTGATACAGATCACAAAAAAGTATACGTCCGCTGTGCTTAGCCTTTCGGCATACAATATTGTACAGTAAACAAAAGAAAAAAGAATACTCGAATACTATATGTACACCGTTCATAATCGAAAAGTGCGCGAAACTATACTAATACATTATGTGATATTAGTAACATCAAATGTATCTTCTAAAAACTGTCGGGTAGAATAGTACACTCTATTTGTCAGAAACGTACACAGTTTTTTCTTTGACTAAACCAATATCTTATTTTGTCAAAATAATATAGCTTACGGCAGCTTATTATAAATTAAAGGAGCCATTCCGAACATAATTTTTGAAAACAGTGCTGTGTTTGACATTGGTGTTGTTATTTTACGTAAGTGACGTTTAGACTTTAGATGTCCGAACAAGCTTCTATAAATTTTTACGAATACCGATATTTCGTATATGTACAGAGTGTATACTACAGAGTGTACAATGTTAGTTTTTTTTTATCACACTCACAGTTTTTTTAGCTGTCGTAAAACCGGTTTACATCTATCCGGAACTCGTATATTGGCTATAGCTCGTAAGCACTTCTTTTGGGCCCTAAATGCTAATTCTCTTTGGGTAGAATTGCCCCAGAATATAATCCCGTAACTTAAACAGGATGACACGTAAGCATGGTATGCTGTAAGAACTGCTGACGTGTTTACCACATTAGACAACATGTAGAGTACATACGAGTAACGGGTTAAGCTTATTACTCAATTTTTACCTTTCACGATAGTTTTTTATCAACCCATAACCCAAAAAATATAAATCTTAAAACTATAATATGATACATGTGAAGTAAGTAAGTAATATATCACTTTGTTCAGCCCTTATATAATAATAGACAGGGACACATTTTTACCATTATATAAAAAGGAGAAGGAATTAATCATTATTGCAAAACCCGTTCCGCTTAGTTTAATAGTTAGGGCATAAAAACTTTTTCGAAATTAAAAGTGGCGTAAGTTTGTGGAAATATGAATAATTTATTGTATATAAGTTTATAATTTATTGTATGTAATAAGAATGCCCTTGCTAGCTAAATTGAATAAATATATCAAACTAGAATAACTTAAGCATAACTGTTTTTTAACTAGTGGTCTTGAATCATCTCTGGATTATGCGTAGTAAATAATTTTTAGCCCATAATATACAGTACAGTGACGACACTCATTTCAATAAATAACAGTTGTGACTCACCTATAGGTCCTAGCCCAGACATTCAGATCTGCCTTACGGTTGGTTAAGAACTGATGAAATATTTTCCTCTTTTCCTTATCGTGCACTTCGTCCGACGCTGCAAACGCATATTCACCTGTAAACAGTAATGTATGAATTGAAACTCAATTTTATGAATGTATTTATCACTTACTTGGTCAGGTTCTTTAAATAAAGCCACTAGTTATCACTAGCATAATTCTAAAATTAATTATATCTGTTAGAAAATGCAGGCATAGTACTTATTAAAAAGTATATCCGTAAATTGCAGGCTTATCACCTAGATAAAAAAACCTCAAATATAGCAAAAGTACTCTTTTATTAATCGATAACATTACCTCTTCCCAACCGTTCCGCTTTCAACTGTTCGAGTCTCTCTCTTCGCTCGAGCTCCGTGTTGATCCCGGTGTGGAGTACTTTTTCGAAACTTCGCAACGCTAGCGTTTCGTTCAACACGTTGCCGAGATATGATTGTAGTTCCTGTAAAAAAGCCCTACCTTATAAATTATAGCTTCGGACTGAATAACATATACTTTAAACTCTAAACAATGATAGATTAAGACAGAATTTGGAACATAAGGTGGCGATTCTACAGACATTGATTGAGTACGCACAGTATACGTAAAGGCTCAAGTGCGTGAGCTTCGTAGTCGTACGTCATTGTAGCTCGCCAAGCTATGCTACAATATTCAAGGGTGGTACAGTACATCACGGGATTATACAGTAGTTTTTATTAATATTTCTATGTTCGCAAAACACATTGGTCAGCCTTATTATAAAACCGAGCATATTAGAAGCTTTTTTATAATGTTTTCTACGTGAGGTATTAAACTAAGTTTCCAATGCAATACAACACCCAAGTCTTTAACACTTTCAATATGTCTCACGTCATTTTGGGAAATGTAGTATTTAAACGGTAACATATTCAGTTTTCGTGGAAATTTTATGTGAAAGCATGTATTTATTAGTATTAGTGATATCATTAATATGAAAATGTTACATAAAATATGTAGGCCCCAGATGTAAGCCCTGTAGCACTCCTGATTTTAATATATAGTTAAAACCACAAGGGATAACATAGAAATGGCGATCCTTAAGATAGGATTGCCATTTCATGAGAGATCCAGCGAAACCGTGAGTGTGAAAGCTTTGAGATAAGCAAGTCATGTGACACTGGACCGAACGCCTCACTAAAATCTTTATATATGACGTCGACCTGGCTACAAACGTCAATAC
Source organism: Apeira syringaria (assembly GCA_934044485.1). Classification (NCBI taxonomy): domain Eukaryota; kingdom Metazoa; phylum Arthropoda; class Insecta; order Lepidoptera; family Geometridae; genus Apeira; species Apeira syringaria. Next base: position 17,696,223 of record OW203658.1, read on the forward strand.
ACTCCATTAACATTCCAGTGAAAAACTAAATTAATACATGATATATTACAAGATAAATCATCGATATAATTTCGCTCGGGAACTGGGTCTCCAGACTCTACGCGTGCGTTTAACGTCGCGGGTGATCCTGCAAGGTTCGCTCCTCTTCGTATACAGTGTTTAGTATGGTGTTACCTGCGTCGTGTGGTGTATCATGGCGTGTATGGAGTGCCTGTCGAGGGCGCGGTGGTGCAGCGCGAGCAGCGTGTCAAGGTCCTGGTGGCGGGCGGCCGCGCCCACCAGGTCCTGCCAAGCGCCCGCCGCGCCCACGCAGCTCGCTTCCTGCAGCGCGCCCGTCAGCCGCAGCGCCTCCGCGCGCAGGCACGACACGCGACGCATCAGGCTACGAACCTCTGAAAAACGTACACCACACACTGCTGGGGGGAGGTGCGACACGTCAACCGTGCAACCAACGCTCCCCGTGATCGTTTCTTGCGGACGCCTTGCCTTAATGAAGCTAATGTTAGGATGGCGTGCACACGGCACGATTGCTCAGATTAAGATAGTTTCTGTAGATTAAGGAAAAATTGTAGTAGTAATATATAACTAGATTGGCTGTCAATTGATTAATAGTAAAAAAAAATACCACAAAATCAATACGGAATTTAACTCGCGGGCAGGGCTACGAAAAAAAAACACCTCACATAACACTTTTTGACACACATTCATGAAAATGAACAAGCAAATAATTTACAGCCGAAGACAATGAACTACAATAAAAGCCATATCCCCTCTCGATGTTGTATGAAATGATATTGCAGTTTTCTTTCACTCGACATATTTCTTTTTTTTTTGCATCTCAATCTTACATGTTATCTCGTTACAAGACAGCTTTTTTCTTTCTCGCACACCGCTGACATTGTCAGTAAACAATGACTCTTAAAACCCGCTTCAAGGTATAGGTCTCTCCGTGATCATGGTGCGTGGAACCGCATTATTGTTTTCATATAAATCGAGGGCATGACTCCTTTCACGACCTTTCTTTAACTCTCGTGGTTTTGGACTTGGCCATCACCGCCCTTCTCAAAAAATCACCCTGTATACTTGATTTATTAATGAGTAAATTAAATAGCAAACGCCTAATGCTTCTAGAGTAATACAAGATGGACTTACCGGGCATAAATCTTAGCCGCTTCTGCAGGATAGTGTGTGCGCGCCACGCGTCGTGCAGACTGTATTCTATCCTCTTGACCCGCCACAGTTGGGAGAAAAGTGCGCGATATCTAGCGGCGCATGTTGCGGGGAACAAAGTCCCGAGCGGCCCGTCCACCCTGTACTGCAGCGCGAACACGTCCCAACCACTGTCTTCTCGTCCGTCACCTACATAACAGGGATAGATAGATCATTACCTAGTTTAGTACATAACTAATTCATGTCGCAGTATCCGCTAAACTAACTCACTTTTTAGATTTAAAACGAGTTAATACAAAAGTGGTCCAAGATAATCAGTACCTTTATGAACAAAATGTTCTCTTGACATTTCTGTTTATTGTCAAAAAGCCTATTAAACACAATTTAATATTAATAAAAACGTGTTTTACTCATTATTGCTACATATAAAAAATACTACTTGGATTACTTCTGTAGTGAACCAGTCAGAAAGTAGCTAAACCTGAAACCTGGCGTAAAATAAATGAACATCTACATGATCGTAGAATAATTTCATAATCCGTTGAGTAGTTTAGCAAAAGCTACCGGATAAACAGCGGACGGAGAATCCCTGTTATATTGTGCATAGATTATGTAGATTGTTAAAGTAGTCCAAACATTCAAGTTTGGATCACACAACTTTACACATGTGAGCTTTACAGGTAGCAGGTAGTAACGGTACATTATAAAAAAGTTTACAGCATAAAATATGGTAAAATTATTCATCAGTTCTAGCAGACAGCTCCTGGCACAATTTTAAATATTTCCTTATTTATCTCCTTGGATTTCTATCTGGCTTGATGGTCAGTGACGATAAGGTCGAAGGTGTTAAGGAAAGTGAATGCGCGCGGGCGCTAGGTTTGACATTTGGTCGAACGCAGTGCGATGCGAGGCGCGTCGCGGGTTTTATATTTCTGGCTCGCTCGGCGGTGGGTCTGCGGAGCCGCCAGTGGCGCACAGGTTTTTACGGAGAACGCACGCTGGACGCGTTGCCATCGCGAGGTCGCGAATAATAGCCCCCGAAACAAATTTTTGGGCGTGTAATTGTACTAAGTCTCCGGGAGTAAATTCTACTTCGATCTGAGAACGTGATTAGAGACGAGGTCGGCTACAACTGGACGGGAACCAAAACGACGGTGATGGACGCGGCTTTTGGCGGCAACGTGAACTCAGTGTGCCGGGCATGTTTCCTTTCGGTCTCTTTTGAATACTCTACATCTGGCCAGTTGTCCTGTGTTTAGGATTGTACCTCAGCGATGCCTTGCCCGCTGGCGTTAGACCAAAAATCTGGTTAATGACAAAATATAAAAAATGACACTATGTTACTCATAACATCTGCCTAATTGTATAATATAAGGTCAAATTGTAAATATATGATTGGTTATGCGCCGCGGTATATGCGGCAAGCTCACAGTTAGGATAGAGATTGACGTGCAGGCGGGCGAGCACGTGCGGCGGCTCGAACTGCGCGTTGGTGGCGCGCACGGCCGCCTCCAGCGTACACGTCAGGTTGTGCACGTACAGAGATGACGCGGGCTTGTTCAGCTCCTCTCTAAGATACAACAACCGATACACATGTCACAAATATAATCACATTTCATATTTTGCAATCATAGGTCAAGTATAGATATGAATTTAAAAATTAAGGGAAAAAAGGTAAAAATTCCCTGTACTTAGCCTCATTTGACGTAACACACATTAGCCTTATGATAGGCATATCAGCAATAAAATCGAGTAAGTTCTTAAAAAGAGACAAATTAAGAGAATGCTAAACCAATATCCATACATTTACAATACGGGAGGATGAAGTGAAGGTACGTGTGGAGTACATACTTGGTACGTTAGAAATGTACCAGGCGAAGAGTGGTTTCTTCCTTTCCCTGGGTGGCAGAGTGTATGTGAATCTATGCATGTTTATAATACATTTTTTAAATAATAATGTGCGACAACATTCACACAAGGTCTTCAGATCCCAAACTAGGCAGAGCCTGTACTATGGTAACCTGATGACTGATATATATATACTTATATACATATACACACCCAGACACAGATCAAACAGACATGTTCATACACACAAATGTTTGACCTGTCCGGGAATCGAACCCGGGACCAACGGCTCAGAAGGCAGAGTGCTATCAACTGAGCCAACCGGCCAGTCGAATTCTATGGCGTATGTGCTCAACTTTCCGGCACACGATCTTGTGGACAAAAAAATTAAAATTAACCTGAGCAGCGACATAAGATGGTGCACAAAATCTCCCTGCGCGAGCAGCAGGTACCGGCGGTGTGCTGCCAAATGGTCGAGCAGACGATGATGGTCGGTGAGCGCGGCCAGAAGTCTGCGCGAGGCTGCCAGGTGCGCGCCGGTCACGCCCTCCCGCAGGCCGCCCGCCTCCCACCAAGCCTGGCCCCGGCTGCACTCCACACCAGCGCCACTGCCTCCTGATGTACATTACTAGATGTCAACTCGTTCTAGCGATATCCATTCGTATAACCCTCGGAGAGCAAAGAAACTTATAGTTATCAGTAGAACACTGACCAAGTCCTCAAAAATCGCTCATGTAATGGCGCCAACGGTATATAATAAGTTGCCGGGCAGCATCATTAACGCTCCGAATTTGTTTTGTTTTAAGGCGCCACTGAAGCGCTAGCTTGTCGACAACACGTTTTATAGTTATAAAGAGTTTTTGGATTGGAAGTAGAAAGGAATACAAAAGTATTCCAATTTAAGACTCATTGATATGTTCCAAAGTATAATATATTATATAATAAATAATTATAATCGTCTTTAAATATTTATGTATTTCGATAAAAATACTTTTTTACTGTAAATTGTAATTTAAGCTTTGACTTAATACATTTATATAATTTTAACATGTAAACAAATTTTACATGCATGCATGCATTTATGCATTATATAAAAAAAACGATACAGAGACGAAAAAGTACAAGTAATTAGGGCAAGGGAGGGTAACACTAAGCACTGATGACATTTTTTTTTACCACCATCACACCTGATGGTATGGAGATAATGCGGTCTAAGATGCAGCACGCCTGCCTAGGAGATACCTATTCAATCGTGACTTGAAGACACCCAGAATGTATCCGGATACACAGATTTAGGCAATAAACTCCGCTTGTTAGCTGTACGCACTATGAATGTGAAAGCAAGTGCTTCGTGCAACAAGTTGGAACGTCTATCATGTATGGATTGCCGTCGATTGAGAAATTCGGATTGGCTATGGTGATCCAAGATGTCGAAGCTACAAACTTAATATAAACTTGTAATTATTAGACTTTCGCGATTCGAACACATTGTTATTAAATCAAACGGGGCTTAATCGCGAAAAAAACATTTAGTAATTTATTTACCTCGACGTTTCGACCAAGTTGCATTGGTCGTGGTCACGAGAAGACTGGAGAAATGCGGGTGGCAATATCGGCGAGAGCGCGTAGTTTCGCCAACTACCCACTTTTGATCTTTAAACTGTAGGGCTGTCACAGCCCTGCAAAAGCACAGGGTTGTCATGACATACAACACTGACAGTATCTTTAGTTTTTTGAGGGTGAAAACCGCCGCGACGCGAACATTTATAAATCACTGGGTTCCAAGACTAGACTAGACTTTTACGTTTTTGTAGGCTTTTTGGTCTATTTTTAACCCCGATCTGGTACGCTACAATGACATTATATTATATAAGGTTATTTTGGCAGAGCGAAGTGACTGTAGCTACTGTACGAGCATGTCAGTTAGCTTCGCTAGTAATGTGCGCATGTGTAGTCGGATTACCCGAGTGCGCCTTGAGAAGCTCCTGGAGATGATGCGCGTGGTCGGAAGGGCCGAGCTCGTCTCCACAAGCCTCCCGCATGAACACCACGCTCTTCCCAGTTGCCAGTATCTGCGCCGCTTGCTCTCGGGACATGAACGATGGCACCATCCACTCTCTGTGTAAGGTAATTATCCTTCCTAATCCTACTAATATCATAAAGGCGAAAGTTTGTGTGAATGTTTGTTACTTCTTCATGCTCAAACGACTCGACGGATATGGATGAAATTTGGTATGTACATAGCTTATTACCCTGGGTTAACACATAGGCTAATTTTCATCATCACTATTATCACCGTTTTTCATCACCACGCGGGCATAACCGCAGGGCGCAGCTAGTAATATTATAAAGACGAAAGCTTGTGTATGCGTATATGTTTGATGGTTCTTCACGCTCAAACGGCAGCACCGATTTCGATGAAATTTCGTATGGAGATAGTTTAGACCCAGGATTAGCACATAGGCTACTTTTCATCATCGTCATCATATAAGTGTTTTATATACCAGCTGCGCCCCGCGGTTTTACCCGCGTGGTGATGATTGATGGTTATGATGATGAAAAGTAGCCTATGTGTTATTCCGGGACCTGAAGTATCTACATACCAAATTTCATCCAAATCAGTCCAGCCGTTCTGGCGTGATTAAGTAACAAACATCCATACATCCCTCCCAACTTTCATATTTATAATATTAGTGGGATTGAGGCGTTACTTCAAAGGGGCATTCATATCAAAATGATATTCATACACAATATTTAATCGAAATTTGTCAATTTCGCGAGATAAATCCTAGCCTGGACTAATTTTATGTCGCGGAATTAACACTAAATATTGTGTAATCTTAACTTGTAGTCACAAACTCAAGCAATATTATAATTGGTCTTTAGAGTTTTATATAAAAAATTACTAAGATTATGATATCTAGTGACGCTTACTGGTAACAAGATTGATATTTAAAGCTCTCAACAATAATACAACGCCTGGCAACTCGCAGTAATTGCAAGAGAATACATTTCTTGTTTTTTAATTTATATACAACTCAAGTTATATTACATTTTATTGAAACAACAAATACTAACCTCACTCTATACTTATCGTGCCACATTCTATCGATAGGCACACCGCTTCTGCTCTCTATAAAGAACTCGTTGAACTGATCATCGATTTCCCCTGAAAACAGTATAAATTATACACACACATAAAATTAAAAATGTATCATAGAACTAGAAGCGCCCCGCGGTTTCACCCGCGTGGATTACGGTTTTCCCGCTACATCATTTATTCCACGGGAATCATACATTATACCGATAATAAGTAGCATATATGCTATTCCAGACTATAATCTATCTTTGTGCCAAATTTCATACAGATCCGGTCAGCCGCTCTGGCGTGACTGAGTAATAAGTATCCATCCATCCATCCAAACTTTGACATTTATAATATTAGTGGGATGGGGATATAGCAAGCGTCCAACATCCAATAACAAAGAAGTATGGCGCTTGCTCTTGTCAGAGGCGAAAATCAACTTAGGATCGCTGAGCCAGCGGGGTAAGTAGGTAAGTATAGAATATATTATTAAGATGTAGGTATGTATAAAACTATATTTAGTATTCAAATTGCTTTAACATTTGGGAACCATAGAACAAATATATAAATATATGCCTGACGTATAAACTAATTATCAGCAGATATCTAGGGTTCTAGTACATGCAACTCTGGGTAAGCAAGGTTCCGACGCATACATATGAAAAAGTGCTCTTACGTGAGTATTAATATCACTTTTATCAATGGAAATAAAAGGTACAAAAGAGTGACATATTGTGTGTAAAATATATAATAATGGGTACAATAGAACAAGTTTTATGGTTTATTCCATAAACAACCTGCTAGGCGGAACTTACGTTCAAATTATTCAAGTAGCAGCCGAATTTTTGCCTTTAAATAATTTGAAGGTAATCGAACAATAGTATACATTTCACAACGAGAAATATTATGTAGAATACAATATTTAAAAAATAAATATAAGAGATATAATCGCACTAACATAAAAGTCTTATTATATGATCCCCTTTGAATATAAGCATGTCTTTTGTTTTAAATTAGTTTGTAATTTGGATACCATTGTACAATTAAAAATGTGACATTGTGTTAAATAGAATATGTAACATAATAGGATCAGTTTCTATTTACTTTTATCGCATTACCAACATCACACATACATACATCCACAAATCAACGTCAACTACGCATACGAACACCCCCCCCCCCCCCCCCCCCCCCCCACCCCCCCCACCCCCACATAACCACTCACATGCCGCTCACCTAAAACACATATTATCGTTCATAGTTCATATCATTTTAAACTACTAGCTTGTTAACCATGAACAACACTAATAAAATAAATATAGTTCGGTCATGATAATTATGTACATATTAGCTGTCAACCAGATGTGATAGTGTCAATTATGACGCAGTCACTTACTAACCCTTCTAGTTAGATTAGAGTAGGCATGATGAGCTAATTCTAATACACCTGCTATATAGGCTCAGACGAGAGCTAGTGAGGGGTATAGAGCTTCTCAGGAGTACGATAAGCTATAAATATCTGTTTTACATTTAAGCTTAATACCTTTATATTATTTAGTGTAAGGCTTACTCATCCTTGTGAAACATAAATAAATTATCTTATAATTATAAACAACGGGAAATAATAAGTACAATAATGAAGTGTGTGATGTGACGGGTATAATGAGTTAGTTTACCGTGCAGCAGCCACCGGGTGAGCATGAGCAGCAGTGGGTAGGTGAGCGCGGTGAGCAGACGCCGTGCCAGCGTGGCCACGCGCTCGTCGCCGTGCCGCACGAACCGGTGCACGCACGACGCCAGCAAACCTCCTGCATTGCACGAGGTCACTACATTACTCCATACTACGTTAATTCCTCCATAAATAAATCATCTTAATAATTCGTCTCCTCGATCTTAAAGCAACTCATCCAAAGTGATGAACTGCTGGTCATTAGTATCCGTAAAAATCGTGTCTATCACTCTATAAGTCTACACATACTATTATATACCATATTATCCAACATATCATGTTTTTTTTACTCAGAATATGCTAACGTTTGACCACAATCTCACCTGATGTTTATTGATGACCCAGATTATTTTCAAGTACCAAATGATAGAACCAACTAATAGTAGGAAGCAGTACTGGCCATGTAGAGCAGGTAGTAATTATTACCAACCAGTCGGAAGGATCTGATGGAGGATGTCTTGAAAGACTTAAATACTTACACTTAAATTGATTTTGGGAACTATACACAATACAAACAATACACAACAAAGCTTGTAGTAGCAACATCATAGAGCACAGATCAGTCGAAAGTAGAATCTAGTCTAACTTATAATATCGACTGGTTTACAAGAACAGCTGCCTAAGTGTGTTTAGTGACAGAAATGTATACTCAAGGGTATCAGGTACCTAGACCAGCGTTAGTAGGTATCCTACCCTGCAAAATCACATTGACACAGATAATGAAGTGAGATAGTGTAGTGAAACATTCTATAATGAAAATAACTTATGTTCTCTAATCTAGCCCAAATGCCATAATAATAATAATATGGGACAACATTCACACAAGGTCTTCAGGTCCCAAACTAGGCAGAGCCTGTACTATGGTAACCTGATGACTGATATATATACTTAAATACATACTTATATATATATACTTATATACATATACACACCCAGACACAGGTCAAACAGACATGTTCATACACACAAATGTTTGACCTGTCCGGGAATCGAACCCGAGACCAGCGGCTCAGAATATGTATCTTATCTTATGTACACAGTTATATACAATAAACATATTCTGTATTCTGAAGGCAGACTGCTACCAACTGCGCCAACCAGCCTGTCATAAGATCCGTTCAGATGTTTAGTCAATATATTATATTTGTTGGGATTGGATTTATTTATACCATTTTCAGACAAAACAGTTACATAAACGCAAAATGTGAATTGTTTGATACCTTTCTTCATGTGCGCCGCGTGGGCTATGTTAGCGAGCCACGTGAGTCGATGCAGAGGCTCCTCCGCCCACACACACACGCGCCGGAGTGTGTTGCCGCCGCCGTCGCCTTCACATGCCTGGACAGTGCTTCTACCGTTAATGAAATTATTACACAAATATTCAACGAACCTCGGGCCTAAATATTCTGGGGTTCCCGTGTTACGTGGTGACTAAACCATCGAACTCTTGTTTTTTGCCTTGAGAATTCCCTGTCTCATAACTTTCTTTAACCGTCACACGTCGAATTGAAGGAGTGTGTCATATATAAAAGCTACAGGGAATCCAAATATAAGAAGCCGACCAGCAAAAGAGCTCTCCGAACTATTCAAATTAAGATATCACAACACAAATATATCTTATATATTATGCAATATCATAAAACAAATTTTAGGAGGAAAAAAAATCCCCTACTATTGGAACTTGAACCCACGTTTTCTTCTTCAAAATACCGTCCTGTTGTTTTGCCATCTCAGATATAGTAGCACTTCACTAGCCGTCTTTTGACGCGATGACAAACATACGTTAGTATAATATTTATTTATAATTATATTTGTCATTGCGTAAAAAGAACGCTGAGCGAGAGTGGGTCCTGGAGATGTGTTCGCGCACGGATACGGTCAGCGTCATGTTCAACAAAGCGCAGAGGGCACGTTAAACCGTTATTGATCCCGGTTATTATCTTTGGATCACAGTCGTTTGTTCGTGTCGGAGGTCCATTGGCGGTCTGAAAACTCTGATATTGAGCTGGCCATTAGCCTAACCACCAACCCCCATTAGACAGCGTGGGGAATTATTACCAACACTCAAAAGGCCCGTGTTCCAGTAGTAAAAAAGTATAATAAATAAGAGAAAACAAATAATTGCGTAGGTATAACAGAATATGTATTTATATTATATGTACTAGTCACCTGCGATTGCAGCATCGCCACGCTTCTGTAGTATTCGGTGAGCTCGTCTCTTATTGATGCCACGAGTCCTTCACCCATCAATCCTAAAATATAAAAGTAATCTTAGACCCATAGATGGGCTGTGCAACAATAATTCACCTCTGATAAGCGTCAATGACAGTTGCGGTGGAGTCCAGAGCATATGTGGATAACTGTAAAAGTTAATTGTAACCTATTCACCAAGGAGTTACAGCTGGCAGTATATATGGTGCTTTCGTTCATGTGAGTCACCCCTCAAAGACATGAAATGGAGAAAATGACACGTACTGCCAAGGAATGGAACTCGTTGCCCGAGTCTGTGTTTCCCGATATGTACAATCCTGGAGTCTTCAAGTCGCGAGTGCATAGGTACCTTCTAGGTTTGCGTGCTAAATCCTAGACAACGTCATCACTTAACATCAGGTGAGACAGTTGTCAAACGCAAACTTATAATATGTAAAAAAAAAAAAAAAAAAAGCAGACAAAGCTTTACATGGACGTTTGCGCAAAAATGTATGCCCATACCAAAAAATAATATAATTTCAAACTTTGTTCCGCATATATACGACCTCTCAAGTCACATTTGAATGTTTTCTGACATAATAAAAATATTTAAAAAATAACTGTAATACTTTATACTGTTTCTACGAATATAACGTGGCACTTACGCGTAGTGGCACTTACACGTTATACCCGTAGAAACAGTAAAAAGTACGGCAGCGGGGAACAGAAAAAAATTGTTTTTCTTAAAATATGTTCTGTCTGAGACAACAAATATCATATATTTTTATTCACACTTTAATCGAAAATAAACGATTAAGACACCTATTTCGTATATAATAATACTTAACTGATATCGAGGGAGAGACATAGAACAGAGGGGCATACGTATTTGCAAAAACGGCCACATACTATATTAGTGAATTAATTTCTAGTAAAAAGGTAATGAAAATAATGTAACAGTTGAAATAATTCCATGATACAATATAACCATTACTTACCCTGAGGCATAAGTCCTGACGACGGATCTATGAACTCCTTAAGACGGTCGTGCAAGAAGCCAAGATGTGCAATTCGCGAGTAAAGCGTTTGCATCGGTCGCGACCCCCCGCCCGCGCCTCGCGTCTTCACCCCCGTCGCCGCCAGAAGCGCATCACGCACATTAGAACGCTCATTTCGACTATCTGTAGAACAAACTATTTTATTATGTTCAGGACCGGAAAAATAGACTGTCTAATCCGAAAACTTAATAGTCTCATCTCATGTACAGCTAGCCTAATATATCTATCGCCCTACAACTGAAAATCACGTGACATCATAAACAACGAGGCTGATTTTTCCCGTGTATTTCTTTCATTGCTAGATAAGTACAACATTATAACTATTGTGATAAAACAGAAGCTTCTGTCAAGACTGGTAGACATGGAGGTTGGCTGCCCGAGTATGAATAGACTCCCATTATACGAAGCTAGCGATCGCACAATCATTCATAAAGTATTGTATGCTATTTGCATCTCTGATGCCGCGAACAAAGTACTTCGTGGAAATCCTTTCTCTAAAATAAAGCATTGGCACCATGCGACTCACCGAATCAAACCTTTTTCATTGATCATGGCGATCTTAATCCATATCGCTATATATAATACACATATTTATTGAATAAACAAAAACTGATCTAATGATTTGTATGAAAACTTGTATCGTTTTTCCTATATTTTAAAATTTTAAATAATTATAAGGTGTATGGCATAAACGAGATTCCTACCGCCACCATATCGTAGAAATTTGATGTAAAATAAGACGTCCCAACAAACAGCAACGAAATTCGCTCGCACTCATAATAAAGGCAGTTCTAATAACACGAAGAAATACCTGAATATTATAAACCAAACATGAGATTTATTCGCTTTGCATATAGAGCTTTGCATTCTGTTTACTTTGTACATAACATTTTATAACTTGAATTAAAATACGAGCTTTGATTTCCACAGATATAATGTTTATTCGCGAACTTTTCCGTATATGAGCAAAATATTTAATAACTTCGCACTTTAATCATATTTTCATGTAGCGATGATAGCCTAGCGGTGGGAGCGTCGGCTGTCAACCTAACGGGTGCTGGTTCGATCCCAACATAGGCTTGAGCTGCTGGTGAAGGTAACACTGTTATCAAATGCCCCTTTTTATTCATTTCTTTTTTATACTGTATAGATGCAGAGAGCCAGTGAGCATTCTAGGTTTAGTCTAGCGTAATAACATCTCGACCACATCGTCACTGACCATCAGTGGACAAACGCTAGATCTATACAGTAATTCTTTAAAAGATAGATTGACCACAATTTCACCTAATGGTCAGTGACGATGTGGTCGTAGATGGCTAGACCTAGAATGCGACTGGCTCTCAAAGACTGCCTGAACACACTATGTGTTTGGTGACAGTTTTTCAAACTCGAAGGTGGTAGCTAGCGAGGCGGGTACTCGACAGTCCCTTTCTTCCATGCGAATATGTATACATATAATTTCAATAATCTTTCTAATTTGCTACGTCATTATTACAGAGATAATTATTATCATGAGAAGCTTGAACAGCTCACCAGCGCACTGCAAAACGATCGCCATATGACTATTGTTGGATGGTAGACTCTGGTTTGAGCTTTGTGGTTTTCCCCAACTCGTTGAGCCCAAAGTGCTTTTACTTGTACTTGAAGTGCCACCTGATATACCGAATACTGATTTCTGTAATATACAAATAATAATACAAATTAAATCTTAACCTAGTGAGACTTTAGTTTGAAATATGAGACCAAGTACATTAATTACTTATATTATTTTTGAATATTTCTAATTTTTCTTTCAAAGTGCGTCCTTCATGCCTACATTAAATAATACAAAAAAAACACTAGTCACATTTTGACACAAAATGTGTCTGTTTTTATATGAGATTTTTTTATAAAATACGTTGAAATTAATTTTCATTCTACCAAGACGTAAACGTCAAATGATGGCACATAGCGATGAATCGAAAAAATCTGCTACGAGTACAATGCTTTGCATAAAAAAGTAAGAAATTTGCTGCCATATTGGTGTCACTGTCATAGTTCTCGTTATTTTATTAAATGTGTTTCAAGTTGGGCAAATATGTAACTTAAATAAATTCAAATGCTAGCATAGAATAAATATTTTTGTTAAACAGTAATTATTGTAACTCTTTTTTATTTTATTTTACTTTCTATGCTTTGGGTAGAGAATTCCATATCCAGAGAATAAAGAATCAAACACCATACTTTATTCATTATTTAGTTAAAAGTTTATTAATACCAAGTGCGTGAATTCTGCAGATTTTTGGGTGGAGTGTTCTCTCTGACGTATGTATCGCTCTTCTCATGGACAGAGTTCTCTCTGACGTATGTATCGCTCTTCTCATGGACAGAGTTCTCTCTGACGTATGTATCGCTCTTCTCGTGGACAGAGTTCTCTCTGACGTATGTATCGCTCTTCTCATGGACAGAGTTCTCTCTGACGTATGTATCGCTCTTCTCATGGACAGAGTTCTCTCTGACGTATGTATCGCTCGTCTCATGGACAGAGTTTTCTGTGACGTATGTATCGCTCTTCTCATGGACAGAGTTCTCTCTGACGTATGTATCGCTCATCTCATGGACGAAGTTCTCTCTGACGTACGTATCGCTCTTCTCATGGACAGAACATAACTGACGCGTATGTGGGCGAAGTGTGATCCGCGACCAGACATTAGACATATTAAATTTTTTTGGCTTGGGCTCGTCTATTTACTTTCATATAAAAATCTCGTGAGTATTTGTTATAGAACTCTTCCCGAGACGACTAGCCTGATTTTTATGAAATTATTATAACGGTATATAGGTCTCATTCACGCACATAATATAATTTTGGCTAACCTTGACGTTTCGACCAAGTTATATTGATAGTGGTCTCTAGAACCTTGGAATAGCAGGTGTCAAAAAGTATATTGTCCGTATTTTGAGAAAATACCACTTTCAAAATGCAGCCACCCTGTGTAGCGGGGAGTATGGACACACACAATCACATTACATAAACATCCCAGTCCTGAGAACAAAAATCTTTGCTCATCACAAAAATGATTGCTCCTGCCGGGACCCGAGTTTGTGGTTCTAAAGTCAGTGTCACTGATTACTGAGCCATGACGTCCGTCTGTACTATTAATATTATCTATCTTCTACTATTTTTCATTCTATACCCAAATTAAATAATGATTGTACCTGCAATGACCTGCATATCAATTTGACTCTTAAGCCCTTACATAACTTATACTACAAGATATTAATGTAGTCAGAAAGAAAACAACATTAATAAACAATACAATCACATGCATACACAATAGCGTTTTAGGAATTTAATTTATTGTGCTTCAGCATTCAAGACAACAAGCAGCCTAAATGTTTGCAGTTACTTGTACCAAAACCTACTAAGGAATATGTATAGTATAGGTATACATTAAATCGATAAAACTCATCCAAAACTTGCATCATACATGGTATGAAATATATTTTGTCTGCAGGTACCTTTATGCCTTACTTACTACACAATTAAGTTAAAATCAGGCTTGTTCAAAGCTTAAAATTTTTAACACTTAATTTAACACAAAATTATTTTTATCACTCTTTTCAGTGATCCGTTGTGTATGTTTACTGATTTCTTCACACTTAATATGGAAGTCATCCAGATAGACTTGACACTTTTCAGTTATTGAAGTGTAACTCAAAAAACGCCTTGAGCAATTTTGATGAAATTTTAATGGCACATTTAATGGAAATACCAGCTTTCAAATAAAAGAATCATGAAAATCGGTTCACCTAATCGAAAGTTCTGAGGTTACAAACATACTAAAAAACGTATGGTTCGAATTGAAATCCTCCTCCTTTTTTTGAAGTCGATTAAAAATACACATTTGTTGTTGTCTTATCTATTATATAGTAATATGTATGATCAAAGCATAAGTAGGATTAATGGACTAACCCAAGGTTAAAGAAGAATTCAAATCATAGCTGCAATCGAATTTGACTATCTAGCCAATATGTCTGAGCATGCAATAATTATTTTTCATAGTGTTTCATAGTGTTAAAAAAAACTTTGCTTACGGTTGTGGCAAGCTGAGGTATCGGGAATAGTTGTTGAGTGGATTCTGACTGAACTGGAGCTTCTGACAGAGCCAGCAAGAGACTCAGCACTGAAGCCCTCTGCTTCAATATTAACTGAAAACAATACACTTCATTTTAGGTCTCTAACTACTCTCTGGTAGTCTCTATCAACATTAGATGGAAGAAAAGGTGTGCTAGTCTCTTGTGATGATGCTATTACCCGCATGCAGATAAAAAAATTTTTACAAAAAATGCAACCAACTTCAACACTCAAAAGTGTGAAATAACTTGTTGAAGTCGGTACCATGATAGTTCACACAAAAGTAACTATCATCACAATATTGTGCTCATGGTACCGACTTCGACAAGTTATTTCACACTTTTGAGTGTTGAAGTCGGTTGCATTTTTTGTTAAAAATTTTTTTTCTCCCTTTTCAGTGACCTTTATCTACTCACGGGATCAATTGTCATTGTGTGTTCTCCGATGTCTTCAACCGCGACAATAACATCATCAAGATACATGTTGCACTTTTCAGTTATTGGAGTATAACTCAAAAACCGCTTGTCCGATTTTGATGAAATTTTAATGGGACCACCACGGAAGTATACTCTATCTAACAAAAAGAGTAAGATATAAGAATAATCAAAATCGGTTCATTAACAACGAAGTTATCCGCGAACACACATTATTAAGAATTGAGTAACCTCCTTTTTTAAAGTCGGTTAAGAAGGTACTACATTTGCTTGCAAATCCGCGACTGTGGAAACATTTCTATATATCAATGTTAATTGGTCAAATTCCTCATGAATTATCATATTTGTATGTAAATGCATAACCGGCCAGTGATATGTAACAGCTTTTGAGCACAATATTCTGAGTGGCTTAGTATTTAAGGAGAGTAAATTTAATAAAGTTAGTAAACTGTATATTTTACATACAAAGAGAATGGAACTAATGATGATATACATAATATTTTATTATAATAACATTCACAGGAACCATAAATAATTCTTACATTTCTTCAGACCACCAAGCTGTGCTGATATACAATATTATATCCAGATAACAAATTATAATCCATTTTTATTTTTGGCATACTTTGGGTACCACTTATCATTACTTAATAAACAATAGAGCAGGCTGAATATAAATACGTATATATAGAACATGAAATGGTATTGTCAGGACTCACAGAATTCTTTAATTTAGAATAACACTCAATGAACTTATCAGCATCCCTAGCAGACTGATTTGCCAGGCATGTTTGAATCTTCTGACACATGAGTTTCTCATCCAGGGTGAAATGGCTTTTGTCTTCCGTGGAAGATAAATATGATATTGCCAGTTCATAAGCACCATCTGTAATAAACATTATTCACTGGTTATGTTATTACTTGCTATGGGATGCATTTAGACCAGTATTAATATAGTTTAGTGGCAGAGGAACCCAGAGGATGCAGATCTCCTATACAAGATTTAAAACTGTTTAAAGGTAATTAAATTTAATGGAAAGTCAATATGAAAATCACAGACATTATTATGATTTATTGAAATGAATATTTGGACGTCTGCTTCTTTTCATTCACTTTAAAAAAGATTTGCAATAGAATTGCACCACCTCAGCCTCCAATTCCCTTTTTACTACAAGACAATAGAATTTAGTCCCATATTTACTGTGGATTTTCCACAGATGATTGTAGATGTAAGTGTACTTTGTATCAAGTCTACATTCATATTTTTATTATTAGAGAAAAGAACAAATACCTGCCCCAAATAGCTGTGAGCGTCCTGCCAGTAAGCACTACAACATCATGTCATTGCCTGATTGAGTTAGGTATGATCATTGTTGCGCGTGAAATAACGCGGAATTGAACTTTGTAAATACCGCACAACAGCAAAAGGTACAAAAATGACATTTTGCAGCTAATTCTTAGCGCTGATTCGCTTAAACTACTTCTCGCACAATTTTAACTAGCCAAAAAGAAAACACATATTTCAATTTAAAAAAACCACAGAACAGTACTTGTGTTTGAAGTTGACAACAAGTCTGCATATTTACTGAGTATGGAACTAAATAACGGCCACACAATTACAGAAAAACGGAATCCCTGTCCAAAATGTTGGTTTTGGGGAAACCCCAGATATAATTTCCGAAGATCCATGGTCAACCACATGAAAAACATACGAGCCAGATGTTGGATAGATAAGAGATCCTCTACTCCTAAGTCGTTCACTCTTGAGAGTGTGGTTGTGGTTGAAAACTATGCCTTTTCTATAGACAACACAGCCCTTGCGATTAGTCTCCACTTGTTGTAGTCTTTAGGGTCTCTACTTACTACAGGGTTACTACAGTTTCTACTGGGTCTAGTTATTTAGTACTTTGTTCAACTTTTGAATGCCTGCATAAGTACTGTACCTCAGATGAATAATATTGCAAAAATACAAAAAATGTTTGTTAAACTTGTTCACCTTTCTTATATTTTGTTATAAATTCCTTAAAATAACCCTGTAAGATATTCATGAAATATTTCGTAAAACAACCAAAGGAAAAATTTATGACAAATTAATCTATCACTTTGACTTAATGGAATATAAATGACAAATTTGATGGTTAAAAATGACAAAAATATACGTACGTATCGCAGAAATTTACTTTCAAACTTAAATAGTACATAAAAACCCCAAAATAAATTAGAACTACTTTCGTCTTGGTCCTTACCTGGATCAGCTGACAATGCAGAGCATAATTTACGCAGCTGCGTTGCTATTAAATTAGCAGTAGATTGCTCCATTTTAAAAAATTGTGTATTTAATCATTCATTCCATAATTTCCTTGCTCAGAAGTACTACAAATAATAAATACAAACAAACATCCACTAACTCTAAGATCTGCCCGCATTCCACAAACAAACAGTAAATTAGTAAACACCATACATAGATAATTATGTAATAAGTAGTCTGTGCGTTCGAGAACAGCTCGGGGATCGGGAACAGTTAAAATCATCCACAACCCATAACCGATGAAACCAGACCGATTATAGAGGTAGAAAGATTATGGTCTAGTCGAGCATAATTTGGTCTGACAGGTTGACGTGAACGGTTATGATCAAAATTGGGTGGAGCAATTATTGCTCTAATTGAGTTCATGTATCCGCTGTCAGAGCAACATATGGCTTTGCCGAAGCCGCTCCTGAACGCAGCTCTGGATAGTATAAATCCTAACCAGTAAAACGGAGTGATCACAGTAAGCGAAAGTAGTGATGCTCACTTAAATGTTACAGCAATCACAACCTACCAAGCAATGATAGGTTGTGATTGCTGCTACGGATTGCTGTAACCTTTGAGTATCCAGCCTATCCACGGGTGGTAATCACGACAAAAATGTTTCGACCGTACAATGACACGCGATTATAGTCTGTGTACCATCCATTACATGAAGTTTATCGCCCCCGCCCTCGTCCCTATATTTCCGGCAGAAGAATTATTTGAAGATTGGGAAGAACCACCATGACTCAACATCAAAAACTCCTCCACCACAAAGTCCTCGACCGCGTCCAGATTTGCATCAGGGTTAGAACCTGTGGTGCTACATTGCTGGTGGTGTGCCTCCATTCTTTTCACAAGGCCACCTAGTTCTTTAAAGTAAAGTCCGCCGGTAAAGTCTCGCTAGGCAAGTCCCTATGTCGGCCGTCGAAAGAAAGTAATTCAATGGACTAGTAGGTATTTCCCTTTTCTAAATATAAAAAACTAATAAGTAAAAAACAAAAATATAAATTTGTTTCAAACAATTTACATTGTTTGTTTTATAATTTTTTTAAAAACTTTCCAACCCTGCGTAATATGTAGTATTTTGACTTCAAGTAGCTGTAAGTTGAGTTGATTTGCAATGGTTTTGTCTATATAATTTAACTGCATACGGCTTTTGCTACATAATAAAACACATGCAGTTGCACTTCGTTAAGGCGGACTGCTCGCAGCACACGTTCCACCCAAATACTAGTTTAACTAAATTTATGATGATGAATAGTTGGTGTACCTAATTAAGTTAATTGTACTTTGTGACTATGGTTATTACAAACATATTTGTAATAAAAGCCATGCGCACGCACTTTTGTTAATAATTACTTCTTTGATTTTGCTACTGTTACATTACATCGCATTATTGTATCAAGTATACTGTGAGCTAATATACCTTTAATATTCTTCCCGAATTTTATTTACTAGTACAAGTACTCGGTTAAATCCCCTGTAGCAGACGCCTACAAAATATATTATTTCATAAAATTACTACATATCATTTACCCCATATAAAATGCTAAGACATTTTGTATCGGGATCCAAAAATATTATAGGACTATTAGACCGTACTTCTTTTGCCATAACATTGCACCAAAATTTTACAAAACGAGAACTGTCATGTTCTAGATTGTTCAGTCATTTCTATGGTCGAAAACAATGTTCTAGACTACACCACAAATTAACCTAGCCTCATAGAGAAGTACTGTCTGTAGGTACTGTATTAGTTTGGGATGAGACTATAATTTGCCTAGCCTGTAGGTTGGTTCATGTAGCTGAGACTGTAACTGATCATTCTGTGTTTCCTTCGACTTCTGTTTTTCGTGATAATGAACCCAAAATGTTCGGAAGCTAGGAGTAGAGATGACAAACCATTTGAAGGTTTGAATATAGCAGATGCTGCAATTCTGAACAGTCTTGATAGCAGAAGCCTATGTCCACACTGCAATAAGTCACGAATGTATTACTGCTATAGCTGCTTTGTTCCTGTATCATTGATTGAAGGACGAATACCAGTATGTAAGGTAAGGTAAACTATAAATATTTAGTTTGCATTGCTTGCAAAATAAATTTTATTTTGATTTAGATTATTTCTTGCAGCTTCCAGTTAAAGTTGACATAATCAAACATAAACGAGAAATTGATGGGAAGAGTACGGCAGCTCATGCAGCTGTCCTCGCACCTCATGATGTAAATGTCTACACCTATCCTGACGTACCTGAATATGTGTTTGATAATGAAAGAACTGTCCTGCTGTATCCAGGAGCTGAAGCTAGAACAGTGCCAGAACTATTTTTAAAAGTACAGACACCACCATGTTATACTGAACAATTGCTTGCACAATTACCACCAGGACACCATGTAGGTACTCTAATGACTAAAATACTAAATGGCAATAAAGAAAATATGATACATCATGTGGATAAATTACCTATTGACAGAGTGATACTCATTGACAGTACATGGAATCAAAGCCGTGGTATCTATGCTGATGAAAGATTACAAAAAATACCTACAGTTGTATTACAGAATAGGCCATCACAATTTTGGAGACATCAAAAGGGTAGTCCAAGATGGTATTTATCAACAATAGAAGCTTTACACCAACTTTTGTTAGAGTTGCATTTGTGTGCCTGGGGGTGCAACAAAGACTACAATTCTAATGTCACAAAAGGTTATTCAATCCATGCTTCAGAACTCCATCATCCACATTGCAAACCATACAATGGCCAATATGATGATTTATTGTATTTTTTTAAATATATGTATGAGAAATTGCATATGCTGTACAAACATGAGAATTTACTGGCTTACAAGAGACCAATGACATAACTATTGATAAAATATTGTTTACTTTACATTACAAAATAAATAAGTAATAATAAATTCAGTGATGGTTAAGAGTTTCTTCAGATTCTATAAGTATAGACCTAAGTATCACACTAATATTATAAAGGCGAAAGTTGTTACTCCTTCACGCAAAACATGTTTGCATAAAATTTTGAATTAAAATTGCTACCCCCCCTGCACCATACCCACCCTGCAGGGCCCCATGGTTATGGAGATATCTACAGTTAAAGTTTTAAGGTTAGATTAAAAATTTTCATTATGGTCCATCGATTTATGGTATGGGAGGCTGTGCGAAGGGGATGGAGTGGGGCTACCTCCCTGTACCATCCCCACCCCGGGACCTCATGATTATTGAGATTTTCATGGTTAAAGTTTTTAGGTAAGAATATTAATGTCCATTGGCTTATGGAGAGCTTCCATCTCCCCCACAGTTTGACTCCGCCTTAACTCTGGCACTGCGGGAAGAACAGCCCTGGCCTGCTGTGACAAAGCGCGGGCTCTATGTGAGGCGGAGCGGCTGATGCTCAACTTTGACGTCTACTATGATAATTTAGCCAACCTAAAAATTTGTAAATGGAGTGCTATTTTCTAATTTCTATGGAAAATCTACTATAGAATTTTAAAAAATCATATCATAAACTGTAAATTATGCAACTTGAAAATTTCTAAAAAGCTTTCTATTTATGAGTACTATCTACATAAAAATATGAACTTCTAAATCAATGGTGCATAATGTAAAGTTTAGCCCATGTATATTTGTATAATATATCACTTAAAGCATAACAATCTGACTAATACATATTATATATATGTGAGTTTGGATGGATGTTTGTTACTCAATCACGCCAGAACGGCTGGACGGATTTGGATAAAATTTGGTATGTAGATACTTCAGGTCCATGGTCACTACACGGGTCAATCGCGGGGCGCAGCGGTTTTTTCTATATATCAATGCCTTGCTGGCAAATTCGGGACGGTCAGGAAGGTGCCGGGTGCTAAATTTATTACTCAATAAAAGTACTTATTTTATTTATCCATATTGATACTGTACAAGTAAAAAATCATAAAATAAAAAATAATATACATTTTTATGCACTTACCCTAGTGAGTAGCAAAAATCCAAATGTACATACAAAATAAAGTAAACATTTAATCTTAATATGATTATTTTCACCACAACTATTTTGTATAGTCCGCGTAGTATTACATACTCATTGGTCCACGCGTGAGCTCCGAGGGGGAGACAATAAGATAGAATTCCAAGCTTGCAAGTCGATGCTTCCTTTGCCTTGTGCCAGTTGCAGACTTCCAGATAAATATGATATTCAGTTCGCGTTTGTGATATGAAAACTAAATCTGCCAACCCCGACTCTACCTGGTACTTGTCTGCCCTACCCCTAGAGTGTATATAAAAAGCCGGAGGCGCGGAGGGAGGGCGCTTTGTTACGCAAGGGCGGAGGGGCTACTCTCCCTCCGCGCCTCTGGCTTTTTATATGCACTCTAGATTACGAGTGTAAAATATAAAATATTTCTATGAGGGTGTTATGTACTTGTAATAAAAAAATGTGGCACGTATATATTTAATTTAATGAACAAATTGAAGGTAAAATCCAATTAATCACTGTGGCAATCAGAAAAATCAGTACACTCCTCAGGTACTTCAATAATAAATGAGTGGACAACATGCTCCATAAAGTCAACCTTTTGCCAGTAGTAATACTCTAATGCTAAGAAATGTTTATCATATCCACTTCATTCAATCAATCATTATCTGTGACTTGCGTGATAACATTTTCGGAAACTCTTTTATTGTCATCAGAGAAAAATCAGAAGTAATGTTATGTTCCTAGCTATTTACGCACATAAAAAACTTATGTGTAGTACCTACTATTTATAGTACAACATACAATAGCATTGCTATCACAAAATTAAAAACAATGATCCTCTCGCGTTATTGTCGACACTAGTACTGGGAGGGTGAGGGGTACGCGACGGTCGGGCGCATCGCATATGCTCGCTTCCTCAGCCACTGAATCCTCGGAGCTCGCGCGTGGACTATACTTAGGCTGCGTTCCAAAACATTTAATTATCACCCGAAAACACGACCTTGAAA
The DNA here is from genome assembly GCA_934044485.1 of Apeira syringaria. Classification (NCBI taxonomy): domain Eukaryota; kingdom Metazoa; phylum Arthropoda; class Insecta; order Lepidoptera; family Geometridae; genus Apeira; species Apeira syringaria. The sequence goes on from OW203658.1 coordinate 17,719,140, forward strand.
ATTCACGTTGTCATTTGTGAGGTTTCAGAATCGACACATTTTCATGTGAAAGTTGAATTATATTAGGTTTATGGCCTTATACATCCAGAATGGCTCCCTGGATACTAAATTCCGGCACGTTAATTCAGATTATGAATCTGATCGAAAAATAGAATGAAAATATGATGTATTAGGCCAGCCTTAAAAAAATCGGGTTTCATTACGACTCTACTTGACAAGGTGTCGTTCCATAACTGAAATTTACTTGACGAAGAGCAAAGCATTTTGGAACGCAACCTTGATAAAATTGATGTTGCCTCTGCTGAAAATTAGGCAGGTACCACTCATTTTTATTTAATAATAGTGTTTAAATTTACTTTTAAAAGTACTGAAATGAAATTTACTATGTACATAATTTGCCGAACTGTGTCACTATTGCACCAGATACTGAGAGTGATACACAAAGTATTCTTAACCGACTTCAAAAAAGAGGAGGTTATATGTTCCATAGTATTTTTTTAATGCATGTTCACCGATTTCTACGCCATTTTTGGACCTCCGAGGTGGTCCCATTTAAATGTCATCAAACTCGGAGTAGTTAGTTTTCAGTTACACTCCAATAACTGAAAAGTGTTACGTCTACTTGGACGACTTCCTAAAGCAAGAAGCGGGTGAATAAATCGGTGAACATACACAATGACAATTGATTCCATTAGTAGCAAAGGTCAAAATGTAAATGAAAATAGTGTAAAAAAATCTTTACCAAATAACGGAACCGACATCAACACCCAAAAGTATGAAATACCTTGTTTAAGTCGGTACCATGATAGTTCAAGAGTAACTTATCAAAATATTGTTGCCATTTTTTAAATACATATAGGTTTTATAAGTATGTAACAATCACTTATGGCTTCAAGAATGCAGGACAAGTTTTTTCATCAATTGTTAGTCAAACAGGGTAATTTTAAATATCTTTCATGTTTGTTTTTTGAAACTTATTGCAATAAATGTAAAATACTTGACATATTATTAAATTTCTAATAAAAAGATTTTTGTCACATAGTCAGGCAAACGACTTGAATTTGAAACAGTTGATGAAACAATTTGGAAAGCTTAACCCCACATTCCAAAGTAAATATATGCACACCAAGTATTATTTGGTTGGTTTGACAAGAAACTTGGGGCTATTCTTTCCAATTACCATGTCTTAATAATGCTTAATTTAACGTGAAATTTACATTTTAACAGGTATTTTCACACCATATCAGAAATTAGCTTGGTGCCACATTCACACCACAATAAATTCTGCAGATCCTCACTCCATCCTTTGTTTAATGTAAATAATATCGTTATCCAATCTGTATGACAACTATAGTGAATAATGGTTGGGCCATTATAAGCACTCACTGTTAGTTGTGATACACAAATAATACAATAAACAGTGTTTTCTATATTAATTGATTGTGTATAATTTTCACGCATACGTTTGCACTGTCCTTATAGTATACTAGCGGTCCGCCCCGGCTTCGCACGTGTATAAAATTACAAATATAATAATAATACAATATAATTATAAGGAACCCCAATTTTTTTGAAAATATAATACAGCCTATGTCACCCGAGGATAGTGTAGCTTCAACAGTGAAAGAATTTTTCTCATCGGTTCAATAGTTTCGGAGCAAAAATACAAACAAACAAATCTTTCCTCTTTATAATATTAGTATAGACATACACATAGCATAATATAAATATATATTTTATACGTTGTAAGTTAACAAAAACAGGCAGACAGCCACACAATATAGATTCTACCAAGAAGATCTGAAATTCCGAAACATCAAATTGTGTGGTTTTCTGAAGTACATTACGTGATCCCCAGAACAAATACACTAAAGGTGTATTGTGTTTCCTAGAATCCGCTTGATTACAGTTATCCTTACGTAAATAAATGATCTAAATATACAATGGCCCTAATTCTATTAATCACTCGAAGTAGTTTAAGGTCACTAATTCGTATAGATCCACGCAAAGATATATCTAATATTAGAATTTTAATAAAAACATCTAATCTAGTGATGTTATGGATAAGTGTCATACTATTTGAACTTTATCGTAACCATATAGAAACTCCATATTCTCTAGAATTTTAGTTCAGTTGAACAAGAGAAATCACTAGATAATTTTGATCAATCTTGACACAAGTATATTTCAGTTTTGAAGTCCCGATATATCATTAAATAACTGGGTGTGAATTTTACTAAATTCATGTTTAAATTCAGTCCGGTGCGAATCCGACCCGACGCCAATTATCAAAAATCTGTAATCTGCTAAGTTCATAGCGCACTGAATCTATGGTCAGTAAAAATAGAAATTAACCTCGCACTAAATATCCGTTCCAATTTCCTTTTTTATATAGTTTAGGTCACGTACTGAGCATAAAATCATAAAATGCTGACAGATCCAGGTGGAGTTTCAAGAGCTATCTTGTAAAAAGTTTAAGATTGATATCTCGGAAACTAAACACTTTAGGGCAAACGATTTTGAGACCATTATTATGGAGAATAAAATTTCGAATCTTTTTTTGCCCTACTTTTTTATAAACTTATTTAGGATTTATGGACCGGTTATACTCTCTCGGCCGAACTCTTAAAATATTGAAAAACCGGTTCATTGTTGGAAAAGGAATTGGAACTAATAAAGAGTCGTAACATGCCCACCCAATGATATATCGAGATATCATATATGATCGATATATGATATATATATCGAGCGTACCAAATCATTCTTTTGTAATAATATATTGCTTATACCGCCAGTATTTGAAAGTAGTTTTTCATGTTGTAACTACATTGATGTTGCGAGAAGCAATTTATGACGCTCACAGACGAGAAAATTCCGGTAGTCATGTTCTGCCAACAACTTTGATACAAACTATTCAATATGTAGCTATCTGCACAAGGCCATATAAAACAATATATTTTTTTTTACTTTATCTATTACAAGTTCACAACGGTTACACAGAGAAATAATAGTTAGCATGGACGCTACGTGCGTAATTAAATTACGCAAGTTTTTCCTGATTCTGATGCACAGTTTGTATCGAATCTGGTAGCACGACGAACTTTACATCCGCGGAGAGAATTGTTACCTTAGTATACCGAATAGTTTACTGCAATCTATTTGATAACTATAGCTTGCTTGCAAGATAAATAGCACTAAGTATATTATTAAACATAATATATTACAACTTTCTTTATTTTTATAACTAGTTTTATAAATGGATCAAAGAAACCATGCCTAACAATAACACACACTTGTCATTGTAAAAAGTCAGATAACAAGACATCAAGTATTGCTGGATTTGTACCGAATATAAGAATAGAAATAAAGGTCAGAACAAACTAAAAAGTTCTACGTATCTCAGAGTTTACGTAAATCCAGCACAAATACACTCCCGTCACTGGCACTTGCTCCCACTTTTGTACCTCTCGAATTCCAGCACACTTCAAAAATACCACCAGTACCTTTGTACGAGTGGACCAGTCCACCAGTCTGAGTTGACCAGATGTGAACACATTTATCAAATGAGCCACTAGCCAAGAATTTGCCATCTGGAGAAAATGCAACACTGTACACGGGTTCTGTATGCTTTGTCAATGTATGAATACACTGACCTCTTTCAACATCCCACAGCCTAACTGTAGAGTCAAATGAAGCACTGGCGAGAATCAAGTTCATGTTAGGGTTTGCCGTCCCTGGCCCAGTAGGAGACCACTTGATAGTATAAATCTCTTTTGAGTGTGCTTGCAAGTCGTGGACACATGTGTCTTGTTTCATTGACCAAATTTTTAATGTCATGTCATCTGAACATGATGCTAATAGTTGTCCTTGGGGATCCCATTTGATAGCATTGACTTCATTCTAAAAAAAAGACAAAGCAATGATAAGTTATCAAAGTTAGTCTGGACTTAGGCAATTTAAAACCATGTAAAATAATATGCTTGATTTTTTGATAAAGGAATGTAAGCTTACAGTGTGGCCCTGGAAGCTCTTGATAGGTTTGTCAGCGTTCAATTTGCACACATGTATGCACTGATCTGTAGAGCATGATGCGAAGGAAGTGTTCGTCTGCCAGTCTACATCTAGAGCAGGCGCCAAGTGGAATGAGAACTGTTGGGTACACTGTCCAGTAGATGCATCCCATATGATTGTTGTCTTGTCCACCTGCAACACATGGTGGTCATAAATACTGCTAGCTACCTCATAATTAAGAATTGTTGTTAGATAAGATAATTTTCAACATACTCCTGCACTCAGAATGTAATTTCCTCGTTTATTCCATTTTAGAGCAAAAATGGGACCCTTGTGTTGGCCTAGTGTTGAAGCCAGAGTTCCGTCCGTTGTCCAAATTCTTGCATATCCATCATAAGATCCTGTCGCCAGCAGGTTACCATCACACTGAAACACACAAATACATTCAATTAATTGATATTAAAAATAATGATCATGAGTAGGTCAAATGACGGTCGTCGTGGCTTAGGGATCACTGACACTGACTTGACGAGCCGCGACCCTAATCCCGGTTGAAGTAAAAATTTCTGTGATTAGATGAGATAATTTTTATTTGTAAAAACGTGAGTAATATTCATACTGTAACTGGTTGTAATTAAAATGTATCATTCAAAAAATCTGTAATGGTATAATAACATTCATAATACATTTAAGTTCCTTTGAAACAAACTATCCCTTTTCTCCTTAATGGTGAGCATAGATTTTTCTTCTCGGGTCTCGGATGTTTGTGTATTGTGATTGTGTGTCTCCTTACTTCCCGCGACACAGGAGACTAGTACAGTGGAGTGAAAGTGAATGGGTCTATAAATTAAAATATAGTACCACGGCGGCCAAACTTTACTTGCGTTTTGTATTTTAAAAGGATTTATTGTGTTAAGTGGATTTTTTCTTGGAAAGACACCTTAAAGTTCCATATGCGTATGCATAAGGAATACTGTACAACTAGTACGATATAAAACCCTTTTTTACTTCTCATGTTTAATTTTAATGACTGGATTGTATATATTCCGGATTTGCTTTCTAGAGATATATAACTTTCGTAACGATGATAACTTCAACCACAGCAGATGAACCTTATCAAATAGTGCTGTACTTGTGGTATCGTGTCGGGTTTTAGGAAATGAGTTCTCATCTCATACTTTCATGCGTCAAAACCAAATCTATTCGCATCAGTTGATAACAATAATAATACTATACAGAGGTAAAGTTTGTAAGTTTGCGAGCTTGCTTGTATGAAGTAATCTCTGAACAATGGAACCAATTTTTAAAAAATCTTTCGACAGGAGAAAAAATACACAATTACTGAGTGACAGAAGTATATATTTTTTGAATATACTGATTGTGATTAATTCATTCATAGCAGCCATAGGACGTCCACTGCTGGACATATGCCTCCCCATATAGGGGGGATTTTCCAATACTCGCCACGCTTGGCAGGATTGTGATTGATAATAACTTCTAATTCCGAAAAAAACGGACAGATGCTTTGGTTTGTCGGCGCGCACTTAAAAACACTTCACTCAAATAATCCGATATAGTAAAATAAAAATACTTTAAACGGTATGAAGTCCCGAGTATTTTTATTTGATAAGTGTAATATTAGGCCAGGCGCGCGCTCCACTTGCTCGCGGTATACCCTGTAGGCCACGCGAGCAAAGTCACGTATGTGACGGCTAGTATGAGATAAATCGATTGTATAACAGTAATGCATACTCACATTCCAGTCTAACGACGTGACATCTTTATTACTGGGCACTTCAGCACCACCTTTTTGAATGCAATGTCTTAGTACAAGTTGATTTGGAGTGGTAGCAGGATTGTCTGACATGTCCCATATTCTGAAATATACAAGAGTTATTACAATTTTTTGAAGCGATGATAACTCAGCGGGGGGATCGCCGCCTGTCAAACTGGTTCAATCCCCAACAACAGCTTGAGCTTCTGGTGAAGGTAACACCGTTCCAAATTCCCAGCATGGTGGTAGGGTACTTTCGAATGCCCGCCTGGCTAGCTACCACCCTCAAGTTTGAAAAACTGTCACCAAACACATAGTGTGTTCAGGCAGCAGCAGTCCTTTGGAGCCGGTGAGCATTCTAGGTCTAGCGTGATAACATCTTTGACCACATCGTCACTGACCATCAAGTGAGATAGTGGTCAAACGCTAGATCTATACAGTATCAAAAATAATAATTAAATGTTTTAAATATAGATGAAGGCTACATGATAAAAAAGGACCTCATTGCTGGTTGCATTATTTTGAGTTATCGGCGATCTAAATGCAACAGATTGAATGAAATTGTTATCCAGCAGAAGTAAGTAGAATAATTACTCAGGAAAATCAATGAGGTGTAACGTATTTCGTGAAATTGTAAAAGTTAATTAATTACATCAATAGTTAAAAATATCTTTAAATATCGATTGAATGTAAGATATCTTCTTATGTAACAAAGCGACTAGGACTCATGTGCTAAACACTAGAAAATTACTCTCCGACCAGTTTCGAACTTATTTGCAGTTCTTCATCTGGGAGTTATGATCGTGCCAGGCGACGGGCGCGAGCCTCAGCACGTAACCAAGAAGATGAAGATCTGTAAATAAGTTCGAAACTGGTCGGAGAGTAATTTTCCAGTGTTTAGCACGTGAGTCCTTGTCGGTTTGTTACATTACAATTATGGAAAAAACTCGCGATAGTTTTCAGACTAGGATATCTTGGACTGGAGAAAGTCACTAATGAAGAAGTTCTTCGGCTAGTAGGCCAAAAATGCACACTGCTGCAGACCATCAAACAAAGCTAAGTTGCATACCTACATTTGTCACGTGCTTAGGCACGTCAGATACGAACGCGTGCAACTATTTATGATGGGAAAAGTTGCAGAAAAGCGAAGAGTGGAGCCGTAGACGAAAATCTCGGTTGCAGAACATGCAGCAATGGATCGGGATTACGAGCGCCGCATCCTAGCTGCTCTACACTTGATCAATTACACCAGAAATTCCAGTTCTTGGCATCAAAAGACATATTTGAACATAATTTACCTTGCAGTACTATCTCCAGAGCCGCTAGCAAGCAAATCCGTGCTGGGGTTCCATGCACAAATGAAAACCTCTGACTCATGTCCTCTTAGTACCGTTGCTTTGCTTGCCGGAATTTCAATGGACTGATCTACATCCATGGTTTCTGGTGGTGGAGCACTAGGAGTTGCAGTCCCACTTGTGGTTGCGGTTGGTGTTACAGTTGTAGTACATGTAGTGCCCTATACAAGCAATCGAGGTATTTGATTAGGTTCAATATGTGTTACATCTATACATATAATAAAACTGTAGAGGTCGAATTTCTGTACAATTGAAAAAAAATGCTAAAAACCGAGTCAGGGGGATGTAAGTAGTTAAATTGAACTAATTTAGGTTCGTTTAATTTTTTTGTTTCTCTGTTTGTTTGTCTGTCTGTTTGTTCAGGCTAATCTCCGAAACGAGTTGAATGTCGTCTATAATGAAGAATTATAAGGTTTGCGATCTATAAAATTTTAATTGAAAAGACCACGAACGGAATAATAAATACCACGCGGACGAAGTCGCGGGCATCAGCTAGTAGGGCATTATATATTATTTGATTAATAATTGTAGGTAATCTTATGAGCCGATGTTCAAATTATTAAAAAAATAATGGCGCATTTCTGTCTTTTTAACAACTTTTATGTCCTGAGATTCATGGCCGCCGGCAGCAGGGTGCCAGGGGGTGAACTTGCACCCCCCTGTCAGAAAAGAAAATTTTAAATTACTGTTTGGATAAAAACTACCAAAATGTGTCTTTCGCAGAACCTGCTGAATATAATGCCATTACTAGACATCGGAATATGTGCATTAACATGTTTGCGAATTCAAATGCATAAAACGTTATTTTTGCAGCGTTGTTGCATATTTTAGTACATCTTTATGCATAGTGCTTAACTCAGTAATTAATAATATCAGACGTGTTGTTTTTTTTTTTTTTTTCTAAAGATTATAAGCTTGCGTTTGACCACCGTCTCACCTGATGTTAAGCGACGACGCGGTCTACTACGCGTACGTAGTTATGTCCGGTAACTTCAGTTGACGGACAGAGGTCATTTTCAGCCTACTAGTTAATATTAAATGACTAATATTCTAGAAAATAAAAAAAAAAATTCAATTCTATATGGTCACAAGAATTACAACTAAACAACGTAATAATAAATGTTATGTAATAACATTTATTATATGGGTTATCATGATATTAATACGTGAAGTAAAAACTTTGTACCACACGAAAATTGCGCGGATTGTAGAGTATGAAATTTCCTACACTTACAGCTTATATAGATAAGGAGAGCAAAATGCTAATATTTTTTTTTAAATGACTTATGCATAAAAAACGCATGACACACACTACCATGTATTTGACCACAGAATCAAATTCATTATGGTTATGTTTGACATTCAGCAAGACTGTAGACAAATAATGTATATAAATACTAGCTGTGCCCCGCGGTGAAATGGTATGTGGTATTGACGACTTTTGTGTCTTCCCGTCATCCCACGGGAACAATCTGTATTTTCGGGATAATAAGTAGGCTACATGTTATATTTTCATGAAGTTATATTTAAGTCCACTTTTTTGTACGCCAAAGATTGTGTTTTTTTGATTGGAAATTCTCGTGAGTTTGACACATTATTATATATATGTGGTATCCGGCTTTACTCACGTTTATAGTCGAAGTTTCGACCTAGGTTTCGAGCATGCTGTCGCGGCGAGCTGAGCGCGCTGCCGCCCGCAGTGGTCGCCGCGATCTGGCAGCGTAAACTCACCCGAGGATGAGCATCGGACATGCTCGAAACCTAGGTCGAAACTTCGACTATAAACGTGAGTAAAGCCGGATACCACATATATATAATGATTGTGTTTTTGTTTCTTGATAAACATAAATATAATTGTTTTAAAGCACTATCAGCCCATTGTATTCCCACTACTGGGACGAGGACCTTCTTCTCATTAAGAATTCTTGGCAATAATCCAACAGACAGACCAATATGGGTTGGCAGATCTTTAAATCACAGCTTTGTTGATATCGGTTTTCATATACATGACATAAATGAAAATTGATTTTGGGGGCTGACAAGGTCTTAAAATCAACCACTATTTTATTAACACAAGTTTTGATTTTAAACTTATCCAACCACAATTTTTTTTTTAGCTTGGTAGAATTATTATTGTATTTTGGCTGTTGGGGATCTGAGTTATCAGTTCATTTTGGAAAAGGGTTCTCTTGCCCAATATAGTATGGAAAACCCCTGATTTAAATGATGCATCAGTTATTATATATACAGGGTGTCCCAAAAGTCAACGTCCAACCGAAAACCCAAGCTAGGCCTAGTTGTGGGGGCTCTCAAAAAAAAGAAAAAAAAATCTATCTCATGTAGTTTCGAAATGACAGCCATTTTTCTTAAATTGACACCCTGTGACGAGTTTACGACTACTGGGGCTACAAATGAGCTCTTTTATAATTTTATTTTTGTGTGGAGTAGTCTTAAGTGATGCTCCTACAAATTCCAATTCATCATTTGCACACAACTTCATTGGAATTTCAGAAAATATCCGTTTTATACCGAACCATGACGTGAAAATGACTACATCACTAAACTTTGACAGTCTGTACTGAAAAAAAAATCTACTATGCAATTTCGGCAAGTGCCCTTAAAAGTTGGCGCATTTAATGGGCTTTCCAAAATGGTATAATATTGTTGACTGGCCGGTTGGCGCAGTTGAAAGCACTCTGCCTTCTGAGCCGCGGGTCCCGGGTTCGATTCCCGGACAGGTCAAACATTTGTGTGCATGAACATGTCTGTTTGATCTGTGTCTGGGTGTGTATATGTATATAAGTATATATCAGTCATCAGGTTACCATAGCACAGGCTCTGCCTAGTTTGGGACCTGAAGACCTTGTGTGAATGTCAATAAATAAAAAAATAAATAAAAAAAATCTGGCATCGTGCATCACTGCAATACCTACATTAACGTCGTTTTAATTTGAGCTTATTTTATGTTAAGTTTTATTTTTGATGTCTGTTTGTAGGGGTCTGTAGGTTTAAGTGTCTATGTATGTGTATTGTAGTGTTGCATTTTGTCAGAAATAAATATGTTTTCTTTCTTTCTTTCTTTCTTATTTCTACAAACTACAAAGAAAACAGACTGTTCAGTAATTATTGTGTTAGATTAGTACACAAGTAGTAGACAGCAGTCAGTTCAATATTTTAAAAAACTCGACTTGTACCTTAGGCTGAGAGATAAATCTGTATTCCTATGAAATTCCATGGAAAAGTAAGTTTATATCTTAATGCTGGGAAAATACATACCTCAACACCATTTTGTTCACTCCCAGATCCTGGCTCAGTCTTGATGGATTGTTTTTGAGCATTGTGGGCATTCTGTCGCAATGCTACTATATCAGGAGTGACAGCATCAATGAGGCTAAGACTCTCTGTTAGTCTGGTTTCAGTTCCTGGAAACATTTGGTATGTTTGTTATCTGCATTATGCATGTATAGTAGAGACAAAATCAAGTAAAATAATTACTCCAAAACATTTATATGGGACTAGACATTGGTGTGAAACCCTCGCATAGTTGCTATCATTATTGTTCAAAACTGTTTTCTTACTGTGTCAATAAGCACGTGTGCGATTTACCTTAAAATATGTTCGATACTTGTACTATTTCAAATAAATCAAGTCAAATAATTTGTTCACCTCACAAAAGGTTCCTCACAACAAATTGTATTTTTCACAGGATACAAAATATAAAACCTTACTTAGTGATTGACTTGGTGCCTGTAAGTTATAAAACCTGTGACACAAGTCATCAGGCTACTTACTTATACATATTATTATAAGCCCACTAAGACCAAACATGTGTAAAGACATGACTAAAATTTAATGCTTTGTGGCCCATTAATTATCTGACTATCCTATTTTGTGTAACTGTTGATTATTTATTGATCAGTTCATCGCGTTTTTATTTTTATACTTCGCATTGTAGAAGAACATGCTCTACAGTCTCATTTGTTTCCTTACTTACATCCTCAGCACAAAGGACTATCTGTAGCACCTGGTGTAAATGAAAGTTGAGGTTGCAGTGGCCTGTGATAAGACCTACCATTAGGTGTAGGTCTTGAGTAGATAATTTTAATAGATTATTTCTAACATTTCTTTTCCATGGTGGAAACATGAGTTTGGCTTGCTGACAACTAGTTTCCTTGTCCCATATTTTTTTATACTCTTTCTCTGTGTATAATCGTAACAGGTTCCTTTTTTGCAAGAGTATCTGCCATGGCTTAGTTTTAAATTACAAAGTAAACCTGCACTTAAAAAAATAACTTGAGCAATTAAGCAGTTTTCTAAAAATAATTAATTGAAATTCTTAAATAATTTCGCACTTTTTATTATCACTTTCCATCATGAAACTTGTCATGAAGCGTAAAACATCGATTTTGAGGGGGAGCGATGGGTAAAGCTTCCCTTGTGAAAGGGGAGGTTTCCCTTCTGAGATATACGACTTTTAGACATTGATTTCGGGAGTGGGAAAAGGGCGGACGGAAGAGGAGGCGAAAGGGTAGAAGGGAAGAACCACTCCTGTAAAGTATTGCTTGAGTCTATATTTTGTGACTGCTCCGGCGCTGAGGGAAGTGCAGCTCCTCTGAACTTGCGTAACAAGGGGGTCTCAACTTCCCCTTCACTGGAGGAGGTCTGCCCCTCCTTCCCCCCCTCCAATCGATGTTTTATAAACTAAAGAAGAACCTCCATCATATTGTTGCCTTTACCTGCCTTCCAGTCCATCTTACTATTACTTCGTAATTTCTTGTTAGGTTTTGTAGCGCAACATTACATTCAGAAACTACTCTAGACCTTGTTGTGGGTTTCCTGAGTGCATAAATGATAGCCGTACTGTCCATTACCAAAATCTGTTAATGGAATGTTTTTCTTTTAGAACTGAATCTAATTATATATAGTAAATAGACACTGAATAATTACCATCTTCTCCAATAACAATTTCAGCTTCAGTATATTGCAAGCCTTTTTGTAATATATTTAGTAGTGCAGCCGGTGGGACCAGTGCTGCATTGATATTGCTCTGTGATATGTGAGATTCTATGCCAAACGTGTATGCTGAGTGATGGAATCCTGTAATATAAATATTAAAATACACATTTATTTGGAATAACCCCAGTAAAATATTTGTCATATCTTATTCAATTTCACATAGTTTGAGTTAGAAACCCATATGGCTAGTAGTGGCCTCATTAGGAATTAAGTCTACAATATTGTATAGTGAAAAGAGGGTAGGTTAAGGTTGTCTAATTAAAATCTTTAAAATAGGAATTCTTTTAATTGATTACAGGTGCTACTTAATGACGCTGTCCCTGGTTGAAAAGCCTTTCCTAAATTTAATTTATTATTATCATTGCCAAAAATGTGAAGCAACAGGTCCACATGTTTTTGTAGGTTTATTTAGCATTTCAGATTTTGTGATTTAAGTCTCTTAGAAATTAGACCTAAAATCAGACCCAGAAATCACAAATATTCAGAAGTGTTTCACCTATTAGACTGCTTTTTTACTGGGTTTTCCTAGAGTATCAGATATAACTCTTTATTGCACAAGTACATAAACTCAAAATAATATTTCTAAAATAGCACATTTTGTTAATGTGGAAGAATATGTTGTAAAATTGGTGGTCTTATAGCTAAGAATCCCTCCCATACAATAGTCAGGAGAGCTTCATGAAAAGCAGTAGCATACTCAAATCCAAACAAGGAAAAGAAATAATCACATATAAATACAAATTAGTTTATATTGGGTTGTTTAAATTGAATGTTAGGTATATTATGTAATTCTACTACTACGGCTCTACATTTTTCTTGCTTTTATCACAATTGCAGATTATATACCCATAAACCTTTTAAATTTTATTATAACTATAAAGTAGTAGTTTGTAAGGAATGATTTTTTTTTTTCCCTTCCTCATTTATCTACTATCAGTGTTTACTTGCAGCAGATGTATTGTGGGTGCTTTGGCTGGAATGAAAATGAATAATTAAACTCATAGCATAACCTACAATATTTAAGCTAAGTATGTTTAAAGTTTGACAAACTTGGACCTTCGATCTCAAAACCAGAAACAAAATTCAGACTACCAAGAGAAAAATGGAAAGGAGTTGCCTAGGCATAAAAGTGAAGGATAAGGTAAAGAATGTTGACATTCGAAAGAAGACAAAAGCATGTGATGCCTTAACTTTTGCAATGAAGGCTAAATGGAAGTGGGCGGGTCACATAGCCCGTTACAAGGACGATAGATGGACTCTAAGGTCAGTAAAGTGGTCTGGGCCAAAAGGCAGGCAGATGAAATTGTAGAGTGTGCGGGTGGAAGTTGGCTAAACAGAGCTAATGACAGAGAAGGATGGCATTCTTTGGGGGAGGCTTTTACCCAAACAGGGTCCATGCATTAAATAATAATTTAATGCAAATAATGTAGTTGTTAATATAAAATAGAACTTATTAGAATTCAAATTTATATAAGTGTAGTAGTAATTGTAATTGAATAGTATAGGTTAATAAGTTACCAATTATTATCATTTAATATGTATTATGCATGGAATTAAATAAAGCTTTATTATTATTATTATGTTTAAAATAAAGCTGACTGTGCTGATATATGTTATTAGGTATGAAAATACCTAATAACATATATCTATCAAAATTTGTGAGATCTTTAACTTTGAATATTTTTTGTAGGAGTAAGGCAGATAGGGATAATTCAGATTTTGGTGTTTCCTTTTCCTACCATTGGGGGATTCAGAGATTATAATATATATTAATATTATTGTCTAAGCACTTTGCAGCATCTCAATTAATATTATATAGGTAAAAGTTTTGAAGCTAAACAAATTAATATCTATTACTATGGCTTGTGCCGAACATATGGTTATTTTAGGGGGTAATTGAGGTAGCGGAAAAACCATAGTCCACATACATTTTAGTAACTAGAGACTGGAGCACTGGTATAGTTATTGAATTGATATTATAAAGCAATATTTACCAACAGCCATTAAGAAATTAACTCTGTACGAAATATTTTCAGTTCTATGTCAAATAAAATCAGGTTAACTGCTGGTGATTTGAGCACTCAAGGTACAGGCTTTGCATAGTTCGGGGCTCATTGTTGTATGTCTGACATACAATATAGCGAATATTCTTTTTGTGAATCACTTACAGGTATACACTCCAGAGAACATATTGTATGTTTTGTAGGGTAGCATTCCAAAAGAATTTTCTGAATTTTATTTGTGAAATGCTGACTGAAATCGGTGTAGCCGTTTCAGTGTGAAGAGGTAACAAACATACACACTTGCACTCAAACTTTCGCATTTATAATATTAGTAGGATGTATTCATTTTTACTCATTAATGTATGAAGAAAAACTGACTTGTTATAGGAGTTACCAATAAATTATTTGTATTTGTAATCCAATACCACAAAAATATCACTGGAATTTTAACATTAATTTGGATCAACAAGCTGCATGACATGTGTTTGATGAGACTAAAATATTTAACATTATGATTTACAGGGATATTTAGCGTATATTTTAATTTGACTTTAGTGCTCGTTATTTTGGCACACTAGTACGCGCTAAATGGTAATTCATGCACATATTTTAGACTGATTTATATTTTAAAAACTTTGCTGAATATAGAAACACAGTAAGAAGAGTAGGCAAGTTTTTGTTAACCCTCGGGTCCCTCAGTGGCGGCGTCAGAATCAGGAGTTGAGGTTCAACGAACTGTGGACTTACCAGACTCTTGTAAATACCGGTAAACGAGGAAATTCACCTCGTCACTGGAAAAACTCATTGTAGTTATTTCTAACACCAATCATATATAGGTAAATCTTGATCAATTTATTTTCGAAAATTTGCTTTAAACATGAAACGTGATAAAAATACAAACTGAAAACTGTTTTCCACTTTGCGTGCACAGAATATACCTAGAGAATGTAATACTACCGTGAGAATATAGAGGTGTGTAACTCAGCTCTGAATCGGTTCAAAGATCCGAATCGGATCGAATTGAGCTTGTGATCCGTAACTC
Organism: Apeira syringaria; assembly: GCA_934044485.1. Lineage (NCBI taxonomy): Eukaryota > Metazoa > Arthropoda > Insecta > Lepidoptera > Geometridae > Apeira > Apeira syringaria. Next base: position 17,734,341 of record OW203658.1, read on the forward strand.
AATTGTAAAACGCATGACTCACGGATCAGCCGTGACTCAAACGAGCTGTGATGTTCCAGAGCTGTAGTCAGTTGATTTTGAACTGTTTATCTGTAGATCCGCTTAGTCATATGCGAGCAATGGAAGGCTGTATACTCACGAATCAGCCGTGACTCACACGAGCTGTGATGTTCCAGAGCTGTCGTCAGTTGATTTTGAATTGTTTATCTGTAGATCAACTAAGTCGTATGCGACGTATCAATATTTTTAAGGTGTTGACATTTTTCTGACAAATATATTTTCAATTCAGTTAAATATTTAGTCAAATATTATGCGATTCTAGCGAGGGGCTCATTTTGAGTCACAGAGTCACAATTAACTCCGTACAAAAAAATACAAATTGATCTGATCTGTGAACCGACTCAAAGATCCGTCTCAGACACTTGAGCCTTCATCTGAGATACGGATCGTGATTCTTTAGTGAGTTACCCATGTCTAACAGAATATAACCAAAGAGATTACTTACTGAATACAACCATAGATATGTAACTTTAAACATATAACAGAAGTATTACCAAAAAATCATAAAACATTTTTGAGAGTTGGTAACACTAATCCTTGTTTTTTTTTTCACATGATATTACCGCTTAGGATACAAGTCTTTTAGCCAAGCTATCTATGACATAGACAAGTGTTACTAGCTCTCCAAAATATTTATCCCTAAGCCGTAAGTCTAAAAATTTTTTTAACAAAAAATGCAACCGACTTCAACACTCAAAAGTGTGAAATGACTTGAAGTGTGTGTGATTTGAAGTCGGTACCATGATAGTTCACACACAAGTAACTATCATCACAATATTGTGCTCATGGTACCGACTTCGACAAGTTATTTCACACTTTTGAGTGTTGAAGACGGTTGCATTTTTCGTTAAAAAAATTTTCTTCCCCTTTTCAGTGACCTGTTCTACTCACGGGATGTCGATGTCTTCAACCGCGACGATAATATCATCAAAATACGCGTAGCACTTTTCAATTATTGGAGTATAACTCAGAAACCGCTTGCCCGATTTTAATGAAAGTTGAATGGGACTACCACGTAAATATATATATATATATACCACGAAATATATTCTATCTAACAAAAAAAGAATCATCAAAATCGGTTCATAAACGACGAAGTTATCCGCGAACACACATAAAAAAAAGAAACATACATACGGTCGAATTGAGTAACCTCCTTCTTTTTTAAAGTCGGTTAAAAATCTCTAAAACTGCAACAGTTTTTTGAAAATCCCCCTAACAAAACAAATAATATTCTGTACCATATTTTAATATGGTAAAATGAACTCCACATTTTTCCACCGTACTTGATAAATTATTATGATTGTCTATATTGAATAACTGCAGTTCTCAATATTCCTTTTTTAAATAATAAGAATATGATAAAAGGTAAATAAATTACCTCTAAAAATATTGGGACCCTAAAAACATCGCACCCAACCTATTCATCCCCTAAACTAAGGGGGAAAATCCCTTAGCTGTAGGATACAATCAGGGTGCCAGCCTCGAGCAGGTTCCGAACACGTGCTCGAGTCACCACCATGAAGATTGATGGGCTTAGTATAAGTCACGGCTCGAATTATACATTACACAATACACAATAAAACATCAAATGTAACTAGACAACAAGAAATACATAAGCGTGATTGAGAATCAGTTATACTCAGCTTGTGATAAATACGATCCTGTATATATATCCTGCTCAAAGGTAGTGTCACGGCTAGCGCCACCACCATCTCGTTATTATTATTAAGACACCATTCAGATGCGCAACACGTGTAAGTCTTAAGAACGTTCAGATGTCGCTTTCGGTTGGGAACGCTGGCCCCAGTCCAGGCTCTCTGGTAGCACTCCACAGTTGATACGATGCCTTAGATGATGAGAACGTCTGTTCGATGCCGCTTCCAAGGAAAAAAATGAACGTTACCTAGTCGGAACCGGCGTGTCCTGGAATCCGCTCCATTTTGTAGAGCTAAACTCGCCCATTGGGCTAAATGGGACACTACGTGTTCCTTTTTGTACCCGGTCGACCAATAGAACACCAGCAGGACCTAAGTCAAATCCTGTTGTAGTATCTTACTACGCTCTGAGAACGCCATCTATCCTATTAGGTCCGAAACATCTATCCTGTTATAGTATCTTACCACGCTCCGCCAACGCCATCTAATCTATTAGGTTGGAAATTAACAGTAGCTAGTGTAATCTATACATGTTAACTTAAGGAGCAGGATGTACCTCGTGATCTGTCGCGACACTCCCAACAGCAGAAAAAGTAACTTACTGTAACTAGTCTATCCATATGTGTGTATGTATGTGTGATTAAAAGTATTGTGTTGTCCCTGATATGTGTTGATGTGGTGATGATGTTCCTTAAAAGTAGGGTATTTATTTGCTATGACTACACCGCTTGTTTATCGTTCCATCTCATATGCGGCACGATGGCTGGTAGATGTGTTTAATGATTTCTATATAAAGATGTTAAACGAAAACTCCTCATCTTATCTTACCTATGCTATGCTCTATATATATTTAAAAAAATCGTAACCTGTAAAATACCATCTTGTAATCTGTGGTCTATATGAAGCGAAAAAAAAATTGTAGTTCCACATTACGTCAAAAAGTGGTTGGTGAATTATTTTTATGATTTTATAGTGAATTTAATTCTCGGTGGGATTATTGCTTTAAGAAAAGGTAATAAAATAGTGTCTGATTAAGAAAATACGTATTTTAAATGTTGCTGGTGAGCAAGTGCAATGAGTGCTTTGTCTTGTTTAGGAATATGACGCCATTTTGTCGCGCCGGCTGATTCTGTGAATTATTTTGGAGATCAATTTCTGTGGGTAGGGTAAATGTTGTAATTATTTATTATTAGAATCTTTCTGAAGATACTCAAGCTAAATTTAGAACAAGTGTATGCAGTTGATGATCAGTAACCCTTGACTTCTATGTAAACTATTTTCTCTGATTGATTTTTCCGTCGCACCCAAAGTGCCGAATTCGATAACTGCTGTCCTTTTGCTGTTTATATTTCTTTCCAACGATTGATCTTATAATTTATGTACTAAATCAGTATGCTGACAAATTCAATCGTATACATACATCGTGAATAACTAGTAAGATCCGTTCCCACATTACTATTATATTTCGCAGTTTCCACTTTTGATCGATACTGAAGTCTTTACTATGTTGCCTCTGCTATAAATTATATTGAGATAAAATGATATACCCATTTGTAATACTTTGCCTTATTTACTTAAGTAAAGATGAATGTTTATATGATGATATATAAAACATGTCAGAATCAGGTATTGTATTGTAAGCTAACCTATCCATAAATGTAGGTATTCTGCTTCGTAATCTAGAAATATGTTGTACCTATATTTTGTGAATTTGATATGGACTTCATATTTTTTACACAGAGCTAAAAAATAAAAATAACTAGTTTATTAAGTTACGGTTTCTTAGCACTTTAACATGCAGTTTTATATTTCAGTGGAGGCAATGAATAATCATATGCTGAAATAATGACAATTTCTATGAAAGAACAAGATCAGATGCCAGGGGAGGTTAGTATTGTCATATTTTTTTTCTATATAATATTTACTGAGCCATAGTTTCTAAATACAATACAACGTAATAATAGGAAACAAGTTTGTTAAAAAATGTGTTTTTTAATGATACAAAACAGATCTGGGGATTCAGAGGTCATCCATGTTAAGATAATGGTCACAAAATCCTGGTAATGGCACTACCTGCGCCAATAACTAGCTATAATAGTTAAGGTTTTTAGTACATATTATGTTAATACATGTTACATAAAATGTAACAATGTTCATCTTTTATTCTACAGGAGGAAAAATAATGGAACTGCTGTTATTCTTGTAATGTATTAAAAAGGTTTCTCTAGGAAGATGATTAATGTTAATCACACCAATATTATAAATGTGAATGTTTAGATGGATGGATGTTTGTTACTCTTTCACACAAAAACTACTGAACTGATTTGTATGAAATTTGGCACAGAGATAGATTATAGTCTGCAATAGCTCATAGGCTACTTCTCATCCTGAAAATAGTAGCTGTTCCCGTGGGATAAGCAAATAGTTTATAAATCTCTTTACGTCTGTACCAATTACGGTGAAATTTGGTATGGAGGTAGGTTAGACCCTGAAATAACACATAAGGTACTACCATCTTACATGTTGGCTATCACATATGGTTTTATAAAATGTATTAAAACTTTATTACAATATGAAAGCTGAAAAGCTTTAGATAGCAGGATAACAACAGTCTCATTAAAAATAATTCAATGAAAATAAAAGCCTACTGATTGCTCCCTCAGAATATTGTAATACTTACATAATTTGGAAATTCTCATATATAGACTGATGATTTTATTCAAAATCTTTTTTATGGAAACCAATGTAATGTCTGATTTAGATGGGGTTCCCTGAGGCCAAGTTACGAGGGCTAGAAGAGAAGATCTCTCACCCGCGATGGGTAGTACCAGTCTTGCCAGAACAAGAACTGGAAGCATTGCTGGTGGCTTGTATTGAACTGGCAGCCAAAGGTACACTTATGTTTAACGCTCCTTCCATCCCTTTAACATTGGATATTAATTTTGTTTAAAAAAATATTTTACATACAAGGTGAATGATATTTCAATTTTTTTTTAATGACAAGCCTATGCCTTTCAGGATAGGCGTTATTTATTATTTTCTTTAAATTTGCATATTATTATTTATAAAATGACAGGACCTGTTTGTTAGGCCATATACCATTAGACAATAGTACTCTGAGTAGTATTTCAGAAAAAAGTCCTACAGTATTTATTTTGTTTTATTTCTAAAAAAAAAAAGGCTTTATTTATGCCTATACAGTGGCCTAATCTTTACCTTCTAAAGACAGGAAGTTAAGTTATTGGACTACTAGCCTTTTGTGACACAGTGTGGTCTTAAATAATATTTATTTGAGTAATAGGCGAGCAGCATTAAGCTGATGTGCCTATATCACACTGTGTCGAAATTTTATTCAGACAGTCCACATAGTGTCCACAGCGTTTACATTCCACTGGTCACAGGTTAGCAAGAGATTTTTTACTTTTCTGCAGCTTGCTTTTATCAACATCACCAAAGTATTCATCATCGTCACCACGTGGGTGATATCGCAGGTCACTGCTAGTGTTAAATAAATAATTTAAATGTTAATGCTTATTATGCAAGTACATAAATAATAAATAAATATATCATAAATCTGTAATATTATTTTTTTGACATATTTAATGACAACTCATTTTAAATTTAATTATACAGGAGAGGATGCCAACCATGCTGCCTGCCAGCGCTTCTATAATGATGCATTGACATTATCTTTCACAAAGATTCTTACTGATGATGCAGTGTCTTCCTGGAAAACCAACATACAGCAATGTGTTCGCTCAAACTGCGAGAAACTGGTTAAATTATGTGCTATGAAATTGGATGATCCCAGATTTTTGAACCTGCTGTCAATGGCGCTGAATCCAAATAATAAGTAAGAATCATGACTTTATTGGCCATTTAATATTGAAAAAAAGTACCAAAAAGTAGAACCGACTTCAACACTCAAAAGTGTGAAATAACAAAATATTGTGCTCATGGACTTCGACAAGTTATTTCACACTTTTGAGTGTTGAAGTTGGTTCCATTTTTTGGTAAAATTTGTTTTCACTATATTCAGTGACCTTTGCTACTCACGGGATCAATTGGCATTGTGTATGTGCACTGATGTCTTTACCCGCAACTATTATGTCGTCGAGGCATGAGTAGCTTTTTTCAGTTATTGGATGGGACCACAAGTAAAGCACCAGCTTTCAAATAAAAAAAGAACAATCAAAATCGGTTCACCTAGTAGAAAATTCTGAGGTAACAAACATAAAAAAACATAAAGGGGTGGATTTGAAATCCTCCTTCTTTATTTGAAGTCTTTTAAAAATCAATAATAATAGATTACCATCTTTAGAGAATTCTACAGTTCCTTTCATGTGTTCACTCTTTTACATAGATTTATTTCATATGAGTTCTATAGTAGTATATTAAGTACTTCAATGTCTGTGGAGAAGAATAAACTGTGGAATAAAAGTCTAAGGTTAGGATAATAAATGACAGCATACTTCTGATTACCAGTAAATTGCTAATGCGCTTAATGTATATAGGGCTGCATACTATCACTCAATTAATATCAGTTATTTTTTTGTTGCGTCCCTAGTTTATGATTGGGGATCTCTGGGCCTGCTTCAGAACTCTTTTTATATTTCACCACTTCTACCTCTACTGTTCAAGGATTTATGTTATGACATAAGTTATATCATGTATTCCAGTTCAGATTTGTTTTCGTTCTTTCATTCCGTCTGTATAGTTTAGGTAATTTTCATAAACATTAAGCTGGTGAGATGCTTGCCAGCTAACATATTTTTATAAATATACATAATATGTTCTGTGCGATTATACTTATTGTTCAAGACTATTGCAGAACCTTTGTTGGTGAGATAACATATGACCTGATATTAATGCTTCCACCATGTTTCTTTGTAAACAACAGATGTTAATGTTTCACTATTCTGCAAGATTTTGTTCAGTCCTTTGCCATAAATGCATGAAGCTCCAGTTATATTTACATTTTTAGTTGAAAATAAGACAAGAGCATCTGCTCAGTTGAACCATTTGTGAAACAGTAAAAGTAGAATGTTTCCTTCAGATTTCATACATTCAATGCATCGCGAGTGTGTGAAGGCTTATCAATGACTGCGAACAACTGTAGCACTGGTCAGGGATCAGTACAGGAAGTGGAGGTATTCGCAAAGAGTCATGACCATCGTTCTCCAAGGGGATGGCTAGTCCATCTCATCAACGTGTAAGTATATTTACACTTTACACTGTTTCTTACGGGTATAACGTGGTCCTTACGCGTAGTCGATCACGATCGACAATTGTTTCGGCTTTTTCCGGAAGCCTTCATCAGAATCTTGAGTGCGGTGCGTTAGTCGTAACGTCCCGTCTCGCACTGAGGACCACGTTATACCCGTAAGAAACAGTGTAAAGTAATTATGAACGTGAGTTTTAATATTATTATATTTACACTATTCAAATAGTAGTAGCCTCACTTTAAGATCTGGAGTTTTTGGTTCTTAATCTTCACTTTGTCTATATACATATATGCATAATATAATCAAAATGTTACTGATAGCTGTCTGTACAGAAAAACGAGATGAATAGTGAGGAACTCTATTATTGGGGGTTTTATAATCGCAATAACACCGAAAATAATGTTTGTTAAAATTTTTGTCTATTTGCCTGTGCGTTTCTTGCGCGCTAACCTTAGAAAAGGCTTAGCCGATTTAGGTGCAACGTCATCACTTAACATCAAGTGAGACAGTTGTCAAACGCAAACTTATAATAAGTAAAAAAAAGGTGCATTTTACACTAATGTGTAAAAACGCACGCATGTGTTAAGCTCGACTTCATTTGTAATTGGGTTATATTAACTAGTTTATAAATAAATAATAAAAACTGAAAAACCGTATTCCACACGGGAGGAACTCCGGGCATAGCTACATTATCTATAACATTGTTAAAACCTGACTAAGATCGCAGGCAAGGGCTGGATGCGGGCCGCATCCAACCAGTCCTTGTGGAAATCAATGGGGGAGGCCTATGTCCAGCTGTGGACGTCCTATGGCTGAGATGATGATGGCGAACCAGCAGATGGCCCGCCTGATGGTAAGCGATTTCCTTTGCCTATGGATATCTGTAACACAATGATTTGAATTTAAATACTTTGACCTATACTAGTTTCTGGGCTAATCAACGTACAGGTACCTCGTCACACTTCTCAACTCACATGACAAATACACAATATTTACCCTAATTATATATATACAAATTACCACAGATACCACTGCTGGTAGGAATTTCAATTAAATCGAAAAAATCGAACCTGTCACTGTAAAGTCATATCGATATAATCATACACGATTTTCGATGTCTGTAGATGAAATGTTATTGTATCGGATTGGACTAGAGATTAGTGAATACGTACAGTGTCACGCAACAAATTATAAGTAAGCTGTAGGTTTGGGCGCCCAAGATACAGGCTATGCCTAGTTTGGGGCCCATTGCATAATAATTAAATTTATTAGGTTACTTTAATAGAATATGTTTATTTTATATGTATAAATTATGTTTCTGGGAATAAATGATTACTTATTACTGGTACTGATTACTCTGTTAACTCTCTTTTGGAAGAATTACATGTTGTAGATACTCGGGAACACCGAGGGAGGAAACTCGTACCACATATTGCAGATATATGCCTAAAACGATGGGTTGAATTGCATAGTATCAATCACAAATCCGGTCGTGCATGGAGTACTTCTCTAATCTTTGGGATGGTTCAGCCGAGTACCAACTTGAAGCTTTCGAGTCAATCGAAAGGCGAGCGAATAATATAGGCAGCAATTTGAACACCGGCGTAGAGTAACTTGTCGGAGAGTTGCTCATTTCGGCAAATGTGCATTGGAATTATGTACATAATTCCACCACTCTCATTTTATCATCGGTCAGCCAGAAGTACTGCAATGCGCCATCGCTGTATGGTAAACATACCACCTATTCATGCGTTTTTCTTCAACTTTCTTAATGCGTACTGCCAAGGAATGGAACTCGTTGCTCGAGTCTGTGTTTCCCGATAGGTCTAAGCTTGCGAGCTCAGAAAAAACAGTGTGTGAATACCATATGTCAATTAAAATGTCGATGAGCTTTGAAGCTATTTCGGCTAGTACGGTGGTAAAACTTTCATGCTGGAATAAAGTTGAAGAGTTCTTTAGAACACTCCCCTTTGTATATATGGTAGAAAATACTCAGAGACCAAATGTCTGCGCATACTGAGTGGGTCTAGGTCTTCAGTGAGTTTGGGGTCGCTGACAATTCTGATAGCTCTAATCTGCACGTTCAAGTGACTTTATTAATTGTAACTAATTTAATTTATTGTTGCTACATCAGATTTGGCCAAGCTGGAGGTTTCGTAAAGATGAGAGAGCGGTTTGAAACAATAATGGGTTTTCAGAAACCAGATTTAACTGCATCCATTAGTTCAATTGAAAAAGTTACAACAGAAACAACAGAAAAAGAAGCAGAAGAAAGTAAAACGGAGCAAATTGAGATAGTTGAAAGCACACCAGTCATCCTTGATAATCCTGATGTAAGTAGTATATGCGCATAAAGATACTGATCATTGATAAATAATTCCATTCTTTTTCTCTAGCGATTAATCGTGCGCTATCGTAATTAGTTAAAGTAAATAATGTGATCTGTTTTCACGTTGAAGTTGATATAAACAGTATTTTGCTTAAGGCCAAAATGTGTTCTTTAATTGGATATGGTGTGTAAGTATATCCAAAATATTGTTATGAGTTATGAATGTATAAAACACGGGAATTACTCACACAGTAAGTCAGTGGGTTCCGTTCATGATTTCGACCACATTCGATGCTCTTTTTCAAGAAGAGTAAAGGGTGCTCGCGGTCGCGGTCATGGTTCATCTTGTACTGAGTACTAAGTATATTTCATAATCTTAGCGCTCGCAGCGGAGTTTGTTCATGCGATCTTCACCGATCAACTGCATTAAGCGACATACTCATCGGTCATACCTTGGACTGGACCTTCGACCCCTTGTGGCACTACCGTGCTTTGGAGGTTACGTTAAGCTAAACTGAACTCTCTCACATTGAGCCAAATACATATCCGCCAACTCGCATTTGCCAGCGTCGGGATTATGACCAACACTCCTCCTCTCTGAGAGGAAGGCCCCTATCCCAACATATTGAGCTCATTATGCTAAATGTTAAAATGTTGTGAGACATCAGGTTTATGATCCTTAAGGATTTATACAGCGTGCATATGTTTTCAAATATAATGCTAAATTTAAATTGCAACGAATAGCTCATAGTGCTGAAATGACACTTAAATAACGAATTGTTTATTATATTTTTGAATGGTGTTGTGATTAAAACTGTATTTTTGACAGCGAAACTTTAAAAATCAAAGGGGCGTCAGATGGAATATTACAAGAATGGTTTCATTACATTACAGTTGCCACCGGCTCGCAACGAACCATCATCTATGGAGCAATCAATGACTGGCGAGTCCCGAGTCGCGGCAGTATGGCAGCTGCTTCGACCTCTTGGCCTATGCCACGACCTCCTCACCGCGCACACTGTTACCACCTACTTGTTACCTGTGCTGGTATGTCTTATGTTAACTATACATGTACTAAACATTGCGGATACTAAAAAGAATCATTAAATAAGTTATAAAGCATACAGCCTCGAAAAAATATAATAATTGATGCCTTCTCGACTAGGAATTCAATGAACACTAGATGTAAGTAAAAGTGAATTTATTCATGATTTAAAAAAGAAATTTTGAAATTGGGAAAAAGACTTACAAACTAAAAGCGCGCATCTATTTTAAACGACTTTAAAAAGTACAAAAACTTCAGAAAAGTATACAACCAAATTAGGCTTTGTAATTTTTATTCAGAACTCCGTTGTTTTTGCACCTTGTGAATTGAAAAAAATATTGTTTAAAACAGTATCAATATATATTTTCTTTCGATAGGATATACTTTCAGATAGGTTCTATTAAAAATTTTCAAATTCGTTTTTGAATTTTCGTTAATTTCAAGGAAATGTTAAAAAAAATCTCGGATAAGTAAGTTTCTGCCTTGTAACTCGAGTCATTTATTCATTCATAACGTGAATAGATTGCTCTGATAGAAAGTCAAAAACAAAAAATAAGAATATTTTGAGATAATGATAAAAATGTTCCATGGCTAAGTAGTTGAAGTTGTAATTATTTGTGTACATTTTCGGAATTTCAGTCACATTATTTCTATTATTATTGTGTTTGAATAGCATTGGTAACAACATAGGGAGAAATGAGACCACCCAAGTAACAAAATAAGAAATTAGCTAGTATTTGAAAGTCCTAACCGTGTGGTTCCGTGGCGCAGGCAGTATTTTACTCCAGTCTGACTGCAAACTGCAGAATATTACAGGAAAATCTTCCCGGGATTTAATGTATCCTTGATTGGTAGAGAATTGGCTGTGTCAGTCTGAACTGAATACATACATAAACATACATACATAACCTTCTAGGTTTGCGTGCTAAATCCTAGATAACGTCATCACATAACATCAGGTGAGACAGTTGTCAAACGCAAACTTATAATATATAAAAAAAAAAATACACGTTTGTTGAAATTATGAAATTTCTAATATTATTGTTAAAATAAAAACATAATACTACAGATGTACGGCTGGTAGCAATTCACCTTATGTATTGAGGTTCAGTGATGTCTTTGTATTCAGCCCCTAGAAAGGAAAATAATGTTTATTTTCATATATTTCGAGCCTTGCGCTGTAAAGGAATAATTTGTTTTGAAATTAAAATGAAAAGTTTATAAAGCATTGTTCTCTTTTCATATAGAAAATATAACGCAAAACTTTCCTAGTATTCATTAGTAACATATTTTTTTGCCAAATAACAGTATTAAAAAGGTATTTTCAATACTGCTATTTGACAATCTGTTCTCTAACATTGTCTTGCCATGTCAGCCGTTGATCCAGATGCATTCTCAGGCATTTTGCATCATCAGCCTGAGAGACTTGTTCGCCGGTTGGACAACATTGTAAATAATTTCTATTATATATACTTATATATATGTATTTTGTTTCTGTTTAAAGGAATGCATTCCAACACTTTTGGAGAGTTTGACTGACGATGAACTGAAGCGGGAAGCGCGTGGAAGTGAAAATAAGACTGATACTGTATCATGTTTGATCAGGGCATGTAAATATGTCTCAATTAAGACACCACACCACCAAAACCTGTTAAAATGTGAGTACATTTATTTTAATTACATGATGAGTGGTTATCCTTCAGATATCCGTCACTATCATTGAGCTAAAAAAAATATGAAAATGTTTGTAATTTTCTTTTGGGAAAAATATTCAGTGTTCTATCAAATTATCTTTGTTGTAATGATTGTTAATTCTATGAGTTTTTGATTTTTGGGCCTTTTGCACAGTGCCTGCTATTTCAAAATTATGTATTATGAGTCAGACACATTGATATTTTTGTTCAAATTTTTATAAGTATCATTAATCCCATTTTTTTCTCCAAAATATATAGTTTTCTTGACTGGCTACTGACTGTTTTTGTATGGATGTAAGCCATGTGTCACTGCGAGCGGAGCGCCACATCTGGTTTGGCCGCAGACCCTGTAGCTGCTAAGGGGCGCAGTACCCATCCTCCCCTTTGCTGCTACATCGTCTGTGACTATTCCTAATCACAATGCTACACCTTCATGCATCCAGTTCTTCACATTACTGAGTTTCTGCATGGAGTTTTAATTTTATTCACATATACTGTATTTTTTCAATGTATGTCACTTTTTTAAGTTATACAACCGCACATACCCTTACAATTTGAAAATGTAAGTGCTCACTAGACAAGTAGTTTTCAGCTACTCATATCCATCGAAAAACAACAGAAAGCAACATCAAATACTTGTACAGAAAAAAAGAGTCCAATTAAAGTTAAAACGAGTCACTTGAAATTATTGTAGTTACTTACTACAACACAAATAAATTTACAAGATGTTGCCCAAAATATATTGGTGGTATTAAACTACATAAAAACTTCCCTCTAATGAACCAAAACACCATATAATATATATATGTACATTATGTGTGTACTTGGCAGTTTTTTCCATATCCATATCTATTGTTTGGGTTGTCAACTCAAACGAGAGGATAGCAACGATAAATATCAAATTTACTACAATAAAGTATCAATTTTATATTGCGTAAATTGTGCACTATATTCGAAAAATATTAACTCTAATTCCAAATATCTTTTACAACATATACCATACCTCTACCATAATATTGTCAGTTGAAAACTGTGTCGCATCGAAATGGAAATTAACTGTGAGTCTATATGAATGACTGTTATTGATTTTTTTCTTACTATGTTCTAGACGAGTATGTTACGCCTTCTGCCATTGTTATATATTGCATATTAATGAAAGTGTTTTACAATTACCGCACATTTCAGCTCTTGAAATGTTCCGGTTAAAGATGATATTGCGTTTACTGCAAATGGCGTCGTTCAACGGCAAAATGTCTGCACTAAACGAAATAAATCAGCTCATCGCCACATTTACACAACAACCGAAACCAGAGTGGCTGACACCTGCCGTTATCACTGTAAGAACATTTTACATTCGCTCATACATCCATGGTATAAACTCTGTCTGCTAATTAAAGTAAACTATTCCCATTGAAATATTACTTATAGCAACCCTTTCAAACTTTCGAAATCACTCTCAGGGTTTTGGAATACCAGCTCATTATCATGTCATATACTAGAGGCACAATATCCTAAATGCATCAGTACTTATACGTTGAAATTTGTAGACTAGCCCTGATTAATCATATTTTAGTCTAGTGAGTATTTGTATGTTACTTTATAATAAAATGCAATCTTTATTTTTAGACCTGGATTCGCGAAAACAATGTTGTAGACATCGTCCTTCGAGATTCTCTACACCAGCCACAATATGTTGAAAGATTAGAGAAGATGCTCAGGTTCATGATCAAAGAGAACTCTTTGACTCTAGACGATTTGGACGCTATTTGGAAAGCGCAGCATGGTAAACACGAAGCTATCGTTAAGAACCTTCATGATTTGTTAGCGAAACTAGCATGGGATTTCACTCCAGACCAGCTCGACCATCTGTTTGATTGTTTTAAGGTAGTTGTTATTAAATATCTAGTTGTTTCGATAGATACATCGGCATCTGTTAATTTTTATACTCTATGATTGGTTTTAGGCGAGTTGGTCGACATGTAATAAAAAGCAAAGCGATAAGTTATTAGAAGTGATAAGAAGACTAGCGGAAGATGACAAAGATGGAGTTATGGCAAACAAGGTATGATGGTAGTACAATAATTAATTTAATATAAAACATTTCTACTATGCATACCGATACTTTGTTTCTTGTTTGTAGGTATTGGTGTTATTTTGGAATTTAGCACATTCAGAAGAAGCTTGTACAGAAATTATGGATATGGCTTTGGCGAATTTAATAAAAATTTTAGACTACAGTTGCAGTCAAGATCGCGATACGCAGAAAACTCTGTGGCTAGACAAGTAAGACCTTCATTTTAAATCTGGTGCAATGTTTGTTTAAAAAGCGATTTGGCAACAGTATGTATGTGTTTGTTAGTATTATTTTATAAACATGACACTAAAACTGGGATTCGATTGACCATAAAGGTTGTTTAACTTCGTAACTAGGTATTTTCACGGTATATTACAATGTCCAAATACTGTTTTATAATGTTTGTATTTCTAAATATCAGGGGTATAACCAAACTTTTGTAATCTGTATCAATTTTAATTTATTCTTTATTTAAAGTTCATGTAAATAATGTGACTCAATCAGATTTTGAGTGATATAATAATAAAGATTCGATTGCTCCATCATAGTCCGCACCATTACTTAACATCAGGTGAGATAGTGGTAAAACGCTTGCCTAATCCCAATGAAAAAAAAGGATATTTTATGGAGAATCAGTCATTGATAATGAAATGCTGTTCTAAAAGCCACATAATTGTACAGATAGTATACAAGTAATTTAAAGGACACTTCATTTTGTGCCGATCTGCACCAAGTTGTTAATCTGGCAACATTTATCTCTGTAAAATTGTTTTTAGTTAAAACAAAACTTTGAGAGAGTTAAAAAAAAATACACTATCAGAATGTTGTGTGTAGTAGATAGAGAAAGCATATTGCTGTCCCGGTTGGTTATATCTGAAAATGTCTGCAATAAATGCAATCAGTTACCTGATCTAAAATCTGGACAATAATACATTAACTAGCCACAGTAGCCATAACTTAAGAAGAAGAACAATAGTGACTTACAAATTATAGAAAAACCTAATATACAAACCCCACCTGGGTTTTGTAACACTCATTTAATTGATGCTAAGTCTCTTTTAGTTGTGTGACCGTAGTCGAGACATACGCAATATCACTTTATCAATATTTCTGTTATTTTTTCTTTCTGGATGTCTTGAAATAATCTGTATTTTTTTCTTTATTTCTTTTAGGTGCGTAGAAGAGTTGAAAACACGCGAGAAATGGGTGCTTCCCGCCCTGAAATTGATGCGCGAGATCTGCTGCTTGTACGAGTGCGCGGGCGGCACGGGCGTGCGGCCGCACGTGTCGCGCCAGGAGCTCATCGACCGGCTTCAGACGCAGCACTCGCTCGTCATACTAGTCACGGACTCGCTCACCACATACATGGACGGGGTGCGGAGCAAACTAGCAGGTCAAACTATTTCCACATCACACTGTTACCTATTTTAACACGCTTCTATTAGCTTAGCCTGCATCTTTGTAACGGAAACTTTGCACTCTTATCGCTGATGAAAGTCGCATGAAACTTATAAAAAAGTGAGGTATCCATCGAATGCGTTTGGACACCGAATCAAGTTAGGTTACAAGTCCAAGGGAGTTGATTATATGCACCCGAATGGAACACATTTTTATCACTAGGAGAAATCTATTTATTTTGGTAATTATTTTCGAAGCTATCATGCTCTCTAATGCAATATTATTACTGTATAATCATCATGTTATAAAAATAAATTACTGTATAATCATCATCTTCCATCTCAGCCATAGGACATCCACTGCTGGACATGGCCTCCCCCATTGATTATCACAAGGTCTGGGGGTCATCCACCCAAAAATATTGCCTCAACTATTGCTATAGTTTTCGACTTTCTTTCCGCCTTCTCAAACTTAAGGAAGCTACAACAATTGATTAGTTGTTAATAAATCAATTACATATATAGGTAAACATAGTTTATTAATAATTAATTAATTGTTGAAGCTTTCTTAGGTTCGAATAGATGGAAAGAAAGTCAAAAACGATAGCTATACTAAAAAGCAATATTTTTAGGCGGATGAACCCCTGGTTGGAAGCGGCCCACATCCAGCCCTTTTCTGTGATCTTAGTTAGGTCGTCTGTCCACCTTGAAGGTGGCTGTCCTATGCTGCCCTTGCATTATTGAAATGTTCTTAGATCCCTGGATAGTGGGTGATATAATATTATGCATATTTAACTCTGTCTTGATTACGTTCAATTCTTGTTTTCAGAGTTGATAATATTACTACATAAAATACTTTGTGACCAATGTAAATACTTACTTTTATAGCGGAAGGCAGCATTGACTGGGACAACTGGCTTCCCGATGGGCGGTATCCCCACGCCGCACAAGTGCACGAACGATTAAGTTTTCTACGGTTCTTGCTAAAGGATGGACAGCTGTGGCTCTGTTCAGAACAAGTGAGTCTCAAATCTGATATACTACGAAATGAATATGCGAAAATGACTATAAATAATAAAATTTATTATGTGTTTTAAAATTAAAAGACTAACATCTGTCTAACTAACATCATTGGTCATTTTCGCTATTTTTCCTGGCATTTACTAAAGCTCAAAATAGCTTACGTAAATGTCAGCGTTTTCTTTTTAGTTTTATTTTTAAGAGTTCACTCTAAGATTATGTACCAGGCGACGTATTTGCAGGCGAAACAGATCTGGGTGTGTTTAGCAGAGAAGCCGGCGCACATGAGCGATCGAGAGGCCTGCTTTCGATGGTTCAGCAAACTGATGGGGGAGGAACCCGACTTGGATCCAAATATCAATTTGCATTTCTTTAGACGCAATATTATGACTCTACCACCAAACTTACTAACTCATTCTGGTATTAAATGTTTTGAAAGGTAAGAATAAATAGTTGAATGAGTGAGAAAATTTTCTCATGACTTTTCTTAATTTTATTCTGACAGCATGTAGAATGAAATTGTTTCATTTTTAGGTTTTTTAAAGCAGTCAACACTAAAGAAGGAAAACTAAAAATGAAAAGGAGAAGTTTCCAACTTGTAGACGCTGATCTCATAGGTTTAGATTACCTGTGGAGGGTAAGGCTTTTAAAGTTTTATTAATTCATATTTAATTTTCTCTAATTCTAATCTTTTAATTTTAGCTCTATCAAAGTGTTTTCAAGTTCTTAAACTTTTGTTTTTACTATCGGCTCATGCATATGTACAGGTTGTTACTTTTTAATAATTCTGTTTTCTGGCCAGGGAACTAAGATCTCTTTTTGCCCTTTTTTCTGACGCCAGTGAAATATGTGCTGTCCCCGCTGTGGACTAGGCCTGATGTGCGAAATATGGGCGCGTAGTCATGGACAGATACTGTGTCAGACTATTTGTTACAAATAGAGTTTTCAACCTAAGAAGTTTATTTATATATTATGAAATAGCAGTGCTAAGTTACTTAATTTTCAATTCTTATTTCTAGGTTATAACAGAATGTGATGATGAAATATCGTTGCGCGGGATTGACTTATTGCGCGAGGTGTGTACTTGCGTGGGCCCGCAGCTGACGCCCTCGCAACATCACGAGTCCTTCCTGACGCAGTGCTTTGCGCGACTCCAACGGTTGCAAAAGGAAATGGAACAGCAAGAAAGTTAGTTTATCTTTGTTAATTACACGGTCGATTCATTGCGAACAAGAAGGTTTAATTGCCCTTTGATCTTGTTATTAAAATTGTTACTTTATTTAGCAATGACATTGGCTGCAAACAAACGGGTAGTGTTATGTTTCCAGATGGATCTGAAGGTTGTACAAGAATGTGTCGTGTTATTCGTGCCATACAAGAATATATAAACGAATGTGATAGAAGATTCTCGTCAGAGCGGCAGATACTGCCTATCTATCGGTCGGCGCGGGGCCGGCATTGCTCCGTAATAGTCAGATTTAATTTTCAAACTGGCCAAAGACAGGTCGAAGATATTGAAGTCTTTTCACATTCAAATGAGACGCTTCACTCCTTACGTTCAACTATCCAAAGAAGGTACAATTTCACTAACCAAACTTGATCTGTTTGAACTGATTTATCTATGTAAAATTATTATTTTACCTAAACATATATTTTGTTTTCAGACTTAAAGCATTTACAGAAAATTCTTTAAAATTAGAGATGTACATTAACAAAATAGAGCTGTATGTTAATGGGGAACTGTTGGATTCTAGTCATGACAGAAAAATACTCTCTCAGATTCCTCTACGTGATAAAACTGTGATTATTGCTAAGGTACTTTTATATTTTATTGCATTCATATTAGATATTAGTCAAACACTAGATCTATAAAGTATATAAAAAAGCAATTGTGAGTGTGTTACCCAAAAATAATAAAAGCGGTATTTTTTGCCGTAACTCATTCACACACTTCAAAAGTTATTTGTTATGTAATTTATTAGTCCTTGTGACTTTCTTTTAAGCTGTACTTATGAATTGATTGATTCCATGACTGTCAATATTGCATTTATTTGTTATATCTATTTTGAAGGAAGATATAATTGTTTGAATATTTTTCACAGGTATATGATGGTCAGGTTTGCGGTAGCGGTGGTTGCGGTTCATCGAATGATTCGAGTAGCGACTCTAGTACTTCATCTCCTCCCCTGTCGCCGACTCCCGAACACGCATTACCGGGCGTGGTGAGTATATTTGTGGCATGCAAGTGACATGTAGCTGATGTCAAAGTTTGTTTATGATATCTCCCCAAGATACAGGCTCGCGCTAAGTTTTGGGCTTGCTGTTAATCAAATTGTTACATTACAGAAAACTATGGAATGTAAATATGTTATACTTAAGTTACTCTTTTTGATAATAAATATTATCTTATCTTATATCCTCATGAGGTTGCTTTGGACTAATGCTATTTGTATCTTTGTAGGCTAGACGTGAGTGATTGAACCCTAAACTGTGTTCTATTATTTTCAGCTTTTCTCACAAGGCTCATGGTATTTGCCATGTGTTTTATCATTGGAGCATATTGGAATTACCAAAAGATTCGGACCGTTGACGGAGGCTGCCCATTTGCTCTCTCAAATATGCCCACCTCATAAACAAACCGTATGTATCACTATTACTTTTATATTTATTTCTTACTAGCTGCGCCTCGCGGTTACCCGCATGGTGATCATTAATGATTATGAACATGAAAAGTAGCCTATGTGTTATTCTGGGACCTGAAGTATCTACATTCCTAATTTCATCCAAATCCGTCCAGCCTTTTGAGCGTGAAAGTTTGCAAACTTTCGCGTTTATAATATTGGTAGGACAAACTGGTAAAGTACTTAATGTGAATGTGTTGTTTTAGGCCGAGAAGCTGACGGAAGCTCTGCTAAGCCGAGAGGATACAAGATTGAGGGACATGCTCTACGGTCCTGAACCGCCTACTGTTGCTTACAACATGGAGGCATGTGTTATGAAGTAATTTCACGACAATATAAAACTAAAACTGTTTGACGTATTGCTAATACTTTTCTTCTGTGGTTAGGTGTTGTACAGCATGGTGATGCCGGCTGCCGATTCAAAATTGGACCGTAGTCGCAGTTTTCAATTAGCTTGCGTGAAGAAAGCACCGCTTTTGGTAAAATGCTTGTCTGATAAAGAATTTTTGCAAGATGCAGCCCCTCATACTCGAAGGTTAGTTCGCAAAATTATCACGAAATTCCAAGAGATTCTGTAAATAAAACTAATATACAATATTTTGTCAATTGTCTTTGTTTTTCAGGGTTGCGTTTTTAGCTCTGGTGAGATTGAACAAATTAATCTTGTACACATTGGGACACCTATTTGAAATTATCGCTCCTCACATCGACGAATCAAATGTAGATCGCGAAATCAGGTATATGCGTAAAAAATATTGTATAAGGATATTATTTTATGTGAGCATAATTTGACTTTGTATGATCATGATTTTTTTTCCAGAATGGATGTCGGAATTCTGAGAGAAGCACTCCAAACTGTGCCAAATCATAGTTGTGAATTACTGGTCAAAGCAATCGCCGAGAAGTTGGCAGCCACTTTGGGCGAACAGGTGAGTTTTACTTTTGTAAATATACTAATATACTAGTAGTGTGGTTTATTTTTTGGAGTATTTGAATACAGTGCTCACAGTGAATACGCCCAGTTTAAAATTGTATTCATTGACAGAACGTTTTATACACACTACCAAAAATAAACCGCAAATTGTACGCTTTGTGTGCTAATGTCAGAGAAATCAGCAAATTTTTTTTTTTTTTTTTTTTAAATCACACTCCGACCCCCGCACTAGGATTCCCTGTGTCGCGGGAGGCATGGACACACACAATCACAACACACAAACAACCAAGACCCGGGACAAACACCTATACTCATCGCACAAATGTTTGCCCCTGCCGGGATTCGAACCCAGGGTCCCGGAGACACAGAAGTCATGTCACTGACACTGACCACTGCGCCACGGCGACCGTCAAATTGTAAATTCTTGCCAAATATAAGTATTCTGATGAAGTTTAAAATCGTGATTTATGTTTAAATCGTGAAGTGAAACTTAGCAAAACACTGCATAGCTATATATTCCCTGAAGATTAAAGATGTTGAAAACTTCGTTGACGTTAGCACACACGCTGCACTACCTCGTTTTCTTGAACATCGTATTCACCCTACAAGAATGCTACAAATGACGTCACACCACAAACATGTACGGAGATTGTCATATTTTGAACAGCGTGAATAATTAAAATATAGTGTATAATCTGATTTTTAAACCACAGCTTAGCTGACCTGCCAAACATTGCGCGTTGTTCTGCCATATAAATTACCTATTTGTCAAACTGACACGACACTTCATTTAAATTACTTCACGTCAATCATCGACGGTTAAATTAGTTGTGTATTTGTTCTTACAATTGCGATAACAAAATTGAGGGTGGGGGTTGTAGGGTGAAAACATCTCTACCACCTATGCTCAGTCCTATCAAGTTTATAAAAAAAAACATAAAAATTAGACAAGCCCTTTTGGAGGAGTTTGATAACAACTGTGACACGAGATTTTTATATATTACATTTTATCCAACACTAAAAAATACTCATAACTATGTTAAATAAATTAAATATTACTAAACATTTATTTAATCAATAAAATAATAGTTTTGTTCTCTTCATATATTGATGTATGTTTTGATCTGATGTATAAATATTTTAACAGCTGTAATAATTTAACACTGCTGGCGTCTTACTTTGTTTTAATAGGTGTATTCGATTAACGTATCTTAAACTGTCTTTAACGTGTCAAAAATAACGATGAATTTGTTTTAATATCATTATATAATAGCGGTCCGCCCCGGCATCGCATAGGTAAAAATTTCAAAATTAAAAATTATAAGTATCCCTAATTTTTTGAAAATATAATATTATATCATGTCACCCGGCAATAGTGAAAGTGAAAGGCAATAGCTTCCCAACAATGAAAGAATTTTTCAAATCGGTTCAGTAGTTTCGGAGCCTATTCAATGCAAACAAAAAATCAAATCTTTCCTCTATAATATTTATTATACATGTAAGTTTGTGTGTTGACTTGTAACACATTTTTAAAAACGAAGATTAAAATAAAACTTGAATGAATTGAATTCAGGTAATAGCAAGCGGTCGCGAGGAGGGCGACTCGGCGTCGTCGCTGCTGTGGTGGCGCGTCCCGACCACCACCACCGTGCGGGCGCTCTACTCGCTCGCGTTCCTGGTCGCACAGCCGGCGGAGCTGAACGGCATGATCCATCCTGATGACGTCGTCCGTATGTTTATTAATTTCCTATTTTTTTTAATAGATGTATTATTTACATATCTGATAAAAAGGTGAAACTGATATGAGTTTTTGACACGTTCTACACATATTAGCGTGATGTGCCTTATTTTTCACCTACAAAGCGTTAAATTGAGTCATATAATATATGTGCATTTAATTTACAATTCGGCATTGATAAGGATACTTATAAATATTTCTAGGAAACTATAAGTACTATCCGAATTTAAATAACATAATAATATATTATTTTTTTTGTGATGAAAAAAAAAAACAATAATAATGGTAGAATCGCACAGTATGAGTCAATAATAAGTGGATGAACTCTCAAGCAGTGTCAGCTAGTTCGGTGGCAAAACCGTGATGTCGGAATAATGTTCAAGAGCTCTTCAGAATACTTCATGTTTGAACATCATTTGAACATAATTATCATTTCATGTTGTAAATATACTTGCAGCAGGAGCACACACTTTTCAGTTCACTTTGTTTAGGAAATTCATTTTTCAGAGGCCTCTACTGATGCTTTAATTTTCCAAATAATTTACTGCTGTGACTAAAAACTTAAATACTATATATAAGTTTTCTGTAATAATGTACTCCATGATTTAAATTCCAATTAATTCTTCCAATCCCATTAATAGACGATTGTTTTTCTTCAAAAATTTGAACGTAAGTTCCAGCATAATGTTTAATACAATAAACCATCATCGTAATCTCTACTAATATTATAAAGAGGAAAGATTTGATTGTTTCTTTGTTTGCATTGAATAGGCTCCGAAGCTACTGAACCGATTTGAAAAATTCTTTCACTGTTGGGAGGCTACACTATTCCCGGGTGACATAGGCTATATTATATTTTCCAAAACTTAGGGATATTTATAATTTTGAATTTTGATATTTTTTACCCGTACGAAGCCGGGGCGGACCGCTAGTTCATAATAAAACTTAATCTATAAGTCTAAAACGGTGGAGGGAAAATGCCTCACACAGCTGGCCGCATGGCCACGTTGAATCGCGATTTATATAGTGCGAAAAAAATCCCAGTATCAGGACAAAAGACAACTTGAATGCTTAGCCCAGTCGTGACTTTGAGTATTGCTTGATACAGTATTTGATGATTTATTCCAGTGGTACGTGAATGCATGGAAGTTGTGACAATATGCACGGCGCTAAGCGGCGGTAGATTGGAAACGTTACTTCACGAGACTTGGTGGCAAGATACAGCCCTGTATCTCATGATCGACTGTAATAATGCTCAGGTAATACAATAATTTGCGCCTTATTTTAAGCGTTGATCCATATGTTTTGTTAAAAAGACAGTGATTTAGTGGCAAAATTAAATTTATAAAATAACGGACTTATTTTGTGTAACTAAAGATTTTAAGTATTGTTAGGTAAGATGAAGCGCCAGCCTTCAAATAAAAAAGAATCATTAAAATCGATTCACCCAGTCGAAAGTTCTGTGGTAACAAACATTTAAACATTTGCGAATTCAATATAATAACGCGTTAAGGGCGCCGTTACGGCTTCCGCGATTCTGCAGCGCCTCAACTATGTTCACGGAGGCTCGTACTGATTATTTTGATGCTATTTGGCGCAAAAAGATCGCTTCATTTCTAATCAGACTTCGCTCAAGCAGTAACAGCATCCTAAGGGCGAACTGAGAAAAGAGGATGGCAGAATCCCATACATTTGCAGCCTAAAAGAAAAAAAACCGCGTTCATGAAATAAACTTATACGTATCGATAGAGCACTAAATACATTGTATATTGTATATTCAATAATTTTCCTAGAAGTTGGGAGTAAAAAGTTATCATGGAAAATCATCTGTATTAGTATGCTAACTACACGTCCATATGCGAACCATTCAATGGATCGCTATCCATCTATAGCATCGTAGTCAGAGAAAGCAATAATGCATGGATCGCGCTACAGATATAGATTACTTATTAAATTCTGGAATAAACTAGGCATGGGTGTGTTTATGAACGCAGTCCGGGTCTACAGAGCAGCTGACTACAGACTATGGAGTAACAATAACAATTAATTTCTGAGCGTAAGTATTCGAACGTAACAAACATAATGAGAAGTATAGGGTGCGTTCGAAAACTACAAACACCACATAAATAAATAAAACAAAAGTACTTCTGATTCCCAACTTATTAAATAATGCAAATTATTCACGGAAACCACAAAAATATAATCTAAATTTTCATATATAAAGAATACATGAATGGGTTGTCATTTCGTTTTTCGGGAGCAAGGCTGGTCAATCAAAGGAGGATGGCAGATCCTCCTTTGATTGTCCTTTGGTGTGGAAGATGATTGAGAGGACTAAATCACTTTTGACTGTGAGATATTGACACTCTTGTTAGTATTTAATTATCTTGCTAAATTATATTGTTATGTTAATATGGGCTAAGTTGTCTGATAATAAATAAATTTATTATTATAACATTGGTTTGTGATTTATTTTTAGGTAGTAAATAAATTTTGTGAATGTTGTCGCTACAGATAAGGATAGCATGCGCAGAGCAAGTACTTGCTATGTGCGCTTGGGGCGGAGGCGGAGGCGCACGCGCTGCTCTAGCGGCATTGGGAGAAGCGGGGGCGAATGCGGGGGCGGGGGCGCCTGCAGGGGTGGGAGCGGGGGTGATTGCGGCGGGCGGGGCGCGGTTACAGAGACATGCGAGAAACGCACAGCAGTTCTTACAACTCCTATGTCGTTTAGTCGCTCTAGCTGGACCCAATTCTAGAACACTTAGTGACCTCGCACTCGAGGTGAGTTTTTATCACAGTTGATACGAAATAGCAATTAGATAATTTCACCAGATGATAAAATTTTCTAATAATCCAAATTTGCTATTTTACAAACGGTTAACTTTGTGCAGGTAGCGTGGATACGATCAGTTCGCGACAACCCCGAAACCTTAGATGACACGTTACTCGAGGGACACTTGAATCTCACTAAAGAGCTGGTAACCCACGTACCAGCGCAGGTGAAATATCAATACGGCGCTAATTCTGACCATAAGGACTCTGGGTTGATCAAGGTAAGTAATAGCTAGGCTAGTCCTTTATAATACAAGGTACATAAAAAATACAAAAGAAAGCTTAATCCCCTCTGCCATGAAAAGATATTATGCAAAATCTTTTAACAAAAATGTACCATTGTCACTAATGTGAGTTGTTAATTTGTCGATATGTGTATCCATGTTCATAGACATAATCAGACATAATAAAAAATGTATTAGAAGGCGTACTACATTCTCGAACTCTTTCATTTGATACATATTACATATCAGATTGCCCTCAATACTTCAACACAAGGATAGCAGTTCTGGATCCCTCATTCTTTGATCCCTCAATTTTAAGAGCAGTAGCACTCTATGTGAGAGATCGTCCGTGGAAGTACTGCCACCATATCTATATCAAACGCCCCGTAGTAGTGTCCGTATTTACTGTGTTCCTGTTTGAAGGATATGGTTTCCGGTAAAATTACTCCCCCATAGACTTAGCAACTTTATGTCTTAGGGTGACGGCCGCAGTGCAGTTCATCACGAATTTTATCTGTCTGTGGCAGGGGGTACCACTTAACATCCTCCGGGTGTTTCGTTGTTCCGTAACTCATACAAAAAAAAAACACATCGTTTCATCATGTAGATATGGATTCTCGAATATGCCATACATCTGATGTGATACATTTAAGTATCCCCATATAACTTTGAATAGAAGCTTCTCTAATGCCAAATTGCTTGTTTATCATGATAACACTTTTCTGGCTTAAAGCTCTTAGCTTCTTCTCTAAGCTTTAAATTTTCTGTTATTCTATCATAGGAGATCCTGACCGAGTTTCTCTGGCCGTACTCATGGGCTTGGAGTCGAATGAGCAGTGGCTTGAACCTATCGTGCAGTAATAGTGGCAACGGTGGGAGTATAGAAGATATCGAGCCGCCGACTCCATTGTGCCGGTCGCCGGGCGCCGCAGCCGCAGCCGCTGATTTGCTGCTGGCGCTCGTACATGGCTGCGTGCCTAACATGGCAGCCCTTGTAAATTTGATAGAGCAGATGTTTTATAATGGTAAGACTGTACGACACATTTACCACTGTTGCAAGGGAAAATCAACCTTGTAGTTTTGATGTCAAATGATCTTCAACCGTATAGGTGGTAGACGATCTATTTGGCCGATTGTAAACATAAGTCTGTCACCAGTAGTAATTGAGTATGTTAAAGGCATCACTTAATTTATTGCAACACTTACTATTACAGTTTTTTTCTGTGGTCACTGTTATTTTTATATTATTTAACAGATAATATGTAATGACCTAACCTTCATTGAGAGCTCAAGCCCAGGGTGGATTGGAATTGTGGATAGACCAAAAACGACCGAAAATCTCTGCCCTTAGACGACATATTTCTGCCGGAATACATAGTTATGCTTGTTGGGTATATGTCTGGCGTTGTGGTTTTAAAATTTTCTTTACTCTGTTCTCTTAAATATTTTATCATAATAAAGGGAATAACACTACTATGTTTGGCCAAAAGAACATTCAAATACTTTTTCATTCCTTCTTTTCGAAAAACAATGATTGGTTTGTCTATAAGTCCGAGCAAAGTAGGCCTTTTCCATTACAATATAGGCTAATTTTCATCCTCATCATCAGCAATCATCACCGCCCGGGTAAAACCGCGGAGCGCAGCTAGTTTATCATCGGGCCCTGAATCAGACAGTTTTTCAGAATTGTAAGAATGATTCATAAGATGTTTGATAAATTCCAAAAAATGAAGTAATATTTTAGTTACATTTTCCTAAAACTATTTTACATTTTGAACTTTGGAATTGAGAATTCTTACTCCTACTTACCAATATTTTGTATCCAAGAATTTGAATGCTTGTTTGTTAATCAATAACGTTGCAATTCTGAAAAGGCAAAGAATAGATAGACTACAATTAACATGAAACGAAAAAATATGTTTCACTGGTGAAAAATGTTTCGGGTAACTGACATATTACTTTGAAAGCGACTGTTCGTGATATTTCTTAGTTTACATAAAATATTTTTGTTTTATTTGAGTTTGGAACAGCACATAATTATATTGCATGGCTTTTTTTGGGAGGTTCAATTTATAGTACGTGTACATAATACAGTGTTATCTACTTGTAACTTTTTTCAATTTTCTCTGGTTTCATCAGCTCTTGGCATTGATTTGTTTCTGGATAGACGCGAGCGCGACTCTATCGGAGTGGGAGTACATGCCGTGCGTGGGCCCGCGGCCGCCGGCTGGCCTGGTGGGACTCAAGAACGCGGGCGCCACTTGCTATATGAACTCCGTGCTGCAGCAAATGTACTGCGTGCCGACCATCCGCGACGCTTTACTCACCGTACAAGGTTTGTACTACTTTTATAAAAAATCAAATTATTACTATGTGCATACGCAATAGTACACAACAACTTAATTAGCTAGTATAAGAATGTTTCTGAAACGCACTAGGAAATGTTCGTAATACCTTCTGGAATCATTTAACCAAGAAGAATGTTTAAGGGACCATGCACACTTAAAAATAAAATTTGTAGTCAGGTCTAGGCGTAATGGTAGTCTGTGTAGGTCCACTTTTCCTACAGTGTCTGGCCAAAATGCGGTAGGTTTGTTGCAGACATATTAATAAAGACTTGAAAGTGATGAGTGAAAACCTTGGAGGTATTCCAGGTATCCTTTCACTCAGAAAAAAGTATTTCAACTGTTAACTTGTCAGATAAACACGCGATATAAGTACTTTTGTAATTCTAATAACTAATAACCTCTAATAACTGATTTGGCTGCACGTTAATTATTAATATTTTCGAAAGTAAATATTCTGTCTTTTCTACTAAATACTCGCTCCATTGACTATGCCTTGTTAGAGAACCATTTATACATGCGACGTTAATTGTCCTCATAATTATCAAAATTTTAGTGAAAAGTCTTTAAAAATCTACTGGCATATTTGTTTCAGTGCAGCTGTGCTTATCGAAAAGGTTTTGATAAAACAGTTGTGAATGGAACTAAAATCACAGATTTTAAGCTATTTTTATAAATGTTCATAATATAATATTTAAAAATACAATTGGATTTTCTTTTATTAATTTAGTTAAACACGATATAAAGTTGTAAGACATATATAACGGTGTTACTTTCTTTTTTTCAGGAGCTGCAACAGATCCTGATGAAGATTTTTCTGGCGATATTCACCATCATCATAGTCAAGAAAATCCGATTGATGTAAGTTGTCAAAAATAATTTTCTTAACTACATTTTTCTTTTAAAAACTTTGCAACAGTGTATTTAACATGTATATTACTCATATACAACAGTGTCGATAATGCAGACGTATATTTCCTTCCAGGACAACGACTACAACATTACGATCCTAAAACAAGTTCAAGCCATTTTTGCACATTTACATTATAGCAAACTCCAATATTATATTCCCAGGGGGTTATGGGCACATTTCAAGTAAGTTTTTTCACAATTGTTATACCCATTTCTGACATATGTACGCAATGTAAATAACGAATGTTTCTGACGGTTTCAGACTACAGGGTGAACCAGTGAACTTGCGTGAACAACAAGATGCAGTAGAATTTTTTATGTCTTTAGTGGAGTCGTTAGACGAGGCCTTAAAATCTCTGGGTCAAGAGCAACTGATGGCTAAAACTATGGGTGGAACTTATTCCGATCAAAAGATCTGCAAGGGATGCCCTCACAGGTATGAAAATATCATTCTAGTTCTTTCTAGTTGCTTTCAAGTGATATTGCATTGCTCAATTTTGTCAAATTGTGTATCTATTTTGATTGCAGATATTGTAAAGAAGAGTCATTTAGTGTTGTATCTCTGGATATTAGGAACCTGTCTCGATTGCAAGAATCTCTTGAAGCTTATGTACGGGGAGAGCTGTTGGAAGGCCCCGATGCCTATCACTGTGATAAATGTAACAAAAAGGTATATTGATACTTCTGACATAGCTAACGAAGTATAGATGGTATATCAGTAATTTAGACTTCATTTATTTGGTTGAAATTTCAGGTGGTAACAGTAAAACGGTTATGTCTTAACAAACTACCTCCAGTATTAGTCATTCAGCTCAAACGGTTCGAATATGATTTTGATAAAGTTTGCGCGATCAAATTCAACGATTACTTCGAGTTTCCACGAGAATTAGATGTGGAACCATACACAGGTGAGAAAAACATATACTATTCATTATAAAAAAATGAGCCTCGGATACCGCCTGGCATGGTCATAACTCCTAGGTAAAGAACTGCAAATCAACTTTTAAGTACATACCACATGATTCCCAGCTGGTTCTTAGATTATAATGATGGGAGAAACTAGCGATGGTTTTTAGAATAATAAATAATTTTTATCAAAATATGCTATACACACTAGTATTTTTATCTGATTTTAAAATAGTTCGATTGTGCACTAGCCTGGGGTTTGGCGCGAGCTGAAGGCGACGCGTCTCTATGGGAGGGCGGGGAAGAAGGGTCCCGGGAAACTCACTACCAACTCAGCGGCATTGTCGTCCACTCCGGCCAGGCCTCGGGCGGGCATTACTACTCCTATGTTCTGCTGAGGTAATTATCATGGGATTATATTAATAATAATAAGTTCTTTATTATCATTTTCACTTCAGTTTTTAGTTTGTAAAAATGAGAATCGATAAAATGACTAAGATCAGGTTTGCAGTTGTAATAATCCGAGTGTTAATAAAATCTGAGCCTAATGTGATGATTAAAGTTATGTGATATAGTTTTTATAAGTGGGCCAGCTACTTACTCTCATAAAATTATAAATAGTCAAAATAATTTACTAAATATAGGCATTATGGATGCACTTACAAATTTTGCTAAAATATTCTAATGCCCTGTTACAAAATAAATAGAGGCCCATCAAGAAGGTATGTAAAACTCAGGGTCATTCTTTGTTCAAGTAGGTTTTACAATGTATTCTATAGGTATTCATTTTAACTGGTTACACATAATTATGATGACTCGGCACAGGCGAGTAGTTAAAGCATGTTTTGATCATTAATACACCCAGTGAAGGATTTATTTGTATTTCATAAAACTAGCTACAATTACCTTATGCTTATGTCACGTGTTAAAATTGTGACATTCACTAATTCATCATCATAATCTGCTATAGGACTTCCACTGCTAGATGTAGGCCTTACCCATTGATTTTCACAAGGACAGGTTGGAAGTGGTTTGCATCCAGCCCTAACCTGCGATCTTACGTTGTAAGTACACCTTGTCGGTGGCCATCCTATGCTGCGCTTTCCAGTCCGTGGTCTCAATTTGAGAACTTTCGATCCCATCACTTTTTCGAGTTATGTGCCCTGCCCACTGCCACTTCAACTTGCTTATCCACTGGGCTGTATCGGTGTCTTTCGTACTTCTACGGATCGCCTCATTTCTGGTTTGAGCGCATATGGAAACCACGAGCATTGCCCTCTTCATATCTCGTTGTGCAACTTTGAGCCTGCTCAAAAGGTCCATAGTTTAGGAAATATATTCATGATTTGACATAAACCTTATGTACTGCTTGTTGTATCAGATTGGTATTGTATACAGAGACAACGGCAGCGAAACCGGACGTTGGGTGAAACTCGACGACGGTGACGTGTCCGAGTGCGCTATGCACGACGATGAAGAGATGAAGGTGCAGTGTTTTGGAGGAGAGTATATGGGCGAGGTGAGCTACTCTATTGTTTGGAAGTACATACATGGGTTGTAAATATTTTTGTAATCAAATCTAAAACCTACTCAAATGATTTAGAATACTTTTTGTTGACACAACACTAATATTATAAAGGCGAAACATTGTCGTTTGTATCTTTAGAACTTCTTCACGCTGAAACGGCTCTACAGATTTGCATTAAAGTTGGATTGAAGATAGTTTATACTCTGGAATATAATAAAATCGTTTTTACACCGAAAATATGGACTGTTCCCGTAGAGTGAGGAAAAGACACAAAAATTGTCAATACCACGTACCATTTCACTGCGGGTAGCACCACGGGGTACAGTCAGTATTTAATAAATCTTTTCATCACAATACAACTAATTGATGACTAGTAATATTAAACTTTTGTAAATCGTTTGACCACTATATTACTAATTGACACCAAATCACAACTGCTAAACATATAGTGCGTTTAGGGACAAGTTTTTCAACTTGAGGCTAATACAGAAGGGGACTGTAAAGTACCCTACCATTATGCCGGAACTCTGTGTGGATTTGATAAAGACGTTAGACTTGTCGGAATTTGGATTATTTAAAGTGTACATATGGCATTAAAGTAATTTTGTCTTTTGTATAGTGTAGTAGTAGATTGTATGCCGAACGGCTAAGGCAAGAAGGTCAAGACGAAAGGTTAACACATACTGGCCAAAATTTGATAATGAGTACTGAGCAATACAATGAAAATAAGAAAAGTAACATTTCACTCAAATTTTTTTACCCGACTTCCAAAAAAGAGGAATTGATAATTCAAGGATTGTTTATGTATGTTTGGGCATAACTGTCATTTTTTAACCTATTTACAAAAAATCTTTCATTCGTCTAATATACATTTTATCAAAATCGGTTCAGTATTTCTCTTTGATTTCAAGAAAAATGTTGCAAATGTTCTACATATAACTAGTGGAAGTTGTTTTTTTATTATTTCTAAACTATGTAATCTTGTTCTACATAAAAAAATGGTCTTTTGCCCCCAATTATGATTGTAACTCGCACTAGCATTATTCTGGTAAATCAGACAAAATGAGAGAAATTAGTTGTCCTGATGTACGAGGCTAGCGCGGCTTGAAGGGTTTAACCTTAGGATACCAGACTTGTGGCGTGGTAATTTCTAATCTGTCTCTAGGTGTTCGATCCGATGCTAAAGAGGGTGACATACAAACGGCAGAAAAGGTGGTGGAATGCTTACATGCTGTTCTATACGAGGAAAGACACCCTGAATACGACAGCAGGCATCGAACAGTGCTTAAAGAATATGACTCTCAAGTAAGTTGTCATAATTTTCATTTTGTCTGAGTGAATGGCTGATTATAGAATTAAATACAAAATATGAATCTTCAAGAAATTTTACTGCACACAAATCAAGTATGTATCGATTATTAGGTTACAAAAAATAGTTCTGACTCGGCTACAGCTCTCTTCGCGTCCTTTACGCATCCTAATGGCAGCTGTACACACTCGCCGAGACACCCAGAGACAGGCGGTGAGCGAATATGTACAAGGTGCTCTCGTCTTGTCTCGCTCCCTCACGCCTCGTCTGCGTCGGCCTCGATCGTATGTCGGTTTGATGCGAGCATGTACATACTTTGTCATTTAGTTGTGCGCTGGCTGAATCCATACAATTGTTAATTTGTAAGTATGTATTGAACTGTTTCTGTTGCGGTGCATAGTAACAATCCACCATCTTCTTCGCCATGGGTTAAGAATTTTCTTTTTGTGGTGAATATGTAATAAATTACAGCTGACAGCACAAATACAAACAACAGCAGTCATTTCTACTTGTATTACTGGGGGAATCTTCAGTACAAATAAACAAACTAGTCTGTAGAGGTATGCTCTCGTCGAGAACCTCATCGACCGAGACTCGGCGTGTGTGTACAGCCGCCATAACAAAGGATATCGAGACATTCGTTTACTTTTTAGTGATCATAATCAGAACTACAAAAAATGAACAACTAAAACGATTTACAAGTGTTCTAAGCAAAAATGTAAATGTTTAATATAGTGAAAAAAGTAAGTAATTAATATAGTGAAAATTAAATACACTATATTTTGTTATAAAATGTCAAACAAATTAAGTAAATAAAATAAATAAAAAAAAAACGAAAAAAAACTAGGCCTCATATAAAAGAAAATAAAATAGTAAGAGACAGACTACTTTCCAAAATTTTATAACAACCAATCAGCTCTGCATGCAATGAATTCTTGAAACACATTAGACAGATCAACAATAACAATGTTTAGTTTAATCAATGCTCAGTTAGAGTTTAGCAATAAAGTAATTAATGTTCCTATTTACAGGGAAAGTGCCATTCCAAAGCCGATATGGAACTCTGTGCGTCGTGGAAACATTGCATTTTCTCACAATCAAGATCAATTCAGCCTAGAGCATTTCAACTTTATGAAAAAACTGTGCTGTATGCGTTTACACTTGGTCCCTGGTGCTCAAGGCACATTATGGGTATGTATTGCACCCATAGTACCCATGTAGAGTCTTTTTTTCTTATATATCCACTTTGTTTCAACAACATTATATTTTCTTGATAAGGGTCCGGAACACGAAGAAATATCAATGCTCACAGTCCAGCTGGCAACAAAGTTCTTATTCCAAGTTGGGTTTAGAACGAAAAAAGCTTTGCGAGGCCCCGCCATTGATTGGTGAGTTAATTATCAATGCGTATACTTTTGTTTTGAGCCTTACATTATTTTGTTAAATAACTCTTTTCCGTTTCCTTGTTCAAGGCACGAGATTATAGCTCAGCACTTACGGTGTTCTCAATCTGTAAGAGCGTGGTTTGCTACAGATCTATTCAAGAATACGCACAGGTGGGTTCAAACTTATTACTTGCTGAATTACTTAATCAAGTACGAACTAATCATATGAACTCGTTTCTTTTCAGATTGTGTGATTACCTCCTGTCTTGTCCCACTGCTGAAGTGAGGATTGTTTTCATGAAAACAATCGTCTTCCTCGCGCATTTCTCTATGCAAGACCCGCCAGGTACGGATGAATACATTAATTGTACTTTTTTACGCACATGATATGTTGTCTTTTGTTCCGATCTGTAATTACTTAGAATTTGTTTTGTGGTTTTCATTTTTAACCACTTCATAAAAAGGAGGAGGTTCTCAATTCGACCCGAATGTTTTTTTTTAGTTTATTTTTTATGTTTGTTACCGCATAACTTCCGACTGGGTGAATCGATTTTAATCGTTTTATTATTATTTGTAAGCTGATGCTTCCCGTGTGGGAATTTCATCAAAATCCGACAAGCGGGTTTTGAGTTATACTCCAATAACTGAAAAGTGCGTGCTTATACCTAGACGATATTATAATAGCGGTTGAAGACATCGGTGAATGTACCTACACCACAATGACAATTGATCCCATCAGTAACGAAGGTCACTAAAAGAGTGATAAAAAATTGTTACCAAAAAATGGAACCGACTGTAACACTCAAAAGTGTGAAATAACTTGTCGAAGTCGGTACCATGAGCACAATATTTTGATATTCGTTACTTTTGAACTATCATGGTACCAGTCGGTTCCATTTTTTGGTAAACATTTTTTTTTATTAGTAATTACTTATAATACTTAACTCGTACTATATTTTACACATGCTATATGTATATTTTTTGTGTCACTCACGCATATCAAATGAACCGGGAACTAAACTAAAATCAAATGTTATGGGCTTGCTATCAGCGCAAAAGCAGGTATATTTTTCTGTCTCACTCACAGTGACGCAGCGTTATCTTTGGAATGTAATTAAGTTTCTTGTACGGTTGCTAAACTACCCTTACTAATGTAACGAACAAGGTAAACGCAGGATTTATCGATAAAAAAGCGAGCATCTATATTAGACAATAAATTGACTTAAGATAAATCCGATTATAAAAGGTAGCATACTGAATCCTAAACCGAACAAGGTAAACGCAGGATTTATCGATAAAAAAGCGAGCATCTATATTAGGCAATAAATTAACTTAAGATAAATCCGATTATTAAAGATAGCATGCTGAATCCTAAACTAGTAGTATATACTCAATCCGTTGATCCCAGAAACGAGGATTTTTTTCGATGACAGAAGTGCTCTCCATACTAGCCAACCCAAGGTTAGGTGAAATATGCATCCGAATATCCTATCACTTCTTTATAACCCACACTTCTCTCTGAGAGTAAGGCCCGTGTCGAAGTAGAGAAAACATATTAGGTTGATAACATATTAGGCTCAAGGTAGATAAGTTAATATACTACTATGTCATGTAACGATCCCCTATAGCAACGGCCGGCTTAAAATAATTTCAAAGTTTACTCTAACTTTAATTCTAGCTATGTTGTTTCGAGCGGTGGTCGATGTATACTGTTAATAAATCAACCGGGACTCGATGTGTGAAGAACATTTAGTAATTTATTTATCTCAACGTTTCGACTAAGTTGCATTGGTCGCGGTCACGAAAAGGTGTATATTGTGTGGCAGTGAGTAACGGGTTCGGTGCGTGGTGCTCCCGCTCGGAGGCGAGCTCTCTCTCGGACCAGGTGGTGTGCTCAGTGCGCGCGCTGGCCGCGCCGGCCGCGCCGCACGCGCACGCCGACGCGCACGTGCACCCGCACCGCCACCTGCCTCTGCTCTTCAACCTCTTCCACACCTACGCCTCGCTCGGCCTGCCGGAGAAACACCAACTGCTCAGGGTGAATATATACTCCACTGCACTCCACTACATTACACTACACAGAGGAATAGAATACACGGTTATTCGAGGCACAGTCATGTGTATCAAAGATAATATAATCTATGTTGTTATCACACCAATATTATAAAGGTAAAAGTTGGTTTGTCGTTTGGTACTCGTCGCCCTGAAACGGCTGAACGGATTTTCAATGAAGATAGCTTATACTCTAGAATAACACATATATTACTTTTTATCCAGAAATTATTGACTGCTGATGGTCGGGTAGACACGAAACTCGAAATACCGTAACACCGCCGGGCGCAGCTAGAATAAGATATATTTTTGTTTATCAAATGCATGTAATCTCGAAAAGGCTCGTTTCTGACCGACCTAACTTTGGCTTTTAGGCAGAGTCAACTGTGTTTTTAATTACATTGTATTATGTATACACAAATATGTGCCCCAAATACCAAGATAACCGGGAACCAAATGATAGGCCTGGTAAAAATAAAAAAATATAACCTCAAATGGAGGTGGTATTACAAGCGTAAAACAATGGATGGCACAAAAACATGTATGTTTTATTTAGATTGAAGGGTCTAGAATTCTTCTATTATCATTCTAGCTAAGTGAAAGCTCAAATCTTAAGGGTTCAAACAACGACCCTTGATGAACCCGTAATGGTGAATCTGTGAACTAGATTATCGTGTATCAATATTTTCAATTTATGAGAATATTGGTGAACTACATACATTATTATTTTGTTCTTTACTAATTTATGAATGTTTTTTTTTCAGCTAAAAATTTTGGAAATACTATTAGCTATTTGCATGGATGATACTTCTGCATCGCTCGGAAAATATCAATACCCAGAGTCGGCTAAAGTTCATCAGGTAACATATTTTCCCTAGATATATTTTTTATAAGTTTAACTATTATGTATAACGGCTGTTGGTCTTCCTTTAAATTAAATAAATAAATAAATAGTATATTGTGTTCTTTACACAATATCGCAACTGTGTCTGCTTGAATTGTTTTGTTTTTTAATGTATTAAATATTGTTCTCCGCTATTTTGAGTTTACCAACACTCATACAATAATCTTACTTATGTGAGTTGAATATAATCTATATGGATTGAGTATAATGTTTGTGTTGTGAATTCAGGTTGTTTAAATAATGTCACAGTTTTAACACTAGAGATAAGGATAAAACAACTGTACCTAACAATAACAACAACAACTATAACAAAATAAAGATCCTCTTCTTCTCAGTGAGAATCTTTATTTTGGAACATGGTGTTGAATATTTATAATAATGAATTATAATGATTTATAATATTTCTGAATTTTTTAATTGTTTTACTTGCAGTTCTAAAGTATTTCGTGATTTTCATCGATCAGTTGCTTACATGTGTGTTCTCAAAACATGAAACAAGGATTTACCTCGCAAATAGTTCTAATTTGCCTTGAGTTGATTTCTTGATGCTAGGGGAGATTTTGGCATCAAACAAAGACTTTAGTTCACCAGGGTTTAGAAATATCACAACTACTATGTTAGTGTTATATATATCTTAAAATGCTCTAAAAACAATAATTTTAAAGTTCATTACTCGTAAAATCGACACCCATCAGGATTCGTCCCGCCCCTTCTGCCTGTAAACATCCGCGAGCCACTGTAATAACAATGTATGCTAGCTGGGTATAACTTAACCGAGTTGTATTCGATGCGTGTTCAGGTGATCTGCGTGCTGCTCCGATGCTGCGACGTGTCGTCGCGCTGCGTGTCCGCGAACGCGGCGGAGGGCGCGGCGCCGCTGCCCAACCCGTACAGTGAACCGGCGCCCGCGCACCACTCCACCGCCTCCGCGCACCGCCCGCTGCTCTCCTCAACCGCCAGTGACGTCCTCTACAACAGAACCGGGTACCCAACACCGTATAAATTGCATGTAGAAAGTATACAGTACGATAGGCACGTGCAATCTTACGTAACCATTTATTTATTGTAATTACAGCACATACATGAAAAAATTGACTGAAGAGTGCTGCGGTTGCGAAGAGGCTATTCGGCTGCTGCAGTTCCTATGCTGGGAGAACGCTGGCTGGTCCCGCGTCGCTCTAGCGGAACTGTTGTGGCAAATGGCATATGCATACTGTCACGAGCTGAGGAAACACTCTGATGCACTCACTGCGCTGCTTTTGATGGAAGACAGCTGGCAGCACCACCGAATTCACAATGTTATCAAGGTATTATTTGCCTGGCGTTAGCGTTAAAGTAATCTGATGACATTCTTTACATATTTTGTTTGTTCATGATTTATTACTTATATTATAATTACATATATTTGGTTCAGCTACTACCATACGGATACACATTCCAGTTCGAGACGAACCTCACTAAATCTCACGTGAGCCGATGTTAGAGGGGGGTTTCGTTTTAGCAAATTTATAATTTAGTCAAAATAGCGATTATTACGTGTTCATTAAAAAAGGTTAAACAAATTATATTTGTTCATAAAATTTAATGCAATTAATTGCACTCGGTGAAACCCACGTAAGATCAGTAGAAGGCCTCGCAAAATCTCCCACCAGTCCGAATGATCCAAAAATAGCTTCACATAAATCCTTGCCGATATAAATTATTCTTCGGTCATATAAAGTTATTTACTTACTGATTTTCTCGTCGTACTCACTAAAGTGAGTGTACACGCGGACATATCGTGTTCCCGCCATAAAGCGTGTGCATGCGTATTACAGGGCGTATCGGAGGAGCGTCCGGGCCTGCTGGAGACGGCGTGGGGCGCGCGCAGCCACTACCAGAAGCGCGCGTACGCGTGCGTGAAGCTGGTGGTGGGCGTGATGGCTCGCGCGCCGCACGCCGTGCGCACCGTGCACCAGCACCACGACGCGCGCCGCCGCTGGAGGCAGCTGCTCGCCTGGCTGCAGGACGAACTGGACAGGGTACGCGTCTGCCTTCTCCGCCTCGCCGCACTGCACCATCCTCGCGCGCATAGCCGAACAGACACATAACACTCACTAAACATTTTATTCAATACAAGCACTGCTCAATTTTTAGTATTTAGTTTTTACTAAATTAACTTCATAAGGTCATGTTTGAATGTTATTTTATGTAATTATTATCAATGTGCGTATTGATAAATTCTATGTAAATTATATTCTAGTACACATTTTAACCTTTTAAGTATTGCGACGTGTATAGCTCCGCGCAAAACAACCGCTACGAAACGAATGGTCTAAGGGTGCCCGAGATATAAGGCTTTGCCTATTTTTGATTATCAAAACTCGCTTGTCGAGTTTCACACATCCCACTAATATTATAAATGTGAAAGTTTGGATTGATGGATATTTGTTACTCAATCACGCCAGAACGGCTGAACGGATCTGGGCGAAATTTGGCACAGAGGTAGATTATAGTCTGGAATAGCACATAGGCCTCCTTTTAACCCGTATGTATGATTCCCCTACGATAATTGATGTAGCGGGCAAACAGTATTCCACGCGGGTGAAACCGCGGGGCGCTACTAGTTATTATATATATGTATTATCCGGTTTTACTCACGTTTAAAGTCGCGTATATGAGTATTTCCACCTAGGTTTCGGGCATTTCCGATGCCTATCATCAGGTGAGTTTACGCTGCCAGATCGCGGCGATAATTGCGGGTGGCAACGCGCTCAGCTCGCCGTGAAAGTAGCGGTGTGTGTGGGGGCGGCAGGCGGGGCGCAGTATATGTTTAAGGTGTGCGCCCGGGACTGGTAGCGCGCTGCGTCAGATTCCGAGATGACGGAGATGGTCCGAGTGTGGGTGGTACATTTGCTTCCTCACTGATCTACGTTATCGTCGAATGCATGAGGGTAGACGACGCCGACTATATCACACTCCAGATTACTTATCACGTTTAGACTTGAGGTGGCGTTAAGAATTGGTGTCCAGGCAGGTGACTGGCTCCATCCACAATCTGTTAAAATTCGGCAAGGCTTTGCCTAGTTTGGGACTCGTAGTTAATATAGTAATAGGATTGAAATATTATTGGTATTATATTTTATACTATTATAACTTTTTCAAACACTTCAGTTTTTATGATTTTAAAACAAGTATGACCGCATAAGTAGCCATCGACGTAATAAGTCGCAAACAGGATGCAATCATGCCACTAGAAAATCCTCCTTTGGGCCGTTCTTAGTAAGCTTAGTAGTGATCTTTTATTTCTAGATTCTTTTAATTTAATATATAAGTATAATTTCAGTATGGTCCGACGGGCTACGGTTCTTACGGGACTTGGTCACCACCGGGAACATCCAACGAGACTTCTAGCGGCTATTTCCTTGAACGCAGCAACTCCGCACGAAAAACTCTTGAAAAGTAAGCTTTTTCATGATAGCTATCACTCTTTACCCAGCCAGAGCATTCCGTATGTGTGTTGATGTGTCTCTGTAAATGTGTTTTTATGTAAGTTCTAAATAACTTGTCTTTGGCAACTATATCAATTATATTATATATATTCTATTTATATATATATATATATATATATATATATATATATATATATATATATGAATATCCTTCTTCTGAAAGTTCCACTCCTATCTGAAGTTGGACAACATAAGGGCAATCCAAACTTTCGAGGCTGGAGCTCTCCGTGGGGTGCACTAAAAGTTTCCGGAATTAATAGGAAAAAATAAAAAATGAATTTATTGTATCCTAAAATATTTTCTCCCTTTGCGTAAATGCACTTTTTCATTCGATTAATCCAATTTTGAAAACTTTTGTGGCACTCCTCCGTGGTGACCTCAGAAACGTTTTTCATACTCTTCGACAGCCTCTTCTGGTGATGAAAATCGTTGACCGCGTAATTGGTTCTCAATTTTTGGGAACAGAAAAAAGCCAGAAGGTGCCAGGTCGGGACTGTATGCAGCAGAATGGATCATAAGTTCTACGTTTTTCACCTTCAAAAATTCGTTTGTCTAGCCGTGTGGGAACTAGCATTGTCGTGCAAGATGATGCGGCGTTTACGATTATTTTAACAGAGTTCGTCAAAAATTCCCGCCAAAAAATTGTTCGTGTACCAGTCACTATTCACGGTACGAAGATTCTCAAAAGCAACAGTAGTCACGTGTCCAGTTTTAATTAAAAAAACTGGTTGTTTTCGGCTCATCTTGAGGGGAGCACAGCTTTCTTACACCCAAATGTTTGTGTAGGATTGATTGTATTTGATTCATGCCTATGTCTAATGATCCGCAAATCTCATGGTAGATCACATGCCTGTCTGTTTCAATCATACGGCGCACAGCATCGATGTTTTTGTTGTTCATAGCGGTGGACGGGCGACCATCGCGAAATTCCTCACTGAGATTGACACGACCGCGCTTGAATTCTGCAAACCAGCTATAAAAAGTCGTCTTGCATGGTGCTTCATCGCCAAAAGCAGATTAAAGCCGAGCGATGCTCTGTTGAGCTGACTAAGATAGCAGGCAAGGGAAAATCAATGGGCCAGGCATATATCCGGCAGTGGACGTCCTATGGCTAAGATGATGATGATCATTATTGAGGTTTCAATATAACAAGTGCTGGATAGTAGGGTGGCAAACTGCACCAGTATCATCTCAATAGATGAGACCAGAATTAGAAAACATCACACCTGAAATATGAATGTATAAAACACGGGAGTTACTCACATACATCAAGTGACATCAATACATGTTCAAATGTCGTTCTGTTGCAGAGCGTACCAGCTGTGTCCGGA
Organism: Apeira syringaria; assembly: GCA_934044485.1. Lineage (NCBI taxonomy): Eukaryota > Metazoa > Arthropoda > Insecta > Lepidoptera > Geometridae > Apeira > Apeira syringaria. The sequence goes on from OW203658.1 coordinate 17,775,415, forward strand.
GGACGAGGAGGAGGAAGAGGAGGAGGAGGAGGCGCGGGAGGGGTCGGGCGGTGGCGAGGCGGGGGACGACAGCGGGTCAGAGGAGGCGGTCCCAGTGGCGAGCGGTGCGCCCCCCGGCTCCACGCCCCCTGCCCCCGCTCCTGACCCCCGCGCCGCGCTCTGAGCACACGCGGCGCCGCGCGCGCCTCCCTCGCCCTCTAGTCCCGCGCACCGCGCACGCGCACGCTCTGCCTCCGCGCCCTCGCGGCTCGCCTAGCCGAGGGCGCACACCGCCTCCTGCGTGAGCGACGGAAGCCGACATAACGAAGCGATGCACGACACTCGTCCTCTTCGACTGAACAACGCGATGACCGCCAACATATCTTGTATGTACACCCTGACATTTCATAAGGATCAATATATGGGATCTGATGAAGTCCGAGTGATGATTAAGCGACGGAATGTGACGACACCCAACAGGATCAGAAATACATCTTTGTAACATGCGTCTTGTTGAACATTTTCATATTACGTGTGAGGGAGCATAATCAGATTTGAACATTTTATACATTTTCGTTCACGAATACAATGTTTAGTTCTGTTTGACTCCCACTAGAAGTTTTCACTTAGAATGAAATTTTACTTCGTTGTTTAAATTGAATCTTAACTTGTAACGTGAATTCGTTTCTTGGATGTTGTCCATTCGTTTTATATAAAAGTTGTGATTCTCAATTGGACCGTTTTCGTTATAGAAAGTCTGATATTTGATATTATGACACTTTATCGCGTCGTTGTCGCGTTTGTCGTGCACATAGGATATATTGTGTAAGGATCGCAGCTTAGTTGTAGTTTTTTTCTGTGATGCTATGGATATGTATAGTTTGTTTTCGTTGACGCTTCCGTTCGAGTATCGAATCGGCAGACTGTGCAGTATTCAGTCGGTCGTTTCTACTCGAAAGATCGCTTTAAATACCGTTGTATTTATTTTAATTGAAACGGAGATTTATTCATTACGTTATCAATGGTAGAATTTATTTATCTGCGCGTAGCACGTACTTTAAATAGTTTACTATAGTAAGGAATATTGTACCTATTATGGGAACCGACTGTACTTTTTATACATATTATATGTGTTGTCGTTTTTAAGCATGATCTCAGACATCATTTTTACAAATTCGATAAAATTAGTCAATTTATAGCTTATTTGAGATCTTTATTGCGAAAACTAGAAACGGTGACTAATATGATAGAAACTACAGGTGACTCCGTGATTCTTAACTTTTTTGTACATTTTTACACAAATTTTGTCTGAATGTTGATGAATTGCAAGGCCTGACTACAGCCTGTGGTTCATATATGTATATTATAAATATATACAAACATTCACCACAAATTACTAATTCTTCGACTATTCCAGTACAAATGGTTCCAAAATGTTGCCAAAACAGATGACACTTATTGAAACGCTGTAAATCTTACAAACCATTCAGAATACAAAACATATTTTATATTGGTCACAAAAGTTTAATAATAATCATGAAAATATTGAAAAAATCATGAAACGGCTACAATCGTTTTTTTGTATCGTAACGGTTGAGGCCAATGACCAACGACATTTCAGGACTTCGATTGGACTCGTTTGGAGTTCGCTCCGTGAACTCTTCTCGAATCTTCGGACTAAACCCGATACAATACAAACATGAGTGCTGTCGGTTTTTTCTTATAATTATGACTTCATTGTAATTATCGGAACTTCAGTTGATTATCATAGTATACCATCATAATTTGTTCAATCATCGTAAATAAACATAAAAAATATGTTGTTTGTAATATGTATTTAAAAACAAAAGTACTATGCGGCAGACACGTTGTTACTCTCATATGTACAGTTATAAATAATTAGCTAGACAACATAGTGTAAAATACTGCCATATATTAAATCTTACCAGCATGTTAAGCTCACTATCATGAACTGTTCTTTGCCGTTAAGATGTGCAAGGAAAACTTTTTGAATAAATTTTAATCAAAATGAATTAAACGTTAGTGCATTTCTCATTAGTAATATTAAACTTCTTTTTATTAAAGCATCATTGAAAATTTGCGTGCATTTTGCCCAGAACCCGTAACGTAACATCTGTGATTTTGTAATAAAACAGAAGTGCGTTGGTGTGTTTAAGATTGCTAATGTTATGTGTCAAGTTGCATTCCATGAGATGGACTTGAATAAGATATGCATAGAATTTTAGTTGTGACACACCTTAAACACTTGTTAAAGTTATTCAAGTCGCTCCAGCCTGACATTGGCCATTTCCGCCATGCTGTTTGAGGTATGTATTTAAAACATTGTTGCAAGCAATAATGCAAATGTTTGGGCTTAATTTGGTTTTTGTCGTTAACAGAGACCAAAATCGAATAAACATTAGTAATAATTCGCTGAATTCACTATTGGTAATTTAATAAAAAAAAGTTACTTATTAATTTTACAGTATGATAATTAACAACATATAAGAAATAACTTTCTAGTACCATATAGGTGATAAGAAACAAAGTATAAAATGTCAGTAAGCTACAACCGAAAATGGCGAAGCTTTGTTTACTTATCTGTTAAACTTTAAAAACGAAACCAAAGTTTAGTCTGGAAAGTTTAAATGTGATTTGTCACATGGTACATACAAGAAAAAAAATGGAATATCTTTCTCTAAAACATTATATGATAGGGCATTATTGTAAAATTGCAATTTATAAATAATGATCTTTTAAGAGTCAATAAATTATTCTAATCATAACTTTAGAATTCACAACAAATACGTTTAAAAAATTGACATAAATATTTATGAAATAAATAAAGTAAATAGCTATAAATGAAATGTTTCTTATGTAACTAAGATGAAAGTAATTCTTTATACTTCCTAAAAGTATCAAAAATATATTGTAATCATCGACAACAAAAATATTTAGTGAGAATGATAGTGTCATCAGTATGATTGGCCTAAACATACATAATTAATAATGGATAAGTGTTTTGTATTAATTAGGCTTGTTTTTAGTTCAAAGCAAACATAGTAATAGTAACTAACGACTAGTCTGACAGGAATATGTTGCCACTTTGTCAATGTTCTGCTCTGTAATATAATGTTATTTATTTTTTTATTACTTGAAGGTTGTATATTATTTCTCCTTGTGTAGCGATAAATTTAAATAAATAATAAATCAGGCTATCAGACGTTGCGCACCGCTATAACAATAAGTTAGTCTAATACGCCTTTAATTTAATGTAATGAAGTTTTATAAATATTAATAATCTTTGACTCACTCTTGTATTTGACAAAACATAACCACCGTGATTTTCTGTGAATATTTTGTTATGCATTATAATCATTTAACGATTGTTTTTTAATGTGGGTCTCACAGACCATGTGCCTTAGTTTTTATTTGCTCAAAGCTTGCACCTGATAGTCTGTACATTGACTTAGATACTAATACCTCTGATATTGTATGCCTTCACCTTTCCCACGCTACCTTTAATATAGTTATTATGTTTGGATCAATGCTATGAAACGGATTTAGCCGTGTGTACAGTAAATGTCATGTATATGTGAAAGGTGAATGTATATAGTACTTCTTTACTGTAGCTTAATTTATTTAAAAATGTTTTTATCGCATGGTTTTGTAAAACATTATAATCACAATTAAAAAGTAACATCGGTTAGAATACAGGAATGATTATTGTGAATAAGAAACCTGGTCGATTAACCATTGACTGTTGTTAATGTTTATTACCAAAGATCGAGTATGTAGAGGGGAACCTTTTCGTATGTAAATTAATGATTGAAATATTTTGTATCTTTTATAAATTGCAAATAATAAGATAATCGTGGTTGATGGGACTTTAGTGTGATCAGATAAGGTTTAGATAGGAAGGAAACAATACGAAAAAGGTTTTATGATAAATTTATATATGAAGCTAAAGGGCTCCAAAAATGTATGTTTCAGTATGCAGTGCTCGCGCAAGTGAGTCACTGTATACAATGAAAATATTGAGCTTGGTAATAGGCCCAGTGTATAGAATGAACACATATTGAAAACTAGGTAGATGGGTCCTCCGCTTGTGATTTTTACGTATATACCTAAGTAACGTTTTACACAAACTATGAGCAGTATTTCGTTTAATTTATAACTTGTATAAAGCAGTTGATGTAAAAAGATAAGCAACGTGATTGATTGTATAATAATCGAGGTATAAGCAATGTGTATTTGTACAACATTTCTAAGGCCGTCACAGAAATAGCATTTGACATAATATAAATGCTAGTAATGTAGCATTCGAACAGATGTGATTACTGAATCAATAAAAACGATATAAAAGTTTATATTTCTTTTATTTATCACATTTTTTCTCAAGTATTAAGGGACCTGGTTTTAATCTGAGGAGCGGCAAACAAACATACGACGTGTACGATAGTAAGCGTTTACTGCCGCCCATGGACATTTGCAATAATTTCTGGCTTTCAGTTGCGTTATCGACCCTTAACGATTTTGTTGATTCCCCTTTTAAAGGATCATTTGTTTTGTAACCTTGAGCAATTATACCCAGAATGGAAGGTCGTATAGTACGTTGTGTCTGACGTTGGCATGTAGGTGCGCAGTAGGTACCCATTTTTGAATCGTTAAGGACTGGGCTTAATGATTGTATAGGTACCTGTCTCGCTCACTCTCTTAAGTTTTATTTAAATCTGCTTGATTAAGAACTTATTGACACAATTATGCTCAAATTTTAACAGAGCCTAAAGTCAACTACAAAATTTGTCAGAATACTAAGATTTGCTGCAAGTAAATAGAACAGCACTAAACTTTTTCTGAGTTCTGAAGCCAAGTTAGTCATCGCGTTACCGGTTAAAGCGGACAGAACAAAACATCCAAAATTACTTGTGTTAATAAATGAGAATTGGCACCCAGACCCAGGTCTTTTATTTATTAGGACAAGCAATACAATGCAACAGTAATTCAAATGTAATCATAAAGTTGGTAGGTATTCCGCTAAAATAACAATTGCATCTCGATTGCAGTGTAGGTTTCAGGCATTGCGGTATAAATTAGATCTAGTAGCCTTAACAATTATACTCCAAGTAGAATAACAAAGAAGACAACTCTTTTAAAATCTATGAGCATTGTGTTGAGGAGAATTGATATCCTGACCTGTATGACGTAAGGGTGTATATAGTGATGGTGTTGAACCGTGCGGTGCGATGGTAAAGTGGCTCGGTGAAAAAGTTCGTCAGACCATTCTCCATTTTACAATTGATAGAGTACATAAAGCCGATAACTTGCCGGATGGCAATTGATTCCAGTCCGTCTAGTGTTCAATGCGTGAGCGTGAAAGATAGGGTTCGCTGTATGGAGTCAAGAGGTTATAACAAATGCTTCCGGATACTTTTCCACAATTGGTAACAATGATGAAAATCAATATGAAGATAATTAAATAATTACCGAAATATTACACAATTTATTTCCACCATCTCCATTCTTTCATCTTTCAAACATACGTTACGTGCGTCGTACATATGCTTCCATTTTTAACCGACTTTAAAAAAAGGAGAAGGTTTTCATGTTTGCTACCTCAGAACTTTCGACTGGGTGAACCCATTTTGATGATTCTTTTTTATTTGAAAGCTGGTGCTTCCCGTGTGGTCTCATTTAAATTTCATCAAAATCGGACAAGCTGTTTTTGAGATACATAACTGAAAAATGCTACTCATACCTCGACTATATTATAGTTGCGGGTGAAGACATCGGTGAACATACACAATGACAAGTGATCACGTGAGTAGCAAAGGTCACTGAAAAGGGCAAAAAAAAAGGTTTTACAAAAAAATGGATACGACTTAACGCTCAAAAGTGTGAAATAACTTGTCGAAGTCGGTACCATGAGCACAATATTTTGATAATAGTTACTTTTGCACTATTATGGTACCGACTTCAACAAGTTATTTTACACTTTAGACTTTTGAAGTCTGTTTCATTTTTTGGTTTTTTTTTTATAGTGCGTACTGCCGCCGGGGAGTAGAACGCAGTCATGCCCGAGTCTGTAAATTGCAATGCTTTGTTAATTCAGTTGCAAAAGCCTCACAGGTGATGTTATCTAAAACTTCTAACTACACGTTAATCATCGTGTTACCCCTTTACCACACGTAAAGAGGTCTGACTCACGAAGAAGCATGCTGTAGTTTTGATCTCATTAGGTGCATTTTGCCTTATCTGACTCCCGAAACCCACGGAGTGAGATGGCGCAGCTGTAATTACCAAAGAAAACTACTCGCAATACCGGAAATATTGGCTTTATGTAATTTTACGATCTTATGTAGGTAAGCAATATTTATCGATTCCCACTATAATTGCGTTATCATCTCTGTTAAGTTCCATGGTTATGTTATCATGTCCTTATAGGGCCATTAGCTTTCATGGACATGGAGGCATAATAAGGAGATTAGGCAAAAGCTGTAGACAAATTTTGTACATCGCAAAACCTTGCGCTTTAGATAAAAGTTTCATTGTTATTAACAGTATAATATCCCTAAAGGTCACAAATCACATTAATAGTAATTTTATTACGTAAAAAGAGTTTGTGTTTATTGCGATATTGTGACCTGTGGACCCATCACATCATAATGTTATTGATAAAATTTAAGTAGCAATATTATCTTTGACGTTCATATTTACTTAAGTTCAGTCTTGATACTAGTGGCATAGACCGTAGACTACTGTTACGAAAATGGAAAAATACATCAGTGTAAAAGATTTGGAAGAAGGGGCTACAGCAGTACTGCCGAAAGCTGTCAGAGACTACTATAAGAGTGGAGCAACTGACGAACAGAGTCTTTCAGAGAATAAAGTTGCTTTCCAAAGGTAAAATTAACTTAATTTTTGTTTAATGTGGCTAACGAGCAGACGAGCCGCCTGATGGTAAGCGATCAAATCCTTTTCAAGACTTGGAGACAAGGACAAGGAGGAAGCTTGTTCTACATTTTGCAGGTGTGTGGCAGAAACGATCTATGGAATCGCACAGTATGTGACTCCCATGACTCAGTTAACAATTCTGATAGTTCTACGCAGCAATGCATTCATAGGTTCAAGCTGATGCTTGGGTGCACCGTTCCAAAAGTGAGAGCAGTAGTCCACGTGAGGCCGGACTTGCGCTTTGTAAAGCAAAAGCCTTTGCGTTGACGTGAAGTATCGCTTGGCTTTGGTCAGTACACCAAGTATTTTTGAATGAGGAATATTCATAATAGAATTAAATTTTTATAAATGTACTAAAGCTTTGAAAATTCTTTTTACACAGGTTGCGATTACGTCCAAAATGTTTAGTCGGTATTACTGGGTGCGATCTTAGTACGACCGTTTTGGGGCACCAAGTTTCGATGCCTGTAGGGTTGTCTCCTACAGCTATGCAGCGAATGGCTCACCCTGACGGGGAAACGGCGAGTGTTAAGGGTAATTTTGTTATTTTATTATTCCTTGCAGCGTCTCTGTACTATTATTTTATATCTTTAATAGTAGGTAAGCATTGCCAACTATTAAAGGAACAATTATTTAAAATTTGAAAGTATTTTTGTACGATAACAACAAATTGTCTTATAAGTTTATCTCTACATATAGTCCCGTGGCTTTTCTGGAAAGTTGTACCTTTTCGCATAATTTGGGGTTAAAGAAGGTTTTTTTTAATTACAAAGTATATATGTATATGATATTGTGTTATTTTTTGAATATTTTACTTTTTTCTGTCTTAGTATAATAATTATTTTAAGGTATAAGATCTTAAGGTCATTATAATGGTATGTAACTAAGCCGTTTGTCTGTACGTGCGTGACGTCACCTACCAGCCCAAACGGAAGACCAGCGCTGGTTGTTCACAACCAGCACAACGCTGAGTTTGGGCTGATTCGTAGCAAAGAACTGCAAAACTTTTAGCTGTTTTATTATCGTAGTAATATCTTATGTAATAACTTTGTATTTTTTTTGTTACGAATAAATATAATTCTATTCTATATATTGATTTCACAGCGGCACAGGCAGAGGGTACCATCTACACATTAAGCACTATATCGACGAGCTCTATAGAAGATGTCGCTGAATCTGGGCCAGATGCCATTAAGTGGTTTCAACTATATATTTATAAAGATCGGTAATTGTTTAATCATTATTCAATGAAATATATAGTATGATTATTTATACTTAGCTCAGTCATCCAACGGGTACCGTTGATTTTTCGGGCTGAAAAGTCGTATGCTATTACAGACTTTCATTTGTTTCTGTGCCAAATTTTATCCAGATCCGTACAGCTTGAATGAGTTTCAAACATCTCTCGATCCAAACTTTTGTATTTATATATACCTAAATACGTAGCATCAGTCCAGAAACTGGTGAAAATGTGTTATGAGAATTATTTAATTTTGTTTTTTGTTTCCAGAGAAGTGACCAAAAATTTAGTGTTAAGAGTTGAGAAAGCAGGGTACAAGGCTATCGCACTGACAGTTGACACGCCGATGTTTGGATTGCGGAGGGCAGATGTCCGTAACAAATTTTCCCTTCCACCACATTTAAGGTAACGTTTAAATCAGGAACTATAATATTTCGGTGCTTACATGTTCTAAACGTGTTTTGACAATAGTCAAGAATTTCTATGTTTAAAGGGGTAGGCTAGTCAACCGCTTTGCATGACATGCATTGCTTCATCAAGAGGTTTTGTAACATTCTGTTCTATTGCTTGTTTCTCGGTCTCGGTGATAAAAATGAGATATTTACAATCATACATCATCCGAAAAATATATACATATCAACGCTACCTTTTGATAAGTTGTTGTCATTTTTATACTTATTGCAGATTAGCTAATTTTGAAGGACATTTATCAACCAAAATACAAAGCTCTGAAAAAGGCAGCGGTTTGAATGAATACGTACAAAACTTGTTCGATAAAAATTTGACTTGGGACGAAGTGAAATGGCTAAAAAGGTAAGTTACTTTGTTTATTCAGTAATTGTTTTACTTACATTATCTCAATAACTTTTTCTTCTCCTCTTCTTTGGCATCGCGCTTCTTGCGCATTTTGCCAGTGTCTTGTATTCTTGCCACAAACTACCGGTTTATGGCAAGCTGCTTGCTGCTTGCCTTGTTATAAATAACTTCGGATATATTATGAAACATTGCATTATGTTTTCAGTATAACTAAATTACCAATTGTAGCCAAAGGAATCCTCCGTGGTGATGACGCTTTGAAAGCAGTTGAAGCTGGCTGCTCAGCGATATTAGTATCCAATCATGGTGCTAGACAACTTGATGGAGTTCCAGCAACGGTAAGCTTACAAACTTATTAAATCGGTTTACACCAACAGCGAATTTTTAGCCTATGCCTTAGTGGTACAGCGGTATTAATAAGGTCAATACTCATTTACCATTTTGTCGTAAATGGTTGGTATTTACTTAGCTTGGCGTTTGAACGTAAATAGGTACCTATGATGAACGATAATTACGAATAAGTAGGTTATCGCGTGAGAACTGTTATTATGAACGAATCGGCATAATTAAATATCTGTGTGATCAGTTTCATTTGATATTTGTTTCATTTTCGTGCTAAACAATTGTTCTGATTTCAGATCGAGGCTTTACCCGAGATCATTGAGGCCGTTAAGAACTATGATATTGAAGTGTATTTGGATGGAGGAGTCACAACCGGCACTGATGTTTACAAAGCTCTGGCCCTCGGCGCTAGAATGGTGGGAACACTGTATATTTCAATGTAGAATATGCTAGGTTCCTAAAAACCTTATACGCATGGTGGTAGCGGTACTTTCGACTATCTGCCTCTAGCTACCACCCTCGCTTGAAAAACTATCACCAAAAACATAGTGTGTTCAGGTTGCAGTCTTTGTGCCAGTAAACATTCTAGGTCTAATAAACATTCACGGTGTGATCCATCTGAGGTGACAGTTGTCAAACGCAAACTTATAATAAATAAATAACAAATATTTTCATCATACCGTCACTGACCATCAATTATTGAAATAGTGGTCAAACGCTAAATCTATTAAGTAGTACCTATATAAAAACGTAGAGGGCTTGTGTGTCTGTTATCTGTTAAACATGACGGCGACAACTGTTAAGAGTTATTCGTGGGCGGGCTCTTTTTCGCAACCAGGCAGACACAACGCAGTTTATTTTTTTGCTTGATTATGGATTATTATATGCTGTAAGATTTTTTCACAAATATTTCAAAGCTTCCAGAGTCCTACATGACATGATGAGATTAAGGAAATGTTGCCCAACTTGAGAATTCGAGAACGCAACCAAGTGTTGATTGCGTGTTTTCCTTTTCCATAATAAAATCACTAGGAATATCGATCTATTTCGACCACAGGAGAAACTGTCTGATTAGTTCAGCAGGAATTAGATTATTTATAAATATGTGTTCATATAATTAAATTATTTGTAGGTGTTCGTTGGCCGTCCAGTGCTTTGGGGTTTAGCTGTTGGTGGGCAAGCCGGTGTGCAGAGGATGCTGAATATATTCCGCACTGAGCTCGAATACACCTTCCAAATTGGAGGTATGTTTATTTAAACTATTTTTAAGTGGCTTAGGTATGGTTATGTTTGGCTGTATTTTATCTTCTATAATTTCCTAATAATAATATTTTAAATCTTTTCCTTCTGAGAGTCAAGAAGGAAAATATATAAAATATTGTTATTTTATCACGTTAAAGAGTGGAATTAATTTTTTATTGGAAATTCTCGAGAGTTTGACACATTATTATATCGATGTAGTATCCGGCTTTACTCATGTTTATAGTCGAAGTTTCGAGCATGTCCGATGCTCATCCTCAGGTGAGTTTACTCTGCCAGATAGCGGCGACCATCGGACATGCTAAAGCCGAATACTACATCTATATAATAGTGGAATTAATTGCCTAAGTCTGTGTTTCCACCTAGATCAATCTGGATAACTTCAAGTAACGGGTGATCTTCTGTATGCGTGCGTGATCTATCGTTGATAGCATCATCACTTAATATCATGTGTGACAGTGGTCAAACGCTCGCCTATTGTAAATATAAAAAATATATTTAAAAAACACACTTTCGTGATTGGCTTGGTTGCAAGCGACAGTAGTGGAAATCTACGAAGTAGAAACATACCCATACAAAAACATTTTAGGTCTAACGTGCTAACATCTTCGACTAAGTACATCGTCTCTGACCATCAAGTGAAATAGTGGTCAATTAGTAGATCTATAAAGTAAAAAAGATACCCTTTGTTTAAGATGAATATTAATCTTTAAATTGATGCAAAATTTATACTTACTCATTCTTCATGTGTACCTGTTATCTCAGGATAGCTCGCTGTGAGCGGACTTTTTTAACCGGACTGGTTAAAAATTATGAAGCGAGGCGAGCTATTTATATAATACTAGGTGCGCCGCGCGGCTTCACCCTCAATGTGGTGGAAAACGGTGGTGATGATGATGATGATGATGACAAAAAGTAGCGTATATGTGCTATTCCAGGAGTATGTCGATTTACCAATCACACTGTTTATTTCGCCTTTTCCGCACAGGAACTCAAACGGTGGCCGACATCTCAAAGGACATGGTGCGACACGAGTCTTCGTACAGCAAACTGTGACGACATAATGGTTCGATTTGACTATATTGATATTCAGCAAATATTTATTTCTTGTAAGCATAGACAGATCGTAAATGTAATCATTTCATATTTAAAGTTTACTATGAAACAGACATCCAAGATCTACTGTTAATAAATTTGTTGCTAAATTAAATAAAACTGTATATTTGTTTAATAATAACATAAAAATAAATTATTATTATATTATCTTGTTGATTGTATTTAATAATTTCTGAATTAAATATGTTAAAAAAGAGTTCGTCCGCCAGAATCCCCAGCTCAATCCCTCAAGGGGTTCGCCACGGAATCATTAGCTCATCAGGAAAGACTTGTGCTTGATTAATTAACATGAGTTATATTTGGACACTCAGAGTACTAGTTTTCTAGGACTAGTGTTTAGATTACTACAATCGACGATATTATCACACAGGAGATAGGCAGTAGGCAAGGCTAGCCTTGCAATTATTATTATGTATTTCAAAATTCTAACCGCCAACTTGACGCCGCAGGCCCGAAAAAAATACCATAAACACATTCGCGGGATGTTTATTTATTTTAACAACAATTTTCTGTATAGATTATAGAGAACTACTGGTGTCATATAGGATTCCCGCGGCCACATCGTTCTTGATATTTTCTGAAATTAAATTTTTCTTTGATTATTTATGTATTATTTAATTTAATAAAAATATTTTTTATGAACCAAAAAATTAAAATAAATAAAAAATTAAGATTATACAATATTGAGAGCTAACATAATTAAATTCTACATAGGACTGACATATATGCCTTGTACAGACGTGATCAAATTATTTGATTCTTAATTTTTCACTTCACACACGAACCCAAGTATGGCTGGCAGTCCGTACTAAGCTTCATGTTCAATAAAATCAAAGTACATTGCTAACAAAGGAGTACAATTCGTTCTCCAACTGCGTGTCGCGTCACGCTATGCCCGACGGGGTTGCTTCCGTTCGCCCGTATAAAAAAACCTATAAAACTTTTCTTTATTAAATAGGTGGCAAACAAGCAGACGTGCCGCCTGATGGTAAGCGATTACCGTCGCTTATGGATATCTGTAACACTGGGGGCATTACGATACGCTGCCAATCCTTTGACTGTTCATTCTCCTTTTGAAGAATCCTATATTGTAGCTACTCGGGAATACCGAGGGGGGAGCTCCTTCCACATTTTGCAGGTGTATGGCAGTCAAGTCAATGGCGCAGTGTGTGAATTCCATGTGTCAATTATATGTGGATGAGCTTTTAAGCGATACCGGCTAGTACGGTGGTAAAACCTTGATGCTGGAATAAGGTTGAAGAGTTCTTCAGAACACTCCCCGTTGTATATTATTACATTACGAGTGAATGAAGTAACACAACTTTGCCCACTGGTAGCGGTTTAATAAACTAGATTATTAGAATCATTTTACTTGTAGGTAAACATGGTATGTTTTGTTTAGGAATTTGTATTATTAATATATGTTATGTCATTAAAAATATAATGTAGGTATGCGAAGCAAAATAGGTTTTAACTCCAAATCCAACCATAAAAGTTAGTGTTGCCACTTACCTTAAAATCGCAACCATACAAATTGATGCCTAACTTCAGCTTTTTCAATGTATGTTTCAAATGTTTATCATGAACCAACTTGTGTTTAAGAATCACAGTATCATTGCACGTTTCACATGACTTAGTCCCCACGCTGAGTTTACTATTATCGCTATATTTCCCATTATTCAATAACTTGTTGTTCAAAACAGCATCTCTTTTATGCATATACTTCAGAAAACTGTATGAACACGACCTATTACCGTGACGTGAAGAATGAGAGCGTGATTTGTCTTTAGAACTATCGGTGTCCTCTTTCTTTTTAAAAATGTTTGTTACAGTTTTAACTATTGTCGTGTACGACTCATTTATAGCGCCGAAGAATCTAGAACTCAATGATCTGTTCCTCAGGTCCTTGTCTGTTTTAGGAGCAATTAGTTTTTCTCGTCTTTTATGCACTCTATTTGTTCTGTATTGTGTCATGTGGGATTGTATTGTCGTGCTCGGTCGAAATGTAGTCATTTTAGAATTGTACATTTGCTTAGAACGGTTCCTTTCGTGTTTTGGAGTTGATGAAATCGTCGGCCTAAAATCTTTCAGATCTACTGGTGTTGGTTTCTCACAGGGCAACGTCTCAAAGCAATCAGATAAATCTCTTTCGATAATGGACAAACTTTGTGTCTTATGACTCTCTGTGTTTGATTGATTTTTAATGTTTAAATTCCTAGTTTTGTTTTTAGTTATATTAAAGTGGCGTTTACTAAGTCTATTCTTGTAATAGTCTTGTAAAAATGTAAAAGACAGTTCGTTAGTAACGTCATGTTTTAATCTGATTTGTTGCCGGTGATGAAACGGTCTCTTACTTCTATTCAACGTGTTCAGATGCGTCTGGCTAATTCTGGAATTCAAATTCATAGCAGATGCTCCTCGTATCAAATCTGTTACTTCGACATTAGATGCGGTTTTTTTCAAATGTTTAAGTTCGTTTTGTTTATGGTTAAATACCTCTTTCATTACGTTTTGCATAAGTAGTTTAGTATCATCTAAATTGTCTACATTACGTCTTGTTATATCAATACTGCATTCTATTTTTTGTTGTATCTGTGGTTGTTCTTCATTGTTCTCGTTATGAGAAGTGTGGTAGTCCGACCCTAAAAAAATGTTAACAAATGTGTGAATCTTTCAAAAAACATAAGATATCTACAGTACCTACCAAACGTAGGAAATATAAACACACCATGTGCTCGTGATTCGATGTGATTTAATATAATCATTGCCTTCTGACCTATCTGCAAAAATAAAGAGATAAAAATTATGGTCAACAATAAAACATAAGCAATAAAGATTATAGAATTTGATGGAACCACATAAAATCAGTATCTTCAACTAGTAACTAAAAACATACGAAACTAATCAATATTACGTAATTCGATGGAAGTTTTCAGTTATTCATACATGTATTACTTATGTTTTGGTATTATCTTTAAGGTGCATCGTTTCATACTGAACTGTTCTGTTATTCTTGAGCTTCACTACTCAGGTTTTGAACTGGACATGATGTAACATAGTAGTAATTTTATTTTTTATCACCTACACCTTAGACCGCGTCTTCACTTAACATCAGGTGAAATATCGATTAAACGTAAGCTTATGACCATTAAAGAAACCGTACCATCAATAAGTCAATAATTAAGAAATATGTGGTTACAATGTTCGAGCCGAATATTTTTGGCAACTTGGCAATGTTAATTTGTGCAATTTGAGAATGCACTATCTTTATAAGTATATAAGTATTCTTTATAAATATATAATAATATTTAGTGGGAACCATAAGTGCCGCACATGTCGGCACCGACTGACTGGTGCCTGAAGCGGAAGCGGTATCGGGAACTGGTGGCCCCTGACCGAGGTCTTCAATCGCAGACTGGAGACGTGAGCCTGGTTGTTCGCGTGGCCAACGTGGGCCTAGGATCCCCTCTTCACACCAAATCAAATTAGTTGCATGACCCTTATTGTTTCCGTCCACGCTTGAGCAACAATTGCCCCATCTCTCCATTTGAATAATATTTAAATAATATAATATTGAATTCGTTTAGGAACCTTATTATTTGAAAACTTACCTGAGAGTCGGCCCCATAGAGTCGCAAGAAATCCCGAAAGTCGTTCGGAACGTTAGTATCGCGGAGTATGGACGACGCATCCGAATATAGCATCACTGCTGTCAGCAGTTGTAGGCATTTGTCGTAATGCAGAAGCTCTCTGAAACGATACCATATTACCTAATGCTCTTTGAATACTGCTGTATGATTCAGTAACTGGACTCTCCTACGTGAGAGAGAGGTAAGTTTGAGGTAAGAGCTAAGTGCTTTTAGGTGAATGTTGTGTTTTTAAATGTTATGTTACTTTAAATGTTGACATTAACCTTAATTCTGTTCATCACTCGAACTAGCTAAAATTCACTAAAACTCTTTAAAGTGATATAGCGCATATTCGTATAACTTATTGCTTTAAATGTAAATTGGTTAATTTTAATATCTTTTATTTATAATGACTCTAACATCTATTAAAGTTTTTAATGTATATACATGTAATGAATCCAAATAATTGAATACTGTGTATGCATCGAGTGCTATATACTACCTATATGTGCGTATCTATGACTACTATTATTTATTACACTACTATAAACGAATATAATGTTTATAATGACAGTACCCAGATTTAGATTAGCAAAGACTTACAAATCCTTCCTAGAAAACTGTGTTTGTTACAAAAGGTGTAGCAGAAATCACAGAAAAAAAATTCAAATCGGCTATAAAAACGTTCTCATTAAAATGTATATTACGTTATGATGTAAAATATGTTTTCTTAGACAAAGATGTTTAGAATGTTCCACTTCAGCAGTGTCAGTAAAACTTATTTGAAGTTAATGAACGAGTTTCTTTCTCTTCTCGGTGTGGATCTATTTATTTAGAAATGTGGCTTTTGGTAAGGGTAGGTACTGTCTTTTATGCTATATCTATAGATCTAGCATTTGACCACTATCTCAATTGATGGTTAGTAGCAATGTGGTCAAAGATATTATCACGCTAGACCTACAATGCCTACTGGGTCTCAGACTTGCTGCCTGAACACACTGTGTTTGGTGACAGTTTTCCAAACTTGAGGAAGATAGTTAGGTTATTCGAAAGTACCCTACCACCATGCTGGGAATTTGACAACGGTGTTACCTTCACCAAAAGCTCAAGCCTGCTGAAGTTGGTGGTGATCAAATTAGCGTCCGTCAGTTTGACAGCCGATGCTCCCACCGTTGAGTTGTCATCGTTTCAATTTCATATTTATATGCTATGGTGTATACACATATTTCTAACTATGATCTTGTCCAGAATAGTGAATAGACGACGATGTTTACTAACCTGGTGAAAATCGAAGTTCCATTGAAATCCAAGAATATTTGAATATTTTGTTTATGGTTTTCTACCAAACTTTGTAGCACTATAAATGTATCTATGTTCGTCTGACTGCATTTTTGAATACACTGAAAAGTAAGATTTTGGTGTCACTTAATTTATAATAATTATTGTATTTATGCTGTAATATATAGGAAAGTAGTGCTTCAATTAGAAATCATTCGGTTTTCCTCATTTAAGATAAAAAATAATATAAAATAATCAGTAATGCATCTAAGGCTTGACAATGCTAACTGGACAATGTGAGTCTTTACCGCTTATTTTGTTGAAAGTTCTACATATCTAATAAATTAAAAAAAATCACGTTTGACAACAGTTCATGAAGGTTAGTAAAATTCTTCGTGAAACTCGATTTCATTTGTTAATTTATTATAATTGTTGAAAAAAATTGGTTGTCTGTAAAGTCGGTTTACGGACGATAGATTTACGTGATAACGTCATAATCATTTATGACTTTGACTTTGACTTAGGCTGACTTTGACTGACTTTGACTTTGACTGACTTTGACTGACTTTGACTGACTTTGACTTTGACTTTGACTTTGATTATTTTATGTAATACAAAACTCAGGTGGAACGTTACTATTTTTCATGAGTGTTGCTGGTATTCATCAATTTATAAAACGTTATCGCGTCAATAATTTTCGAGAACCAAATTTTTCTTTTATCGGAAGTTCTTGCAGGAACGAGAAATTAGAGTGCACTGTGTGTTACACCTAAAGAAAGGAAATTTAAAAGTCTAAAAATGTGATTAATAATATTTTTTTTGAGCCAGCAGGTCATCTGTAAAGTACATATAAATCAACACGCATCAGGATTTGCCCCGCCCTCTCGGCCTGTAAACACCCGCGAGCCTCTGTAATGTCACTGAAACGGCATATTTATCGTGTATATTTGATATTTTTGTCTGTCGATATTTCGGCACTGTTGCAAGCGTCATAATCACGACTCTACTTTAGACACGGTTAAATATCCTGTTTCTAAAGTTAACTGCTATGTTACGAGAAGACTCTTCTCGTAACCACGACCCACGCGACTTGGTCGAAAGGTCTACGTAAATAAACTACCAATCTTTTTTTTACACGTTCAAGCCCTTTTAATTTATATTTTGATTGCCATTTCTTAGTTCGTATCGTAATCTTTGGTGTGACATTTGTATGTTTGGTGTTTTTTGATAGCTGTGATAAAATTTGGGCAGCAATATTTCCATAGGCTACATTATACAGGAAGCCTTCAAGAAGATAATTAACTTAATACATCAGTAGATTCCAATATGCTTATGTAACCGACTTCAAAAAAGGGAGGAGGTTCTCAATTCGGCCTTTATGGTCTTTTTTGTCAATGTTTGTTACCTCATCACTTTCGACTGGGTGGACCGATTTTGATCGTTCTTTTGTTATTTCAAAGCGGGTGCTTCCGTCCCATTTAAATTTCATTAAAGTCGGTCAAGCGGTTTTGAGTTACACCCAATAACTGAGAAGTGCTACGCATACGTCAATGATATTATAGTTGCGGGTGCAAAAATCGGAGAACATACACAATGATCATTGATCCCGTGAGTAGCAAAGGTCACTGAAAAGGGTGAAAAAAAAAATTTTACCAAAAAATGGAACCGACTTCTACACTCAAAAATTTGAAATAACTTGTTGAAGTCCATGGTAGGGTAGGGGGTCCAGGTACCATGATAGTTCAAAAGTAACCACAAATTATCATTTTTTTTTTTAAATAAATAATTTGGGTATTCAGTTTTAAAAATACTATCTGTAGTTTTAAAAATATTTAGTTTTCATGATCTGTAAAATTGTTGTCAGGACACTTAGGAGGTATTGGCAGCATATTATGGTCGATATATCATAATAAATGATCTAATATTACCGTTGCTATCAGATGTGAGCAATAGTTTTGATTGATTTCACTGTCGCTGCATGCAATAGCTATACATTGGCATAGAGCCTTCCATGTGTCGTGGTACTGAAATATAATTTATTTCAATATAACACACTCATTATAACCTTCGGCCACCACAAACGAGGGACTTCTATTAAATATATTATACTAGTTGCGCCCCGAGGTGTTACCCGCGGTGAAATGGTACTTCTTGGTTATGTCTTCCCGTCATCTCACAGAAAAAGTCAATATTTTCAGGATAGAATGTCCTATATGTTATTCGTCTAACCGATCTCAATGCCAAATTTCACGGATCCGTGCACCCGTTTAAGCGTGAAAGAGTAACAAACATACATACAAACTTTCGTCTTTATAATATTAGTGTGATAATTGACTCGATCGACAAAGCATAATCATTAACTGAAAATCTATGGTTTGCGGTGGTCTAAGGTTTAAATAATATTATTCACCGACTTTAGAAAAGGAGGAGGTTCTATGTTTCACGGTATGTTTCTATTTGTATGTATGTTCACCGAAATCTCCGCCGACTGATAACCGATTTTGAAAATTTTCTTTTCAGTTTGAAAGAGTACTTACTTAAGCTTGGTGGTCCCATTTAAATTTTATCAAAACTGGTTTTATGAGATGGAATATATCTTTTACTAGTAGCGCTCCGCGGATTTACCCGCGTCGTGATGATTGATGATGATGATGATGAAGAGTAGCCATACCCCCTTGCTTATAAACGTTGAATAAGTTGCGAATAGTAATTCAGTGTTTTGTTCCGTTCTTTCAACGTCAAACTGTCATATAAGCGACAAAGACAAAACACTGAATAACTATTCAGAGGTTATTCAACGTTTATAAGTAAGGGGGTAAGTGTTAAACTAGGGTAAGTATAAACTATCTCCATACCCAATTTTATCGAAATTGGTGTAGCCGTTTGAGCGTGAAAACGTAACAAACATACACACTTACGTACACACACACACTTACACACAAACTTCCGTATTTGTAATATTAGTAGGATTATAGACTACCTAATAGTACTAAGATAAAACAATAGAATTACGGGATACTTGTCTACCATCATAGAATTAGCGAATAAATCCGCCATAACGCCCAAGCAGCCGCTTATCCTCGTCATATTCTTCGCGTACAAAGCTAAAGCTTTCCTTTGCGTTGTAGCATCCTCATCCACGTCTATAGAAAGGAGTGCTGAGAGAAAATTCAGCGCACTCGTCGCCTTCCGCGGGAGGCCCTTCGTAAGCACGTCTTGAATTCTGTCGTAAAGTGCGCTGCATTTGATAATGACATTGACGTTTGTATCAGTCTGCGTAAAAAAAATAATTTTTAAATTACAATAAAATTCAAAATTGCCTAAGCTGCATGACATAACGATAAAATGCATGGCGCACGGTCGGAAAAGTTGTGCTGAGCGAGGATCAGACAATTGTAGCACCTTGGCTGGAAGTCTGATAAAATCCTTAAAATATATAAGCTATAACTTTTTAACTTGATGAAGACTAGAAGAAGAAGAAGAGTACCTATAACTGCTTAAACACCTTTGGTGTATAATTAATGGGACGCTAAGGACATATTTTAATGAAACACATTATTTTGTCTCAAACTCATACTGTATACAGTATTTGTACATTTGTAGCAGTATAACTTATCAGATTAAGAGTAATAATATTTTCAAGTTACACGTTTGAAGTTTATTTAATTAATCAGAACTAAAAACAATACGATAAATAGTTCAGAATCGATGACACCTGCAGTAGTGTGAAACTGTGTCGTAATGGTCAACGCCCCCCTCCGAAATAAGTATATACAGTTCCAACAATGAAATAAAATATACATAGAAAAACGAGATTTATATGAGTAGCAAATAAAACTAGAATATTATCTACTAATATAGCTTTTTTGTTTTCTCGACGAACATATCACCACTATATCACCTGATAATATTCTGTCATGTATGACTCATGATGCGGTATACGATGAATTGCGCTTACTTAGAAGATAAATATCTCATACTAAATAATGATACAGGGGGGGAGGGGTAAACTAAGTAGTACTTTGGTACCAATTATCAAGTCAGAATAGTATGTCATATTATAGGTATCATACATATTGTACCTTACTAATTAAACTAAACTAACCAATATAATGTAGGTACCTGTAGCTACAATAATATTACTATAGCGCTGAGGTTATCGATACGTACATATATTGATTAAGATTTACCGGAGAATTTTATGGACCTATTTAAGAGGATAAGTACTTACATCATCTAGTATGTATGTAGACAGAGCGGTAAACAACTTAATATGTAAGTTTACATCAGTGGTTGTATTCAGACGCTCTAATAGTCCTTGTAAAATATTGTTGTTTAATATATGTGATGTAGAAACAACTTTCTGTAAAGAATAACGAGGCGAGAAGAAGATTTTTTCCAATTAGGAAAGCAACAGTAAACAATAGATAAATGTTTTCTAAAAATTACTTAAAATTACCTTGAATGTGCTTTGGGTTGAATTCCTTTTCAAAACGTTGAATTCTTGATATCTAGCCATGCCTGACATGTAGATAACCACTGCAATTTTATTGTAAAAATTTTGTTGTAAAAATAAGTACCCCCTAATCTGAATCTATCTATATTATAAAGTATATACAAATCTTAAGGTATTATACCTATCTTTAATTTAAAAAAGCTTAGAAAAATATGTTATATATCTTAAAAATCCCGCCAAATGTGTTATTCGAGCATAGAATATAGCGTATTTCTTTCTTTGAGTTTCGGCTCCGCACGACTAGTGCCTTTAGATGGTGTCTTATTATGATAAAAGTGGAAGTATATAAATTTATGGATAAAACAAATGAAAAGTATATATCTACTCGTGCGAGGTTGCAGTCGGAACGTGCCACTAGTGTATGAAAAAAAATGTGTGGTGGTATAGTTTATTAGCAGTCCACACTATGGAATATTACTATCTACTTAAAATTTATACTTAAAAGCAAAAGATAGGAACAAGTGGTGGGACGCAGTGAAATCCATCGCACTTCCTGGGAAAAGTCACGATCCTCATCAATGAGGGAACGACTGAGGAGGAGGAAAAGTAATAACAATTTAAATGTTACACAAAAAGCTTAATATTAAAAAACAGAAAATTTTCTTGGATGTGAGCTTAAAAATCATTAAATTCAGGCATCCAAGACAAAACTGTCTTGGATGCATGTAGGAAACTTAATTAATGTTATTATGCCCCTCAACCGTGGGCCGCAAAACACCCGCGCTACCGTTTACTGGACGAGAAAAATGTCAGGCGCCGCGTCGACCGCGCGCACGGCCGGCCGGGCGCATATGGCTCAAATTACATCTCAGATTTCACAGATTAACAGACGTACTTGAGATGGGCTGCAATTGCTAACTCCTTATTTAGTCTACCAAATTCAATCATAGATAAAGAAAACGGTCCAATTCGTAGCGTTTTCGTAGAAAAGAAATGCTCAAAAATGTGCTAATGTTACACTTTTTCTGTTTTGAGGTTACTTTTTGTAGAATTTATCAAAAATTTATTTTAATTTAGTTCAAAGCGCATGATATTGTTTTGAAATGGCAATAAGTTTATCTACTCTTTGGTCTATACAGGAGTATCTCCAAGTTTGATTACAAACAAAAACCAGAACCAATTTAACATGACTTCCGGCCGAAATCGTTCGTTTTTCGAAATTTAATCATAACAAATGAAAAATGTTCCGTGGCAGATCTTGATTTTTATTATATATTTATCCTTGGGTATTATAAATACAATAAAACATTAAGAATCGCAAATTTATATTTACAATAAATTTGCGATTCTTAATGTTTTATTCCTCACAACCTACAAATAGCTCTAGTATAATTTTACTTATAAGTTTGTCTTTAAACTGTTATTGTATTTCTCTGACGATATTTTTATCGTGTATTAAAATTAATGATTATATAAATATATATATATATATATATATATATATATATAGTGTTCTGTGACCTCTTCTGTCAGTCAGCAGTTTTCAGTCAGTTGTCTGTGGGTCTGTGGTTGTTTTTGTTGTGAATTTTTAATAAGAATCACACAATTTGATAAATTCGGTATTGTAACTGGCTGGCTGGATCGTTATTTTGTCTGTCTTACTGTTATCTGGACGTTGAATTTACTACAGTCTGCAATGGATGTTGGAGAGCTGCTTTCTTTCAAGGTAAACTGCTAATCGAAATGATTCTAGTTGTTATTCCATGTGAAAATTATTGGTGTATACAGTACCTACATTGATATTTTGTGTATAGCCAACGCCGACGCCAAAGAGACCTAACGATGATGATAGCGGTGATTCTGACGATGAGCCATCCAGGAGTAAAATGCGCCGTATCACCAAGCCTAGAACAGACCCATCTCTGCTTACTCTAGGAATACATCTGACCAAAGAGCCAGCTATTTCAGATAAGGAAAAAGAAGAAATTCTTCGATATGTTGAGAACGAAATCACAGAGGTAACAAGGATTTTACTGGTATATAAATCTCTCTTATAATTTTTATTCAATACTTTTTTTTTCAATTCTAACCTGTTGGCAATGTGCCCCGTTTAAATCATAGGGTGAAGTTCTCGATGATACTGCAGTAAAAAAGCTTGTCCTTAACTTTGAGAAGAAAGCCTTAAGGAACAGAGAAATGAGGATAAAGTTTCCAGATCAACCTGAAAAGTTTATGGATAGTGAGCTTGACCTTCATGAAGCCTTGCAGGTAAGGCTTTTGTGTCCTTTTCTTTACTTCATCAATCTCTGTAAGCATGTGATATCATACTCCAGTAATACCACCAGATTCCAGTAACACTGCAGGGTGTGTACAGATCTATTCATCTATTATCATCATCATATATATACGTCTTTTAATGTAGTCAAAAATATTTACATATCAAATTTTAGTGACTCTCCCTAGCATGTAACTGGCATTGACAACTTATATTAATTGATAACCCGGTCGGCAAAAATGATTCACAAGAATGACAACTCAATATATTTATGTCACAATTGTAATACTGGTAAGAGACCATTGAAATTAAAAAAACTGTACAACAATAGACTTTAACAGCTGCATACTCACAAGCCCAATCATATGTTGTATCCCAGAGATCTGAAGACTGGCAGTAAAGGAATCAAAGTGTGCAGCTGAAATGTGATTGGATGGTTACCTTGTATAAAGAAATGCTTAGCTGAAGTGACAACACTTAATGTATTTTGACATACCTTTGATGGCCGAACCATAAAAGGCCCCCCTGCTGTTGAAAGTTTTCAAATGCAAACTGTGCTGCTAACCACAAGTGTGAATCGCTTAGTTAAGCTTCAATGTGCTGCCTTCACAATATTTTTTTACAC
This sequence comes from Apeira syringaria, assembly GCA_934044485.1. Taxonomy (NCBI): domain Eukaryota; kingdom Metazoa; phylum Arthropoda; class Insecta; order Lepidoptera; family Geometridae; genus Apeira; species Apeira syringaria. The sequence continues at coordinate 17,799,385 of OW203658.1, forward strand.
TATTGTGATTTTTTTATGAATATTCCAATTATTATTTTAAATATTTTTTTAAAAATCCAAGGGGATTAGGATTCATTTTTATACATAGAGATATCTCTATGTATAAAAATTAATCCAAACAATATTTTCGATAATTTAGGTGCCTATTCAGAAAAATGTCTAAAATATTTTATAAAGTCTATAAACATTTTATATTTGTAGGAACTAAGTGCAGTAGCCACAGTGCCTGATCAATATCCTTTACTTGTGGATCTGAAATGTGTCAATTCACTACTGGAACTGCTATCACATGACAACACTGATATATCAACTAAGGTTGTTCATTTATTACAAGTGAGTACCCATTTTTCATATTTCATCTTGCTCTATTTGTGGTCCTAAAAAGTTTATAGCTCCAAAGATAAGTCTCACTAATGGAAATTATGTATTAACTAAAGAATGTTGAGTTAGAGGGCTCTTACGTCACACCTTAAGGGGGAGTCTTAAGCTTTGTGATGTCACAAATCAAGTTCTTCTTGTAACACTTGAAACTCCGCATTTTGCGTGGCGTCGGTAAGAGATGATGTGATGAGATGAGATAAAAAAACTCAAACTTAGAATGATTGTATTACAGAAAAAATGAGAATCCGTATTTTATCAAAAATGTCTTCTTTGTTAAAAGTAAATTTGTAGAAGGCAAAAAAATTGGATAATTTTAACATGATACACACCAGGGGGAGGGGGTCTCACAAATGTGACCACCTGTGACAAGGAGGGGTCGTAACGTCATGAAATTTGTGTGACGTAATTCATGGATGGCCCCTTATCTGTTGATTAAAGAAATATGTCAAAGTTGGAAATCCAAATAGGGGTCACAATTATTTCACGGAATTCAAAGTTGAAGTATTGAACCATTTACCACGATCCTTCCCACAGGAAAGTTGTGTGACCATTTTTTAGTTTCATCACATTTTACACATTTTTACACCCGTTTTTGTCATATATAATTTTATTCGCAATTTAATTTCATGTTACATAATATTTGAACCATTTTACAGGAATTTACAGATGTTGACATCCTTCACGAGAGTGAGGAAGGAGCAGAAGATCTAATAAATGCGCTTGCTGAGGCAGAAGCACCAGCATTGTTGCTTCACAACCTGGCTCGGTTGGATGAACAGGTGCCAGATGAAAGAGATGCTGTACACAATACACTTGGTATCATTGAAAACATTACTGAATTTAGACCAGAGCTTTGTTCAGAAGTAGCAAAACAGGGTTTTATGCAGTGGATACTGAAAAGATTGAAGGTAAGATATTTTGTGGATATATTTCATATATATAGTTATGGTGTATACATAAATGAGTGTGTATGAAGCGATGAAAGTGTATCGAGATTGTAGTAATTGGAAGGATATGGTCCCTGCCTGCCCCAACGGGCAAGAGGTGTGAATTTACGCGTGCATGTATACTAAAAGTATATAATTTTCTTTCAGAAATGTGGCTTCTTGTTATTTTTGCGACTTGCTTAAGTAATGCTGCAATGCTTTCTTTTTGTATGCCCAACACTTTCTATTTTCACAGATGAAAGCATCTTTTGATGGCAACAAACTGTATGCAACAGAAATTTTATCTATACTTCTACAAACTACTCCAGAAAATAGAAAACTGCTTGGAGAACTTGACGGAATTGATGTTCTGTTACAACAACTGGCTGTAAGTAAACATGTTATTTTCGTACTTGTACAGAATACTATTATTTATTCTGTTTTCTTGTAAACGGTACAACAATATAACTATTAGGTACCAGCGGTAAATACTGCTCATCAAGTTTGGGAAAGAGACGAATCGGCTAATTTCGGTTTTGTGGAGAGTTATATGTATCGCATACTACCATGATGCTTATTTTGATAGAGCGCAGTTGTGTCCGTTCAATAAATAAATATATATATATATATATAGAGTGAATATTGTGTGTTTAATATCATTTTAATATAGACGGATTTCTGCAAAGTAATTTAAAATAAAATAATTTAAACCCCATTCCCATGAATAGGATGGGATCACATAAATACATTGGAATAGTGTTCCAAAATGCTGCGTACAAGATAATTATACGTATTACTTTGGTTTTAGGTTTATGGAACTCTCCTCTTACGAATAACAAAATCCAACATTTTAGAATATTTCTTCGTAATTTCGACGCATTCGTAAAGGCTTCAAAAATTCACACAGCTGACACTCGCCATCCTTCTCTATCGAGTGGCGGCGTTACGCGTATCTACGTGATGAACGTATAGATTTTGCAGCTGGATCTATTATAGACTAGTACTGTGAAATATTAACATCTCCGCTGTCATGAATAATTATTTTTGTGGAATGGAATGGAGCTCAATACGTAACTCAAATTTAGCTAAAGGATTTCCCAACGAAATACTTATATGATTATTATGTTTACAACCTTCATAGAGCATTTTAATAATTAATAGTTCTACAAACGCCACGACCCGAGTGGCGCGGAAGAACAGGAAGCGATGGAAAACATGTTTGACTCTCTCTGCTGCGCGTTGATGGACCCCGCGAACCGCGACCGCTTCTTGCGCGGGGAAGGACTGCAGCTCATGAACCTTATGCTTAGGTAACATGCTTCATTATCTAGTTACCAGCTATCTCTGCAGAATTCACAGTAAAATCTCGATTACACCAAGGTGGTGATCCAAGTTTTAACTATTTTTATGAAATTTTAGACAGAAATATCCAATGTCAAAATTGGAAATATTTAATTAATTATTTATTTTTACCTTACACTGTTTCTACGGGCATAACGTGGCAATTACGCGTAGTCGATATTACGATCGATAATTGTTTCGGTTTCTTCCGGAAGCCTTCATCAGGATCTTGAGTGCTTCAACATCAGATTTTTTTCGCGGCTTGCGTTGCATTTTTACCTTTTTTGTAGTAAAATTTTAAAAGGTACCGAATTTCTTTATTAGATTCACTCATCTTGACAGTACGAAAAACCAATAAAAATCACACATTTTCCTAATATGAATTTGAAATTATTTTCCTTAAAATTTAAACTTTTAATGATACCAAAACCAGCCAGATACAAATAGTACAGCCAAAGAGATTTTATTACTGGTTTATATATAGTTACTATAATGCGAAAAGACTTTTCCCCCGACCTAATATTATGTACATTGTACACGAGTTTATTTTCATGTAACTGGTAACATGTACCTTTGATCAACGCAAATATATAATTTCTTACATTATCCAAAATTGTATAAATATTAGTACACAAATATCCGTGCACTAAAACAATAACTATGGCCGACTCACCGCCTAAAACAAAACAACAAGTTTCACACACGAATCGCATCCCACACTAGGATTAACCTAGTTTGGGGCAAAACATGAGTTATATAATTGATGCTAAAATATTAGTATTATTCAGTAACAATATAGAAATGCTGTTATAATTTCTAACTCTGTATTTATCTGTTAGCGCCATTTCTACATTTAATATTTTAATTGTTTTACTCAAACATACTTTGCAGAGAAAAGAAAATGTCCCGAAATGGTTCTCTTAAAGTATTGGACCATGCGCTGGCGGGCCCCGACGGCCGCGACAACTGCAACAAGTTTGTCGACATCCTCGGGCTGCGTACCGTGTTCCCGCTATTTATGAAGACGCCTAAACGGAAGAGAGTGTTGACTGTCGACCAGCATGAAGGTAATTTTACAGTGTATAATTATTTTATATATGAATTTAAAATATAATCTCAAATGAGTGAAAATAACGAAATTATCTATTACTATTACAAAATGTCAGATAAGTAATACACAGCATTTAAATATAATTGTCATGGATGGTTAAACATTTATTTTAACCATCATTTTAACATTTTACCGTCAGCCATCTATTTAATTTCGACCTGAAAAGATTACCGTTAAAGTTTTTTAGGTCATTAGGTCATTTGTTATATGTCACAATGGACATATTAAATGATTTTTTTATCCCACTAATACTATAAATGGGAAAGTTTGTGTGTAAGTGTGTATGTGTTTGTTACCTCTTCACGCTCAAACGGCTGCACTGATTTCGATGAAATTTGGTAGGGAGATAGCTTATACCCTGGATTAACACATAGGCTTATTTTCATCATCACCATCATCACCGTTTTTCGTTACCACGCGGGTACAAAGAAACTATCGCATTTATAATATTAGTGTGATAAACAGCGCGAATGAACCCGCCGTATGCAGCTAGTCAATAAATGAATAACGATTAATTTCTATAACGTAGGCCCTTACATTAAGGGCGACACCTCAGATAAAATAGCGGAGGTTGTACCTAAACTCAAAGGGCGAGACGAATCATGCGGATGGCATTGGCTCATTGCTTTTATGGCGTTGGCTAACTGGCCATCCATCAAATAGATAAACAGACCACCAACGGCTGCCGGCGCGCGGCGCCACAAACGGACTGTGTAATACTTAGCTAGTCTGGTACAGTTGGCGGCACAGATCTAGACGCGCCAGAGAATGTAGACCACAACTGTACTGTCGGCTGCAAAATATATGTACAGTAGGGCTTTGATGATTCGAAAATCGAAGCAGGATGGCAGACTCCCATACCTTTGCAGCCTAGAAGAGAGAAACCGCGTTCATGATTGAAACTTATACGTATCGATAGAGCAATAAATACATTGTATATTGTAAAATTTAATCATTTTCCCTAGAAGTTGGAAGTAAACAGTTATCATGGAAAATCATCTGTATCTAACTACACGTCCCTAGGCGAACCATTCAATGGATCGCTATCCATCTATAGCATCGTAGACAGAGAAAGCAATATTGCATGGATCGCGCTACAGATACAGATTACTATAATCTGGAATAAACTAGGTATGGATGTGTTTTTGATGTTTTTTTTTATGAACGCAGTCCGGGTCTACAGAGCAGCTGACTACAGATTATAGAGTAACAATAACAATTAATTTCAGAGCGTAAGTATTGCAACGCAACAAACAAAGAGAAATATAGCGTGCTTTCGAAAACTACAAAAACCACTTAGATAAATAAAATAAAAGTACTTCTCATTCCCAACTTTATAAATAATGCAAATTACTCACGGAATCCACAAAAATATAATCTAAATTTTCATATATAAAGGATACATGAACGGGTTGTCATTTCGTTTTTCGGGAGCGAGGCTGGTTCTGCCATCCTCCTTTACCACTTGTTCGGATTAAAATGTAGATATACACTACACTACATATATAGACAACTCGAGAGCCTATGTGACATCATTGCAATTGCGTTTGCTGTCTCTTATATGTACTAATTCTTTTTCGTTACTATTTGGGAGTTGCACGGACTGTATCGGGATCCTTGGCTTATCGAGACTTTACTATATTTACTATCGTCGTGTACCGATTGGAGCCGCGGAAGTTTTCTTAAAGGTTGAATATTCTTTTCTATTTTCAAGTAAATGTAGATAATATTCTTCGTTATTAGTTAAACATAGTGATACTTAATATAATTGTATACTATCACTATAATATATAGTATAATATATTATTTATTATTGTATATTATGATAATTATATTATTATATTTATATTATATTAGATATTAACTGTTTTTGTATCACGGAACTTCCAGACTCCTAATATATTATTTCCGTCGAATGGTTGTCTGGAAGAGATCGCTTTAAGCGGTAAGGCCGCCAATTGTACTTTGGTTAGGTATATGTTTTATTTTTATTGTTGTTTTTTTTTGTGACCGGTGTGCAATAAAGTGTTTTTGGCACACGTACGAGGCACACCTCGTATTATAGTATACTAGTAGCGCCCCCCCCCCCGTGGATCCCCCGCGTGGATTACGGTTTTCCCGCTACCTCAATAATCCTACGGGAAGTTTACTTTTTCCGGGATAAAAGTAGCCTATGTGTTAATTCCAGGGCTTAAACTATCTTCCTACCTAATATCATCGAAATCGGTGTATCCGTTTGAGCGTGAAGAAAAAACCAAAAATACACACATAAACACAAACTTTCGCATTTATACCATTAGTAGGGTTATTACTAGCTGCGCTTCGCGGTTTTACCCGCGTGGTGATGATGAAAATAAGTCTATGTGTTTATCCGGGGTATTAGCTATCTCTATACTAAATTTCCTCCAAATCCATCCAGCCGTTTAGGCGTGAAAGAGTAACAAATATATATACATCCACTACTCACAAACTTTCGCATTTGTAATATTAGTCGAATATTGAATTTTTCTAATTAAATTAGTTGTTACCATGTAAGCTATTTCTAACATACATACAATATATATATAATGCTGAGAACGCCTTAATATTTTAATCAATTTAAAGTTATCTTCACACTAGGCAAGTCTGCACCCGCCCCGCTACTTATCACCCTCAAGCTAGAGAAACTGTCACCAAGCACACTGTGTTTAGGCCTGAGAGCCATTTAATACTAGCGCGATTTCACGTTGGACCACATCGTCACTGATCATCAAGTGAGAGATGTGGCGTAACTTCGAAAATCTATGAAATATAAAAAAATCGAAATCCACTCTTGTACGTATTAGTTATGTATGCCTTTGTTTACAGAGCACGTAGTTTCAATAATATCATCGATGCTGCGTAACTGCCAAGGCAGTCAAAGGCAGCGCCTTCTGGCGAAGTTCACGGAAAACGATTTTGAAAAAGTCGACAGGCTGCTCGAGCTGCACTTTAAATATATGGACAAAGTTGATCGCACAGAAAAAGAGATGGAGGTAAGCAAGTAATCTTTTTGAAACGATGATAGCTCAGCGGGGGGGCGTCGCCTGTCAAACTGACGGACACTGGTTCGATCCCCAACAACAGCTTGAACTTCCGGTGAAGGTAACACCGTTATTAAAATCCCAGCATGATGGTTCCCTTTCGAATACCCGCCTGGCTAGCTACCACCCTCAAGTTTGAAAAACTGTCACCAACCCCATAGTGTGTTCAGGCAGCAGTCCTTGAGAGCCGGTGAGCTTTCTAGGTCTAGCGTGATAAGTCTGTATTTATAATTATATATATTTACTCCACACATCTAGATGTCGTCCATTAACTTTTGTTTTGTTAACTAATTTGGCTATTTGTGGAAATTTTTAATTGGCCTTCAGTGAATGTTTACTTATCACGTTTTATCGGCTTGCTGTTAATTTCCCTAAAATTTAAAAAAAAAAAAATTACATCTTCGACCACATCGTCACTGACCATCAAGTGAGATAGTGGTCAAACCTAGATCTATACAGTATTTAAAAAAAACGTGAATACAGATATATTTTATGATCCACCTTTGATCCTCTGTCAGACCATTATGGTCTAGAATACGGCTTAAGAAATATGTACCCTCATTTGTTATTTAATTATGAGAACTATTAAATGTTAGAGAATATGTAGATGGATTAAATTCACATGGGTTGCCGAGAAAAGCCCCGGACCTATACTGTTAAATAACCAAATTATTATATAAATCTTCGTGCGTCCTTGTCTCTCCCATTGTGTAGCGCGCGCAACGCTTCTCTGTCACTTTCCCTAGTCGCGCTTCAATCTGAACTTTTAAAATCTAAGCAACCATGAACATGACACAGTTTTGAGTAGACCACCTAATACTGACGGATAGACATTATAATAAGCATTAATTTAAAATAAATTCCAGTCAAATAACACTGTTTAATATTAATGTTAATATTATTGATCAGTAAAGTTACGGGATTTTGCTAGGCAACCCGTGTGTAATGTATCAATATGCATATGAATTAACATAATTAATCAGTGTCTGAAGTAAATAACAGATGAGGGTACATATTTATTAAGCGTATCTCGTACTATTATTAATCGGCCCAATGGCTATTTGATAGGCTATTTGGAAACGTGAAAAAGAGTAAATATTATTGTAGCCGATGGAGCAGTGTACTTGATCCAATTTGATTTTGGTTTGTACACAATAAATTACGCCAATTTTCGCTAACACATAATGCATACTCGTCATATTCGTGCGCCTGTATATATTTTAATGGACACACATAGTAAGTAGTCAAATAATGTGATTTAATTCGAGATCAGGCGTTAAAACACACTCACGGCCCGCACTAGGATTCCCCGTATCGCAGGAGACATGGACACACACGATGACGAACAAACCTCCATGCTCATCACATAAATGTTTACCCCTGCCGGGATTCGAACCCAAGGTCTGGGGTCATGATCGTCAACCACCAACCTCTTATAAAAGGGGTAGGATTAAGATTTCTGGAAAAAGCCAAGAAAAAGCATCAGATGTAACTCCCTCCACCCCTTAGACTTATGCTGCGGAAGATGAGATGGTAGAATCTTATCTTTAAGATTGATCCGTAATTCCGTAGGTGCTAGATACCGCATGTATTATGTCATAGTACATTTTTTGCAGGAACCGTTTTTTTTAAAGTTGATCTTTTACCTTTTCTCCGCGTATTCCGGTTGCAAGGTGTAGCAAATGGCATTATGTTCACAGCTAGAACCCGAGGAGCTAGACGATGACGCGCAGTATTTGAGGCGGTTATCGGGCGGTCTTTTCACGTTACAACTCATCGACAGAATCATTCTAGAGGTATGTGATGTTTTTATTGTCTCCACTTATCTTCCATATCAAATAATTATTTGAAACGAAGATTTTTATAGTTTTGTCATAAAAAGCTTACGACGAAACTATAAACGGATTATAAATGAAACAACCTTGTTTTTTTTTGTCTACTCGACTATTAATCATCCTTATGGCACGTAAAATTGGTTTTATGATTTTTACTTAGTATATATATATATATATATATATATATATTATAATTAGATATTATGTACCTTTTCTTTCTCTCTCTCATTACATTAGTAGAAAAATTAAATTATTATTTTATTTTTCTAACTATAATACTAAAATGTTTATAGCATCTAAACTTGTATCTGTCAAGGTGTATCAATGTAGAGCATATTTCGCACCGCGGATATTATAATAAATAAGCAAAAAGCACAGATAAATAAATATGGAATCTTTTTAAAAAAAAAATCTTATAGGCTCACTGGCTGCGCCCTGTGGTTTCACTCGAACAAGCGATGATTTCCCTACCTTCCCTCCAGATTTCAAATAGAACTGTAGCATATATACCAAAAAGTGTATTAATGAAAGAAATTTTAGAATCTATTTTATATTATATTAACAAACATACAAAAATCAAATCATTTGCTTTGATTGCAGTTCGCTCTTTGACAGTTGAATAATAATAATGCGCAAGTTTCGTTGACAAATTATCCCTTATGATAGTTCTCGTGATCCCTGATTGTTCTATCCTAAGGAATGCTACGGCTAAGCCGGTCATAAGTGCTTTAATTATTTTTTTTGATAACGTTTTTCATCCACAACAGACGCGGCGACACTTGATTTTTGACCTAGTTTTTCTTAAGCATATACAAATATAGAATGTATACATACCATCACGCCCTTAGTTTCGTTGGGGTGGGCAGACTATATACAGAAAATGTACTTTTTTCGCTTCTTAAACCTTTTTTATGCGCTTTCATCTATGATCGGTGTTGCGGGTACTTTCGACTCTTTTCTTAAATGTTATCGATCTGGTCGTGGCAAGTTTAATGACAAAGCATACTTTTAAATAATCTGGGAACCAATTCCTCCGAACGCATTGCTTATAGATTGTGAATGAATTGTCTTTTTGCTATTCTATTTGGAGTATAATAATAATGACTACACAGATCTCATTGCTACCACAATGCATTCGAGATGCAATTGTTATTTTAGCGGAATACCAAGTTTATGATTACATTTGAATTACTATTGCATTGCTTATGAATTGCTTGTCATAATGAATAAGAGAATTGAGACCCTGTAATCAATGGGGGAGGCCTATGTCCAGCAGTGGACGTCCTATGGCTGAGATGATGATGATGATGTATGTTATTTGTCAGGTGTGTACGGCGGGCCCTCCTACGATAAAACAGCGCGTGCAACGTGTCCTGGGTCTCCGCGGAGGATCATTGAAGATCATACGACATGTGATGAGAGGTGTGTTATTATATTCTATTCATTTCCCTATTTGAATCGTATTGCAGTGTTATCAAACACATCGAGCCTTTAAATATTATTAGAACACTAGCTGAGCCCCGCGGTTTCATCCACGTGGACTATGGTTTAACTGCTACCCTAATCATTCCACGGGAAGTATACTTTTTCTGGGATTAAAAGTAACCTATGTGTCATTCTAAATTTCATGCGAATCCGTTCAGGCGTTTCAGCTCGAACAAATGACACGCTTATACCTTTATAATATTAGTGTGCTAGTGCACAGACTAGCGAATAGTACCTATACCAACTGAGATTTTTACTCATTTTTGAGATTTTTTTCAACTAAGAGATTTTTAACACTGTATCAAGTGCACACAGAGTTCTTTATCTCAAGTGAATATTGTCCTTAAATACGAAGAAACCTTATTAATTGAGTAGGCTTTGAGTTGCATATAATTATATACGAATCTGTCCAAGTATAGGTATGTCGAGCAAGGTGAACTACTGAACTAGAATTCATAAGTGTGGCAAATATGGAGAAATATCAGATTGTCATAATTATGAAGCGATGATAGCTCAGCGGTGGGAGTCGGCTGAAAAACTGACGGACGCTGGTTCGATTCTCACCAACGGCTTGAGCTTCCGGTGGTCCATAGTGTGTTCAGACAGCAGTCCTTGAGAGCTAGTAAGCATTCTAGGTCGTGATAACATCTTCAACCATATCGTCATTTACCATCAAGTGAGGTACTTGTCAAACGCTAGACGTATAAAAAAGTAATCAGAATTTATTCACCTTATAACAGAGTTCGTTATACTGGGAATGTCAAAATACGTCATAACAAAATAATAGATACCTAACTAATTAATGTAAGTAAAGAGATAAAATTATTGTTCAGTGTCACGATGTGCAAATCGTAAAAAATATTTTTACCCGATAGACGATTTTCGATGTCTGTAGATGGAATGTTATTGTATCGGATTGGACTAACGATTTGTGAATATGTACAGTGTACGTACAGTACGCAACAAATTATAAGTAAGCTGTAGGTTTGGGCGCCCAAGATACAGGCGATGCCTAGTTTGGGGCCCATTGTATAATAATTAAATTTATTAGGTTACTTTAATAGAATATGTTTATGTTATTTGTATAAATTATGTTTCTGGGAATAAATGATTACTGATTACTTACTCAAAAGAGGAGTAAAAAAATCATAAATTTGCTTGAGGGTGTGGAAGGGGGTGAATTAAAAAATGTGTCATAATATCTGTTTGAAAGTTATATGTATAAGAAAGTTCCATGATCTTGTAAGGCACCTTGTGGTATATTTTAATTTTGCTCAAAGCCATTGTTTCCTTGGTTTTGACTTGTCTAGTAAATGGTAGAAACAACTTATGTTACCACAAACGTAAGTTAGGTATGTCCGTGCATGTCTTTGTTTTTAGAAGATTTTCTTATTCTAACGACGAGAGTTACACATTTCTAAATGTTGTTACTTACTGTGATTATCTACATTTGTTCAAAATATTGTCCAGCAGGAATAAATTTTGTCAATCCGTTTATTGTTCGTATTGAGATGTCATTATCAATAAAATAATATAAATTATGTTTCCAAAATTGACATCACTCTTTTTTTTACGCCCATTTAAAATAACTAATATTATAAAATGATTAGCATTAACACCACATTACAAATATATTGTTTATTAGGCACTTTTTGTAGCATGCACAATTATTTGGTTACTTTTCTATGGTTATGTTAGTGTTTTCTCATTTTAATCAATTACTTGGTCCTGTTTATAGCAATGAAATATTGCATAGCATAACTTTTTATAATGTTATGTTCCAGAGTACGCGGGTAACCTGGGAGACGCCGGGAGCGAAGAATGGCGTCAGCAAGAACAACAGCACATATTGCAACTTGTGGACAAGTTTTAAATAGTTGAATATAAAAAATGTATCACTATCAATACCGGCTTTATTGTTTACCTATGTTTAACCGGCAGATCTGAGCAAATGATCCTTGACAGGAAACTTATTCAAGGTGTTTTATGAAAATTGAAATGTTTATCTCTTATAATTAAAAATACAGATCGTTAGAGCCTGTCGTTCTTGATCTTACGAAAGTCATTCAAATTAGTAATTATGCATATGCTAATTACCATTTAAGTTTCATCACAATCGGTCAAGCTGTTTTTGAGTTACATTGCAATAACTGAAAAGTGTTACATCTATCTGGATGCCTTCTTAACGAGGGTGAATAACAATTGATTTCGTGAGTAGCAAAGGTGACTATAACGGGTGAAAAAATATTTTTTACAAAAAATGGAACCGACTTCAACGCTCAAAAGTGTAAATAACTTGTCGAAGTCGGTACCATGAGCCCAGTATTTTGATAATAGTTACATTTGAACTACCATGGTACCGACTTCAACAAGTTATTGCACACTTTTGAGTAGTGATGTCAGTTCCATTATTTGGTTTATGAGTAATTCGTAATATGGTAAGCCTCCACGTTAACTATTAACTAGCGGGACTAGTTTTCTAGAAATCATTTAAATTTGTATATAATTTCCCACTGCTTTTCGCTTTCTGTCATGGAACGTAAAACATCGATTTTAGAGAGAAATCTGAGAATATATTTTTTTTAAATCTGAGAAGGGGGGGGGGGGGGGGGGGCTTCCGAGAATATTTTATAACGCTTTATATCGCTACTTTCGTAGTTTGGTTTCGGGGGTGGGAAAAGGGCGGAAGAGAGAGGGTAAGTTGCGAACCCCCCTTCTGAATTATGATTTTTTTAAATTCCACCTCCGCCCTTGTCGGGAAGCTTCACCTTGGCGAGATTTAAAATTAAAATAACAATTACGTTACGCGTACGGGGTTACAGCTTCCCCTATGAAGGGGTCTACTCCTCCCCTCTAAGGTCGATGTTTTATACACTAAAGCTGAACCGAATTATTCATCTTTGACAATGTACAATTAATGTTTTTTTTATTTGCTGTCACAAAATAATGACATTCACTAGGTAATAACAAACATGTTCAGGTTTTTCCATCCATTATGTATACTTTGAGACATACAAAAATGGCGATGTTAAAATATGAATTTCTACATAAACGAGTAAATCTTACATAGATTCGCGGGATGTCATTTCGTGTATAATTATAACACTGCTTTGGCAAGGAAAAAACAGCGACTAATAATTTAATTTATATATTACCAGAGCAGAGACAATAGTTTATTACTTGCTTACTTTAATATTAAGTACTTAATCATAAAATTATTATTCTGCGCCGCGGGTGATGCACCACCCGCGCAAATATAATTAATTATATTAATTATAACTAGAAAACTCGTAATCACTTCAGAAGTTTATTTATTAAAAGCCTTTTTTGTGTCGATGTTACGCCAGAATCTATGGGCAAAATTCTAGCGCATTTCGATCACTATTATTTTTTCTGTGCGCTGGTCGGTCCGTCGGTCCCGGGTTCCTTTAGTAAAGTAAACTTCAAAGTTAACAGTAAAATAGCTTTATTGAATGAATATTTTAATCAATAATATTAAAACTAATTAATACAATTAATAACATCACGACGACGACAAGAATATTTATTTCATCACATTAAACCATCGTACATTTTCAAAATTAAATTTATTGATAAATGATAATTTGTGCACCACTTTACGATATAAGGCCCATTTGCGTCAATCAAATTATCTAGGATTTTCGCCTAAATCTAGAATTAAACCACAAATTTGCAGGCAAAAATTGTGATTTGATCCGAATTTCTCGGATAATTTGATTGGTACAAGACAGACTAAGCATAATATTTCTAACACTTTATGGTTCATCGATATAATGAGGAACTATTAAATAATACATTGATGTTATTGTTGCTTAAGTAAGAATATTCGATGTCAAATTTAAGTTTTATGCCGAATAGTAACTAAAAAAAATTATTTTGTGTACAAACACCATAGATCAAAAATATATTGGTGGTATTCACACACACTCAAACACGCGGTGCTGTAGCGTTAATTTTTGTTTATCAAAATATCTTATAGGTTCTCATATCATATACTCAAAAACCTTTCCCTTGACCACTAAAGTCAAGTTGAATTTAGTTAAACTTGAAAGCAAGCAACACTAAATGTGAAATAAAAAGATGATTTATTTTCATTACATTATCTCTATATCGGATGCAGACTGGGCCATTGAAATGAGTCCGTATGGGCCCTTGTTTAGGCAGTCTGAAGAAAACACTATTGCAGCATATGCAAAGTATAAATAAGTAAATGATGAAGGGATTAAGCGAATATTCAGGTGAAAATAACAATTTCTCAAGTATAATACATTAAAAATAACAAACATCAACAATATTTATAAAATCATGCGTGCGTGATATTTAAACTAACGGTACCTAAGGCCTAACTAAACAGTAAATAATCCTGGCCCTAACAAACGATATTGCAACTTGTGATATTTGGCTCAGATTTCATCCATACACCAATCAATAAATAACTAACAATTTGTAAAATGCTTTATGGAAAAAAAAATATCACAATGGTCATTGCTACAAACGCTAGGAATAAAATCACCAACTAACTATGCTGTAAAGGCAACCAAGCTACTTTGTATCTAAATTATAAATCTAAAACATACCAATCCTAATAAACATATAAACAGTTTTGTTGGAAATGCTGACCTCGTAAAACTATGTAACGCTATGTTCAAGGCGCAGTGAAATAGCAATAAGAGGTATAAAAACATTATTTTGGAAAACAATTCGTCTGTTTTATTGTCTTGTCAAATACCTCAGGTGCATCGCACATTATTTTTTCTTAAGGGCTTAACAGGTGCCGCCAACATTAGAGGCCCGCGGGTGTTTACAGGCAGAGGGCGGGACAAATCCTGATGCGTGACGATTAAAATACTTATTACAAATATGTACGTTACAGGTAACTTACGGGCCCAAAAAACAAAAATAGTCATTTTGTTATTAAGACTGACGTGGTTTTGACATATTATGAATGTATAAAACACGGGAATTACCTAGCCTAGTACTGCGCTACATGATACTAAAATAGTAATCACATTTTTAAACTTGGAAACCGCGAGAATTTTGATACAGGAAACATATGGTCGCGGAAAAATATTTATTTTTTGCTAATGAATCAATTTTTGTTTATATATATAATTAACCTTCATGAGCTGCTCTCATAAGTGGGTTTTTTAAATTTTCTAGACATGTAGGGCTTTTAATTAAATAAGCTGTAAGGACTCGAAATTGTCTATTTAGGAAAAGGTAAACCTTACAATTGGTAAGAAATACCGTATCTGGCAACTTTTCCGCTAGCTTCTTGAAAGTAGTGGTGTTTAATTTATAATGGAAATATTTAACATTCTTGACCATATTTTGTATCTATAAATACGAAATCAACAACGTATGTACATACACGTATGCAGCGACTTAGAGGTGCTCTACCTCGCCGAGATTAATCCTGTTTTGTTTCTATTAACTAAATGTGCGTTCCAACAGCAGTTATTTACTGAAAAAAACATTCTTATTTTGCTCTCATATGCCGTGTCCGTTTGATAGTTTCTGAACGGAATATATTTGCAAAATTAACGAAATATTTGAACATTATTGCGATTGGAACGCAGGGTGCGTTTTTTATTTAATTAACTGTAAACAGTTAACAAAACCCATTTTTTTCAGTGCTCCTGTTATATTATCTATCAAAAAAACTGTTCAACAATCATACACATTTTATATTCCGAACATAAATTAAACGAAAACTGATCGAACCTTCACTGATATTTATTATTTGCCATATATCTAAACGTCTAGTTCCTTTGAAATAACGTATTACATATTCCGTTACTTTTTAGAACTTTACCAACTAGCAAGTCATCCATAATACTGAACAGACGAGAGACGATTAATCATGCTTGTAATCCGTTAAATGTTCAGTATCAACATCGATCGAGACACATCGGTCAATTTTGATAATATTATAAATGCGAAAGTTTGTGTGTGTAGTGTATTTGTTATCACTTACACATATACATTACAACAGATTACACTCTAAGATAAACACAAAATATTTTTTTTTTTAATAACCAGATGTTTGCGGTAGAGGTAACGACAAAATTGTAGACCATGTATGCAAAACTGCGGGGCCAGGTTAAAATAACAAGCAATAAGTTTCGACCTAGTCCAATTTAGTCTTACCTAAGTGTTGATTTAAAAAGATAGGTCATAAACAGCTCCTGAGCAAAACGATAGCGCTCAGCGCTAAGACATTCAGATGCGCACGGCAATGCACTGAACACAAGTTTTATATTTAACTATTAAAATTGGGTAATTCTGTGGAAATGGTCTATTTCACATTTTTTACTGTGGAATACACAAACGAAAATTGAATACAGTAAAGAGACAGTGGAAATATGAAACATTGGCTTATAGAAGAGTAATCAAACGGCTGAAATTTGAGAAAAGAAAAACAGTTACGTTATCGTTCAAACCTAAAGAAGTAATAAACGTTTGGATTCAGTGAAATTATCTTGACTGGTCTCAATTTTGAACACATTATGTCAGACTACTGTAAGCCCGCCCCTGTCGATGTATTATGAGATGACATGACTATTGTAAACTCTAAGGCTTTCACGGCCGACGTTGCATGTTGTATGTATTGCTTTCGGGCTGTTTGGCCGTGGTCTAAGTGAAACTTCATCAGTATCAGAGAAGACGCCGCGAAGGAGAGTTCTACGCACTTGTCGCCGCTCGGACCTGAACCACTGAAAATGTCGACCGCAGTGATCGACGAAACGTCTGGAACACAAGTTTCACTTAGACCACGGCCAAACAGCCCGGAAGCAATACATACAACAGGCATGACTATTATTTGTTTCCGCATACAAACAACGGTTGCAAGATACTACATGTAGTACGCGACGCATCTCTTTGATTAATCGAAATAAAAAGAGAGTGGCAGAGGAAAATATGTCAGTGTATGAAAAATTGTAAAACCTAATTTAGTAAAAATGACAATGCCGCGATAATTGGTGTCAAACAGAAACTCTTGTATTTATCATATTAAAGTGATATAATTTTGATATCTGATTTATGTAACAGTTTTTCATAAAAAATAAACTAAGTTTTTACGCGAATAAAATTGAAACTGTTACAGTAAATACTACTGGAGTATTCCCGTTAAATTTTTATAGTACAATACAGATACGTCACCGTCTGCCAGGCTCTAGTACTATACCCACTGGAATGCAAAACAAATCGAAGCACGCTAGATGCGTGCTCAGCGAAATTCTTTTTCGTATAAATATTATCAACTACAATATCCATATCCATACATACTATTATAAATCTCAAAGTAAACTACGTAAGGCAACCCTGACTGAGTCAACAATAGAACTCTAACTCATTACTCTACACAACACTATGTGGGGTCTCTGTGCGGCAAACTGACATTAACACACAGACAATACACATTTTACACGAAAATCGCACATATTAAGGCACATTCACGTAGAAAAACCACTATGTTTTAGCATTGTAGAAGTGTACAGTTATTGTGATAATCTTTGTTGAGTAAATCGAAATTACTGCACTGCTGTACAGAAGGTACCAGCCGACAATTTTTATAAATAAATCTAAATCCTACTCGTTTAACATGGCGAATAAATTATTATGAAATCAAACTTAATTATATTTAAAATGGTATTGAAAACTATTTACTTCGTAACAAAGAAACGAAGAAGGTAACTAACTAAAAAGATAATATTTTTACTGACTTACAGAATATAATAGAACGCACTTTACAAGAGGTTCTTAAGTAAATAAAAATTAAATCAACACAATATTTAATTTAAAATAAGAATTTCAATAATAATGGAATTTATAAGTGTACATTAAATTTTAATAAATATCTATAACATAAATTTCCACGCATTATTTGATATAAGTACTGCACATGTCTTGGCCGCAATCAGCAGCCTTACCGGGAATTTTATTCCTTATGAAATGTCACTTTATCTGCACTCTCATTGGTGCTTTCATTGAACGAATCTCATTACTTAAGCTCATCTCTACTCTCATTGGTAGTTCATATTTGAACCACCAATGAGAAGCGACATGAAGTGACACTTCATAATGGGTAAAGATACCCGGTATGGCTGCTTATACATAGATAATTTTTGTTGGTCTATAACTGTATTTCCATCCTTTGTAGTAATGTACATATTCTACGTGACGGCGTCCACAGTGTCGGATAAATGCGATCAGAGCTAGATATAGGTATCGTATAGATAAGTGCGTCCGACACATAGAAGGCACTACACGGGAATAAAGTGGAGTGGATTAAGTTAGGGACAATCTTTGCCCATCATCTTCGTGAAGGCTTTGGGTATGTCTTCGTTAGTCTTCGAGATGTTGGTACCGCCGAGTAGAGAGGGCGCTGGTATCGAGCCCGTTTGGATGCCATGCGCCGTCTTCAACAGGTCGTAGTTTATCTTCTCTGTGACGAGCGAATCTTTACTGGAAATATGAAAGTTTTGTTCTGTGAATTGCACGCGTGATATTCTACGTTGAACGAAACGCTGGGGGTAGCGCCATTATATTTTAATGATACATGACATTTGAGTCATCTCTGATTGGTTAGCGCACGTGGACGGCCATATTTGTTTACATATTTCTTATATATGGCAAAGAAAGAAGATACATTTATTCAAAACACGACGCAACATTACAAAAAAAAAACAATTACGCTAAATTTACATACGACACATTGGACAACATATACATGGCATTGTAAGTAGCGTGTCGATTGAGTGAAGTTGTGTTTATGTGCGTTTTATACTCTGTACTTTACTCGTATGAGACCCCATTAAATCTATCCTGGGATCATTTTGGTTACAAAATATGTATTACAAATGTTGTGTGTATAACAGTTCGCGATAGGAGACACTATTTTGGATCATTTCCTGTGCAATAAGAAAAGACTGAATTTGAGATTACGTATAATAAATTGAAAAATAAATCTTTCAATATAAATGTTGTGTTGTTTTATTGTATTCTGTTCATTGAAGCATTAGAACATTAAAAAAATAGGTTTAAATATACGCGTCATATGGGAGCCTACTCCGAGAGTATGGTGTGAATTCCATTTGCCATTTATATTATCCCAAAAGAAATATATCGTCATACGATATTAAAACAGGCTTAGATTTTTTGTTCAACAGTTGGCAGTCTGATACGCATTATCTCTAAATAGTCTGGTGAATTGGTTTGAAACATGTGTCCCAACGAACTAAAAATGATTTGGTATTGTATAAATCACCAAAAATAATAAATGCACGTGATTTTCTTATGTCGACACATTATAACACAAACATATAAGTGCCAACTTACTTGTATTGTGGATGTGTGGTGACGAAGTTCCTCATCCATGCGGCCATGGTCGATATCTCCCCAGACGCCCGTCGCTGGATTAGCTTTAAGTACTGCTGTACGGAACAGTGTGTGTCCGCGTCGACGTCCATTCCGGACAAATAGGACTCGATCAGAGGGATAAGGCCGGGGAAAACACCAGTCTACAAAGAATAATTTATTGTTAAACATAACATAATCACGCCTTTCTCGTAGGGGTAAGCAGAGCCTATATATTCCACTTTTAAGTAAAAATTGTAATCTTGACATATTTCTTACGTTTCTTCTATATTTATCACTATTAATCATGCTCATTATCATGTTTGAAGCGCCAATTCTAAAGTACACGACTTTTTCTTTGAGATAATGTCCAAAAAGTTACAATACAATACAACACTTTATTGCACACCCGTGACACAATAACAACAATAAAAATAAAACATATACCTAACCAAAGTACAATTGGCGGCCTTATCGCTTAAAGCGATCTCTTCCAGACAACCATTCGACGGAAATAATATATTAGGACTCTGGAAGTTCGGTGGTACAAAAACAGCATGTCTTATATAATTAACATAATATACAATAGTAAATAATATATAAGTTAAGAATAGTTAGCACATTTTTGCCTTTCAACACACCTACTGATAAAAATCGAATCTGCCTAGAATGGGCCTTAAGGTACTGTGTAAACATATTTATTGGGCTGGGGTATGTATTGTCGGCCAAATATATCGTATACGGTTGAAGATTATATGACACTAGCTGCGCTCCGCGGTTTCACCCGCGTGGTGATGATGATGATGGTAGTCAGGTAGTCTATGGCACTCACAAATAACGTCGATTTCTATTGGTAAACGAAGTCAACCTCGGTTCAGTAGAATCAGAGATTACCTCCTACAACACCACAAACTTTACCTCTTTATAATATCAGTATAGATGACCAGCTTTTGGTGGTGATTGGTGGATGATGTTGATTTTTTCGTGCATCTCTTTCGTTTTAGGATAGGTTCGACCTTACCGCTATTGTAATTAAAAAAACTTTTCTTTAAACTGGTACACAATTTTTTTTATAGAGTCCTAAGACTGAAATGTTTATTTTTTATACTGTATAGATCTAGCGTTTGACCACTATCTCACCTGATGGTCAATGACGGTGTGGTCGAAGATGTTATTACGCTGGACCTAGAATGCTCATGCTGATATTACCTTCCCGTTGACGATGTGGTCGATGGTCATCTCAGCGTACTGTTCGCTGGTGTCGGTGGTCTGGGGCGCCACGCTGGTGGGCGCTCCAACGTCGCGCCGGAACCAGAACTTCTCCTTGAGGACGGCGCCGCGACGCTGCGCTCTTTGCATGTTCTCATCGACCTGTTTAGTATCACTTACATTCCTTACTCAAATATATTTATATAGGTAAAAAAAATACAACTTTACAATTCTAGACCCATATTTATATATGTTTTAGAACAAACATATGTCATAATTTTAAAAAATGGAACCAACTTCAACACTCAGAAGTGTGAAATAACTTGTCGAAGTCAGTACCATGATAGTTCAAAAGTAACTATTATCATTATATTGTGCTCATGGTACCGACTTCGACAAGTTATTTCACACTTTTGAGTGTTGAAGTCGGTTAAATTTTTTGGTAATTTTTTTTGTTCACGCTTTTATTTGACCTTTGCTACTCACGGAATCAATTGCCATTATATATATTCACCGATTTCTCCACCCGCTATAATGTCATCCACGTATGCGTAGCACTTTTTAGTTATTGGGTAGTGGAGTTATAGTGGAGTGTAACTCAAAAACAGCTTGACCGATTTTGATGAAATTTAAGTGGGACCACACGAGATGCACCAGCTTTCAAATAAAAAAAGAACGATCAAAATCGGTTCACCCAGTGGAAAGTTCAGAGGTAACCAACATTAAAAAAAACATACCGGTTGAATTGAGAACCCCCTCTTTTTTTGAAGTCGGTTAAAAATACGGGAATCACTCACGTCATAAGTCAGACAGGAGGTTCCGAAGTGTCGTTGAAACTATAGTTTCAACCACACTCGGTGGACTCGCGGGCCGCGTCCGCGAGCGCCCCGTGTTTTCCTTGAAAAATATTATTGTTGAAACTACATGCAGAACTCTGAGGTATTCTGTGAGTAATTCCCGTGTCTTATACATTAATGATGTGTCAAAATCACGTTAGTCTTAGTAATAAAACTACGAGGGAGTAGATTCAGCTGCACGCGAGTGTATGACGCATTACTGGTTGTTCTACGCACCTTACTTATTGGCATAACGAAATTGAGGTTGTAGGAGAGTATGACCCTGGTGAGCAGCACGACAAAGCAGACATAAGCGGCGTTCTCGAAGTCGGTCAGCTGCGCCTCGCACGGTCGGAACTCGACGCGCCATCCGATCGGAGAGTTCGGCGGGGGCGGCTTGAACCGCATCGTCTGCCAGTTCGTCGACTGAATATTCTAGAAGCAAACACAAGTGACTTCATAATTGAGAAAAAGGCGCTCGTCGTGGCTAAGTGATCAGCGACACTGACTTGGGAACCGCGACCCCGGGTTCGAATCCCGGCCGGGGCAAACATTTGTGTGATGAGCAAAGATGTTTGTTTTCGGGTCTTGGATGTTTGTGTATTGTGATTGTGTGTGTCTATACCTCCCGCGACACAGGGTACCCTAGTCCGGAAGTGTGTGAGTGAAACAAAAATTGTTTAGTTAAATAATCTTCATAATCTGCTCTTATAAGTGGTAAATTTTTAAACTTTATCTAATAAAGTTTAAAAAATATACCACTTATAAGTGAACCACTTGAAAATTGAAGCTGATAAAGGCACAAAATTGTCTATTCAGCCAATGTTGGAGCCTTAAAGCACTTACTTCAAAGTGATCGGTATCGTTCTGGTCGTCCTGATGCACGCGCTCGGAGAACAGCGAGACGGTGTCGCGGATGAAGAGGTGCGCCACGTGCATCGCGAGCGGGTGGTCGATGCCGCCCTCGCGCAGCCGCCGGTAGATGGCGGGGTCGTGCGTTATCGGAATGTCATTGTATCTGATACCAGAGACAAGCCAGTCAAGTGCAGGTTGGACTCACACACCGAGAATCCCGTACAGTGACAACCTTAACATTGCCGTTGGAAGACTGTTTTCCAACAAAATTTTAGTTAGATACTTAAACATATTATTTAAACTCACGTAGTCGATATCGACTACGCGTAAGTACCACGTTATACCCGTAGAAACAGTGTAAAGTACATAAACATAATTAATTTAAAATTTACAGTATTAGAGTTCTATTAAAAGTCTTAAACTGATATAAATTAAGTACTGCACACAATAACAAAAACATATTTTTTTATCATCATCGTCTCAGTCATAGGACGTCTGACTACTGGACAAATCGGACTAATACGCCTCCGCCTTTGATTTTCACCGAAACCTGTTGAAAGCGGCTCGCAGCCAGTAGTTTATCTATCTATAAATATATAAATTTACAATTCTACGACTATTTGAGAAAAGGCCTTTGACGTAGGTACCCGAAATGGTAGTATAAGCGTTCAGTTTTAACTTTTACAGGGCCCTAAAAGGGGGAGGATTTTCATAGATTACTGACACAAATTGCTCGCTAATACCACTACACAACTGGCCGTTTATATCTTGCACTTTTAAGCCTTCGGTACCGGTCTTAGAACAGCAGTCATTAGTCAGAAAACTTTGGAGATGGACTGGTGATGTTGCTCTAGCAATGCTTTCGTGCTATACTACAATAGTACTTACTTCTCATGATCAGGCGAGAGATAGGAATCGATGGAGTCGTATCTGGACTTCTGTATGCGAAACTTATTGTTGTGAAGTGGCTTGAGGCCGCGTTCTTCTCGCGTGCGGCAGTCCACGGAGGCGGAGATCACGTTCCAGCGACAATCCACGTCCGTCACCACGCCGCGATAGATCGGGGACGCAGCCGATAGAGCTAGCTGGGAAACCATTGTTTATCTTTAAAAAATCTCACCGGAATCAGATTCCTTATAATAACTGTTCATCGGTTGTTTGTATAATAAGCTAAACCTTTCAAAAACAATGAAACGCAAGATTTGCTTCTCATGTATGGGCTTTCTAGTTTTAAACTGTACTGTAACAGCAGACCGGCAGAGTACCGAGATGCTTGTTTGATTCAAACACACACCTTTTTGTCGTAAAAACTAACAGTGCTGTAAGGCTGTTTAAGGCTGCTTCACACATTCATGGCTTTATGCTGAGCTTAACCTTATGCTTTAACGACGAACTTCTGAAACACTGTATATGGCAACGATCCTATCCTTTTGTAGGGAAAACGGATAGCGACCAAATTGTGTATTCATAGTTTATTTGTATTTATAGTTAAATATAGTGTGTGACAGTTGATACTGTCGATACATCGACAGAGTGGATTTTTATAGTTCCACTTAGTATCGAAACAACACAATTATTATAGTTAGAGAACTCACCATAATTGGGCACAGAGGAGCTAGTTGGTCGTAAAGTGTCCGAGCCTCAGTGATGCAACAAGCTTGGAAGGTCAGCTGGAGACAGCAGCACCCCATGCCGAACCCCATCGCATCCATGTACACACAGTCAAGCCGCGCGCCCTCTGGCTCCAGCTCGTGAGAGTTGTCCACTGGGATCTTTGTGTTTACGTCTCGGAAAACTGCGCAAAAAGAGAACTATTTGATGGCAAGGAAGGTACTCTCTGGCTAGTTAGCCCCCATGGTTGATAAAATTAGTACATGAAGCACCAACAATGTATTTCAGCAGTCGTCTTTGAGAGCCAGTCGTGTAGTAGCAATCTCTACCACCGTCGGCCTCTACATTGACGAAAAAATCGGATAATGCACAAAGGCCCTATAAAATTTAATAAATGTTAAAACTTCTTTCTGGAAACACGAACCATTATGCCAGAACATTTCAAGTTCACTCCTTTTTTTCTTATTTCGAAAAGCGAAATGTACAATTTACGGATCACGTAGCATGAAACAGATATTATAATCCACACACGGGGCATAATATGTGACTGTGTGTCGAATAATAAAGGAAAAATATGTATAAGGCGAATTTGAGTTGGTATGCATGGTCGACGACAACTTACAAATGGTTGATCAATTATATTTAGTTGAATTTCTAAACAGAAGAGTAACCAGACGCAACCTATCTTTGTTGTTGTGAAGTTAGCCTTTGTCAATATTTGCGCATATAGCAAAAGTCTACCGGTCAAGTTTATTCTCGGACAGAGTAAGCGAGATAGGAGGATGCAATAAACGTAATCTAGTGAGCGAGTCAGTTATACAAAAATAACGGAAATTCAAATCAAAATAGTTAATGTGCAGCTACATACAGGCAACTTTAGAGACATACGTTTATGTTGTGCCTACTTAGTTTGAAAATAATCTAATATGAGCCTATTAGTCGGGGTTGTGATGAAATTTGGGTATCGAGCGGACTTAACAGTAATTTAACGACAATTTTGTGGCAAGTAGTGTTGCAAGTGCTGTCTATCTACTTTCCTGTGTGACGTATTTATATCTATCAGGGTATGACTATTTTATTTTAGGCTTCACATACTTTATGTAGTCTATTGTAAAACAGCTCAATCAATAGTCAAGTTCAGTGGGACTCAAAGTCCGTTACGCTTCTGGTTAATGATACTTATCTTTGTCGTTGTTTGATCTCATGACATCATCATGTGAATACAAATACATATTAATGCAATATCATCAAATTAATCATCCGTTGTTCAAATAACGATACTGAAGAAAGTTTGTACTTTATGTTATAGGTATAAGTTTGAAATCAATAATAAAAAATATATTTCATAATGTTATGTCATTTTTGTACGTTTGAACATTTCGAACCAAGGTCATGAGATTATCAATCTATAGATCAATGTAGTAACTGAGCGAAATGGAATTATCATAATCAATTAAGTCTTTTCATTTGATTCAAAAGTAAATGAGCTAAGTCACAGGGCAAACATAGGAGATGGAGAAATAAAGCTACGAGTATCATGGCATGGACTAATTGAGAGAACCCCAAAAAAAATACGGTTAAATGCTATTGAAAAATTGTGTATTTGTTGTATTTTCCTTTCTGAATGATGATTTAGTAAAAATTGTAATATCTAGACATTCGCTGTTCGAACACATTGTTAACAAATTAATCAAGATCGCTATTCTTGGGTAATATTGCGAAACATTGTGCAATTGTGTTACTATGTTTAAGATTGTTCCTTGACTGACTTTTATATCGTGTTAAGAGTGATTTTTTAATGCAAATAAACGTCGCTTAAGTTGCTAGGACGTTACTTCAGTTGAAACTGGCCAATCCTGCCGACATGTGGCCCAAACATTACGAGCACCCGTGGTACACAAAGTACTCATAAGGTAGGGTGAATCGGCCCGTTTACCGATCACTGCCGGTTCACGATCACTTTTAAGAAAACTTCTAAAAACAGCCGTATTAAATCATTCTAAGCGTTAATTTTGCTTGAAAACGCAAGATCTACCTATCCCTTTCTCTTGTATCAGTCATTTCACCAAAAAAGTGCATTTATTATCGATCAGCAAGCCCACGAATATGAACGGATGTGCTTGCGCGGAATTTGGAACAAAATCCTACGAAAAAATTAGTGGGCAGCAACCTTTAAATTGTAAGGAAAACATGCTTTTAGTACACTTTACCCATTGTTGTTGTGTTTGTGGAGCTAATATATGATTACATTTTCACCTAATCTTAAAATTAACTGACAAAATAGGCTAATTTACTAAAATATAAGGTGATCGGCACGGGACGGTATAAAACTAACGGTCTTTCTTTTCACGATCACCTGATCGTAAACGGGTGGTTTTTGTCCAATATTTGTTAAGATTTTCCGACATATTGCCTGATGTTAGGGAAATACAATTATCTGTTTAAAGCTACAATAAGGTGTTTTACTTCTGAGTCAGATGGCGATGAGCTAAATATGAATAATATACATAGAAAAAAAATCGTTTTAGTGATGATAAATTGGTTGATCGAGAAACGACCTGTTGTCGACTACTGGATTTTTGCCATACAAAAGCATTAATTGTATGTGATCGTAGACGGCCTAGGCAGCGATCACGCTTAACTTTTAGTTCTTTGACTTTATTTTTGGTGATCGGGAGATGTCAACATTACGAACACGCGTGACGTAGTAAGCACAGTTATGATCGGAAACCGACTCCTTCGCGTACATTAAAAATGAAGTAATTGAGTAGTAAAAATCAGTTAATAACTATTTGTTAATAACTTACTAAAACTACAACGTCAGGATCTTCGTCTACTGGTAGGACTAGTCACGGGTCACTGTGACCTTAACTATTATCTACACAACAGATAGTCCCTTATGTCAGGGATGCGTGCAGGAAAACGAGACTGTGAAACACATGCTACTGCACTGTGAGGCCACAGAAAGTATAACAAACACAACCGGATTGCGTATGGCTGACTCTTCTTTGAAACAGCCAAATGTTCCAATGGAGTAGCTATGCCAGCGAGCCAGGGCTTTGCTCCGTTATATTAAGGAACTAGGATGGCTCGGGTAGTGGCTGGAAGAGAGAATGCTCAAAACACCCCAAGCGGGATGTTAGTGCAGGACTCAGCACCCACAAATCGAATAAGAATAAGAAGTGGTACTAACTGAAGCTTGGTGCTCGGCATGAGTGTGGGGGACGAAACTGGAAAGTAAGGTGATATATACAAGCTTGAATGGGAAAACAACAGTGAATAAAAAGAGCTTGTGGCAGCAATTAAAACTAATTACAACAATCAAGCTAATCGTAATTCAGAATCAATTCATCAACCATGTCAAAGACTTTTTGAAGACGAAGTAGGCGACGTCGCATCGAAACCCTGCGTCTACATTTGGAATAGCACAAGCCATGAAGTTTAACAGATTGCTAGTCCTGCTGCGAGCTGATCGAAATCCATGCTGAGTATCGGAGAGACAAGCCGATATTTGTTGCTGCATGCTACGCTGCACAGCCGACTCCAACACTTTTGCTGGTATTGAAAGTATCGCTAACAGGCTGAATCTGCTTACCAGCGCCTGCGTTGCCTTTGGGTATTGAGGAGACTAGTAATTCTCTCAGGGAAATAAGATTTATCAAGGTATTAAGTATTTGTCCGAGCTATCCAGCCAATATTTCACGACAGTCCTTTACCACAAACACTGGAATCCATTATGGCACGCTGATAGTTTTTGCTTTACATTTAATTTCGACTTAAATGTCATAGTTATAAAGTTCATTTTTCAGTGGTTTTAAGCGATCGTAGACTGGCGTAAATTTGTGACCGTAAAGTGACGCGAAGTGATCGGCAACTGAAAAAAACTTACTTTTCAATAAATCGCGACTTATTGCCTGAGCATATATAAAGACACTCAAAAATATATATTTATTAAATAGTTTAGAGGTTTTTTAACTAGTATAAGGTACTACTAACTTTTAAATACTTTCAGTTTATGAATAACGTACATTTCTTGGCTGCATGTCCACTAACTGTTCGTGAACCGGCCGATTCACCCTACGTGCACACAGATCAATATACGAAACTCGCAGTTTAGAGGCGATACGGAAAATTGTGGCCAAAGAGGACCGGTTCTTCCTTGCGTTTAATTTTTTTTTTAACTTTTTGAGATTGTTGCCTGAACACACTATGTGATTGGTGACAGTTTTTCAAACTACTGATATACCACCGTTACGCACGAAGAGTTTTGCTTCCACTTTTATAATGCGTACTGACAAGTGGATCTCACTGCATAAGTCTGTGTTTCCCGATGGGCACAATTCCGGAGTCTTCAAGTCGCGAGTGAATGGGAACCTTCTAAATTTGCGTGCTACACCTTAGACCGCGTCGTCACTTAACATCAGGTGAGACTGCGATCAAACGTAAGCTTATAACGATGAAACGTAAGAAAAGTGTTATCTTGAGATCTTTATTCTATGTGAACCGATTTTAATTATTATTTTTCATTTGAAAGCTGGTGCTTCTCATGCCCCCTGCTTCCCATTTTAATTTGATGATTTGATCAAGACCAGACCAGTAGTATTGTTGAGGTGTACTTTTTAGTGTGTATTTATTTGACTCTTACTGATGCATTGTCGATAATCGCATATTTTTATGAGTAAAACAAAATGCTTCACGAATGAGCAGTGTTATTCAGTTTGTATAGTCTTTTAACCATATAATTATTGGAATCTGTCATACCTGGTAGATTGATAGCAACCTTTTCTCCTCTTCTCTTCCTTATATTGGATGTGAGCGTCTTGAAACGTGGATGCCCAGGATATATAGCTTCGTCCGGGAAGTAAAGAGATTTTGTTACTCCACCGGAAGGGTTCGGGGGGTACGGCGGACTCGTAAAGTTTGGGCATCCCAATCTAATAAAAATTAAAATAATTACAATGAAACAACTATGAACGGTTTCATCGCATACAATAAATAAATACTCTAGCCCTAGCTTAGATATCAACGATTTTTACTCTTTTTTTATATACTGTGTGTATATATATATATATATATGACTGGCCGGTTGGCGCAGTTGGTAGCACTCTGCCTTCTGAGCCGCGAGTCCCAGGTTCGATTCACGGACAGGTCAAACATTTTGTGTGTATGAACATATATATTTCAGTCATCAGGTTACCATAGTACAGGCTCTGCCTAGTTTGGGACCTGAAGATCTTGTGTGAAAGTTAAAAAAAAAATCTAGCGTTTGAACACTATCTCAATTGATGGTCAGTGACGATGTGGTCGAAGATGTTATCTGCTAGACCTAAAATGCTTACTGGGTCTCAAGGACTGCTGCCTGTACAGTCGTTCGTGTTGATGGGAATCGAACCAGCGCCCGTCAGTTTGACAGCCGACGATAGAAAATAGAAAAAAAATATCGAACAAATAGAGTGGTGTTTGAGAAGTTTGTAGTGAATATATGTCTGCCTGTGCCATCTTAGCTTCTGAACATATAAACCGATTTTGATTTACCTTTTTTCATTCGAATGGTTACTTGCTAATGTTCTTAGCTATCTCCTAAGATTTTTTTCCTTCAAGGTCTTTTAAAAAGAAAGTAGTCTTCTCGTGACCACGACAAATGCAACTTGGTCGAAACGTCGAGGTAAATAAATTACTAAATGTTTATCACGCGATCAAGCCCCGATTGATTTATTAAGAATGTGTTCGAAATGCGAAAGTAAAAAAAATACAAAATTCTACTCGTATTATAAATGGGAAAGTTTGTGAGTATGGATGTAAGTTTTGTTACTCTTTCACGCAAAAACTACAGAACGGATTTGGATGAAAGTTGGAACAAAGATAGCTTATACCCTGGATTAACACATAGGCTTATTTTCATCATCGCCATCATCACCGTGTTTGCTCACTACGCGGGTAAAACCGCGGGGCGCAGCTAGTAATAACCACCAGTGTTGAATACGTAGGTTAATGTCTCACCTCGGGAAATTAGTAATGCTCATTATAACTTCACCATCTTTCAATAACGTGCTAGCCTCGGCCCTCCGATACTGCATGTTAGCCTCTACAATATTGAAATGCGCCAAGAGTCCTCCGTAGGGCTTGCCTGGCGTACCTTCCACCATGTACGCGCCGTATTCTGGCCGCCACAGAGATTTAACATCTGCAAAAAGGCACCGATAAAGGATAAACAGAACTCTGTGTTAAATAAGAGGCATTTATTTTTTATGAAACTCTAGGCGCTTGCGTGAGTATGCGTGTGTGTTTGTACTAAAGCCTGCTATGCGCATCCACGCAAAACGTTAATGTTCAAGTTTTCACTTCTGCCGGCACTACCGGAGTGAAAGCCGTCGCTTTTTTATGGCATATGGTGGCGGTACAAGCAAGGCCCACAGGATATTAAGTGGTAACCTCTGCAAGCCGGAACACATGATGCGAACACTACAGAGCGTGGTGGTAGAAATAGATATGGTGGCAGAACTTCCCCAAGCGAACTCTCAAATTGTCTGCTACTGCTCAATTTTGCAGGTGTATGGCAAAAATGATCGGTACAATCGCAGAACATTCTTGAAAACCTGTAATTCTATTTCAAATTTCTTCCTAGTCGTAAGTAAATATAATATATATGTACATAAGCTGTTGGTTTTTCCATAAATAATTAATTATGTGACTCACTATATTGATTTGTTTGCGTATTATTTGTTTAATTATTCAAAACGAGTGCTTCTTTGTGTGTTAATGTGTAAAAATAGAGGACTATTCACCGTTATGTGGCCACGAAAATGTACTAGTATAGGGAAGTGGAAGATAGATAGATAGATCAATTCGGTTTTATCGCTAAGGGCGATGGGTGTCTTTGTGAAGAGAAAATAAACGAATTCCCTTGTGGAAGGGAAGCGAAGCGAAATGTTCATGATTGGACGTTGTTTAAATAATATGAAATATAATAAATCTAATTTAAAAACGAAAAAAGGTACGTAAAATAAAGATTGAATTTATTTGAATTTGCAAAACGTCTCAATTCAAAGTTTCAGTAAAGTATCCACTTCTTTAATTAATCATAGAGCGGGGCGATAATTATAGAGTACGCCCACTACTAAAAACTTGAAGATTAATATACTTGACACGGGCTACGTGTGTGCACATGAAATGCGGAGCTATGAATCGACTAGATGGAGCAACCATGGGATGCGGTATGACAGAAAGCGGAGTTTCTTTTTAGCCTTTTACCTTGAACGTTAAATACTTACAAGGTAAAAGGAGTCGCCCCACAATTAGTATTTAAGATGTATATAGTTCTGTGGTAAAGAGGTTTTATGCCATTTTTATACCCCTGACATTGTGTATGGATATGCAGTTTCTTGAAGATCAGTTGAGAACGAAAGGCGTCTTTATAATATTGATTGGTATAGAATAAGATTCGCATTTTATCACAAATGTAATCGTGTGTATCTGTAACTGGATGCATGAATCTTTATCTAACGTTAAAACAATAGAAACCACAACAAAGTATAATTCGTCTCGTGCAACTCTAATTCATACAGTCAAACAAAACAAAAAAGAAAACGTGACAATGCTATTCCCGTTTATTAACATTTGCATTGTAGTCTTGAAATGGCGGACGAATATGTCGTTGTATATTGTCTACGCAAATGAATTAAATTTAGTCTTTTTGTAACTTTTAAATAAATTTAAATGCATAATATGCACACGGGTTGGTGCAGTCTGTCTGTTTGTTCAAACTAATCTACGAAACAGCTGGACCAATTTTGCAAGGATATTCACTGCCACTGATAGCTGACGTAGGCAGGAGTGGCATAGGCTTTCATTTCAGAAAAATAATTAGTATTGTGCGTAAAAAAACCCATGAAATACTGAATAAATCGAAAAATAAGCAATCCCAATATATAATGAATGTATAATCCAGAGTTCTATAACTTGCTTTAAGTAAAGCATGTAGTAGGTATTATTTATCTTCGAGTAGAAAATAATGAAGTGGTTCATTTCACTTATATATAAATACTTGTTACTATATTTAAGTTCAATGCTGGCTGTCCCGGGAATAAAGGCTTCATCTATCTATACACTTAAGTTAGCCTGTTTTCACCGCGCGGCGCCATTCGCCAGCCCTAAAATGTGTCTAAGGAAGATGTGATGGCACTAGACTAGAGCCTCTTTGCTATACATATTAAAATAAAATTATAATATTTACAAATCAACAGCTGCATTTTTTCATCTTTGATATTAATAGTAGGTATTCATTTAAATTAATTCATAACCTTATGAATACTATGAGACATATTCAACGTACCTTATTATCTTAACGGTGTAATAAGCATTTATAAGTGTATTATTAAAAGAGATAAGTTGATAACAGCATCATTCTAGAAGTTACATTTCCAGCAAGTAATTATAAAATTCACATAAAATTTTAAAAATGATTTGATTCCGTTTTTATGGTTTTATATCGAAACGATAAAAATAATTAATAAGATACACAATAATTACAGTCTGCCTGTATTCTTGATTGAAGCAGTCCATAAAACAACCTTAACAAAATTCGTAACTGTCGTAGGGTTATGGGCGATTACACGAGCAGTTCAAAGTATTCTTGGGATCGGAACTATATTTGTTGGTTTAGACTTTAGTTAGTTCGTTTATTAGTACATTAGTTATTTTATGACACTGTCTGAAGGTGAAAATTAGAAATTTTCGTTGGTTTACCGTCATACCTTTTTCACAATCGTATGTACGATTGTGAAAAAAGTATGATACGTACATTTTTCACAAAAGCGCAAGAAAATGTTGGACGTAAAAATGTGCACCCAAATCGAGCAAGCCCTGATCGCTATTACTGAATTCTTGACGTAACAAAAACTCATCTTCAATGGAGGATGATGGTGGAGGACAAGGATTATGACGAATTATAACAGCACCGTATCAAGTGCGAATTTAATATTGTAAAGTTGTAAAGTTTCAATAACAACTTTGTGGTGAAAATCCTTATATGGCACCGTGAGGCTTTGTTATTCCCGAAGCTGAGTAAAAGATATTCGTGGAATGTGATTTTTCTACAATAACAAGGTCAAGGCGGCCATAAACGGTCATTTTTCAGAAAAGGATGGAAGTGATTTTTTGAAGAGTTATGTAAAGACGATCTTGCGTTGTAAAAAGTGTGTATTGAAATTGCAGGGGACTTCATAGAAAATAAAATTAATTTAAATTGTGTGCCTTTTCTCCCATTTCCATACAGACAATACTTTGATCTCCTCTCGTAACTGTCGTGTTTTTCAGGTTGTGCTATTCAGTACGCACGTCCCTCATTGTCCACCATTATCGTTGAATATATACCTTATTATTGTTTTATTTGGTACTGAGTGACATAAAGCGTCTTACCTCAAGCTATAAAAGCGTAAGAAGAGACTGAAAAAGCATTCAAAATTCAAAAACACATGGGCCAAGCATATGTTCGACATAAATTCAGGCCGCTATGAACATAGCAGACTACGGTATTTTTGATGTTGTGTTATTGGCATCGAATCGGCCTCGCACTGGACTGAATATGAACATGAAATTATAGACTTGATGACACCCTTGAGTGTAAAATGTGACAGTTTGGTAAAAAATGCTGTAATATCACTTTTTACTACAATTAAAAAATAAAACAAACATGTTATGTACAAACACAACCTTATTAGTTTTATTATTATGTACTTACTAGTTGAGCCCTGCGGCTTCACCCGCTTGGAGTACGGTTTTCCCTCTACCTCAATTATCCTAAGGGATCTATAACTATAAACTTTTTGCGGAATAAACAATAGCTTATGTGTTATTCAGGGTAAAAGCTATCTTCATTCCAATTTACTTGCAAATCCGTTCAGCCATTTCGGCGTGAATTAGATTAACAAACATGCAAACGACAAACAAACTTTCGTATTTATATTATTAGTGTGATTTACCTATATCAAATGTACACTTTTAATCACATCATGAAGAGCTGGAAATAGATTAAAGGCCAAACCATAGTGAGTCATAACTTCATGGTGTTAAGTTGGATATGTTTAGCAAGTCATGCCACTATTTATTCATTGACTTCAAATAATTACATAACCATGACTGGCATATTTTTTTAAGCTTTCCACAGCTGCTGCTTCGTTTGACTCAGGCACAGAGTGTCACCATTGTTTCGATTGTGACTCAGGGCATTGGTGCAGTTTTATTAAAAACATAATGGTTATTGAGGTATTATAACAATAAAATAGTGTTTCCAATAACATAAAATGTATGGATTCTATTGTATTGATTTCTTGTCTCATCTGATGCCTAGTGTTTTAAAATTTTTAAAGCAGATTTAGTTAGTTTTGAGATTGCAAAGTAACTTGTAACTACTTATAGTAGACACAATGTTAGACTGCGTCCAAAGTTGCCTGTATGTAGCTGCCACTGAGAAACTACAAAGAAGAGATATTCCAGGAATCTGTCTAGCACACTTTTAAGTGAAACTTAAGTAGTCACTCATTGGAAAGGTGTTTTTAAATATTTACTACATACAATGCAAAATAGTAGAAGCTAATGCAATAGTTTCCACATATTTAAAAATCATTAATATAATTTATGAAAGTAAAATTAATTATGAGTTATGATTATGAATGAGTAAGTATTTATTCTTTTTATTCTGTAATGAGTTACAAGTAGGTATATTGTTATTTTTTCAGTTATTAATTTGATAAACATTTTACAGATAAATATATTGTCTTATTATTTCAACACTGGTACTTTAATGTTAGATAATTACCAAATCAATAGAAAGTTCCTTGCATAAGGGTATTAAAAGCAGGTGCTAATATCTAATATAGAATAGCACTCACTCTGTGGGTCAGCCAGTTCCTTTTCTTGTAACTGCGGCAATATTTCATTTGCTCTAAGGCTGACAGTGGCTCGCTGGTTCTCATCATCAAACTTCACAATTATATATTCTACCTAAAACAGAGTGTTATAAGTACCAATATCAATACCAGGCTTTATATTAATTCTTAGCTCTATTTTCCTTGGAAACTTAGCTTACTAAAGAATGCATAAAATCTGTCTACTCTTTACTTTACTTAGTTTTCTTTTGCCCTTTTAATTGTTACATTCTAAAACAGGAAACTTAGGCTTCATGAACAATGCTCATTGTTTTGACTGGTTCCAAAAACAAACTTTGATAATCAACATGGACATTGGTAATTAATTCGAGATGTGCTATGAAACAGTTATAAAGTCCAAAAATATCACATTAAGGCATTTGCGTTGGTATATGGGGCGTTGTGAACAGTTTTTCTCCACAGTTCGAGATGCAAGAAAACTTTAATATTCCATTGTGAACTGCCCCTTTGATCCACTTCTGAACCAGGGTCTTATGCTATTGTTTTTTGACAACTCAGCTAAAACACATGTGAATAAATAAACAAACATTGAAAAAAATGCTAGTATAATATTTCCTTTATAATTTCATTACGAAATCAATACCCTTCAACATTAATGAGAATTAGATAATTATAAGCTAATATTATCTAATAGCTAATATTATAGGTATTGAAACATTTATATGTCACTCATATTCACACTACACTATCCGTCAGTTAATTTTTTTACACAGTTAGATTGTTTATCTAAGTTAATTACATCTTTAGCCATAGAAAATGTTACTCCACATTTTAATTGTTAATCTTTTTCTTTCATAAGTACTGTAAAGATCTAGTGTTTGACCACTATATCCTTTGATGGTCAGTAACAAAGTGGTTGAAGATGTTATCACGCTCGTCCTAGAATGCTTACTGCTTCTCAAGGACTCTGCCTGAACAAACTATGTATTAAATGAAAGTTTTGCTAACTTGAGGGTGGATGTAGGCAGACAGGCACCCAAAATGTATGCAGATCACACAAATTCAAATAGTATCATTGTTTGGAAACAACTTTAAAAGTTGACTTGTACAGATTTTAAAAATTCTTTCTTTGAATATAAATATAATAAAATAAATTAATATTAAATATATTACTTGATTGAACTTACCTCAACACCACATTTATAAACATATCATTGTTTGAAACACAACTTTAAAAGTTAGTTGACTTTATAGTACAGATTTAGACAATTCTTTCTTTGAATAAAAGTATAAATTAAATTTATCACTTGGATAAACTAACCTCATCACCCCATTTAAGAACATCGCCAGTCCGATCCTGCAGTTTCCTGTATAGGTTTATAAACTGTTCGATGCCGTGCTGCCGAACATGTTCCGCTAACGCCTTGGTATCTTCCCAGGAGAGAGGACTACCTTCAGTCAATAGTCCCATTTTAAAAGATGTATACTTTGTAAACTTCAAATGGAAACAAAATCGTCTCAAAGGCGTGACTACAAAACTATAATAGGCTGATACTTTAAAGAAAATTTTCATGAAATTGTAGCAAGAATTTGAATAGTGAACACTTCCCAATGAGCGCACACAATATAATACGAGCTCTACTCTGCACTATAAAATTAATATCTAAGATATTATTGCAAATAGTTTCGTACGTCTTCGACCTTAGCTTTTTCAAACTTCTCCGTCCATCCCGTTTTACAAAACAAACCAAAGAACCGAAACCGAAATGTAATCAAATCAAGCAATCTGCAAAAGTCAATGCCATGCCAGTGCTGCCAGTGGCAGATAGTGAAAAGTAACATGACACCGCTCAAAAAGTAACATTTTCACAAGAGACGTAACATCACATCATTACGAACACTGAAAAGTAACATAAAATGTTACAAAAGTAACATTCTGGCAACGCTCGTCAGTGCTGCCAATACAATTGATCAGATTGTGCTATGAAAATATCTGTAGCCTAACCAAGCCCAAGAGATACTGTAGCTAGAAGTAGCTAAAGGAAGGAAAAGACAAAATATTGATATAATTTTATTGTATCTTAAAGGTTTTGTCAACAAATTATTTCACAGTACATTTGACATCATACAAGCTAAACTTTAATTATAACACAGCAAAACTAGAAATACATCCGAACAAACACATCTTAATTAAGGCGTAAAAATTAATAACTTATGGTTAAGTAGATATTACCTTCTAAATTAGACCTAGAGTGTATTTACAAAATGGTATAACTATTGGACGTACTGTACACAAGACGTTGGCAATAGAAAATAAATACACAGAATACTAGGAGGCCAAGGTGATTCTAAGTAACATATAACTATTTATCTCAATATTATATTTTGATATATATAATATACCTACATTATGAAGTTATTTCATGCAACAGTGCTAACCCAGGTAAGCAAACTGTGGTGAAACAATTTAATGTTGAAATCATGTTGTATGGAGTTAAAGAAGTCACACATACAATTTTCAACTTGATTGATAAGACACAATCTTACCCTAACTTGATAAACTTGTAATAAATGTGAAAATGAGTTTGTTTGTTGCCTCTGGTGCTTTAATTACTGAGCCAAACATCGTGATATTTTACACAGAGGTAGTAATAATCTGAAGAAGGATATATACTACATTATCAGCGTTTTTCATCACCACTTGGGTAAAACACATATTTAGTACAGATTAATATAATTAATTTATTGTTTCACGATGAAATCACTAATTAGAAGATGCCAAAACTATTTTTAGAGAGAGTTTGACAAAGATAAACAAACACCGTATCGTAATAGGAACGTGATGAATATTCGGAGACCCCCCGAGCGGCTCCTCTTGCGTTGTGGTGATGCACTATTAATAACATCCCCTCCACATCATAAGCAGACTGTCAAACTTGTATTCTAGCATCAGTTCATAAATAAAAGCAAACCACGCACTTGTATATTTCATATATATGTACTTACATGATACTGTGTTACTATGTTGAAAAAGTACTACCAAATACAATAAGCTACTTAATGTAGCTTGTTTTATTTGGTAATTTTTTTTCAATGTCAAGCTGACGGGGATGTAAAAGTAGCCATAACTAGCTTTATAGTACCTAAATTGGCATCACTGCAAATCATAGCCACAGAATAGAAAAGATACAGATAATAACAGAATTTCATTTACCACAGATAGTTGTGAAAAATAATTAGTTTCAATTTTCAATAATATAGCGATTGAAAACTGTTAAAATCGCCTCAAACAATCATGTTTGGCTTTCGCTTTAGCACAGGCGGCCGCGGCGTTATGAATTTCGATCACCAATCGAGATGCATAAACTGTTGAAAACGCAACCGTGATCGCCACTTTTGACTCACCTCCGTTCACAAACTAAATAGAGAACTGCCTCTGAGGTAGAGATCGTTTTTTTTTTATTACTCAAGGATTGAGGTGATAATTGAATTGAAAATTTCCATGTGATCTCGTTAAGATTCAAGCTAACATTAGAGGTATTGAAACATTTACGAGTCATTATTATTTAAATGATTCGCCTTTTTTGACAGCTCATTAATGACTTTGTGTAGTTCAATTTTGAAACAAACGTTTTTGCTACAAATGCCACATTCCCAAATCGAACGCTTGTTCAAGGGCCATGCTTTTAGCATTGTAAAATCCATTCAAGTTCCGAGCAGTTCTAAAACCGCTTAGTGTAAAGTCATACCATCACCACGGCATCACGCTCCTTTCGGTGAACGGTTTAAACATTGATATCCTCAAACGTGAACCGTTATTGTTGTCTCTGGCATGTTTAAGCCAGGGGGTCATCCGCCTAAAAATATCGCTTTGACTATTGCTCTCAGTATTATAGTTACTTAACTATGACTATTGCTATCAATGATTTTTACTAAAGCTGGCGTTTATGCATACCATTTCGCTTTCTAATCAGTGATTCATACTGCGCGGCGCTCAGATTTTGTTCCTTTACGACATAAACATGCTTACTGTGACAGATAATACGGTACAAATAATATAGAAAAGGATAGTTATATGTTTAGACTTGCGCTTGAAATACGCGTCGCAATGAAAATTACTACAATTGATTTAATTTTGCCGCCTCAGTTTCCGCGCGCTTGTGTGACATCTACCTCATATAAACATTCTTCGGCCAGCACAGACAAAGATATGATAAACGTTCCTATGTATTTGAAATAATATTTCTTATGTGTAAGTTATTACTCCAATAATTGCACGTGCGAAATGGACAAACTGTTGAAATTTTTATTTTTTTATTCTTCACACTTAGACCCCCGCACTAGGATTCCCTGTGTCGCGGGAGGCATGGTCATACACAAACACCCATGACCCGGGACAAACATCTACACTCATCGCACACATGTTTGCTTTTATTTTTTTATATAATTGCGTTTATTTATTACAAATTTGCGATTTAAAGATCAGATCGTGGACCCGGTGATGTGGTCGGCTTCGGAGGTGGGATGGGGTCGCGGTAGTACTTGTCGTAGATGTCGTCCCAGAAACGCTTGCGGCGTTCTAGCAAGGATCCGCGCAGCTCAATCTCACTGCCCAGTAACATGTGCGGTGAACAGTCCTTGCTCACCGCCGGCCATTCGGGTAACGTCGACTCTACACCAACTGGTTTTCTGTAAGTACAAAAAATTGTTCTTCTGTTTACAACAAAAAAACTTGACATAATTATATCACCTTAGACTTTTTATCATAAAACTAGTTGCGCCCCGCGGTTTTACCCGCGTGGTGATGATTGATTATGATGATGAAAAGTAGCCTACCTATTCCGGGACCTGAAGTGTCTCCATACCAAATGTCATCAGAATCCGTCTTAGCTGCGTGGTGATGAAAAACAGTGATGATGGTCATGATGAACATAAGCCTATATGTTAATCCAGAGCTTAAGCTATCTGTGTTACAAATTTCATCCAAATCCGTTCAGTAGTTTTTGTGTGAAAGAGTAATAAACATACATCCATACATGTATAGATCCATACATCCCTCACAAACTTTCACATTTATAATATTAGTAGGATATATATTAGTTGAAAGTGATACAATACGGTCGGTCATTATAGAATTCAGATCGTAAAACAGCTGTAACTATTCTGTACACTCTACAAGTGAGCGTGGGTTAGTTATTTTGTTTTACATGTGCAGGGTAAAGTTTACTTTTGGCTCGAGTGCTTGGATTGAAACGCATAAATTCATTACCAATGAGTGGAACACAACAATTATTATTGTCACCACACTAGCACTATCCTACGAAGGTTTCTAGGAACTAAAGAAAAAACCTGAGCGCCTCGAACATTGTATGTAAGTTCGAAGCCTGAGTGTAGCAAAGTTTTTAAAACACGAAACGCTAAAAAAATGAATGAAACAAAACAATTCTTACCATAGGTGTTAGTTATCTTAGTTTGCGTATGTTGTTTGTGTGGATGTGTATAAGACACGTTTAGCCAATAGTCAGAGGTATTCAGATTAATGTGTGAATGTAGTGTTAATTAATTCGTCGTGTTCAAGCTTCCCTTTCCTAATCCCATCCCAGTACCAATTTATATTCATATTTGGCGCGGCAACACCCATATCCCTTGGAAGACCCGTCACTGAATCCAATTAAGGTACAAATCGAGTCTGGGGGCAAAATATATCGTGGTATTTTTACTTCATTTAAGTGACGCAAGCCTTCAACAAAGATTGACCACTGGTTAGCCACATCTGGTGGAACTGGGTCATCCCAGCCTAGTTGAAGTCTCCATAGATTTTGAATGAGCAACTTCGCTAAGAGCACCATAGGCGTCAGCCAGCCCAAAGGGTCGTAAATACGGGCTATAACTGATAAAATTGAACGCTTGGTATTCTGAACACTAAGTCTCGATTGAGAATATGTAAAAACGTCTTCGTTTGGGTCCCATTGTACACCAAGTACCTTCAGCATCTGCTGATTGCTGTCATCACAAAAGGACTTAGGTGTTTGACAGTATTCAGATGGAAGAATTTCAAGGAATTCGGGTGAGTTACTAGTCCATTTCCTTAATTCAAATTTACCGCAATTTAATAATTGTATTAATTGATTTTTCAGATCCAGAGCTCCTTCAAGAGACGAGGCCCCAGCAGTAATATCATCCATGAAAGTATCTTTTCGAATAATTTCTGCAGCTTGAGGCCACTTGTCACCGTGATCATTAGCCAGTTGATGCAGCGTCCGAATCGCTAAATATGGTGAGCTACTTACGCCATACGTGACTGTTTGGAGTTCAAACTCTTGCACATCTTCGGTAGGCGAGCTACGCCACAGAATATGCTGATATTTGCGGTCTTCAGGGCGCAGTTCTATGTTACGATACATTTTAGATATATCTGCCGTGAAGACTACCTTATGTAATCGGAATTTCGTGATAATATCCACTATATCAGTTTGCAATTTCGGACCAACATGCACAATGTCATTCAATGAAAGTCCATTCGTACTTTTCGCACTTGCATCAAACACCACTCTAAGCTTCGTGGTGGCACTGTCTGGTCTAAGTACACAGTGATGTGGAATAATGTAGTTTAAATCCTTGTCGGTTGGCTTGACTTCTCGCATATGCTTCAAGTCCTCGTACTCTTGCATGAACGTGGCATAGTCACATTTTAATTTTGGATTATGAAGAAACTGTTTTTCCAGGTTGTATAGTCTAGACAAGGACGTGTGAAATGAACCACCTAATTCCTTATGATTCTCCTTTAGTAAGATCGGCACTACGTATCTGCCATCGTCATTGCGTTGTACCAAGTTAGTATACAACTGTTCGCATGCATCGTTTTCGGGATTTTCTATTTTTAGTTGCGTTTTCCCTTTCATTGAGATTCATATCGTGAAACACCGGACACTTGTAGATCGTGTGGTGCGAACATCCACAGCACGCACAACTAGCGTACTTATTGTTAAATCCTGAAGTCGCTAAAGCGTGGACTTCAGCATTTTGATGATAATCGTAATTATCAGAACAATAATTATTATTTATTGAGGGACCTGCTTCCAAGTACGTCCCTGAATTGGGGCACCGATATACCTCCGAATAAGTTGATTCTGAGTACGGCCCTGTATTTTCGTTATCTATGCAATGTGTGGGAAACGACTGACGAGCCGCCCGCGTTGGATAGATATTATTGCTGTTATTTTTACGAAGGCTCTGTAGTGCTTTACCGTTATTCATAAATCCCGCACTTGGTTCACTAGCTTCGAGAATTTTTATGTAACCTTGTAAGAATGATAACAAATCCGTAAAAGTAGGTATGTTCTTAACGTTCTGTAATTCGAATCGCTTTCGCGTTTCAGAATGTAGCTTACGGGATGATAGATAAAACAAAATAAATTCACCGAGATTTTCAATTTTGAGAGATTTTAGTGCATTGACCGATTCTTGGAACAAACTTGTAAGTTCGCGTAAATCATGTAAATCATCTGACTTAAGTATTGAGTGATTGCATATTTTTTCTAGGTAATTAACTGCTAGGATCCTTTTGTTTTGATAACGATCGACTAGCGCATCAAAGACTATTTTGTAATTGTCGGCGGTCACCGGAATGCCCTTGGCGATAGACAGCGCCGGCCCAATGAGACACGACAACAAATAATGAAACTTTTCGATGTTGCTAATGTTTTGATTATTGTGCACCAAAGATTCAAATGTATCATAGAAGGTTTGCCAATGTTCTATATTTCCGTTGAATTTTATCAAATCGATTTGTGGTAATCGAGCTTGGGAAATAGGTTTGCAGATTCCGGCGAGTTCTCCCCGCATTGTGGCGGGACCCTCATTCGACGTCGATGGAAGAAAAGCCTCAGCGGCCTCCATGACGGCGTAATACATGTTGTCAAACGCATCTACTGCCTGCATATCTATTGCGTCGTTAGGATTAATCAAAACTTTCACCGAATTTATTTCACTAGTAATTTCCAAGTATTCGTGGCGCAAATTATCTAGGCGTTTATGCCTACATTTGAACTGACCTAGTTTTGATTGGTCGGTCGCGACAAGACAAGACAAATCGTAAAGTATTTGTATTTCTCGAAAAGCGTATTCTCGTTGAGTAGACAAGAGCTTTAGACGAGTTTCATTTTTTGTAGGTATATCTCTAGTTGTAGTACCCTTATCCATTGTGAAATAGTAAAAGAGTAACGAGTAAGATTTGAAACAGCGAACCTAGGTAGGTATGTAGGCACCAACGCGTACTCACTGTTATACGGTAATACCTACCTACTGATCTTAACATCAAATGATACACCTTAAATAAATACGCGTGAGTATATTTCTTATACTAAT
The DNA here is from genome assembly GCA_934044485.1 of Apeira syringaria. Taxonomy (NCBI): domain Eukaryota; kingdom Metazoa; phylum Arthropoda; class Insecta; order Lepidoptera; family Geometridae; genus Apeira; species Apeira syringaria. The sequence continues at coordinate 17,842,671 of OW203658.1, forward strand.
TACTTATGAACAACGCATAATACAATGATAAACACTGAGTTAAGTTGCTGCTACGATCTACGTCCTATTACAATATTATTCTATTAAATCGTGTAAGTAGGTAGATATTTACGTTCGGGTTTGGAAATGAACAAGTTTTACGCTTTGAGGTTAATTGAACACTCAAACACAACAAATCTAAAGGCACAATTAAGCAATAATCAATGATTTTTGGACTGTAAACTATACGGAGTATCTTATATGTAAGATTTGAACCCAGCACACCATAGGAAACTTTGAGTAAATTTGGCTCGAAATGACCACTTTTAATGTTGGTTATTTGACGATTTGTTTTGACAGTGCAAGCTGCGGATAGGTAAGGTTTAGGACTCACGGTTTTCCGGCTTCTCTTGGACACTGATATTTCACTGCACTTTGAAAGTTTTGTGTATATTTCTTGCGAGCGCGTATAAGGGCGGCCGCCGGCGCAACTTGAGTTTTTGTTGTTGTATTGAAACTGACGGCGGAGTTCTGTCACTGTCCGCTGTAGCGGCGTGGCGCGGTAGTCGCGCATGCGCAGTGCTTGGTGTTGCCGCGCCAAATATGAATATAAATTGGTACTGGGATGGGATTAGGAAAGGGAAGCTTGAACACGTCGTGTTATGAATTTTTATACACATCCTTATCTGTACTTAATATTTATAAATGTGAATGTGAGTTTGTTTGTTTTTTACGCTTTCACGCAGAAACTGATGGACCAGTTTTGATAAATTTGGTATTGAGGTAACTGAACCCTGCAATAACACGACATTAAATAAATATATATCGACGATATTAATATCTTCAATTATTGGTAACGAAAATTAATAAATCATTCTCGTGCGTGGTTGCGTTGCGAAAACCCTTCGCCCTTCGAAGTTTGCACGTATTAAGATATGGAAGTTCGATATTACTCTCTCCCGTCACTTCGTGCGGAATTGCTATGATGTGTTTAAATAGTTATGAAGTATCTTTCTTGCTAAAGAATTGCATCGCTGCATTTCCCAACCTGGAAATAGCTATTCAGATAATTACGGAGTAGGTACATATTAATGTTTAATATCCCCAGCCACGCCATTGACTTTTCTGTTAACGAAACAAATATTTTCTGGTAAACTGTCGCATAAAAGGAAAAAATGCGTATCGCCAGATTATTTCAACAAAGACACGAGACTTCGTGCATTCCATATTCTTCATTGCAACTATGCACTTTTGTGACAATGAAATAATTATAGTTTATAGACTTCAAGTTCGACTGACGGTCGCCGAGGCGCAGTGGTCAGTGTCAGTGACATGACTTCTGTTTCTCCGGGACCCTGGGTTCGAATCCCGGCAGGGGCAAACATTTGTGCAATGAGTGTAGATGTTTGTCCCGGGTCTTGGGTCTTTGTGTGCTGTGATTGTGTGTGTCGATGCCTCCCGCTACACAGGGAATCCTTGTGCGGGGGTCTAAGTGTAATAAATAAAAAGTTGATAAGTAGAACTTACCCAGTTTTGATGAAGTTACCCCATACATTTCTTAACATAGAAGACATTTCTGAGTATTCATCTGTGTAATCATCTGCGTCTGTTCCATTAATTACACCAAACACTGCCATGCTTTGAGCAAAATGGTTGGATCCCTTCACGTTAGTGTATTTTACGTATGGCATGTTGATATCTATAAACGAGAACTGGTACAAGTAAATCTGGTCATGACCAGCTTCTTCATGATATTTAACTGTTCTCAACATTGGGTATGCAAATATAACGTCAGTGAAGAAATCTACATAGTCGAGAATGAAATCAGACCTTACAGGCCTACCTAAAAAAAAGAACTTTTTGATTTGTTTCGCTACTTTTTCTTTTTCTTTCTCGGATGTAAATTTTAAATTTGGTGGTAAAAAAACAGCATAATTTTCATTCATTTTGCTTTTCCAAGATTCAAAAAGATCAACTCTAACTAAACCTTCCATATCGGTAAAGCCATACAGTAACGGGAGCTTTTTGTAGTTTCCCGATTTTAAAATGGCCGCTGGAGACTCGTCCAGAAATGCAGCTTCACTGGCGCGCTCCACACATGGTGAGGGGCCAAATGTTGAGTCATAATTATCCAAGTAGTTGATTTTAGTAAGCAATTCAAATGATGCCGTTTTATAGAACTCTTCCAAAGCGTAGATATCATTTACGTTTGTAAAATTTAATGACAATGCATATTTCTTTGCATTTTCTAATGGATCAGGTTGAATTGCCCATTGCGCAATACTGGCACCACTTTCAGCTATAACTTTGTTGAATAAACCCTCTGCTGATTTAGATAACATTAATAACTCGACAGATGCTGAACCCGCACTGGCTCCGTGAATTGTGACGTCATCAGGGTTGCCACCAAAGCTGGCAATATTCCTCTTTACCCAGCGTAAGACGGCTAATTGATCTTTCATTCCAGCGTTACCGGGTACATCATCTGTTCCCAAACAGAGAAACCCGTGAGCACCCAGGCGGTAGTTAAATGTTACATAAATTATATTATTCTCAGCCACTAGTTTAGTAGGCAACATCCAGTCTCCAGCTCCCATTTGAAAAGCTCCTCCGTGAACGTAAACCACAACAGGTAAGTTTATTTCTTTAACGTCTGGGACATAAACGCTAGCGATTAAACAGTCTTCTTGTATTTTGACGTTTTCAGAATTTTGAGGTACTGTTGAAGTTGCTTGGGGGCATACTACGCCCTTGCTTACTGCTTCGAATGGCCGCTCCCATGTCGGAGGTGCCAAAGGAGCCTGAAAAATAGGTGCAATACTTAATAAAATAACAAGCTACTAATATTGATGCTGGTTGTGAGTTAAAAGCTTAAATATAAATATAATTATCTCATGAATAAGTATATATTAGGGTCCCATTTTATTAAGGGCGCGCGCACTGACTGTTTTCAAGCAGTTCTAAGAGAACGAAACACATCTAAGCTTTAGTGCGAAGAGTGAGGGCCGGTACCGACACCGTTCTTGCGATAATTGCGGGCAGATTTGACTGCATAGCATATAGGTATATAAGGCACGGCTGCGAACGACACCTCGCGAACAGGCTATTTGTGTAAAACTAGTTTCACATACGTAGATTACGGATTCTCGCTACTCAATTATCCCACAGAAACTATACTTTTCCAGGATAAAAGTAAAATATGTGTTATTCTAGGGTCTAACCAGTCGCCATATCAAATTTCATCGAAATCGGTACAGCCGTTTGAGGTAGTAACAGATTTTTTTGATCTATTTACTCATCCGGAAACAGCAATTATTTTCGGAATTGAAAGTACATAGTCTATGTGTTAATCTAGGGTCTAAACTATCTCCATACAAAATTTCATTGAACCGATGCAGCCATATGAGCGCGCGAATATCGTCGAGCTATGCGTAGCCCTTTTCAGTTGTTGGATTGTAACTCAATAACCGCTTGTCCGATTTTGGTGAAATATAAATGGGACCCCACGGAAGTATACTCTGTCAAACAAAATCATCAACATCGGTTCATAACGACAACGAATATATTTAGGAATTATATATACTTCCAAATAAGTTCCATTTTTGTGTTCTTGTAATAAATTAAAAACAGCTGGCCAGGTTAAGATCCAGGATAATAATATTATAGCGAACCATAGAACGAACACTCGCTCGGGCTTCAACACTCGGGCTAGCCACATCAGTCTTTCCACTAATTCGCTTTGGCAAGCATGATGGTGCTGCAAAAACTTCTCTTCCTGGGAACCTGTACCAATCAGTAAGTTGTCTGATTAGAATGAACAAGATATACCTTGTATTTGTTAGGGCCTGTGGGTACGCTGGCATAAGGTATACTTTGGAAGAAGTAAATGCCACTCTCCGGATCTTTGTATCCTCGAACTGGCCCCTGCGCAATGTTCACCACCCGCGACTCCCGCCCAGCTGTTTCCCCCCAACCCACGCCCATAACCACACAGTAACAAAACAACGTCGTTCTCCGCATAGCGAATGAATAGCACTGAGCTGGATTATCTAATCAGTGAATTGTATGTTAGTTATTTTAATTTTTAATAATAATTATATAATTAATTACATCTTTATCTAGGTACACGTAATTGTTTACTTATAGATATAGATAGATAAAATGTCCCTCATTGATTTATGTAGGGCCGCTAGTAGCATATATGTCTATATTATAAATGCGAAAGTTTGTGTGTATGTGTGTATGTTTGTTATCGCTTCACGCTCAAACAGCTAAACCGATTTCGATGAAATTTGGTATGGAGATAGCTTATACCCAGGATGCATCCTAAAGTATTAATTGTGATTAATTTATAAAAAATGAATTGAACTTCCTTGTGTCGATAGATAGGTGTGCGAAACAATTAATTAAAGAACTATGATAAACTCTAATTAACTCATTAATTGCTGGCTAAGCGAGAAAACTTGTGGCCATTTTTGAAGTGAAAACTTCGTTGCTGCGTTGTGCACTTTTGTATAGGGAAAAAATGTTACACTCGCGTCAGGACATCTCGCGTCAGGACACGTGACACTAAACTAAAAACTGTCACCAAACACATAGTGTGTTCAGGCAGCACTCCTTGAGAGCCAGTGAGCATTCTAGGTCTTGCGTGATAACATCTTCGACCACATCGTCACTGACCATCAATTGAGATAGTGGTCAAACTAGATCTATAGAGTATAAATTTTTTTAAAAAAAAATCCTTAAAAATTATTAGAGCTTCTACTTGATTTGCATTCGCGATTGGGCTAAGATGTTTCTATTTGAACAATGATCTTCTGTATGTCATTGTATTTGAAAAACATAAGTATTCAGCTAACTTCAACTTTCATGTTTACTTCTGTTTCTTTCTTCTCTTTCCGTATGCCATATACCTAAGTATGTACTTCCAACGTTAATTATCTAGGACAGATTTCGTTCAGCGGGTAAAATGAAACTATGTTATTAAATAAAAATGTTTATTAACAATAGGCGGGCGTTTTACCACTGTCTCACTTGGTGTTAGGTGATGATGCTGTCTACGATGGATCACGCCTGTCTAGAACATACCTGCTCACTTGGTCTTCAAGATATCCAGATTGTATCTATGTTAAAACACAGATTTAGGCAATGAATTCCACTCGTTAGCTGTACGCGTTCATGAATGTGGAAACAAAACGCTTCATTCGACAGGTTGGAACGAGGAAGTAGTAATAATATAATAGATTTACATGTAATGTTTATACAGTTATAACAAGTTCGAGACGATGAAGAGTTAAAAAGTTATACTTGTATAGCAAATGTGGGGATGGTGGAAGAGTAAAACCTCGGCAAAAATATTTCGAACAGACCGGACAAGTTCTAGGATGAGACCAAATCATTAGATGGTAGGTGCTATTATCAGGTGGGTGTTTATGAAGGATCTGATGAGACTGAAGGAAACAGGAGAGATATGCCAAGATCGTAGTCAGTGATCTCTACGTACCCGTCCCGGACTTGGCACAATGCGTGTGTTCATGTTATATTAAAGCTCAGAGTGGGGTTTTGGTGGAGGCACAGGTGGTGGCACTGGCATACGATAATAATTAGAGTAGAGTCTGCCCCAGAATTCAGCACGTTCATTCATCAGGGAGCCTCTTAACTCCACTTTCACGCCCAAGGACATGTGTGGTGAGCAGTCTGCCCTCACTGGTGGCCATTGAGGCACAGTCGAGTTTTCTGCTATTGGTTTTCTGAAAAATAATATAAAAATATGCGGTTAGATGACTTCTAAGATATCAAAATCTAATGATAAAGACGAACGACACTAGTTGTCAATCGCTTGTTTTCTCATTGATTTCTGACAAAAAATCGATTTGTTCAAAATCTTTATACATAATAAAGATTTTAAAATTCGAGATCACGAATGATAAAGCTAATGTCAACTCGCCGACTGACCGATTATTTTTATGTACCTTTTATATAGGGAGAAACGCTCACTTTTCATATGACGTGGCAAACAACAGCAATCCGATGTAATTTATGTAGGTTAATTTAAGCGTTAAATGTTTCCCTACTTCTACTGACCAAAATGGTGTCTACCAGTAAAGTTCCTAGCTTTGGCAGGGTAGCGACGCGACGCGTCTATATGACGACTCTAACCAGTATAGTAGTGTATTTACGACACGATTGTGGGAAAATATGGTTAAAGCCCGGCGACTGCATAAAATGTCCAATAGCAGCTACATACCCAGTTTTAATAAAGTTGTACCATATGTCTTGCATGACCTCCGTCATTTTCTTGTATTCCTCTGACACTTTCACGTCGGCTGGATTCAATAACTTTCTCGCATCTAAGACATGAATTGTCTGAGCACAATGAGTTGCACCACGTACTTTAGTATGAGGTACGACTGGAGTATCCTCATCCACAAATGAATATTCGTAAAGGTATATATTTTTGTGACCCGAATTAACAAGTAGTTTTACTGACAGTAATGTAGAATAACCAAATTGAATGTCAGTAAAGAAATCAACGTAGCCCAAAATAGCGCTATCGTCAATAGGCTTGTCACCAAAATATAACTCTTTCACCATCTTAGCAATATCTTCCTTGTCAGCATTACTTTCAAATTCTAAATCCGCTGCCAAGAAGTCTGCGAAATTTTCATTCATTTTGTCTTTCCAAACTGCAAAATTTGGAATTTGGAATATACCTTCCATATTATCAAAACCGAACAGCATTGGCAGCTTCTTGTATTTCCCGTTCATTATAATGTTAATGGGTGAATCTTCAAGAAATACTTCATCCCCAGTATCTCGTTCTACACAGGGTGTAAATCCAAATGTAGAGTTAGGATTAAATATCCCAAATGGGAACAATTTTTCAGTTGGAGCATCTTTGTAGAATTTTTCTAATTCGTAAATATTATCCACGTTTTGAAAACCAATATGACTGGCGAAGTTTTTGGCATTTTCTATGGGATCAATTTGCAAAGCAATAACACCAACGCTTGCGCCGCTCTCGGGTATGACCTTATTAAACAAACCTTTCGTTGTTTTCGATAGCATTAAAAGATTAACAGATACTGCTCCAGCGCTTCCCCCTATAATTGTTACCTCATCTGGATTCCCACCAAAATTTGCAATATTCCTATTAACCCATCGTAACAGAGCTAGTTGATCTTTCAAACCAGCATTCCCAGGGGTCTCTTTAGTGCCCAGACAGAGAAATCCGCTGATACCAAGCCGGTAATTAAACGTGACAGCGATAATCTTCTTATTTTTTACAAGGTTAATTGGTTTTATCATATCTCCGTAGCCAATCTGGAAAGCTCCTCCATGTACATATACGGCGACAGGGAGTAATTTATCTTCTGTATCTGGTACATACACACTGGCAACTAAACATTCTTCTTGCATTTTTTTTGATGCTATGAACGAGTTTAAGGGTTGTGGACATACGATGCCTTTGTCCACTGCATCTAGTGGCTGCAGCCATGCCGGTCCGGGTAGTGGTGCCTTAAAATATAAGGTGATAAATAGGTAAACATGAGCATTTTAGTACGGATATGAGTTCGCGTAACTTCTGGAAATTATTCGTTTTCTATCAGAGTACCTAAGAACTCAGATAAATACTATATACTTAAAGCCTAGGAAGCATAACTAGCGATTCACCAACTCACATTGCCTAAGCGAGAAAGAAACGAACTCGCGGCTGAGAAATTATCTTTTGAATTTGTGGTAGATCAGTACAAAAATAGAAGTTTTACCGAATCCAATGGTTTTTAAAAACTACCGTTTTTTTTCAAATGGGCCGATTTATTTAAATAAAATAATAGAATTAACTATAATGACAATACTGCAGCTACTACTACAATTGAGTAGTAAATTAGCTATTGTCGGTATAGATAATGGTCTAACCAGCTACCAGTTGGCAGCGTGCCCAGATTGTTAGCAGCATTGCCACGTTGAATTGCTGATTCATTGAGCCAAATATGTGCCAGCATTTTCTCTGATAAGTTCCAGGAGTAAGTGTCATAACCGTCAGGTCTTTTACCATGGTCACGCATTAGGTACAAGAATGGCTGCAACATTGGAGCTTGTAAAAGCACCAGCTATCGTTAATGCTAGCGTGGGGGGAGGCAGGAATTCGACCAGCACTTCTGGAACAGCAATCCCGTATGGTGACCGAGTTGATTAACTGCACCCATGCGTAAGCTGTCAGCCAAACGAAGAGCAGACGGGTCTAAAAGATTACCTGTAGGTACTAGAAGAAGGGATTTGTTATTAAAGAAAGGAAGACCAGATTCCCACACAGAAACAGCAAGATGACGAGAATGGAGAATGAACCGCGATGCTTTTTTAAAAATATTTTAAGCTTGCGTTTGACCTCTGTGTCTCCTGATGTTAAGTGTTGACGCGGTCTAAGTTGGAACACGCAAGCTTATATATAGAACCTATCTGCTATTCCGAGCTGCAAAGCGGCCGATCCCACTGTCTTTTCCATGCCAAAGCTGTAGGAATCTCGGTGTTTGGGCAAGCCATTTGCCATCGGGAACTCAATAAAAAATAAAAACATGGTGCGTAGATATTCAGTGTTAAACAATATATAATTATTGTGAAAAGCCGTGTGAAAGTTTAAAACAATACTTCATCTAAATTGCCTAAAGATGGTGCAAGAACTTTTTATAGCAATTTTTACGTACCATTAACGGAACACAGAAATGCTGGTAGCTCAACATTCGAATCGAAAATTTGTGTATCCCTAGACCGCCCAATCTTACAGGTAAGGTGGCCTGCGACCAAACCCTGTCACTCATATCAATATTCCGACATATTTGCATCTATTGTGGGCTCACCTTGAAACGTTGTAACCCAACCGGCGCAGTTGCGTATGGTATACTGTAGAAAGCGAAAACCCCACTGTCCGGATCTCGGTGCCCTCGCACAGCCCCCTGCGTAGTTTTTACTACACGAACATCTCTATCTTCACTTTCGGAGCCGGACCTAGCCTGAGGCAAACCGCCTAAGGCTAAGCACAAAATCCACACCGTCTTCCACATTTTTAAACACTTCTTGTCAACCTATACGTACATATAGATATAACAATCACTACAATTAACCAAAATCGGCTTGGCTTTATCAACGTTAACAGTTATCATATTAATCACCGAGTACAGATATCTATTAATTGGAGTGACATGCTCCTTAGATAGTTCTTGTTATTTTCGCGAATCGAGTAGTAAAAAACTACACACAGCACACCACACTAGCTCGGCACTTCTTCGCTTCTAAAAATGAGTTTATAAAATAAATCTAATGGCAATATCCATAGGCGTAGTAACAGATAGAAAGATTATAATAAAAGATTAGATAAACCACATACCAATAATGCCATGAAATACAACTGCTACACCAACCAGCTTCTGTAGCGAAGTTAGCGTCAGTAGCCTATCTGAGTCGCTGTTCATCCGCGTCATGCTTCAAGATTGTGCTTGCGGTGAATATGAGGAAATCAACAGAACGATAGTAGGGTATTTTTCAGTATTCGACTCTTTAGATACCTACATACCTACATTGAACTTATAATTTTTTTAATTGACGATGCCTTTATTACAATAAAATACAGACCGTGAGGCCTGACCGAAATGCTGGCACATAATGAGTATTTGGCTCAACGTTCAAATAACCTTTATATTGTTGTATGTATTGCTTCCGGGCTGTTTGGCCGTGGTCTATGTGAAACTTTTGTTCCAGACGTTTCGTCGATCACTGCGGTCGACATCTTCAGTGGTTCAGGTCCGAGCGGCGACAAGAGCGTAGAACTCTCCTCCGCGGCGTCTTCTCTGATACTGATGATATGCTCAGCTATGATAGCTCTCGACGAAACGTCGGGAACAAAAGTTTCACATAGACCACGGCCAAACAGCCCGGAAGCAATACATACAACATGCAACGCCGGCCGTGAAAGCCTTAGAGTTTACAACCTTTATATTACCGTAATATAATAATTGCAATGCTGAATGTGTCAGTATTTCGGTCACGCGTCGCATCGATTGAACGCTCTAATAAGTTTTAATGTTAGGTTATTATCTGAAATATCCCAAAAAAATATATGAAATTGAAAAACATGACAACAAGAATCTATAGAGGATACTTTTTGTAGAGAAGCAATGATTGCGTCGGCCGTCAGCCCGACGAAAGGAAGGTCGTGGTATTATCACCACCCCCGGCTTGAGATTTCAGATGGTATTTTTCTAGTATCCGCCTGGGTGACCACCACCCTCAAGGTTGAAAAACTGTCACCAAACACACACTGTCAACATTGCAAGCCTAGCGTGATTCCAGCTTCAACCACATCGTCGCTAACCGTCAAGTGATATAGTAGTAATACGCAGTATGATCACACTCAAACTGCTGCACTAGGTCCCTGTATCGCGGGAGGCACGGACTCACACAATCACAGCACACACATATCCAAGACCCGGCACAAACATCTACACTCGTTGCACAAATGTTTGCCCCTGCCGAGATTCGAACCCAGGGTCACGGAGACACAGAAGTCATAATCAAGTTAACACCCAATACAGGTAAATATTGCAGTCCTAATAAACAAAAAACGAGCGAGACCTGATGTGTATTATAGGTAAGTCGTCTTCCCTACCTGTAGGAATAGTCAGTAGGATATGAGGAACAGGCCGTAGTGGCTCAGTCGGGGAAACATTTATTTGATGAGCATAAATGTTGTGTCCGTCCTTTCAGCAGGCCCACACCTCGCTTACGCGTCCGAAGTGAAACGGTAATGTGCACTATTAGTTCAATCATAAAAGTCAAACTTCACAGTTAGTGCAATCATAGGTTGATATAATAAGGTGGAATGATTGTGTGTGCACTCTGCGCACTCCCTTTCTATTCGCACATCCGCTGGGCTAGGCAACTGGCGTTGATGGTTCTCTTTATTTCTGATTCGATATTATATCTCTTATAGAAACCCCAGAGGTAGAGCACGTTTCGCTTACGAATGTTATCAACAGGAACCGTATACCATTTATATGTATACCTACTTACGGATTTTAGCGGGACATTGAAACTATAAACGGTTCCAAGTAGAAATTTAAAACAATTCACTTATTCAAAGGTTTAGTTATGTTATTAATACTGGCGTGGTTTTGACACATTATGAATGTATAAAACACGGGAATTACTTACTTAATAAATATATACTCCACATTTACAGTATAGTATATTTATATTTGCCTACACCATTTCGTGAGCATGAGTGCTCTGTTTGCACACACCAATCTGTCAGTCTTAAATTCACATAACCACAGATGTAAAATTAATAACAAATGTTAAAGCAGCTTGATATATTTTATTAAGTCATAAGCTAAATATATATTATCTCCAGTATACATTCAAATAAGATTTATATTTCATAACTTAAACAATTAGAGATCGGTATTACTTATTAAAGATACACTTAGATATTTAAATCTCAGATTTTATACAAAGTTTGCACAACTAATAATATATTAAATCACATTTGAAGAAACATAATTGTTAAAATCAGCGAGTTAAATATGCATTATCTGTACAGTTTTTTTTTTCATTCATTCTTTAGTATGTACTATTAATTATTACATTAATTATTATAATATTAATAGTCCATATAGTTAAGTAGGTATAAAAGTTGTGATGGTAAAATATAAGAAGGTACTTATTATAATACTGTCTCCATACGAATGAGCATATTAATAATAATAATAGGTAGCACATTAAATATTACTATTACCAGGAGATACCTATCTAATCGTGGGAAAATAGTTAGCTATGTTTACAGTAACTGTAAAACTTCATCACATACAAAATAATACAAAAAATAATCACGAAGCATAACGTACCTAGCACAATTATGGCCTTTATCTTGCTCATATACCTAGAGAAAGAATAATGAAGAATCATAGTACTGTACTATCAGTTTCTTTAATTTAATAATTTATTAAGAGACCGTCGATTTTCATGCTATTGTAACATTATTTTTATGACTTTTCTTTTTTATATGGTACGCTATAAAGAGTATTTGTATTAGTAGCCTAAAAACCTTCAAATCCTCACTTAACAAGTATGTTCTCCGAGAGTAAGTGTAGAAAGAGAGAGAAGAAGAACTCTCGTAGACGCCGCCATTTTGTCTGACCGTTGATAAAAAATGTATTTAGTTGCACATTTGTTTATACAGCTATATGTGGTAGTATGCGGAGTCATCTACAAGGATATAAAACAAGTACCTACATGGAACAGCAAAACATTATGGATGTAAGTACAAAACTTCTTCACAATTCTTGAAGCCGAACATATTCACTCGACGCACCCTTCGATAGGGATATATTTGTGAAAGCGTTCGTACATTTCAGTTAAAGGTAAAGCATTTGATACTCGGGAAACAGATTTTCTTGTCAGAGTGTCAAGACACCGGAAAGATTACTAGGAGGGCTGACCCTAAATGAAATGGGACTTAAAGCCAGGATAAGGAAGAAGAAGTGTCAAGACACCGTATAATATGTGGATATATCTGCATTTAATAAATGTATTGTAACAGGTTTCCAGAAAAATCATTTGTTGGACATAGCAGAGTTTTAAAATGATCTTTCTCATTGTTTTGGCAGCCAGCATTTTGCAGGGAAACAGGTTGACTTTTAAAGACGCCGCCATCGAGTTTCTCGATTTTGAATCTCAATTAAGTAAAGTACATAAGTATTCAAAAAATTGTAGTCATGAAATGTGGAACATGTCAACGTAAAGTCGTAGTACGTTTTCGTAGTTCTTAGGTAAGCACCTTGAGAACCAGTAAACATTCTACTACACATCGTCACTGACTATTCAAGTGTGATAGTGGTCAAACGCTAAATCTATAAAGTATACAAAATTATGTGTGAATCTAGCAGTCGTCGTAGCTACCTTGCCACTTCAATTATCGATTTAACATTAAAATCATGATTTGTTTTGATCGGTGAGGATATACTCAGCCCTATCTTTCATAAACTACTTGATAACATATTAATAATGCCAATATTTCTTGGTTACAGTTTTTTTGGCTAAATTTTAGCTGTTCCCGAGCACCCACGTGGACTACGCCTTTGCGTTACCACTCGTGAAAATCTAGTTATCCCATGGAGCTCCTATGGGATAATTGGATTCTTTTGGAATAAAAGTTTATTAGTGTGAAATAAGAAGCATTGTCATTCCAGGGTCTAAGAAATTGGCCTTGGAAGATTCCAAATTTCATGTACAACAGGTGTTGTAGCGCTGAGTGGTAACAAACATACTAATCCATACAAACACTCGCATTATAATATTACTAACTGCGCCGCGTAAAATATACAATGAAAAATATTCTATATTTAATTAATTTCATTAAGTCAGCCTGACTATGTTTACTGGACTAAGGAAATAATATGGACTGTCGCCGTGGCTCAGTGATCGGCGATACTGACTTTGGAACCGCGACCCCGGGTTCGCATCCCGGCAAGGGCAATACATTTCTGCGATGAGCAAAGATGTTTGTTCTCGGGTCTTGGATATTTGCGTATTGTGATTGTGTGTCTATGCCTCCCGCGACACAGGGTATCCTAGTGTGGGGGTGAGTGTGAGAAAAAAAATTGATGAAAATTGTATAATGCATACAACAAAATAAAATTGAACTAAGAGATTTTCATAATTGGCGTATCTTTTTAATGCTGCATTATCCCATTCGTTATTTTTTTTTATACATTACGAATATAAACTCACCAACATCCTGTGTTCAGAACTCAATGATAAAATAAACCGGAAATTACAGAAATAATTTTTACGCAATATTTCCCAGCATTTTACAACAAAGAAAAGTACTTATGAAAACCTAAAGAGGGCACCTTCAATACGTGCAAAAACTGTTAGAAGCGTAAAAATATATTGACAACTGGGCTAGAGTTCACTGGTTTCAAATATAACTATGATCCTTATAAACAAAATTAAGAAAATAATAATAATTGAATAGGAATCTTGAATGTAGAAAATGCATTAGTTACAATCATTGTACCTGTAATAATATTTAAAATCTTATAGTAACTAATAATTAAAAATGGAACAGATCATAACATGGTCTTATGATGTTATTTGTGTTCAATTTTTAACACAATAAACAATTTATTTAAGTTATACTTACAACATATCACTTACAGCTATTGATAATAATGTGATCAACTGATCACTAAAACGTCATGAATAAATAAAATTATGATCGAAACCATGTAAAACCATATAAGCCTTATAGAGAAGAAAGAAAGAAAGTAGAATAAATTATTTTGATATTTGTAATTCATAGGTTCCGTACAGTGTAATTAACGTAAGAATGAAATAGACATGTAATTCCTATGGACTCCAACTGAACATGACTGAACATCCTCTGCCATATGAGTCGAGCCCCATATTAATGATACACGCAACAACACTTCAATGTCTATTTTCTTATTGAATCATCTTGTGCTGATATTGGTGGTGTCTTGAAAAACATGTGTATAGTTTGTTTCTTTCTTTAGAACAATCTACACAAATACAAAACAGAGTCTCAGTAACTTATGTTATAACTCATAATATACATACTGCCAGTGACGTGTATATTTATTTAATCTTGATACTTTACTTAGCTATACAATTTGAGATGCATCAGCATATTAAACAACCATTAAAAAATACCACGAAAGCACTATAGAGAACAAAAATATTATAAGCCCCATCCACTGACATACACACAGATTAAACTCTTGTCTCTGGGCACAAATCATGTTCTGGAAATCTTTTATCTCAAATGTAAGATGGACATTTGACATTAGAAGTTGATAAATTAAAACTTTTTTGGAAAATTATTTCTCGTTTACCGGGTTTACTAAAGATTATCAGAATTTCATTCTGAAGGGCAACATTTCCCGCGCAAATAAAATTTGAAGTTTTAAAGAAGTTACTAACATTAGTTTGAACATGGTTTCGTTCAAAACATTCTAATACACACTCGCAGATTAAGAAAAATAGATTTTCACACTAGCAGTCTCATTTGTCCTCAGTAAGTTCACATAGCACTTCACATCAGTGTCCAAAAGCTCATGCACCTCGCTCGCTCGTTATTTGTTAGAGGAGCGATTGTTCCACCATGATTTTCTCGAATCCCGCAGGCGGTGGGTAAAGGAAATTGTCCAAAATGATGTCTAAAATAGCTCCATCGTCAACTGAAACGATCAAATGTTATAATAAGGAAACGAACTGGTGTTCTCATCATCACCTCTCTACCCCTGACTCAACTCTGGTAAGTACATACAAATGTGTAATTGACGCGCTATGTTAGAAATGATTTTGAACCGATGATAGGTTCGGTTGTCAAAGTGACAGACGCTGGTTCGACCAACGCGGCAAAGGCGTGAGCTTCCGATGAATGTAACACCTTTCTCAAATTGCAAGAATGGTGGTAGGTGGTAGGGAAAAACTGAGACCGAACACATAGGTCATAGTGTATTCAGGCAGCATTCCTTGAGAACCAGTAAACAATCTAGGTCTAGCATGATTGGGCGTTGGCCACATTGTCACTAACCAACAAGTGATAATAGTGGTCAAACGTTAAATCTATTAAGTATTAAAAATATACCATTACAGATAATGCCAATATTTCTTGGTTACATTTTTTTGGTCCAATTTTAGCTGTTCCTGATATCACACACGTGGACTACGCCTTTCCGTAACCACTCGTGAAAATCTAGATCAACCAAAATCTCCACCAGTAGAAAATGGTCAAGCCATAAGTATGAAAACATTACACCTTAGTAGATCACTGCTAACTATGTACCATTTTATCACTAAGTCTGTTTTTCGGACAGACAACGATATGGAAGAGCAAAGTAGTAACGCCAATTGTATCAATGCATACAAAGTTTTCATTTCACGAACTTAATTAACAATTGGACATAGTAGTATTTTTTACTTAGTGGTAAAAACCTTTAAAATATTGTTAATCAGACAATAGTACGTTCCAATTTGTGTGCAGAGAATTAATATAAGTGCCAAAATATAAATTAAAATAAATAAATATACATAAATTAAATAAACACGGCACACAAATGACAAAACAGAACTCAGTTGTACAGTGTGTTTCTTCAAATATTTCCGATGCCGCCGTCATGTTGGCTGCCCTGTCTTTTAAACTTTCAACAATATGGACATATCGAATTCAAGCAGTTGACTGCTGAGACATATTTTGCATTGTGGTCATTTTTTTTATACTGTATAGATCTAGCGTTTGACCACTATCTCATTTGATGGTCAGTGACGATGTGGTCGAAGATGTTATCACGCTAGATCTAGAATGCTCACTGGCTCTCAAGGACTGCTGCCTGAACACACTATGTGTTTGGTGACAGTTTTTCAAACTAGAGGGTGGTAGCTAGCTAGGCGGGTGTTCGAAAGTACCCTACTACCATGCTGGGACTTTGATAACGGTGTTACCTTCACCGGAAGCTCAAGCTGTTATCGGGGATCCAACCAGTGTCCGTCAGTTTGCCAGGCGACGCTCCCCCCGCTGAGCTATCATCGCTTCAAAACATATAAACAGCATAGGAGCTATTTTATGAAATGCACTCTAAGGCATGCCTAGAACTATAAAGATCATGAGGGTTTGAGGTTATCTAAGGATCATAAATTAAATAATAGATTCTAATTGTTTGAGAGACACTTCACTTTTGGTTTGAGTGGTGTTCTACTCATTTTTTATCATGATATAAAAATACTATTCCACATTCAAAATATAGCAGCTAGCTTTAGCGTCTGTTAAATAGAGCTGAAGATCGCAATATGCGTTTGAATGAGTTAAAAGATGTATAGCTTCAATGGCCACAAGAAAACTACATTACATCTTATTCAGGTTTATGTAAATTTCAACATTTGAATGTACATTTTCTCCAAAACTGACTATTTCAAACAAATGAATTATACATGGTAAGTAAGAGCTAATATATGATAAATATAGAACTCACCGTATAGCGCAGGATATACCGTCCCCCTAATATTCCTAACCGGAATCTCCATACTCTTTCCATTCAAAAAGAAGTTCAGTTCGATATGGTCGTACGCCACTCCGATAGTGTCGCCCTCTACTGGCATCACTGCAGCTTTGCTCACATCATTGTCACTCTCAGGCTTTTCATTCTCGTGGGTAGGCGACTCTGTTGATACTAGCAGATCAGCGGTTGGCGATTCCCGCTCTGCTGGCGATAACTGATAGAGTTCTATGTTCGCATGTCTCACTGTACCATCGCTGTTAAGACACCATGAGTCTTTGTCCATTCCACCTGAAAAATTATAGGCAGAATCATAATCAAATGTTATTTTTTCTTTCATCTATCAATAAGGAATAAATAAGCCCATAAAATGTGTATAGAGTAATATTTTCTAATTAATTGTGGGATTCTGGCCTTGAAACATACGCACCATGATACATCATTTGATTATAGGTCCAAACACACATGTGTTGGGACTCAATAGTGTCAATAATAGCTCACTAATGTTTCACGTAATTGGTACTCTTCTAAAATGGGAAAATCGAAATCAAAAAGGCTACTGGGCAAACTAGCTAGACCATAATGGTGAATTTATGAAAAGTCATGACTGGTAAATGTATGTATGTTTCATCACTTTCATCATGGAATGTTATTAAGAAATAAGATTATGGAGACTCAGCATATAATCAGTACCTAAATAATTAATTAGGCGTTTAATTGTACTATCAGCGGAACACAGCCATGTTATGATAAACTAGCCTTAAAACATTTTAAATACTATCTTCGTAACATTAATCTTTATTTTATTACATTATTAAGCAATTATTGTAAGTGCGTGCGACTCTGTTAACTCTGTTTTTGAAAAATTCCATTTGGTAGAGACTAGGGCACACCGAGGGAAGAAGCTCTTTCCACAATAACTATATGTTTCCAAATTTAAAGAAATTAATAAGTTCATTGTATTGACACATTGTTGTGTCAATAGTTGAAGTAATTCGCCATGACTATAGCATACCATCCTTGTATAAGAAAAACATTCCATAAGATGTTGACTTAATACATTCAGGCTATATGTGGAATGCTGAACATATATATATGGTCCGCCTCAGCTTCGCATGGGTAAAAAATTAATATTAAGATCCTGGCTGATTTGTGAATCTAAACCATCCAGGGTGCCACCCACCCAAAATGCATACAAAAACATTCATTAAAATCAGTACAGCCGTTTAGTATGAGTTCAGTGACATACACACATACAGTAGAATTATATATATATAGATATAAGTATTAAAAGATTCTATATTGAACTATGTAATTTGTCTACACTAATGACTAATGAAATTTTTACACAAAAGAAGAATGTAAAGTTCAATCACAGTGAAACTGAACTGAATGGCTGAACAGATTTGCATAAAATTCTGCATGAAAAAGAAAAATATTTTATTTACAGCGTTAACAAGAGCATGACGAGAGCTTATACCTTGGAATAACACATAGAGTACCTTTTATCACGGAAAGTTCTTGTAGGATAATTGTGCTAGGAAAATCGTAGTCCACGCGAGTAAAACAGCTAATCTTCTGTATATATAAAATGAATCGCTATTTCCCTTGGTCACGGCATCACACGTGAACGGATTGACCAATTTTGATAAAATTTGGTATAAAGATAGATAGGACCTTGGTTAAGGACATAGGCTACCTTTTGTCTGGGAAAAAGTATGGGAAAAACGTAGTGCACGCGGGTGAAACCGTGGGGCGCAGCTAGTATCATATAATTAGAATTCTTACTATATTGAATTGAATATGATATTGACACTCACATTGTATTAATAAACCTATTGTTATATTTTAACACATATGTTACATAATCAGTCTTGACCCTTGACCATTTTGGACAACAGACATTTTACAACTTCTATTCACAGACAATGCAAATTCTGTTGCAAGGTCGAAATATGATTCAGGTTTAGCTAATATGTAACCATAGTAAGCAGTAATTACATCACATTACCTACCTTGAAACAACTAAGCAAGGTGACTGATTCTGCACATTTTTATGCATTACACTTATTGAATGCCAATTATTCAATTCAAAAGCAAACCCAGCCAAACCCATCATGGTTGGTAACTGGTTACAATATTAATAATATATCACTAGAAGTTACTTTTGCTTATGTGAATGTAAAATCCTCATACTATTATGCAAGGAGATCTAGTATGTAGCTGTGTCCCCAGTTTTAACCATGAACAGATTCTTGTACATGTTATTCCTCCAGAACTCGAAGTAACAATTTATTATGAGCATTGAGCTTGTCTATACATATGAGATCCAATAATAAATGACCAAGTTACATATAAATTTTCAACCCTGATTCGGCATCAATTGTTTGGTAATGTATGAAATTTCAAAATTAATATCTTAGAAGTTAATTAAGTCATATAAGGAAGCTTTTTACAAAATTCCATGCCACTAGACCCAGAGATTACAGTAGTTCATAGATAGATCAACCAGTTTCAGTTTCACAGAGAAACTACAAGGTAGAGATGTTCTAAGCAATGTAGTTAAGCTCCATCAGTAACTTTACACTCTGGGGTGCTATTATCAGTATGCAACCAGTTCTTTGTGGAAGTACCTGCATATTATTTTTGGATATTTTCATCTATTCATATACCAATGTGTGCATGTAAAAGTTACACTTATGATAGGGTATGCCATGATCTTAATTACAATTATGGAAGAAACTCGCAATAGTTTTCAGACTTAGATCTTAATATTGTTCCTATTGCACCTTTTTTGTATAATTGAAATGTTTGTACATGCTAGTAGTAAAAAGAAAGATCCAGATCACCAAATGATATGAACTAATGAGGATGGTTATGTTGTAGTAAGTTTACATACCATGAACTCTGTTGAGATCTGTCTCCCTTGTAGCAACCCCAACAGCCCATACTCCTCCTTGTTGAAGTTTCACCTCAAAGTATGCCTTGTTCTGTACTAGTGGTGCATTACCGAGAGCGCAACCAGAACCACAAACTCGTTGGCCTCCTTTTATTATCACCATTTCATGGCCTGGAACACCATAGATAATAGATAGTAATACGTGATTTTATTCCGGGGTCCAGGAGTCCATGTCTACACAGGGAAATGGTGTGATTGAGGGATATAGAGCCGTCCTAATTCTATGACCCTTATCATTGAAGTGATGAGCAAGATTACTTAGAAAATGAACTGGATATGGCAGGGATGGGCAAGCTAAGACTCGAGAGCCTCACCTGTTATTTATCAGAAGATATTAATGATGGCAATTATGTAATTCAATCAAACAAGCTAAAATTCGAAGCGATGATAGCTCAGCGGGGGGAGCATCGCCTGTCAAACTGACACATTGGTTCGATCTCCAACAACAGCTTGAGATTCCGGTGAAGGTAACACCGTTATCAAATACCCAGCATGGTGGTAGGGTACTTTTGGATACTCAACTGGCTAGCTACCACCCTCAAGTTTGAAAAACTATCACCAAACACATAGTGTGTTCAAGCAGCAGTCCTTGAGTGCCAGTGAGCATTCTAGGTCTAGCGTGATAACATCTTCTACCACATCGTCACTAACCATCAAGTGAGATAGTGGTCAAACGCTAGATCTATACAGTATAAAAATATATTTAAAAAATATTCAATAGCTCTGTCAGTTATTTTTAAAACTCAAATTCTTAACGATCTTAAAAATGCTTTTCCTATATTATCCTTCATTCAATTAGGAATTATAATTTGAAGCAATTAATTATAAGTTATGATGAATATACTGCTTGTTTGTACAGGGATGTGTGTTTCTAAGATATAAACGTAAATACTAGGTTAGAATATAATAAACCCCCTTGTGTAATAAGCTTTTACGAGTGGAAAACAGTTACTTCCCACGCAAATTTATTACTAAAACATAAGTTTATTATACATATCTTGTAAGACAAGCTTGATAGTCGGGTTAAAACAATTAACATTTTCGTTAAAGCCGGCACACGTACTGATTTGTGTTACATTCAGAAGGAATAAATAATCAAATATTTAAATATATACATACCCATATGCAAAGTGTCCAATTGTACAGGATTTTCTTTGATTCTGATGGGTACACTTGGCGTGAGAGTAAAGCCATTCATACAACTTTTAAGGCAACAAAACATTTTACCGCAAATACAAATAATTTAATGAATAAACGTAATTTTCACAACAAAAAAACACAATTATATATAGTGGAAAACAAAATGAAGGAAAAAAATTGTATCAAACCAAACAATCAATTGACGTCATACGTTTACCATTGACATTGACAGCATGGTTCTGAGACTGGCATATTTGACATTGACAATATACTGTGTCTCTTCTTTTTTGTGGACTCGTTTCGTAGTCATATAATTTTGTAAAATGGAAATTATGGCGAATGGTTTACATGTGAAGATCGAATCGACCAAAAAACAATTTCAACTTTCAACACATTTTTAAAATTCTGGATGGAAAAAGATCGATATTTTGGTACCGGTCTGTTCACCGCCGTGAGTCAGTTGAATTTGAAAAAAAAAACAAGGAAGAAGAAAAAGAGAAATGAAGTGAAAAGTGAAGAAAAGTGCCTAAGAAGTAAACAGTACAGTGCTAAGTAACAGTAACCAGTGTGAGTGTTCTAGTGACTGTGTAGAGTTGCTCAATCTACGGGACTCTCGAACTCTCTTTAAGTCGAGTTAATAAATCGTCACTTTTATTATACCAAAGTGTTGTTTCCTTCCGATTCCGTACCCACTTCCGTAACAATACCCTGCTCTGGTTTTATTATTCTGTTTTTCCAAGTCCAAGGGGCCTTATTATTATTATTATTAGTCATCATAAATATAACGTGCTTTTAACCTTTTATACCAATTGACAGTTCTGTCTCAAAAATAAACAGTGGCAGGTAGATGTTAGGTACATTATTTGAAATGAGAAGGTACCTACCTAAAAGTAATCATAGATAGAGGGAAATATTGTACAAACTTTCTCCTGATATGGCCTTGTTATTCACCCATCTTCTTCTCCTTTCAGCAATTGGATATCCAAATTGGCCGGTACCAACACGGCCGAACGGCCGTACAAAAATATGCCACTAATATTACAAAGGTTAAAGTTTGTATGCGTGTCAGTGTGTAAGTGTCTATGTTTGTTATTCCTTCACGCTCAAACAGCAGCACCGATTTCGATGAAATTTGGTATGGAGATAGGTGATAGACCCTGGAATAACATATCGGCTACTTTTATTCCGGAAAAATCATACTTCCCGTGGGATAATTGAGGTAGTGGGAAAGCCGTAGGTACTCTGCGGGTGATACTGCGGGGCACTAAGTACTCGTACTTAATCAAATCGACTTTCCGAAAAATTTTCAACTAATATATGCAGAGTTACTAATCGCATTTCGTTGATTTTTATGGGACCAGGCTGAAAATATACCGTTTTTCAGATTAATCCATTATTTAAAGAAAGAATCTACAAGGTTAATAAAAATAAAAACGTTAGCGTACATCCTCGATTTATTTTAGAAGTGTTTTTTTATACTTTACTAGCTGCAACGCGTGGTTTTACCCGCGTAGTGATGATTGATGAGATGACGACGATGAAGATGAAAAGTAACCTATGTGTTATTTCGGGACCTGCAGTATGTACATACCAATAAATTTCACCTAAATCCGTGCAGCCGTTTGAGCGTGAGGAAGTAACAACATGCACACAAAGTTTCGCCTTTATACTATTAGTATAAGATTGGCCTGGCGTTTAACCAATATTTCACTTGATGGTCAGTGAAAATGTGGTTAAAGATGTTATCACGCTAGAGACAGAATACTTACTGGCTCTAAAAGTCTGCTGCATGAACACACTATGTGTTTGGTAACAGTTTTTCAAACTAGTCCATTTAATATTACCATTTTTAACGCCAGCGCCGGTGGAGTGTTTAAAATTATTATTGTTTAAATTTGATGTGAATCTCGGTATAAATGCTCAAAAGTATGCCTTGTATACCTGAAGTAACTACGTTCTGTGCTATAAATGAGAAGATAGGATGTTATAAATAGGTAATAGAGACCTGGAACCTATTTATAATTTCGTATCCTACCTTCTATGTAGGTACATATGTACGTAGGTATACCGAAATTTTTTCCTTCAAATAATTTGATCGCATTATTTATGATGTTTTAAAATCAATATTGGCATATGCGTAATTACCTAGAACATAAACCTATTTTAAGCACAACATGCTATATCTACCTTGGTAACGAAGATTACATAAGTAGATATTGGTCTGTATTGGTACTCAAACACTGATCTATTTGTCCAGTAATTTAACGCTAATATTTATCGCTTTAATTAATTGTGTATCTAAGACCAATTTACCTTGAGTTTTCATTGACTTCCATGACTTCTACATCTTATTGTAGGTACATACCTAACAAATACCTAATTGGTTTGGCAATTTTTTTTTACCAAAGAAATAAATTAATTAATTTGAAGTCGGTAAGTACATACCATGATAGTTTACAAAAGTAACTATCATCACAATATTGTGCTTATGGTTCCGACTTCGACAGGGTTATTTCACACTTTTGAGTGTTGAAGTCGGTTCCATTTTTTGGTAAAAAATCTTTTTTCACCCTTTTCAGTGACCTTTACTACTCACGAGATTAATTGTCATTGTGTATGCTCTCCGATGTGCCCGCAACTAATATCGTCGAGATATGCGAAGCACTTTTCAGATATTGGAGTGTAGGTACCTCAAAAACCGCTTTTCCGATTTTGATGAAATTTTTTTCAAATTACTTTTTATATATTTTTCTTATATAATGTTATTTCTACATAAAACTTTATAGAAAATAACATCATTTTAAATATAAGAAAAATATAAATAGTAATTTAAAATAAATATACTAATTACAAATGTAGAGCCTCTATGCATTGCATTGCATGCAATAAAGATATTATTTTGATGCTCTGAATGTCCCTCCGTGCGAAGCCGGGACGCGCCGCTAGTGTTATATATAGGGCATAACGTAATCCATGCACAACCTTTCATCCAACTTCTTAAAACCTTTACCATCAATCAATCAAATGTCATCAAATTTATTACAAACAGATGATTAAGCCGATACCTTCGCTGTGCTTATCTTACCTTTCGGTGTACAATGCTTGACACAATATACAACATTAGTGGCTGTAGTATTGCTTGTTAATTATTAGTATTTTTATTTAATAAAGGCATCGTCCCAATTTAGAAAAATACTACTAAATATTAAAATAAAGATACATTTATTGAGATGCCGTTGATATTACAGGCACGCCAGCCCGTGTTAACAGTCAGAAAGAGCGGGATAAGTCATGATGCGTGTTGATTTAAAATATTACAAAAAATGTACTTCACAAATGACCTTCGGACCCAAATAAATTAACTAATAACATTGTTAGAGTTTTTAATTACCTACTTTTCTTGTGTAAGATACAGTTCAAGCGCATTTGTTGTTACAGCGAGAATTTTTGATATAGGAAAAACATGGTAACCAAAAATATTTTTTCACTAATAAATCAGCAAATGAAATCAAATTTGATTCTACCCGAATTGATCTTCATAAATTGATTGCATGAGATGGATTTTTTTAAATGTTTATTAGAATAATATAGAACATTTCATAGAACATCAAAATAATCTGAAAAGATATAAGATTTTCAATTCACATGGTCACTAATCCGGAAATTAACATCAGGATATTTACCATGCATTTAGTTTTTTTAATTGCTCGATATTTCGGCACTGTTAAGCCATAAACATGGCGCAATCAGCTGTGCCGAAATATTGAACAAATAAAACAAGCATTATAAAGACCGCCATGTTTGTAAGAAAATCTTTTATTTTCAAAATAACTTGCGGTAGCTTGAGCTATTCCGGACATTTTTTGAAATTTTACGGAATTGTTCGGATAATCAAGAATTGTTGAATATACAAATATGTACCTACATAAAATAAAATGAAAAAGCTAACTTCTAAGGTCCACTAAACTTGCAAGTAAAATAACGGTGAATGAACTTTTAGTAAATTCTAGGCATTTCTAGGTAAACTCGTTATTCCAGTAGAGTTTTATATGCTTTTAACAATCAAAAGGTCAACGCTCTTTAACACTACAATATTTTTTGTAAATTCTTTTAACTGGTCTTCATGTCTATCATAGTAATCTTCATAATAATAGGCAAGGCAATTTATTAAGACGGAATTTCCGTAGGTTTTCTAAATGTTAACTTTACTGTGATGTTGTTTACTTTTTACAAGTCATTTTTAAGTTTTTTCGCTAATAACTACGTAATATCAATTTATAGTACATACCACACATCATGAACATTGTATAAGAAATTTAAATTTCACCTTTGCAAAGCCGGGTTGCGTCGCCAGTAGGTACCTATATCTATATACATACATCGCATCAAAAATCTTTAACAAAGTAAAGTAAGACTTCCCCAATCAGCTAAATTTGTCACACATTGCTGGATTAGCAATGTGTGACAGCAGCCTTGGAATGATCAGCGAGATGTGCGGTAGGTCTAGCACCATCCAGGGTGCCAATTCTCTTACTTATTCCGACAAGCAATAGTAATTCAAATGTTAATGAACAAGTTTAAAAGTTTAGATACATAAATAAACTTGGTATTCCGCGAAAATAATAATTGCATCCGAGTAATAGCATTGCGGTAGAAATTATCGGCGTAACCATTATACTCATACTCCAAATAGAATAGCAAAGGAAATTCTAACGAAGGGCCAGATATTCTCTTGACTCTAAACCGCGACGCTCTTGTATTAAAGGTCTGATGAGCATGGATGAAATGAGAAGTGTGT
This sequence comes from Apeira syringaria, assembly GCA_934044485.1. Taxonomy (NCBI): domain Eukaryota; kingdom Metazoa; phylum Arthropoda; class Insecta; order Lepidoptera; family Geometridae; genus Apeira; species Apeira syringaria. Next base: position 17,868,622 of record OW203658.1, read on the forward strand.
CGGGATGGTAGCAAGGTCTCATTTGCTGGGATGTGGTATCTGCCTACCCCTACGGGAAGAGGCGTGGATGTATGTATATGTGTATCTAGTATTATTTTTTCAGGATTGGAATTCTATTCATCTCATTTTGAACTATTATAACGCTTACGACATAGTTAGAATGTATTCTATGTTAATATACACGACAGAAATATCTCTTTATCTCTCGATATCAGCCATGTAAAAAATCGCACAATAGACGCTTTCGCTACAAAAGGGAAAAATGCAAAGTATGTTAGTGTGAGTAATACAATAATTTCACTAACAGACACTCGCACCATGTCGACCGACATACTAAGCAGGTGTTAGCTTATTACGAAAAACATACAGGAAATAATGCCTATTGTGTATTCACATGAATTTGGAGGAAGGCAAGAATTTCTAAGAATACGTATGTACATATTCTTAGAAATTAGTTTGACAATTGCATATCATAAAAATATCGCGATACAAAGTGGCAATTCAGCGTTCTGTGAACACATCCCTCCACGGTTGGACATAAAGATTTACGTAGGTATAGCGTAATTAATTACAGGTTGTAATATTCATTTAATCTTTTAGTCTATCTGAAAGAATATGATATTTTTTATTATATTACATTTTCATTTTAAAATTATCTTTTTAAACGATGCTCCTAATTTGAAAAGACGAACTCATTAATTAACTTATTACCTTCTTACTTATTCTTCTCCTACTTGACTCCTAGGTGGCGTAGGGAAACATGTGCGCTCACTCTGCTATCACCTGTCATATCATCAGTCACACCTTAGATACACCCTTCTTCATGCAGTCCATCCAGACCTTATTTGACCTTCCTCTGAATACCTATATAATTTATATTCCTACTCAAAACTCTTGTAGTAATGTTGTTTTCATCCGAAGCGGTGATAACATTGCGGCGTCGGTTGCCATACTGACGTACGCTGGTTCGATGCTCACCAACGGCCTGAGCTTCCGGTGAAGGTAACACTATCGAAATCGCAGCATAGTGGTAGGGTACTTTCAAGTACCCACCTGGCTAGCTATCACCTTCATGTTTTAAAAACTCTCACTGAACACATAGTGTGTTCAGGCAGAAGTTCTTGAGAGCCAGCAAGCGTTCTAGGTCTGGCGTGACAACATCTTCGACCACATCGGCACCGACCATCAAATGAGATAGTGGTCAAAGGATAGTAACAGTATAAAAAATATAAAAATATCCTTCCTTATAAAATGCCCACACCATACTAATCTATTATATACTCGTTATTGTTTACAAGTAGCGCCCCGCGGTTTCACCCGCGTGGATTGCGGTTTTCCCGCTACCTTAACTATCCTAAGTAGCCTATGTGTTAATCCTGAGTTTAAACTCACTCCATACCAAATTTCATCGAAATCGGCGTAGCCGTTTGAGCGTGACGAAGTAACAAACATACACACGTACACACAAATTTTCGCATTTATAATATTAGTAGGATGTCACTGGTGTACACTCAAAGGGTCACTGGCGTTCCTTTCGAGAGCTTCTACTTCATAAAAAGGAACAAGTATAACTGCTGTGGAAAATCGGGACAACATCACAAAAATACAATTTAGACTTTCTAATAACAAAATAAACTTTATCCTAGATGTCTATGTACCATAAACAAAATACATGTAATTATTGCGTGATATGATGTAGAAAGCCACCGCCTCCTGCGTCAGCCAGTCAGGCTTACATCTAACGTTCGGTCTACTGTATTGTATATTAGTGCTTGTCAATAAAATCTAATCCGCACACGAGAATTGAATTGAATAGTGTGTTTATTTGTATCATACTTATATTAAACACTACGTTATATAGTTATTATGTTCATAGTGACAATGAATATATGAAACAAAGTGAATTATGTAAATTGATGATATTATATTTTATTGTGTTCCAAAATGAAAGTTTGATTGCTCATCGAAATCAATTTCATCACGACCATAAAGTTTTATTTTATAAATTTAATGTTTGTGTTTTCTATTCACTAAAATTACTTACTATAATGAAATTATACATAATATAATATAATATGCCTACTAAAAAGTATGCGTTTGTGATAGTAATAATAACCCAGCTTTATAGATGACTCGGAACCTTCTGCTCTGCCTAGCTGTCGATTCAACCCTTTAAAGTCAGGGCGCATATCGGATGAGCCATGCGCGACCCACAGTATTTCCTCCATATAAAACGCTGCTGCTGCGCGCACGCATCAGTTTGTGACGGACCCACGGGACATAGACACCACTAGGTGAGCTGAGCTTTTTTATTACGTAATTAAGTGTTACGGAAAGTGATTATAACATCGTTTATTTAATATTAGTGACTATGTTTTTGTCATTTATTACATTTTTACTGTTATCTATTTAAGTAAGCATCTAGATTTCTTAGGTAAATTTGGCGTAAAAATATGTACATACTATTTGGGGTACACAGGTAGGTAGTTATACAGGAAATTTTCACTTTCCTCGTGGCTTTATTTTTATAATTTAGTCCTTTTTTAAATTTCTTATAATATATAATATCTTATAACCTAAATATGTATGCTACATATTGATAATGCTATATTACATACCAGATTTAAAAACGAAATATAGATAAATAACACTATTGTACAAGTACATAAACTTAAAATAATATTTATGTAATAAAACATTAACAAATACAAAATACGTTGCTCATTTGGCGGTCTTATCTCTAAAAAGCGATCTCTCCCAGAGAACCTTTGTAAGGAGAGGAATTAATTTACATAATACTTTTTACTATTATACTATATTATTATGTACTATATTACTTACTATTTTACTCAATTCAATAAGAACAAATTATGTTGTAATATAAATTGTATTTAAATATTATATCAGTACTATAATCCGTCGTAATGGTACATTAATTTAGTGTAACGGTGATGGTCTTATAATATGAACATAATTTAGATAATAGACTTTAATGTGATTGAAACTAAGTATAAATGTATGAAAACAGCCATTAGTACACGTAGATTATAATAAAATTAATCAAACAAGCACATAGTACTGCAGGAATTTATAATGTCTACGGGATCTTCTTGAGCGCAAAGATCGTGGGAGGAATGAACTTGTTTGTGCCCGGGGCAAGGTCACTTTCTATCTACGGGACCGGTCTGAGAGGTGATTATCCAGGGAAAGTTACTCAACATTGCTCCGTTCTTATCCTGTAACCATTTTATATTATGAACTTCAACCTTTGGGGCTACTGTAAAACAAAAGTGGGCTACAGTAAAACAAAAGAATGTTAATGTATGACTTACCGAATGACGTACTGCCGAGACAGTACTAAGTTTTATGCCAAAAAAAACCGCTGATTGTGCAACCACATAAATGTCACATTGATCAAAACCTTAACATATTATATGTTAATTTAATAAAACATCTAGTGTGAATCTCATATTCCGTATAATGTTACTTAATTTTAATATGCATTGTGACTTAAATAGATTTAAAAGACAAGTTTTTAATGAGATCATTATCATTTTATGTGTGAGCAATTATAGATACATATAGACAATACTATGTATATTAATATAAATATATGAATATCATTGTTATTATTTAAAGAACTTCTGTGTTTTGATGTCGATTTACTCGTAATTATGCGCTATTGTTCTAACTCTATAAGATGGTATTATGGCAATCACTAAAACAATTACTTAAATAAAAATCTATGGAGCAATGCCACTAGCATTCTGGATACGCTGCCAACTGGTAGCAGGTTGGACAGGCTAAAAGCCTGTTACTGTCTACTGATAGTGGGTTACTCAATGTTATAGGTACACTAGTAGGTATAGTATGTAGGTAGGTAATTTTATTAAATTTTAATATTTTGATTGAATATATATAGTTTTTATTTATTTTTATTTTTCCTATCAGAAACTATATATATATATATAGCTTATATAAATATTTATCCTAGCATATTTAACTTTGTAAATTGAAACTAAACAGACCTTGCGCTTTGTCGTATAGAGTACCTGCGTACGTAAGTATAACGTAACTATAAATACTATAACTACGTAAACTTGTTCAATAATATAATAGAGTTAAGTGTGAAATATATCAAAAGATAATACGTGTTTACGCGTACATATTTTTTTTTTTTTTTAAATTAAAATATTATTGACTATAAATGAACTAGGCATCCCACTTAATATTATAAAGGCGAAAGTTTGTATGTATTTTTTTTACTTCTTCACGCTTAGACCGCTACACCTATTTCAATGAAATTTGGTATGGATATAGATTAGACCCTGTACTAGTTTTCATTTCGAAAATAGTTGCTGCTCCGTGGGGTAAGCAAATAATTAAAAAACCTCTGTTACTCCCTCACATTCAAATGGTTTCACCGATTTCGATGTAATTTGGCATGGAGATAGGTTAGATCCTGGAATAACACATAGGCTACTTTTATCCCGGAAAAAGTAGAGAGTTCCCGTGGGATAACTGAGGATGTGGGAAAACCTAATGAATAATATGAAATTCCTATTAATAATTATTGAAAAAATACCTTGTGTTCATATAATAAGTAAAAAAAATATCCAGTTAGACATTTTATTTCTAGTCCTAAAAATATTAGACCACCTGAGTTCTTGAAACAATGGAATTATCAGTGCCTAATTGGCTTTCTCAATCATTATTTTACTTAAATAGTACCTAACCATCATTTCTTGTATTTACATTCAGCTATTTCTCAGTTTCCGCGTCCGGCTGGTTATAGGTTATAACTTTGTTATAGCTCGTACTCAAGATTTAAAATGTATTAGCTGAACTAAAATATTAATATCGCCCTATGACCAACGTCATTGGGTAAGAAGAATTGTTTGGCATTTTATGGATAACTTACGGTTCATTAAAATAAATAATAAAATAATATATAATAATAAAAAATCATTAAATTAAATAACTAAAAGTTTAGTTCAGGAGTTATGTGTGTGCTTATTTATATTATGACTAGTTGGACTAGTTATATTTGGGATAAATAGTAGCCTATATAGTTTTCCAGGGTATAAGCTGTCTTCATTCCAAATTTCATGTAAATCCGTTCAGCCGTTTCAGCGTGTAAGAGTAACAAACATCCATACAAACTTTCGCGTTTATAATATTAGTGGGATTAAAAAGGGCGTATTTTAAAAATTGTGTTATTTAGGCTATCGGAACTATTCGGGGATATTTACATACGAAAATATGATTTTGATTAATCTCGATACTAAGATTGATCGTTGTCACGAAAAGATATAATATTAATTAAATATTATAAAGCAGTAAAGTTTGTGAGACTGTAGGGAGTGATCCCAGGACCTACTGAATTGATTTTGAAATATTTACCAATGGAAAGACACGTTATTTGTGAGTGTCATGGACTACTTTTCATCATCATCACTATGCGGGTGAAACGGCGGGGCGCACCTCTATCATTATAACCTAAGTTTACAAGTCTATTTCCGGCGATATTCGATTTTTTTAATACTTAGGTTTTACTGTGTACTCGTATTAATCACCAATTGTTACATGTTCATTATCTACGTATTTTGCTATCGCTGACAGTCGCAATTATTCATGCGGGTAAATATCACGGGGCGATGCTAGTATATTTTTGAAACCGAAGGATATGGGGGGGAACGTATAATTTGTATATAAATGAAATAATATTCTAATATATTCCTGAAATGTTACTGGACTACATTTTTATGTTAATAAGGTATAGGTAGATAACCATAAGATTTTCTAGTAAAAATCGGTAACTAATGGAATGTTTAAATTAACATAATTATATTTTATGATAACCATATCAATTATAGTGTCGTAGAACAGCCTCATCGCGAATTAAAACGTAATAATATTTAGCTCCATAGTGCCTAAAGATCGTTTTTTTTTTTGAGGTCATAATTCCTAACGACGCCGCGCGGATCACATTTGATTTTTAATTTGTCCAAGTAGCCTGCTGATATTAAATTATAAATATAATAACTTAAATATATAAACCTCAGTAACTCTTTCCGCTAGTTTTATATAATATTCCTGCAGTATAATTCAGAAACCTCCGAAACCTTTTGCAGTTACGCGACAGTACCCTACCACCACACTGGGAATTTGAAAACGGTATTTTCACACCTTTACCGAAAGCTCAAGCCGTTAGTGGGGATCAAACCAGCGTCCATCAGTTTGGCAGCCAACGCTCACACCACTGAGCTATTCTCTCTTCAAAATATCATAGTTGTATAAAACTTAAAACTAGTATAACTAATGAGTTCCTAAACTGTGTCATTTATAAGTACAATCTCTAGCCTTAGCCTCAAAAATAAATATATCTATGAAGCCTCAATGTATGATAGTTGCTATTAATTTTTTACGCCCCGTATGGACTTTTAGCTATGGTTTATAGTAAGGAGTTATAATGTAATTATTTATTGTCGTAATCCTGCCTATTAGTATATTTTAGAATTTTAGATGAAGGGCTACCACGTCACAGTATTAGTTGTACCTACGCAGATTGTTACGCGGCAGCTGAGAGTTTACAAAGGATTTATTAGAAAGTGGGTACCCGAAAAAATCGTGTCGCCTAACCCACCGGTAATCACCGCTCTCTGCAAGGGCATAATAATATTATGTTAGTGACATCATCAATGTACGGAGATATATAGGAACAGACGTATTCGGAAATATGGTAACATTTGAGGGTCTATTAACTATAGCCTGCAGCACCGACGTAGAGTCGCTAGCTTATCGGTTTTTTACCGGAATCATTTCGGGGAGTGTGCTCTGGAGTTACATAACTTGGTACCTCTTTCCCCATTCCATCAAAAAACGACCAGACGGACTGCAATGCGACATCCATATCTGGTAGACGTTTCACCCTGTCGCACTAAGCGTTTTGATTCACACATTCTACATTCATAGTGCGTACAGCTAACGAGTGGAACTCATTGCCTAAGTCTGTGTTTCCACATGAATACAATCTGGGCATCTTCAAGTCACGAGTGAACAGGTATCTTCTAGGCAGGCGTGAATCATCGTAGACCGCATCATCACTTAACATCAGGTGAGATAGTGGTCAAACGCCTGCCTATTGTAAATAAATAAAAAAAGCCAACATTTTCTGGCCCTCAGAACCAGAATTAAAAGGATGACCATTTTTTAGCTTTGGAAAAGAGGACCTGATGAACAAGACGGTAGCCGTCTCTGTTGTTAATAGGTCGTAATTAGGGCCAAATCTACAGGTATTGCGTGGCCGGTGTGTCGCAATTACTTTTACGAGTTTCATTTTTGTTACAGAAAATGAACCATTTAAGAGCACTGTTGCTGACAGCAGTCGTAGCCGCGGCTACGGCGCAGTTCCCCAACGGGCGTATTCTGGAGCCTCCAGTACCTTCGCACTGTGTGCAGAGAACCATCCACGAGAGATACGCAGACAGTAAGTGTTAGGATATGAGTGTTGTTGCATTATAATAATATACTTTTGAGAGTTGAGACACACTAGGCGGTACATTTTCTCCTGCAGAGTTGCTGGCTATTAACAACCAGTCATACAGGTTTTGTAAATCTTATTGTTTTTTTAATTAAATTAAAATAAAAAACACAAAAGAAAATGAAACCGACTTCAACACTCAAAAGTGTGAAATGAATTGTTGAAGTCGGTACCATGATAGTTCACACAAAAGTAACTATCATTACAATATTGTGCTCATGGTACCGACCAGCCGAAAGTTCAAAGGTAACAAACATAAAATACATACGCATTGAATTGAGAACCTCCTCCTTTTTGAAGTCGATTAAAAAGTGTCTCCTGTTTAATTTGTAGTAATGGGAGAACAATATTAGCCCGTGAATGTGTGCGACTCACGTATGTAAGAAAGTAAGAAACAACAACAGATTTTTACCTCTTTATTTGTTGCGACATCACAAAGTTACGCTTATCCACTACTTTAATTAATCAAAAGGAAAACGGAGGTAATTTCAGGATGAGCAAGCATTTTATGTCAGAGCCTAAACTCAAACCTGCGAGTCTGCGGCCGATATTCTCGCCCGCGAGACCGAGAGTCACTTTTTAGTCGTTTTGAGAGTATTTTTTACATCTCGAACTGGCAAAGTATGGGTGCCTTAGGGTCCTAGCTTTTAAGTGCACACACAGTCCCGTAACAAAATACCATACAAGCTAGATCCGATTTTACTGCGACCAGGTTTTTATCAAACTTTTTAACATGCATATATGGTACGCCTTGATTGTAAATTTGTTGCTTGCTTTGATTATAAATACTTACCTGTCTAGATGGAGATGTAAACATACAACACGCAAAAAACGGCCGACAGATATATAATCAAGATAACCCTCCTTAAACACGGTACCTACTCTAAAAATGCACAAAATATACTAATACACAACACTATGAAACGCATTCGACCGATCAAGCTTCCACTTCCGAAAAATAGGCTGTTTACTGGGCTTTGAGTAACTGTAAGTTAGTTGACTTGTATGAGATATTTTTTCCTGTTTTATACATGTTAACTGCATACGATTTTCTTCAAAATAATACTTAGATAATATAAAGGACGCCTTCTTTAATCAAATCAATATTAATACACAATCAAGATTGTCATTGTACTCTACCTGTATAACGAGATTCCATTTAAGAATGCCAGACATGATTTTGTGTGCGCTTATAATAATACATAGTACGGAAATGTCAAAATGCACAAAATAATCTTAATTTATTATAAGCTAATGTCAGAAGTTATTGATTGTTGTTGAGCTGAGACGACTCGACTGTTTGGACAATGAACAGTTCTGTGGGTTCAATCTGATCATTATTTCTGTACATTCAGGTAGCATATTATATAAAGAACCGTGGACAAGGGGTGTGTAACTGAGTTTGTCGCAAACCAATATAAAACATATAAATGACGAACCGCCTAAAATGAATTAATTTTCTTTTAAAATTTAGGTTCCAACTTAACGTAGGCATACCAGGCAAAAATACATGTAACTCTCTTTCATAAGGATACAAGTACCTACTCGTATATCACAGGTACTTATGAAATGTTTTCCTACCTATTATAATAATTAGGGGTATCTACTCATACAATAAGCCACACTTAAAGTAAGTATTACTTACTTAATAAGTAAGTACTTTAATATATTTGTAGCCAAAGATTTGTTAAGAATACCTACTATCCTGACTGTACCAAAATATTTTTAAAGCATCACATTAACTAGACTGCTCTTTCTCTCTGCGCTTTCACAACGTAATTAAATGCGACATCATTGCTTCTTTCCTTCCTGTATATATATATATAGGTAGGTATGTACCTACATACCACATTTTTTCTAAGAAACAAGATAAGATAAGCTAAATACAAATGAATCTCCACGATGTTCACCTATCGCGTGTTCATGTCCTGTTAGATAGGACCTTTTACCTGTTCCTGGTAGATAAAGTTAAATATTTTAATGATAATTTTAAACAACATTATCATGCAAATATGTAGGATGTAGACGGTACGACAGTAGGTAACATGTGGGGTTTCTACGTCACACGAGACATTTTTGCCCACTATGAATAATTTCATAATTTTAAATATAAATTCGGAATCTACGTCGTAGTACCTACACTTACTTCTAAAATCGCGTCTGTCTGTCTCTTCTTTCGCTAAGTCTGACTAAAGTTGACTAAACGATTATTAAAACCGTTTTACCTTCCTAATTAAAATTTTGGACTTGTGCGTATGCGAGGCTAGGCCGGATCGCTTTTGTTTTATGCCGAGTGATGATGCAGTCTATGATAGCAGTGCTACTAGCTCGCCTGCCTAGAAATTAATTGGTTTACAAATTTTAATGTAGATCCTTATTCTGTATTCGGAAATACATACTTAACTGATAATAATTAAATAAATTAAAAATAATAAATAAATAATAATTAAAAATAAATTCTTATTAGTAATTAACTAATAAGAATTTACTAAGTATATAGTTATCTATAACCTGACAGCATTACAACTATATCTTTAGATTTGACGGGATAGTATAACATAGCTAGTAGCTAACCACATTCGGTCAAAATGACGTAATAAATGTTGTAACATTTAACGTCTATTTTTAGCAATCAAAAGTCGTAACTGTTTTGCTGCCTCCCGTACATTTATTTAACATGTTGACTCATTCTTAGAACACAAGTATTTGATAATTTCATGATAGATGTCAAGGCCCGGATAGCTCAGTCGGTAGAGCATTGGACTTTTAATCCAAGGGTCCAGGGTTCAAGTCCCTGTTCGGGCGAGCATACATTTTGATGAATGCAATATTTTAACATGTCTATTAATCTGTCCCACCTACATCGCACAGACTTTTTTAATTGGGATCCAAAGATAGAATGCTAACTAACTTTTATAAATTGTAACCTGAGCTAGAATATCATTCCAGGATGTCGCGGCAGGGATATTCTATTGTCCTACTTTCTGCTATTACTTTGCTTAACAAAAACAAGTGGTACCTACTATTAGTGCGTTCTTTCTATAAGCATGTATTGAAAGGCGTAATTTTCCGTCGGTTCCCACGTGGCGTAGTCGCCTACAACACAATATTACTTTTATGACGACTAGCAGCTTTACGATACCTTCCTAGGGAAAGAAAGTCAGAACTTTCCCCCTGGGATTACAGTGTCGCTATTTGTTAACTTTTATATGACACATAATTTGTTTGTTATGGCATTTACTTGGATAGATAATAATTATATATACCTAGCCACCTCAATACACACCGAATAATCGGTCACAGTAAAGAACAATGACTAGACGTATTTATACAGAGATAGAGATAACATGTTGCAGTTTTCCCGAGCCGCGCCAGCATCGAAGGACCAAAAGATTATAAGTTCTAACTTAACATTAAATAGATACGAGAATTATTGCGGTCACTCGTGAGTCACTCATGAGTTAGAAACTCAACAGTTACCTAGGTATATGGAAGTTTATAAGCAATTAGCAATAAGTTAATGTCTATATTATGTCTTCAAGTATGCGTTCTTTTCAACAGACAAAGGCTACTTTTTCTCATGGCGGGACCCAGCGCTCCGTGGTGTAGAGGAGGACTGGCTAAGTGCCAGGAACTACTGCCGACAGCGGTGTATGGACCTTGTCTCTTTGGAGACCAGCGATGAAAATGAATGGGTGAAAGCACGCATCGTTCAAGACAAGGTAAAAATCCAAGAGCTAAAGGTGTGGTAGTTGTCTCGGAGATTTTATGCTCGAAATGTATTTTTAAATTAATTTAATAATTCTGGATGGCATGGCTATGTTTTACTCACATTTTTGTAATTAAATTATTATTCTGTCCTAAAGTTATGAACTATAGGTAAGTTACGATACCATTAGCGTAAAAGTAATCGATGGTCCATAAGATGCTTCCACAATTTTCTGGACGATATGGCTTCTATAATTTTTCATGTTTAAAAGGTAAATAAAATATCATTTGATTACTTTCTCGATCACGGTCGTAGGTACGAGTACATTATTTGAATTACAAGAAGAATCATATCATACTGTATCGATAGCTAATGAAATTATATGATAGCAGGGGGGTAAAACAGGTTTTCAGGATAACGGCACAGTCGACGGCTCATCTGTGGTATGGTATGGTACCTACTTGTGTAGGTAGTGGTCTAGACACTAGTCAGTGTTCACAGCCACGCCACAACTTACGATATAATCATCGGTGGAAACACGTGACAAAGTCAACTACATCTTCATACAATTATTATTAACTAGCCACCAAATAAAAATAACATTCTATGGGTGTGAATGTGGTGTATATTTTAATTTTAAATTAATTTTAGAAGCTTAATATAAATGTCTTATGTAAATATAACATTTTTGTCTAAATCAATAAGCAGACAAAGACAAAATGCAGCTCCGTGGGTGGTTAATTTAAAACGATTAAAATTTCCATACTCGTTTAGTATAATTTTATTTTCTTATTAATTATGCAACATTTACATGTCACATTGTTCACTTTTGACCATTATGAGTAATTTGTTAGTAAGTAGGTGATAAGTATAGGTACCTAGTTAAACTAACAGGCCACCAACACCAAATTTGTCGCATGAACGTCTACAAACCTTACTTGCAACTAATTTTGAATAATAGTGTTCGTATCGTTATTGTAGACATTTGAATAACGAACGTATTGCATGAACTCACTAATAATTGTCACAGTGGAACTAGATAACATGACAGTAAACCAAGTTCCGTTACGGTACGATTACGTTACTCCCTACGATAGTGAACGGGCCACCATAGTCGATGGTAACAGGTAGATAATGTTACTTCATTCACACGTTACAGCGCAGGTGATACTAAAGACAATAACATCCTCTTGAAAACATTTTCAAAAAGAATTACGAGGTGAAATAGAAAGTGGCGTGTTTGTTAACAGTCTTACAAATTCTAAAAGCGTTCATTTTCGTAACGTGCTGAAGCCATTCCAAATGGTTATTGTTATAGGAAGAATGTTGTTAAAAGAGTTTGACTAGCTGGCTAGTCGGAAACACTTGGTTACATAACTTCGGTACATTAAAGCGACGATTGAATCATTTGTGATGCTCATCAAGATGGAACACTTATCCGGCGTTTCCTATGCTAGCGGGAACAACTGCAATTTTTGAGTGTTTCACGACCGACACGCCGAAGATCATCTTAGTATCCACAGTCCATATAATCTTTATAGATTCATTCATGAGCATTCCTACACATTTCTATTTGATTTTGGAATATGAGCATGATAGTGCTCATTACTTTAGGTGGAAATTAAAAAGGAAGGTATTATAATTACTCGTAGTTATCTTATTAGTCATATAAGTTTGTCTAAAATTATTTTTTCTGGAAGTATTTATCAGAATCCTAAATTTTTTAAATGGCTTCGCAATTTTGAAATAATCCCAAATTATCCATATCTCGCAGTATTTATGCAAATGATTTTTGTTTACAATGCTGATTACTGATATATCTATATGCAGCCACAGAATAGGTAACAACGTGTCCTTAAACGAGATTTTCGATACCTGTAGTTCGTATCATGCGGCTATTTACCAGTTGGTACCAACCTAAATAGCGGCAGCTGGTGAACTTATATAGGTAGTATAGCAGGCATTATTCCAAAGAGTAATGATGCCATATTTGCATTCATTCAGCTAAAAGTCTGAACGAAAAAGCCTGAATCATGCTTGAATCAGCATAGGTACTTTTTACATGCGGGTTACAGTTTCTCTCAAACTTGGATAAAAAAGGAACAGTAATATCGTACAATAGCGATCTATTATCTGTTATGCGTTTCACTATACTGAATCGGAAACTCTCGTGAGAACTCAAGTTCTTACGGCTTAGATAGAATTTCCTGAGGAAATTATACACATGTACCAGTACATGCAGAGGTAGTACATAGCGAGTCGATTGGTAATAAATGATAACTAATACATATTATTAAATTATCTGGCAGACAGAGCCTCTCTAATCGCACCCTGTTCAGGTGCCCGGTCTATAAAGGCAAGTATACACGGCCTGATACTGAATGAGTTTACCAAGAAAATGATTCCTAATGGGTGAGTAATTGTTACAAGACATCGCTGTGACTAAGCACTTCACGGATAGTTACGTATCGCATTAAAAAATAGGCTAGTCGTCAAAGGCCATTGTGATACTTCACATCCACTTTCTTCGACATGCTTCTTGAAGAAGAGTTGATTTCCTGTTGTATAGGTAGGTCCATTTATAAGTGCTACAAACAAGAACCCATTCAACAAGCATGCAGGCCTTATGGCATTTAAGAATTCTAACTTTCCCATTGTCCAATCAACTTGTCACCGAATAACAATTTGCTTAGCCCAGATATTAATGCCAATACACGATTGTCTCGGTGCCAAAGTGGCCATAACAGCGACATCGTATGGAAATGAAGAGGTTTCGTTACCAATCGTGCATAGAAAAACATGGGTAGGGCTTAATTGTGACAAATTGTAGTTGCATATCATTCCATCTTCACGCCATTGTTAGCGGGACTGGCAGGCTAAGGCTTATTCGCTTGGCTAATGGTCTTCTCGTTCTTAACTAGCCACTATTGTTTTTTTTTTAGCTAATTTGTGTAGTGGATGCCATCAGTGGATTACATCAGATAAATTACCTACCTACTCATTATACCAAGGTCTCTAAGCTTAAGCAGATCATAGCATCATACGGCTTAGCTAAATATAAGCTGTTCTGATTATCTGTTTGTTTTTTTCTAGGTGAAGTACATTTGGACATCAGGGCGTCTCTGCGATTTCAAGGGCTGCAACCGTCCCGATCTACTCCCCAACGAAGTCAACGGATGGTTCTGGACCGCTGAACTGCAGAAACTGGCTCCTACTACTAACCGTCAGCAGAACGACTGGTCAGAAGGCGGTGGCATCGGCAAACCTCAACCCGACAACAGGGTAAGTTATCAATTTGGATACTTGGGACATCAACTGGCATCATGTAAGTAATTATTGCCAGGAACTGTAATCGGCGCAGACGTGACGGCTTCCGCATATGGGGCATACAATAGGTGATCGTAAGAAAGCATACCCATTACGAAATCGGTCATACGAAGTAGCGCAACGTGCCAATTCCGCGAGCAGTTAAGTAATGTTTGTCATAAACCAGACTTGGAGCATCAGCTGACGGATATCACGCAATGAAAACGAAAGCGATGTGAATATTTATGGGCCTGCGAAATATTCGCCGAAGGGCGTACCCGCATGCATGTCACATCCACTTTCTACAAACAGGCGTCGCGAGCTATAGTACAACAAAAGCTCATCTTTATTCGTTGAGCGACGCCGCGTGTTATTTGCGCGACTTTCCCTGTATGTACATACCTTGCATACAACCAAAGGTGTGTAACCGGTAACCCGCGGCGGTCACGTCACCCAGAGCCTTCGTCAGCATCCGCTATGCAAACATCTTTTGCGTTCAAGGCCTGTGTGGATCATACGGTCAACACAATTGATGTAACTACATAGTAAGTAACGAACACTGACCGATGACATTATTTGTGAACCATTCATGTAATTTCTGTGTTCACAACGTGTATAGGGCACAAGGTCGCAGATTTTCATAAAATGTGTATATCCGCCCATTCAGCCAATTAACACTTCACTGCTTCGGGACACATTTGAGATGCTAATGGCTCTTTTAAATATGATTGATGATCTTCCTTCTAATTATCTACCGCATAACTTAAGGCACCATGGTCTTAAGTAATTTACACGCCTTGACATTAAGACGTTCAACAATACAAGAGTTGGATTGGAAGCATGATTTATAATGAGTTTTTGTCGAAATTCTTTAACAGTTGCACAGAGGTATGAACCTCATGTCCGTGTGATTCCTCGTGTTCTCTGTTCAGTTTTTTAAATGCTAAGCAATTAACTTCCGGGTACTTTATTCCGAGGAAAAATTGTCTCATTACACCTTAGTAACGCTAGTTTATAAAAAAAAACTGTCCTTGGTACATAGCATAGGCTTAAGCCAAAAGAAATCCTAACCATGAAAAATAACAAGATAACGATGTTGAATCATCTTTCCAGAATATCGACATTCAGTTTTATTTGATCCCTCTCAGCCTCCGAGTAAACATTCCTTTGTTTTCTCTGATGTTTAGGTATTCTGAACTCTCAGCATTATCGATGTCTTGACAGGTATAGGATAATATAGGATAGGTACATTTGCATACAGCGCATGCATTTAGCGTAAAGTAGGTACTACCCAAGTCAATTAGCAATTATACTTTGTGCAGTACATTATACATTGCTATTCTCCAGGAGTTAATCCAAGGTGGAGCAGCTGAGCACTGCGTGGCGATCCTGAACAACTTCTACAACGATGGCGTCCATTGGCACGACGTGGCCTGCCACCATCGCAAGCCGTTCGTCTGCGAGGAAAACGACGCTCTACTCAAATACGTTAGATATACCAACCCTAATTTAAGGGTTTAGAAAACTAACTTTAAGCAATATTTATGAAACTTTTTAGTCAGGAATGTAATGAAGTGTAGGTCATCGGACATAATATATGGGTCATGTTTCTCTAAATAGCGTGCTTAAACTGAATCGGAGCTGAATCTGAAATTCACCAATTGGCATCCCCCGCCCGCACTGGCTTTCGTACGTATAAGTACTTTTCCTAAGTGAATTTCTTTGTATGCCTGTGTCTTTACTAAGCTTCTAAAAAGCTTAAGTAATACTAACGGGCCGATCATGTATAAGTAAAAGTTTTATTGCAACAAATGAAAATGCAAAGATGACCTACCTACTATGTTCACTCAATACATTTAATAAATATATTATTTAAGTTTGATGGAGTATGCTACATCCAAATATTACCAATATAATAATGCTACAAACACTGCCAATAGCTATTTAGCTCATAAAATTAAATCTTTGGACATAGCAGACATACCTCATATAGATATATGTTTTATTGTAGTCATCATAAACTTTTGCAGCTTTATAGTAACTTCATTTAAGTATTTAAGATTTGTCATAATAAAGACTGCTATAATATTTGTTTGTTTTTCTTATTAACTGGTATTTTCTTGGTGGTGCACACTGGTCTAGCAACAACTACCTGTATGTGACTGGTGGTCATAGATAAGTAACTATATACTAAGATTGGTGGTTAACCAAATTTCAATATCCAAAATTCACACTTTATATTGTATACCTATAAAGTAGATATGTCTGATGTTTTCATGTCTAAACCGCGGAACCATATTTCATGAACTTTGGTATAGGGATATATGTATGTGACGTTGAAGGACATAGAGATTTTTTATCATTGAAAAAAGAATGGTTCCATTGGGATCACCTGGGACAAACCAGTGTGATAACCATAGCCACGCAGGTAAAACCGCAAGGCGCAAGTAGTTGTTAAATAAAAATCTTAATTGACAAAATAATATAAAGATATATTTTATAAATGGGTTGGTATGTACTACATTTTATTATTTAGTGTAGTTCGACAACAAAACCTTAATGAATCTTAGTGAATCCTTAGGGGGTTTAAACAAAGATGCAAAAACGTAGGTGTTTTAAACACAAATTAACATGGATCTAAACCACCATGGTAGCCATAAGTAGGTAAAGTAAGTTTAATTCTAAACTGCAAATCATACACAGATTCAATAAAGATTGTATAACCAACTATGACCATAAAAAATATCAGTAAGTTTAAATTTAATCAATATGGATTATTTATAAAAATGTGGATGGATTAATTAATACTATGGAATTTATACCTCTAACAGTAACCTAAACATACTGAAGACATGGCAATCTAATTCAATGAAATATAGTTTTTAGATGTCAAGTATACATAAATAAATTACCTGGTAATTTCATTTAAATTATACATATATATATATACATTAAATATTATGGAATTATAACTCTAAATCTATATCTTAACATTCCAGGCGATCCTTTTTGCGTCATTACAAACCAGAGACAAATGTTGCAGAAATAGACTAGCGACAAAAGCATTGTAATGTGAGAGATGCGGCAGAGTCGAAGGAAACTCAGCTTTAGGCCATTACTGAAAAAAAAATAGACATGTAGTGTATGTTTATAAATTTGGTTTTTGTCATGAAATAAATAGCATATCTATTTACATTTCATCTCTCATTCTACTGGTTGTGAGTTTGTAGACACATCAAATAATACTAATTAGCATTATATTCTGTCAAAATCCATACAAAACAGATATTTAATGCTATATTAACTTAATTTAGCCTGAGTATGGCATTTTTCAGTTATATATACAGACTAATTCTTTGTGAAACTCTAATAGTCTTTGACAAATTAGACATTTTTTTAATGTAGCCCAAATGGGTAAACACACACATTTCAAGAGTAAGAAGGAATAAGAAAATATAAATTAGCTAATATACTTTTTAATTAAAAAGTTAATGTAACTTTGACAAAAAAGGAGTTGGATTTTTTTCCTATTTTTCCTTAGGTAGTTATCGACCTGACCATACACCTGTACAGGCTTATCCTTGAATTTTGGGACATGTTGTATATACTTACTTATTGAAGTTAAATGCACATTTTGAAATTACAAACTAACATGATTTAACTAACAAGTTTTATATCAGCTTGGAAAACATGTGAAACATTTTATTTCATTATTTTAGAATGTAATTAGCGATTTTATTTTATAGTTAATAAAAATATTTTGAATTAATTAAATAAATGAGTGTCAATTCCCATGAAAATGGTTTAACTTTGGTTTGATAACTAGATGTCTCGAAACATCATTTTAATGTTTAACATATTTTCATTTGAAAGTATACATTATGTAAATGTATGATTTTTTGTGAAATGTACTTATAGTACTGAAATTTACAGGCATTCATAAAACAATGCTTACTCTCTAGGTGTTAAGTCTTCCATTTGTATATTAAGAGACTCACTAGACCTTTCAGGGTCAGGCAGCTTAGAGAAATCCCTGTCAAATTGTTCCTGCAAGCAGCATATTCGTTCCATTATAAATAATAAAAGTATCGCCCAGAAATATTCAAATTCAAACACCATTTCCTTCATTTTTTGCCTTCTACCATTATGATATGATATCCAAACTTTGTTTTAATAGGAGGATTTGTATAAACAGGGCTTGTAACAGATGATATAGGTAATGCGAATGCTGCATCCTGGAATGGGCCAACCATTGAACCACGGGTCATCCAGCCCAGATCTCCACCCTGCCTTGCCTTGTCCTCACTGTATGCGGATGCTACATCTGGGAATTTTTGTCCAGCTTTCAATTTTTCTAATGCTTCTAAGCATTTTGACTGTTTCTCGCACAGTATGTGACGAACCTTGACAGCTGTCCCGCCTTTTTTCTCTTTGGCAGCAGATTCTGAAATCAAAAATGAGTACTTACTGAAAAAAGGCTGTAGGTCCGTACCATATATTTTAATAAAAAGGATTCACAGAGGAAAATTATAGACATTAGACTGTCGAAGAATGAATATATATGTTTTTTTGTTTAGTAAAACATTGGTGACAAATGCTATCTAAGTAAGCCAAAAACTAGACAAGAATTTTATTGCTATATTTAAACTAATATATAAACATAACCTATAACCTTTTGCACCACCGCCAAACACTCCTCCTGACCCTTTGGTAGCACTTCCAGGTTTAACCCCTTTTTCCTTTTTGGGAGGCATTGAAAATCAAAATCTCATTGAACAAAATATTAAAAAACTACTATTACTGAAGCAAGTTTATTCCTTTTTTTTATTTTATAACCATAGATATGACCAATCAGAAATCAGATATCAGCCATGCATGGATAAAATATTTATCACCTTAAATACGAGATACGAACCATCTATGTAGTATAAAACATGCTTCTCAAATTAATACAGTACTTCTCTATGATCATTCTTATATTCTCTTTGATACGAACCGTGCGTTTGAGATGGGCTCGGGTACAGTTAATAGTAACAACACGTTAACAACAGTAACAACAGTTACAGTTAAACGCTCTCGTACCGCGCTCGTTTTTGCACGTGGCGTTTTGAACTGTTTTCGTTCACCGTTCGAGATGCATGAAAAGTGTTAAAAACGCTACTGTGAACTGCCACTTTTGACCCACCTCCGAGGCTGGGTATTTCGTGAGCGTTTTTTGACAGCTGTGAGATTGACAGCTACAGCTGATTTGAATAGATGAACAAACGTGAAATAATGCGCCAGTGTAATGTTTTCCTCTCATTTCCAGTACGAAAATGTAATTCTCGATATGATTCAAGTGAATATTATAGGTATTGAAACATTTGTATGTCATGAATATTCAAACGAATCGTCGTACTTGACAGCTCTCGTGTCAATGACGTGATGCGTCGTTCGAAATGAAAAATATCGTTTTTGCCACCAATGCAACATTCCCAAACCGAACGCTTGTTCAGTTGTACACTGCTAAAAACGCCACTTGTCCATCTCAAACACGCCTGAAGTTAACGAATGGATTTGATATTTCGTAAGTTGGATCGCTTACTTAATATTTATCACTATAAAATGAACTGTAAACCAATAGCATGAGATTCATTTTTTTTCAAGTTAAAGTAAAAAATTCAAGCTCAGGACTACTTCAAGTCCTGGAATAGTCCTTCATCATCATCATCGATCATCACCACGCGGGTAAAACCGCGGGTCGCAGCTTGTTAGTAGTAAATATCGATATTTTTATTTTATGATGTGTATGAGATATTTTATGAACAGTAGTAACAGTAACAGCATTGATCAGAAAGCGAAAAGTAACAGATATCATGTCATGTCAATTGATATTGATGTCAATAACATAGTACTAGTATGTATTCTATCTGATCTATGGTCATTACTCTCTCAGTACATGCATATTGTTGCTGATTTTTTTAGAAATTTTATTACATTTTTATTTATAATACACATAAAATGTGTTTTCACAACAATCTTTAAATGAAAGGTACGTCACAATATGTTATGGTATATAGAAATAATGTTTTATTAAAATTACAATGTAGGCGTAGGTAGTGAAGTTTACAGCCTTTTCACAGTAATGTTTTTTGTCATTCAGATATTTCAATTTATCCCGAAATTATGGGGATACTGTACGAGAAACGGCCCCTAAAGCGGCCAAGATTAGGCCCTCCAGATGTGTACCCTCAAGAGCCGCGCCAAAAAGAAGATGAACTCACATCTACAAATGTAAAACAAGGGTTTTCTACGACTCCGCAGTCGAGTGATGAATTTGGAACGGCCAGAAACTTTAATTATTCTGCTGCCAAAGTAAGTACCTATGTATTTCCTACCTTCTTATTTTACGTTTATTTACATTGAAGATATAGAGGGGTTCTTATAGCCCATGAGTTCCTATGAAAAATTTTTAAATGAACTTACTACTTACTTTTAAATTAAATTTTACTAAACATTTTTTTAGATCGGACAATTCTTCTCTGGAATACTTTCTAAAAAAGAAGAACTAAACACACTGCCTGACTGTGGCAGGAAAAGACAACAAGTGAATCCTAAAGATAACTTCTGGCAAGCTACAGCCCGGACTAAACCACAAATTGAAACTTGGTTCAAGGATTTGGCAGGTAAATAATGTAAATCAGTATAGTTAGATAGAAACAATCTTTCTCATGTATGTTTTTCCTTGCGTTTGAGATGGGTTAGGGATCAGTTAAAAACACCCAAAACACTCATTCTGAGTTCTTTTTGGCACAGGTGAAGTTTTTAACTGTTTGTGTTTACCGTTCGAGATGCATGAAAAGTGTTAAAAACGCTACTGTGAACTGCCACTTTTGACCCACCTCCGGCTGGGTCTTTTGTGAGCGTTTTGTGACAGCTACAGCTGACTTGAGTAGATAAACAAACTTGAAATAATGCACCAGTGTAATGTTTTCTTTCTATTTCCATTTTGAAAATGTAATTCTCAAATATAATTAATATAATACTTTAATGTAATTCAAGTGAATATTATAGGTATTGAAATATTTTTATGTCATGAATATTCAAATGAATCGTTGTACTAGACAGCTTTCGTGTAAATGAAGTGTGACGTGAAGTGTTACCCAATCGAATCACATCGAATTTGCATTCCTAAATCAAACGCTTCTTCAGTTGTACACTGCTAAAAACACCCCTTCCCCATCTCAAACACACCTTTAAAGTGTCACTAATGTCAGAGTTAACTTTAGAAACTCATAAGATAGTAATCATTTTGTAATCCACATCATGGCACCAGATTGCCTAACTCTTAATTTACCTATGGTTGAGTGATACTGCATTAGATATTTGAAGGGTACAGGAAAAGATGGAGCTCATTGCCATTTTCTCTATTTTGAATTAATTATGCCATTTACTTCGTTATTATGAGGCCAATCAGACCATGTTATTTAAAAAATGTTTAAAGAAGCTGATTTTACTTAAAGTCGCAAGTTTTAAAATCTGAGTTTAGAATAAAACATGTTCATTACATTCCAATCCAAGTAAAAGGAGCCCATTGTCTATGGAACAATGTTAGAGCTCGCCCATTATAGAATTTGTAATAAAGAACATGCTCATAATTGGCTATTATGATTTTATTGTCATACAAAAAAAAACCTGTGTTCATAAGACTACATAAAAAAAATATAGCATGGTCAAATCATCGTAGACTGCAACATCACTTAACATCAGGTGAGATAGTGGTCAAATGCCTGCCTATTGTGAATAAAAAAAATATATATACTGAAGTATTGAACAATTTAACATTATCAAGTCAAGAAGCTGGTCCATGTGGCTGCAGATTGGGATGTTTCGAAAAAGTTACTAAGCAAGCAAGAACACAATTTTTTTATGAGAAAAAGAAACCACAATTTTAATTTACTGCTGTCACATGATGCCCAAAATTGCTATAAAAGTGAATTAATCTCTGTTCTTCCAGTCAAAAATTACCCCAATATTATAATTAAAATATGCTAAAGTTGAAATCTGTTTTATTTCATAATTTTAATAAACATTACAATAAACAAAGAAACAGAAATACATCAGACATTGTTTGCAATCGCCATTTCAGTTGTAACAAGTAAAAAGTAGCTCATTACGACAATGAGCACCTGGATAGATTTCATTTACATAGACAAAAAAATATTAAAATATTATATATTTACTAAATTAATGTTAAAAAAAATATCTTTTGTGTTATATTTAAATTATATTTAAATGTACACTGTTCCTAGTGTAGATATAAAAATTTATTTTTTATTTTATTTATTAACATTCACACATGGTCTTCAAAAAAAAGACATTCTAAGTAATTTGTAATTGTTTATATTGAGATTTTAGGTTTATTTACTTGATTACTCAAAACAATGAGAATGTTAATGAGACCCTTCTTATATAAAATTAAGTTGTTCATTTTCTGCAAGATTTCATAAAAACTCAATACTATCTCTAGGGAAATATATGTGTATAATAAAGATATATAATAATTCCTTCATTTTTTACAAATTAGGAACAAAACCACTATCTCAACTAGCCAAAAAAGCTCCAAACTTTAACAAAAAAGAAGAAATATTCATAACACTGACAGAATTCCAAGTGTCTATGCAGAGAGCTACATGGTTTATTAAGTTAAGTTCAGCATATACTGTAGCAGTATCAGAAGCTAAAATTAAGAAAAGGCAGCTACCAGACCCTACAACAGGTAATAATATCTACCAAAAAATGGAACAGACTTCAACACTCAAAAGTATGAAATAACTTGTTGAAGTTGGTACCATGATAGTTCAAAAGTAACTATTATCAGAATATTGTGAGCATGGTACCATGGTAAGTAATTTCATACTTTTGAGTGTTAAAGTTGGTTCAATTTTTTGGTACATTTTTTTTCACCTTTTTCATTGACCTTCGCTACTCACGGGATTAATTGTCATTATGTATATTTACCGATTTCTCCACCCGCAACTATCACATCATCGACATATGTGTAGCACTTTTTAGTTGTTGGAGTGTAACTCGACAACAGCTTGACCGATTTTAATGAAATTTAAATGGGACCACATGATACATGTAAAACTATGTAAATTGTTCAATTTGTGCTATAAGTTTAGCTATCTACCCAAAAATGTAATAAGAATAGTAGTCTATTCTATTGTTAAAAATATAACTGGGAACTTGAGCAATCCCAAGAACCATCAACCCATCTCTTTGGGTACAGTGGTGGAAAATTGTGTTAGAGACTTTCTAAAAATTTTAGAATAGATGACCCTCTGTTTTGTTTTCATGCTGTATATTGAAGTGATACTTCTGTGTACGCTTGCTTTTTGGACTTGAGTCATACATTTGATCTTGTTACTTATGAAATTCTCGGGACCAAACTGCGCGAAACCGCCAAACCAGAGATACCAACAAACCTATTGCGACACTGGTTTGGCAACCAAACCAGTACAGTAAGATGGGGTGACGTGATTTTCAGAGAGTACAGGCTGGACTGCAGTGTTTGCAAAGCAGGACTGACCTCTGCAGACCTGTTTAACATTTATATGAATTTTCTGAATGTGTTTGTGCATTCTAATGTTGATGATGACACTGTAAAATGTATTATGTCTCATTTGCATAATGCTGTCCGTACTTCTTACTATACAAATAAAAACCACAAAAAGTTAAATATTACAGAATTTTTGCACTAGATGTTTCGTTGTTAGGTATATAGACAGTTATTTTATGCACATGCACACTATGGGATAAATATTGTTACCTAAATAAAAAAAAATCTCTGATGGACGCACATAAATATTATGTTTAAATATGTATGCATATTATGTATGTGATTTTACAAGAAAATTAAAACAATAACATTGTTCGTTCATTTAATATGACTCCGGATTAGTACGTCGTAATATCACTGGTTCCTTCGCCGTCATTATAGCCTGATTCTACTGTATGTGGACCACATCTTGGTTGGTTTTTCATTGGTTTGAAATCGTATTACATATATATATAAACATCATTGCTGACCAATCTGGTGGGTCAGCTCAGTTAGATCATAAGATTTGAGGGGGTTATAAGATATGCTGAGTATGTGAATGATTAGGTATTAATGATTACATTATTGAGATGTTGAAAAGGTTTGCTAAGCTTTCATCTTTTCTGTCTACATGTTTTAAAACTTATAAAGTACACATTGAAACTAAAACCTATATTATTTTAACAATTTGCCCATATCTAACAATATAAATATATATACTTATAGTATACAAATATATATACCTTTGTGCATGTTTTTATTTTCTTTTTCTCTTCCAGAATGGACTACAACTTTAATCAAATTTCTCAAAGACCAAATACCAAAATTGTCTGAACATTACCAAAGCTCCGTACCTGGAAATGTTTCTGATAAGACTCCTCCATCTCAGTCAGGTTTGTATTCCATTAATCTGAGGGAATGTGTTTGCCATGAAACAATATATTCGAACTACTAGTGGAGTGTCAGCTGGCAAGTTAGGCTTAGCTGGCAAAGTGATAGAGTGGTATTCTGTAATTGTGAGTTCAAGTTGTATCTACCAGCAGCCAAAATTTTCCATAAAAATTTGAATGTGAGTACTGCCTAGCACAATATTAATGCAATGAATCATAAAACTCTAGGTATGTATTAAGCCATATCAGAGTGCTTTTCACAATCAAAGAATCACTTTAATTTGAAAGTGGTGTGCTTAATTAGCAATCATGTTTGAGGAATGCTAAATCACTTATCTACTCGAGGAATTTGCTGAAACACAGCTTACAGAAAGTTGTGAAAAGAGTGTTTTAGGATCAGCAACATACTAGCCATATACAGGACCGCCTATGGAACGACTGGAGCAGTTGTGCCAGCGACCTAAAGCCATACCCCAATAAGTGAAGGAGTTGGGATGGCTGGGATAGCTGGCGGGCACAATACGCCCCAAGCGGCACGTCAGTGCAGGACTTATCACCCCCAACATGAATAAGAATATTGGCCATATTCATTATTGTAATGTAACAAACCGACTAGGACTCACGTGGTAAACACTGGAAAATTACTCTCCAACCAGTTTCGAACTTATTTGCATATATTCATTATGTTGCAGACGTCAATCGACAACCTGTGTTTTCCAGCAGGCACAATAGTTTCTTTAGTGCACCTACATGGCGAGATTACTCTAAAACCTCTTATTCATTCAGCAAATCACATATTTGATGTATTTAATGTTAAATATAATTTAATACTAAGAAAACACATTTCCAGCAGTTGAAGTTGTAAAGCTAACATCGCATTGTGCATATAGTCCTATCCTCAACAGCTTTAGTAGCTGTTGTGCATTGTTACAGCAATAAACTTGTAGTATCTGGATGACCGAGCTTTGATTTATCGCATAAAAGTATGTTATCCTAAGATTATGCTATCTTTATACTACATTTATCTTCCCTGCTTAGTAGCGAGGCAAGGACTATGTGGAACAAGTGTATTAGACTACAGTCATTGCAGAACTGATTAGCTTCGTTAAAGGTATGTTCGCGCAGGGGAAAGAGCTCAGCATACCGTCTACCTGCTTGGACTTTGATTTTGACTTTGGACATTAGACAAGTGCGTAAAGCGAAGCCAACATGGTTCCGCAAGCTATTTGATCTCCACATATATTGCAAGCAATAAGCATTCTTCTTGGAAACTTCATATCATTTACGTACCTCATCATGCCAGCTCAGAAAATGAATCATTGTCTACCCGCAGAACTCCACAAGAGGCATAATATTTTATATTACTTTTTAATTTCTGATTTTGTATTTTTTTGTAGATCAAGGCACACCAAACCACAGTTCTTCTGGGAATCCACCCGGAAGCTCAACTCCCAACAGCACTGTGCCTACCGCCATGCAATCTCCAGGAAATTCCAGCGGTATGTATTCATATTCTTGTTCCTTGAGAAATATTTCTCATACTATAACAGAATGGATTATTCACATCTCAAAAAATATTTACTTTAATTATGATTAAAAGTTCGTCCATCTAGGCTCGACCATTTCACGGTTTGTCTAGATTGTGGGGACACAATGGGCATTTTTTAACCAAAATAGTAAGTAGGTGGCAGTGAAATTCAGGAAGGATTGATTCAATCAGAAACTAGCTGTCTCACTCGATTGCCAGGTTTAGTGTTCTTATTGTTGAATGTATCAGTGTTAATGTTTGCCAGGGTCATATATGCAGTATTTTATAATGCTATCAAGAAACATAATTTCAATTAAACGTTTAAAAAAAATTAAATATAAAACAAAGACTAATAAACATTTTTAGGTGTTTCAGTTGGTTTATGTGTAATTTTAACTATTTTATGTTAAAATAACTATATAAGCGTTTGGATTTTCTTTGGATTTCCCCTATGTAGGTTCATTAACCCCCTTATTTTTCCTCCAGCAGGATGCCATGTTTGTTATCAATAACGGTGTATGGGATGAATGAGAAGTAAATAAAAGTAAGCAGTGGTATTTTCAGTTTTAGGAGCTGCAGCAGAGAGCACTGATTGGCGACAAGCTCTCAAGCTCTGGAACTACTGCTGCCGTCTCGCCAAATACATGCTCGATGAAGGGTTGCTAGATAGGCACGACTTCTTGACTTGGATTATTGAGCTGCTTGATAAGAGAGCACCTGATGATGGAATATTGAGGTAAGTGTTTCAATTTTCAACTTTATGATTTATCTTATAGAGAGAGAAAAAATACACACGCGCTGTATCCGCCGCCCCATACCCATACTATATTATTCATGGGTAATACTGCCAGTAGGGGCTATATACTGAGATTGTTCAAAGAATTTCTTATGAGGTGAATGCTTTAATTTATGTAGAATTATTTAATTATGGATTTTAATTTTATTCAATTTTATGAATATTGAAATTTAATTATATATTATATTTTTCACCACACTACTTGTCAATCGCAAGTTTTACTCATCGATGTCTGACAGGAAAATTCTATTTTAATCACAAGTGAGTAAAAAGTTTTTAAAATTAGAGAACGCTCCTGACGATGCTAATGTCAACCCGTCGACCAATCAGAGCACTTGAAAGAAGCCCGTTAAAAAGCCTTCCCGCCGCGCTTTTTGCAAATTCTTCGCCAGTTAGTGCTAGTGTGGTGAAAATTGTTGCGTTTCACTCATGGGTAAAGTTAAGCGTTTCGTGTCCTGAATCCATGCACACCCACCAAATATCAACTTTACCCACATGTAAAACAAATAACTATTTCCTGTCCGAAACCAGTGTTGTTTGTATTTAGTGATTTACTGCATTGACAATCATATATTCATAACATTCCGAAGTTTAATCAGTATATCAAACTAACTTTCAAATTAGTGCCTGCTACCATTTTGTCATCATGATTTTGTACGATTGATCGCTGGAAAGACGCGATTTTCTCGTTCATATCATTGAGCTGCTTGCATCGTCTTCAAGCTGCTTTTTGAGCTCATGCAGCTTTAGAACTGCGGCCATTAATTTGCGTTAACATTAAATTGTCCAGAGTTAGGTATACAATTTCTCGTCGGCAGCTATTTTACAATTTTGTTTTCAATGTACTTTTTATATGGCGTATATTGTACTCCATTACTTCATAGTGTGGAGAAGGAAAAAAATAAATCCACGCCCAATATTTGTTTTTTTTCCACAAACATCACAGTTCAAAACACATATTTACAACAGATATGCCTGACTAGGTGGCTACGACGACGGCTGTATATTTAACATTTTGCTTAATACCTTATAAATCTAGCGTTTGACCACTATCTCACTTGATACTCATTGACAATGTGGTCGAAGATGTTATCACCCTAGACCTAAAACGTTTACTGGCTCTCAATGACTACGGCTTGAACACACTATGTTTTTTGCTTGAGGGTGGTTTTTAGACAGGCGGTACTGGAAAGTATCACTATGCTGGGAAGTTTTGATAACGGTGTTCCCTTCACCGGAAGTCAATCCATTGGTGGGATCGGACCAGCCTCCGTCAGTTTAACCGACTCTCCCACCGTTGAGCTATCATCCTTTCAAACAAAATTAAGATAACAATTAACAACACTGAGATACCGCTACAGCGACGACTCTTCTGAACATTATTATGTATATTTTTTATTCTTATGAACATATAGCTTTTATTTTTTTAACCGACTTCAAAAAAAGGAGGAGGTTCTCAATTCGACCCGTATGTTTTTTTTATATTTTTTTTATATTTATGTTTGTTGCCGCATAACTTCCGACTGGGTGAACCGATTTTGATCGTTCTTTTTTTATTTCAAAGTAAATAATCATCAAAATCGGACAAGCACTTTTCTAGTTACACTCCAAAAACTGAAAAATGCCTGCTTATACCTACACGATATTATAGTACCGGGTGAAGACATCGGTGACCATACCTACACCACTATGACAATTGATCCCATGAGTAACAAAGGTCACTAAAATGCATGAAAAAAAAAATCCTTCACAAAAAATGGAACCGACTTCAACACTCAAAAGTATGAAATAACTTGTCGAAGTCGGTACCATGAGCTCAATATTTTGATAGGAGTTACTTTTGAACTATCATGGTACCGACATCAACAAGTTATTTCATACTTTAGAGTGTTGAAATCGGTTCCATTTTTTGTGAATTTTTTTTTTCACGCTTTTTTCTTTTTGGTTAAAGTATACATACACTACAGACTCAATGATCCGTACCTGTTTTTGAATTAATTTTGCTTAATGCTTCAAAGGTAATTTCTATTGATTGTTATTACGCCACAGGCTATTTTTGCCGCTGGCACTACAGCACATGGGCGAGTTTGTGTGCTGCGAAGGCCTATCGCGGCGGTTGGCGACCTCCTGTGCCAAGAAAGCGGCGGCGATCTGCTCGGTATTGTCCGATACCACGCTAAGGACATTGAACCAGCCTTCTACGTTTGTCAAGACTGAGAGAACTGAGGGTAAGAAGCGTTTAACTGTTACTATTACGAATAAACTTGACATTTTTATTGTTATTGCATTGAAGCTGAAATACATATCTCACATGAGTGACTCGAGAATAATAGAATATATAAATATATATATAATAATAAATGTTAAAGTTTGTGTGTGTATTTACGTGTGTTTGTTACATCTCAGCGCTAAAACGGCTGAGCAGATTTACATGACACAAAGATTCCTTACACCCTAAAAAAACATATAGGGTACTTTTTTATACTGTATATATCTAGCGTTTGACCTCTATCTCACTCGATGGTCAGTGTCGACGTGGTCGAAGATGTTATAATGCGAGAGCTAGAATGCTCACTGGCTCTCAAGGACTGCTGCCTGAACACACTATGTGTTTGGTGACAGTTTTTCAATCTTGAGGGCAGTAGCTAGCCAGGCGGGTACTCGAAAGTACCCTGCCACCATGCTGGGAATTTGGTAACGGTGTTACCTTCACCGGAAGCTCAGGCTGTTGTTGGGGATCGAACCAGTGTCTGTCAGTTTGACAGCCGACGCTCCCCCCGCTGAGCTATCATCGCTTCGAAAGCTACTTTTTGTTCTAAAAACTTACAGGTCCGTTGAACGCGCGGGGCGCAGCTAGTTATTCATAAATGAAATATCTACGCCATTCTACTTACAACTCTCCTTGAATAATTGACTAGGATATTTATAAAACCTATACGACTATTGCTCGACTGTCCTGCATAATTGAAACTGTTTTGGTCATATATATGTTTCAAAAATTCTGTTAAACAACCGTAAGGGACCTGCAACATAAACAGTTAACTAAGTTCCCAACTACAGTCAACTTCTACTGAAACAGTCCAATATCTTTCCAGAATCGCTCGCCCCGCCCACGTCTCCAGCGGCGGAAACTACTAACGGTGACGTCAAACCTGACATATCTCAAATCAAGCGCAGCTCAACCCCAGCTGATCACAACCACGGCACACCCAACCCGAACCACTCGATGGGCACACCGAACCCCAACCATTCCCTAGGTACACCCAATCCGACCCACTCTCTAGGTACTCCTAATCCGAGTCACTCCCTAGGTACTCCTAATCCACAACAACCTATGGATGTGCAAGTAAAGGAGGAGCCTAACGATTCCCCGCAAAGAGATAGTAAGGCGAACTTGACGACTGTTTTAAATGCTGCCTTGAATCCGGTGCAATCTGGTTTTGCCGAGATTTTGAACTGTGTTTACCATAGAGACGTGATTATGCAACTCTCAACAATATTACAGGTAAGTGTCTTTACATATTTTCAACTACCAGTTAGCTGAGCCCAAATACAGAAAAATTTACACTAAAGCTCAGGCCCCTGCATCGGTAGCTTAATGGGAGAGACGACGAAGTAACTAGACTGGAGCGGAATCCCAGATGATACAAGTTGTTTGTTCAGAGGCCAATTTTCTATGACGGAAAAGTTTAGTAATAGATTAACTAATAGCTTTAAAAATCATTCTAATTATAATAACTTTTGCCAAAGAAGAAGTTAAATTTTACCCTAGCGCAAAATCTTCCTCCATGTAACTTATCAAATCAATTTATATAATTAGTCTAATTCCTTATTTTTTATTGTTTCTTGAGTGAATTTTTATAGAAATATGAAATCCATGCATGTAATTCAAACAGTAGTAATGTAACGTTTTTCTTGTATACAGATAATCTGCATTGAGTGTCCAACAGCGATGGTATGGTCCGGCTGTGGGTCATCATTGCAAGGGTCACCTTTGGACCTGCTGCCCATACCACCTTCAGCTTTACCCATGCCTCATATGGAGTCAGAAGTCACGGAACAACATAGGAGAATGGTATGGGAAAATTGGTACTTAAGTTTACTACACCCATGGGCAGTGTAATGATTAGCAATTCTGATGCATAATTTTGGCCTTATTTTATAAAAGCTTAGCTTTTTTATCACATGCCAAATGTAAAAATATGAGCGGTCAAGAGTTTTAAAGATGTGAGTGACCCTATAACTGTCACGAACATGAGAGCCCATGATTTTCTCATCTCTTCAATTAAGAGTGGAAAGACAAAATATACATCAGTTACAGATATTATTATCTGATAATATCCATTCCTCAAGGATCGTTGCTGGGTCCGTTATTATTTACAATTTTTACTAACGATATTTCTGATCATATACTACATTCTCGTTTAATTTGTTTTGCTGATGACATGAAAGTCTTCATGAAAATTAATTCGCCTGAGGATGTCCAGAGCTTCAAACTGATTTAAGCAGACCAGAAAATTACTGTGTATTGAATAAGCTTGAATTGAATCCTCAAAAATGTTATTTTGTTACGTATACACGCAAAACAGATAAAATTCAGTCTGTCTATACGTTGAAAAACCAGATTCTCCCAAAATGTTCCGCCATCCGCGACCTTGGCATTACTCATGACTCGAAACTATTATTCAATGAACACATAGATAATGTAGTTTTCAAAGCATCTAAATCCATCGGTTTTGTAATATGAAGTTATGCTTCATTCAACGAAATCAAGACCTTTAAAATTCTATACTGTGCATTTGTCCACAGCATATTAGAATATGCCTTCCAGATATGGAACCCACGATATATTATCTACATGGAAAGAATCGAGAGAATCCAAAGGAAATTTATTAGATATCTATGTTTTCATCTATGTATAAAATATAACAAAGATGACTACTTTAATCTCTGTAAAAAGTTTCACTTACTTCCCTTGTTTAAAAGAAGAGAGATTGCCAATTTAACATATCTTCTAAAGATTGAGATTGCCAATTTAACATATCTTCTAAAGACTGAATCCAGCTCGATCGATTCCCCCGAGCTTTTTAGTAAAGTTAAATTAAACCTAGTAGACCCATCAGGCAAGATCCATTAATTAATGTTCCAGTAATTCAGACTAATTATAGGCAAAAGTCCTATGTATGGAGAGCGAGCTATAACTATAATTTACTTATTAAGCGCTTCGACTTAGACCTATTTTGTACAAGTATAGAATCGGCCAGGCAGCTGTTGAGCAGAGAGTTCTTTGAGTAAACTGGTTTTATTAGTACTATAATGCATATACGCTTATACGTGTAAAAGTAATGCTTGCATAATATGTGGTTCACGATATTATTGTAAAAATATAATGTCATTATCCTTGAGGACCTACAATTGGCCTTTTGTTAAATATTAAGTTGTTATATTGTATAGAAGGCCGTTGGTCTTCCATGTAAAAATAAATAAATAAATAATATGTACAAAAAACTATGTTTTTAGGTATATGAAGCGGAACTAGAAATAGCAGCGAGGAGTAAAAAGGCTGAAAGCAAATGGTGTACAGACAAATGGCAGACAAGTTCACAAGGTATAGTAATAAGTATCGTAATTTATTTTTGTTCAAAAGATCATAATATAAGAATTTGTAAATATTTGATAATGATGTTATTAGAGTGATTGCTGCATGGCAGACCCCCTATACACGACTTTTTTTTATTATTATTGTCTAGTGCAGTGGCCCATCCCGCAAATACTGTTGCTGTGAGGAAACACATTATCTTTCTTATATTTTTTTAATGCTTTCATTGTTTTCCGTAAGGGAGTTTTTTTACTGTTTATTTCGTCATATTCAATTTATGCATTTTAATGAAAACTCGACAGTGCTTGTAACATTCTAATAAGATGACACATATGAAGTAACACTTCATTATTGGTAAAGATAGCAGACTAAGATAAGTCAGATAGGTCTGCCATGATAGTTTTAAAAAAATATAATATAGGTGGCAAACAACCAGACAGGCCGCTTTATCACCGTCGTCTATGGATATCAGTATCACTAGGGGCATTATGATATGTTGCCAATCCTTTTTAAGACTATTAACTCTTTTTTCACAAGTTAATCGGGCCGATAACGAATGCAAAATATGTAGTAGGCAGTAATTTTGTAAAAAATTTTTTTTGGTTATGAAAACTTGTAAATCTGTCATATTTCCATAGTGGATGTGGTGTTTGGGAAGTGATGTTTTGTCTATTGCTGTGTGTTTGTTTGCTTGCAGCTCGTGTGTTGGCGGTATTAGAAGCGTTAGACCGCCACTGCTTCGATCTTGTGGACCCTAGCAACAATCTAGACACCCTGTATAAAGAAGTTTTTGCGAACTGCACGCCGCCTTCAAAAGATAACGTCGATACCAAAGATCCGGCATGTATTAAACAATTATATTGACAATATGGAATTGAAAACAATCTTTAAAAAGCTTTTAACTTGCACCTTCATTAATTTCATAGGTGTTTTCTTTATCAAATTTATAGATTTATACTTATGGTTCTTTCTTTTAGAATGGCTATGAAAATAAGATAGTTGCCATAAACAAACGACAGCGTAGACTTATTAAACATAATTTAATACGAATTTACTTACTCGTCTATTCCTGAAATTTCTTCCAATTCTCACATAAGCAAATCGCTTACTTCAACTTTTTTGTTTGTGGCGGGGTGTTACCACAATTTCGCCAATATTGCCTGGATAGAAGAGAAAATAAACGAAGGAGTATGAACGGTTAAATAAAAGTGACGAATTGACGAACCGGGGTGTGAAGCACGTCGCTGTCATATACTCGTATTAAGGTGCACACCTATTATATTACAAATCAATTAGTCTAAAATGTGTGTGAATTTGTTAGTTATCTTCTGTAAGTTAATATGCATTAAAAAAAGATATTTCATTCGTTTAATTATTTTCAAATCGACTTGTGTTAGGTGTGTGGAAGACTAGTCTCGTAAGGTAAATATAATTTGAGAAAGGTAGACATACATGATCTAGTAGATCTGTCGAGCTAATCTTGCTACTAATGGGATCTTATACTGTATACTAGTAACATTTTGGTGGTAGTTATAAACGTCAAAAGTTTAGTTTGACAAGTGTATGGTGACTATTTTTTATCCTCGTAGTCGGATTACAGCTATTGAATGAAAATGTACATCAGTGTTCTAAGAGAAATCACTTCTATTAAATACAAACACAGTGTTGATGATTATGTACAGACAGTGGTGATGATTCTGTTATTCACTCAAACTGACTAAAAGTACAAAAAAACTTTATTAAAATTAGTTAAACATTTACACTAACATTAAAATGGTTTAAATTAGTTGCCATTCCTAATATTAGAACAGTTATATTCAATCGTGTCTAGCCGCGCAAATTTTCATAATATCCAATTTTAAATAAAATTACCCGCTGTTGGATAAAAATACCCAATTTGATGACTGATCAAAGTACATAAATAATTTCATATTCTTAATTTTATCGTAAAATAGACAAACACTTTCTTTTTACATGATTTTAGTTTCATTTTACTAGATAATTACTACCATTATTACCTCTTCATTTTTCAAACTTATATTACTGTCGTCGAATAACATCACAACTTTAGCTGTCCAAATACGTTGTTGAAACTAAGGTCTTTTTAAGCATCATAAGATTACGTCGACTACTGCATCGCTCTATGTTAAGTGATGACCATGAAGATGTGCCTAGTATATACTTATTCACCCGTGACAAGAAGACACCAGCAGGCTTACCGTCTATAAATATACCCATTATGAAATGTCACTTCACCTCCATTCTCATCGGTGGTTCATCACCAATCACCCATGAGAATAGTTATGAATCTAATTCAATGAAATTCATTGGCTAAACCGTATTATTGGTTTAGACAATGAATTTGTATCACTATGATCATTCTTATTTTATTGTTGCACCGCAACAAATTTCTTTCTCCTTGTGGATGACTGGTAGAAAATGCTACTTAGCGTTAAGTCTTCCCTGTACTTATATACTGCTAAAGTGTGAATAAATAATGAGAATGCAGCTGAAGTGTCATTGCAGAGACGGTGAGCCTGCAGGGTTGTGTAGGGCAACACAAGTCCGAAGGTGTGTATAATGTGTGACGATTCGTATGTCGTATGGCAGGAATGGGCGTGTTCGTACGCAGTGGTGCGCGTGCTGTGCGAGTGGGCGGTGTGCGGCGCGCGGTGGGGCGAGCACCGCGCGCAGGCGGCCGCGGCCCTGCTCGACATGCGCCACCAGCACCAGCAACACGACCACCACGCCGTGCAAGGTACGTGACAATAGTCTGTGCACAGTCCTGCACGCGAATTGTTACACTACTCGCAACGTATCTCTCTAGCTTGCCGATTGCCTGGAAGAAACGACGTCAAACAAACACAATTATAATTATTAAGTTAGTAGTCCGTTTCACGTGATTTTGAGCTTGTCTCCAATGGTTTATTATAGTGTTTTGTGTCATTATGATAAAAAGGACCATAGCCAACAAACTCACGAACTGTAACTTGTTGCCATCAGTAATGGTTTTTAAAAGGTTAGATTTTACGTACGTTCTGGTTTTTTTGGATGAGCAGTATCTCATTAGATAATAGTTCAAAGGCAATGACGAATAATATTCATTGTGACAAATATTTATTGTGAGCCTAAATTTAACTCTAAATTTAGATTCACAATCAATATTTGCAGACTGCAAATATTGACTGCAGACTGGCCGGTTGGAACAGTTGGTAGCACTCTGCCTTCTGAGCCGCTGGTCCCGGGTTCGATTCCCGGACAGGTCAAACATTTGTGTGTATGAACATGTCTATTTGACCTGTGTCTGGGTGTGTATATGTATATAACTATATATATATTTATATATATATATATATAAGTATGTATCAGTCATCAGGTTACCATAGTACAGGCTCTGCCTAGTTTGGGACCTGAAGACCTTGTCTGAATGCTGTACCGTATAAAAAAATATTTGAAATGTAACGGTAAAAGTGTTTTATGGTTATTCCCGACAGAGAAAATCATAATAGAAGGGAATAAAGTTACTTTCAAACAAGCCCTATCTTACTAAGTGCTGCTATATAATAGCAGAACTGGCTATTGATCTGCATAAAAATTATTTCTTTGTTGATGCACTAAAGCTATTTACAAACATTTGACCGTTTTGCCTGTTGGTTTATATTCAAATTTATTTATCTTAACTATTTAGGCCCGTAAAAATAACGTCAAATATTTTATATCCGTTTTGAATATCTACAAAATCGAAGGAAAGATATTGTTTCAGTTGTCTGTATAGAACCACGTTTTATTGCTTCACAGGGTCAGATGACAAAGAGTCTATAAGCTCTGGCACCGGGATGTACAGCGGCCCGCCCATCTTTCAAAGTTTACTGTTGCGTTTCCTTGATAACGACGCACCAGTTTTAGGTAAGCTTCCTATTAATTGTAAATGAAATGAAAATCATTTATTCAAGACAGACCTGCACACAACAACATTAAATACGAACAAGATGGTTATTATAATTGAACATTGAATTACAAAGTATACTTAATTTGTAGCTAGAATAGAATACGAAACCGAAACGTGACCACCCACAGTTTCTCGGAGTGCGTAGTAATCAAACACAGGGTGTCCACGGACCTGGAGAGTCAGGGAAAGTCAGAGAAAAGTCAGGGGAGCTATTGTGAGTCAGAGAAAGTCAGGGAAATGACTTCCTGACCTGGAAAAGTCAGGGAAAAACGGATCTTTTAGATGATCTTTAAAATTAATGTAAAAATCTAAAAAAGTATAGAATGATTAAAAATATGGTCATATCTTATCAGTCAGTACCTCTACGTATTTATTTAATTTCTTAAACTTTCTCTTTTCCCAGTGATCGGTAAGTGAGGGAAACTCATGCTTTAGTCTGCTTTAACCCAAACTATTGAAGCATTATAAATGTATAAAACACGGGAGTTACTCACGTAATAAGTCAGAGGGTTCCGACTATAGTGTGTCGAATGTGGTTGAAACTATAGTCGGAACCCTCTGACTTATTACGTGAGTAACTCCCGTGTTTTATACATTTATAATGTGTCAAAACCACGTCAGTTGTAATAACAAAATATTGAAGCATTTTTTTGCAAGTCCCATAATTCGTGTTTTTGAGTGTGTTACTCTTATGTTATTGTACATATAAGTAAAACACTGCATAAATTACTCTAATCTAACTCGGTTGTTTTTTCTTTTAGTCATTGATTCTATGGTTATGTATGTTTTAATACTAACTAGAACTGACATCGCTTAATTTAACTTAACGTAAACTTATCTATGGTACAGGTTTGTTATTAACGTGACCTATATAAGTGCTGATGGTTGGATCCTATTATGTATCCTGATTCTGGCTAGAAGAAGTAAAAAATGACTAGTTCTAAGCTCTAAGAGTTATTAGCCGATAACATAATCTCTAGAGTGTTTGTGAAGATTAATGTTTGTCTCATACAATCAGTATCTTACATTTGCAAGAGAAACATTTTTTCTTTGAAAAATCGCTCACAGCTAAAACGGTCAGGGAAATTCTAGAAATAGTCAGGGAGAGTCAAAGTAAAGTCAGGGAAATGTTTTGACGATTAAGAGTGGACACCCTGAAACAGTCGGCCCTTTATTGGCCAAGAACTATTAGACGTAGATAATAGCAAAGCTCCTTGTAAGTAATTCAATTATTAATTTACTTTTATAATAAAATTACTGTACGCATGATGCGTGATGCGTGCAACAAGGCTGCATGAAACTATTAAGTCCTTGGGTGGTCCTGCAACTTTAAAAGAAAATGGTTGCAAAATAACGTCAGGGATGCCTTATGGCTATACTAGCAGCGCACGCGGTTTTACCCGCGTGGTAATGATTGATGATGAAAAGTAGCCTATGTTTTGTTCCGGGACCTGAAGTATCTACATACCATATTTCATCCAGATCCGTTTTACCCGCGTGGTGAAGTAAAAGAGTGATGATGGTGAAGATGAAAATGTGTTAATTCATGGTATAAGCTTATTAGTAGGATAACATTTATGCGGGTTTAGAATGAAAATATAGAATTAGAGCAAATTCGCATCGTATTTGTTACCACGATCGGCTTCGTCCGGAAGCCTTCTTTAAGACATCGAGGGCGGTGCGTTCGTCGTAACACCTCGCCTCATACTGAGAAGCCGCTTACTACGCGTCAGTTATCCGCTTAACCACATACATGTTTATGTTAATTATAA
Organism: Apeira syringaria; assembly: GCA_934044485.1. Classification (NCBI taxonomy): domain Eukaryota; kingdom Metazoa; phylum Arthropoda; class Insecta; order Lepidoptera; family Geometridae; genus Apeira; species Apeira syringaria. The sequence goes on from OW203658.1 coordinate 17,907,294, forward strand.
AATGATTACTAGTATGTGGGTGGCGCGCGGGCTGCTCGCAGCCCGCGTTATCGATGTGCATTTGTATTTATTTTAAGATTGTAATTGCAGTTGAAAAAATATATAAAATTCTCATACAAGTAGAGTAAGTGACAGTTTGTTCTAGTTCAGTACAAAGTGTGGGCAGGATTACCATGTGCAAGTTGGTTTTTTTGATAAAATTTTATTCGCTGTAAAATCGCAGCAAGATTGTAAACGACTTTTGTTAAGGGGCCATACCTCTAAGTGCAGTGGTTAACGTGGGCAGTTGCCTCGGAGACCAGCTCGAGATGTGGAAAAAAAACTCCTCATTCGGGACTCGGCCTTCGGCCTCGTTAGTGACTCTCCTAAGGAATGTATGCGCGTAACACCCCATTCGTAAGTGACTAACACCGCTCGGCCTTCGGCCTCGCGGGCCAAAAGCTCGGCCTTCGGCCTCGCAACAGTGGGGTTGTATCGCTAGCGAAAATCCCCATCCAGTAAATAAGATTTAAAAAATCTCATCCAAGTCGAACAACTGACAGATACTTTTAGTTCCCGTGAGCGGTTGCATCAAAGACCAACTCGAGACGTGGAAAAAAAAATCCCCATTCTAGACTCGGCCTTCGGCCTCGTTAGTGACTCTCCTAAGGAATGTAAATGCGTAACACCCCATTCGGAACTCGGCCTTCGGCCTCGTAAGTGACTAACACGGCTCGGCCTGCGGCCTCGCAGCCGTGGCGTTGTATCGCCAGCGAAAATCCCCATCCAGTAAAAAAAAAACAAATTACGTCATCCAAAAATTTTTTTTATATTTGGAATCAGGGACCCCCATTCTCCCTAAATACCAAATTTCAGCCAGATCAGACAAACTTGGATTTTGGTATCCGGGTCGAAGGACCAATTTTCAATTTTTGACAGTAACCTCAAATTCCCCTACAAATCCTCTATAATATTTGTTTGAACCCCCCATACCCACCTATTATGGTTTCGGAGTTGCGATCGTTTTAATTTTGTATGGGAGAACCTCTTTTTTGTTCTGGAGGGTAATTTTTTTTCAACTTTCCAAAAGGGTCCCAGGGTTTTAGTCATTTTTAGTTTTGGCACTTACCACCCATCGATTATGGTTTCCGAGATCCATACACCAGTTCCATCAAGGAAACCAAAAACGACATTTTTCTGGTGGTCATAGGAACCTCCTCTACACTTTTTCCCTACACCACAAACACCCCCCATCGCTCCTTCTGGGAGAACAATGATGTCAATGAGTCAGTCAGTGAGTGAGTGAGTGAGTGAGTGGTAATCGAGCTTTATATAATATGGTTAATGTGCATCAATGTGACTTCAAAGTTAATCACGTTGAACTTCTTCCTCCAGTGGTGAAAATTCAAGAAAAACAATATAATGGATTCCACTTGATTACTCGTATTATAACTACTGTAATTCGAAATTTCTATATATATATATCATTTGCTTTACTGTAGCACATAAAACTCCGTTCGAAGTCTTTAAAATGTTGCAGACGAGCACTATAGGCGTCTAGAGAACAACTCTGTTTCATGATTTAAAATTACACAAAAAAATTAAATTAATGGATCTTGATTATGACTACACATTGGAAGTTTGTTTCTAGATGAAAGTCCAAACGCACCGCCGGGTAACAGACAACAGTTCGCAAATTTGGTTCATCTTTTTGGCGAGCTTATTCGAAGAGACGTGTTTTCGCATGACGCATACATGTGCACGCTTATTTCTAGAGGTGAGTAGTATGAAGTATAAAATATCGATACACATACATAAATTTCATTTCCAAAAAGAGTTCATTTCAGTTTTTTCAACATGGTTTCACCATGGCCACACATGACTTACGACTACATAGTTAGTGACCGTCAAGATAATTATGTAAAGTTTATTGAAATCATTTTTATTACAAATTCTATCATGGGAAATACAAATACATATTTGGTATTTGTTATTGAATTATTTACATTTTAGAATGTAATTTGTAATAAATATTTGATGCTTGGGTATTTTGTAGGTAGTATTTCAAATACTTATGGGCTTCTAAATACATTTAAACACACATTCTTTCAGCGATCTTAATGATGGGTGCTTTCTGCAGAAAATAGCACTCGATAGCTTTCGCAATCAAAATGACGACCGCTGAATATTTTTTAAGTTGGCTTCACTGCACCTATGCCTGCACTATACGTCAAATTGTAGCAATATTAGTTCTACTCTATATACATAAAGTACCCGAATAGCTAAAATACTGTACTTTGTATCCTATATACTGACTGCAGCGCGTGCGTCGGGCATGTTCGCTGATACACGGGTTCCAGATTTCTTTGCAGTTATAAGATCTCTTATTGTGTCCTTTTGGAAAGGGATACGAGAATCCAGTAATGCAATCCTCAAGTCTTTAGGAGAAAATCTTTGCAGTCCGTAAAGACGCTCCTTCATCCATAGACCAAACAAAACTGGATTCACATTATTATGAATACTTCTTTTATTTCTCGACGGAGCTCAATAAAAGCCACAACGAACTATAGACGAGATTTAAACTAACGGTCTGACAATATATTTTTATATATCTTATTCGAGAAAGGGTACCTACGTAAAATGTTAATTGCTTAAAATAACTTTGAAAGTTGAAATATGTTATATTATTATATGAAAGTTTAAGTATAAAATTTCGTGTCTCAGTCGTGTGTAGTGAGATTTTATATTTGCACTAACTATTAGTTTTAATTAGTGAATTTTGACCATTTGTATTTTTTAATTTACCATGTATGGGTTCGTTGGCCTGCAATAAAGATATTTTATTCATTTATTTATTTGTACATACGACATAGTATTGAATAATTTTTAAAGCATCCATCATCCATCAAGCATTTATTTTGCCTAGCTATACCAGCAGTTATTGCAATCATTTACCAGAACTGGAGTAGATTAAGAGATCATTAATTCACTGTCAATAGTTCTGTTCTATTCTCTTTTATGCTAGGGTTTTAGGGATAACTCTAGTTAACTTATGCGCACGTTATTTGCGACAAACATCTATTAATTTGTCCAGGTGATCTAATATCCCCAACGGAGCCAACATCTACCGGTGGACCGCACTCGGTGGCGCCTCCTGCAAACAGCACTGGAACTAATCATAATATGGACGATGACATCTTCGCCGGGATAGACCTAAAGCCTAAAATGGAAGTGAGTTATTGTTGTTTCGGTTATTTAACATCCCAGATAGGGCAAAAATCAATCGGCGTTGCAATCAGGTCGATGTTAGGTTGCGGTTTCTTAAGTTGTGCAATACGTAATTAGTTGCTCTACTTATTTTGTCGATACCACTTGTATGGTAAAACTACGTTTTATTGTCTTGCAGGAGAACGTGCGAATGGATTTGGATGATTCCAAAATAGATGACGACTTAGATAAGCTGCTACAGCACATTAAAGAGGACCAACAAAACTCCATGGATGCTCCAGACAGTCCGAAAGATCCCGGTGAACCTTCACACAGGTATAGCATCACAAGAATCTTAAATTCACATACCAATATATCTAATATATTAAAAGTTTCTAGTTTGTGGCACACTGTAGAATTAGTAGACAATAGTTTTGTAGGTATCTGGCAACTAATTGTACTTTTTAAAGCGACAAAGTTAGTCTTGAATATTTTCGTGACTATACCACCAGACGGGAGAAGGGTACCATTGTAATTAAGTTGACAGCAACAAATTAAAGTATTTTCTGGTATGATTGATAAGTCAACTGAAACTGTGCGCAAGCACCTAGTTTCGTTAGGCCATTAAGTGCCAGTAGACATACTAGGTGGAGTGTGATAGAAACTGTGATACAATCATGTCACTGTTGTTAGATAAATTGAAGCAGTGATGTATGAGAACCTATTTATTGCCCCCTACTTACTCTGGTGAAGCTAGAAGCATACCAACGAGTTGGCGAAGAAAAAAAATATGGTTCTCAGAGTAAAAGGTATAATTCAGTACAGCAAGGTCGGGAAGTTACAGGCAGGTATGGTGTCGTAGTTAAGTCTCCTTGTGAGGAACTTAGATGATGACAGAACGATGGCCGTTCCGTAATCGTGGGTACCTGCGACGAAGATGACCGGCGTTCTCCCAGGCTCTGGCCAGGTCTCGTGAGATGACGAGGAGTCTAAGCTAGACCGTGCAGTGGAGCCCTAGCAGCAACACTCGGCGCACGACTTCGAGGAAAAGAGGGCGTACGCTTTTCGTTTTTTTTTAACGCAGGGTCAGCGCCCTTGCCTTCAACATGACAAGCGAATCTGATTATTTGGTCACACACTCGCCATTTTCGGATGTTGTGTGCAATTGAAAAAATTGTGGGCGGGTAGGGTAGTGAAGCGACGTCTAACCTCGAGTTTGGCGCTAGACCATCAGCCTAGCCGTGGTACTATTGCGAGTTTATTTCAACTACAGTGCTATTAGTGTCGTGGCTCTGGTAGTGAGGCGTCCTGTTTCAAACAGATGGCGCCTAGTCCAAAAAGAAATTGACTAATTTTATAACATTTTGAAAATATATTTCCAATAAAGATAGTACTTAATTCGAGAAGTTTACAGTAACTTTTGAATATCACATCTCCACACATAAGGGGTTATTGACCTACTAGGAGACATTTACCCAGTAAAGATTGACAAACAAAAATGTCATAGCGCCGATATATTCCTGATTATACAATACCATTATGAAAATGCGGGTGTTTTATTTTGTAATCTTCCAGTGTGAATTCACCGATGATGGGACCAAGCGGAATGAGCATACCGGGCATGCCGTCAATGGCTATGGGACCAATGTCTGTACCAGGTAACATTTAGAATAGCTTAGAATAATTACAAGTTGTTACAACTATAAACATGAAACCGATGATACACATCTAAATTCGCCATTACTTCATAAACAAAAATATAGTATAATAAAAGAAATTAAAGAATAAAAGAAACTATAGTCGGAACCCTCTGACTTATTACGTCAGTAATTCCCGTGTTCATAATGTATGTACAATACATTCATAATGTGTCAAAACCACGTCAGTTTTAACTACGTGGAACGTGGAAGCTAAACGCTTGTTGTGTTATTCCTGGCGCTACATAGAGTGTATAAGGCCAAACGTAAAGCATACTGAAGTGTCATAAAATCATAATATTTATTGTTTACAGGTATACGAACGACGAGTGCAGGCCCGTCGAGTGCGTGCGGTATAAACACATCAGGCGCCGTTTCCCGCCACTACCACTACACGATGCACTTCCCTCTACCTCCCGCAGAGGCAGAACATACACCGCACGACGCCAATCAACGACACATCTTATTGTATGGCGTCGGAAGACCGAGAGACGACGCCAAGCACGCAGTCAAAAAGATGACTAAAGGTACAGTGCTGTTTATTACAATAATGGCTCCTTGCTTAACCATTGTTAGGTTAAAATCCCGCAAGCTGGTGATCAACGTCAAATCCCACTAATATTATAAATGTGAAAGTTTCGATGGATGGATGGATGTTTGTTACTCAATCATGCCAGAACGGCTGAACGAATTTGGGTAAAATTTGGTATGTAAATACTCCAGGTCCCGGAATAGCACATAGACTACTTTTCGTCATCATCATCAATCATCACCACACGCGTAAAACCGTGAAGCACAACTAGTCTTAAATAACGAGCAGATGAACTCTCAAAAAGTAGGTAGTAGGCACAAGTGTATTGTAAACATAGTTGCAAACTTTGGATTACTAATACTGAGGTGACAAAATATTTGCAGTCTATCGTATTAAAGCTGACTCAAGTAGGTAACTCACGTATCCTTTATATTTTGTTAACAGAAATCTGCAAGCTGTTTTCTAAGAAATTTTCAATTGATGTCGCTGAAGGTGGCAAAATAAAGAAGCACTCACGCAGCGAATTCAACTTCGAAGCTGTCACTGCAAAATTCCAGGTATGCTGCTTTTGATGATTGAAGTAATTCAAACTTAGCTACTAAAAGTGACATGTTTAGATTATTTATTTTTATTTTTTATTATAACGTAAAAAATATTCAAAATTTTGTGTTTTTACTAGCGATACAGTGATTTGCGTCGCATGCATCTTAAGCAAAATAGACATTCTTTGAAATATAATTATTAATCATGGTTAACATTGCAGTTAAGAAGAAAGTCACTGTGCTCTTTCCTACCGCGTTATTATCGTATATTAAATAATAACACCCATACTAGAAAAGGTGGCTCTTCGACGTTCGTTACGATTGGTATTATTCCAGGCAATGTCAATGTACGAGCAAGGTGCAGTCTCATGGGCGGTAGGCGGGGCCGTGTGTGAAGCCCTGGCCGCGTACGCTGCAGGGGCGACCACGTACCTGCCACAAGCCGAGCACGTGGCCTTCGCACTTGACCTCATGGAAATTGCGCTCAATGTCCATGGACTCATTGAGACTTGTATACAAGTATGTACAATATAATTGATGCGATGAGTGACCTGCATTATGGTCACATTTGTTAATTTGTCCTATGCTCCACATCTTTATTGACAAAAGCATGACTTTGTTGCTCGTGGCAGAGGCTCTGTCAGGGGGTGCTAATGATTTCAATGGCTAAATATTTTTTAAATGACCCTCATACCGTCCGTGTAAGCTAGATAGTCCGATATAGTCCGTCTAGCTTACACGGACGACGGTTCTGAAGTTAGGGTTTGTGAACAACATCTCATAAATGTAACTGGCCTAAACAGTTATTCAATAACTAAGCCCAGACCCTAGACTTAAAAAATAAAATTACCGAATGGTACCGACATCGACAAGTTATTTCATACTTTTGAGTATTGAAGTCGGTTCCGTTTTCTGGTAATTTTTTTTGATGAGTCTAGCGATTGATTACTTTTTACTTGTTCAATGTTGAAAGAATTGGAAAGATGTTTATGCAAGGCAACAATGACACATTGTTGCCTTGCATAAACATCTTTCCACTAATGAATCGGACCGTCGCTAGATTGTACACATGTTGCTTAACATAGTCAATGAAGTATATATATATACATATATGTACGAAGCGTTTTGCTTCCACTTTCTTAATGCGTACTGCCAAGGAATGGAACTCGTTGCCCGAGTCTGTGTTTCCAGATATGTACAATCCTGGAGTCTTCAAGTCGCGAGTGAATAGGTACCTTCTAGGTTTGCGTGCTAAATCCTAGACAACGTCATCACTTAACATCAGGTTAGACAGTTGTCAAACGCAAACTTATAATGTGTCTGGGTCTGGGTCACAACTGTGTCCGGGTGTGTATATGTATATAAGTATATATGTATATATATATATATATATATATATATCAGTCATCGGGTCATCATAGTGCAGGCTCTGCCTAGTTTGGGACCTGTAGACCTTGTGTGAATTTTAATAAATAATTCATTAATTAAATAATAATAATATGTAAAAATGATAATTATACTCTTGTTTTTCGAATTATGAATATGGAAGTGAAACGCTGTGCAATATAAGGTGGAATTATTACATCGCTAAATAACATACAATCTATGTAAGTGTGAATGAAATTTCCGAATCGTCTGTTATACCAGATATGAAAAGATGTTGTTTGTTTTGTTCTAGATCCTCAAGGAGCTATCTGAAGTTGAAACGGCGTTATCAAGCAGGGGTGCGCCAAGCAGCGGACTTGCTGCCCCACACGCTTATGCATCCGCATTGGCTTTATACACCGTGGGAGCGCTAAGGAGATACCATTCGTGCCTTTTATGTAAGTGGTTTTATGATTCCGTAGTTAATTGCGAAATTATAGCTAATATACATATTTAGAAGGTAGAGCTAAAGCGAAAAGAAAGCGGGGGAGCTATACATCCAGCAGTGGATGTCCTATGCCTGAAACGATGATAATATCAATATTATATGCATGAACAGGTGGCCATTTTAGAGATTGTTGTCAATTTGTATCGCAATTGGATGTTTAGTGTGCGTAGAGCAAACGTCCATGGTGTTCGAGCAGCTGTGTCGACTCGTGAAGCATGTGGTGAACCCCGGCGACTGCGGCTCGGCCGAGCGCTGCGTGCTCGCGCAACTACACGACCTGTACAAGGCGGCCGCGCACCTGTGCCACGCGCCGCATGCCGATAACTTTGCCAATGCATACCCGAGAATCAGGTACGTTACAAAATTATTACTATTACGAGGGTCAAACTGAAAGCTTTATAGAACTGGCCACTTGTAAACAATATAATAATAAAGAAAAAAAAACGTGTGGCACTCGGGGACTGCCGCCGTAAAGCTATTGCATAGCATTTTTTATCAACTTATGCAATTAATATATTAATAACTTATGCAGTAACGTCGATACAACGAATGCCACCTAGAGGCGAGTTGCTGAACTAAACAGACAAGCGTGATGAAATATCGAAAAGTCATTAAAAGTTCTGCTATTCATCGATAGATGGCAAAACTAAAAAGTATCACCGCTGTGCCGGTCGGAGTGGGGGGTGTTAGGTTATTTTCGTTACGGAATTTCTAGATTCGGTCTCCACGCTCAAGGCCCGCTATAGAAGCTATGCAATAGCTTAAAAATTATAAAATAGTCCTCTGCCAATATTATTGAGTATGTATTTCATTCATTTGTTTTACGATTTGGCGCCAAATTGTAAATTGTCTGAGTCACCTTAGCATGAAATTAACGCGCGAAAATTTTCGTGCGTTATGACACTGTCAATGTAAATATGAGTCAACAAGAAAGTTATGATAGACTACGATTGGCCGTTCACAATAAAGCCCCATCTCGTGTCTCTGTTTACAACTGGTTTAATGAGCTTAAACATGGTCGCACTAATCTCACCGATGATCTGCGTGAGGGACAACCTTCTTTCTATACGGCGACGAATGAAGATAACATTTGTGTTGTGTGGCGTATCATAGAAACTGACAAGAGTGACCTATCAGCAGATTCGGACAAGATTAGGCATCGGTATGAGTCAAGTGCTCAAAATCCATGAACATTTTGCTTTGTGTGAAATAGTTAAAAGATTTAACGGGTGACTCAAAAAAGTTCCAATTCGATCCACACTACTTACAAAGCGCGCAGATTATGTCTGTGGTTTTGACGTTATTCTCTGTAAACATTTGTGCATGTGTCGGCGTAATAGTTTGTCATCTAGCAGAGTGAGCGAGTTCATAAAAGAGTAAATATCAATAATCTCATTAATTTCTTTTCAGGCAAGCGCTCTACTCTCCGCTCCAACCAACACCATCACTGTACCCTTACAATCCTCAGTTTCTTAGCGAATTCTTCACTCATCCTCGTAAAGGTACAAGTCATTGTTATATTTTGCTGTAGTAATTCTTAGCCTATTTTATGGAAATAGAAAAAGGTTTAGTTGATCAGCAATATTTTCAGGCAAAATCGAGATAGGCTGGGCGCGGTCCGTCGCTGAATCGCCGGCGAATCGATACAGCTTTGTTTGCTCGGCCATGCTCGCTGTTTGCAGAGAGGTTGACAACGATCGGTAAGTGCTTCAAATATACTCATGTGCATAAATTTTGGTATAAAAATATTATTAGAGAGTTTTCTATGCTGCGCTTTGCCAGTCCGTGGTCTCCATTCGAGAACTCTTCGGCCCCAACGGCCATCAGTTCTTCGAGCTATGTGCCCTGCCCACTGCCACTTCAACTTGCTAATCCGCTGGGCTATATCGGTGACTTGCGTTCTTCTACGGATCTCCCCATTTCTGATTCGATCACATAGAGAAACCCCAAGCGTAGCCCTCCATAGCTCGTTGTGCGAAACAGAGAGTTTTAATTAGCAATAAAATTCACCTATTATTGTTTCAACGATATCCGGAATCCATCTTCAGTGTTCCACTCCTACTCCTCTCAGTAATCTGCAAATGTGATCGGGATCTTCCAGATTCTCCCAAACATGTGCGAATCGCTTGAGACAACCGCCCTGTAATACGAGTATACTCGAGTCATGCACTATTGTCCTTATTTAGTGAGTGAGGCTTTGTTTTCTTACCTCTTGAATAGCGTTTGTTCCTGACGTTGGATGTTATGTTGCCCGATGACTGGGTTACCTTTGTTCTTATTTCTATAGGATGAAGCATTTTTACTAAATAAATTATCACCTGACTGTTTGTTTGTGAGATGCCTTTGTCGATTGGTCCTAGTAGCGGCTCTGGTATATAGCTGTTGCTAACTGCTGCGTTAACTGAAAGTAAACTAACAGTTTTTCGCCCCCCTGTATGTTCACTCACGTGTGGTTTCTTTGCTCGTTTTCCTGAGTTTTGTCGCTCCGAGCCCGTGATGATGATTCACTATCACTATTACTATCACTGTTTGAATTTATAGAACTAAAATCAGAAAAAGATGCTTCACTCAAGATGGATTCCGGATATCGGCTCGGAACAAATAATAATTACAATAAAGGCGGAGGACTTTTCCGCACAAATGAAAACACTTCATTTGTGGGGAAAACTCCTCAACCAATCGATCAAAACAATCGTCACAGTGGCAGCTTGCATAAATCAATGTTTGTATGTATATTTGTTGTGTGGACACAGTAAGGTACTTATGTGATTGAATCTATACTTAAGAGATTTTTATTGTGTATCGCATTAATGCTATGCTAGGCAGAACTTCAGTTCAAATATTTGAAGGAAAAAATTCGGCTGCTAGTAAAACATCCCCGCAAGATGTTAATAAAGGAAGGAAGTAATTCGGCCCTAGTGGTACGGGCTGCTATAGCTTAGTTGGACAAAGCGACAGGACGGTATTCTGTAGTCGTGGGTTCAAGTCCCACTAGCAGCCGAATTTTTTCCTTCAAATATTTGAACTGAATCTATACTTATACTAATATCATAAAAAAGTAAAGTTTTTGAGGTTGTAGAGGTAATCCCTGGATCTACTGAACTGATTGTGAAAAATATTTTACCAGTAGAAAGCTACGCTATTTGTGAGTGTCCATAGGCTCATTATCATCATCAGCACCGTTTTTCATCACCACGCGGGTGAAACCGCGGGCCGCATCTAGTCTCTTATAAATGTATTATTTTTATGTATGGCAAACAAGCAGACGGGCGGCCTGATGGCCCGATGGACGGTGAAGCTATCACCGTCGCCTATGGATATCTGAATTACTGAAGGCATTATGATATTTGATATTATATACATTACGATACGCTGCCAATCCTTTTTAAGACTCTGTTAACTCTCCTTTTGAATATTGTAGCTACTCGGAAACAGTTAATTATCTGTTGGTAACTAAAAAACGGTCTCTTTTTTATTATGTCCAGTGTAAATGAGCTTGGAGTATTATGTGCTGAGATGACAGCATGGTGCAGCGGACTAGCGGCAGAATGGCTCGGAGCCTTAATTGTGCTGTGTGGAGCGCTACACTACCCAGCGAAAGCTACCATACCGCTAAAGTTATACCCTGACCTGCTCAACCATAGAGATTTGCACGACGCGGCGGCTCACGATGCGCTGGCTGTGTTCACGTGTATTCTCGTTGGTAAGTACTATAGAAAGTTGTATAAACGACAAAGCTCATCATTAATTAATCTATATCATTTTGAAGCGATGATAGTCTAGCATGGTAGCATCAGTGTTAACCTTACGGATGCTGATTCAATTCCCGCTTCAGCTTCAGTTGTCGTTGAAGCCAACGTCTTTATCAAAACCACAGCATGGTGGTAGGATACATTTCTATAACAAACTGGTTAAGTACATCCCTTGAGTTTAAGAAGCTGTCACCAAATATACAGTGTTCACTGTTCGCTCTATCCTTGAGAGCTAATCAACATCCAAGATGTGGAGTAACTACACCTTATGCTTTTGACTTGTCTTCATACCCATGATATGTTTTATTGCAGCACGTCACTGCTTCTCTCTTGAAGACTTTGTCCGCCACGTAACTCTACCGTCCCTCCTCAAGGCTTGCGGTGGCGGTGGTGCCACTAGCAACCCTGCCAATGCGCCTTCGTCCGACACAGGCGCCAGGCTTACATGTCACCTGCTGCTGAGGCTCTTCAAGACTGTGGACACTCCTCAACCAGGTAATTAAAGGTTGCAAAGCTGCATTAGCTTTGCGTAGATGGAACGTTTGTCGCATCTTTTGCTTTCGCTTACTCTGCTCGATGACGAACTGGTTTACTGGTAGACTGCGAAAACACATGCGAAAATGTTCAAGATCCAAACTTAGAGCCACAAAGATAGGATGCGCCTATTATGCTGACATGTTTTGAATAACTTTCTCGTTTATAGGTCTATATTCAGTATCAACATCGCCGGGTCCGGGCGGTGCGGCGGCGGGCGTGCGGTTGTCTTGCGACCGTCATCTGCTTGCCGCTGCGCATAAGAACATCGGCGTGGGGCCCGTGCTGGCCACACTGAAGGCCATAGTCAGTGAGTATTATGCACTTTTTTACAAGATATACATTATACATATCTAGCATTGTCCAAGAGTTCAGGCTAATATTCCAAACTACTGGGTTGGGCACGAAACACGATTTCACGATGAACCAGTTCATTATTTCATATTATTGTACACAAATGCCTCTTAATAATGACTTAAAATATAATGGAAAGACAAGTGCAATACAAAACGGTCTCGATGTAATCGTTTAATTTTGGAATTTTTCACCGTCGCCTCATGGCCGCTACAACTATTAATATATCCTATCTAGGGGTTGTGATATTGTTAACCAATACAGCTTATATATGCACACAATTATTCTAATAGAACACAATAGTCACTTCGAATAAATTCAGGTAAATTTGGTATTAAGACCCATCGTTGAGAAGTTATATCGTCATATAAGATATCACAAACACACAAGCTAACGCTGATTCAGTCATGTAGCCTTTGCTTCGCTCGACCAATCAATCAAAATTCAAATTCAAAATATTTTAATCAAAACTTTGGGTACAATGATTTACATTTATAAGTGGTACAATCTCTTATGATCTAAAATATATGATCACTAAAGTTATCTCATAATGTGAGCTCCTGTTCTCATACTAGTCACTACTGTACTGTATTACAGGATACAGTATAGCCTCATCATATAATCATACCTATACTTGTGTGCTGTTGTATTAAGACTCACATTTTACAGATTTATAAAACCTACATTTGTTGTTAGTAGCCTTAGTCGTTGTTTGGTCCAAAGATTGCGGAAAGTATCTCTAGAAAACGCACGCGCTCCGTTGTGTTGGCGCTGACTTCATTTTAGTTCTGTACACGACAGTGGTAGGAGACTCGACAGCACGCGACGGGAGCAAGCCTGGCGGTAAGAAGTCGTGTGAACTGTCGCATATACTCGGAACCAGCGACACGGTTCCCACTGACGCGCAGCTAGAAGCGTGAGTATACAATATTTTGTATCTATATATTACGTTTTTCCAATTTTGATGTCTGAATACAACTTGAGTGAACATAACCTAGTCATTATTGTTCAATGCCGTAAGGATCTTATCTCGTTTTGGGTGTGAGACCTGGTTCTTAAATCACTTTCAGTCTCGTCTTTTCAATGTTGATTATTAATTTATTCAGACATCAAAAGCTAAAAATTGATATGAAATTTAAAGTTGCAGTGAATTATTAATACATAATATACAGAATTATTATTGACTGGCGAATTTCTCTCATTCTTAGGATGGTAGAATCAGAGATGACTGGGGGCCATAGAACTCCTAGGTTTGTTTATTTTAATATTGAGTTACCACGTTCGCACATCCTCCATCCTGTTCATTAAATGTGCTGTTGCTATCGGACTTCCACCTGTCAATCCTATTTGTATATACTAAAGTCGGTTTCCGGTTGCCTACACATTCTACTCTCGCTATCTAAGCTCGCTTCAGTTACAGGTACTGATATATTTGCACAGTGTCATAAAAAAACGTGTCAGAATATTAAAGTTCTGTTGAATATATCAGACTTATGTGTGTAGGTCGGGATTATCCGTTACTTAAAGCGCGCGCGCGAGTTCCGAGGAATCATAAGGAATGTTGACGCAATGAGCTAGAGTTGTGAGTCGATATTTCGCTATCGATACTAACACAAGTTAACCCCTGCGCGAGTATAAACTATGAAATAATTATATGAGGGTATTATGTACCTGTAATTAAAAACAATTGTGTCACGTATTTATTTTATTTAATGATCTGATACTTAATGTACAAAATGGACGTAAAATCCAATTAATCACTGTGGCAATTAAGTACTTTAATATTAAATGAGTCGTCAACATGCTCAATCAAGCCATCTTTTTGCGAGAATAATACTCTAATACTAAGACATGTTTATCATATCCACAACAATCTTCTTTTGTGACTTGCGTAATAGCATTTTCGGTAATATCCGCGTTACGGTCGACACTGGTACTGGGAGAGTGAGCGGTATGGAGCGACAGTCGGGCGCGGCGCACACCCGCCAGCTTCCTCAGCCCCCGATTCCTCGGAGCTCGCTCGTGGACTATACATACATTAAGTATTAAAGATACCATTTAAATGGCAAAATATTAATAATTAATCTGATTATTGTTATAGTATGGTGATTAGTAATCCAAAACACCTATTGCTAACTTGCTATTTAATAGCTGACTAGGTAGGTATTCTATCCGAAAATCACATTTTATTTGACAGTTAACTAGATGCTGCCTAATGCTAGTGTAATAGACACAACGTAAGTGTGTATCTGTGAAGTTGAACGCAACTAATCGGATTTGCCTGTTTTAAAATTTATAATAATTAAATAATCGCAATAAATACAAAATACTTATTATAATCGATAACCGAGCAATCGATCGTTTTAAAGGTATTCACGCTCTTTACTATTGAATTCATTTTAATTGCTTATAAATATGTTATTGTATCTAAATTAAATTAAAACGTAGAAAACTTTTACATGTCATACATACAATTTCGGCTACCGGAAACCATTTTTTCATGGATTATACTATTAAAATTATACTTTCACGTAAGTTCATGCTGAACATGTGAAAACGTTATATAATAATATCACTCTATAATGTATCCTTTAAAAACGTTTTCAAATGTTGGTGGAAGTGACGATCTGGGTGTAATCTGTTCTTCTAAAAGGTCATAAAAAATGATCTTGCAAGAGCTTCACATTTCGATATGTTTGCTGTAACAAAAACCTTCACCACATCTATGTGATTATTTTGGGATGTATATGTGTTAAATACTTTCTGTGTTCCTAACCTCTTCGGTACTGTGAGGCACGTTTGACATTTATTTCAAATACAGCTATTTAATTAATCAGCAACTTCTATACTCACACCAATAATTGAATCAAATACGAGTTTTATTTTAGTTTGTACTGTTAAATAAGTGGGGTCAGTTACAATCTAAGATTAAAGACATAGCGGCCACATTAGATACAAGATAATAACTAGTCTTAGTATTTAAATGCGTGCTAAATCCTAGACAACGTCATCACTTAACATCAGGTGAGACAGTTGTCAAACGCAAACTTATAATATGAAAAAAAAAAGTTTTATATCTTGAATATGGCAACAATATAAATGTTCAACATAATTGTTTTAAATTGGTTGGAACCCACAACTTTTTGTCTAGCCCTGGACAGTAATCCATTCTATAAAATAATTGCAAAAAATATGCAAGCTAGTTTGTGTGATTTTGTGACTCGCACGTGTCCGATAGACACCATTTTTATTTATTTTATTTATTTATTTAAGCATTCCATTTTCAAATATTGAATAAACACCAGCCTATCATTTTATATTCAATTGTAATTCGCTGTCTTTAGCCGCGAAGACTGTGGCCGTAATTCTGTTAATTACTCGTACTAGCTAAAATTCTTCATAATGAAATAGCTCGTATTCTATTTACGTTTAAATGCAAATTCGTATAAATCCACACAACGCAATATCTAATATTAAAAAAGTTTTATTCAATTGCTATGGCCAATCGCGGGTCAGTCCACCCGCAATTTAAAAAAAAAGCATTTCATTTTAGTGTTGTTATTGATAAGTGTCATACTGATTTGGACTTTATCGTAACTATATAAGAACTTGTCTTACTTATTTTATTGCCCAGATTTTTTTAATTTAATTTAGTTTAGTTGAACAAGAGAATCACTACCATTGTTTACTTACTTACTCCAACAAATAACTTTACACGTTCCGCTTTGTTCTTACCTAACAATACCATCACCGTTCATATCGTGTTCACGTCCATTTCACGTGGTGGTAATTTGTAAATATGTGTATATATCTGTCAGTTATCCCTCTGTGTTGTCTGTGATGTCTGTAACTAATAACTATATAATCACTTGTCATAGTAATATGGAGGTAAGTAAATATGTTCATATACATACAATCACCATCTCAATATGAAAGAAAACGATCAATTTTATATTCTCATGGCACAATCATTATATCATAATTTAATTATAAGTAAAGCTAATGATGCTAAAGCAAAGAAGCAGATTATGTATACAATTATTGGTGCAAATAAATCAGAACAAATTGAATTTTGTTGTAATTTGCTTAGAATCTACGGAATTTAACTTTGTTTTCGTCTAGGTATTAAATTTAACACATTTGACTTGATTTTTAAAAATCGAATCCTTAAAACTCATCTTAAATTCTAAATTAGAATCCTAAACTTCTCATACTTTAATTAGTTTAATTTTACAACATCCTTCTATTTATATTCTATAGGGGAAATGGCGGCGTGGGTTCCACTCTGCTCGATTCATCCCAATCACTCTCATCGCTAGCCAAGAGGGTTCTCGCAGAGATATGCTCCGAAGAATGGGTATTACAGAAATTTTTGCAAAACCCTGATGAGCTATACCACCCTGATATGCTACTCGATCCTATGCTGACACCAAGACAGGCTCAGAGGTAACGTTTATAACTGACAAACGGAATGGTCTATATTGAAGTCATGTTCTATGGTCAAATTTTCAAGTCAAGGTTATTTGATAATCGATTTAAAATGTTTTCCTAGGTTATTGCAAATGATCTGTTATCCCGACTCGGCGAGTCACACTCATCCCGACCTTGATCAGAAGACCATGATTACACGGCTACTAGAGGTAATTAGCTGTGCATGTTTTCGAATACAAACATATTTGTATATGCTATAACAGCAGGGCTTTACACAATGTTTAAATTACGTTAAACAGTATATGTATACACTATACATGTACAGTTTTTGTATTGAAAGATGCCGCAAGACGTAAAATAATAGTTATGTTAATACAGAGATAACTGATGTGTACACAACAATATCAAAATCAATACAATATAAACAGTAATTGAAAACCATCACTTAAGAATACTGCTCTGATATTGGTCAATAATATAATATAACTTTAAACTTTTACTGAAAAGGCAAATCGATAATTTAAAAAAAAAAAATTTGACTACCAGACCTAAGCAAATTCAAAATCTAAATCATTAAATGTCGTAGGAGGAACACGTTCAGTTCTTATATCCACAAACACAAGCACTGGTATCTATTTCTGATCGTGATGAATCTTCTTCCCAGAATCTCGAACAGTGGTCGCTGCGTATGTCGTGGCTGGACCTGCAGCTGATGTTCCGGCAATTCGTGGTCGGGTCGGCAGAACTGAACGCGTGGCTCGATACAGTGGCGCGCGCTGTCATCAATGTGTTACAGCAACCGGCGCCGCCGCCGCCGGACAAGGACAGGTGACAATGTAGCCTCCATGTTAGCATATGATTACTGGTTGGCAGTTGATGTGCTAGAAATTAAATCTATTTAGATGGAATTCACAGCCATAACTCTTATAATTTTAGTACACAATAATTCGTTCCTGGAATTGAACCGCGCGAGAAAACTTAACCATTTGGCTCTATAGTCATAAAGAGGGTTAAAATTCGGCCCAAGCGGTGTTGCGATTTCCATCCGAGGAAATAAGATTAATATTAAATTATGCTATAATTTAATAGTAGTAAACATTTTAATCCTCTGATCATTTATATATGTATGCAAGCAATCCTTAAAGCTTTCCCAAAAGTATGGCTGCTTATTCCGCTCCCCTGCGAACTTACCGGTAGTATGTCACGTTGTGAAAAACAGGAAGCATAATATATTGGAATACTTTCCGACAGAAGAGGTTTCTTTTCATCAGTAACCAGTAATGTAGTCGTGATACGCTCGTATTTCATACTTATAGTGAACATGGTTATAATATGCGGTACGGTGTTTGCAGAACGGGCACAGACCGCGGCGTAGTGAGCACTAGCAAGTGGTCACAGTCTGTGTGGCTCGTCGCGCCGCTCGTCGCCAAACTGCCCGCCGAAGTGCAGGGGCGTGTTCTCAAACAAGCTGGACAGGTGAGGCATTTTCTACTTACAGCTTACAACTTAAAGATCTTCGATGCGATAAGTGTAATGAATAAGTATGTTAGTTATCACAGCGAAAAAAATGTTCTTTAACATTTAGAGTTCAATATCCGGTTCTTGAATTCAAAAAATATGGTTGAAAATATTTTGAGGTGACTGGCTGGTCACCTCAAAATATTATATACCTTTCATAATATGTTTTCGAATAGATATTAGAAAGCGGTTGGGGTGCCGGTTGTAGCGGCAGTTGCAACAGCGGCAGCGGGGGCGGCGGTGGGTCGCATCGAGACTGCAAGAGTCATCAAAGCCCCAGCTATAAAGGGTAAGTTTTATTATTTTATTTGAAAAATTACTTCCAAATATACAATATTTTTCCTGTTCCACTTTACTAAGAAACTGTTAATTCAACAATGCATATATAGATAGTTATAATGTCCGCAATTCAAATGAGCTTCAGTCTGAGTTGTTGTCTTAGGATAAAAAAATTTAGTCATGACTACATTCGTCAGCGGCCTTAAGGCAGTCTGAAAACTGAGTAGGTACATTGAGTTGGCCACTTGCCTAACCGCTGACGTATTGGACAGCTTGGTTGTTAATAATCCTCTGGGACGGCGTGCCCCAGCAGTAGTACCATAATGGATCTATTAACCTATTATGATACATAAGTGCACAACAATAGTTTTCCCATTATTTCTTTCATCATTTCAAATTACCAAAAATGACCTATGTTGTACACAGGTCAGCAGGAGGCGGAAGTGGGGGAAAGCGAGGGGTTGCAGGGGGTGGGTGCGGAGGGGGGTGTGCTTGTGGCGGTGGGAATGCGGTCAGACTTGCTAATGAACCGCTACTATCGCTCGTACTCACGTGTCTCAGGAATCAAGATGATCAGAAGGTGATTTGAAGAGTGTCGATTTCGGACATGCTGTATGTAGGTAAATAATTATCTACACACAGTATATCCAAAATCTACATTCAAAGTCTTCAAGTAGCTAGCATGGAAATTCATTCGAGGAGTCCAAATAAAATGTAGAATTTTTTTATAATTATATTGTTTGTCAGTCGAAAGGCGAGTCAAATATATCATCGGCAGTAACCCATTGGTAGAACTTAGGCTTCATAGCGTTGAACACTGGCATAGAGTAGCATGCCTATCGGTTTCTTCTTGGATACATTTCGGAGAATATGCACTAGAATTATATAATTTTATTCATCATCAATGGACTCGACGTACGGCAATTCGCCGTCGCTATATGGTAGACATACCATATATACGTACGAAGCGTTTTGTTGCCACTTTCTTAATGCGTACAACTAAAGAATGGAAATCGTTTCCCGATTCTGTATTTCCTGATAGGAACGGTGCTATATCCTAGATCCACGTCATCACTTAACATCGTCAGTCGTCAAACGCAAGCTTATAATATTTAAAAAAATTACATTCACAGTTACTAACACAAGATTAGAAATGGAATGTTTACCGTGTATTTCCTTTGAGCTATCGATATGTGACTTGTAATAGCTTGTGCCTGATCATTACTATTTCTAGTATCAGTATACTCGTTAACGTGGCGTTTGAAGCTGCAGTGTCGAAACATCGGCATGATAATCTGTTGTACTCGTAATTATCCCGTTCTTAATCTATAATTTACATGTATATTGGCATATTCAGGGCGAGGAAAAGTTCGGTTCACTTAAAATTTATTAACAATCGACTGTAACGTTGTGTAATTTCAAATTCATTCATTATTGATGAAAAATAATTTCATGATTCTAAATTAATTTCATATAAGCAACAGCTTGTCACGATTGATTGTATGAATAAACCTTACCAAACTAAATTAAAATGTTGTAGCGTAGCAAACACTCACATCATGGTTAGCGTTTTTCTATTCTCTTCACAAACATATAATAAACCTAAAGGTTATAAGAATTTTCAAAATCTGTCCAGTAGTTTTTGAGTTCATTCGTTACATAATGTACAAAAATACAAATCCTCTTTATAATATAGTGTAAATATCAAACGTGATACATCATGTTTGTAATACAGGAAAGCCTGCTATCATCTATCCACGCCCAACTCCAACACTACCTAACCCACGCGCGTGACCACGAACGTTCAGCTTGCAATGATACCTGGCAAGATGAACTCGCCCCTGAAGCCTTACAACTGCGGTTCTCCCTCGCCGGGGGGATGTTTGACGCGATTCGAAGGTCTTACCAACTCACCTCGGATTGGGCCGTGTTACTGACACAGCTCATCGCGCATCAAGTGGTCGACGCTTACAATAATAGGTAACTAAACTATCTAGGTGTAGCGTTACCACGCAAAATATCGCCGGAAGTATCTTATAATACCAATTAACATGCGTTAGCATCATAATGGTAGTGATTCTCTTGTTCAACTAAACTAAATTAAAATTTTGGAAAATATAATATATAAGATAAGTACTTATATGGTTATGATATAGTCCAAATCAGTATGACACAATATATCAATAACAGCACTAAAATTAGATGTACTTTCATAAGTATAAATTGCGGGCTGTTTTATGTAAAATAAGCCGCCACTTATTTGGTGCCCACTAAAAATACCCGCAATTGGCCAGCAATTGCGTGCAGGAATCCTAGTGCGGGTGTCCGAGTGTGAAAAAAAATATTGAATAGAACTCGTTTAAAATTGCGGATAGCTTTATATGGAGTTATACGAATTTGAATTTTAGCGGAATTATAATGCGAGCTATTTCTTTTTGAAGAATATTTGTGAATTTTAGCTAGTTCGTGTGATTAACAGAATTAGGGCCATTATAGTTTGTGTAACTGATGAAATGTAAATACGATATTCGGTCGAATACTCAATAACGTAATCGACTAACATGTATTTTAAAGAAAGTAAAGACCCGGTCAAACTTCAATAACCATTGTAACAAATCATTTAACTTTCATTTTACATCTCATCTTTATGTTGTTTGTCGTTTTATGAAATTGGGCGTTTGATACACGTATCCATTATGGTGACGGAAAATATGAATGTGTTTTTGGCGTGATAACGTTTTCTTTTACTATAACTTGTCAATAAGACATCATGCATAGTTGTTAATGGAATAATGTTCTGCAACTGAAACAGGCAAATAACATCATATTTATTTATGCCTTTTGTATATTATCGTTGCACTTTGCAGTGACAATAATCTAAACTTAAGATTGCTAACGCTGATTTTGTATCATTATTTTTGAAACCTCTGAGAAACGCTTCTCAGAAGTGACAGGCCGTATTATATTTATATTATTCCATTTTGTAATAGTGTAAACGATGCAAAAGCTTTTCTAAGGATGGAAAAATTTAGAAATACTTCTATCCAAAAATAATAATTTACCAAAATCAGACGATACAGTATAAACACAAAAAAATACATCCCTGCATACATAACGCTTACCTGTTCTGAAAAGACACGCTCCTGAGCCTAAATTAAGATTCACTTCGAGAGCGATACAGACTGGGTTCATTCAACTTATAATGCTTGTTTTTTGATCAGAATGACATATTATAAGTTTCACTATAATAACTGTCGTTGTCACGCCTAAAATGTACTCCACTATACCATTATTCCACTATATAGCCATCGAGGACATCGCCTACTGGCACGACCACACCGCAGCTACCAACAATTGGAATTGGCCGGGCAGACAGTGTATTTACAATAAATTAATTTAGTTTGTGTCACAGCAACCTGTTCACTACATTGATCGACATGCTCGCGACACTCATACACTCCACGCTGGCTGATGGAGGAGATGACAACAATAGGAAACATTATCAGAATCTCATGAAGAAATTGAAGAAGGAAATCGGAGACCGCCACGGACCTTCTGTGCAATGTGTGAGGCAGTTGCTGCCGCTATCCAAGAATACAATCATTGAGGTATAGTTATGTCACGGTTTTCAATTATGTATATTTTTTTATTCTAGCGAGTAGATGATAATATGATATGTAAGATAAGTACTTATATGGTTATGATATAGTTCAAATCAGTGAAGCTCTTATCAATAACAGCATTAAAATTAGATGTACTTATTAAAATTAATTAAAATATCTAGAGAGTCGTAGATGTAACCACGTAGACCTAGAATCTTTGCTGGCTCTCAAGGACTGCTGCCTGAACACACTATGTGTTTGATGACAGTCTTTCAGACTTGAGGGTGGGAGCTAACTAGGCAGGTACTCGAAAATACCCTACCACCATGCTGGGCCTTTGATAAAAGTGTTTTCATAGCCGGAAGCTCAAACATTTGGCGTAAATGAAACCAGCCGTTTTCTGGTCTGGTTTGATTTACGCATACGACAGCCGACACTCCCACCGCTGAGCTATCATCGGTTAAAAAAAATATTTGTTGAGATGTTGCCGACAGAGGATGTATTTAAGTGTAAAATTTTATCTATGACTTTTTTGTAGAACATATTGTAATGTATTCGTGGGATTTAAGATTTTCAAGTGGTTTTAGAATATGTTCTTTTTAACTATTATATTTCTTTGAACACTTTGCCGTGAGGTGTAAGGCGTAAAGTAGGCCTATATGCAGTAGTGGCAGATTTACTAGTGAAATGATGATTATGAATGCATGAATCATTAAGTTACATTTTTAAACATCCCAAGCTTATATTATACAAAAAGGTACAAGTTGCATGGGAGCTTACTTACTACTTTCTTAAGATATCATAGTAAGTAATTATGTACCGACATCCATGGTTGGGAAACCCAGGCGGTTTCAAAGCCTATCCAATACGGATTTTTCTCTCTAATTTCATTAAGCTTGATATTTGCGTTGTTTAAATCTAAAATCTAAATAATTTAATCTAAAGTTATAATATCCTTTCTTTTGTTTAGGTTATCGCTTGTGAACCACTCGGGACCATAATAGACCAAAAGGGAAATAAAATTTCTGGATTCGACAGCGATAAAAAACAGGTAATATATTATTGATAACCTACCCAACCTACCACGTTTTTAATCATTTTGATCAACCCATTTGCTTATCGTTCTGTCCTGTACAAATACAGTCGAAGAACTTAAAAATTACCTAATAGGTCGGGAATTTTTTTTCAAATTTTAAATACAAACCAAAGTTATTTGATCATAGCTTATTTGTATTTAATTAAAATATAAAAATATGCCATTTTATAGGTAGTATTACAAATATCTATGCATATAGGCGACGATGATCGCTTACCATCAGGCTGCCCGTCTCTATATTTGCCACATAATACATAACAGTGTTTATCAGTCTGTTCTTGATGTTAACATAAAGAATTCTGAATAGTACGAAACAGGTAAAAAGCTGAGGGTGGCAAGCTGGTCAAGGCTATGTGGTGGGTGCCTTAACACTTTCCAACCACGCTATCAACATTTGCTGAGTTGCTAAAAATGTGTTTGACCAATTCCGAAAGTATTTTTGTTACTTCTTGCCCTACCTACATACGTACGAGTACCCTAATCGAGATTTTTTCCCGGCGGTAAAAGTTCGAAGCTAAAGAATTGAAAGTTAAAGTTTAAGAATAGCCCTGCGCGCTTCCAATCCCGCCGTAAACACTGCATCACTTTATTACTATAGGTTTTCAGTGTTTATCTCCAGTGGTTACTTTACAAAAAACGGTACGTACACTTTGAGTACACGATTAATTAGGTTTCTATCAGGATGCTTGTGCGGCACCAAAATATACTTTTTTACACTTTTTTAATTTATTATTAATATTATATTATATACTTTAAAATTAAATTTTAAAGTATATAATATAATAAATGAAGTATATTAAGTATAAAGTGTAATGTAATAATTACTTCGCATTCTTAGGGTCTCCGGCTAACAGACAAACAGAGAGTATCAAGCTGGGAGTTGGTGGAGGGTGGAAGGAATCCCGCCCCGCTGTCATGGGCGTGGTTTGCTGCCACCAAAATCGAGAGGAAACCGCTAACATACGAAAATGCTCACAGGTAAGTAGATGATTAGAAACGAGAAAAACAAAAATACAAAATAC
The DNA here is from genome assembly GCA_934044485.1 of Apeira syringaria. Classification (NCBI taxonomy): domain Eukaryota; kingdom Metazoa; phylum Arthropoda; class Insecta; order Lepidoptera; family Geometridae; genus Apeira; species Apeira syringaria. Next base: position 17,931,712 of record OW203658.1, read on the forward strand.
AAAATTTTATTGATTCAAAATAATACAAGGATCGCTTTAGAAACATACACAAGAAATAATGTTCATGTTTGCTTATGTTACTTGTATACTATATGAAATGACATACAGAACCCACACTAAGAAAAGTTCTTGTATCGTGGGTGTCTGATACATATGATTATTATATTATACTACAAGAGACTAAAATCAATCAGTTTTATACTGATTTTTATTCTAAAGCAAGTACTCTTAAAATCAGTCTAAGTGAAACGAGTTTAATCAGAGGCGTACGGAGGAAGGTGTCATAGGAGCTAGATGCTTGCTTTATATTAAAAAAAAATGATTTTTCTCTATCATAAAAGATAATTCTTTTAACACAATTCACAATGCGGCAAATAATTTCCATATTTTTATAATATTATTGGGGCAGGTCTTACCTATACTTGCCACGATTAGCTGGCGTATTGATAAATATATTTTTATTCTCATTTCATCGTTATCCGTCCACGTTCTGGTAAGCGATCACTTTGCCGAATCGTACTGCATCCACAGCGAGGCGTGGCTCTATCAATTATGACTTGTTTTTTGTTTTATTGAGCATCTATCATCAGATCTATCACATGACAACAGGAATCATCATATAATGAAAGTGTTTTTTTCGTATAATTTTGTGTATTTTTCGATGTTCCATAATTATAAGTAAGTATGTAATTTTGTTTGTGTGATGTGATGTGATTTTAAAAATACTTTCTTTTTATAATGAAGGTTCATTATTAAAAGAAAGTACTTTTAAAAATTTTATATTTTAAATTTCACAGGTTACTGAAATACCACACGCACAGTTTAGTAAAGCCGCTCAGTTACTATCTGGAACCGTTGCCATTGCCGCCTGAGGATCTGGAAACGAACGACGTCAAACAGGTACTTATTATTTCTATATTTGTTGGTATACTTTAATAAAGGCACCACTGATTTGAATAATGTTTTGAAGAATTTTTAAGTGTTTATTTTATTATTAGTTCACTCTTTATACTCCCTATCTTACCAATTTAAATTAAAAAAACGTATATTAAATTGCCTTTCATTTTGTCTGGTGTAAAACACAGTTGAAGCACATTTGTGGTTACCGCGAGAATTTTTGGTAAAGGAATAATATGGTCGTACGAAAATATGTTTTCACTAATAAATTAGCAAATTAAATTAAATTTTGTTCAATCAAAATTGACCGTCAGTAACTGTTCTCATAAGTGGTATTTTTTAAGTTTATTAGACATGTAGGACTTTAAACAAAATAAGCTGAAAAGACTCAACATTTGTAGTCTATTTAGGAAATGGTAGAGCCTTAAAAATCGACATCTTATCCATATGCCAGTTGCTTCTATTTTTAATAAATCACAATGTAAATTAAAGATTCTATAGCGAAAACCGAACCCAAATGATTTATAATAGATACTGATTTATAATAGATATCTAGGTAAACACATCATTGACTTTTTTTCAATTGGGCAGATGCCTTTATTAAAATAAAAAACTAATTACAATACTGCAGCTACTACAATAACATTTGAGCAATCTACTAGTTATTGGTAGCCTGTAGATAACTCAAATGCTCTAACCCGCTACCGGCTGGTAGCGGGTTGGTAGCATTTGAGTTGGTTATAGGTGCAATAATATTTGATGTTTTTTTTATGAGTTTTGGTAACATTTGCGTGGCAGTTCTTCGCTGCGCTGGGCAGTAACTTGAAATTATTAATCAACTTCATTTCAAATTCCATATACCGAACACCAAAGACAATAAAAAGTAGAAATTACAATTAATAACTATATTAATTATGTACTGTATAGATAGCGTTTGATAACTATCTTACTTGATAGTCGGTGACGATGTGGTTTAAGATGTTATCACGAGATTGTTTGGCGAACACGCCAGACATTTATGGCAAAATATTGATTAAAAACATGAATTTACGCAGATATTTTCTCAGCCCGTTAATTTAACAGCGGACCCATTATCTGTACACATGAACTGTACATATAACTAAATATATTATTGTTTGTCCCTAATGCGTCATCATATATACCGTTGATGCCATTGCTACGAAATAGTTGAATTGTTGTGTGCACTTTCTCATATTATTCTTTTGTTCCGTTTTATCGTCATATTATTTTTTAGTATTTCAAATGTAATATTTCTGGCCAGCTTTATCAGATACCGCGTTGAATGTTTTTATAACGATCCTAACTAGTCATTAACATTTGATGAAGGAACCTGGAAGCGTGGACTCCAGCCCGACGGGCGCCGGTAAGCGGTCGCGCTCCGCCGCATGCAAGGGCATGAAGAAACCTAAGCCTACGACGCCGGTAAACCTTCATTTTCCAAATTACGTCATACAGTTTACTTTGATCATTTTTAACATTTGCATATAACTCTATGCACGTTAAGTCGCTCTTATGATCATTTCATTTGATGACAGACACATGTATATGCAATGCGATCGATATCATTCCAAAAAAGGAATCAAGGGGCGTCCATGAATTACGACCCCCCTCCACCCACTCTCCCCTCTCTCTTACTAAATAAAATATACTATACTGTATGAGAAAAAACCGGCTACACTCACATTTTTTTATCATATCGAGTTAAGGCCGACGACGACGTTCTAATACTATGAAAACCTGAGTTTAGCCGATTTTTTCTTATTATGTCAAATACTTACGTTTTTAAACTTTAAAATGATAGATACATATTACCAACAATAGGGGTGCGACCAACGCATTCTATATATCTATATAAAATATGCAGACGAATGGAGTGGGCGTGGGTGGTGGTGGAGGCATGCCGCCGCAGCAGCCTCAGCAGCCGCAATTCATGCAGACACCGCAACAGCAGTGGTTCCCACCGCCCGGGCAGAACTACTACAATCCACCAGGTAATATGCTATTTTATTTTTATATTGTGACGGTCGCCGTCCTCGGTACCCTGGTTCGAATCCTGGCAGAAGGCAAACATTTATGCGATGGTGTTTGTCCCGGGTCTTGGATGTTCGTGTGCTGTGATTTTGTGTGTCTATGCCTCCCGCGACTTAGGGAATCTTAGTGCGGGAGTTTCGAATGTATAAAAAATTGAGTAAAAAGTTTATAACGAGAGATCTCGTCCCGACATTCGCTGCGCACCGAGTCAATGTCTCCTAAAGATGCCTCGTGCAGAGGCACACACACACGTGTCGAAGAGGTTAAAAAGAATACGTGTATTTCTTTTTTTATACTTTATAGATGTAGCGTTTGAACACTATCTCACTTGATGGTCAGTGACAATGTGGTCGAAGATGTTATCACACTAGACCTAGAATGCTCACTGGCTCTCAAGGACTGCTGCCTGAACACACTATGTGTCTGGTGACAGTTTTTCAAACTTGGGGGTGAGCACCAACAGCTAACCTGGCGGGTATTCGAAAGTACCCTACCACCATGCTGGGAATTTGATAACGGTGTTACCTTCACCAAAAGCTGAAGCTGTTGTTGGGGATCGAACCAGTGTCCGTCAGTTTGATAGTTATCATCGCTTCAACCGCTACCGCTATTTCTCATCTATTGCAATATTTTCTTCTTCAGCTGGCGTTAGTCCGAGAGGCGTGGCGCCGCCTTCGAATACACAGTCGAAACAAGCGCTCAGCAACATGCTGCGGCAGCGAGTGCCTTTTAATCAAATGACGCAGATGCAAGTAAGTTTCTACTTGTAACCCGCCGCTCATAACCCGAACATAGATCGTTAATATTATAAATTCGAAAGTTTGCATATTTGCTATCTTTTCGTACTTTCATTCACACCTAGCAAAGATTAACTGGATTAACTTGTAGGCTACTTTTAATCCTTAAAAATTTGAAGGTTCCTCTGGTATACAAACAAAACCCAATATTATAAATGTGAAAGTGACTGTATTTCTGTCACCTTGCAAAAGGACAAAGCTACTTTTTGTTCTCAAAAAGTATGGTTCCCATGCGATAACTGTGGTAGCGGGAAATTTGTAGTCCATGCAGATGAAACCGCTGCTAGTATACAAGTATTATTTTAAGTTGAAGTAATTGTGCTATAAAGTGTTACCTAACTAGTCTATCTAACCAAACATGCCCACATATTGTTCCCCATCCCATTAACCAGTACTTCAGTTCAAATATTTGAAGGAAAAAAACTGAAGTTCTGTCTAGCATAGCGTTAATGCGATACACAATAAAATCTCTTAACCAGTACTTACTCGTATGTGCCTTATTTATGACTCTGTACGTAAGTTTTCTTATATTATTGGTTAGCGTGAATGGACAAAAGCGCATTGAATTAACCAATAACATTCTTATGTCTGAGACAGTAAAGTTCAAACTAAACAAGCATGCTACTCAGTGTACATTTAAATTTTAGTAGTTTCTCGTGCCAACTGTTAAATAATTTTAAATTCAATTCTTATTTTTTGTTTATGGGGTCTCTAGGAGTTTGTAGCTTTACTTCATTGTTAGCAGGGAGGCGGTTACCCGGGTGCTCCACATCGAGCTCCGTTCCCCCGTCAGGGCATTCCTCGGCAGATGCAGCCGAGCCAAATGGGAACCATGCAATCGTAAGTACAGCAATATTGACTGGAAGATGTATTAGGGACAAAGAAGTCTTATAGGTAATGTTTTTTGACAATCTTTTAGCGGCAATGTACAATGAGCATGCAATCGCATTGCCATCCTACCAAAATATAAATAAATATAATAATAAAATCTTTATTGTTCATAGATACATGACATTTTTCACTTAAATGGTGCACCTGAAACTTAAACTAGGTTTAGAACCCGTGGTATAAGTCTCAGGACTCTAACGTCGTCAATAGTTACACATTATCTATGAAGCAACATTTTATAGAAAGATTAAGCAATAAAATATTAATGTAATAATAAAACCAAAATAACAATTAGGAAAAAAAAAAAGTATTTCATTATTAACAAGCTTATTCTATCATATCTCGTAATCATATTCACATGCCAAGTTAAAATTTGTATAATTTATAAAAATAATTATATTCATTCATGCGTTTGTGAGGGTGTGTGTGGTTGTGTGTGTTGTATTTGTGTTAGTGTAAGGTGTGGGCGAGTTAGTGAGTGTGTATGAGTGTATAGTAGAATTATTTAAATCGGTGATCATGTTCTCGGTTTCATCGTAGTTCATGGTCATGAGTTTATTTATCACTTTCTTCTTTGTTTCAAAAGCAGTCAGAGAGTACATTCCTAAATTTTTGTTCATTTAATTATATAAGTATTTATGCATTTTACTATGTTCATTGCTCATCCATAGACAAATGAATCCAATGGGCGGTATGGGCGGAATGGGACCAATGAGCCAAATGGGCGGAGTGCAAATGGGCGGACAGATGGGTGCAGGCCAGATGAGCGCAGGACAGATGACTGGAGGACAGATGGCAGGCGGACAGATGGGCGGAATGGGCGGACAGATGTTCGGGAACCAGTATGGAGGCATGCAGCAGGGTTACGGTGGATACGGTCAACAGATGATGCAGGGCGGTCAGCAGCAAATGATGAGTCAGGTAACTTGTAATTAACTTGTTCGGCTACACGATTGTCACAGGTTATTGTGACCGGATATGGTTAAGATTAACAATTCAAGAGATGAATTGCCAGTATAGATGTGGATCCTCATTAGAGAGCATAAACTGGCAAGCGCAGTACAGCATAGGACCTCCAACAACAAGGCGTCCAGACGAGCTGATAAAGATCACAGAACGCTGAATGTTGACCGCTTACAACCAGTCTCTATGAGGTTTAATGAAAGACGTCTCTGTACAGCTGTAGATGATCATGAGTCGAAATTTATGATTGAAGTGGTAATTACTAATTACCCTGTATTATATGCCTGTGAAAAGACACCATTACATGTTCAAGCTACTTTTTAAATAATGCCTATACGAGCTATTCAACCAGATATTTTTTATTATTACAGGGAATGGGTCAGAACGTAAATCAAATGGGTCAACAAGTAAATCCTATGAGTCAAGGAGTCAACTCTATAGGCCAAAATGTGAATCAAATGAGCCAAGGTGTTGGACAATCTGCCCAAATGCCACAATCTATGGGACAGATGAGCCAAAGTATGGGGCAAATGGGCCAGTCCATGGGTCAGATGGGTCAAATGGGCCAAGGAGGAGGTATGGGCGGTATGAGCAGTCAAGGCGGCTCAATGGTGCCTCAAGGAGGTAACGCTATGGGTGGATTCCCTGGACAACAGTCATTCCAACAGGTTAGACTTCTTTTTCTTACTTTCGTTGTTAATAGGTTTTTTATAAATGTTCATGTATGTGTGTATCATAAGTCTACTTATTTACTGTTCAAATTCAGTTCGGTAAGAGGCCAAGATGATGGCAATAAAACAATTTTATTAATTCATAGTATCCTAAATTTCAATGCCCGACTTATCTCCAACATGAATAAGAATTAAGATTGCATTGGCACGTATGATTCAAAATCACAATGAAGCAGATCAAAATTGACTTTAGTTAGCCGAGCATGTTTCCATGTTGAATAACAGATAGGCCCCTGGTGTCTGACAACGATCTCGCTCGATGTTTTAGTGATAAATTCGAATGTGGAAGCTAGGCTTAAAGTGATATAAAATATAATCGAATATTTTTTATGTTTGTCAAATGTCATAACATAATAGATGAATAGAAAATATTTAAGAAACTTACAAGCTTCCCCAAGTTAATAGCATGCAAAAAATATTTTATGTAATATGTACCTACATAACTAATTTAATTTTTATCAGAGCATGTGAAACAAAAATGAATACTACTAATGTTCTTTTCCATACTTATTTTTGCTCTTGAACTTGATACAAAATATTTTATCCAGAAAGTAAATTGTTTGAATTAATTTGATAGTTTTTGAAATCTATGGTATATCAGGCAGGTTCGAGGCTAGATAGTTCCCTACCCTCGTGTGATATTTCGTATCTGCTCAACCAAATCAAAAATACTGTTGTATTGTTTCATTCAAACATCCGCAAGCTCTGGTACCGGCGAACTCGTACCATTAGCATTTCTTCTCACCCCAAAGATTTTTTTTTTTATTAAATGGGGTGAAACTTAAAATAGTTTTAATTAATATTTGCGTTATGTACTTGAAATACTTATTTTTTCGTTTCAGAATATGATGAGTGGACGTGCTAGTCAAGAAGCGTATCTTGCCCAACAAAGACAAGCCGCAAGACCGGCGTACATGCAAGTTAGTACAAAATTATAAGTTATTTTCATGATGCGTGATGAATAAATATCAGTGCTCACTGATAATAGTTAGACTACACTAGTGGCACCCTTAAGCAATGTTTTTCAGTCAGAACTCATTTCCTAAATTGTGCTCTCTTTCCGTTTAGTTGTAAAATGGTAACAGATAAAGTTTCGCACTTATTAATTGGAATTGATTTGACAAAAAAAATACGCAGCCAATTCAATACTAGGATTGATATCAATATATGATAAGGACTATGGATTTGCTAATTCAAAGATAAATTATATCAGGGATACAAACACGCTCTGCCCAGCGCAGTACGCGTTCCAGCTTCGTCACCCCCATGTTTTATTAATTTAGCTTCTGCTAATTTTGCCAGTGTCAAAAGCAGCTTGCCTAAAACTACCTGCTGATTTTCTTGTTTGATTTAGTAAAGTAGTGGGAATCCCTGAAACTTTAGTTCAACTCTTTGGGAAAAACTAAGACAACATGTGCATATTCACAAATACTTCGATCCATAGATGTAACAATACTGCTCATTAACACTCGATAAAACACTTAAATTTGGAAAATTAAATAATCTTACATATTGTTTTCTCGTTTAACTTGCAGCAAGCACCAAACGTAACAATGGGTGCGATGGCGGGGCCAGCACCACCGTATCCACAAGCGCCGCGCGGCATGCAGCCGCAGCAATCGGCACAGTACCAACAGCAAATGACACAACAACGCATGCGACAACAAATGTTGGCCATGCAGCAACAGCAGCAAGGCCCGCTTGTACAGCATCTACAGAGACAACAATACCAACCACCTTATTGAAATAACATGTGTTGAACGTAAACATGGTAATTCTCAGGTCGCCTCTTTGGCGTTCTGCAAACTAAACTCTATGGCTTGCATTGGTACCAACATCTACCCCCACAATAATATATGGCAGAGGAGAAGGCTGAAGATGGTTAACAGAATGCCAAACTCAAGTTGAGAGAAGTTGAGAAATATAGTAAAGAAACCAGCAAGGTTGGACCTGATGCTACTCATTGAGACGAGATACCTGTGAAACCGCACCAATTATACTTACATCACTTTACTGAACACATTTGAAAGAACTATAGTTATAGTATTAAGAGTATACATTGTTCTGATAGAGCGATAGTGAATATAGAGTAAAAGTGATGATAGAGAAGTGATGTGTGGCTGTGTGTATGTTTACAAACAATAGTCCTCTGTAACTGAATGCTGTCCTTGGGAGTCGGTTGCCACTGAGTTGGTCAAAAAGACAGAGTTACTAAAATGATTGTGGTGCTTCTACCATCATTCATCTCTGTCAATCAGGTGATAATGGTGAGATAGAGGTCAAACGTTAGCCTTTGTCATAAAATAAAATGTATGTAAAAGAAACAATATAACAATGAAAGTATGTATTTTAATGTTTGTGGTGATTGCAAATACGTTGAGCCACGATAACACCTACCTGTACTAATACTGCTGCAATTACTAGTTCTCAGTTTGAATCTATTGAAAAACTAAAACCTTTTTCAGATTATAAGGTAATATTCGGGAAATTTCCTTACAGTCGTGTTCCTAATTTAAGACTTATAAATTTTGTTTTCTATTAAATCATGATTTTAAATCAGTCAATGTAACAGAATATGTACTTACAGTAAAATGGCTGAACATTTATGTCACAGATCTAAAAATTTGAATCATGTTTAGTATGTATATTTTATCCCTATTTACTATATTACCAGATATTGACTACCCGCATGGTTAGTAAGGCGGATAAAGCTGGAGGGTGGTGCAGAAGTCGTGTGCTGAACACGGCTGCACCACTAACAGAAGACCAAAAATACTTGTGAATGAATTTCCATTAAAAACAAGGGACAATTAAATTATTGAAAGAAAGTTTTTAATATTGAATAATATGATAGTATAAGATTTAATAAATTTACCAATCTTTCTTATTACATCAATTTGTTAGTGTGGTTAGGATCGGAGGACCATAATTTTACATTTTTAGATATCATGAAATTGGTACTCAAACCATCGTAGCATTGATATAAAATATAGACATATTTTTAGGAAATCATACATACCTATAATGTATTTATTTTTAATTTTAATAAATTGATTTTATCTCGATCCTAGTTTTAGTATGTACATATATAATTTTATACATAGTATGTTTATTGAAATATGTGTAACATTACAAATCTTGTATTATGTTGTGTTCACAAATCATAATATCATGTAGTTTTCCTATATTGTTTCCATTATCTGGGATACTTCCAAAATGTTTTACCTAAATTTTAATTATTAAGTGTACCTACATTAGTTCCTCTCAACACAGTTTATTGAAGAAACTGTTCTTATTAAGTTTTTGTATTGTAAATATTGTGGATGAAATATAAGGGCTGGTAGAAATTTCGATAGTTTTTTTGAGCTATCTTGCAAACCTCCATCTCTGGTTTAAATATTTTAGAGAGACTAAGTATACTGCGATGCAGACGTTAAGATACAAGGTTGGAAGTCTGTACCATTACCTTAACGTTTGCATTAACCATACATATCTTAACATTTGCAGTAACCATACACAGTTCCATATGCAATTTCAATAATTTCGTTAATTTATGAGGAACCTCCGAGTGAGGAGGAATTAGTTGTGGTCAGCATTGTCTGTGGCAGGAAAAGCATGGAAGCAGAATAAATGCAGTGGAAATGAGAGCTCTGTGAAGTAAGATTGGACTGAAACTGATTAAAAGGGTAAATAATAGTTATAGGGAAGGTTGTGGTGTACACAAAGATGTAGTGACTAAGATTGAGAAAAGTGTGTTTAATTAACATGCTTTAGTCATGTAGAGAAAATGAAAGAAGATTGAGTAAGTATGTAGGTACCTACACATCGGTGAAGTGAATGGTAGCGTTGGGAAAGGAAGGCCTAGGCGGACGTTCCGAAATCAGGTTAAGAAAGTGCTAAACAATTAAAAGAGCGTCATCGGTTTAAAGCTGGCGCCGTCAAGAGTAGCTACTTTAAACCGACGCTCTTGCAAGAAAGGTTATAAAGCGAAGGAAGTGTTCGTGGAGAAATGTGGATGAAGCGAAGGATGTGGTCTGCCTACCCCTATGGGAAAGAGGTATGTATGTATTTTCTGTCCATTTTAGGCGGATGAGCCCCGCGACTCGGCGCACTATGGAAAATATGCAAAAAACCGTAGGTTTCCCTAAGTAATCTGTGAAAATATGGGTCTGTTTGGATCCGGATCAAAAACCGATCTCTTTTATGTTTGAAGATATATTACCTATTAAAACTTTGCACATATATTGAATATTATATGAGGCTTTAAATACATTGCTTTTTTCAGTACAAAATACTATATATAAATAACAATAGTTCGAAAAATTGGTAGTCCGTCCACAAAAAAATAAAAAACGTTATTTTATTTAACAGAAAAAAATGACCCATTTGGTGCCCCTTGAGAATGTAATACTACCGTGATTAGTGCCCATGAAGAACGGAAGTGAATGATTTAATATGAATTCAATGGGAACTGACCTGACATTTAAAGAATTCGCGAGCACTCACACACAAAAAGCCGTTCCGATTTGCTTACGAGCGTCAGCACTGTCAGTACTAAATTCATCTCGGAACAGCTAAATCCTTACGTACGAACGTGTGCACTGTGAGCTTTGAGTATACAGCCTGTTGGTAATTAGATAATTAATAATTAATTTAGTAATTAATTAGACTGTGAGCCCAAATTGAAACGCAGCCATAGTCTAATTTCTAATCTCTTTGTTATCTTTGGCTGCGTTTCAATTTGGGCTCACAGCGCCCACGTTCGTACGTAAGGATTTGGCAGCTCCGAGATGAATTTAGTACTGACAGTGCTGACGTTCGTAAGCAAATCGGAACGGCTTTTTTGTGTATGAATGCGCGCGAGTTCTTTAAATGTCAGTTCCCATTAAATTCAAATTAAATCATTCTCTTCCGTACTTCATGGGCACTAAGTGGGTCATTTTTTATGATATATAAAATTACGTTTTTAATTTTTTGTGGATGAACTACCGATTTTTCGACAGATTCTCATAATGAGTCAAATGAAAAAAAACCTGTACAGATAATGCATATTTAACTCGCCGATTTTAACAATTATATTTCTTTGACTCTCAGTGCATAGTTATTTATCTATGTGTTTGACAGCGCTCACACTGCTCTACGTCGTACTCGTGAGCGTTTTATGCACAGGATGATGACGTCATGGATGACGTCATATACATTTTGTGTGCAGCTGTCAGTGCATTTTGGAATGACTATAAGCACGCTCTCTGTGCTCAAAGCGCTCAAAGCTCAATTTGAAACACACCCTTTGAAAGCAACCCACATTCATAGATGATACCCACATTTTTAGGTTAGGTTATGTTTAGTTTACCTTTTGATAAATATATTTAAATACTTGTGTTATTTCTAAATTTGGCCTGGCATGGTTTCTATAAAGTCAAATAAATAGCCAAAATGTTTATATCCATGAAATTAACAAAGATTGTATCATTAAAAACGCTTCTTAGAATTAATACTTGTAAATGTGTTAAAAGAAAAATTCACACGCTAGGACTGGACGATATACCAAAGATATCAGTAACTGAAATTCGTAAACTATTAAGACAAAAAGGCTTTGCTGTTCAAGATGGTTTCACTTCTCTTACAACGAAGTGTTCGATATGCATGTCGGATGAAAAACCAGAGAGTAAAGTTTACATAAACAAAACAACCGGTATGTAATCATCCAATTTATATCAAGCAGGTCAAGCAACTTCATGTCTTATGCTCGCTATGCGTATTAGATGATGTCCATTTTAGTAAGTTGTAAAATACATACAATTCATAAGGGCTTAGGTTTAGTTTAAAAAACGTCCGTTTTAGGGGAAGGGTGCAAGGGGGGATAAGAGGGGAGGGGTAGAACCCCCCATGTGAGGGGGAAGTTGTGGAACCTCTTCCATCCGGCGATAATATTTATCTATTTCAGCTGATAAATTTAGCCTCACTATATAATTGTCAGACATTAATTTTGTGGGAAAACCAGAAAAGCAACTATTATGTATCACTTTATTCATTAAAGCTTGATTAAAAACCCTGTTGGTATAATTTTATTATTTAATACATTATAGATCTTTTCGTTTTCAAGGTTTAAAATCTTTGTTTGACTGCTGTCTCACCTGATGTTAAACAACAACACAGTCTAAGGTGTAGCACGCAAACTTAGAAGGTTTCTACACTGGACTCTGGGGTTGTACCTATTGGGATACACAGATTCAGGCAGTGAGTTCCACTCCCTGGCAGTACACATTATAAAAGTCGAAGCAAGATAATTAGATATATTTATATTAGTTACAGTGTAAACTCTATATAACAAATATCAAGGGCTCGAGCATTTTGAGTTTTTGTTATACAGAGGGAAGAGAAAAAGTAAACCAAATTTAATTTTATTGCTATCTATAGGTAATTTCTATTGCACATATCAAACAAACTTTTTCGTTAACACATAACGCCTCTCGTACTAGCCATCTTAACAGTTTCAAAGTTGGTTTACAACTGATAATACACAATAGGTGCGCTTAGTAACTGATACCCAAATTTCCTACAGACAGTAATCTAAGAATAACAACACACATGTTAAGGCAATTAACAATAACAAAGAGAGATGGCAGTTTACGACTTCAGGTATCTGTCTTAGAAATTTCGGCACTCAAAAGATAGTTTTGTATGCTTTTAAAAACAATTACACTTAAATATGTTGTTGATGTCTAAACATGAAAATATTTCTTCGTAATAGGGTATGGCTGCTGCCTTATAAAGAATGAATTAATATATGGGTTTTGTGGTAAACAAACCAAATTGAACAACTTTTATGTTATAGTGAGTTTTTTGTTATAAAGAGTTTACACTGTATATTAAATCTAGCGTTTGATCACTATCTCACTTGACGGTAAGTGACAATGTGTGCAAAGATGTTATCACCCTAGATCTAAAATGCTTAATACTTTGTCTACCCCTCATCACATTTGCCCCGCACCCACTGCCCACCTAAAATCGTTGTTTCTTAAACTAAGCATGAACCCCCATGAGCATGAGCAAATGCATGGCAAAGACTATTTTATCTGATTTTTTACTATTTTGTGGACCACTGATGCTAAATAGATGAATATATCTGTTTGTCTGGGATTGTGCTAGACCTATATTATTCTCTTCAAACTTAAATACTTTATTTACCTTGGAAGAATGGAGATATTTGAACCTCTTTTGCAAAATTTGTCACTGCCTGATCATATCTTTTTTTAAATATTGTATAGATCTAGCATTTGACCACTATCTCACTTGATGGTCAGTGACGATGTGGTCGAAGATGTTATCACGCTAGATGTAGAATGCTCACTGGCTCTCACTCATACTCATAGTGCTATGTAAATATATAATCTTGGCGGTAAATGTAGCATTAACTCATGTTTTGTTTACTCCCATTTTATAATACATATTGTTATTAAAGACATGACTGGCTAATCATGAAATATTTTTAAGGTTATTTTATATGTCCAAAATGTAATGTCCATGGAGATTGGAGCATCCTGGAAAGGCTACTTAAAAAAGCTAAACTAGAATCTACAGTTAAAGACTTTATAGAAAAGTGTCAGAATTCTACAAAACTGTTTGATGCAGATTGGCAAAGCATAGTTACTGAAACTACCTCTTTAACTAAACTAAATGAGAATGAGCAAATAGACTTGTTTAAGCTGTTTGAATTTCCTGTAAGTATATATTTTTTTATTTATAGCTATTTTATAAATACCTACATAAAAGTATAAAAAACCTACCTGAGTCCCACGGTTTGTGGTGTGGAGGTATGGTAATGATTATAATTATGAAAGCCTGTGATACAAATAGTGTGGCTTTCTATTTGTAAAAGAATGTTCAAAATAGGCTCAGTAGATCCAGAGATTACCTCCTACAACCTCACAAACTTTACCTCTTTATAATATTAGAATAAATAAAAATCTTGTATGTCTCACTTGTAGGGCATCTGAACTATACACAATGTGTCTATACCAAGAACACAAATGGACTTGTTTTTGTCTCATATTGTATTTTACTTGCATTGTAGAATACACTAGTCAGTGCTTCATGACAGATTTTCTATTCATATGATCCTGTGAGTATAAGGCTCAACCCGAGGATAAGTTGCTCTTTATTACATTGTCACAATTTAAACATAAAGGCAGGTCTTATTTTTAAAAAGGGGGCTGCAATCTGCCATACAGGAGTGCAAAATATAAAAAAATACTATTACTACATTTCAAATTTTGTCATGTATGTATTAAAATAACTTTATAAATTATAAAATTGTGTCCAGTAATCCGTATTATATTGAATGAGATTGATATAAAATAGGTTTTAGTTATATATTAACAATATGAACATAGTGTTTAAAATGTATTGATAAAAAGTCATTAATTGTGTATTACCATTTAGGAATTCATAAAAATATTAAATTATTTTGTTACATTTGTAATTCACAATAACACAGTGGAAACAACCAACCTAACCTTGATATATTGAATGTTTTACTTAGATTTTGTACAATATAGTGATAAGAAGATTTTTTCAGTTCCATCACGATGCTCATAAAACAGTATTAGATGTTAGAGTGTCACAAGACCGCACAGTATTATTTTTCCCTTTAAAAAACCCACTGAATAAAGTAGTGGGTTATCGTAAAGTCCAAGCAGGGAAAGAGGATGAGGCAGAGTGTCACGGTCTGCATGCTGCTGGGTTGTTCTATTGCAAAGTTTCAAAGGTACCTCGCAGTGACCAGGCAGTGCTCGTACCCAGTGTACAAGATGTATTGCATTTGGCAGCACATAAAGTTCCAGGTAAGTGTTACACTACTAGTCAATTCGTAATTTGTTTCATAGAAACCTTTTATCTAAAGTATTTTATAGACCCTATAGTACGACAGATTAATTAAAAGAAAACAAATTGTCAGAGCGAATCTCTGGCTTTACTGCATAATTCCTTTATACTACTGTCAACTATATATTGTCTGAAAATCCTTATTTTAAGTTTTTCGGCAGATTAAAGCATACAAGCATGCATAGACTATAGACTTCAAATGACTGCGTGAAGGCGTGAAGGCTTCTGTGATTGAAGCAAAAATGTTTCAACTGTTAAGTCAAATATGGTTCAATTCATTATCAGGAAATGTAGAGATGAGAAACAAATGGGGGGGGGGGGGGGGGGGGGGGGGGTTCTCTCGAGTATTCATTTGCAACTGGCAGTAGTATTTAAACGGAATAGAAGCCAAACATCTAACACTAACCGTCCCAGTTACCTGTAGATTTTGTTGCTTAATTAACTATTTGGTTAAGATTGCATATACAAGATAAACTTAACCACTGTACATACCACATCAAAACAACTCATCCTTGTGAAACATGAATAAATTATCCTATATCAATGTTGTTTTAATTGTGATAAACTCTTTCAGGTACACTTGTTTGGCTGAGTAACTGCAGTCTACCTCCAATAGTCCTGCCAACTCTTGAAGGATTCCAAAAGTTATGTCTTTGGGGAGACTGGGACAACATGAGGTCCGTGGCAGAGAAACTTGGAGAACAGAGGTGTCGCTTTGTCAGGTGAGGCCTTTCAGTAGTTCTTGGTGTGTTTACCCTTGAATTCTCAAATAACCACATAATAAATAGTAGATAATATTTGGTGTAGGTCATTTTTTTTATAAGTGAATAGCATCTTAGTATTGTTTACTTTCTACAAAAATAGCCACTACCCTCACATTAAAAAAAAACTGTAATAAAACACACAGTACAGTGCACAAACATATTGATACGCAATGTACTATCTCACAGGCCCACGGACGGGCTAGTTACGGCTTCGGAGGCGGCGATGGCTGACCTGTCTCTGAAAACTCTGGTGGCGGAAGCCAAGCCGGCGGCGCACCGCTCCATTACCACGTTCGCAGCGCTCAGAGACGAAGTGTACGCTGAGCTTACCAATATTGAAAAGGTAACAAAGTGCTTTTAGTGCCCCACTAACGGTTTGAGGCAGTAAAGGAAAGACCATTATCAAATTCACTGTATGGTGGTGGGGGTCTTTTAGAGTACCTGCCTTACTATCTACCACCCTCAAGATTGAAAATCTATTACCAAACACATAGTTTGTTCAGGCAGCATTCCTTGAGAGACAGTAAACATCTAGGTTGTAATCTAAGAAGTAGCTAAAGAAGTACATACTCTCACCTGTTATTTATTGATGATAAGGATTAAATGTTAGAGAATATGTAGATGAATGATTTCAAATGGGTTGCCGAGATAAGCCCCGGACCTATACTGTTAAATAACCATATTATTATAAAAATATCTCGGCGTCCTTGTCTCTCGCATGGAGTAACGCACGCAAGGATTCTCTGTCACTCTTCCTACTCGCGCTTCAATCTGAACTTTTAAAATCTAAGCAACCATGAACATGACACAGTTTTAAGTAGGCAACCTAATACTGTTATGTAAAAATATAATAATAATAAGTATTTTTTCTTTAAATCAGTCAAATAAAACTATTTAATATTAAAAAGTTAATATTATAAATAAAGTTATTATTATTGAACAGTATAGTTCCGAGATTTAACTAGACAACCCATGCGTGAAGTGTCCATCTACATGTTCTTGAACATAAATATAATTGGTGTCATAAATACTTAAGAGATGAGGGTATATATTTCTTAAACCGTATCTCGTACTATTTAGCGTGATTACCCCTTCGAACACATCATCACTGACCATCAAGAGCGATAGTGGTAAATCGCTAGAGCTATACTGTGTAAAAAAACCATTATCCTTGTATCAGCTATTGCCGGGTCTCCTAGAAGTGCGGTTGTTGCGATATGTGAATATCGCTTTTAATACTTGACTTGACATGACTTTAAAACCACGTTGTCTCTAAAAAACCGAATTAAGAATCACTCACCACCCGTCCCCACCCTCCAGCATTGCGCAATGAAGAGAATTATATCAGTTGCAGTAATATTTGTTTTCGTTGTTGTGATTGACACTATATTAAAGTAATTGAAAAGACATCATGTTGCTGTTTATTGCAGGTGCGTGGTGTAAAATGGCGTCGTTTCCCCGCCCTGACGAAGCTGCTGGGCGGGCATCGTCGCGGGGAACTGACTGTGTTAACGGGCCCAACGGGCTGTGGGAAAACCACGCTTTGCGCTGAAATATCACTCGATTTGGCGCAACAGGGCGTAAGTGAACATTTTAAATATCTTAGTCATTGGAAGCGTTTTCCTTTCCTTCAGGTCCCTATTTATGTCTTCTGTTACAGATGTGTTATAATAAGTATATTATTTGTTATTTTCTTTATGGTTGTGATATATATTGAATTATCATGATACTTCAAATCAATACTAAAAATGTTGGCAACCGGCAGCGGTTCATTGCGCTTACTATGATAGGAAAAATTGTATTAGTTAAATTAATAATAAGGTATAACATGTAGCCACATATTATTTCTTTGCTTGAAACAATAAATTTTAACTTTGAAAATAAATATCTCAATTAGTTGAATATATTGTGATTTGGGTTAATTTACTTAAAAACCTGACAATGCGACTGATCATTTTCTTTTTGTCGACTGCGCGTCTACAAAGAAAATGGTGTACCAGATTTGTCAAAATTTTCCGTGTAACCATAATAGCGGTAAGGTACAATCTATCTGTCAGAATAGAAAATCAACCTTGTTATTTTATTATGTCAAATGATTTTAAAGTTATTTGGCCTACTGAACATGTCACGCTTACTACTTATACCTTAATTATGTATATTGGCAGGTGAACACATTATGGGGGAGTTTCGAGATCCGCAACTCCCGGCTAGCTCGCACCATGCTGCAGCAGTTCGCGGGAGTGCAGCTGGAGAAGAATTTGCAGGATTTCCATAAATACGCGGATGATTTTCAGAAACTCCCCGTCTACTACTTGGCTTTCCATGGACAACAGCCTATCAAAGTTGTAATGGAGGTAATTATACATAAATCGTTATATACATCTTTTGAGTTGCTCGTTGCCCAGATGCTGTACCATTGTACCATTAGTTCATGACTTGCAATAGCACCGTTGCCACATTTTTTTCACGCAATCTTTATTTCTGCTTTCATCAGCAGAAGAGATAATGTACCGGGATACTGCTCTGGGTGATGTCAGTCTCAGTTTGCTTATTCTACCGTCTTGGATGGACTGATTCATCCATATGTGTACATTATTTAGAATTTCAATAGTAATAAATAATTTCCCCCCAAAACATCAAAATTCAAACATACGTTCATAAACTAACATCGAACATACAAACGCAGCAAGAAGAGAAATCCGGTGACCACAATCTTCTTTCTTCGCACTTGATTGAATCTTACAATTCCATCAGGTGCGAACACAGCTTAATTGAATTGCAACAAATTGAAGAGTTTAGTATATAGTTACTTATCTATGGTTTATTTAATGGAATCATTTAGATTTAACACTATTTGAAGATAAACTCTTCAATTTCTTGACAATTAAATTCCTCGATTCAGATATAGAAGACATAGAATTTTGACGTTTGTTTGCTATATATTTTAAGGTTTTCAGTTCAAATATTTGAAGGAAAAAATTCGGCTGCTAGTGGGACCCACGACTACAGAATACCGTCCTGTAGTCGTGGGTTCATGTCCTACTAGCAGCCGAATTTTTTCCTTCAAATATTTGAACTGAAGTTCTGCCTAGCATGATGTTAATGCGATACACAATAAAATCTCTTATTTTAAGGTTTAAATGTAAAGTGTTTAGTTAAATTCGCGAGATAAAATTGTTCTATTCGAGGAAGCAGTGTGCACCATTTTGGACATCAGCACCTTGACTGGCAATCTCTCAATCGAGGTGAATCAAGTTCGAATTTTTATTTTTTGTGTACAATTTTTCTATTTTTTATAGGCAGTAGAGCACGCGCGGTATATGCACGACATAGCCCACGTTGTTGTCGATAACGTGCAGTTTATGTTGGGTATGGGCGAGGAGCGTGACGGCGACCGCTTCCAGCGGCAAGACGCCGTCATAGCGGCTTTTCGCACCTTCGCCACCGCGCGGCACTGTCACGTGACACTCGTCATGCATCCTAGGAAGGTGAGTCGTTAACATTTACTTTTCTCTTTGGCGAGGACCTTGCAGCAGCTCAGCGGCAGGACGCCAAAATAGCGGCATGATGTTTAGGACTTCCGTAACTGTACACCATTGTTACGTAACCCTCATCATTCATCTGTGAAAGCTAAGTCGTATAATATACAAAGTCAAAATTATTTATTTACATCATATTAATTAATATACGTACGTATATATTAATATACGAGACATATTATGTTCAGTTTATATTCAGCTATGCTGTGAAGCGCAACACGGCACCGAACTGAAAAAAAGATGTGTATGCAAGCATACTTTCAGACTCCGTGTATATAATGTTTTCAACACACTTGCCCGTAAAGTGAGCATTATTACATCGTTTTAGGGCCATAAACCGAGCTTTAAAATCACATACTAGTGCGTAATACAATTATCCCTACAAACTTAAATTACTATCTTACTGGAACTTCTCAATTAAATAATTAAACGATATTGATATATTACGAAATACTGATATTTATGAAATCTTAACCAATACCATGTTTTTTCCCCTCTCAAAACGTTTCGAATAAAACTCGTGAGCTCTGCTCATTGCACACTCGGCTGAATCACTCTCTCGCCTGCGGCTCCCAATGCAACATGACATGCACAAAGTCATATCTTGCTATATGTTAAGTTATATCTTGCTATCTTGCTTGAGTATTTGCTAGCTCCGTCCAATATTTGATCGTGCCCGTTCACGTCAACCTGTCAGACCAACTTATGCTCGACGAGACCATAATCTTTCTACTTCTGGATTCGAATCATTTTTTGTTGGCTGTCAATAGTGACATATTATGCAATAGGAACTATCGCGTGATCCATTATCAATTAAGTGTCTCCTTCTTCTCTAACATACTTTTATATATATACAACATACTGGAGTAGCCCTTCGTGAGACATTAATCAAATATTCGTCGATCAATATTTGGCCGATGTAACCCTATAGGCCTTGTGAGCAGGTTCGAAGTCGCACATCGAGCTATGGAGAGAACTGCTCGGGGTTTCTCTACGCGATTGAATCACAAATGAGGAGTTCCGTAGAAGAACTAAAGTCACCAACGTAGCCTAGCGGATTACCAAGTTAAAAAGGCGGCAGGGAGGGCACATAGCTCGAAGAACTGGTGCCCGTTGGGGTCGAAAGGTACTCAAATGAAGACAACGGACTGGCAACCGCAGCATTCGACGGCCACCGACAAAGTGGACAGACGATCTGACTAAGATCGCAGGAAGGGCTGGATGCGCGCCGCTCCCGATCGCTCCTTGTGGAAATCAATGGGAGAGGCATATGTCGAGTAGTGAAAATTCCATGGCTGAGATGATGGTGATGATGATGAAGCTCCCGAACGCAGCCCTGTAATGTTCTATTTAGATTGTAAATAAATAAACTAAATCTACTGTTCCTTGCAGCTGAGAGGTAAGCACTTAAAATAGGTAAATTAGTACAAGACATTAGTCACTGAAATGTACTGCAGTAAAGTGCCTATAAGAAAGATAAGAGTTGTGTTTGTTTTTGAACTGATAACACGCTTTAATGTTTTCGCTTGCGTTTTGCGTACTTATAGAGATAAGATCTGTTGGTGGTAATTCCTTTACGAAAACATTCCAAATTGTGTATTAATATGTGTGTATGTAATTATTTGTTTTTGCTTTGGTAATCTGCCTTCTGACAGACAGAATATACTATACTCTAGTATAGTTAACACCCTTATAATAGCTTCGCCTGTATCTATATAACAGAATGATTTAACGTGATTTTCAACCTGTTAAAAATGATGCATTGATTTGAAACTTTGCACACTTATCAAGGACCAATGAGAATGCAATCATTTAAATAGTTTGTCCCATTATCCTTATATCAAGATTTTTTTTGTTTGTTACCAAGACCGTCTGCTACTTTTTCCATTTCTGTCCAAGGTTGCCTAGAAGAAACCACTACAAGTTATAAGGCCGCCCATTGTCATACCAAGTTCTGATCTTTAAGCTTATAATTTATTGTCATATTTGATCTCTTCTTTTTTTTATATTGATAATGTTTTTTGTATTGTGTTGTTACTCTGTCAATTCTGAAACGATTTCACAAATAAAATCGATATATTATAATTCATACGTACTTATTTGTGTTATGTATTTGATTGTAATCTTAGAACCGGTTAGGACTCACGTGATATGGATGTGGGAAAATTAATCTCCAAACAGCCCCTTGATTCTGAGCAATCGACAACTAACCGAATCTATTCAAGTTTAAGTTCATTTTAAATAAATGAACTTGAATAGATTGAGATCTTGTTGTCTTAGGTTACAAGTTCTTCCAGGGGTACATGTTAGGTTTGGTATCACTAAGCCTTGCTTTGGCAAGCGTACAAGCTATCAATATAAATATAATTAGTACAAAATTGAAAGTAATAAATAAATTTGAATTGTTATAATTATTATATAATTATACAGTACAGTATAATTATTTAAATTCAATGCTTTGGTAATTAAGGAACTCATCGGCTTATTTTTATCATCACCGTTTTTATCTGTGTCACCATGTCTATTTTTAGGAGCGGGAATCGGAAGATTTATCCACGAGCTCAATATTCGGGAGCGCTAAAGCATCTCAAGAGGCAGACAATGTTCTTATAATACAGGTAAGTCGTACAAAAGTTTGTATTCGGTCTTTTCTGTCCACCGTATCCCAAACATGCAAAATAATATATTAATAACATTTACTAATATATTATTTTTTATATATAATAACAGTTATATATTATTTATATAAGTTATACAGTAATAGAAAACAAACATTTATTGTTTATATCGTTTATTTAATAGAGAATGCTCTATTTTCCCGCACATAACGTGCACAGTAAGGCACTGATTTAACTTTGTAGTGATCATTCTGTTTCGTATATAATGTTACTACGCATGCGTGTTTTATACCTCAGTTACTTGACTTAAAAGCGCTGTATAAGGCTCAATTTAAGAGCAAATGTGTTAAAATAAAATTACGCCACGGCTACAGCGTCAGAACATATTAAGCAAGTTGTAGTATAATGCACAAGTGCGTAAAGCGTCTTTGCAATGGTGTCGCGGCCACAGATAGCAGTATTTTGGTTATCTATCGAAATCTATAATGTATATATGTGCAGTTTGAATTGAAGCAGTGGTGGACCCAGGTTTCTGGATTTGGGGCTTGACCGAGCTGTAGGGTAGGATTCTTGTCGTTACTTATAATGACGGAGGACTCTGATTGTGTTATAATGGTAGAATTCTATATTTCAATCAAACCAGCTAAATGGTTTTAATTAAGATCGATTTTGTTGTCTAATATTTTAGAGATAGCGTTGTAAGGAGATATAACAATGTATTAAATATTTGTTAGTTTTGTTTTTGCTTGAACTCGCTTGATACATGCGTCACATTAATGCGAATTAATGATTGACCAGCTGCCAACAGCATGCCAATTTTTCTTTCAATATCTTTTTATCCATTCTTTTAGTAGGTACATATTTGTAATATTATACGTCATCTTGCTGTCATTTCTTTAATTCAACAACTGGCGTTAGTGCCCATGGCACATATAAAATGAGACCGCAACTGACTGAATATCTGATCTATCGACACCCAGTTCAAACCACGGATCGTTGGGGCCGAAAAGTTCTCGGATGGAGACCACGGACTGGCAAGCGCAGCATAGGACGGCCACCGACCAGGTGGACAGACGACCTGACTAAGATCGCAGGCAAGGGCTGGATGCGGGCCGCTTCCAACCGGTCCTTGTGGAAATCAATGGGGGGGGCCTATGTCCAGCAGTGGACGTCCTATGGCTGAGATAATGATGATGATGAATCATAATCTGGATGAAACCACCAAGTGCAGCTTGATTTTGATAAATTTTTTGTTTGTGGTAGTGCAGACGCAATTTAGATGCGATAAATTTATCACTTTTTGTGCCTTATTTGATTTCAGGACAAACGGTTAACAGCAGTTCGAGGCAAAAAATACCTACAGGTGGCCAAAAACCGATACAGCGGAGATCTGGGTATTGTGTCTCTAGAATTCGATAAAGAAGCTCTCAGCTATCAATCGAAGAAAAAATCTAAAAACAAACAAGAAGAGCCTGAAAAACTTTTTGAAGAGTACTCCCTTGGCGAACTTACATATATGGAAGGGCAAAACAAATCAACAAAACAAAGAATAAGTAAATATCTAAACAAAAATAAAGATGCTGCAAGTTCTTTGAGTGAAATACTGAACCAAGATTTAAATAGATGATACAATGAATTTGTACATAATTTGCGGTGAAAAATAAATATATAACTACTTAATTTAAATTCTTCTGAATTAAATTTAGCATAAGTGGAATATTTATATGCATGTATAAATAAAATATATTGATTCTGAAATAATTTTTATAAGTGGAATATTTATATGCATGTATAAATAAAATATATTCCTAAATATATAACTGCACATTTAATTTCAAAATGTCTTGATTCCTATTAATTTAATGATATCACTGTGACTGCTAAAATAAGGCCACAATTAATTACTCAATTAATTTATTGGGATTTGATATGACATTAATTCTTAACTACTTAAAATTAACTAGTTTCACTAATGTACAGACTTAGTTACAAATACACAAACAACTCTTCAACTGCATTAGAAAAATACAATTTATAATCAAGCTGCATACAAGTGTTAATAGATATTATATAGGTACAAAAAATAAATTTAAAATATCACATCACTTCCAGTAGAGTAGGCTGGTATTATCAAATAATATTCTTACAGGTTTATCATACAATGAAAACTTCTACCACTCTACCATATAGCTACAATTTATAGAAGATAATATATTAATAAAATATTTCATTTATATTATGCTCATCTATATATTAATTTCTAAATAGATATGAACTAAATAGCAAAATGCAATTTTGTACAGAGAAATCATTAAAATTTGAATTCTACTTATTGAAGTGAGCATTGATAGCATCAACTAAAGATGAATCATTTGTACGGTTTTGTCTCCTTATACATTTGGGGCACGGAGTGGAGGAGTTGAGACATTTAGCATGGAACACACTGGAGCATTCATCACATCTGTATGTAGTGATTGTCTCAAAAGGATACAATATTTTAGGGTCACGGCAAACCTCACAAATAAAACCCTTTTGACTGCATAACCAGCAATCCATAACATGAGATTTTGCAAAGTTTACAACTTTCTCCAACTGCAATAACAGAGATTCATTGGGAATCTGAGCTAAATCTGCTATTGTGTACAAATGCACATGGTCATACAAGTATTCTCTTGGCCACACTCGCTTTTGCAGCTCTTCAATTACTGGCTCTCTACATGTGAATATGTAAGCTCTTAAGAAATTTAGCTGGATGCGCAACTCTTGCAAATGGGCCATATCTGAAACTCCACTGTAAATCTTTGGGTTAAGCTTTTTCATGTCTATTGAAGGATGATGTTGATACTCAAGTAAGAATAGAGCAGACTTCTTTGATACAGCATATCTTTTGAAATCCCAGTTGTGTATGACTCGTGCTGGAATTATGAAAACATTCGGATCCATACAGTTTGAGCAATAATACTCTCCTGTATAACCACATACTTTTGCTTTCGAAATGGTACTGCCTAATAGATCTTGACAGCCTTTACATCTGTAATTTTGACTGTCTAGGCCTTGCTCTCTGGAAAGTATGCCTAATTGATGAATCATCTTTTGTAGTTCTGGCACTGTGAAGGACCCACTGGAAGAATTAGGTACAACTTCAAAATCAAGGCATTGTAATGTTGGATCATCAGGGGATATTGTTTCTACTTTTGGGTCACACACTTCTGTGTAGCTATCAGTTAGCTTCAGTTCCTTATGAATATCTTTCATTATGTCTCGCAAATTTGGTGTATTAGAATAAGTTTCACCACCATAGTTTGTTGAGTTGTCAATTAAAGAAGAGAGACTTTTGATTTCTGGTGTTTTGATCATGCTGCTGCCATGAGATGAATTGGAATGTAATGATGAGTTCATTTCATCATTTATTTCGCTTGACCAGCATTTAGCACTAATTGAGTTACCAGTGATAATTACATCAGTAGGTGCCACAAAATCTTCAGAATTCAGTGATGATGGTGACAGTGTTATGATATCCTTTTCTTCTTGGCTAGTGGATGGTTTATTTATTTCTAATGGTGCAGTCTTTTTAAAGTCAGTATTCTGTTTCTTAGCCATTTTTTCAGTAGAAACATCTTGTTTTTCAATATTATCTTGAAAATGAGGGCCTGTGCCAGTTATACCAAGAGAGTTCTTTGAAAGTATGAAATCCAATGCTTCATCTTCATTTAAGATTGCCATTCGACCCAAACCTGTTATGTTTGAGGTACGGGTAGGAGTTGATGCCAATTTAGGCTTTGTATCTTCATCTATTATGGTGCTGGCTACATCCAGTGCAGTGCTTATGGGTGCAGTGCGTACCCTGGGCACCCATATTCCAGCCAACATCAATACTTGTTCAGGCCAGTAGTTTAAAAGGCTTGAATTTATGGGCAGATTAAACTGGATACAAGTCTCCAAACCTTCAACAACTTTCTGTGCCACCTCTAATATTTCAGAATCACATACAAAGGCAGATCTGTTGTAGAAAGGTTTAACAGCTGATATGTTTCTGAGTAGAGTGGACATATAAGAAGATAGCAAGCATTCATTAAGAGCAATACGTAGCCAAGCTCTGCACTGACCTATTTCTGTGTTTATTTGTGGCAGAGAAGATATTTGATCAATGTTTTGTCTGTGTGATAATACCAATATAAGAGGCCAGAAATTTGGTTGTGGTTGAACATCAGACTCTCCAGCAAGTACATTCTTAGCTTTTCTTAAGAATGTGTCCTTTAAACCATGAAGAAATACTGCCTCCAAAGCTGTACACAGTGTATTGGTCGAGTCAGTAGACCCGAGAACGCTATGGAAATTTTCTTCGAACTGGTAATTATACTGAATGTCTTTTACGCTTTCGGATAGATTGTTTATCAAGGCTTCCTTTAATATCGTATCGCGATTGCGATTATTAAAGCCAGACGCTACATTTTTGAAGAAGGCCATTTCTCATCTGAAGTTCAATCTCAATGCCTTAGCATACACAAGTCTTTTCAGTTTTCACAAAACAATACAACATATTTTCCACCAATTTTATTTTCGCAATTTATTTATTCTATGTTTTTTTTTAATTTTTTTACACTACCTACAGACCACAAAATAAATAGAGTACCTACAAACTACAGAACATCGAAATAAAAAGTACTTACGTACAACTGGAATGTGCACTTACCAAAATACTGCAATAAAAAACAGATCTTACAACGATAATTAAAAACTTGTATTTGAAGGAATAGGGGCCGCGAGCCGACAGAGAGGGCAAGCACGGGGTCAGTGTGTCCTACGAATAAAGTGTTTTAAAAGTACCCTTTTGCAAGATAGAAGCCTGCATTATACGTCACTTTCGTGAAATAAACTTACGAAAACATGTCTTTTCCATGAAATTAACTCAACCGAACGATGGATTTTTTTAATTACATGACAAAATAAACAAAACTTAAAAATTGGTAACTTATTTGGTATATATATATATATATGTGGTGTCCGTCTTTACTCACGTTTATAGTCGAAGTTCCGACCTAGGTTTCGAGCATGTCCGACACGCTCATCCACAGGTGAGTTTACGCTGGTCGCCGCGACCAGCATCTGACTTCGGATTTTCGGATTATAATATGTTGATGTCGGTATGTAGTTTTAGTGATTGACCTTCTTTAATAGTTTGATGGACATGACTGCTTACTGGTAAATGTAAAAACAAACGTCAAATAAAGAAAAGTTTTTATTAAAACAATGTTTGAATTAGTAAAGGTTTGCATGAAAAGTTGTGTTAAAGTAGTATATCTGATCTGTGTCCTGTGAATTCTATTTATTAGTATTTGTTGTTATAGAGGCAACAGTTATACATAACCTGTGACAATTTCAATTGTCTAGATGTCACGGTTCGTGAGATACATGCCTGGTGATCGACGGACAGCCAAATTTTAGTAATAGGGTTCCGTTTTTACTCGTTGCGTATAAAATATTGATGTTTTCACCCGATACATCGGAAGACATGCATGTACAGTCCTGATTTATCGAATCGAAAAAAAAACTTCGATGTTTTTTTCAAAGTAGACATCCCTAATTCCATAATTGTAATGTAACAAACCGACTAGGACTCACGCGGTAAATATACCACGTGAGTCCTAGTCGGTTTGTTACATTACAATTATGGAAGAAACTCGCGATAGTTTTCAGACTCAAAAATCCCTAATTCCGACACAAATCAACACACCACGGGGTATAAATTATAGCCCTAAACATGGCGGTTCGGTAGCCGGACGTAGGTACCCTCAAATTATGAAAGTGTTCTAAATAGAGAATTGAAGAAAACATGCCATCTCTTTCACCATTTCTGTATCGTTTTCTCAGATGTATAAACGCGGTGGATATAGTAAAACGGAACCGGTCCACTGTTTCTTTCGTCGTAGGATAGAACAGAATACATAGATAAGTTGATAGAGTTGGAATACATTTATGATAATGAAAATCATGAATGAAAACGTCGAACGTCGCACATATCGCAATCAAATAATTACATTCTTTACTTTGTTTTGTTTGGCCGTAACGTAATCACAACGTAATGACATAATGACAGAATCAAAATGAAAGAAAAGTTTCCTAAATATTTACCGATTATTGTTACATCAACGGAAACTGATCAGAAAGCGAATAGTTTACATTGGTACCAATTGGTATAGCAGTCAACCAAAGAGTACTGTAATAAATATACGGCAGTCAACAAGAAATAACAAATATTTACCTAGGTTCGAACTTCGAATGAGAATTAAAAAGTATTCATTCGAAAAACGTACAGTTTTGATAAAGGCATGATTTATACCTATTTATTTTTATTAATAGTCCATTTCACTTCGCGAAATTCTTACTTATTCGCTGACCATTTAACAGCTAGAGGACAAGGTAAATATTTCTTTTGCTGATCAGTATTGTTTTTATGTTATTATGATTTACATGTCTAGATAGAATCTAACATTCCCGGTTTTATAGGTTTTGGTATGGATGGTAAAATAAGTAAAAAGAAAAATAACCTACACTTTTCACATATACCTACTACATATTTATAATTATATTCAAAGAACATTTAATTTTCAGAATTGCTCCTGTGTCGTAAATGTGGAGCTGACGTTGCAGACTCTAACTATTTAGTCAGTAAGGCAAGTCCGGGAGCAAGGAAAGTAGAAAAACTTAATTTATTTGGGAAAAACAATGTCACAGTTCAGACTTTAGTCAACCCATTTGGAGTAAAATTTGAAATAGTTACTACAGAAAAAGCAAGATGTGACAATGTTGGTGCTGTAAGTCTATTATTTGTGAAATTAATTCAAAACTAAATAAAACAGACTGATTTAATGCATACAAATATAATATTTATTTTATTGTAGTCTTGCATTATGGTAATTTCCTGGCTAGTAATTTTCCTTCACTTTTAAAGGCCTCTTCATAAATTACTTTAGGAGGTATTACATCCAGTGGTCTAAATGGAAATAAACACTAGAAAATAGAATAGGTATCAGCATTTTTTTGGTTATATTTAGTATTGCTTGATAAGATTTCGAAGAGCCTTGTTAAATCTTTACTAATATAAGTTGAATTAGTAAAGGTTTAGCCAGAATTATTTAATATGTCAATGCATGTTACTGAAGATAATGATCAGATCATAAAACTCGAGAATTCCATACAGAAAAAATCATAACTTGAGCATTGGTAGCTTTAGGGTAGCACTAGCTTGCATTGCATTGCTAGATTAATTACTAAGACCTTCGGTAGCACTCTCAAAATAGTTTAATAATAGTTAGTTTTGAACTGTCATGTACAACTGATACAATATGATACTGATAGGACTTCTACAAGTTATTTCACACTTTTGAGTGTTGAAGTTGGTTTCATTTTTTGATAATTTTTTTAAATCAAGTAATGATTCTAATATTTCCGTATGTGGTAGTGGTGGCTGTTGCATCAACATACACCAGCTAGCCCCAAGTCATCATAACTTTATACTAACACATATATAATCTGACAGAGCCAAGGTGCAGACTCATGGTTCCCAGGATACACATGGCGTATATGCACCTGCCCTCACTGTGGACAACACCTTGGATGGACCTTTTCAAAGACAGACAGTGACACTCAATCTGACGACATACATTCATTCAATGGATTAATACTGAGTAACATTCTTGGAGAAAATTGTAAGTACCTAGTAATTCCAATTCAATAAGGCATATTCTTAAAGAAAGAAGTAGTTCGTAAATACCACCTAGGTGGTGGTAGTAGTCATAAAAATATACTAGTCAATTGCGAGAAGAGTTTGAAGTATCTTAAATATATATCTTAAGTAAACTTATAATAGTAATAAAAAAATAAAAAATGTGTGTTGTTTATTTTTTTTTAGCTGTGTATTATGGTAGCTAGTTATTCATCATCGTCTGGAAAGAATCTTCTCAATGATCATTTTCTTGTTCAACTCCTACATGGCTTATGAAAAATATTCCTGGATTGAAAATGCAATCATAATGAAAAATAAACACCTAATTCACTGACTTGTAAGAGACACATTTGTCATTGATCTCTTGAGTGACAGAATGATTTCAAACTACATATATAGCCATCTATTGGGTACTTTTGTTACTACTAGTTTCTTTTATTTAGAATTAATCCTCGTTCTCGCCTTAATCGCCTCATTATTAATAAAATGTTTTTGGGTATAGACTTAACAACCAACATAAGACCACTCCTACAGTGATAACAAATCAACATAATACAACATAAATTCAAACTGGAGTGAAGTATTTTTAACTTTACTTTGATCTTTTTATCCCCCAGATCTCTGCTTCTGAGAAATGTCTTATCAGTGTTGCAATCAAGATATGTAAACATATCTGTTCATAATCTGGCTTTCCTAGTTTCAATCGAAACTTACTTATACCATTAGAATGATTTTTAATAGAATTGAATAAGATAATCATGTAAACTGGTGATTTAAGAACTGAACAAGTGAAGGGAAAAACCAAAAAAGTCAACTTATGTTTTATCACCATATTAGTCGACATTAGAGAGCTCATCCACATATAAATGACTCATGAGTCACACATTATTTATTCAACTGATTGTTTTTGCCATACACCTGCAAAATGTGCAACAAGCTTCCTCCTTTGATAATCCTGGTTAACTGTTATAAATAAATGAAGACACATGGTTAAAAAATTTAAACTACTTATTTACAATTAAAAATACCAAGTAGTATCATAACATAATAACGATGCTCACCCTGCGATGGTTGAGGTTAAAGTTAGCTTTTAGTCATATAAGTGGTCTGCACAACACTAAAGGTGGAACAGTCACAGGTGGTAAATAATTAAAATAAAATCTGACTTAGGTATGGACTATTGTATATCATAAATATTATTAATTCAGAATGTACTTGTCCATTGATTGGTAGTACATATATGTGTAAGTTAAAATGTAAGTCTTGACATAGATGATCTAGTTAATTCAGTTCATAGTCTTATTGAGTCAATCTGATCATTTTGGTTATGGTGGTTGACAAACTACAAATTAATCCTTTGTCCCTCTGTTTAACCAGGTGCAATCTGTGTAACTTGTCTACCAATCATATATTTTGTTTAAATAGTATCTTCTTTTGTTTCAGTTACTGATTCACTGATAATGATGCCAAAAATGTATAAAATGTAAGCGATAAATGGTTACATAAATGTTTTATTATTTAAACAATTTGAAATTTTGCTATTGACCTTTTATTTAAACCCTATCTCCCATATTTTAACAGACTTTAAAAAGGAAGTTTCTAAATTCGAACGTA
The DNA here is from genome assembly GCA_934044485.1 of Apeira syringaria. Taxonomy (NCBI): domain Eukaryota; kingdom Metazoa; phylum Arthropoda; class Insecta; order Lepidoptera; family Geometridae; genus Apeira; species Apeira syringaria. The sequence goes on from OW203658.1 coordinate 17,963,187, forward strand.
GATATATATTTTTTATGTTTTTGTGGATAACTTCATCGTTTATGAACCGTGTTTGATGATTCTTTTTTGTTTCATAGAGTTTGTTGTTGTTTCATACACTCTAATAACTGAAGTGCTGTGTACTTCGACGATAATATAGGTGCGGTTGAAGACATCGGAGAACATACAAAATGACAATTGATCCCGTGAGTAGCAAAGGTCAACTGAAAAGGGTAAAAAAAATTTAACCAAACAACAATCAATAATATAAAAGTGTGAAATAACTTGTTGTCGGTACCATGCTCACAATATTTGATAATAGCTACTTTTGAAGTATGATACAGACTTCAAAAAATTAAATCACACTTTTGAGTGGGAGTTAAAAAAAAAATACAAAAAAAAAATGGAACCGACATCTATTTTTATGGTAATAACTTTTTTTTAAATCGTAGAGATGTCAATTCACATACATGCAAATAGCCAAGTGACAGACCTGCCTACTGCCTAAGCTCTAAGGATAAATAAGATGATCTAAAAGTGCTTTATGGGCATTGGATACTGATGTGGCTCACCACTCTTAAGCTGGGTACCACTGGACGTTTTACCCACTGACAATTTGTGTAGATAGTTCATGGCAATGTTCCAATAGCCAATGAATAAAAAAACAGTGACAGATGGAATTCCATTTAAAGTAACAGCACATATGAAAGATAATTTTATTTGCAAGTAAACTTAAGATTTTTAATGCTTAGATTAATGAAACAACATCTCCATATCAGCATCAAACCTTAAACATTAAAGAAATATTAGAAACAAAATAACTATTTAACATAGTGTTGCCTTGCTACTGTCAGGTAAGCACATATGAACATCACTTTGTATTTACAATGTCATATTTTAGTAATTACAAAAACAGATCAATGAATACAATATATAAAGATTTCTCAAACACTCATATTCCGTTAAGCTGTTACCTGGAAACATTTGTCTATGTAATTTTAATAAACATGGCTCCTTCCATTTCACTAAAATTTTGTAGGTCTAGTGTTTGACCACTTGATGGCCAGTAATGATGCATCCAAACACCTGGACTCGATCCAGCATTCAATCGAGTTCACAGAACAATCATTACTTCTATAATTTCGAAAAAGTCATGAAATGTCAAGAAAATACAGTTATCAGAAATGTTACAAAATAGTCTTAATTTTAAACTTAAAACAAGTTATATCTAGCTTAGCATTGCCAAGACATAGGTATTACAAAAAGCAACTAACATAATATAACTAACTATTACATACACAAGTTTTAGATGTAGGTATGTACACTTAATAAGTAATTAAATATTGTTACTAATTAAATTCTAAAATGCAAATCTTTCATGCAAAGTCTGCCTAGTGGTTACTGGTGTGGGTGTAAAATCGTCAAACCCATCAGGTGTTTTGCTTGAGGGTTTATTTTCGAATGCCTTACCCTGTAAATAAGCAATCTGCTTTTGGATGTCAGTATTAAGAGTTTTCTTATTAGCAAAGTTTCTTCCAACTCCTCTGTTTAAACCTCTACCTCGACCTCTGCCTCTAGATCTAGTTGACCTCTGGCTGCCATAAGAGCCATTTGAACGATAAGATCTATTGGACCTATTTGATCTATTAGATCTGTTTGACCCCATTGATTTCACACTTCCAGGCCCTCTTCCATTGTTTATGCTTCCATATTGATTATTAAGTTGAGCTAAGCTGCGCTTATTCAAGTAGTTGGCACTACCCACACTGTTGCGACGTCTTTTGTTCATAAAATCATTATTCACTGTTACTGTCATATCAGTGGCCACATTAACAGAGTTGTTTCTTGACCTTCTGAATGTTTGAGATCTTATTGTACTGTTATGATTCATCATGTTTTGTCTTCTTTCCTTGAGAATCTGGTCAGATCTTAAGCCAACAGTACTGTATCTATTCCCTGACGACAGACCTCTGCCACGTTTTGATATTCCCCTCTTGGCTATGGCAAGAGGCCTGTGTATATGTGCAGCACCTCTGCGAGTTAATACTCCAAGCCGACTATGTACACCACCTTGTAAAGAAGACATTGAGTTAGCACGATATAGCCGAGACTGCTGACCACCTGGAAAAAATTTCAAGTTCATCAAATTGCTGCATTTCTAGAATCCATAATTGATGAAATTTTCACAGGAAAATCTATATGTAAAAGTACCTCTTCCTCGGAATCTGCCTCTCATAAGAGAAGGCATGCCAGAGTTTTGATCTTCTAATCCAGCTCTGCCCTTTGGAGTTAAACCTCTTAGTTGTGAGCGCGATCTTGAGCCAGATCTAGCGCGAGAGTTGGATCTACGTTGACGGGAACGGGAGCGTGCTCGGGACTGAGACCAGGAGCGGGACTGTGACCAAGAGCGGGACTGCGAGCGCCCGCGAGGCCCACGAGATCGTGATCGCGCCGGAGTTCTCGAACGAGATTGTGACCGACCACGGCCGCGTCCTCTTGTGTCATCACCACCACCACGGCCGCCACCGCGGCCTCGATTTGTACGCCCACCTCTCCCACGAGATCTGCTTACGCGATTTTGCTGATTCTTCTTGATAATTTCATCTAAAAATCAGAACAGAATCAGAATTTAATACAAACACATGCCGATCAGAGACCTTTTATTGTGTGGCTATAGATAAAAACTACGCTGTTTCGTGACATAGATGAATGTATTGATTACCTAGTGCGTCAGCCAATGTAGTACTTCTTTAAAGGAACCAAAACGAAAGTTGATTCATCAAATCACATTGTACCGAAATAGAATAGAAAATGTCTGGCCATAGAATCATACGAGAATGCTTACCTAGAGACATATTGACAGAATCAGCCATTGTTGTGATGATTTATATATTTGCAATAAAATTAATAATGAGTTTGATAGTGTTCGTATTATATTTATAATAAAAAGGTAGCTACAGAAAGCCTTGTGAATTTTTATTTATTCCAATTTTGTATGAGATTTATTTCTGCCGCTAGTACACACCACAGAGTAAAAAGATCACATAGAATCATAGAAATAATATGTACTATGTACAACTGAAACGCGCACTGAGCTGAAAAAACGAGCCGATAGAGATAGTTACCACGGAATCAGTTTGTCCCACTCTATTAGATGTTCACAGTATGACCATAATTTGAGTAACTACTGAAACATTTGTGGAGTCATTAACCATATGACGTACATAATATCATAGCCACGAATTTTTATTTACTTTTACATAATAAGATAGGGTTTAAGTGGACGAAACTAAGATTTAAATGTAAAATCAATAAAACATTTCCGTATGTGTTGCATTTTTTAATCACAAATGACTAAATAAAATAGTTTTATGTAATTCTTGGCACAGGCCAATTGTGTTGCGTAATAAAGCCATGGATTTCATTCAAATATTCGTAAATCCATACATGAAGTTAACGGATAACAAAGTTTAATAAGATATCTAACTTACAAGAATGCAGAAAGGAAACAACAGGAAAAATTGACAAATTTTCGCGAACATGATACTATTGCTTCATTTTGTTGATGAAATTTTTTTAATTTTTCTGATCATCTGGCTTTAAATGATGGCTGCTCACCACTGTATGACTACTAACGTTTATTGGAATTAGTTTAGCCACCTTTGATTTATTTAATAATTTATCTGAAAGCGGAAAAGGAAAAAGTCAGCTTGTCGATAAAACTAATAAAAGTAACAGATGGGATATACTATGTACTCGTAGGTAGAATATTTTATTTTTTTGTGTATGTCATTCAATTTTGTCATGAATGACAATGACATGAATCGAACTATATCTCGACAAAAATATTGTCACCCTAATCACGCCACTTTTTTGATGTCGTCATAGTAATAACTAAAACCTACCAAATAAGTTTACTAGCAGTAGTAATAACCAATTTAGAACTTTTGTTAATTTCGGTTAAAAAACTTTATTGTCTTTAGAAATTACAAATTTCAAGACAATTGTGCTTATTTTTTACATAGTTGTCTTAAGGTGATAATTATCAAATTCAAAAGTATGTAAATCCGTAATCCGTTTGTTATTCAATTCTATGACTTAAAATATATATTGTTGAAATGAATACTGAAGTGTTTGATAGAATCAGAAGATACTTTCTATGACATAAGATTTAAGGCTAGGTTTATTTTATTTATGTGCCTGAGCCCAGAAATGAAGAAGACGGACTATTATTTAAATTTAAAAAATACTGTAAATGAACAAACTAAAGCGGAATTTGGATATAATTAATTAAAAATAAAAGAAACCAGATGGTTTAGTATAAAAATAGAATAATAGGAAGGTACTAGGTGGCCTACTTAGTAAACTGAGAACATGGGAAAGACATGTTTTAGTAAGTTTATTTCACGAAAGTGACGTATGATACAAGATTCTGTCTTCCAAAGGGTACTTTCAATATTTCGCTTTATTCGTAAGAAAGCTACTAAAGTTTACCATAACATATCCTGGCAAGTGCTAAAAAGGGACACACTGACCCCGTCCTATAGCCCTCTCTGTCGGCTCGCGGCCCCTGTAACCGTTACAAGTAATTTCACTCCGTAAGATTTAACATGAAAATGCCAATGAGGACGCCACAAGGCTTGGACGATCGCAATAAAATAAGAATTGAATGTGCTTTTAATTTCTCACACCTATACGATATATAGGATGGAATATATCGATACTAGATGATTCGATAATATCGGATCGATGCAATATATCGCATAAATATATCGATATTTTATAAAATATCGTGCACTCCTAGCAATGGGTCTAGGGATGGGCAAATGGAAAAAAAATATCGATATTTATCGTATCGATAATTTTCAAATATATCGATATATAACACCCAAGAAATATCGATATTTCGATATATCGATATTTTTTGCCCAATTTGCAATTATTTATAAAAATTGCCTAAATTATCGAAATTTTAAAGCAAATACACATCTGGCTGTTTCAACATAAGTTTTATTATTTAAAATAAAAATTTCGAATTGCTTGACATAAAAAAAAGAAACAAAAAAAGAAAACATTATTCAAACCAGTATTTGTAACAACCAAAGAAACTAAACCCATACAGCCTACTGCATATTTTCTAAATTTAAGAAATCGGATTGGTCAAAATCATGATGTGACGCATGAGCAGACAGCATTGCTTTAAAAATATATCGATTTTGATATCTGAAAATAAATATCGAAAATTGATATATCGCGGGAAAAAATATCGCTAATTAGTATCGATATTTTTCTGAAAAAATATCGATATTTTGATATATCGATATTTTTTACCCATCCCTAAATGGGTCGTCGACGTATATAGCTGAAACGAAATCGAAACGAGACCGCCCATCGTTTTTCGTCGACTAGTCCATTAGCAGGTTAAATTCAACTATAGTTGATTCAACTTGTTCATGTAGACAGCCTATTTAAACGTCGCGACGGAGTATTCGGCGCGACTAGTTACGTTTAACTACAAACTATGGATGAGTTGAAACATTTAACTGATTAAATCGACGTGATATTTGTGAAATAATATTTTTATCTTGATCAGTGAACTTCTCTTCGTACTTTTCCAGGCTTAGGACAGGTTGAATATACCATTTTATTCACACACACACACACACATGTTTTTAAAAGGTCGACTGATTTTATAACGCATGAATTTTTAAATTGTTTTGTTATCCAAATACAATAATTCCAATAATCAATCGCAACAATGCATTAGAGCTATACCTCTGCCCGAGCTTAGTAATATTACTTTGTCAACCAATGATATTATATGTTTATATGAGGTAGATGTCGCACAAGCGCGCGGAAACTGAGGCGGCAAAATTAAGTCATTTGTAGGAATTTTCATTACGACGCGTATTTCAAGCGCAAGTCTAAACATATAGCTATCCTTTTCTATATTATTTGTACCGTATTATCTATCGCAGTAAGCATGTTTATGTCTGTGTCTTTAAATCAAATCATTAGAAAGTTTTACTAAATTAAATAGAATCCGAGCAAACTGAAACAAATAAGAAGGCTTCAACTTACAAGTCAATTTATTAACAAAATGAAAATAGTGTAATAAATAACATAATATTATACTTCACGAAATATTACTTTGTACATTACTTAATTTTAAAAATACAGACTGTAATAATCTACATAAAGACAGTGTACATGAAATACAAATTGAGTCGGTATGTATTTACAATGCTAATACAATGCCATACTGCTGTTTACATCAAAATGTGCGCACATAATGTAAAGTTGCCAAATTATCATTATATATGATTCTGAAATAATAACTTAATAATATCTTACAAAAATAGACACACTTTCAATTCCAATGCAAAATAAAGCAACATTGCGTGTAGCCAAGTGATATTTCTATGAACAAATATGAACCATTCTGTTTATTTCAAATGTATAAATTTGAGCAATATTGAGCATGTTTTCAAGTGTGAACGAAAATAAGGTCAAGTTGAGATGATCTGGCAATAAGTTATGTGTACAGGTATGTACTTACCTGTAGTGTACCTGTTTGTATAATATTGTAGAACAAAAGGATTTTATTTTTTTAAGGAATTAAATATAAACTATACTATACTTATATATTATAACTATATATGTTATATATTATAACTATATATATATATAATAATAATCATTAGAGACTTACAGTTAGAGTATAACAATGTTTCCGCTAGCGTGTCAGTGTATTAGCACTGGAGATACTTCCAATCATAACTGGACTATTTTGTAAGAATCATTCAATCGATCTATACAAGTAGTCAATTATTATAACTTAATTAGTATTTAACATTCTAATTCAATTTTAATATTCGAATTTTTCTTGTTCAGTAATTGACTTAGTTATTTATTTACAATTATTAATTATATTAAATATACACGCTGAGTTTTGTAAAGTTAATCACAGTTTATATAAATGGTGTTCTTGTACAAGAAGGCCGTCTAAAATATTCATAATTATTAACAATTTATTAGCACATCAATATAATCTGAAAAAAAAATATCATCAGAGTCTATTCAGTTTAAGTACATTACAACCATGCAATTTTGACATCGAACAGGAAACCGTGCAAAAATTGGTCACTAAAAGAGAATGGGCTTAACTTTACTTCTTTCCATGCAATCATACGACCAAGACACAATCAGATAATTTACATACGATATATGCGGCGCACTTTAAAGACATGAATATTTAATATTTATCTATCTAGCTACACAAAGAAATGTAAATTTCTAATTAATAAATATATAAAAATACAATATGCACCAAGGTACTGTCAGGTCGCTCGGACGATTACAGAGAAAAATATATTTTAGAATTAGAATTTCAAAATACCATAGCGCTTGAGGAATGAAAGGTCGGTCGCCGTCCGGTCGGGCGGCCCGCCTTCTGAGTATTCACGCTATCCACTATACCTAACATTACCGCTAGAGGCACACGGTTCAGGTCTACGAAAAGGATTTCGTAAAATGTAGAATCAACTGGGACACCGGCGCGCACTACAGTCTAATATCGTTAGTGAGCATGGAGGGCGGCGTGCGCCACGCTTCAGCGTCCGTCGTCGCGTCCGGCCGCTCCGGCGCCGCGTCCCCGCCCTCCGGGTGGTGCGCGAACCCGCGGCACTGCACCTCCTCCTGGGGCCCGTACCGGTGCAGGCTCAGGAACTTGAGGTTCGCCACGATCGACGAGTTGATCGGCCGCGTCGGGATGTTCACCGCGGTCGCAGATCGCTCGATGCGTTTCGGCTGCGAGTCCGCACCTGCCAGCTCTAGCGACCGTTCGCGTCCGTACTGACGCGACCGCCCGATCGGCTCCTCCTCTTTGCGCGGAGCGACACCTTTCTCCGGCGGTTTCGGCTTACGCTTCAGAAAGAAAGGCGTGAATCGTTCGGCGAGCGGACGAGACGCACTCCCGCCGCTCTCGTGCACGTTCGATGTCGAACTAGACGTCTTCAACGGCTTAGCGGCCGTCGAGTGCGTCGTCTTTGTCGGATTCGACTTTCGGTGCACGCTGAGCCGCGAGAAGGGCTCTCGTTCTCGGGGCGGTTCGGGTTCATCCTCGCACACTTTGAGCACGCAGTACGCATCACGTTGCAGTTCGTCCAGCAGGCTGTCGTCGGTGGAGACGGCGTCCGCACTGGCGGGGCGCGCCTCCTCCGGCGAGCCGGGGGACGAGGGTGACGGCGAGGAGAGCGAGAGCGAGGAGGGCGGGTCCGGGGAGGCGGGCTTGGGGTAGAAGCGGGCGCGGTGTGCGTTAGCGCGCGGCGGCACCGCCGGCGGTTCGTCGTCTCGTGCGTGGCTCATGAAGTCCGCCATTAGCTCGTACTCGCGGCAGCGCGGCGGCGGCGGCTCCAGCTCTGGTTCGACGCGGCGCCGGTCGGGCACGCGCGGCTCGACTTCCACGTAGTCTTGCGTGGAGCGTGCGGGGGGTGGGAGCCTCGCGGGGGAGAGCCGCGCCGGCTTGGGCGGTCGCCGCGGCCGCTCGTCGCCGTCACCGCCTCCGCCGGTTGCGTCCCCGTCATCTGTGTGGTCGCGCTTCACGCACGACATGGCGAGGTACCCGCTGCCGGCGGACTTCGTCGACTTCCCCGAGGAGCGTTCGTCGTTCAGCCGCCCGAGGCGGAGGGACTCCGTACTGGAGGCGAGGTCGAGGACGGGCGGCGGACCGCTCGGAGGGCCCTCCGCCTCGTCCGCGCGCCACACCCGCCACAGAAAGGGTCCGCATTCGACTCCGCCGGTCGCTCCTGCCAGGTGAAGGTAGTTGTCGTCACCGATAGGTGCTTGCCTGAGAAACGAATGGTGTTCAAAGAAATATAACTAGAGATATCTCGGTGGATTGACACATTTGATAACAAAGAACATTACCTATACTTGATCGCAGGGCAGAATTATCGTATAAAATTCAGGATTGAAGGCGCTAGTAAAAGTTGTTAATTTTAGGGAACAGTGTTTCTAAATAGATGGATATATTTATTAAGAGGGTATTCCGGGCATATAGTCCTAAGACAAATTGTTATTTTGACACTCACTTGCTGCCGTACTTGGTTTCTCTCGCGAGCGACCGTCTGTAAATCCGATGTCGATGTTCGAGATCGAACATGGTCTCGCGGAGGTCTCTCAGTGTCGCCGCTTGCGCATCTCGCTCCTCCAAGCTACCACTGTCTGTAATAACAATATCCACTCAGGTTCAAGTTCTGTACAAGTTACTCTCGTGAAACAATGTAGTGTAAGCTGCGAATTGACATAGATGATCATCATCATCTCAGCCATCGAACGTCCACTGCTGGACATGGGCCTCCCCGATTGATTTCCACAAGGACCGGTTAGAAGCGGCCCGCATCCAGCCCTTGCTTGCGCCCTTAGTCAGGTCATTTGTCTATACATAGATGATGCTTCGCATTTAAAACTTATAAGAACTTTCCTCGTAACATTTAGTACAAGTGCGTCGATCAATTCGCATGGTCCTCGCCAATTTCAGTAATAAAATTACCAAAAAATTAATGTAAAAGTCTATTTTTAGGATTGTTATTCATAGGCGTTATAGCGATTTGGACTGTATCATCCTACTAATATTATAAATGCGAAAATAAAACAAAAAAATATATGCTAATGTGAGTAAGGCACATCGGCTACCTTGTGTGAGCGGCGGGGGGTGGTCGAGCGCAGCAGCGTGCGCCACGAGCAGCGCGTGGAGCCGCTGCAGGTCGCGCGCGGGGTCCAGCCGCAGCGCCAGCGCCGCCCCGCGACTGCTCTCCGTAGAGCCGCCGCCTCCGCCACAGCCCTCCGCTTCCGCTTCCGTCCGACCGCAACTGGGGATAACATAGTTCAATACTATACAATATTCATATTACAATTCAATTAGGTCTATTCACATTTCACAAAGGTGAAGACAAAAAGATGGTTGAACACTTGAAATAAAACAATGTGCCACAATCCCGATCCTTACTTTATCGAAAGTCCGAAAAGGTCAAAGGACCAACGCCTAGTCAATATATTGATAAGAATGGTTTCTTTTCAGCCAATCAATGTGTGCAATTGTTATTTATTGCCAAATAAAAAGTCATTTCGACGAGAGAAGCCTGGATTTCATAGTACGGGTCTAGAGTCCAGTTTGTATCCAGGAGCTCCATGAAAATCTTGTAGTGAAATGCCTTTTATCTCAATATATTTTCATTTCAAGTTAAAAAATATATTTTAATGTATAATTTATATAATAATAATAATAAAAAATAAATGATATATCTAAATTAAATAAAAATTCGAAAAAATAATTGTATTTAATATGAATATGGAAATGAGATACCACCCACCTTCTGAGTCGGTGGTTAAATGGTTACGAGTGTGGGCTTACCAAGTCCAGTGCGTTTCTGCGTAGTATCCGGTATGCGGCGGCGCGGGCGAGTGTCGACACAGTGCCGTCAGTAGCCGCATCCATTCGGCGCGCTCCACACAGTTACTAGCTTGTACGTACAGAACGCGCTCGCGGTGAACTGGAAACGGACAATTCTATTTATATTCTATAATTTATTTAGATATATTTAACACTAGTGGCGCCCCGCGGTTTCACCCGCGTAGTTTTTTTTTTTTTTTTTTTTTTTTTTTTTACTTTTAGGTTCGCAAACTGAGCGAAACAGCATTTACAAATCAAAATTTAGACACAGTGAGAACATGGATTACTGAACGCCCTACTCTGTGCGAACAAAGCATGCACAATGATAGTTGTTTCTAAAACTAAAGAATAATAATTTAAACAAAAGAAAATCAATTTAAACAAAAGAATAAAAGAAGAAAGAAGAAAATCAACTTATCAAAATTTGAAATAATTTACTTTTAATGTTTTTGACCGATGCACTGAAAATATCTAATTCACAACAAATATCGTTATAAGAAGAGCACAAACGATTCAGTGATGAGTTCTGACCATAGTTTGTTCGGCATGGAGGAAGATTACATGTTTTACGATTTATTAGACGGCTACCAGCTCGAGGGATAGTAAAAGGCATTTTTTCTAGTAACTCTGGGCAATCTATTTTACCTGTAACAATTTTTTGTAGGAACACAATGTCAGCTACCCTGCGCCTGACTTCCAGTGTGGTTACTTTGTAGTGACTGAGTCTTGAGTTATACGATTCAAGGCTACCACAGAGATTACTAGCATAAGTAAGGTTATATAAAAACTATTTTTGAAGCTTTTCGATTCTATTTATGTGAATGGCATAAAACGGATTACGGTTTTCCCGCTACCTCAATTATCCCATATATGTGTTAATCCAGGGTTTTAACTATATCCATACCAAATTTCTTCTAAATCGATGTAGCCGTTCGAGTGTAAAGAAGTAACAAACATACACACAAACTTTCGCATTTATAATATTAGTAGGATATTTTGAACTACTACAGAATACCGCCCCTGTCGCTTTGACAACTAAACTACAGTAGCACTCTACTAGTAGTCCAAATTTGTTTTTTCATTCCAGATACATCCTAGGGGATGTTTTCGCACTGCTAGTAGAGTTATTTAGGAAAATTTTGAATTGTATTGAGAGGTGCACTTTATGAGCGAAAACATCATGCGTATAAATAATCATCACAGTCATAGTACGTCTGGACATATGCCTCATTGACTCCAAAAGGACTAGTTGGAAGCAGCCCACATCCAGCCTCTTGCTCTGCGATCTGAGTCAAGTCGTCTTCCGACAATATAAATAGATTGTTATGTGTATTTACGTTTTCAGTATAATTACTAGTGGCATCTACAAATTAGTGAATGATTCTAACCGATTTGGAAGACGTTGTTAGCACCTAGCGGCGCGCCCGCTGGCGGACAATCGAGCGGCGCGACAGCCACCACGCCAGACAGAGACAGCTTATGGGACGCGCTCTTCGCACCACACCGCGACCACGATAATTCACCGCTGCAATACATGTACACTTATTAAAGCGATTGTAGACTTGAGGTCGGGAGCACAGGAGCAGTAACATACCATATTAATACTTTTTATTAAATTGGCCCACTATATACATATCAACCATATCTTTGCCTTAATAAACACTAACATAAAAAGTTGCAACATAAAATTATCAGACACATCTTAACCGACACCTTCTCTCACTCACACATTCATATACACTTTATACACAGAGAGGACAGAGAGGAACATTACACAAACTGAGGTTAGATCAATGATTAGAAAACTAAGAGGGCGCTGTAAGCAAAAAACGATGAGCCAAGTTTCAAGATACAAAAAAAAATTATATTATATCACGTATCTAGCAATAAAGTTTTTGTATATCCACGAAAACAAAGTTTTTGACTGAAAGACAAACTCATCGAGCAATTATTTTATAAGGGTTCCTTGTTCCCTTTTAAGGAGTTTAAGGAACCCTAAAAACACACTTTAACATCTTATGCCATTCAAAGAACATAAAATAGTTTTCATGTGAAGCTTAATGAAACTATTATATTTATATATATATATATATACATACCTGGTTAATCTAAAATGTCTCCGTTTTGCGTGCGTATGCGCACCCCGCGCCCACCGCCTCCTCGGCGAGCCACTGCCTGAGCGTACACCCTCCGATCGCTTTATCATCGTACTGCAGACAAAAAAGAAACATTCAACAATATTTATTAACAGTTTCTGCAAAGCTTAATTTATTGGTAACTGGATGGCTGAATGCAAAGATAAAGATTATACATACCCATATCTGATCCCAAAGACAGCAAAAAAACAAAAATATTATAAATTGACTGGAATTTAAGATATGTCTAATTCATAGTATCCCGTCTCGATAACATCACCATATATCACACAAAGAAGGTTTACATTTTTCATGCGCTAAAAAAATATGAATATTACATAAGTTTATTTCGCACAAAACACGATAAATATTAAACTAGTAATGTCTTATACTAATTAGACTAAAATACAGTTTTTTTAAATTAACAGCTTGTAAATAATAGTATTTTTGTGCGATTGTTACAGCAAACCTATACTGAGATATTTCTAGTCTTAGAATTTGTGTGAGGAGACGAGTACATATGTTGGATATCACGTAGTTGTGTGTGGTTTTTGTTTTTGCAATAAATCATTTTTATTGCGATTAACTTCCAGCTTTTCTCAAAGTGCAAGCGATAATGCCCCCCTGTAGGCGCTGGAAGCCTATATGGGGGTGGTAAGGGCCTAGAAAATTCAGCATACTAAAATTAAATTAAAATTGTTCTGGTTTTAAAGATGTTGTAAAATAAAATGTTGGGGGGGTGCTGAAAATTAAAGTAGTTTTCAAGTGGACGGTAGATAAAACAACTTTGATAACTTCTGATTTAGGCTGACTGGGCAACCGATCTATATGATCAAATGTTGTCTCGCATCATTAGTAGTGAACAAACTTTTAAAATAATATTTGACGCTTTCGCCACATGTCAGAACGGAAGGTCGGTGAAGGCTTCCTATAAATTATGGTACTTCATTCAAGTTTTACTTCGATCAAGAATACAATTTGACCAAATCTAACACCACACTACTAATTTGTCACAATATAAAGCTGAACTCACCCTTCTTTCAATAAAACCGGCGTTTCTTGCACGTTGTTGTTTTGAGTTTCCGTACTTGTGGAGATTATTTCTAGGAACTGCCTTATTGCTTGCACCTGAAACATATTTTATGTTATGAGTATAACAGTCCAACTCTACAAGTGATACTAGGAATAGTGTGAACAAGAAAATGCGTTAATATATAATAAATACATATAACATTTTAACAATAACATAATAAAGCGTTATATTGAGTAACAGAGAATAATTAATTAAAACTATAAGAGAAGGTAGCATTATATTATGTTGTTAGGCATTGATTTGTGGGACAAGTCGCTTTTGTATGTTCGCCCATATTTAATAAATACTTGATTGTATTTTTATTAAATTTAGCATGACTATTTCTATATCACTTTAAGTTCATATAATAGCCCAATGAAATAGAGCTATAAAAGCCCTAAACGGGATTTACGAATTATTTAATTGCTTCGTTTTATTTTTGCCCTGTTTTTAGCTACAATAAAAAGTAAAGTAAAATATGCCATAAATGAAAAATAAAATTAAATATATGAAAAAAACTACCTGGGCCCCAGGCCTATGTGTTATTCCAGGGTATAAGCTATCTTCACTCCAAATTTCATGCAAATCTTTCTAGCCGTTTCAGCGTGATGGAGTAACAAATATACAAACGACAAATAAACTTCCCCCCTTATTAGTGTAATAGCAAGCTGGCCTTAGTTGTTGTGTTCATCATCTCATCTCAGCCACTGCGTGTCCACTGCTGGACAAATGCCTCCCCCGATTGGGGGGATTTGCCAATACTCGCCACGATTAGCAGGCGGGTTGGCGAGTGCAGTATGATTTCCGATCCTCAGAAGGTTCTGCTGCCCACCTTCTGGTACGTGATCCCTTAGCCGACTCTTACGGCACCCGCGGGAAGAGATGGGAGAGTACTATTCTAGGGCGGTATCACCACGGCAGTTGTTGTGCAATGATTTATAATTATATTTTTAAGCATTGTCTGCTATGGTGTACGTACATGTCGAGGCGTGCAGAAGGATCGGTACAGCTCCGCCATGTATTCCTCCTTGCACACCTGATGAGCCGACCTGCTGCTCACCAGATTGCCCAGTGACTGGATTGTCTTCGATATCAGAGTCAGTGTACGGTTGGTTGAAGGATCCTGCTGAAACAACATTTGTATGTTACAATAATTCGGAACCGACATATTTAAAGGCTAGAAGTAATCTTTCTATAGATTTGCTACGAAACTGATGTAGCAACATATGCAACGTCCACAGGCGATGGTTACCACTTTACAGGCACCTCCTGCCTGTCAAAATATTACCTCCTGTGCTTTAGTCAAAATATTATCACGTTGAAAAAATGTGCTGGTATGAGTCCCAATACTGCTGCACTTCACTTTTTATTATTTGAGCTGGTGGCAAGACGGTTTTAAGAGCAAACTAGAATACACTGATAATTTAAAAACAAAAGACGGAGGCAAAAGCGAGGAATACCATTAAATTCTTAGTAGCGTTTCCAGGGTATTACTTACTATTTGCTCCGTGGTGAGGTCGAAGAGCCTCGGGCCAAGTATGGCGGGCGCGAAGAATCGCAAGAATATGAATCCAGAGACCACAGAGTATCGAACCTCGGCGTTGCGCGGGAAATGTCGCGCGGCACATTGTCGCAGCGCGTCGAACAAACGACACATAATAGTTGGACACATTGCGTATGATGACGTTATTGCTGCGAACACCTGGAATAAGACAACAAATCATCTCATCTTGCGGCATCATAATTATGCGAGAATCTCAGATTATATCAAAATATTGCCTGCAAATTTGTGATTCAGTCGGAGTTTCAGGCGGTAATGGGTTAAATGCTAGAGTAGATTGATGTGTACGAGAATTCGATGGAGCGTCTTGATATCTAGGAATCCATATAAAGGTCGTGACATTTTACTAAATCATTGATTGTAAATTGTAGTGAGTTTTACACATTATTCTTATTCGAATTGGGGGTGGTGAGTCTTGCGCTGACTTTCCGCTCGGGGGTGTTTTGTTAATTTTGCCCCACCAGCCACTACCCGAGCCATACTAACTCCTTAATATAAGAGAGCATGGCCTTGAGTTGCTGGCATAGCTCCTCCAGTGGTACTTGTGGTTGTTCCAGAGAAAATAAAGATTCAGCTTTCGCTGTCCGGTTGTGATTCTAATGCTTTCTGTGGCCTCCAAGAGCAGTAGCACGTGTTCCACAGTCTTGTGCATTCCCGACATAGGACACTATCTGTACCTCCCGTTTGACACATTATTATTTATATATTATGTTAGTTAATCTGGCAAACATTGCTCTGCCATACACATAAGCGAAATGTCAATGTTCCATTATCATGAATAATATCTGTTTAATTTAGGCTTTAATAATAATGACTTACGTCGAAAAGACATTATCTAAAATGCAACATTGACAGTATTACGAATTGAATAATTTAATTCGCACATAATAAGACCCATAAAAATGTGGTCCTTCGAGACGGATCTTTCAACGTATAAAATTATTTAAGCCATAACGTTAGCCGACGGAATATTGAATTTGCTTACTCGTTCCACATAGTCCTTCAAGTTGGCAAGGTTAGCGGTGATAGCAGCGGACGGCTTCACTCTCGCGGGATCTATCTCACATGGTTTCTTTTCCGCCAACACGGCCGCTAACGTGGGCCTCAGCACTGAACGGAGATACGAGGCTCCAGTGAGTCTCATAGCTTCGTCCATCATTTTAGACACTAGTGTGTTGCCACGAAATATTGTGGTTGCGTCTCTGTAACAGATATTCAAAATGTTAAAGAAAGTATTCAACAAATAATATAGTTTCTGAGGCTCATAAATAAATAACTGAAACAAAACTAAAGCACAGATAATAAATTAGTTTGACTAGTTGAATTTGTTACATTTTGAGTGCTTTCACTACAGCGTTTTTTGTCTTATATACTATTAAATTGTTAATAGCTATTTAGGTAAGTACTATAATTTAATTTAACTAAAAATATATCTCTGAAACTGTAAATAGAGTGATGTATCAATACAGGGCTAATAGTAGAAAGTTTTGTAGATAACAACACATAGATAAACCACATACACTTTTAGTCTTACTTAACTATGGATAGTGTTGTAATCAAGCGATATGGGTAATTTCTTTTAATTTTACGAATAGAAAAAGTATAGGTAATGTTTAACAAGTAAAGGTTAGAAAAGTTTCGTCCTTCAAATACGCGACGAAGCTGATAACACGAGTGGAGGAGTCATTCAGAGTTAGTGAAATAAGTAAATATTAAAACTCAAAAGATGGCCAGGGCGGTAATTAAAATTAATTTAAGAAATTATATTTCCGAACTGGCCTCAAGGTCAACTTGGTTGTTGGAGATTTCAAAATTGGTCACATGGCTAGACAATTGGTTAGAGACTGACGTGAATAGAAGATATGTCAAAACTAGGGACTAGGCCAAGTCAGTGATTAGAGGTAGATTTCAAAACTGGTCACATGGATATGCAAGGTTAGAGATACATGTAAACTGAGGAAATTACATTACAACGTCGTTGACTCGGCTAAGTACATGGCTGGAAATTTCATAATAGATTGTGTGTTGTGTTTTATATATCAATAAGTTGGTAGGAATGATTTTTCAAATCTAATGACTTGGCCAAGTCAATTGGAGATTAGAGTGAAGATGAAGGTAAAAAACTAGATTCGCAATAGGGCCACTGGAGAGAGCAGTATTAGAAGATTTAATTAAACGATAGCCTTTTTTAACATACTTCATAGATATTGCTTCTAGATTCATCGTTTGACCACTATCCCACTCGATTGTCCTTGCAGATGTGGTTGAAGGTGAGATCACGCTAAACCTTGAATGGGAAGGCATTTTAAAGTAGCCAACCACCACACTGGGAATTTGATAATGGTGTTGCCTTCACCGGGAAAACAAACCGTTGGTGGGGATCGACCAGCGTCCGTCAGTTTCACAGCAGTCGCTACCATTGCTAGGTTAACATCGTTTCCAAACATATGACATTAGAAAAAAGTTAAAAGTATTCAAGTCATTACAATGTTCAAAGTGTTCAAATAAGTGTTTTGACTCACGTTAGTGCGGATATTTCAGAGTATGCCAGCTCCTTAACGATTGGCACAATGAGATCATGGTGGGTGAAGAGCCTCACTAGCGGCTGCGCGGCGTCCGTCTTACTCGATACTAACTCCCCGAGTATGTACACAGCTGATGCTGTTATTGGCTGGAAGAGAAACAACAACCTTGAAACATAATAATACTATATACATTTATTTCTTCGAACAGATAGATTCGGAAAATCTGGCCCTATTCATGAATTGTGCAACACTAGCAATGAATTATTTCAAATTTTACAGTAGCGACTCCCAAGGACAACTGCCTCTAAATACTGTGTGTTTCTAGATAGTTTTTCAAACTAGAGCGTGGAAACTAGTGGGAATGTGCCATCATGCTGTGGATTTGATATATGTATGCTGGCTTCACAAGAAGCCAATCCGGAGGTGGGAATCGAACCGGTAACTGTCAGGTTGACAGCCGACACTCACATTGCTTTTAAAAAAAGTCACCCAAAGTTAAAAAAACATGCAACAAATCTAGCCCTATCTACGATTTTGCCACATTTGCAGTAAGATTGGCTTCAGTCTATTACGTTACTACCCACAGTAGGTATTAGTCAAAAAGATTTCCATCTCATCGATCGAAAAAAATCTCTATCATTAGCGGGTGTCCCTATATACCCTAACCCTGCAGTTTTGAATTGCTCTCAATAAGAAGGAAGCACTGAGTAAGATTTTCGTAGTGTACGAATACTAACCTTCTGAGTGACACTTCTGAGGAACAACTCCTCGAGCCTCTCGTAATGGTTAATAGGAAAGACGTGGTCGACTGTGTACTGCAGCAGAAGCCGCAGCGAGCCGAGCGTGGCGCTGCCGGCGGCAGAGAGCCGCGTGCCGGGCGGCGTGGCCCCGCGGGACAGCGCGCCGCCGGCTCGCGACGTTAGGAAAAACCTAAAAGATAATAACTAAACTCATTAAATCTTACGTTCACATTTTTAAACGTATATACTGCTAGTATTGTGACTCGACCACAAGACTACAGAATACCGTCCCTGTCCGTTGACCAACTAAGATGTATTAGCCCATATATATCTAGCGCTGGCACCATCATACCCAGATTCAACCAAATATTACACGAATTGTTTCGTTAGTAAAGTCGAACGTACGTTCCGCTTAGCATAACGCCAATGCAATGAACCATGAAACTCATTAGGTCTTCTATAATATATATCAATAATTTTAATATTATACTTATATAAACCAATTCATTTATTAATTATGTATATGTAAAAGAAAAGACAACGGACTGGCAAGCGGAGCAAAGGACGGCCACCGACAAGATGGACCTAAGATCGGTGAAAGGCGGTTTCCAACCGGTCTTTGTAGAGATCACGGAAGAGGCTGTCCAGCATCGAACGGCCTATGGCCGAGATAATGATGATATAAGAGAAGAAACATAGGTACTGGTTGACTAGTGATATTCACTCCCAAAATAGGAGAAAATGTTTGCCATCATCAATTTTATTTTGAAGTATGTATGATAAGAAATGTATTTAGCATGAGCTCATAGTTGAGTTTGAGAGATTATTTGGAAAGAGTAAAATATATGTCCTTACCAAGCTCGTAAAGGCGATGGCGCTTGCTGGCGCAACTGTAGCCGCACCTCGCCCAGGAAAATAGGTGTCGCCGCGTCATGCCATACGGAAACACGAGCCTCGCACGCAACACCCGCCTGATGGATAACCATTACTTATATGAATTTGAACATAAGAAGTATTTATATAATATCGCATGAGGTCAGAGCTGCGGGGAGGAATGCTGGCGACGGAGAATACCATATACCTGGGTATATTTATAAGCTCCACGTCCGTCCATGACGGCTGCATCGAGCTGAAGTTCAGCGTAACGTTTCGAAGCATTTGTTGGAGAATGTGATACGCCCAGTAATTTAACTTGGTATAGTGCATCTTATTCTCAATATAGTATCACTATGACTTCTGATACTGCGGTGGTAACGGTAATATTGTAAAGTCGGTTATTGTCACAAGTTGCGCCTATAACTGAGTGAGTAAGTACTGTCTCCTGTAGCAAGCATACCTAAGACGCAGTTTGCCTCAACAGATGAAAAACACTCACCGACTGAGAGCCGTCTTTGTCCTTGGGGTCTGCCTCCATAACGAGATCAAAACAGAATATTTCGTCGAACTGAGGGTTCACAGTCTTCTTTTTAGGCTTAGTGCGCCTTTCCACTCTCCGTCCGTTCGAGTATAACAACGTGACGAGAGCGAAAGGGTCGCACTGCCCGCTTTTGGTGGTGAGTTCCGAGCATTCGAGCACTCGCAATCGCAGGGTGTCGTGACCGACTCGCGCGGCGCAGTGTCGCTCGGGGTCCGACCAATAGTCGGCGGCGGTGGGGGGTGACGATGCATCCGGTTCAGACATTGAATGCATCGGGGGCTTAGTGCGCGTCCATTGCGCTCGGTCTTTCAAGCTCTCCGACCGTGACAACGAGAGGGATGGTTCCGTCGCCACCGCACTAAGCAGCTTCTTACTGGTAGAGCTCGAACATGATCCGAACCTCATACTCATACTCTCTTTACAGTACTCTGATAACCTAACGAGGTTATTCCCTTTGCTTTTCGTCGAGCAGTTGTCGGCGGTCGGGTCGGGATCGGGCGGCTTTGGCTCCACTCGTAAGCGCTTTCTCGAATCCTCCAGCGTGAGTTCGATGTACGCTTTCCCCTGAACCTCGGAGTCTGCGTCGACGGGTCGTAATGCGAACCAATGGTCCTTGTTGTTGTATCTGTGGAGATCCTCTCGTTTGATCGCAACTTTTCCAAGGACTTTGTCCTGTTTGAGATGTTTATCGCGATCGTACACGTATATGGACAGGTATCTAAATCTACGGGGCACCTCGAACTGGAACTCTTCGCCGAAGAAGGGACTGTAACGGGATAATATTCATAATTAGAAAAAAATATATATTAATAAAAGTAACGTAAAAGTAAAGCAACACCTGACATTTTTACCTGACACAACTACATTTTTATAATTAGACATGATACGTTTTTATTGGGGTTAGTTTAGTTATACCATTGTACATTTCAGATAATGGTATTTTACGAAAATTATTGCTCGCGACAGGCAAGAAGCTAGTCAACAGTGACGGTTATCTGAAACTAATATTTATTCATGTTGAATAATATAATTTATCTATCGCTATCAAGTTTGCGAGGCAAGTTATTTTATCGTCCCAGTTGTCGCGTGGGGTGCTTGCTCCTCCGTCAAGTTTGTCAGTCCAACCGCCCACGGATATACAACGCTGATAAAAGTAAACGAGGGTCAGCTTTCGTAATGTTTTCACGGATAGGATTGTACCCGCAATACCGCGGCGCTAATTTAGACAATGGTTCGTTACGACTAATTTACAATTTCACAGAATGCAAATGTTAGGAGAAAGTAATAAAACGCGTACTATACCGCGACGCGCCTCGGAGACTCCGCTCGTAAAACTTCATGCTTGAGGATATTAATGGTTTATAGTAATTTTATAATAGTGCATTGAACACCGTAGGTGCACTAATGCGGATACTGAGGATTTGGTAGTAGTTTTCAAATGTACCTACATACATTTGTATTATATATTTTACTGTTTACTATGTCTTTAAGCTTCTTCATATACGAGTAAGTAAACGGTGACTGAGTAATCGTTCGACGATTACTATTATAACGTAGAACGAAGCAGATTATCATTATAACGTAAGCATCCAATAAGTACAGATGTTATAATACTCAACCTCTACAGGGATACATAAGAAGTTAGAAAAAGTTTACTGATTCCTGGAGGAATATCGGAAAAATTATAGACCGATATAATAATGTGTAAGCTAATAACATAACTTATTATTTATTTGTACCCCTTATAGCCCCGCTGTTGTATGTAATTGAACATATTGTGCGTTCGTGACGTAAGAAATGTTTTTCGTCAGAAAATCGGTGCTGAAAATCTAAAACTAGTATTTCTAGTGTATGCAGAGTCGAGAGTCATTCCTAACATGAAGGAAACATTAATTTCTTCTATGCAAGCATGCTCCATCGTAGACAGTATCATCACTGAACATCGGTGAGATGGTGGTCAAGCGCTTGCCTAATCACATTAAAAAAAATTGTAATTTTGTTGTTTACACATCTCATTTTGTAAGGCTGTCTTTTGTAGCAATGCATGTATTTTCTTTCTTCTTTATTTTTTGATTTTGATCAAGTACCTAAATTGTGAACTGGGATTTGTTTATAAAATCACAGGACGAGCGATTGCCGTAATGTATCAGATATTCATATCTACGTACAATACTTGACGTGATGTAAGCGACGGGCGTGCGCGTGGGCTCGGTTATTCAAAGGTGAAAGTTAGTCATTCCCGATGAGACATCTCCCATAAAGCGCTTTTATTGCACACACAACTCCATTCAGTACAAAGTTGTTCAACAAATGAAATATAGTTCTATAGTAGTAATGAATTACTAGTTTTATCGTCGGCGTCGTTTCAACATGTCCCTTCCTCAGTGGAATTTCTAAGTTATTAATGTTGTCATCGATAACATTGTCGACCGTAAGAATTCCCTCATACATTATGCATCAATCACTTTTTTGTTTGATTTGTATGATTGATAATGACAATGCACTGGGTATCTAACGCGAGATTGACTCAACACATATGAAACTAATATACCGAGGCTCAGCGAAATTTCCGGCCGGATATCTGCGGTTTGTTTGGAGTTCATAAAACTGTTGCGTAGATTGTTTTACTATGGCTATTCTCAGCGTATCCATAACTCTCAGCGAGAGCTGCGTAATGAACTAATAATCAATGAGCTGAGCGTTAACGCGTTACCTAATTCAGTAGATTGTTTATTATTGAGATAATGCTTGTCTGCTGGACAACCTTAAGAGAGATGCAGTCATTGTCGGACCTGTAGCGTCGGTACCAATGGTGGCTACTACTGTGCGCAGCGCTGCGTGTGTCGCTATTTGTAAAACACGATGATAACTCAATAAAGGGGTTTATTGACTCGGTCGGGTGTGTGTGTAAGACGCCGGGGCCGGGGCAGGCACGCATCCGGCGCCGGCGCGTATTTATAAACCGGAGCCGGAACACCAGCAGCTGAGCGAGGGCGTCGATATTACACACTCTTCACGCCTTCTATTCAATATGTTAATATACAATTTATCGAGCGTGACCAGTTTTGATTGGACCTTACGTTTGACTGCCGCTGGTGAAGTTCCGCCCTTTCCAAAGAACAAACAAAACTATTCGATTAGATCACTAATGTTCGATTATTATTAGTATGCGAGATGTATCTTCACGGGACTCTTTTTCTTGATTTCATGCTATAACATTTATTTGTAGCGTTGACTTATGCGATCTTAATCCATTAATTAGTTATGCAACGCAACACACTCTGCGGTCACTGTAGATGGGTGACCGTTTGTCAGATTTTTTAAAATTAATTAGTTACATTAATAACAATAGGTTACATTAATAGTGTGTTATTATTAAGGCAATAAATTGTTATAAAGGTATTTAATTTTTGACCTTCTGTTAAGTACCTACCAACTTTACTATTTAATCGTACGCCGTGGTTAGATATACTGACCGAATGCTGGCATATTTTCACTACTAGTTGTTAGACTATGATCAAATTGACGGTCGTAGTAGCTCAGTGGTCCGTGACATGACTTCTTCTGGTCCCCGGAGATCCTGGGTTCGAATCCCTTTAGAAGCAAACGTTTGTGAGAAGAACATAGAAGTTAGTCTCGGGTTTTGGATTTTTTGTGATGTGATTGTGTGTCAATGCTTCCCGCGACACAGGGAATTTTAGTGCGTGGCGTGAGTGGGAAAAATAAAAAACAGTAAGGTATTTACAAAAACTATATAACATTGATACTTTTTGAATCATTTGTTGCACTGTACCTATAAATAATAAAAAAAGACTTTTTTTAATGGTCTGACCTGATGTTATGTGTCGAATAAGCATAGGTTGATAAGACTGAAAAGACTTTGGCGTTATGAAGGAACTAGAACAATGCACTTAAAGCCGGTACTCGGTCGGAGCCATTCGGTAGCGGTCGATGATCATTTTACGCGCCACGAGGTTCCGGTACCAATTTATCACTTGAAAGCTTCCGCTTTATGAACCAGCCACTGAGATATTTCACGTTTTATGACGGCAGACGCGATTGCTCCTATTTTTTAACGGTCGGTGGTGGGCAGTTGCATTTAGCTCATGTAAGAACACTTTAATACCGTCAAAGCGAGAGATGTCATTGTGAAAAACCTTTTATCTGTAATGTGACAAACCGACTAGGACTCACGTGGTAAACACTGGAAAATTACTCTTCGACCAGTTTCGTACTTATTTGCAGTTCTTCATCTGGGAGTTATGATCGTGCCAGGCGGCGGGCGCGAGATTTTTCAGACTTCAACCTTTTATCTATTACTTCCATGATCAACTTTATAATGATAAGAATAAAAAACGACTGTGCAGAGTCATTCTATAAGTGGAATGAACCAGAATATATTATTGGATAAAACAGAGTTATTAAAATTTTATATTGAGATTACTCCAGGCTAACTTCAGAAACTATTGGATGATTGATAAGTAACTTTGTCCAACTTAAAATATAGGCTATATTTTATATCGATTAATGACCGCGATATTTATGCTACTCCTTACACCCCATTTTTTTAACGATTTTAGTAAATTTCCATCAATGTATCCAAATAATGTAACGGTCGATCATTGACAAGTCGTTGTCACTTTGACATTTCGATAATTTATATGACAGGATAACGTTTGCAACGTTAGCTATATATTCGCTATATACATATATTATCTTTACTTATATATATATTTATATATGTAAAGAGAGGTGTATAATTATTGAACAGCAATATAAAGTTCGAGAAAATATAAAATCTTCGTCTAATTAAATAAATAATACATCTTTATTACATAGGCTGATAAGGAGTCTCGTCATCTGAAAAATAATTTCATAGTTATTTGTTTTACATTATGGGTAAAGTTGATTTTTGGCTTGAATATTTAAATTGAAACACGAAACGCTAAAGAACTTTACCCACGAGTGAAACACACCTACGAGTGAAACATAACAATTTTCGCTACACTAGTACTAATGAGGAACTTGCAAGGCGCGCGGCGAGCAGAATTCTTCCACACTTTTCACAAGCTTCTTTCAAGTGCACTCTTCTCTGATTGGGGGGCGAGTTAACATAAGCTTTGTTAGGTGCATTCTCGAGTTTTAAAATCATTATACTCACTTTTGAATAAAATATAATTTTCTTGTCAGAAATCGACGAATCAAACTACCGATTGACAGCAGGCTAGTGGTGAAAAATTATTTTAGGTATAACGCCCATAGGATCGGACAGCGACGCACAGTGATAAGGTATCGCAAGACAAAGAACCCATTAAGTGGACTGGTCGAGTGACGTGACATTTCCTCAGATACCACTGCTCACCTCGAGAGGTCACTAAATCATTATCGCTTCCGCTCATTAACAAGTACCTACACTGTACAGCTCATCAGTCATCGCTTCACGTATCGCTATCGTATTTTGATTAAATTGTAAGTGTTAAATTGTATGTGTCTGATCATGATGTGCCAGAAGTAGCCTTAGGCACCTCCCCCCCTCCTCCCCCCGCCCTAATCTGACGTAAGATTTTTGAGAATTCATAATCTTATGGAAATAAGACTTTTTAATATAAGACTAGTTAGGACTAGTATTCAAGATTATTAAGAACGTAGTATAGGATCACATAAAAAATGTTTACTTAATTAAACCCAATTTACTCGCAATATTACGTTTCTTGCGGATGAAAAAAAACCTTATATTTGTTGAGACCACCCTTTCCCCCACGTGAGATTGGGTAAGGTTCGTCTTTAAACCATGGATTAACACATAGGCTACTTTTATCCCGGAAAAAGTATAGTTTCTGTGGGATAATTGAGTAGCGGAAAAACTGTAATGCATGCGGGTGAAACCGCGGGGCGCTACTGGTATATTATACGATATGATCGTATATGAGTATAGGCAAGTGTAGAATTGCAAGAAAATTCCTCTTATATTATGGGTATATCATATACCTATAACAACAATTTTCGCAGTCATGTTTTTATGTTGCGTGGCCGCCACCGTGTATACATAATAGCGCAATTGTTACGTATTCATTAAAAAGAAATCAGCAAATGATATCATTTTACATACTTAACCTTTTGAAAAAAAGAAAAATTAAATTTTTACATTACATACAAATATTATGTAATGTCAAAAAATGTACCTTCTAGGTGCTAAATCCTAGACATCGTCATCACTTAACATCAGGTGAGACAGTTGTCAAACGCAAACTTATAAAAACAAAAAAACAAAATGAAATATTGAGAAAAAGCCGTTATTCTAAGTCTAAGTGATGGGTTGCCACCATATAACGCATCATCATTGAGTTAAGCGAACAAAAGCGATAGTGTTCAAAACACATAGTGAAGTATTTTTTACATGCCATTCGCTTGAGTGGTAAATAGCAATTATTATTAGGCTGTAGATGATATGTACACTCAATATATATATCTCCAACTCACTGCATTACTTCAATTTTATTAGGTTATTCGTCGAGGCATGTACCTACGATGGATGTCTACATTTCTTTTAGAAATCCCAAATTTTAAAAAGATAAAAAGTAGTCAAAAGATAACTGCGTTTCCGGTCTGCAGCAATTCCCGGAGACCCACCGCGTACCTACATTAGCCGTAGAATTTACGAGCAATGTACTCCACGATCTAAGAGTGACTTCTTAAAAGCGCGCATCCGTTACAGTTAAAGCCCTAGTTTCCTGTTGTATCAGTCATGTCAGTCGTAAAGCATATTCCCAGTTCCCAATAGCGGCGGAGGACGGAGGGAGTTGGTGTAAGCGCGGTTGGCGGTAATTAAATTTGTCGGTGGCGAACAATATAGTGGTAAAATATGAATGTCGGTGTTCCATTCATTCCGAAAACTGAATGGCGAGGGGGTGGAACGGAAGGGACGTTCCGCGCGGGTGCACGCACGCCGGAAATGCATCCGGGACGTGGCGCGCCGCGTCGCCCTTACAAGCGCTTGTTCGATGCTACATTTCCCCAAAAAAAGATGGTGACATACCTAATATCCGATTAATTCAGCACTTCGTAATAGTTCTCACATCGCAGAATTTAGATCATTTCATTCCGACAATTGTATTGTTCTTCTAG
This sequence comes from Apeira syringaria, assembly GCA_934044485.1. Taxonomy (NCBI): domain Eukaryota; kingdom Metazoa; phylum Arthropoda; class Insecta; order Lepidoptera; family Geometridae; genus Apeira; species Apeira syringaria. The sequence goes on from OW203658.1 coordinate 17,990,194, forward strand.
TGATTTAGCACCGTTCATTTGTGATTGATTTAGGTCATGTAAGCGCATGATATCTAATATATATATATATATAACTTAATCTAAATACCTATTTGTGAATGAATGGCTCGAGTCCGACGTATAGCGTTTAGACCCAAAACGTTACTCAGATATAACTTTCCGGGAACTACGGAGGCATGACAATACAGTTAATAATAAAGTATTTCCGTGACATAATGTCACTATTACCGCAGAGCGCAAATAGTTTAACAGCAACAGAGATGGTTGGTCATAGCAGTTACTCTACCTAACGACACGTAATGATGAAAAGAACGGAAGTAGATACATAAATGATTTCTAGTATACGATGTTGCCACGTGGCAGACACGCTCGTGTCGGTACTATAATAAATAGGTGGTTCAAAGAAAGTTGCGTACCCGCCTACATACAAATGATCACCTACGAATAAGTTGTATTTCACCGGAAAAGTACACGAACGTCGTCAGTCACAACATCAACGTCGCAATCTGAAACCATACAACACCCTGGCCTTTCGAGGTATGAAATATGGGACGAAAGGGCGTTCAAATTACGGTGCTATAGTACTTCAATGACCACAATTATCCTCAATTTAGGGTAGGAAACATTTGATAGAGATATACACAGACTAGGCAAACCTTGACCCATTTATGTTTGCGCACCAAACTAAATAGTGTGATGGACCGTTCCCACCCGATATCGGCGGAAGTGTCGCCGGACACCGGACAAAGGATCCGTTATTATGTCAGTTCCGGGCAGACACGTAAAAAGTTACACGTTAAATAAGACTGGGCGTGGGCCCGACAGACAGGAAGCTTTAAATAGTAACTATACACAATGTAAGTCAAGGACAAGCAGCGCTAAACATTAACGTAATTCATGAGATTATGCGCTCTTATCAATCGTCACGTACACAATCTAAAGAAGTGGGTTACATTTTATTTTCCATTCAGGGCCAGACCGCTAAACAACTAATCGTGTATAGTCATTGGGCTCTTTCTCACAGATAAGTGTTATCAGCCCATCAGCTGATTATAGTGCAGATTGTTGAAAACAATAACATTACTTCACAAAAGTGTATTGTAGTGATATTCGTATTATTGCCAGTTTATTAATGGTAGGCAGGTATCTGCGAGGACATGTGTTTTTCAAGTATGTAATTAGATACGCCTGAATGGCTGAACACTAACTACAAGGCAAAACGTTAAACACATAGGAAGTATCAGTCACGATATCGGTCTAAATACTTATTTCATATAGCTGATTAGTATTTTAAGCACATACGCGGTCTTATGAACTATATTTGTACTAAACTGTAGTACATTTAAGTGCTTTTTAAAATCAGCCGTGGTAAGAGTATTTTCCAATAGTTGCACGTTTTGGCAGCTGTTTGTCCTGAGTTCGATTAAAAAAAATTACATGCTAAGTAATGAACGACATTGAGATTTTTAGTATGTGGTAAAGTAAAAATATGAGTTATATGAGTTATAAATATGCGTTAAAAATAATTGATTTAAGAAGAAATAAGCTAGAAAACCTCTGCCTCAGCGAGTTAAATTTACGGAAACCTTTTTGTCGCAGTTGTCATTAAAATCCCGAGTGTTGATTTTATTTACACAGAGCACATTTATATACTAACTAGCTGTGCATCGCGGTTTTACCCGCGTGGTGATGATTGATGATGATGGTGATGGCAAGTAGCCTTTGTGCTATTCCGGAACCTGGAGTATCCACATATCAAATTTCATCCAAATCCATTCATCCGTTCTGGCGTGATTGAGTGACAAACATCTTTTATCATTAGTGGGATATGAAAAATACGCTGCTTAGTTGCTTCTACTACATCGCGAGTAGAGACGTAAAATAATTTTTGAGAGCATTATTATATGCTTAGGCTTTTACACGTGCAGCCTGTGGGCCAATTATACCCATAGACTGCTCAATTGCTTGCGCGTCCAGTACGAGGCTTTTCGGCCTCTGTTTGGGCTGTCGCCATTTTCCAATGCAAAAACATATTTCCTAAAGCGAGACTTGACAGCTTTCATGCCACCATCCGCATAAGGACACATTTCCTATAGTGAAAGAGAGTTCCAGTAGGGTCCTGCAAACGATTGATATGACCCCAGCATGATGATGACCTCAATTCGGGCCAATTGATTTAGCCTCATTTGTTGACTTCACGTTTTTTGTCTTGTTGTCTTCTTACTAGCTAACACCATTCCTTATGCTACTAACAACAATGCATCATGTCTAGTATCTAATAATTAATCTAACTTGATTAAGACTAAAAATATTAGGTGTAAAATTTACGAGCAACAATTCGTGACTTGAACCGCGTATATATGTATGTATACACACACACACACACACACAGTGTGCCATATAACACAAAAAGCACCACCTCCATATAACCTACAGGCGATGATCTTATATACGTATTGTAACACATACAATAAGAAGGTCATTGCCTACAGATAATAATAATCTTACTTGAGTGTTCTCTCCATGGTGGATGTGCGAAATATCTCCTCCTGGTCGAGCGACAGCACACAGTAAATGTCTCTATGGCATGCGGCGCCATGGCTACGTCCCGGCAAGTTTTTAGCTTCACCTGAAACAAACACATAACATAAATGAGAACAAAGATTGTGTGTTATGATGACAAACAATGAAGTGAAATAATGTTTTGCACTTTGCCTCTCCTTATTTCAATGTAGCAATTGGTAAAACTTTTAAGCCGCTTTTTTTTTGACTGGTGGGTGACCAATTCCCTGTTTTAGTGTCAGGCATGTTAACTGGGGTTGAAAAAAATGTCCTGCTGCGTGCTGATGGTATTTGGGGGGATTGTGGGGTATTATTGAGGACTAAGTAAAATAAATTCATGTTTCCATATAATATTAACTTTTTGAGTAAGAACTAGTAACCACCAATTTCAAATTTCAATCCAAACGATCATATCTTTCTCTATCAAGAATATTTATTTAGTTCAAGGATCGTTGACCAAATATTTCTACCTAAATCATGTTAAGTGTTAATCACAGCAGCAACATGTGTAATCACAGCTACGGAAACCTATACTAACCAATGTCCGCTTTGGTCTTGGCTTTGTTACATATTAACGGGCTGAATACAGCCAAATGGGCTTCATTTGAATGGAATCACAGCCCTATCTATACAGTTTACAGCAACCAAAAAATTTGACATTAAACTTGATTATGTTTTTTAGTGCCTCAATATATTAGATCATTCAAGTTTTAAAATTTCTTCGATAGAAAAAAATATTGAAATCACCTCTAAATAAGAATTTCAAACCTGGATTTCATTGTTTAATAATATGAACGTATGTTGCGTAAATCAAATATAAGTACGTGTAGTTTGCTTTAAAAAGAGCTACAAATATTTTTCATTTAATAAGTGACTTTAATAAGTGGCCGATACGTCCAAATTATGAGAATAATACGGGAGCAAGTGGTATTTGAACCCACGATTACAATAACCATCCTGTTGTTTTGGCAACTAAGCTATTACTAACGTATAAGATAGATAACTATCCTTCCGACAATTTGAACGTCAATTCAATCTAGCATTGTCAATGCAATTGACCAAATTGCAATTGGGTTATTTATATTTTATTACACTAATGTTATAAAGGGGAAAGTTTGTCTGTCGTTTGTTTGTTTGCTACTCCTTCACGCTGTAACGGCTCAAAGGATTTTTATGAAATTTGTATAAAGTATACCCTGGAATAAGGGCTACTTTTTATCCCGAAAAAAGTAAACTTACTGTGGAATAATTGAGGTAGCTGCAAACAATATTCCACCCACAGGGTGCAACTAGTAATGAATATGTTTTAACCTAAAACAAAATTACATCAAGGAAATGGCATTGCAATATTTTTTACAAATGTTTCCTGCTAACCTACTGAGAACACAAAGCGAATATAGTTCTTGTTACGTTACACCTCGTATGAAAAGTAGAACGATTAATTTATTAACTAACTAAAGTACAAAACGCAGCAAACGAGCCTGGTAAACCTGCCGTCTGCAATGACGACAACTAACATTTAAAGATACAGTAGTTCAGCAATTTCGTTGAGTAATTAATATCATGTCACGGTTCGCTAAAAACTCGAAACTCGAGTACAGCATTAAGACATAATATTGCTGTCTCAAACCATCACCTAGCTAGCTCAGATGTCCGCAACCTTGTGAGTAGGAAGAGCTAAAGTAGCAATTTACACATTTTTAAAGTTTAAAGTGCCACTAAATATTTTCGTTTCCATATTATATTTGCTTACCTATAATAATGTTATTATGTTAGATTTTTGTCTTGTGACAATAAGGCGAGCGGGGGGCGGTATGGGTGACCCGTGAGTGGAAGTGGCCAAGAGACAGACACTCACACATGGATAATTTGCAGGCCTTTTAAGGCTTATTTCATTATATTTTGGCAGATGCGATTACAAGCCGAAACTATAGACACCGAAAGAGCCGCAGGCTGCCGACCCCTGGCCTAGCTACATGTGTACAATTACACGCGCCATTGCATTAGCACCATCGTCGTCATCGTCGTTGTTTCGTTTACACTGTCGTCATCAGCTCATGTTTCATACCACTATCGAGAATGGTTTCGCTGATCACAAATACAAGATAGTGTTTTGTAGGTATAGTTTTATATATATAATTCTACTCTACGTGTGTATGTCACTGAACTCCTAAACGGCTGGACCGATTGGAATGATTTTTTTTGTATGCGTTTGGGTGGCGCCCTGTTTGGTTTAGAATCACAAAAAAAAACCATCTATCGCTGCATGCAGGTCAAAGTCTGTCGGGTCCGCTAGTAATAATATATAAACTGCACATGACATTTACACTAAGCGAAGTTTTCCCATCCCGTCGTCGTTACCTGCGGATTAGACATAGGTTTAGCAAGTTTCTTAACCTCGAAGACTATTTAAATAGTCATCGAGACATTTGTCCATAAAATGTATAAAATCATGTACCTATTATTTAAAATATTTATGAAACTCGTAAAACAGAGAAACGTACATTTGTAGATTAATAATATCAATAAAATACTCGCCACTAGCTCAGACAAAGAACAAAAAGATAAAAAAACATTACGTATAATCTAGTCAAGCAGTAAAAATCCTTCTCACCTAGCGCACAACGCACGCGCCAACGCACACAAGAACCAACAAAACCATGCCCACAACAAAACTCATATAAAGCACGGTAGCTACCAGATTATGATTTCAAATTGACCGCAGCCCAATATTTTACGGAAATACGGACATGCATTCGCATACATATGTATGCAAACGTCGCGCCGCTCGTTAGGGTCATATATATATATGAATGATTTACCATACCGATATGTATGATTTTTGTACCAACTTCAATATTACCCATTATATTTAAACCATTCATATTACTAACTAATATTAAGAAAATATATAATATTAGGATTTTGTTCGTAAATCATAAATTAGGTAGAGTAATTATTATAAAATTTTGACCTGCGACAACAATATATTTGTCAGAAAGACATTATTTTATAAATATATTATTATGACAAGCTGCCCTTTCACAAGGAAACACTTCCACGCACATACCTTTAAAAAGTGGCTATATTATTATATTGACTGGTCGGTTGGCGCATTTGGTAGCACTCTGCCTTCTGAGCCGCTGGTCCCGGGTTCGATTCCCGGACAGGTCAAACATTTGTGTGTATGAACATGTCTGTTTGACCTGTGTCTGGGTGTGTATATGTATATAAGGATATTTATAAGTATATGTATATGAGTATATATCAGTCATCAGGTTACCATAGTACAGGCTCTGCCTAGTTTGGGACCTGAAGACCTTGTGTGAATGTTGTCCCATATTATTATTATTATTTTTCAGTTTCCAGTGAGGTGCCTTTCTTTTCTTTTGTCTGGGGCTATTAGTAGGTGTAGAATGCAGATAAGATTGGTACCGATAGGTGGACGGACTGGTAAGCCAAAGTACGGGCAAGGACTACGTCTCCCGCGAATATAAATGTTTAGATAGACAGATAGATGATTAGTATTATTACCACCTTTGAACTAAGGGAATAACGATCTACTTTAAGGATAAAGAGCATTGGTACCAGTTGTGAAACACGTCGTGACCTCGTCGGATATCTCTATATACGGCAAGCCAAGGTGAAGCGACCATCGGGCCATAAGCTACTCTCCTGTCGTTTACTGTCGGACCTATAGACTGCGACCTTTTTAGGTACCTACCTATGTCTTATACTCGAGTAGTGATTTATGTTTCAGGATGTTTTGCGAATATCAATATTACAAATTTAAAATGTGATTCTAAAGACTAAATCGAACGAAATCAATTTCTGATAAAACCTTTTTCAAGTTTTAGTATGGCAAGCTTTGTCAATGTTGCTCTTGATAAGGAAGTAAATAATTTATAACTTGATAAAAACTGAAAGAAGCATGTCTAAAAGTTTCGAAAGTTTAAAAAATACTTAGGATGTTGCTATGACTTTACAAGGCATGATTTTTTCTTCTAAGAACTGGTTTTAAATTAAAATTAGACTTATCTAGTATACACAGTAAGAATATCATAATAGGCATATTATTTTGATTAAGAATATTGTTATTTTTAAATTGCCGTACCAGAATCACGACCAATAATTAAAAATAAAGGGAGTAGAATAGGATCTTCATGCGTATCCGGATATTTATAGATATACGTATGAGTTACAGTATCTTGCTTCGAAGTATACGCATAATAAGTTTCAACATACGCTAACAAGTACAATTTCCAAGATACAATTAACTAAGCTTCCCACATTTTTCTCCATCCTTCCATTACAAAGAGTAATGTGAATGGCTTGTTAGCGGCTGGGACAAGACATGACGAAACTTTGTTTAGTACTTTTATGGTGCACGATTAAACGGAAATGAATACTGCAATCGACTTGAAGCAAATATAATCGACTAGTAAGCAAAAATATGTAATCGACTATTATATCGACTGTTTGTGGTGATCGCAATACATATCTACTTACGGTGAAGAATAGAGCTAATTGGACATGTTTAAAAGGATACTCATTAACGACTAAGCATAAACATTTTTTTATTTATGAATCTTTTATCTATTATATATTCAATATTCAAAATAATGCTATGTAGCATGTAAAAACAATGTGACCGTGTGTATATATATATATATTATGTGAGTTCACGGATAACTTCGTCGTTATGAACCGATTTTGATGATTCTTATTTCTTTATATATGGGGTTTTCTTCCGAGGTGATCCCATTTAAATTTCATCAAAATCGGACAAGCGGTTTTTGAGTTACAATCCAATAACTAAAAAGTGCTAATCATACCTCGACGAAGTCATAACCGACTTCAACACTCAAAAGTGTAAAATAACTTGAGCACAATATTTCGAAAATAGTTACTTTTACACTATCGTGGTACCGACTTCAACAAGTTATTTCACACTTTTGAGTGTTGAAGTCGGTTCCTTTTTTTGGTATAAACTTTTTAACTTGTAACTTTAATGAAAAAAATCCTAAACTTGTAGCTTACTAACTTAACGTGTACTTTTTTGTAACTATTTTCCAGGCGAACGTAAATATATTTATACTGCTCATTTGTGCTAAGAAATAGAGGATCCATGCAGTTTTGCTCTTCCATGGTTATCGGGTCTTATAGGCGCCTTAAAGACATTCTTCCAAGATCTATCTCACCTTTATCATGTCTTCTTTTTTTTATTGGCAAGCGTTTTTGATTACTATATAATATATTGTCATTGGAAGTAAATGATATACCTAGATGAGCTGATTAGAGTATCCATGACTCTATTAATTACGTTATGTCAGAGGGCATTGCTACGCTTAGCAGCAGCAGGCGACAGATAAAAGGATCGCGACGAAACCAATGATTAATTAAGTGGCGTAATAATCATGACGACAGTACTGAAACTGGTCCGGCTATGTTTCATATTCTGTAGATAACAATTATTATTAGAGTAATTAGACGTATTGTATCACCGGTCGACAAGAGGTACGACTAAAATTTTACCGAGATTTGATATTGATACTATGTACTGTCACTAACCGAGCGTTAATTATTTTAAACTATGACAACGCGGCATCATACATAATCCAAGAATTGGTGGATGTTTTCGAAGGATGGTTATATATTAGCATGATATAAGGCTAGATTTTTATAGAATAATCGGACCGACACGCAGTTATTTTAACCGACTTCAAAAAAAGGAAGAGGTTCTCAATAGGTCTTAGGTACCGACTTCAACAAGTTATTTCACACTTTTGATTGTTGATGTGGGATCCATTTTTTGGTAAAAAATTAATCATTACCAGGTGGTTAGGCAAGTTTACACCAAGAACCACGGGGTATGTAACCCATATTATATACCCCGTCGGTACTATTATTTATTTTCATTTAGAGTGAACACAGCAAAAAATACATTTCAAAATAATACATGAGTCTATATGTAGTAGGTACCCATGTATCTAATATACAAGTACATACATACTCGTATTATCGTGGAATTTGACGAGGGATTCCCTTTGCGCTTTTTCATGAAGTCGGCTAATAATGATAGCCATCCGTGATGTGAAGATGGTGGCGTACACAGGTGCCTCGTGGGAGTATAACCTCCGTCTGGCAACTGCAACGTTTAGGGTTCTTTTGTATTGAGCGTAACTGTACCAAACAACCACGGTTAGAGCTCGTGGCGGGGTAACTCACAAAGTAGTTCGAAAATAATTTTATTACAGATTTAATTAAAAAAATATATTTAATATTTTATTATCAATACCTATTATTTTCTTGTATGTCCTTTTTATGTATTAAAATATTGCTATACTAGTGGTCCGAATGAGCACGTAACCTGAAAACATAAAAGATTTTATCTGATCCTATGAACCGCGACAAGCTTCCTCGGAGTCATTATCTGCAGGCGAAACCGCAGACGCAGCAAGTTTTAATAGAAGTCGCAGCGCATAGAAATTTACGTAACCTATAGAGACATTATACGACCTCTGTGTTTTGAAAACAGTTTCCAGGATTATGGAAACTTTGTGACATTCTTTCTATGCACTAACATAGAAATGAATAATCATGTAATCCTATTGTCTCATAATGTCAGCTATTCCTTCATTTGCCATCAGAACATGACTCATTGATGTTTTTTTTATTATTTTCCTTTGTGGACCGCAGTGTTGATAAACGTGTATTACTACGTATAGTAAAAGCAAGATAAAATCGAGCTGAAGATAACTCAAGATAATTTTGTATTTTCGCAATTCGAAGTTTGTGTTTACGCAAAATCTATCAAATACTTTAAAAACAACTATGAAAAAAATTACATACATAACGGTTTAAATACGTAGGTACTTTACTCAATTCATTTTGGTAGGTAAATAACATACATTTCCATCAAAGTAAAACCAACAAAGAAGTTTCACAAACGTACCTTTACGAAACTCTCCCAAATCACAAATTACTCAACGATTACGTGCGTGTATTATCATAAACTGTGGCAAGATAATTGTTGAGATAGTTAGGGCAGCTAAACAAAGGAGTGAGAGACCTTCATACGAGCTATGCGGACAGCGGACTCTCACAAATTCGTCGTAATTGGACTACGAGAGAAACTGTACATAATTGCTGATGCAAAAACAGGCGTCATCATCATCAACGCGGCGCGGCGGTAACACACGCCACACAGAACTGGATCGTGGGAGAGAAACGGGACACTGCATGGTGCCATCAATGCTGAGGAAACGCACACGGGCTGATATTTAACCACAATAGCGATCATTAAAAATATTTCCACACGCTCGTGTGCGTAGCGATTGTTTTGAAATCGAGAGTAGGTGTGGAGTGCAACGGGAGGTGGATGCCAGGCGCAACCATCGCCCAAAGAGACGTCTTTCGTTTCCACTAGATTTCACTGAACTTGTATATAAACTAAACATTTCATTTTTGGAGCAGGATCTATGAATCGCTATGCTATAAAATGAACATTCATGCATCTAGTAACATCTTGGCAAATCTGCGGTGTAGCTGGTTAGCTAGGAAAACGAAAATTCATAAATTTATGTAATAAAATTAAAACCATCTTTTTAAAATATTTATATGTAGAGTTAAGTTTGAATACAAAAAAATGCTTTAAACATAATATACCTACTTTAAATTTGGGACAAACGGGAATGTACTTTTTTCCATGTAGTTGTCGTATATGAACTCAAGACTCACGATTCAAACGATGGATATTTGGAACTACCCTTTTATTTAGGCCATGGAAAAATAATCTCTAAAGAACACATGTATAGAAAACACAATTTTCCACAAAACTAACTCTTACATACGATACTACGACAGGAGCTTTAAGCCATTATTAGTCCCAGTAGTCGTGAAAGCTCCATCTGAACACTATATATTTGACTGGTTACAATTTACAATTACATTTGAACATTTTATGACATAGGTATAAAGTGTTCTAGCAAATATAAAACATGGTTAACGGACAATTAAGTAGAGAGAGTCTAATAAGATCATATTTCATTACCAAACGTCCAGACGACCACGCCCCAACAGACCCCGCGTTTTATACATAGGACTTATTATGTGTTGCTTAATACTTGATTCCCGGTACATTACTTACTGCGTATTATTAAATTATAAATTTCCGCATACTTAGTCAGAATGTTAGGACAACTGGGTGCCAATCCTCTTATTTATTAAGACAAGCAAGTCATAAACAATGCAATGCAAATTCATATGTAATCATAATTAAACTCGCTAAAATAACAAGTGCATCTCGATTGCATTGAAGGTCATTTCATTACGGTAGAAATTAGATCTGTGTAGCCATTTCAATTATACTCCAAGAAGAATAGTAAAACTATCAAAAACGACAATTCATTAACAACATATGAGCAATGTTTTATTAGAATTGATACCCTGGCTTGACAGTCGCTGCTATGAGAACGAATGACGTGTACCTAAATATTTAAGTAGTGAACAAGTAAGTAAATTATAAAATACATGCAAAAACTCTTGAATAAATTCAGTTACTCAATGACATCGTATTACCCATCTATACAACTCTTTACAAGTAGGTAAACGAGCGACTGTTTGCTTTATTTCGAAACGGTCGAAATGAATGGTATCAACTTTATACGGAATATGGTCACAATACCAGACTTGTAGTTTGTGGTGGATATTCGAACTACGAATGCCACTTTTACATCTAATAAAATAGCTTTATTCTTCGATTTAAAATATATAATCTGAATTAAAAATATAAACATAAGGAATCCCACGAAATTCTACCAAAATTGTACACAAGGTGTTCAGTATGTCTCATAATATTCCTTACAACGCGCGTCTTGATAGAACTAAATCTATAATCTATACTAATCTTATAAAGAGGAAAGATTTTATTGTTTGTTTGTCTGTTTGCATTGAATAGGCTCCGAAAGTACTGAACCGATTTAAAAAATTCTTTCACTGTCAAGCTATACTATCCCCGGATGACAAAGGCTATATTTTTTTTTAAGGGGACCCTTTATTTTTAATTTTTTTACAGTGTCAGTAGTTACAGAGCCTATTCAATGCACACAAACAATCAAATCTTTCCTCTTTATGATATTAGTATAGATAACATGATAAACAAAAAAATCTCTTACAATGGACAGATCGGTAGCCATAGACTGAACAAGGGTGCCAATGCTTAGCCAATGTTCGGGTGCGTGAGTAAGGTTGCCGGGAAAGCTAGTACCTACATATTATCATGGTACTTACCGTCAAATTCTGGGAAATTACTTCTGTAAATATGATACAAAACACTAAAGCTACTTTAGTGCTGGCCTTTAACTCATTAATTTGGCTGATTGCGTGACGAACGACACATTTAGATAGAGGCTTTTCTAGAATTATGTTCGCAGTGGTTAAAATCGCGGTTACGATTCAACTTACCGCCGCGTTTGGACGAATACATTTTGATTCATGGCGCTTATATGACCCAATAGAAATATCTTAACTGTCGACGCCTGGATAACAATTACTTTAAAAAAATACATTTACTGTTTGTACGTGTACATCTTAACGATTTTTTGTTTAAAGTTAGTTATAGTCTTAAAACGACATCATTTTAAGTCCTTGATCCTTTAAAAGTTTCACATTGTTTTTAGATACATAGCATTATTTTAAATTTACAACATATAGATAAAAGATTAATAAATATAATTAAAGTATATGTTGTTAATAAGAAGAATCCTTTCAGAGATGCCCGATTGGCTCTGTTCTTCGCCTTTAGGACCGGATAACAGGATATTTTAATAAATTCTCTGACATCGGAATGTCCTTCAAATTGAGACAAACGGATACATACATTATTTTTAACTGCTATAATACTGAATATTATTAGTTAGCATTCACATCGACACGTTTTTCTATGATCTGGATGTATCTCATGCATGTGTCACTTAAATGTATGCCATTGTATTGTGTGCTGTTTACTTTCATGTCAAAGTATTGTATCTTTGTAGGCCCGACAACCTCACCGACAGAGCGGTAACATAGACTCGTTTCTATTCTACCTGCCTACGTACGTAGTTGATATCCAGTGGCACAATTAAACGTTCACCCACATAGGACAAACTTGGTTGAAGGTGGGTAGCGAGTTCGCGTGCTGCTTTTAGCCAAGTAGATACCAAACCTGGTTTGAGTTATGTATTTTGCAATGATTACGACCTCGCGATATCCAATCGCCAGTTAATTTTCCATGTTGTATTTTCCTTAAAAATCACTAAAAATAAGTGAAGGCGTAATACACGCTCTTATCAATCGTTCATATCGGCAGCATGGGTATCTTATCCGCGTCGCTCATTGAACATATCCGCGAGATAGGTATGATAGGCAATACCTACCCAGATGTGAAGGCTGAATGAAAGTATTATATTTGCGAGCACACGTGCTGGTCCGCCGATAACGGTGACGATAAACGAGCGTGTTTTTCATTAACGGACTGACGAGTTTCCATGAATGGTTGGATTGAATGGAAAACGCTACTTGCTCCATTCACGGGGCGGCGCGGCGCGGGGACGTGAAACCGCCGCCCGTTCAACCTCGAGCACAGCCTAGCTAATTATTAAAACTGAGGTGGTTTTGACACATTATGAATGTATAAAACACGGAACCCTCTGACTTACTACGTGAGTAATGTTTTCATAAATACAGCTGCACTGTGCATCTATTTTTTTATGTCTCAAATACATATGAACATACTCGTGAGCTGTGTTAATAGGGGCCTTTATATACATGATGCATATATATGTACTAATAATTATTAAAAAATATTAATATTATAAATAAAATGGTCGCCGTGGCGCAGTAGTTAGTGTCATTGACATGACTTCTGTGTCTCCGGCAGCCTGGGTTCGGATCCCGGCAGGAGCAAACATTTGTGCGATTAGTGTAGATGTTTGTCCCGGGTCTTGGATGTTTGTGTAGATTCTTACCGATTATATTATTATTCACAAAGTATGAATTTACACGGAATTTTTATGTTTCATATAAAAAAATTGCATGTTAAGTCAACAAACTAACGACAAGCTTCCCGATTCAGAACTCTTCAATAACAAAGCGAATCGATTCGATTATGTATAAATCCCCTGTACTTTCTATCGAACTACTTAAAACATTCTTTACATCATTCCGTTAATGATAGAAATATACTGAAAAAATATTGATCCTTGTAAAAGTGCCAGTATCCGTTCATTCTTTTCTATTGCGTCGGCCGCTAGGTAAGTTAAATATCTATGTTATAGCTTTCATTGTACCTTATTTTTGTATAATCTCTATTAATATTAGAGTACCTATACAAGCAAAATTCACCGACATGTAGTCGCCGGTTACACAAACGACAGAAGTAAACAAGTATCAGTGTAAGGACTAAATTAGCTTCTATGGCCGGGTCAGTGAGAGTTTGCGCACGATAGCGGCTGTGCTCACTCGCTTATCATATCTGGCGAATACAACATAGGCACGGAGATACTGTTTATCGCGCTTAAAACAAATTATTTCATGTTCCTCGTACTCTTTACTTAAAGCAGGGCTTGCTATGTTAGGACTTAGGGCTATACCTACTGGCCAGAGATTACCAAAATTGTGGTATTGCCGAGCACGTGAGAATACATTTTTAACCCCCAAAACGAGGGGTGTTATAAGTTTGACGTGTATGCCTATGTGGCTTCGTAGCTCCAAAACTAATAGACCGATCTCGATGAGGTGTTTTTGTTAGAAAGCTGACGTGATCAAGATTGTTCCTAGCTACAATTGATGAATGTACAGGACGGTATTGTATTGGTATTGTGTAGTCGTGGATTCAAGTCCCACTAGTAGCTGAATCTTTTCCTTCATATAATTTGAAGTAAGTTCCGCCTAGCATGTTGTTAATGCAATAAACCATAAAACTCTTATGAATATCAGTTCAGACGTTTGAAGTTCATCCGTTCATTTTGTTAGCTGCGGTAGAGATCTTAGACGCATAATGAGACGCATTATGCCAGTACGTAGCGTGATCGACAGCCTTAAGGTTCTAAGCCATCAATTCTACGGGTTATGTGCCCTGCCAATCAAAGCTTTCATGTAAAGCCTTTATTAGAACCAGTAAGCCTAGACAACTCTCAGCTAGACGGCTACTCGTATGTATCTTCAAATAACATAGATACTTATACGTTTGGGTATTTTTCAAGCTCTCTAATACATAGTGTGTATTTATTAATAAACAATCGGCATCGTTTTGCATTTTCAGACAAAGGGATAGGCGAAATTATAAAGTAGGCGTATATGTATGTCTTTCTTCGACATACGCTCAGAACCCCCAAACCTTGATAGACTATCGATGTAAATCTCACGTTGAATAAAATAGAATACCTCGAGGACGTTGACATGAAAACGATTTCTACTACATAGATTGTATTTATTTTACAGATCTGTACTAATATTTCATAAAAAATAAGGACGTAGGGAAGAGCGAACGTGTGTGCCGCAGGATACCAATTACTTAGCAAGTCACAACACTCGTACATAAAACAAATAATAGGATTCAATTAGCAGCTGCCCTTTTTGGTGGGTTGACTAAGTGTTTGACGAGAGAACAAAGGTCTGACGTTCGAGACACGGGCGTAGATAAGGCGAAGGCGCGGCGGAAGTCGCCCATAATCAAGCCCTGAGTGTCGAGGTGTTTGTACCAAGCCATGGATGAGAGTGGGAGAGACAAAATACAAGTAAGTCCACTATTTAGGGAAAGCGCATAGATGACGCGACGCTCAACTTACGATTATAAAGGCATACTTGTTGGCTACTGTTACTTATTGACCAATTCGACAATGTAAGTAAACTTCAGAACTAACAGACTTCAATGATGCATCCGTGAATTACACTAAAGAATATATAAAAAAGTCACTGTATTCGGCGTCCATTTTATTAATGTTTTTGATAGCTTTAGTAAGTGGAGCAATGTAACAAGGGATATTACAGTACCCTTTCTATCTCTACATGAAGAAACATCATTCCTCTAATCTCTGCTTTTATTACGCGCCCAGAATATGAAGTAATTTTCAAAGTGATCCCTTTGTGATTTCTTTTTAAAAAGGATCCACGTTCTACATCTACATTCTACTGGCCTCAGAAATTTTAGACTCGATGCAGTAGTTTTTAAGTTTATTCATTTCATTACAAACAAACACAAAAACATAAATCTTTTCTCTATATATATAATAATAATTTAGATATAAAAGAAACTGAGTGGCTGATAGATTTCCCAACTTCCGAAATAACTAAGTCTAAAAGCAATAATAATTTTGAATTTACTAGTATGGTTTTGAGCAACTTCAATAAACTTATATCTTTATAATAAGTATGTAAAAACAATAATAATCGGCGTAGCTAGTAGTACAATGTAACCATTTAAAAAAAAAAGAGTTTAGAGTGGCAAAAGCGCGATCAATAATGAAATGCTAACAATGTCATCGTACTACAAGAATTAAATATTTCAAATATATTTTAGTGATAGAAATGGATTTGAATAGTGCTTGAGGCACCAGGGTCGTGAGTCGCTCTCCGGAAGGCGTATGCGTCCCTATCATAGACATACTTCGCGTTATCGCACATTTATGTGCAATGGAACCGAACATGTCATGTGTAATAAAAGGACCTTTTGATAATATTAAAAATCTTCAACCTCTCCATAGCCATTCATTAGTTTTGCAGGAAATGCTTTAACTAGAGTACCTAGTATGCAACAGACTCTAGTCGCAATAGTACTATCGCGAGTCGCCGCAGGTTTAAATTATAGGGGCATAATACTACGAGTATTATACTTTCGGTGTAGGTAACATTATCATATCTACAAGAAACAGCATGGTGGTTGGGTATCTAGTACCCGCCTGGTAACCTACCGTCCTCAAGTTTGAAAAACTTACACCAAACACACAGTGTGTTCGGGCAGCAGTCTTTGAGAGCCAGTCAGTAGTCATAAAGTTAAGGGTGATTCCAGTTTCAACTTCAATGTCACTGACCATACAGTGAGACAGTGGTGACACAATGTGCTTAGGTATAAAGTGTATATAAAAACTTATTAAGCAGAAGTGTTACATTTAGTAGGCATAACCTTGAGTTGCCTTAACTATGAATCAATAAACCAGGCCAGGTACTGCAATGATGCCCTAATTTGCATGTATTCTACTTCTTCCTGACAACTGTTCTAGCATTTTTCAATAGTATATATTATGTGCTTATTCTGCAGAAACTACACACACTATCAAAAATAACATAATCTTCATACCTTATTCAAATCCAACATAAAATATTGGAACATAAAAAAATCATTCACCACTTCTCACATAAGTGTATGGCGGGTATCCTTCAAATACATATATGAAAATATATTTTTTATTAGTGACCCAAGCATATCCATATCGTACTACTTACTTCTTCTTGGCATTATGACATACTAGGTGTGGATCGAACAACATATTTTCTCATTCCACTCTCTTCTATCACTAGTCTTCTCACTCACTAGTGTTCATATAATATAGTATCTCTCATATCTTACTATCTTTGTCTTAAACTTCATGATAAAATAATTACCGAATGTTGTAAAAGATTTGGAGGACAGACCAGACAAACCTACCAACGGCAAGCATGGCCAACTTAATAATAATAATATAATAAATTCTTTATTTCCGAAAAAGTAAATTAGCGGTACAGTAACACTACGTAACTACGATATACAACATTGGTATAGAAACGTTAGGTTACGGTTAATAGGACCTAATATTTTTGTTTTGTTTGTTGATTAGACTTTGTGCAATTTATTACTATATCAATCACTATATTCAATACTATTACTATTTACTATCTTTGTTCATACCTTCAAACATCGAATAACTTCAGATACACAATGTATGCTCCCAAGGCACATTCCTCGTCACATTGTTATAATTTCTTGTATATTGATGTCTTCTATTTTATCACATATAATATATTTCAACCAATATATTGTAGTCCATAATAAATAGCTCTCAGAACTTTTGCAAAAGCTTGATTTGACTCTACCACTGTATGTCAATGTGCAATGTGAAATCGGCTCCTTTTTATCTTTGCAGAATGATGACCCTGTTTAGGCGATATCCATATTCTGAGTTTACAAAGTTATAAGTAATAAATACATATTTTATCACAATTTTACTTATTCTAAATTTTATTGATGGCCTGATACATCAGTGATTGATTGGTCAGCTCTGCTGTAACGGGTATTTCTCTAGGGGTGGACCCTAAGGATAAAGAAAATATAATCTTTTTTTCTCGAAAATCAAATCTTTGTTTTGTCAGCATTGATTTACAAACATATGAGAATTGATGATAGCTGCAGGAGTATATAACTATGTCGCAGATGTCAATGCCTTCCTCCAAAAGACACATATTAAGTTCCTTAAAGAATAAGGTACACATTTAAATTTAAGGTTTACATTACTTTATATAGGTAAGTACATTAAACATTTTATAGGATGAATTATTAAGATAAGTGGGAATGTGAGTGTGTGGGGGAGGGTGTCGAGATTCGGTTTATTGTTGTAAATTGTATTTGACTTTTAAAACTTGTAACTAGCTGCACCTCGCAGTATCATCTGCATGGACTATAGTTTTCCCCATGCCTGAATAATAGTGTGATGTTATGAAGGCTTACTTGATAAATGGACTTAACCAACAAATTAAAATTATTTTTTAATTCCAACCAATAGTTCCTGAGATTAGTGCATTCAACCAAACCCACAAACAAAAAATCTTCTGTTTTATAATATTAGTATAGTTAAATAGTAGAAACAAGTTACTATGACAATATGAAATACAACTGTAGGCTTGCACTAGGGGCAGATTAGCCACATAGCAAGAGTAAAGAATGCTACGAGCCACATATATTTGGGGTCCCTGAATACCAATGATTTCTGTGCAAATTTTCTCTTCTTATTGAAGTGTTTCCAATTATGTAGGTACAATACAATTCTGATATGGCTATCAGCTAGGAGTATAAGGCTTATGAACTTTAATTTTAAAAGCCTTTGTAAATTAATGCTGTACAATTCCTAAACGCTGAAATTGCCTTTCATGTCCATCTTTATCACCAACTCCAGTGATGAACAACCTTTTTTTTTTTTTACATATTATAAGTTTGCGTTTGACAACAGTCTCACTTTTTCCAGATTAAAA
Source organism: Apeira syringaria (assembly GCA_934044485.1). NCBI lineage: Eukaryota > Metazoa > Arthropoda > Insecta > Lepidoptera > Geometridae > Apeira > Apeira syringaria. The sequence goes on from OW203658.1 coordinate 18,009,019, forward strand.
CATGTTAAAAATGTTAAGAAGCATGATGAACCTGGAACGTTTTTATCAGCTGATTTTATTTAATAATGAATATGATTTAAGTACTTAAAGAATTCGATAATAGTATCTATATTATTCATATTTTTCCAAACTATATCCTGAAAAATTTAAAATATATTTGTTATATTTTATACCTGAAACATGATAAAAGCTTAAAATGTTTCAACAAATGCATAACACTCAAGATTCTGATGAAAGCTTCTTGAATAATATGAAGCAGTTCTCAATTGTAAAATCGACAACACATTCAAGTTACACTTTAAACCTGCTTTAAATATTATAGTCATAATGAACATGAGTTAACAATACTATACATACGAGCATTTCAGGGGGGGCTCTTTGATATAATTTGCTACAGGCCCCTAGTTGACTTGATCCAGCACTGGCTTGCACTAATGTGAGAGCTCTATTAGATACATATGATTTTGCAATATAAGATATTGAGAGATATAGTAAACATATTATAGTAAGTACTTAAGAAATAAAAATATTAATTGAGACAATAGCCGGCAATGTTGAAACTAATAAAAAATACACACCAAACTAGACAGACAGCACTGAATTTCTCACTAAGTAGATGTTGAGTCGATTCTGATGCTTAATATAGACAGAAAACTTAACTAACAAGCCCTCACAAGCTAGGGTAGTTTATTATGAACAGTGTATTGTTGTTAAATAAAGATCACATTATCTATAATATTTCCCTATTAGATAATAGTATAATATATTAGGTAGTCATACTGTTATTCAATCAAACTTGCTAAAAATCAGCAAAATAACAATTTTTTTAAATAATTACAATTACTTCTGAATGTTGTAGCAAATTTGAGTAGCAAACCTAAGATTAGATGCAATTATTAGATTATGGATACTGTTCATTTGGTGCTCACTAAAACTACATGCAAACTGATAAAGTATACTGATATTAGGGACAGTATGGTTAAGAGGTATAGAAGTTTGAACTTTAATTAAAAGACAATAAGATCTTTCAGATTTTAGAGATCTTAAGTTACTTTGAGTGAGTAAAAGAACTACTACCACTGTGGATAGTGTTAGTTACATTGTTGTATATATTTATTAAAATTTATTGTATATTCTCAGCTCTAAATTTGATCTATTAATGGTCATTATTTTAATTGAAACTTTAGCATAACCACTCCATACCACTACTGTTTGAATTAAAACCGTACAGAATCTCATCCTTTTCTTATTGATAATTTGATATGTTTGTGACTGGAATTTCATTTTACGTCTTATAAAATTTAATCATAATTAAATCGTAATCTATCATTTTTAATTATACATATCGTAAAAAAAAAGTCTTACCGTCAGGGAGAGACACATATAGTAAATATTAATAAATCAACAATAATTTATATGTAAATATAAATTTAGAAATAGCTGAAATAATTAATCAAAATAATGGCAGTTGGCATTTTTATAAATTGAAATATCAAGTATTGGCAGCAACCCTGTTAACGTCACAGTAGATTGCACTATCCATAGTAAGGTGGTGAACAGGGGCATAATTGCCATGGTGACAGAATAATTACTATGGTATATGTGCAAGCATAATCGGTGTGTAGAATAGCTTGAATTAAAGATAGCATCCCAAACACAAGTGCATGGGATACTTTGAGAGTCACATAATAAGAACATCCTAGAAAGCAAGCCTAGATACTATATGTAGGTAATGGTAATGCTAATTTAATGTATACTCAAAAGATGTTTAACCATTTAGACTGATATTTGGGCCATGCTAGTCAGCCAAACCCTGAATAGTTAAGCCAAGTGTTATACCACAAAAAAGGCCTCCTAAAAAGCCTAAATCCATAGCTCCTAAATTATATAGCAATAATAATTATTACAATTGCAAAACAGAAAAAATGTCCAAACAAAAGGTTTTGTATTTAATCTAATATGATCAAGGCACGTTATTCATTGTGCTACGACGACTCAGTTTCATTCATGTGAGCTGTCAAAACAGGACAACGAAAACAAAGAGCCACTACATACCTACTGCACAATTATGAATTAAATAGCTTACGCTAGGTCACCTGTCTTCTTACCTACTCCAAGTCACCACATAATTCGATCATTTGTCAATTCATTCATACCTGACTCAGAAAACCCAAAGATCTCTCACCACCATCACCTGTTCGCCACTGTCTTGGCAGATACTGCCGAAGAACTTACGTGACCACGAATTTCAACGGAAATTTCTTGCAGTTTAACTTGGAAATATGTACCCAATGTAACAAAAAAATTACTCACCGATCTTTATTTTCAATCTTTCTTCAACTCGCACTTTACGCGTATCGTCCGCCATGTTAAATCCATAACTGTTTATCTCTTTCATCCGCTGTTATCTCCCTCGGAACAAGCCAGCTCGCTCGGCCGGCGGCTTGTCCCGCCACTTCCGGAGTGTCGTAATGTTTTACTCTAGCTTATTTTCCACTAATTTAGTACAACCCAATCCAAAAACTAGCTTCATTATACGGATTCACATTTCCTGAACGTAACTAGAACATACACATACGAAATCCATTTGGTTCACCGTTGGCACTTCTGCTCGATAGATAAATGCAGGTAGTGTATCAATGAAATTAATGCACTTTGTGGGCACTGCACTGAACGTCTAGTTACCATACATTGCAGATAACATTTACTCGTACCAACACAAACTTCAGTCTATCGCGTTTTCCCATTGCTGTATAATTTATTTGCACGATACACAGCCATTGGTCATCATGCTCATGCATGAAAATGTTGTGAAAGAAAACTTCGCTACGTCGACTCAACTCAATGAATAAAAATTATGAATGAACAATTACGTCATACGTCCGTCAAAAATGTACAGCATAGACTATAATAATAGTATATGTACCACAGATTATTAAAATAGCATTTGAATCGTAGAAGGAGAAGATGGGCTGCCGTCCGTGCCGAACGTGCCGACCCTGTGACAAGACTTACAACCTTAACCCCTTACCGAATAGCTACCCAGATATGGGTACATATTTTCAAACGTTCAGAAATAAAACAAATATGTTATTTTATCCTCTATGGCATATTAGGACAGATCTGGCAACGTCTAAGCTTCAATAAACATACATGTGCTTCCATCTAGTGTACCGCGTAACGAAACTATAACCTGTCAAAGTCAGTCGGCGGCGGTTACAATTTTTCGTTGGTTGGTCTATGTTTTTGAAATTTATTTTGTAAGCGTGGGACGATTTTTCGTTCGATCTTCATATCGTGGTGCTAAGAAGACCTATCAAAGGACTCAAAACACTGAAAACATGTAAGTAAAATGTAACAGTTTAGCGACAATCATGCCAAAACTTAGCATGCCAGATATGGAATATTATGCAGTAACGTGAAAGTTAGTTTTCCATATTTGGCATTGTATGCAGTACTGGTTATTTTTGCATTCTACCAGATTTGGCATTGCATGCAGTGAAGCAATATTTGATATTTTTTCAGATAAATGGATCCAATAAGATTTTACGGTCTAGATATACCTAACGAAAGCGAGGATGATGACGATGAGTTAACGGGGGATGATCTGGATGATGAAGATTATTTGCCCAGTGGGAGTTCTGTGAGACGAAGAAACATAATTATTTATGCTTCTGATTCTGATGAGGATTCTTTGCCAGATGAAGGTGAACAGGCCTCTGTTGATCCGTTAGCTGCTGGCCCATCGCGTTCTCGGACCAAACGCAAAAATATACCTGATCGTTTAAATTGGCAAGACAAAGCTCTAGATTATAATGAAGCTGATTGCGCCTTTTTGGGAGACCAAAATATTCCTCAAGAAATTAAAGATTTAGAAACACCTCTTCTGTTTTTTTTTATATTTATTCACTACAGAAACGATAGAATATATAACGCAAGAAATGTGTCGATATTCAGAGCAAACGCGGGGGTCGGCATTAGGAATGACAGGGAAAGAATTAGAAAAGTTTATAGGTGTATTAATTTATATGTCTATCGTGCATTTCCCCACTACTCGTCATTACTGGAATAGCGGTTCTAGCTTCACACCAATAAGTAATGTGATGACGTCGCAATATGTACTAAGTTACGGGTAAAGTGAAGTTCCTAAGCAACAGATCTCAGTAAATTATTAATTTTTTTTTATTAAATTCTGAGTTTTATTTTATAAACCTTTTGTACTGAGGATTGACTTAAAATTACCTTTATAGCATGCAATGCCTAATATGGCAATTAGTTTCAGTTACCTTTCCTGCAATGCATATTATGCCATATTTGTCAAATTAGTTTTAGTTGCCTTTACTGCATAATTTGCCATATATGGGAAATAGAAGCTTTTTATCATATTTCGAAAAGTAATTGGATTTTGGAAAACTGCTAGAACTAACATTATAGGACGTGTCAAAAACTATCAAATATATTTTTTCCGGGAAAAAATAAAAACTCATGCGGTAAGGGGTTAATATTATACATCCATACTAAAATGTTGATATCATAGACATTATAATATAAGTGAAATTGTACAATGTATAAATAGCGGCGCGCTTGGAATATAAATAATTATCTGTATAATTAAGTACCTATTGCAAGATTTCAAAGCACTATGAACAAATTACAATTTGTCAAAGAGAACTCGGAAAATAGTCTAGTGGTGTCGAAAGCGCGTCTGTCGCGTAGGTTACGCGGCAATACTTTTTAAAAGTACACAGTTGGATGATGCCATTCTGTGTTTGATAAGTACAAAGAACCATTATTGCAATAATATAGGTAATATAAAACCTGCCCTAACGAAATATCATTTGCATTTAATGTTGTCATGATTTAACAACTTGATACTAAAATTAGTAAAAAGAAACAAATACATTTTCATAAAAGACGTAGATATCATGTATTTGTTGCATTAGCTGGCAAAAACATACATGAGGAATAAAACAAAGTGAAATAAACACGAACGCAAATGAGAAAATCTTAAGCGCACATAAGCAAAGAAAATTATTTGAAATGTTGGATTAAATTACAAATTTGCAGGCAAAAATTGTAATTCGGTCCGAGAATCTGGATAATTTTGTTAATGCTAGTGGGCCTAAGAGTATAAAAATTGACTTATTATACACTGAATGTGATGCTACCAAGCATACCAATACCAAGCATAAAAAAATTGCCCTTGAGCTACTTTAATTTGCCCTTGTGCAAATTCCCAAAAATATTCAATTATTAACAAATAAACAAAAAAAAGGGCGTCGAGTGGCATTTCCAAGCGATTTTTTTGCGCATTGCGCATGCGCGACAAAATAAAGGTGATACCATCGAAATAATAAGTACTTACGTACAACTGGAAGGTGCACTGTGCTGAAAAAACGAGCCGAAAGAGATAGTTACCACGGAGTCATTTCGTCCCACTCTATTAGATGTTCCACAGTATGACCATAATTTGAGCAATTAATGAGACATCTGTAGAGTCATTAAGAATATAGGACGTCCAAGGCTGGACATATGCCTCCCCCCATTGATTTCTACAAGGACTGGTAGGAAGCGGCCCGCATCTGCGCGTTTGACCCCTTTGTTGGTTAAGTTGTCTAAAAAGACACCTTACCACCATGCTGGGAATATGATAGCAGTGTTACCTTCACCGGAAGCTGAAGCCTTTACACTGTTTTTACGGGTATAACGTGGTACTTACGCGTAGTCGATATCACGATCAACAATTGTTTCGCCTTTTTCCGGAAGTCGTCGTTATACGCGTAAAAACAGTCTAAAGTAATTATAAACGGAAGCTGAAGCCGTTGGAGGAGATCGAACCAGAATCCGTTAGTTTGACAGGCGTCGCTCCCACTGCTCAGCTATCATCGCTTCTAGATAATATAATAGCTGGCTAGTGGCTACTTTGCGGTTTCACCCTCGTGGATCATGGTTTTTCCGTTTGGATAACGGAACCACAGCTACTTTTTATTTGAAATTACAGCTACATTGTTAATTTTAGCAGGGATCTCTAAAATCATAATACATAATATACTAAATAGCTATTTTTTTACATTTATATATTAGGATAGGGCTTAAGTGGACGAAACAAAGTTTTACGTTAATTAAATAAAATATTTTCGTATATATTGCATTTTTTAAACACACATTAGTAAATAAAATAGTTTTATGTAATTTTTGGCGCAGGCCAATTTTGTTGCTATTAATTTTACAAGATGAATTTCAACACCTTAAAAATATTGTTTATATTTTACGTGTAGGAATATTAATAAATAAAAAAATATAAAAACGATAATGCAATAATTACTAATATACTGTTAATTTTACTTCACACACATTGATTGAATTTAAGAATTACATTGTCATATTGGCCATAGATAATATGACTGTGAATTCCAGAACTAAAATAAATACGGCCTTATATATATATATATACATAGCTCGCATACGACGTAGCGGATCTACAGATAAACAGTTCAAAATCAACTGACTACAGCTCTGGAACATCACAGCTCGTGTGAGTCACGGCTGATCCGTGAGTCATGCATTTTACAATTGAGTTACGGATCACAAGCTCAATTCGATCCAATTCGGATCTTTGAACCCACTTTGAACCGACTCAAAGCTGAGTTACACAACTCTAGATCTCTAGTGGTGTACAATTGCGTCTAATTTGCGGTTTATTTTTGGTTGCGTGTTTATAAACGTTAACTCTTTGAATACAATTTTAAACCGGGCGTATGCACTCTGAGGCTCAGAGTCTGAGCACTGTATTCAAATACTCCGAAAAATAAACCACACTATAATCGTGCCGATTCGTGCCTCAACTACTCAACCTATAAACATATTATTCTTGAGAGACTATACTTTTCGAAATGATTGATAATTATTGGCATAGTGATGTGAACATCATATATGTAACGGAAAGTATACCTGGACCTGCAGATGAAACTTTGGAATATGATACATTACTTGCAGATTACAACTCACGAATTGTTGACAACTGTTATTGTAAAAATAAGTGTACGAATTCTGAGAATACTGTGGCCTGTCATTGTTTACATATATCTCATGGTGAAAACTATATTTTAAGCTCTGATGAAGGAGTGTTCAACTATATATTAAATATCAAGTGCACGGTCTTTAAGGACTACCCTATTATTGAATGCAATAGCAACTGCCCATGTCCAGCCAACTGTGGAAATAGGATTGTCCAACAAGGACCCATGGAGGGGTTAATTGTAAAGCAATGTGACAATACCCTCAAGGGGTTGGGTCTCTTTGCACCTTGTTTTATTAATAAAGGTACATTTATTTGTGAATATGCTGGAGAACTATTAACTAAGAGACAAGCCCTAAAACGTACTGCAGTAAATGAAGCGGAGGGCAAGATGAATTATATATTTTGCCTTAATGAACACACTTATGAAGGATTCCATCAGACGTTTGTTGATCCAAGCATATTTGGAAATATTGGTCGATATGTGAACCATAGCTGTAAGCCAAATTGTATTGTTGTCCCAGTGAGGTGTGAAATAACTATACCTAAGCTTGCCATATTCGCATGTGCAGATATCTTACAAGGTGAAGAGATAACATTCAGTTATAGCTCGGAAAGTAAACCTTGTCCTAGCAAAACAATATTAAATCCTAAACAAAATAATTGTTTATGTAACACCCAATCTTGTAAAAGATTTTTACCATCTGAAAATTTGTAGAGTTTATATTGTACTGGTTTTTTCGTCTTCAAATGATCATTAATTCACAATTAAAAGTAATGGGCTCTTCTCAACATTTCACAATCTTAGAAAAGGATGTATAAAAGGAACAAAGGTTTTAGTACCACCCTTCATTTATATCTACATTGTATAATATGGTAAATGGTATGGTGTATAATAATGGTAGTCATTCTGTTCAAACTAAACTAAAATTGTGGTAAATAAGATCATTCTTTGACAGCTTCGATGCGAACCCATTATAATTGCTGAAATGAAAAGAATTTTATATTATGCAGGAGTTGTAAATTTACCATAGGATCGCATATTTCCAGCATTCAGCATGTTATCTGAAAAACATGATAGCAACAGCATATCGAAATTGCTTAGTGATTTTAGATTCTTCTGTGAAAGCCATGGACAGTGGCCTGCTTTCAGTGGAGTGGTTAACTGTTATGTTAAAAGGATAAAATAAGTGTGACACTTATCAGTGACAAATACTTAATTTGAATATATAATCTTTTGATTAAAATTGTGAGTATTTATATACCCGTCTAGCAATTGAATAAAAGTCATCTAATATTAGAGATAGGGTTGTAAGGGCTAAACAAATTTGAATTTTAGAGTAAATAGAATAAGATCATGTTGACTTTAAATAATTTTAGTAAGTTGATGTGATTAATGAATAAGGATTTGGGTCATATTTTAATTCATGCACAGCATTATCAACCAAGTACAATGTACACTTTGAGGTTGTGTATAGTGTGATTGGAAGTGAATTTATTTATTTGGGTCAAAAAACGGTAACATAATACATCTTAAGTAACACAAATTGTTCTTATCAATACTAACTATGCCACCCACAAAAATATCCACTAATTACTTAGAATAAAATAAATCTTAATCTATGCTGGGCTACGTGACTTAAAAGATTATGCTATTTAACAATATAGAAATGAAAAAGTTGATTTACATTAATTACATTATAATACTATAAATAAACTAAATAATGATCTAACATACATTTAGGCCAAGTATTTTGGCAGATTACCTATCTACAAGAGAGAAGATACAGAAATTTTGTAATTTTGAAACGCATTCTTTTACAGTTGTAAAAAAAAAATTACGTCATAGATTATTCAGTGATTCAATTACAGCTTTTTTATATCTAGGGCCCGATAGGGAAAAAATATCAATGTTTACAAATTTGGTGTTATAACATTCAACAAGTTGGTATAGAGGTGACCTTACGCCAGCATTCGTTTTTGCACAACTGTTACTAATAATTAATAAGTGCCTGGAACGAATTTGCCTGCGAATTACGGTTCTGGGACAGATGTAACAGAGTTGATTTGTAATATCTGAACAATCAAATTTACCATGAATAATTCCATGTAAAAACATAGCACCAAGCAGCTTACATCTAGAGCAGAGGGAGTGTAACCTGTGTTTACCAAGTAGATTATTGTAACTAAGGTATCCAAGGGAGCATCTGTAATGCACAGAATGTAATTTTTTTTTTTTCTACTTTTTCTATCAAGTCTATATATTAAGAATAAATCGGGTTCCTTCCTTATTTGAGTGGCATACTCCATGCGTGGCCTATCAAGAGATGTATATAAAGAAATGTTTGTCGAAGGTTGAGTAAAATCCTTTGCAGTCCTTATGACAAAATCGTACATTTGAAGTGCTGAATTAATAATTTTATCTACGTGTATATCAAAATGAAGCTTCGAGTCTATAGTGACGCCCAAATCACGGATGTAGGGTACCTTTACCAACGTAGTGTTACATAACGAATAGGAATAATCAAATACTCTTATATTTTTTGTAAAGCTGATGCTGTGATATTTCGATAAATTAAGATGTAACTTATTTAATGCACAATATCTTGAATGGAGAATTGAATATCATATTGTGACTGATACAAAATCTCATGCATGCATGCAAACTCCAACTTGCATAAAGTCATACTTGTAGCACATTTCATATCATCGTCTTATTAAGTACGAGATCTATCAACCTCATACTATGTGACTTCAAATATGGAGCCCCAAGAGAATAATATATTTTTGAAAATATTGTACATAATTATTTTGCTACTTACTATTTACGTAAACTTATTTAGTGTAGTGATGGTTGTAGCCAAGGATGGCATGTAGGATGGTTGTGGTAAGTACAGTAGTAAGTGTAAAGATACTCTTATAATATATGTATCAGTGGATAAAGTAATTTAGATATACCCCAAATTGTGATTAGATTTGTCTGTTAAATTTGTTGTCTTTTATTGTTTACTTGTATAGTGTTGCTTTCCGAACTCTAACTACAAATAAGAATGGAGATAAGCTTCATTCAATGAGATTCGCTGTTTGAGAGCAGCAATTAGAATAGAGATAAATTGATATTTCCTAAATTCCCCAGTAAGGCTGCTGAGCTGTGTTCTGGTTACTTATCAAATATTAAAAATTGTTGTTGGAAAATTTAAAAACCTCTTACATACCTCCGCTAATCTAAAATAGATGTGTAAGTGTTAAATATTAAGATGTCTGCGTTTTTATGTGAGAGGGATTTCTCCTTCTCACATCAAAATGTGACACAAAAAATGTATAGTCCCACCATCTTAACTGTTCAGTTGACAGCGTCGCCAGTGGAGAATTTGGTATTGCCATATAAGAAATTCACCAAGAAACAAAGGTAATTAAAACATGTCTTGCAAGTCAGTATATAGATATCATTAAAATTAAGAAACTACAATATCAATCATATAAAGCCTAACTAACATAGTGTAGATTCAATATGGCTTAATTATAATATTAACATGCATATTCCAGGATCACTGTGTATACCAGCTTCGATCACATCGTCACTTACCATCAGGTGAGATAGTGATCAAACAGGTCAAAATTTGTGACAGGCTCACAAATAAATAAATATGACATATAGCTATGAATCTTAATAACTACATAAATAAAACAATAATGCGGCACAATAGGATTTTATTTATATTTTATAAAAATAATTGTGGTCATGGTTTCTTATATTTTATAAAAATAATTGTGGTCATGGTTTCTGAGTTCAAGCGACGGCACTCCAGGAATTCTGGTCGATGTTCCTGAACCATCTGCCGATTCCCACAATTCATCTTCGGAGTCACTCGAATCGCTTTCACTGTCACTCTGTAATTGAATGATAAAAGGTTCATCTAAATACGCATTTTGTCGTATTCATTTTCAATTTTTTTCAAATGATCGCAATGGTTTTTCCACTCTGCCTGTGTAATTTTGCGGAATGCATCTTCAATCAATTGAGGCATATGTGCACTTGATTATCCGATATTTTTCTCTGCTACATTCCTCTTCATCGAGCTCCATATCATTTCAATTGGATTCAAATCACAATGATAAGGAGGCAATCGAAGAATGTCATGACCATGGCTTTTCAATATGTTGTCAATTTCATATTCAGGTGTAGGTTTATTTCTTTTTATTAACTCGTAAAGCTGAGGCTTTGTCATTTGTTCGTAAAACTCGACCTTGTTTTCTACCAGCCACTTTTGCATATCAGCTTTAGTGTGGTTTGAGTTAGGACACCTATTTACGCAAATACTATGATATGGCGCATTATCCATCACAATAAGTGTGGGTTGACACAGATTTGGCAGTAATTTTTCAAGAATCCATTTTTTGAAATTACTAATGTTCATCTCGTCATGGTAGTCCCCACTTTTTGTATTTGATTTGAAAACGAGAAGGGCATTTTCCACAAAACCTTCTTGTCCGCCAGCATGAACAATGATCCACCTGTTTTCTTTCGAAACTGGTTCCAAATCGCCGCCAACTTCAGGACCTTGCCAACATTTGCCAGTTGAGTGAGACGAGTGTATGTAAGTTTCATCTAAATAAACAACAGGCTTTTTTTCTCCTCGCTCATTCTCCTTAATTTTATGTAGATAGCATGCCCGCCAGGCAACTACGTCGTTGCGTTCACACAGCACTTTTCTATTCGATTTTGTTTTTTTAAAACGAAACCCTATTTTGAGGAGTAATTTTCAAGGAGTTTCACGTTTTGCTTGAAAATTTATGTCTTCCCTGAGAACAGTCAGTAACTTTGGTAAGGTCGGAATTTCTTTTTTTACTGAATAAAACTCATGTATCTTTCTTCTTATAACACCAATGTCAAAATCATCAATATCCAGTTTGCCTGTTTTTCTTTCCCTTTTCTTGCCAAGGGTAGACATTTTTGAATTAGTTTCTTGAGCTTTTTTTTCTTCATTGATTAGTTTGTAGACAAATCGTTCTGAAACACCTGTAACAAAAAGAACAATTTCATATTTTATAGGTTTTTTAAATGAACAACCATAAAATAAAATACAGCAACCGCTTTAAAAAGTTAACAATACTTTCAGATTGTTTCCGACTAATCAGGATAAATAATAAGCAAAATTGTGACTACTAAATCGATTTCGAAATTATTACTGTGTGGACCACCTGAAAAGTATACCTTTCAACAAAAAAAAAAAACAAATTTAAATCGATCCACAATTGACGGAGAAGTCGGTGAACATACATAAAAAAACATGCAGTCGAACAGCAATAACATAGCAGGGTAATTACTATCCTGTTTTTTAAAGTCGGTTAAAATATACTCAGGTAGCAATTTTATTTGAATATGTTTAGCTTATTTTATATATTATAAAATATAACCACCAGCGATAAAAAATTTTTTTTTAATAATGAGTGATTTAAAATTTCCATATCTGGCTACACTGACCTGTCGTGGCAGCAACGCGTTCATTCAGCTTTTCAAATGGTATTAATGGAGCTTGTAGGCGTTTCTCTTCTTTCATAAAAGATAAAACTTTTAAAATAATTAGCCGTACATCACTTTTGAGAGGTTTCGGCATTTTATTTGCTTTTTTCACAATGAAATAGCACGGCAGCACAAAAAATAAAATAACACGGGAGCACTCGCACCAGACATCAACTGACAGCGGAATGACGTTTAGAAAATGGCGGCTGACGCGGCCCGCGGCCGTAGTTCCCATTTTGCCTACCTGAAAAGTTGGTGGCAGAAACAACAAAATTGGCCTGCGCCAAAAATTACATAATACTATTTTATTTACTAATTTGTGATTATAAAATGCAATATAAACGGAAATATTTTATTTAATTAACGTAAAACTTTGTTTCGTCCACTTAAACCATATCCTAATATATTAATGTAAATAAAAATAGCTAGTTAGGATATTATGTATTATGATTTTAGAGATCCCTATTAAAATTAACAATGTAGATGTAATTTCAAATAAAAGTTAGCTGTGGTTCCGTTATCCAAACGGAAAAACCGTGATCCACGAGGGTGAAACCGCAAAGTAGCCACTGGCCAGCCATTAGTCGAAGCGATGATAGCTGAGCGATGGGAGCGTCGCCTGTCAAATTAACGGATGCTGGTTCGATCCCCTCCAACGGCTGACATATTCAGTGGTAACTATCACGTGATCTATGATCAATGTAAGTGACTTCTTCTTCTTATTCTGTCACATGCTATGGTGTAGCCGTTCGTGAGACATCGATCAAATATTGGTCGATCAATATTTGGCCGAAGCCGCTCCTGAACGCAGCCCTGCGAACTGAGTATCACCTTTATTTTGTCGCGCATGCGCAATGCACAAAAAAATCGCTTGGAAATGCGACTCGACGACCGTTTTTTATTGTTTATTAGTTAATTAGTGAATATTTTTGCGAATTTGCACAAGGGCAAATTAAAGTACCTCAAGGGCATTTTTTTATGCCTGGTGGAGTAAACAATAATCATTTTTCAAAGAGATATGTAGTCATCACATTTGAAATACAGGAAAAATGGAAATTCGATTTTGCTTGGGAAAACGAAAGAAGGGTAAATAAAATAATTATCGTAGGTCGAAAGGGCAAATTAAGATCTATAAAATGAGATTTTTTTAATTTTGAAATTGTAAAGTTTGCAGGCCGGAACATACCCGGTCAAACACATAGATAATTAATAACTATGCGCTGAGAGTCAAACATATGACTCATTAAGAGAATCTGTCGAAAAATTGGTAGTCCGTTCACAAAAAAATTAAAAACGTAATTTTATATATCAGAAAAAAATTACCCATTTAGTGGGTTTGGGCAGACTCACACCAATGGCGGTCTGCACACTGCAGTGCAGTGCTAATGAATACATCCAAAATTTAAAAAATATCTAGCACTCTCCATAAGGGTGACGATTTTTTTGCAAGTTTGTAATTAATCCGCGCCATTACGTCACGCTCAAAACGATAGATTGTTGAAATGTCCACTTTACAGAATGTGAACTTAACAACAAGCCTTGCGGTGGAGCGTCGCTGCGTCGCGTCGCCCATAAAACTGATGGGTGTTGGTTCGATCCTCCCGGCTCCAGTGAAATCAACACTGGTATCAAATTTCTAGCATGGTGGTAAGGTACTTTTGAGTACCTACATGCCTGGCTCTATCTACCACCCTCGCATTTAAAAAAATGTCACAAAGCAAATGTAGGTCCAACGTGACAACAACTTCGATCACGTCGTCACTGACCATTAAGTGATCAAACGTTAGATTACAACGTATACTTTAGTATAAAAAAAATATGGCCACAGATTACAACAAGCGATCAATATAAATTAATAGTAGTAAGTATATTACACCTACGTAGGTACTAAGCGTAACTAAAATTCTTATACATACGTAGTTAGCAAGATATATAATAAATGTTCTCTCTATAAAAATACAACAAGAGCCATCGAAATCACTTGAACGCTCTTTCTTTGGATAAACTAGAGCCAGAGGTCTCTAGCATAATAGTATGCTCTTTACCCTAATATTATTATTATTTTATCAGAGGGTAAACTAATAATAGGATAAAGAGCGAGAAGGTAGCCATATTATCATAACAAAAAGAGTACTGAACGCAGAGGAGGAAAAACGAGGCCAAAGTCGATAACCGATAAGTTGGATGACGACTGTCATGAACGATATGAAAGCGGCTAATTTGACCACAGATGCGATTCAAGATCGCGCATCATAGCGCAGGAATAGGTACTAGGAGAGCCGACCTCAAATTAAATGGGAGGAAGAAGCGATCATCTCTCACGCGAGAGAATTATAAGTATATATATAATTATAAGTCGCGAGTGAATAGGTACCTTCTAGGTTTGCGTGCTAAATCCTAGGCAACGTCATCACATAACATCAGGTGAGACAGTTGTCAAACGCAAACTTATAATATGTACAAAAAAAAATTATACTTCACCGGATTTTGAGTATTGACTTTATCCTAAATCAAAGATACCAAAACTGTTAATATTAAATCTCTTTCGCAAACGCATGATTTTATTTTTTACATTTTAGCGATAGATTTTATTTTTTACATTATTTTATTTTACAAAATAGCGTTTTGTGCTAAACAGCGATGGCCACAGCGCCTTAACTGACAATGATATGCAAAATTTGTCCCATAAGCATGAATGCATTGATTTATGATTTATTTTTAAATATGTCATAGTCTCGGTTGTACCACCAATTTTCAACCCACCAATTTTTTTGTGACCCTCAGAAGGCGCTGCTGCCCACCATCTAGTGCGTGATCCCTTAGCCGACTCTTACGGCAACCACGGGAAGAGATGGGGGAGTAGTATTCCAGGCCGGTACCACCACGGCACTGGTTGATATAAACGTACCAAATGGCGATGGTCCGGATCGTGCGAGTAGGAGATGAACACGTGGCCCATGTTGTGCATGTCACCGTAGTACGGACGGTTCAAGGAGATGATGGACGACTCCATCAGGTTCCCGAGGACGTCGATGCCGGTCTCCTCGTCAAGCGGCATTTGGCGGCCATTCGGCTGGGGAAATTAACATTCGTAATTAAATGACGCATGTGCATTTTATGGCAAAACTCAAATCGGCTCTTAAACGTTTTCTTTCATATAAAATGGTGTAAATAAATTTTTGAATCTGTATTTTAATATCCTTTAAATATGGTACCTACTATATACTTATGTATTTACTAAGTAATACAATTCTTAGGCTACTGTTCCCCAACAATTTTAAACGTCAGACTATCGTCGTTAACAGTCGGTTAACTGTATGGTAAAAACTGTTTGACCAACGGTTAAGTTGATAATCGGACGTTTTTAATGTTGGTGAAAGGCCTTACAAACTGACTAATCAGCACCGCCTCATAATCATATTGGTCTCGAAATATATTTTTGCCTAAATGTTAAAAATATAAACCTTTAGAGCACCGCAGCTAGACAACTGTTTGTGTAAATGAAATCCCACAAAATTTATCAAGATAAATAAGAATAACAGTAAGTTTTGTATCAGATGTGAACACTATCGAAGCCTAAATTAACTGATAGGTAGGTACTTATTACTTTTTGGCCATGCGAGCGAAGAAGTAGGTAGCGCAAGCGCTGGGCTTACCATATGCATGAGTATCTTATTTTTAAAGGAAAAATTTCGCTACTAGTGGAAACCGTCTTGTCGCTTTGCCATCTAAGCTATGGTAGCACTCCACTAGCTGTCCGAATTTATTCCTTCCTTTTACATCTGAAAGGATGTTTTTCTTATCCACGTACTAGCCGAATTTTCTCAAAAGTTCCGCCTAGCATGACGTTAATGCAATTAACCATAAACTCATGAGTAAGTATATTGTGTTTCTAATTGGGTAAGTACACACATGTAGAAAATATAGGTAGAGAATGCCAATAGCATTATCAATATATTATTGCTTGTCTTCTTAGAAAACGTATATAATGCTGTCTCTACTGGGAAAACCTAAAAACTTAGGTATTACCGCGCTCTCCGCACCAAAGATAACCCTTGAGAGATATACGAGTTTGTCAGGTCAGACCGAAGTGGTCGCTTCGCCGCAAACTTACTGTGGTATATATAAATGAGTAGTAGGATCGTATCCAGATATCCAGTTATCCAGTAGACGCATGACGTGTGTTGTATCAATACAGAGTAGTGTGTGTAGATATAAGAGCTGCGTGGCCGGCGAGTCGGCAATCGGCAAGTCTCGCGGCGACGGAGAGCCCGTTCGCACGGATCGCTCTCGAACAACAATCCATTAGAGGCAGAACGTGGAACGTGCCAGACCTCCAAGCAATTGCCGCAATCATCTCGTTGAGCGTAAACAAACCGGTGAGTACCCCTGCCTTTATGTAATCGAAGCCAGTCCGTTACCGGCCTTTTGGAAAAAAGTTATTTCTATAGATCGTTTGGCTCGTAATTCATCTAATTGTCTAACTATTAGGCCTTCGCAACACAATTCCTATTGTTGCAGTCAATCCGTGGCTATGTCGAATCGAAAACGCATAATATATACGGTATTTACCTACACCCGAATGGAGCGGGTATATGCTTTTAAAGTCATGGTCGCTATCATAAGAAAAGGGATAATTATAATTATGAACGGTGATTTTTCGTTATTAATTCTTGATATTTCGGCGCAACGAATCATGATCACGAGTAAGCGAAATATCGAGACCTGATCAAAGAAAAAAATACATGGGAAATAGGTACCTACATGCATATACATTACTAGCTGTGCTCTGCGTTTCTGTCCGCGCGAACTGTGATTATACCGTTATCCCTGCAGAACTCACACCAATTACGTAATTTTCATGTCTAATATACCTTCAGTTATATTATTTAAGTTTTCGTAGAGTATGAAAATATGGAACAGCCAATGTTACTTCACGATAACATAGCATTCTACAGGTCAAAAAACGGTAGTTTTTAGTTTATTTGTGTCTAGCATACAAATTAACTTTTCTCTTCCCACAATCCTATCCTACTAATATTATAAATGCGAAAGTATGTATGTATGTTTGTTCCTTCTTCACGCTCAAACGGCTACACCGATTTCGATGAAATTTGGTGTGTAGATACTTCATGTCCCCGAATAGCACATTGGTTATTTTTCGTCAAAACCCCCATCATCAATCATTACCACGCGAGTAAAACCGCGGGGCACAGCTAGTATTATAAATGTGAAAGTTTGGATGGATGGATGGATGTTTGTTACTCTTTCACGCTCAAACCGCTGGACGGATTTGGATGAAATTTGGTATGTAGGTAGATACTTCAGGTCCCAGATTAACACAAAGGAAGCCTTTGTGTTAGAAAGTGTTGAAAGTAGCCTCATCATCATCGATCATCACCACGCGGTTTAAACCGCTGGACATAGCTAGTTAGAATTTAAGTATAGTAGGTACGTGAGACCGGGAAAGCAAGCACACAAAAAACCGATTTTAATAAAATATCATTGGCACCAAAACGGTCGCTGGCTTTGTTTATCGTTTACTTGGTAGGTATACTTCGGTAGATACTAGGTTAGGTATACTTTACAGTCGGTTTATCGTGAATGTCCATTATCAAGCAAGATGTTTACCAGTTTATGACCCAAACAAGTTCAGCTTACATACCGCGAAAATATAGTAACTATGTTGTAACTGTGATGCAGTCAACATTGATATTGATTTCTCTTACCTACTTGACTTGTAGTGTTTATTTCTCAGTAGGTGTTTCTACAGACTGAATATATGTTTAATTTTGCATTTAATATAGAAGCTGGAGTGGTAAAGTGGACGTGAAAAATATTTACCACAAAAAGGAACCGGCTTTAACACTCAAAAGTGTGAAATAACTTGGTGAAGTCGGTACCATACCATAATATTTCAAAAGTAACAATTATCAAAATATTGTGAGCATGGTACCGACTTCGATAAGTTATTTCACACCTTTGAGTCATGAAGTCGGTTCCATTTATTGGTGAACATTTTTTGTCATCCTTTCTAGTGACCTTTGCTACTCACGGGATCAATTGTCATTGTTTGTCCAAGTAGACGTAACACTTTTCAGTAATTGGAGTGTAGCTCAAAAACAGCTTGTCCTATTTTGATGAAATTTAAATGGGAGAACCTCGGAGGTACACTCTATCAAACAAAAAATATATGTATAATAATTTTGAGAATCGGTTCAAAAATAGGGAACAAATCGGTGAATATACATATAAAATAAAGATTCTATATTCGTCGAACCTCCACCTTTTTTGAAGTCGGTTATTAATTGAAGTCGTTCATATATTTCAATTTGATACGTCCCTGCATGCCTGAAAAGTCTTTACATATATACGGACAAATAACAGATAGAGGCGAGATATTCTATCAGAATACCGTTTTCTTTGGATGTACGGAACCTTACAAATGTAGGCCTACTTACTTACTATGTTGCTATGTCAGCCAAACTAACAGCAAAGCGCTTAGCTTGTAAAAGTGGTTTCTGTTTGGAATCCGTTCAACTGATTGGATTATGGGATTAATCGTAGTTTACAATTAAGTACATCGAACTATAAGGCATATCGCGTGTGACGGGGAGATTGATTTTGTCACATATAATATGTACCCGTAAGCGTCTTTTAGTTTCACTGAAATAAACTGTGAACACTTCCGTTTTTTAAACGAAGGACTTAGGGTGGATATCGCCAAAATTTAAACGTTTGCAATTTAACCGTTGGTGAAACAGTTTAACTGTTTGGTAAAAACTGTTTGACCAACGGTGAAATTGATAATGGGACGTTTTTAATTTTGGTGAACACCCTACTTAGAGTCCTCAATCGATGGGCAGGACAATGTGTATTCTGTATAATGTTCGAAGAGTACGAGTAAGTTTTTATTGTCTAAACTCGTCATTATTTTATCGTCATACTCGTCATTAAAATGACGGTCGCCGTGGCGCAATGGTTAGTGTCAGTGACATGACTACTGTGTCTCCGGGACCCTGGGTTCGAATCCCGGTAGGGGCAAACATTTGTGCGATAAGTGTAGATGTTTGTTGAGGGACTTGGATGTTTGTGCTGTGATTGTGTGTGTCCATGACTCCCGCGATACAGGGAAGAAGGGAAGTGCGGGGGTCTGAGTGTGATAAAAAAAAAACTATGCGAAGGTAGGTGGCTCACCTAATAAGTTTGACATGTTATTAGCACTTAGTTACTATAAGTAATACTATACTAATGTTCTGCCTACACTCTCCTGAAAAATAACCATTGCGCAAATTTTGGCATTGAAGGCATTGGAATTAATAATTTAAGGGACTGAAACAGTAAACAAACACTTTTTTGAAAAGGATATATTTAAGTAGAATGAAATAATAGATATTAATTGTATATATATATATAACTAGCTGCGCCCCGCGGTTTCACCCGCGTGCACTACGTTTTTCCCGCTGACTCAGTTATCCCACGGGAACCATACTTCTTCCAGGACAAAAAGTAGCCTATGTCCTTCTCCAAAGTCCCATGTATCTTTATACCAAATTTTATCTAAATCGGTCAAGCCGTTTTCATGTTATGTCGTGACAACGGAAAACGGGTTTCATTTTTATATATATAGAAGATAAATAAATATATATATAAAATTTTATCTATTATTTATAATGTTGCGATAGTTTGACTATTATTGAACAGGTGATTCGTTGTAAGATGTAGAACGCAAGCTCAGAAGATATCTCTCCACTCTCGATTGGATAGCATTTGGAAACATTACGTCTCCTTGGAAAGTAAATAAGGAATTATTCTAAAAAGGATGTTTGTCAGTTTCAAAGTTCTTCATAACTGTTTTTTCGCGCGTATAACGTTTCAGTTACTTCACATTACATCGCATTCTAATTCTAAGACTAATTCAAAGTACCTAAATGTAAGTAATATGGACTCTATAATAAAGTCGTCCTGCGTTATGTCAAAATGGGTAGATCTAAAACCAACTCTATTATTGTACTATAGTTCTCTACACCTGCGTTAATATGATCTAAACATTTCTATAATTAAACTGGAAACAAAAACTACTACCTACTTAGTGAAATATTTATTGGAACCAAATATGAACAATCACACTATTTAGTGTGATTATTCGTATTTGGTGCAATCGAGTAGATCAGAGTCAGAGTGATCAAACTATAGTCGGACCACTATGACTTTTACGCGAGTAATTCCCGTGTTTTATACATTCATAACGAACAAACACATAAGTAAATGATGACCTACCCATAACAAAGAATGAGACTTATAACTTACTCGAGTGAGACCCGTTACTTGATTTGCAATTGTAATGTGTAACGCAGACGATGTAGGTAACCTTGAATTTTTATTTGTCCCGCAGGACTGCTGTGGGACACTAAGATACATACTCAAGTACCCATTCGTATTATGGGTACCTACCCAGAAGTATACTACTATGATTATGATACAAATTTGTTGGTATCTTTGGAAGAATTACTATTCGTAATAATGTTGCAAACAATTTGAGATTTGATACTTTGGTTTCCTCACATAAATAGTGGCATTGTTGTCATGTCAAAAGAACGCTAAACTATATAGAGTACAGGGAATTTGTTTGCGAACAGGTACCTACAGTATCTAGCTGCATACCTTAGTAAAATTACTTACCAATACAATAAATAACATTTATGAAACAACTAATTGCGCTCCGCGGTGAAATGGTACGTGCTTATGTAACTTAACATGTCATTATATAGCTGTATTATCCGGCTTTACTCACGTTGATAGTCGAAGTTTAGACCTACGTTTAGGAATAATATTATTATGTCACAAAAAAACTCGAAGTAAAATAACAGAATCGGACGACCTTGAAACACCTGAACAGATCTTTATAAATTGTTAGCTAAGATCCATCTCGATCACATCAGCTTTTAAACAAAAACATCCGCATCACGATCCGTCGATTCGTTTAGGATGCCCCAGACAGACACACAAACACATCAAGCTTATACATATATACCACACATTTTTTGCGTCGGGAGTTATAGCCTCATGAGTTGCAGCTGATTCTTATAGTATAGGTACGATTAGCTTGTGTTTGAGTCACCGGGTACATAATTAATAATATGTAAACTCTGTATATATTCACCCCATTCAAAAATACTTTGTAAAAGATAAATTCTTCGAATCCCTTGCATGTGACGTGTCTCAGCGATCAGCGACGCTGACTTTGAAACCGCGAACCCGTGTTCTAATCCCAACTCGGGCAGACATTTCTGTCATGAGCATAGATGTTTGTTCTCAGGGTCTTGTACTTATGTTTGTTTATTGTGATTTTTGTTTTCCTCAAAAAAGATTTTAATTTAAAACCAGAACCTATATTTACAAGCAGGTAAATTGTTTACGAATTTGTTACACGAATTTGTGACAATAATAGTTTTTAGCTAATAAATAGGTAAGTACGTAATTTTTTATCGAATTCGGTTATGAGAATTATGAAAACAACATCTCCCTATAATAAATATGATAACCTTTATATGATAGCCTTCTTATAATTTGTTGTTAGTTAAAAGTCTTCTATCTATCTTTATAGAGGTTGTGATTTTCCCTTGCCCTTGAGCTAGTCGCCTCGTCCTCTCCTAGTGGCACAGCGCCGTCAGCGCTAACCTTACTAGGCGGTGCGCCTTCTGCGGCCGCACAAATACCGGGCTCAGCACCATCTGTGCTCGCCCCCCCTCCGGTGACAGCTTCACCGGTAGAGGCAAACATCATTAGTCCGTTAGGAGAAAAAGGGTAGTGTATGGCGGGGGGAATGCACAAAACACCCCAAGCGGGACGTCGGTACAGGACTCAGCATCCCCAACTCGAATAAGAATAAGAATAAGATGGGTACACGGTAAAAAGTGACCATAGTGTCGATAATGGAAAGCATTTAAAGCACGCCCTCTCTAGGTGACTCATTTTTTACAAAGTAGGGTTTATATTTTATTCTGCTAATTATTATACAGATGTAGTATCCGGCTTTACTCACGTTTGTAGTCGTGATGCTCGAAATCTAGGTCGAAACTTCGACTATAAACGTGAGTAAAGCCGGATACTAAATCTATATAATAATGTGTCAAACTCACGAGAATTTCTAATCAAAAAATTTGTTTATGGGAACCAAAGTAGTAAAATATTCCTCGGCCAAGATTTAATAGTGAGCAGCTGGTAGATAATATTCTATACTCCAAGGCACCTGGGGTTACCCCTTCTTAATATTTGAAAAAATTGTTAACGATAAATTGTAAAATAAATAAATTGATAAAATGTATTGAATTTTTTTCTTACTAGCTTATGCCCGCGACTTCATTCGCGTAGAATAGTTACTTAGGACTTATTTTTTACTAGGGATTTTTTTTTCCTATTTTTGCAACATTTTTCATTTGTGATCCGCTTCTATTGGTTGTAGCGTGATATTATATAATCTAAAACCTTCCTCGATAAATGGATCATCTAACACTAAAAACGCAAAAGACATTTACAAATTCATATTGTTTCTGAGATTAGCGCGTTCAACCAAATAAACAAATTCTTCGGCATTATAATTATATTCAATATTAGTTTAGATTTTTATTTACAAAGGATTTATATCTCTAAAATTTTAACAATAGTACCCTAAATTTAGAAGAACAAACAGTTCTTAGTTTTGATTTTCGCTATAGTTTTGTAAATAAAGAACATTCAATATTAATTATCTACCCCCAATACACACCCGGCATAATAAACGATCTACTTAAATACAACCAATTCTGAAGTATTTCATTTCATAAACACATAACTTTCAGTATAAACTTTTAACCCTTTCAACTTTTATTTTAACAATTTAATCAAGTATTAATGCAATAATAACTTTCAAGACTTTAACTTCATCAATAAAAAACTTTCCATGTAAACTTTCAACCCTGCTCACCCTTAATGCACTCCTGACATATTTTTTTGAAAATCTATTTCTTTTACTAAATTACACTTTTTTACCCCCTTAGGGATGGAATTCCCAAACATCCGTTCTTAGTACACGTCTACTTACTAACACAAAGACACCCTCCCCCTAGGACCAGCATTTTAGGGTGTGCGTTTTCTATAAATCAGTCAGTCAGGACAAAGATTCTTATACCACCTATTAGACTTGCATGTAACAGGAGTCATTAAGGCTTTACCATTTGTAAAATAAACACAGACTTTTCGGCGTAATTTGTTGAAAGTCCTACATGTCTTCATATTTTTTTTTTATGCGAACAGTACGTTAAAGTTAATTCTGAATCAAATTGGATTTTATTTGCTACTGTATTAGAAAAGAAATATTTTTATAACGACCATATTTTGTATTTATTAAAAATTCTCGCGGTAACGACAAATGCACTTGAACTGCGTCTTACACCAGAAGAAAGGAAATTAAAAAGTCTAAAAATGTGATTAGTAACTTTTTGTATTGGCAATGACATTTTTAATTTCATATAATGTTATTTATTTAAAATAATATTGTAGTAGGTGCAGTATTGTAATTAGTTATTAGTATTTTATTTTAATAAGATAATGTACTGTAGCTAGTATGACTATTTTTTAAGAGGTCATCTGAGTACATATTTGTTATATTTGGAAAAATGCGCCAGAATTTGTCCTTCCCCCTCTCTATCTATAAACACCCGCAAGCCTCCGTAATGTCATCGGCAACTGTTAACCCCTTAAATACACATATAATAAAAAAGTAGAAGCCGAGAAAGATTTAGCCATATCGAAGTAAGATTTTGAACTTTTTATAATTTTTTCAGCCAGGATGGTGTAGTTTAAAAAGTTTTTACCAAAAAATGGAACCGACTTCAACACTCATGTGATGGTACCATGATAGTTCACAATACAGATAGACAGTTCAAATGTAACTATCATCACAATATTGTGCTCGTCTTTTTCACCCTTTTCTGTGACCTTTGCTACTCACGGGATCAATTCAGTCATTGTGTATGTTCACCGATTTCTCCACCCGCATCTAGGTATATATCATCGACGTATGCGTACGGTAGTACTTTTCAGTTATTGGAGTGTAACTCAAAAACCGCTTGACCGATTTTAATGAAATTAAAATGAGACTGCACGTGAGGTACTAGCTTTCAAATATAAAAATAACGATTAGTTAAAGAAAGTTATGAGGTAACAAACATAAAAAAACGTACGTTGTAAAATTGACAATTATCTCCCTTTTTTGAAGTCGGTTAAAAAAAGGGTATGATTGATCATATTTGGTTCGATGCAAATTATAGCCTTATCGAGTATTCAAGTGCAGCCAGCAAGTCAGCCAGTCAGCAAGCAAAATATACCTACTTAATTATTATACTGAGCCTAGCGTAGTGAACACTATTCTAAGTAGGTACTTACTCTTGAACTTCAACAAACAAGACGAGGAAAAAGTCTTGGAAACAACATAATGTTTCTTATGTTTCTTGTTAGTTTGCTTGGTTGTGGGTAAAACCTGTTCGTGTTACCTGTCTGAGTGTTTATAGCCGTCTATGTTCGACGGTCAACATTTTTTATGCGTTATACATAACGTGACCATACGTCCCGCTTTGAGCGGGACAGTCCCGCTTTCAGGCAGACTGTCCCGGTGTCCCCAGCGAGGTCGACATAGTCCCGCTTTTGCAAACAGTTGAAAAGATTATTTAAAATGTATTTTTCCCGCTCGAAGAGTCAACACGAACTGCAACTTTGGGGGAAATAAATTCACACCACTAATGGGGTTTAGAAAGTCGTGCTTATTTAACCAGGTATTTTGTGTTTAGTGCTTTGATTAATGTGTTATTCTGTCTTTTATAATAAAAATCTTGTAAAACACTAATAACTTTTTTTAAATATATAATTCTGCAAATGTCCCGCACTGGCAAAAAAAAAATGGTCACGTTAGTTATACACGGTGTTGCTAATGGAATTGAAAACGTCCCCTCGTCGGCTGCAAAAACAAAGACATAATATAACTGTAAATAACCGGTCTTCTGATGTAGGTATTCCGGATTAAAATATTATATATATAATTATAAAACTTGAGATCTATGTATCTCCCACGTGAACTTATATTATGTATATGCACATTATAGTTTAAAGCCCTCCTCATCAGATGTTAGGCATAATTAGGAGCGGTTTACCTCAATTATTATATATTATTATTATTTTTTGCATTTATTAGGACCTTACCAAATCGCTCCAACGGAAGACCAGCGTTGGCTAACAGCCAGCATTATGCTGAATTGGAGCCAATTTGTGACATTTGTAGTACTTTTTTAAATCCCTTGTTAACTTTATTTGTACAAAATTGTGTATGTATGTCACAAAGAAAATATTTCTTTCTTTCTTTCTAATTACGATTTCGCAACGCGCTTTATTTCATTTTCGGTATTAAACAATCAATTAATTAAATAAGCATATATAAGTTGCATGGTGTCTCAGGAACGGTACTACAGAACACTTCAGAAAACGCTCGCCAACATTTGGTTAAAACCTGGTTTACGCACGATCGTGAGTTTTGTCCGCAAATAGGGTTTTCAACCTCTTTTTTGTTTCCTGGGACACTATCCGATTTAAAATGTTTATCGCCATTTATTGTAAGTAATGGTTACACACCACACTTGAAAGGACGAATATTTTGTAAATAAATTCTTAGGTAAGGTTAGATAAAAATTCTTGCTTAGCAGAAATTGATCCTTCAAAATTTTTAACGTAATGTGTTTTCACTGTCCATATGGAACTATAAGTTAAGAAAGCATGGCCTTTGCCAGGATACAATAAGCTATATTCATACAGAGCTTCATTCAGATTACTCAGTTTAAGCTACTGAAAGCTACATGCCGGCCTTCTCGGCCTTCACTGGCTCCGAAATCCATACGCAAAAAAAATAATATTTAAGGCTTATCGATGATGTTTAACGGATCACCAAATATAGTAACATCACTTTAGTAAGTGGTCACCAAATCTTGATCATCATTTTTTAGCGAGCAAATTAAACAGGGTTCGGTTTGGTTTCGGCACTCGCCGGCCGCCACCGCGGCACCGCTCGCTTCGCTCGCTCGGCTCGTGTGTTGTGTTCGCAAGTAGCCTATCGAACCTAACGAGTCCTAAATATAAGGTAGAAATGGTGTTTTGAATTGCTCGCTAAAATGGTTATCAAGATTTGGGGACCACTTACTAAATTTGGTGCTCAGTTATTAAATTTGGTGTTCGAATACAATTTAAAGTACATTCTTTTTTGGTGCACATTATATTTATCTGGTGATCATTATATTTATCCGCGCAAACGATCCATGAGTGTTCCACTCACGGGTGGAATTGGCTGAGAGGCGGACATGGTACTGAGATACAGACATACTCGCCCGCGCGCCGCGCCGCTCCCGTGACGTTATGTTGGTCAGAAGTTAAAAATTTAACGTGATAATTATATAAGTTGAGAAATATAATATAGAAACGGTAATATTTCACTCTATTTAACACCGAAAATTTTGAAAATTGTTAGTTTGGCTTTTCCTACTCACAAGGTTGCCGACCTCTGGTTTAGTAGGATACACGTGACTAATTTGTTTGATACTTCAGTGAGAATGAAAATGATGTCTGATTGCTCCTTTCTGTTTCTTTTAGCAGAGCAACGATGCTCTACTGGTTGACGGTGCTGGGGTGCCTGAGCGCACAGCTCGCGATGGGGCACCCTCTAGCGGATCCCACCCAGGACACCCTCGTCATATCGAAGACTGACAACACTGTACGTATTGTTTTCTTAAATTTTAGGACACTGCATAATATAGCAAATACAATTATTGATTTTCACTACTTATCCGTAGAACATTTTTAAAGATCTTTAGAAAAAATGAAAAATATTATCAATGTAGTCAAATTGAATACGCGTTCTTAAAAAGAAATGAAAAAAAAACTGTTTAAATTAAAATTTAAACAGGATCACAGAAGAAGCACCAGCTTTTAGGAGGACTGATTTAGTTGTTAATCAACACCAGATGAGACACCGCGGCACCGGTCAAATGCAAGCTTAAAAAATCTTCCTTATTTTTCGATGTCAGTTCAAACAGAAAACGTGACTGATCTATGATCGCATACCACAAACCATTTCACGGTTTGGAAAAAAGATAGTTCTTATAATGGCGATAGCATCCATTGAGAATTGTTTTTTGAAATTCAACCATTAAAGGCATGTAACAGGGTGGAATAATTTTAGACATAAAAGTATTAAATTTTACTGTGAGGTTTGGAGGTACCAATAAAGAGATACCTAATTGCTAATGATATAGCGGGGTGCCCCCATTTTTGTTTCCTGGTATCTACTGGTGAAAG
Organism: Apeira syringaria; assembly: GCA_934044485.1. Classification (NCBI taxonomy): domain Eukaryota; kingdom Metazoa; phylum Arthropoda; class Insecta; order Lepidoptera; family Geometridae; genus Apeira; species Apeira syringaria. The sequence continues at coordinate 18,036,936 of OW203658.1, forward strand.
AAGTTTCAATACAGTAGTTCTTTAGTTTTAAAAACAAATAAGCATAGAAAAGTCAAATCATTCCTTTTTATAATATTATCAAACACCTGGTCTATTGTAGATATCACCGCATCACGTCTCACATGTAAGCACCGCATCTAATGATGACAAATATAATTAGGAACAGAATATTAAATTTTCCTTAACTTCTGATAACAAGTGGTTTTAGATGACAGACAAGCATTTGACCTTTTATTGACTTTAATAATTCACAGAGTACAGAACCTGAAATAGAAGGTACAACTGAAATAGCAACAGAAGAACCCGTGCTTCCCATAAAACTAACAGAGATGGAAGTGAACTCTGTGGTATCTCTCCGATACGCACATACGGCCGTGGTGGCGCGTGTGAAGAATCCTGCTAAACGTGCGCAAGAAGCTAACTTCAGGGTACTGCTTCCGGAAACTGCCTTCATCAGTGGGTTCATCATGTAAGTGACGATTTTACTGCATCGTCCCATTAATTAATGGTACTGCCTACAAGCATATCTCCACAACGTACAACTTCAAAAGAGGTGTTCGTAAAGAAACTTCTCTAGAGCGTAGTAGCTAATTATATTATCTCTGGTTCATCAGACTGCCTTTACAAGCATGTACCTTGCATCTCAGAAAGGTGTCAGAGCCAGGAGTAGTTGCTTGCCGGGAACAACGTTATATATCCTCTGGATTACCTACTAATGCGCCAGCAAAACAGTAATAGTACCTATACAAGCAGTCCGTGGTAATAGTTGGTTATTCTTACTTGCATGAATTATACGCGGGTTGGCACGTCTCGCTAGAATGCGCGGTACGCTACGCACAGAGACTCCGCAGAGATGACCCGCGTCCATACTGCGGTTTTTGAAAAAAACATTGGGTTGCACTCCGGGTGCAACCCGTTGTTTTGCTTCAGTGCCGGCAGAAGTGCAAGCATGATCATTAACGTAGTGCATTTTTGAATATTTTGGAATGGTTAGGGAATAATTTCGCAATAATTGCTTGATTTATGACTATAAAAGTAGGTACTATCATTTATGCATTTTCGCCGCGCGGTAGAAAGAGGATATTAGGTACTTGTTCTCCTAGGCCGCACGGCGCGGCCGCGGCGGCGGTTTACTCACTCTCCCTCTGTCTTACGTTACGAATTTTTGATCAAGACAACATCTGACGAAAGTTTAACTGTACTGTTTTACGTAAATGTTTTCCGTTTTTCGTTGTATAGATTAGCGTGGAGGTTCTTAGTATTGTAACTGAAATTGCTGATTCATCTATCTACTTATACAATACAAATATGTATATTCACCATACTAGGTACTTAAAGATATACCTTATCCTTACAGTGCCTTCCATTATGTTCACCAAATTTTGTCTCTGGTTTGTTACAGGACACTCGACGGGACATCGTACAAGGCTTACGTAAAAGAGAAGGAAGAAGCGAAACAGATCTACGATCAAGCCGTCTCTCAAGGATTGGGAGCAGCTCACGTTACGGCCAAGTATGTCTCTCAGGACTCCACTTCCAAGAAATTGTATTAGATAATATTGCGAGTCACCAATCAAAATATTCAAACTCGGGGAAAAAATGTAACAATATCTTCACCACTCAGCTATTCCCGGGTATGATTATGATAGGATAGGACTGATGGAAATTACGCCAATGACTCAAGCTATTTGTAGGGATGGAGACGTTCAAAATCCATATTATTTTTACTCGTGTCATCGTGGTATTCGTAGTAGAGAAACTTATTTAGGAGCTTTAAATCTAGATCGAAGGACCATTTAATCACTTTTATTACTTTGCCCCTTCGAGATACATTAAACGGTACCATGATATCTGTTCTATAAATAATACGGATTCGGCTGTTTTTTTAAATCCATTTTATTTATTACCTAAGCCATGAATCTCAAAATATTATATAGACAAAATAATACAGAATTATGCTTTAGTAATGAATTATGTAATAACGTCAACAACATAATAATATAAATAAGTTGATAGGTATTTTGCCTTGCATTGAAAATGTGGAAGAAAACATTATCAGAATATTATTCTTAATGAAATAAATGTTATTATATTCGCTTGCCAATATCGTACATCGATGATTTGTTTTTGTTTTGGGATTTACAATAGTAAATACAATATATTTAAATATTGATTTATATATATCAAGCCTCACAATTCTAATAGGTAAATATGTAATACCTACTGACCCGCTTTATCAATAACTAACATTCTTTAGAGCACGTGACTCGAATCAGTTCGTGGTATCGGTGAACATTGAACCATCTTCAACTGCGGTGTTCAACCTGACATACGAGGAGCTGCTAGTCCGCCGTAACGGAGTCTACCATCACGCCATCAACCTGCACCCTGGCACGTTGGTGCCGAAACTTTCAGTCACTGTTCACATCAAGGAAGCGGAGAAGATAACGGACCTCAGGGTTCCTGAAATCAGGACTGGAAATGAAATAGACGCTACAAAAGATGATACTCGTAAGTACCTAGAGCTCTGTAACGCTTACCAAGGAAGTCAAAAAGTATTGACTGACGTATTGATTGATATTGACGATTTGACGGCCGCCCTGGCGCAGTGGTCAGTGTCATTGACTTCTGTGTCGTCGGGACCCTGGGTTCGAATCCCGGCAGGGGCAAACATTTGTGCGATGAGTGTAGATGTTTGTCCCGAGTCTTGGGTGTTTGTGTGCTGTGACTGTGTGTGTCCATGCCTCCCGCGATACAGGGAATCCTAGTGCGGGAGTCTGAGTATGATATAAAAAAAAGTATTGGTTTTTTCATTTACTATCTACATAATGAATAAAAAAATATCCTGTCACAGTTTTTGCTTTCGAACTCCTCTGAAACGTCCTGCATGATTTAATGCAATTTTTCGTGCCTATATTTGGTAGGTCTGAGAGTAGGTCATAAAGTTTTTTTCACCCTTCTATCCCCACTTTTTTTATTGCACTTTCAGTATTTTTGTATCCCACCAAAAACATAAATGTAAAAAAGGTGAGCCAAGTTCAATACAAAAATTATGGTTGGCTGTGGGCTTCGCCGCAAAAAGAATGGAGATCTAAATGAGTGCCAAGTTCTTTGCAAAATCGAAATACTTATGTATTTATAGGAACAAAATAACATTATGAACAAGTATTAAACTCCATTTCTTTGCTGTATTGGATACTGTAACTATAACAATTGCTGTTATTTAAAAATGTGAGATCTTATTAGAATTCAAATGTTGAGTAACTTTATAAAATGACCGATGTAATGAAAACTGTCTAAGTCAAATCAAACCTATTTTAAAATCTCACATTTTTAATTGCAATTGCTGCAGCAATTGTTATAGGTATCCAATAAAGCAAAGAAAACGTCATCACTTAACATCAGGTGAGACGGTTGTCAAACGCAAACTTATAATATGTAAAAAAAAACTTCTTCCTGTTGATTATTGAGTTTAAACAATTATATGTTTTTGTATTTGTTCTGTTTTAGAAAACACCAAAGCGGTGATAGAGAGAGGGCATGATGACCGTGAAGCAACCATCACTTTTACTCCCGATCTTGATGAACAGAAGAGACTTATGCAAATATATGCGGTAAGGTTTGCAACATTGTTAGTAGCGCCTTCATGCTCCTTTCAATACAATTGCGGCTTTGTTATGCTTGCATTGGGTTTTTTTATAAAGACAAATAAACTAAATGCGTGATAAACAAATAAACTAAACGCAACACTTGTTTAAATTATGTCTATAGCGCACGTTATAAAAACATATAAAAGCTTTGAAAAGAGAACAACATTGAAGGGGCTCAACAGATCCTGAATATGCTGAAATACAGGCTCGTACTCATGCAGGCGACGAAAATGTGTATTTATTTATTTTATTTATTAACATTCACACAAGGTCTTCAGGTCCCAAACTAGGCAGAGCCTGTACGATATATATACTTATATACATATACACACCCAGACACAGGTCAAACAGTCATGTTCATGCACACAAATGTTTGACCTGTCCGGGAATCGAACCCGGGACCAGCGGCTCAGAAGGCAGAGTGCTACCAACTGCGCCAACTGGCCAGTCAAATGTATTATGTATTTATTACAGTATTATGTGACAATGTGTAATAAGTAATGTATAAATAATGTATTAATCAAAATCTTTGCTTTATTTTTTCAGGATAAATCCAAGGAATCTGCTTCTAACACAAACAGATGGTACAGCAACCAGGAAGAAAATAACAATAAAACTGAAGGCGTTTTGGGGCAGTTCGTTGTACAGTATGATGTGGACCGCGCGAAAGATGGTGAAATTCTTGTGAGTACCTAAATAGTGTGTTAGTCATTACTATTATCCGCGTACTTTTTATCGTCATATTGTATATAATTAGGTTAAGAAGTGAGGAGTACAAAAACAAAACCCGCCAAGTGCGAGTCGGACTCGCGCACCGAGGGTTCCGTACAAAAGAAAAGGGGTAGTAAGTTTAAAATTATTAAAAATATTTTTATTACATGATATAACAAAAAAAATATGCTTTTCGCAATTTTAGTAAGGAATACCCTATAGGTTTTGATTCCCTTGTGAGTGTCGAAAATTTGCAGCATAAACAGCTGTATCTTTTGGTTGCGTTGGCTTAGAAATTCGATTTTTTCACAGCTCTAAAGGACAGTAGACCAGAATATTTCATATAAATTTCAGCTTGATGCCTCCACGTGTTCCTGAGAAAAAGGTCTTGACTGATAGACAGACGGACAACAAAGTGATCCCATAAGGGTTCCGTTTTTTCTTTTTAAGGTACGGAACCCTAAAAACGTCTTCAATCTTGTAATCCCCGCTCGCAGCAAATAAATAATCTTTTTTTATTCGGCTGTATTTAAAAAGTTAAATTGATAATGTATTTATTTATATTTATTGATCTTTTAGATTTTATGTTCTTATTCTACTACGTATAGATATAGTACCTATATTTTTCTGTTATGCAGGTGGTCATTTAGTGCTGCATTTAAAGTTTAATAATGAAAATGTACCTTTTTAATGTTAATCTATTGGAAGTTAATAAACACGTTACATCTCACAAGATATCAGCGCACTGTTAGGACCTATCAACTTATGTACATACACTTATTACATTATTAACATTATCGTATATTATGAATTTAGTAATATTTGATGTGTGCCTTGGAGATAAATCATTATATTATCTACTAGCTGCGCCCCGCGGTTTTATCCGCGTGGTGATGATTGATGATGATGATAAAAAGTAGCGTGTGTTATTCCGACACCTGGAGTATCTATATACCAAATTTCATCGAAATCCGTCAAGCCGTTTTCGCGTGATTGAGTAACAAACATCCATCCAAGCTTTCACATTTATAATAATATAGTGAGATGAGTACTGTACCTAAGTATCAAGATTATTAACTAACGCATTTCGTTATTTATTGTGGCAGGTTAACGATGGTTATTTCGTCCACTTTTTCGCTCCCACCTCTCTGCCGCCGCTGAACAAGTACGTGGTGTTCGTGCTGGACACGTCCGGCTCCATGATGGACAGGAAGATCATCCAGTTGCGCGAGGCCATGCAGACTATCCTCAGCGACCTTAAGTCTGGCGACTTCTTCAGTATTGTGGAGTTCGCTTCCTCAGTTACGGTGAGATATACATACGGTCCAATGTCCAGCTCGATTGACGGTTCTAGAAGTTTATTTAGATAGGTAACTATCGCCTGTAGGTAACAAACAAAAACAAAACGAGTTCAGGATTGGTCTGCTGTAAAATGTAGAAAACATTTACAGTTAAATTACATATTGAACTGTATATTGGTCTAGTATGTAAATTAGCGAGCGCTTGGAGAATGCAGAGAGAAATAAAGATTTGCCATTTAGGTTATTTTGTTACACTCTTCCACACTCGTCAGTGGCGGATTAACTACAACCGTAGCAAATGCTACGGGTCCCGCGCATTTGGGGGCCCCGTGTACGAAAGATTTCTGGCCGCAGAAACAGTATATATTTATATCGTGAATGTGAAAATGTTTATTCTGATGTGACTAATATAGCAAGACACAAAAAATCTTACAATCTTATTGCCGATAACATTAAAACCTGTTAAAAACGAGTTCAGGAACACGAAGAAACAAAAACGTTTTAATCACCTCACATTTATTATGTATATTAAATATTGAACACGATTTACTTAGGGAATTTACGACAGTATTATGTATAAATTAACGCATATTTTCAAAGTTTCATTTTATATAAACTTAGACTAAATCGTTACAAACCTAGAATTCTGAGGTCTCCTTGATATAATTTGCTATTGCTACAGGCCCCGCGCTGACTTAATCCGGTACTGACACTGTTACACTTTAAACACTTACCGGATAATAATCCACCATTATTCTTACCTATTAACATCCGAATAAACATACTTATTAAAAAATAAAATAAAACGTAAATCTACTCTGTCGAAAATTCCCGCCACAATCTCGAATTCAGACTTAAGTATAAAAAAATGTTCAGTCGTAGAAACTAGGCTTTGGCCGTTGTCTATTGTAGTCGTCAATATCGACCTTAGAGTATACAGCCTCCGCTTGGTTATTTTATCTGAGATATCGACAGATGAAGGAATTTCACCATCGAATGCGCATGTTCAGTAATTCCGCGGCACTTAGTTGGAACCCAAGGTATATCATACTCTAAGCCTAGGCGTCATGTGACGATTATACGCGTTGATTTATTTATAACGATGCATACCCTTCATCATAGATAAGTAAATATATCCCTTCATTCAATAACTTGTATGCGTCTAGTAGGTATCATAAAACTGACAAGCATAAAGCATCGCTAATTTTAAGTTTTTTAGATAAGGAAAAACACATTTCTTACTCTACAAATTCGTACAAAAAATATCCGAAAAATGACACGACTCGTTTGGTAGTCAAAACAGAACGTATTATTATGCTTCGTTGCAAAATGCAGCCGGAGCAACAGATATATGGTATGGTCCGTAATTACAATACACATTTATTAATATGTTGTGATGGTTTACAAATTTTACGATCTGTTAATAAACACGCCAGACTTTCTGAGCTAAGAGTCTTGAAAAGGACTAGCAACGTATAGTAATGCCCCCAGTATTACAGATAGTCCATTGACGACGGCGATCGCTTACCATCAGGCGGGCTGATGGCTTGCCGGCTACCTCTTACATAAAAAAAGAGTTGATCTTGAAGTTTTCTTACGCGTAAGTTACACAACTTACGCGTAAGAAAACCTTACGTTACGTATGTTATGAATAAAAATATTGCGACAAAGCTGCTCAGTGCTGAAGGTATTTTTATAGTGAAAATTTGCTACGTGATAGGTATATAGTTGAATAGTGATACGTCATTTCGAAGCGGCTGCTTTGACTACTTTGCTTGCACTACCATCTCCAGCCAGATTACTGACAGACCGTTAAGTGACTACAATCACATTAGTCACTACACTAGTGAAACAACACAATTTTTGATCAGATCCACGAGCTCAAAGAGGCTGATGAAGAGCCCCCGAAACGCCATTACTACTACAGTGACTACGACAAGAAGCCGACCCTAGTGGCACCATCACCTGCAACTCCAGAGAATATTGCCAAAGCCAAGGTCATCATCAGTAGACTGGACGCTGCCGGTGGTAAGTAGATCTGGATTGGATCAAACTGACTCAGACTTTGCCTTGTTTTTTTTATTTTAAGAATATGTAAGGATAGTACCTACTAAATTTTGTAACCTCATGAATTTCGGTGATGGTGCGTGTCGTCTTCAATGAATAATAATTACAGAATCCATGCCTAACGACTACAATCATTTTTTTCACGCACCAATATGTTCATTTGTTTCTTTTTTTTACAGTAAACACCTTTTTTACTCGTAAGCAAAGATTTTAAATTAATTCGACTTCTATGTCTATGGATTGTTTCCACTATACCTACGCTGTTATTAGAAATATCTATTCCAATCCACCCACCATGATAAAGCATACTTATCGGAGTTATTTGAAATTATGCGATGAAATTTGATAATATATATATATAATATATATAATAGGTATATATTATATACCTATTTCTCACTTCCAGGTACCAATATTGCAAGTGCTTTGGATGTCGCCGTAAACCTCATTCACAAACGCACTGAGTGGGGCAAAAAGCCATCACCACTCTCTAACGATACTGCAGACGCTAACACCACCATTGCGACTGTTGAGCCGAAAGGTGCTGAACTCTTTGATGTTGAAAGTAAGGTCTCAGTGTAATAGGCTTAAGCTGAACTTGGAATAATCAAGAAATTTCGTACTTATACTAATTGATGTAATTGCAGGAATGAAGACACTGGAGCCCATCATTATCTTCCTCACTGACGGCGATCCGACTGTGGGTGAGACCAACCCTACGACCATCATCAATAGGCTCACCGAAAAGAACTATGGCGACGACAAGGCTACCATCTTCTCCCTGGCTTTTGGTAGGATCCTTTTTACCTTATTATATAAGAAAGAAATAGTTTATTTGTGACATACATACACAATTTTGTACAAATAATCATTACAACAATACGTGCAATCAATAACAATAAGTTATGAAGAGATTTGAAAAAGAACTACAGATGTCACAAATTGGCCCCAACTCAGCATAATGTTGGCTGCTAGCCAACGCTGGTCTTCCGTTGGAGCCATTTGGTGATATAGATGTATTATCCGGCTTTACTCACAATTATAGCCGAAGGTTCGACCTAGGTTACGGGCATTTCCGATGCCCATCCTCAGGTGAGTTTACGCTGCCTATAAGAAACTTCGACTACAAACGTGATTAAAGCTGGATAATACATCTATATAATAATGTGTCAAACTCACGAGAATTTCCAATCAAAAATCCTTTTTACCGTTCCATTAATTAATTTATTAAATGATTATAGTATGGTACACAATTAAATAGTAGTTATACTAGAAGGAATATAACAAGAGCTACCCATTGAATTATTTGAAGATTGAAGTAGGTACCTACTGAAATTATCCGCTACCTACTACTTGCGACACCGACTTCAAATGGGTCAGTGAATAGAGCTTGTAATAACAGTTTCTGTGAAAATTATCATAAGGAATGTAATGGAACAGGAGAGGACGCTGACCGCAAATTTCTCCGCAAATTGTCTCTCCGCAACGACGGGTTCATGCGTCACATCTACGAGGCGGCTGACGCGGCGCTGCAGCTTCAGGATTTCTACCGCCAGGTTTCATCGCCACTGCTCGCTGACGTCAAATTTATCTACCCTGAGAACCAGGTACCGACATATATTATTTACGTTTTCAGTAATAAATAGAGTGCATAAGAGTTAATAAGTATGGCTTGTCAAACAACAACAATATCATATATATTATATTTACTAGTATACGGGTGCTGCGTGCCAGTTAAATAAAACATGTCAACAACACGAGTCAACTAAACTTCAGTTTCTTGAAGTCAGAATGACAGGCGAATTAGGGTTACCAATAGCAAGTTGATTTGAATTGGTCGCAGTAAAATCGTACCAAGATTGTATGCAACTTTAGTTACTGGACCCCACCTCTAAGTGCAGTAGTTCATCTCATAAAAACATGCATGCCATCATGCATTTGTGTTTATGTACGTAGGTACATACACAATATATGTACATACTTATATACAATGTCGGTAACAGTAACATGCTCGCGAGTTCAATGGTTTATTCCCCATTTCAAAAATGCCCAACGCCCTCAAGTTTTTACTTCAAAAAATTGGTTGTCTGTAAAGTCGGTTTACGGACGATAGATTTACGTGATAACGTCATAATCATTTATGACTTCGACTTCGACTTCTGACTTCTGACTTCTGACTTCTGACTTTTGACTTTTGACTTTTGACTTTTGACTTGACTTTTGGATTTTGACTTTTGACTTTTGACGGAAACGGAACGCTACACGGAACGTTACTATTTTTCATTTTGGCATTCATCAATTTATAAACGTTATCACGTCAAAACCGTAAAAAATTGAATTCAATAACAATCAGCAAAATGAAATCAAATCATCATGGAACATAGAGGTATTCCATGGGCAAGTATCGGCACTGTGTAACCTCTTCACGCGCTATCTGATCGGCGTGAAATAAGGAATAATGCATTTCAATTCAAAACTTTATTGCAATCTCTAATAGTATCTACAAGTATCGGTGGTAAGTATAACAATAAAATACAGTTTAATATAGACCCTGCGGACACAGTATAATATATATATATATATTATAACTTTAGAAGAGAGGAGGGCGCGTCAAGTTTTACTAAATATAACATTCACCAGATAAAATTAGAACAATATTGGAATAATAATTTAATTAATAACAAAATGAAAATGAAATATTTTATGATACCTTTTCTTTTTCATCATATGATTTTATGGCGTCAATATTTTATGGTCATACAATATGTATGACTATAAAATATTGACGCCATAAAATTATCAGGTATTTAGTCAGTTACGTAAATGTTATTTATATTTTTTTCCTTTTATTATTACTCTTTTAGCATGGTACTTGTCATATAGAGATATTCCTCGACATAATAGTAGCTTCTGTCAAACTTTTTAATTGCTTTAAAAATACGTTATCGCTATTCGCGTTTACTATGTGTTCTGGCAATTTATTAAATATTTTAATGGACGTAACAAAAGGGCTTTTGGAATGCAGAGCGAGACGCGATATAGGTAATAAAAACCGGTTCGGGTGTCGCACTGTTGCGGTCATAGCTTTATCTTGCCGCTTTGTGTATAATCGTCGTGTTTAATTCGAGATAATCAAACCGAACCTCACTATCACTTGACAGTCGGGTGGACGATGTTCTCGAAAGTGCATTCACTGTCGAGGACACAAAGACTAGATGACTAGACCTAGAATATTATATAAATGGCATACATCATGATTGATTCGGTTTATTCCCCTCGTGATGTTACAGGTGAAGGCAGGTTCTGTAACCAAGAACAAGTTCAAGACATTCTACGCTGGCTCCGAGGTGGTGGTAGCGGGACAGATCACTGAAGACGCTACAGAGATCACACCACAGGTCCTTGGCTTTTGTGGATTTGAAGACGGTGTTGGGAAGGTAAGAAATGGGTAACGGTTTTTTAAAACAGTCATGTTTTGTTACAATTTTTCTAGTAGTATTTTCAGCTAAGCGGAGACCGTGCCTTGTTATATGAAGAAGGACTTAAAAGTGTGTCATTTGCAAGGTAGCTTAGGTTTTAAATTATTTAATATTTACTTTTTAAATGTTCAATTTTAATCGAGAGCAGGGAGAGTGACAGAAGAGTGTTGCGTGCTCTACTCCATGCAACAGACAAGGATGCAGGGTCGATTATTATAATAATTAATTTATATAACCGTAAGAGTCCGGGATTTAACTAGGCCGCACAAGTGCAATTTACATATTACGTAAGATTTAATACTCATCATCAGTAAATAACAAATATGTCTTATGTCTTATATTAGATTATTACGAGCGGCCTAAAATGTATGCGCATGATAAAATAATGAGTATTGAAGTCAAGCCAGTTGTGTAAACGTTGCCAACGCTAGTTAGCTTATCGCTGTTAACCAAACCTAACACAGTTAAGGTGATACAACAACATTATCTAGTAAATTGCGTGCTCCATCTTAGACCACATCAGTGGTCAAACACATGCAAGCTTATAATAATTAAAAAAAAATAGTCAATACCACAATGTTCAAATAATTTGAACGTAAGTTCCGCCTAGCATGTTGTTATTGCAATAAACCATAAAACTAATACCACAATGTTCCAGAAACGTTACGAGAAGCATCCCATCGCGCCTGTACCTACCAAGCGGCTGGAATACTTGCCTTTCGAGAGACTCTGGTCGTACCTCACCATCAAGCAACTTCTAGACGAAAAGGATGCTTCGGAAGATGGCAATAGCGATAGCGACAACAAAGAAAACAGCCCCGAGAAGAAAGCACTGGCTCTTGCACTAAAGGTAAATTACACCGAGGGCACAAATTAAATAATTTGACGTCATCACCCATCACAGTATCACTACATAGTATAAAACAAAGTCGCTTTCTCTGTCTCTATATCCTTATGTATGCATAAATCTTTAAAACTACGCAACGGATTTTGATGCGGTTTTTTAATAGATAGAGTGATTGAAGAGGAAGGTTTATATGTATAATAACATCCATTAATGACATAGGCTATATATTTTATACCCGTGCCAAGCCGGAGCGGGCCGCTAGTATTATTATAAATAAATGCAAAATATTTGTGTATATTTTTTATCACACTCATACCCTCGCACTAGGAATCCCTGTGTCGCGGGAGACATGGACACATACAATTACAACACACAAGCAACCAAGACCCGGGACAAACATCTATACTCATCGCACAAATGTTTGCCCCTGCCGGATTCGAAGCCAGGGTCCCGGAGACTGTCACTACCCACTGCGCCACGGCGACCGTCATTTGAGTCCCTGCTCTTTGATCTCGCCAATTATTTAAAATGAAACGCCAAATTGGTAGCGGATTTAGCTCTACTTAGCTCTCATATAGTTACTGAAATTGAGTTTACTGAATCTGCTTTGATTTTCTAATAATAATAGGTATAACACAATATTTTTTAGCCCACGACGCAAAAAGAGGGGTGCTATAAGTCCCTTAGACGCATGATTTGTGTATCGAGGGTTACTCACAATAGATATCTAATTATATTACTTACTAGCTGCGCCCCGCGGTTGTACCCGTGTGGTGATGAAAAACGGTGATGATGAAAATAACCCTATGTGTTATTTTCATAAGGGTATAAGCTATCTCCATGCCAAATTTCATCGAAATCGGTATAGCCGTTTGAGCGTGAAGAGGTAACAAACATACTGTATGGGTGTATGTTTGTTACTTCTTTATGCTCAAACGGCACCTACACACATACACACAAACCTTCGCATTTATAATACATATTAGTAAGAGTAGGTTTAAAAAAAAATGTTCTTTATTTTGCAGTACGAATTCGTGACTCCCTTGACTTCCCTCGTGGTGGTGAAGCCGAACGCAACTAAAGCAGTAAACGCAGAGTCTGTCGATAAGCCTAGTGAGTGTTTTTTGTTAATATTCTATACAAACAGCACAGAGCTGGTAATACTTGAAGTATGTATCATAACCAGTGTAATACTTAACTTAATATAAGTAATAAATAGCCTACGATCTGTACACAAGCTCAACAACGTATATCATCCGTATAAAAATAGCTGTGCGGACAGTATTTAAAAATAATAATCGCTGTTTTCATTTAATTTGTTTTTTGTTTTAATTTCAGATAATCAGCCCGTCTCCGGTTTCGGTGCACGTAAGTTACCAATGTTATCCTAGGGAGTGTCCAGACCTGACGAATGCACAGACCGCGCGCGCGCATATGTTGTTTGGGCGCCCGAACATGAAATATGCGCGTGCGGCGCGCGAGCTGCGCTTTCGTCAGGTCTGGACATAGCCATACACTACTCTTATTCATAATTTACAAAAACAATCTGTCAAGAGGCGAATATAATTATAATGAATTAATTATAAGATATCGATAAAATATCGAGACAGTAAGTTTTAATATACTCCAAATGGCGCCAAACACGGTCGACATAATTTGTCATGAACACACATCCCCCTAGAATTAAAATCCTCGTGCGCTGCTGGCTTGAATGCATCTTGTAATTTTTTAATCTCTAGCAGTATACCTACCTACATACGCATTGCAATAGGGGTTTAAATATGAACTTGCCATTTTGTAAAAATAGTTACTGAATTTACATTAGATCTTCATGGTGTGGGATTTACGATTTAAACTTTTCGAAATGATCACTAGGTACTTATAATGCATCGAAATAATAAGTAGTTGTTGTACGTAAAGTACCTATTTTCCTACCTCGTACCTATTTCGATTTTATAATATTCTTAAAAAGGCCCATGTTCGATTTTCAATCTTCTATAACTTTAAATCGTTTTTTTTTTAATTCGGTCTAAACGTGAAATATAGATTATTGGAGTAATTCAAAGATATGAAACATACGGGACATATTTCAATAATACCCCCAACGTACACGTTACGCGGCAGAAACGGCATGCAATATCATATTCTTTATTTGGAGAGGAAATGGCTTATCAATCAATGCACTGTGCAACCACCATAAGGATACCACAATATCCGTTCATACGCTTCAAATCCATAACATTATTATGAAAAATGGATCCCTTGTGATTTGACTGATTTGCAGAAAGAAACGCATGAAGACGCTTGCGTTGCCTGTTGCCTTGCTTAATAGGGGAATATTGGACAGAATATCATACGCACTAGCGTATGATATTCTATATTGATATTCGAGATATCGATTGCGTATAACAAAGAAAATACGTGAAAATAATGTAAGCGTATGTGTATAATACACGTATAAGCAGTAAACAGAGCGTGATCGTTTAAACATTTTCAGCGCTATCGATCAGTTCTGGAAGCCCAGCCTACTCCTCGCGGCCGTCGGCAGGTTTTGCATATGCGTCCTCGGTGCAGTCGGTAGGATTACCCGGCATGGCATTGCCCGCCCCTCCACACTACTCATACGGTGAGTCGGCATGTTCATTTATACTTATTTTATTATACGGCCTATCATTTTGTATCGATAACATTGCGTAAAAATGAACTATTTGAGAACGTCTATCGTTCGGCCACTAAGGTTGGGTCCTGAAGCATGCTTTTTTATTTGAACGTAAATTTCGCCTAGCATGATTTTAATGCAATAAACCATAAAAACTCATAAAACTATTATGTCAAATAAGTAACTTTTAATGGACCGTATTAGCGCAGATACAATAGTTAGTTAGTTAGTTAGTTATATAACAAACCACGTTTTCATGTAGGTTTAAATTGGCCTTTTACAATTTTGTTTATATACCCATCTATCCAAACTATCACTATTATTTTATAAATACATTTATCTTTTTTCTAATTTAGTAAGAAACTGACATGACAAACAAAGCAGAGCTTATTAAAATTAAAAGTTCAGCTGTGTTAAAACTTATTCTCTGTCTACGGTTTCAAACCTTCGAATTATAAGAAGATAATTAGAAGTAGCCTTTAAACAAAATCCAAGATTTTTTTACAATATTACTTATGTACAAGTAAAGAAAATAAAAGCGTGTTAATATGTCTGTTGTGTATTCTATGTACCTACCATATAGAATGATGCTTTTATTAGCTTCTTGTATATAATAATACTAGCTGACCCGGCGAACTTCGTACCGCCTAACAGTCAATCCTTTTTATTTCTATAATTTATTCTGCTATTCGGGACACCGGGTCAGCTAGTAAGATAAATAAATAAAAAATAAAGTTTATAAGTCAACAATTACATTATGTTAAAAAATAAAACGTCACTCAATTGTTTTGCCTTCCCGGAACTCCTCCACTAACACTTAAACTTTATGGTATAGTATTAAAGTTAAAATTGACTTTTAAGTATTATTATGAATATTTTGTATGTGAATATAGAAAAGTGTTATTTTTAGACTTTTTCAGGCAATATTTAAATTTTCTTCTCCGTAAGTACCATCCTCGTACTTCAAGGAATATAATATAAGAAAAGAATCGAGCGAAATCGGTTCAGCTGCTCTCGAGATTTGCGCTCAGCAACACATTCAGCGATTCATTTTTATATTATAGATTATTAGTTTATTATATGTCACGTGTGCATTGGTGACATAAAACTCGGTTTTTAACCGACTTCAAAAAGAAGAAAAAGGTTTTCAATTAGTCTGTCTTTTTTTTAAATGTTTGTCACCTCAGATTTTTCGACAGATCTTCAACTCACTCGACACTAAACATATAACGATACTTATATCTAATGTTGGTTTTTAAGTAACCGTTTACTAACCTATGAATTGTTAGTTGGTGTTTAGTTAAGTTTGGTTAAACATGAGAATCACTACCACTGTAAGTTCAAGTAAAATAACATATTTAAGTCTAATATGATTGCTTAATGACTCGTGATGTTCACGATGAATGGTCGCTAAAATGGTCTCATTTCATTAAATAGGTCAAGCGTCTCTAGACACGGTGTTCGGTGAGGAGCACGAAGAAACTGATGACTACGAGTTTCATGAAGGTCAGCATGCTAATAAGGGTTTCACACTCACTCAATTATAAATCGTCAATCGTTATCATGACCGAGATACTAACATACCGTTATTGCTGCTTTATGAACGTCCTTAAAGTACAATCTGATGCAAAATAAATTTAGTACTTTATTGTTGATATAGGTATAACACATTACTTTATGTAGTTAAATCGGCAACTATTGTATAAAAAAATGGCAACAGCATGGTTAATATACAGGACCTTACATCAACCTATCTGCCGTGCAATTCATTAACGTTAGTCATCAGTCAGCAGATCTAGTTCTGAGACCCACTTGCACCAACCAAAATACTCGAGCTTTTCTCCGAAATCTCGGATTACATCACAAACATTCAGTAAAAAAATGTGATTTTATTCAAGAATTTTGGATAATTTGGTGGGTGCAAGTTAGCATAAGGGCACGGCGACTTTTTGTAGCGCTGCAGTAGCGATGCTGCTCGCGCGTGTGTATCTATACGGCCGCGATACTGACGTTGGCTGTGAATCTTCGCCCAGATCCTCTATCGCTACTGTCGCGCTTCAGTCGCAAAGCAAACGCGCATGGCACATTCCCCGGCACCCTTCCGTTTTCCACCCTCCGTTTCCCCGAAATGGTCGCGCGTTTACATCGATACACTCGCGATGCAGCCGCGCGTTTTCATCGCTTCTGTCGCTCGTTGCAAATGCGACTATAACACGCGATAGTAGCGATGCTGTCGCGCGTTTACAAAATGCGCAATAGCATCGCTACAATAGAGTCGCCCGCGCCGCCATGGGCGAGAGGCCGAAGTCGCGCTCACTTTGGTCTCACTTATGCGAGTAGCCACAGAGAACCTTTCTATATACATATAAGTAGACGAGTGGCGTTAATTGAATCGTACGGCTGAGTTTTGTATTAGGTAAGTACATGCTATTTTTCATTCCAATATACTATTTAAGACAGCATTTAACAGGTGCCATCTAACCATTTCAGCTTGAGCATCGTGTGGGCTTATAAGGTAAATGAATGTGTTAAATACTTTCAAATGATGACTTAGGTTTAAGAAACTATAAACCTAGTTATTAAAACCACCTACTATTTTTAAGACACTTTTTGTATGTGTTTATTATATACAGTATAAATCAATACATAAATGATGTGTTGTTTTTAATTACATAATAATTAATATTTAAAGCCTATTGATACACCTAGACTTCTCACAACTTATTATATACTTACCTGATTATTTTTGGTGAAGTTAAATTTATATTACAACTTGCTATATGACGAGGTACTCACAATTTCATTTTTTATTACCCATAGGTTTTGTAGCACCATCGAACCACAAGGCATTTGCCGTTTCTCCGTTTGTTGGTAGGTACCTACTTAATTCATAATTTGAAAACATATGTTCACACTTGGTTTTTCGTGGTTCCCAGGTAACCTGGGTTCGAATCCCGGGAGAGGGAAACATTTACATTTGGATAACACGGATGTTTGTCCCGGTTCTTCATTGTTTGTTGTGATGTCATTGTATGTGTCCATGCCTCCCGCGACACCGGAAATCCTAGTGCGGGCTAGTGAGTGTGATAAGTAAATATATATATACTAGCTGCGCCCCGCGGTTTCTCCAGCGTGGTGATGATTGATGATAATTAAGATGATGATGAAAGTAGCCTATGTGTTATTCCCGGACTTGAAGTATCTACATACCATATTTCATTCAAATCCGGTTTACCCGCGTGATGATCAAAATAAGCATATGTGTTAATCCAGGGTATACACTATCTATGTTCCAAATTTCATTAAAATCCGTTCAGTAGTTTTTGCCTGAAAGAGGAACAAACATCCATACATCCATACTCACAAACTCTCTCATTTATAGGTAATATTGGTAGGATATACTAAAGCATGCCCGCGCCGCCACGACGACGACGCCCGGCTCGCAGCCGGATGGCACCTTGTCATGTCGCCACAGCAATAGAATATACAATTATGTGAACTCGTCAGTTAATGTCAGATTATAATAAGAGTCTGTAAAAAACAAGGTTATTATTTAATACTAGCTGCGCCCCGCGGTTTTACCCGAGGGGTGATGATTGATGATGATGATGAAACGTTGCCTATGTTTTATTCCGGGACCTGGGGCCTTACTATCAGCTTTGTAAAATCCATACAAGTTCCGAGCAGTTCTAAAACCTGGCTTAAACATGCCAGAGACAACAATAACCGTTCACCTTTGAGAATATCAATGTTCGAACCGTTCACTTAAAGGAGCGCAATGCCGTGGTTTAGGAACTGCACAGAACTTGTATGGATTTTACAAAGCTGATAGTAAGGCCCCTGAAGTATCTACATACCAATTTTCATCCAAATTGGTGTAGCCGGTTGTGTGTATGTTTGTTGTTACTTCAACAAACATACACACATTCACACAAACTTTCGCCTTTATAATATTAGTAGGATAAGTAGTAGGTAGGTACTATTTTAAGCTAAGTATACCGTTTTATTTTACAGTACATCGTCACAAATACCCTATGCGTCTGAGTGAGTATAACTGTATTTGTTATTTACTATTGGACTTTAGCTGATAATCTCGAATGCATCTTGAGTCAAGTATCGGTCTTTTCGGGATTAATATATTGTTCTAAAACTTATCTAAGAACTTCCTTCCCAACTTCCGTCGACAATATTAGCGATAACAATAGTAGCAAGAGAATAAAAATAGAAATAGTTTATTTCTGACATATGTTTGAATAGTACGGCTACACAATATTTTACAAACAAATAAAAAAAGAATTTGATTAAAACCAAATGTCACAAATTGGCTCCAACTCAGAATGATGTCGGCTGCTAGCCAACGCTGGTCTTCCGCTGGAGCCATTATTGGTGAGGACTTACTTTACACATTAATTTTGCGTGCACTCTGAGAAATCTGCTTTGTCCTCGTATACTTAGTACTTACTTAGATACTGGTATGTTATTTACATTCCATTTTCTGACGTATGTTTTTTGTATAATTTTAGGCATCATGGATGAGGATGATTACCGTTCAAGTTTCGACGATATCGGTACGGATTAATAAACATATTTAATTTACGCACATTTGTACCTAATTAACTACCTATGTAATGTACCTATTATCATATCGTGCTGTTGCCATTTTAGTACTAACGTTATAATAATAATTAAGAACAGTTTTTAGTTTTAATATCAGTATTGGTAGGTTAAGTAGGTTACGTGTGCGATGACGCGATTTTTTTTGTGAAATTGACATAATGGGTCAGATTCAAGTCTGGAAAAAATATAAAAGATAGGTACTCTTTTCCATGTTGGTAAACTTGGCTAAAACTAATTTTATATTTTGTTAATTGGTAGTAATTCTGATATTTATTCAAACTTATACCTACTCGTAGTTTTGTACTAGCATCTAATTTGATACGTTACTACAGCTACGATGGACTTTTATATTTTAATATTTTGACTTAGTTTTAGTTTTTATTTTATATTATTATTTTAGTTTTAGTTTGATGGAAGAACAGAAATACTACCTACTAATATATGTTTAACATTTGAAATTTGAATATGCAGACTCAGTCATATCGTCAGATGACATCATTAGCACACCTCCTCCGCTAACAACTGAGCGTTTTCCCCCCGTGCCTCGTCCCATCGAGACGTACTATCTGCAAGACTTCAGCTGGACAGAATCTCTCCTGAATGTGACTGCGGACGCGCTGGTCCTCCGAGTCAACGATACCGATCACTTCCTGAAGCTGAGTAAAGACGTTCATGTAAGTAGACCAATCTGTTATGGATGTGAAATGTTTTGAAGCGATGATAGCTCAGCGGCGTCGGCTGTCAAACTGACGGACGCTGGTCTGTTCCCCAACGGCTTGAGCTTCTGGTGAAAGTAAAAAATACCGTTTATATCAGCGTTATCCGATTGTCGATACCGATTATCAGCGGATTTTTTTACCGCTGATAGCTCAATTTTGTAAAACTGTGACCAAGCACATAAGGCAGGCACACATAAGGCACTACATAAGGCAGCAGACCTCTAGCCAGTAAACATTCTAGGTCTAACGTGATAACACCTTCGACCACATGGTCTTCTACCATCCAGTGTGGTACCATCCTGGTAAATCCGCTACTACAAGTAGTCATAAATGAACTCGTATTTTTTTCTAAAACTATAACATTATGAAATAAGTTATAGTTAATTAATTATTAATGAACTATAACGTTTTTAAAAACAAGTTTTAAAACTTAGATACATTAATATAATGGCAAATGTTAGAGAAAATTATTGCCAGTGCCACGTCAAAAATATAAGCATAGTTCCGGTACGCCCCTTACGCGGTGCCGGATAAGGTTACCGCGGCTTCTAGCAAATTCTATATAATAGGGAGTGTTAGAGGCCGCTTCAATTAATAATAATAATAATATAATAATATCTTTATTCAACAAAAAGGTTTACAATATTTACAATATATTAGGCTATTTTAGATGCACAAATTTATTCAAGAGTATCTGCTGCTGAACTAGGCTTAACACCCGTGCTTCAGCATACAGCGCTCTTCCCTAAGCGTTGAGGCATTGATAGCCGTTTGTATCCATTTAATAATAAACTCATAATCACTAGAAGAATACTAGTTTGCATGCATGAGCATACTCTTCCCATTGGTGTGTGTGTGTGTGTGTGTGTGTGTGTGTGTGTGTGTGTGTGTGTGTGTGTGTGTGTGTGTGTGTGTGTGTGTGTGTGTGTGTGTGTGTGTGTGTGTGTGTGTGTGTGTGTGTGTATTTGCCTATCTACATGATGGCCTAATATACACTAAAAGAACAAAATCTATATTAATAATAATATATATATATATATATATATAAATATTACAATTTACTTCTCCGACTAACTAATGATTGTAAGTAGGTCTTCAGTATCTTTATATGACAGAGTTTTAAGCCATCTAGTGACTTTCATTTTAACTTCTGGTTTTGCCATTGGATAGATGTTCAAAGTTTTATTTAACTTATTGTATAGGTATGGCCCCAAAAATATGCAGAATCTTCGTATAAAACTTGTATTTGCACACTTTGTAAAATCTACGTTTTCTTAATAGCTGTGGATCAAACTCTAAAATATTGTGTTGTCTTAAAATGATACTGAGGATGAAAAGTTGGCGCACTGTTAGGACATCACATGTTTCAAAAAGCAATGATGTAGGGTATAAAAATGGTTTACCGGTTGCTACTTTCAAAACAGCCCGTTGTGCTACTTCTAACTTAAACAAGTTTGTTTTTAAAGCTCCTCCCCAAGACGAAATACAATATGTTAGGAGTGATTGACACAAACTCAAATATATTTGTTTTACCAATATAGGACTAGCAATGTGTCTAAGCTTTTTAAATATATACATAATCTTTCGTATTCTTCCACTCAGAGTTTCAATATGCTTTTTGAAATTAAGATTTTTGTCAATAGTTATTCCTAAATATTTCATACTGTTGATTCTTTCTAATTTATTACATTTGCAGTACTTATTATCAGATATAATACATGGCTTATTGTGTGCTGAGATGAATAATTCCGGGAATGGTGAAGTGTCTCTCATTGAAAACAAAATATAACTGGTTTTTTCAGCATTAAGGGATAAAGAGTTATCATAGAGCCAAGTTGTGACTCTATTAAAGCTTTCTTGAGCAGCTATGAAAACCTCTTTCCAAGAATCTGCCGCAAAAACAAGTGCTGTGTCATCTGCATATGAAATCACTTTACCACTTAAAGGTTGGAATTGACACAGATCATTCATATATATTAGAAAGAGAGTAGGTCCTAGAATACTCCCTTGTGGAATTCCGTATGTGATTGGCATATCATCACTAGTGTATGAACCAACCTTTACACTCTGTAATCTTCCGGTTAGATAATCTTTTAGCAAAGCTAACTGCCTACCACGAACCCCAATTCGTTCCAACTTAGAAACTAGTATAGGGACAGAGACCGTATCAAATGCTTTAGCTAAATCGAGGAAAATAGACAGACATCTCTTCCCACGATCAAGGTTGGTTGTGATAAAGTTAGTGAGTTCGTGTACTGCCTCATTTGTAGATTTTCCATTTCGGAAGCCGTATTGATTGTGGGAGAATAAGTTGTTATGTTCGATAAAATTTATTAATCTATTATTTATAAGTCTTTCTAAAATTTTAGATATAGATGGTAGTATAGAAATTGGTCTATAGTTATTGATACGGTCTCTGTCACCACTCTTGTAAATTGGAACAATACGGGATTTTTTAAGATCTGTTGGAAAAATGCCACCTTCAAAACAAGAGTTAAAAATATGTGTCAGAGGAGGCACTAGTAATTCCTTATGTTCTTTAAGAAATCTATTCGAGATTTGATCCCATCCCACCGAGCAGTCAATTTTGAGATTCATTATAAGAGATTCTACTTCGGCGTTGTCGGTTTGAAATAAAGCAAAAGACTCTAATACCGGAGGAGATAAATTAATTGGCGTTGAATCAAAGCTACTCTTATCTATACGATCTGTCTTCATGTTATCAGCTAAATTTTTCCCTACGTTAACAAAAAAATCATTTATTAAATTGACTGATTGTTCGGGAGAGTGGTGCATACGTAGTAAGTCTTTTGAAATATCTTGTATCATGCTTGTGCCTGATATATCTCTTACTGCCTGCCATATTTTCTTACTATTTTTTCCCGCTTTATCAATCAAACTTTTTTCGTAAGCTCTTCTCAGTTTTTTGATCAGAGATTTACAATAATTCCTGTATCTTGTATACGTTACTTTAAGTATGTTGTTATTTGGAGATTGATTTGATATTAAGTGCAGTTTATTGTCTAGTATTGTCTTGTAGTAGTGGTAATTATCAAGTTTATGTCATTTATTAAATCAAAACGATGCAAAAACCTTTTCGGGGTTTAATTTGAACAAATCGTAAATCATATTCAATAAAATGAGGTACCTAATTAAGACGTTCTTGGCTCATCGTGTAGGTACCTCAACTCATTTAACATATTTTACAAGCTTTTATTTAGTTCTTCTACTTCACTTCCCGGTTACGGATTGAGCTGAATTTTTTCAAACATGTGTAAATCTCACGCCAATGCAATATTATGATGACATGGTGCTGATCTGATGATGGAGCTGGAAGGTGGCAAAAACAACTTCACAATGAAACAACACAACCTCATCGAGTTTGGGCTCATTTGAATCGTCTTGACTTGTCTTTCAATGGTAACGAGGGTCTGATGATGGAGCTGGAAGGTGGCCATAGGAACGTCTAAACTAAAATAGATAAATCAGTCGAGTTTGTGCTCATCTAAAAGGGTTTGCTGAAACGATGATGGTGGTCATTAAGATTTAAAAATACTTTTTTAAATAAAAACTTTTTAATGTTGAGAAAGATCGATCACCACTTCAGTTTGTGATCGTGAGAGACCAATAAATGCGCAAGGTAATTTCAATCCATTGCAAACAAGATATTTATTTCACAAAAGTAAGTAATTATTTAACAAAACCTTGTAAAGTTGCAGTTCTAGAGAAACGTGCTTCTTGCTGTTATTAGTTTCTTTAAAATTTAAGTTTTCTCTTCGCTAATCTGACATAAGCGTCTTATTCTTTGTTTACAATATATATTTAGTAATAATTACGTTGGCACCCGAGAGCCATGTGGCTTCATTTCACGAGTGAAATAGACCGCGTCGTCACTTAACATCAGGAGAAACAGTGGCAAAACGCAAACTTATAGTATTTTTAAAAAAATAGCAAAAAATGGAACTGAATTCAACACTCAAAAGTGTGAAATAACTTGTTGACGCTACTCACGGGATCAATTGTCATTGTGTATGTTCACCGAATTCTCCACCCGCAGCTATAATGTAATCGACGTATGCGTTATTGGAATGTAATTCAAGAACCGCTTGTCCGATTTTAATCGGAGCACCAGCTTTCTAATAAAAAAGAACGATCAAAATCAGTTCACCCAGTCGAAAGTTCTGAGGTAACAAACATTTTAAAAAACCACGACGGGTTGCATTGACAACCCCTTCCTTTTTTTAAAGTTGGTTAAAAAACACCTTGTCAATGAACCACATTATTTGATGCAGGCTCCAAAGGCAGCTGGCGGCGACACACCATGCGACGTGTCCACAGAGGGTACACCTGGAGTGTGCGTGTACTTGACTCGCTGCGAAGCCGCTAAGCACATAACTACTGACTCCTACAAATCTACCTTCTGCTCGTTCGATGGGTAAGCCACTATATTGTACTATTTGTATATTTATCGGATCAGAGAGGCCTTGTATTAGTAAATAGAATTTGTGTGAATGAACATACGGTAGACAAATTTAAGCTGTACATATACACATTAGCCGCAATTCAAACTTGCCGTTGCTGTACGAGTATTGTGCCCTAATTAATGGAGACTTTAGAAGCGCGACCCCGGGTTTGAGTCCCAGCAGGGGCAATCGTTTCTGTGATGAGCATAGGTGTTTGTTCTCGGGTCATAAATATATTTGTATTGTGGTTGTGTGTGGCGATGACTCACGCGACACCGGGTACCCCAGTGCGGGGTTGTGAGTGTGAATGCGTTTATTAATTTTTCTATTGTGCGACCATTCAACCGATGTTCCTGAATATTTGCATACACGTTATCAGCGTAACACAAAAAGATATTATAGAGAAATATTTATTTATATCTGTTATGTATGTAATTTGCAGGTATGCTGGCGTATGCTGCAGCACACCGAAAACTGATGACCCTATTGATGCTGCCAAAGTTGTTGTTTGAAGGAACGTCAATATGTATACCTAAGTGTTGACATAAAGTTAAATGGGTGATTTGATATGACTGATTTTGAATGATTTTTAAATTTGTAAATATTTGCTATATATTTATAATTATTATTACTATTCCTATGATATCTTGTGTAAAGAAACTTAATATGTTCTATAACTCATTCGCCGCATTAATCAATACCATGAAATATTTATACCTGAATCTAATTGTTGTTTACTTGAGACGAAGTTTTAAAACGACGAAATATCTATTATTGTATCCTAGCACCAACGCATCGTCCAATATTGTGAATCTCATTAGGTGCTAGAGGAACTTCAGTGCCATCATCGTTACACCGCCAATAGGTGCCTTTTGTTGTGAGATGTAAAATGCGTGCATTTCTTAATATAAATAAGGTGTATATAATAAAGTAATAAATTGATATTTTTATACCGTTGTTTTAATGCTACAGGTAGGGCATTGATATATATAAATATCCTTTTAGGTAGGACCTATCCTATGAAAGTTAAAGCTACGGTTTGTGTTGGTTTCCAATTAGGAGTGCCATCTAAAGTGGTCGTATTAAATCGTCTAATCTTTAATATTTTCCCATATCCTTAGAGAAAAGCTGTAGAAATAATGGTAATCCCTCCACAAAACATTACAAACGCAATTTAAACTTTCAGAAAGAAATACCCTTATAGCATATTATAGTGCCCGTGGAGTACGGAAGTGAACTAATATGAATTTATTGGGAACTGACTAAATAGCATTCGCGCGCTTTCACCATTATGTATTCTATCTGATCTATGGCTTTCACACACACACAATCCGTTCCGAGTTGCTTACGAGCGTCAGCACTGTTAGTAGGTACCAAGGGTGCGTTTCATTTTGGGCTCACAGTGCATACGTAAGAATTTAGCTGTTCCGAGATGAATTTAGTGCTGACACTCGTAAGCAAATTGGAACGGCTTTTTATGTGTGAATGCGCGCGAATTCTTTAAATGTCGGTTCCCATCAAATTCTTATTAAATAATTCACTTCCGTACTTCACGGGTACTAAATGGTTCATTTATTTCTGATATATAAAATAACGTTTTTAATTTATTTGTGGACGGACTACCAATTTTTCGACAGATTCTCTAAATGAGGCAGATGTTTGACTCTCAGTATATAGTTAATTATCTATGTGTTTGACAGCGCTCACAGTGCTCAACATCGTACTCGTTAGCGTTCTAAGCACAGGAAGATGACGTCATAGATGACGTCATATAAATTTTGTGTGCAGCTGTCAGTGCATTTCGGAATGACTTTGGCTGCGTTTCAATTTGGGCTCACAGTGCACACGTTCGTACGTAAGGATTTGGCTGTTCCGAGATGAATTTAGTACTGACAGTGCTGACGCTCGTAAGCGAATGGGAACGGCTTTTTGTGTGTGAATGCGCGCGAGTTCATTAAATGTCAGTTCCCATTAAATTCATATTAAATCATTCTCTTCCGTACTTCATGGGCACTAAATGGGTAATTTTTTTCTGATATATAAAATTACGTTTTTAATTTTTTTGTGGACGAACTACCAATTTTTCGACAGATTCTCTTAATGAGTCAGATGTTCGACTCTCAGTGCACAGTTATTTATCTATGTGTTTGACAGCGCCCACACTGCTCTACGTCGTACTCGTGAGCGTTCTAAGCACAGGATGGTGACGTCATGAATGACGTCATATAAATTTTGTATGCAGCTGTCAGTGCATTTTGGAATGACTTTAAGCACGCTCTCTGTGGTCAAAGCGTTCAAAGCTCAATAAGAAACACACCCTTTATGTACGGTATCTGTGCTCAAAGCGCTCATGAAACGCACCCTAGTTTAAAATGCATTTTATTTTTCTCATACGGCAACACTAATAAAAATGTCTGCCTGAGTTGGTTTTGCGGAATACTATTACCTACCTATTGTTTTTATAATTTGTCTGAATTTAAATTCATCATGTGCTCCAAAAGCGGAAACTCAATTGAAGATCTTTTCGATTATATACGAGTTAGTGAAGACGAAGACGAATCTAATGCAGTCGAAATCCCGTGCGAACTTGACGGCACCCTTTTGTTATCTACGCTTGTTGCACAGTTTCCCGGTGCTTGTGGCTTAAAATATCGTCACCCAGACAGTAAAGCAGTACGGGGTATTCGACTTAGCGATGGCAAACTGCATCCGCCCACCGAAGTCGGCTGGGGAAAGCAGTTGTACATGTGCGTATTTCCAAAAGAGAATAAGCGTAAGATGGAAGACGTGTCCCCCGAAAATTCAGCTGCCAAAACAAAACGCTTAGAAAAGAAACTCACTTGCTCTGATTTGATATGCCTGGGTTTACCATGGAAATCCACAGAAGAGTCTATCAAGCAATATTTTGAGCAATTTGGTGAAGTAGTCATGGTTCAACTAAAAAAAGATAAGAGTGGTTCATTCAAAGGTTTCGGTTTCATTCGTTTCGCCACATATACTTCCCAGATGAAGGCACTTGCTCAAAGACACAATATTGATGGACGCTGGGTGGATGTCCGTATACCCAATTCCAAAGAAGGTGTTGTACCGCAAATGCCCTGTAAAGTATTTGTTGGAAGATGCACTGAAGATATAACTGCTGATGATCTCCGTGAATATTTTTCAAAGTTTGGTGAGGTAACAGATGTATTTGTTCCACGCCCATTTAGAGCATTTGGTTTTGTTACATTTCTAGACCCTGAAGTAGCACAAAGCTTATGTGGAGAAGATCATGTCATCAAAGGGGCCTCGGTGTCTGTGTCAAGTGCAGCTCCAAAAGTCAAAAACCAAAAAAATAATCCTAACTGGAAAGAAGGCTCATATGGTCAGAACTGGGACAACAGGTCTGGACCTGCTGGAGGGATACCCAGTAATGGAGGGAACAGCAATATTGATTCATTAAATATGCAAAACTTAGGAATAAATCCTAATGGAGGACCCCCTAATATCAATTTACCTATTAGTCTTGTTGCTGCAGCTCTTAATCAAGCAGGTTGGGGTGGATTTTTGGGTGGCCCAAATAATGGAGGTCCTAACAACTGGCAGGGCCCACCCCAAGGCAATCCTGGCAAGAATTGGAATAAAAATCAAAATGCAGGTCAAAATGGTCCACCTGCATCTTGGAATCAAGGTGGGCAAGGGTGGAATAATGGTAAAGGGGGTGGTAATTGGAACCAAAATTGGCCAAATGGTCAAGGGAACTGGAATGCAGGTGGCAGTGGAGGGTCTAGCAGTGGGGGATGGAATAACAAGTCCCAGACATGAGGTGAGCACTCGATACCAGAAAATGAAGTAGAAGGTGTGACTTAAACTTAGGGTATTCATTAGTAATAACATTTTATTTATAGAGATTTATTGTGTCAAGGTGACAATGGGTACTGTGGCAGATTTGTTAGGTTCACGAGTGGCACATTGTATGTGAATGAAGAATTAATTTTATATGAAACGTAAAGCAATGTGACAAGGCTTTGTGTGTAATATTGTGTTGTGGACTGATGAGGTGTCTTTAGTTTTAATAAACATGGATGTCATTCCGTGATGGATGTTTTTATTTCTGACTGGCATGTACATTATATTTTATTTTATACATTTTCTTTCACTGTGTCAAGAGAGTGGAAGAATATCAATATATTTGGGAGCTGGATTGAATGTTTACTTTTGATTGTGGATGTGAAACTTCTAATCAAAGTGAACAAGAATCCCTAGCATGTTATGTTTGAAACTCTCAACTGTATGTGGATCTTGAGACGAGAAGACATGTATGTGGCTGAAACATGTGAAGTGTGAGCTCTCTGGTACGCCAATGGATAGTTCTGGTAAGTGCAAGAGTCTTTATGAGATCAAACTTCCAGCTGTGTTTTATGAAAGTCAACTTTGACCATACTCCGGGTGAGAGTTTGAAAAAATAAGTCCTTATTGTGCAGTAGTATATATTATAAATAAAACTGGTTTGGTTTGTTCAGATGTTTAAAGTGAATATTTTAGTGTGATCTGGTATTTTGCCTGTGACTTGAAGCGAGTAAACTGATGTTCTACATTCGCTTAATAATTTTTCAGATAAAGTGTTTACAACTTGGCAAAGTTTACATGTAGAGAGCTCTTAACAATTCTGTCCTGTGATGACAACAGTCTTGCAAACTTTTGTAAGTGGTAAGCTATTTTTATGCCTGTACATAATGTATCATCATTCTTAACCTTTTTGATTACTATATGTCATTATTTTACTCCTCTCTGTTTACTTTTTTTTAAAATTTATACTAAATATTATTTAGGTACATCAAGGTACAAGTAGGTATGTATATATTCTTCACCTGAGAATCATGTTCTTATGAACATCATTCTCAGGTGAAGAACCAAGGTGGTGTTCATAGGAACAGCAATGAACATCTTAATGTTTTCTTTAACCTGATTGCATACCAAAATTCATATTTTGGAATTTAAAAAAGAGCTCTACTGGCTCTAGCCAGTATATATATGAACAGCCCTTTTTTAACAGATATGCCTTTTCTGAAGTACAATTTTATTATTATGAAATTATGGGGAGCTGTTAAAATTACAAATATGTCCTCTTTTATAAAGTTATACTTTATTCAGGTGTACATATGTCAATGTTCTTTAATTGATTGTGACTATGCATGGGTCTATGAAAAAGGAATTATTGCTTATATTTATTTCATGCATAACACACAGGAAATGTCCAGGGGAAATTTCAGTTATCATCCATTACTTTCCTGTTAAACATTTTTTTTACCAAAAAATGGAACCAACTTCAACACTCAAAACTGTGAAATAACTTGTTGAAGTTGTTACCAAGAGCAGAATATCTTGATGATAGTTACTTTGTTTCCTAACATCTGATTTAATTTAGTAGACAAACTTCTAAGTCCACTCCATAGCATGTTGAGCGACCTTGAGTTTGCTTATGAGACAGTGGTTAGAGATAATTTTTCAAAACCATTGTCTTTACTAATTTCACACACTGATCAAAGACTTGTTATCTTAAGGTATTTTTGAGGAGTATGGGTGCAAGGAGACCTGGAAGGCCAGGAGAAAACAATGAAGAGGTACTTGATTGAGTTGCAGCTGATCTGACCACCTCTCTGAGCACAACAGCAAGACACAGACAACACCTTTAATCAATCTTTACTGAGAGACTATCCTACAATAGTTGCATTCTGGCAACAACATGCTAAGAAATGTGACTGATGACTGAATTCTTTGATAAAATTCTGTGGAGTGACTAGGCCACATGCATGAAAGATGCATATCTTATTTTATTCCTTTAATATGCACAGTTTGCCAGCTCACTAACCCTCAATTGGTGAGAGAAGACAGGGCCTAGTATCTCTTTAAAATAAATATGGACTGGAATACCAGTTCAACACATCGTTGGTGCGATCAAATTGCCCAGAACATTGACTGAAGAGAGTTATTAACATTTTTTAAGTCACAATCACCTGACTAACTCTAATTGACCTGTATTCTGAAATATTTTATTGGGAGCGAAACTATGATTGTAGCTGCAGCTGGATGGTTGCTTCTGGTGTTCGTGAATGAAATGTCTTCCCAAAGATGGATGAGTGAAAGAGTACAAATTTGGGGCCACAGGCAACCACTATCATAACCATAACCCAGTCGACATTCCTAATTAGGGATGCCACATGAGGTCTCCAAAGATCCCATTACATCAGTGGACAAGCTAAAGAAGTCTGTGTAAATGCAAAATAAATATCAGGAGGTGCATAGATTGTGGTGGCCACATACAACTCCATTTGGAAACTTCAATTTAATAAAGTTATGTTTTAGTTTAATTATATCTTTTTTCTTCAATGTACAATCCCACAGTTACAGAATGAGTATATTTAAATTATATTATATCAATCAAGTTTGATTAGATTCCTACTAACTTGTAATTAGCAAAAGTTCAGGATCATTTAAATAGAATAGGAGATAGGATTCATTTTATAGGTATGACCAATGATGTTTTACTAAAGATGCGGTATATTCATACTGCGCGGTGCTCAGATTTTGTTCCTTTACGACATAAACATGCTTACTGCGACAGATAATACGATAAAAAAATTGGTTGTCTGTAAAGTCGGTTTACGGACGATAGATTTACGTGATAACGACATAATCATGTATAACTTTGAATTTGACTGACTTTGACATTGACATTGACTTTGATTATTTTATGTAATACAAAACTTAGGTGGAACGTTACTATTTTTCATTTTGGCATTCATCAATAAAACGTTATCACGTCAAAAGGATAGCTATATGTTTAGACTTGCGCTTGAAGTACGCGTCGTAATGAAAATTACTACAATTGACATAATTTTGCCGCCTCAGTTTCCGCGCGCTTTTGCGACATCTACCTCATATAAACATATAATATGATTGGGTATTACATGCTACAAATACAGTGTACCTATCTGTATTATACCATTTCCGAATTCAATGAAATATGCTTACATTTGTTTACTTGAACGTTTGACGTTGAACCTCTTCATTGACTCCGTGTGGTTTTCGAAATGGCGATAAGAAATATTTTGTGATTTGTCCAAAGCGTTTGACTGTTTGAAATACGACATTTTATTGGTAAAGCTACAGTATTACGGGTTTTACCGACCTGAGCTAAAATACGTACAGATTTATTGAATCGACGTCAAATAGTATCAGTGAATAATACGAATTCTCACTGATTGTACACCACAACAAAAAATTGTGTAAAAAAACTGGCTAGCGCAAATTAGAATTCTATGCACTATTAATACAGAGAAAAGCGATTATATCTGTATATTTCGCATATATACATACAACATGTCTCAAAATTCAACGATATGCCGCTACCGATGTATAGTCCGGTACCGACTTCAACAAGTTATTTCACACTCTTGAGTGTTGTAGTCGGTTCCATTTTATGGTAAATTTTTTTTTGTAGATGAAAAACAAATAAACATATTACCAGCTGAACTTTACTGGAAATATGGTACTAAGCTTGAAAGACCAACGTGATAATTTTTTTTACGAATACCTCGAAGTGGTGGTATCTCTATTACTAGGGGTTCCATCTACAAACACGGAAGTAGAAAGATATTTTAGTAATGTTTAGAGTTAATAGCGTGATAGCTAATTTTAATAGCTGCTTAATGAAATCCTAACGGAGTAGGTACTACACACTAACTTATGAATGTTAAGTAACATTGCTCAATTTTGGAACAAACTAGTGCCATGTTAGGTGCCGATAAACGTGCAAAAGTAATGCTTCAGCTTCTGAATCTTCTAAATAACACATATATTATGTTTAATTTTGGTATTAAAATATGCAAAATGTTTTTTAAGTAGATAAGTTCAAAAAAAGTAGGGATTTTTAGGGTTCATTTCGGGCAAAACCTAAATCTTAAGTGGAAACACTGATTCTATCTGATCTATGGATTACCATTTAATGAATTGAATTTGGTTTACATTGTGATTTATTTACGTGTTCTTTTATATTTCTGTGAATATAAACTATAAGGTATGGTTAATTTCGCCGACGTTCTTATGATAAATACGGTGACGGAGGGGACTATGAATTTGTTACGCAATATCGTAAGTTTAAAGTCCCGTTTGCTTGAAATAGTGCATTATGTTTATTTTAAAATGTTTTGGTATGTTATGTTAATCTCTTTATTTCGTACGTTGCACCGATTTGCCAATAAAAATTTTTGGAATTTCAGGGCGTATTTAAACCCAAGGCTGTCGACGTACCACCAACAACAATTATGGTAAAGTCACCATTGTGGCAGCTCGCTCAAGAAGCAGGGCCATTTGTAAGGCTGGCAGGCCTGAGCGGGGCCGCAGCTGTTGTGCTAGGAGCCATGGGAGCACATAGGACTTTTCCTGAGACAGATTCTAAAGAAGATCTTAAGAAAATCTTTGAGACTGCTAACAGATTTCACTTTCTTCATACTCTTGCTTTAGTTACTGTACCCCTTTGCCGAAGGCCTTGTATTGTAAGTATGAAACCATCAATTACTGTAAAGTGAATGTTTTAAAAACTAATATTTTTACTTCTGCTCCCAGGCCTGCAGAATTAATGCATTATGTGCTTATCAGTTCCACAATGGTGTTATCTTGTTGAGAATGCCATTTTTAGGCATATACTCATAGTATTATTTCTTTTATTATTATTTATTAAAGATTTCTTTCAGGCAGGTGCATTCTTCATTGCGGGAATGGGTCTCTTCAGTGGTACTTGTTACTACCATGCGTTCACAGGTGACCGGAGTTTCCGTCGTCTCACTCCCATTGGAGGCTCTTGTCTTATTCTCGGATGGATTGCTATGGTGCTCTAAGCCCTAACAGCTACATAGTTTTATGCAGTAACTTAGTTCAATATTCTTAAGTAATTTAGTCATGTTTAATCATAACTTAGTATAGGGGTGTTTCTTACTAGAGTTTATTCCAGTAGTTGGTTTGAAATTTTCATCTTATAGAACTTAAAGTAGTCCCAGGGAATGGCAATCATATATTGTTTTCATAATAGCACATAGCTAGATGATTTTTGATTGTTTATAAGGAAAAAAATTAAAATAATAAAAACTGGATTAATCTGACATCGCCAATACATACATACCAATTGTCAGTTATTTCAGATTTATCTGGAAGCTTTCATTAAGATCTTGAGCTGTTGAACTGATGCAGAGATCAATGCGTCATTCACAGATGCATTGTCTGTGACATGTGTCACAGACAATGCGACGTGTCACAGACAATGCGTTTGTATCAATTGTTTTTTCATACAATAAAGACTGCACCACACTCAAGCTCCTGATACAAGCTTTAGATCAATCGTTCCCAACCTTTTATTTGCCAGGGACCACTTTGGTTTATTTTTTTATAGCAGGGACCACATGTACAAGGCAACTACATCAATCTGAAAATAAAGTCCATTCAAAACTTAGAAATTTCATGATCATCAATAGTATTTTAATAGGAAATATACATTTTTTGTTTAATATAAAACTCCGATTCAAATGCTTTCTTACAGTTTCTAATACTTGGAAATTCAATGAGTTAGTCCTAGATTGGCCACTCTAATTTTTGTATGGTGTGAGGCGACACATCATCCAAAAATATTTTCATTTGCGGACCAAATTTTAACACCTGTAGACCACTGATTGGGAACCACTGCTTTAGATAGATAGAAAACACTATTTGTTTCTCCAAGTTTTACAAAAGAACAATACATATAATGATGTTTAGAGCATAAACGATTCTAGAGAAACAAAAGGCGGACTTATCGCTTGAAGCGATTTCTTCCAGTCAGAATGAAGTCAAAACATTTGTTTTGGCTCTGGGTTAGTTATATCCCATTTTTATTGTTTTAATTTTACAGTATAGATTGTGTTTGTTATCCTTAAGTTGCTACGTAAAGAAACATAAGTAGTTTCTATAGAAAGGTTGGTGATGTTAATTTGTTGTAGTTTGTACTTTGTTCAGTGATGACTCAATAAAAAACAGTTAAGAAAATATTTATTTGTATGATAGATGAGCAGCTATTGTGCTGATAGGCTTATGTCGTACTGAGTTTAAAAGTCACACAAAGTCGATATGAATTAAAGAGATTTAGTGAACTGCCAAATATACTCAACTAGCTGTGCCCCGCGGTTGTACCCGCGTGGTGATGAAAATAAGCCTATGTGTTATTCCAGGGTATAAGCTATCTCCATACCAAATTTCATCGAAATCGGTATAGCTGTTTAAGCGTGAAGAGGTAACAAACATACACAGAAACTTTAGCATTTATATTAGTAGGATTATTCACAATCTTCTTTCATACCAGTTCTAGGTTAGGTTAAATTCATGAGAATAGAAATTGTGAGGTGTGATATAACTAAAAGCATCCTACATAACAGAGATTATTCTTATATATTTAATTATTGGCACAAATGTATTGTGTTGTGATTTGGTGGTCATTAGTATAATGGTAAATAAATGTTAATGTATTCCAATTATTTCATTGTTTTTATTTTAACTTTTGGGGCTCTGGAGGTGAATACCGATTGGATTATAATACTTTTCCCTGCGACTTCGTCCATGTTTAATAGTTACTTTGAGGAAGCATTTTTTCCCGCATTTGCAACATTTTTCATTAATGCTCTGCTCCTATTGGTTGTGGCGGGATATTATATAACCTTAACCTTCCCCGACTAAATGGACTTTCCAACACTAAAAAGGTAAAAGAAATGTTTTAATTTCATCTAGTGGTCCTGAGATTAGCGCGTCCAACCAAACAAACTCTTCAGCTTTATAAATTCAACATTAGTTTAGATTTTGATTTTTCAACACCCTAAAACCCGTTCTTAGTATGTACATGTCTACATACTCAAACAAACAAACCTCTTAATTTCATATCCCTAAGATAAAATGTTTACGGCCAAACATATGTTTGGGCTATGCATTCCCTATAGATCAGTCAGTCAGGACAAAGATTCTTATAGTATTAAGTGAATTGAATTATTGAAACAGGATTTACGAAAACTGAAGTGTTAAGATTGAATATTATTTATGGATGTGGCGGACTGACTTCATACTTTCAGATTAATTGCTATGGCGGATGACATTTGTTTACACAGCTCAAAGTCCTATTTTCTGACATTATTCTACATTCTGACATATTTTTCAGTGTTAGTGCTGGACAGTTGTAAATGTAATAAAATAAACACCAACTGAACTGTGTGTGACTAGGTATTGTGAATATTGCTAAGTGGGTCCATCAATAGTTGATTTGGGAGTCATTCATTAGATTTAATCTTATAAAATAAAAATCATTTTGTTGTCTAATTTAGAGATTTCTTTTAGATATGCAGTACGTTCACACTGACACTTTTTACCTTATAGTTTGATGAGGCAGGCAGGCCTTACATTGAAAGCATTGCTTTTGACCACACACTTTATCATACCTGATGTTAAGTGGTGTTGCCAAAGATGCAATGATTACAATACATTAGTATTTGCCCATTACCTTTTAGTGATAGGTAATCATGGTATCATCTAAAGCTGTGATTGTTGTGTAAATACTAATCGCCAAACAAATAATATACAATAAAGGCAAGGAATGAGTCTGACACACTATACAGTTAGCTAAAAAGGTTTTTAGTTGTTTTCTTCAGCTAAATACATCAGATCTCAGCGAATTGAAGATATTACCAAGTCTATATGTATTGAAGAATTAAATTTAACTGTTATTCTTGTTAGTATCCATAGTACAATTATATTACCCGGATCTGAGAGGTATTTGAAAAACAATCTTGTTAGTGTAATGACACATTGGTTGGCAGATAATCTGCATTCTCAGTATATTTCTTGTCTATAATGTGCATTATGATTTCACTGTCTCAGTAATTGTAATTAAATTGACAGGTGGAATATGGGGGTGAGAACTGGATTGATGCCATCCTAATGTTTTCCACATCATGTTTGCCTTTCTGAAACGAAGTATCAGGTATCACTGCAATAGGAGTCAAGAAGAAAACAAAATTGTTAATCAATAAGTTTACATGTTTATTGAAATTGGTACATATTAATTTTTGCACTTTTACTCATTTATGATTACTTATATGTTAATCAAAACACTGTTTGGTAATAAATGCTACTATAATTCATAGGACTCTTTAAAGTTTGATTTTTTTCGCCCTTATCAAACAATTTATGTAAAGGTGCTGGTCCATGCTAAAAGAGAAAATTCACCACAATTTGAGAAAAATCTTGTATGAGAACAGCTTAATGGACACTCACTTTAAGACTAATAATATTAATGTATTTATACATAACAATGGCGGTGGCACTGGACAGTCATCCGGCACAGTGCGGAATGCAAGGACACACACAACGACAAGTCCACTCGTTCCCATCCCACATTGCACACACACACCCCACCTACTACCGAGACCGTAAAGTATCCAAATAAAGAAAATATACAAAGCTATCACATTAAATTAACACAAAATATAATATAAACATATTTCTGGAAACTAAAAAATCCTATGAAAACAAAACTATAGAATGCACAGCACTTTTAGTGTCCGTCACATTTAAACACTCTGATTGCACACAAACAGCGGTCGTTTGACACGCGCACTGTCAACATATTACACTTGTATGTATCACTAATTGGATGCTCTGACACGCGCGAGCGGAGTGGAGAGGCTAGAGTGATCACAGTAGGAGTTCTGGTTCAGCATTCAGGAGAGGTGGAAGGAGTGCTGGCCCTCGGATGCTGCGAGGCGGAGCTTGGCGCGCATCACTTCGGCGCTGCTGTAGTCTGGCAGCTTTAGGTAGTTGACGCAGGTCATCACCGAGGGCAGGTACTCGTCGGGATCAAGGGACGATTCCAGCGACTTGCGGACCACCGTCAATGGCGGATTTAACGCTTTGAAACCTGTTGGAATAACAGTTACACTTATAGTGCTACAACTTCATTAAGACTTATAATTAAAGAGAAAAAGCACATAGTTAAAAGTGTATTTAATTTTATATTACTTTACATTAACTGTATGACAATATTCTTATTTATTTCTCATTACAAAGTGGCGTGAACATATTAAACATACATTGTGTCTGGTCAGCAGTGTTGGAGCCTTTAAGGGGTGGAAATACGGTAAGAATTTTCTCCCACCTCAATATTTTTTTTAATCATAGCACGAGTGTTGTACCAATTTGTACACCTACCTAAATTGGTACAACAATGATAAATATTTTCCTTTTCTAAAAATAAATCTTCCATTGCCCCTTTATGAAATAAATATTGGAAAATGTATTTTTTTATATATTTTAGGAAATCTTACAGCTAGTAACATTAAAAGGATTGCAGAATATGTACAGAAGGCCAATTAAAAGTTTTCACTAACAATTCAATAACAGGTTATTAAATACAGGTACCGTGAACAAATAAGAATCTTAAGGTAAACACAAACTTAATTGAAAAAGTTTCTGGTTAATGTTTTTTTGAGCCGGGAAACACTAGTATTAAATAAGTCCATTTTGTCAGCAATATCATTGTAAAACATACTCGCTCTCACGAAGTGGGAATTTTTTCTGTAGTTGGTTTTTACTGCGGGTATGTGGAGTGACATAGGTCTTCGAGTAGAAGAGTATGGAGATTTAGACCAATATGCTCGAGCAACTCAGGATAATCAACTGCGCCATTTGCTATTTTGAACAAGTATACAAGATCCGAGATCCTCCTCCTTTCGTGTAGTGGTAAAATATGAAAATGTTGACAACGCTTAGTGTAGTCAGGTACATAATAATTAATCCGGAATTGGATATAACGTAAAAAGCGTTTCTGTACCCTTTCAATGCGGGTGATATACGTATCATAACAAGGGTCCCAGACTTCAGACGCGTATTCTAAATGGCTACGTACAAAGGCACAATATAGAATTTTAAATGTTAATAGACCTGAAATCAAACGCGATTCTTAAGATGAAACCAAGTGATTTAGATGCCAAAATATTTACTATTGGTTTATGGTCTACATGTTTAACTATCGATGAGCTTTATTACTTAAATTACTACTAGGTACTAATTATTAGTAATAAATAACTGGACACTGGGCGACAACGTAAGCCGCCAAGAAAAAACACGGGTGGTGTGTGGGGCTTCGAGCGAAAAGGTGAGAAGTAACATCATGAAATGACACGTAGCATTTTTATATGTAGGAAGGGAACTACATATGTACGATCTAATATGTAATATTGCGGGTTTTTATCTGGTAGTTAAAAACGAGTCGCGTATATACAGCTATGTCTTCATGAATTTTTTCTACATGAAAATGGATCTCTTAGATATTGAATAGACTTCTTTTAAAATAATAAATGTGTGTTACCTCCGGTGGGCAGTCGCGGACTGCCAGTGACAAACTGAAGGAAGAGGCGCTGCTCGGCGCGCGAGTAGGAAGCGAGGATGTCTATGAGCATGCGGATGGCGCGGGACTCCGCCGTGTACCCATGGTCGGGCCGGATGCACTCCGCCAGCATGCGCGCCTCCCAGCGCTGCTCGCGCCCGCCTGCGCGTAACAAACCCATCGATAACTATTGGGACATTGAGCCCGTGGGGACCGAGAGCTTATCGGCTTTTCCAAAACTTATCTGAGCATTGCGATTCAAAGAGGCAATGCTGCTAAGCATTCTGTATAGCTGTATCTGCACTCCGCAAATCTAATTTTAAAAATATTAATAATTTGATAATTCTAGTGACATTTTTGTCAAACTGTGTTATTTAAAACACATATCAATTGGTGAATGAAAATGTATTTGAACATACCTGATGGACTACCACAGAACACTTGTTCCAGCTCCTCCGGGTAGAATATTTTGAGATTTGCCAGAGGAAATACGGATTCAAAGCCTTCCTTGAACGCATCCATTTGTTTTGTCACACCTGTAAAGTGAACAAATTAAATGAATCAATAATGCCACGATCAATGTTATAATTAAAATACGTTAAACAGGCAACACTGGCCCCAGAGATCCGATCAAAAGCTTATCTAATCTAGTGGCGAGTAATGCGAGGGTGAGTAGTAAGTGGTGGGTAGGTGATGCAGTGTGTAGTGTATACCTTCATAGAGCAGCCAGTGCGCGACGAGGTCGATATAGTTGTGGAGGTTGTGTGGCGTGACCGGCAGCTCGCGCCCGCCGCGCCTAAGCTCCGTGCACCCGTCGCCCGGCAGGATGAAGTCCAGCCCCAGCTCCTCGATCGGGCACCCGTCCAGCTCGAGACCGTTTATCTAACATAACATTCAAATAACTCTAAACTTCCACAAAACGGACATTTTACATCTCTTCTCTTCACAGCTGGCAAAATCTTATTGGATCTACCCGAGATTCATAGACTTAATTATATTTGTTATCAGAGAGGCAAAATGATACAAAAAGAGACGGTGAACTCAAACTAAAAAAAGACAGGGTACACCTTTTTGACTTAATTATATTTGTTATCAGAGAGGCAAAATGATACAAAAAGAGACGGTGAACTCAAACTAAAAAAAGACAGGGTACACCTTTTTGACTTAATTATATTTGTTATCAGAGAGGCAAAATGATACAAAAAGAGACGGTGAACTCAAACTAAAAAAAGACAGGGTACACCTTTTTGACTTAATTATATTTGTTATCAGAGAGGCAAAATGATACAAAAAGAGACGGTGAACTCAAACTAAAAAAAGACAGGGTACACCTTTTTGACTTAATTATATTTGTTATCAGAGAGGCAAAATGATACAAAAAGAGACGGTGAACTCAAACTAAAAAAAGACAGGGTACACCTTTTTCACCTAGTATCTCTTAGGCAGGCCTGATCTTAGACCGCATCATCACTTAACATCAAGTGAAATATAGTGGGGAAACGCCTGCCTAATGTGAATAAGAATAAAATCAGAGTTCACCCTATACGAAAATAGTCATTCTTAGGCTATAAATATGTGGATACAGTATAATTAATAATTTATACTGTATCAAAATAAATTGCTTTTTCAAATACCACATTATATATGATTATTCCTTTTAAAGCTAGACATTATAGTGATATATCCTCAAATGATAAGTAATAGATGATGTAATAGTGATCTATACTTCAACGTGATATGTCATATGTAAAGCACAGTACAGTATATGTACATGTGGAGTGTATATTATATAACTGACCATCTGCGTCCTCTGTTCTGGAGTATGCCGCGGGTCGGCGGCGAGTAGGCGCGCCCGTTCTGCGACCCGTCGCAGCCGACACAGCGACCGCCACAGTTCGGGCGCGACGTGTCGCACGTCCGATAGCGACAGCCATCGCTGCTCGCCGACTACCCAGCGGTACATCGACACTGACAGTGGAATGTCCACCTACACACGAAATGCGTTATATAATTATGCACATCTCTCAATGCGCCTCGATTTCCACAGGCGGCAATACAAAAAAAATAAAAACAACAGCCATTTTTTATTTTTTGCATATAGGTAGTTTCTGGATTTTATTATGCTTCTGACCACAAAAAGGACAAGCGCGTACTGGACCAAGCCGTATTCTGTTTAAGAACATAATCGTGCGTAATGGTCATGGGATCTGTTTCCATTTTCTGCATAATAGTAGTTTATGAAAGTTTATCATAATAAGGCTTCTTAAAACACGAGTGTAAGTTAAAAAAACGAGCCGTAGGCGAGTATTCTTACAGCTTCATACGAGGGTTTTAAGACCCAATTATGTGCAGTATTTACTTTATCTAATCTCATAAAATAGATAATGAAACTAAGGCAAATTAAAGCATATGTTTGCATTTATTTCTAAAGGTTTAGCGCCAATATGCATTTGCTGATCGTGCATGTATGTTGCGCCGCCTCCATAGATTATACATGTAATTTATTTCGATATATTGCCTATAAAGATTCAAGTTCTGTTTTTGATTTTATAATCTTTATATGTCAGTATGAGATTAGATAAACTATCAAATGAATATATCTTTGTGTATTCGCGTCGAAGGCAATGAATCTAGTAAAGTATGTGTAACATAAGTGAGTGCTCACCATCCTGCTGTCCATGACCGCCTTGGCCATGAACTTGCCGAGGAAGCGGAACTTGGCCTTGACGCGGGACAGATGGGTGGCGCGCGCGCTCCGTCCGAGCGCCGCGGGGAACAGGCCGCACGGCCACGACACGTACGTCGCGTCCGGGGCCGGCGACGGGATCGACGTCTCCTGTACGACACGATACCACCATGGAACGGAAAATAGGGAATATTGTGCTAACGATTTAGATTTGCTTGATCTTTTGATCTCCAACACTTTATGGCCTTGACTTTACAATTAAGCTTTTACGTTCTCATTTAGTTTGTATGTATTTAAATCCATTAAATTTTTATCAAAATGTGTTAAATAACTATGTTATTAATATTATTAATTTTCTAATTAAAGATATAAAAAAACCTAATTCATATTAACTATTGTGCTATTGCGCATTCGATTTACTAGTTCCTCAATTTGAATAATTGTTATTAAAATACTTATGTTGAGGATATATAGGCATAAAAAAATATTCACTGTACCCACACTGTATATAAGTATGTATATATCAGTCATCAGGTTATCATAGTACAGGCTCTGCCTAGTTTGGGACCTGAAGACCTTGTGTGAATGTTTAAACAAAAAAAACAAAAAACACTAATCCGCTATTAATGTGCGCATATTGCGTAATTATTTATTTCGTAGTATGTACAATTGTGTACATAACAATAGGCGCACTGGGCTACAAATTAGTAGGTAAAGTTGAAACGTAAACTGACCGACATCGTCGATCGTAGCTCATCCTTTGGTACTTTGTAACGACTAATCAGATCTCGGACATGCCGCAACAATGAACACGTAATGAATTTGAGATTGGTTCTCAAATTTCGCAATGTACATATTTCTAAAGAGTGAGCACCAAATTTATTTCTGAAATCTTTTAACATTGACAGCTTTTTCCTTAGCATTTGCAGCGGTATATATTCAGGCATTTGTTTTAATTTGTAAAATGAATGTTTCTTTGGGGCAGCGTTATGAGCACAGGCAGCAGTGTTCATAACACTATACGAAGTTACCTGAAGGCCTCTTTTTGGGTAGTCTTGGAAATAGTCGACCACAAAGTTGACAGTACTGACCTTTTCTAAGTCGGAAGGCTCCGGCGAGCGGTCGTCGTCGAGCGTGAGAGCGTCGCGCACGGAGGAGGCGAGCTCTGTGACGGCGGGCGGTTGCGACTTCACTATCTCCCCGCCGAACGACGTAGGCTTCTGTTTGAAGTTCTCGCTGCCGTGCCACAGGTCCAGGTCCGCGCGTTGCAGTTCCTGAACACACACGATTGTACGTACAAACGTAACGTTACCGCGATGGGTGAATCTGGGGTTTTAATATTGTATGAAATATATTTGTTAAAAAACATGATGTGATTTATTTAACATCTAGTACGAATCACTATTTACGATTGAATAGCAGATGTCAGATGTTTAGACTTAGAGATAAAAAAATACTTTGATAAAGTCTATTTATTTTAGAAAAATCATTGGCCGTTAGTTCTATTCGTGACTGAAACTAGATAAAATACTTTAAAATGGTAAGCTTTTATTCTATTTTCGATAAAAACCGAATTTGTTCACTCTTTTAACTTTTCAACGCTATGTGTAATAGTAGACAAGTTTTCGTTCAAAATATTTGAAGGAAAAATATCGGCTAGTTTGACTTGAACCCACGACTATAGACCGCCTTGTCGCTTTGTCCATCTAAGCTATAGCAGCCAATCCACTTGCGTGCGAATTTCTTTCTTCCTTTGACATCTGAGGGGATTTTTTTCTTCAAATAATTTGAATGTAAGTGCCGCCTAGCATGTTAATGCAATAAACCATAAAACTCTTAGACGAGATTTATTCAAATGAGCTTCAGTTGGCACCAAATAACGTGATGATTTGTTTAACCTAAAACCACCCGCATTTTACTTAAAAGATATTTTTTT
Source organism: Apeira syringaria (assembly GCA_934044485.1). Taxonomy (NCBI): domain Eukaryota; kingdom Metazoa; phylum Arthropoda; class Insecta; order Lepidoptera; family Geometridae; genus Apeira; species Apeira syringaria. Next base: position 18,080,505 of record OW203658.1, read on the forward strand.
GTATTTTCATTCTTTACGGTCATACTAATTTGAGCTTTATCAAACTTGATTTTGATTTGGTTACATGGATTCAACAAAAGAATCAGTACCGTTTCAATGGTTAGGTTGTGGTATGTACCTGCGAGACGAGCGCGTAGAACTCTAGCGTGGGCCCGAGTCCGGTGCCGACCTCGTTCTCGTACTGTATCTCGAGCAGCGCCTTCGAGTGCGCGAACTCATGCATCACGTGCTCCGCCTGGCGCAGCACGTTGTGTCGCTGCACGGTGCGCTTGCGCCGGTCCAGTCGCGGCGCCACGCGCTCCTCTGCGCCCCCCGCGCCTCCGCCTCCCGCGCCGCCGCCACCGCCTGCGCCCCCCGCCCCGCCGCGCTCCCCGCCTGCCTCCAGCAGCCGCTGCAGCGCGCGGTCGCGGTCGAATGACACCACGTAGAACAGCAGGTGACGACATTCGAACGGGAACACGAATGGGCTGGAATCACAACGATAACACCTTTATAATAATGAATTGCCCTTATATAGTACTTACGTACGTACTTTGTTGAGAATTGAGATAAAACCATGAACGTGTTATCGGTTTAAGATTTTCAGGTGAAACTTTTTTTACATAAAATCGATGAGGTTTCTTCTTTTAAAAAATGTGGAACATTCGATTTTAGTCTCAATTGTTTTTTATTCAGCTTTGAAAGATAAGATTCTTCGAAAATCCGAGTCACTTTTGTATGGGAATTCCGACGCGAACCTAAAACGGCAGAAACGGCTTGCAATATTAACGCTGCGTAGCAGTGCGAGACGGGACGTTACGACTAACGCACCGCACTCAAGATCCTGATGAAGGCTTCCGGAAGAAGCCGAAACAATTGTCGATCGTGATATCGACTACGCGTAAGTATCACGTTATACCCGTAAAAAACAGTGTAAAGTAACGCTGCGTTTGATGAGGAAACTCCTAATGAAGGCACCGTGCGTTATTTGTTTAAACGCTTTTATAATGGAAACTTTGACTTGCAGGAGGTGGTGGAAGCCGATTCGAGTCAAAGCACCCAGAAAATAGTGGCATTGTTTAAAGTTACCCCCTGCCTACAATATTTACTCATTTGCATCAAATAAAAAAAAAATAAAAATAAAAAATGTGCCTCATGATTCGACTGATCTGCAGAAAGAAATGCGTGTCGAAAATTGTGTTCCCTTGTAGAATCGGTACAAAAAATGAAGGAATATTTAAATTATTATCGTCACATGTCACAATAAATCAAACGCTCCAACAGTGTCCTAAATCAAAGCTTACCAATAAAGAGGTGATGGTAACTGTTTGGTGGTCTCTTCATGGTGTTATTCACTTTAGCTTTGTCAGGTCTGGTCTACCAATAACAGCAGCTGTTTAATGTGCCGAACTTCGAACAATGATGATTGAACGAAACTGGCCCAGACTTGTGAATCGACCTTCACCGTTATTGTTCCATGATAACGCAAACCTCACACTGCACGAGAAACCGTTGTTGCTCTACAAGAGCTGCAGTTAGAAACCATACTTCATCCTCTGTACTCGCCAGACCTTGCTCCAACGGACTACCATTTTTTTAGTGATTTAAATAATTTTCCAGGCAATAAAAGTTTTTCTTTCCAGGAGGCACTACAAGATAATTTTACACAGTTCGTCGAATCTCTATCCCCAAAGATCTATCGTAAAGGCATAAATGAACTTCAAATTAGAAGGCAGCAATGTATAGATGATGATAAGTATATTGATTATATAAATATGTTACCTAATAAAAAAAAAACGAGTTTTTTTTTCTGTACAAACCGGCATTTTCATACTTTAACACCTAATTTAAAATATATAAATGTGCCGTGGTGGTACCGGCCTAGAATAGTACTCCCTCATGTCTTCCCGTGGGTGCCGTAAGAGTGCGCTAAGGGATCACATACCAGAAGGTGGGCAGCAGCGCCTTCTGAGGATAGGAAACCATACTGCACTCGCCAACCCGCCTGCCAAGCGTGGCGAGTATTGGTAAATCCCCCCTATATGGGGAGGCATATGTCCAGCAACGGACGTCATATGGCTGCGATGAAACGATGAAGCCCTAATATAAATTTGTGAACCTCTCCGACATATGACCAGCGCTGCTCAGCAGGCGACATTATGGTGAGTTGAGGGTAGTTTAACACTTTAAGTATCTTTGTGTCTGAACTTGGGTAATGTAACATAACACAAATGAATTGAATAATGAAATCCCATGAATAGGTATACGTTTATACAGCAAAAGATATATAGAAACATAGACACGGCGTTAATTTCATAATATTTAATATCGCAGAAATTATGTTAAAGATGAAAACTAGTAATTATATTGAAAACCACCATCATTAGCAGATAAATTTTTCAGTTTTTAATAGCTTAATACTTGAATAGCAATTAAAAAAATGTTTAATTAATGAAATAGAATAGCTTGAATACTGATGACAGCGCAAAAAACACAAGAATTTAGCTTGATGTTTGACCTAATAAAACCATAAAGTAAAGAATTTGAATGTAACATATATATATATATGTGCAAACTCACCATGAGTACGCAATTTTCTTCAGCCATGGAGGAAGATTTCCAGTCATTATCACGAGCGGATCTTGTAGCTGTCGATTCGCTTTGGCAGCGAGCTGAAACATGAAAAATACATATTGACTGATCGAAAATATAATTTAAAAAAACATGAATATAAATATTACAGTAAAAAGTGTCGATACGACATGATTAGACATGACGTGTCATACTTTTTATTATGAAATATATATATAAATATATATTTTATTATGAAATATATATATAAATATATATTTTACTATGAAAAACATTTGATAAATATGCCAATTAAGAACATTAAATGAATATTTCTTTGATAAAAAAAAGTGTTGAAACACTTTTATCATAACTCTGTATGCTTTTTGTTAATAGTCCAATCGGGATAGACACAAAAATAGCCTTAAATATAGAAAAATAAAAGACGCGATTTTTTTTAACGGCCGTGGTTTGAAATCTACATTTCGAGTTTCGAAAAGCTGTATCGAAATGTTAACTTTTTTAATTTATTTCGATATTTTGTCTATAAAGACTGTCATTCAAGTTCTGTTTTTAATTTTTTTAATCTTTATATTTCAGTATGAGATTAGATAAATATAGTTATGCGATCGATAAACGGCTGGCGTTATCCAATTACGTTAATCCGAGTTTAAACACCGCTTATCTTTTAGACTGGCATTCACTGAAGCATTATAAGTTATCGAACTAATAGCTTAAACAAATGGGTATACTGCCATTAAAAACACCTCAGAAAACAGGCATGTTACATATTACATGTAAAGGAGGTTGGCGAAGCAAATAATTAATATCCACATTTACTGCATTGTTTTAATTAATTATTACTAACTATACTTTTAGTATAGTAATAATTAATATAAGTATAAATAGCAAAAAGTGGACTGTTTATTTTCTATTAACAGATATGGCAGGACTGTCCTATCAGCCAACGCGCATCGTGGAACATAGTCAGTACTCTTCCGTATTACAGGATACCTCCTGTCCTAGTTGGAATGAATTTAAAATATTTTTAATCACTTTCACATTTCATTTAAGATGTACTACTCACACTATACCTACAATGTTTTGGGCTTACTGGGCTAATCACGTTAAGTTTAAACGTAGTTCGGACTGTAGTCATTGTACATCGCTTCAACTAGCCCGATAGGCTGTAAATGCGTCCGCACCTTTGCGTTGATGAATTCAGAGTTGGGCACTAGCGAGCGCTGGTCGGCGCGGCAAGCGGCGCGGTAGAGCGTGTGCCAGTGCCTCGAGACGGCGTGCAGCGCGCGCAGCAGTGCCAGCGCCGGCAGTGCCGCGTCCTTCACCTCGCCGCAGCTGCCGCCCGCGCCTCCCGCAGCGCCCGCCACGCCCGCCGGCGAGCCCAGCCCCGACCGCAGCAGGGACACCAGCGGACCTTCGCGCGCAGGAACGATGCCCTCTGAAATATAAATACAATATTCGTCATACATTTTACAGCATTTTACATTACATGTACTATAAAATAATTATTTACGTATATTAAAAGTGGTTATATTTTTTTTGGTATACCTACTTGCAATATTTATTATTTGTATATATTTTAGAAGGTTGTTCACCTTCTCAAAATCTTCTTTCTAAGAAATGTGCATTAGACCATCTGATAATCATTCATTCAAAAACCAAGGATAAACACGTCAAAAATGTAACGTTTGACTACAATCCCACTAATATTAATAATGATAAAGTTTGGATGGATGTTTGTTACGCTCGAACGGCAGGACGGATATGGATGAAATTTGGTATGTAGATACTTCAGGTCCCGGAATAACACATAGGCTACTTTTCATCACTATCATCATCATCAATCAACATCACGCGGGTAAAACCGCGGGGCACAGCTAGTTGAATGTAAACGAGGACTATATCACTTCACTCACCATTCCACAAGAGATCAGGTTTACGTCTAGATGAGATCTTGGTGGGCTGGCCCTTGCCCTTGCGTGATGTGGTCGCCTCACTCCGCGGCTGTTCATTCGCCTCTACAGCGCGGTAGTAGATTGTATGAGTTTGTATCCAGATGCCTGCATTTGCTGTAAACATAAGAGACAGTTGATCTATACGTAGCACTTTCCAATTATTGGAGTGTAACTCAAAAGCCGCTTGACCGGTTTTAATGACATTTAAATGTGACCACACTACAAGTACCAGCTTTAAAACAAAAAGAATCTTCAAAATTTGTGCACCCAGGCAAAAGTTCTGAGGTAACAAACATTTAAAAAAAATATACGGATCGAATTGAGTACCTCCTCCTTTTTTGTAGTCGGTTAAAACAGATATATAATACAGAATTAATAGCCTCCTCTTATTTTCAGAAGTCAATTAAAAATGTCTGAATAACTTAGCATCTTCAAATTGACCGTAATGACATTATCTTTTACCCTTTTTAGGTAAGCATGTTCTGCCTCAATGAAGCAAGAAACAAAGAACATACTACAACAACGTTACAGTAACATGCACTGTAAACTAACTGGGTTTGTTACGCTTAAGCTGCTGGACCAATTTTGGTGAAATTTGGTATGCAGGTAGCTGACAACCTGAAATAGCACATAGGTTACTTACCATCATCATCACCACCACGCGGGTGAAACAGCTAGTATATCATATAATATAACTCATACCTAAGGGCGTTTCTGTGTCGGTATCGTTGTCAGTCTGTTCTCCGAACTGCCTCACGGCCTGGTACACGGTCATGTTGTAAGGTAACACTGTGTCGCCGATCAGGAACTCCAACTTGTGTTCAGTACTGGAACAAACCAGGTTTAGGGTTACCACTTTTTATAGATTAACACAATTCGGTACATATTAGCAATGAGGTAAGAACATTTATGGCATATAATTTGTACAAAATCTCAAATTTTATATCTACGAACAATGGTTTATTTTTGTCAAAGTTATTCTTGTAATTGTTGGCTGCTTATAATGCTTTGTTTCTGGAGAAAGTTATAATTCCATTTATATGGTATCACTACACCTACTACTGAGCAGTTGAGCAATCCAGCAGCTCTTGCCAATCTTACTGAAAGCTGCAAACTATTAATTGTTTACAATTAGTTACAGGCCACGTATATAGATGGTCTGTATGGTATTATAACTGTGAAAGTCATACCTAGATTCGACTGTGTGATCTCACCAACGCTTTTCGATAGGTAGCTAGACCTTATTTAGGAACAGATAAATAATGTGTAGTATACTACGGCGTCAATACACACGGCACTAACCAACACTCTCATTGTACCTTACGACATTAGCCCTTAGTTTTTATGTATCGAAAATTGTACCCCATTTTTTACCCGACTGCGAAAGAAGGAGGGTTATTTAGATTTATGAACTAATACTGTATCTCCATTATCTGCGGAGGTTTGTAAATGGCTCTTCCGTACAATATTTGTTGTGCTAATTTGTGACTTTATAGACTAGAATACTAACTCTGAAGTGTGTTGGTGTGGAGGTGATGCCAGCGAGTCGTCAACATCATCGTCCGAGGCGGCATCGTCGTCAGAGTGCGGTCCGCTAGCAGACCCCTCGCGGGTTCGTCCGTTGGCGTATCCACGAGCCGCTAGGTACCTACAAATCCGTACAACACTCAAGTGAATAAGTAAATACTTTAGTCATATTACATAACAAATAAAATCTGACTGGATAGTGTATGTAATGAAGGAAAACATTATTTATATCGGTGCATCTTATCGAAATTTAGTGATATAAGAGAGGCTGCTAATACGTTGCAATATAAGAAAGATATTAAAAATAAAAACTATAGTAAAACAAAGAAAACGAAATTAATCAGGACAGGGATCATATGGCGTAATAAAGTTAATAGAAATCAATTTGAAATTTTATCCAACGTAAGAGTGACATGTTCGTAATTCATTATTATCTAAGAACCGTCCAGGACTCACGTGATTTGTATTTGGAAAACTACTCTCCAGCCAGTTTCGAACGGATTTGCAGTGCTTCATCTGAGAGTTATGATCGTGGCGAGTAATTTTCCAGGGAATATCACGAGAGTCCTAGCCGATCCTTAGATGAGATGAAAAAGATGGACAAAAAGCTCGATCTATATATTGATAGTATTTAAAAGTGCAAGAATAATATTTTAAACGGCTTAACACATACAGCTGTAAAAAGGAACAAGAAGTTCGAGTTGTAGCATAAAACATACCTTTCAATGGCTTGAACTAAAGCTAATGGGTCTATCCGCACGACACCACCCTTCCATTGCTTCAGGTTGGTGCAAGACGGATGACGTTTGAGATCACACTGTAACAAAACATGCATGTGTCACAACTTCATAATTTCACACAAAACTTTCACCGATTACGACTTCTGTTTTGTCAGATAACTTTGTAATGTTTCTTGAAATCAGGGACAATGAGACATGGTTTTCAATAAATTTTAGCATCTTTGGAATCAATTGTTGCTTCAACACTAGCAACTTTTATAACTGATGTGCTATTTGAGAAAAAATGAGGGCGCTAAAATGATTATATATCTGTCAAACAGAAGCTCTTATCACACAGTCAGCTTTAAATTAGTCATGACTTATATTTATTGAAAACAGATGCTAAAAAAATTGTTACATATATAAAAGGTTTAGCTAGGTAATTAAAAGTAGTAGGAAAATTTAGGGTTAAAGTCAAACCTGAGTAGTGGTAAAAATGGTAGATAGTAGTTTTTAGTTTTTTTTAAAGTAGTAAAATTGTGATAGTAGTGAATGGTATGTAATAGTTGTCAAAGTTAGAAGTGAAAGGTCGTGATCAAAGCGAGATTAGTGGGCTCTCAGTGGGAGGCAGGCATGAGTACCAACCATGAGCTGGTGGGTGTTGAAGAACTTGAGCGCGGAGGTGGCGGGGCGCGCGGGCAGGTCGTGCACGCGCACCGGGAACTGCTCGAGGTGCGACACGCACGCGTTCACCTTGCCCACCAGCGCCGACAGCGCGCTCGCGTTGTTCAGGTCCAGCGTGCTCTCGCTCCACTCCACTCCGCTGCACACCACATACAACAATATTGTTCAAGTATGTTTCGGAACAACAACGCAACAAGGCTGCAAGATACATATTTAAAAAAAAAATGCTATAAAATTAGGTAATTAGAGTTAAAAACAGTACATACTTAATATAAGATATACACATGGCAATAGGCGTATGCTCAGCAGTATGCTGCACATACATTACTTTATGCAGAGTATGGTTGCACTTGGATGTTATTTAAGTATCAATTGTTTATGTGACTTCATCATACGATCTTATCCAATGATGTTTTACTAAAGATGACGTATATTCATACTGCGCGGTGCTCAGATTTTATTCCTTTACGACATAAACATGCTTACTGCGACAGATAATACGGTACAAATAATATAGAAAAGGATAGCTATATGTTTAGACTTGCGCTTGAAATACGCGTGAAAATGAAAATTACTACAATTGACTTAATTTTGCCGCTTCAGTTTCCGCGCGCTTGTGCGACATCTACCTCATATAAACATATAATACCATTGATCTTATCCTACAGTTCGACTTCAAGTGAGTTTGTAAGTGATGACTTGACTGACGGATATGATGGACTTGATGTACCTACAGTACGTCCCTGTGTTTGTCCTTCTGACGTTAGGCTCTGTACACATTTGCACATATACCGGCAGAACACTTTGTCATCGAGCAGAGTAAACGATAGGAATATGCAATAAACGTAATCAAGTGAACGGTACAATTGGTGCCGACTAAAACTACCCCAGCTACCTAAGCACTCGAATAAAACTCGTCTAATATGGTGTTTTGAAAGGAGATACACAAATTTCAATTTTAGCGTAACTAGAAAGAGAATTTTCATTTTTTAAATTATCTATTATTATTAAAGGTGAGTTATTAAAACTGACGGTTGCAACGTTAACAGTGTGGCCTGCAGTCCTACTATTTGGTTAACCTGTACACGGTCTGATAAACTTGGCAGTGTACCAAAGCGTGTATGGTATACTAGTATATAGTAATATTCTCATTTTCTATTAGTTGAAAATGCATACTTACTCTAATGTGAGAGGCAAGTCCGCAAAAACGTGGAGGAAAATTCGCAGCCGATCCTCACACGCTGCGACCTGTGCGGCAGAGTCACGAGTATCGCTCTCTGTCACCCTCTCCTGCCCTTCTTCAGTTTCTTTCTCGGGCTCTACACCCGTCAGGTACTGGAGTAGAGCGCTGAGCACGCCAGAGTGGTTCACCTGCACATATTACAAGTGAATAAGTTCCTAAACGAAGGCCACATTTCCAAAAGAGCTAGTTTTGTGGAAGTTTGAATTTTTGCTGGAGGTGCACATAAATCTTCGGCCTTAGGATGTGTCTCTTCTGTCCTTGGACTGGAATTTGAGCAAACAACAATACATGCACACTATTTAGAGCTATTTTTGATATTTTACTTTAGAGATGAAAATAAGACATTATTTATATTTTTCTAGAAAGACACAAACTAAGTTATTTTCTTCAGTGGATATTATAACCATGCGTTAGGCCAAGGGTGCTTGTTGTTCATGCTACATTAACTTATCGCTCACAGAAAAGAATGAAGTTAATTTAATAAAAGATTGTAGTTCCTAATTTGACATAAGAGATAGAAAATTTGTATAATCTATTTTTTAGACCTTTCGTTATTTATATTGGGTACTAGATGCTCGGTCGTATCACCCAAGCGGACATTGATAATAATTTCACTCAAAAACCTTTCTTTTGTAACCTGATGTACTTAGTACCCCTGACGACATGCATGTAAAGTAAGTGTCTTGTACCTCGAAGGGTGAGACATCGTGGTACATTAGTGTGTCGCGCAGCTGTTGCAGCGCGGCGCGGCGATGTTGCGGATGCGGCAGCGCGGCCGCCAATGTCGCCAGTTGTTCCAACGCACCACCGCCACCTCCGAGAACGCCCCATTCGCGCTGTAGTCGCGCTGCTGTCCATTGGATCCATTCGCGGACTTTCTCCCTGAGATTAAGTAACCAAATTAAGGATAATTATGGGATGGATATTATGATTAAGGATAGCAAATAAATTTTCCGTTACATATTCCACATTATTAATCACAAAAATGATCAAATTTTTTCTTCCATGCGTCATTGTTGTTGACCGCTTGGCCTTGAGCGCGGTGAGTCCGAATACGCTGCGCTCCGATAAATGCCTAAACTTAAGCAAGCGCGCAAAGCGTAAACGCTCATTAAGAGCGTTATATACTGGAAACCTTGAGCCTTGAGGAGTGTGATTAACTTATTAGATTAGTACAAATAGCATATGTGTAATTAATAAAGTCGGATTTTCATATTTTACTTGGTATCTGTAATTTTAAAAATGTTTAGTTTTCATGATCTCCTGTAAAATTGTTGTCAGGATACTTATGAGGTATTGACACCATTTCATGAAACGATGTTACACATATAGACCGTATGGTCATTATACTTGTTAAAATTTTTAAAATGGTATGGCAATTCGATTATGAGCACTCACTTATTCTGCACGGTGAGGTTGGCTGCGGAATGCGGTGAGGCGAGCAGCGCCGAGTCCTTGTGCGCATGCGGCGACCGACCCCAGCGGGACGGGTTCAGGGAAGAGAGGAACGACGATGTTTTCGACGTGCCTCCAGCTCGCGATGCTCCTCTTGCTGCTAGTGCAGCGCCCGAACCTGCACCACATGCATATTATACAAAAAAATACTCGAATATGGTGATGCTAATGCGATAGCGTAAATGACACTATCAGACACAAATGTCTAAGCATTAGTTGAATTCAGCTCTAGATGGGTTATTCTATTATGTAGCAGGTGGTAGACTCGTCTTATACTACATACAGCTGTGAGCTCTCATTGTCAGCATTATCAAGACCACAAAACTAGAATACATTATAACAAACATTCACACACACTACACAACTAAATTATAGCAGAATATCACATGGTTACATATTTCCTTCTAGATGCAGGCCTAGCGCGTATATGTAGCATTTTTATTCATTTTAGATTGTTTAACATTTCCCTAAAAACCTATTGAAACAAAAAAAAAAATTTCTATATCATACAAGACTTAGTTGAATATCTTTAAAAATCTTTGAATCAAGTGTGTTTTCAAAAAGTGTATTTTCATTTTAAATGGATATTACTTTATTTTTATTAATTGGATTGGTTAGTGTTGTATCATTTTAGAATCTGCATTTAACAGGCAAGTTTTTATAATAATGGGTACTAACAGTGTAGTGCAAATTATTTACCCCATACGCGTCTAAAGTGACATGATTAGTATGAAGCGAACGTATTTTTTTTTAAAAAAGCGTTTTTGTGAATTGTAAGAAAGTGCTATTGAGTATAATAGAACATAGCTGTAATAATAATAAAAAACAAAATGAAAAATTTCAAAGATTTGTTTAAGTTAGGGTCACTACTAAAAGGTATCCGATGGATTCCTAGCCCAAGCTATCGACCCTTGAACATTGGACCACTATTTACGTCACACCCTGTATATAGTCAAAAAAGCAATATTTGGGGGTCATTAATTAATATCGTTACTGTGTCGTCGTAATCAATCACACTTGTCAGTATTCAATTAGTCAAGGCGCAATTTTGATAACATCAGTTGCTGTTGGTAATTTCGAAAGGTAACTGAACTAGTAGGATAAAATAGCTTAAATCAAGCTTTGCACATTTTTGGGATACTTTTGAAAATGTATGCACATTCCGTTGGATAGATAATATGGAAATGTTTGTGTAGACGATAGTAGATGTACTGTATACTGACTGTGCGGCGTGGAGGCGTGGTGCGCGTGCGCGGGGTGGTGAGCGGGGTGGTGGGGCGGTGGCGGCGCGACAGCGGCGGGGGCGGGGGTAGGAGGCTCGTCGCGGCGGCGCGCGTGTCTCGACCCCGTGCCGCAGCCGGACCGCTTCACCACGCGCTTGCGTTTCAACATCTCCGCCAACTGCAGCGGGCTGCCCGACCTGACATTTCAACATTCGTCAACTTCTATATTTGGCTTATAATTGATAGATATGTCATTGTACCTGACTCGCCCGGTGAATCATATTGTCACAAGTCCGATAAAATATAATAATATAAATATGTATATACTGTACATGTACTGTGATCGATAACATCCTACATCATTCTATACGCTATCCTTGGAATTACGATGGATTCAATAGCAGAAGACGCGAGTCTATTTCCGTCTCACAGGAAATGGACTCGAGTCACATTTTAGGGTTGTTATAACTAGCATAAAGTCTGTAGACTTTTATTATTTTCATTTCTCAACTAGAACTATACACACAGATATAAACAGACTATGCAGGCAAAAAACTTAACAAGTCATACTCTTGATATCTTAAAAATTGCTGTTATATCTTTTTCTTCTTATTAAAGGATCTTTCTCTACTTGGTGCAGCTGTTTAATTTCTTTCCATATTACTCGCCATCTCCTTAACCTCATTGTACTTCAACACTTACTTTCTTTTTTATTTGACTCATGTACACCTCATTTGTATCAGACTATCAGTATACCTTGTGGTTCGTTTTACTCTTTTCCTCTCTATGTTTCCTAATATGATGTTTTTTATGTAAATGTCGTATCGCATTAGGTGGTCCGACATCTCTCCTCTTTTATTCTCTATATTTTAAATTAAATACCTTATTTCATTAAGTTTTTCGAACTTAATTTGTTACTTTTTCTGTCCAACTATGTTATCCATCCTCCATCAAAACCACACTTCAAAAGCTTTCAATATCTCGTATCTTTTCTTATTTTAATATATTATTTAGTAATACATAATTTATATTTAATTATTTTCCAACAAGGGAAGAATGATGCCACGTTGTGGTGTTTTTGGTTGTAATCTATGGCCTCGTTTTACCCACAGACGTTTATATCTTACTTTATAATCTAATGTTTCTGACTTATTAATTTGATATTATAATGTGGCCTCACGTTGTTGTTATTTTAAATTTCAGTGGTAGGTTTTTAAAATAAGAATGTTATCAGCCTATGAGCAGGTTTCACTAATAGTTTTAAAGGGCATTATTAGAATTAGTTTATGTGTGGAAATAAAATAAATGGTTTCCAGTTACATACCTATGCACCGTTGTAGAAGTGGGTAGTTGTGGATGTGTGGAAGCTGAGGCTGGGCCTGGTTCGGCACCACTCTCGCTGCCTACAGCTGGAATATAAGAAATAATAAAGCTGGATAGTATAATCTATAACTTAACATTGGCAGCACTGATGGCCATAAAGCAGCTGGTAGTACACCAAGCAAAAACAAAGGATACAAATCCGTATCGTAATGCAAATAGTATTTCACATCCCGCAATAATGATTGCTTGTTAACGACATATATACAATCTATGGAAATCCATAGATCAACGTTTTGCTAAGTATAACGGTCTATCATTCACCATAAGCATTTAAATTAAGAGCAAAGGAGCTATAGTTACAGCACCCAAATCTTAAGCTCCTACCTGGACAATATTGTGAATAAGTTTGTTACTTAATTACTTTGACCACACTTTTTGATCAAAATGTAATTCTTCCACTCGCGTGTTTTTACAAGTTGCATATTTGTCGTCGCCATCCTCCTTAACGATATCAACCCGTCTTCTTCTGTTCCAGGCGATGTATATTGCATGACCATGAAAATATATAGTCTACTAACGCATAGATGTGGCGACGAATGAGCCCGAAGCAGAGAAGGCGAGGGAGAGGTTGTGTTCTAGCGATGTAGCAGAAGTGGAAGCGGGCGGAGACGAACCCTCGCTGGACTTCGGGCTGGCGCCGCTTGGACACTGGAACGTAAAGATACAAGCTCACATATTGTTTTCATTAGCATTGCACGTGTATAACATCTCCGTAACAAGTAATCAAAGGAAAGAAAGGAATAAATGTCCCGAGCTATTGTGCCGAGTGAGTTTGTAGTATAGTTGACAAGGTAACCAAATGGTATTTTAAAATCCTAGACTTTAATTGTACTAGAATACCTTATTATTACTCCAATTGAAGGAGCTGAGGCCTACACTGACATCCCACCTCAGGTGTTTCGTGCATTGCCCCGCCAGGCACTACTCGAGCCATTCAACTCCTTAATATAACGGAGCATGGCCCTGGGTTAATGGCATAACTGCTCCCGTGGTACTTGTGGTTGTTCCAGGCAATAAAGTGTCATCCTTACCCATTCCAGTTGTGATTCTTATACTATCTGTGTACCACAGTGCAGTGGCACATGTTTGACAATCTAGTTAATACATCCCCGACATAGGGAACTATCTGTAGCTCCCGTCTTGTGCAGCTGGTAGTTAAGGTCGTTGATGTGTGACTAGCCCTTACCAGTACACGTAGATCCTGTCGTTGCAGTTTTAGTAAGCTTTTTGTGACATTCTTTCTCAGTATAGCGAAGTAGTGGGTTCGTACCGGCATCACAAGTACCATACTTTAAAAAAAATTGTGCTAATATTTTAATTGTGAAAGAAAATGTTCTTAGCTTAGCATGATCAGCAAATGAAAAAGCATCATCTCTTTTCTAGGTAAGTTGATGCTTTTATTGTGTGTACACCTAGTACATACTAGGTAGGGAGTGAACCGAAGTTCTATAAACACCAATCAGTTGCGAATACCAGGTTACCTAATATTGATATTGTATATTCTTCTTGTCCTTATGCCACACTATGTTATACTCTGTTCTATCACTAGTCAACTCACTGCTTACACCTTTCAAAAAAAATATCCACGGTCCATCCATACCTCCCTCTACCTCCATATCCATCCACGCTCATATCTTTTCGTTATATGATTATCATTCCCTCTCAAGACAAGCCCATACTTAGCCAATCCTTTCAACATCATCAATATTCTTATTCATTGGGGCGCCACTTTCAGGGTTCCTCTGATATACTAATTTCTTTTCTTGTCCAATCTAGTCACACCACACATCCACCGTAACAACTCTTCTTTTATGTACTTCTAAACTCTATTGTTGCCCAGTTGGATGGAGGCGGTTCAAGTGGTCATACCCCTACCCACCTACCTAGATAGAGTACCTACACCTAACCACAATTCCACACCTATCCGAATTCCACAGAATGTAAATTTTGATGTGAATGTTTTAAGAATAAATTCAAATTGTAAACTCTAAGGCTTTCACGGCCGGCGTTGCATGTTGTATGTATTGCTTCCGGGCTGTTTGGCCGTGGTCTAAGTGAAACTTCATCAGTAACAAAGAAGACGCAGCGAAGGAGAGTTCTACGCTCTTGTCGCCGCTCGGACCTCAACCACTTAAGCTGGCGACCGCAGTGATCGACGAAACGTCTGGAACACAAGTTTCACTGAGACCACGGCCAACAGCCCGGAAGCAATACATACAACATTAATTCAAATTGTCTCAAAAATAACATTATTAGATGACGTCAACAACGCAAATGATATTTTTCATAGTCATCTACTCTATTAGCCGTACTGCTAGGTTGAATAATTATGGTCTTTTCAATATGCTTACTCAGTGATATTGATACCTTCAGTTTGTTGGTGGTGGAAGCCTGTGGGACAGGGATCCGTTCAGCCAGCTGGGCCACTTGATGCAAGACTCCTTCGCGTCGGAACTGCACGGCCATCTCTTCGGGTAGACGCTGCATGAGGATCTCGGCCAGTTGGAGGGAGCCGACTACGATGCGAAGGTCAGTCGAGGCCATCATGCCGGCGATGTGAGATGATATCACCTGAAGGGAGGGTATAAAAAAACCGCTTTTGAATTGAATTGCTCGTTTTCACCCATTTTCGACTTAGTTGCCTTAATAAATGAGGGTGTACTGAAGTTACAAATATTACAGAAACGAAACGAGTTGAGTCGGTTAAGAAGCAGAACCGAATCCAATAATCCGTTTTCTGAATTTGATTAAAAACGCTGTAGATGGGGCATACGAACGTAATCTACACTGAAGGTTTTCGTATTATATTTAGAATATGGGTGATCTAGGTCAATGAACAAATGTGATTGTATTGTAGAGACCTGCATCTTGAGCACCTGCCGCAGCAGAGTCGCCTCCGCGTAGAAGACGCAACGCAGGATCGCCTTGAGCGCCTGCGAGCGCACCGCGCCTCCTGCCGAGCTCCAATACACCTCGTGCAGCACCGCGAGCAGCGCGCGCACCAGCGAACCGCTGCTGCGGACCATGCCGATGCGCGGATCTGTCCACGATACCATACTATTACTTTTACAATCGCTGGAAAATTAGGGCACCGGATTGATTAGTTAAGATTTTCGAGTTGCGTTTATCTTCTTCTTCTTGTCCTTATCCCACACTAGGTGGGGTGTGCACAACATGTTTTCCTCTTCCATTCTCTTCTATCATTGGTCGTCTCAGTGCTCACACATTTCATAAACATATCATTCTTCACACAGTCCATCCATACCTTCTTCGGCCTTTCTCTACCTCTGTATCTATCCACATTCATGTTAAGTACTCTGTAATGCGTTTATTATATATTTAAAAAAATACATTAATGCAGGTTAATTTAGAATTTACGTGAACTTATCGATCGGGGATAAAATTAACTCGATTTTAGATAAAGTGTGTTCCCGAGTAGCTCCAATATGGGATTCTTCAACAGAAAAGTTAACACAGACTCTTAGTAGTACTTTGTAGACACAGCATGCAAAGTACTATATATTTTCTAATATAGTGCTGGTGCAATGGTGTTTAATTTTATATAATGTAGTTTTACTGTAGGCCGTTGGATTGGTATTGATATTTTTTCTAATTTGTCTTAATGTATTGCCGACTCAGAACATTGAATTTACAAAATCCTTTTAATGCAGATTTCATAAATAACATATGGATTAAGGTAAAAATAGTTATCTGCAACATTTACATTCTGTCCACAGGGCTTTCAGTTTTTTTGGAATATGTAAAAGATATTATGTTGGCCGACAACTTTACTGACCTATACATGTTGTAGCTATCAATCGTGTCTAAGGAATAAGAGAGCATTAAAGTCACCAATAACTTATTGTCTTGGGAAACATACCAAGCGCCGCCGCATTGGCATTAGCTTGATCAGCGTTGTTCGGTGCCGGTGCGAGCCTTTGTACGGAGCGCGCGGTGCCGGTGTGATCATTCAACTGTTGCATGGCGGTCAGGTCTACGGTGTAAGACCGGCCAAGGGTCGTGAGGCACACTTCCTCTTCACCAGCCGCCGCGGCAGCTTCTAGTGCGCGGCTTTCTACCCATGAGTATGAACGCCATACACCTAGAAAAACATTTATATTGTAAAGGTCCATCCTTATCATATCGGACCATGGATTATGGCAATTACGATAGGAACAACAATTCTACTATAAAGCTTTTACAATGGTACGGTTGTTCAATCGGACAAACTAAAGTAATATATAATCGTTTTTAAGCGGTTACGATAGAGTAGAATGTGAAAATACTAAAATTAAATGGGGGTAGTTTTAAGTAAAATAACGTCAACTTATTTGGTGTCGATTAAAACTTACCCGCAATTGAATAAAACTACTTTAGTATTAGAGATAGCATTGTAAGGAGTTACACGGATCTGAATTTTAAATAAAGAGTGATTTACAGTAAGCTTGTTCATTAAAAGATAAAAAAAACAGCTAGTTTAAGTTATTAACAGAATTTCGACATTGTAATATGAACTAAGTGCGCCATTGCTGAGTCTTATAGAATCCATTAATAAAATATAATGAGTAGTAATATGTAAGGGACAAGAATCATCAATGAATGAATATATTATAGCAGTTTGTAAAAAATATCCTCATTTTATAAAGTTCCTCAATTAATGTCACATAAATTTTAGCAGTATGTATTGTTATTTAAAGTATTTCATTTTAACTATTGCACCACTTACAAAATATGCACTAGTGACTTGATAACTTCAGGATTATAATATTCTGGAGACACTGACTCTGAACTATTTAGGAAGTACCATTCTGTGTAAAGTCGTATTATGAAAGTTGAAACACAACACTTCACACGTAACAACTAACCTCTATCGTCTCTCCACTGCCAGGTGGCAGCAGCGCGGTCGGTAGTCGCTGACCAGGGCCTGTCGAGATGCGCATCCACGGCGAATATCCCGTCGGTCGGCAGTCGTGGCATCAGCTCGCCGATGAGGCACGTGATCTCGTACAACTCTTGGGGCAGTCGCGGTAGTAGATCCACTTGCTTAAATGCCAATTGTACAGAAATTATTAAATCAATTATTTAAGAATTCAGACGATATGAGGAAATTTCCATCACAATATACTGAGAAATGACAATAGATAAACGATATTCTGTAAAGACATCGCTAAAGCAGTTCACCATCCTGTTTTTCTGTATACTGAATTATGTACAGTAGGCGAAACCAATGTTTCTGCCCTTGAAGTTAAGCTTTGTGCAGCTCTATGCCAAAACTCAACCGTCAAAAAGTTTGTCATAACATGAAATATAGGAAGATGTTAAATGATTTACATTGTGGGTGCAGTACTGACCTCCTGGTGCAGCGTGGAGCCGGTGAGCAGACACAGCAGCGTGTCGGCGATGGAGCGCTGGTGCAGCGCCAGCGCCAGCTGCGGGCACGCGGCGCACATCACCCACAGCAGCCGCAGCACGGTGATGAACGTGCCGCCCGATATCAGCGCTGGCTGCACCACCAACTGGGAAACAACAAGATACATCAACATTCTAACACTGCCAGAACGTCCCTTTCAAAGCTTCATTATAGCAGGGCAATAGGAAAAGGGTCAGTGTACAGCCGAAAAAGAAAATGGTCTACCAGTTCTTACAAAAGTTTGTGTATCACAATAGCAGAATAGTGTTAAAAACACTACCATTAAAATATTATTGTTCGTTACTGTAGGGTGGTAGAGGATATATTTGCACATGTTCACTGGATGCACAATGCTCATTTAAAATATCACACTGACCAAAAACAATACTGTTACAAGATGAAAATACGAGTCATGTTCAGGCCACGCAAACCAATACCAATTGCCCGTTGCTACGAGTAATAATAACAAATATTCTCATGAACACAAACAATACATACATTTTTTTTAAAATAATTTGCTGCCATGGCTTGTCTTTAGACTTGAATGGCTTAATAGTTTCTAATGTAACGAAATAGTCTAACAAATGTATTTGCTGACGGTATTTTCTACTTTGGCATTGTATTCTGGGCACATTTTATGTCTTTGCTGTGAACTAAATCAATTATACTTTATTTTAATCATTTCACAATGATTGAACTGTTATAAAATGTACACTACAATAACATACTCAATGACATTTTCAAAGTCTTTCAATCTTGTCTAGAATCAAGGAATCATTATATGAATAGTGTTTCTTACTAGTTGCTGTAGATTAGTGAGTAGTTCAGGTGTGGCGATCTCTTGAAGTCGCGCCGGGTCATGCTGAAAACTGTCCACTAATCGCGAGAATGCGAGACACACACACTCCACAGACTTCTTGTCTTGCTGGGTCAGTCTGGAACAACCATACAATTTGATAAATAGAGATTCAGACAACACGAAGTACAGTGGGGACAATAGGTAATGTGGCACTAAAGTTAGGATCTATAATAGTCATTGAGCTAATGACAGCGTCAGTCATTAACATACTGCATAAGTAAAACATGAGACAAAGCGATAAAACAAATGTAAACTTAGAATGAGTCATTCCTATCTTTACCTAACAAACTAAGACTAATCCTTGGCTTTTGACTACTTCCTGATCCGACCAAACATAACATTTTAACATATACATCCAAGCTAGGTTTCAAGATTGTTTGTTCTTCATATATATCAGAATATTTACCTGTTAGCTAACAATTGTAGCGAGTCCCTTACGAGGTGGAACTCGTCTGGGGTTAGGTTCTGGCAGCAATTCGCAGTGATGGATAACGCAGCACGTTGCGCATTTATAGAGAAGAAATCCAAATAGGTCAGGCATGCGGATACACCACGCTGAAAAGAACATATACATTGGATTGCATATCATAAACAAATATGAGAATGAAAAATATAATTATACAGTTATGTACAATAGACACGATTTAAATTTAAACATAGCTTTTCAACCAATATGTATTAGCTTTAATAATCGTAAGGTTGAGCTTACAGAGCTTATATTTGTAGTCATTGATAGCTCATTCTAACCTCGCAAGTGAATTACCAAGGAATACTATCCTTGTATTGGAACCACAGACTAGTCCGGTCGCATACACGGATCTTTCTGTTAAGTAAAAAGCAAGATATATTTTTGAAGTGTTTAGCAAATGCAACAAATAGTTTAAGAAATGCAACAGGGTTGCGAACAAATGTTGAGAACAAATTCTTTTCACGCTACTGAAATAGCGTGAAAATAATTTGTTCTCAACAATTCAAATCTTGCTCTCGTCGTTGAGACCCGCATTTTCCAGCCTTTTCGTCACCTCGGCCAATGTAACTTTGTCGGAACGTAGGGGTAAAGCAATTTGAACTAAGTTTTTCATTCATTAAAGCCAAGCTCGATACGCTTTTGTTCTTAAATACTTACCGCCTGAAGTATAGCCTTGGAGTGTCGCCGTGACAGCATGTCAAGTGCCGTGAGGCTCTGCTCTGCCACGTCCATACAGGTGATGGCTTGTAGTTTGTCAAGGAAGGCGGGCACGGCGAGTGCCACCGCGCCGCTACTCCGAGGCAGCGCCTCGAGCATGTACGTCAGAGCGCGACATGCATGGTTCATCTGTAAAGAAGTGTCAATATTTTCCTGGTCACAGCACAGAATTCATATGTATTTTAAAAGATCTGCCGTTCAAAAAGGATCAAAGAACTATGGGTCGATAAAGACTATGTACTAAACCTAAAAATAAATTAAAGAAAATGTAAAAAAATTAAGATTGAATAAAGAATATGCACCTGATGGAACATTTTACTCACCATGTCAAAGTTATGTTCGGCCGCAAGCAAGTTGACGAGTGCAGGTACGACTTGCCTCACAGGGAAGCCGGCGAGCGTGTCTTCATTACCCATAACCAGCAGCTGGCACATCTCTATCACAGCCTGAAGCTGTTGCCCCTCGTCACCGGTTGCTTGCAACCCTGCCAGGAGCTGAGCAGCTTTGGATGCCGCTGAATAATAAAAATACAACTATTAAACGCAAAAATAACATCAGAATAAAACAGAATTAGTATACAAACGTTTAAGACTAGCAAGACTTGTAATATGATTCTGAAAATGTAACACATGATATCTTTTTCTGCATCTTGAAGTTAGTAGAACAAGGTCTTACCGGAGTTAGCAGTGACTGTCCTATGCAGCAAGTGTTGCATCCTTGGGCCAAGAGCCCCCAGCAGATGTGGCGGCAAGCCTCTGGCCTCAAGCAATGCCTGTAGACGTCCTACTTCACCCTCTTCTGAAGAAGATTCTTCCGCCGCGGCCGCACTGCTGGCAGTCGCAGCGGCGGCGCTTGCACCTGCTCCGCCGCTCGTGCATTCTTCCGCTGACGACGAAGCTGAAATTATAAAAGTAGTTATACTATAAATAACGACGACTTTGGTATCAATTATTATTTTGAGCCTATGCAAAGGTATTTCATTCAACCTATATATATAGTTCCTACTCTTTTTCATCTCTGATAAAATAAGTACTCGTAAAGTATTCTGCACGAGAAGTTGATAATTCGATCCATCAAACCAATCTGCTTCTCAAACACGTATCACAAAATCTAAATACAAAGCTCACAAGTATAATAATAAGATTATAGGCCGCGTAATATATATTTTACTACCTGGATCATAAGAGACATGTTATACAGATAATTTCTGGATTCAAAATTATCTAGAGAGTATATTTTCACACTGGTTAAACTATGGTTGGTTTTTATATTCGTCTTTACTTGCACCAAATCTCATTTCATTGAAGAAAATAGTAGTTATAATAGAAAACAAACACCGAATTTACAACATTGCATTGAAAATTCGGTGTTTGTTTTCTATTATTCTACTATTTTTTTCTGTATGGAAATCGAACCATCTTAAATATAAGTGAGATCATGTGCAGCACTTATTTCTAGATGACAGACTGCATAAATAAGTAAATTCATATTACTTGGTAGTGACGCGTGAACTTCAGCAACATATTCAAATATGAATCCCACAAAGAAATAAAGGACCAGTTAATAATGTAGATCTTTACATAAAGGTGCCGGATGTATTTTACATGAGATTTATTGGTTTAATTATACAAAAATCAGAAGTACAAGTGTTCAAAAATGCATTATACATTAAACTTGATCACTTATGAATTTCAATGACGGGTGTTTGACGTCAATACACAATAAATAAACGATAGCCGCGAGTCTGAGAGCTTTTCACATGGTCTGATTTCAGATAAAGATTATCGTATGATAAAGCTGACCTATAATATAGGGGGATATAACATGGCAGTCAATAATATTGAAAAGACTTTGTTTGATAAACACTTTCTAACTGACTACTAAAAAGAGATTTGTTTATATAAATATTTTTGGTTGAGTTACTAGGCGTAGAAGATCATCACTACTGAATTATAAATTATTTAAATGTTAACAACACGACACTTCATTTCACTAATTTTACTTCACGTCGATGATTGGCGGTTAAATTGTTTCGATATTTGTTCGTTTGTTTGTTTGCTTTCAAAGATTTTTATTAATCATTAACTTAAAAATATATACAAAACAAGACACAGTCAAGATATTATATATAGACTTAATTTTATGACGACTACTCAGGCTAAGCGCCTTTTTTAGTCTTGTGCCAAAATTACAAATTTATGTTATTTTTCAACTTTTTAAATTTATTTTTCGTCTCATTTACTATAAAACAGATAAAAAATGTGTGCACACTTTGTACAGTGAGCATTATAAGCTACGATATTTGTTCATACTAAAGTTTAAAAATACTTCACTACCTATTATCTAAGACGCGACAAATATACACAAAAAAAATATCATAGAAATTGGGCAAGCCGCTTCGGAGGAGTTTGATAAGAAAACTGTGACTTTATATATTAGAAATGCTGAGATAGAGATATGAAATATGACACATTCCAGCAAGCTGGATAGAGTTTAGTCCCATTGGACAACAATTACAAGTGATAAAAGAAATGTGTCAACAAAATAATATTAAGTAACATTAGAAATTAAGGTGTAAATACAGTCCACAAATAATACTCAATGGTAAACGAATTACTATTAATATCAGCGACTCGCAATGCGTAATGGTACATTTTGTATAAGTGTCTTCCCGATAAATGAACTTTTCATAGTAGCAGAACTAAACAAAATGTCTGTAACTAAACATTTGAAAACGTTAGCATTATAGGCATATAGCATTATAGCAAAACTTGTTATTATTATATAGAATGTTATTTTATCTAGAATAAGTGACTTTTAAATTATTATTTTTACCAATAAATATCTGTATCCAATGTCCAATAATGTTATATTGTAGCCTATTGCAACCGTATATTGGTAGGTTTTCATGAAATGTTAAGTATCATGGCGAAAAGGATTATTTTAATTATCAATATGAATTTTATAGACAGTTGTAGATATTATTTTTTAATTATCGAAACGAAGAGTGTTAACATGTTATAACATGTGTATTAAGCCTTTAAGTATCCATGAATTTACTTGATTTCAGAATGGTGACAGATAATAGCAAATATTTTTATATTTCCATTAAATCAGTTTTTTACTGAACCAAAATGGGAAATGGGATGGGTTTTTCAAATTTATTATTAAATGGCGGAGTCCTGAAGTAGGTATCAGATATTAAAAAAAATACAAAAAAATAAGGATCTACGTGGAGTGAAATGTATATTCGGGCAGAACTTAATGTACTTACAGTAGCCTAAGGGGGTAGATTTTATTTTTATTTTTTACTAACAATAGACAGGCGTTTAACCACTATCTCACCTGATGTTAAGTGATGATACGGTATATGATGATTCACGCCTGCCTAGAAGATACCTATTCACTCGTGACTTGAAGATGCTCATATAAGTTTTATATATTTTCTCAGCTATTACTCACCTTTGCTCTTAGGCTTGGCTTCGCTGGACGCGTTGTCAGGCATCGAAGCGGCCGTTGGTGCGGGCGGCGAAGAAGATGTAGATGCCACAGCACCCTGTATAAAGAACATATTGTAAAACACTGTTTTTCGTCAAATCGAGCAATATAACATGTCAATTTTAGAAAAGTATGTTGACATTATACTGAGCACAATTTTATTATAATCCCTCAGTTCTTAACACTGATATACTAATATCATTATAAGTATCAGTAGAACTACAATTTTTGCTTTCTTCATTATAACATACATCAAGTTGACACAGATTGTATTGCTGTCAAGCAATATTGTGTGCCATGATTGCAATTTACATTATATGTTGCATACTGCATACAGTATAAAAAGTACATAGCTATAAATAGAAGGCTGCCAAAAGCACGTAAATGTCACGTTGATTTATGTAAAGTCCAACAGAAGAAATACAATAACGAGATTTAAATAATTTCTTAACATTGCAACCAAACCAAGTATATCTGCAAAACAGTAACAAGCAATATGGTATACATGCTGATATATTTCAGACAATACAGATGTTTAAAGAAATCATAGGTAAATTGAATTATTACCGTC
The DNA here is from genome assembly GCA_934044485.1 of Apeira syringaria. Taxonomy (NCBI): domain Eukaryota; kingdom Metazoa; phylum Arthropoda; class Insecta; order Lepidoptera; family Geometridae; genus Apeira; species Apeira syringaria. Next base: position 18,104,789 of record OW203658.1, read on the forward strand.
GTGAGTGTCTGGGGGTGGGACCGGCTGGACGCACCTCCAGTACTGGCACAGGAACCCAGACTGTTTTTGCCTGAAACAAAATGTATAATAGATAATACAACCCAGACACAGAATATAGAAAATAAGAGAAACAACTATAATAATAGTATTATTTTCTATTTTTTCATTATTCATACATTATTTTACACATTCTGAAATAAATATTTCTTAATATTAATATACCATCCAATTATCATTATTCAACGTAAAGAATTATGTCGCCAACACAACCAATTATACTAATTCTTTAATTTTTCTGTCTTATGTTTACACAGGAGAGATCGCTTCTTAGCGCTAATTTTAACACTGAGCAAATATTTTTTGACATTGGAGAACTTGTGCAGTATAATGTTATCTAATAACTATTTATTTATATCGAAGGATTTGACCAGCTAGTTTAGTCTTGTAAGAGAATAAGTAGCTAACTCAGATTCCCCTAACTGTGGCAAGATAATATACAAATGTATAACTTAGCGAATCTGATGAATTTTAACAAATATATTTGAAATAAATAAGTAAACGACACTGGTTATTAGCAATAAGTACCAGATACTTAAAATAAAAATATTTATTGGATTGATTGTACAGTCTTTTATTTTGAATAATCAATGTTTTACAATAAGGATAACTGAAAAATTATATAACTCACATTGATAATACTTTAGTGGAATAGATTTAAACCATACAACTTATCTGCTGGAAAAGTTGGATAGCTTCAAAATGGTTGAAAAGTTACATTGTTGAATCAGTACAATAATACTTATTATACACATTTACACACATTACAAGATGATCCCGTAAAATTAGTATACATAAAAATAAGAGAAATATGTATGCGCCGCGTGATTACGATCACTTTCTAGTTTCATTTCCTTGTAGAAGAATGCATGCAATGTATGATAATCGATTATAAGAGTGAATTATGTCGCATTATTTTCAACTATTGTAAACAAGAATTAATCCCTATTCAATCAAAACTAGAATCTTGTTTTACAAGTGGAATTTCGGTACATGCTCAAGCTTTGGCTGGCTAAGCTCAGAGCCAGTAAGATCGTTGCCTACTGTACCTCGTTTGTCTCTACGCGTGGACGCCGGCTGCGGCTGCGGTTGCGGCTGCGGCATGTCGCGAGCACGCGCCCTCCGCCCGCTCCCCGCGCTGCCGCCCGCGCCCTCGCTGCACACCTGGGAACGTACACGAGCGTCACTCCTGGCCCTGCGCTTTACTGTGCTCTGCTGTGCTGTGTCAGTGAGACATACGCTACTCTCCCAGGCCACACACTGGGACAATAAATAAGGAGTACTGCATATTGATGCAGAACCTCTATGCACCGTGGTGGGAGCAGAGAACTTGGGATAAAGTTTAATTACTATTTGCGATTGTCGCGAAAGATTCGTCAGTATTGTCATCGTATGAAAGAACTATCAATTCTAATTTAATAATCTTGTTTCTACATAACTAGCTGCACCCTACGGATTCAAGGGCGTGGGCTACGGATTTCCCATCAATGTACATTTTGTCTAGATAAAAGTAACCTTTGTGATATTCCCGACTATAATATATGACTATGCTGAATTCCAAGTTATGAAATCTTAATGATTGATTAACAAACATCGAAATAAACATAAAAAACATTAACTCACACATATTTTAGTAGGATTACTAATTATTATTTTTGCTTAAATCACTCTAGATAAAACAACACTAGCAGGGAAAGATATGTAGTAATAAGTGGAACAGGTGGCAAAAGCAATTATAGGAAAGTATATGTCAGCCCAACCGTTAGTAAACAGTAACATCATCATATATTACATTTTAGAAGCCTTGAAATCATCAAGTTGTGGACATCAGCCTTCACTAATTCGATTTCAGCCCAAGCTTCTGGTGTTGGCTAAAAAACGTCGTCAAATCTACAGCATAATTGTAGGCTAGTTTCCAGTCCAATACTTGCCTGGCTAACCAAGCCATTTTTACCATTGTAAGCTATCCTCATGTTTACACCGTCAAGTTTGAAAATATGTCACTTGACCAAATACCCAATATGTTTAGCAGCTGTTGTTGAACCAGTCAACCCACCTTTAATCACGTAGTATTGGACCATAAAGTAAGAAATTGGCGAAACACTTTGATAAATTTTATTTGCGGCCTTCTTTTATTAACACCAAGAACAACCAAGTAAAAAAAAACATAACCCTAAGAACATTTCCGTTCTTAACAATAAAATCACTGAATGCTGCCATGAAATTCTCCATGAAGAAAGTATATTCATACCTGTCTCTTAGTGGCAGTCTCCTGCCGCTGGCGCTGAGACGAGCCCGCTCCCCTCGTCAAGCAAGCTCCCAGAGTCGCACCCGTCGCAGCTGCGATGCTCTGCACATACAAAAGTACACATGAAAATGGATTTTTTAAAGAGTAACAAGTTACTAACTACCCGATTCATTTTGGCTTTCTACACCTCGTGCCTTCTTCTCAAGATGTAATGAATCTAAACATAACAAAGTATCAACATCGTGCCGTAAAAACCATTGTCTTTAAGAAATCTGTTGTGACAATTAGTTTTTATTTTGTAATACCTGATACCCTTTTTTGTAACATGAACACATTCGGCGGCCTACCTCGGGGAGAGTAGACGTGACATGTCAGATTCTGTTTAATGGAGTGACACACCCTGACTGATGCACCGCTATAGGGCACGTTTGACCGCTGTTTCATCTGATGTTGATGAGTGACGACGCGGTCTAAAAGGTGTAGTACACAAACTTAGTAAGTACCTATTCACTAGCGGTATTGCCTGATACCTGTTGTAACATTTTTTGATAGGAAATTCTCGTAAGTTTGACACATTATTATATATATGTATAATCTGGCTTTACTCACGTTTATAGTCGTAGTACGTGTGGTCGCCGCGATCTAGCAACGTAAACTCACCTGAGGATGGGCATCGGACATGCCCGGTAACCTAGGTCGAAACTACGACCATAAACGTGAGTAAAGCCAGAAAATACACACACACATATATATATAACAATGTATCGATGTATCGAAAGCTTAAGCCCGAACCGGAGAATGATCACATGACCTCCTAAGGGATGGTCGACGTAAGTACGCCAAGGCTATATTATTGCTTCTACTTGGGCCACTAAAGAAACTGCATATTAAACGTTTCCGAAAACATAATCAAATTAGCAGCGATATGAATCATCTTAAGTGGGAATTTACGCGTTGAGTTGGCATATTCACAAATTCCAAACTTTATAAAAAAATCAAATATTTTACTTTGCATTTAGAATAGGGTAGATAGACAATAAAGATTGGCTATTTTTTTGTTCCCTACCGCAATATATATAAACACGCATGTTCAAGACGCGTTTATTTACTTTACATGCACGCGACTTTTATGATATTAGTTAAGATTGTACTTCGCTCCAAATAATATTTATGTACATTTATAAATGACTTAATGCGTCCCGCGGTGTTACCCGCGGGAAACGGTACGTGGTATTGACGATTTTTGTGTCTTGCCGTCATCCCACAGGAACAGTCTATATTCCCAGGATGAAAAGTAGCCAATATGTTATTCCAAGATATAAGCATCTTGGTTCCAAATTTCATGCAATTCCGTGCAGCCGTTTCAGCGTGAAAGAGTAACGAACATCCATCAATCCAGACACGAAATATTCGCATTAAAATATTAGTAAGATTATGTTTTGCTTTAATGCATTTAGAATTAATTATAATTTCGCCGGAAATCACACAGCCTAGATACTTACATAATATAGCTGGCAGAATATTGCAACACAAAATTATTACTGTGTTCGTTTATAAAATCATTGTAAATTTATTCCATATTAAATGTTAAATAACTAAAATATTTTCGTAAAAAGTTGTAATTAGCTAAGCCATATAAAAGCACAACACAAAAAATATGAATTATTTAGTAGAAAAGTTTGCAACACATTTAAGTTTTCTGGAGTACTTTCGAGTTAAAAAGGTCGAAGTTCATAGAAAGGAAAAACTTTTACGAGAGTTTGAATCACAGGGATATATATACAATTGTAAATAATTCCTATGACTAATCGATCTCCATGGTACAATTAGTTAAAACTCTGAAAGTATCAAAGGGGAGTATGTGTTATTAAGAACTATATGCAATGTAAAAAGTAATGTCTACTCTCATACTTGGATTAGGAGCATTGGATTCTAAATTTGAAATTAATAATTATTAGGCCAATGCCACTGAAATGGAAGTAGGCAGGGCAAATAGCGCGCAGAACTGGTGGTTAATGAGGTCGAGTGGAGACCACGGAGAGGTAAGCGCAGCATAGGACGTCCACCGACAAGATGGACCAACAACCTGATCAAGATCGCACGAAAGGGCTGGATGGCAGGCCCTTCCACCGGTCCTTATGAAGATGGGGTCTTTATTGGATTATTGAAGTGTTCTCTTTTTTATCATATTTAAGTGAATTTTATTTTTATGTGCACGCCGATCAATCAACGCATCAGCACGTTTTTCTCAAGTTAATTATATTAAATACAATTAAATATATCATATGCCATACTAACGTAACTTTCTTTTTATTTTTATAAGAAAAAAATTTTCCAATAACCGGTTTAGTAGGTCCAGAGATTAATTGCAAACAAACTCACAAAGTTAGTAACATCACCTTTTTATAATATTATATAATAGTATTTATAACGAAGATTCCAAACTTAAGAACGAAGATTATACTCAAGTTGACTCAGTACCAAAACAACAATATGAAATCTATTAAGTTGAAATAGGTAACCTACATTTTTTATAATTACGTTTTTTGGACGGCACAAAATTTAGTTTTTCTCACTTTTCAGACTCAAAACTTTGGTGACAAACATTTGGAGAACATCTATACAATTTGTATAATTGTCGAATTATGATACATATTGTAAGTTGTCAATAAACCTTTTGATTCTAGAGTAGTGATTCCTAGTAGACTACATCAGATCTCATAAGATACTGAACACTCATTGTATATTATGTGTAATATTCATTTGCATAAAAAGCAAGATTTTATGAAACCAAATTTATTTTTGTCAGTGTACGTGTCATCTTCTAGGGAAGTGCGGCGCGGTGTTAGTTTGCAAACCCAAGTTGCAGCACTGCAACTTGGGTTGCTGTGTTATCTCGCGTAAGTAATATAAATACTAGCGGTCCGCCTCGAATTAGCACGTGTAGAATTTTTTTTAATGAAACATTTTAAGGATCCCTCATATTTATGAAAATATAATATGGCCTGTCACCGAGTATAGTGTAGCTTCCCAACAGTGAAAGAATTTTCCGAATCGGTTCAGTAGTTTCGGAGCCTATTCAATGCAAACAAATAAATCTTTCCTCTTTATAATATTAGCAGATAATATCCCCACATCTACAAAGAAATATGTAACCACGAGATATTTCTATGCTATAATTAGGTTATGTTCGTTATAATGTTTTTTTTTTATTGTAAAAACTACACACTACAGACTCAACGGTCCGTACCTTTTTTGATTACATTTGATTTTTTACTGTTATGCGAACTACCCAACAGGTGTGAAATTAATCTAGATGAACTAAATAACAACTAAGTGAAGTGTTATAATGTATTTCCAGTTATGTGGTTAGCCCATACTGTATAATTGCTGCATACTGTGCTTGACAAACTAAAGCTTATAATTTTGTTTAAATTCTTGTATTTAGTAAATTCAGCGAAATTACACGCGTTTTGATTGACTCAATAAGAAAATGTTTTTCATAAGGTTTTGTTTGTTTTAATCGAAGGGTTAAAGTCGGACAATTTTATGAATAACCAAGCAACGTAGATTTTGTGTGTTTTTAAGCTTTAATACAGCAATTCGCAGGTCCGCGCGTGTATATTTACTCGTAGATGATAGTTTATTAAAAATCTTTTGCAGCAGCAAAATGCTCTTTGATGCAACAAAAGACAGTTAAGTTTAGTTCGTCGACCCCCATTCGTCAGTCATCCTGCGATCTTGGCGTTTGCAACTATGGCGAAATATCGAAAGCATACAATAAGCTCCGTATGAGTTCATTTCAATTGTAATTAATAAATAAAATAACAATAAATAAAGCAAGACCAGTGTTGACATTAGACGCGTATAATTTGAATATTTAGTGTCGAAACTTTATCTATCATTAAGACGTTTCTAAGCTTTTGATTCCTATCAACATTCAAAGCCAAAGTAAACAATGAAATTTAATAAAAAAAAGAGTTCATTAGCCTCGACGACATTGCCAAACCATTTTTGTACATGCATAACAGGAAAAAAATAACGCGTCGATGTCTTTACAAACTTCACGTTTAAGTAAACTGGCTGCCGATGTTTTAGGCGGTTTCTTGTGTCTACTCACCGCGCGAACTCGATCCAAGGCAGCTAACACAAGTACAAAGACACAACACAATGTTCATCCACAGACCGACGACGGTGCACATGAGCTGCGACGCGAGCGAGCATTTAAATAACAATGCATAAGCAGACTGGACCTGCCCGTGACGGGACACTTTCGACACTGACGGCGCGGCGTGAACACTGAACTTGCTAACGCATATCGTTCGAGATAGCAATTCCGTCATAACAATGCGATTATACTTATCAAAATAAGTGATCTCAAGTCTAATTCACGAAGGCGGCTGATCTACAGAGCAACTTTATGTGTGCGCATCAGAATGACTTCACATTATTAAGTGAAATAAAAAATTTGTAGCATTATATACACAGGTTATACTGAATATCTAAAAACATACCTATTTTATTGGTGTGAACCTATTTTATCGCTAATTTTGACATGTCTCTGTGTTGAATACAATTTAGTTACTGTTTTCACAGAATGACAACGCTATTATATTAGGTAGACCTTGAATATATTTAAAAAAATGCTCGCGGTTCTTTTCCTTACGATACGACGTGAATTACATTCGGTATACGCGTACTTAATTGCAAAATTGATATTCAACTTAGCGTAGTAACATTTTTAGAATCCTGGGGATTGGGTTTTACGTTTTGAACAGACTTTTGCTTCGGCAACACAGTTTAAAATTAAATTATCCATCTAGTATTAGATGATGAGAAGTAACAACGAAATTATATAACATTTTTTTGATAAATAAATAAGTGAAAATGTTTAGTATCGACATACATGTTTATTGTTTATACCAATCCAGTAATTAAGCCAGGAAAACACACACAAACCAAACATTTGCACATTTAATAGCGTCATACTTTCGATTGGTATTGAATTTATTCGTTAGTCTTGTATGCAATATTAAATATAGTCTTTTTAAATTATGTATTCATCACGATGTACATACTAAATATCATTAAAATATTTCCATAAACTAACAGATGTCTAATTCAATCAGTATTTTAGACTCAATTTTAACCTAAATCTTTAAGTGTTCTAATTTTAGGATGTGCAATGAAACATTTACCATGTATCGTTAAATTTTATTGTAATAGTAGGTACTTACCTACATTTTCTCAATATTTTTCAATAGACGAATGCATAAAATTCAGAGGCAGATTTTTGATCTTAATTGTTTTTTACTAATATATATAATATACATATAAATTACTCATCACGAGTTAAAGGCAAAAGGAGGAAAACCAAAACTAAACAAAAATGGGATTAGATTCAGGCTGTTTGGCTGTTGTTTGTTTATTTATTTATTTATTTTTACATGGAAGACCAACGGCCTTCTTTACAATATAACAACTTAATATTTAACAAAAGGCCAATTATAGGTCCTCACGGATAATGACATTATATTTTTACAAGAATATCGTGAACCACATATTATGCAAGCATTACTTTTACACGTATATGCATTATAGTACTAGCAAAACCAGTTTACTCAAAGAACTCTCTGCTCAACAGCTGCCTGGCCGATTCTATGCTTGTACAAAATAGGTCTAAGTCGAAGCGTTTAGTAAGAAAATTGTAGTTATTGCTCGCTCTCCATACATAGGAATTTTGCCTATAATTAGTCTGAACTACTGGAACATTAATTAATGGATTGTGCCTGATTGGTCTACAAGGGACGTTTAATTTAACCTTACTAAGAAGCTCAGGGGAATCGATCGAGCTGGATGCAATCTTTAAAAGATATGTTAAATCGGCTTAAATCGGCTAATTGTTAGTGGAACTATCCTCCTGAGCCGCTGTTAAAGGAAAATATAACTACATAATCATATCTAAATTCTTGGTTTGCCAGCGGCAAAGGCGCTGATTTCCACTTATTCCACATCTCTCTAGTTCACATAAAAAAATGTACCAAGTCGGTTCCATTCTTTGGTAAACATTTTTTTTTAACCCTTTTCAGTGACCTTTGCTACTCACGGGATAAACTATCGTTGTGTATGTTCTGCGATGTCTTCAACCGCAACTATAATATCGTCGAGGTAAGCGTAGCACTTTTCAGTTATTAGAGTGTAACTCGAAAACCGCTTGTCCTATTTTAATGAAATGTAAATGGGACCACTACGGAAGTATAGTCTATCAAACAAAGAAATAATCATCAAAATCGGTTCATAAGCGACGAAGTTATGTGCGAACACACATAAAAAATATATACGGTTGAATTGAGTAACCTGCTTTTTTGAAGTCAGTTCAAAATGTTCCAATCACAGTTTCTTGAGACTATATTTGGCTTTTTACTACTAGAACGTCTCCAAATTGGTCAGACGGTCGGTCTGATAGTCATTACAGATGTACTAAATTAAGAATACTATTAATAAGACTTACCCTCCTTGCGTTAGTTTGGCGTAAATAAGGTAGATCTCGTGGTACAATCAGCAATTTGCTCGTAGAACTATGCGCCTTCGATGAGCTCGCTTCTGTGGAAACAATGTAGAAGGTAGAGTTCATCACGAAAAAGGGTAAAGGAATGGCTTCATTTTAGCAGTCTACGTATGTTTGTATTATGCAATGTTTCCTAATAGCGCTCAATATAAAATACAATGTTGTATTAGTTCTTTCTGCAACTAACCTTATTTATCAAATTGTTCAGAGATACTACAAGGATATTCAAAAGTATATTCGTACTTAGATCCTTCGTCTTCGCTCAGCCTGGTGCGGAGTGTAGATATGAACACCTTTTCTCGCCGTATACTATTTTTTGTAATAACTACAACATTTTTAATGTTAATCTACTAGGTTATTTTGGCTACCATATAACATTAAACTAAGTTGCTGGCAGTGACCATTAATAGCTAGATGCTGCTCGCTCACTTTTGTATGCAAGCTGTCTTCCCCTATAATTATAGTGACACTTAGCATTTATTATATTATAGCATTTTTTTAGTTTCCTGTTTATGTTGGGGTTCACAAAAATAAATGATTATGATGTAATAAATTCATTTTTCATTGTCATACTCTGCTGAATGATAATCGTCTGATTTTGATGAATGATGTGTCAATCGATGCGTTATGATCTCGTTGACAGGCAGGGTAACATGCCATCATAATGTGGATTTGATAGAAGATCCTGAGGTAGTGATCGATCAAGTGACCAAAGTTTGTTTTATAATATCAATATAGGTGGTTTAATCGCCTAAAGGGTGCGACCGGGTTAACACATTGAGACTTTTTTGTTACTTCATAACATTACATTTTCTTATGAAGAGTTATTATTTTGGATACTGGGTTTCAAATTTAGGACCGATAACAATTTCATCGAAATCGGAGCATCTTTTTCTTTTATTTCAAAAAACGGTTGAATGTGTTCCAAGTTTAAGAAGCGGAAGTCGGTTCTAACAATAGTTAAACTACGGGGTTTTTGATTTTATTCAAGGCAATTCAGAAGTCAAAGTATAAATTGCACTATATATGAGTATACATGCATGATGAGTAATGTAACAATCTTAGAATAATAACCTTGTATTGTAAGGTACACTCAGAGCAATATTCATAAGTACATAATACCTTGAATATCCCTGAAAGGCGGCGGAGTGGCAGTTCTGCCAAAGCTATCCGGCGCGCTCTTACGTTCCGCTAGCGATTGGCTCGGAGCGTCGCTAGCTGACGGGCTCTCTGTAATATCAACACAACAATAAATATATGTAAGTTATCAATACATAACATTATCTGTAATGAATAGTGCATTTGGCACACATGATAACGATATCTGATAAGCCATGAGTCGAGTCTTACATTAAATATACTTCTCTAATATCTCAAAATAGTTAAGAACACCCTTTGCTTTGTGATCGACTACAGTTGATGCTAATTAGCTAAATATGCCAAAGCTAAGAATAGATCGTATAATGATTGATTATCTATTCATTAAATAAAGCGATAAGGATAAAAATTGTAGGTACTGAGTATGTAATGAGTACAACAGACTATACACGGTAAAGACAGTTTTACCTGAGGGGTCACAAACAACAGTAGAGGTAGGCGGCCCGAGGTCGCGATAGTGTCTGTTCCTTAGAGGGTATGTGCACGACGCTTGAGTCAGGGGGCACTCTTTTTCAGTCTCGTGTCTATAATTGTTGGCACTTCCGACTTCGCTTGTATCAGAATCTTTGCAATAGTTCTCTATTTTTAACTTTTTTTTGCACTCCTCTATGTTAAGCAGGAAGCTGCTCTTTCTGCTGGATGATGAGCGATGTGACCGTTTCCTTTTCTTGCCTTTTCTCCTGTTGGCCTTTGGACTGTACACAGAATAGTCAGAGTCTAGTAACTCTGTGACGGTCGAAGAGCTGAAGGGAGAATACGCGTAGTCCCTATCGTCCAAGGGCAGAAGGCCACCTTCTGGCTGGCTCAACTGTGCCGAAGTCGTTGTAGCGTTCTGAATCAATAAATTAGACGTGAGCAAATTGAAATTATTCGTTGTTGGCTCACTAGCGCTCTCAGTAGGCTTAAGAGTAGTCCGTGAGCGAGTGCAAAATGCGACGCACTCTTCGCTATTCGATTCGGTCTTGCGTTTTTTTCTGTCATGCGAGGACGTTCGCCCTCGTTTGGGGTATGCGGTGGACGACTTTGGGGTGTCTCCACCTTTGAGGTGAGTTGTGTCACAGCGAGTTTCGTATACGTCGGCGCCGTAAGACCAGCGCTCCGATATAGAGTAGTCTGAGCGAGGTAGCGAGTTGATGAGGCGTGAGCTCCTGCGCAGGGTATGAGGCTCGGGGTCTGAGACTCGGGTAGATGACTGACGACTGGTAGACCGCGGCACCGGCGACGACACGTTGCGTCTGCTCCGACGGCTGTGGCTCGACTGATGCGCCTGACGCAACCACCGACCGCCCACCACCCTGCTGGGAGAAGACCTGTACACCAAATAATGAGTATCTATTTAGAGACGTATCTACATTTGTTACGAACTTGTGGCACCCCCGCAATTTCCCCGCAAAGTCATCAGATAGAAGAAGTTAAAGTTACTTTCGTATTTACTAGTTCGGCATTTACCTAGCAATTTGTTATTTCTTGACAAAAAAGATTATTCCTCTGTAACTTCTAAATGTGTCAAGGGAGTTACATATGTATGCAGTGGCAGATTTACCAGCAAGCTAAGTAAGTTGGATCCTAGGGTGGCACACTTTGGAAGGCGGCAAATTTGGTCTTAAGAAGATCACATTTCGGTTTCGTAAGTCATCACTGGTAACAGTCACACTGTTCGAAGACCGTTTAAGAAGAAAGTGTATCGAATCTAAATTATTTTTTAAAAGCTCGTAACTCACTAAAAAACATTTAATAGTTGAATCCATAGGCTCTGAAACTACTTGTGAACTCTGTTAGGCGTGCCAACGACTTCTCCCATCTGCGTTCATATTGTTTATTGAAGACATACCTTACCATACCTAATAAGTAATAAATGATTAAGCTTTTCTTAGCTTAGAATTACACGCAAGTCCTATTTCTGGTGTAATCTTCACTAAATCTTAAGAGTGTAAAAAATAATCTACGAATTGACATTTTGATCTGCTAGTTCACAATTAATCTAATAACGGACAAAGCTGATGTAACAATGACGGTAGAACTAGTGAACTACCGTCATTGATAGGGATGAAATTCCAACTTGATTAGTTAACAAAAAATATAAGATTGAAGAATTAGGGTATATAGAATTGCCGAGGTTAATAGGTAGAAATGGCAAAATATGAATAGCCTGCTGGCGGCAAAATGTGTAAATCCGCCACTGTATGTATGTGTATTGTAGTATTGTTATAATACTTAAATCATTCCTAATAATGCTTGTTAAAAATCCTCTGTAGCATAATCATACAAGACCTCCATATTCAAGTGGGCCAAACAAGTGCTTCAATGCAGGAGAACAGCTTATTAACATATTTTTTTCGGCCATACTTCTTGAAAGATAGCTGCCGCAAATATTGCTTTATTTCGTTTTAAGAACCGTTGTCATGGAAGGTCCGAGTACACCTTTACCGAGAAAACATTCAATTGTTGTACTCAGAATTCCGAATTTAAATAACCACCCTTATTTTATTACAAAATAGCTGCGCCTCGCGGGTTTTGATAATTATGATGATGATGAAAAATAGCCTGTGTTATTCCCGGACCTGAAGTATCTACACACCAAATTTCATCCAAAACCGTTTTATCCGCGTGTTGATGAAAAACGGTAATGATGGTGATGATGAAAATAAGCCTATGTGTTAATCCAAATAAGCTAACTGTAATATAGTATTCATCCAAATCCGTCGTGGTGATGATGATGATGAAAAGTAGGTAATGTGTTCCGGGACCTGAAGTATGTACTTACCGAATTTCATCCACTATATATATAACTTATTTTTAATCCTGAAATAAAAGTCTATGAGTAGACCCTTTAGGAAGGGTAACAGTTTCCATCTCCGAAAACTGTAACCCTGGTGAGTTCGAGAGCAGAGTGGAGAGGAGTGTACTGAGGATCTCTGAAACTTCTCACTTCATCATTGAAGCACCTAAAGAGGCAAACCTTCTGAGAACTATATAGGTGTGCAATCACTCAATCAACACTCACCAATATTGACATGTGGTAGAATCTGCCGATGTCTAGAGCACAAGCTCTATAAATAAGCCAAAATTATACTGATCCAATAAAATTACTGTGTAGATATTTTACTGCTATGCCAAAAAGTGCTCTAAGTACATATATCACAACTATGCCCCATATGTAACTGATATGCCATAAAAATCTCAAGGGTTTCAAGTTGTAAACTAATATTACAAGTATTAAAAGATTTATAGGTCAATAATATTTAAATCACCCAATTTTCAAGGGTCATCGCAAAACGTCATGGGGGTAGGATTGATGACTTCCAGCCTCTGCACAAGCTGGTTTCCGAAAAAGCTATAACACCATAGACCACATACACACTCTTCAGCCAAACAGAAGACTGATGAATATAATAACTGGCCCTTATGGTTGGCGTTTGTGGACTATGATTCTATCAAGATATGGGAGGTGTTAGAGTCTCTCAAGGGGTGGCATATTGACCATCAGTATATCGAAGCATTGAAGTGTTTGTACAATAATGCCAGTATGTCGGTCCAAGTACGAAAGCGAATATCAAAGGCGATTCCATTGCAAAGAAGCATGAGATAGAAAGACATTATCTCTCTGAAACTGTTCACTGCCGCATTGGAAGACGCCTTCAAGCTCCTGGAGTAGCAAGGATTCTGCAAGAATATCAACGGCCAGTATATCACTCACCTTCAGTTTGCCGACGATATTGTGGTCATGACAGAATTAATTAAAGACCTCAGCACAATGATCGAAGGCCTCAATCAAGTTTCTCGAAGGGTGGGCCTTAAAATGAACATGGACAAGACGAAAATTATGTCAAATACCCATGTTGCGCCCTCCCCAGTATCAATTGGGAACTCTGCTGTCAAATTTGTTGACCATTACTATCTTGGACTCTTGTCTATCTTGGACAAACAGTCCAATTAGGCAAGGCTTTGAGAAAGAGGCTAATTGTTGAATCCAACTTGGCTGGACAGAGTTCTGTTTGGTTCTGGTCCAAAATACCGCTATGCCTGATAATTAAGGTCTTTAAACAGTGCGTGTTACCAGTAATGACTTACAGGACTGTAAAATGTTCTCTGACTATGGGCCTTGAGGTTCAAAATCACACGACAAGCTATGGAGAGTGCTATACTCGGGGCTTATCTACACAATTGATTTAGAAATGGGAGATCTGTAGAAGAACGAAAGTCACCTACATAGCCCACCGGATTAGCAAGTTGAAGTGGCAGTGGGCAGGGCATACAGCTCGAAGAACTGATGGCTGTTGATGTCGAAAGGTTCTCAAATGTAGACCAGAGATAGGTAAAAGCAGTATAGGATGGCCACCAATAAGGTGGATAGATGACTTGACTAAGATTGCAGGTTAGGGCTTGATGCAGGCCGCTTCCATCCAGTCCTTATGGAAATCAATGGGGGAGCCACACAGAACATACTTCAGCGGTGGCTATGATTGAGATAATAATGATGATAAATATTGAAATTAATATGACAGCACTGTAAATGACACTTGTGTTATATTTGTTTTTTCTAAGAAATGCAGCATAAAAATTTTCTCTACGAGGTTAACATTGACCAGAAAGCTCATAAAAGGATTGTCTAGCTAATAAAGTACTACTTGAAATTATATGAGAGAGACAAACATAGTAAGCCATGTATACAATATTTCATCTTAGATGACATGTGTGTCCATGTGTTGATCAGTGCAAATTGCCCAATAAGCCAAAAGTCTCTCTAATAATAATTACCCTCCAATAATTTATAACAAAATAGAATGAGAAATTTTCAATTCATTGTTGAACATTCAGTGTTATATTTTTCTATTATTCTACTATTTTCTTCAATGAAATGTGATTTGCTGCAAATAAAGACCAATATCAAAACCCACCACAGTTTAACCAGTGTCAAAATATATGCTCATTTTACATAAATGGAAAAATATGTTTGCATGGAAGTCGAACCACCCAAGAAATAACAATTAGGTATTGGATCAATCCCAAGATGATCATTTATCAAAACATTAATTATGTAACCTTAGGGTAAGCTAAAATTTACTCAAACTTACTGCAAAGAGGCATGCCTGGGCTACATTTGCATTGAGCCTCACCATTTTGGAATTATAGTCAGAGAAGATTTTATGTATCTAAGAAGTTCTTAAGAAGTCTGTTTCTGCTCTAGAAACAGACTGGTAGGAGTATTATTTATAAGCCAATTTTTAAAGATAATGATGAACAGTAACAAGAAATACACATCATAGATGAAAAAATTCTTAAAAGCAACCACACACACCAAAAGCCACCTACGGGAATCGCATCTGTAAAATAGTACTAGGCACATACTGAAAGGCACCCTGCCATGCTGTGGATTTGATAATGATGTTACCAGAATTAAAAGCTCGACATGGGACTGGAGATAGCGCCAGAGAGTTTCAGATGACAGACAATGCACAGAACTCAACCCAAAAGCTATCATTGGTTCAAATTACAATGATTGCTTGAACTCTGGTTATTGTGATCAATTCCATCATTCATATGTGATCTGGTGAGCAACACAAAGGTTGTTTGCATATCTTCAGGGCTACAAGAAAATTGAGATCTTTATTAAATGGGATATTTTATTTCCCTCTTTGTACACTGATCAGTAATTACTAACCAGAGATATCTGTTTGTATAACATCCATGTTGATATTTGCATTCATATTTATTTGGTTTTGTTTTGGTAAAAGCAAACAAATTCCTGTTTGAAAATGATGATGGTTACATCATGTCTATTTTGAAAGTTATTGAATCTCACAAGTATCTTTCACAATCATATGGATTAGAGTGATGATTTACATAAGACTTGATTAAATTTGATTAAAGTGTTTCATTTGCAGCGCACAAGCTGAGAACAGGAAGAAGAACAGTTTTGTGACTGTTCCTTGCACCTATCTACATAATTAATAGTTTCGAATACCAGCAGGGTCACAATTTATAATGAACATGAATGTTTGTCCCAGGTCTTGGATATTTGTGTGGTGTCATTATGTATGTTCATGACTCAGGCAACAAGGAATCCTAGTGCAGGGCTGTGAATTATGCTTTTTTATCAACTTCTTATTTTGACATTAGGCACTTTCTTTTTTTTATTATTTACAATAAACTTGGATTAATTGTGATCAAACAATTACTTATTAGCCGTCAACTCTGCAACTTATGTGATTGCACATAATACATTTTAGTTTCCATTTTGGTTTACAAGAAAATCGGAACCGGAAGGAAGCTGAAGGGCTTAAATTTATAAGGACCAAAAATGTATTGTCTTCCTTACATTTTTATGATGCTGGATTAATCCAAGCTCTAACTTTTCAAATCACATGAGCTGGATTTGCTGAACTTATATGCAATATGTGAGCAAATATTATATGATATGACGGGCACCATGGCTCAGTTGCTAGTGACATGACTTCTGGGTCTCCAGGGCCCTGAGTTCGAATCCCTGCAGGGGAACACATTTATGCGATGAGTGGAGGTATTTGTTCCCGAATCTTCAATATTTGTGTGCTGTGATTGTGTGTTCATGCCTACTGCGACACAGGGACGTGATAGTGCGGGCGTCTGAGTGTGAGATGACAAAAATATATTGATATTGAAAGCATCACATTTTAAAAGTCTCACCTAAATTATACAATTCATTTAGCTAATTGTACATTAAGTAAATGATATCAACTAATGTGACCATTAATTGACTGTATCCTCACACATTATTCTATTATGTTATATTCAATTTAAATTGATAATCAATATTAAATTTAAATTGTACTGTGCATAATCACACACTATAAGGAGGCTGCAATTTGTACAGAATATGGACATAATCTAATTTCTAAAATTGCGATGGGTACTCTATATAAAAGAGACAAAAAACGGAGTTGAAGATATAAACAACTTGATGAGCTTACCCGTTGGACTCTCTCGTAAGTGCAGAGTGCGACGACGGTGTGATGTGTTGTTCGGCCATAGACGACGCTGGGGACACTCGCGGCTGCTGGTGTGGGGCCTGCGCAGGCCGCCCGCGCGCGCTACCTGCCCGGCACCATGCCAGGGCGAGCGCTGCGACGCTGTCTCCGCATCCACTGCACAATCACTCACTCATCACCACTAACTACACTGCCACTGTCTCACCGTCACTGCACTCGTGGTCACTACACGTGCGCTCGCCTATGACTTACGACACTGCGATGTAATCTGAAACAAAGATGAAACACAGACTCAGCGATCGAACAATGCTACGTTACATAAACATTTCAATAAATATAACTACCTGCAGCTAGTGCACGCTCAAACGATTATTTGTTACAATTCGATTGACGAACTTTGCTAATCGATGTTTTAACAAGACTTGCAAATACCACGCTTTGAAAATAATGGATGACACATCGAACACAAAACAGAGATCGATCTAAATATTTTTCACTACGCATCCATTCTACAATTTCCACAACACAACTCGAATTCACACAGCTGGCAAGCTGTCAATGTCAATAATGTCAAATAAGGGTGCGTTTCGTTTTGCGCTCACAGTGCAAACGTTCGTACATAAGGATTTAGCTGTTCCGAGATAAATTTAGTACTGACAGTGCTGACGCTCGTAAGCAAATCGGATTGTGTGTATGAAAGCGCGTGAATGCTTTAAATTTTAGTTCTCAATTCTCATTAAATTAATATAAAATAATTCACTTCCGTACACAAGAGGGGGGAGGTGCTACTAACGAAACAATTGCTATACAATGAACCATGATATAAATGTAATGTAGGAAAGAAACTAATTAGTAATCTTACTAATATTATAAATGCAAAAGTTTGTGTGTATGTGTGTAAGTGTGTAATTGTTTGTTACCTCTTCCCGCTCAAACGGCTACACCGATTTTAATGAAATTTGGTATGGAGATAGCTATGTTTGTTACTTCTTCACGCTCAGACGGCTACATTGACTTCGATAAAATTTGGTATGGAGGTTTTTTATACCCTGGATCAACTGAGGATAACTGAGGTAACTGTAAAAGCGTAATCCACGCGGGTGACACCGCCGGGCGCTACTAGTAAATATATATATTATCTCCTCTTTATAGTTCATTTCTTCATTAAACTACCCTAATAATATTTGATATTATATACGTTGATATATTCCAAATGAAATCCAGATTTGTTGATTTGGCAGGTGGCAACACTGGTCAGATGTTTGACGGCGCTCACACTGCTCTACCTCGTAGTAGTGAGCGTTTAAGCACGAGACGATGACGTCATGGATGACGACTTATAAATTTTGTGTGCAGCTGTCAGTGTATTTCAGAATGTCTATGCACGCTATCTGTGGTCAAAGCGCTTAAAGCGCAAAAAGAAACGCACCCTAAGTCAATGCCGTCATATCAAAATGTTGCCATAGTAGAGGACAAATTCTTTTTACTAGAATATTTATGCAATGTATGTTGACCAAAAATTTTGATTATGCCTTTTGCCCAACTGTAGAAATTATCCATGTTGAAAAGGTAGCAAAGATGACGTTAGTATAGGTTTTTAGGTACGGCACTGACGTTAAGAAAAACAGGATTTTCGACATCGAGGCAATTTATTTCGGTGAAGTCATACACGTGCCGTACAACTTAGATCAAACATATCTCAAGAGCAGAGGGCTTTTGGAAAAAATGTTAAATTCGCGTCAGGACGTCAGAACGTCAGGATGAGAAGACGTGACGGCATCGAATTCGTAAGACGGACGGAGAGTAGACCGCCATTGTGTAATTACGAAAAAGGAACTTCTCGTTTGTTGGTAGTTTTATTTGATAAAGTCGTTTAGTTAAAAGTATGATTGAGTTCGGTTACCCAAACACGGATATTATAAAGAGGAAAGATTTAATTGTTTCAAAAAAACCGTCATCATGTTAATTCTATGTGTACTCCTACTAATATTATAAATCTGAAAGATTGGATGGATGGATGTTTGTTACTCAATCACGCCAGAACGGCTGAACGGATTTGGATGAAATTTGGTATGTGGATACTTCAGATCCCGGAATAACAGATATGGAATAAAAGAATAACAGACTACCGGAACTCCCGGAGTGCAACCGGTGGTTTTTTAAGAATTTCAAAGTACACATAGTCCAGGGCTCGTTTCTTTACCTAGTTATTTTTTTCGCAATAATTTTAATGATTATAAGAAATTCCTTTGAGGAAAAAATCCTTTAAAAAGAAGAAAATACAATATCACGGTAAACCACCATGATATTGTATTTTTTTCGTTCATTAGTTTTTGCTTACTCGCCTTTCTTTGTTCTATATAAATTGTTTCATATTTGATTAATTCCAATCCACTAAACTTCACTAGTTAGATCACGAGGAAGTTTATCAAATACCTACACATGGCCTGATATTTTATATACATGGTCACACATGGTATAGGACAGGGCTGCGTTCTCCAATTCCAAAGGTCTAGCCACATTTTGTCCTGACAGTGAATATGCTACTTTTCGCGCTCTATTTGACTGTTTTTTGCCACACCTAGTATATCATGATCATACCTGTTTACGCCCAACTATACTCAACAAGGCCAAAAATTTGCGTCGTGTTCAGGCGGCCAAATCTTGGTCGGCACTCGGCTGAGAAGTGACAGAAACAATACAAACGTAACTTAAATGTAATCCATCATCTATGTAGGGGACTTTTCTATCACTCAAATATTGATAAACGGGCCGTTCGAGGGACATCAATCAAATAATCGTTGACCAATATATATATTGGTCAACGTCGGCTAAATATATTTTACCGACGCCGACGGCGACGCAGTGAACTTATTTTAGATAGTAATTTATTAAACTTCTTTTAATTACGCAGAGCAATTGTAATACCTAATTATGGTGTTACATTTATAAATAGTTAGTTAAAAATATGTTGTTATTATTTGGTATTTATGCACACTGTATATAGTCACATCATACTTACTTCTATATAATTATTTACGATTAGAATCTACTTGATCTTATGTTCAAATTTTTGAAGGAAAAAAATCGGCTACTTCTGCGATTTGAACTAGACTTATGGCTCGTTGTAGTTATACGGCTCAGAGAGGCGGAGAATTTACTGAAGGCTTGGCCATTTGCTAAATAGAAAATTTAATTATTTTCAACTTATTTTGTTGAAGGTGATACATTTATAATAAACTTTTAACAAATACTACTTGATTTCGTTTGCTAATTTATTAGTGAAAAAATATTTTCGTGCGAACATATATTTTTTCCCTTACTGGTTTCTGTACTGTCTTATGAATCTATTTTAACAAATATAATTATATAACATTAATCATAAGCGGGTTCTCAAAACCAAAGGGAAATTAAGAACTGGATTTCAATTTTGGCATCAACCAGGCACTATTAAATTCATTAATATTTCGAAGAGTCTATGATCAATCTAAACTTAGTATTTCATCGTGTATCATAAACAGAGATAAAAGTTTGTAGCCTGTAGACACCTGTAGGACACGCGAGCGAGTCAGCAACTTTAAAATATTTATCATGTCTTCTTAATAACGAGTAAAAAGGTAAGTTACGATCCGTAACTGTAAAAATATTATTTAGTTTATGTTTATATTATATATATAGGTATTTTTAAAAATAGAAAAAAATGTATAATACTGTATAGTACCATCATTTCTTAGCTTAATATAAAGACACTTATATGATTCATGAAGTTCTACGTACATGATTGACATTAATTGATTTATTTCATTGAAATTTAATGTAATCCGTGATTATTTATAATCGCAAGTAAAAAATAATTCAACATTTAGACTACCGCAAACAAATTTTTTTGAGCAATCCTATATGAATGTGTTTGTGTACGAACTAAAATCGCGCGTTCTATTCGGCGTACTGAGTGATAAGACTGACAAGGGATGTCGCTTTATGTATAAAGCTCAAAATAATATTGACACCAATGCTGGTTTATCTCTAAATTCAAACGCCTGCTCCCGTCGCCTCCACAATTCCGCTTGTGACACTATAGCTACCGTTTTACGTGCATAAGCACTTGATGCTTTTTATGTATGCTAAACCGCAAACGAAATAGTTCAGGAAGATCATGATCTAAATGTATAGATAGACAGACGTGCGAAACGCCGAATTAACCCCTTAAAAGTGGACAGACAATAACAACTGTTGAATATATAAATACAATACTGTCTACAAACGCTCCTTATGAATATCTAAACTAATCCTCCTAATATTATAAATGCGAAAGTTTGTGTGTATGTGTGTACATTTGTTACCTCATCACGCTCAAACAGCTACACCGATTCCGATGAAATTTGGTATGGAGATAGCTTATACCCTGGATTAACACATAGGTTTATTTTCATCATCACCATTTTTCATCACCACGCGGGTACAACCGCGGGGCGCAGCTAGTATGCTACAAAGCTGACGAGTTTGTTTGTTTGGTTGAACACGCTAATGTCAGGAACTACCGGTTGGAATAGGACTTTTTTTTGTGTTTGACAAGTCCATTTATCGAGCAATGCTTTAGACTAACATCACGCTACGACGAATAGAAGTCGAGCATAAATGATGGCGCTGCGCTCTAATATTTGCATAATAAGATTGCGTTCCTAAACCCTTTACCCTTTGCCGTGTATATGAATTTGTGTTTTGGAACGGGCACTTGTCAATATGAAGGTGAGCAATAATTTTTCGATTTTCCCATGGTAAAAGAATTCAACTGTCAGAAGAAATTGTGCCGGTTCCAAAATCTCATAACTGTCAACGTGACTTTTCAGCATTGGGTTTTGGGACGAGAGAGAGTAACAGTTACCCTTTACCGGGTGATATTTACCCGTTTTGGAATGAAACCTCTAAGTATCCTAAGTGAAATGAAAACGCTTCTCAAAGTAAAACTATTCCAGGCGGGCGAAAATGCGGGAAAAATCTAGTATTATTAGTTTATTCAGGAATTATTGCCCTACGCATGAAATGATATGATCATGTTTATTATTTCCAAGAACAAACGATTTCGTGGATATATTTTATTTAAAATGTATCACGGGCACTATAACCACATGTTTTTGGCTACCTGCGAAAGATCGGCAATGTCATCGAGGTTGCATTCACACCATAACTAAATAATTTCCCAATATATGTACTTAAGTGTAAACATAGACTGTATCTATAATATAGGTATTTGATCGTACTTAACATCCCGGTAAGTACGCAAAAAAGTTCATGATAAAGACAAGTACAAGTTTGCCCAGCAACAAGAGCTGAACCCGTTCAAAATAACCTGTCTTAACTTACCTACCTACCTTGCGATACGATTCAATCGTAACTTGGACCGCGAGACGGAAAATAAACCAACTGGCTTGCCAGGTGCAGTTGCCAGGTAAATATTAATCTTGAATTCGGTAAACGTACCTTTGTTTGGGTGAGGGCAGTTTACACAGGTAAGCGCAGTTTTAGAATGTGAGCTTATATCGAGTCAATACTTTCACCCCAAAATGCAGATGTAAATGTAAATACAGGAAAATCCCGTCACTTGGTCAGATGATATAAAAACAGCACGAGTGAGGAGCGAAGCAAACTCCATACAATCCGAATCTACACGCCTGCCACTAAACAAGTCGTTCCACACTCTACAGCTACAGCGACTGATTTGTTATTCCGTCGTGACCTTCCTTGACTCCAAACGCTTATCCTGTCATCACTTTGCAAAAACTGTCATTGGGTTAAAGTAAGTATATTTATTATAAGTACACTGTAATGTTGATATAAACAAATGCTTCTCATCTATCTTGGCTACTTTCATTAGTATTTTGAAAATAAGCCTACATTTGAGACAAAATGAGCGAAAAACAAACGCCACAATCTGCGTAACGGGAATTGTCAGCAGCAATTCGATACCGTCTAGATTGCTCCACAAAATTTTATTTTCACGGTTTTCTGAGCAGTTGTATCCAATAAATGAGGTTGGCATGAAATTAAGCTTTAACTGGCGAATAGTAAGGTATGAATTGATGTGTTTTGGTCAGATTTTACCGAGGGTTTTCGCCCCAAGGCCGAGGGTCGATAACCTGTCTTTGCTGAAATGGCCACGTGTGAAACCAGCTCACCTCGACAATAGTGCTTGTAAAAGTCAACACCATACCTAAATCATTCAATTAGTTGTTACGTTTTATGAGGGTTTTCAATCGATACAAATAGGCATTTCTCGTAAACTTGATTCAAACTTTTTATCGTTGCACATATTATTAAGTCTTAAGAAATTCGGGTAACTGTTAGTTATGTAGACTCATTTAGAAAGAAAGATAATTAAAATGAACTCAAACAAGGTATTTAAAAGAAATTATGAAGGCACAGACTGAAATGATGTGAATGAAGCTAAGAAAGTAGAGCAAGCGACAGATTTTTATACATATAGTTGGGAATCAATGTTATCAAAAAATGGGGAGTGAGATATTAATTGTAAGAGGGTTAATACTCGGAATATTGTTGACTGGCCGGTTGGCACAGTTGATAGCACTCTGCCTTCTGAGCCGCTGGTCCCGGGTTCGATTCCCGGACAGGTCAAACATTTGTGTGTATGAACATGTCTGTTTGACCTGTGTCTGGGTATGTATATGTATATAAGTATATATATCAGTCATTAGGTTACCATAGTACAGGCTCTGCCTAGTTTGGGACCTGATGACCTTGTGTGAATGTTAAAAAAAAATATGCCTAATTGTGCGTTGCATTTCTTTTTGAACATCCAGAAAGTAACACATATAACATAAAAAAAACACATGGTTAGCATATTTTGTACCAATAAAAACGCTTTAGAATTATAATCATAGATAGGTATCATTGGATGAATAAATCACCCAATTGTTCCAGTCAATTGGAAACCTTATATACACATAATTATCTAGACACATACTACCGCACAAGTATATTTACGAACCCTACAATTTTCACTTCCAAGAACACCATTCTCGGAGTTCAATATACAGGTAAGTAGACACTAAAGGCATATGAGGCAATATGAGATTATGCAGGTACCTAGCGATATTGTGATTAAAAAACGAGCACACGCACGCTATGGGAAGAGCCGAAATGAAGTGTTATACAAACTGCTTCCTGTTTAAAACCCCAAGCCCAGCCCCTCTCCATATAGTCCCTATGTATGTACATACAGCATACAAACAGAAAGCGCATTAGGATCAGCTGTTTCGTGAATACATTTTTGTTTACAATATGAAGTGCTTTATACATTCCAACAAAACAGAACGAATTAAAATATAAACACATATTATGTACAAGAACACTAACATAATTAATTCTAATTAGGTTAGAGTGATTTTATGCGATTGTTCGTTAAGTACTGAATTTAGCCAAACTATTTTATATCGGCTTTTTTTATCAATGACATATAGTTGGACAACTTGTCAATTGGGCAACTCGTAATAGCGTCGATGGTACAATTTTTATATTGTTATACTATGTTCCTTTCAGCGAGTAGGTTTATCTCACTAAATATGATTATTTTATTTATTACACTTAATATAATAAATTACAAAGTGCCAGTCCAGAACTGGCACAATAAGCGTCATGACCGCGATTTAAAACAATGGTTTCATGTTGTTCATAAATCCTAATTGAACTCGACAATGGTCAACTAACTTCACTTGAACGGTATAAACACTAGAATAGATGAAGAAGACACGTTTCACCACTACTTACCTACAATAGATTTATATATTGATTAATTAAAGTAAATTTACTCTTTATCTACCAATGAAACAACAAAGGATTATCTGCGATACTGTGACACACAAGTTCACATTACAAAGGATTGTTAATCTATGACCTCTAACACTATACGTAGGACAGATATATGTATATATATGTTATATGTACAACACAAATATGAACTTAAGGATAAGTATTGCAATGAGGGATTAAATATTTAAAATGAGCAAATCAATTTTATGTAAGGAAGTCCCGAAATTCAGTTAGGCATTCGCGAATATGTTACGAACATAATAAATTGGAAAAATCAATTAAGAGTTTCGTCAATGAACGGGACTGCAACAAAATCAATCGGTAGATGTAGCAGGGTGCACCCCAGGGAGAGTCAACGACCGGGCCAGTGCGCCGACTTCGCCCCCAACACAGGGCACCGTCCCCCGACACGCGACTTATCCGGAGCCCTACTGGTTCAATGACCCTTCCGTCGCCCTTTACTGATGTCCCTTGCAAAATACACATTTAAGCCAGACGCAGACAGTAGAGTATACAGAATACATACCAATAGGTAGGTAAGCGCATCTATCTGACCTGCCTGCATCTGGCCAACTGCCCTTATTTGAACAAAGATGAGCTACTGAGAACATTAGGACATTATGCTACACAAACAACTTAAAGTCGGTCCATGATACATTTTTGATAGGTAGGCACAGTAATTCTACCGGTAATCTTTTCTCTCCGGTAGCAGTGGGATTCATGTAGATATCTGTCGGTCAATACCTATGTTAACTCATAGTCATAACTAATATCAATAGGCGACGGTGATCACTTACCATCGGGCGGACTGTCTACATGTTAGCCACCTAGTTCGTAAAGAATAAAAAACAAAGCAACTCAGTTTGACAAACAGATACCAACCCCCCATGTATTACATAATTTTACACATAATGAAAAAGATCGGTTACAGCTAGTCGTCAAACTATGGTCTAAAATGATGAACAAAATATAAGTCAATGAACACAACGATTCGGAACCATATTAATCGGAGTTTACAATATCTGTATGCCCCTGGAAGCGTTCAAAGTGAAAACAGAACTAAACCTAAATCAAAATAATATTAATTAAAGAAACAAATAAGATAGATATCAAATGTGTTATAGCGCACATTCACATAGCACATAACGTGTAGGTGTACAACAAACAAGCTGCAGGCAAGCCACCGAGTGCATTGGTACCTCGACCCCGTTATCACAAGATGTGAAAAGATACATAACTTTTTATTAAAAGATGTCGCATCTGAACCACTGGTACTGAGATCCCGCTCAGCAGGTAGAAGGGCCATTCCAAAAATGACACTCACGTATTTCTATTCTAACACGACACGCATATATAACATACTAGCTGCGCTCTGCGGTTTTACCCAAGTGGTCATTATTGATGATGATGATGAAAAGCCGATGTGTTATTCTAAGACCTGAAGTATCTACAAACCAAATTTCATCGAAAACGGTGTAGCCGTTTGAGCGTGAAGAAGAAACAAACATACACACAAACTTTCGCCTTTACAAATACAAATATATTTATTGGCACAAAACACTTTCAATACATGCTAGCTAGCTATAACATGTGATTAACGATATACACATAATTATGTATGTGAATACAATATATAATATTAGTAGGGTTAGATGAGAAATTAGCACTTAGATACGGGACGATGGTAGTGTCCAGCTACTCTCCAAACACGATCACACTCACATCGCATTGTACGCGTTCCAACTCCATGTCCCAACACTTTCAAAACACAAAGGACGCGATTAAACGCAACGATGTAAACAAAACAGTGCAAACAGGTAGCCACGAAAACATTGGCGAACAACGGTCGACGCGTTGGTCTCACTCGGCGCGCTCAACGATTCAACAGCTAGCATGCACCGATCACCGCGCCTCACGCGACTTAAAATATAAACTACGTCAATGAAATCGATTTGTGCATATTAAAACCGTTGTTACCAAACAACTATTACAAGGACAGTGTTTTGCTGTTACGTATAAGAATCTAGTACACGCCACGAACACTGATTTGATTCAGAGCGATACGATTCACACGTGTGTGACCGAAACGAGGTATAATGTAGCTCAGCTAGACAATAACACAAGTGAACCAGAAAGAAACACATACAATATCTAGTTTTTTATTGGTTTTATTGATAACCTGAATTTTTTAGCTATATTTCGGCTTAAGAGTTGAGTTTACGGATATGTAACGTGCATTTTGATGTTGAATTTTTAATGCGGCACTGTTGCAAGCCGAAATATGCAGAGCCGAAAACATCAAAAACACACGGTAAATATTCCGTTTCTAAAGTCTATTTCTTATGTTAGTGACCGTAACAATTAAAAAAAACAACCGGTTGCACTCCGGGAGTGCCGGCAGAAGTGAAAACTTGAACATGATTAATGATGATGATGAAAAGTAGCCTATGTGTTAATCCGCGGGACCTGAAGTATCTACATACCAAATTTCATCCAAATCCATTCAGCCGTTTTGGCGTGATTGAGTAACAAACATCCATCCATCAATCCAAACTTTCAGATTTATAATATTAGTGCGACACGTACCTTATTATTAACACATCTAAGTTAAAATTGCAACGGCGGTCTGCTATCCCCCGGTGTAACGAATTTGATGACGTCACGATCTGACGCGAGTTTAACATTTTTCCCCATACAAAAGTGCACTACGCCGGCCGCTAAAGAATTTTTCACTTCAAAAATATTTTGGATGTTAGTAGAACATCCAAAAAAACACATAGAATTTAATACTGATGCAGCTTAAAAGCGCCGAATATTGCTTTCGAAACTCGGTTGCCGGGAGAAAGTTTATGGTGTTGCAATCGACTTGTATCCAAAAGGTGTCGTGACGTTTCGCGTCTCTTGCATAATCTCTGTTCACGACAAACCTCTGCCTGGGTATAGACATGAAACACGGAATACTAACGATTTCCCCAATTGCTGTGGACTACTGGTAGAAATGAACATTAATTATAACGTACTTACTCAATACAGATAACAAAATCGTGTACTTCGCCGTGTATTCTGAGGCAAAGTGGGTCAGTAGTCGAAAGAATGAGTTCAAGTCTACGGCCGTTTACGCAACATGATCAACTAGGCCAATATTGCATCTCATGCCGTCAGCTAGTGTTGTGTTGTGCCTAACTAAGTAGGTACGATAACTTACTCAGATTTTATGAAAACCCAAACTTCTTTGCATTGATTGTGGAATACCAAATGGATCTGCTTTCAGGCGTCACATGTGATAGCTTATCAGTTGGACAGAACTAACATCGGATCCCACGCTAATAAGCTGAATTTCTCCATGACACATTTAGCAGATTGATAACATCAGTTGTATACCTACCTACGTACGAGTATGTATATTTGTGTCAGTAGTATCTAAATTTTACATAATAATATGTCTGCATGTTAAAGGTAATTTTACTTATAATTATTATATAAGTACAAAGGTATTTTGTTAAATTAAAATAAACTAAGTAATGGTGTGAAAGATGTTTTATTGTTTTGACGTAGTACTTCTTCACGCTCAAACGGCTACACCGATTTCGATGAAATTTGGTATAGAGATAGTTTAATCCCTAAATTACCATATAGGCTACTTTTATTCCTGAAAAAGTATCGTTCTTGTGGGATAATTGAGGTAGTGGGAAAACCGTAATCCACGCGGGTGAGACCGCAGGGCGCTACTAGTAAGTTATAAGCGTTAGTCGTGAAACGAATCACAATGAAACGTGACATGATAAAGGAAACCCCACCTGAATATGTTACATACGTAACAAAGGAAAGGCTTCTTCGCATTGTATTATCTTTTGTAACAACATTGAGTGCAGCACTTAGTTATTAAATAAACAGTGAAATATGTAAACTCTAAGGCTTTCACGGCCGGCGTTGCATCTTGTATGTATTGCTTCCGAGCTGTTTGGCCGTGGTCTATGTGAAACTTTTGTTCCAGACGTTTCGTCGATCACTGCGGTCGACATCTTCAGTGGTTCAGGTGGACCACGGCCAAACAGCCCGGAAGCAATACATACAACAAACAGTGAAATAATTGTGAAAAAGAGCCAGTTAAAAAAGGTTGCTAAATGAATATTTCAGAACAGCTTAACTGTACAAGTAGGTGAATTTAGTGATTGTCTTTTTCAACTAAATTAAGCTTAAATTCTGGAAAATGAGATCAGTAAAATAAGTTCTTCTATGGCCACGATAAAATGCAAATCAGTATGACAGTTATCAATAAAACACTAAAGTCAGATGTTTTGATTCGAATTGCGGACAGTTTTAAGTAAAATAAGCCACTTATTTGGTGCCGACTGTAAAACTACCCGCGATCGGCCAACAATTGTATAAAACTCGTTTAATCTTCTCTTCTTAGTAGTATACTTCATTCCTGAAGGTCGTGTCCCTGAAAGGCCTTCATAGCTTTTTGTACGATATTTTTCCATCCCGTTCGGTTTTCGGCTTCTCTTAAGGCGGTTGTGACAGTGAGACCAGTGAGGGTAGTCACTTGGTCTGACCAACGGGTAGGTGATCGGCCGCGAAGTCTTTTTCCTTCAACTTTATCCACCACTACCAGTTTGTCTAAATTATCTGGCTTACTACGGGCAATGTGACCAAAATAGCGCAGGATCCTCTGGTAGCAGATTGTGGAAATTAATCTACACTAATATTATAAAGAGGAAAAATTTGTATTTATGTGTGGGTGTATGTTTGTAATGAATAAACTCAAAAACTAGTGTGCCGCTTTCAAAAAATCTTTCACCATTGAAAAGCTACGTTCACCCTGAGTAACATAGGCTATATTATATATATATTTAAAACTTAAATCCTTATAATTTTTAAATTTATTACCCGTGCGAAGCCGGAACGGACCACTAGTATTAGAGATAGCGTCACCGCGTTGTGTAGATTTATACGAATTTTAATTTAAGCGTAAATGGAATACGACGTATTACATTTTGAAGAATTTTAGCTAGTTCTAGTGATTAACAGAATTAGGGCCAATATACCAACTAAGCAAACTTAAAGCCAGTTAACAGCAGGCGCGTAATTTATCACAGCTGTAGAATAAAATCTGCGCCTAAAATAAAACGGAAAGTGGAGACACGTGTAAACGAGGAACTGTTTTCATTGGCTTTCTATAAAAAGCGATGGTGGTTTAGATCAGCTTTTGAGGGAAAATGTAGATGATTAAACAGAAAATTTCACAAATAGACAGTACAGAAACGCACAAGTGCAAAAGGACCGTAAAGAAAAGGACTACTTAGAACTAGTGTAAAAATAACAGAAAACTTTGTCTAAATAAGATATCTACAAGACATTGTTTTGTTTTCGCTTAGGAAGACACTTGTTGCTGGTTGTGTTGACTCAAAATCTGTCTATAAAATAAATAAATTGAATATTATTAAACCGATTGACAGGGATAAGTATACTAAGATAACATAAACGCGATAGCGGTGGCGACGGCAGCTGCCATGCTACTCACAGTTGACTGGGACGTGTCAGAAACGGCCGGGCGTGCCGGATCAATACAGCGGCGGCGGCCCAGCTAGCCAACGTATACTCCTGTTAAGGCGAGACCCACCACGTCACGGGCCGCTTCTTAAGGCTCACATAAAGACAGATCACCGGTATCTAACAATTATAAGTAACAGAAGGGGTAAACCAAATTTTAATTCCTGGACACAGGTTCACGTTGTTGGCAGGGTGCAAGTATAAATAATACCCAGAATAAGAATAATATATTCATTGAAGGTAATTCATATTAAAAAAGGTAATCATACAATTCATGCATGCGTATGCACCAACCAACTCGGTAAGGTGGACTCGGTGTAACCCATGAGGAGGTACTACATTAGTGGGTCTATACATACCTCCAACACTGACTGCACTATTGTCATCTAGAGCTTTAACACGAAGTGGGACAAAAGAAGTGATGGTGCGTTGAGTGAGAGTGGGACAATTTGGCAATGGAACCCCAGGGACGTAGGTCTTTGAATTGTTGAAGAGCTTGAATCCTTGAGCCCATCGTCGTAAAAAAGAATGACGTAGGGAACACTTGACACGAACCCAGGAGCTTCGGGATTATGATAAAATTTTATTTTGCGACGTCCCGGTTTGGTCTTAGGCCGATACGAGAAGGGTAAGAGTGTATCGTCGTCCCGGAAAATCCCGGAATCAATGCAGGAAGTGCACCCTTACTGTGGCTCCACAGTGATGGTATGGGCGGGTATTATGTAGAAACGATTTTGTTCCATTAGCCAATAACGTAATATTACAATAGTAAAAACCGGACAAGTGCAAATCGAACTGACCCGCCGAAGGTTGCGTACAAATTTGTAGGTGTAATATGTGTTATAAAAAAAATTTTAGGTGTACATATTATCAACAAGTTTTTTTATTTACTCAAATAAAATGGTATGTTTTTCATTTTTCGTCCCTATACTTGTAGTATAAGACGGTATTGCCAAATTTCATAGTTCTAGTTCAACGAAAAATACCGTACAAATTCTAATTCTCTTGAGAATGTCGAAATATACGATTTTTACGGCATGAACGGCAGTATCTACGTATTATTTACGTTAACTTATGAGTTTAATTGTTTAACAGCTTCAAGAGACTGTAGACCTGAGTAAGTGGGTATATCGTTTTAATTTCAACACGATACCTGCACGCGTTTTTAAAATTAAGGGTCTTTATATAATTAAGGGTTTTCAAATTAAGGGGTTGTTTAGATTTATTTATTTATTGTGATAAAAACGCAAGATAGCAATTACAATTATCACATCAATTCCATATTACATTAAGTACATAAAGTTAATATAAAGTTACATAATGCAAAAGAACAAAAAAATACACTAAGTCAAAATTAACAATTCATCAAACATAATGTCGGAGTGAATTACTGTTTTTTCACAGTATGTCAAACATACGTCAATAATGGCCTTCCAGTTGTCAATAAAAAAGTCAATATCAGGGTTGGCATCCAGAAGTGCATTGAGGTGGCGAAGAGACCGACACAAAGGAGAATTAGCGCAAGCCGCTGTGCGACAAGAAGGACGCTAAATAACACATGTCGCCTAGCACGCCTATAGTTATCTGGTACATATAGCCTGCAAAATAGGTTGTGCAAATTTAGGGAGTCCACTGCTCCTCTAAAAACTTTGCAACACATGGTCATCTGATCTAAGAGTCTTCTTACCTCTAATGAATTGTGGTCAAGCTGACCTAGTAAAAACTTAGTGGGATATAAAAAAAGGGTAATAGCCGTAAAGCCTTTTGTATAATACTCTCAAAAAGGCTTATTGGACTTTTTCAAGGGTCAGTGTGTAGGTCTTATGATGTGGATTCCAGACACATGCGCTTGATTCTAGCTTGCTTCTTACCAGAGAGTTAAAGAAAACTTTAATGTCTCGTGGGTTCTAGAAATCTTTTGCGTTCCGTAACACGAAACCGAAAAGACTGTATGTTTCTTTCGCTAGATTCAGTATGTGGTCGTGAAGCTGCGATCGAAAGATACTCCCAAATCTTTAATACAGTTAACTCTATTTATAAGTATTTTATTCAAAGTGTAGTCATAATGTATTGGTTTCATTTTACGGTCATAAGTCATAACGTGACATTTATTCATGTTAAACATTATTTTATTCGTCATACTTCATTCGTATATTAAATTAATGTCGTTTTGTAAGCTAAGGCAGTCATCGAGCGATTTTATTTTCTTGGAACAGCTTAAGGTCATCAGTGTACAACAGACACTTGGCTGTATTTACCACCTTTGGAAGATCATGGACCATAATTCAAAAAAGGAGTGGACCGAGCACAGATCATTGACATACCCCTGAACGAGTATGATATGGTTCTGAAACGTATATGCCGTGCTTTACATACTGTTGGCGAACTTTCATATAGTCAGTGAAAAAATTTAAGAGACTGGGAGTGAAACTGATGTCATATAGCTCGCCTAGCAATATACCATTATCGATTTTGTCAAACGCTTTCTTGAGGTCGAATATTACATCCACCTGCAGACCATGGTCCATGGCACACGAGATGTAGTCAACTAAGCTTAACAGGTTCGTGTTTACCGAACGCCCCGTCCTAAAACCATGTTGCTCATCAGACCATTAGACTTTTTTTGTGTGTGTAGATGCAGATGCACCCCCCTGAAAGTAATCCTGGCGGCGCCCATGTAATTGGCTATCATGTATGGTAAATTTATTTCAATTCACACTTCAGGAGTTCGCATTAACTGAGTTATAAAGCAAAATGTCAGTATATAACAACTAATCCTGGCTATCAAGTTCAAGTTCCAGGTAGGGAGTTCCACAGGTGGATTGCTTGGAGAGTAAATGACCCATCATAAAAAGAGCTAGTATGTGGTGCTATTGTAAGTGTATGATTTTCTGATGGCCTTAATGGATATGAAGAATATTGTAAGAAATTAAAATGTTCAGTAGTGAGGGGAAGGATTAAAAAATATTTTTAAAAAAAGGGACAGAATATGAGTATTCCAGCAAAGACGAATAACCGCTTTAGCTTAGAACGAAATTGTGAAACATGACCTTATTTGTTCCTCTGTGAAATCCAGATAGCAGGAGTGAGTATAGTATGGGAAGTAGGATTCATTGAGCTAATACAATTTTAGCGGCTGTAGGCCGAAAGTTGCGCATTCTTCTTAATGATGCTGCAGATGCATATAGCATACAATATACAGTAGTTTGCAATGTAAAGTTACAATTACAGACTTTAAAAGACTATTCTGTATGGAATGGATGTCCCACCAAAAACAACACAAGGAAGTGTTGCCCAATTTATTTTAGTAAATTGAAATCAAATTGAAGATATGGTTATTGAGCAAAGCATACCAAGGAGAGTGTAAAAACTTACACTACTAAACCCATTCCTGGAATAAATAAAAGTCAATAAAGTAAGTTTCTTATCTTCCATTACAAAGCAAAATTACATATTATCTGTAATTTTAATGACAGTAGTAACTGTGCTGTGGCCAGAAAGGAACCCGGATTGAAGAAGATTAAGAAGGTTGTGATGGGAAAGATATTTCATAATTTGGTTATGTATAAAATGCTCAAAGGTATTGGACAAGAAAGGAAGTATAAGAATAGGGCAATATTCAGAATAAGGTGTGTGGGATTAGGTTTTTGGGTCATGGGACAATTATTGCATCTATCCAAATAGAAAGATATATTCCAACTGTAATAGTACTTATTAAAAAAGTAGCATACTGATGACAGGATAATACCTAGGATCAGCATAATAATATTACGGCTGAAACTGTCACAGCATTCAAAGTTATTTGTTCCTCTTCTTCTTCTTCAATTTATGGCTTTTAAACCCCATGTAACTTTTCTCTGCCAGTGTCAAAGTATGGCCAGTGTACTGTATATCTCCAAATACCAGGCCGGAAGAAAAGAAAAACATGCTTTTCAACATTATTATGCAATAATTACCATTTCACTTGTTAATTGCTAATTTTGTCATTATTATTTTTTTTTAAAAATATCTAAATAAACTCATTACTTCCAAATAGTACATTATGCTATAAATAAACAAACATCTTGATATACCAGGAACTATAATAGTGACAATGTTGATTTTTGGTATCATTAATCTATTGTTTTAGCAACTAATAGATTTAGCTGGAGATGTAACCCCATAGATCTTTGTTTCCTAAAACTTTTTAAGTGTTTATGTTCTTCAACACATGTGAAAGGGCATTTTTAATGCTTTTACCTTTTGGCCACTACAAATAACATATTTGAATAAAAAAAATCCCCAAATGTTTTAATAGTGTTAAAATTAAAGTTTATTGATAAATGAGTATCTCTATTTATAAACAAAGAGTAGAAGAAACTTGTTATTCATTGCACACTCTACAGTAATTGTTGAGGCTTGTAAATAGCTTTTCCTTATTTATATTACTGTTAGTTTGTGATTGTAGCTGAAAATCACATAAAATAAGGTATAAGTAACAGAAAAATGTCAAGCCAATTCTACCATTTACTAAGTATTACAAAATATTAATACGAGCTGCGCCCCACAGTTTTACCCGCCTGTTGATGATTGATGATGATGATGAAAAGTAGCATATTCTACTATCTATCATAATATATCATATTCTGGGTCCTGAGCTATAAACATACCAAATTTAATCTAAATCCGTCCAGCCGTTTGAGCATAAAAGAATAACAAACATACATCCATACTTACAAACTTTCACGTTCTTAATATTAGTAGGATTCACATCACTATAGTCTTTTTATAAGGTGGGTGGCTACATTTTTTAGCAATTACAAGCTAGGAGTACTGGGCTGCATTGGTTTTTTCAAGGCTAGGCTATATATTTCACTAATTGGTGTAACATAATTAATACAATTGCGTACTTTGTATAAATTTTTGCAATGCTTGCCTCGTAACTATTTCCTTTGTTAACACAGATATGTACCTGAAGCTAACTGATTATTTATTCAAAGACCTTACTTCTCTAAATTTGGTACACGGAAATTGTTCGAAATCGCCTAGTTACATCATGACCTTCCAATAAAATAGGATGCCTGAATGGAAACAAAATAAATGTAAGTAAACACATAAGTCCATTATTAATTGGAGGATCGATAAATAAATAAAACATGCAAAGTGGCGGTACTTACGCGTTAGGAATTTTGCAACTTTATAATTATTTGTTCACTGGCATGAAGCACATCTAGGCGAATGACGCAGAATAAAATACCAACGCAGTCCGCCGCGAGTGATGTGTGACAAAACTTCACTTCATATCGATTTAGACACATACAATTTACAAAATCAGAATTATGTATCACACTGCACACAAATTGTCAATTATGAGAAGAAAACACTTAATAATTTTGAGGGTGACTTGACTTTACTTTTCTACTGAACACAATTTCCAAGCCTAGCTAGCTCCTCCCAAAAAGTAAAAACAGCTGGTTGCTTTGCTTTTGCTTTTCAAGTCAACAATGTTACCATGCAAATCACCCCAGGAACTTACCTTACCAGTATACGTGATTTCTGTATTTCTTACAATACAAAGTTGTATGCTTATGACAAACGTAGACTAATGTGCGGATTCACGTTAATTATCATCAGTGTGGATTAAGAAACTATCTACGGAACTCTCATTACTGCGCTTGGAGCACAGAACGGGGCTTTTCAACAAGAAATTTGTTTTTAGTTATAGTCACACCAGAACTACATGACAGTTCTGACATTTAGTTTTTGACAGTAGAAACTTGGGCAGTTGTTACAATGAGCTCAATTTCACAGAAAATTGCATAATTAAAATAAAAAATCTTTAGAGAAAGAGTGCACCCTCTGTAAAAGTTACATTTTGCAAAATTCAGGAAATTAGTTAACGTGGTCTCTGAGCAGGCTCAGAGTCGCACAACGACCTATGGAGAGGGCTATGCTCGGGATTTCTCTAAGTGATCGAATCAGAAATGAGGAGATCCGTAGAAGATCGCGAGTCACCCGATATAGCTCAGCGGATTAGCTAGTTGAAGTGGCAGTGGGCAGGGCATATAGCTCGCTATGTCTAGCTGTGAAAATCCTATGGCTGAGATGATAATGACTGAGACTACTATTAATAAATTATATCATCATTATTTCATAAACATTTCTTTGGAAGTACATTTGGATTGGTATAAAAACTACCATTTTGATTTCTGGAGCTGTCTGAAGGGCAGACTTCAATGAATCCATCTCACCAAGGAAGGTGATATTCAACACTGGAGTTTGAAGTGAAAATACGTCTTGAAGCAAAGAAATATGACCTTGAGTGACATCACGTATCTTGTATATCTGTTTCTTTAGGATGGCCACACGAGTCATCTGTTCACGATAATAAATGGACAGTTTTCATCTATGAAAATGATGTGAAATATTAAGTAACTGGGACCCAACGGAAGACCAGCGCTGATTTAAAATCTAGCATATGCTGAGTTGGGGACCAATTTATGACATACACTATATCTTTCTTTTTGTTATTCTTCTTTTTTTTCTTATTGTATTCTCATTACACAGTACACTCATTTTGATAATATTTTTTAATCATTTGCACATGCTGCTCAACCGTGTAACTTGCCATGCTTTCGCTTTCTAATCAGTGCTTGCCATGGCGATTTGGCATCAGTGACTGCGTTACTTATCTATGGACTGCATAAGGAACAACAGATTTGACAGATGCCGTCAGAACAAAATGGCCGCCACAGATTATTAACATCGACCCGCTCTATTTGAAAGACCCTTTAAAATATTTTCGTTTGAATTCTACATTATATTGGGGAATATTGAGATGGCGAACGGTCAAACGTCTTTTTCATTAACTGAAAGTCACTTGTTTAAATTAATGCCTTTTAAATATAATAAAACAACAAATTTTAAACTTTTATATATTATATATAAATTGGGGTACGCAGGGCACTTAGCTCGGAAAACTGATGGCCGTTGGGGGTCGAAAAGTTCTCGAATGGAGACCACAGACTGGCAAGCGCAGCATAGGACGGCCACCGACCAGGTGGACAGACGACCTGACTATGGTCGCAGGCAAGGGCTGTATGCGGGCCACTTCCAACCGAACCTTGTGGAAATCAATGAGAGAGGCCTATGTCCAGCTGTAGACGTCCCATGGCTGAGATGATGATGATAATGATATATTTCATAAAAATAAATTTAAATCTTTAAATATATCAACTTTTGTTTCCTGCAGGGTTCCAAAATCCTCCTCTTTTGATAAACTTAAGTTTTTAAAAATCTCAGATGGAGATGGCACACTTTTTTCCTCTACTGATATCGTATCAATAAATTGTTCAATGTTTGTGCTAAATATATAATTATCGGTTTTTGGATGACTTAGATCTTTGATATCACTGTATGATGTTATGTTGGAATTGTTTGAACAAGGTGTAAGCCGCATAGCATCAGTGCCAAATGTTTCATCAATTATTCTAAAATTTTCGGATTCCATATCTTCCAACGATATCTTGGCTCCAGTACGTACTAGCTCTGCGCTAGCTTCCGAAATTTCGAGAAAACCGTTATTAGGAGTCAAAGACATGTTAATATTAGTAGAGTGAATCTCCGAATCTGTCTGCTTCTTCTTCAGTTTTTCGACTAAATCACCCGTCTGTCTTACAACTGTCCCAGGCGGTTGAGCCTGACATTTATGTGTTCTTTGCGATACCTGTGAAAAATTTAAGTATATATTCAATAAATAACGTTAAGGAAAAAGGTGAGTTTGGTATAATTTTAAGATACTTAATCTGTGGTCTACGATGTTCGTACACTTTATCTAATCTCATTATATATAAAGAATAAAAAATCAAAAACAGAACTTGAATGACAGTCCTTTTAAACAATATTATAATATATATTGTATATATAATATATATATATATATATATATATATATATATATATATATATATATATATATATATATGAGACACAGGTCAAACAGACATGTTCATACACACAAATGTTTGACCTGTCCGGGAATCGAACCCGGGACCAGCGGCTCAGAAGGCAGAGTGCTACCAACTGCGCCAACCGGCCAGTCGTTTAATATTGTTTATAATATCGTATATATATATATATATATACAGTCGTGGTCAACTAATTAGGGACATTCAAGATAGTGAAGGGCTATAACCGGTTATGTACATATAAATATAAAACCCTATTGATTTCTCAGCACCTATTATTTGCATAATGTGGTCCGATTATTATGCTATAAATGGCTGTAAATAAAAGATTAAATAAATAGAAAAAGTATTTGATATCAAAGATTAAACATGTATTAAATATTAAGGTACAATTCTGTAGTGGACATTTAATTAAGGACAGTAAAGTATAATGAAAAATACAGTTAAACAAAACTTATAATCTGCAGTGTTATAATATCTTTAACAGCTCTATTTTATTACGTGTAAAATCAGTACCCAGTAGCAAAACCTTTGTTAGTAATTACCGCTCGACACCGATGTGGCATAGACATTATCAGTGTCTGACATGTTTTGACAGGAATGTTTGCCCATGCCTCACAAAAAGCTTCATGAAGTTCATCCAAATTTGTATTACGATAAATGGCAACTTTTTTCTTGATTTCGTGCCAAAGGTGCTCAATTGGGTTGAGGTCCGGGCTATTTGCTGGCCAATCTAGCACCGATACAGACTGACTGGTAAGAAACGACTTGACTGAATGGGCGGTATGTTTCGGGTCGTTATCCTGCTGAAACGTCCATATAATAGGGAGATGCTCCTCAGCATAGGGAAGCATAGTTTCTTCC
Organism: Apeira syringaria; assembly: GCA_934044485.1. Classification (NCBI taxonomy): domain Eukaryota; kingdom Metazoa; phylum Arthropoda; class Insecta; order Lepidoptera; family Geometridae; genus Apeira; species Apeira syringaria. Next base: position 18,143,978 of record OW203658.1, read on the forward strand.
AATATTGCCTTGTATTGATGTTGGTCTAAGTTACCCTGAACTTTCCTCACAGGTCCCACTCCACGTCCAGAAAATGAACCCCACATTTTAATGTTTCCACCGCCATGTTTCACCTGTTTTTTTGTGAATCTTGGATTCATTTCCGCTTTTACAGGACGCCGTACATATTGCCTTCCATCTGAAGAAATCAAATTAACCTTGGTCTCATCAGAGAAAAGTACATGTTGCCATTGGGCGTAGGTCCAATGTCCATATTTACTTGCAAACGCCAAACGAGCATTTCTATGTTCTTTCTTCAACAACGGTACTTTGCGAGCCACTCTTCCGAACAACCCTGCTTCTACCAAACGTCGTCGAACGGTCCTCGCAGATACACCGGCTCTTTCGATTGCCCCAAACACTTCGTGTTTCATTAAAATAGAGCCTAGAAACGGATCTTTCTTAGCTAACCTGGTTATCATTCTATCTTCTTGCGGAGTCGTTTTTCTCGATCTTTTTGTTCTGGACAAATTTAAAGCTGTGTTATAGCGCTTGAAATGTTGCACTGCATTGCATACCATAGTTTTTGAACAATTTAAATGTTGTGCTATCCTTCGGTATGACCAACCACGCTCGACAAACTTCATGATAATTTTTCGTAGTGTTGGATCGCAACTTTTATTTTTGCCCATTTTTCTTCAAAATAATTATCAAAACTTAAAATAAAAAATCTGGATTGCCGCCAAAACGTCCACGAAACAATAAGAAAAGAAACAAAAAAATATTAAAATTCCAATTTTGAAATAAGAACGCAATACCTCAGTGTCCCTAATTAAATGGCCAGCCAGCATTCTTTGAACAAATAGCACTATGATAATTTATCAGCTATACTGTAAAGAGGTTTAATATTTAAGAAGTTGTTATTGTTTGTATAATCGCGCACATAAATGACTAATTACACTTACATGTAAAAGATATGGAATATTGTTAAGACTCGTTGGAAAATAAAAAAATAATTCACAATTTGGCTTAACTAGAGATTGTCCCTAATTAGTTGACCACGACTGTATATATATATATATATATATATATATATATACGATATATATATATATATATATATATATATATACGATATATATATATATATATATATATATATATATACGATATTATAAACAATATTAAACGACTGGCCGGTTGGCGCAGTTGGTAGCACTCTGCCTTCTGAGCCGCTGGTCCCGGGTTCGATTCCCGGACAGGTCAAACATTTGTGTGTATGAACATGTCTGTTTGACCTGTGTCTGGGTGTGTATATGTATATAAGTGTTATAATTATCTAAATTACATTTTAGTTATTTATATATTTTTTGACTAATTACGTTCATTTTTATAAAGTTGTACGATTTAAAGTAGATTGTATTGATTTCGTGTGATCGGTCGAGACTTCGACGGCTTGCTTGTAATTTTTTAAAGAGAACTTGGACCAATCACAAGCAAGTACGAGTATAACAGTGGGGGTAAGCGAACAGGCAACGCATTTTGGAAGTATGCCCTGCCATTCGTTTTCCGACATTTGTCTGAGTAACTTGTATCGTGCCGCTGTAGGCTTTGTTAAGTAAAATTGTACCTCTAAATATATATAGCAATAGCAACTAAAGCAATAAAGCTGATTTTCCAGTTCACAAAGAGTGTTTTTGATTCAAAGTCCTTGCTTCTGAGTGTTAAACCAGTACGGTTAATATAAGTATACCTATAAATCAGTCATCAGGTTACCATAGTACAGGCTCTGCCTAGTTTGGGACCCGAAGACCTTGTGTGAATGTTGTCCCATATTATTATTATATCTAAATAAATTAAAAAAATAACATGATACAGTTCTTCTATGGACAACTGTATCATAATGTAACATTTTTCACTTTAATATACAACTTCAGCTGGACCAAGGAAATGTTGCAAATGCAGTTTTTCTACATAAAATCTGTGGACGCGGCGTAACACGCATACGCGATCAGCAAATGGATTTTGCGCTAAACGTTTACAAATAAATGCAATCAAAAGCTGTAATTTTATCTGCCTAAATTTTATTGTACGATAAGTAAACACTTGTATACTTCTATAAAAAAACTCGCCGTTTTTTTAACTTATACTCGTGTTTTAAGAACCCTTATTATGAACCAGTTTCATAAACTAAGTACTATTTTAAGTGATTTATGGTAGGGTAGGTGCCTTCGTTTGATACGATATCAACTGTAATGTTGGTCTATCAGTCCTATTAATTAATTGGTCACACAATTAAAGGTAGATGGCGCTATAACAACATCCCTTCAGATGTTAAAAAAATTCGGCCCTGTTATGGGCTGCTATAGCTTAGTTGGACGAAGCGACAGGACGGTATTCTGTTGTCGTGGGTTCAAGTCCCACTAGAAGTCGAATTTTTTCCTTAAAATATTTGAAAGTAAGTACTATTTTGTACATAATTGTAATTTTTTCTTATGTATTGTTTGAAGATCCTAAAATAAATAATAAAATTAAAGATGCACTGTAATATTTGTTTTTCAGGCATACGTATTTCTTAAAAGAATGTGTCCCATAATTCTACAAAATAAAAAAACTAAATCAAAGTAGCCGAAATTGAAAAGTGAATCACAACTTGAAAACATGTCGTTTTTACTTATAAAGCATTATTTATGCAATTACAGTAAAAAAAGTTTTAATTTAACCTTTTTTACTGTAATTGCATAAAAAATGCTTGCGACTTTGCGAGGATTGCGAACAGTCCGCATAATTTGGATTAATTTCATCAGCAAAAGATCTTGATCATTTCTTGAAGATATTGCTGCTTTCAAAGGTGACCCATTATTTTTGCGGGCGAGTGTATATACACCACGTGTATTGGTAGGTATATCAGATGAAATATTGATTACCCATGTAGTTACTTACTTTGTATCTGAAACTCTTATCACATGCCGTACACTTGTAAGGCATGACGCCAGTGTGTATGCGGCGATGCACTAAATAAGATACTCGTTGACGAAAACATTTTCCTGAAAAAAAAAACGATTTATCAACTTTGTATATCTTGCAAGTATTATTATTATAAATTATTAACATTTCTTTTAAAACTTGCATGGTCATTAATACATTAATTAGTATTGTTATTTACCATGTAACATTTCGTTTACTTGTGATCATGGCGAATTCGCAACTTTGTCGAAAATATGAGCAAACTAAATAAATAAAAAAACATGGTCCTTTAATAAACTAAATTCTTGCATAAGGGTTCAATTAAATAAAATTATCTGTAAACTTAAAGTTAGATAAGGTTTTAAACTAACGCCCATTATTTTTAACCAACTTCAAAAATTGAAAACGGTTTTGATCGTTCTTTTTTTATTTGAAAGCTGGTGCTCCCCATGTGGTCAAAAGTGAGAAATAACTTGTCGAAGTCGGTACTATGAGCACAATATTTTGATATTAGTTATTTTTGATGAACATTTACTTCTTGTCTTCTGGGTAAGACACAGTTCAAGCGCATTTGTCGTTATCGTCAGAATTTTTGATAGGTAAAGGAATACTCGTAATATGGTCAGTCGAAAGTATTTTTTCACTAATAGATTAGCATATAAAGTCAAATTTTGTTAAATTAGAATAAATTTTCAAGAACTCTTCCCATGAGTGGCATTTTTTAACCGTATGACTTTTAACAAAATAAGCTTAAAAGACTCAAAATTGTAAAGCCATAATCTGTTAATAATGTTAATATACGTTGTGAAAGGCCGAAGGTCATTTTCAATGATTCCATTACATACAGACAAAGTTAATAAAAGGATGTGAGTATAAAATATAACCGATACCTATATAACAAATAATATGAGTTGCACGAGCCCCTTGAGGCGCATTTATTTTATTTGCGATGACTGGTTTTTAGTATAAAATATAAGAAAAATTACCACAAGTTTCACAAGCGAAGGGCTTTTCTCCAGTGTGGATCCTCTGATGGTTGTGCAGAGTTGACAACTCCTTGAATGCTCTTCCGCAATAACTGCATGTATGAGGTTTTTCATCGTTGTGATAAAGCAAATGCTTGTGATATGACTGTTGAAATGTAAATGTTTTATTACATTGTGTACACGCGTATGGAGTTTCTCCTGCAAAATATATGATATCAAATTAATATTGAGGTATCGTGGCGCCTGGTTACAGGTATGAATGAATACTACACACTTTTAGCTCTGCTCTCTAACATTTTATCGAAATAAGACTTCTTGTTCTATTCATATAAAGCTGGCGGTCCGCGCCGGCCCCGTACGGGTTAATATTTGGAACTTAAAAATTATAAGGAATCCTATTTAAAAATATATAGATCATAGCCTATGTCACCCGGAGATAGTGTAGTTTTCCAACAGTGAAGTTCAGTAGTTTCGGAGCTCATTCTCAATTATCTCCATACCAAATTTTATCGAAATTAGTGCAGCCGTTTGAGCGCGATGGAGTAACAAACATACACATTTACTCGCTTACACACGTACAAACTTTCGTCTTTACAATATTAGTGGGAAAAGTCTGTAAAACCCGTTACAGACTTTCACGCCTATACAGTTTTACTATTGGTCCAGGAGCCAGTGATAGATTTTCATGACCAATCCCTCCCAATCGAAAATGCGTGATATGTTTACGGGGTTAATACTATGAACACTTGCGAGCGTCAGTTGCGACTCAGTGGGTGGGCAGGGCAGTGGCAGCCTCTCACGCATAGAAATAAAAAAAGGTTTTTCAGTCATTTCCTCCCATTTGAAAATTTGTCAGATTATAGTTAACCTAGTATTTTGAAGGAAAAACAAAGTCAGGTGACCATAACATGGTGGATTATACGTCAGCTGGCTGCTTGCTGGCCGCCGCCGCCGAGCGGCGACAGGCAGGCAGGCAACAGGCAGCGCAAGCGCAGCCGGTTGACGGGCCACGACTTGAGGTGCAGTTAGTATGGCCCTGATTTATAAATAGAACTCTCGCCTCTGACACTCGCGTATCGCGCGCGGCTTTGCGTGGTGTATTAATTATTTTATTTGTTTATGTGTGATGAATGAATGATCCAGTGATCCAGATTATAAATGTGTAATGCGTGTTAACATATTATATGATATAATATATAAATCAATATTATTAAAGTATTTGTGATTCATCTACTTCAAGTCTACTATATGTTTAGTGAATTAAAAAAAAATATATATTATTTTAATATTATGTAAGGTCTTAGGTCACCTACACACAACAAAGGGCCTTTATACGCAGTAAAACTTATCCCCTCCAAGTGTACCTTTTGCTATAACGTCGCATCTCGAGAAGGTAATTTTAATCCACAATTTAACTGCAATATAGAAAGAAAAAATAAGTAAAGAAACGTTATTTGCTCCCGGACGAAAATTTATAAGAGGATTGCTAACACACTCTAGGAAATAATGAAAACAATCAGCTAGCTGTAAGTCATGGGAAAAGTCGTCAGCTGATAAGATTCAGTAAGTGATAGATGCTGCTGCGTTACACCTTTCAAGGTACCAGCTGACAAACTTCCCACTGAGATATAGCAAGCTGACATTAATTTCCATTCATAGTAGCATATAAACGATCATCAGGTAAATTTTTAATTGAGAGGAAATCATTGAAAATATTTTTATTCAAGTTCAAGTAGCCAGCTGACGTATAATCCACCATGTTATGGTCAACTGACTTTGTTTTTCCTTCAAAATATTAGGTTAACTATAATCTGTCAAATTTTCAAATGGGAGGAAGTGAGTAAAAATCTTTTTTTTCTCCATGCGTGGGAGGCTGCCACTGCCCGCCCCACCCACGGAGTCGCAGCTGACGGTCGCGAGTATTCATAGTATAAGTCCCTTATGCATTTTACAAAGTTTCACTCGAGAAGAAATAATAAACCGAAATTGTACCTGGCTCCTGGACCATATCGTATAGATATTTTAGTAACAATTCACTTATCTACGAGTATGTGATGATCATTTACCTAGAAGCACATATAAGTGACTGTGTGTCTGTACTGTATTGTACCTATAGACGACTAAACCAATACCTATGTTAATAAGTTCTTTCCCAAAAGCTAAACTTAGTATGTAAATAAATCTGAGTTTAAGTCTGTACCCTGAAAAGATTTTCTATATAAGCTAGAACTTTTGATTTCCCGAGATATCACCTGTTTATGCGGGCGACATTGCAGGCGAAAGAACACTGTGCATAAAAAGATGATATTTCGCTGAGCATTGAAGTTACACATTTATAACTACGAGCTGCGCCCCGCCCGTTTTTCATCCCACCCACGTGGTGATGAAAAACGGTGATGATAGTGATGATGAAAATAAGCCTATGTGTTAATACAGGGTATAAGCTATCTCCTTACCAAATTTCATCGCAATCGGTGTAGCCGTTTGAGCGGGAAGAGGTAACAAACATACACACATACACACAAACTTTCGCATTTATAATATTAGTAGGATGGCCATACATAATTTGATGATGTCTTTTAATATTGTTAATTATGTAAGAAAATTAATTGTTTGTGAAGCAATTAGCAAAAATATCACCCTTATAGCAACATTTATTTAAGTGGTAAACAAATGTTGCAATCACTGAGGTAGTATTATACGTAGTAATAGTACCTCAGTGGTTGCAATATGGTTAGCAAAACTATGACAATGTTCCGTTCACATTTGGTATAATTAATTTACATGAGTATATAAATTATTAATCTGTTAGTACGCATTACCTTAAGAATAACACCAATTTATTGATTTAACCTGTATGAAGTCGCTTATGTTTCTTCAGAAAGTATTTTGTTGTAAAACATTTGCGGCAGACATCGCACTGCCACTGTTTGTTGTCATTTCCATCAAAACTGTTACATTTGTCTTGAATTACCTCTAAGTTTTGTCCATCTATTGAGTTATGTGTACCATTATTATTATTGTTACCAGATAAAAATCCGTAATGTGCAACCCTTAAATGGACCATCAACGAACCTCGCATCTTAAAATGTTTCGGACATAAATGACAATTATATCTTGTGAATGGTTCATGTATATTTTCATCAATGTTATGAATGAGAGATCTGTGCATTCTCAAGATATTATTATCGACGAACTGCAAGCCACATATGTTACATGTTGTGTTTGTCTTAACAAGCGCTGTTTCGGTTTTCACATACACTGGTTCACAAGCCTGTGTACCGCCATTTAAGGATCTTTCGGACATGTCAATAATTGGTACCGGATTTAGCGATACGACTGGCAGTTTGGGATATATCTTCACAAATTTTACTGGTGCAGTAGCTGTGGACGTTGTAGGTTTATTTTTAGCTACAGATTTAGACTTCTTCTGCGAAGCGGCTGTGTCTTTTTCACATTTTATATTTTCATTCGCAGTGTCTGATAACTTATCATGTTTGTTTGTCAATAGTTGAACATGGCTAAACAAATGTATTGTTAATTTGTCTAATCCGGCGATCTCTTCTTGGCATACTGGACATGGAATTGTGTTCGTGGACACATGAATTAATCTGTCACGCAAAGATTGTGTCGAATTGAATGCACTGGTGTGGAAACATACAGGGCAAGGCAATGATGCTGCATTAGCACTCATTTTGAACCGATATGTACTGAGTAAGTTAATTTAAAACACTTTATCTTATTTTGAATATAAAATGAAAATACTCTAATGCGTGGTGGCAGCGCATGCGAGCGCGTTAGGGCGAAACTAACATTCTTATTGAGTTATTTTTGGATAGCTGTGCGCTTATTCTTTTGGCGGCATTTCAAGATTTTGTATGAAATTGATTATCTCATTCCACATATTCATCCATAAGTTAGCTGTGGATTATAATGAGCGAAAATAAAACGATTAATTGGTTTAACTTTGCTTTAATAATTACCCTACAGCGGCCTGAACATGTAGATTTCGTGGAAATCCTCTTCTTATCGAAAATGTACGAGCTTCCCAGTCGGACGAATAAAAGGTAGAGGCGAATAACTATTAATACATTAATAATAGTTCAGATTATAAAGAAAGTGGTCCGATATGACAATAATACATCCATGTATTTTATATGACTAAAAATTTAAAATAATGATAGTAATAAAATCTGCATGTTTTGATAAACCACACGCACACCAATATAAAGTTAGTTATATTGGTGTGCGTGTGGCTTATCAAAAGTTCACCAATATAAAATCTGGCTAAGGCTGAGCCTACACTATCGGACGATCGGAAGATTCGTGTAGCGTTGGCGCGATAAAAACATCGTGTGCCCCCGCATACGCGATGTTCTTGTCTACATTAACGGACAAAGATTCATCGTGCCGGATTGGGTTGTGTTGAGCGACCGGGACGTAGGCTGTTCAAAATAGAGGAAGTAATGGCGTTGCATTATATCGCTCATTAAATTCAAAAGGGCCACTTCCCGAAAAATTTCGAAATCGTTCTTATTGCAAAACCCGTATTGGTCAAATTTTAAATATTCTATAAAGACACCTATTGCTTTAGCGTTTAAAATGGTTCAATCACACAATATAGCTGTCACCCAGGTATAGTGAAGCGTCCCAACAGCAAAAGAATTTTTCAAATTGGTTCAAAGTTTCTGAGCCTATTCAATGCAACAAACAAACAAACTAATCTTTCCTCTTTATAATATTAGTATAGATAATGTATCCTCGAAGGCTTGTGCCTATAAGTATGTAACAGTTCAACATCTATTTCAATTGATGGGCAAACGATGGTGTCCACAAACTATAATAGTATGATGATGTGGTCAAATGTTACAAATATCTGCGTGACAGTCTTCTACCAGCCACTAAAATTGCATTAAAACAACACGGGGGTGGCGCGGGCGTCAAGCATAGCTACCTCTGTCTACTGTATAGATACGCTACTAACTGCGCCCCGCGGTTTTACCCGCGTGGTGAGGAAAAACGGTGATGATGGTGATGATGAAAATAAGCCTGTGTTAATCCAGGGTGCAATCTCCATACCAAATTTTATCTAAGTATATCCGTTGAGCCGTTCTAGCGTGATTAAGTAACAAACATCCATCCATCCATCGTAACTTTCACATTTATAATATTAGCGGGATTGACAATTTTAGTACCTTCTCTGCGTATACAATTAATTGCTACATCACTAAATAATTCTGTGGATGTATGGAAATATCGAGTCTTATTATATTTTGGGTTATAGTTGACTAGCTACTCTCCCGGTTCTATCGTAGGGAGACTACGGTTTTCTGCTACCTCAGTTATCCCACGGGAGCCATACTTTTTCATAAATAGATAAAGTAAGTAGTCTATGTCATTCTCTAAGGTCTCATGCATATTTTTAGTTTTTTTTTAGGTTTTAAGCCTACGTTTGACCGCTGTCTCACCTGATGTTAAGAGTCGACGCGGTGTCTAAGGTGCAGCACGCATACTAAGAAGGTACTCCGGGGTTGTACCTTTCGGGAAAGACAGACTTAGGTAGTGAGTTCCATCCACTTCACGGCAGTACTTAAGGTACATACGCATTATAAAAGTGGAAACAAAACGCTTCATGCATAACGGTGATTATATCTACCATCAACTACCATGTAGCGGTGGCGCATACCCGTACGTAGCCATATCGTCCTGGTTGACCAATAATAGAATGGAGGTGGTGGAAATAAATTGTGTGATTCCAGCGCACATTCGTCGAACAGTAGACGATGGAAAACTGATATATGCAAGCAGCTCTACGCCGTGTACCGGCGTATATAATATACGGGTCGAATTGAGAACCTCCTCCTTTTTTAGCCGACTTAAATAAAAGGAGAAGGTTTTCAATTCGATCCGTTTATTTTTTTATTTGTTACCTCTGCACGTCGACTGGGTGAACCGATTTTCATGATTCTTTTTTATTTGAAAGCTGGTGCTTCCCGCGTGGTCCCATTTAAATTTCATTAAAACCAGACAAGCGGTTTTGGAGTTACACTCCAATATCTGAAAAGTGTTACCTACGTCTACTTGGACGACTTTAGTTTCAGGCAAACAAGATTAATCCACAGTGGTTTGTATCAAAACATGATTGTACCTCTAGAGCACATCACATAACAAAACTTGATTATTCCAATCAGCCGCGTCACTAGATTATCCCATTTCAAATTTTGGATTTATTCAAAATAGGTATATTATTGCTTCATTTATGAATCCAGTACAAACCAATGACTATTATTATTTTTTATTTTTTTATTTTTATTCTCTTAGTAAAACTACAGCATATGTGGAATGCTAATGGATATTTGTAAGAAAGTTTCCGCATATGGTTTCTGCATATCGTATATCGCCTACAATAATGCATCAAAACTTCGGGTTAAAAACATAGCTGCATACCTTAAAAACTATTTTGTCAGATTGTGTAAAAACACAAAAAGTGGAATAATCAAGTTTTGAAAAAAACCTCTCAAGTGTTAAACAACAAACGCACCCCGGAATGACTTTATGTACGATATCTGTGCTACGTATGTATAGTACTACGAGTGGTATGCAATCGCTTATAAGCAAAAATTTCAGCTTGCCATATTAAAAAGTAAAGAACATCAGAAGAAAAGAAAAGAAGAACAGAACACTGAAAAATGTAGGGAAATAAAATTTTTTTTGTTGCATTTTATATTAAAATATTAACTAATTTCTGGATTAATCATATATTGTTTCCAACATGTGTAGGTATTTGAAATGGGGAAATGTAATTTTAGAGTGGAATAATCTATATTTAATGAAATCATGCGTTTAAATATATTTTTCTGGTGTAGTTGTCAAGTTCTGGCCCAATTTTGTGTTCGCGGGGTGTATATTTCAATGTAACCAAGCAAAAAAAGTATAAAATTAGTTTCTTCAAGTGGAATTATACAAGTTTTGAAAAGAAGCTCCTCACTATATATATGTACTATGCGTAGGCATGGATTAATATACTTTGGATTACTGTTACTGTGACAAGTACCTGTGAGAAATTACTAGGTGAATCTCACTCTCACATACTGATTTATGCATGCGAATATTTGCGAGAACTTTTGCGCTGCGATCACAATTACAACTGTGACAGACAGTCACAGACTTAAATCAGCTTCTATCACTGTGACAGTCTGCGATTTTTCTTTATCTGTGATTAAAAATACGCCTCAAGCCTAGTGTGATTAGTAGTCTGTGATTTCTCACAGATTATAAATACAAATAAGTATGTAAGTAATTGTTTGTTTTGCTTTTCATTTCTGTTTTGATTTGAAACTTTTGAACTTGGATTTTGAATCGATTTAATATTGTGTCTTGTGTTGTGGTTGCTTTATTCTATTGTTTATATGACTCTTTATAACTTATACGGCGTACAAATAGCACCGTGTAATATCCACACCGTGCTACGGTGTACAGATTTCTAGCTTTTTATTACATTTTTCTCAATGTCGGACCAATCAAAACCTCCTGGCTATATGGCCCAACTTTTAGAAGAGCTGGGTTGGAATCAAGGCTCGAGAATTCCTTTAGCTGATTCTGAAAATAAAGAGTTGGAGACTTTACTCATCAACAGGTCAGAGTTTGTCTGTTATGTGGCAATATATAAATTATATAGGACCACATCTAATTTATATTAATTTAAATAATTCCAGACAAAATGAGATTCAGCGTATGAAAGAAGCTCTCATCCTAGCTAAACAAAAACGAAATGACCTCAATAACTATAAGGATTATGTTCATTCTGAACAACAAGAGAATGCAGTAAGTATTATTTGCCATAACTTATCAAAATGTTGTTGGGCTTAATATACTTAATAATTATATAAAATAATCACATTACAAACAAAACAGAGTTTGTCTTCCAATACCTTAACCAGCTTTGTTTACTTTTCAGGTCATTAGGACCTGCAAAGTAAACAAAGCTGGTATGTAGTGTGGTTTATTTTTTGGAGTATTTGAATACAGTGCTCACAATGAATACGCCCGGCTTAAAATTGTATTCACCGACATAACGTTATATACACACTTCCAAAAATAAACCGCAAATTGTACACTTTTGTGTGCTAATGTCAGAGAAATCAGCTGATTGTAAATTTTGCTAAGTATAAGTATATTGATGAAGTTTGAAATCGTGATTTATATTTAAATCGCTAAGTGCAACTTAGCAAAACACTGCGTAACCATCTATTCCGTGAACAATAAAAGTTGAAAACTTTGTTTTGATACACCACCATCAAATGGCGAATGTCAATTGGTCAACCTGAGATTGGCATACTATGGTGATTGGAATTGAATTTGACCTTAGCACACACGCTGCACTACCTCATTTGCAATTATTAGATTACTAACTTACTACTTTCTTTTCTTTTATTATGTTAAGTATAATGTGTCCGTATATGCTAAGTAATATAGTATCTTTTATGTTCTAATATTTTATAATAATCGTAAATAAATGTATTTCTTTCTTTTCATTTTCTTGAACATCGTATTCACGCTATATGAATGCTACAAATGACGGCACACCACAAACATTGTCATATTTTGAACCAACTTGTAGCGTGAATAATTGAAATATAGTGAATAATCTGAATTTTAAACCACAGCAATGGTTTTAGGACTTGGTTTGGTCTGTCTAACTCTCCTATTGAATGTATACAATTATATCTTACACAACTGGAAGTGACTTTTTAATAAGTCTAATTGTCTAATTATTCTTATAATATTTCTGCATCTAATCTGCATGCTATTATTTTAATTTAAATAAATCCAGTTTAAGCCATAGCCTATTATAGTACCATATTGGTTGTATTGTGTAGCTAAATGCAATAAGAATCTAAAACACATTACACCAGCTGTAATCTGTATATGATACTCTTTGATTATTGGTGACCTTGTGAGATAGATCATTTGATGTGAATCAATAAATATAGCTACACCTTAACATGCCTCCTCTCCTAGCCACTTTTTTGTGTACATTACATAGTAAAAACAACATTCATTTCAGCGTCTCCTGTTTGCCCATAAGCAGCAAATGGAACAAGAGGTGAAACTCAAACAGCTGTCCTTGAATGAAGCAGAGTCCCTTGACCGAGATTACATTGACAGCACAAAGAAGAGCAAAGATATTTCCATCAGGGTGGATAGAGTTCAATGTACTTAACACTTTTTATTACTTACTATTAGACCTGCATATATATTGCGTTACCCTCATGATTTATTTTTCAAACAAACAAAATGTTAGGATGCAATAAAAGTTGTAATTTTCCTGAAAAATGAAGTTGCAAACAAAAAGGAATAATGACTGTTGCATCGAAAATGTATAATGTAATTCATTATTAATATTTAATAGGAAGAAAATTTTTAAAAAATGTTTAAGGACCCAAACTCATGCTCAAAATGAAACCTAAACCTGGTTAAACATGCAATAGAAGTTCATACAGAATATTAAATATTTACCCACCTAGGGGCTCCCCTGTTCTATGTTGAGTGAGTTGTTGTTGAAGGAAATTTAGCAAGCAGGTTTAAAATTTATAGTCTTATTGCATATTGGATTGTCAATGAAAAACTTGTGGTTTAAATGATTAACATAGTAACTTTGCATTTGTTTTATTATTAAATTTTAGAGTTTTTAGAGCTCCACATTATAATTATGTATAAACATTTTATAGACTTAATTATTAATTTAATTTACTGTAAAATGTGAGCATCAAAAATGTATAGTGAAAACAAACTTTTATTTTCCCAAAATGTGCAGTCCTTGTCAGTTAACCCCTGCTAACAATAGTTCTTAAAAACATACGAAACAAACATATTAAATGTGTCAGTTAACATGGGTACAATTGACACATTAGCATGATAGACACTGCTGAATTCATTTCTACTGTACATTCTGCTAAATTGTGATATTTCATTGTTTATTTTAATAATTGTTTACTTTAATACTCATTTCAGTAAATATTGTCAAGTTGCTTAAAAAGGCTGATACGTTAAAAACGGAAGTATGCGGCGAACGAGGAGCGCTGCAGGAATGGCGAGCTGCTCTGGAAAGAAGTGCTGGAGACATTTCCGCCATAGAAAAATTCACGAAACAAGATGTTTCTGCAGCAAAGGTACATGCTAAGATAAACATTTAGTTACATTCAAATTTTTAAAGGAAATAATTCGGCTTTTTATACAGAATGCCGCCCTGTCGCCGAAAGCGCCATTCTCACTATCTCATTAGTAGCCAATGCCTTCAAAACTTTGAACGTAAGTTCCCCTTAGCATGTTATCAATGCAATAAACCATAAAACTCTTAAACATGATATAGTTGATATTATTCGTCCAAAATGCTGTTGACCATTACCTAATTATATACTTATACCGAGAACAAATAATCCAGAGAAATTTGAAAAAGAAGTCAATCTTCGAATCCAATCCTGCCTGGGCCGCATTCGGGAAACTCCGCGACCTCTTATCGTCCAAAATGATGATGAATGTATGACAGTTACTAAAAGTATGAAATTAAATGTCGCGTTCCCTCGGGATCAGCTCGATAGGAAGGGATTTAAATCTAAGTTAGACTAAGCGGCGAAAGAAAAGAGGAATACGCTTAGCGACAGAATTTATTTTGGTGCATTGGTGGTCAAGTCAGCTGGCAGCGGAATTGTAGCTTCGATTTCGTCCGAAGGTGCGCGCTCGCAGGAGAGGCGGGGGGTTGTTCCCGGCATGTTGATCCGCCGTGCACCCGGACCGGGAGGTCGGGTGGGTGCCGGTGCCCCTTCGCTGCATCCTTGTGTGGCTCCTTGCAGGGGCGGTTAAACCGCCATCGATCTGGCCTTAGTAGGGGCTAAGTTGCTCTGAAGCCCATGAAGGCGGCCGCGTCCAAGGCAGACCACTTGGTCTCAGATGTGACCAGGTCCGAGCAGGTGGACCCTGGTCGTAAGAGACGATCCTGGTCCAAGAAGGTGGACCCAGGCAGTGGACGTCTGGTCCAAGAGCCCTGGAAATCGAAATTGAGCATATAACGTAACGGCTTCCAGTGATTTCGCCTGCCGCCAATCTCTCGCGGGACAGAATCAAACCGCTGAAGAAGTTGACGTAGTAAATTTTACAGTGGTTGAAATATGCTGCCAGAAGGGCTGAAGTCTACAATCTCAATTGAGGTTACAGTTTTATTAACAAGTGAAAAGAGTTAAATTGAAGCTTTTAGTTCATGAACACACAGACATACTACCGCAAAAAGAATCTAAGAACGTTATCAAGGTTATGTTACGAAAAAAATTTTAACCGAAAAATAGAACCGACTTCAACACTCAAAAGTTTGAAATAACTTATAGAAGTCGGTACCATGATAGTTTAAAAGTAACTGTTATCAAAATATTGTGAGCATGGTAAAGACTTCGACAAATTATTTCATACTGTTAAGTGTTGAAGTTGGATCAATTTTTGTAAATTTTATTTTTTCACCCTTTTCAGTGACTTTTGCTACTCACGGGATCAATTGTCTTTGTTTATGTTCACCGATTTCTCCACCCGCAATTATCATATCATCGACTTATGCATAGCACTTTTCAGTTATTGGAGTGCAGTGTACAATAACCGCTTGACCGATTTTGATGAAATTTGAATGGGACCACATGGGAAGCAATTGAACTAACTGAAAAGTGCGTGCTTATACCTAGACGATATTATAGTAGCGGGTGAACAAGCGTTCAACATACCTACACCACAATGACAATTGATCCCATGAGTAACGAAGGTCACTAAAAAGAGTGATGAAATGTTTTTTACTAAAACATGGAACCGATTTCAACACTCAAAAGTGTGGAATAACTTGTCGAAGTCGGTACCATGAGCACAATATTTTGATATTAGTTACTTTTGAACTATCACGGTACCGACTTCAACAAGTTATCTTTTGAGTGTTGAAGTCGGTTCCATTTATTCGTAAACATTTTTTTTACAATAACTTGGCTCTCTGTTGAGATCGAACATTTTGAAGCAATACTTTTTTTCACTCTTCTCTTCTAGAATCTTGAAACCAAAAGGCAAAAACTGAAAGTGGAACATGACCGGATGTCTGAAAGGCTGAATCAGCTGGTATCCAACTTGAATGCAGAAGAGCGGGCCTGTGAAAGAATCTCTATTCAGGTAAAATAATTTTTATTGTCACAAGCGACTCCCGCTGACAATGTATTTTTAATATAAAAATGTACAAATGTGAGAGAGCAAATGAGTGTAAGAGCGAGCTCACTACACCCAAGGATTTTGTAATAACCCTTATGGCCACTGTAGTGCAAACTTGTAGTACTCTCACTACCTGTGTATGTCATATGTGAGAAACGAGAACAAGACATTATCTTGCCATATAAAATCTTCACATGGGCTTCATACATTCAAGTTTGAACATCTGTTACTCTTCAGTGTGTTCAGGCAAGCTGCCTTTGAGTGTTTTTCTAGATCTGGGACCTAGAAAAACACTCAAAGGCACCTTCAAACAGATCTCTCTATATCTCTGAGATACTCGTAGCGGCCGTGCCATAGACTAGTAGTAAAAATGTAATGTTTGAAATTTGTGACCATATGCTGAAAAGTTTCGGTTATAACTTTGATTGAACAATTGAAGTTTCAGTCCACTGAAACTAAACTTTGATTGAACAATTGAAGTTATAGTCCTGTCAAACTAAGACGAAAAATTCCCTCAACAAAAAAAAAATGAACCGTTCCGTTTTCTTTGGGAATAGGTTGGCGGTCGATTCCTGCTCATTGTTTTTCATTCCTTTGTTTGACTGGACTATTAATAATTATGTTTCTTGGGGTTGTAAAAACGATTGCTATAGAGATGAAATCAAAAATTTCAGACTGGAGTTTAATATTTATTGTTTATAGGTGATGGAGGGCATGGAGCAAAGAAAGAGTATGATGATGATGTGGACCGGTGCTGTGGAAAATTTGCGTAACCGCGATAAAGATATCCGGCACATTCGTGAGGTTTGTTTACTCTGTGGTTTCTCTTGGAATGTACCAATATTAATTTTTACTCGGCAAAATTGTAACTAGTCATATACGCCGAAAGATTTGCACACATCTTACATGATAATAATAGCCAAATATGTTTAATGTACTTTTATAGATATAAAGTTAGTAGGATTGGATACGGATTTCAGGATTATGCAGTACTAGCAGCGGAAGCTGAGAAGGTGACGGAGCAGTGCCGCGAGCAACAAGCGTTCTGCGACCAGCAGCGCGGCAACAACCAAGACGCAGTACGCTCCAACATGAGCCTCGCGACCCAACTCGGCCAGACGAGGATAGCTTATCAAAATCTTTGCGATGCGACCACTACTCTGAGCAGTGAGGTACGCACCTATAGGACCTGATGCGTCACTAACAAGTCGTGATGTTTGCATGTGCAGCGTTCGCATTTACATGAGCACGCTGCGCTGTTTTTCAGAATAACCCCGCTCGGTTAGATAGTATCCGAGAATAAGTATACAAAAAAAAAGGAAGACGAGCGGTTTACCAGCGCAAATTGTTGCATAGGCGTTATCTTGCCCCTATATGAGGTTTTAAAGTGAGCGCTCTGGAGTGCTGATTTCCAGGCAAGAAGTTTTTAAGGTTGATTTGATCACGGCTGGAAATCAGCATTGATTGTCACAGAAACTCTGTAACATGCTGAGCCCACTCCCTTTCAGCATTTGCTTCATTAATTCTAGTATGTGCTTATGTTCGATATTTAATATGAGTGACCTGTGATACCTGATACTGTGTGGTGATATATTTTATCTTTATTTTTTTCAAATATTGTAAAAAATATTATAGTTCTTTTTCTTTCCATTTCATTTAAGTAGAACCTTAATGCGCCTTAATGGCCGTGGTGGTACCGGCCTAGAATAGTACTCCCCCATCTCTTCCCGTGGGTGCCGTAAGAGTCGGCTAAGGGATAACGTACCAGGAGGTGGGCAGCAGCGCCTTCTGAAGATCGGAAATCATACTGCGCTCGCCAACCCGCCTGCCAAGCGTGGCGAGTATTGGCAAATCCCCCCTATATGGGGGAGGCATACGTCCAGCAGTGGACGCACATGGTTGAGAAAAGAAAGAACCTTAATGTGGAAAATTGGACCTATCCAGGTGTTAGTTAAGGGTGCATCACTATCACATCCGTTGTGTTCCCCCAGGTGCAAAGCTTCCAACGTGAGCTGAGCAACATGCGCACTACCCTGGAACGGCTGCACATGGAGAACCGACAGATAATGGAGAGCCAGCATAAGAAGGATCTTGCCTTACAAGCGATCAACGGCAAGGCAAGGACACTTAAATTCAATATAAGCATATATATAAGTAAACTTTATAATATTTGTTATATCATACAATTTATTTTTGTCGAATTCAATGACGACTGCGTGTTTTTTTATACATTATGAATGTATAAAACACGGGAATTACTCACGTAATAAGTCAGAGGGTTCCGACTATAGTTTCAACCACATTCGGTCGTCTTTTTCAACTAGAATACGGGGCGCTCGCGACCGCGGCCGCGGTTCGCCTAGTGCTGTATGGCCTAGTGCATAGGTCAAAGCCACGTCAGTTTTAATAACAAGACGTAATACAGCTACAAATCCTGGAAAGTATAGACCTGGAGAATTGCTACCTTTCACGTCTGCGGTTTTCAATACTATTAAGTAAAGACAAACAAGTTGCCTGATGATAAGCACTGCGTTTGCCCATGGTACTTCATATTCCTCTTTGCTTCTGTATTCATAACTATACTGATTTTAAGCATGGATGTAAAACTATAAAAATAAAATGTTCAAGTGCTGCACTGCATCATATTGTTGCAAAATTGACTGGTCTATCCAATAAAGTTCTTCCTTGATATTTGTAGTAAAATATTATTGTTACTGTTTTACAGATAAAAGAGTTGAAAGAAAAACTCACAGATTCTCTGGACAGATCCAAATCATCGGAGAAAAGAGCAAAAGAACTTGAAGATATACTGAATGTAAGTCTCGTTCATTCTTTTTTTATGCTATTCCGCACGCTTTGCGATATGGCAACACGAAGTGAGGAACACAAATAAATATGTTCTGCAAAGTCTGTTTTTAAGGGAAGGCACCTTTATACATACAGAGACAATTTTATACCTGAGTATGTATGACTAAGGCGATTAGAAAGTTTGTATTTGTAATACAAATTTAAATGTTATTTTTATAAACTGTAAATTGCTATTATCCAAGGAGTTATACATCAAACCTGCTCGATTAACAGGAAGGCATTATTTCTGCCTAATTAGCAAAATATTTTGTGAGAACCATACATGCTGCACAACTGCCACGCGCGGCCGGCTGAATTGAGACTAAAGCAAATTAGTTACATGAACTTAATTTATGCGGTCCATGCTCGAGAACCTAAAGCCCCATCTCCCTTTTTAAATAATATTTATAGCTTACCTTATATACATCACAAGCTGTCCTTACATAGTGTATTGAAGCATCCATGATGTATCATGAATTCATGCCGCTAACCATGACGGCCCAGTAATATATAGGTATAATATACATTATAAAAAAATAATCTACTAGTAATTTAACAAGCATTATACAATATAGTTTTCAAACTTAGTCAAATTGTGTATCCTTTACTATAATATTTAACAGGAAGAAGAGCGTTATGCCAGCAACCTGACCTTGAACCAGCAGAGAGCAATGCACTGCTCGTTCGTCGAGCAACAAAACCTGCTAGCTCTCAAGAACGAAGAAAAACTATTCAACATGCAACTTAAAGGTTAAGTTTATAATAATGCTTAGCTAGTTTAACAACATAATATTTGAACCATTCGGAGTAGAGATTAGGCCTGCGGGGACCGGAAGCTCATCGGGTTTTCCGAAACAGAACGCTTGATCGATGCGACGCGGAACCAAAGTGCTGGCTCATATTTGGCCCAATGAATCAACATTGCAATTCAATGGGGCAATTATGCCCCATTCTAGGTACACTTCCAACTGGTAGTGGTTTGGAAAATGTGTGCTATCTATAGGCTGACCTAATTTTTTTTTACAGCATCTAAAGCTATCCTGAGCAAGCTAGACCACAAACAGCGCTGTATCCAGAAGAATTTGCAAACCCAAAAGGAGTCATTGTACCAGATTGTAAGTAAACCTTTGTTAACCCTTCTTCTTCAGAAAAGAAGAAAGGTGCATGTGGTAGAGATGCAAATATTAAGATGGATATGTGGGTGACTGGAATGGACAAGATAAGGAATGAGTACATAAAAGAGAGCTTGAATGTAGCACCAGTGAATTAAGTTGAAAGGGAATATATTGGCTTGGTATGGGCATTTCATGAGTATGGATTGAAAACATATAACGAAAAGACTACTGATCATGAGTGTAGATGGATATAGAGGTAGAGGAAGGCCGTAGAAGATATGGATGGAATGTGTAAAGAATAATATATTTATAAAAGGTGTGAGCCCCGAGATGACTAGTGATAAAATCGAGTATAAGTATACAGTATAAATAAGTGTAATGTGTTGCTTGTGATTGTAGTAACATTTAAATACATTTGAAAAAGTGAAAATAGGAAAGAGATCTTCTTTTTTCTAGCATGAAGTCATTTAAAGCAAGAATTAAACTCAAAAATGTGCTCATGTATTTTCACTACTATGGCATATCTTTCTTACTTTCCAAATTCAGCCAGCCAGATTCGCTCAGTCTGGCATAAATAAGTAACAAAATGTATTAGTTCAATCTTTAGGGTTTATAAAATTAAAGAGTTTATTTGGCACAGTGCTATCAAGTGGAGACTCTTGGCGCAGAAGTTACGCATATGGAGGGCGCGCAAGCGGAGCGCGAATGTTCTGCTGAATTGGTTGAGAAAGAAAACAGGTAAACAGTGCGCATGGTGAGTCTAAAGATGTATGTTCGAACTCTGCCTGACGAATTATTCCTTCTCTGTAAAATCATACAGTTGTATTATAGTTAGTCATCTTAGAATCATCATCAATGTGGTCTGATATTAGCAATGATTCTCTTGTTCAATAAAATTTACTAAAATGGTGTTAAATAATATAAGGTTAGGGGACTAAAAGTTGTCCACAATGATGTGTATAGCACAGTTTTTTTTTTGTATCCGAGTATTCAACCGTTTAAAACGGTTTGTTTGGGGTTCAAAACCGCGACATTGAATTGAAAATGTTTTTAATCGGTTGATTTGCATCTATACGTCGTCATGGCTGTTTTTTACAGTTTGTTCCAGTGTTAAAACGTGAGTCCTACACTGTCCTCAACGCTTCGAAACAACTGTTTTGTCCTATTTGCTCAGTAATTTCACTCAGTTATACTTTTCATAGTTAGAAATAAAAGTTTACTGTGAGCTACAGATTGATTTCGGAAAAATTATGAACCGCGGAGTTGTTATAAAAAATCCATCGATACGCTCATTTTTCAAGAGAGGTGAGTTCTAGACGTCGTTCACACTAAAGTAAAAATCTATTTTAGCAATATGGACCGTTACGACAGCAATTCTGCTTTCCACAAAGACATGACCATTATAAGGCGAACGATATGTTTTGAAGGAAGAGCGTGACCATGGCAATTCTTGAGTAAAACAGCCTTTTTATATATACAAAGATATTATATTAACTATGAACTATATTGTAAGTACAAAACAATGACTGCCTCGGGATTGAGAGAATCGGTCAATCTGGCGGTTCGATTCCCACCCTCAGCTTTTTAGCATCTGTATTTAGGTTATCACTGCCTATAAAGTGGTCAAAGATCCGATTTAAAAGTGATATATATAATAATATGGTGAAGGTTACGGGAAGTGTGTGGGCGGCACGCGGGGAGAGTAGCGCTGTTGGAGCGTCACTCGGCGCGGCTCCACGAAGACATGAGGCGGTTGGCGCGAGAACTGGAGGTGCACACCGTCGTACACGCGCAACTGGTATGTCAATAGGCATTATTGTGAAACAAACAGAGGCTGCGTCCCCTTTACAGATTTGGTTGCTTTCAGTTCTCACTGTGGCGAGCCCTGGCTCAAATTAGAAATAACGATAAAATCGCTCGCTAGCTGTTCGGTCCGTGGTATTGTTTCATAACATTAAGAATAGAAGAATGTAGTACTTGAAGGTCTTGAACTCTAAAATGAAATTATGACACCAAACCCCCGCCCTCACCCTCCTAGTATCCATTCACAGACATCCGAAGCAAAAAAAATCCAATATGGTATACAAAATGACGTTGTTTAACTTTTGACTTTCAATTAGACGCACATACAAAGTTTTGTGAAAGTTCGAGACAATTTGATGCCCGATTGGAAGGCTTATACAAGTTTACAACTTATTTTCTGTTTCGAGGTGAACCACCAAATATACCTGGACTATTTGTTATATTGCGTAATATTAACTATATTTTTCAAGCTATATTATTTGTCTTTGCATAATGTACAAGTACAAGAAAATGTTTCTCGGCATCTGTCGTGTCTATTTATCCACATTTTTTCGAGGCTCATTAGTTTTATACAGTTATCACTATCATTTACATATTTTCCTGCATGATTTTGTAAGGCACATAAATTTCAAGCGTATGGCGTATAAAAAGCAAGCTAATATGTCATAAAGCTTAATATTGAAGAAAGTTTTTAAATTATTACAACCCATTGCTCGTGTTTAATTTCCAGCAAAGTCGACTCAAGAGTTCTATGCTCAACGTGGAAGGCGGTGATAAAGATCTAAAGACCTTAAAGGAGGTGTGGCGAAAACAGAGAGTAGACGAAGCGCTGATGCGTCTTCGCGTTGCGCACGCCGCCCGAGCGGTCGCTGGATTGGACGACACGGCCTTTACTCTCGACAAGCAACGACTACAACTGGACGCTGTATGTATTACTTACTTGATCGCTCTTGATAAACAGGATTTTCTTATATCTGTCATGAAGGACAAATTAGGTTTTTTTTTGTGTGTCACCGCATAACTTACAACTGGGTGAACCGATTTTGTACGTTCTTTTTATTTGAAAGCTGGTGCTTCCCGTGTGGTCCCATTAAATTTTCATCAAAATCGGACAAGCTGTTTTTGAGTTACACTCCAATAACTGAAAAGTGCGTGGTTTAACCTAGACGATATTATAGTAGCGGGTGAAGACATCGATGTCATACCTACACCACAATGACAATTGATCCCATGAGTAACAAAGGTCACTAAAAAGAGTAAAACATTTTTTTTATCAAAAAATGAAACCGACCTCAACACTCAACAGTGAGAAATAATTTGTGGAAGTCGGTACCATGAGCGTAATATTTTGATATTAGTTACTTTTGAACTATCATCGTACCGACTTCAACGAGTTATTTCACACTCTTGAGTGTTGAAGTCGGTCCATTTTTTGGTAAAAATTTTTTTTAATCAGTTTTTTTGAACAACGGAGTCACTTACAGTGTCATAGCTAGGATATTTGGCGGGCAGGCAATGAACGAGCGCCTGGTGGAAATACGCGCTCGTCGAGACATGTTCAGCGTGCAGAAGCGAGCGCTGTTCGAGGAATGCGGCAAGCTGCGCAGCGAGATTAAGGAGCGGGAGAACCGGATCGAACAACTTAAGAAGAGGTATATACATGTCACATACTGTTACATATATACATATGTTACCTAAAATCAGTGACATTTATCCTTTTTTTCGGATGTTTCTTATGTATGGTCAGACATAACTCCGTCATTAGTATAACGATTCAATAATAGTAGTTTATGAAACTGTATCTTAATAAGAGTTCTTAAAACACGTGTTTTTTTATAGCATTACACGAGTGTTTTCCACCGAAAAGATGGACTGACGACCTGTCTAAGATCGCAGGAAATGGCTGGATGCGGGTCGCTTCCACCCGGTCCTTGTGGAAATCAATAGGGGAGGCCTATGTTCAATAGTGGGCGTCCTATGTCTATGATGATGATACTATAAAATAAATAGACCTTTGTATACGAAAGACAAACAGTGATTTACAGAAGCTGTCATAGATCCAGCCGTCATTCATTTCATATTGTGTCATATTGTATGTCATATGATCTTAGTTCGCATCGTCAATAATCACCAAACGAGATTGTAGTTAAATAAGACTATCATTTGATAAAAAAAACTGACATTTTGGTTACTTCTTGTCAGTGTATACATTTTTATTCATTTAATAACATTCACACAAGGTCTTCAGGTCCCAAACTAGGAAGAGCCTGTACTATGGGAACCTGATGACTGATATACATACTTATATACATACACACACCCAGACACAGGTCAAACACATACACACAAATGTTTGACCTGTCCGGGAATCGAACTCGGGACCAGCGGCTCAGAAGGCAGAGTGCTACCAACTGCGCCAACCGGCCAGTCAATGAGAAATAATATATTAAGGTGAGATCTGACCTTACAGTTAGCCTATTATTAAGCTTATGTCGGATTTCGTCAACGCATTTTACGAGTGAATAATGATTCAAATGATTGCACTTATCATCATCATCATCATCCTCCCTAACCGTAAGTTGTCCGCTGGTTGGCCGTTTACTTTCTCTTCCACTTATCTGTAAACAATATCACTAAAATAATAATAATAATAATAATGTTTTATTGTTAACCAGTAAGTTACATGTTTCACTAATAATCATATAATAATAGTAATAATAAATACAATAACATTGTAAATTTTCGGTCTCTTCATAATTTAGTTTTTTCAACCACCTAGTGATTGCGATTTTAGCTTCTCTTATAGTGTACATTGTTAAATCGGGCATAGCCTTACATGCTTTATTATATATATACGAACCAAAACATTGATTACGTTTGGCAGATTGTGTATTAATTTTGCAACAGGGAAAAACAATGTCTTTTCTGCGTTTATTGGAAGACTGTAATCTTTCCTTTAAAGTTGATTGCTTTTGCTTAGTCAAAAGAAGATTCATAATAAATAATTGGCGAACTGTTAGAAAATCACAATCACGGTATAAACGGCCTGGAAACAACGTTTTTGAACTATTTTAATCAAGTCATGTATTAGGGTGGTTGTTGGACTATCTGTGGTGTGTGTTGAACCAGCCCACGATTATTTTACACTTGTAGCGCCCCGTGGTTTCACCCGCGTGGATTACGGTTGTCACTGTAATTCACGCTACCTCAATTATCCCACGGGAACTATACTTTTCCGGGATAAAAGTAGACTATGTGTTAATCCAGGGTTTAAACTATCTCCATACCAAATTTCATCGAAATTGGTGTAGCCGTTTGAGCGTGAAGAAGTAACAAACATACACACTTACACACAAACTTTCGCATTTATAATATTAGTAGGATGTATTGTCAAAAGCATTAATATTTATATATAAATTTACGTATATAGGTTATTGCTGCCTTTTATTACAAAAAGTCATGTGCTTTTTTTCAGATATGAAATATTTATAAGCTCACTTGGAAAAGATGAATCCGGTGAACAGCTGTCGGTGACCTTCTTTAAAATTAAGGTAGATAAGCATAACCGTTTTATTCGATACCTTAAATAATGTATGTATCTACATTTTGAGGTTTTATAATATACACCTTTTTCGATTGGGTAAACTTGGCTAGGAACGATTTATAGTTCAAAAATTAAGTATAATATAACTGCATACGAAATATATACCAGATAGGTGTGAGTGAAGCACATTGTTTACTGTAATAACATATTGAATAGA
The DNA here is from genome assembly GCA_934044485.1 of Apeira syringaria. Taxonomy (NCBI): domain Eukaryota; kingdom Metazoa; phylum Arthropoda; class Insecta; order Lepidoptera; family Geometridae; genus Apeira; species Apeira syringaria. Next base: position 18,169,667 of record OW203658.1, read on the forward strand.
CCAATATAATACCTAGTCTGTTAATATTAAAAAAGAGGTTCTCAATTCGCTTGGAAATGACATAAATACTAAAACAATATATATTCGTGCAACATGTCTTTGTGGGTCTAAAATTTCGCTCAGTGAAGGTTTCGCATGTGCCGAAAGTGTTGCGAAAAAGTGAGATGGAAAGTATCTTTAAACGCAAGCCAGTGAGCGAGCCAGTTGTACATTCGTTCGTTGTGTATTCGCTAAATATTTCGGTACAGTTTCATGCGTTTAGATGAAACGCATGAAACTGTACCGAAATATTGAGCATATATTCACGAGTAAACTTTACTTACTCGTGAACATGGCGCATGTGACTGTCGAAATATCGAGCGAAAAAAAAGGAAATAAAATCCGTGGTAAATATCCCGATTATGATGTTAATTCTTCTAACAGATAGATAGATTTTGGTAATAAAACTGACGTGGTTTTGACACATTATGAATGTATAAAAGACGGGAATCACTCAAGTAATAAGTCAGGATGCACCAACGCAGCCAGTAGCACCCCGCCCCCCGCAACAACATTTGTCATCGCGTGCGCTGCGCGCGGCGCCTGCAGTACTAGGCGAACCGCGATCGCGTCCGCCCCGTATTCTCCTTGAGAAAGACCACCGAATGTGGTTGAAATTATAGTCGGAACCCTCTGACTTATTACGTGAGTAAGTCCCGTGTTCATTCAGATAGATAGATGGATATTGTCGCCTGTTGACGTTTGGTACAGTTCGCGGCGGATCGCGCAGAGTTCCGCACGCGCGGTGCGGCGCTGGACGCAGAGATCGGCCGCCGCGAGCGGGACGTGGCTGCGCTCGAGGCCACGCTGCGGGTTGTTCACGCCGCCCACAAACACTTCATGCATCAAATCTCGCCGCTAGATGAACAAGGTTACTTTTACACTGCATACAGGAATTTTTCATATATAATGCTATCGAATCATAGGTAAACAGTAATAAAATGAAATCTTTCCTCTTTTAATAATGTCATATTATGCGTTGATATTGATGTTTCATATATATACAATTTTAGCTCCGGAAATAGAAGAGTTAAACGAGCTGACGAAGCAGTACTACTCACTGCGCGACTCGCTAAAGGCGACCTTGTCGCAAGTCGCGTGCTTTGAACAGAGTGTCGAAGACGCGAGCGCTCGAATCACCATGCTCTCCGATAAGTGCAAACAACTCACCGCTAGAGAGTGAGTATGCATTACTTATTTATTAAGGTACTAGGTACTGTTATGTCGTTTCACCAGCGCGTTGTATAATTTTTCTGTTATACGAGTCTGTACTGCGAAACATTTTACATATTTATCGGTAGAATACTGAAATAATAAAAAAGGCGTTAGTGTGTCTCGAAATAGTTTCTTTTTCATAAAAAGACGTGTGGCACTCGGGGACTGCCGCGGTAAAGCTATTGTATAGTATTTTTTATCAACTTATGCAATTAATATATTAATAACTTATGCAGTAACGCCGATACAACCAATGCCACCTAGAGGCGAGTTGCTGAACTAAATAGGCAAGCGTGATATTTCCAAAAAGTCATTAAAAGTTCTGCTATTCATCGATAGATGGCAAAACTAAAAACCGCGGTCGGAGTGGGGGTCGTTAGGTTATTTTCGTTACGGAATTATGTTTTATTTTTATTATTTCGTTACATCTATTTCAATGACAAGCATTCCATCAAGATCATTGTGACTCGCGTAGTCTTTAAAACCACTACATCTGGTTCATTTCTCGCTATGATGACAACACCACCCATACCCAATGTTTTTAGTCTCTTAATGTCATAATTTTTATCCATAATTTATTTCCAAAACACTTTCAATCGAACGCACCTATAAGCAAGTATATAAATGGTTTTATAGTTCTTTGCATTAAAATAGTGCTATCTTAAAATTGTATGTTTTAAAATCTCACCCAGGACCGAAACAGAGAATGAACTAGAAAACGCTCGCGAGCGAATGTCTCGCCAAGAAACGCGGCTGCAGAACGCGCGCGACATAGCTCGAGCGAACGCGAAACGTGCTCAGAAACTGGTCGAGGACGCAGACGATTGGAAATTGTTCCAAGTGAGTCATACAGTATTATTGATAATGAGCTAAATTTTTTTCTTTTTTAGCGTAGTGTTATTACAAATGGTCACAAATTCCTGTGTTAGCTTTAAGGCAAAGTGAAATATGTCAATAAAAAGTTATTTATTATGTTAGTTTGGATATCTGTCATAGTTAGCGCAGGTGGCGAGCAGCTAGTTTTATAAATTTCCAAAAAAAAATTGATTAGAGTATGTTTGTGTCGCTCAGATGGCTATGTACGTCCGAGACCTGGACGAAGCGGCGCACAACTCGCTGCATTCGTTGGCCGAGATGTGCGCGTGCAGCCCCCCCGCCTTCTCCCACTTCGCGGCGCTCGTCTCCTCCACCGACGTGCAGCGATATCTGCCGCGCAAGCAGCGGCGACTTCACCTCTTCGTTAGCAGGTACGTCAATACCACTCTTCTTATTGATATAAGGGCCATTTTCTTGGAAGGAATATGCAACGGTTGAAAGGAAAAGGAAAAGATTGCGGTATAATCTGCCAACCGGTTATATTATCTTCCTCGCCGCCACCAACACTCGGTCGCCCGCAATTTTTGAATACAATATCGATGTAATAGATTGTAGTATTATGTTACATATAACTTTAACACATTTTAAAATACCCTAGGTTTGATTTTAATTGTTATTTTCCTTATATGATAATATACATCGAGATTGTAAAGGTACTTAATACTCTAAGCAATGTAATGTACTATGTCGAAGCATAAATACCTAATTAGCATAAGTTTCTCACATAAGTGAAATGTAATTTCTTGTTGAGAAATAAATATCTTTAAACCGAAAGATTTTTTTAGCTCCGACATTTTGCGCGCATTGACAACTAGGTAGGCGGGAATTTTTTGAAGATAAAAATAGGCTACCATTGCTATTTGAACCTTAACGAACTACATACCTTCTGCCGCTACCGTCTTGTCGCTTTACGCAGAACAGTTTCTGTAGTCGTTGATTCCGATAACGTGGCTCTGTTAACTTCCAGCGCTGCAACATCACTAGTATGTAGAAATTTATTGCAAAGCATAACGTTCACTTGTCTGGCCGTTTTGTACGCTTTCAGGATAGTGTCAGAATCTGCGTCACAATTGCAGAAGTCGGAAATGGGAAGTCAAGAAATAGAAGGTGAGATTTTTATTTAGTCTATATTACTAACTGTTAAGATTTGTAGGCAGAAAAAGTAACCCAATAGTCAGATAATTAATAATAAATCAACCTTCTCCTTTTTGCAAGTCGGTTAAAAATCACACACTCAAGCACGCAGTCGCGTGCTTGAGTGTGTGTAATAATAGTATTATTGATTTATTGTTTTTTAAATATGACAATTTAGTAAATTTAAAATAATTTTAAAATAATTGCTTTCGGTACAGAGTCTGTTTTTTCGAGTTCATCTGAGTCGAGCAAGACCGGCGTGAGCGTCGCCAGCGGATACACCAAGCGTCTCGCAGCCTTTCGCCGCTCCCTGGCGCCCAAAGTGCAAGAGTCCGCGGTCAGTACCTCATTCATCTCTCTCGCCCGGAAAAGGGATTAGATAATACCCGCGGTATCGTCCGCGTGGACTACGGTTTTCCCGTCTTTTTAATACTTTACAGATCTAGCGTATGACCACGAACTCACTTGATGTTCAGTGACGATGTGATTGAAGATGTAATAACACTAGAATGTGCACTGGCTGTCAAGGACTGCCGCCTGAACACGCTATGCGCTTGGTGACAGATTTTCAAACTTAAGGGTGGTAGCTAGCCAGACAGGTTCTCTAAAGTAGCCTTCTACCCGTTACCTCAGTTATGTGTTTACTGTGCGTGCGTTTTTGGGTAAAAAGTTGCCTATGCACTGTTCTAGACTATAATATTTATTCAAGATCCGATAAGCCGTTCTGGCGTTAAGAGTATCAAACATCCATCATCATCCTCACAAACTTGTGAGAGACCCGTAGCTTTCTTAAAATTGACTTTGATGATTCACGGCTTCATGTAGTTTCAATATATACATAACGAATGTATGTATGTGAATACACGTACCATGTGTCCTGGCGGGGTAGGTAGAGATTTTTGACGATGATCCCTTTCATCAGCTTTCCACCTATTCACTTTGCTTATCACTGTACACTTTTATCGGAACTGGCCATGTACAATTTATTATTTACTAATAGCGCCCCGCGGTTTCACTACGGTTCTCCTACCCTGATCTACCTGAGGACGCTCCGGGACGCCGTGGTAGCTAGCCAAGCGGGTACTCGAAAGTACCCTACCACCATGCCGGGGATTTGATAACGGTGTTACCTTCACCGGAAGCTCAAGCTGTTGTTGGGAATCGGACCAGTGTCCGTCAGTTTGACAGCCGACCCTCCTCCCGCTGCGCTGTCATCGCTTCAGATATAATATTACGCAGTGTTACACTATCATTTGTTATACATTATCGGTATAAAATTATGCTAAACATGGATATTTGCGTTCTACATGTTAGTTACTTCAAGTTACGACTGAATTGATACCATCTAGGGTTGCATATTGCTTAGACCTGACCACGCCATAACTTAACATTAGGCGAGACAGTGGTCAGACGCAAGCTTATAATGCTTAAAAAAAACAATCTCATTCATATTAATTATTTTTCTATTTGTTTTTTATTTACCTCAAAAGGAAAAAACGGAACCCTTATAGGATCACTTTGTTGTCCGTCTGTCTATATGCCAAGACCCTTTTTCTCAGAACCGCGTGGAGGTATCAAGCTGAAATTCATATCAAATACTCAGGCCTACTGTCCCTTAGAGCTGTGAAAAAAATTAAACTTCTGAGCCAACGCAATCAAAAGATACAGCCGTTTTTGCTGCAAATTTTCGACACTCGCAAGGGAATCAAAACCTACGGGGTACTACTTCCCGTGAACTCAGAATTTTGAAATTTGGTACGAAGCAACGTCTTATAGCACTAATTAAGGAAAAATTGCGAAAAGCATACATTTTTAGTCATCATCTCAGCCATAGGACGTCCACTGCTGGACAAAGGCCTCCCCCATTGATTTCCACAAGGACCGGTTGGAAGCGGCCCGCATCCAGCCCTTGCCTGCGATCTTAGTCAGGTCGTCTGTCCACCTAGTCGGTGGCCGTCCTATGCTGCGCTTGCCAGTCCGTGGTCTCCATTCGATAACCTTTCGGCCCCAACGGCCATCGGTTCTTCGAACTATATGCCCTGCCCACTGCCACTTCAACTTGCTAATCCGCTGGGCTATGTCGGTGACTTTCGTTCTTCTACGGATCTCCTCATTTCTGATTCGATCACGTAGAGAAACCCCGAGCATAGCCCTCTCCATAGCTCGTTGTGCGACTCTGAGCCTGTTCAGAAGGCCTATAGTCAGAGACCACGTTTCAGTTCCGTAAGTCATCACTGGTAACACACATTGTTCGAAGACCCTCGTTTTCAGGCATTGCGGTATTTTGGACGAAAAGACGTCTCGGAGCTTTCCGAACGCTGCCCAGCCGAGTTGGATTCGACGATTGGCCTCTTTCTCAAAGTTGGACTTACCTAATTGGACTGTATGTCCTAGGTAGATGTAATGGTCAACAACTTTGAGAGTCGAGTTCCCAATTGAAAAGGGGGCGGGCGCAACATGGGCATTTGACATAATTTTCGTCTTGTCCATGTTCATTTTAAGGCCCACCCTTAGGGAAACTCTGTTGAGGCCTTCGAGCATCGTGCTGACGTCTTCCATGGATTCTGCCATGACCACAATATCGTCGGCAAACCGAAGGTGAGTGATGTACTCGCCGTTGATGTTGATGCCGAATCCTTGCCATTCCAAGAGCTTGAAGGCGTCTTCCAATGCGGCAGTGAACAGTTTCGGAGAAATAACGTCTCCCTGTCTCACGCCTCGTTGCAATGGAATCGCCCTCGAAATTTGCTCTTGTACTCGGACCGACATGGTGGCGTTATTGTACAAACACTTCAGCACTTCGATATACCGATGGTCAATACGGCACCGCTGGAGAGACTCAAGCACCGCCCACGTCTCGATCGAATCAAAGGCTTTCTCATAGTCCACAAACGCTAAACATAAGGGCAAGTTATACTCTTCGGTCTTCTGTATAACTTGCCGCAGCGTATGGATGTGGTCTATGGTGCTGTAGCCTTTTCGGAAACCGGCTTGTTCGAGAGGCTGGAAGTCATCAAGCCTACGTTCGAGACGATTCGCGATGACTCTTGAAAACAGCTTGTAAACATGGCTAGCGAAATGGGTCTGTAGTTCTTAAGCAATGTGTTGTCACCCTTCTTAAAGAACAACACCACTACGCTTCTGTTCCATGCTTCCGGCGTTGACCCTTCGAGGACAACGGAATTAAAGAGCTTCTGAAGGACTTTCAGTATCGGTGATCCACCCGCTTTCAGAAGCTCTGATGTGATTCCGTCGTCACCCGGTGCCTTGTTGTTTTTAAGCTGCTTCAGAGCCATCCTAATCTCGTATAGGCTGATGTCCGGGATGTCTTCGGTATAGTGCCGGGTCAGCTTGGCTCTTGGGTCTTTGGCCAAGCTGTCAACAGGTTTAGCGACCGAAGTGTATAGCTGTCCATAGAACCTCTCGATCTCTCCAAGCACCTCTGCTTTGGTCGACGCTATACTGCCATCATCTCTCTTCAGCTTAGTCATCTGGCTTTGCCCAATAGACCTGTCTCTTGCAAACACTTTGGAGCCTTTTCTCCGTTCGATCGTATCTTTAATACGATTTGTACTAAAGGTACGGATGTCGTGTCGCAAGGATTTCCATATTCGTCTATTGAGCTGCCTATATGACGCAGCATCATCTGATGATTGCAGTTGCAACGAGCGTCGTTCAGCCATGAGGTCGAGGGTATGGCTGGAGAGTTTTTGAGGTCTATTTGTACGGCGGGGCTTAAAGAACTTAGACCCCACTTCGTGGACAGTTTCTACAAACCTGTTGTTGGTCTCGTCCACCGACGCAAAGTTCTCAAGGCAAGCAAAGCGATTGGATAACTCAAGTTGAAAGCTCTCGGGGTTTTGGATATGGACATTTTGAGGTCGGAGCGTGGATTTCATCAAACGGGACCTCTCAAGTTTAACATTAATATTCAATGTGCCTCTTACCATGCGGTGATCACTACCGGTTTTGACCATGTTGATCACAGAGACATCATTGAATATTTGTTTCTTGGTGGTCATGATGAAATCGATCTCATTTCTTGTGGAACCGTTGGGGCTCAACCAGGTCCATTTCCTTTGAGGCGGCTTCTGAAAGAAAGAGTTCATCATAAAGAGTCCCTCTTTCTCCATGAAGTCGGCCAGCCTCTGTCCCCTAGGGTTCCGTTGTCCATAACCAAATTGCCCCACTCTCAACTCTCCATCACTTCTTTCGCCCAACTTTGCGTTAAAGTCCCCCATAACAACATTGTAATGGGTCTTGGAGGTATGTATGGCCCTACTAATGTCCTCATACATAGCCTCTACCTCCTCATCGGTTCCGAGTTTCGAGGTCGGTGCATATACCTGAATGACCTTCAACGAATATCTGCTTGATATTCTGAGTATTAGGTATGCCACCCTGCTCGAAACGCTGTCGATGGTGATGATGTTGTTAGCGAGGGACTTGCGAACGAGAAATCCGACACCACCTTGGGACTTTTGGTCGCCTTCCCGGTAGTAGAGCAAGTTACCGGATTTGAGAGTTATGGTGTCCTCACCCTCTCTACGGACTTCACATAACCCTAAGATATCCCAGTGTAACTTACTCATTTCTTCTTCCAGTTCGACGATCTTCTCGTCTGCCAACAAAGATCTTATATTGTGTGTTACCAGGGCCAGAGGTCGTTTTTTCAGGGAGTGGTAGCCGGGAATCTGCCGGAGATTCTTAGCACCCCCTGCTCCACCGTTACACTGGCCGCTACCGGAGCCAGCATTAGCGGAGCTGCCGGGGACTGGGGGCCTGGTTTTATTTTGTACTGTCATAGGGGGGGGGGGGGGGTTTGCCAATACTCGCCACGCTTGGCATGCGGGTTGGCGAGCGCAGTATATAAAATACGACCCTCAGAAGGCGCTGCTGCCCATCCTTCTGGTACGTGATCCCTTAGTCGACTCTTACGACACCCACGGGAAGACATGGGGGGGTACTATTCTAAGCCGGTACCCCACGACCCTTTTAGTAACATCATTTAATAAAAATATTTTTAATAATTTTTAACTTACAACCCCATCTTTTCTACGGAACCTTCGGTACAAGAGTCCGACTCGCACTTGGCTGGTTTTTCTACATTCGGGCGTTAATTTGCAGAAATTGCGAAATTTGCGAAAAAAAATGATAATAAATACACAATATGATTTAGTATTAATTAAGCGGGATAAATTATTCTATGCAAGGGTGCAGTGTGCACCGCCCTCCCTTCTGCCTAAATTTAATGCAAGAAGTTATACCTACACATGCAATCTTACTCAGCCGGAACCTCTTCGGCACGTGTACGAAACACGTGTCGAAGTGGTTACGGCTAGGGGGCCCAAATATAGTGTATTCAATATCATATTACTAATTTATTGTTACTTCTATCACCATTCTGTTTTTTGTTTCAGTTGATCGACGAAATACCAGAAACAGGTAATCGGATCTAACTAACACGTGGCGCTTATTTCATTATCAAATCGGATAAACAATAACGAATAGGAACATTATGATCACGTTATCACACACACGTTATGCGTGATTTTACTACTCATATCGGGAACGTTAAATATAATCCAACTTATTTTTTTATTAAATAAGATTTTATTATTTTAATGATAAGATTCAAATTCATTTACGATTGCAGGTGGTTTTAGTCATTACCAAATAATAACATGACAACTTACATATTTTACTTAATATTATTCTCAATGTAATAACATATTATGTAATTAATTTATAATTTATATTGTCATTTATAAGTGTTATACTTATCACACTCACACTAGGATTCCCTGTGTCGCGGCAGGCATTTACACACACACACACACACACACACACACACCGCAACATACATCCATGCTATCACATAAATGTGTGCCCCTGCCAGGGTTCGAATCCAGGGCCCCAGGGTGCTTTAACATAACATACCGATCTGGACTTTATCGCAGCTGTATAAAGAACTTGCTTAATTTAGACAATATTATTTTAGTTAATTTGAATGAACATAATTACTGTAGCTATCGTTCGTACTAGTGTATGTTCGGACTAGGCGTGGACGGTAAAATCAAGAAGAAAATTTAAAAGATCCTTCTGAAGAGATAATCTTTCTTCGGAAAGGTCTTAGATTAGATCGATAAATCAGCTGGTAGATCTCTTTATGTGTAATGTTATAAATTTAAGTTTGGATGTATCCTCATAAGGCTATAATAATTTAACGGATAAAGTCCAGCAATCTCGCCTACAACGCACTTAACCATACAATAAGCGACACTATATTAGAGCAGAGTAGGGTTAGAGTTCCATAAAAATTAAAAACACGTTTTGAGTTAGATAGGTACTTATATAGCGTTATGTTTTGCTGTGTGGTATTCTGTGGCCACATAATCATAGTTTCACTAGTTTTGTAGCACGCAGTCATTATTCTCCAATAGCGCCTGATAACAGAACTTGATAACTTTTAATTACTGCCGATAAGGTGACGATCAATAATTATAATATAGATATTATTTTTTATTCGTCATATATAAATACTAGGTGACCTGACAAATGTTCTGATTTAAAAATTATCGAAATGTCAAAGTACCACACTTCATTTGAATTACTTATTTGTTTTTGTTTAAATTATTTGATTATACTATAATGATAGAAAAATACTAAAATCGCGATTATAAAATGAAGGGTCGGGTCATAGGGTAAATATTTTACGATCCATTCTGAGACCTATCTCAGATATACACAAAAATCATAAAAATCAGGCTAGCCGTTTCGGAGGAGTTCGATAGCAAACGTAATATCTAGTACTGTAGTAAATTAAATGTAATAATACTGGGCACCACTAAAACCATAATTACTACTTACTTTATTTAAGCTATTTATATTCTTATATAACTATTTATATGTATTCTATAAATAATTTCACTAATAGATATTTCTTTTTATATACACTTAAACCAAGGCACTAGGATTCCCTGTGTCGCGGGAGGCACACAATCACACCATACAAACACCCAAGACCCGGTACAAACATCTACACTCATTGCACAAATGTTTCCCCTCCCGGGAATCGAACGCAGGGTCCCGGAGACACAGAAGTCATGTCACTGACACTGATCACTGCGCCACGGCGACCGTCAAATGGTGTACTATCCTAAAAGAGTTTATTGTGTATCGCATTAACCATGCCAGGTGGAACTTAAGTTCAAATATTTGAAGGTAAAAATTCGGCCGCTAGTGGGACTTGAACCCACGACTACAGGACGGTATTCTGTAGTCGTGGGTTCAAGTCCCACTAGCAGCCGAATTTCTTCCTTTAAATATTTGAACTTAAGATGTACTATCCCTCAAAATTATATATTGTTTCATATTTTTATTATTTATTTATTTTGATACAAACGCAATGGAAAGAGCAATTACAATGTATTTATTTATTTATTTTATTTGCACAAAACACTTACAAATACATTATACATTACTAGAATACATAGATAAAGACAGATAAATACATATGTATGTGAAAACAATATAAAAGGCCTTTAGCAGCCGTGCTAGGGTCACCTGTGTTACGGCTGCTAAGCTACTTCCTATAATCAAGCAATACATAATAATATGCAACGAGCACCCTGAAATGACATAACTTAATAAATATATTATTAAACAACATGGTTAGAAGAAATAGAATAAAAATCCAAGATAAGTTAGACAAATAAAACTTAAATAACCTAATATGTTTGTATAAGGAAATTAGGGACGTTTATGTATATTTTGATACTTCGAGGTTTTCAGTTAATATATTTATTCTCTTATTCGCCTTCCTACTACACATGCACTTAGAAGCTACGAATACGAAATTGTTATTAATTGTGACGGAGGATAAAATCAGGGCATACTGGGTAAAACCCAATATTTCTCTCCAGAGACTCCAAACTAATGAAATTTATTATTATTATATTCCAGTGCGTCGGTCCACAGTATCGTTGCGAGTAGTGACTCTTGGACTGGAAGAATCGTCCTGTATTGTTGCGAACAAATCAAAACTGGGCAAGTCGTTCCGATGAGTTATGCTGTTAATAACAATAATTACTAACTTCATTACTTCCGTGTATAGTATCACCAAAACTGCTGTACCGCGTCTGGTGTGGTGTGAGGAAGAAAAACGTGATACCAGCCTCCCATAACTGTCGCTCCAACATTTTGAATTGGTATCAGTTTAATCAAGTTACGGCTACGTTCTCCTTGTCTACGCATGTAGTCCTCAAGGCACGGTATAGCGGTTTGGTTCAAACTAAAACTAAACTTAACTTGTCTTCATCTGCATGCTATTCTATGGGATGGATATAATATTGATATGTTGCATGATATATTGATATTTTTCTCCATAACGTTTGAAAATTGGGTCAGATAGGTACTTTATGAAATTGTCCTTACACGTTCGTTTGGTCTATGTTCCCAGTAGGGGTGCGGGACAAAGATAAATAAAATTGCAAATACTTGTTAGGAAATTTTACTGGTATTTTCTGGTTTTTTGATTTTGGTTTTGATTTTTGTTTCGTTACATTCTTTAAAATTTATAGATTCATTCTTGTTTGACTACAGCAAACAAAATAATTTTACGAAAAAAACCATCGTATTGATTGGATCGAAAATGTGCAGTTTTTAGAGTGATTTCATTTCGAACAAACAATTCGAAACACTACGTACACATACATATCCAAGAAAGCATTTTTAATTTTGTTGTGCGTTATTTGTATTACACTCAATGAGAGCATAGTTCGCGGTGTTTTCAGTCTAGCGACTGAAAACAAAGTTGAGCTTAGACGGACCTAAAACCCACAATACTGCAGATTATATCATGCTATATATATATATATATATATGCTTGCCATTATTCTAAAACAAAATTAATCAAACACATTATTTGTTGATTTTGATTGACTGGAAATAACTAAATAATGTCATGTTTACCTACTTACTTTTTGTGGTCTCTAGTAGCTTATTTGTAAAAAATTCTAGTCACTATTTTGCATGTTTATGTACAGGTAATTATTTAAATAGTATTAAATGGTTTTTTGTTTTCAATAAAATTACCAGTCTAATTTAAAGTGTGTTTTATTACCTCTGCCCGAGCTAGTTTTCCAACTTTACAAGTACCTATATAGGTACTGTGAAGGACAAATAAGACGTGTTGAAATAGGTATAGGTTATATATACTTTAAACACAAACTATGATCTCGGTTTCATTACAGTTAAAACAATGTGTGTTACCAGTGATCACATAATACCTGGTTCCGAAACGTGATCTCTGTGGGCCCTGTAGACAAGTTCGAAAATCGCACAAGAAGCTATGGAGAGAGCTATGTTCGAGGTTTCTTTACGCGATCGAATGAGGAGATCCGTAGAGAACGAAATTCACGGACATAGTCAAACGGATTAGCAGTTGAAATGGCAATGGGCAGGGCACAAGACGGCGGACTAATGGCTGATGGAGACGAAATATTTTCGAGTGGAGACCACGGACATGCAAGCACAGCGTAGGACGTTCACCAACGAGGTGGACAGACACCTGACCTGACAAGGATAGCAGGAGGAGGCTTTAGAAATGCTTCCAAATGGTCCTTTGTGGAGATCAATACGGCCACCCGTGTGTAGGTACCTATATACATAATGAAACTTATCTGTCGCAAAGGCCAAAGTAATCCAATGAGAAGCTATTAGCCTTGAAGAGGCTGTACGAGTCACTATTGTAACAGTAGTGCAACGTAAAATGATTGAGTTATCTAGTAAAATTGAAACAGAAAATAGATGGTATGCACGTGCATATGTTCGGTATTCAATACATATAGTATACACGTGCAACGAACGATTAGGCGCAAGGCATACGTGCTACAGGCACGAGTTCAGATTGTTTTACCTTACAATACTGTTGTGATTAGTGGTCGCAGTGCAGTCCCTGTTCAAACTTACTAGTAATAAGTAGGTATATATAGATTAATAGGCTAGCGGCGATAACGTTAACTATAAATCTAATGGTCACTTGCTCAGCATCGGCATGTTATTATAAGTTGTGTATTGCTGCATTAGGTGAAACACCTGCAATGATTTAGTCTGAAAATAAATAATTGTTGGTAAGATACTTTCCAACAGCCTCCTGGCTAGATACCACTCTCAAGTTTGAAAAACTGTCACCTCAACCCAGCCTTTGACGACCAGTTTACATTCTACGTAGGTTACCTAGGTAGGTAACCTACGTAGCACCTAGCATGATTCCACTTCGACTACATCCTCAATGACCATCTAGTAAGATACCTACTGCTGGTCAACGTTACATCCATAATAAATATAATATAAAGATGAAATAATAAAAATTATAAGAAGTTATTACTTATTTTTAAAAAAATTGCTAGTAGATTAAGATGACTAAGAGCTATTATACTCGTGCATAAGGTGCCAACTCACGAGCAATTCATAAAGACTGCAATAATAATTCTAAACTTGGAATTTGGCTACAATAACAATCGCATCTCGATTGCCTTGTAGATACATACCTATATGCATTGCCGTAGAAATTATCGAAAATTCATCAACAATTCAACAATCTATGAGCAATGTCTTAGTGGAATTGATACCGTCAATGAGTTGTCAGCCTAGTCAATGTAGTAGCTCTATCAAAAAGCTTTTTGTAACACTCAGTTTACTCATTTGCGAACGTGAGTCTAGTGTGTAGTATTTTGCGCAGGCTATCTGTGGAAAAAGATTAGGAAGAATAAATATGACTTCAGAATTGTATTAAAACGTTTTATTTTTCTTTCAGTGTATACAGCTCAAACGGGTCTAGAAAAATGTACGAAGATATATGTGGCAAGAATTCATTTTTATTAAATTTATCCGATCATCTCTTAATAGGTACCTACATTTCGTGTCTTCGTGAGGTGGGATTCAATAATCGTTATTGTCAATATACTATAATAGGTATTCCTTCCTGGTATCACTAGCGCAGTTTCTACAAAAGCTGTTTAACTACTTGCTTCCTATATTATGCTACATTTTAAATTAATGTGTACAGGCATTTCGTTTTATTTATGAACTTAACAATACGTGTGAAGTAAAAACGACTAGGCATAATTTATTATCAATAGGTATAGTAAAACGGTTGAAGATAAGGAAGTAAACAAAATTTAAATAGCAATATATCTGCAAGAAATAATATTTTCGAGAGAGCTGATATTTTTAAAACATATCCCTGAATTATTGAATAGCTGATACCACTTGTACAAAGATATTTTCCGAACAAAAAATATCAAAATAGGTTCAGTCTGGGAGCTACAACGCCACAGACAGACGCGTTTAAAAATGTCTAGTGTCGTTCTTAGATCGTAGCCATAGAATTTGCCCATTCCTTACAATTGTAATTCTTCCGTGCCAGTATTAACAATGTCTTAAACATAAAATTATATTATAATAATTAATAGACTAAAAGTGGGTACAGGTAACTTTAGGTGTGGAATTACATAATACAATTGAAAAGGTAAAATACAGGGTAGAGTAGTGGTGTAGGCATGTTTTGTACGGGCGTACTATCAATCAAACAGTCTACCAGTATCAAGGCACGAGGACTTGAAATAATATGCTATATGGTGTACAGGGACTGAATCAGGAAACAAATCTTGAGGTCTCTGATCATCTAGATGGCGCAAGTTGTCAACCGTGCCAAAAGAATTTCATAAGACAAGCTAAGCTCTTGAAATACCGAGATGGCTGCTATATATTCTTGGGCCGTCTTGCAGCATCCTAATTATCCAAGATAATCGCCGTGATTTAAACCGAGATGGTTTAAATCACAATTAGTCTGCAATTGTGTGATTTAATCTGAGATTAGGCGGTAACCCTTGGATAACTGGGTTGCCGCAAGTGGACCTTGGAGACAGCATAGGTTTATCTAGTTCTCATGGCGTTTTTGAAGAATTGGGACTTCAATCCCATTTCTTGTAAAATGCAAAAGAGTAAATAAAAGCAAATGGTTTTTAAAAGAGGTTTGATAAAAGACAAGTAGCTAAATAAAATGTCTAGATATCAAATCAGCAACCAACCAAAATTTTAGTGATCCCTGAGTTAGGCCATTAGCTATTAGACAACTACATTACATCATACATGAGCTAAAGTGTGTCTTATATTTTATTATCTACGATTTAGTTTCATATACAAGTCATTGTGTACTTTACATCAAGTCACTAAAACCAAATTACATGAATATAACTGTGGGTTGGTCTACTATAAACACAAACAGTTACAACTCACAAGTGAATGAAATCATTGTATACAAATTTTGCCAATGATGATGATGATGATAATACAAAATTTAATTAGCATGACAACATCTTCGACCACATCAGTACTGACCATCAAGTGAGATAGTAGTAAACAAACGCTAGATATATACAGTAAAAAAAAACAAATAATGTGAATGTTACTTTCAGTAAGACAATATTTTCCCATGGAACACTTACTATAACATCAATAATCTGTTAGATTCAATAACCACCTAGCGAATAACACATGAACTAGTATATGTGTGAATTATTTTTGCAAACTTTTATCAGTTACATTGAGGGTCATTTTCTTAGGCCATTTAGTTTATTTGGCATTTAGATAGGTTTTTATAAAGATTACTTAATTCTGAAGAAGTGGTTTTTTTTTACTGTATGTACGTACTTAGGTACAACTTTAATAGTACTTATAGTTATATTTAGTTAAGGACTGATTTTTAAAAATCTACACTGTAGTAGACCTTTAAATTATACTGTTCAGTATAATCACTATAGTGCGTAGGAATACCTTAAAAGAAATGTCTTAATTATGGGGACATTGTGGGCATATCAGCAATGATATACATACTTGTCACAATCTACTCAGTTTTCATTTTATACAAAAAAATGATAGATGTTTGTTTATAACTAAGTAATAGTGTTAAGAAATCTGAGAAATAATTTACATAATTTAGCCATGGACAGACAAATTAATTCCCATCATGCTACTGCTTAAATTTACAAAAATGTCTTTTTCTAGTAGTTTCAACAAATTTCTTAATCAGAGGGGTTGCTTCAGTTTTTATTTTTGCTTCTGCTGGCAACAGTTTAATGACCCACAGAACTGCAGAACAGTCAATACCAAAACAATAAAAACTATATGGTCAGAATCACCACCGTTTATTTAAATTGAAATATGTTAAAATCAAAACATGTTTTCTACATTTGATAAGATAGGATCAGCTGTGTCAGCAACCCGTGTTGTGGATATGGTATTTAAGAAGATAAAGTGGCTACGCTGCACCAAAAATATCAAGAATGACCTCAGTGCAGGTTGCATCATTTTTGTGTGATCTGGATAGAATATACTAGATGGTTTGGTATCTTCTGTAAGTAAAAAACAACATCTGACTGGCAGTTTCTATTTTAACAAAACTGGGTTTCAGGCCCATGAACTCTTACTCACTTGAACATATTGTGTTTCTTTAACAAGGTCACTTTGGAGCATACATAACTCAACTTCATCCTAGTATATCAATGACTAGGATCCAAGGTAATGTGTTCATGGGTAGAAGTAAAATTGCTCACACTCTAAAGATAGTTTTAGGGACACTGGCAATATTAAATTTAAGCCAAAAGTTTGAAGTGAATACACCAACTTTGAAACCATCTTGGGACCACAGCAGTTCATGGTGCCTAATGTAAATTTGTGAGGGGGGTTATAACTTCCACTTAAGTTTTGTTTTGTGCTAAAGCATTTTCTGTAAAACTTCAAGACAATATTTACTATAATACTGCGCAGATCCTTTCATATGACGGGAATTAAAGTTACTTAAAATTTTTCTTTATAGCAGTAATTCAAATGTTACAAAAATATACAAAAATAATCTAAAAACTTATAATTAAAATAAATAAACATTGATTTCAATAAAAACATCTAATACTAGCATCTCATGTTGTAGATACCAAAATAATGATAAAAACTTGCAAGCATGATAATAACAGTATGTCTAAGCATGGCAATGATAAGGATGTAAAATAACACCTATGTAATGATTTAAAAATCAGTTCATGATCCATGGACACTAGAGTAGTATCTGTGTTTTAATTTTCACATTTTTACTCATTCTAACACTGTTTATCAAAAACAACAAGACATTTGCCAAAAAATACTTGAACATATCTTACTGCAGCTACTCTACAAACAGGATGCAGTGACTGGAGTAGGAGCTGCCCAAACCAAACAACATAGGAAACTCAATGGAGAGCTGTGCGCGCACTGTAGGTCTGTATTTGCCCACTCTCCGCACTCTACTGCGTTTCACTTCACACCGCCACATAGACTTTTCACTAATTTCAAACAGTGTTAGAATATCAAAGCGTCATAAGTCTGGAAACCGTAATGGATCCTCTACATAGGCCGCTGGTATTATGAACAGTTCAGGTGGAATATTTTCTCGGAAATCAAACTTTTGAAATGTTATTTTAGCTGTCACTGTAGGCAATATTGGTATATCAACTTTCACAGGGAATCCTTTTGGAAGTTTCATAGCAACAAACTGGCGAAGCTTTGCAAAGTGTTTAAATGGAGCAATCACCTCTAGCACATTAAGCAACATATCCACACTCAGAGGAAAGTCATCACTCATGGCTAAAGTTGCACGAAAATTCCTAGATGATTCCTTATACACCAGAGCTCGTCCTAGACTAGGGTACTGGCCAGGGAGAGATGATATGTATGTTTGGAAATTTACTTTGCTCTCTGGAGGAGGATTTAAAGATGCACGTCTCACAGGCTCACCATTTGTTTCTAAGCTATGGGTGTTCCCTTTTGTTAAACTCTCAATAATAGCTTTATTTTTTTGTAAGTCATCAGTGGACAAATGTTCTCGTCTCTTTCTAGACTCTAGAACTAGACCTGTAATAGTATAAATATCACTCCTGTATAATCCTGCCACTGTTTCTTTACGATCTTCACGAAAAATCCAACCAGACTGAGCTCTAGAAAATGATATCCCTTTAGTTGACATCTGAGCAGCCAAAATATCACTGGACATAAGGATGTCCACTTCATCTTCTATTTCATTCTCTGTCTCTTCGTAACGGACCCTCTGATATACTTTAGCTTTGTTGTCTAATACAGTGAGAGACTCACTAGGAGGCTTCTCTCCTTGGAATATGAAAGATATATCACCTCTTTCCCATTTCATATCACTGAAGTCTACCAGAGTTGTATCCAATCTGATTCCAGAGCCCGATTTATAGATCTTACACACATCCGATGGTAATATTCTAGAGACTAAAGGTACCCACGAATGGAAATCCCATTTCAGTTCCATGTAGAAGTCTTGTATTTGAGCTAAAGCTCTGATTAAGTCAGGTCTTCTCTTTTCCATTTGTTCCCGAGCCTGCTGTTTTAGTTTTCGCACTAGCGACGATATGGTCTGGCGGTCCCCGTAACTGATGGCTTCAGCGAGCGGCGACCAACCCGCGAGGTTCTTGACTTTAACAGGCGCACCATGCGCCAGCAGCAGCTGAACACAGTCCTTGCGGCCTAGCATCACCGCAAGGTGTAGAGCCGTATTTCCATGAATGTCTTTACGAGTCACATCGTTGAACCTCAGAAGCGCTGATAGCTTGCGCACATCTCCGATAAAAACGCACTCGTGGAGTGGATAAGAGTCGTTTTCTCCATCACTTATTGAACCCGACATATCGTTGAGGATTATTTAATCATGCCAAGAGAGCTTATCTTGAAATGACTCAAGTAAACACTAAATCGAAACAATTTTGATAAAAATCTAATCAATATGATAAGATTCAGTTTGGACACTTGTCAATATAGAAACTCGAATGAAAACGCATTGTTAACGCGTTTGTCAAAAATATCCTAACATTTCAGTCCAATAAAGTGGATTGGAATTTATTATTTCATATGTTAAACTTTTAAATACATTTTTTTTATCAAAATATCAATTCCAAATCTACATTTCCACACTTTTCGCCTCAAAAAATTGAAATTCTAATTCGAATCCAAACCAAGGTAAACCACAGATAGTATTCACAAGCCACAGATTTATATGCTCTTTTTTCACAGATAGCATTCATTTAACCTAACTATTGATAACGTTGCAGGGCTGCCAATTTCAAATTTGGTATTCTATAATTTCTGATGCAAGCAGCGTGCTAAAATAGTTTTTAAAGTACTAATGTAAAACTAAATTTTAAAGATGATAGTTTGGTTATTTAGAATCACTATACCCTATATTAGAGCGCACCCTGGTACATACTAAATGAAGACCTCCATCGCGACCTAGAAGTGGATCTCGTCACAACGATAAATAAAAACATGCCAAAGCTCATGAACAAAGACTTCATCATCATGTGAACGCCGAGGCTCTCCAGATCCTCGATAGCACCACAGCCTATATAGAACTGCTGGCCCGCTCTGCGAGCGCTAAGCTACGTTACTTGCATAAACGCTACGCGCACCCGTTAGGGTTGGCCCGGCTTCAGCGCGCGGCACATCCCAGACATGGGTGATTTCATTTGATTTTTTAATTATGTGCTTACATAGCAAGCTGACTAGAAACGTAATGTTTTAGCCTATTCATTTTGTTGATTACTTCAGTGCAAATAAATTATGTACGGTCATGAGCATCTAAAATTATTAACAAATTGGATCAAGTTACAGATATCGGGATACCTACTTCATACCATTACATCAATAAAGCTCATTAGAAAAAACTTAATAGTAAACGAACAAATATTCAAAATCTATTACTCGGAGCGGATAATTATTATTTATTTCCAACCACATTTTCGTAGATACCTAACTACGCCACAGATTAACGACTACTGTTATAGTTATTACTTTTACCTGAGTTCCTATAAATTTAGCTTCAACAATTCGTGGTAGGCAATTAAAAAATCAAAACATACTTGTACGTTATTTATGGGTATTAAGAAATATAACAGCTCGGGATTCTTTTTTAAATTTTTGACGCACCCATAAACTCCGCAATATCTACGTTTTTTTTTTCAGTATCCATTTTTACGAACAACAACGGGTGCACTTTTTTTTCCGTCTTGGCCCCCGGTCACAAAGTATAGGATGCTAGCCACACGGACGCGTCGCCCTAATCGCCTTAATATGGAGGTATAGCTATAGAAATATATGGTGTGCGAAACGCGATTACAATGTGTCTACCCCTTAATAGAGAGGATAGCATGAGGTGTTATTATTGGACACATTCTTAATTATATTCTATACAGCAGTTTGAGCTAAAATCGAATTACTTATTGGCCTGGAGGCTAGATAGTAATTTTAATGTAACGACCAAATATGGAAGCACATTTTATATAAAAGAGTATAGGCAGCTGGCAGTTAAGGTTTAGTTATGTGTAAATAATAGTTTAGTAAATCAACATCGGCATATACTACGGGTGGTCACCGAGGGGGGGTGGGGCATATAAATTTGTAATAAATGGGTCACGTAGCCGAAGTCCGCGCGTTAGAGATCGCGTAGCGCAAATATCTCATATTCCCTAATAACTGGGCTAGTAGCGTATATCTTTCGGGTGGATAACGTTATCATTCGTAATATATATATCAGTCGTAATAACGTCGTTAACGTACCTACTCTTACGTTTCTTACAAATGAAATTGGTCGTTATTAAAAAAATGCCCGGTTGCCGTGGCTCAGTCGTCAGTGGCATGACGATTAGGCATAATTAGGCAAAGGTAGCACCGGCAGGGGCAAATATTTATGTAATTAGCATGCATTTCAAGTCCAATAACCACATACCTGCCAATATAGACTGACCTTTTTCTCATACTTTTGCGTATTGAATCTCTGTAGCGTATGTGCCTTCTAAGTAATATAATGAAAAAGCGAAAACTTTTCAAAAATGTGTGTAATAAATATTTTTGTTGAACTTAGTAATTGGTTACATTTTTAAATTTATTATTCAGTTAGTAAATTAATAGAAACCGCCTCCAAAACCGCCATCTCCCAAGAACAATAACAACAGCAGAGGGTACAAGTAGTCCCTGTCTCTGTTTTTATTGCCACTCTTT
The DNA here is from genome assembly GCA_934044485.1 of Apeira syringaria. Classification (NCBI taxonomy): domain Eukaryota; kingdom Metazoa; phylum Arthropoda; class Insecta; order Lepidoptera; family Geometridae; genus Apeira; species Apeira syringaria. Next base: position 18,191,042 of record OW203658.1, read on the forward strand.
ATGATTATGGGCTGCTGTGGGTACCCTCCGTAACCTCCATAGCCGACAGGACCCCCACCATATTGGCAGCTGACTGAGAAAACCTGTTTAAAATAAAATAAATACTAATTAATAACTTACTTACAATAATCGATTCAAAATCTATAAAATACGCGTTATACTACATAGAAGTGAAATATTTTTAAACGACTTCAAAAAAGAAGGAGGTTACTCAATTCGACCGTATATATGTTTTTTTTAATAATCTATATACATCCAATGTAAAAAAGAATATTCCAGATTGGTTTATAAATGATGAGATAGAGATACTTATTTTTAAAAAAACCAAACCAAAACATGGAACCGACTTCAACACTCAAAAGTGTGAAATAAACTTGTTGAAGTCGGTACCATGATAGTTCAAAAGTAACTAATATCAAAATAATGTGCTCGTGGTACCGACTTCGACAAGTTATTTCACACTTTTGAGTGTTGAAGTCGGTTCCATTTTTTGGTAATTTTTTTTTCACCCTTTTCACCTTTGCTACTCACTCAATTGTCATTGTGTATGTTAACCGATTTCTCCACCCGCAATTATAATAAAATCGAAGTATACGTAGCACTTTTCAGTTATTCGAGTGTAACTCAAAAACCGCTTGACCGATTTTAATAACATTTAAATGTGTACAAACGGGAAAGACCAGCTTTCAAATGAAAAACGATAAAAATCGGTGCACCCAGTCGAAAGTTATGCGGTAACGAACATAAGAACAAAACATACGGATTGAATTGAGAACCTCCTCCTTTTTTTGAAATCGGTTGAAAGAATAACAACCGCATTGAGAGACTCCTTTTTTGACGTTGATAAATAGGGTGTACATTTAACAACAGTACTAGCTGTCTAGCACGATCTAAGCTCGCATGGCACCTTTCGAAACAAAACAAATATATTAATAGCTGTGTCCCACGTTTCCACCCGCATTAACTACGGTTTTCCGCTACCTCAATAATAAAACGAGAACTATACTTTTTCCGGGATAAAAAGTATCTTATGTATTATTCCGTAGCCTAGGCGTAAGCTGACGTAAGCTGACTGGCCGGTTGGCGCAGTTGGTAGCACTCTGCTTTCTGAGCCGCTGGTCCCGGGTTCGATTCCCGGACAGGTCAAACATTTGTGTGCATGAACATGTCTGTTTGACCTGTGTGTGGGTATGTATATGTATATAAGTATATATATCAGTCATCAGGTTACCATAGTACAGGCTCTGCCTAGTTTGGGACCTGAAGACCTTGGAAAAAAAAAGCTATCTATTCATAATTTCATGCAAATCTGTTCAGGCGTTTCAGCGTGAAGGAGTAACTAACGACAAATTAACTTTTGCCTATGTAATATTAGTGTGATATTTACTTGATAATTGCTAAGTTCTTAAATTACTTAAGCTAACACTTTACAACAGAAAACGCGTTATCAACGTGTGTCGAAAGACACGCGAGCGATAATTAAATTTTACAGAATAAACAGCTACTTATTTAAATTCGGACGTGACTTACATACAAACATGTGATCTATAATTATTTCTAATATTATTATTTATTTTTTTTACTTTTAGGTTCGCAAACTGAGCGAAACAGCATTTACAAAGTTTCAATATTTAGACACAGTGAGAACATGGATTACTGAACGCCCTATTCTGTGCGAACACAGCATGCACAATGATAGTTGTTTCTACAACTAAAGAATAATTTTAACAAAAGAAATTTAAACAAAAGAAAATCAATTTAAACAAAAGAAGAAAAATAGAAATTTATTTGTATATGTTTTAGTTTTTAAAATACTAACGTCTCTTTAGTTCATCGATTCTTATTCGGTTCGAGTTCTGAATGTATTTTAGGCACTTACAAACTATAAAAACCGATTCTTACTACTTCATACAAAAGGATCATCTACTACGTTTTTCACTCATATTTTTAGGTATTAGGGATGATCTTTAAATCTTGTTTGTTCATTATTTTTTTTATAATTACCTACAGCAAATATTTCATATCATCCATAACCTTACAAACTTAATAATTTATAAACTCATAATTTAATAAAACATGAATAAAATTTGAATTAATCCACAAGTTTTATTTAAAGAGCCGATGCTCTTTTATTTATATAACATGCTAATGGCTAATTACAATATTACGGCAACTACAATAACATTTGAACAATCCAATGGCCATTATAGATAGATAGATTAACTCTTTATTGCAAATCATAAAATGTACATTAAAAGTGTATTTTATACTAATTATATGTAAGATTTGTAACTCCAACCTGCGGCCAGTTGGCAAGAAAATTACCTACAAAGCTCAAATATTTATTAACTTGGCAAAAGTTGCGGACTATTTTTTATATTAAAATAATATTAACGTTCTAAAAATATGTTGATTCAGTTTCGGGGGACTATACTAATACCGATTTACTTACGTTTACAATCAACACTATAGTGATACACACAAGAACTTTAGAAACCATGTTTGTAATATAATTTTGATAAATTGTAACAAAACATTAGATCCCTACTTATATATATATACACCTAAGATACCTACTTGCGCAATCCCATTGGGCTTGAGAAATAGCTCTTTTGTTGAAATATCGTAAACCTAACAGCCTTATCAACAATATAAATACCTATATTAAGCACGTACGTGGGTGACAAATGTGGGTTAAATAGCTTATTTTCTATATATTCGAAGTTCTGAGGCTTAGGTTGGTAGGTAGGTAACCTACACCAGGGTTACATAACAAGATTCACTCCGTTATAGGTACGCGAATTGTATTTTGATTAAAATTGCTTTAGTTATCATAAAACGAAACTAAGAAAATAATATTATTATTTTCCTGTTAACCCCCGACGCAAAAAGATGGGTTTTATAGGTTTGACGTGTCTGTGTGTCTATCTGTGGCATCGTAGCTCCAAAACGAAAATAACGATCTTGATTCGTTTTTTTTTTGTTTGTCTGAAAGCTGAAGTAATGGTTAGCTAAATGCGTTCAGGCGTTTCAAGGGTATCCGTTCTTTTTGTTGACTGCGGTTATCATGTTTCTTATTAAAATTTAGCTTTTTTTAAATGTTATTTGATACAGTTAAAAATCGTGTTGGTTGAAACAAAACACACAGGAACTAAATTTTAAAAAAATATTGGCAAATGAGCATTAAGGTGGCAAACAAGCAGACTGACCGCCTGATGGTAAGCGATCACCGGCGCCTTTAGTATACCTTTTTTTATACAGGGTAGTTTTTTGAGAAGGGCGGTGATGGCCAAGTCCGAAACCACGAGAGTTAGAGAAAAGTCGTGAAAGGAGTCATGCCCTCGATTTATATGAAAACAATAACTGCATATTATTTTTTTCAGAAATCAACAATTTTGGCACGTTTTTAACTGTTTTGGAAACAGTTAAAAACGTACCAAAACGAACGCGGAAAGTGAGCGTTTCCCTTTGATTTGACACTATTGATGGCGCATAGGTAAGAGGGTCCTTCAATTTGGTAGCTTGAAATACCTACAATATAAAATTTTTCGAGATTTTCCGTTCGAGATGCATGAAAAGTGTGGTAGTGCAGCGTGTGTGCTAACGTCAAATTCAATTAACCAATCACGTTAGTATTTCATTCTCTAGGTTGACCAATTGACATTCGCCATTTGATGGTGGTGTATCAAAATAAAGTTTTCAACTTTTATTGTTCGGGCAATAGATAGTTACGCAGTGTTTTGCTAAGTTGCAATTAGCTATTTAAACATAAATCACGATTTTAATATTATTAATACACACACAGTAATATTATTACACGATTTTAAACTTCATCAAAATACTTATACTGCCGCGAAATGCATAGGGGGCCTTCCCCATTATGTCATGAGAAGAATAGTAAATGGTATATGACCACTACATCTTGGGGCAATCTTAGGAATGTCTCAGTCTGACTCGTGTGTCCCCTACTCTTCGCGATGTTTTTAATATAACAATCACATACCTGGACTCGTCTTACTAGTAGGTAGGTCGCTCGTCAGAGCTCTGCCTCGCCTCGAGTATGTACTGCATCTCGACCTGGTGACTGCGTGCACCGCGACCTGCTGCCTCCGTGCACCTCCTGCATAGTTGATGGCAAGATGAGTAACGCTGAATACTCATCGCGCCCCGGAGAGGTACGGAAGGGGGCCCGGCATGTTCGTCGGGGCCTTCCGTCGCGATTAAGTGAAAAGACATAGTTAGCTTAGGCGATATGATAAATCTCAGTTTCTAGGTTACCACCTTACGGGCGTATGTTCGAAGATGTGGATCGTTATATGTTTGTTCGATGACTCACTCATGGGTTGATGCTCAACAGTCCATGCTCAACAGTCCATACTCACCGCGTGTCTTTCGACGCTCCTATACCCTTTCACGGGCACTGCCGCGTCTCAACCGACGCGGCTCTAAACTGGTGCTGGGCGGTCAGGTACCCGGACGTCTCCGCCGTACCACCAGGACCATGTGCGCACATACCCCAACACCAAACTCCACCGCAATCGCATTGCAGGAGTAAAAGCCAAGTGGGCTCAAAACCAGCTTTGTGGGCTCCCCTACCAGCCACGCGGGGCTCAATACGAAAGGCGGCTAAACGAATTATATATGACACAGTACACAGAAAGACATTAAAGGTATTTCACGGCTAGTCTCAAGAACGAGACGAATAATCAGTTATACTCAGCTTGCGCGGAAGAAGATCCTGTGGTGAAGATGGCCCGAAGCTAGCTCGCTGATGCACGATGACTCCCGTTGACTGGTAGCACTCCACCGTAGAGATGTGTAACTCAGCTCTGAGTCGGTTCAAAGATCCGAATTGGATCGAATTGAGCTTGTGATCCGTAACTCAATTGTAAAACGCATGACTCACGGATCAGCCGTAACTCACAGGAGCTGTGATATTCGAGCTGTAGTCAGTTGATTTTGAACTGTTTATCTGTAGATCCGCTAAGTCATATGCGAGCTACGTAAGGCCGTATACTCACGGATCAGCCGTGACTCTCACGAGCTGTGATGTTCCAGAGCTGTAGTCAGTTGATTTTGAACTGTTTATCTGTAGATCCGCTAAGTCGTATGCGAGCTATGTAAGGCCGTATTTATTTTAGTTCTGGAATTCACAGTCATATTATCTATGGCCAATATGACAATGTATTTTTTAAATTCCATCAATGAGTGTGAAGTAAATTAACAAAATATTCGTAATTGTTTCATTATCCTCTTTATATTTTTTTATTTATTAATATTCCTACACGTAAAATATAAAAAACATTTTTCTGACAAATATATTTTCATTTCAGTTAAACATTTAGTCAAATATTATGCGATTCTAGCGAGGGACTCATTTTGAGTCACAGAGTCACAATCAACTCCGTGCAAATATATTGATCTGATTTGTGAACCAACTCAAAGATCCGTCTCAGATACTTGAGCTTTGATCTGAGATACGGATCGTGATTCTTTAGTGAGTTACCCATGTCTACTCCACAGTTGACGCGATGCCTCGTAGAAGATGGGAATTTTTGTTCGATGCGGCTTCCAAGGAAAAAGTGAACGCCACGCCACGTTACCTCGTTGGGACCGGCAGCGGCGTCTCCCCCTCGACTCCATTTTGTATAGCTGAGCTTGCCTATTGTCAAAATCGGACACTACGTGTGTAGTTTCTTTATCCAATCGACCAATAGCACACTAGCGGTGCTTTATCCACATTCGTACTTCCTTTTAGCGCCATCTATCGAGTTGTATCTTCCTACGCTCCGACAGCGCCATCTATCCTGTAACGTCTGAACTAGCAACTTAGCAAAAATTTACAATCCGCTGATTTCTCTGACATTAGCACACAAAAGCGTACAATTTGCGGTTTATTTTTGGTAGCGTGTTTAAAACGTTATGTCGGTGAATACAATTTTAAACCGGGCGTATTCACTGTGAGCACTGTATTCAAATACTCCGAAAAATAAACCACACTAATATAGAATGGAATACTACCGTGATTGGTCAATTGAATTTGACGTTAGCACACACGCTGCACTAGCTCGTTTTCGTGAACATCGTATTCACGCTTTCAGAATGCTAAAAATGACACCACACACACACCACAAACATGTACAGGCATTGTCATATTTTGAACCTACTTGTAGCTATGATTGTATGAATACAATCTGGGCATCTTCAAGTCACGAGTGAACGGGTATCTTCTAGGCAGGCGTGTATCATCGTAGACCGCATCATCACTTAACATCAGGTGAGATAGTGGTCAAACGCCTGACTATTGTGAATAAAAAAAAAAAAAAAGCTCGAATAATTCAAATATAGTGAATAATCTGAATTTTAAACCACAGTACTTGATTCTTTAGGCAGCCTAGGAATTGACAGATAAAGTGATGCCATTGTAACGTTATTATCGCTAAATTTAGCGCTCTTTTGGTATGCTTAGCGTATGTTCGATGATGTAGTGCGTTTTAATCAGTATAATTGGTTAGAAATATTATGTGCACATAAATTTAAAACATATCCAGACTACATATTCAAAATGACAAAATTACACATTAAGAAAATACATCTTTCTGGAGGTGTTCACAACAGACTTTATTTAATGTTTTACATAATTCTTATGTGTTATTTGGTTTCATATTGGTGTCAAAAATATTTACTAAAAATAGTCGTCTTTTACGAAAGGGTTCTTTTTTACTCTGTGTAGAATTTAATTCTGATTACATACAAAAATAATAAGGCATCATTATTCGTTTTCTTTATGTTTCATAATATCTGCATCTGTCTGTGTGTTAATCTCAAGAATAATTAAGTTATCCAGATTTCAAATGGCTTATATTTTAATGTTGTATAAGCGTAACATTTCCGTCAATACATCTGATATAATAATAAAAGGAAGTTATAATAAACGTCTTATAAATATTTATGAGACGTTAATTATAAGTTCTAGTGACATTAAACTTCAGAAATACTACTATCTTTTGTACAATTAGTCATAAACAAAATGAATCTTATGTAAACATGCAAACATGTAAGACCCGTAAATTGGAGAACACATCTTTCTATTCGACATGATTTTAGCCCTAATTAACAGTTTGCTTACCTCTGAGTAATGCTAATGAAAATAAACTAGTTACGGTTAGGTTAATGTAGGAACATTGCCTACCTCGATAACATCTTGTATAAATCTAAAAGCTTCTACAATTTTTGCATCTATGATATTATCTGTTCTAGGAATAAAGAGAAAAGATTTTATATATTTTTTGTATGTTATGAAAAGGCTCCAAAACTACTGTACAGATCTGTATCATTCCGTCGCCATTGAAATTTTGATATTGTATTTTTCATATGTGATAAACAAAGGTTATATTTTATTTTAAAATAATTAGGGATCTGCATGAAAACATCAATGATGTAATGCAAACTGTGAAATATTTACCAAAAATAGCACTTACATCGCTGCGAATGGGCGCGCATGGTCTGCGAAAATTATTGTCATTAGGATAATGTTATATTGTACAGTTTTATAGAGCAACATATTATTCGGGTGACGCCCGGGCTGCTCGCAGCCTACGCGGCTTATATTAGATATAAAATAAGATAATATTATAATAAGATAATAAGCACTTTAAAGCAGTTTAAAAAAAACAATATATGATTTTCAAACATATCGAATCATTCACAGTTTCTTCAAGTTAATTAAAAGTGAAAACAGGGTTACCATAATAGGGGGTCCATAGCTAGTACATGAACCGGTACTGACTGGGAGCCGGTCTAATTCCCAGTCAAACTTAAGTTGACGTTGCTGTATAATCGTTATATTATGAATGATATCAAACTCAAAGAAAACAATAATGCAAGTTGATTTTTTTGATAAAAATTAGGTCTCGTTTAAATCGGACTCGATTGTAGACCACTTTTGTTGCAGGATTCTACCTCTAATTGCAGTGGTTGACGTAAGCAGTTGCCTCGGATACCAGCTCGAGATGTGAAAAACACCACAGTGATGCACAATGCCTAGCAAGTTGCACTCGCGCGTTTGGCTTCCTACAATTAATTTATATTATTTTGTTTAAAAACTAACATGATCGAGTTTTCTAATCATGGAAAGTCTGCTAAGTATGTTGATTCATAATTTTTGAGTTAATAATTGAATACCCATTTAAAATACACCTATATACCGCATACCTGCGCGAAGCTGGGACTGGCTGCTAATTCATAATAAACCTATGTTTTCCAATGCAATAACTGTCTTTATTCTTTTATAACCACTACTTCGTAATTATGAACAAAGCCTTATCTATATTCAAAATCTAAGTATGTATTAAATACAATATTAATTTTGTATGCAACATAATCTATTGTTCTTCGTTGTGCTTGGGTCACAAGTAGAGACACTCAGTGATTAGTAAACAAATGTCCTAATATGGCGCTTACTATGTTCTGCCATTTAGGACTCGATAAATATACAGGATATATATCAAAACTTCGGTTTTATCACTAATGTTTTTAAAGCTTTACCATGTTTTTTTGTCATGACGTGTTACTGATAATGACTTCATCTCTCTGCTCTGAATATAATTTTCTGACATAGTAAAGTTATGAGCACATTTCGAAGCAACTATTGGCGCTAACTTGCGCCATGTGTTTCCGTCCCTAGCTATCTTCTCATTCTACGTCTCCATGAAAAAAAACTATATATTTTCCATCTGGCAACACCCCTCAGATGCGCAAAATCACTCGCAAAATAGAAGATTTAAAAAACGCAAATAAATTTCAACTATTCAATATTTACTTTCTCGTTCAGAAGATTGTTTCTCTCTGATGTTTTTATGTCATATAATCAAAATAACAATGTAGTGCCAGTTACTGTGTTTATAGACATATATAGCGATAGTGCATTGGACAATTAAAAATAAATATTTAAGTGACTTCAGATTTTGCTTTGCTGTTGTCTGTTTGCCTTTGAAGACTGTAGATAAGATTATTATTGATTGCTGATATTGTTTGATCTTGTTTGAGAACTTGTGGCCAGTGAAAAATAACATTTGTACTACCTATTTACATTACTGCCGGTTCGACCTTTAGTGGAATTTTCAGTCTTGTCGGTACCTAATTGTTTTGTGTAACTTAGCGGCATTCTCATATGTTGCGGAAAATTGATTAGCTTCACGGCGCAGAAAATACGACATTCAGCCTCAAGAACATAAAATGTGAGTAAAGCCTTCATTGTTTCGTTCAGTTATAGTGTGCTTACATATATTTGTCGCTAGCATCAATCATCAGCAAAACCAGTTTTTAAGCGGTAAGTCGAGTCGATTGGGAGTTTTGAAGCATAGTGACAACAATGGATGTTATGTGAATAAAATCTACATAATATGTATAAAATTTATTTATTATGTATGTATTCCTTCATGCAATGTCATCAACATTAAGTAAGTTTTAAGTTTCATCATTAGTGTACTATGTGTCTAACAAATTGTTACACTAGGATATTCCATTGCAATAGTAGTGTTAATTCTATCACAGTTGTCAATGTGACCATCATATTTTATTTATAACTATATCTGGAAAATATTATTTACAATATTGATTACCTGATGTGTGATATCTTCTAAAAGTGTGGTTTGCTATGGTGTGGTAGAAAACGGTAAACTATTCTTACAATGGTGACTAGCTGCATAGCCTTGAGAACAACTGCTTGGATACACCGTTTGGTGCTCTATGATCAAACTTCAATCAACAAAAATGAGCTAATTAACAAGTGGGCATTTAACAGTATTCTACCATAACACATTGTTTTACATCTCAATTATAACTTCACTATAAACTCAAGTTTGAAGTGACTATCATAACAGTTTAAAAACAAATTGAGAGTAAACCCTTCTGAGCATTGCCTCAATTTGTTTTATTGAACTAAATTTACAATTCATATATTACAGCTTTAGATTTATGTTCAACCAGAAGCCTGTTAACAATTTCATTTTTTATTATTAAATAAAATCCTTGTATAATTCTAAGTAGGTAATTATAAAATTCCTCATGAAAATTGACATACCTACCAATTATTATTTCATAACATGTACTTAGACTGCGTTCCAAAACCTGTAATTATCACCATTCAAGTCTTTTTCCAAAACCTAACTTTGAAAATTAACCTTGACAGTTGTGAGGTTTTGGAACTGGCACAATTTCATCTGACAGATGAATTCTATTAAATTGGTACTTGACAAAGAGTAGAGAGTTTTGGAATACAAGCTATATAAGCAAAGTAAAATTGGAATGACTAAATATATGTTTAGTTCATTGTTCATTTAGAATCAATAATTTGAGTTTTACATTTCATACAACTCATAAATTTTTTTTGTGAATTGCATTCATTTGATATAATGAAATATTTGCAAAGAAATTAAACTTTACATTGTCACATCAAGTTAGCTATTCGTAAGTGACTATATTTATTAGGTTTTGTTCTTAATTGGTAAGTGACTATGTTTGGCACAGCAGTGATGAGGTGCTGAGGCTTCAATGCCCTCAACCTCTGATCACTTAGAATCTTCGCTCACCTTTCTATCTATAAAGAAGGGAACTGAAGCCAATACAACACTCACACTTAGTTAAGATTCCACTTTCTGCTAGAAATGTAGTTACTTTCACAGTCAAAGCTCACACCTAAGGAGTAGAATTTAATGCTTAAGTCATTTTGTTTGTTTGTTTTTCAAATAGATATTGGTAGTGATTCAGTTGTTCAATTAAACTTAACTATATAATAGTGTAAAATAAAATATATTTCATATAATTACTATGAAGGCTAAATTATGATACTTATACATATGAACAAATAAAATTAGATCTTTTTTTATCAAAATGATGAACTTGTTTTAGTTTAAGTAAGTTGTCACATTATGTGGTGCCAACTCAAACACTTCTAATATGACTTATATTAGAAAAGTTTTATTCAATTGGAAATTTTCATTAGGAATTCAATTCATATCATATTATATGAGATATGATATATATTTATATTTTATGATATATGAAGATGGAGTTGTCTGGAGTTATACAAATTTCATAGTATAAATAGAATATGAGACTTTTAGTGAACGTTTAGGTAGTTCAAGTGATTAACAGAATTAGGGCCATTAGTTGTTTTCAAATTCTAAATGAATCCAAAACTTAAAGTAAAACCTATCTAGAAGAAAAAGGGATTCATTCGAGATTCAAGACACAATAACAGTAAGATAGGGTTGAAAGTAAAAATAAGGAAATCATTTATAAATAAATATATATATGTAATTGAAGAATTTGCTTTTATGCAAATAGTTGCTTGTGAAAAAAAAATATTTAAAGGAGTGTACTCTGATTTCCGGAATAAGACTCATCTATTCTATATAATATCCAATAGTAGGTACATCAGAGATTAAAGATAAGACATACCTAGTCACAATTATTATGCTTATGCATATGAAACATTTTACATTAAATAAAATTCAATTCCTGAGTATAAGAAACTTCACAGCCTTAAATTTGTTATGTGTATGAGCATGACTCTACAGGTAACTCTCAATCTCAAATCTCAATTATAGAGTTATATTAGATGACATTATTATTAAATGTAATAATATAAAAAAAAGATATATAAGCAACTGTCACATAAATGTCAATGAACATGATGAATGAAACTTGAGTATTGAGCGATTTTTCGATTTTTAGATGTTCACATCACCTAGTTTAGCTTCTTTGACATCTCACTGACAGGAACTATAGCAAATATATAGATTTTTATAAATTAAACCTAAATAGTCATACTTGGTATGACAATGTCCAGCCTCATCTATTGTAGCAATTTCTTCCATGCTTCCTTTGAAATGCTTCCATACTTCATTGTTTAACTAAAGTATTAAGTTTTAGTAAAAAATAACTTTAATATTTAACTCAGTTTTAGTTAGTTATATTGAACAACATAACTACTACTAATATGTATCGTTTGCTAGTGGAAGAACCAGCCTCTAAATATAGTAACTAAAATATGTTTATTATTGTAAGAAAAAAATAGGGCAACTTGTTGAGTGTTTATTACACATATCTGAGTATATAACGAAAGGTTATCTATCACACATATATATGTGTTATCAGTGTTGTATATACTTTTCTCTCTTTGTTGACTTGTTCAGTAGTCTGGATTTCAAGTAATTGCTGGATACTTACATATGTGTATGTATTCATATAAACAAATAACTATGCTTAAGTTTTTACGATGTGTTTTGTGGTTTTGTAGCTGAATGCTTAAGGTTTGTTTATTTCTGTTAAAGTCTCATTTTTACCTATAGATATCACTCATGTGTTTTTTATGCAATATCCTATTTTCCGGTTTTTTATCTCGAGACCCATACTCAACAATTCAACTCTGGTGTGTATGGCTCCTATAGCAGGGAATCTTGTTCGGCCTCTTTTACATACATATAATATGATCATCATCAATGTGGTGATTATTTCCCGACAACTAGCAGTGCCATTGGTACATTTGACCCAGTATGGTGGTAGGCTACTATCAAGTACCTGCCTGGCTAGCTCATCCTCAAGTTTGTAAAACTGTCACCAAACACATTGTGTGTTTGGCAGCAGTCCTTGAGAGCCAGTGAGCATTCTAGGTCCAGCGTGATAACATCTTCGACCACATCGTCACTGAACATCAAGTGAGATAGTGGACAAACCTTAGATCTATACAGGAAAAAAATCAAGATAATGTATTTCCAAGAAATGTGTTGTATTTGGCAAGAGAATGGTTAATCATACCCATGAAGGTTTGGCTTTACTCACGAACTATGTATGTTGTGGCTGTATAATGTCGACAACGTCGTTTTGAACCTACCTATATGAAGTAATTCTTCATAAAAGTGCTCTGGTTGCAATGCAATAGCAAAGAATTACCATTACCCTGCCTCGAACAATAGGTTTCGTAAAAATTCTTTATTTAAAAGCGTTTCAAACCATCGGTGGCATCATTTACTAAAAGATGTGAGAGATTTGATCTTTCTTTTTGGCGTTTCTTTGCAATGAATTGCCTTCAAACTATGCTCTTGTTATTTGGTCTGACAACAGGGTGGCAGTATTGTAAAGACACGCCAATCCTTCTAAATGGCGAGCGATGGTCAATACGGTAGAGGGCGAAGGAGAAACTGTAGCACCGCCTATAGTTGGTACTGACTATCGCGATTCTCGATCGATATTAGAATCTTTCCGGAAACCGGGCAGATACGTGATGCTCCTAAGGAACCGTGTGACGTTCCAAATTCGTAGGTGAGATTTGAATCTTGAATTTAATTTACTCAGTTTTGGGCTATTTTATTTTTATACAATAAACTATTTACTGATAAAATCATTACAATTTTTCAAATGTAACTTTAAATATAACATTCATCACCGATTCACCCGAGGTGCCGCTTAGACCTTCGGTTCTCTTCGTCGACTACAATCCATTCATCATCATCATCACAGCCAAAGGACCATTGATCTCCACAAGAACCGGTTGGAAGCGGCCCGCAGCCAGCCTTTCCCTGCGATCGTCAGGTCGTCTGTCCGTCCATCTTGTCGGTGGCCGTCCTATGCTGCGCTTGCCAATCCCTGGTCTCCTTTCCAATCACTTCCAGTCCCAACAGTCCATTATCACAAGCCAAAAATACATGGATATCTAAACCAGGCAAGCAGATATTGTTTTTTATTATTGATAATAAATCACATTGAGATAATTTATCTGTACGATTTCCCAACAATGTAAATATTAATGTGTGATGTCATGAGTTTACTATGTTTACTTTACTTGACATGCCGCAATCTTTATGCCGCAATAATTTATAGATGGTAAGGACTTAATTGCCGTGCACCCGGTGCGGTTGGGGTGTAGGTACATGACGAGGCGCTGAGGATAAAATATTTTTTTAACTGTCATTGAAACAGGTAATATAACGCACATCAATAGGTTAGTTTTTGATTTGAAATTCTTGTAAGTTTGACACATTATTATATATTGTGTATTATCCGGCTTTACTAAGGTTTATAGTCGAAGTATTTCGACCTAGGTTTCAGACAGGTTCGATGCCCATCACCAGGTGAGTTTACGCTGCCAGATCGCGGCTACCACTCGAGTCCAGCACTCGTGTGGTCGCGTAAAGCGATGAAACATAGATCACTAGTTTCACCAACATCTCCCCTCATGAGCGCCGCCAGGATTACTTTCAGGGGGTTGCATCTGCATCTCCACATTATAATACACACATAAAAAAAATAAGTAACATGTACGGTTTTGAAATGTTGAACTATTTACCTGTACCATTCGTTTCGACGACGACGATGGGCGCGAAGATACTGAATTTATTGACAAGGCAACAAAGACATTTGGACAGCAGCCTTCAATTTTTATTCAAATAGTAATTTAATAACAAAAAAACGTTACGTACTTTCTTTCGTGACAGGGGGGTGCAAATGCACCCCTTTGCACCCTGCTGCCGCCGGCGCCCATGCCTCCCCTACAGACAAAGAAAATCGTACAAATTTATCTTTACTTCTAGAAAAAAAAATGTTTCACGGACAACTAGTACGGGTACTAACGCTTTTTATACATTTTAAATCACGTATTTTTTTTATTTGCGTGTTAGATAAAACCAAAAATTATATACTAATTAAATACTACGCGTCAAAATATGGAACAATCTCTCACTTTTTACTTTTGATGTTTTATAATCCCGCCAATCAGCAAATGAAAAACAGCGCAGTCTGCATTATTCTGTTGAGTACTTCGATGAAGAATACTGATCGAAAATTGAGTGCATACTCTGAGAACAACCACTCTCGCTTACATAAATTTGTAATTTTTATTTAATTCTTCTGTAATCCCATCCCATCCCACTAATATTATAAATGTGAAAGCTTGGATGGATGGATGTTTGTTACTCAATCACGTCAGATCGGCTCCACGGATCCAGGATCTGGATGAAATTTGGCACAGAGATAGATGGAGATAGTCTGGAAGAGCACATCGGCTACTTTTTATCCCGGTAACATGTATGATTCCCGTGGAATAATTGATGTAGCGGGAAAACCGTAATCCACGCGGGTGAAACCGTCGGGCGCTTCTAGTGCTGTATATTGAGTATTTATTTATAAGGGAAAATATGAAACTTTATCTTAAGATAAAGATATTATTTCATGCTTTGAGTTGTCACTCAAAATTATATACAATCAAAGGCCGCTGCACGTACGTAACGACCAAAATACCTCGGACGAGACGTGAACGGGACGGAGACGTGACTGCCCCGTTCAAAACGAGAACGTGGTGTAAATGCATACGGACCGTGACAGTGTCTAGGATAACGTGCTAGGCTTGTGAACAAGGAAAGGGCGTCTCTACTTCTCTCTACGGAACGAACGGAGTGACTGTGCATACGTAGCATAAACACGTACGGGACGGGGCACGCGCGGGGCGGGACGTGCTGAACATCGTCGGCGACTATATTTTTCCCGTCTCGTGAGTGCCACGTTCCCGCCCCGTCCATAATTATGCTCTATCAGAGACATTTGAGTTTTACATTTCATACAACTCATAAATTTTTTTTGTGAATTGCATTCATTTGATATAATGAAATATTTGCAAAGAAATTAAACTTTACATTGTCACATCAAGTTAGCTATTCGTAAGTGACTATATTTATTAGGTTTTGTTCTTAATTGGTAAGTGACTATGTTTGGCACAGCAGTGATGAGGTGCTGAGGCTTCAATGCCCTCAACCTCTGATCACTTAGAATCTTCGCTCACCTTTCTATCTATAAAGAAGGGAACTGAAGCCAATACAACACTCACACTTAGTTAAGATTCCACTTTCTGCTAGAAATGTAGTTACTTTCACAGTCAAAGCTCACACCTAAGGAGTAGAATTTAATGCTTAAGTCATTTTGTTTGTTTGTTTTTCAAATAGATATTGGTAGTGATTCAGTTGTTCAATTAAACTTAACTATATAATAGTGTAAAATAAAATATATTTCATATAATTACTATGAAGGCTAAATTATGATACTTATACATATGAACAAATAAAATTAGATCTTTTTTTATCAAAATGATGAACTTGTTTTAGTTTAAGTAAGTTGTCACATTATGTGGTGCCAACTCAAACACTTCTAATATGACTTATATTAGAAAAGTTTTATTCAATTGGAAATTTTCATTAGGAATTCAATTCATATCATATTATATGAGATATGATATATATTTATATTTTATGATATATGAAGATGGAGTTGTCTGGAGTTATACAAATTTCATAGTATAAATAGAATATGAGACTTTTAGTGAACGTTTAGGTAGTTCAAGTGATTAACAGAATTAGGGCCATTAGTTGTTTTCAAATTCTAAATGAATCCAAAACTTAAAGTAAAACCTATCTAGAAGAAAAAGGGATTCATTCGAGATTCAAGACACAATAACAGTAAGATAGGGTTGAAAGTAAAAATAAGGAAATCATTTATAAATAAATATATATATGTAATTGAAGAATTTGCTTTTATGCAAATAGTTGCTTGTGAAAAAAAAATATTTAAAGGAGTGTACTCTGATTTCCGGAATAAGACTCATCTATTCTATATAATATCCAATAGTAGGTACATCAGAGATTAAAGATAAGACATACCTAGTCACAATTATTATGCTTATGCATATGAAACATTTTACATTAAATAAAATTCAATTCCTGAGTATAAGAAACTTCACAGCCTTAAATTTGTTATGTGTATGAGCATGACTCTACAGGTAACTCTCAATCTCAAATCTCAATTATAGAGTTATATTAGATGACATTATTATTAAATGTAATAATATAAAAAAAAGATATATAAGCAACTGTCACATAAATGTCAATGAACATGATGAATGAAACTTGAGTATTGAGCGATTTTTCGATTTTTAGATGTTCACATCACCTAGTTTAGCTTCTTTGACATCTCACTGACAGGAACTATAGCAAATATATAGATTTTTATAAATTAAACCTAAATAGTCATACTTGGTATGACAATGTCCAGCCTCATCTATTGTAGCAATTTCTTCCATGCTTCCTTTGAAATGCTTCCATACTTCATTGTTTAACTAAAGTATTAAGTTTTAGTAAAAAATAACTTTAATATTTAACTCAGTTTTAGTTAGTTATATTGAACAACATAACTACTACTAATATGTATCGTTTGCTAGTGGAAGAACCAGCCTCTAAATATAGTAACTAAAATATGTTTATTATTGTAAGAAAAAAATAGGGCAACTTGTTGAGTGTTTATTACACATATCTGAGTATATAACGAAAGGTTATCTATCACACATATATATGTGTTATCAGTGTTGTATATACTTTTCTCTCTTTGTTGACTTGTTCAGTAGTCTGGATTTCAAGTAATTGCTGGATACTTACATATGTGTATGTATTCATATAAACAAATAACTATGCTTAAGTTTTTACGATGTGTTTTGTGGTTTTGTAGCTGAATGCTTAAGGTTTGTTTATTTCTGTTAAAGTCTCATTTTTACCTATAGATATCACTCATGTGTTTTTTATGCAATATCCTATTTTCCGGTTTTTTATCTCGAGACCCATACTCAACAATTCAACTCTGGTGTGTATGGCTCCTATAGCAGGGAATCTTGTTCGGCCTCTTTTACATACATATAATATGATCATCATCAATGTGGTGATTATTTCCCGACAACTAGCAGTGCCATTGGTACATTTGACCCAGTATGGTGGTAGGCTACTATCAAGTACCTGCCTGGCTAGCTCATCCTCAAGTTTGTAAAACTGTCACCAAACACATTGTGTGTTTGGCAGCAGTCCTTGAGAGCCAGTGAGCATTCTAGGTCCAGCGTGATAACATCTTCGACCACATCGTCACTGAACATCAAGTGAGATAGTGGACAAACCTTAGATCTATACAGGAAAAAAATCAAGATAATGTATTTCCAAGAAATGTGTTGTATTTGGCAAGAGAATGGTTAATCATACCCATGAAGGTTTGGCTTTACTCACGAACTATGTATGTTGTGGCTGTATAATGTCGACAACGTCGTTTTGAACCTACCTATATGAAGTAATTCTTCATAAAAGTGCTCTGGTTGCAATGCAATAGCAAAGAATTACCATTACCCTGCCTCGAACAATAGGTTTCGTAAAAATTCTTTATTTAAAAGCGTTTCAAACCATCGGTGGCATCATTTACTAAAAGATGTGAGAGATTTGATCTTTCTTTTTGGCGTTTCTTTGCAATGAATTGCCTTCAAACTATGCTCTTGTTATTTGGTCTGACAACAGGGTGGCAGTATTGTAAAGACACGCCAATCCTTCTAAATGGCGAGCGATGGTCAATACGGTAGAGGGCGAAGGAGAAACTGTAGCACCGCCTATAGTTGGTACTGACTATCGCGATTCTCGATCGATATTAGAATCTTTCCGGAAACCGGGCAGATACGTGATGCTCCTAAGGAACCGTGTGACGTTCCAAATTCGTAGGTGAGATTTGAATCTTGAATTTAATTTACTCAGTTTTGGGCTATTTTATTTTTATACAATAAACTATTTACTGATAAAATCATTACAATTTTTCAAATGTAACTTTAAATATAACATTCATCACCGATTCACCCGAGGTGCCGCTTAGACCTTCGGTTCTCTTCGTCGACTACAATCCATTCATCATCATCATCACAGCCAAAGGACCATTGATCTCCACAAGAACCGGTTGGAAGCGGCCCGCAGCCAGCCTTTCCCTGCGATCGTCAGGTCGTCTGTCCGTCCATCTTGTCGGTGGCCGTCCTATGCTGCGCTTGCCAATCCCTGGTCTCCTTTCCAATCACTTCCAGTCCCAACAGTCCATTATCACAAGCCAAAAATACATGGATATCTAAACCAGGCAAGCAGATATTGTTTTTTATTATTGATAATAAATCACATTGAGATAATTTATCTGTACGATTTCCCAACAATGTAAATATTAATGTGTGATGTCATGAGTTTACTATGTTTACTTTACTTGACATGCCGCAATCTTTATGCCGCAATAATTTATAGATGGTAAGGACTTAATTGCCGTGCACCCGGTGCGGTTGGGGTGTAGGTACATGACGAGGCGCTGAGGATAAAATATTTTTTTAACTGTCATTGAAACAGGTAATATAACGCACATCAATAGGTTAGTTTTTGATTTGAAATTCTTGTAAGTTTGACACATTATTATATATTGTGTATTATCCGGCTTTACTAAGGTTTATAGTCGAAGTATTTCGACCTAGGTTTCAGACAGGTTCGATGCCCATCACCAGGTGAGTTTACGCTGCCAGATCGCGGCTACCACTCGAGTCCAGCACTCGTGTGGTCGCGTAAAGCGATGAAACATAGATCACTAGTTTCACCAACATCTCCCCTCATGAGCGCCGCCAGGATTACTTTCAGGGGGTTGCATCTGCATCTCCACATTATAATACACACATAAAAAAAATAAGTAACATGTACGGTTTTGAAATGTTGAACTATTTACCTGTACCATTCGTTTCGACGACGACGATGGGCGCGAAGATACTGAATTTATTGACAAGGCAACAAAGACATTTGGACAGCAGCCTTCAATTTTTATTCAAATAGTAATTTAATAACAAAAAAACGTTACGTACTTTCTTTCGTGACAGGGGGGTGCAAATGCACCCCTTTGCACCCTG
The DNA here is from genome assembly GCA_934044485.1 of Apeira syringaria. Classification (NCBI taxonomy): domain Eukaryota; kingdom Metazoa; phylum Arthropoda; class Insecta; order Lepidoptera; family Geometridae; genus Apeira; species Apeira syringaria. The sequence continues at coordinate 18,210,816 of OW203658.1, forward strand.
CTGCCGCCGGCGCCCATGCCTCCCCTACAGACAAAGAAAATCGTACAAATTTATCTTTACTTCTAGAAAAAAAAATGTTTCACGGACAACTAGTACGGGTACTAACGCTTTTTATACATTTTAAATCACGTATTTTTTTTATTTGCGTGTTAGATAAAACCAAAAATTATATACTAATTAAATACTACGCGTCAAAATATGGAACAATCTCTCACTTTTTACTTTTGATGTTTTATAATCCCGCCAATCAGCAAATGAAAAACAGCGCAGTCTGCATTATTCTGTTGAGTACTTCGATGAAGAATACTGATCGAAAATTGAGTGCATACTCTGAGAACAACCACTCTCGCTTACATAAATTTGTAATTTTTATTTAATTCTTCTGTAATCCCATCCCATCCCACTAATATTATAAATGTGAAAGCTTGGATGGATGGATGTTTGTTACTCAATCACGTCAGATCGGCTCCACGGATCCAGGATCTGGATGAAATTTGGCACAGAGATAGATGGAGATAGTCTGGAAGAGCACATCGGCTACTTTTTATCCCGGTAACATGTATGATTCCCGTGGAATAATTGATGTAGCGGGAAAACCGTAATCCACGCGGGTGAAACCGTCGGGCGCTTCTAGTGCTGTATATTGAGTATTTATTTATAAGGGAAAATATGAAACTTTATCTTAAGATAAAGATATTATTTCATGCTTTGAGTTGTCACTCAAAATTATATACAATCAAAGGCCGCTGCACGTACGTAACGACCAAAATACCTCGGACGAGACGTGAACGGGACGGAGACGTGACTGCCCCGTTCAAAACGAGAACGTGGTGTAAATGCATACGGACCGTGACAGTGTCTAGGATAACGTGCTAGGCTTGTGAACAAGGAAAGGGCGTCTCTACTTCTCTCTACGGAACGAACGGAGTGACTGTGCATACGTAGCATAAACACGTACGGGACGGGGCACGCGCGGGGCGGGACGTGCTGAACATCGTCGGCGACTATATTTTTCCCGTCTCGTGAGTGCCACGTTCCCGCCCCGTCCATAATTATGCTCTATCAGAGACATTTTCTATGAAACGATATTTCCAAAACTTCCCGTCCCGTCACGTATGTAGCGCCCTCAAATCGTTAATTGCTTCACTAACGTTTCGCTGGGTATTATTGGTAAGAATCCAAAAAAATAATATGTATATCCCACTAATATTATAAATGTGAAAGTTTGGATGGATGGATGTTTGTTACTCAATCAGGCCAGAACGGCTGAACGGATCTGGATGAAATTTGGCACAGAGATAGATTATAGTCTGGAATAACACAGACTTTCCGGTAAAATGTATGATTCCCGCGAAATAATTCATGAAGCAGGAAAACCGTAATCCACGCGTATGAAACCGTGGGGCGTTATTAGTAATATATACTTATATATGAAACAACCGTCACCTGTCTGCATGACTGAGTACGCTCCGTACTCGCCCCTCGCCCGGTGAAGCTGTAAATGCTGGGAGAGTCAAATAGCATTGGTTACAAGCTGATGCAAAAATATAGTTATATATATTATAAATGCACTACCTGTGCGAAGGTAGAGGTCCCTAGTTTGCTACCTGATGTTATCAGAGCTTACTAATGCTAATTATTCTTAGGCCTTATTTTTACCTTCTATCCACCAATCTACTGAAGGGATTTGGATGAAATTTGGCACAGACATGGATTATGGAAGTCTGGAATAGCCCATAAACTATTTTCATCCCGGAAAAAAGCAAATAATTCAAAAACCTCTGTTACTCCTTCACGTTCAAACTGTTATACCGATTTCGATGAAATTTCGTATGGAGATAGGTTAGATCCTGGCATAACACATAGGCTACTTTTATCTCGCAAAAATCTAGAGTCCCTGTGGAATAATTGAGGTAGCGGGAAAACCGTAATCCAAGCTGGTGAAACCGCGGGGCGCTACTAGTCTGTCATATCGGATCAAACTAATTTTCCAATTGACGCTTCGATCTTGATTGTCTTATCGCCCTAGAAATTTAAATAATCAATTTTGAAGGATGGGGGACACAGATCTACTTTTCACCGCAAAGCAATCGAGATGCAATATTTATTTTAAATGAATACCAAAAATATTTATGATTATATTTGAATAACAATTGCGTTGTTTATGAATTACTTGTCTGAAAAGAAAGAGATAAATAAGAGAATTGGCACCTTGCTTTGAAGTAAGTTCGCTAATGTTAGTTACATCGCTATATTAAGAGAAAAGTTAAGTATTTTCTACGTCGTTTATTCCTTTGTGAAGCTAGAACAAAACAGTACTTAAATATTACATCTTGGGCAATGGCCGCGCCAAACTGCCACAGCCGCAGAGTTCTAAGCCCGAATCGACCTACCCAATAGGTCAAGGTCGTTACGAGGAAAACGACGTTTCGTTCGCAAAATGAAATAGGCTATTGAACATAATTGAGTTAAGTAACCAAGATTACCCGGCAAACTATACTCGTATTACGAGATTACCTTAATTGTGGATCACATTAACGATCTATTTACGACGTACCTACGGAACGAGTAAGTACGTACTGAAGTACTTAATTACATGTGTAGCTGATATTGGCGCTGTTCTCTCGGGATTAGGAAAATATATAACTTTTTTTACCGAGATCCAGAGGCCTAAGTCGGCCATATGCTCGGCTCACAAAAGCCAATTTTGCCAGTTTTGTGTATTTTTAATCAGTCCATATTGAATCAATCTTGATTCAATTCTGCATTCAGTGGCATAGCACGCCATTTTTAGTAGTTTATTTATTTATATAGTTCATACAATAATTATGTTACATTCTAACTTATGACTATGTAGAAGTATATCTATATATATAATGCATCTATAATAGCATGCATTTTTAAATTAAGTTAGTCTATTTGAGCTCTGGCTCTCACGGTAGGATACCCTGAGTCTGTGAGGGCTAGCTCGCTTCCGAATGGTTCTATTTCTGAATATTTGACGTGGTTACGACGTTTTGACATTGGAACAGAATAATATACCAATTACGAGTTCGTTCTTGGCTATTATGTGTGAGTTTGTGCTAAAAGTTGTTTTAGTTAACATAAGAATAAAGATAAGCATAAAGGAGTTCAATAATTAAATTTAATAGAATATAATTAATAAAACAATCAAAAAATAATAAATAAAACAATCAAATAAAATGAATGTAGCATAAAAAAATTATAAATTAATTCTAAGCAGTTTTTCTGTGCTTGACTGGTCTAATGTCACTAGATATTCCGTTATTTTGCGCTTGGCTACATAATGAGTATCATTCAATATATTTAGTGTTTTATTTAGTTGTTGGTAAATATATGATCCCAAAAAATTAAAACATTTCTGTCCGATTCTTCGTCTTGTTGTCACTGTTTCCCATTTTTGCAGACGTTTAGGTTTTGATGGATTACCTTTCATGGTTTGTTGGGCGGATTTGTGAAAGCGTAAAGCAGTCGCGAGCACAAATAGTAGTCGTACCCTTAGTTCTTTGGTGTCCCTGTACAAGTCATTTGTAGGGTACCTAAAGGGCCTTTTATTTGCTACTTTAAGTACAGCGCGCTGGGCTCTTTCTACTGGCATTAGGTGAGTAGCGTACGCAGCACCCCATGATGTTACACAGTAGTTTATGAGTGACTTGCACAGGGCTGCGTAAACCATTTTTATAATTTTAACATCTGTCACAGATTGCAGTTTTTTGAAAACATAAAGTAATTTTCTTAAGCGATTACGTAAAGCACTTATTTGTTTGGTCCAAGACAGGAGTTCGTCAAAGTATATTTCTAAATATTTAACGTGCTTTACTTTTTCTAGTACGGGACACATGTTACATAAGTTGTCTTGTGCAGCAATACTACAATTGTGTAATTTAATACACATTGAATTGGGAGGCGCAGTACGACTTGACACATGAAACGCAAATATTTTAGTTTTATCAGAGTTTAGTGTGAGCAAATTTTGTTTGTAGCCATTTCACTATCTCGCTCAGTCCATCGTTTGTAGTCTTGGCTGGTGCATCCCAATTTTCTCCATGAAAGATGACAGCAGTATCATCCGCAAATGCAAGGAGCTTAGCATTTGGGATATTAAGGAGACAGAGATCGTTCATATATATAATAAACAATGATGGACCAAGCACACTACCCGGGGGAACTCCAAAACATATCGTATGTTAGTCGTATGTATGTTTACTTCGAATGCTTCGAAAACTCCAAGAATCAAGCATAAGTCTTAGTGAATGGATTACATATAGGTACTTAAATATGATCTTTTCTTTCGAAATAAGAAAGTATAAGTAGATCATTATCAATATACATCTGTGCCCACCAAATATTTTTGCCCGACCCAGATTTAAAGGGAGTTCAGAAGTCAGGGTCACCGACAACTGAGATCAGTCAATGATGCATTCCGATAGAACGCCGAGATATTTTTGACTGCCTTGTAAAACAATTAGGTGTATTTATACAAATTGACCAAAATAATTATTATATCCTCGTAATTTTTTTTTATTTACACTAAAGTAGGTTATATGTGATCACATTACATTTAGATATAATATGTTGTTTCAATTAGTGATGGAGGTTATGTAAGTGTTGTAGGTAGTATAGCATTCGCACCGAAGAGGCTTCACTGTTCATGCCTAGTTTCCGCTAATCACGCGCTGGCTCGAATCCGTTTATAACGTGACGTTTCTCCCACCCAACTCCAACCAATTCCCTCCCATTGCTACATTACACGTGGGTGTTCGATTTATTGATATGGAAAATTGGTTTTACTTGCAATCGTGCGTTCAAATGTGTCTAATATGTATTTAGAACGTACATGTTATGAATGTGTATACGTGGTCGTTGTCCTTAGACCTTCAGATATTTATTGAATTCTCGTCATACATTAAATTATACTTCTATAACATTTACGTAATCCCTCCCGCCGTTGTGGAAGGAAGTAAAAGACGCTTATGTCTGAAATCGAGACTTCCCTCGAACAAGTCTGCGAATGGGGGAAACTGAATTTGGTTAGTTTAACCCTGCGACAACTAAGACACAGGTTTGCCCAATGATATTATATGTTTATATGAGGTAGACGTCGCACAAGCGCGCGGAAACTGAGGCGGAAAATTAAGTCAATCGTAGTAATTTTCATTGCGACGCGTATTTCAAGCGCAAGTCTAAACATATAGCTATCCTTTTCTATATTATTTGTACCGTATTATCTGTCGCAGTAAGCATGTTTATGTCGTAAAGGAACAAAATCTGAGCACCGCGCAGTATGAATATACGTCATCTTTAGTAAAACATCATTGGGTTTGCGCTTAAAAACCCCATTTGATGCAGCTCCTCGTGTTGGCACGAGGACATTTGTTGTTGTTGACATTTTTGCAAACTTGAACCTCTGCGAGTGTAAGAATGCAGATCCAAGCTCGCATCCAAAAAAAATGTGTGCATAACAAACACATAATAAAACAAAGAAAAGGGGTACCTCACGTCAAGGCAAAGGCTTTTGCTATACAAAGCGAAAGTCCGAAATCACGTGGAGTATTGCTTTCGCCTTTGAAATGGTGCACCCATAAGTATCAGCATGAGCTTCTGGATGCATTGCAGCGTAGAGCTATCAGAATTCTCAACGACTCTAACCTCGCCAAAGACCTAGAGTCACTCAGAATTCGCAGAGACATTGGATACCTCTGTATTTTCTACGCTATATACAACGATAGTCGGTTAACAACATGAATACGCTATATACAATGTAGTCAATGTATGTATACATATACAACGGAGAGTGATCTGACGAGCTCTATACCACCGCACAGCTGACATTGCTTGTAAGCTCATCTACATGTAATGATATAGGTAATTGACTCATGGGAGTCACATACTACAAAATAACTTAACGTTTTACCAAACACCTGCAAAATACTTTCACCCTCGGTATTCCCGAGTAGCTACAATATGGGATTATTCAAAAGAAGAGTTAACTGAGTCTTAAAATGATTGGCTACGTCTTGTAATTCCTCCCTACTGTTACAGTAGTGGGGCTTGAACCACTTGGAGTGGCTTAGATGGACAAAGCGACAGGACGGTATTCTGTAGTTGTGGGTTCAAGTCCCACTAGTAGCCGATTTCTTATATCAAATAACTTGAATGTAAGTATAGTTAATTACGTATACTGTTTCACCTCAAAGCAATAAATTCACCTGCAAATAAATTTGTAACACTTTTGTGTGTCGATTTTCGATATATCGCTATGGAATAGGTGTCGAGCAACCGTTCTGTGATTATGTGGAGGAGGCGCTTCAGGGGTGAGCCAGGCCCGCGTTGGGTGCCAGCGTGGTGCGCCGCCCATTTCCTTCGCCCCGCACCCCGCGTCGCCCCCACTCGCTCCCCGCACACACCTCCACCCGTTCAGTTGCACACTCTAGCTCTATCGAAGTCGACCGCGTGCGCGATATGCCGTGCTACCTTCCGTCAGTGCTTCTCCATGAATGATACCCGTACTTCCTCTTCGGTTCGTTGCATTGACGCATGGACCACATTAGATGCTTGTCTGCACTGTATCATTCATAATCATTAAACTTTTCCATGTCAATAAGCCATTTTTATTTCACAAATATTCGATAGATTCATTTGCTACTGATAATAGGTTATCTTTATTGTATCATCATCCGCTGTCATACTTTAGGCAATCAGATCAGAATGCTAATTAAGTACGTAGATTGTAGTGTCATTGTTAACAACTAAATTATACCTAGGTAAACCGTAATAATTACAAACAGCTGTTGTTCAAGATGTGTGTGAAACATTACTTTTTTACTATTTTTTGAGTGATTAAATTGATTATATATATTTTATAAATTATGTATTTGGTAATCAGATTAGATTTAAAACACAGGTCAATTAGTTTGCATTGTATCGTTCTTACAATGCCCAGTGTGTTCAATAGGCGAATCAAGTCGTCCGGTATGCTCTACTATTTTAGTGATTCCGTTCTACGAAAGAAATTGTACGCGGTATTGATAACATTTCAAATTTATATTTAACGCTGGCTTAAAAAAAAAATAACAGGTTGTGACGGACTCGTGCTCTTTGCAAATTTAGCTTTTTGTAATAGTTCAAAAGTACATATATGATAGAATAATTCCAAAGAGTCAATTGTCCATGCAAGGCAGGCCAGAGAGATTCCAAAATTTTATTGCAACTAATGCATTTTATGTTTTTATTGAGAAGTTAATTTGGCTACATTTATTATTGTTTTTATTAGCAACTTAGCATATAATACTGAATTGTTGACGCTAACAGCTGATCGCTTTCCACGTTGGGCGCCACTCTACAGAGCAGGCGCGCTGTAGACGCAAGGTCGTTTGTATCGAGCGGCACCGGTCAAATATTTATCAAATAAAATGTGCTCGTGCCTTTAACACCCTTTCGACAAGAATCACCTACTCTTTTCGGGTCCCTTATCTTCAGAATTGGAGAATGTGTAATCTACGCAAAAGACAGACTTATGTCTTTGTCTTATCCGTATGGCTTATTTGAAAATTTAGTACGGTTGGTTTTCGTCGACTGTGCGTAGCGAAAGTTTTTGTAGCTAACATTTATTTGAAACGTAGTTTGTTTGTGCGACATTACAATATTTCGTGTCATATATGACACGAAATATGAATAAATCGTTCGTATATTTTTTTTTATTTTTTTATTATATATATAGTTAAACTTATAGTCCAAACTGGAAATGGGTAGTATGCTAAAACAAACAACCAGTGAGACGGCATGTTCGAAAACATATGACCGTAGGTGTCGTTTTTTGACCGACTTTAAAAAGGAGGAGGACGTTCCGAATTCATTTGTGTATGTATGTTCGCTGATAATTATGAATAGATTTATGAATCATGAATAGATTTTGATGTTTTTTTTGTTTATTTATTGAGGTCATGCCTCATAGGCAGTCCAATATAGAGAAACGAAAATCTAGGTGGGTGTTAATATGTTCGATTATAACTAAGTACTATAAATTTCAAAACATATAGTTTGAGTAATGCTCCACAGTGTTATTATTTAGCACAAGAAATACTAAATTCTGCCTTATAATAACTTCATCGTTTGGAATATTAGTACGGCAGATTTGGCTTTTTCGACCGAGAGCGAAGCAAGGCTTTGTTTTGTAGCAGCCTAGGTGACATATGGTTTTTGTTAGAATATGTCCGACTAAAAGTTATAGATGTCGATGGAGAGTTCGCTAGATGTATCTACAATAAAAATAATATCTATTTTATTTAATATTACAAAAAAATGTGCCATTTGTGTACAAATTGAAATAACATAAGTATGCTGAATATAATTATAATCGATGCGACAGCTTCACAGAACCTATAGGTACGAAGTATCTGCATTCCCTCCAAGTGCAAAATTAATTCATAAGTAGGTACATTACTTTAAATAAACTTAATTATAAAAGATTGGTTGGATCGATGTTAGCTATTCAATCAAGCCAGAGCTGCTGCCCATTATGAAATGTCACTTTTTAGTGAACAGTGTTTACTAAAAATCCTGAGTTCTGTTACCAATGCATCTTGTCATGTTGTATATAATGTAAACCCCAGGAAAAACGAATTTAAAACTATCTCGATCCTTATTTCTTGTGTTAAAATTGTAATACTCTTTATATTATACATTCTAGGTCTAGCGTGATAACATCTTCGACCACATCGTCACTGACCGTCAAGTGAGATAGTGGTCAAACGCTAGATCTATCCAGTATATAAAAAAATAATAACTTGATAGTTAATTCAATTTTTTAGTAGCATTAACCTATCTATGTATGTATATGTATGTAACTACGGATATCTTTTTCCGTTCATATTGTGGGAGCTATAAATTCCCAGGACTCCCATAAAAGTACGATATCCACTTCACCAAAGCGATGCGTAGTTAGGAGTTACGACTTAGTTGGACGAGTTACATTGTTCTCTCGTTCTTTGTTCTGATGCTCCCGGCGCAAGCGACTTCCGTTTTGTCTGCTAGATGCGTTCCGGAACCCGGATACCCTGTTGTAATACAAACACAATCAACTTGGCAGACTTACTTTTATTGGTTTTTAAGCTCAATACAATTCAATGAAATCTCATTTAATATTAATCCTACTACAGTGCAACCTCGATATAACAAATCGGAGGGGAACAAGAAAATATTAGTAATATCAAGTAATTCGTTGAACTGAGGTTTGTTATGTTGAGGTAAGATTGGTCTAAAATTCGTTATAAAGAGGACTTTACAAACAAAAGCGTGTCGAAACATGTCGAGACATGAATCACATTATAAGATTAAGAGTTATATTATTGGTGGAAACTTTATATAAAGGTTTTGGGTTGGCCAAATTCGTTAATTAGAGGTATGAATACTTTTCCTTGATAGTTGAAAATTCGTTATAAAGAGGTTGTACGCAAAGAATGTTCGCAATGTAAAGGTATATTTTATATTGACTCTTATGGACAATTCAAGGGGATTACGAAGAATTTGTTAAATCGAGGAAGTCGTTATATTGAGGTACGTTATATTAAGGTTGCACTGTATAATTATAAATGTGAAAGTTTGGATGGATGTATGTTTGTTACTCAATCACTCGCATGAACGGATCTGGATGAAATTTGGCACAAAGATAGATTATAGTCTGGAATAGCACATAGGCTACTTTATTCCGGTAAAATGTATGATTCCCGTGATATAATTGATGTAGCGGGAATACAGTAATCCACGCGGGTGAAACCGCGGGGCGCTACTAGTTGTATATATTTCGATAATTGTTGTGTAATATTTAGCTTAGTCGCTTGCATATATCAAATTGATTATGGTGACGGTTTATGAATTTCATAAAATGCCAGATTCTGTATACCTATTTTATTTCTATTCTTACATATTTTTCTTACCAGTATATGCCATGTTGTTATTTAGTAGTTTTATAAATGGAGGTCGGTGTTCCCCACCTTAAATATTCTAATTGAATAAAATAAAAAAATATTTCTGAGATTTATATCCTCCCGGCTTAAAAGGATTCAATACAAAACACTGTTTTCGTGTTGTAGGTATTAAGCAAACGTATTTCTATCTCTGCCTTTCACCCAACCCCCTATGCAACTGATAGATACAGTTTCTGCTCGTGAGATTTATATGTATATTTTTTGATAGAATTTACGTTCCGGGACAAACTTCTTTTCCCTCTCTAAATTGTAACAAAAAAAAATGTCCTTGATGTCAATCGCTTGAGTATGATACCGCTTACCTATATTTACGTTATATATTTTTTGAAAAAGTTTATGGTGTTTGAAAAATATCGACTAAAATAACCACAGTTTCAGCGCAAAAATTGACTGGTTGTGTTGCTTGTAGCTTTAAAGTGATATGAAAAAATAAGACGTATAAGCCTAGTAAATGGTGTGTAGATTATATGAAAAACCGACCGAAATAATATCGACCGAATAAAAATAACCGAAATAGGACAATATTCAAAGGTAGAAAAAAGGTTTTTCTTTTTTGTATGGGCAGGTAACGGGGTATAGAATCCCCTCAAGCTTTCGGTGAATAGCCATGCCTAGTATGTCGATAATATAATAATATTACCTCTATTTTTATATCTTTGATGGCATCGTTATGCGTACAACGATGGTACCATCATATCCATAGCATGGTGCTAAAGCACAATCCAGTACCTATCCGCCTGGATAGGCTAGCAGTGCTATCACAGCCAGCCTCAAGCATGTAAAACTGTCACCAAACACAGTGAATATTCTAGGTCTATCTTGATTTCGGCCACTTGCGGCCGTACCGTCATGGACCCCTCAAGTGAGATAGGTAGTGTAGTAGTCAAATGTAATCTATCAAGTATAAAAAAAAGTTTTAGGACAGATTTACAGTGTTTGGTTTATTTGATTCGTCAGCTCGTAATAGTTTCTATATTCGTTTATTTCTATTGTTCAGCTATTGTTCCCGCCACCGGAGAAAGGACGCTGAACCCAAAGTATCTATACTTCGTGTTGGCTGCCACTGAGAGCTTACCTTATATTGCACGGTCGAAAAAGTTCTGTCAATATTTCCCGTCAGAAACATATTACATTTTATTCTTAATTTAATATACTGACTTTATCCTCTGAAAGTTATATTTTACTACATGCGTCCCGCGGCTTCTCCAGCGTGGACTACGATTTTCCCATTACCTCAGTTATACGTCGTCGTAGCGAGATGTGATATAGCCTTCCTCGATAAATGGACTAGATATCCAACACAAAAAGATTTTTTCTATTCCAACCAGTAGTTCCTGAGATTAGCGAGTTCACCCAACAACCAAATTCTTCAGCCATAATATTAGTATCTGTATAGATATTATTTGTAGAAGCGAAATAAATAAACTTGATGCTTCAATGCAAATTATTATGCCCACTACAAATAAAACGACGTTCATAAACTTAGGTTATGGTTATGAGTTATGAATGTTAAAACAGATCCCTGAATACGAAATTAGCACTTAAAGTTAAAATTAGAACAGTTACATAGATAGAAAGAAAACTGTTTATTTGCAGACTATTTCCAAAACACACGCATTAAGAAAGGTAACGCATATTATAGTGATAGATACGAACGGCCGGACAGGATTTATCATAAATTTTAAGGGGTGAAATTTCGTCGTTAATGGGTACTACTTAATTACTACACTTACATAGACCTAGATAATATACATTTTTTAATTTCATGTTATACTACCGCATATACTTAAATTATAACTTAGTGCGTTTTATTAGCTTCTGAATTTTATAGATTCTGAAAAGTTTAATTTAAATGTTCGTGTGAGAATAACCGCCAGTTTTAAAACGTATCAAGCGTTATTTTTATCAAACTTTTTTCTGTAGCAACACAAACGTAGTACCAACACCGTACATGATGTACAATCGGGAGTTTTGCTGGGACGATGCAACAAGAAATAATGCAGTTTAATTTTTTCAATGATTCAGTTTCGATCGATATATACAAATAAACTTCTAAGAATCTGAGGTCTGAGGATTAATGAAGATCAGAACTGTGTTGTGCAACGGAACACTTAGATTTTGATACATACTATTACGTATCTATACAAATATAATGTACACTGTTTACGTAATTACGTTGATAGAACTTTCGGCCGAATATTTTCGCCAATGGCCAGGGAAATAGGCTGGAAAATTTAGCAAATTTCTAGCAAATGATTTGCCAGCATTGGCCAGTGTGGTGAATTATGGCCAAGAATCGTCTCTGAAAGGGAGTCCCTAGTCCCAGCTGTGGGAACGTATTGGGCTGATTATAATTATTATCATGATAAATAGGAATTTCTATTAATGTAGACTAACGCTTACACATGACCGCAATACTCGCGCGAAAATGACAATATTTAAAACACAGAAAAACTGTTTTTCTCATAATAAGGAAACGACTAAGCGCGCTCATTAATTTAAGCTTACATATTTGTAATTAAGTAAAAGGAAAAATACTGAACACTGTTTATAGCTGTCGGTGTTGCATAACGTCAATATGATGTCACCTTGGTGTTCGTTTAAAATCACACCACTAGTGGCTACCATTGTTGAGAAAAAGGCTTCATATTATGTTACTTTATGCCAAAGAATATTCCTCAAAGCAAAAAATACTACTAAAAAGACTACATTTTGTATCACTTACGTAGATCAAGACTCTACACTATAGCTGAAATCATTCATGAAGGCGTGCATGTAGGGCTCGTTGCCAAGGTTACCGGGTGGGTGCGATCAGCTGGACTTACGTAAGGTGAGCTGGGACAGCGGGGGTGCGAAACGCGGGGAGTTGAGGCTAGGGCCGATCGATACCCGCTTTCGCCTCTTGTTATCGCTCGGCCCGTGTCGTCGACATTGTAGCACTGTAAAACATTTCAATCTCTTATCTCGTTGACAGGAAATTTGACCTCAACCAAATAAATCAACGAAATACGAACGGCATTATAAATGAAATATGTACATTTCCAGTCTCTGTAATCATTGCTTGAGATTGAAGGCTCAAGGTCGCGCAACGAGCTATGCTCGGTGTTTCTCTGCGAGATCGAATCAGAAATTAGGAGATCCGTAGGAGAATGAAAGTCATCGCGGCGACATAGCTCAGCGGATTATCACGTTGAAGTGGCAGTGGGCAGGGCACATAGCTCGAAGAACTATGGACAGGCAAGCGCAGCGTAGGACGTCAACCGACAAGGTGGACAGACGACCTGACCAAGATCGTTGAAAGAGTCTGGATGCGGGCCGCTTCCAACCGGTCCCTCTGGAGATCGATTGGGGAAGCCTATGTCCAGCTGTGGACGTCCTATTGCTGAGATAATGAATAAGTATGTAATTACTCAGATTGTTGACAGATTTATTCACTAATCTTTTCTAACAAAGGTTTTAAAATTATGTTGACTTGTCGTTTTATTTGTGGTTGACGATATGCAACATTTTTGGTCAGATGAGGTAGCTTAAGCGTAAGCTGGATGGCACCAAAGAACTGCTGAGAAAAAATTGGATGTAAAATCAGGTCATGTTTACCCTATATGACGCAGTGTCGATACGACTAAATAAAGGTGTAAAATTTCAACCGAATCGAAGGTTAAGAAAGATGATAGATTGAGCTTGCAATGTGTGACCAAAAACACTCATAAATTACAAGTTATCGAATTAAAATCTTGTGAAAACCCGTGGCTGTTCAAAATTTGCTCTTGATTTTTTTCAACACACATTTGGTTCATAGGTTTGTACAGGTTAGAAAACATTGGCGCTAAGGCGCTAGAATGTAAATATGTATGCTATAGATAGAGTAAAGAAGTTGAGGGTAGTTGTGATATTCAGAGCGTATGTTGCCATCCTTCCGGGAAGTGGGCTGCGACAGATAACGCCTCGGCGACGTCCACTCACATTGCACTCGGTGCAAATGTTTCCTGTCGTAGCTAGAAAGTTATGGCTATTTCAACATGCATGTCTGAATAATATATATGTATGTGATTGTAACGTGGACATTATATCAAATAAATAAACAATGTAATAGGTGTTTTAATTTCAATGGATATAGCCTTATGTTGACGGATCATACGTCAAAAGCTTAAACCAAGTCAGACATTTGGTATCTAAATATTATATTAGATTCACAGTTACTGCACACGGTGACTTTCTCAGTCACTTCCTACGTCCGAGGACTGAATATACATCTAATATATATAAAAAAATATGATTGTTTAAGCGACATAAAAAAAGAGGAGATTTTTAATCCCACCCGTTTTTTTTTATGTTTGTTACCTTAAAACTTTCGACTAAGTCATGTTCTGTCCGATGGTTTTTTTGATGATTTGAAAGCTGGTGCTTCCCGTGTGGTCTCATTTAAATTTCATCAAAATCTGTCAAGCTGTTTTTGAGTTACACTCCAATAACTGGAAAGTGTTACGTCGCCTTGGATGACTTCCTTATTGTGGGTGAAGGAATCGATGAACATACACAATAACCATTGATCCCGTGAGTAGCAAAGGTCACTGAAAACCGAGAAAAAAAAATGATACCGAAAAATGGAACCGCTTTCAACGCTTAAAAGTGTGTAATAACTTGTCGAAGTCGGTACCATGAGCACAATATTTTGATATAGTTACTTTTGAACTATCATGGTACCGACTACAAAAAGTTATTTCACATTTAGTAGAGCTTAGAGATTTCATAGAGTAGAAGCTGGTTCCATTTCTGGTAAAAAAAAATCTGTATATTTGGCAGATAATTAGGAATAGGCCTTTATATGGCAGAACAGCCGGATCAGAACGTAGATCGGCTGCAACGTCATGTATACTCTGCATTAAATTTTGATTTTTACGAAACGAAAAAGTATAAAAAGTTTATATAGCACCTAAGCCCCACTTGACTAGTCCATGTAGTATAGCACTACCACAAAACAGTACGTATCTGTTTACTTTCAGCCTGTGCTACATAAACCCCCTATGCCCTTCCCCGTGTTTAATATCGTAGCTTTAGGTCGTGAGCAAAAAGATGCATAATTTATACATCACACGCCCCTCATATTCATTCCGGGGCACGTCCCTTTTCGAATTTAATTACCCATTCTGTGAGCCATTTGTGTCATGTTTACCTTTACAGAAAAACAAATATTATAAAATGCTGAGATATAAACACATGTACATATTATAGTCATTGTTATGCGCCACCATCTTCCACTTGGTTGCTATAGCTCGATGATAATATATGTAGTTATATCTGCCTGCTGAATATATAACGAATCTGATATCAGACTGGCTATTCGAGCTGAATATAAATTGCTTTAATTAAAGGGTCTACAATCTACGCCCTGATGGAAGTCCAGATGGCATGTTTTAGTCTTGAATAGAATTAACCTCCGCTGCCGCGACTGATGGCACGAAGCTTCGTGAAAATCCTTTACCTAAAATATACTACGCTCACTATTGTAACCAATATTATTAGACTATAAAGTAGATTTATAAATATGTATCTTCATTATAGTATAATGTCAACTAATACGAAACGCCTGCTTAAATAATTATAGTCATACATTCAAAGCCGTTGCTATTAAAAAATTACAGGAGATGAGTAATGAAAGATCCTGTTATACATGTACGTATGTACGATGTACGACCATGTATGTACTAGTATTCGATATTGTGTATTAAATTAAAAATAAATATGATATAATAAATCTGTAGCATATTCAAGCCAATTTTAGACTAGATTCACATTAACTTAAAAATTATTACATATCTCTATGCATAATCAGAATTTTGCGTCATATTCATCATAATTTTGCTGCCAGCTATATGAATTTCACCGTTGTTAGCGATGTGGCTTTTTAGCATTTTTTATTTTATGTTATTTTGAGTTCGCTTCGCTTTATTTATGTCGCTTTCGTCGTTTGTTTTTTGCAGCGCGCGTTAGTAGTGGTGTACGGTGGTGCAGTGTGATGTTGTGGATGCGAGGGTGGTAGGCGTCCGCGCTGGCCTCCGCCATGTCGTCACCAGCGCGCGTTCCTCCGACGGTGCCGGCCGGGGCGGGCATGTTGCCCCCCGGTCCGGGCCCGTCACGCCAACGATCGCTGAAGGACCGACTGAGGGATGGGATCACAGGACCCTTTCACTGGCAGTGAGTAACCATCTTATTACAATATAACGAGCAACTCACACCGAGGTCGCAATTAGTCTGTTGTGCAAGAAGTTTTTCGGCTTTTTTATCTTGCGCTTTCGATGTTTGTCCTCTTATGCATTTTCTTTTCAGGAAGGTGACACGCGTGACAATTATAAACCGCTTCATTTTAAATGCTTGTGCAGATAGAAGCATGGCTTTAACCTTGGCAATACATCACCAATATAATATAAGGTCTACTAAATATAGTATTATCTGGTATAACTAATAAATGTTACAAAATTAATTAATTGAGCTTTGCCTGGTATGATATACGTTTCTGTCGGCATAACATAGTTAATACATACTAGGATGCCTTCCAGCCTGTTGATCAGAAATTACGAGCTACGAAATTACAGCTTTATATTCGTACACTTATTCGATTTTTTTTATATATGTAGCTATTTAAATGTTCATAGTCGTATATTATAAAAAATAGAGGTTCTTATATTAATAAAGGTGTTAAACCCTTGAACACCGGCGTAGAGTAGCAAGCCTATCGGTTTTCTATCGGATACATTTCGGAGAATGTGCACTGGAATTACATAATCTGATTCCACAATCTCCTTTCTATCATCGGTCATTTCGACGTACAGCAATACGCCATCGCTAAATGGTAGATATACCACCTATACGTACTAAGCGTTATGCTTCCACTTTCTTAATGCTTAAGCCAAGAAATGGAACTCGTTGCCAGAGTCTGTGTTTCCCGATATCTACAATTCTGGAGCCTTCAAGTCGCGAGTGAGTAGGTACCTTCTAGGCCTTAGGTAGGTACCTTTAGGTTTGCGTGTTAAATCCTAGACAACGTAATCACTTAACATCAGGTGAGACAGTTGTTAAACGCAAACTAATAATATTATGTAAAAAAGACCCTCGATTTGACCCTGGACTCTCAACATTTTCGCGAAGACATTTCTAACGTGTCCATGGGACAGGGGATGGAAAGTGGGCGTGGCTCGCTGAATTATATACATTATATTCCCATATTCGACCGTTGCAATGCTATTCAATACAAAACTCTTTATTGTACACAACAAAAACATATAAAAGTACTTATACATGAATACGTTTACACTACCGGATTCATAAAGTCGTAAAATCGTAAAATGAAGCAACAATTATCTTTCAGGGTGCCAATTCTCTTATATTAAGACAAGCAATTCACAAACAATGCAATAGTAATTCAAATATAAATGAACCTGGTATTCCGCTAAAATAACAAATACACCTCGATTGAATTGTAGGTAATAGCGGTAGAAATTAGATCTGTGTGGCCATTACAATCATACTCCAAGTAGAATAGCAAAACTAGCAAAAACGACAAATTATTCACAATCTATGAGCAATGTGCTTAGGAGAATTGATAACCAGGTTGTGAGTTTCGGTCGTCAATCAGACGACTCTTGGATCGATTTGATCTTGATTCCACTTCGGGTTGAGACATTAGAGGTAGGCTTGAGAATATCGCTATCAAATTGAGGGGATACTGCTGCTTTTTAGTACCCGCTTGGTTGGATTCAACCCTTAAGTTTGAAAAAATGGTCACTGACTATCAAGTGAGATAATGTTAGTGTAAGTAGTGAAACACCAATATATGATAGCAACCATGAATGAGTTTACGTAGCTGTGTGATGGGTGTCAATCGACATGCATACGAATAAATAACAGAATTTCTATTTTGTAATAGCGTGATTTCTAAGGTGCACTCTTAACCTGGAACGGTCGAGTAAATATGCGACGAAAAACCCTTTTAATTATATTCAACGATTTATAGTCCACTCTTGATATTCTAAAAATCCCGTCTACGTGTCGATAAAATCACGTGCGAGTCTATTCTTTAAAAATTTATAAAAACTTGAGTGTTTGACGCAATGATATGAAAAAAAAACCCTTTATTTAAATACGTGTCATCTATTACGTAAAACACGATTAAAGTAAACAAGTAAAGAAGCTCCTGGGGCCTAAACTATGCTCAAAAAGGCCCGTGTGATAGGTACCAGGACTATCGTCAGAGTACAAAATTGTTCATATAAATTATTTATTCTTAATGGATACATTGTATAGAAATATTAACAATTAATAGGTACCTAACACTCATAAAATTTATTAAAATAAATAAATATACCTAGTATCCACTTAAAAAATAAATTACTAAATAGAAAAGCCATTATTTTAGTGATATCATTAGTCTTTACAGAGATAATATTAATACAGACTACAACACATACATTACATACCATATTATAATATTGGCATGTGGCCAATAGAGCTTATAAAGCTGTGCAGTTCTACGACCAAGTGTGCTATACATATATTATGTTTGAATAATATAATGTAAATTGAATGCATATAAATGTATAGTTATATACATACATACATGACATAATATGTTTACGCCTCTTTTCCTTAGGGGTAGGCAGAGACCACATCCTTCCAATTGCTACGATCCCGACACACTTCCTTCGCTTCGTCCACGCTTATCAAACTTCTCATACAAGTCGGTTTAGAGTACTCCTGACCCGGCCCTTTGTTAGAATCCTCAATCTGATTTCGGAATGTTCGCCTATAGGCCTTGTCATGCCATAACGAATTTTTTTTTTTTTTCATAAAATGCGTCACTCCAAAAGTGTGTCTCATTTGTTTACAAACAGTGGGGAAAAACTGATTATAGGCCTTTAGAACTCCGTTTTCTAGATGCTTTGGTCTAAATTTGTCAATCGAATGAACTGCGGTTGTCAGTTTTTTCTCCAGTTCCAACTTAATGTAGTTAGTCTGATTACATAACAGTGTGTCTGTTGGGAAATTACCGATCTTTTTGAACTGACGGTGTGTAAAACGATCGACATAACAACATGGAAAATTAAAAGGAGAATAGATTCATGTCAATGTCAAGTCTATGGGTTGTGACTGTAAACCAGTGATGCAAACAGTACTTTCTGCCTTAGTCTTTTGCTGAGTCGAGGCCCCTGTTCATGACACACGTAACATCACCTTACCGAATGGCTAGTGCTTGCTGGGGCTTTGCCTGATATTAATTATATTATTAAAGTAGTCTAATATAATTTATGTGACACGCTCCTTACCACCGAACGATTATAACAATAGCAACTGATAATATAAGTAATTCTAATTACAAAGAGGAAAAAAAATACTGTACGTCGGAGTTTGGGCTTTAAAGGTAGAAAAGGGTAGAAATATTTTTCTGTCAAATTTTTGTTGTACGCAACAAAATCAATCTGTCGCTATTTTTTGAGCTTTGGGATCACAAAGATTCGCGATATATATATATATATATATATCGCGAATCTGCGATATAGCTCATATGTATATATCTATATATATCAAACGTCGATTTAAAGAAAACAAGGATTCTTCATCGCCTTTTCTTCTTCAATATGTGTTTTACGATTATCAGCCTGGAACTAAAGCTATTTACTTTGATTATATTTTGATTTATCCACAAAAAACTGACAGACTAAAATAAAATTCGGAAATGACTTGTTTGAAAAATATTTGTTTTTTTTAAAACCCCAATAGATAAACAAGCGCAAACACTCTAACACATTATATTGTTAGTAAACAAAATTTAGATTGTTTGGCTTGCTCTTCAATTGGTTAAATTTCACTAGAACGGAGGCTTAAGTAATAGATAAATCCGTTTTCTCGAATGTGAGCTTTAAATAACATCCTGTAGGCAGAAAAACTGAATTATCCCAATGGCACGGGTAGCTAATACCTCTGCATTCGAACAAATTTCACGTCGCAGTTGGTAACAAATTGGATTTCTAGTGACGAGACGGCTCCCCATCGTCTGCAGATTCAATGCAGAACAACTTTAAACAGTGTGTTATTTTTTGTTTCATTTTTATTTCACTTCTATATCCATACACACCCTTGCTCAGTACCCGTTTCTTTATATGTTTTTCATCCCTTCGCATAACATGGACAATATGGGCATATGACCATACCAAGCCAATATATTCCCTTTGAAGTTATCATTCACTGGTGCTATTTTCACGCTTCCTCTGATATACTCATTTTTTATCTTGTCCATTCTAGTTACACCACACATCCATCTTTGCATTCGCATATCTACCACATGCGTTCTTTCATCTACCTCTTATTCTACCACTCTCACTTTTCTGCAACACCCAGATAACGACAGATCTCAATTTGGCTCAGATATAACTTTGCCCTTGAGATTTGGCTTGACTACATGATGAAAAATGGGGATATGACGCATTTTTTGTCACTATTTTTTACCCGCTGGTTTCGCCGTTCAGAACTTACGTCAAACTTTTATTTCTAATTACATCTTGGGGTTACATTGGTAAGTAGTGAGCGACCCCTTTTTTAAAAAATAAAAAGAGAGCCCGTAAATTTCTCGGCGCCTGTATTATATCAGCGTCCGATTTAGTGGCATCCGACATTAATGCTGAGGCAACACGTTTTTCCCTTAAATTGAATAACACAACATATTGTAATAATAATTTTAAGTTCGCTATTATATTCTGGTTGTTTTTATTTTTGCGCTAATAAATGATGTTTCATTATTCGTGTGACTCATAGTAGTTCCAGTAGAAACTTCAATATATATATTGTTTCCGCCAACGCCGAGGTTAAAACTTACCCTTTTGTTACATTTATAAGCGGGTAAGTACTATAGTTATGTGAAATTAGTTTAGGCTTCCGAGTGCCAAAACAACGGAGTCTACACACATTACACAAAATCATAATAATAATTATTCCGCTTTGAATCGTATACTTAAAACATTATAACAATCTTACAATCAAACATACTATATACCGTCTATATCAGTGTCTTTTGAAATCATATCCGATCCCAAATATATCACACGGCTAAATACGAATTTTTATGTTTATAACTTGTGTATTGTAGTAGAAATCTTACTTACTCAGTTAATTACTTAGGCCCTATCAGATAATAAGTTAAAATAATGCTCAAACCTACAAAGAAGTTATTCCTATTCATTGCAAAAAAGGGAAGTATCCATTGTTATGATACGGCACCAGGTCGTTGATTACATGGCTCCGTACACGTTTGCCAGCTTGGCATGGTACAGTAGAGCCGCCACGCCGCGGGCGCGCCGCAAATATTTGCGTTGTGCAACACACCCTATCTAGTTGTGTACATTACCTCCACCTCAACCACCGCCTACCGACTCCTTATCTTCACTCGAGCAGCCTGCGAGCCGGCCTTCCAAACTAAATCTCGCTTGTTTGCCTTTATGTACGTAATTTAATTAAAAACGCTACGTACGCCACGCTACTCCTACTTATAATACAAAACCGAAAATGCGACGACAACGGTGCTCTCTTACAGCTCTGTTTGCATTAAATTTCTTTCGTATATCAGTTTTATGTATCTTATCTGTTTCAGAATTTAATTTATGTTATACCGAGGGCGTACTTATCTAATCTGATAATTATGATCAAACTATTGTAGACGAGATTAAAAACATAAATTGGCAATCAATCTTTGGAACTCAATCGTTTAGGTTTATCTTATTGTAGGACAGAACAGGAACTGTTGAGTTTTAGCTGTATTTTAATCAGATTTATCTGTCCTTGCTTTCTCGCGTTTCTATCACACGGACGTTACACTTAAAGAGTTTTAGAACGCAAAAGGCATTTAATAGTGTCCAACCACAAAAATTGGTACCAAAACACGACGGTGTCTACGAAACACGAATGCTGTGGTAATACAGCAACGCGTTATCTCCGAAGTACGGAGGCTTACGTTTGAAAACACCACTACCCCTCCGCTTATTAAGTTAATAGCGTTGATAGGTTGATATGGTTTGTCTTCGAGCGCAATTAAATTATAATGAACTCCTCGTCACCTACTTGAAGATTTTGTATTACTTTATTGATTATTAGCTTGAGTTGCATCGAATTGCTATTATATCTAGGTACACACATATAAGTTGTGGTATTGAGGGTAGATTTGTGACCCAGTTTAGTCCACCAGCTTATTTATTCGCGGCCCATATCTGAAGTTGGTTTAGCAGACGGGCTACGAGCAGGGTCCATTCGGTTATGCATGTCGCGCGGCGTCCTTGGCCGATATTAAACGTTTAGGCGACAACCTCCAGCCGGGAGGTGGGTGAGGGAGGAGGGTGTATCACTCAGTCATTGTTTCCTTTTGTACTATCTATTCTGAACCCCGGTATGGGCGTGTTTGCGGTTAGCTGGCCGCCAGCGCGCTGCGCGGCATTATATTTCTACCTATAGCACTTTCGCAGATATTATTTTGTCAGTATCATCGATGTGCTCGCTATCGTGCTATGTGCTGTCCAATTTGATTGAATATTCAATCAAGACTTACCTTGTCCTCTTTAATCGCTATAATAATTTATCCCCTGTAGGTATATGCATCGGAATTGCGTCTCATGATTACCGTTTTAGCAACACATCTGTTTAATTTAAAGGAGTTATGCTAATCCCGCTGCGTTATATAGGTAGAGGTCGTTTATTTCGAACCGTTTCATTCTATATTGTCGACATTGCTGGGCTCATGCTTACTGTATGCGGTAGACTGAATGGTTGCTGTTATTGTCGGCTGATAATGGTGATCGTTCTGTCAACGTGAAAAGGCTCTGAGCTGATGTTTTCCAGGTGCTCGTGATCGGGCATGCCGCGAGGCCGTGGCTGTATTGTCGCTCTAACCATGCCGTCACGCGCGCCTTCTGTGGGCCAAAACTAACTCTTTGTCTGCCGGTTAGCGCGTGCAAATCAATTTCACACCCTTACGTAGCCTAGGTACAGCCGTGAACATTCCCTTTCATGTTTACATGTCACTTTGCTGGTATAGAAAATGATGCAGACGATTAAAATCTCTATTCCCTATTATCGAGATTGATTGAATTTACGGAAAAATATCGCATGTGCTAAAAAAGTGATGTTTTGTCAGCACGTAAAATATGAAAGATAATAATTCTGAGAATCGTAACATTTTGAGTTGAATCATGTTCTTGAATAAATTCAAGTTAAAGACGTGCTGATAGAGATAAAAAAATCAAATCTTTTTCGCATTATCAGCTGTTAGTCACTTTCTATTGAGCGCTTTATATAAGCTATCAGTTAACCCTAATCTTTCTTTGAAAATATTTTACCTTAGGAGGAAAAATATAAAAAAACGTCTATACATTAAATTATAAGTTTATTATTATAACATGAAGTTATTATTTCATTGATAAAAATAAAGATTACGGTGTCGCTATTCTTAAAAAATATATTTTATACTGTTCGTTTTTCATTTTTTTCCCAAATTCAAATAAGTCGGTATATTTGCGGTTTATTGCATGAAGGTGCATAATTCGATATTCTCATAATATAGTAGCAGCCAGGATGTTATGTGTTATGTGTTTTTTTATGTTTGTTACCGCATAACTTTCGATTGGGTGAACTGATTTTGATCGTTTTTTTTTTATTTGAAAGGTGGTATTTCTCGTGTAGTCCCATTTAAATTTCATTAAAATAGGTCAAGCGTTTTTTGAGTTACACTCCAATAACTGAAAAGTGCTACGGATACATCGATGATATTATAGTTGCGGGTGGAGAAATCAGTGAACATACACAATGGCAATTGATCCCGTGAGTAGCAAACGTCACTGATAAGGGTGAAAAAAAATTACCAAAAAATGGAACCGATTTGAACACTCAAAAGTATGAAATAACTTGTCGAAGTCGGTACCTAGCTCACAATGTTTTGATAATAGTTACTTTTGAACTATCATGCTACCGACTTCAACGTGAACGTGAAGTCTGTTCCATTTTTTGGTATTTTTTTATAATGCAATATTTGTGTAGATCCTTTCAAACGGCGAAATGCTCGCGTGTTGAAGTAAGTTGGGAGCTAGAACTAAATAAATACTTTTAAATCACCACTTTCTAATTATGAATAAATCAATGTAGTCCCTAAAAATGTTGCATCTGAAATATTATTGACTAGATGTATTATCAAATATGGGCACATCTGTATTGGTGTAGATAGCCCTCACTAGATAAAATATTTTAGTTTTGGATTAACTCGTCGCATTCTTATACCTTCATCGGATATTACCATAATATATATTTTGTGTGAATGCTTTCAAACGGTCAAATTCTAAGTGCTGGAAGTATGCTGGAAGATAGAACTAAATTAAAACTTTTAAATCACCACTTGAACTACTTCAACACTAAATACTATACACTTTATATTATATACTTATACATTATATACTACAACACAATATAATATTTGTATAGTCCCGAAAAATGTTGTTTCAGAAAGCTTATCGACTGTATAATCTTCATATGATCAAACTTCTGTATTGGTGTAGGTATACCCTTCACTAGCTGTAATTTAAAGACACTAGACACCAGGGTCAGTTTTTAATTGGCGATGATACAATCGCTCCTAACGTAGCACACATGCAAGTACCTACATACATTATGGATACTTGGATAGGTGACAGACATAAAGCGGAAGCGGATGATGATGCGCTGTTATTTGCACAATGAAGCAAGTGGAGAGCATTCGAGAATTGAGGCCCGCACCGTACAACGCGAAGTGCACATAATTGAATGATTGGCAGCGGCGCCAGGACACCTTACAATTGTGTTGCCACCAATGCCAGAAAAAGATATCCCAATATCCCTGTAGAATTCAAAATATCTACTTGATTGCTAAATTCAAACCAATGAGACCAAGAGACCAAGAGATATCTGCAAGCTCAAAAAATATTACAGCGATACCCGTGACTACCGACATATCAAGTTAGATAGTGGACGAAACCAAGCCTGTCAATTTAAATACAAAAAATATGTAATACATTGAGATATTTATGATAGAGAAAATTATTTACAAAGAGTCAAAGATATTTGGAAAAAATATAATATAAATGAGTGCCACAGTGACCATGCCGCTCCCCTGAATTTAAGTCCAATTTTCTTATTCTCTTCTAATATATAGTTCATCTGTACCCAGTGTGGTGATTGCAGTGAAGGAATCTGGCAACATTGGCTCTCTAGATGAAGATAACCATGCTCGCGTCCGATCGTTTGTTCCTGCCACTGCAATACATCACGTTGTTAGCCGTTTATCTTGATCCTGAACCACTTGACGTCTAAGTACACGTCCGATTTAGATACTTTGAATGCGGACTTCGATTGTTACTGCTTCTGTTATACATATCAAATAAATGGGTTGTATCCGAATTCATTTGCTTTTGCGTCCTTGATCTTCTTGGCTTAAAGAAAGTGTGAAAATATTCTTATTAGGAAAATTTTGAAGTTGATTGGCGTATGGTATATAAGTAAGATATCCATTTTGTTACAGAGGACACATTTCCAATTTCAAGGACTAGGTACCTACTAGTGCATTATCGTAATTATCAATCAGTTCCGTTATCGTATTGCTGGCATTGATACAATTTGTATGTATTGATAAATAATAATTGTTATGTTTTAGATTGTATTCATCAGTTGATAACTATGCCTTGGTGATATTGTTGATTAAATTCGAGGTTGTTTCAGTGAAATTGTTGTGTAGTGTGTTTTTGCACCATTATTAATGAATATTCTTAGTTTTTTATCGACCCGGAAGGCAAGGTGCGTAAAATTTTTTTACATTGCTTATTTTGCATATATTATCACTTCCATGTACCTACTGTTTAAGACATACGCTATTTTTATTAAAAAATCGGTTTGGAGCGACAATTTAATTGTTGTAACCTGTGGTTAAACACCTGTATTTATTATGTAGAGAAGTGGTTCCCAATATTTTATTCACCAGGGACCACTTTGATTTATTTTTTGTTAGCAGGGACTACGTAGTACAAAACAACTAAATCAATCCGAAAATAAACTAATAATAAATAAATAAAATATGAAACTCAGCAGTACAATGCTTAACAATAATTTTTTAATTTAAAAAATCCTTTCTTTTTGGAACTAAACTTCTTAACTAAATTAGATTACATTAGATTCAAATGATTTCTTACAATTTCTAATATTTTCAAATTCAATGAGTTTCCCTGGATTGGCAAACCAAGCTCTTGTACGGTGTGAGACGACGCATCGCCCGCAATTCTTGAAATCGTCCGCGGACCATATTTTAACTCCTGTGGACCACTAGTGATCCTCGGACCATTTGTTGGGAACCACTGATGTAGAATGACTGCATTTTGCCGTATTTGGACTTTCGACGTATCAAATCAATGGATAGATATTCAATTGTGTTATCGAAATTGTTTTCCGCTGATGACGTTGCGTTATGCACTGTGTTCACACCAATAATTGTATATGTTTAGTGTATTGAAATCTTGTATCCAGGCGTGATCCATCGTAGATCGCTTTTTTTTACTGAAGATAAGGTGAGACAGTGAAGATCTACAAACCTTTATTTGATGAAATAAAATGGAACCTTTTGTTATCCAAACAATTTCTTGAAGCCATAAACTAATTTCAGTTCCAATATTTTTGCATTTTGTACCCTATACTAGATAGTATAGGGTAGTATATTCTGTGATTTCCAGTCTTTGTACATTTTTCGGAATAAAAATGGAGCATTATGTGCTATTCCAGACTACGAGTATATTCTATTTTAGTATCAAATTTTATTCGAATCCGTTTTGCTGTTCTGGCGTGTTAAGTATATTACATTTATAGGAGAATTGTATACATATATAGTTGTAGTAATTGTATACATACAAAATATTGTTCGTTAAAAATACATATAACATTTTAACTTCATAGGTTAAATACATATTTGTACATACGATAGAAATTCAAATTTCAAATATTGCCTATTTTTCAGCCATTTAAGTTCATTTTATCGGTTTATGTTAAAAGTAAAGTGTACTTGTATTACTTTAACCGAATAGTCGTGCTTGTAGGTGCTAAAACTTTAAATAGTTAAACTAACGCACAAAGGTAATTTCTTTATGTTCGCCTATTTTCGTCTCGTGTCCTTACTATTGTGTTCTGCTGCTAAAGAGATTGTATTGTATGCCTACAATCATTGTTGGAATAAAAATATCATGCTCAGCCGAAAGTATCAAATAGACAACAATAGCGAAACCTCAGGGTAATTATTACTATGAGAGCAAAACACGGTTTATTGAATAATTATTTTTATGATGCCTATTCACTAGCTTACTTTAAGTTTATTACCATGTGTATTAATATGATATCACTATTATATAATATGAAATATTAATTAAACGTTTGCTGAACTAAGTCGTGACATTTCTTCAGTTATTAATGCATTTTGTATTGCGGTAGTAGCCGATAATAGCAATAGCATAATATGTATGTTAATAACACTTTCACATATAATGCTAATAACACTTTTGAAGCGATGATGATGGCTCAGCGGGGGGAGCGTCGCCTGTCAAACTGACGGCGGATACTGATTCGATCCCCAACAACAGCTTGAGATTCCGCTGAAGGTAATACCGTTATCAAATTTCCAGCATGGTGGTAGGGTACTTTCGAATGCCCGCCTGGCTGGCTACCACCCTCAAGTTTGAAAAACTGTCACCAAAAGACGTGTGTGTTCAGGCAGCAGTCCTTGAAAGCCAGTGAGCATTCTAGGTCTAGCGAGATAACATCTTCGACCACATCGTCACTGACCATCAAGTGAGATAGTGGTCAAACGCTAGATTTATACAGTATAAAAAAAAACTTGTATATATGCTGTAGATGTGCTTCTTGTGCTGTAGATGTGTGTATAATGTATATTACTATACACTACTACTATATACTATTCTAAATCATTCGATTATTTTAGTTGCTGTCTGTCGGTTGTCCCGCTAATCTCATATTATATAAACGGTCAGCTGGTATTCTTACATATTACTAACATTATTTTTGAAAAATAGTGAACATACTTCGTAAAAAATAGTCTATGAAAAATACGCACTTTCCACGCAGACGTCGCTGCTAATACTAAACTAGTTCAAATATAACTTTTGGTCTATGGTACTTTCACTACTGAATATGTACTTTTAGCCGTCACTATCTCCTTGAGGGATTTTAAGGGTAGCAGTTAGCTAGTCGGGCACTACTACCTGCCTCCATGATATATATGTATTATACCAGTAGGTAATAAAGCTTGCACTATATTGCTTGGATGCAGAAATTGTAGACAGTATCCATTCACTAGAGAGTTACCTACTTGTCAATACATATATTACACTGTAGTTAAATTGTAACTACTATTCAAACTGTAATGAATGCTTCTGCGTAATCGCACACCGTGGGAATGCATCATTGAGGTATGTGAAAAGATTTACCAGTACCTACATAATAATAGTAGGTACGAAGTATATTGTATGTGTGGTAAGTTAATATTTCACCATTAGTGTCGTTTAGTTAGGTAATGATTTTTAAAAGAATTGCTGTTGAATTAATTAAGTTTATTATCATGTAACGATGTATTATGTCCACATATATTTTTCTCGCGCGGTGATATCAGAAGTTAAATCTCGTATTGAAATTGTTTTTTTTTTTAATTTTCCCTACATTTTCTTAATGTGCTCCTGCAGAAACATACTTCTAGTAAAAGTACCTACTATCTGAAATATTCGATCGCTAGGCGTGCTGTTAAATTATTATAAATCGATAAGAAATTTTAAACAAATATAGTGTATAATGTTGAATATTCAGTGTATAATGTTTTCCATTTATTTTTCTTCCTAACATCCAGTTGTAACTTAAATACATGTCCATAAAGGTAATTCTCATTACGCAAATCGAGTAGTCTATAACTAATTATTATTGTTTTATTATAGCCGAGTCGTACGAGTAGATGCATGCCACAAAATAGGTAAAGAAAAGACTGAGTAGTTTGTGACTTCTTCACTGAGTAGTTTGTGAACTCGCATTGGTGACAGACCGTTTAATCGTTGGTACCAATTTCTTATCAGGTTCGTAGGTATCTACCCCGAATTTCCTTTTTTTCCATATCAAATTTCATCAAAATTGATGTAATGTAGCTGGCACCCTGAAACAACACAGGATACTTTTCATCATCATAATCACCACCGTTTTTCATCACCACGTGGGTGAAACCGCGAGAAGGAGTTATATATCACTATTTCTGCATAAGTAGTTTGTACTTAAAGCTTGTCAGACTTTGGGCGAGGAGAAAGAATTTTTTTTATATCCCATTCAGACCCCCGCACTAGGATTCCCTGTATCGCCGGAGGCATGGACACACACAATTACAGCACACAAACATCCACACTCATCGAACAAATGTTTGCCCCTTCCGGGACTCGAACCCAGGGTCCCGGAGACACAGTAGTCATGCCACTGACACTAACCACTGCTATTAAATCAAACGGGGCTTAATCGCGAGAAAAACATTTAGTAAGTTATTTACCTCGACGTTTCGACCAAGTCGCATTGGTCGTGGTCACGAGAAGACTGTGCACACGACCAATGCAACTTGGTCGAAACGTCGAGGTAAATAAATTACTAAATGTTTTTCTCGCGTTCCGTCCGTTCGCGTCCCCGTTTTACTTAATAACAATGTGTTCGAATCGCGAAAGTCTAAAAATTACAACTAACCACTGCGCCACGGCGACCGTCGATTAAGACACATTTATGTAATTCATACTAATTGGAATATGTGTGCTGTAGGGATGAAAGTGTAGTTTATATATGTATATTGTTAACAACATACATGTGAAACTGATATGTGATAGCGGTACCATTTTAGTATTATGCTATCATGGTTCGTAGAAGCCATATTTGCCGCCTTCACACTGAAAAGAGTAAACCTGTCAAGATAACATTAGTGTTT
This sequence comes from Apeira syringaria, assembly GCA_934044485.1. NCBI lineage: Eukaryota > Metazoa > Arthropoda > Insecta > Lepidoptera > Geometridae > Apeira > Apeira syringaria. The sequence goes on from OW203658.1 coordinate 18,240,876, forward strand.
GTACATACCAAGGCGCTATTGTTCGAGGTTTCAGCAGCTCATGTTTTGTTTTTGTCATTTAAAAATATATCTTTTGTTTTCATATAACACAAGCCGGTGATTTATATCCGCGAAAGAACAATGTTCTACTCAGTTATACTTATTAGCCACAAGGGTCGTTAGCGTGGACAATAAAACAATTTATGTTGGTTGACAATGGTTACGATGCATTGTTACGTAATGCAAAAGCCTATGTAATGAGTGGTTATAAGCTATTATCTGATAAAAACATCTTCATCATGTGTAACTTTTTTATCTGGTATGTGGCAGCAAAAGAGGTAGATGACGAAAAGTGCATGTGGCAGAGATGCAAATGCTGAGCTGGATCTGCGGTGTGACTGGAATGGACAAGATAAGGAATGAGTATATTCGTAGTTGAAAGGGGATCCCCCGCCTAGTGTGGGATATAGACAAGAAGAACAGGATAGATTTGCTACATCTTATTTCTGATCATTCTATTTTCCTCGTCTTATCCTAACCGATCTTAATCCTTATCACGAATGAATCAAAAGCAGTTCGTCGATCGATCACGTTACGCATCAGTAAACGTCCACCGTTTACCGCTACAGTTTTCCATGCGATATTGACCCGAAATTGTTACTCATTTTGGAGCAACGGTTGAATGATTCATTGTTTGGGGACAGGGTGACTGTCCTTTTGTACGTTGTCGTCGATTTTTAACCATCAAGTTGTGATAGAATCCGCCATTGTCCCACCCTTATACTCATATATTTTAATGTACAAAGATAACTTTATTGTGATATGACACTTTCTTGTTGTGGGATGGCTTCATTTCTTTTTATTATTCATAGGTCTAGAATTTGAAGACTATCTCACTTCATGGTAAGTGAAGATGTTGTCGAAGGTGAAACACACTAGACCTAGAATGTTGAATGCTTGCTGTCAAGAACAGCTGCCTGAACACACTATGTGTTTGTCTTGTGGGACTGGAAGAGTACCTCGGGCCTAAGTGTACTATTAATATGCCAACAAGCTTGGATCTCAAGGGCCGATTTTGACAGGTTTAATAGACAGCTATTTATAATTCGGACATATTGATTCAACAGATGACCCTATGACACATTTCATTATCCGATGCAATATTAAAGCAGCATAGGCCGAGCATAGATTCAATATATTCATGTCGTTATGAACTTAGCAGACGCCGAATTTTTGGAACCGACTTCTTTGTAGGAGGAGGTTATATGTTCGACTGTATTTACCTTTTTATTTATTATTTTTTATGTATGTTCCCGATTTCTTCCCCATATTTGGACTGATACTCAAAATTATTTTTTGTTCGATAAAGCGTACCTCCCAGGTAGTCCCATTTAAATTTAATCCAAATCGGACAAGCGGTTTTTAGTTACACTCCAATAACTGAAAAGTGCTACTCATACCTCGACGGCATTATAGTTGCGGGTGAAGACATCTGTGAACATACACAATGACAATTGATCACGTGAGGAGCAAAGGGCACTAAAAAAAAATGGAACCGACTTTAACACTCAAAAGTGTGAAATAACTTGTCGAAGTCGGTACCATGGTAGTTCAAAAGTAATTTAATTTAATGGGAGAGGAATACATGTTGTGCCGATCTTACGTATTGTGGGATAAGGTCAACAAGAAGAAGAGGACATTTTCTTTTTATTTCTACAGTATAGTGAAATATATGAATGCCCGTATACCTAATTCCTGACACTTTTAATTAACGTAGTCAAATGAAAATGAACAATGAAATGAAAATATATTTATTACTGCTAAATATTTGAACCTATTACTCATATATAACTTAAATTACATACACATATGAGACTATTCGATGTTTCGAAAAATACACAATTACACAATGTACATCTTTTGCAGACAATGTTCTCTCTTAGCGAGAATATGTTTTGATTTTCTCACTAGGTATCTGCCTGTATCGAGAAAACCTGGGCTCAAGTAAACAATTTAATTTAACCCTCAATCACAAAACATAATGTCCACATAATAAATGACGGAACACGATATGAATGCATTGATTTTAATGTACTTACATATTTCTTATCATTCTGGATTGATTGCATTTCAGTCTCGGAAGTATTATTCACGATAGGTTGTGTTCCATTTTAAACTATTGTACCATTGCTTTGTTATCGTAGTAAATACTAGTATATCTTGTGTTTGCATATGAACGACCGTTGGTCGGTCGATTCCCTCTACATTGGTCCATTGCTGCTTTGTCATGAATATGCATGTCATCAAGTACCTACGTATCACGAATAGATTCCATACAAATATCATTCAAACATTTGAATATTCTTGCAAATGAGCCGTCTATTTGGAAATCCATTTTAACCATATATATTGCGGCTTTTTTAATCGTGAAAAATTTTTCTGCAGATTCTTAAAAACACAGAGTCGAGGCGGGTTGCGATTGGTTAGTTGCCACATAAGTTGTACGTATAATGTTTTTTATCTCTGGGGTTTGTCTTTTTTCTCTGGTTTTGCTTCCGCAACGGCGGAAGTTCCGTGACCCTTTTTATTATCAGTTTATATACAGGGCCAAAGTAAGTACTTTTACAACGTTGTAATAATAAAAATATTATTAAAAAATCGATGCAAGTAGCCGGAAAATAACTATTCACTACTCATACTGAACTTGATGTGGAATATGAAAAAGCACTTTTTAATATTGCACGTAGTAAAAGAAAGCCCTAATTTATTTTCTTTTATAATTCGAATAAAAATTATATGTAATATATTATATAAATTGTAAAAAAGTTTATGTGATTGTACTTTTTTAACACTTACACTTCCGCTTCCGTATGGGTATTTCTCATTTTTGAATAAAATAAAATTTCATCAAGAAAAAATGATATTCGAATAAATTTGATGATGCATTTTATTAGAATTGGCTTGGTCATCATGGTAAAAATACTCGCCGAGCTTATCGTCTTGGTTGAAATAAAATTACCTTCCATGGAAGTGACCGCAGATCCAGGGAAGTGACTTATGTAGGGAATGTCACTTCCCTGGATCATCCCATGTTCCACCAATACTTTCCATGGAAAACCAAAAAACATAATTTGAGAATAAAAGATCAGTGATACCATTTCCAAATCTTTTATTAATCTTAAAGAATATGTAACACAGGAATTTTCTTAAAAACTCAGTTTCCAATTTAAAAACATAAACTATTACAGCAGCTTTGGGCTCTCCCTTTTTGCATCAATTAAGATGTAGTTTTAGTAATACGTCCAACCCTTTTAATCAACTCTTGTACAATTACGAAACATTTATTAAATATCAACAATAAAAGAAACATTTGTGAATAAAGGTCCATTAAATTACTGGTATTATACTTATTATATTTAATATGGCAGTTTACTCAATATTTGTGTAACATTTAAGTTATTCATTATAAAAAAATAGTTTTCTCGCCGACCGGGAGTAGGTTTTTTTAAAATTGACATCACGTCACTGCACAGGGAATACGTCCTCAGGGTCTATCCAAACGAAAACAGCATGTTCCTTGGTTTCTTTTTTGTACATTTTATTCTGGGTTCATCATCTCACGGAATCATATCATTTGACTAATGAAATGCTTTTCCTTTTTTTGAACAAAAATTTGGCAATAATCCACATCCCATCGTTCAGTTCTATACCTGTATATTTTAAATTAGGTGGTAGATTTTCGCCTTTTTCAGTAACTGGCACATTCTCGTCATCTTTATTTTTAAATGTATTATCTTTAAATGTGCACATACCGCACAGGCGTCACCCCACAAGCATTCCGACACTGTACAAAATGATTGACTCTTCAAGTCACTAAGCTTAGGTCATCTGTAGTAATACTTCTTCTTTTAAATTATGGCTTCTGCAGCTACTTATAGTAATACATTCCCCATCTAAAATATAATAAAAACAAGCAAATGAAGCCATGCAATCACGTCATAACCACCACAGTAAAACCTGCAAAGGCCCATCCTTTTTTGTTATCCTTATTGTCTTTTCCGTGGATCGCTGGTCACTTCCATGGCATGATTTTTATCCATGGAACCAGGGAAGTGACCTCCACGGAAGTGACTTTTACCCGTTTAAGCTCCATAACTTAACCTCAAGAACAGGAATGAACGTGCTTGTTTAACCACGTGTTTTTCACACTATAACACATTAAATTCACACAAACTAATTGCATAGTTGTAAAGTACATACCTTTGATGATCGACACAGTTGTGACTGCTTGAGCTCGACGAGCTTTGAAAATCAAAATGTATTAACTAATTTCTCACAGATGTTACGCCGCTGGCAGAAACTGACAACTAGGGAAAAAAGATAGAGTCTCAGGCCTTGTCAACGGCCACGTACGATCGGAAAAGCGTTTGTTATTTTTCTTGCATGGTCGGTGTGACATTGATCCATGGAAGTGAAAAAAATTTTGATCACATTTGTTATGAAAATAAAAATGTATCTTCTAGTAGCTTCATAAACATATATTCTCGTATTTAGGGAGCAAATGCATTTAAAACAAATTTGGCTTAGTTTTTTACATTTTTATAAAAGCAGAAAAAACACAAAAAATATTTTTCTTCAGAAAACCTATGTGAGCACATCCACGGAAGGGAACTTTTTATTAATAAATAAATAAAAATACATTAACATTTTCATAAAATATATAAATTTCTATGTCTTAAATAATGTTATTTCATGCATACTTTAATACAAAAAAGTATGGTTATATTATTTAGTTACTATCAGTTAGAAAAGTAGGAATCACCAATTTTTTTTTGGAAAATGAGAAATACCCGTATACGTTTTCGTTTCTGTTTTCATTTTGCCAATTTTATTCATTGCATATCTTTAAAGTTGCGAAGGGCTTAATAGAACTAGTAAATCTGAGTTGCATGTCTAGTACTAAAACTATACATGCAACTCAGATTTACTTGTTCTAAATGATTTACTAGTAATGAATTAGTAATTTTAATAATTCTTTTGTGATTAGCGATGGGTATGTGTATAATAATATAGTTTTGATGATAATGCTAGTAGCAACTGGCAGATGAGATGGAAACGTCGCCTGTTTGGTAAACACACGTCAGCCTCTACCTACATATCTCTGGCGTTTGCGCAGTTTTATTTGTAGATAGACCCTTTACTTTGATGAAAGCCTAGATATGATTAAGCCTGTCAACATTAAATATTATCTAGAAATGCGCAGTAGCTGCTCAAGTAAACAAACTAGAGTTTTATCTCCATTTAATATTTTTACTTTTAGTTAAACGGCTCTTTTTCATATGGTAATAAATTTCGTCTGTCAATGAACGACGGTTTAATTATATGAATATTTATTCATACAAAAACTAAAATCGCGATTAAAAAAGGTGGGGGTAAGTCAAATTAAAAAAAAAATTAAATTGGTAGTCGTTCGGGGTCGAGGTTGATCTGTTTCAGAGTAGTGCGACCACAAAAAACGTGATACGAGATTTTTATATATTAGAATACCTTAAAATATATATATAATAATTAGATAACCTCAATTTATAAAATGCACCGTTTACTCATATGTATATGCTGTTATATTCTTTAGCATAAACAATTAAAAACATACCTCGCTTACTCACTTGTGCAATTTTACGCATATTGCATGCTTTTGCAATTAACACCTTCAGCTTACGTTAATGAAATCACATCGTTAACCGTTAACATCTGTTACTTAATTCTTGTTTATAAACTTTATTTTATGACTGGCTCCCAACTTAAATTCACATTCTGTCGAGTTGAGCCGGTGATTAAACTTTTTGGGGCTTAGACAAAAACATAGCAAGTTTTGATGAGGAACTCCAACGAATTTGGACTTTTAATTAGAGAACGTACACAATGTCGGATCATTAGGTCCATATTGCTAGTACTATGCTTACTTGGCCCACCGACCCGAAGTTAGTGTTGGACGATAATAAAAGGGGACACTTATGTTAATCGTTGATGAGTCAAGTCTTACCAATGGAGTTGGAAGTATTTCTCAACTTCAACACTCCAGGTCAGTATTTGAGATGCCTGAAGAAACGTCGCACGTTGTCTTCGTCCTTCAGGCGTTCTATATGTATGTGTATGTTCTGCTTTTCTGCTTGCTTGTCCTTTATTCTCTCTAGTTGGCCCAAGCCAGCCGATGCTGTGACCCTTATTACAATATTTGAATCGACTACCAGTAATCAAAAGTATCTTCTAATTTTTCTTGCCTATATAATATAAAGTTGTATATCTACCTTAAAATACGTTTTTTCATAGTTTAATAATACCGCATGTGAACTTTTTTGCAATATATTTATTAATTTTATATGTATTATTGTATATACATTACCTTTCCTGTCTGTACCGGATCCAATATCTTAGTAGATACAGTAATATTTATAAGTATTATTCAGTATTAGTCTGAAATCTATTGCTATTTTAATCGGTAAATATATCGTTATCATTACTAGATAACAATAATAATTCAGTGATTTTTTTATGTATATATTTGAACCACGTGATACTAATGAATATAGTTAACTCAACCAGAGCTGTGGTAAAGATAAGAAAAAAGAAAACTTATTCCAGGAAAGTTTCACGGATCCATCACTTTCATGTTTATGATCCAAGCAGTTTGATAGATCATGATTGTAATTGTGGCGATGATTAACAAATAAGGAAGGTATTATTGCTATAACATTACATTGAAGTGAATAATCATAAATGAAATATTAACCCACAAACCTCCACTTCCTTGAAATATTTCATATAAGAGTATTAATCGATAGGCGTGCAAATCAGTTTAACAATAAATGGTCAATTAAATTATTTCTATGAAATCTATTAGTAATTTATTCAATCTAGCTCATAAATCTTTCGTTTTATGAAGAAATATGTAACAATTCAAAAGGCATCAGCGACCTCATTAGTCATGAGTTTTGTTATATCAAGTACCGTTGCCAACACCTTAGTTGCCTGCACCGAGACGCCTATTAACCGTTACTCGCACGAACCAAACCTCTACTGACACAGTAAATTAACTATATAAATATTTGCCTAGTATCATGTTCGCATTAATCATGCTTCAATAAGATACGGTCCTCTATTTAAAACGTATACGTGTTCTTAAATTGATTTCTACAGATACATCGTGTGTCTTAGATTATCAGCAGTAATTAATATGTACAATTCAGGTGCGATTTGCTTTTGAAAAACAAACTCGTGTTTCATTGTTTTATCATCATCATAACAGCCATAGGACGTCTAATGTTAGACATGGGCCTCCCCAAAGATCTCCATAAAGACCGGTTGCTAACGGCCCGCATCCAGCCTTTTCCTGCGATCTTAGTCAGGTCGTCTGTCTACCTTGTCGGTGGATGTCCTATGCTGCGCTTGCTAGTTCGTGGTCGCCACTCGACCCCAACGGTTACCAGTTCTTCGAGCTATATGCCCCGCCCACTGCCAATTCAACTTGCTAATGCACTGGGTGTAGGACCTTCATTCTTTAATGGATCTCCTCATTTCTGATTCGATCGGGTAGAATTACTCCGAGCATAGCCCTCTCTGTGGCTCGTTGTGCGACTTTGAGCATGCTCACAAAACCCATAGTCAGAGACCACGTTTCATTATTTATGAGGCTAGAAAACCTCTAAAGCTCTGTTAAACAAGCTCGCATGTTGTCGGACGTATCGACAAGCTGTCTACCGTTCCAACGAACTGGGCCGGCTCGTTCACGTTCCGGTGAAATGAGCAAAAGCCTTAATTTCAACGGCTTATGTCCGAAGATGGACAAGATTAATGACCGTAATGGATCGATGAATGGATTATTTTTAAACCCTCAACTTGCGGCCTGTTCAGTATTCCTGCTTGGAATACATTAATGAAATATTAAGGTCTTGCATCATGGTAGGTAATATGTCAAAGCCATGCAAAAGGGCAGATGTTGCGCCATGCACCAATTATTGTTGAAACATTTTAATGGGTTAAATGATGCACTGGACATTGGGCACGCTCTTTACATCAATAAATTAACGTTATTCTCAAGTTTTAAACGTTGCTTGTCAATAACACAAATATATATATATATATTTTGATGATTATGCTAGTAGCAACTGGCAGATGAGATGGAAACGTCGCCTGTTTAGTAAACACACGTCAGCCTGTACCATGCAACTTTCCAGTTATTGGAGGGTAACTCAAAAACAGCTTGTCCGATTTTGATTAAATTTAAATGGGACCACCTCGGAGGTACACTCTATCAAACATATGACTGGCCGGTTGGCGCAGTTGGTAGCACTCTGCCTTCTGAGCCGCTGGTTCCGGGTTCGATTCCCGGACAGGTCAAACATTTGTGTGCATGAACATATCTGTTTCACCTGTGTCTGGGTGTGTATATGTATATAAGTATATATATATCAGTGATCAGGTTACCATAACACAGGCTCTGCCTAGTTTGGGACCTGAAGACCTTTTGTGAACGTTAATAAATAAATATATTACTCTTCATCTATTCAGTCACTGGAGAATCACCACTATGTTGAAATATTTTCTGATATTATTGCTTTTAAACATTTGAGTAAAGTTTATAATGTTTTTGTACTTGTGTTTAACATTTATATATTGGGAAATAGCATATTATTTTAATGCCTGAGAACTAATAGTTGGTTTCACCATCAGTTGGTATATGTCGGTATTTCCTATTTTATAGTATAGATCTTGTATAGATCGGTGTAAAAAGCTCCGCAAAGGCATAGCAAACTTTGAAAATAATCGCATCTCGGAGCTAGACCTAAATAGGATTTAAATAATACGGCGCCACCTTAACTTGCAATGGTTTAGTATTGTGTAACATGTAGTGTGGTATTGTGGTATACTTACTTAACATTATGCGACAAAGATATTCAATTTGAATACCGATGTGCCGCATTAGAGCGTAAAACAGACCACACCACGAGTTTGTTCAGTTTTAGCTGCCACACGTGCCCCAGTCGTAAAATTGACATATTTTTCTGTTTACATTTGAGCTCGTTCCACATTTGAATATACTACTTTTTTGCGATAACAGTAACTGCGGTGACATTATTACATTCCCTCTTGACAAGAAATAACATAATTGTTTTTCATATAGTTTCGTTTAGAAGCATAAAGTCACCGATAACCTAGGTTCTCTTTTACAGTTAGAGATTTTCCATTCGATATTATCTATTCTGGCTAGTATTCTATTGCTATATGATATTATATATTTAATTGTAAAGAGCAGGACTGAAGCAGGTTTAATGAAGGGAAGACAGGAGTCAGGGATCCGGAGAATACATAATACCAAAGGGTAAAGTTTACAGTTAAAACCTGATTGTGAGATGTAGTGATGTATGCATCTAAGTGTTGGGTACATAAAAGAAAAGTGTACGAGGCAGGTATGCGAATTTTCAGAGGTATCTTAAAAGAAGGTACCTACCACCAAGCTGCAGTGAAAAAAATGTTGAAAGGCAATAGATTGGTGTGGGTGTATCATGAGATAGAATGAAGCACATATAACGAAAGGAGTATTGAGTATTATGTGTCGCCTCAGTCGGCCGAAGGAGACTGCGAAAAGAATACATGTTAATGCGTAAGCACTTAGATGAGTAGTAATAGAACCGAGTGAAAGAGACAACACATTTTGTGCAGACCTTTTTGTCTCTTCTATTGTCTCTTCTCTGTTATTTAATATTAGCCGCCGCCCCCCCCCCCCCCCCCCCCCCCCACCGGTGAAATGGTGCCCACGTGGTATTGGCGATTTTTGTTTCTTCCCGTCATCTCAAGGGAACAGCCAATATATTCCGGATAAAACTGCTTAATTGTTATTACAGGGTATACGCTATTTTTATTCCAAATTGCATGCAATCTCGTTAAGCCGTTTCAGCACATATATACACATAGGTATACATAGTAACAAAAATACAAACGACAGACAAACTTTCGCCTTTATAATATTAGTGTGATTACCACACGCACATAAATGCATGAAGCAATATAATTATAGCTTACTTATTAAATGGTTGTCTCCTACATACATACAATAAACAAAAACGTGCCTAATGCGACTTTACCATATAGTGTGCTGTTTCGCGTAGAGTTTACTAGAAAATCGATAGGAAGCCGTTTCAGAATGCATTATTAAGGCATTTATGGCGTGGTAAGGCGCTCGGCACTTGACATTTGTGTCCTATGATTGAATAATGCAGTAGTATGTCGTCTGATTCAGTGCCTACACTGCAGCAAAAGTGTTGTATAGACATGTAACATAATATTTGATTAAGAGATTCAGAGGTGCCGATGGCATTGCATTGGTTTGCGGGTGTGTACAGGCAGAAATGGGGGTAAATTCTGATGGGTGTTGGTTTTAAACATTACAACAATGTATCTTACAGATGACGTCCGGGATAAAAAAAAACATACTCATCATATTTGTAGACTTTTTAAACTTACGAGTACGTGATTAAAATACACTGATTTTGACTAATAAATTAGCAAATTAAATTAAATTTTCTTCTTTCAGAATTAACCTGCATAAAGACGTGTAGGTGCATTTTTTAATTATTTACGTGAGTGTTTCTCGTTTATCTATATGAAAAAATGGCATGGTAAACTATTATCTAAATGGTGTCGATCAACACGCGTACGAATCGACAACTGCGAAAACTATGTACAATACATATTATGTATTAAAACAAAGTAATAACAACATTTTGTTCGCGTCAGCAGAGAAAACACACAACCGGTTTATTTGATCTGTCTTATCGTATGTTCTTTGTCTTGTCGGATGTCGCTTCATTAGTTTCAACTCTATTTATCTAGTTTTCTTAACAGTCCTTACAAATGACTCAAAGCATATATAATACCTAATAAAAAAACAAATAAATACCGTAGTATACGTCCACAGTAAAATCATTAATTTATTGCCTTCTATATACTAAAAGAGAAAACTACAAAAGACAGAGAAAGCTGGACAAAACTGGAGGAGACCTCAACAATGTGATTCCTATCTATGAAAATATATTGTATCAATCATGAATCAATCAATTTTTATTTATTCAGATCATAATAAATCCATCATGGGTTCTTCAATTCACATTATTATATAAAAATTACACAGAATTAAATAAAATTTAACAATAATTATGTAGAAATTAGTCTTATTATAAATTAAACACAAAAATATAAGAATTCCAAATATGGTTCCAAACATTCCAATGATTATAAAGAAAACCATTATATGTATTCTTAAATTTAAGACCACAGTTAGCTATAAATTAACCATGATTTCTAATATAATATTTTCTTGATGGGAAATAAAAGTATTGCAATAAAAAATTAAGATGTCTAATATTGTTTAACACGGGATACGCACCATGATTTAGATTTTCAAATCAAAATCAAAGAATCAAAATGTAAATCATGGTACGTATCCCGTGTTAAACAATATTTTTATTAAGATGTCTAAATCAATAGTCAATAAGTGCTGCATAAATTGTTACTAAAGAAGCGTAAACAAACTATTTCTCAGCGGTCACATGCATACATAATATGAAAATGTAACATATTGTTAATAAAATGTGCGTGTACTACGCACAATTTGTTGGCCGCTTCTTGAGTATGGATGATCAGAGCAAAGCTGGAGAGCTCAGCGACAAGTATACTATTTTACATCGATAGACCTCACCCACCGTCCTCACTGTCTCAAACAATCGAGACGCGGCCAGCGAGTTCTGTAAAGCTTTATTTGATGGATAGACAATTTTCCGGTTTTTCAGCTTGTTACATGTGTTTTAACTGAAAAAAATCCACAAAGGTTGATTGAGCAAAACTTGATTTTATTTACAAATTATTTACAGTGAAAAATATTTTGAATCGACCATATTTTTGCTCTATCAAAAATTCTCGCGGTAACGACGAATGCGCTTGAACTGTGTTTTACACCAGAAGAAATAAGTTTAAAAAGTCTACAAATATGATGAGTATGTGTTTTTTTTATCCCGGACGTCATCTGTAAGATACATTGTTGTAATGTTTGAAACCAACACCCATTGATTTGTACCCCTCTCTGCCTTTAAACATCCGCGAGCCTCGTGGTGTCATCGACACCTCTTAAATTGTGCTAAGTTTGTACCCCCTACAAAGTTTTAAGAACTCATTTCTTACGCTTTACATATTACCATTATAATACTGTGAAATCTGCACATATAAAAAAAACCAGAGAATACTAAAACAGTGAAGGTAAAGTTTGCACATATCAGACATTTTTTAATATGATATAAAGATATATTCCGTATCATATATATTTTTACAAAAATTAAACTGGCATTAAATACCAAATACATATTTCAAAACCTTTGTTTCATCAAAATAAGTCCATCCGCTCACGAAATGAAGCCATTTTTATGTTCTTTTACTCAACACGACTACGTAACCGGATCGCGCCGAGGTCATAGCTAAAATGTGCATTACGTCAGTGCGCCGAGAGTTTTCATTACTCAGCCCGTCACTGATAATAATATAGGCCACCATTAATCATTGTAAAATGTCAAATTCTTTAAAAAATAAACATACGGGTCGTATTGAGAAGCTCCTCCCTTTTTTTAAGTCGGTTAAAAACAAGTATAATTATATAACTTTGATGTCTTTATACACCTATATAAATCCCTCATTTCAACTCTTTCTATTGCACGAGAAAAACAAGTGAATGCAATAAAATATTAGTTCGACGATTCCCACTCGTGTGTCAATAAACGCATTAGGACAATAGATTTTCTACTGTCTTTTTTTATTATTGTGGTAGTTTAAGACTCTATCTCATCATTTCATCTAATATTTGAAGATGACTAAAAAAGTTTCATATGACTACCCTCGCCTTTTGACATCTCGCATGAGAACAATAAAAACATATAGCATTATCCACATTAATATTATTTATAAGAGGAGTGGTTTGTATGTTTGTAAAGAATAAACTCAGAAACTACTGAACCGATTTCGAAAATTCCTTCTTCATAAGAATGCTACATTATCCTCACTAACGTAGGATATATTTATTACATCGATTGATTTTATTTTGCTTTATCCGTGTGTTTTTTTTGTCTGAAATTACTGGAAAGATCTCGGTGCGATAAGTATGTGTGATAACTGACAATTAACTTCAAGAAAGGCACATAAAATTGCGTGAGAATAAATAAAAACAATTTTGGTAATAGTGTATTTATTATTTACTAGCTGCGCCCCGCGGTTTCACCCGCGTGGTGTTGATTAATGATGATGATGATGATCTTCAAGTCACGAGTGAATAGGTTCCTTCTAAGTTTGCGTGCTACACCTTAGACCTCGTCGTCACTTAACATCAGGTGAGACAGTGGTCAAACGTAAGCAATTAATCTTTTTGAAAAAAACCGGTTGCACTTCGGGAGTGCCGGCACAAGTGAAAACTTGAACATAATTGATGATGATGATGAAAAGTAGCCTATGTGTTATTCCTGGACCTGAAATATCTACATTCCAAATTTAATCTAAATCCGTTCAGACGTTTAGGCCTGAAAGAGTAACACAAACATTCATCCATGCTCACAAACTTTCGCATTTGTAATATTAGGAGGAGTACGTATTTAGATTTAAATTGATACCTGAAATTTGTACATCTACTATTTTTAAATAGTCCATATTGAATCAATCTTGACTCAATTTTAGATGAAGTGACGTAGCGCGTTATTTTTCGTAGTCTGTTAGCATTTCACTTGTCATTTTTTTCGCACAAATCCGATATAGACCGAGCATAGATTTAACATACAGTCAGAAAGCTATAAACTTAGCAGACTACGAATGTTTTGACGTTGCCTTATTAGCATCGGCTCGGCATCGCACCGGACTGAATTTGAACTTTAAATTAGTAGACTTGACACCCAGGCCGCTATAGATTCCATTGAATTTGATAGGGAACAGACGTTATCGATGGACCAGTAACGCTTTCCGCAAGTGACTATCGATTTCAGTGATATCAACATTTTATCACACATATACCTACTAAATAAAGTAACAACCAAATCAGGTGTCCAAACATGTTTAGTCTCAATGTTTGAACTTAGTCAAAAGAGTGACATGTGACATGAGCGATAACAAAGTGGAGCATCAGCCGAGAGTATTAAAATATCTAGGCTCAGATAAGGTGGCGGTACTGACAGTTGATGTTAGAAGGGGGTTGGTTTCAGAACGGTTATCAGGTGACGACGTCGCGCCCGAAGGTCGACCGACCCCTCCAGATTTGTCCGCTGCCCGACCAGCAGTAGCACTCAAATCGTCGCGCGCAACGCACGACACGCTCGGTTCGCGCATCAATATCGCAGTGAAAGTCGAAGCCGCACGCGCAAGTTCCGCTACCATTTCGTGCGCCAACATCTTCGTCTAGTTATTTTGTTTACTCGTTGCGCCAGTGCAGCAGGGAAAGGAGGTCGGTGGTGGCCCGCTGCCAGTAAGAACACCGTGATTTGTGTAGTCAATACAACTTAAGTGTTGTCGATCCCTTTGTATATCCTGTATTCGTGAGACATAACCAAACCGAAGGAGGAACATGTTCTACAAGACAATAAGGAAAATGATTTATATTTTCACATATCATCATCATGATTTATAATATTATCTTATATATAAATAGTTAACAAAAGCGTGCACCCTCGATAACTGAATTTAATTGTGGCAATCAAACAAATAATATTATGTATTATTGGTCCCAAACCGAGTAAAAATATACCCGCGGCTAATAATGGTTTCTCTCAATATAACAACAATATAAAATAACAACTCTCTATAACAACATAATATTATATGTCTGAGTGTGAGAAAAAAATAAAAAATAACCGCGAAGTGTTGCGAAAGCCTACGGTTAGTTCGGCGGATACTTGATCAAAACTTAGTGTCGGCTAGTTGTGGAAACTTATGCTGTGTTCGGTGCAAATCCCCTCATGTTGAGCAACAACTCGCAACAACTAGCGAGTTACAGCTGCCTTGTCTGTGGTCGGTGGCTTGCAATCGGCCAAGTTACAACGACGTCGTAGTGGCAAGTGAAAACGAGCGTGCCCATGACCCCCGCATGCCATTTCTCTAACGTTGTGTTGCGACACTTTCTTTTTATGTTGTACCCTTTTGAGATGTCTTGATCGTTACAATAGTTATGTTTTTCTCTAGCACACGGAACCGATGCATACACACGTGTATACCCGTGTGTCATATCATTTTTTATTCATGATATTACGTCAGTTGCAAAACAATCTAGTTTTGCTTGTTAATTCTGTATATAAAATGTTTATATTCTCTTTGAGAGCTTTCCACTGAAGTGGGACTAATGAAAGGATTTCGTTAATCACCCAAGGTTAAGATCCGAAAATATATGTCGAAGCTGCTAAAGTACACAAAGTGATTAGTAACTAACAAACACATAAAATCACACATTCTGAATTTTGGCAAGCTCATGTACACATTTATATGTTTTTTAAATATCTTTGCTTGCTGGTTTAAGATGAAGTATTTAAAAACTTTTTTAAACTTATTTAAGATAAATATCGAAATAACTCAAATTCATAATGATTTATGTATTTTTCTTATCGCCAAAATAACACCAATTTCCAGAAAATTAATTATCTATTTGTGTCGATTGTAACGCTTGCGAATCGCCGCAAGCTTAAATACAAATTATCAAAAACGTATATCTATCCTTAATTTGACCATGAATCGGATAAATCAGAAAAGCGCCGATAAAGTCTAGCACTGATTAAATCAATGTACCTATAATCGAATGCTTTATCTTATCGCCGACATTTAATACTCACAATGGATGAAACGATATGATGTATTCTTTCACGCACATTAATTTTTGATACAATACTCATTCAACATCTTGCCCGCTATTTTTTTTATTGCCACAGAACCGTGGCATATGAAACGACAAAGTTACAGTTGTTGTTTAAAAAAGATTACAGCACTTAAGTAGGTACAATATAGCTTCGTATTGAAATATTTTTCAAAATCGTATAATTATCTGAGTGTTAGAGATGAATAAAAAAATTACATATAAATATGACTTGACTAAATTTATACGTTATACAAAAATTAATGTCTTTTTTTTTGTTTTTGCTTATTTCGTTTCCGGTATGTGCTACTGCAGAGCAATCCCCCAAATTTATATTGTCTCAAATATCTCAGTAACTCGTAATAGTGCCAATGTTTCTTGTATAATTAGTGTTTATCTGTTGTTCTCGCTTTTTAAGAGCTTAAGATTTCCCTACTTTTTGATTCGTGGACTCACGGTAGTGTCTATGTTTATCCTATTTTTTATCGTTTTATTATTACAGCCGTTTAAGAGGTCGTTTATTTTCAAGAACTATATTTATCTTATCAATACTTATTACGATCGCCAAGCATGGGATTTGCTGAAATGAATCGCGAGTGAATAGGTACGTTCTAAGTTTGCATGCTACACCTTAGACTGCGTCGTCACTTAACATCAAGTAAGTTAGGGGGCAAACGTAAGCTTAGAAACTTTAAAAATCTTTTCTTTTGTCATTGTACTGAATGTGTCTAGAAGATTCTCGTTTATGCAAGGTGTTATTTTGACTGTATATCTTGATATTACTCTTTGGACAACTCTATCATAAAAAAGCTATTTTTTACCATTAAGATACAACTTCAGCTACATATAATCTGTGGACGCGCAACACGCATGCGCGATCAGCAAATGGATTTTGGCGCTCAACGTTTACAAATTAAAGCACACAAATATGCTGTAATTTTACCTAAATTTAATTATCTATTTTATGAGATTAGATAAAAAAGTGTATGAAACTGCACATAATTTGGTCTTAAAACACTCTTTTTTTTTTTTTTTTTTTATTGGGAATAGGCAGCCGTTTGACCACTATCTCACCTGATGTTAAGTGATGATGCGGTCTACGATGGAGCACGCCTGCCTAGAAATGTAAAAAAATAAATGAAATATAAAAAACTCGATGCAATGCTATGAAAACACTCACTTGCGGCTCGTTATTTTAACTTACACTCGTGTTTTAAGAACCCTTATTATGATACTGTTCCATACATTACTATTAAAAAATAGCTTGGTAGCAAAATAATAATGTATATAAACCGTACATAGTTAATTTCGTTATTATTATTATGACTAGAAAACTTATAGATGTAATAGCATTATTGAAAGTCCAGACGTAATGGCGATCGACAGCGCAAGTCGAGCTCAGTCAAGTTTTGCAATCCCAATGCGCTTTGAAATCGGACACGACCCACATTTTTCTAGCAATGTTCGTAACTTGATAATTGTGTTATGCGCTGCAACCGTTCAGTTGGTTGCTTTGCCTAGTGTTATTTAATTGTGGTAAATAGTACTACCTACTTAACCGTAGTTAGGTATATATAAAACATGTGAAATTATACATTTGCACATAAACGGTATACCTACGATACGGATAGATAGATAGTTTATGATCAGTGGTCAGTGACATGATTTCTGCTCCCCGGGACCCTATATATTCGAATCCCGGCGAGGACAAAAAACATTTATGTGATGAACATGGATGTTTGTCTAGAATTTTGGATGTTTGTTGCGATGTTGTGTGTGTCCATTGCCTCACGCGACATACGGGATCTTAGTGCGATGGCGAGAGTGTGATTAGAAAAATAAATAATATGCTGTTGTCCCATTTTATATTACATTTACTTGATCCTTTAGATTATATGCATATTAATAAAGCATATATTTTTTATATGCATTTTGATGTAAATTAAATTCAGAACGAAGACGTAACATGTAGTAAACGTTACTATAATCTGCTGACATATGTAATTACTAGCTGCGTCCCCCGGTTTAACCCGTGTGGTGATGATAGTTAATGATAATGAAGTAGCCTATGTGTTATTCCGGGATCTGAAGTATCTACATACCAAATTTCATCCAAATCCGTTCAGCCGTTCTCGTGTGATTGAGCAACAAACATCCATCCATCCAGACTTTCAAATTTATAATATTAGTGGGATGGGATGTACATACATACAGATTCATAAGTACCTACTCATATCTGGTATCTTTAATTTGAACACACCTGTGATCTGTTACAGATAAAACATTTTCACAAACTCTGTTGTTTTAATTTAAAGCACATGATTTTGATATGCATCTTGATGTAAACAAAATCAGGAAATATAAAACTTAACATAATTATAGTACCTATAAGTTATTATATAATCTGCTGACATATGTATTTATGTATATATACAGATTCATAAGTACCGACTCACATCTGGAATCTTTAATTTGATGGAATGTGTGAAAATGTTATTAATCATTCTTATTTTTCTGTCGTCGGCTGAAAACATATGTGCAAATCTTGACGGCACTTTGGTATGTAATCTAAAGTTTACTTGATTTAATTATATATGTAAAAATATACAATTAACTCATTATTTATTACAATATGTCAATCTACGAGCGTTATCTCGAGATCGCTTTTGCCGACTTTAAAAAAGGAGTTGTTATCGTTACTCAGTAATTTACTGTTAAAATTATTTCGGTAGGTACTGGCCTATATGTACATTACTTATATAATATATCGGTACACTTCTACCACAAGTAAAGTAATTTTATGAAAAGTTTTATCTGAATTGCGAAGTCTGTTATGAAAAATTGCTCTGCACTGAACAGTTTCAAATCATCTAGTTTCAAGCAAGATCAAGATTAAGTCAGTTGTTAGTTCAATGATTTAAGTACTTAATTGGTTTTATTCCTGACTTTCGTTGATTGTACTTTATTTGTTGTTTAAAATAAATAACCTGCTGAGACCAGGAGTACATATAAGGGTTAATGTTCTTGTTAAGACTTACATACAAAAACAGTATCAAAACAATTTTGAACGGTGGACTGTTTAGACACGCGTCCGTACAGTCGAACTGAAGTACCTATTTAGGTGGTATTTTTGTGTCAATAAATGGCATTATTTTAGCTCAACGTAAAATACCTAGTTATTTAATTCGCTTTTCAACTGTCGCGAACAAAGAGTTTTGTGGAAATGCTTTATCTAAAATGTACCATAGGTAACATTGCTAATTGCCAAAATACATGTATATAAGAAATCATCCAACTACACGTATAATTGGGCCATTAACCCATAGATTTCCGCAAACAAAATATATAAGTGTGTCGATTCCTCGCTTCGCAATAATAAAGATAAAAAAACTAAACAGTCAGTCTCGTACCAGTTCATTATCGAATACGATTTTAGTAGGTTTTAACAAATGTAATTAATGTAATATATTGCTATGACCAAGTAAATTGCGGGACGTTACACTTATATTTATATACGAAATACTTTTTTAAAATGTTTATTATTTGAAAATTCGATCAACACTCGTTGGAAACGATTAATTAATTGAAAAGGCGCATCTATGCGTTTCATATCACAAACTCCACTATTGCTCCATGTTTCTAGGGACCAATCACATATTTAGACTTTTAAATTTCCTTTTTTCTGGTGTTTAAGACACAGTTCAAGCGCATTTGTCGTTACCGCGGGAGTTTGTGATGAAGAAAAAACATAGACGCTATAAAAAAATATTTATTGCGTGATAACGTTTTATAAATTTATGAATACCAGCAACACTCATGAAAAATAGTAACGTTCCGCGTAACGTTCCACCTGAGTTTTGTATTACATAAAATAATCAAAGTCAAAATCAAAGTCAAAGTCAAAGTCGAAGTCAAAGTCATAAATGATTATGACGTTATCACGTAAATCTATCGTCCGTAAACCGACTTTACAGACAACCAATTTTTTTTTAGTAATAAATTAGTAAATCAAATTAAATAACTTTAACAAATTAATCAAAATAACCATAATGAACTGTTCTCATAAGTGGTAGGTATGTTTAAATTTATTAGACAAAATAATTTCAACAAAATAATCTGAAAAGACTCAAAGTTGTCTATTTAGCAAATGGTCAAGCGTTAACAAACAACAGGAACTAGGAATATATTTAAAAGGTACTTCAGCATGACTTAGCTTCTAATACACAATAAACAATATTTATCCTGTAATATTCTATTATTACCATAAAAGACAACGTGTCCATCTTCGTTATTCCTCCCTACGTATAAGTAACTTCGTAAGTAATAATGTGGTGTAATTAAACGGCGGCATTCCTTACCAACATACAATTGAAAAATTACACATATAGAATACAAACCGTTCGTCATTTCATCAATTAATCGTTGATAATAATTGATATTAATTTCCGTTAATATTAATGGTGCAGATTGCAATCTGGCGTGGATTTCTCGTTAGATGCAGAACCAATCCATCGATATTTACCATCACGCCTTAAAAATCGATGAGGTTTATAAACTGTCACATTTCGATATTTATCTTACTGACGCTGTATAGGAGTAAACCCTACGGTTAGAGCACCTGCGCAGAGTCGCCAGTTTATTATCTAATACAGAGTGGGCCACTTAGATAGTCAGTATGGGCAAGTCTGAAACTATAAGACATACAAAGATTTTTTTATTAATATTATAAGTTTGCGTTTGACAACTGTCTCATCTGATGTTAAGTGATGACGTTGTCTAGGATTTAGCACGCAAACCTAGAAGGTACCTAGATCTGTTTTAAAGAAGCATGTCATCGATATTAGTGATAAGAAAAACTGCAATCATAGATTAGAACAATGTTTTGTACTCAGTTCGGGAATCAAACCTGATCTCCTGGTCTTGGACTATGCGTTAATGCTTCCACTTTTGAAATGCATACCTACCTACTACGTGTGTCCCCCATACACACGATATTGGTCTTCTAGTCTTGGATTGGTGTATTAAAGCAGGCGTGATTGTTCATAAACCACTCAACGCACATATTGTGTTTAAACGCCAGACTATTTAAAAAAAAACAACCTATAGGCTTTAATTCTCCAGCGCGATAATAATTTGCCATCTTAATTAACGTTCGCTTAGCTGTTCGATATTCAAGCCAAGTGGAAGGTTGAACATTCTAAATTCTTAAGACGGGAAATTATTGCATTATGGCAAAGATTGTTTTGTGCGCCTACATATTATTTTTGATCGATATCTATTTAACTAATCAGTTGTCCGGAATTAGTTATTCATGATGTAAATATCTTCGCAGTAGATTTTGCGCGTGTTTTTCCACTGATAACAAGACAGGCGTAACTGTCTCTTGTCACGTTCGCGCCCTCGATGATTTCATTTGATTTTCCTATCCCCGTTTTCATTCGACACGTCACGGTTCTGAGTTACTGGTTAGGTGGTTTGATGTCATCACGCTTGATGTTAAGTGACGATACAGTCTATGACGGAGCCTAAAGCATGCCTATTCACTCGTGACTTGACACCCGGATTGTATTAACAGAAAACACAGATTTAGGTTTAGGCGAATTCAGTAGGTACTTTCATAATACTCGTATACTTACGTTAAGTGGATACAAAGTTGGCCCGTTCGGTGTTAGTACATAAGTACGCCTCGTGTTTGACCATAAACATCTGAATTCAGTTTGCAACCAGAATCATTAATTTATGTACATGACATTGCCATCATGTCATGCATATATGATAAACTAATTAGGAATATAAGTTGTTTTAGGAATATTAATAATTGATATTAATAATTAAACCCCATTTAATGATACCCCATTCGTTCATAAGGTTAGTTTTAAAATTGAAATAAAAAAATATTAAAAAACGACACACTGTCTATCTATGACATGCCTGTATAACTGCAATGTTGCCTTACGAACCATAACAAATCAATCATCATCATCATCATCACCTCAGCCATAGGACGTCCACTGCTGGACATAGTCCTCCCCCATTGATTTTCACAAGGACCTGTTGGAAGCGGCCCGGATCCATCCGGCCTTGCCTGCGATCTTAGTCAGGTCGTATGTCTTCTTGGTCGGTGGCCGTCCTATGCTGCGCTTGCCAGTCCGTGGTCTCCATTCGAGAACTTTTCGGCCCCAAAGGCCATCAGTTCGTCGAGCTATGTGCCCTGCCCATTGCCACTTCAACTTGCTAATCCGCTGGGCTATATCAGTGACTTGCGTTCTTCTATAGATCTCCTCATTTCTGATTCGATCAGGCACCCCGAGCATAGCTCTCTCCATAGCTCATAACAAATCAATAATTATTATTAATCATAATCATCTCGTATTTTATGGCAAGTAATCTTGACTTATAGAAAATACTTATAAACAAATTAATAATATGCATGACGATTATTTAATATCATCATAATCATTATCTTCCCACTGCATTTGTGATGTATGGATACGGTAAAATATGTACAGTCCATATTTATGATCTTATATGAATATGTGTATATGTAGCGTACCAATTTCAATAGAACAGAAAAGAGGGTTCCATTTGGAAACACTTATTTGAAAAGCTATAAGCTATAACATTTTTTACATATTTACTGATTTATATATGACAGACATGTATATGGTTTTAAATTAATAAACATTCTCCACGATGGTTCTCGATTCTGTCTTTTGAGCAGTAACCATCTGTATGTATTTAATGAAAAATATTGACAACAAACATCACTCCAAAATTATAATTGGTTTAGTAAATCGAACAAAGTATTAATTTTGTAAAGTATTTAGTTATGTGTACTAGTCAGTATTTATAAACGTTTTGAGTTTAGTTTTCTCAATATTCTTCAAATAAACAAAACATTAATCAAATTAATATTGAGGACTATACAATCTATTTAACTGTACTAAAATATGCTCATGATAAAAATACTCTAAAATAAGTTCTGAACATTCTATAGAATCTAGTGATGTCAACTAGTACGAGATTGGAATATCATATTATGTGTCTTTTGTTTACTAATATTGATGAAGCCAATGTGTCTTTGTCCGCTAGTTTGTTCGTTGGAAACTAATTGATCTGTATTCCGTGCATCGTCGCCTGCTACCAGCTTCTCATTAGCTATGCGTCAATTGTTTAACTTAGCCAATGAGCATTGTTTGTCGACATGTTATTGTATCTCGCTTTGATCTCTCATTATCGTGTATAATCACATTAATAGGAAACAGATGATGACCTTTTTATTGTAGTCACGTGGACACACTCGTGTCTTTCATCTGTCCGTGCACGTTTTGTTGACAATTTTATCTATGTAGGTTTCAGAGGTGATCATAGAAAACTGATAAATTTTCTCTTGAATGTCCGTAAAGCGGCACTTCACGAAGAGTTGTTTGTCTCGCGGCAGTCGTGCGTCTGGTATTTACACATTGTGTCCTATCTAATTAGGACAATTGAACGTATCTCTAAATAGTCGTATCCATTTGACGAATTCGATCGAATCTTGTTTTTGTGTTTATTTATTGTTGTGCTCGGTCTCGCGTATCTGTGGCTTAGTCCGGCTTAATGTGAAATTCTATGTTAGCTTCTATTAAATATGATTATGTGTACTATTATTTAAACAACATACAACACTTTTCGCATTTATATATATACTATCAACCGAAGCAAGAAAATTGTATTACGTTAACTATCCTTCTTGCGTAAATTATCATATTAATAATTTTAACAGCATGTCGTCCGAAAGAATTTGTAGAAATTGTGGATAAATACCTTCGTCCCGACCTCTGTATCTAATTGAGGTTTTTTTTTCGCGAACATGTGCATCCTCACGATACCTTACGTTTCGGCTGAGTGCCCTCTGCACTTCGGCTGAGTGCCCTCTGCACTCGGCTGAGTGCCCTCGCCAAAAGGTCCGGTGACTCCGTAAATGCCCCATGTGGCACACAGTTTTTGTCAAATCTAAGATAGACACGAGCGATACCTTACGAACGTCGTGTATCCTCACGTTCTTGTACTGAAAAAGACTGATTTATATAGAACGATGAATATATACTATCATTATGATTTACAGGCTTTATCATCCTGGTTTGTTAACAAATATATAACTTCGCTCATACAAAAATAAATTAGTTAGACACAATTAGTTTTATGGATGCGTTTGTATATTATTCAATGGCTAAATTGTTTACATAACAATAATGTAGTCGTGGGTTCAAGTCCCACTAGCAGCCGAATTTTTTCCTTCAAATATTTGAATATAATGTTTACGTAACGTCCTCAATTCACTTGAAAATTGATTATTCACAAAAAAATGATCTATAATAAAAATATAAGTCGAATATTTTTTTACATATTGAGATAATATCAAGTTAGTTGTTTTTTTAATATATATATATATATATATATATATACAACATTCATATTACAGAATGGTTGCGTAACTAATACAGCTACGGAACTCTTAGATAGTAGGCATGGCGCGACGATCTCTTCGCAAGTTTTTTTTTAGTTAAAGTTAAGTGCTATTATGATGTTTCTGTTTTACCTTAGTAAATCCGTAGAGCGGTCACTGTGACGTGAGATAACTAAAAGAACTAATACTGCTCGTAGGTAGTAAAGGTAACGACACATTTACTAGAGTTAGTGCGTGCTCTATCACCCTTCATGTATAAGTATAACCATAAACAGCGTAATGTTCTTGAGACAATAACTTTTCTATTTAAAGGTTGTGGCTATGTTTCAAGGATTTTCTCTGAATACCGCATTGATCCGTGGCTGTTTAGAACTCAAAAATTCGACAATGTAGGCAACATTGTCGAATTTTTGAGTTCTCAACAGCCACGGATTAATTGAAAGACCTTAAGTCAGATAATTATTTATCGTCGTATTTTCTGTGCAACGTATTGGTGGTTTCGTATGATATAAAAGATCAAAGTTATTTTCGTATTACGAGAAGTGAAAACGGCATCCGCTAACATGTTTGCCGTTTTATCTCCCATTTTGTAAACAAAAATGATGCGTACACATCAATAAAAAGGTATGTAGGATGTTCGTTTGGATTAAGATTGAAAGCTCGCAATGTTTATTGCGTTGTCTGAGAATGTCTTCATGTGAAAATTCAACAAAGAAATCAAACGGTCGTTTAACGTCAATCGCGCTTCAAGTTACTTACGTCGTAATTCAAAAGTGCTGAGTTTCTCGTTCCAAAGGGAACGTGTAGGAAGTACTTCGTTTGTTGCTTAACTTACTGAACTTGACGCGTAGTTATATCGTCTCGTCTCGGTAGGTGGAAGTTTTATGTAGACTTGCTTTTATAGTTTCAATTGCATTAATTGGATATTTGATATGGAAAAGGTCGCGTGTCGAGCCCTCTCGTGTGAGGTTAATCTTCTCGATGACATTGGGCGGACATTTCTCACGTGTTTAGTCGCTCAGTTGACGTATATGTAGGCTACCTTCGTTACTTGAAACACATTTCATAACTAAAACACTCTTTCCGTTTTCTATTACATGTCTTCTAAGTTTTTTCTAAGTTTTACCACTTTAGGCTATTATACATTGCGTACTAGACTACCAACGTTTAGTCACAGGAATCGTACCCGAATCGTTAGGGAGCGGGATATTTACCATAATTTATCGGTACATAATTACATATACCTTCCACACATTTTACGCATAGTGTCATTATTTTGACGATATTGCTAACACAAACTTCCTAAGTACCTAGTTTATTTTGACACACAACTCTGACTTAAACACTAAGGAGCTCATTGTAGATTAGCCCGCCAACATATTGAAATAAATCCACGGTTTTGGTCCCGCTTCTAAGCAATTTACTTACAATGTTAGAAGCCATGATAGTTTCCGAGTGTATGTACCGTTGTTGTAGGCTGTTAAAATTGTTTGACCTAGATAGAAATTGCCAAATGCGCGACGTTTCTTTTGCATGCAATGTAAGTTATAAATTATGTGTTTACTCATTATGATTGTTATTGCAAATTTTAATAAACAATAGCCGGTTGTTGTGTCTATTATTTACATATAAATGTGTAATTATGCATGAATGTCGTAGTAAATTTTATCTTGGCGCCTTACTTAGGCACACTGGCTTATTTGGGTACTTGAAGAATAAACAACTTTTTGGACATTTGATTCAGTATTTGATAATGTAAAGACACGTCATTATACATCGCATCGTGATGACTTAACTAAGAATTCGTATGTGGGTATGTCTATATGTTTGTGGAAATGTTTAGCTCTATAGATTGTCACTTTTATGATATTCTAATCAAAGATAAACAGGACAACTACCAACGTTGACAAGTTCGCATTTCAGTAGGTACCATCTGATGAACTAGTTTCGTGGCGTTTATTTCCACCGTAATATTTTATACGATTTATGTGAAATGGCACTATAAAATTGCAGTATATCCTTATGATCTGTATCATGGACTAGTGCCAAGTTTGAACACGAGTGTATAATTATTGAAATAGCATATATTTAAAACATTTATATGTTTATGTTCTAAACGTTAATGTCAAGCATTGTGGTTGACTGGTGCAATACTGTTTTGATAAATGTTGACAAAGTCTTCGAAGTATTGTATTCTAAAATTTTCTTCACCTGTTGCGAGATACGACTGTTTGGTTTTGGATACGATTCAGGGTTTTCAAGCAATCTCACTTCACAGAGCGTCAAGGACCGCCTGACCTTGCTTTAGATGCAAGCTTCTTGGCAGCCTTTCAATTTACCATTTGAATGTATGTTTACATCCAAAGACTTCTTTGCCGACTGTGTTTGAGTGACTGGTTAGCTTTTATCGCCTTTTACTGCTTACCTGACGGTCATTGTGGCTATTTATGCAAGACGTTGGCAGGTGGCAACTTTCCCCACTTACAGCGTCTACGTCTCCGGTGCGCGTGAGTCAATGGATGACGACTATGCTCGTATGAAAGCTGTAATCTGATTTTATGGCGTAGCTTGACGTATGTTACCGTGGGTTCTTATGTGCGTACTTCGTACGAAGACACTCTATTTTTGTGTTCTGTGCATACTACTCGTGTATCAACAGTCGTCCCTTACAACTGTAAATAAATTAAAGTTAGTGGTTTTCCTTTATCAATTTATTTAAAAGATTTTAATAAATCATATGGGTGTCGATCAAACACATTCCGATAACTATTTTCCCAATATTCTTGTTTGCGGCAGGTTGGAGATTGCTTTGTCATCATAATATGAAGGAACAATAACTTTATTAGATCGGTCGAGGCCGTGGCGGTCATTGTCGTGAATACCAATCCACAAAGTAGTCTATATATATATATATATATATATATAGAAGAATGCATTTAAATCGGCGATTTGTAATAGAACCTACGGTCGAAATTTAATTAATTATTTCCAAAAAATGTAATGATCTCGGAATGCGAAGAGTTAGTTAAATAACGTATTGGAACCAATTGTTTATGAGCTACCAAAAATAATATACGTGTACATTTCTGTTTTACATTTCTAATTTGTATGCTTTTACATTAAACGTAAAATATATGATATGTACTAGCTTTTGCCCTCAATTGCGTCCGCGTGGAACTTTGAGAAGCGTTTTTATTTTTCTTAACATACCTACTTATTATGCAAATTGTATTATAGCGTATCGAAATCATTTATTCGCCGCTCCTATTGGTCGTATTGTGATGTTATATAGCCTAAAGCCTTCATGATAAATGGACTATTTAACACAAACATATTTTTCAATTCCAACCGTACTTTCTGAGATTAGCGCGTTCAACATTCCTTGATCGAAGCGTTCAACCAACCAACCAAACAAACTCTTTAGCTTTACAATATTATACATATTAGATTAGATTGTATGTAATTTACAACGCATACGTTAGAATAACGAGTCACCTCAGTAGAACGTTACTTTTAACCAGACTGTTTCAAATCCGGCGATTTGGCAACAAATTAATTTAAATGCTGCCAAACGTTTGTCTGGGAAGTAGGTGTTAGGTACCAACCATTGACAAACAATGTCACTTACAGTTTTATGACTGCACGCGTTTAGGTATAGTGCAAATACTTGTTTGAATTTATCGTATCAAATCAAATCAAATCAAATTCTTTATTTACTAGAATGTTGTACAAATATGGTGGTAAATATAAATTATGTCCAGAACATTCTACCAGTACAATGGCGTGTAAACAATAAACATTACATCAAAATATTAGTCATCTTAAATGAAAATTGTAGATGTCAAAAATGAAATGTCATATAAAAATCACAATGTTTAAAATTTAAATGTTCAATAAAATTAAATTAAAAACTACATATTAAAAAAAAAAAAAAGTCATATTCATATTAAAATTAAATTACTTATTCAGATACTTAGTCACAGTCTGGAAATACAAAAAAAAATAGTAAACATTGTATTAGGACCTAGTAGAGAGTATTTCTATATGTCATAAATTCATTAAGATTGTAGAAGCATTGGTCCAGTAGCCATAGTGAAAGCTTTTTCTTGAACTGTAATAATGGTAGCTCTTTAAAAGTATCGGGTAACTTATTATACACTTTGATTGCATTAACATATGAATTTCTCATGTATGTATTTAGCTTACACTGAGGGAAGTACAATTTAAATTTGTTTCTTGCCTTTCTACCTACTACATCAGAATGAAAATTAAAAACTTCAGGACGTAGGTGTTAAAATTAACGAAAATTATTGCTAAATTAACAAAAGCTGGCACATATTGGGCCCAACGAATCAGCATTGCAATTCTGCTAGCATTCTGGGCACACTGACAACTGAGAGCGGGTTAAAGCATTTGAGTTATCTATATGCTCTGAACAGCTAGTGGATTGTTCAAATGTTACTGTAGTAGCTGTAGTAATGCAAGTATTTATTAGTATTTTATATTAATAGAGGCATTGGCCCTAGAAAAAAAAAACAAAAATTATTGTACAATTTTTCGCAATAAAACATCCGACAGCTGGCACAGGGCTCCGTGATGAACCCGAGCGTTCTCACTCCGACGTTTTTAATTTTTCTGCGCCTCGAGCTTTTTAATTCCGTGCTCCGAATTCTTCGTACATTTTACGTCTGACCATTTTATTACCCACGTTTTTATTAAATCGGAATAAAAACCTATCTCTTACAAACGTTACTACTGTCATTTGGTTTTGTCTCACGAATTAACAGGGGGATTAATTATTGATGGTACCTAATCATCTTTTCATTATAATTATAATTTATTAGCAAGCAGCCAACGAATTAAACTGTGAACGTCTGAATGTTTGGTCATCTCGATAAATACAAACTGAGGTTGAAAATGGCGGAGCCGTGATCTTCGAGCTCTTTCAAATAGCTTGAAGAGTTATAATACAAATACGTGCAAGTGTTAGTGACAATGAGTGCAAGTGAGCCGACTCTGACTGAGTCGCCGGTGCCGCTGGCGCTGGCGCGGCTGCAGGGGCGACCGGTGCGCGCGCCGCGTGGACTGCGCACTCACCGCCCCAGCCTACAGCTCGCCAGCCTCCAGGAGTCCGTCGATGAGACGCCGCGACGCTACAGCGAGGAGCCCGTCCTCAACGATACCGACGATGACGAAGCCTTCAGTGACTTCAACATCGTCGACGAACCTTCGTCCTCGCGCTCCAGCGGCCGTAGAGCCTCCGAGGCCGCATTCGCCGAACGATACAGGAAACTGACCGATTTCGACTCTCCTCCTCCCGAGGCGCCTCGTCGGGCATCCCTTGCTGTACCCGTTGCTATGGATGGTTTCGGACCTAGTGATAAAGGGCGCAGGCGCTCGTGGGCAGCGCGGCTGCAGCTCGAGCGCAAAAAGAGACGAAAGTCTGGAGGAAACGATACCGATGAGGAGAGTGATTTGCCCACATACATCCGCCAGAAAAGGCCTTCATGGTGGAATGTTTTTGTACCAGATAATATGCTTAAAAACAGGTAAATGACAACCATTTTCTCTAACAATTTATGTACTAACTGTGTGTGACTTATATAAATGTTGTTATTATACGATTTGCTATGACACTAGGTACGTGAACATAATATTATTCTGACCTCATCAAATAACAGAATAACTTTTATATAACACCTACAGAGGTACACATGTACGCGGTAGTTTTTACATTTATGTGAGTATAGGGCTTCGTACCAGTAGCATGGCACCCGATTTCCTTGACCTAACGTTCGAACTCGATCTGATTGTTTGTTAACGGATGTGTGCTGAGCACACGTTGCTCTGTACCTTCAGGGTTAATGTAGCACCAACCAATGTAGCTACATGTTACATTTTTAACATGTTTACATGCCTATTGATTGACTTGACCTTCGTTCTATACAAATGTTGATATTGTATAGGGATACAAAAATGACAACGGTGGCCTTACCAGGGAATATTACCCATTATGAAAAGTCACTTGTCAACACAATGTCTCCATTATCATTGGTGCATTTATCCAACGAATCTCATTGAATGAAGTTTACCTCTATTCTCATTGGTGGTTCGTATTTTAACCACCAATTAGAACCGACATGAAGTGACATTTAAATGGGTAAAGTTAGCCGGTACGGTGCAGGCTATTAGTTCGTTCAAGATGTTTATATAACCCAAGACAACGCACTGACTAAACTTGAGATTTATAAGTAACTTACCTATGTTTTATGATTGTTGCAATTATAATACTTAACGGTTTGTTTAGTGCAGGTTTATGTTTTATTATCTAATAATAAATATCGAATTTATATATTGCGACCTAGCAATTGAAGAATCTAATTCTACGAATTTATTATCAGTATATGTCAGATTCATTCATAAAAAACTTTAATAGTTATTCAAAACTGTATTAATGTTTAATGTGTACACATTTTTAAAAGTTTCAAACACTTTTACACAAGCTATTTCATATACGAGTACTTTATATAATATCTTTTCTTTATCTATTGCAAATCCATGAACACTTTAGGTAAGTAATAACAACATATAAATACA
The DNA here is from genome assembly GCA_934044485.1 of Apeira syringaria. NCBI lineage: Eukaryota > Metazoa > Arthropoda > Insecta > Lepidoptera > Geometridae > Apeira > Apeira syringaria. Next base: position 18,271,820 of record OW203658.1, read on the forward strand.
TAAAAACCTAAAAGTCTCTTCTGGGTAGTCCGTTAAAAAAATAGAAAAATATAGATACGCAAGTAAACAGTTTACAACTTCGGAATAGTTGTCAAACGCAAGCGTAAAATAGTTTAAAAAAATTGAGCCATTGACCCATGAGCGATAATTATCTATGTGACCAACTTTTTTTAATTTAGTCCAAGATTTTTCGGTGCATAAACGAAACATCGCGATATCTTAAGATTGTGCAATATAGAGTTTAACTTTGATAAAAGCCTTTTTCTACTCGTGGAACATTTTCAAAAACTGCGTGGCATAGTTCGATGAATGAAAAGATGTACGATCACTTCAAAAGCACACGTGGGAAGCCAACGTACGGGAGACCTGTGAAGTCAACAGACCAGACATTCTCCTTGTTTAAGATAAAAGTATTCCAACCGATTTTGATCAAAGCTTACAGAACATTAAAATCAAAAATTATAAAATAAATATAAAAAATCAATAGTAATGGTTAATAAAATCAATTCAATGGTCCGTAAACATCTATTCAGAAGCTGACTACGGTCTGGTGAAGAAAACAAATTACAAAGCGGTTGTACTCATTTCTTATAATAAATTAACAACCCCAAAGCGCGAGATCAATATTATATTTGAAATTAACATTATTAACAGAACATTTACCAATTTCCCAGCCTTTTCCCAAAGTTACAACATGGGTCGTTCAAAAGAGGAGTCAACAGAGTCCTTAAAGGTCGGAAAGACCATGGAACCGAACTACCAGTCGTATTTCAAATACGATTATAGGTGACAGTAATTGAATACCATCAGTTCGGGCCCCATCCTTGTTTGCCGCTCAACCAATAAAAAGTTGTACTTCTGTGATTAGTTTTCACTTCGATATGAACGCCATTATTAATGTAAGTGCTATGACATATTTCGTACAATACTTGTATATGAGAGTTTTTGAAGCATTTACATAAAGTATATTGTAAATCCTTATGTATTCAAAATTTTCCACTCAGCAGTGTAGCGATATGTGTAAACTGCCGTAAGAACGTGATATATTTATTACTTTTGTGATCTTGATAAATCAGTAGTGTACGCCCGTTTGCTATCTAGATTTACGTGCTTATATTGCTGTTAGTTTTTCTTAAAATATTATACAAATATTTGTCTGATATGATGACGCTATAGAGTATCGCTGTAACTAAACCCTCTGAAGCCTCTACGTTCACGGTTCGATTAAAGTTGTACTACTTCTTCTTCTTCTCTTCCTTATCCCACGCTAGGCGGGATCGCACAACATGTTTCATCTTCCACTACGTTCTATCACTAGTCATCTCAGTCCTCAAAATTTTCATACATATATATCATTCTTCACGCAGTCCTTCTATACTTTCTTCGACCTTCCTGTACCTCTATACTCAGTCACTTCTGTGCGTTTAAATTTATTTATTGTTTTAAATCTTTTATATATTACTAGCAGTCCGCCCTGGCATCGCACGGGTAAAGAAATTCAAAATCAAAAATTACAAATAAGCCTTTTTTTTGAAAATTTAACTAACCTATGGTACCCGTGGATGAGTAGCTTCCCAACAGTGAAATAATTTTTCAAATCGGTGTAGTAGTTTCGGAGCCTTGTCAATGCAAGCAAACAGACAAACAATCAAATAATCAAATCTTTCCTCTAAAATATTAGTGTATAGATAAGTGTTGTAGCAAAGGTAACTCATACGTCACTATGACGTTTGTGCTGAGAGCCTTGCTTGACGTTGAATTTCCACTACATTTCTATTTCAACGTTTAATTTTCTGCGTTTACGTACAAACAGGGTATACTTTATCGTCGTAAAGGAAACGAGCTGATATGAAATTTCTATTTCAATTTTATCGCTTTTCGGGTCGTGCCTAGATATTCACCTGATATATTCGCGAACTCGCTAAGTACACGCAAATAAGTATCTTATTTTTATATGATCCAACACTACCCTAAATAAATATGAGAGCTTCTTGTCGTAAAATGTCATTTTAGAGATAATTCGATGTGCGAAGTAGTTGATATCGATAAAATGAAAAATATAGTATATAATTAATAAAATGATAAATTGTATTATTTTATCGATATGAATGGTGTCTACGGTTAGCCGCGCTCTCGGTTTTTTAAATTTTTTACTGGGTGTGGGCAAGCGTTTGACCACTATCTCACCTGATTTTAAGTGATGATGCGGTCGACGATGGAGCGTGCCATGGTTTTCTTTCTCGTACCACGTTTGTAGTCATACGCTCGATTGAATACCTTGAAAATGTAGAAAATGTTCCGTTAGTTGGAATAGTTGCTCAGCTTGTATCGAGTAATACTTCCGTAATCTTGGCGTGAGACAAGTGATATAGCGTGTGTGCGCAGAAGTTATATACTAGTCGAGGCCTTATCAGTCTTTTTTCATTTTGAAGAGTGTGATTTAGAAAAACATCATGTAATTTCTATTTTTGTCCCCAAAAATCGACAAGACACCCAAACGTGCCATTACACAGGTAATATTCCTTTTCGCACAATATGGTTTACTTCAACATATATAATTTTTCCCGCTAAAGAATGAAATACATTGTTACCCGTTTGTTCTTATATATATTATCTCTTTCTCATTTACACGTCTATGCTGCTGTAATAGACTGCACGATATAGGTAAGGTAGTGGGCAAACACTTGCCTTTCTATGGACAAATGTACAACGACCGGGCTAGTTAGTCGTTGAAAGCTTACTTCATTGTGATTCTTTGTGTAATAATTAAAATATTGGCTTTAGTTAACACATAGACACAACGCCGCTGATTCATCAAAATATTTACCTTTAGATGTCTGCGCAAACATCAAAAGCAATACAGCTACTAAACTTACGCCCTTTACGATCCTTATATAAATAAAATAACCTATTTAACACAGTTGGAGTTAGAAAAGGCAAGTGTTTACGTGTGAACACTCGTATATATGTGTTCTGAATTCGGTTGGATAAAAAATTACAAATAAGATAGGTAACCTCTGTTATAACGTATAATATATGAGGTACTTCTGAGTCGTATTAATATATTAATTTCCTGCTTTCTGTCTCAATGTTAATAATAAACTGAATTACCAACATAACGCTTCATATTTGTTATGCTTGTATAATTGATTATTATTGAATGTTGTGTTGGACATATCTATATATACACATTGCAAACTTCAGGGTAAGTGCGGGTTTTACGGTAAACTCAATATGAATTTAGGGAACCGACTTATCAACTGAAATACATATATAATAAAGTATAATTAAAGAGTACATACTCGATTCATCCCAAATTTTAACGATCCCACGACCCTCCATTCACCCCCCCCCTATGTGTCAGGCGATTCTACACTTTTACCGAATCTTCTTATGTAATGCAAAAATGTTAGTGATGATTATCTTTATCGTCATCATTGTTTTATGCGTTTTGACCTACGCCGACTACATTGTTACTATTATTTATAACATTATAATGTATTCGTTATGTATATAATATACCGCTTATATTTCATTCATTTGTTCTTAGTGGATGCCTACATAATAATGACTATGTGTGCGTTCAGCCCAACCCTTTCTTGAGAGGCTTGAGCTAATTTTCGATAGATTCTAGTTACTCACAATTTCTTTTGTGTAGTCAGATAAAAACGACTGGCCGGTTGGCGCAGTTGGTAGCACTCTGCCTACTGAGCCGCTGGTCCCGGGTTCGATTCCCGGACAGGTCAAACATTTGTGTGCATGAACATGTCTGTTTGACCTGTGTCTGGGTGTGTATATGTATATAAATATATATATCAGTCATCAGGTTACCATAGCACAGGCTCTGCCTAGTTTGGGACCTGAAGACCGTGTGTGAATGTTAAAAAAAAAAAAAAGAAAAAAAAAAAATTGAAAACAATTTTTTTTTTAAATTTAACGAGTATAAATCATATTATACTAAATTTGTACCATATTAAATGTGAGATAAAAATTTCTCGCGAGTAAAGCTGCTGACCACACTTTACTTGCCTGAAATATATTTTATACCACACTCAGAAAAACTATGCATTGTGCATAAGTGTTCGCGTGCGGATGATTCAATAAATTTTGACACAAGACTCAAAAGTAAAAACCACTTTCGCACAGTGCTAGTTAGTGTGTGTGTAAAATTTGCGTAAAAATTGAATTAGTATGTATGCCGCACTGTCATAAGTGTGCTTCGATTTAGCGTAACGCATACTGTACTGGTAGTTAATAATGTAACGAATCGGGATATGGCAAACATAAGTTCATTGACCAAGGGACCCTTTGAAACCTGTTTCGATTGAATCTTCATTTGCAGAGCGAACGTAACCTAATCGAGATACTCCTTTCTATGCACTGAATGACATCTAATATTTGCCTACACGCGCTTGTAAAAAAAAAAATGTTCCGCGTGTATTCGAGTGTAGATGTCCGAATGTAGATAATTTAAAGACCGTGCGTTCCATCATTTGTATAGTGGGCGTTCATATATTGTATTTGTCATCATGCGGAAAACTGCACCCGTTTAGCATAAAGCTTCATGTTACTTTGTCTTTTATAGCAGGTAGCTTGCTACGTCATAGGGCAAGATGGTTTCATCATGTCTGGCTGTCATGCGACCTCCGCTCTTTTGTTTCCGCAATCGTGCGTTCACCTCTACAGTACTGACACATGAAAACCCCTTGTGTGTTACCTTACTTCGTACCGCACTGTCAGGATTCGCCTCTTACCGGATTACCGGTACGATTCTCTGTCTACGGTACGATTATGCGACGCGGCGCGTTTTAATACAAGCTATGTAGCTTTTTTTATTACATGTAGTATATATTTTCGTTTTTAAAATTATTTCTTTTCATTTTAAAGAGGGATTAAATAGGGCTTTTTTTATGTGTTTAGTTTTCCTACTTAAAGTTTAAAAGTGAAATCTTGTAGTTGGCCCAGTTAAACTTAAGTTGTATGTGCATAGATTTAATTATTTGGCTGTAAGTTTTCCAATGAAAATTAAATAAAATAATAAAGAACCTTTGTTACTCCTTCACGCTTAAACGGCTGTACCGATTTTGATGAAATTTGGTACGGAGATATTTTAGACCTCGGTTACTCGGTATAACAAATAGGCTATTTTTATCTCGGAAAAAGTACAATTCCCGTGGGATAATTGAGGTATTGGGCAAACTGTAATCTACGCGGGTGAAGCCGCGGGGCGCTACTAGTGATGTCCATGTTACGTTTGAGATAAAGGATTTTCGTGAATTATTGTATTCAGGGCAGTGGAGAGGTTAAATGTGACAGGTGGCATTTCGCTTGTTTTTGTTACCGGATTCCAAAGACCTCGTAAGTTAACTTTTTATTATAAGTATTTTATTATTTCGCGCTTTCAGTACCTACTTCCGAGAGTGGCTTTGGATATTAAACATAAAAATGAAGTACGAACATGTGTTGTTATTAATAATTGTGTATATGAAAACTTTTATTCCAATTTTATTTTATAATACCAGTCCGCAGTCTGCTGATTGTTTTCCATAGAATCTAGCAACCAGCACCTCTATTTGCATAAAAGTAGGATAGAAATAAAATATGCAGCGACGTCATTACTCTTGCCTGTTTGACACAGTCGCAATAACTTATTTATAATTTTGGAAAACCAAACTTTGAATAATGATAATTAATGTGGGCAAGTAGCCAAGGGTTTAGCGCAGACGCGTCTTTTTAGCTTCTATATCATAATATTATTGTAGGACACAACAACGTCGGTGGCGTCTCGTATTTGTCTCGACGACCCATTTGTTTTGTCTGTCTTGTAAGTAATTCAAAATAACTATTGGGATATCAATTCCAGCGCTGTTCTTCTTTTCCTTTAGATAGCTGATTTGGCAGTATACCTAAGATTCTTGTTATTAATACTGACGTGGTTTTGACACATTATAAATGTATAAAACTAGGGAATTACTCACGTAATAAGTCAGAGGGTTCCGACTGTAGTTTCAACCACATTCGGTGGTCGTTGGAATTTCAATTAATTGTGAACTTATTTTAATTAAATATAATCTTGTTTATTGCTTCAAATTATTTTTTTTCTTTTGATGCTAAAATAAAACTAATATTAATTATATTTTATACACATACATACATACATTTACGCCTCTTTGCTGTAAGGGTAGGCAGAGACCACAGCCTTCCACACACATTTCGTCGCTTCATCCACGCTTACTATTTTAATTACTATAAAATTTTACATTGCTTCTTACATCTATCTTCATTTGTGAATAGCGCAACTTTAACGTTATTTGTTTCTCGTGGAGTTTATTTACAGTATAAATTCCAATAAATTATCTTAATTGTCAATTAGATGAGCAAATACATCTTAATGACTGTCTTATCGCGCTCCCATGGTTCACATCGCACGTGTATGTTAATTCAAATTTGAACATTCCTGTACGCATATTATGTAAGAACGTCATATAATATATAATTGCTTATCTCATTTAGACCGTCTTAACATTTCAATATAAGATAACTATTAACCTCGTCCACCAGTTCAAATGAAGTCGGCGTCTGTTTTCGGCAGACTGCAGTAAATATTTTTAAAAGTATTTCGGTTTAAAGAACTTTATTGTCTTTAGAAATTACAAAATTTCACTTACGTCTATATATAACATATTTCATGATATAACGCTTATATGTCAATAATGTTCAAGTTATTCTCAGATACAAAATGAGAGACATATACCAGAGTCGCACTAAGTGGAAGTATGTATGTATGTCTTGTCATTACAGACCTGGCCGTACTGACCCATCTAAATGGACCAAATATATATATATATATATAAAATTATGTAGAGGCCTAACAATAAATGTCGATATTAGAATAATAATTAACATGACACATTTTGTCTCTATTGGTAGTTATCCGTTCATTCCGCACTGTAGCAGCGGAAATAAGATATATACGAACAAGGCTGAGATATCGTGTGTTCTCACAGCATTAGTCCCTGTGCTGATTATCTTTGCATTTGGTTCGCTAAGCCGTTGCACATATCCGATAGCATGTCCTTTATCTGTTAACTGCCACCACAAGTTTACCTCATTTACCGGTTGATAGATTCGATACGATCGGAGGCATGTCAATTTCAATGTTAACAGTTTTCTACGGTAATGTGTACTTCCGAAAGGTGTGCGGAACTGAGCCCAACCCAGATGTGTAGGATGTAGGTGCAGTCCGATATGGTGCGGTCGCGGTGACAACGTTGTCTGGCCCAAGGACGGTCGCATTCATGCACGCAAGTAGCCGAGATCTATGTTTGTCGTACGATCGTGTTTATTTTGTGCACATTTATTCTCAACGTTGTATCGCTGCTGGCCGCGACCATCGCATGCCTGTCCTCGCGTCGTCATACATAACATTGCTTTTAGTTCATGAACTACATACGTTACTTACCCCTAACAACCTTACCATTTTAAGACAGCCGTGATGCAATGATGTCCGACGTCCGTTTGTCATGAATCATGCTGCTATTTATGACCACCTACCTTGCACTTGGTAAGTCAAATGTAATCGTAGATACAAATGTGACTGAATGTTACAATCACTTATAGAGAAAAATCGTATTGCATTCGTTTTTGACGTTTGTATCTGTAATAGTAATAATTACTTTATCTGATTGGATGTTTTATTTTAATAAACAATATTTTCTCCGTCCAGTATGTATGTGGCAGCTATATGCTGTGCTAGGTATGTATATGGTTAGGTGTCCGTGGACGTATGTCCATTTCCTCTCTATTGCGCCAATTGCGCTCGTTTGCGGCCGGCACTCGACTAATTGTGAGCTCCGCAATTAGCGACCGCGTCTGATGGAAGAGTGCGCACCTCGTGACATTCCTATACATATAGGCACACCATAAACTGCTACCTACGCCGCTGGTAGCTTTTCCAAAACCAGAACACATCATCACCATTTATTCTTACTCCAGCTGCTACTTATAGGGCGAGATATTAATACCAAGCCGCTAAAACTAAACCGTTTCCGCGTTGTCAAAATACAATTTTCACTCCCAAGTCGTAATTACAGCCTTTCAGAGAAACCTTGTATGAATTTTGATATATTTTTTCCAAACAGCACATTATCCAAGCGTGTTGTCCGATATACGTATAGGTGTGATGTGTCCGTACTATTATAGTATAAGATAGATATCGTAAATTATAATGTACATATTTATTTCCAAACTGGGAATGTTACCTCATGCGCCATGTAAATATAAATTTGATGTCACACCCTGAGTACGTATGGATGTTCAAGGATACCATCCGGCTAAATAAACGTGCAATCACTGAAAGCAAACGTATCTGTAAATTTCGTACGAGACCATTTGTTTGTTTGCACATAAAGCGCATGACAGCTCGAGACGAATGCGCTGGTGACAAGCTGTCCCAATCCCAACGGTTACTGCCATCATTGTAATGTCACGAGACTGGTTTTATTTTGTGCATTACCTGGAATTCGGAAACGGTTTATCATTTTCTCTCTCTTTAAATTAAATGTCAGCAAATAAAAGTATGTATGTACTTGTTTTAAATAAATACAGGCCACTTATGTGGTAAGCTCTAGATTTGCATCTAGAAACATTCTAAAAACTTTAACCAGAGTTCAAATAGTAACAAGGTGGATATGACCGAGTGTATAGATTGAGATGCATCGATCGGTATTTCAGCGATTCCACATATTGGTCGCAGCTGTGGCTCTGAAGTCAAATTCACACACAAAGCTTATTGCTCAATTTAATTATCTAATACGAGCTGAAACATACATATTTCAAGCCCTTTTCACTGTACTCCTCTCACTTAGACAATGTCAGCTCACGTTTTGAACGATGAAATTTGTCTCATGAAATCCCCCCTATATAACGCTACCGTAACCCGCAACACTTCTTTCAAATTTCATAAAGATGCGATGAACCGTTCGTCGTCAAATATTCACACATGTAGTACATACAAACGCTGCTCCGCTTAAGTTGCAACTAAGACTCGTATCGCTTGGTTTCATTCGTTCTTGTGTTGTACATTACGTTTTAGATAAAGGCAACAACACATCCGTACCAAATTGTGCTGATCGATCACGCATAGTAGATTGAGGGTTCTCTATCTCGTAAAAAAAAATTAACATATCAATTTATCTTCCTTGAATCGTTATTATTATTTTCTTCAGGTACATGATTCAGTCTCTGATTAAGATCGTGTCTGGGATTCCCTCCTTCCAACGTACAATCATATTGTTTGACTCAAGCTCACCAGTATACATTTTCCTTCGCGGGAATTATTTTGAAACCACAGAGAACAACATACTGTATGAAATTGAAATTAATTCAAATGCACAGTCTATAGGACTAACAGTGGTTCCATTCATCTTATAGATCGCGTTGACACATAACATCACGTGAGACAGTGGTCAAACGCGAACTTATAATAGTATAAAAAAGAAGATTGGTAGTAAAGCTGCAAAAGTGTACAATTATCTATAGACTAGCTGTGCCCGGTGGCCCGCGGTTTCACCCGCGTGGATTACGGTTTTGCCGCTACCTCAATTATCTCACGGGAACCAAACTTTCTTAGGGGAAATCTCAAAATCCTTTCTTAGGGGATGCCTACTTCATAGTAGCTTTATGCATGCAAATTCTCAGCCCGATCGGTTTAAAATTGACAAAGTTTCATACAATCTTCCATCCCCTATTTTATCCTCTTGGGGGTAGAATTAATCAAAATCCTTCTTACCGGATGCCTACGTCATAACATCTACCTGCATGCCAAATTTCAGCCCGATCCGTCCAGTGGTTTCGGGCTGTACGTTGATAGATCACTATTTCAGTCAGTCAGTCAACTTTTAGTTATATATATTTAGATATTAAGACAATCGTTCGCTGTATATATTTGGAGGAAACGAGATGCTTTAGGCGTCAATTGATAAATGTTGGTTTTCTTCAATTACATGCCAGGTTAAAGACCTCAATAAAAGTACTTATTATATTTGTAGGGAATAGATTGGCTTAGTATAGGCAAGTCATGAGGAGGGATGAAGAAAATATAACAAAAAGAGTATTAACTTGGAGTGGATGGATGTAGAGGAAAACCGAAGAAAGTATGAGAATGATATTATGTCTGTAAAGGTGTGAGCACTAAAATGAGTAATGATAAAAGAGGATGGAAGAGAAAAACATGTTGTTGTGACCCCTCGTAGTGTGGGATAAGGACAAGAATTATTATTTTACAACCAACGTATAAAGAATAATTATAGTGTTTTGAGAGACACTGGACGTCCTATGGCTGTGTAAACATTTTGTACGTCGCGTTATCTCTGGAATGTGTGCAACATATTATTGTAAGAGTACCTCAGTGAATAGAAGGCCAGCACAGTCATTAGGGTCAAATATGTATACATATAGAAATATAATGTATCACCATCAACATGCTTACTACACTTCTTTAAGAAAGATTGAGACCACTAACACTTAATAATATTTTGTTCTCTTGTCAGTCTATAATCATTAATAGGTAAAGGTCATACAATTGTATATCGACAGATTTCATAACTCCAATGTGATTTCTGTCTTAGATACGTGTTATCAGATTTCGCAGAGAAGCAAAATAATATCCTATTAAGCAAATGGCTGGCCGGTTGGCGCAGTTGGTAGCACTCTGCCTTCTGAGCCGCTGGTCCCGGGTTCGATTCCCGGACTGGTGAAACATGTGTGTGTATGAACATGTCTGTTTGACCTGTGTCTGGGTGTGTATATCAGTCATCAGGTTACCATAGTACAGGCTCTGCCTAGATGGGACCTGAAGACCTTGTGTGAATGTTAATAGATAAATAAAAAAATAAAAACGTGTTTTGCTTGATTATACGAAAAGTTTGAGTGGCTCTTTAAACACCAGAAAGTTTAGTATATTTAATTATTTGGCTCTTCCGTCTGAAATGATTGCCGACCCATGTCCTAGGGACCTAGGATGAAGGTCCAAGATACACTATCGATAAAAAAAACTGCACTAAACTATACAAAATAACTTCTTCGTAGCAATGTTACTCTGTAGCTATAGTTACACTAAACTATACAACCTAGTGGGTCATCTTGCGCTACTCAAATTAAACGATACATTGCATCTTCATAGCAATGTGCTTCTTATTCGACGCTACTTGCACTAAGTATACAAACTATTCTCAATGTATGTAAGTATTTTAAAGCAGTTGATCATGAGCTACATGCACTAAACTGTACAAAACATCATTGTAGCAGTTTTTATCTGACTCAATTTACACTAAAGAATAACAATTAACTAATACAACATACACTAAACAAATACAATTGTATGATGATAATACTTTTTAAATGCTTTCGTTACGGTTCAGCCTTTTACAAGTTAAGTATCTACTGTTCCATAATAAGTGTTACATTTTATTGCACATCCATATTAAGATGTAGGTACTGTCCGGCACAAAGTAATATTCAACATTGAATACATTGTTAGCTCGTTCTGCACTCATAACTTTAAGCGGATTGCTTTATTTTGTCCATAATAACACGGGATATAGAATTGTGAATAGTAATTACGCTTTAGTGTAATTAAAATTGATATATTACCCTTCCGTATAGTTTTAGATTTATTAAATAACGTTCAGATGCCTCTTATACTATCCGATACCTGGCAATCTTTATTTTAATTGAGTTCGAATGGCATACTTCCAAATCAACCCTTTCAACTTACCGCAGCCGCAAACAAACTATTTCGTAGATAACCTGTGTATAAATGTGTCATGGGCATTCATGTGATGTAACGATTTAAACAAATTTCTCATCTGATACTTGATATTCATAGACATATTATTTGATTGATATGGATTAATTTATGTAAGTTTTACGATTAGAAACGGGACGGATGTCTCTGTTACGCTGGAAAGTAATCCATCATGACATGAAATAAAGATGGAAAATAAAATCTGACCAAAAACTGTATAGGTCTCGATCAGGTTAAAGTCGTACTATTAATTGTGTACCATATTTTAATTAAACGTCTATCGTCGAAAAAAAAATCTTCACCTACGAGTATACTAGTCGTAATTCGTCTATATCAAATCTTCTGTTCAAGTGCTATCAGTGCTAACTGCACCGTACAAATGTATATTCTCCATCAGAATAAATCCAAATAAACTTGTTGGCAATATAAATAACTGAGCCATATACGGGTAAGAAGTAGGCAAGCGAGTTCTCGCGATTGTGCAACTCGTGCGCAGCGCCACACCCACCATTCACGGCTCACTTACTCGACGCCTGCGTGTCTCAAATACTTAAATGCTTCGTCTGCTTTTTGGTACCGGTTATGATACGAAGGTATTGCCTAGAAATATAATTGAGTCTAGGCAGAGGTTTATCTGAATTAGACCAATATTTCGAATAACAGGTGTCTTTATCATAGATATCAATTTCGTACTTATTGACTGTAGTCGTTTGTGTGCACTACCAAGTGAGCACTAGAATGTAGTAATGTGTATAAAATATTTATTTTTATATTAATTTGAACTTTTGCATATTAGCAAATATATCTTCTGGAAGCTTATGCTGCACTATCTACTTGATATTGTTCTTATTATCTTCGATTAATATCAAGTCGATGATGATAAAGTTACAAAATCATTCAAGTTACAGTATCATGATATGATACTGACGAAATGTTAACATATAGCCAACCTATCTTTGTTTTTCCTACTGTGCGCGGTGCGCCCTAAGTGATTGCTTGCGCGTGCGCATAATCTTAATTGGAATTAGATTTGGTGCCCGCTGTCCAATTTATGCTAGTCTTTTTAAACCTCTTAGCACAATGACCCGCCGGCGGCGGCCGTGGGCCTCTACTGAACACCACTTCCGTACTTCCATTGTTTATCAGCAGAGATAAACGGTATGCTATAATATTGTAATTAGCCTGTCGATGCCGTTGGTATTTCAAGATTAGTTTTTTGTTACCGGTCGTGGTGGAATTAGGTCAATAATACTTCCGTTTTTTTTTTAATGATAATAAATAACTACAGATTAGACATAGGTAAGGTTGAATTTATAATGGCAGGCGTTTCAAAGTAAAGCATATTGAAATTGAAGAATAGATTATTATCGCTTGCTATCGTTAGTGTATTATTTGATTGATAACAAAATAATGTATGTATGAAGGTCTTTAATTTGATTATTTTGTAAATACCGTTGCTCGCGGTGTTCTGTGTATTGTGAAATTATTTCCGCCAAAACTTTGTGGGTTATATTATGTTCCGCATGTTGTTTCGGAACAAAATACGGAAGTTGTAAATTAATTAAACATGAATAATAAGAACACCGAATAAAGGTAGCTGAAAATTAACAGGAAAGATAAACTTCAAAACAGAAATATTTGATATATTAGGGAGCAAATTCCCGCTGATTAAATAAAATTACCGGCTAGAAGACATTTTCAGTTCAGTTTGGAACCCAGTTAAGATATAGCATATAGCTATGATACAAGTCACTACACTCAGAGCTGGTTTGTGTCCAGAGGTGAATTCGACGATCCAATGAAACCAAGAGTGTAACGGATAATGCTAACACATTTTATACTGTATATTAACCAAAAGATATAGCTGTTTCTTTTTAATCTTGTTCTCCACAACACAGGGAATCCTAGTGTGGAGACCAGAATCTAAGCCACTACTTAGTGTTACCAACTAGATCAGTACTTATTTTAAGATTGTTTTTATATTAATACCTTTGTGACCGCTGAAATAATAGTGAATAGGTTCCTTCTAAGTTTGCGTGCTCCACCTTCGACCGCGTCGTCGCTTAACATCAGGTGAGACAGTGGTCAAACGCAAGCTTTAAAAAAAATTCTCAGTCTTTAAAAAAAAAAAAAAAAATATAGTTATTCTTATTCTAATGAAGAAATCCTTAGTCGAAACGAAATTCTAACTCTCTAATGAATGTCTACTATAACCATCACATCATAGGTTATATATCATTTCGATGCATCCAACATTTACAATACAAAGACTGTTCTAGGGTAAAAGTCTAGTAAGAATATTATCAGTTTTCCTCTGACCGGAGTTGAATTTGTTCTGAAATAAATGGCTAACGTCTGAATTAAAGTTTAATAATGGAGTTGTAAGAGGATGGACATGATTTTGTAACTGTTATAATACATATTGTTGTCGCTGGCTTCTCGCATAATATGCAGATGTGAGATAAGAACATGAAAATGATATAATCCAATACATATGGAATAACATAACTAGAGAGATAGATTTATAACACTTCATTGCACTCATTGCACTATTCAGCATACTTAAAATTATTCAACACTTGTAACTATCCAGGTATACATGATTATTTAATTTTATTAAGTGTTCAGTGTTCATTCAAACATTGGTAAGTCTGAGAATAGGTTATAAAATATTTTGCACCCTCCTACCCCCACCCCCCACTTTTTATCGCGGTTTTAGTATTTATGTATGAAGAAATAATTATAATATAATAATATCCAAATAATTTAAGCATCATTCATTGACGTGAAGTCATTTCCATGAATTGTCAAGTCACTTTGACATTAAGATAATTTATTATGATAGAACAACGTCTGCCATGTCAGCTCGTAGTAAATAAAATTAACCATATCCTTAACATATTGTACGTGTTTGCAAGAACCTTCATAAGTATCAGATTTTATCCCAATCACTTCAAGGATTTTTTTATATATATATATGACGAGGTGTGAAAATAACACAAATACATATAATATGTAGGTATTTGCATTTATAACATCAGTACGATGTAAGCTTTAGCGATTTTAATAAAGAGATGGCCGTAAATTTAAATGCCAATAAAGATTTATTGATATCGTCCGCTCCAAGGCGCTTCAAAGGTTCATAATAGTCTTTCATACCTAACAAAAATACAGTGCTGAGGGCAATGATTGAAAAAAAAATGATTTTATCAGTAAAAGCTCAAACAGTACCAGACGGTCAAATACCGACCGAAAAGTCGACAACAGTTATTGAATAAGCAAATTACCGAATTCGTAGTTAATTTTTTTTAAAGCTTGTCGATTTGTTCGATGTTGTTCTAAAACAAACTTTTGTGTTTGAGGGTCATACTTTCCCCAATAATAATGGAAACTTTTTCAAACATTCATAACGTAAATAATGTTTTGGAATATTACAGTTTAATTGAGAAAATAATGACTGAGGAAATTATTAACATAATTATGTTGATAATTTCTAATAAAAGTATAAATTATACTAATGTAAACGCAGTTCTTAACAACAATAATATCTTAATCCTGGAGTCTGCAAGTCGCGAGTGAATAGGTACCTTCTAGGTTTGCGTGCTAAATCCTAGACAACATCATCACTTAACATCAGGTGAGACAGTTGTCAAACGCAAACATATAATAATATGTAAAAAAAAACTTATGAAGCTCGTTCGTCGAATATGTAGTATACAATCTTCATTCTACCAATTCATTCTACCTTCAAACTACCAATTTTCATAATGTTTTTTAATTTTTTACTCGGCTGCTTGAAAGAGGATGTATTTTTAGGGTATATTTCTGAATGATTTCTAGTACCATCTTAGAACCTTTAATAGCAAATTGTTTTTTAGCAATTAAGGTTCTAATTAATAATTTAGGTGTCATAGCGGTTAAGTCAGGTCCGGATTTGTGCAAATTAGCTTAATTTAAAATTGATATATAACTTACTTTCTTAACATTGTTTCTTATAGAACTCGTCTGAAACGGTTTTTACGACGATTTTTATGAAATTATTATGTATATGTGGCAGGTCTGAGACCCCCCCATTTATTTTGCGATTTTAGAATTTTTGTACGAACGACCAAATAATTTAACCGTCGATCATTGACCTGAAGTTATTTAAATGAACTGTCGTGTCACTTTAACATTTCGATATTTTATATGGCAGAACAACATTTGACAGGTCAGCGATAGTACCTAATATTATAGGTACATTTCGCATATAATGAACACACACATTATGGTTAAATATGACCACCCCTATGTAATAATGTTGAAAACCAACGTAGTCTCTTTGTGTGCTTATCGGGCCTCATACGATGATATATGGTTATATAATTTTTCCGACTACGGCGAAACCTTTTCTGTATAATTCAATTAACTCATTAGCTCGTCACTAATAATCAAAATAAAACAAAAGAATAATAATTTCAAAATTAGCTTAATCGATCGTAATTTCTTACATGTAAATACATACTAATATATACGCAAGTGGCTTGGTGTTCCCCGTCACAAGTCAAGGGCGAGCGCGAAGCTCTCATGTCCAGATTTTTGTGTCCCGAGTGAGATACGCTGAATACACCGAATAAAAAGGCAGCCAAAATCGTAGTCATGAAAAATAAAATATCTCCCTTTATAAAATCGCCTCCCCAACCATCCGCCTTAAATCTGATGAACCTTTGCTAGCATCGCGTTCGTGTATAGCACAAAGAAGTTACTCTGTGGTTTAAAGTATAGCCCTCGAACGTGAATGGCTTTCTTACAATGTGATTCATAATTCAGTAATTAAGAGCTTCCTCGGGTCCAGGCTCAGCCCAGTGGGCTTAATTCTCTTTATTAACAAACACGAGTTACTTACGACGACATCACGACAGTTCTTAATAAAAAAACAATAAATTAGCACAGAAAACAAAGTCGTAAAGGCGAATAAGATCACCGGATGTATTCCAAAATATAGGACAAAAATATATATTTTATTGTGTCTTGTGTCCAAGATTTATTTCCTGCTATAAACAGTGAACTTCTTAGTCATCAATCATACGGTTAGCACTTTCTCGAGTCTTTTGACGTTAATTTCGCTCGAGCATTAAACAATTTAGTCAACTGCACGTAGCTTAGGCTAAGTCGTGGCCTCGTACTAGGCGCGCCGATGACTGTCTATTGTTAATGAATTACCTGTACACAAATAACAATTTCTTCTATTGTAATAGAACAATGAATATAGGAATAAAACGTACGACTTCAAACAACTATTGAACCTAAACGAGACAAGCATATAAACATTTTGGTTGGTTCTTGTACATGGAATGATGACTCATTATCAAGTTAAGGTGATACGTTTTCCATCGAAAAAGCAATATTGTTATACAGATCAACCAAACAGTGAAAAATGGCGAAATGTATAAAAACATCTTTTGTGGTTTCTATTTATGCAAAATTAATTTAAAATAATACCATTCCTTACGGGATACTATATTATAATATCAGAGGATTCATTTTATGAAACTTTACGCATATTTGTAATAATACAATTCGGCATTTTTATTTCGATTGAGGTTTATCACGGTTGCTATGTACGGAAAACGAACCACCTCAATGTATTCCTTCCTTCTTATTATATATCTCTTGTTTTTTGTATTCTCGGGTTTTTACTATACATATTTTGGATAGATATCGCTTTCTTACACGACTAATGACCGACTACCGACATGATTGATTACAATACAATACAATGATTATTTATACACTTTCCCATAAATGCACTTATAAATTACTAGCTGCGCCCCGGGGTTTTACCCGCTTGGTGATAAAAAACGGTGATGATGGTGATGATGAAAATAAGCCTATGTGTTAATTCAGGGTATAAGCTATCCCCATATCAAATTTCATCTAGATCCGTTCAGCCGTTCTGGCGTGATTGAGTAACAAATATCCATCCATCCATCGTAACGTTCACATTTATAATATTAGAAGGATAACAAAATTACTCTAAACTTATATAGTATAATGGGCGGCCTTATCGCTTGTAGCGATTTCTTGCAGACCACCTTTAGATGGATAGTGTTTTAAAGGATAGTCGAATATATAATCGAAGGTGCAACATAAATGAAGCAAATGTATAATATATTGATAAAAATTCTAAATACATCAATAATTAAACTGATTCTATGATGCTAATTAAACTTATCACAATACAATGTATAAGCAGATCGAATATCAGTGGGGTCAAGTTAATTGCCATTATTAGTATAGGTACTCATTGACGTTATATAAACACGTATTATGATAATCGAATATTTATAGATCACAAATCGCATGGATATTAGTATTGATTCAGCCATCATCGCATGGATTTGAGCGATGTGTTATAATTTTCTGCTTAATTTTGTGTTTAGTGTTTATATTTTATTTTATTTTCATTTTGCAAACGCACTATCCTGATAAAATTGCACACTTTTTCATGTACCGTGATTTTTTTGCCAATATACAAACGCTTGAGAAATGTGGAATTTTATCTTTATTCCCAGCCAACTCTTTCAAACATACTCAAGCATTGAATATTGCTGAAGTAATTATGAGCTAAGAGCCATCTTTATACTTTATATCATATAGTTCAAGTGAGTAGGTTAAGAAGTTTTTGTATCACAACATGCAAAGTCATATAAATTTGTCACAGATTCTTTTATTACACATTCATTTATAACTATTAAAGAGTGTCACAGTGTGGTTGATTGAGTTGGCTGATGGTGCGTAGATATTGCATGCGTTTGCCTGTGTGTAGCCAAGGTCTTTGCATGCAGGTCTAGGCGCGCTTCGCAGCAGCTGTCGCGGAGCGCCGAGAGCATCGACCACACATATAAGAGGTAATCTATATTCACTTGTTTTATTTATGTTTTCCCTCCCTCTTTTTGAATTTTTATCCTTTCCAAATTTATTTTTCATGATTTTAATTTGATAATTCTACCTTATGTTTTTGTTAGGCGTATAATATACAGCGCTTTTAGAATGGAAAGTTCTATTGTTTTATAATTATAATATGTAATATTAAATTAATATTAAGGATACATAAGCCTTATAATATGCTTTAATATTTTCTTACTATTTATTATTATGTGAACCGTTGTCAGAAACGGTTAGATCAGGCGGTCCCGGGATCTAATACCACCTGGAATATGACCTTTCTATGAAAGAGCCTGTTCTAAAGTTTGAAATCTGTCATGAATCATGTAGTGAGAACTAGTTGCTGGTTGTAGTAAGTATTACTATACATATTAAATTCACCGACCATTAATGGTAAATGTAGGTTTAAACGCTTCCAATAATATTTATTAAAAGAAAATGTTATTTAAAATGCCTTATTTCATGTGAGAGCTGTGCTCAGTTGTTCCAATTCACAATGACCTGCAAGGGTATCACCGTACGCACATTCAATAAATGGGACAGTTTGTATTTATAGCTCGTGTGTTAAGGGCATTTCTACATGTCAAGTTCAACTGTGTGTCGGTACATAATAAAGCCTTTTTATAAATTTCATTGATTTGACCACCATCTCACTTGATGGTCAGTGACGATGTGGTCGAAGATGTAATCACGCTAGACCTAGAATGGCTCTCAAAGATCGCTGCCTGAACACACGTATATACATATACACAGTAATATGTTTGAGCAAAACATATTTACTTTAAAACACACTCAAGGCAATATAAGCGAGAGGGTGTTACACATTAGGAATGCAGTTCGCATATATGTAGCTTCCTATATATATGTATGGTATTGTAACTAGTCGATAGCCTCAAGGCGATGGATTGGAACAATGTTGCATGCTCTGTCGACCGCATAGGAAGAATTCACTGCACTCACAAATAGTTACATAACTGTTGTGTTAGTAATACATTTTGTAATAGAAATAAGTAACCATTAATTCATTGAGCATGAGTGAATTTAATGGAAAGCTACTATAGAAGATACAAATGAACTTTCCTTGCTTATAGAGTAGCTTAATTAGCGAAGCGATGATTCCACAGGGATAGTAAGTGCCGGACACCAATCAAAAGATTGCTAGATCGAATTCCTTCTCTTTGTTGAGGTTTCTGTATAAATAAACGTCATGTTCAAATTCAGCCTATGGGTTTGCTCCACTCTCGGTGGTTTTTTTTTTTCGCCTTGGTCGTTACCTCTAGAGTGCGAAGTATTCTGCCGCGATACAAAACAAGTTGTCAAGGAAAACACTAGCAACATAGTATTTTTTATCATTTTAAAAAGTTCTGTATTATCTTAGTAAGTATTATGGCTATCGGTGAGCAACTTTACCTTTTCATCACTACATAAATAGTAGGGAAACGCTTTAAAGCAGAATATCGGGCAACATCATCCAATCTGATCCAATAACCGATATCTTTCATATGCCTTTCTATCGAGTAAACATTCTAGATAGATCTGCGTGCCGGTGGAGGTTACTTAAGAGTTACTAGAAAAGCGACGGGTGTGTTTTGTTTCTCTTTATTCCCAGCCTTTCTTTTTAAGATTATGAGCTTGCGTTTTTCTGCTGTCTCACATGATGTTAAGTGATGACCGCGCGGTCTTAAATGTAGCACGCAATCTTGGAAGGTACCTATTCACTCGTGACTTGAAGATGGATGTAGCCTCTGGATATCTTTGAATTCGTTGCAGGCCATACATATCTCGCAGATATCGTCACTCGATAATTATGTGAAGATCATTCGTTTATCAAAATGGAACTGTTTATAGTTCAATGGTCCTTGCTCCCCTTTGTCGGTAAACAAAATAATCAACGCAGTCCAGTCATATAAATCAGCTGGGTTCCGTTATTTATTATCTCATAATCTTAACCAGTATTACTTAACTTACAGTAAAAACGAGATAACCATTGACCCAATTTTGTAATCTTAGATAATCCCATCGAGATTCGACGGAGCGTTACACGACATATGCATATCAACCGACTCGTACGTTGCCCGTCCGTTTTAGTGCTGACCTTATTGATATGTGATCGGCCTTCGTATTCATCTGTTTGAGGATATGTAAGCGAAAAGTACTTGCATAAAATGTTTCAAGTATCGGTTGCGTCATGTGATTTAACAATGGATTGCGTCTAGGCTGGTAAACAACAATGTCGTTATCCCTTGAACTCGTTCAAAAAGTTTTGTTGCGAACAGTTCTCACAATTAGTAAATGCTCACTGTCCTCGAATGAAGGTAATTTGGCATTAGTTTAAAGTGTACTTTTTAACTACCTTAGGAGCTTAGAAGTTAATTTTAAATGCTGTCATTTTAACTGAAGTCCGGCTGCCAAGAGTTTTTACGAGTTTCACAGTTCGTGATCATATTCGTTGTGGCTTTTAAATGTATTAAATGATAGGTACAATGTCATTACGTTAAATAAAGACCTAATTCCGACCTATTTATGAATTTGTAGAATGTATGTATGATATGATTGAACATGAATTTGTAGAAAATACGTTATTAAATCAAGTTGGTGAAACAGACGGAAGTGACAAAAACTTAAAAAATACGACCTCATTGAAACCCTCGTATAACCGACTTATTAAAAAAGAGGTTGTGTTCAATTCGGTTGTATTTATTTATTATAATTATCAGAACTGGATGTATAAATTTGAAAAATCATGTTTACGTTCGATAGAATATACTTTTCAGATCCTATAGAAGTTTCATCATTATCGATATAGGTTATAATATATATGTATACCTCAAAACTCCATGATTTATGAGCTAATGTGAATAAAGTATATTTAATTCAAAAGATTTATATACTTCTAGTAAATATTCCACGTATGAATAGTGATTGTCGGTTTGTATAGTATCTAAACTACGTAATAATGGTGGACACCTGTTGATAGTACTATATTCTGCTGCCTGAACAGACTATGTGTTTGGTGACAGATTTTCAAACTTGAGGGTGGTGACTGACCAGGTACTCGAAAGTACTCGTACTATACCACCATGCTCGGAATTATGATGTCGTTGTCACCTTCATCGGAAGCTCAAGCCGTTAGTGGGGATCGAACCAGGGTCTATCCGTTTGACAGCCGATGCTCCCACCGCTGAGCTATCATCGCTTCCACCACGACCAAGGGAAATAAGGATTCATTTGTAGAAATATAGGTACCTAGATTACTTTTAAATACGTGATAGGCTTTTTCATTATTAATATTATTGCAAGTAGTTACTTCGTTACCCTTTACATTGACAACAGAAAAACACCTAAATGCAATCTTACAACATCCCTTCTCTGAAGGACTTTATACTGGTATCATGGGAATTAGGGACTGCTCACCTTGAACCTTCATGTCGTCTCTGTATAAATTCGTTGCCGGGATGATACGACTACCTTATATAAAATCTATTTACTCGGCGCAGGATTTATGAGGCACTTTTCGGAAGGTTTAGCGAAAGCTCTCGCTTATTTCATTTTTAGGGATATAAGTGTTCTTTGAAATCTGTGTCAGCTCTCAAATTGTGTAAGTGGATACTTTGTCCCCCTCATCCTCGTCTTTATACACAAAAATATAATATGTATATAAATCTCATTTTTTATTAAGGCGCTTATAAGACCCGGTAACCTGAGAAGAAAAAAACCGCTCACGGATCTGCTAATTCTTAGTATAAGGAGCAATAGAAATATACTAACCGTTTCGCCTAGAAAATAGGTAGTTTCAAAAAATACATACAATACAGTTCAATTAATATTTTAAAATATAAAAAGAATATAATATATTTACTACATTTTTCACATTGTTCTTTTTATGCATAGCATTATTTAAAATGAAATATATTTTTTTCATCGTTTATGTTTAGTTGTTAAAGAATAGAATTATTTTAAAGATGCCCTATTGGCTCTATTTTTCACCTTAAAGTCTTTATTCTCTTTTATCTTCTCTATAGTCCTTGCCATGACTATAATTGCTGTGCTTGCGATGAATAGTTGTTAAATCTCAAATTTGATGTGTTACAGGTCGAAGAGTCGATCGGTAGACCATGGATTCTCGACACCATTCGACCTTGAAGCGCTGCGCTCCAAGGTGGAGGGCCGATTCGATGCCGTTCACAGAGGTTGGTACCTTTATTTTTTTTTAAATATACGTGTATATGCACACGTCTAGATTGAAAAAAAACACATCTTAATACCAAACGTAGCTTCATATTTTATTTGGAATTCACTCCTCATGAAGTATACTTCATGCTATATGTCATGGTTGGAATTTGTCACAGCTTTGATTTGACTTGTTTTAAACGCATGTTTCCAAAATGCCACTGTGAATCATTTCCAAGAATAACTCTGAATTACTTGGAACACATGTGTAACAGTGGGCTGCATACGTTGTGCAGTGATAAAATGTACAGTTTAGTATTGTAAATTAAATTGAAACAAGTATCTAAAGAATATCATAGTCGTTATCATTCCCCAAAAGCCAATGACCCACTCCTTGAGTAAGTCTCTCAGGGGTATAGCTGCGTGCGTAGGCCACACGTCTTGGTGTTTGCTAAATGCACATCCATATGAACGATCCATACTGCATACACTAGTATAATTTATTTTACTACTAGTAGCGCCCCGCGGTTTCACCCGCGTGGATTATGTTTTTCCCGCTACCTCAATTATCCCACGGGAACTATACTTTTTCCAGGATAAAAGTAGTCTATGTGTTAATCCACGGCTTAAAATACCTCCATACCAAATTTCATCGTAATAGGTGTAGCTGTTTGAGCGTGAAGAGGTAACAAACATGCCCACATACGCACTTACACGTGTGTGTATATACACAGAAACATGTGCATTTATAATATTAGTAATATTAAATTAAAATGCTTACACAATACATTTGTTTACATTTAGCTGCAAGAGTTTCCTACGGGCTCGAATCATAAGCAAATAATACGTTCATAATTAATTCTGACACTTTTCTGATTGTAGAAATGGTTTAAGTTATTGGGTTGAGTTTGATGGACAGAAAAAACATTTTTTTTTGACGTGATAACGTTTTATAAATTGATGAATGCCAAAATGAAAAATAGTAACGGTAACATTCCTGTAACGTTCCACCTAAGTTTTATCTAGATCTAGATAATATAATCAAAGTCAAGGTCAAAGTCAAAGTCAAGGTCAAGGTCAAAGTTAAAGTCAGTCAAATTCAAAGTCAAACTTCAAAGTCAAAGCCAAAGTCAAAGTCAAAATCAAATGTCAAATGTCAAATGTCAAATGTCAAAAGTCAAAAGTCAAATGTCAAATGTCAATGTCATACATGATTATGTCGTTATCACGTAAATCTATCGTCCGTAAACCGACTTTACAGACAACCAATTTTTTTATTCACAATAGGCAGGCGTTTGACCACTATCTCACCTGATGTTAAGTGATAAAATGGTCAAAACGAAAGAAGACACTATAAAAAGATTTACTATTGGCAAGAATTATGTTGAAAGTTTTAATGACGTACAGCGTAATGTTGGAGCGGCGATTGGAGGTCTCTACCTCCAATTTTTTTGCCTCTGCATTCCATGTCTCTAAATTAGGATCTGATCCAAAGTAGCACATATGCAGATACTCTTTGCAAGTGTGACTATTATATAAATATTTTACTGAAACAGTACTACTGCTCCTTGCCGTGACCATTTATTGACGGTTGCAAGAGCGTAACGCAGCTACGTATACACATAAAAGTATAATAATAAAACCTTGTTCTGTACGTAAAACATACTTGATAGCCTATTTCATTGCAATGATGCAATGAATATTCTTCTAACATCGTATGTAAAAACCAGCGTCATTTCTTTCCGTCATCTGTAACTACCTACTAACTCGGATCCGCGGTTTTGTTTGCCTGGGCTATGATTCGTATATTTCTCGAAAATACTGTACTTAACTCTGGGTGAAAGGTACCATTTGTCCTATTGTGTACAATCGAGAGTTGTTTCGCTCCTTCCCGAAGCCTTCATCAGGATCTTGAGTCGCAGTCTCGTCTAGCACTGATAGTATTATCCGTGATGAAGAGAAAGATAGATGGATTAAAGTCTTGAATAGCAAATGCAGGTGCTTTTTATAGATGACAAACAAAACAACAATCGATTGTACAGAATCAAGAATTTTTTAACTACAGTTAAGGTTATATACATCCTCGTTTCTTAGGTAGTGGCTGCATTTAATTAAAAATATTATATAGCACCTGATTTAAAAAAATATAATTTACGTATACAAGATACTTTGCTTCTAGACAATCCTAACAATATGAAAATAAATCGAAATATGCATCTCTATTACATTTAAATGGTCCGAAAAAAAATATAGTCCTTAGTCCACACAGAATACAGACCTTAAAATAGAACCTAGGAAAAAATGATTAGGCCGGTTACTAAAACGAGACACATTATATATTAGTAAATCATTCAATAAAATATGATACATGTTCTTCTAAGGCATGTCATAGAACATTCTCTTGAGGGTGTACAGTTTGAGGTTGACAGACACGGCCCCCAAAAATCGGATTAATTTACTTAGCTATGTGATTAAGTATGTAAATTAAATATTCGATTAGTGTGTTGTTTATCAGATCATTTGTCAATCAACGTGAGGTACTAAAGCAATCCTACTAATAATATAAATGCGACAGTTGTGTGTACGTGTGTATGTTTGTTACTTCTTCAAGCTCAAATGGCTACACAGATTTCAATGAAACTTGGTATGGAGATAGTTTAAACCCTCGATTAACACATAGGCTACTATTATTCCGGAAAAAGTACAGTTCCCGTGGGATAATTGAGGTAGCGGGAAAACCGTAATCCACGCGGGTGAAACCGCGGAACGCTACTAGTAACTAATATTAAGGTTTATTAACTGATATGTCAGCAACAACCTACATATTCCTTCTTGAGATAACGCCCTACGTTTATTAGCGACAAATGACTTTACTGTTCATCATTATAATTTTGTTAGGCGTGTAATGCTATATTTACATAATCTTCATCTTCTTCTTGTCCTTATCCCACACTAGGTGGGGTCGGCACAACATGTTTTCCTCTTCCATTTTCTTCAATCATTTGTCGTCTCAGTGCTCACACCTTTCATAAACTTATCATTCTTTACACAGTCCATCCATACTTTGTTCGGCCTTTTCTACCTCGATATCCATCCACATTCATGTTAAGTACTCTTTTTGTTATATGTTTTTCATCCCTCCTCTTGACATGCCCATACCAAGCCCATCTATTCGCTTTCAACTTATTATTCACTGGTGCTACTTTCAAGCTTCCTCTGATATACTTATTCCTTATTTTATCCATCCTAGTCACATCATACATCCATTTCAACATTCGCATCTCTGCCACATGCACTTTTCTTTCATCCACCTCTTTTGCTGCCCAACATTCAGATCCATGCATTACGATAATATAAAAGGGTTTTTTAAGTTAGGATGAACTGTACATATAAATCGACTCAATATCCGTTGCGTGGTTTTTGAAGCAAATAGCAGATAAAGTAACAGATAGACGCGGATGGACTAGTAATATATCGGTATGTACATATTCTTATAAATGGAATGGAAGTCATTTCATAAACGTTGCAGGCAAACGTCGTTCTGCCATATAAATTATCGAAATGTCAGAGTCAGAATACTTTTTTAAAATACTTCACCGCAATGATCGACTCTTAGATTATTTATTATGTTCATACATGAATATTAAAGTCGATAAAAATAGGGCGTGGGGGTAGGAGGGTGAAAAAATTTTACGACCTATTCTCAGACCTAATACTAAATATACACATAAAATTTCATAAAAAATCAGGCAAGCCGTTTCGGAGGAGTTTAATAACAAACACTGCGACTTTAACGATTTGGTCTTACGTAATAAAATAATATGTTCTTTGATGAGGTTTACTTATTGAAGTTGTTATTCGTTGCTTTATAGCGCCAACTCTTTCTTATTACGCAGGGCGATAATTACTGTATATTTTATTTATTTACTTGCACAAAACACTTACAAATACATTATACATTACTACAATACATGGATAAAGATAGATAAAGACATATGTATGTGAAAACAATATAAAAGGCCTTTAGCAGCCGTGCTAGGGTCACCTGTGTTACGGCTGCTAAGCTACTTCCTATAATCAAGGCAATACATAATAATATGCAACGAGCACCCTGAAATGACATAACTTAATAAATATATTATTAAACAACATAGTTAGAAGAAATAGAATAAAAATCCAAGATAAGTTAGACAACTAAAACTTAAATAACCTAATATGTTTGTATAAGGAAATTAGGGACTAAGTATATCTAAGTATATAGTAACTATCATCATCATCATGATAGTTAGATAGTTACTATATACATTAATTATCGTATATAGTAACTATAATAAATACTAATTAGTAACCGTATAGTAATACTGTAAATATATAAATTATCTACAGTAAAATATGCTCGCTATATTTAGCATTTCCGTTCATTTATTTTCCTGCTATTATGCATAACCTGAAGAGTTCGTAAGAAAATTTACCTATATTATGATCGTAAGCAACAAACTAGGCTAAGCTACTTTCGCGGCGGTCTCTCTAATAAGTGATCATTAGTGTTATTTAGAATAGTGAATTTCCTTATAATGGGTTAAGACGTTAGTTCCGGTCCTTTTTAAGGCAACAGTTATTATGCTACGTCGTCAGAGGATTCGGGCAATAATGTCTATGTATCGGCTGGTCACCAGCCTATTCGCAAACCTGGATTAGCCAGCTTGCAAAATTACAGCCAAATACTCTGTTGAGAGTAAGTCTTCCGACCAAACTGTAGGTACGGGAAAAAAGAAATAGTCTTTTATAGTTATGCTAGGCGTAGATTGCATTTTACATCAATATGCCCAGTGATATAATCCAATATGTCCAACAACTATGAAGTAAATTAATAGCTATAAGGTTTACATCTAATATAAGCTGGTCCGGTCAAGTTAGCAAAATAGGGGAAAAATAGAGGTACCATTGCATTGATTCCGACCCTGAACCTGTTTCCGCACATTGGATTGATTGGAACTTTTCACCGTTTCATTATAATGGTATCCTTAGTGTTCTTGTAAATTTTTAGCTTCTTTACAATGTATGCAAGATGAATGTCTACTTTGACCGAACGAACCCGAAACTTCTATGACTTTTAAAATGGCAGGTTGTCCCCTACCACTAAGCTGTGCCATGTGGTGTGCCAGAAACACTTCAACTAGGCAGCTAAAAGAGCTGCCTAGTTGAAGTGTTTCTGCAGCAAAAAATACATTTGTTCACCCAGGTTCTGGCCGGCAGGGCATACTCCAATATGAGACTGTTCGCCTGCTACATCTATTTCAGAAGAACAACTCTACTCTGTTTTCACTTGAGAAGATCGGGGAAATATAACCAATTTATTGATGTATCTTTCTCGAAACATTTTCCCACGGACTTGGGCTTTCAAATTTTCAGAGTAGAAAATGAAGTTCGGCACATAGTCTCAATGCTTCCCAAACAATGGATATCTTTTCCAATTTAAAATATTATGTTTACGTTTTCGTGAAAATAATTTAAAGTAATCTATTGTTTCAGACGAAGACGAGCATGCCAAGAGATTACCGCCCCCACCGCCAATCAAAACAATGACCTACTCGGTGAGTGTTAATGTACATATTTACTTGCAACAACTAATTATATTTATTGCATTGACATCTCGCAAGGTCTTGAGCTCTCATCGGCTCTCGACTTCGGAATTTCATTATAATAAGCGCATAGATTTGGTTGGACATAGATAATGTATATTGTGTATTATATTCTCAATTAGCTTTTCACAATATTCGATATGCTACTTCTTTTACGATAATTTTATTAATTAGCCGTTTCTCATTTGTGGTCGTCGGTCGTCGACATAATGAGATCTTACCTCTGGTTTGATCTTGACTAGAAAGACCTTGTTTTATTGTTTACTAACTGCGCCCCGCGGTTTTACCCGTGTGGTGATGTTTGATGATGCTGATAAGTAGCCTATGTATTATTCCGAGACCTAAAGTATCTTAATACCAAATTTCATTCAAATCCGTCCAGCCGTTTGAGCGTGACAGAGTAACATACATACGTCCATACTTACAAACTTTCGCATTTAAAATATTAGTAGGATTAGGTAACCATTTTTGACTTACATACAAATCACAAATATTTTTTTTACCAAAA
Organism: Apeira syringaria; assembly: GCA_934044485.1. Classification (NCBI taxonomy): domain Eukaryota; kingdom Metazoa; phylum Arthropoda; class Insecta; order Lepidoptera; family Geometridae; genus Apeira; species Apeira syringaria. Next base: position 18,300,873 of record OW203658.1, read on the forward strand.
ATGATACCGGCTTCTACAAGTTATTTTACACTTTTGAGTGTTGAAGTCGGTTCCATTTTGGGTAAAATAACTTTTTTTCACCCTTTTCAGTTACCTGTGCAACTCCCCGTGAGTCAAGTAATCAATTGTTATTGTGTATGTGCATCGATGTCTTCAACCGCAACTATAATATCGACGAGGTATGTGAAGCACTTTTCAGTTATTGGAGTGTAACTCAAAAACCGCTCGTCCGATTTCGATGAATGAGTTAAATGGGAACACCACAGAAGTATACACTATCAAACAAAAAAAAATATCATCAAAATCGGTTCATAAACGACAAAATTATCCGCGAAAACACATAAAAAAACATACATACGTTCGAATTGAGTAACCTCTTTTTTAAAGTCGGTTCAAAGTCGATCATAACTTGATTTAAACCTGGACACAAATAGTTCACAGTATCCGCAACCTTATTCATTTTAGTTTGAATATTATATAGTTTAATATTATTATCGAGATTATTTACCATGTATTTTATTTGTTTTCTTTGCTCGATATTTTGGCACAGTTTCATGCGCCATTTTCACGAGTAAACTGAAGTTTTTGCTGGTGGGTTTTCTTTAAGAGTAGACAGATCTGTCTACCCTCTTCCTTTCACGTTTTTGCGTTCAATGGTGTTACCACTGTCACTATCACAAAAGTCACTAAACTCGATATTGATCTCGACACACAAAACTCACGGTATCCGCACGCGTATTGATTTTGGAGCCTTTTCGGTTTTTGCATAGATGAACCACTGGATTCCAGGTTCTCGACAGTTGGAACCCGTAAAAAAATAATAGTAAATATCCCGATAATAATATTAACTCTTGTATTAGTGACCATGCTATGTTTAGAAACTTTATCATATATTTTGTCCAGGTTCGCGACCGGGAGACCCTGACGTCACTAGCTGCACGGTTTGACACGACGCCCTCCGAACTAGCCAAGTTGAACCGGCTCGCCACACAAATCATCTTTCCAGGACAGACGCTGCTTGTGCCTGACAAACGGAAAGGTAATCATATTGTCTTTAACTCCTTTTTTGTGGTAATGGCTCATTTCACGTCTATAGTCAAGAGCTGATGGAAGCGATGCTGTTGTGATCTCTGAATCGACGGGTACATCGATTTTGATGATTATTTTTTTATTTGAAATTTGTGCTTTGCTTCCCGTGTGGTCCTATTTAGGTAGTATTCAGATTTATATTGAAATTAGCCGTCAATTCCAAACAGCTTAAGGGAATCAAGAGGTTGTATTTATTCTGTTGCTAACAATTTTCGGTAAAACCTAGTTAGACAATGCAAACATTATCATAAAGAAAAGGCTCCGATATCTTACTATCGTGTATATTTTACGGTAACAACTTTAAGGCGCTCTATGGCCATAAGGGATAAATAGGCTGACAGTATTCGATATGAGTGAACACATCCAGTCATTTTGTTTAAGAAGTATCTAAGCAAAATCGGTTTTCGTTGCAAGTGATTGAGTGAAAACAAATCCTATTATTGAATTCAAATTGCAGCGATCTATTGAATCATAATAGTTTCCTAATTTCTACAAATCGTTATAAGTTAATTTCGTTATTGTGGTAATGAGTGCGATGTATGTAGTAAAAAAATAGATAGTGCTTTTTCGTGTTTAGAATATCAGATATAACTCATAAAATATGATTACATCAACAAGTTCCGCAAGGCAACGTGACTGCATTTTCTGTTACCTTTAGGTAAGGAAATCATAGTCTTAATTTTTTTTAATACGTGGTAAACACTTTTATAGTTGCAAACAAAACCTTTAACACTCCAGACTTGTTACTTCGATCAAAGTCCAGCCACCATTAATGTGCCAAATAAAGCGGCACTCTGTACGTAAACATACATTAGATTGTAGGTTTATCTAAATCAGCTGTCGTAAGTTTGAAGCGCACGTGGGTGGAAACTTATGAAAAGTTTATTGACGGAAAGTTTGAGTGATTCGCGTGCGTTTTGCTCCATTCCAGACATTACCATCTGGAAATTTCCACGTCAATAGAATATCACTTTCGAAAATATTTGTATATTTTAAATTAACGTGTTGCGTCGGTTCATGAGGAAATGTGTCAATCAAAATCATAGTAGTACTAGATTTAATGCCTCTATGCAAGCGTGTATACTTTAACTGTTTCGTAATATGGTTAGCTATTATACCTTCAATGTTATATTATATGGCAAAGCTTTTCTTAGTTTTCTTGTCCTTATTCTGCCACTAGGTGGTGTCGGAAAAGCATGTTTTTATCTTCCACATGTTTTTCTCTGTTGTATCTTTAGTTATCTCAGTGCTCACACAGACAGCGGAGTCTTAGTAATATGGTCCCGTTACCTTTGGGTACCTACGGAACCATAAAAAGGTTGGCAACGTATCGAAATGCCGCTAGGGTTACAGATAGGTGACGGTGATCGCTCACCATCAGGCGGCACGTCTGCTTTTTTTCTATCTATTATAAAAGAGTTATTTTCTCTACTTGTTTATCAGCCACAACGTCCGTGCTATAAATGATTAAGAAAACTCCACACGTCCACTACCGTCGCCGCTAACGCATTCCCAAGGAAACTAATAACATAACCTACACGGAGTTAATTCACTTCGTTCGTGGGTGTACTAAATGCTAGCGTTTATAGCTATAGTGGTTCTGTATATTCTATTCCTAATGCTTATTTCAAAGCAGCTTTGGCAAGTGATTAACCGATCGTTTAAGATGTAATGTCTGCTTTAAGATGTAATGTCTGCATGCATCTGGCGGAAACGTGAATGTTGTTTATCGATCAGAGATGGGGTGCACAAGTTTATTTATTTATTTATACTTTAGCACTATTTAGTACATGGAGGACTTAACGCTAAATAGCAATTTCTACCAGTCAACCACAAGGTGAAAGAAAAGTGGTAGCGGTGCAATAGTAAAATAGACGAAAATTGAAAGTAGTGATGCAAACGTGTGGCGATTAAATAATATATAAATATATATTATATATATACAAGTAATATAAACATGTAGATAAATATATACAGCATATTAAGTCTAAAATATCGATTTAATTATTTGGATGAGATTAAGAGGGATGAAAAAATGTAAACTAACGATGGTAAAAATGGTTATGAAGTATAGACTAAGATTGACGATAATTAGATGAATAGGCGCTGTTGTGGCTTGAGATAAACTTAAGCAGTTAGCAGTACGTAGTTACAACTCAAAACAAAGTTCGATTTTTTGATGGAAAAAATTCGACTACCCTCTGCTACTACGACTACTGAATACCGTCCAGACATTGCTATCTAAGCTATTAGTAGCACTCCACTAGCCGTCCGAATTTATCCCTTCCATTACATCTGAAGGGATGTCTTAGCGCCTTTAATTGCATAAACTATTAATAGGACAGATAGACCAACATTGCCGCTGCCAAATTAAAAAAATATATTTATTTTCTCTCCGTGGGGATTAAGAATATACGCGTACCGGGATGCCGTGACACAGTTAGATTTTAGGGACACACTACGAAGCAGTAGTAAGCAAAGACGTCGTTTTAAGATTTGACGAACGAGCTTAGCAAGGAAAAATAGTAGGCGAATGGAAATCAAAACCTCAAAAAGGTGACAAGTGGAATGAGCTAAGAATAGGATTTCTTCACCCTGATACTAAAATATAGGTGAATTCAACTGTCAATTTTTAATTTAATTCTGGTTTTCTCTGAAAAAAGAGCCAGATTTCTGTCCCGATTTTTTTTACCCGTCCAGCGAAGCTAGGTCTGTTGATTTGTGGGGTTTTTAACGACTGTTGAAATAATATCAATTTATGAACATAATTTATCTAACTTTGTATGCGGTCATGCACTGCTAAGTACATTATAAAAATGAAGTCGAAATGAATTTCGACAAGGCTGCCACAAGCCGATCACTTTGACATTTCTGAATAAAATAAATGATTCAATGAATTATGCTTATCTGAACGCAATGTCATATATACGCACTGCATCCGGCGATACGTCAATGTAAACCACTCTAATCCGTTTTTTAGGGTTCCGTTGGCTTTACATGGTGGTAGGGTACTTTCTTGTAACTAGCTGCCTACTGTCGTGAATAAACATCCTAGGTCTAGCGGATTTCTCCTCCGCTTAAGCCACATCGTCACTGACCCTTAAATAAAAACATTAACACTTATAAAAAAGTTTAAAAAGTATTCAAGGAGAATCCACATATCGTAGGATTCAACGCCCTGAGCGTTTGAATCCTTTATGATTCATATAAAGAATTTATATGAAAATTTTTGTTTGCTGCAGCGGAGAGTTTAATAAGTTTTACAGTTGGAAACCTTAGAAAAATATATGAATTATGTAACGTTTGCAAAATATGACGCCGTGGGTCACAAACTGCATCCTTTCGTCTACTATTTCCAAAATATCTTAATTAGAAACCTTTAATTTAGTACATTATCATAACTTCATGAAATAAAACAAATATTAAAAAAAAGAAAGTCTTTATAATAAATATATGCCATCTTTATTAAATTAATTGAAAAACTGAAAAGATGAAACAAGGTTTTAATTTAAATATTTTCTGGCTTTGAATGATCATAGTTGACAGTATTCACAAACGCAGTCAGAGGCATTAGCTGCTCGCTCCTAGGTTTTGTTGCTCTACCGTCTACCGTGAACGTCTTATGCCTCCGACTGCGTTTGTAAACACTGTCAACTAAGATCATTCAGAACCAAAATTAACGATAATGTACTTTTGATGTACACAGTGTCACTTTCATTACTAAGGCGAATCTATTGACACCACTCACATAAAAATACGACAAGCCGTTTAAGCTCTAGGGCGTGCTAACGAAAATATACATACATACGCTAGAAAAACATAACCCTCCTTCTTTTGCAGTCGGGTAACCCTCCTCCTTACGCGGTCGAGAAATAATAAAATTAAGAATCCTTACGGCATACAAATTCAGTGACTATTTGTACCTAAATAAAATGTACGTGCAATTTTGATCTTGTAATGACAGCTACGGAACCATTTCGAAGCGTACCCTGCCCTCGACAAGTTTCTTTTTATATCTTTATTTTTTTCTTATTGCATTTTATATTACACATAGCATTATGCAAGGAAGTAGACGGACAAAGGCCGTACGAAGGCTGTGATTTATTCAAACGCAGTATATCTTTATATATCGGGTAAATATTTTTTTATCCATATGCATAAGTGATAGTTCTATAGGAGTATGTATTTAATAAAGATTCTTTTTGCCTTCCTCGCTCTTTTAACATACCTCCAACAGTAACTAGTTGACTGGATTCAAAATTACCTGTTTGTTCGCCGACAGGGTTAGATAGATAGATAGAAAACTCTTAATTTGCACACTATTTCAAAACCACACACATAAAGAAAACAAATATAAATACAGTGATACAAAGGGCGGCCTTATCGCTTAAAGCTATTTCTTCCAGGCAACCAAAAGGTTCGAGGGGGAAAAAAAAAAAAACAAGGGTTCGTCTTCATGACATTTATCTTCATGTTCCAGCACATCAGCCGGTGTACCTCAGACTTGACTTACAACAGTAACTATACTGTCAAGTTTCTCCTAATCAGTTATCTAAAGCTGTCGAAGCAACTAAGAGTTACATCGCACATCTGAATAGAGCAAATTTCATGGCCTAAAAATAAACCCCAGCAAAAATCAAGTCATTATTGTAGGAAGTTTTCGAATGATGTGCAGCGTAGATTGGGATATGCCACCACATGTACTGTTAGATGGAGTAATTATTTCTTATAGTGACATCTCGGTATCACAATTGACAACTTGGGACTTTCAACTAACTGTAACTAACCGAAAGATGTTCGCGTCTGCGGGATGATTGCGTAGATTACGGAATTTTTTCCCACTTCACAGATAAATGAAAGAAGGTGATAGTCATTGTTTTCAAAACGTTCTACAAACAACGAGCGATAATTGAAATTTAATATGTTTTTTTATTTAACGTGTTGTGTATGTCTTGAGCATCGAAGCGCCCAAACGGATGAACCCATTTTGGTTTAGTTATTTTGGTAACCTAATCTGATATTATAAAATTCTCATGTCACAGTTTTTGCTATCGTACTCCTCCGAAACGGCTTGCCTGATTTTAAAGAGTATTTTGTGGATCTGAGAATAGGTCGTAAAGTATTTGTCACCCCCACGCCCCATTTATTGTAGCCCGGTTTTAGTAATTTGCTAAGAACAATAATCCAACTAATTTAAACGTCGAACATTGATGTGAAGTAATTGAAATGAAGTGTCACTTAGACATTTCGATAAATTATTTGGCAGAACAACGATTGCCATTTCAGCTTTTCACAAATAAACATGTTCGATCCAGAGTGTTCTAAGCCATGATTCAATAAAATCAGTTCAGTCATGTAAAAGTTCATCAGCATCTTTACTGTATTAAATTATTTATATTGTAAGCCATCGCAAGAAAAAGAGACATGAGAAAACTATTGCCTAAATGTGCTCAGGCACACGCGTAATAATAGCCTAATTAATCTCCTTGATATGTAAAGCCGTGTAACTCTGCTGTTACTAGATAATTTTGTTGCAGTCATATGTAACTAATGGTGTATTTTGTTCATGCAATCAAAAGCATTCACTCAACGCGATTGCGAGATCGAAAAATACCGTAATGTACGGCTTTGATGACTACATACTGATCAGTGAAATTTAAATATCCCACTAATCCTACTATAATATTATAAATGCGAAAGTTTGTGTGTATGTTCGTTACTTCTTCACGCTCAAACGGCTACACCGATTTCGATTAAATTTGGTATGGAGATAGTTTAAACCCTGGATAGAAACATAGGCTACTTTTATCCCGGAAAATGTATAGTTCCCGTGGGATAATTGTTGTGTTGACTGGCCGGTTGGCGTAGTTGGTAGCACTCTGCCTTCTGAGCCGCTGGTCCCGGGTTCGATTCCCGGACAGGTCAAACATTTGTGTGTATGAACATGTCTGTTTGACCTGTGTCTGGGTGTGTATATGTATATAAGTATATAATATCAGTCATCAGGTCACCATAGTACAGGCTCTGCCTAGTTTGGGACCTGAAGACCTTGTGTGAATGTAAATAAATAAATAAAATTATTCAATCAAATACGTGAAACTTTATAATTGAGGTAGCGGGAAAATCGTAATCCACGCGGATGAAACCGCGGGCGCTACTAGTAATTTATAGGCGAAAGTGTGTCTGTTGTTTGTATGTTTGTTACTCCTTCACGCTGAAACGGCTGACTGGATTTACAGGAAATTTGGAATGAAGACAGCTTATACCCTGTAATAACACATGGTCTACTTTGTAGTTACTTTTTATCACGAAAATATTGACTGTGACCCGATGACGAAAAGACGCAAAAATCGTCAATACCAAGTACCATTTTACACCGCTAGTAACACCGCGGGGCGGACACAGCTAGTAGTCCATATCATAAACAAATTAGAAAGTTTCACAATGCTCTCAGAGAACATTACGACTCCATGGAGATGATTTAAAATTTGTACATTGCTTTTCAAGGTTATCTATATTTGCTGGAAAAGCGATACTTATATTTCTGTAAGTAGGAGTTTATATAGCATTTCGAAGTTTCTGAGCAAATCAGGGTCGTGAGCGATGATGTTCGCCTAGATAATTTTTTGTTTGTTTGTTTGTGTTGAATAAGCTCCGAAACCGAAGACGGTACCGTGGCGTAGTGGTTTGTGTCATCGACATGACTTCTGTGTCACCGGGACCCTGGGTTCGAATCCCGGCAGGGGCAAACATTTGTGCGATGAGTGTAGATGTTTGTCCGGGTCTTGGATGTTTGTGTGCTGTGATTATGTGTGTCCATGCCTCCCGCGATACAGGGAATCCTAGTGCGGGGGTCTGAGTGTAATGAAAAAGAAAAAAAAACTACAGAACCGATTTGAAAAATTATATCACTGTTAGGAAGCTAAACTATTCCCAGATGACATAGACTTTATTGTATCATAAAAAAAATTAGGGATCTTTTTACCCGTGCGAAGTCAGGGCTGACCGCTAGTGAGCAATAAATCTGAACCAGTTAATGACAGAAATGCAGTACTTTAATAATTAACTAATGTATTGTTGAAATGCTCGCAAATATAAATGAATACGTCATATGTAGATAGTTATATTTACATATTCTCGCTATTCATTAACAAGCTTGTATGTATACAAGTTAAACACTTGTTAATTATTTTTTATAACAACTTGTTACCTTGTTGGTTTCTTAAGTCATAACTCACAATTATATCAAGTTTCTTTTTTTATTTCAATATCTGAATTATGTTCAGAGTGCACGTTAAGCTTTTGTACTTTTAGGACATTTTTCAATAAGCAAAAATGAACCAAATGTACTAAGCGGATAGGAGCGTCGAACTAGGTTAGTAATATCATGCCCTATTATTGAACGCTCACTATATACCTATTTGTATCCTGTACAAAGGATGTATCCTGTCAGGCGACTACTATAATTTGTCCATTTTGAAATGGATGACATTATATAGTTTAGTATAACTGCGCGAAATTGTTTTCTCGTTACATACTTTATGGAATAAAAAAAAACTTGTTTGCTGTACTCTCTATTACCTCTACTCCCTCTAGTACCTACTTTATTACCTCTAGTACCTCTATTTTTTCTCAATTTTTCGAAGAATTTCTCCTCTAAAATCCGACATCGGCTTTATTGTGACTTTGGTTAGATAGGTGAGCCGATATCAAGAAATTGTCTGTCGTAAATAACGATATCTACTTATTAAAAATGTCGTACTGCATATATTTGTACATAGATATGTACAGGGACTTTTATAAAAGAATTGTTTATATTATGTGCATATCAATTTCTAGCTATGTAAGTACCTAATGACATGAAAATATTAGATGGTAAATAATTTAACAAATATTGACTTAATGGCTTCTTTTGTTTTTGTTAATTTATTTGTTTTAGTATATTAGTTATTTTTTTATACCGGTAAAGTTTTTAGTAATTTTTGTAATAAAACTAATTTATAATAAATAAATGTTTATTACCTACATTATAGCAGCAAACATTTGCACGTCTGCTTGCCGACCGAATACAATGTCTCTAAATGATATTAACAAACTATACTTTTGTAAATCATTTGCACATAAATGATTTGGTTTTGATTTAGTGATTAAACAAATGTATACCATGTATTAAAATACCTATAATATAAATAACCAATATAAATAACATAACGGATTCAATAAGTATATGGAACTTAAGAATCTCGTTAGACCATAGTTTTGCTACCCAGAGATAATGAGGGGCACAAATTTATGTCTTCTAATTATTGTACTAAAACGGTCCTTGAACCTAAATTCTTGCGTTCAAATGGCCGTAACAGGCCGTTTCAATGTGAAAATACCTTTTGTAATTTGACCTTCAGTTGAATTTTGCTTGGGTAAGGTATTTTGGAGACAAAGGTATTTTATTTTGTGTTTACGTTCTATGTAAGGAAGTTTTAGATGTCAAACATTTCAATTGATAATGTTAATACTTGTTGACTTTATATTTAAATCTTTTTCAGAGATCCTACATCAATGTCTAGTTGTTGTAGTCATCTATATGTATAACATAATGTATATACATAGCATTTTTAAAATTGTTATGAAATGTGGGGGGAATATTATAAGTATCAAGTCATGGTCTGGTAATATAGTATAATAAAGTAAAATAAAAAAAAACTCACTACTTTAATTAAAAACATGCGTCTAATATCTTAATTGGAACAGTAAAACAACCTGCCCTCTAGTTCAGAACGATAGATAGCTAACCGAATCGATTCGATTCTTTTTTTTTTTTTTTACTATTATAAGTTTGCGTTTGACAACTGTCGATTCGATATTGTTCAAACATTTTATATTTAGAAGTTATGTAATTCGCTCACATTTCGTAAATAAATGTAATGTAATATTTTAATCTGTAGTTCTATCATTAACAAAATTGTCTAACGAATATTTGAAATAGTTCTACAGAAAGTCTGTAATACGGGTTTTATACATAACCGAATCGAATCATTAAGTTATTGAAGAGTTCTGAATCGCGGGGCTGGTATGAAACAAAATCGATCGAAACCAAAGTTAATTGCATTATGGAATTGATAATGAAAATTGTATGAACAGCACGCTGGCAGCAAACACGCTGTAATCACCGGCATTGTCCGGACAGAAAGCAAAACAATAACACACAGCCTTGGTGTTATTCATTCAGTTGTGACGTAGGCATGGAACAAATTTTTCTCCTATTTGCACGACAAACAATAGTTACAGCGTTGATCGCCGGCGAGCAGCCAGCCAGCACAGACGCGACCGTGGCGGCAAGCGAACGACGCGCTCATAGCTTCTATTTTAATTTCGCCACTAAATTACACTTTGCCCTACATTTGTGATTGCGTTTCATAGAAATCAATCTTGTCGCATCGAACGAGGTTTCCAGGCGCCCCGTCGCCGGATTCACGCGTGAAGATATGGTTTCGCTTTATCGCAACCGATAAAACATTCGATATAATGAAACTTGCGCAGTTTCAGCACGACAATGTTTAGTTTTGAATTTCTGAAGAAGTTCTATCACGGTGCGTTATAGTTTTCGAGATTGTTCTAACATGTTTTATGGAGATTTTTGTGTATAAGTGTGCGTTAACAATCGTGAGAGACGACGTGCCTGTATGTAAACAATAACAGGTGTTGTAATGTGTGCGTTGCGTGGTTTCCCAGATGGCGATAAGGACTCCGACGGCCCTTCGGAGAGCGGGGACAATACATCGGAGTCTACGCAAGCCAACAGCGAGCCGGCACAGGAAAAAGGTACTTATTCGATAATATTCAGGATCCAAGCGTGGTTAGCGTTTTGTAAACATTTATATAGTTATTCTTTGAATTGATGGACTAGAGTTTAACCGCTAACTCATTTAATGGTGAGTGAGTATCTGATCGCTGGTCCTTTATGAATTGTACGACGAATGGCTCTCATTCATATGGGATGCATTTTCAATGTTGTGAGTAGTAGTTGGTATTTTCTACTCACTGGCACCCTAGTCAGACAAGAAGGTAAAAGAAAAAAGTGGTAGGGCATTACTAATGGTAGGGACCATTAGTTGTAGTATCAACTAAACAGAAAAGATAGAGAAAAGATAATATACTATCCGTTTAGATAGTGGACACTTTTTCGTCCCTATCATCATTACCACTCAGTATGCTGTTAAACACCGGTTTAAAATGAATTGAAAACGTCAAAGGCAAATTGATGAAAACTGCAGCGTTTAGAAAAGTTGTAAAGTTGGTGAACCAGTTTCCAACGTTTCCATGCACATAGCACCAACCTACTTATGTATTCAGGAAAACGGGCCAAAGTTGTTACTTTTATCAGATGTGTGAGGTAAACTCGTTATCGACCGTTTACTATTGTGGCGTTGGGTATGCAATTCCACAGAGTTATGTGTTACGGTATTTTGCTAATCATAGTTTTATGTAGCCACATTTTTCAGCATAATCCAAATGCGTATTATTTTTTACAAAGTTCTAGGCTTACAGTTGCACTAGTACGGATATTTATCAATTTTTTTTTAATTTTATTTATAATTGTAAGTATTGAGTTTGAGAAAGAAAGAAATAATGCGTACAATGACCAAATAATCATGCCAGCTGTGTTATTCCACTCTGCGTTAGGTGTTGTTGCGCAACCGTGACGTAGAGGAATTATTTTCATATTTAATGGTTGCTCATTAAGCTAAATACTAGCTGGTAAAGATAAACTTATATACGAATAAATTGCGGTTTTTTTATTTATCATATGATATATAAGTAACTTTTTTTTTTTTGGTGTCATGGAGTTTTATTTTATTTTATAATACAATATGGAAATAATAGGGTTGTTCACTGTGCCACTCAGTAAATCTGAACGCGCTCTTTCTTTGTGCATCTGATAAACAAATAATTCAACACACACACACTTATCATTTATATGTACGATATGAAATAAAGATTAATCTATTTTTATTAGGGTTCCATACCTCAAAAGTAACCCTTATAGGATCACTTTGTTGTCAGCCGTCTGTCTGTCAAGGCCCTTTATCTCGGGAACGCGTGGAGGTATCGAGTTGAAATTAAAACGATATACTGAGGTGTAGTCTCTTGAAGTAAATCTAAGCTATCATCGCTTCAAATTTGTACGGAACCCTTGGTGGATGAGTCCGACTCGCACTTTTACCGTTTTTTTTTTTAAACTTATTTTATGGGTGCGCTTTATTTTCATTTGAGGGCAGTATGAGTTATTAATCAAAGTTTGGTCTGAACAATCCTACGAGTATTATAAATGAGAAAGTTTGTGTCTATGTGTGTAAGTGTGTATGTTTGTTACCTCTTCACGCTCAAACGGCTACACCGATTACGATGAAATTTGGTATGGAGATAACTTATACCCTTGATTAACATATATGCTAATTTTTATCATCACCATCATCATTGTTTTTCATCACCACGCGGGCACAACCGCAGGGCGAGGCTAGTTAATACTATTCAGTACCCTATAATAATATCGTCTTAATGTTATTTACTTAGTCATTGGTCTTATGCACAGCTTGGGCACGTTTTTAATGATGTCAAATGAAATAACTTTCTTGTTAACCTGTTAAGTGATGCGTCGATCGGTGCAAATTGCAGTGCCACCTAACCCATGGCAGATAACTGCGCAGTATTATTCTGACCTCTCGCTCATAACATCCGCAAATCTCAAATTGAAATCCATCTATCTACACGATGTAAGAAAACTTACTGTGGAGATAAGGGTCTTCTTTTTGTTTACCAACTATACACTATATAACTTATATAAACGGTAGACTTCGCTATGCATGGCTGATGATATGGTGTGTTAATAATATCAGTTAATACATTTAAATAGTAATTATGAAACACTACCTATAAGTAGTGGGCTCGCGGATCACGTAAGGAAAGAGATTCTAAAGCAGCATATCCCTAAAGGATTGGTAAAGATTCGAATGGAGAAGCGTTGTCCGCGCGGTTGAAATCTCATAACATTCATAACACAGCAATTAATAAGTGCGACAAGTATGATTATAATTGAGGGACTGCTGTGAGCTAAAAATATAGAATTATATACTGCCTTAAATCAAATATTTAGCTTAATCTTTAAAGATAAATAAATAAATATTTATATATTGTGACAAACACGTCTCATCATATTTATAGCGGTAGACAATTAGCGGCCTTATCCGCTAAAATCGATTTATACCAGAATACTAAACCGTAAATTTTTGGCAACGGTGCTGCATTTTAACTTAGTTTAGTTAGACTGTCAATACTAAGCTGGAATTCATACAAATATGCACCGGAAGTGAACTTATTTTACTATCGTTTCTACAAAATTAACTTAAAAATAAATTGCAACCGAACATTTCTGTTCGCCATTTGTTTTTGTTTTTCATAAGAACACGCAGAGGCGGCTTTGATATTTTTATGAACATGTTAATTTGTCCACGGGTGGTTAAACACATAATTACCGCATAATTCCCTGAAGGTCGAGAAAAATATATGCGAATGTTAAAAGTATACGTTTTGTAGAGATACTTGTGGTATATAAACATGTTGATAACACTTTTTGTTATGTATATGTATCTAAGTTCTTTGATATTAATAATTTTTTAACTCAAACTAAGTTCTTTGATATTAATAATTTTTTAACTCAAACTTCAACCGCCTGATTGATGGCCGCCACGCCACTCTGACTACCCTTTACTTTGTATTAAATTAGTATTAGTTGCTAAGCAGGAGGTTATTGATGTTTCAGAAATCCTAGACAGCCTGCGGCCGGTGTCGCCCGAGGCGCCCGCCAGCAGCAGCAGCGGTCCGCAGCGGTTCCTTAAGATCAATGTGCGACATATCACCGATGGCCAGGTGTGTTAGCTTCCCGGAGAAAACGATTGTCCATTTTATTTCATTGAATTGTACAACATCTCCGACAATGAAGTACTTCATGTGGATTCAAAAAGTTATAGTATCTTTACGTGGTATAAGAACGAGATCAAAGAAGATTACTTATATTCTCAAAGATAAAATACCTGTCTTAAGGCATTGATAGTATAGGAATCAAGGTCCAGAATAGACTGGGAAAATGGCGTGAAAAATTGGAGAGTGCCCAATTGAAGATCAGCAGGAGCAAAACCGAGCCGGTCGAACATCCAATTTTCCCATATAACCTTAAATGGTGTATCCCTACCAGTCTACTCCGATTTTAGGTACCTCGATCCGTTGATCCAAAACGTCGGCAATTTTGAATTCCTACAGTTTATAGGTTCATCCTTATCGGTATTATCGCACAGAAACGTTTGTCGAAACTGGTAGATCATTTTCTTTGTCGGCTATATTAAACTTACTGTTATGTGGTCCGATCTAATTGTCTTAAAAAAAACATCTTAGAGATTAAACACCTTATAATAGAAAATAATTCCTGCACCTTTCCATTTATTTATTGACTGGCAGTAAATGCTTAAAGTAATGTATATTTTCAATAAACACGTGTCAGTACGTGATCAGAATTCACGGGCATTTTTTCCGTTGCATGGGCAACGGAAATGCACTTGGTCAGAACTACAAATACCATATAGCCCAGGCCCCAGATCCATAAGAAATTCAAATCAGTAGAATCTTTGGGACTATTAACTATGAAAATATGGTCTAAAAATCAGATCCGACGATCCGACAGAAATCGTAAAGGTTCATTTTGCTACTGAACCCTGAAAAAGGTGTAGATAGTATGAATGTATCTTTATCGTAGTACGCCATCTGTAAACTAATTTCCGAGTTCAGTAAACTAGGCTAATGGTATGAATGTATTCTTTACTAGAAGATAAACGTAGTTGTTTTGTACGTTTTTATCAACAGTTTTTCTGTAATCACTCTCAGCATCTATAGTGATGCAATAAAATCACACTAATATTATAAAGGCATATTAAGTTTCTTTGTCGTTTGTATATTTGTTACTCCACGCTGAAACAGCTGAACGGATTTGCATGAAATTAAAAATAGCTTATACCCTGGAATAACACATAAGCTACTTTTTAACGCGAACATATTTACTGTTCCCGTGGGATGACGGGAAGATACAAAAATCGCGAAAAGACTGGGTGCAGTTTTATAAATGCAAGAGTTATCAAAATCTACACATCAACTGAATAAGATACGCATACGTTTAAGCGATGAAGTATTGTAAATGATGAAGTTATACAGCAAAAAAATGCAGCACAGCATTTAGGCACGACACCGACATACACAATTTATACAATGGCATAAACATGATTACTAGATAATATGATTAAGTATATGCTCAGTATGTGCAGCATTAACACATGCATGTCTTTACTGAAAATTTCATAATGTTAAGGTAAACGAACGGTAAACAAATGGAACACGAAATTATCATTTTAGAAACTAAAACATACAGGCAACTGGATATTTATAGAATAAAGAGATGTAGACGTAATTATAAAACATCGTTATTAAATTTACACAATTGCTCTCTTGAACAATGATTGAATAAGCCTGATACAAATCAACACAGCACGAGCGCTCTTCGTGCCGCCCGTCTCTCCAAAACCCTCCTCGCTCGCTCGCACAGCTGCCCCCGCTGCATCATCTATCTCGCTCTGTTACTATATTGGGAAATTCCCCGTGTAAGTGGTGGTGTGTTTAATTCCGGCAGGGTGTGGTATCAGGCGTCCTGCTGGTGACACCGAACGCGGTGATGTTCGACCCGAACGTGTCTGACACTCTAGTGATGGAGCACGGGCCCGAGTCGTACGGCGTCATTGCGCCCATGGAGTACGTCGTCAACGCGGCCATATTCTACGATATCGCACACATGCGCACGCACCCGCCCGATCTCAACGCACACAAGTATGGCTCTTTTAATTATTATATATATATATATATATATATATATATATATATATATATATATATATATATATATATATGTATTTATAACGGTAGTTGGGGTACGCTCTACGCTACGCTAAGACCATGTAACTAAAAACTGGTCTTAGTTAGATACTAAGATCAGTTTTTAGTTCCTACTAGTCTCCCACCACTGCTTTTACTCGGGTACAGATTTTCTTGTTCGAGTGTCATGACACCATATCATACCGACATAATGTATATTAAACATATACATTATACTGCAATATGCAATGCAATGAGTACAATTTAACTGTTACAAATGGATGACTATTGTTATATCGAATTAATATTTTTATAATACAATGTATAAAATACCTACTTAAAATTAATGTCAATTCATTAATAATTAAGGTATCTGTAATATAATTAAACTTTTTGTTTACTTATAAATAAATTGTGTGAAAGCGCTTGAAAGCATTTTTATGCATAATTCTAATTATAGATATATTTAGTGAGAATCGTGATACGCAGGATTGACGGCCCGACTTCGTCTAAAGCAGATTAGGTGCATGCACCTAATTTCAGCGGTCCACGGCCGAGGAGTCAGTGCCCAATCTCCCTATTTTTAATATTGATTTTAGAGATACAGTTTACTTTTACAAAAGTGAGTAGATATATACTCCTAATAAGCGTTAAGATCGCCTATTATTATGGGTTTTATAAATAAATTTGTGTTCGCTGTAGACATAGTGAGAAACAGCGTGACATAATAAAAAAACAGAAAGTAATAACAATTATGAGATGATGCAATCGTGTCTATTAATATAAACGACTCACGACTGGGACACCGATAAAAAAACATTCCGATGAACCCCACAAGAAACAATAAAAAGTATAGAAATCTTTACTCCGTGTGTCGATCGTGACGCGTGCGTTTCGCTGATTCATATACAACGCATTGCATGTCTGATTCATTTCCCATAGTTGAAATGCATTCATTGCTATTTCTCTTTTAATACGCCAAGAAAGTGATAGTTTTAATCTAAGTTAATTGTAGTAATAACCGTGAAGCGTGTGCGTAATTGGTTTATGTTTTGTATTGCAGGGCCGAACAAGCTGAGATCTACTATATGAATAAGTCCGAACATTCGCCCGGCAAGGACTCTCTTCTAGTCAAAGTAAGTACGCTATTAACACGTGCATTTGGTGCCGACGTTACTTTTAAATCTCGACGCGTCGGGAACGTCGTAATGCGTCGACGGACGTTTCGAACGAGCGAAAAACATTTGATCGTCAGGATTAAAACTTGTCAATATTAATGGCTATTCTTGTCAAGCTATTCAAGTATTTATTAGCTGTCACTTGGGTTGTCTGTCAGTTCAGTTAAGTAATTTACTTCTCTCTCTCGTATTAAATTTTAAACACAACAAAATAGATAACAGATATTATATGTGTTTGATATAATATTTCCAAAGTCAACCCGTATACTATCCGACATTGCTTGAAGCTTATCTACTTATGATTGACTCATGGCAGTCAGATTCTGTGCCATTCTAGCGATTGTTTTTGCCATACACCTGCAAAATGTGGAACGAGCTTCCACCTTAGATATTTCCGAGTAGCTGCAATATGGAATTCGTGGAGAGTTGACAGAGACTTAAAAAGGATTGGCAACGTATTGTGACCTCCCATTGTTAAAGATATCCATAGGCGACGGAGATCGCTTACCGTCAGTTAGTACGTCAATTTTTGCCACCTATTAAATGAAATAAATGTCTTAACTGATTGTGTGTTTTCAGGATGAAACATTCCCCGAGTTGCAAGCGGCGGGCGTGGAGGGGGAGGAGAGTGCGGCGGGGGAGGAGCGGCCCGGCTCGGGGGACACCGAGGATCGCGGCGGCGCTGCCTTTCCTAAAGCATTCGAGAGGGAACTTGTTACTCCTACAGCCTTACAGGTAACAATATTTAAAATAGATAAAACTATTCTGAAGTGAAAGAAATAATTTAATAAATAAACAATATTTGGTGCTGATTCGTGTTAATCTGGACGGACGACCTGAGTAAGATCGCAGAAAAAGGCTGGATGTCCTTGTGAAGATCAATTGGGGAGGCTTATGTCCAGCTAAGGACTTCCTATGGCTAAGATGTGATGTGTTTATCTTTGTTAGATTGCATTATGTTTAACGTTCTGTATACCTGCATGCAATTTATGCGGGAGGGAGGGCGGTGCACACTGCATCCTAGCCATCTATACATGGCTGAATGTACAGACATACATTCTACCGGAAATTATTTATCTCGCGGAATTACCACTAAATGTTGTATTTAATGAATCTATAAACTTACTTTTAGGGAGAGACGGAACCCTACACCAGGTCGCCTAGTATGGGTTACGTGCGATTTTTAGTTCACATTCGACAAACGTGAATGACAATTGATCATTGTCATCATCTTGAATTACGATGATACCATGATTATATATGTATATGATTATGTATGATTGAATTACGATATACCATTAGATGAAAACTAAGAATAATAAACTATGCTACTCTCGGCCTTACGTTAGTTAGAAGGAAGCTGAATTTTCCGAAACTCGAGGTTGAGCTTTTGGTGTAGGTAAAATTGTTGTCGAACTCACGGCTTGGTGGTAGAGTTGTTCTTAGTGCCCGCCTGACTAGATAGATTTCCACCACTCTCAGGCTTGGAAATCCAAAAAATAAGGTTAAATTCTCTATTTTTTAAGGCCAGTCGACGGTTTAGATCTAGCGTGATTCCACGTTTGACCATGTGGTTGCCCATCATTATAGGAGCTATTAGTCAGAGGTTATAATAAAAGGATAATTGTGAAAAATAGGAAGGATCAATATATTAGGAAGATATTGAATCCCAAAAGCAAGGCTTTCCACAGCGATTTACATACACGCGTACATAGGTCAAATTCGAATCTCATAAACGAGCAAATGATCATACCAACAAACCTCAATTGTTTCAAATTCCCAGCAACAAACAACTGAAGAAAGGCGAAAATCTCTATTGGACCATCACTGGGCTATTCCGAGCAAAGACAGGATGTCCATTGATCAAGGAAGTGAGGTAAGCCAGATTTTTTAACGCGCTCTTTATTTATTTCTTCTTTTTGTACGACTAGCAATTAAGCGAACGATTAATGATAATTGAGTGATCCCATTTTACCGTACCATATCCCTATCTATTGCTTATAATCGTCATTCATACCATCGAAACATTATGTACTAGATTCTCAGGAACTCTATTCAGTTTGTCAGTGGAAATTGTGTAACTTTATGCTCAGAAATATGAGCATATATCCTGAAATATTAAAGCTTTCCAATGAATGTTGACAACACAAGGAATTCATATATCATAAGAAGTTTGATTGAAGTATCCACTGATGCTACTATAAAAAAATTGAAGTGACAATACAAAAATTTCAAATGCAAAATATTGGATACCAAGCTAATCTTTTGCATTGTTATAAGGGGAGGTGAAAAATATAACAAAAAAAGCGTGCTGAATATTGATTAATATAGATAGACGACGTGCCCTTTAGGCACGGCGAAGACTGACAAACCTGGAGAAGTATGAATAGACTGTGTAATAGAATGATTTCTTTGTGAGAAGTTTGAACCCTGAGATGGTCAGTAATAGAATGGATTGGAAGCGGAAAACATGTCTCGACCCTACTTAAGGGTCTGACGGGTCCGATCCTAAAATGATCACTTAGGAGGGTCATTAGTATCTATACTAGTATTCCCTTTGTTACAGCTACTACTACCTCTAGTTGAATCAAATCTGAACATGTGTTAACCCACAGGTATCGTCAAGTGCCGACCAATGCAAGGACGAGAGCCTCGATGTTCCAACTGGCGCCGTGTCACGCGCCGAAAGCTCTGAAGGCGGTGAAGCCCCCGAAGTAGATGACGCTCCACCTGACGACGCCCACCATCTCGTCAAACTGTCCTACCACGACTCTGGGATCGACATCCGCGATCCGTTGCTTAACGTCACCCCTGCCACCTCAAAGAAAGTAAGTATTAATATCAGTGCCGACCGATCATAGGAAGTTGCCCAAGGTGCTTGATGATAATGCGCATCATTTTGTCAAGCTTTCCTAGTTTTTTACTTTATTTTGCACCTTTATATCTATGAATGCTCCTGTACATTCATTCATTCATTCATCGCAGCCATAGGACGTCTACTGCTAGACATGCTTCCCCATATAGGGGGGATTTACCAATACTCCTTAAAATTATCCTTTTAGGGTCATCGCCATTGATAAGTACGAACCGTTTAGCCGTGGCGACTAATTTCATCTACACTAAAACACTTTTCCATCCAACTGTAACATTACTAACATCCATTCCTATTCTAGGGGAGTCATCCAGAGTTAGACCACGAAGACTGGCATCACGAGATAAACACGATATACGAATCTGCCGATGAGTGTGATTACCATTCCGACCTGATGTACGAAACGAAAGTGTTCATAGACTGTTGCGTAGCTCTCCATTCCGGGTTAAACGCAATGTCACGGACCTCCTCGCGTGATACGGTGAGAAGGGAATTCAAATAGGTGAAAGATAAATGGACTTTTGTGGTCGTCTGTTCTTCTCGGAACTCTGTACATAGCTGGACTGCTGCAGCCCTCTTGATTGCTCCAGATCTTACTTTCGTATCATCATATAAATTATTGGTGTTGGTTATCATTTCATTCTTTTCTTTTATCATTATGTGTAACTATTAGGTCACTCCAAATAGACGCTATATAACTCACCTCTGTTGGTTGTCTGTTCTTAGAACTTGGTTTAGGGAAACACAGCACTAGGTGATTGGTGCAGATGCTCTTTTTTATATTACATTTAAGTGACGGTGTTGGTTATGATTTCTCTATTTTTACCCCTTCTTGTGTAATTGTTATTCAACGATATGGTAAATTCAAATATTAGAAATAAATGGACTCTTGTGTTTGACTGTCAAGTGGGTACTTGAAACTTGTAGGGATCTACGAGTACAACTCATGCGATGGTTTTATTTTGGTATCTTTATGGAATTCCAACAATGTGTGGTCTATGATTTCTTTCTTTCCTTATGAAATTTAAACACATTTCTTGTTATGGTGTTGCTCAAAGTAGGTGAAATACTTGTGGGTATTTTGTAATCCTTCTCCTGTAAGAGACTAGTGCTCGTTGGATTGATGAGACACGCGGTCTACATTTTCTTAAAGATATATGCAATGAAGTGAAGGTTTGTGTACGATTTCTTCATTTGTATCTTGTATGTTGTCTTTAAATACTCGTGAAATGTTATGTGGCACTTTATATAAAACTATAATTGCCTCTTTTAGTTTAGCCAGTGTAAATATCTTTCCTTTTTTTGGAAGTCTTTTGTTCTACTCTGACCTTTGACACTCTTTGATTATTTCCTGTTCTTATTCATTTTTTTGGTTTAATGTTTTAATTAGTTACGTTTATTTCAATGATTTATCTATGATGCAGTTCTTGTTCCCGCAGGTGTACAGCGACGCAGACATCGTGCTGTCAGCTGATTGGGTCCCTCCAGTTTGTCTCCCTCGGGCCGAGCCTCCTCTGTCTGCTCCGCCTCTGGGTGAGAACGAGAGAGCGCCTAGGAAGTCAGCTGCCGCTGTCTCTTTCTCACTCGACGGTACTCAGAAGGATGATGCTAACAAACCAGATAAAAAAAATAAGGTACATGTAGAAAATTATTTAGTAAAAATTGTGTTTACAGAGATTTATTTACTTCCAGTAAAGCTCAATCATATGGGTTTTGTGTTACATTGCAGAAATTTAGATATATCATCATCATGACACAAATATTATAAAAGCGAAAGTTTTTTTTTATCGTACAAACGACGTGTTTGTTACTTTTCACACTGAAACGGCTGAACGGATTTACATGAAATTTGGAATTAACATAACTTAATCCCTGGAATAAAATATAGATTACTTTTTAACAAAAAAAATAACTACCTGTTGTGTCACCGGAAGACACAAAAATCATCAATACCATGTACCGTTTCACCGCGGGGTGTAGCTAGTAGGTATGTACTTAACATATCATAGTCATATCCATACTATTTGTTACCAAAAACCGAGATCGCTTACTTTAAAGCATAAATTAAAAGCAATTACTAAGTTACGTACTAAATACCAATTTTAGCTAGCAAATACATTATATGTAAATTGTATGATAAAACTAGTTCAATCGTTGTGAGGACATGTAGATACATAGTCCCTGAATATGGACAGATGAATTATAAATCAGGAGATTCGCAGTAGAATGCAATTTACTGAAGTATACCATCGGATTAGCGAGTTGAAATGGCTACCGTTTTGGTGTAAAAGTTGATTCGGATAAATAGCATGGAACGTAATGCTCAGTTTTCAGTAACATTGACTTTAGAACTACGACTCCGGGTTTGAATCCCGGCTAGGGCAAACATTTCTATGACTTTCATAGATGTTTGTTCTCAGATCTTGGATGTTTGTATAATGTGACTGTGTGTGGACACATATACCTCCCGCGACATAGGTTATCCTAGTGCGGGGATGTGAGTGTGAATACGTATGTTTTTAGGGTTTCACTGTTATGCTGTTGGTGGACGTCCTCAGTTACAGCAAAATAGTTAAACCGTTTTATGTCTTCAACAGATGCTAAAGCGGCTCTCGTACCCTCTATCCTGGGTGGAAGGGCTGACCGGTGAGGGAGCTGCCGGTACCCAAACCTCACACAGCGAATCACTACCGACTTCGGCTGATAGCCACAACTCTACCAGCGTCTTCTCTAAAGTTTTTAACAGGTATGTGGTGGCTCCTTTTAAACAAAAATTTAAATGTAAACCTGAACAAATTGTGTAGATACGGCACTTAATAAGGAGCTTTCAGAAGCTTCCAACTCGTAGGAGGCCATACCCTCCCTGCGTGGTAATAACTATTTTGTGTGTAACAATGTAATACAACAAAATGTATTATAGTTCGATGTGTACCAACCAAGACCTCAATTTAGTGTTGAGTGGTAACACACACACAAGCTTTCTTAGCTCTATACATATTCACAAAAATTGGCAGAGCATAGTCGAAATTGAAGATTTCGCGCTTACCTCTTCAAAGATTATAAATTGAAAATAAAAAAATTGTAAAATTAATTGTGACAATGAAATACTAAATATTGTATTTCTGGCGTCATGGATGCTAAAATGTTAAAAAAGCAAAGGTCTAGGTTTCCTTGTTACTTTTTTTAAAGGAGGTATGATGATGCATAAATGGCATAGCTTATTATGATCTTTAATTAATTTACTTTGAACTGGTGCCGGTGAACATATTCACAATGCAATTAAAATATTTTTCTTGTATAACATATACTAGGAAAATTGAAATTAGACGCTTTAATCACAAATTTAATGTTTTTATAAAATGTGCATAATAAACAACCTACAAGTTTGTAATCTCTCCGCTCTTATCATATCGGCTATCAGTTCAATATGCCACTTAAATACAAGCCTTATTGTCATTAAAGTATTTCCTAAGATGGCTGAGGTCAAACCCTAAATCAATAAACAAATTGTCAATGATAACAAAGTCAATAAACAACGAATGAAAAATATTGTGCACTTTTAATTTCTTGCTATTCATGATAATGCGAACATATAAGCATTAAGCATTACAGATTTTATCAACGTGGTGTTTTTTTTTTAATTAGTCATTATATGCGGTATTTTTATCAAGTAAATAATTGATATCTGATTATAAATATATCGTCAAAAAGTGTCGTATCTTCACAAACATCTTAAATACTAAAAAAATATAATTACACATGTATTATACCGTGCTCACCAATATTTCCACAATATGACATGTCAACAACTCAAGTCAGCACTAACGTCATGGGACATCAGTGGCATTTACTAACGATATCACGTGATCTCACCCAAATGACTGTGGTTAAAATACAATACAAAACAAAAAAGAACATTACGGAAAAACTTTGCATGTTTGCTTTGTTCTGTATATGCAAAAATAAAAACATTGTTGCTCCAATACTGACAACAACAAGCGACACACATATACACATGCTCGAGAAAGCGAAATTAATTCATACGTATTGTTCATTGCTACCGTGGATGCTAACCGGAATGCGTGTCGAACCCGCACCGTCCATTGACGTACGTATACGGAACCGTCCGCGCACGTTACGGGGCGGTACGTACGCGTAGCTCGCCAATGAACCTTGTGGAGTTCGGTACCGGTTTGTTCCTGAGTAAAACCCCTTCTGAGGAGGCGGCGGCGCAAGATGGCTCATCCGCATCGGGGTACGTGACGTCACAAGCTCCGCCAACTCTCGATGTGCCAATATTTGTAATGTGTTACGCTATGGAACGAACTTAGACCACAGCGACATGCGAACCTTTGCTTATATTCATATTATGCATACAAACATTCATTATCTTTAAAAGACATTTAATATGTAGGTTAATGTACACATTATTGTACAATATGTAGTTCGACAACGGATTGCTTTTACTAAAGCTTAAATGGCGATACTTAATAGGCATATTCGTACTTCGCAAACATTTTGGGAAACATAAATTTTAACTAATTAAAAATGATTACACAGATGCTTTGTTTGTACACCTATTTAACCATGAGTACTCGTAACATGATGTCATACGAGTATAAATAGAACAGGTGATGTTTTTGTTTTTATTTTTGTCGGTATACATGAAAATATTTTCACGTCGTCATAGCGTATTAAAATGTGCCTATAAAATGGATATTTGACGTCAACGCCGCTAATTCACATCACGTACAGATTCGGAATTTAAAGATTTGTACGGTGTTGTAACAATAATATTTACGTGTGGCACTCCACGCGTGGCGCTGTGGTCGGACCGTTTAGCCTCCTTGTTATCACAGTTCTTTTATAATTAGGCATACCACCGGCATACAATGTGTTGTATTTCTATTTTTGTCCGACAATTGTGAATATTGGAAACGGAAATTTTTAAACTGCACGGTTCCATATTTCACTGTTGCTTTCCTCCGAATGTAACTGTGCTGGCATGTTGTATATGTGTTATAGGAGGATTTAGTAATCATTTAAATAGTTCGTATTTATCTGTAAGGCCCTTTTCCGTGTATGTTTATCCGTGTTCTAAGATACAACAATATTTTCTGTAACAATTGACGAGAAATAAGTCTGCCTAATTATAAGCAGAATCATGTTTGGGCTCCATGGAATAAAATGACACTAAAATGAATCACTCACGACAAACAATTCGAATGTCTTACGGGACTTATATTTGGTATATTTGGACTTAATTACTGTATCTTTCATACACATTGGTGCAATGTTTTGCCGAAAAATTATACCATACTAACATTTAATGTAGCGACGTTTTTTTTAGAGCTGCGATTGTTTTTTCTTATAGATAATAATATAAAGTGCATCTACTTTTATGTTATTTAACTACGGGATGTCAACCTGAACTTACTCGTTGTCGATCTGTTAATACACAATTCTTTGTCTTGCTGTGGAAAATGTAAACCCCGTTTATAAGTTTGCTACGATCGCTCGGCATAGCAAAGTGATCAAAGTAAATTTGGAACGATGCCACTCTATGGGGTTTTGGGCTTTAAAAGTAATATAGAATACAAATGATTATATTATTTAATGGATCTTAGATAACGGATAGTTTCTATAATCTCCTATTTAAATCATTTCCATCGCATTGTCACTATGTCGTCATTAAAATAAACGTTACCTATGCCAAAACTTTTTTAAATTGTTACCATTAAACACGATCATTGTTTTATCTTATTGGCACCCTTTCTATGTAATTCGTGTTTGGCATGTCTAGCTTACAGGAAGAGAATGGAACAGCCTGCGTTTTTGATCATTGTAACGTTTTTGATAATATATATTATAAAATAGTATCTTGATGTTTCTCTTTACAGGTGCTGCTAAAATAAGTTTCTTTGTCCATTTCTTTTATGCTATTTTGCAAATTTAGTATTAATGAAACACAAATTTAGGATTTGCATTTCAAGCTTACTTTGTGTGCTATATTCTTCATCTATCTCTTTCTCTTGCACCATTATTACGGAAATATTTAAATAAGGATTAAATTTAGTGTTACTGGTGTGAGTTTTGCCTACATGGTCGATTCTAGCCTTTCTATTTTTCTCTTTATAATAAATGCTGAAGTGTAAAACACAGCTAATATCTGGTCTAGCCCGTTTATGGAATATTATTACAACGTGCTGAAATATAAATTAAATCCATACATAAATTACTAGTCACCGTAAACAATCGAAATTAATATGCTTATTTTTATCCATAATAATAAGCGAAATACTATAGCTATATTGTAACTATCTGACGCCCGCAAATAGTAAACAAACGTCAATGAAAAATGCCAATAGAGGTCTTCATTGGTTATTGACGTCAGGAACCAAACCATGACCAATTACAAATTTTGAACGCACTTATGACTCAAAACATTTTAATACAATATTTATTGACATAAGTACATATTATTTCTTATCATCAAAGGATGAAATTGAGCCACATTGTAAAAAGATTGTAAACACCCCTTTTCTTCAAATCTTTGAAGAAATGTGGAATACCTAGAATTGCCCCCAGGTTTAATTTTATGTTGTCAATTGTGTGGATATTGTAACTTGTCGCTAGTGGTGCTCCGTTGTCTGTGCTATCTGTGCGAAGCCGTTCACAAGATTTTTTTAGAATGAATCAAAGCCGATTAAAAACTAAGAAAATTGGCAAATGTCATAATATGCATATTTAATGGAGGTCTCATGCTATCCCCTTTGTTCTTTCAATTTGTGTATGCACGGGTGCTCTATAAGTCCAAGCAAAGCCAAAGTGGTTCACTAGTAATTTTTAATCATGATATAAAGTAATGAATTCGATTGAAATGTATTTTTTTTTATTCTGTTTAGATCTAGCGTTTGACCACTATCTCACTTTGATGGTCAGTGACGATGTGGTCGAAGATGTTATCACGCTAGACCTAGAATGCTCACTGGCTCTCAAGGACTGCTGCCTGAACACACTATGTGTTTGGTGACAGTTTTTCAAACTTGAGGGTGGTAGCTAGCCAGAGGAGTATTCGATAGTACCCTACCACCATGCTGGGATTTTGATAACGGTGTTACCTTCACCGGAAGCTCAAGCTGTTGTTGGGGATCGAACCAGTGTCCGTCAACAGGCGACGCTCCCCCCGCTGAGCTATCATTGCTTCATATATATATCGTATAAAATGTTGTTAAATGTATGTAATTGTGATGTATATATAGACGCAGCTCGTTGGGCGGGTTCGGACGGTCGCACACGAAGTCGACGTCGAGTAGCTCCACGCAGCCACGTCTCGACTACCGCAGCATGGTCTCAGTGGACGACATGCCTGATCTCTTCGCATCTTTCGATAGTAAGTATCGTCATTCGCCCTCTATCTTCTAGTTATATATATTCTAGTATGACAAGGTCGACAGATGACACATCTTACAACCGATGGTTATGGATATCAATAAAGAATGCATATAGTCGACGTCCTCTGTCTGAAATAATAGCATTTATAAGCTTTCGATTGCATTATTGCTACGGCCATAAGTCCAATTAAGGGTACATTATTTTTATAGAACACATAATCGGTGCCAGCTCGACGAATTAATGTTATTTTTATATGATTTTATGTCTATACTATTATATTTAATAAGAACAAAAGTAACACTAAAAAAACAAAACCACAAAAGTTGCATATATATTAGGGCCACTGTATTTCTTGTTATCGTTTTAATTTGATGATTTCTGTCAGTTTTCGTATAATATAGAAACTAAAAGAATGCATATAATATTTCACAACAAAGGTTGCCTGTAAGAAATTGTTTGAATCGATAAGGCCGCCAATTGTTCTACCAGTGTTTTATGTAATTTATATTTTATTTTCTATTATTTATTGGTGTTTAATAAAGTGATTGATTGATTGATATTTGTAGATATATACATAAGATACTACAAATGTTACTCGTCTCTAATCTACGTGGCATGGAAATAAATAAAGTGTATATGATGAAATCTGTTTAAATTTGAATACTTATTATACTGAATTTCAATGAAATAAATAAAATAATAAAAATGGGGTATTCCTTTTAATTTCACGTTGTAATCACACGTACATAGACTAGGACTAACTTAACACTAACGTCTATTCTGCGATCATTATTCTAATAGCCCTACGCTGCGATGCTGAGAATAGAATGAATGTTTAAAACAAATGTGTTGTATTTGCGCAACAGAGTTGATCCCCCGGCCGGCGCGCGCGAGCGACGACCCGCCGCTGTACCTGCGGCTGCGCATGGGCAAGCCGGCCGGCCGCCCGCTGCCGCGCACCACGCCCCTCATGTCCTACGGACGCAAGCGGATGAAGCCCGAGTACTGGTTCGGAGTGCCCAGGAACAGGTATTTATAACGACATTTTACCGTGGACGCTCTATTTGCAACAGACGTTAAAAAAATAAAACTAAGAGAATCTCTGCTCGCTAGTATTCTTTTTTACTTAAGCCCTCCAGCATTTATGGACCGGTTCATTTAAATTGGTTAAATAAGTTCTTGTTATTGTCAATTATATCATATTCCACGGATAACTATGTAGTAGGAATCGGTTTATATAGTTTTGAAACAACGTTATTATTAGAAACGTTTATTTAAGAACGATTATCTGCGCCCCAATGTTTCAGTCGCGTGGTGATTATGATGATTATGATGATGAAAAGTAGCCTATGACTTATGTTTATATATTTTTGATACTCACTTGAATCGTTAAGGATAGATAAACATTTAGTAATATTATAAAGGCGACAGATTGTCTGTCGTTTTGCAAGCAATGCAAGCTTTGTTTGTTACTCCTTCACGCTAGAACGGCTCAACGGATTTGCATGAAATTTAGAATTAACATAGTATACACTAGTACATAGTATAGTAGAACCAATATACATATTGGTTCATTATATCATATACCCTGGAATAACACATAGGCTACTTTTTATCCCCGCAAACGTGGGATAATTAAGGTAAACGGGAAACCGCAGCCCACGCAGGTGAAACCGCGGGGCGCAACTAGTATAATATATGAACTAGCTGACCTGGCAAACGTTGTTCTGTTATGTAAATTATCATCAAATGTCAAAGATCGACGGTTAAATTATTTGGATATTTCTTCATACAAAAATGGCGGGTGGGGGTAGGTGAGTAAAAATACTTTACGACCTATTTTCAGGCATACCAAATAGGTATACACAAAAATTAATAATAATCAGGCAAGCCGTTTCAGAGTTTGATAACAAACACCCGAAATTTTATATATTACATTATTTAAACATTTTGTGTTTGTTTCAGGGTGGACGATTTATTCAAGTTCCTAACGCACTGGGTGCCCGATAGGTACGGCCCGCTCGGTGACGTAACCGCGCAGGGTCTCGAACTGATCGACAGCGATACCGAGTGGGACGATGACGAAACCAAACCTGGACAGAAGGTCAGTTGTTACCATAATCATCATCAAAGTCGAGGTGTACACATTTCTAATTATTTTCACAAGTTCTAATCGCTTTAGTTGAAACAAAAAGAAAATACAAAAATCTAGGCTAAGGCTTATCGCACATTTTAATATGCTCTATTTGTTCTATATAAAAAATAAATTACAATATCATAATAAATTAACATTCATATTTGTCTCACTGCTATTAATTATATAACAAAAATTTGTTTTTAACATACAACAGCTGGTGTTCTATTTTAGTATCGTTATTTTCCGGAATATGTAATTACGATCATATTTCGATCATTCCCAAGCAGCGGAAACCTTCGACTTGATTGACCGCTTATGCAAACATCCACCGCTAATTAATATTGATGACGGAAAACTCAACTGAATTAATATTAAATATATATTCAATATATATCAAATTATCAAACATTGTTTTCGTAACCGTTGATCTTTACACTAATAGCTTTAGCTTCCGGTGAAGGCAACACTGTTAACAAAATTCACACTGGCTAGCTACCACCCCAAGTTTGATAACTATCACTAAACACACAATGATTTCAAGCAGCATTCCTTTAGACACAATAAGCATTCTAGGTCTAGCGTTTCGACCACATCGTCATTGACCATCAACTGAGATAATGGTCCAATGCTAGATCTCTAACGCGAATAACAAAAATTGTAGTCAATGAAGCTAGCATGCATCTTTCACGGTCGCGAATAGTTTACGACACATTTAAATACGTTTCAACGATTTCATATAAGCCATTTTATTTTTATTCTTGACAAGCCTCTGCGGTTATTTATTTGTTAAGAGTTCTGATTCATAAATAATAAATATCAGCAAAATCAGTATTACATAAGCATCTTCAACGAATCAACAATAACAACACTCTTAAATCAACCTATTCAATGCCACCAGTTATATACAGTCGGTTATCTCCAACCATCACTCAGCGTTATCATCATAGATGTAGGCTTTATAATAATATATGATATACTGGAAACGTTAATTACTAATTATTATCTTGTTTGATGAATGATTACTTGTTATAGGACGAGCGAACCGGTAGCACTGGAGACGTATCCGATATCACGCGCGAATCCTGGGAGGTGAGCCATAGCATAAAAACTAACGCTTTGTCTTTTCTAACATTTACTTGCTACTTGCTCGTGTGGTTACTATTGTCGTTCTAATAGTACTTAATATAAGGTACATTTTATGTTGTGTAGAATTTGACAAGTTACAACTTTTGAGCTTTGATTTTAAATAAACTTTGATGTACTTTTGTAACGACAAAAGTGACCTTGAGTCACGTAATTTTGATTAACAACGCTTTTAATACACACTTGTTTTGTTATCGACGATTTTAATGCATATCACATCCCACATACAGTACACATTGAACATGAATATATTTCTATTTTCAAATCTTTTATGAATACCGTTTTTGGCACTGCAAGTATTATATTTGGGTATGACGTAACTGCATTAGCATGCGGCGAGGACGTAAACAGAATAGTTATTATGTTCCATATAGGTAACATGTAAAGAGATTTTAGTTATGAACCTCTATTTGCGGTTGTTGTCTATCGGACAACCCCCTGAAAGGGCTTGTTGGTTCGCCGCACGATAAAAGGTGCATTGCGCCTCGTAAAAGTATAAATTATGAGATAGCAATAAACAAGTGATAAAGAGGATCACACATTAGGTATTACGCAGAGTAAAGACTATAACTTGGAGATTGTGGCGGGAATTTGAGATGTCTTGATTTTTTGGTCTTGAGTTTCTCGGGTAAATAGGTGGATTTTATTCTTCATGAATTCGTACGACAGTAGAAAAGTAGAACAAATTAGTTAATATTTACTTCTTTTCCTCCATTATCTCCAATTTTCAGTAAATCGTCTACAGCTTTAGGTACTGAAAAAAAAACGGGAAATTACTTTAGGCTAAACTAAAACTTATTACCTGCTCGATGCAACAAAACTTAAACATTTTTTATTGCACACTGGCTAAATGGACAGAACATAGGGACCTAAAATAAAAAGTAAAAATATTCGTACACTGGTGACAATACATAAAGACACACGAATGATGCATAAATGTGATGATGCGTAGCTGCTGAAGGCGCCGTACGTGAAAATATATTCGATAATGAAGAGCCAGGCGGAGGCGCTCGGCGACTCACTCGGCGAGGAGCCGCAGCCCGAGGTACTCCACGCTCGCATTTGCAATAGGCTCAAAACATTTGCCGCTTTCAATAAAATACATCGACCACTGTTAGATATTGTACTCTTACAGATCATTTATTTTTCGAATCTGTTATATTATTGTAGAAAATGTTGCATTAAACCACTCGTTTATTTTCATCTCTAATGTAATATTCACATCTTTAGCAATAGCTTGACTGAATCCGCTTTCCTATACCTTGGTGGCTTCAGACATAGTGGGGATAAGAGGCCGCGTAACTGTTATTTAATCTGTGTTGAAGCTACTTCTACAGTAGGCCGCAGTCACCCTTTTCTTCCCTACGTCATGTTTGTCGCCTTCTAAAGCGCGGCACAGCGGTTTCAGTCATGCTATACCTCTGTTGGTAAAAGCATTTCTCTGAAACGGTTCAAAGAGCATTTCAGTCCATTTGTTACTCATATCAAAACTGCGTTTTGATTTTTTTTTGTGGCGGCAGATGTTTTTAGTCTAATTGTCTTCAAGTAGAGCGTGAAAAGCACAAAGCTAGTGAAATGTCATGCACAGCCCTATAGAAGCAAAAAAAAAGAATGTTATCATGTAGTTTTGTTTATGACATGAATGTTATAGAGTTTTTATTACTATGTCTTTCTTTGTGAAAATTCCGATATGCCAATAAAGATAAAAGCTAGCGAGTTATCGTTGCACCCTAGATGATTTATGTTCAGTTGTTTTAGTAATTTGAGTTATAAATGTTACATTGCAGAGTTCATTGTTCTACATTGATCTATTGGAATAAACGTTGCATTCGTTGTATGCATATGTATACATATATCGTGACCAACTACAAACAATTTAGCCAATTTCCCACTATTCGCCCTAATTTATCAAAACCGTGCACACTCTCCGTATAAAGTATAATACATTTACAATATGGGCTATTAAATATACTGTAGGTATATAATTTGTTTTCTTTGCTCGGAACATTATAATGGAACCGGTTTACTCCTACATACCAGAATGTACTCGTAATAGTCTCACTATATTTAGACATCAGTCTGTAGGTACATGTGATATCCACATCACATGCTGAGCCGACAAAGAAAATGATCTACCAGTTTTGACAAAAGTATCTATATTATTACAATAGCGGTAAGATTGAACATAAAAGAGAACATGAAAGAGTCAAAAGTAGCTGCAAACGGTTCGTGTAATATTACACGCGGGTGCTGCACGTCAGTTCTGTTTTATTGGCTTGACACGCCATTGCGTGTCTAGATCTAGATAGGTTGAAACTCCTCTTGAGTTTAAACGGTTTTAGGAGAGATGTTGCAGACGAACTTTTAATCGGACCATAGACGATAGCTTAGTTCTTAGAGGAATGATTATCACATTATAATTAATAAAATGAGAACTTCCTAACTGAAAACGTAAAGCAATCGCAAAAGTGCGACCGCAGCGACGGAAATGCATTATAGTCCGAAAGAAACCAACAATGCAAAAACCCTGACCGTATGTATCAAGCTATGTATGTATACCAATGTAACTACAATAATACCAATTGTTAATAGGTAATTAGGCGGCGTACAATGATGAACGCTGTCGTGACGTGTAGATCATCGCTAATCTTCTCTATTGTGACCCGCTCCTGGATAGTTATGTCAGTACAATTATGCCTTCAGAACAGTTCGATAGACATGTTGATTGTTGCACCGTTTATGTCAATGACGTACTCACAATACCTACGAGTTTATCTGTACGGGGACTGGGTTGTAAACAAGACACTACATTTTAAGTACTCGTAGATGTCTATTCTATGTGAGCATTCTTTTACAT
This sequence comes from Apeira syringaria, assembly GCA_934044485.1. NCBI lineage: Eukaryota > Metazoa > Arthropoda > Insecta > Lepidoptera > Geometridae > Apeira > Apeira syringaria. The sequence continues at coordinate 18,334,511 of OW203658.1, forward strand.
CTCTAAACTGGACGATTCTAGTTATTCTATTAATTTTGATCAATTTTTGCCGGTTGTAACCAACAGCACTAATTGCTATCAGTTCTTACGGCCTATGAGTTAAATGGAGCTCGTGTTTTTATGTCTGAAGCTAATCTTTTACATTCATATACTGAGAACACTGGAACTAAATTTAAAATAATATTGTAAAAAATGAAAATGAAAGAAATAATCGAAAATATTGTTGTGTAAAAAATGGATTCGCACCAAAATTAACTCTATTTTGGTGTGTGTGGAGCAGTTGTGGCCAAGTTTGCTATTTTACGACAAACCTTTGAGAACACAACTTGGCAGAACGCAATTGATAACAAAATTAACCCAAAAAGCAAAATAATAAACAACCTATGTATGAGTTTATTATGTATCAAGTAATTTATAACGAATAAGAATTTGACAGGCAAGTTAGTATAGACATGTACACAAAAGTCTATACGAAGTTCATTATTAACATAAACAGAACTCCACAACCATTACTGGCAATCACATATAACAAAATGTTGGTCCACCTAATCAGGAATAAATCTATTATTTATTTCGTTGGAAGTGTTTAATTCAAATAGGCGTCGTGTGGAAAGGTTTAATAATTGCCCAGTTAAACAAACTATTGATATTCTGCTTGAAAATGCACTGTGGAAACATACCAGCTATAGGTATTTAATAAATTATTCATAGAAGTATATATTTATGCAAATTCAAACAAGTATCATAGACTATTATAAACGTGCAATTCTTAAATATGCATGAACTTATACCATGGTATCTCAAAAACGTTTCTGACGGTTTGGTTTGTTTTTTCTTCTGGCTACTTTTCAAGTTAATCTAAGTGGTTATTGAACCCCAAAATAATGCGCGATTTAATATTCCTTAATACTGACACGTTGCTTTAATTTTTCGACCGTGGAGGTCGAGCGAAATGCGCTCGCTCAGGTACTTTATCGAGAATATAATGTTAGGTTTGTATATGATATAGACTGAGAGTTTTCAGGTTGGTGCTTAAAATGGTAGGACACTGGATGGAATGGTTATACAGTGCATATGTACGTACAACAAACTAACATAACCCTTCAATTATCCCTTTTAATTTAATACCTATCTCACCTGGATTTTTCTTGCTCTAATCATGCCTTCTCTATATCTAACTTATACATTTTAAGACATTTATTAGTGTTATTTTAGGAGGGGTCATTACCACTATGACCCGCCCCGCTTGCCATCTCGGACCGCCACAGAAAAAAAAATCGGATCTTCTTTCATAACGTTTATTATACTTCCTCTTTCATGACAAACACATTTAATCTATGCACAGGTCTGTGATGGATGACAGATGACAAAATGGGCCAAAAAATCCTAGACAGATAATTTGAAATTTATGTGAATTAAAACGTCTATTTTTATTGAACCGTATAGCTTACTTATACTAAATGTGAATGTGAAATATTATGAGAAGATATTAATGCTCGTAGTAATTGCACAGTTGTATCGTGGCAATGATTAAATTTCGACCCACCCTGGATGACGTACGTAATGTGCCGTAGTAGTAGTTAAAAAAATGCGCTTACTTTCTTTCTTTTTTTCTTAAATTATGGCCTTAATGCGCTTACTTTCTTGGTAAGAAAGTAAGCGCATTGAGCGCTAAACTCATCGTTTGGCTTATGTTCGCGGGACAGTATCCAACAAGCACACTACAATAAATCAAGCTTAATTTATTTTAGTTAATCGACGAATGCAAAGCTCCAACTCCTAGTGTAGTGTAGGTACACATGTACCAACTAGAAATATCTGATTTAAGACGTTGCCCTTAATAAATTAATCGAATGTTCAAGAAACTACATAAGGTACTTCAATGTAGGAAAACATTAATATAATCTATGAGAACCACAGCGGAAATCTACCGTTGAATTTCCACAATAAGTAATTAATAAGTGGGTTAGGTAAGTATTAGGGATGTATTGGATGCCGTTAAAAATTAATTAATCTGTTTATGGGACACTTTATACGTACGTTTGACTGATAGGTCTAGTTTGACGGATAGGTAAGTATTTAATGTTTCTGTATTGATATTCGTGGGTACAGTCTGCGCAGTATGTCTTGGTGTGGTTTTACCGTTAGGCTTTGTGAAGAGTTCGTGCATGTACCGGTAACAGTTTATTACCGAGCAGAGTAAGCGAAAAACGTAAGCTAGTGAGCGATATAATTACGCGTAGCCCCTCCCTAGCCACTACAAACTGTGCAGCCAGGCAGCTACATACAGACAACTTCCGAGATACAATCCCTCCAGCGATGATGTGACACAATTTTGAATGGATTTGAATAAAAAATTATAAAGATATAAATACTACCCAAGATACTATATACTCTCTATCTTTTCTTAAACTATTTAGTCACGGTTGATTTTTATACGAATTCGTACTCTGTTGTTGTTTTTTATTTAAAATATTATGTACTAGCCGACCATAAACGGGTCGGCTAGTACATAATATTTTAAATTTAGATATATATAAGATTTCGCAAATTGACCCTTGTAAGCTACATATATTTATTATCTCCCGCTACGTCGAAAGTTTTATGGCTATGTGTAAGTTAAGATATAGGTAGTGATATAGGTTCGTTTAGCATAGAATGCTACTCGAATTCTGCTTTGTTTTTTTGTAATGGATCTGATACCGCGTTTGTGCATTCTAAATTCTCAAATCCAGTCAGCAGAACTCCTTCCTAATTTCCCACATACCTACCTTATCCATGCGCCTATCTCACTCTTATATTCGAGCTTATAAAGTCATGAGTTACTAGCGGTCTGCTTCCCCGGGTGAAAAATTTCAAAACTAAACATAAGAAACCCTAATTAAAAAAATAATATTATATAGCATATATCACTCGGGGATAGTGTAGCTTCTCAACATTGAATTGCCTGTCAGCTTATTTCTTATTAAATAAATACATCGTTGTGTGACTCTGAGCCTGCTCAGACGACCCATAGTCAGAGACCACGTTTCGGTTTCGTAGTCCACTGTTCGAAGACCTTCGTTTTCAGGCATTGCGGTATTTTGGAAGAGAAGCCATTATTTATCACAGTAATTGTCCTGCCTGATGTAGATATTTATTTTATCTATATAATATAACAATATAATATCTGATTACAATATTCTACAATCTAGATCCATCTAATGACGCCGATAAGTGTGTCCGCTCTCAATTTTGCTGTCAATCATTTTCCATTCACGTCGGTTGCCACATTACTCAATTTACCTAATTTAAACTCCTGTTCTATATCAACTTTGCATGATCAGAAAAAATCTAAAGCTCGATGTAACCTACTGCTATGCTGGCAACTACTGCGAATTAAATATATGTGTAATTAGGTAGTTTAAAAATAGTGTTCCGGCCTTTCGTATTCGGTATAATGTCGTTCCTTTATCCGTGGTATATTTACAACTTTATGTAGAAAATGAAAACAAATCCTATACCGATTGAAGTAACATTCCTATGGAACCAATCTGAAATAATACGGCCGTTGATGAAAACATAATATTAAAATCTTATTTATTTTTTAAACTAATCTCCACAGACTCCCATGTTATTTGTATTTTTATAACTTTAACAATCATTTGAAATGCTTAAAATCATACAATTAAGAGACAAATTCAAATTGGTTAATTGATGACGTTAAAAGTTCTGAGTTAACATACGTTAAATAAGTGACCTTAAAGTGCCATAAAAAGGAAATAATTTTATTTATCGTTTTTCTTTGAAATGAAAATGCCTATTCTTATAGATTTCAATTTTTAGTTATGGGATCGAATTCGCATCACCTGGAAAAACTGTCCAGATGCTCGGCCCAAGGAAAAGTATCCGCGCAATCTGATAACTGAAATAGAAAATAGAGAGAAATTTCAGTGCACAGCTTAGGATCAAATTAAGTACCTACATACATACATCTTGTTTTTTAAACTGCATTTTATGCGTGATTTTACCGCGTTGCAAACCATTTCCACTCAGCCCGCATACCGACTGCTCGAGATTGAAAAGCCATTGAAATCCATAGCCTGATAGCCGTTTTAAATAACTAATGAGACAAGGGCAGCCTTGTTCCTATTAGGTATATGGTATCATTCCATAATTTGTTTTTTGTTTATCCATAACGAAATGGTTTTTTAACCGACTTCAAAAAAGGAGGAGTTTCTCAATTCCATCCGTATGTTTTTTTTGTTTTTATTTATTTATGTTTGTTACTGCATAGCTTCCGACTGGGTGAACCGATTTTGATCGTTTTTATTTATTTGAAAGTTGGTGCTTCCCGTGTGGTCCCATTTAAATTTCTTCAAAATCGTGCAATGTATCATGTATGTATGTGTGTAAAATGCGTGCTTATATCTATACGATATTATAGTAGCGGGTAAAGATATCGATGAACATACCTACACCACAATGACAATTGATCTCATGAGTAACAAAGGTCTCTAAAAAGAGTGAAAAAAAAAATGGAACCGACTTCAACACTCAAAAGTGTGAAATTATTTGTCGAAGTCGGTACCATGAGCACAATATTTTGATATCAGTTACTTTTGATCTATTATTTTAAGTCATATGTACAACATACACGCTATATTTTCCCACTGTGTGGAAAATATTTTTTTTTACAGGTATTACTTATTGATGCTTATGTACTTATTTACATTTAACAATGATATATTTGTAAGTTAATGTAATCATTATTACGTATATTACTTGAATGAAGGACAGTTGAACTGCTGATACTCACTGCATCTATAGCGACAGATTTTTAAATTTGACGGTAGCTACCCAGGCTTCTGTATGTACTCGTATACCTTAATACAAGAAAGTATATTTTTTTTGATCATTCTAGGTCTAGCGTGATAACATCTTCGACCACATTGTCACTGACCATCAAGTGAGATGGTGGTCAAACGCTAGAGCTATACAGTATAAAAAAATTTAAAAACATTTGCCACTAAGCTGTGGATCTATTCAGCGGCCGTCTTATCGAACACTGAGACTCACCGTCCCAGGCTATTATCGTTCATCGCTTCAAAGCTCTACATACTTACTACATACACATGTACAGTTACAGTATGAAACCTTTAATACAATTGCAAGAACTAATTCAAATACCATTTTTTTCACACTCTTACACATGCGTACACTGTGACACAAGGGGCATGGACACACGCAATTATATCACGCAAACATCCAAGACCCGGGATAAACGTCCATATTCATCACATAAAAGTTTGCCCCTGCCGGGATTTGGCTCCAGGTGTCATGCCACTGACCACTGAGCCACGGCGACCGTCAAATTACCTATATCCAAAGCGAATTCTATGGAAATACTAGTCTTCCCAGGGTCCGGTTGTTAAGTCAAGAGCGCTTGTGTCTCGACAGGGCGGTATCCAATGACAAAACCATTAACGCCACCATCCAATTAGTATTTGTAAAACCCCAGCCTGGATTATTGGTCGTATCCATTTCATTCGTAGGAATGTGTTTACGCCGGCTAATGGATGTGTCGCCATATTTAAACTGTATTTTATGACGCTCAATTAATTTGCATGTCGGTCAGGTCGTTCGCAAGGAGACGTTTCAATTAAAACTTTACGCTCCGTAATCGCCAGACTTACGAGTTGATACCGATTAATTTTGTTGTATGCCATACCAGTATAGGTGTACGGTCATGTTGGACAGGATTAGCCATTGGACTTGGACGCATCTTAACCCTCACGATACAAAATACTTCACATGCACCCGGGTACGTGAAGTATTTTATTTTGAGCTTTGCAAGTGTAACACGTATTAATACATCCCCAGCGCAGAATTTAAATTAACTGAATCATGGGACGTATGTGATTACTTATAGTGCTCGCGATGTTTGATACTCCTCATTTAAGAATTTTGTGAAGGTAGCGGTGTTGCTTACTTCCCTAATTGAAGCCTGTTTGTGCCTTATTTTATTACTTGTACTGTTGACTTTTTAAGGACCTTCGAAAGAGAAAGGTATATGAAACTTATTTATAGAACTCAATCAGTTCCCTGCTCATAAAGTTTAGTTCTCCTACGTAAAAATATATATTTTTTGCATATATATTCAGAATGAAATTAAATAGCTTTTAACTTGACATACCAGCCCCTTATGCAGTCTGTAAGTATCTAATACAAGTGTTGATTATGTTAAATCTGATAACAACTCTGATTACCAGTTATTATTGACTCAACGTGGATTATTGCTATGTTAATGAAGACTAATTGATAAGGATTGATCGATGAAGCTGATTTTATCTTTGATTCAAACAGTGAATATCTTATATTCGGTACAGATCAAACTTATTCTTCCCTGGAATTCCGGATATTGTTCGGGGTGCAATCAGATGAAGCACTTTAACATTTAAACCCAATGTCGCCGCGCTTTCGACGCGAAAATGAACCTACAACTGCATATACTACACTACATTGTGCAAAATTATCATTGGCATTGTGCATTCCCTTGCCCAATTTCACAAAACTAGACTTCCGTATTTCAATCATTATGTGTTGCATTGTATGACCAGTTTTACCTTCAAAAGCTTTCGTGCAGCACTTCTGAGCAATAATATATCTGTTCCTTAAGAACTCGTCCCGCAAACATGCAGCTGTCTTTTTTCCGACTCATTGCGCCTAATTGGCACGAACAGAATTAATTTTATTTCCGCTCGTGTACATAATACTTAATGTGAATGTACAATGTAAATGAATGGTCAATGCACGTTTTGTCGTCGGACTGCAGATTTTTGTTCTGAAACTCTTGCTTTGCCCGATGGTGCGGCGCAGTGACGTGGTGGCGGGGCTGCAGCAGCATGTCTACCTTTCTATTAGCTAGTTCCCGTGCGACAACGCATCGCCGTGCTCGCCTCCGCGAACATTTCTTTTAAAAACGTTTTCGAGCCGGGAACTTACTCGTAAATTCAGTGCGCGTTCAATCGTCTGCCGTCAACACTAAGTGACACAAACTAACACGTAGCTCATTGTTTCCATAAAAATAAACTTTACGCGATCATTAATTCGTGCTGGACCGTAAGCACAAACGAGTTTTGTTTATAACGAGACGCGCTCGAAGCCGCTGGCTCAGTGTTTGGTTACGAAACCTTGCAATCGCGTGGGTGATTTCTAAATTGAGCGTTGGTTGGTTGTGATGTGCATGCTAGTGTTTTTTGCCGTGCATCACCTCTAAGTGCTGTAAAAACGTGGCGTAATTACAACAGAATAAGGATTTTGTTTTCATGAGTTGAGACGTGTTTATAATAAATGCAAACTGTGAAGTGGATAGAGATGGTGCAGCTCGGGCCGACGGCCCCCGAGAGGCCCTCGGCTTTCGACACCGAGAAGGTGAGGGGAACCGTTAGCGGGCATCAATAACGCGCCCACTGATTAAAATAATAATTCAGAGCTATTTATCATTCGGTCAGTTCAGGTCTATCATGAATTCACCTTCGATCATATCGTCCTGATCATTAAGTTTTAAAATGTATTAAAAAACCTAAATGAAACTTAAAACATGAATGTTAATGATTATTTTATTTGCTTAATTATAAGGTCACAGTTAATAAGTAGGTATAGGTAATATCTTTTAGTGCGTCTGCGCACATTATTTAAATATATATATATATATATATATATTCTTCGGTACCTATCTACGTATGATAAAAGTAAATTATATATTTAAAATTTTAATTGAGTTATTCTTATCGCACTAGCGAGAATATTATCAACGCACGTTGACGTAATCAACATACGTTGATTATCTCACTAACGAAAATAATTATAGTATGCCCATGCGATGCGATGATGCGATATCTATCAGAAAACATTAGACTGCTGTTGGAAACGTGAGAGCGGGTTTATAGCTGCTACGAACACGCGCCACTAGAATTCTTGATCAATAATCCTGATACCGGATTAATTAAACGGAAAGTCATCAAAAGCATTTCTACGTTTGGGTACTACATGTCTGTGTGATGGTGTAGCCTTTAACGATCGCCTTTTGTTTTTTCGCTTTATACGATGGCCGCTCAAAGTATACAAGTGATGGTTTTAACGTTAGAAATAGCAAACTAACTTTTCAATTGATTTCTTACTAGTACCATAGACAAATATATACAATATATTTATATATTTTTGACAGATGGATGTTACGGCTGAATGGAAGTGGACAAACTTGTTTTTTTTAATGATGGATCCAGTAGTAAGATGTAGGATACTCTATCTAAAAAAATTAAGTTACTGCGGATTCATTATACCTTCAGGAGGGGTAACGGTTCCGAGGGTGATACCAGGGGACACAGGTCTATATATATTACAGACGATAATTTATGCAATGTACTAAATAACAGTTCTATTCAATATCCTGAAAGCTTTGTATTAAATCTTATTCTTTTCCATAAACAGAGAGAGAGGCGAATGACCATCGCATTTTTTTCAAGGTCTAGGCAAGCTCGATGCTATAACAAGTTAGCCAGATTTATTATCTACGTTATAATATTCCACATACCTACATATGTATAATGCCGGCTTAGATATGTATTAAATGATGTTGGCGAGCAATCAAACGGGCCGCGTTTTTGACCGGTCGGGCTAAATTATGTGTACCAAGCGATGATAGCTCAGCGGGGGGAGCGTCGCCTGTCAAACTGACGGACACTGGTTCGATCCCCAACAACAGCTTGAGCTTCCGGTGAAGGTAACACCGTTATCAAATTCCCTGCATGCTGGTAGGGTACTTTCGAATACCCGCCTGGCTAGCTACCACTCTCAAGTTTGACAAACTGTCACCAAACACATAGTGGGTTCAGGCAGCAGTCCTTGACAGCCAGTGAGCATTCTAGATCTAGCGTGATAACATCTTCGACCACATCGTCAATGAGCATCAAGTGAGATAGTGGTCAAACGCTAGATCTATACAGTATAAAAAATAAAATATAATATTATTATGAAATAGACCTGATAAAAGGCCTACAAATCTCGATTTTATGTGTTTAATATTCAGGCATAGGTATTATATATTATTTACAATGAAATAGCTGAATATGAATATTGCAAAAAAATAAATGTCAGTCAACCAACCGGTCTATCTTTTGACTTTTTAGAGCTTTTCAAGGACTTGTTTGTACAAGTGAGTTTATACATTTCAACTAATGAACACACAAAACTGGTCAATTGTAAAAATACAATTACAAAAATACATTTATCTCGATAAATATGAGTCAAGCAAAAAATGAAATATTGACCAACTCAAAGAGATGAGTGATAATGATCTTCCAGTGGTTGAACACACATATTAAAAATATGCTTTTGTTAATTCACATTTTTGATGTCGATTTTATGACTATCCAAAATAATATAAATAAATAATGCGGCCGGGAGGTAATTTGAATGGTAATGATCTTGGTGGGTAGCACCACGCACGCTGACCTTGAGAGCTACTTTCTTGCTTATGTAGGTATAAGTAATATGAAATTAAAGTATAATAAAATCCATGAATAATATAATACAATCAATAACTAAGTAGACGATTTTTTCTCGCTAAACAAGCGCCTTAAGGTGCAACGATTTTCATACTAAACTGTTTTATTTCCTGAGTTTTCTACTAAGTTTTTTAATAATTAAGAAGTATCATTTTTTAGGAGACTATTTTGAGATGTTGCTAAAATATTCGGCTGAAAACTTGTGTTTTCTTACTTGTCAATAATGTAATATATTACATTATAGACATTTCATAATGTAATATATTACATTATAGACATTGTTATATAATAATTAATGTTATAAACACCTAAAATACAACTATGTACATGTCCAGTTTAAAACCTTTGCAGAAAGCTTAGGAATAATCAAACAGTTTGGAATGCAAAATACCTTTGTGTCTAGACTTCAGAGTTATAAATTTTTGCATAGGTCGCACAAAGAATGGGATTAGTGGAAATTGTAGCCCTAGACAAAGTAACATTCTACAAGCGTTAACGCTGAGAGAAAACATTAAAAACTTCAAATGGATATATGTATATGATATAAGTATATCACGTGATCAACGAGAACGAATATTCATAGTTAGCGGTTAGAGAAAGAGAAGCGATGCATCTAGTCTAAGTCCACTGATGTTTCAGTATAAAGAAGGAGCTTCTGTATAAAGAAGTTTATGTTGTGTCCGAGATTATTTATAAAAGAATCTCTTATAATACAGGCTGACAACAATTAATAATTCTATACCACGGATTATTTGTTCAGTTAAGTAGGTACCACTAGTGACAATTGTGATTTTTTTCTCGGTTGTCGCCGTGGGAATAGAAGGAGAACGTTAACTCATATATATGGATGATCGTCTGCAACTTATATGCGATGCGAGGGGGTCAGCTTATATAAGATTTTATTCATAATATAAGAAATTATATCTACGGTTGCTTTTATTGCACAATGTGGGTACGAGTGGGTACAGAATATGTTAAAAAATCTTTATTATATCTCTTAATTGTTTGGTCTGCAAAAGCATAAGAACGAAGAACGAAGAACCTTTTCATGTAGTTAAACATATAATTGTATATAACTTAAAATACTATAGCTCCGATTAGAGTAGAAAAATGTTGGCATATCTGTGTTATCGTTTATTCCAATTATTATAATTTATTTATTGCTTCTGAGATTATTTCCTTTGTATTAAGTTAGATAACGTTACGTAAATCAGTGTAGCTCGAAAAATATTCTTCATATATCTTAAATATGCATACGTTATTTTGCGTCTATTTTGATTAATTTCTACCTATTATTTATTAACATTCAAATCAAAATCATGATTGCCTTAATTTTATAAGTCAAGATTGTTATTTACCAATTTATTAAATTTGCATAAAAACTTGTTCGATGTGATGATTGCACACAGAAAATGAAATATACAGATCTGTTTTCTTTATTCTGAGCAGTATTCTATAAATAAAACTTTAACTAGAACGGCGCTTCTTTAATATACATAATATTATATACTATTTAGATAGATATGGAACAATTAATACATCAAAGAGTCCACATGTCTTGTGTGTTTTCGTGAAAAATTCCTGAACAAGAGTAGTCGTATTACTTACTGATTTACTCGACGTAAGTAAAATGTTATCAGTAGCTATTCACTTGTTTATTGCCAGATTAACCATTGTAAATAATCCGTAATCCTCCGCCTGATACCTCACTGGTTACTTCGCTATATTTTATACATTACATATTTTATGCGCTCAGATAATGGATAAGGCCGATTATCATTACTTTACCTTTTTACTGAAAAGCCGAAGACCACCAGTACTTCTGAAGCAGTGCATCGGCAACTACATGAAGCGTATCGCTCGTGTCAAGGAAAAAATAAACGCTATGATAGTCCTCGGAGGAACATAATTGCATTATAACAACAGGCCACGATGGCTCTTGGAGGTATTCAACCTTAAAGGTTCACAGATCGGCTGCACCAGATCGGTTCCTAACAGTCTTTTTCTAGCATCAGTCATCTCGCGTGTTTACCAAATGCTCAGATACTGACAGACAACAAAGATTTACATTGACCAGAATTTACAATCGCCCGATATGTTCCGTTTCATTCGACGCTTCACACGGAGAGTAGTTGAAAAAGTGCGAAGGCTCGAATTTTTCTTCTTTAACATAACATTAAAAAGAAGAAACACGGTACATTCGATATGCGATAGAGATACGAAATATACCGGCCGAAGACGCGGAACTATCCATTCCATATGCGAGGTGAGAAAACTTTACAAAAACAATATTGGTAGTGATTCTATTATTCAAGCAAACTCAACTAAAATTGTAGAAAATAAGACACTTAGTTCTTATGGAGTTACGATGAAGTCCAAACTAGTATGACACTTATCAATAACAATACTAAAATTTAATCTTTGTTGTAGTAGTTTTAGGTGTAATAAGTCTTCATTTATATGGGGCCGACTACACTCCCCGCAACTGGTCTGCAATTGAATAAAATTCTAATATTAGAATAAGCGTTGTAAGGCTAATACGATATTGAATTTTAGAATGAGAGGCTTTTGACCTTGAAGAATCTTAGTATAATTACCAGAATTAGGAGCATTCTCTGCTAAAATATAGCAAGCAGATACTTACATTATTATGTGAGTCATCGTTCATACGTGTGTCTAATACAGCTGTATCTTAGTTTAAAGTGACTTAACTCTAATTAAGACAGGTGCAATTATCATTCTCTTCATAGTTGGTATTGTATATTGTTAATAAGCGTTCGGCAACCGTCAAGGAGATAATTAACGTTCATTCACTTAACTGATAACTAATTGCGTAATTTCTTAAAGCGTACGAATATTCCGTATAGTTTATTTATATAGCATCTATCGTCTGTCTATCCTCTGTAAAAGAGATTATATTTGCCTTCCAAATATTTACATAGCATTATCGGTGTATTTTACTTACTCTGTTTACTACTGCGTTTGTTTTATGTTTTTAAATAGAAAATGTAAGAATTTAATATAACATATTAAATTACCTACATGTTTGAGAGCATAATATGATAATTTTACTAACAGGAGTCAAATTTATCATATTATGCTCTCAAAGATGTAGGTAATCTAATATGTTTTTGTATACATACTAGCGGACCGGGCCACGCGTTGCTGTGGCTGTTATAATAGTTTAAAAAATATTATTATTACGGTCGTAAATCCAAAATCAAATATAGCGTATATTTTAAGTTGCACAAAGTTACATATCTATGAGAAATTTCTTCATAATCAATTTAGTAGTTTCGGAAATTAGTCCGGACTAACATCGTGACGCGAGATTGTTATGTATGTAGATTGTAGATATAATGTTGTATTTCCATTTAACTGTGGTACATTGACATTAAATTCGACTGCCTTAAGTGTAATTAAGATAAGTGTTTTGCAAGGGTTTTAATTTTGACTATTGACCTTAAGATTAACGCCCACATATATTAATACGAAAGTGTGTATGTGTGTTTGTGCGCGTCAGCGTGTCCTTCTATGCAGCATAAACATATAACTCATGTATTAAACTGGGATTATGGGATGAAACTTAGATTAATGCCTTAATCTAAGTTTCATCCCAATCTAACCCACTATAGGTAGGCACTCGTACCAATACCATATTACCTCTGAAAATATGTGTAAAATTCATATGTAAAGAAATAGGTACCTATGCCTCCTACTTTTTAAGGAAGGTACGTAAATTTCCTGTAAATATATGATAGTAAAAGAACTCTAATGTTGTATATATTTTTATAGTAATAGGGTAGAGTAGAGTGCACGTTTCGCACTTGTCACCTGAATGTTGAATGTGAACTGTAGATTGGGAATGTGTCACCTATTACATTGCATCCATCCACCCACATACTCTTACCAGTTCCTAGCAAGCACATTTCATCCATTACCATTGCACTTACGAATAGATATGCGTTCTATCGGCATAACATTGGAAAGAAATTTGCTGTCTATGAGCTATATTTTAACCCGCACGTAACCTGCGGAGATACATTAATTACCTATCAGTGCCTGTGCCCACTAACTGAAGCTAACCCAGGTAATGCTTAATATGTTTTTAGAAAATTATATGTAATCATATTTTTATGCTGTCTTCTGTACTTGATTACTATCATCTTAGTTTGCGTTATCTATCAAACGTGCTTAATTAAATATCTTAAGTCACCACTGGAAAATATATTTATGTCACATTAGTTACTGTTGTCACCGAGAGTAGTAGGTATATTACCTACTAGGCTTAGTAATCACAGAAAACGTGAAACAAATAGGCACGCAATACCTGCGCATTAAATAATTTAATTAAATAAACATATTGTTATAATCTAGATTTGTTGCATTTGCATGACTCCGCCTGTCTACCAATATTTTTAATAGACTGGCAACTGTGCTATATGCTGTAGAAGCTTATATCGCACTGGACTTTCTTGGAAATTGAAACATAGGCCTTCGTATTTAAAACATGGTCATTGTACTCTGATTAACGTTTGTTCTAACAAAACGTTTTGTGGGAAAACAGTTTTTCAACCGAGATGTATCCTTGCTTGATTTCGCTACGCCAATGAGCAATGAGTAATCGTCTGTTGAAAAATTTCCGTCACTTGGATATGCATCGATAAGCACTATTTTCCAAAGCATGTGCCTTAGCGATGTTTTGCAACCCTACGCGATAACAATGTTTTGTGAAACACATAACTTTTACACTTCAATTAAACGTAGTTTGAAATGTATTGATTTCATGAATAATGTGTGTACTTGGAATGAACTGTAGTATTTTTCTTATCATGATAACGAACTTAGAAACTGTAAAAAATGTATTATATCCAAAGAAATAAGAGAACGTTTGCTGTGAAATCGATTATCTCTTGTTCTTTTTCTTCTGTGGAAAAGTGTTGTCCTACAATCTTTGTGGCTATTTTATTTGTACAGATAGTTTATACAAATCATACACAATATGACTACAGGTATATTTAGTCAGCCACAAATAACTATCAGAAATTGCTTATGTATGTAGCGTGCATATCGTTTTACTCCAACTTTGCATTGACGCTATTCAGTTTTTTATGACGCAACTTATGTGGAAATGTTTAATTTTTTGTGACTCCATTTATAATGATACTTGTAGAATATAAATAAGCATATCGAGTAGCTATGGTACATTCTTTTAAACGCTATATGGACAGTTGTGCTCAAAATTGTATGTATTACCAAGAGTTTTCATAACCTTGCTTTAAGCCAAATTATTAATAGCAAATACTTAAAGTGGCTATATTAATGTCGTCCGGTGAACCATGTGTTGTTTCTCACAGACCACGTGTCCGGCCCGCACCTGCATTGCAGTAGCGTCACTGTGCCGTTGCACCTGAATCCACATGGTCTGTAGACATTGTGTTGTGCGCTAACATAGCGATGTGTTGTGTGTAGGTCCTGTCGATGAGCGATGAGTTGCGCCGCGCGCTCTACTCTTCCGGGGCCTCCGTCGACATGGAGTTCTCGCCGCCGGACCTCATCGGGACATCAGAGATATTCACCATGGAACACAGGTACGTACCCACTTGCTGCATTGTCTCGCCTTGTATGTACATACTGTATCACTACATAGTATAAAACAAAGTCGCTTTCTCTGTCCCTATATACCTATGTGTGCTTAAATCTTTAAAACTACGCAACGTGTTTTGGACAACGGATTTTGATGCGGTTTTTTATAGAGTGATTGAAGAGGAAGGTTTATATGTATAACAACATCCATTAATGACATAGGCTATATATTTTATACCCGTGCGAAGCCGGAGCGGGCCGCTAGTTATTTACATACATGAGTTGTGTGTATAATTTTATTATTATAATGAGCTGTTCAAGGTTTTCGTGAGTAATACACTCCTACTACATACGCCTCCTTGGTGGCATCCAAAATTATTTTTTGATGTCGAAATATGTCATTGTTTGGTAAATTCTTACCTGCTAAATACATATGTCATTATGAACCTTTAGGTGCTTGTTTAGAGTGTATAATATAATAATTGTATTTTTAATTAATCTGTACATATTAAAAACTATTTTTGTTGATGATTATCAATTCACTTGATAGTCAGTGATGATGTCGAAGATGTTATCACGGTAAATCTAGAATGCTTGCTGGCTCTCAAGGACTGCTGCCTGAACACACTGTGTATGGCGACAGTTTTTCAAACTTGAGAGTGGAATTTGATAACGTTGTTTCCTTCATCGGAAGCTCAAGCCGTTGGTGGGGATTGAACCAGCGTCCCTCAGTTTGACAGCCGACGCTTCCACCGCTGAGCTATGATCGCTTCAAATATGCTGGTTTCGTTTCTTAATAAATATCTTGAGCACAGAACACGTACTTGCTTACCCGTTTCGTATCAAGACTGCATGCACTAAAAATTCATGAAGGCAGATGCTGAAGATGGTACTATAACATTGTTTGTCCCTTTTTCATTTAATGGAGTTTTATAATTTGTGATCATCTATAACTTATTTTAGATAGAATACATTCTCAATGAGCAGGGCACATAGCTCGAAGAACTGATGGCCGTTGGGGTCGAAAAGTTCTCGAATGGAGACCACGAACTGGCCAGCCACCGACAGGGGGGTGGACAGGCGACCTTACTAAGATCGCAGGAAAGGGCTGGATGTGGGCCGACTCCAAACGGTTCTTTTAGAAATCAATTGGGGAGGCATATGTCCAGCAATGGATGTCCTATGGCTGAGAATATGATGACGTTCTCAGAGACGTCATCCAAATAAAACAGATAACACGAGACACGAGTAATTTATTTCATATTTTAATAAAAGTAACTTCTATTTTTTCAAATCTCCTCCGGGATTTGTTTGCTTATCTTATTTTTCACCTACACCGTTTGTTCTCCACGGGTCTAACTATACGCCATATAACTTTTATTACATAGCTTTTAGGGCCATATCCGTAATAACATTACACACTAGTGTGTAATAGAATTATCCTACAAAGCTAAATGAGTAACTACCTTACTGCAAGTTATATCCGAGTTAACAATTCAATCAACGATTTAAGCAATCCATTTTTGTCTTTTTCTTGCAAATATGTCGAAAAACGTTATAAGAAACGCATAAGCTATGCTCAATACGCACTCGGCTGAAATACGCCGTCGCCTGCAACCCATATAATAAAAGTAATGAGCAACTTAGCTCACAGGCATAATAAAATATACTATTATCTTACAGTCCGCTAAACACACTTATAAGTGTTGTAATAGTTTGTGTGTCCCTTTGCAGAGAGAAACTATGCAGCGTACTGCCGGCGCGCGCGCAGGGGTACATGTGGCAGCTCGCGTTCAGCACCAGCCAGCACGGGTTCTCGCTCGCATCCATGTATCGCAAGATGCAGCGCGTCGACACCCCTGTGCTGCTCGTCATACAAGACACCGATAACAACGTCAGTACCTACTATAATATTATTTATTGCTTTATAGATATGGCGTTTCACCAATACCTCATTGATGGTCAGTGACGTTGTGGTCCAAGGTTGAAACACGCTAGACCTGAAATGTGCACTATAGCTGTCATTGAAAGCTACGTGTATCTTTAGTCTTCAAAAAATGTTGTTTGATTTAATATCGGAGCTAAACACTATTTTTGTGGATTTATTTATTATTATATATTATTTCATTAGGAGTGCTTATTTCAAAAGTTAAGTTGATGGTTTGACAGTATATCTGATATGTAAAAATTTCGTGTCAGTGTTTGTTATCGGACTCATCCGTATTTTTCACCCTCCTACCCCTACCTCGTTTTTTTATGGTGATTTAAGTATATTTGTGTGAAGACCTATCCAAATAATTTAACCGTCCTTTATTGACGTGAAGTCATTTACGAGAACATGAAGTTCTTCTTATTCTTTGACATTTCGATAATTTATGTGGTACAAAGTTTGCCAGGTCAGCTAGTAAAAATCCTACTAATATTATAAATGCGAAAGTTTGTGTGTATGTGTGTATGTTTGTTACATCTTCACGTTCAAACGACCATACCGAATTGGGTGAAATTATGGATATGGATTATGAAATTATTGGTATGGAGATAGCTTATACCCTGGATTAACACATAGGCTTATTTTCATCACCACGCGGGTAAAACCGCGGGGCGCATCTAGTATAACATAATGTTTCAGTGAGTCATATAATTTTGTATATATTTGCAGGTATTCGGCGCTTTGACATCGTGCGCCCTGCACCCATCTGAACATTTCTACGGCACGGGCGAGTCTCTGCTATTCTCCTTCCAACGAGTGGTTGACGACACCCGGCGGCAGGACGACGCCAATCACAAGGACAGTGGAGACGAACACAAGCATGAGAAGGACGGTTAGTAAACTCGTAGCCCTCGTACGAGTCACACATGTGTTGTTCCCATAATAACATTGTTATATGTTATCATGGGAATGACACACGTGTGTGTTTGTGTTTCATAATGAGGGTACTTTAAACATTTTACATATATTTAACATTTTATTAAATGGTTACGATAAAGTCCAAATCGTTGTAACACTTGTTAATAACAACACTCAATTTAGATGTTTTTTTATTAAAATTGTGGGTAGTTTCAAGTAAAATAATTCGCCACTTATTTGGTGCCGACTAAAACTACCCGCGATTGACCAGCAGTTGAATATAACTCAGCTAATATTAACGATAGCGTTGTGTGGAATTATACGAATTTGAATTTTAGCGTAAACAGAATACAAGCTATTTCGTTTTGAAAATTTTAGTAAATTTTAGCTAGTTTTAATGATTAACAGAATTAGGGCCAATGTCCGAGTTTTTAAGCCGCCCAAGAGCTTCCGAAATTGCCTAACGACTGCTAATTTAGGACAATACCCGGGATTTACGACGGTTTAATCTCCCTGCTGATGAACGGAATCGTTTTGTTGATAATTTTATTAGCGGTAACCCATCCAAGGTATACCAGTACGTTTAGCCCGGTTAATCTCTAAGATCGCATGGCTAAACTGGGAACTGTGGTCCGAGCGCTTCATGTTACAGAATGCCATATATAAAAGAGCGTAGCGGGCTTGTAGAGCCCGGCCTTCGATGAGCATTTGGCTTCATTGATTTTTACCGCCTTTTTTATGTTTGTTACCTCAGAACTTTCGACTGGGTGAATCGATTTCGGTGATTCTTTTTTTTATTTGAAAGCTGCTGCTTTCCGTGTGGTCCCAATTTCATCAAAATCGGTCAAGTGGTTTTTTAGTTACACTCCGATAACTGAAAAGTGTTAAGTCTACATGGACAACTTCCTAATTGATGGTGAAGAAATCGGTGAACATACACAACAACAATTGTTCCCATGAGTAGCAAAGGTCTTGTCGAACTTGTCGAAGTCGGTACCATGAGCACGATATTTGGATAATAGTTACTTTGACTTCAACAAGTATGGTCAGAGTAAGTCAGGTAAGATACGGCTTAAACGTTAGATAATATGTAGAGGGTTGAAGTGCACATGGGTTGCCGAGTTAAGCCCGGGCCTATACTGTCAGATAACCCAATAATTATAAAAAATCTCTCTGCGTCCTTGTCTCTCACATGGAGTAGCGCGCGCAACGCTTCTCTGTCACTCTCCATACTCGCGCTTCAAAGTGAACTTTATAAAAATCTATGCTTACATGAATATGACATAGCTAACCTCATACTGTTGGACAGGCAATAAAACAAGCTTTAATTTAAAAATAAATCCAGTCAAATAATACTGTTTAATATTAAAGTTAATGTTATTAAACAGTGTGGGCACGGGATTTCGCTAGGCAACCCATGTGCAATGTATCAATCTACATATTAATTAACATATAATCAAAGTCACAAGTAACAGATGAGGGGATATATTTCTTAAGCCGTATCTCAGACTATTATTTCGCACTTTTTAATGTTGAAGTCTGTTCCATTTTTTGGGTTTTTTTTTATTCGATTCATTCCAATCTGACTCTTTAAGAATAATTTATTTGCTTGTATGACAGATGAACCCCCACCAGTTAAGACGAAGTTCAAGCACTGGGGATGGACCGGAGACAACATGTATTTCATACGAGGCAGTAACGACAACATATCAATTGGCGCCGGAGAGTGAGTTATACCGATTTCTAAATAATTACTAATTATTTGACCACTCATGTTGCCAACAAGTTCCTTTTCTGTTATTGTTCCCGCCACCGGAGAAGTTGACTTTTGGTATAGAAGGGTTAATGAGGATCTTCCTGACTATAAATATATAATATAAAGTGATAACACCAAAGCATTTAAAAATTAAGTTATTCATCGTCTAGTAGTGATATTGGATGTGCAACATTTTATTTTTATTTTTACTTTATTGATCTAGCGTTTACAATATCTACTGGCCTTAAGGACTGCTTCCTGAACACACTATTGCTGTGGTTTAAAATTCAAATTATTCACTATATTTAAATAATTCACGCTACAAGTCGGTTCAAAATATGACAATGTCCATACATGTTTGTGATGTGACGTCATTTGTAGCATTCTCATAGCGTGAATAGTACAAGAAAACGAGGTAGTGCAGCGTGTGTGCTAACGTCAAATTAAATTGACCAATCACGGTAGTATTCCATTTTCTAGGTTGACCAATTGACATTCGCCCTTTGATGGTGG
Source organism: Apeira syringaria (assembly GCA_934044485.1). Taxonomy (NCBI): domain Eukaryota; kingdom Metazoa; phylum Arthropoda; class Insecta; order Lepidoptera; family Geometridae; genus Apeira; species Apeira syringaria. The sequence goes on from OW203658.1 coordinate 18,354,762, forward strand.
TGTATCAATACAAAATTTTTAACCTTTATTGTTCAGGGAATAGATAGTTACGTTAGTTGCACTTAGCGATTTAAACATAAATCATCTTTTAAACTTCATCAAATTACTTATACTTAGCAAAATTTACAATTTGCAGTATATTTGATATATATATAAGACCTTGTGTGAATGTTGTCCCATATTATTATTATTATATTATTTTTGGTAGCGTGTATGTAATGTTGTATCGGTGAATACAATTTTAAACCGGGCGTATTCACTGTGAGCACTGTATTCAAATACTCCGAAAAGTAAACCACACTATATGTGTATGGTGACAGTTCTTTTATACTTGAGGGTGGTAGCTGGCCAGGCAGGCACTCTAAAGTACCCCACCACCATGCTGGGAATTTGAAAACGGTGATGCTTTCACTGGAAGCCGTTGGATCGCATAAACATCCGTCAGTTTGACAGCCGGCACTCCCACCGCTGAGCTATCATCGCTCTAAACTTGTTGCTTGAACAATTTAACCTATACAGGTTGTGACCTCAATAACACTGCTTTACCCAGTTGACCTGTTAAGACGTCATAGTTCTGATACATGCTATTCATTCACATGGTAAAGTTTGAGGAAGTAACGATGAGTATTTGTGTACAGCGGCAAGTTTGGGTTGTGGCTGGACGGTGACCTGTACCTGGGGTGCACGCAGCGCTGCACGACTTACGGCAACGAGCCGCTGACGACGCGCGAGGACTTCATCGTCAAGATTATGGAGTGCTGGACCTTCATCTGAGCGCCGCCGCAGCCGCATCGCCGCCGCCGCCGCCACCCACCTCTGCCCACGCTCCACGTGACACTACTCGCGACAAAAACTAAGCTTTAGATTATCTTATGAAATTTGCTACGAAGATTTGACACTTTTACAAGTCAACATTTTCGACTTTTAGTACCGATGAGTCTGAAAATTTTGTACTTTACGACTCGAAGTGACGGCGCGGACCGTAGCGAACGAGACGTTCGCGCGCATCTCTAGTCAAACGTACTGAATTCTGACCAATATTTCACCTTCTCCGGATCGAGGGGCGTGTTCCGAGCCCGGGCGGCGCGACGCCCGCGCCATCTACTCGGCGAGTGCAGTAATCCTAGTCAATTGTCGTTCGTAACGTATCTTATCGTGTGTAAGCAAACCAGTAGAGACGAGACGGTGAGAGCTCGCGACTTGCAGCGACCGGGCGGGCGACGCCCGCGCCGACCCGAAACACTCCGATCATAATTACGTGTCAATTCATACAATTAATAATGAGCATTGTTGTTAAGGAAATTAAAACATATTTGTAACGATAAAAACACTATATGTATAATGTTATGTAGAAGTTTATATGTAACGAATGTTACGTTTAGTTAGATGCCGTGTCTACGGTGTGTCCAGTAAGGAGCATGTCTTATCCAAAGGGTGTCCGCCGACAGAGGCTGTGCGATAATACTTTGGCAAAACTTGTAAATTCGACACTAGTTATCTTGCCGAGCTCGAAAGCCTCGAAATTATACTCATCTGAATATCCCGCTGGGGCCGGTGACTTTATCAGTATATTAAAAATAGAGTTATTTATGTTTTGTGAAGTAGATTTTGTATGTTATGTTGTTGTCATGTCTGAATGTATTTGAGTCATAATAATTAAGTTAGTGGACATATGTTACACTTTCACTGTGATTTGAGAAAATATGGTTGCATTTTGTTATTATATTTAATGAAGCGATATCACAAATGTTCATACCTACAGTTACGTTAGTTTCATTTTTTAATCCTACACAATATATCATAACCTACAGAATAAAATAAAAGTGAAACAAAATAAAATATTTTTGCTCCATACAGAGATCAGTAGCCTATATAATATAATAAAAAATAGTAAATCTTACATAGTAATTTTAGTGAGCTTGATGAATGTACTTGTCATTGTGCTTTAGTAATTGTTAGCATGATGTTACTCAGATCTATTACATTCTGTTGACCACTGTGACCTTTGCGTCTCTGCCACACTAGCACACTTATTTTTTTTTAAATGTTACAAGTATCTTAATATATATTCCTGTGAGATTAAAAAGTATATTTTTATGAAAAACGCTCACGCGATTAAGAATGAAATATGAAGTTGGTACAGGCATACTTACTAGAACACCCAAATGTTTGTTAGCAGAATAAAGAAGTATGTCTGTAATTCATGTCAATTCGACATTGTTATCGTTTGTGTACATCAAGTAAATAATTATTATAGGTTTTATCGGCATAATTATTGTTAAAAATTTGTAATCGATTAGACTTGTTGAGTAGCAGTGAGAATTGGTAATATTTATTTATTATGTTATGGTTTCGAACTTACGATTGCTGTAGCCGCATTACTTTATTGGTGATTTATTATGTAATTCTAAGTTGTTATAATGTAAATCAAGCCATAATAATTGAGAATATATTCTTTTGAGAAAGCACACATTTATTTCATTTTATCTTTTAACATTAGTACTTAAATCTAGGTCGATTATTGCGATGTCCATGTCTTCTATCATCATTATCATAATCACGGCCATATCCTGATCCCCCATGGCCATCTCTATTTGGTCTCTCATAAGGATGGCTGCGTCTATTGAAGCGGTTGTCATTTCTACGCTCTGTGTTCTGTGGCACCCACCAAGACTCTATTATTGGTGGTGTGGATGGCTCTGCATTATGAACTTTCATGAATTCTTCATCTTTTTCTGTATATCGATCTTTGAGTTCTTCCTCACATTTTAACAAGAACTCCCTGTCCTCTGGTGATAGTGCTTCCATTGTAGTCATATTAGAATTTAGACTGATCTCCAGGCACAATGATCACAGAATTAATAACTAAAAAAAGAAATGTGCATGTGGTAAAAATACTGAAAATCACTTAAAGGCCTAAGGGATCAAGTAAAATAGATAATTGGTGAAATACCTCTGCACCTACACCTATGTAAGTGTAATGTTGCACAGAATGTTTCACACAAGTGGGGATTATATACTCACAAATTATGACCTTACATCCCACAAGCATCCAGAGGTGTATGTGAGGTATATTTAGAAACTCTTACTATGACAGTTTTTTTTAATTTGTGATAGATTTTTTAATTTCACAAACTTACAATATGATATGGAAAAGTTCAATGAACTATGTGTAAATGTGTACATGGGTGTTACTCAATAGCAGTTTTTGTCCTACTGTACACAACTGATGGTTTGACATTGAAATGATAACCCAGGCTCAATCACAATCATTATAGGAAATGGATTTTAATATCCACTAATACAGGTGGAACCAAATTCAAACTCCCCAACAAGGTATGAAGGATCTGTATGGGAAACATATTGATTGAATAGATTTATTAAATTACATGAAATTATGAAATGCCAAATGGAAATAACCATAACTTTAAAGTATATTTGTATAATGTTTAGAACTGTGCCAGGGCCTTAAAGCCATACTCAGATATGTGAACGAGTTAGGATGGCTGGACTAGCTAGAGGAGAATGCACACCCCAAGCAGACTGTCAGTGAAGAATTTTCTACCCACTAATCAGAATAAGATGACTATTTGTTTGAACTAGGATTACATACAAAAATTAACTTTATTATTGATTACATAGATATATTTATTCCCTAAGAATTGCGCATTAACTACATTGAAGTTTAGAATAAATTTGTATGTACATAAAATGTGCTTGATAACTGACCTACCTCAAAAGAAACATCATATCAAATATATTAAAAGGCAGCCAAATATTCCACATATCTGTCCAGTGCCCAAAAATACTATTCTGAGGTACATTAATTCTAATGTGATACTAAAAAAATTGGTTGTCTGTAAAGTCCGTTTACGGACGATAGATTTACGTGATAACGTCATAATCATTTATGACTTTGACTGACTTTGACTTTGATTATTTTATGTAATACAAAACTCAGGTGGAATGTTACGTGGAACGTTATGATTTTTCATGAGTGTTGCTGGTATTCATCAATTTATAAAACGTTATCACGTCAAAAACATAAAGGTTAATATTCCACAAGATAGAAACTTATTCTTATTGACAAAATTAGTATAAAACCAAAGGACAAAATCAATTTTTTACAACTAATTGGATGATTTATGGATAGATAAGAATCTTGAAGGTAATTGAACCTTTTTTAATCAGATATGGTTGGAAACAGGAGCATAAGCGTTATCTAATGTGTTCTTTTTTTTATACTGTATAGATCTAGCGTTTTGACCACTATCTCACTTGATGGTCAGTGGCTATGTGGTCAAAGATGTTATCTCGCTACCTAGAATAATAATAATACTCACTGGCTCTCAAGGACTGCTCTGCCTGAACATACCTGAATATGTGTTTGGTGACAGTTTTTCAAATTTGAGGGTGGTAGCTATCCAGGCGGGAATTCGAAAGTACCCTACCACCATGCATCTTATCCACAACCTATCAATATATAATGAACACCAAAGAAACAAGATGGAATTGGGCATTTAAGCTAAGATCTCACTTGATGGTCAGTGACTATGTGGTCAAAGATGGTATCTCGCTAGACCTAGAATACTCACTGGCTCTCAAGGACTGCTCTGCCTGAACACACTATGTGTTTGGTGACAGTTTTTCAAACTTGAGGGTGGTAGCTATCCAGGCGGGAATTCGAAAGTACCCTACCACCATGCATCTTATCCACAACCTATCAAAATATAATGAACACCAAAGAAACAGGATGGAATTGGGCATTTAAGCTGAGAATTATATAAGACGTACTCAGTACCAGACCATCCTCAACACAAAAACCAGACAGGACAAATACAAGACAAACAACCCAAGACCCACAAATTAACTGATAAAAATAATATAGTTACAAAACTCGCTAGTCACGCCTGTTAAGATGAGACCGAAAAAAGATTCAGGTGTATTTATATCATCAAAATTAACTGCTTCAAATACCCAGCCGACAAGAGCTCCACAGTCGGGGCACACACAAGGCTTCCAACGATAACCAGGAAACCAACTACCAGCTTCTTCCCACTGTAAATCACATTTATGTTAGTTTTTATTTTGGAACTTTACTTTGGAATTGAACAATACTTATAGGTATTGTTAACATTACCTCAGAGATGCCGACACAATTTGATTGGTTAGTAGTTATCATGGGATAAGAAAGGACGAAGTCACTCATCAACACCTGAATTACAATGCCATCTCTGTTAAATATTGAGTCAATATACGAATACTGAGAAAAGGGGCTGATCTTTGAAATTAAACTACTGGAAATTGTAATCTCATTTCCACAGCTCCGGCACAAAATATAATCTGAAATTGCAGATGGCAGTTAGTCAAAACACGAAGGAAAAAATATAAAGGTTTTTAGCACACTACAAACGTTAGCATGAAGTGAATCTCCACTCCAGCTGCTGTTTTTATTTATGGAATCCACTTCCTGTGATGCTACAGCCGAATGAACAAATATAAGCAAACTAGATGTACAAAACATTACACTTAGTATTTGACCAAGAACTATCATTGTAGTTTACAATGAAATAAATTAAGACATTTTCTATTCACTACAGAAGAAAAAGTGCAGAACATAGACACGGTACTATCACTAGGACTATTACATTCTCTAGGAACATAGATATCCGTATATGCCAAAGTCACAGATTACTAGTATGTAGCAAGCACAGATTACTTAGGGAAACCTACGGTTTGTAGCAAGACCAAAGTACTTGCACTTTTAACGTATTGTAAAATTGAAATCTTTTTGGTACTTTGCACAAACTGTAGGGTGGGCTTCTTTAAGCGCTTTGAGCACATAGCATGCTTAAAGTCATTCCGAAATGCACTGACAGCTGCACACAAGTTTAAACTTTAAACGATGGACTCTATCTATGACGTCATGGTCCTTTGCTTAAAACTCTCGCGACTACAAGGGGTGTGTTTCAAATTGAGCTTTGAGCGCTTTGAGCACAGAGAGCGTGCTTACAGTCATTCCAAAATGCACTGACAGCTGCACACAAAATGTATATGACGTCATCCATGACGTCATCAACCTGTGCTTAGAACGCTCACGAGTACGATGTAGAGCAGTGTGAGCGCTGTGAGGGCCACTGCTCGGCTGAATTATACTGTCCGTACCAGTGGGATATAGCGCGGGAGGTTTATATCGTATAGGGGTGGTTCAGTACTAAAGAAAGAACTAACCTTAAACAGAGGTTTGGCTGCACCGCGGAGATGGTAGCCTGTCGCTTCCCTTCCGCGAGTCCTCCTTATTTTCTGGGCTTCTGAGCAGCTTCTTAATTGGGTTTAGGCTAGTGCACTAAGTCCGATCTTTGCACTCGCGTACATTAGAGGATGCGGCGCGGTTTCACAATGGGCAATGCGGTGCGTGCGGGCGGCGAGGTTTACGGTCGGTTTGAGACTGACTACCGACAATTTTTTTTGCGGTGCAGCGAAGAAGATTAATAATTAAGAAAATGCGGGTATGTTGGGATAGTTATTAAAAATGAAAGTATTGCCATAAGCGGCGCGAACATACCCCCGGCCTTGGAACAATCGGTTGCAAAGAAAGAGTAAAGAAGCGGCGCGGGGGGTAATAGTTAAAGTTATTGGGAAGGTAATGGACAAAGACGCACGACTGGTCTCTTGTAAACACCAGTCGCGGTCTTCACTAAAGCCACTCGGCAGACCTTATCCTCACCATAGAATGTTGAGACAACAACGCCTAGTGGCCAATGAAGCGGCGGAGTATTGTCAGTTACAATAACGACTATGGTTCCTATCTTGATAGGATTTGATTGCGTATTCCATTTCCCTCGACTTTGTAGTTGATGAAGATACTGAGTTTTCCAGCGTTTAGCAAATGATGTTACCATTTGTTCAAGCAACATATAGCGACGTAAAATATTATTATCATCCGCTTTGTTGTAAGTGGGCAAATGCTTCAAGGGAGTGGACATCAAGAAATGCGATGGCGTTAAAGCGCTGAGCTCAGATGGATCTTCGCTCAGCGGCGTAAGCGGTCGTGAATTTATGACACATTCTATTTGCGCGGTGACAGTCAAAAGCTCCTCATAGGTGAGAAGTTGCGAACCGATCACTCGGTATAAATGAGTTTTAAAAGATTTCACAAAAATCTCATAGTGCCCTCCGAAATGTGGGCTCCGCGGTGGCGAGAACACCCATGAGATTCTATGTTCGGAAAGTTCATTACTAAGAGCGTTTTTATATTCATCGGAACTTGTAAAAATTTGAAGTTCCGACAGCGTCTTTTTCGCGGATTTAAAAGTGCCTGCGTTGTCCGAATACATGCAGGACACTGCACCTCGTCGCGATATGAAGCGTTTAAATGCGGATATAAAAGAATTAGTTGTCAGATCCGTTGTTATTTCAACATGAAGCGCGCGGGTAACTAAACATACGAAAATACATATGTAAGATTTGATTGAGCGGACACCACGTTTCCTATACGGAACAATTGGTATGGGCCCGGCGTAGTCGGTTGCGGTAAAAACGTAGGCCTTTGATTCATTAACACGACACGCGGGTAAATCTCCCATTAAAGGGAAAGATTGCTTAGGTTTAATTTTAAAACAATGATTACATTTGTGCGTAACCTGCCTAACAATATTACGGCATGACAAAATCCAGTACTTCTGTCTCAGTATAGACATAAGAGCGACAGGTCCAGTGTGACAGTTCACACGGTGATAATGCGTTACTAATAATTCAATAACGTGATGTTTACGCGGCAACAGTATCGGGTGCTGTTGTTCATAAGAAAGGTCAGCGTGGCGAAGTCGACCGCCGACGCGTAGTAAACCGTTCTCATCGAAAAAGGGAAACAGTTTGTTTATCGCGGGTGAGCATTGTCTACTTGCGATTAATCTTTTTATTTCGTCAGAAAAATAAAATGATTGAATGGCTTTTAAAAGATGCGTTTCTGCGTAGTTTATCTGTTCTGCGGTTATATAATTTAGGCGCGGCAACCTTGTAATAAAGCGATATATAAATACAATTGCGTTTAATAGTTTCCTCCAAGAAGAAACACGAAGCGATAAAGCCAACAATGGATGAGGTACGTCGTTATCAGTAGCTGTAGCTAGCGATAAGACCTTTGTCTCTGGTAGTTCGTCGTGAACCGAGACATCGTTGATGGCTGTGATCGGCCACTCGTCGACTCCACGCTGCAACCAAGCTGGTCCCGAGAACCAGGCTGGATGAGCTATGAATCGAGCAGGTGTGAGGCCGCGTGATAGCCCGTCGGCTACGTTTTGAACCCCCGGGATAGCGTAATAGTATTTAGCGGGTAAGTAAGACATTACTTTGGTAACGCGAGTTGCAACGAACGTTTTAAAGCGGTGCGGTGATGAGTGCACCCACTGCAGGGTGACCATCGAGTCAGTAAAACAATATACATCGGCTATAGGATGACGCGAGTTATAAGTGTCGATTACGCGGCGAACGAGTTTAGACATTAAAAGCACGGCGCAAAGCTCTAATCTGGCCACCGACACGGTTTTAAGGGGGCTGACTTTTGATTTTGCACATACGAGTGACACTATGGGTTCGGATCTATTAGGATTTTCCACCTTAACGTAGATTACGCACCCATATCCCTTTTCGCTGGCATCGGCAAAGGAAATTATGGACACCTTATCTTCAGGTGTCACTCCTAAGTGGCGCTTAAAGCGGAGTTGCATAATCAGAGGTAATTCACGTGTATAGTTTTCCCAACAGGTGACAATATCCTGTGGCGGTTCGTCATCCCAATCCAATTTTAAAACATGTAACCGTTGTAGTATTAATTTAGCGTATAGAATGACCGGTGCAATAAGTCCGAGAACATCATATTGGCGCGCGATAACAGATAAGATGTTTCGTTTAGTGCACGGTCTGTTCGTAAGTGTCACTGTGAATGAGAATTCATCAGTGACCGGCGACCACTGAAGGCCGAGTACCTTCAGGGTTTGCGGTGACTCATCAAATTCAATATTCGAATCAAAGCGATAGGATTCTGGTAAAGAACCGAGTAATTCGCGGGCGTTACTTGACCATTTTAAGAGCTCAAAACCCCCGGCATTGAACAATCCTAGAAGTTCATCCTTGAGCTGTTGAGAGTACTCGACGGTCGGTACTGAGTAACATAAGTCGTCAGTGTAACAATTACGACTAGCGACTTGAGCGGCGCGGGGAAAACGCGCGCGTTCGTCTTCACACAACTGGCGGACAACTCTAATGGCAAGATATGGACTACTTCGGAGTCCGAAAGTAACGCGGTTATAAATATATGTACTAATCTGTGACGCATTGTCAAAGCGATATAAAAACTTTTGATATTTTCTATGTTCTTCCGATACAACAATTTGTAAAAACATTTGTTTTAAATCCGACGTAAACGCGATCTCAAACAAGCGGAAGTCAAGTAATATAAAAAATAAATCATTCTGCAAATTCGCACCAGTGTGCAGCGTATCATTGAGCGAGATGCCGGTATCCGTTTTAGCGCTCGCGTCCATCACCATGCGAACCTTGGTCGTCGTCTTATCAGAACGCACGACGGCGTGGTGTGGAATGTAGTAGCCCTCAGACCGGTTGTCATCTGGCATTTGCGATATGTAACCCTTCAATAGGTGTTCACGAATAATTTGGTTATATTCGTGGCGAAAGTCCGAACAGGATTCGAACCTGCGCTCGAGCGATAAGAAGCGTTTTTTAGCGGTGTGATAAGAATCTCCTAATGTCTTAGGATCGCGGGAAAAAGGTAATGCGACTATATAACGGCCAGAACTATCACGAGAAACATTTTTAATAAATATATCTTCGCAATCGCGGTCGGCTGGACTGAGAACAGGGTCACATGACACCTCCTCAAGTTGCCAGAATTTTTGTAACACCGAGTCAATAGGCGGTTCCGGTTCAATAAAAGAACATAAAGAAATCGCGTGGTTGTTATTCTCATTTAATGTAGGTGCATTTCCGATAAGTATATAACCAAACATAGTTTCGAACCCAATCGGAGTACCTGGCGGTCCAGTGACGCGGCCCGACAATAACACGTTTGCGAACAGCTGAGCGCCGATAAGAATATCTATTTCGCCCGGCTCATTATACTGGCGGTCTGCGAGTGTGACGTGTCGTAGGTAAGACAGGGTCGTAGTGTCTACGGGAGCCGTGGGTAGCTTATCTGTGATGCGGTCGATGACGAAGGTGTCGAATGAAAGCGAAATATTACTGTCTAATTGTGAGAATATTTTTATGTTAGTTGTGCCTTTAATAGGGCTAGGCGAAGAACCGATGCCTTTGACTACGGTGCGTGAAACCTTATTAATTTTTAGATTTAATTTGTTGCAACATGCGGTACTTGCAAAATTGCTTTGCGATCCTGAATCGACCAATATGCGAACAGATTGTAAGCGATTATTAGCATCGAAGATATGCGCCTGTATAGTACCTAATAAGCAAGTTTTATTACGGTGTACGGCGGGAAGCGAATTGCACAATGATATGTTTTGAGGTGGTGCGGGCGAAGTCGGCACGTTCGACGTGCCTGCAGAATTAGGTGAGTCGCGATTGACGTGAGCGGAGTGCAGCGAGTCAGAGCGCGCGGTCTGCGCTGCCGCGGGAGCCTGAGACGTCATTTGTTTACGACAAATTAAAGAATGATGCTTATTATTGCAGTGACGGCACGCGTGAGTAGATTTGCACGCGGAATAACTGTGCGATGTACTGAGGCAATTAGTACAAGCATTATTATCTTTGAGATAATTATACCGGTCATTTATTGACATTTTTTGAAACTGCGGGCATTTATATAAATTGAAATGATCATTTCGTTTGCAACACACACAATGTGTATTAGCGGATACGAAAGCGGATGTACATTTTTGCGGGAGTTTATTTAGCGGTTCGTTATATATACGTTTACTCGAAGGACCTGCGATGCGATCTATTATTTTGGATTGTTCGCGAAGGAAACAAATGAAGTCGTCGTATGACGGTATTGATTTATTGCGCGTATGCATTTCGAACGATTTCGCGGTTTCTGAATCTATCTTTTTTAAAGAGAGATGTAAAAGAATTAAATCAGTCAAGTCATCGATTTTGAGTGATTTTAAGCATGCGACTGCGGAACAAAACTTATCTAAAAAGGTATCCAAGTTTTTGGAAGTTGCAGAATTAAATGCTTTAAAATCGAGAATCTGATCCAAATATGAAGTAGCGAGGCTACGCTTATCTTCGTATTTGTCAACCAACGTTTGCCATATCAAGTTGTAGTTGTCAGCGTGTGGTGCTATTCCGGTACAAACGGCAAGTGCGCGACCAGACAGCTTGCCCAACAAATACTGCAAGCGTTCGTTATCGGTTAAGCCAGGATGTTCGTGAACGGACCCTTTGAACGAATGATAAAATATAGGCCATTTTGTTGGTTCACCTGAAAATCCGACTAGCTCGAGTTTAGGCAACTTTATTGTAGATTTATGTGAGCAACCTACAACCGGCTTGTTATCTACTTGAGCGGTAATCATATCGATAGAACGTAATTTAGATGCGACGCGTTTGCAACAACAATATAGTTCTTCGAAGGAATTCCAACTTTGATAGTTAGGTTCAGCGTTTGGATTAATTTCCAATTCAGCATCACTAATTTCATCCAGAATTTGGTGAAATTCAGTTCGCAAGTTCTCTAAAGTCTCAATTCCACCCAAGAAAAGTTCTTGAGATGTTTCATTATCAAAAGCGGTCTTTGAGTAATTATAAACTACTTGCATACGAGAGAATATTGCATCGCGCTTTTTTATAAGTTTTCTAAGAGTGAGAGAAAATCTATCTGAGCTCTTTGAGTCACTAGATGTAGTAGGGGCCATGATTTAAATCGAATAACTTACGATAAAAACAAACGATTAACGTAAATATGTAGGTACCTACGTTTTATTGTTTTTCTACAAACCTATGTAAAGTTATCGGTGAGCTAATGAAAATTAAACCGAATTGACCTTAACTTAGCCAACGGTAAGCTCAATGCGAGAAATGGAATACACAATTTATCACAATGATGAAATTTGTATATAAATATTGTTAGGTTCATAAAGTAAAACTTAGCTTATAACCATATATGACCACTTCAATGACACAATGGGCGCGGAATGAAGTTGGAGGTAGGATATAATTTTCTTAAATATAAAAAGAACGGCTTAATGCCTATTATAGCGGTAAAATAGATATATTAATGGATTGCGGGATTAAAAGTTGTGTGGCACAATGACACGACAACTTGTAAGAAGTAGGTTTTATGGTACAAAGATCAAACTGATGGTTGAAGAATGCGATTTTCGGGTTAGGAAGCCAAAAATATCCGGCTCGAAAGGTACCAAAACTATGTGAGGGCCACTGCTCGGCTGAATTATACTGTCCGTACCAGTGGGATATAGCGCGGGAGGTTTATATCGCATAGGGGTGGTTCAGTACTAAAGAAAGAACTAACCTTAAACAGAGGTTTGGCTGCACCGCGGAGATGGTAGCCTGTCGCTTCCCTTCCGCGAGTCCTCCTTATTTTCTGGGCTTCTGAGCAGCTTCTTAATTGGGTTTAGGCTAGTGCACTAAGTCCGATCTTTGCACTCGCGTACATTAGAGGATGCGGCGCGGTTTCACAATGGGCAATGCGGTGCGTGCGGGCGGCGAGGTTTACGGTCGGTTTGAGACTGACTACCGACAATTTTTTTTGCGGTGCAGCGAAGAAGATTAATAATTAAGAAAATGCGGGTATGTTGGGATAGTTATTAAAAATGAAAGTATTGCCATAAGCGGCGCGAACAAGCGCTGTCAAAAACATAGATAAATAACTATGCACTAGAGTCAAACATCTGACTCATTATGAGAATCTGCCAAAAAATTGGTAGTTCGTCCACAAAAAATTAAAAACGTAATTTTATATATCAGAAAAAAATGACTCATTTAGTGCCCAAGAAGTACGGAAGTGAATGATTTAATATAAATTTAATGGGCAACTGACATTTAAAGAACTCGCGCGCATTCACACACAAAAAGCCGTTCCGATTTGCTTGCGAGCGTCAGCACTGTCAGTACTAAATTCTTCTCGGAACAGCCAAATCCTTACGTACGAACGTGTGCACTGTGAGCCCAAATTGAAGCGCAGCCAAGGTAGAGCAGTGTGAGCGCTGTCAAACATCTGATTATCATTTAGATAATCTTTCGAAATATTAGTAATCCCTCCACGAAAAATTAAAAACGCAATTTAAACTGTCGGAAAAAATTAGCCCTATAGTGCTCGTGGAATATGGAACTGAATTATTTAAAGCGCGCTTTCACACACACACATACACTCCGTTCCGATTTGCTTACGGGCGTCAGCACAGTCAGTACTAAATTCATCACGGAACAGCTAAATCCTTACGTACGAACGAATTACACACGTTTAATATATTTATCGAATTATGGAATTTGACTTAAATACCTATCATGTTCCTAATTTTTAAATAAGACACTTCAAGTAAAGTTACATTTTGCACACAATTATATTTACATCATTTTCATAGATGTAAACTTTTCGTTTAATATCGTGAACAGAGGATCTCGTGTGGCCATCCTGAAGAAAGAGATAGATAAGATACGTGACGTCACTCAAGGTCGTAGTATTTTTTTTGTTTCAAGACGTATTTTGCGCTTCAAACTCCAGCATCGTAGATCACCTTCCTGTTTCTGTCCTGACTGACATGAACGAAAGAAAAAGAAAACATACAAAGTGTGCTCGAGATGGACAATTTGCTTTTTTGGCAGTTTCCAACCAAGCGTTTGGGTTTGTAATGTGGCGTTAATCGCAAAAACGATTTTTTCAAATCGAAGGTCACAAAACGTCGTTTGTAGTCTATTTTACAGATGGTGTGGGTGACAGATCCAAAAACCAAAGAACGTAACGACGAACGGAATGACGCACGCAAACTACATAAATATACTCAGTTAAGTTAAATTATAATATGATATGAGGATATGACTCACTTCCGGTAAAAGAAATTAAACTTGAACTATATACAGAAAAGATTTTCAGCATTTACCACATTTCTACTTAAGATTTTATGAAGATTGACAATTTTATTTCTTTAATTATTTAAAAAAGTATTGTTATGTAGGCGTACACACCTGATGTGCTATGGAAAGTTTTTGGGTAGCGTGAAGCAGATTCTCATTAGGTACTCTATTTTCAACTAGTATGCATTCTATCTGATCTATCCCACACGCGTTTATTTTAGGGATAGGCAAATTTATGAAATATATCGACATATCTCTTATCGATATTTTCATGCAATTCGACACGAGACATGCAGACACATGCAGAGTTAATAAAATATCGATATTTTGATATATTGATATTTTCATCTCAAAACGCGATTACCTAAAAAATTGTCAAATTATTCAAACGTGAAAAAATTAACACATTTTGGTAGTTTTATGTGTTTTATTTATTTAAATACGTATTGAGATATTGTTGGTAAAATAAAAATTAAGTTATTAGTAGTAAAAAAATAGAACAATTTATATAATAGGATCTTTTTTAAATTTTATTCGAACCAGTACTTATCGGATATAGACATCAGAAGATCTTCTGGTTCTCAGCTTTTTACGCTCTGCCTTTTCAAACGTGTAATATTGATATAACCAATGTTCTGTATCGGTTTCTAAAACTATTTGACTAGATATGGCCATTTTTTTTTAAGTTGTAGCCACGCTTCAACCTTTACTTTGCACCATAATAACAAATCACATTAATAACGAGGTCATCGCGGTGGTCACAGTCGGCACACGTTGTGTCGTGATGCAGCGTCCGGAGTAGGTTGCAGCGTCGGCGCTTTACCTGAGTGCTAACTAGAGCGAGAGCTTCGGCGACCGTTCTAGGCGGAAGTAGAACAATGACTCCCAAGTGGAATATATAATAATTATTATAAAATATACTAAAGCTCTTAAAACAAAGTATAGAATTTGATATTCGGAAATAAATATTGATTATCGTTATTTCGAAACTAAAAAAAAACAATTTTGGTAATAATAAAACTAAAATATTGTCAATATTTATCAATTGTTTTCTGCAAAAATATCGATATTTTGATAAAACGATATTTGGTGATCTTCCCTAGTTTACGTTGGCTGCACAGAGTACATATAAGTATGTATCGGCGTTGCCAGATCGTTCCTTTTGGTTCGTTTTGCGTTCTATTTTACGGTCATGCGTTCCCTTTTCGTTCTCATCTTGCATGCGTTCATTCTTTCCTTTTTGTATATTTGGTAATATTTCACCACTAGCGACACTGCCAATTCTGGCTGGCACATCTATATGGATCTTTGAAAATATGCTTTTATACATAGGTCACACTAAAAGTTACCGGTACCGGCCACTTACATAAAAAATATTTAAAAAGTAATTACAACATTTTAATATGGAAATCTTTGGCTGTAGAATGCAGATTGTTTCATCTGACTGACTATTGTTTTTATATTGTAGCGCCATTTTAAAAAATACGTGTCTACATTGACATGGATTTAACTCGCGAAAATTTTTGTAGTATGATTTTCTACGATTTAAGTGTAATTTGACAGCTCAACAGAGCTTCGCTCGGCTTTGATCTGCTTTTGGCGATGAAGCACCATAGAAGACGACTATTTATAGCTGGTTAGCAGAATTCAAGCGCGATTGTGTCAGAAAACTGGACACTTGGTTACTGTTGCTTTAGAGAATCGTCGTATAGTGAATAGTGACTGGTGCACGACCATTTGTTTGCCGGAAATTATTGACGAACTCCGTAAAAATAACTGTAAAAGCCGTATCATCTTGCACCACGACAATGCAAGTTCCCACACGGCCAGACAGACGACAGCCAAAACAAATTTTTGAAGGTGAAAAACGAAGAACTTATATACCATTCTGTATACAGTTCCGACCTGGCACCTTGTGACTTTTTCTGTTCCCAAAAATTAAGAACTAATTACGCGGTCAACGATTTTCTTCTCCAGAAGAGGCTGAATAAATTCATTGTAGACCTTTAATAGTATTTTTTCTAATTCATTCCGGAAACTTTTAGTGCGCCCCGTGTACTATATTAAACTGTACTTTACAATAGTTCAGTATGTAGTGCTGTAAATATATGTTTGCGATGGGCATCAAGTTTTTCAATTTTTAAAACTATACTGCCCTTCTCTTGTTCTTCTTCTTTCTGTGCCATCTCCTAACGGAAGGCGGCGGTTATTGAGGCAATTTTAACCTTGGAGACTGCCGCCCGGAATAGGGATCTCGTACTCAACCCTAACCAGTATCTCAGATTTTTCAGCCAGGAGGTGCGTCTTCGGCCAGGTGGTCTATGGCCTTGACTCTACTCTACCCTCTACTTGTTAGCTTATTGCTAATTCTGTACTTTTTGGGTGATATAAAAAAACAACAAAAAACATTTTTTACCAAACAATGGAACCGACTTCAACATTCAAAAGTGTAATATAACCTTGTCAAAGTCGGTTCCATTTTTAGGTTTTTTTTTTCACCCGTTTCACTGGCTTTTGATACGTACGGAATCAATTTTCATTGTGTATGTTCTCCGATGTCTTCAACCGCAACTATAATATCGTCAGGGTATGCATAGCACTTTTCAGTTATTTGAGTGTAACTAAAAAACGCTGGTCCGATTTTGCTAAAATTTAAATGATACCACCACGGAACTACCTATACTGTATCAAACAAAAAACATACATTATATGTTTATATAAGATAAGATAACTAACATATCTTACTGCAAACATACATCAGTTTAAAATATATTATTACGTTTGCGTTCCTTTACAGCGAATTTCGTTCCTTTTTAGACATCCCAGCGTTCTAAATCTCCAATCACTACTGGCAACACTAATGTTGGCACAAAACACATCAATTCAATGTTTATTTCACCTATAGATTTACAGAAATTTCACTAGTTCTTTCAAATTTTCATTCAATTCAAGGATTTTTTAAAGGAACCTTGGTCTTGGTCTTCTCTACATTGTGCACGTAAAAGTTCATAATGAGTGAAAACGTTAATATTGACCTATCCGGGGAAATAAATGCGACAGCGGAAAAGAAAGGTTTTCATAAGTATGTGAATGATATGGAATTGTAAGTCATACTAAGAATGGAACTTTCTGCTACGTGGTTTTTCATACGCTTATATCATTTGTTTATATCCGTGCCACAGAAATACACTGCAATCGAGCTTCCATTGCTTTGTGTACTCAAACATCTTTATGTTTTGGCGACGTGCGTATCAATAAATATAATGATACGATTACTCGTCACACGATCTAGGTAGTTAGTAAATTTTAATTAACGGCAAAAGCGATCTAGATATATAGTCAAGCCTAATTGATTTGGTTTCTTAAATACAGTTTTTGGTTAATATAGATTCGACAAGCCTTAATATATTTTTATTTAAAGAGGTTCGATATTAAACAATTCTGAAAGTTCTTAATCTATGTACACTATTAAGTACTTTTAAGGTTTCCATTTGAAATAGAATATTTTGAGTATACGGCTTATTTTGTTGAAAATCTAAACTTATATTGCAAAACTGAAGAGAGGCACAGCAAGTCTTTTATAAACTTAAAGATAATACCACTTATGTGAACAGTTCATGAAGGAATTTCTGAACAAAATTTGATTTCATTTACTATATTCTGGTATGATAATATTTTTCTTTTAATTAAAAATCTTGTACCTTTGACAAATAAGCTTGAACTGTATCTTACTCCAAAACAAAGGAAATTAAAAAGTCTTAATATGTGATAAGTAATTTTTGTTGAGCCTACATCATCATACATCAACAGCATAAATAAGTACATTTTTGTAATATTTTAAATCACATATCAGGATTTGTCCCACCCCTGCCTGTCAACACCTGTAAGCCTCTATAATGTCATTGGCACCTCTCAAATCCTTAACAAGAATTATACAGTTTTAATATAATCCAATCTTGAGAATGGTAGGTAGTTGAAATTTAGTATTTAGGTATATTCACCATTTATATTAATTTCATTTTAACAACTTTGAAAGGGCATCATTGCATATATATCTTACGTTATAATCACTGAAAGTTTAGTGAAAAAAAATTTAACATAATTACTAAATTATATTTGATTAAACTCCATTTAAATTTTATAAAATTGTTATATTCTATAATTTTATTATAGAATATAGTTTTTAATAGAATTTATAAATGTTTAAAACACGGGAATTACCCACATAATAAGTCAGAAGGTTCCGACTATAGTTTCAACCACATTAGGTGGTCTATTTCAAGGGGAATATGGGGTGCTTGTGGACGTGGTCACGGTTCGCCTAGTTCTATAGTCGAAACCCTCTGACTTATTACATGAGTAATTCCCGTGTTTTATACATTCATAATGTGTCAAAACCAAATCAGTTTTAATAACAGAAATTATAAAATTTGCATGCATGTTACATATTGGCCGACTTGCTAGATGACACTAAATGTCTTAGTAACTGTCTTATCTGGATTTCCATGGGTTGCCAGGTTTCAGACAATAATTGAGAAACTTTCTTGAAATAATTAACTCACTTGCTGGCGCAAGTGGGTTAATTATCTCAAACACCGAACCACACTCACCAAATTAGTCATTATTTTCAATAAAATTATTTCTATCAAATGAGATGAATGAATACTATTTTTTTATGTGAGATATCAAACATTCTACAGTTGAAATAATATATACAAAATATTTTTTGTTATGTTCTGAGCCAGATCTATGTAATAGGTGGTGCACACATGCCTTATTTTAATGCTCTGCTTTGTTTTTAATCTGATCAGAAACAACTTACTGTTCTAGATATAAATGTCGAGAGATAGAATGCCATGATAGATATGCCATGGTGCATAACTTCAACAAGCTAATCGAGACAATTGAATCAAAAATTACCCTTTACTTGCTGAAGTTTGAAAGTCAAAAATATGTCTAAAATGATTAGTAAAAAAGATATTCAACTCATTGCTTTCTCACCAGTCTATATAGCTTTGTTCTCACTGTGCCTTGTTTTGTTTTTTGCTGTATATATATATCTTTTGACAATTCATACACATGAAAGCAATTTATTTGTTTATTATTTACAAAGGTTGATGCAGCATGTCCGCAGTGGAGCTGCCCCTGCGTTATTCATGACTATGCTATCATCTCGGAGACCATGGATGCAGTTTGTTGCCACAGATAATTTTAAGGTAATTTCTAATTTGAGCTTATATTATTGACTATTGTGACCAACCAACTTGTTCATAGAAAACAGCTGCCTGAACTAAAATGAACATAGTGTGGTACATTTCTAAACTTGAGAATGGTAGCTAACCTGGTGGACTAGACTTTCTATTCCGCCTTGTCACCTACCACCCTGCCACCATCCAAACTTAAAAGTTGCTTATGATTCAACTTTGAGTTTCTTTCTAAAATAATTAATATTGTGTATAATTCACATTATTTTTTTATATAGGAATTTGACTTTGACATATTTTCTACAGCCCCCTGCATCATTGCCAAGACTCTCGAGAAGATTCTATCGCAACGTGGAGTACTTTCAGGCCAACTATCTGATAGTTTTCTTGGGCTTATTTGCATACTGTCTGTGAGTATGAATTTAACACTTCTTCACACATTTAGATACCTAATAACTGACTGAAGTAGAGCCAATGTGTTTTTAAATGCTATCAGAATGTGTACCGTGCATGTTACACTTCATTTCTTAGTTTAATAAGCAAAGCCCTTGTAACCAATAGTGAATTTTGCTATTTCATGGATTAATTTACATTATCGTATGTTTTGCGTGACGACACACTCCAATGCGTCGTAATAAACTTTTTGTTTTATTATTTCACTTGGAGTTATTTATTAAATAAACGCGATAAGGTGGTCTTGTGACTATGTCGCTGAGCAAGGTATGGTTGGGCTTTCTCTTTATACGAGAGTTCGGAAAAGAGATCAGTACAAAACCTAAATTCACTGAAATAACCAAACGGATTACCAAGTTGATCAAGAATGAGCAGAGCGGCTATTGTGTAAATTTGATCGTCACGTGAGATGCTGATGGCGCCTCGAAATTCTCGAGTGTGCAAGCGCAGCTCAGAACGTTTACCGAATTATACACGATGACTTCTTCAATCTCTCCAATTGGTGAAACAACAGGTGGCCAGTAGAAACGGCACTGTTACGAGTCGCGGGACTGAGATTTCAGGCACGACCGCCAACTGATCTTTGTAACGATTAATTATGCCTTTGTTTGGCAGTAGACGTCCTATTTTTTGGAGTCTTCTAGTTTTTCGGTTACTCTAACAATATTATTCATTTTATCTTTTTTAATTTTTAATATTCATTTATTTGATAAACATGGGTTATCATTGGTCACAAATAAAATATTTTAGTACAGCCATGATTCGCCTTACTGGCATATGAAAATTGTCATAGTAAATAACAATAACTAATACAATTATCAAATTATCAAATAAAATATGAATATAAATTAATACACAAAAATCAATTGGTCTCAAATTGAAATCTTATATCATGTATTTATTTCTTACTCATCTTAGACTCTAGACTTATCTTATTCAAGTTGTGGGGATGAGTCCAGCACTGATATCCCGCTTGGGGCTTTGTGCATTTCCCTAGTCTCTCCCCGAGCCATCTTAACTCCTCAATACAATGAGGCATGGTCCTGGGTAGCTATATATATTACTTGAGTACATTTTTTGCATTAACTTTCCGAAACATTAAACTTTTAATTATTTCGGTACTGGATTGGTGTCACAAATACTCCAATTGTTGTTACAGAATCACAACACCACTGCTATTAATCGCGATGGTGGCAAGCTTCTTTGGATATAGGAAATTGACCTCTGGACCAAATACTTGGAAGGTAACTCAACTATAAATTTATTTATATTTCTTTTTTGCATTTTATTACTACTCCATTAGGTTCTTTTTAATCAGTTATATGTGTATATATATGTATATATGCATAAATGAATCGTCGAAATGTGTATTACCTTATGTTAGTATGCAGGTAGGCAGTTTATAGGGAGGAGACGCCCACTCGCCCTTAGGGGTCTCTTCGATGGCCTTTTGAAACGCAGCCACAGCTTCCTCGGCGTCCATAAAACGTTTTCCTCGAAGATTTTCTTTTATTTTCGGGAATAAATAAAAACCGCCAAGTGCGGGTTCGGGGCTATACGGCTACAAGCAAGTAAGCCCACGTTTGACGTTGCCAAATAGTTGATCCTTCACTGGGCGGTGTGCGACGCAGCGATGTCGTGGTGAAGGAGGATCCTACAGTTTCGCCCGAAATTTTTCCAAGACCATACAAATAAGTGTATTTATTTGTTCAAGATGAACCCGCAAGGCTTGGCCCCGAACCCGCAAATTGCATTTATGTACGTGAGGCTGATGGCTCTCATCCCCTGATTCAGAACGATCAATAACTAACGGAGTCGATTTGATTCGATATTGTTCATACATTTAATATTTTGAACATTTGCTACGATGAGCGTGGATGAAGTGAAAAAAGTATGTCGGGCATACTTCTTTCACATCATCCACGCTCACCAGACCTTTCATACAAGAGCGTCGGTTTAGAGTACTCCTAACCAGGCTCTTTTTTAAAACTTCCTCAATTTGATTTCGGAACTTTCGCCTAGTCTTTCTTCTTCCACATTCACTTCACCCATGTATACCCGCTTACTCTCTCTCTCTCTACATGACCTATCGATCATTTTTATCCATCATGAACGAAATTTTCTGACGAATGTTTTAAATAGGTCTATAGAAAGTCTCTTACATCGAATATACAAACTGAATCGATTCGGTTAGTTATCGAAGGGATTCTATATTTATAAGACTATTTTTTACTGTGCAGAATATTAAACATATTAAACATATTTTTCAGCCCAGGGTAAGTCAAATTTGTAGTAACTATATCAATTGTGTCTTCTTATAAATTGTATTTATTTTTCTTTTCACTCTTCTCCACTTCAAGTTCCATCATGATTACTAAAGATGTTTGTCATTTCTGGCTATGGATACTAGTCTTTCTTGTGGTTGTCTTACGTCGCATTTTCCAAATATTCTTAGATTGGTAGCTGGGAGTTGACGAAAACTCAGCAGTACGCAGTGGGTGCCGCAGGATCGATGGCATTGTGCTGGCTAGCCGGTGCGGGCGCCGTTCTCTTCTGGGTCCTTGGTGAGTTCCATCAGTTCTTATTCGTATTGGGGGTGCTGAGTCCTGCACTGACGCCCCGCTTGGGATGTTTTGTGCATTCCCCCCGCCAGCCACTACCCGAGCCATCCTAACTCCTTTATTAACGAAGCATGGGCCTAGGTCGCAAAAACAGCTGCTTCAGCGGCACTTGTGGTTGTTCCAATGACAAAAGTGAGCATAGAGCAGTCGGCTTGTGATTCTTATACTTTCTGTGGCCTCACACTGCAGTAGTAGGTGTTCCACAGTATCGTTTTACTGCATACATACCCGACGACGTAAGGTTCAGTTAGTTTTTAGAGTAGCTTCACTATGGCTTCGGAAATATGATAGCCCAAATATAGATCAAAGCTTAAAAACATGTGTTTAGATTTTGAAGCGATTACGGTCTCGCGGTGTAAACTTCGACTGTCATCCTCACACTCCTGGTTCGATCCCCACAAAGTCTTAAGATTTCGGTGTAAAGTTACCTACAGTGAAATGGAAACACACAGCATTGTGGTTGGCTTCAGTACCCGCCTGGCCAGCTGCCACCTTCGTGTTTGAAAACACCAAACATATGCAGTATGGTCAGGCAGTTCTTGAGAGCCGGCATCACGTCTAGCGTGATCGCACTTTTATATATTATTTATCCACTTTTGACCACGTCGTCTGTGAGCATAAACTGGGATAGTGGTAGTGGTTAGACCATCTTGCAGTTTTTCAATTTATAATTGACGGTCGTCGTGGCTCAGTGATCAGCGACACTGACTTTGGAACCGCGAAGGAGGGTTCGAATACCGGCCGAGGCAAACATTTCGGTGATGAGCAAAGATGTTTGTTCTCGGGTCTTGGATGTTAGTGTATTGTGATTGTGTGTGTCTATGCCTCCCGGCACACAGGGTATCCTAGTGCAGGGGTGTGTGTGTGAAAATATTTTTAATTGTGTTCTACTAGTGTTTGAACTTCTTAAAACTCATCACCGTCCACTGTCTTTAACAGCGAATTATTTTTGTCGGCTGATTTTGATTTATCAAAATCCGCCAGTTTGCAACTTTTTAGTTATCAAAATGGTGTTACTTCTAACCTGCTTTAATAATATTTCAATAAGTAGTTAACAAATATATATATATATAATAGTAGATACAAAAACGTTTAAACATTTTTTTGTGTTTTGTTTAAGACATAATCATTATTTATATAATTAATCTGTGGTCTACGATGTTATTATGTTTTTGTAACTGTAACTGTTTGTAGATCCTAAAATTTTTTCTTGAAACCCTAGTTAAATATATGTATACACAAAGGGTTAAAATAAGTTATGGTACTTGTAATCTCAAATTAGTCAAGCGCTACCGGTCAAATTCGTAATTAGTCGAAATGTAAAAAAGATAATGATGCTCCTACATCTAAGTTATTATTGTATCTCGTCTATAATTCCAGGAGCCACAGTGACAGTAGTTGCATTACACGCCAGCTTCTTCGATGCCGAAGCCTTACCCCCGTCCGATAACCCGGAGCAGTTCCCGATGATCGAGCAAGTCTGACAGGAGCTCCCACTGTACCTGCCCCCGACCTCAGATTGTCTCTTGCCGCCTGAGTTAATTCAGATGCACTATAACAAACATAGGGGGACCATGACAACAAACTCCTGAATGATACGAGCCAGCGGCCTTAGCACGAATCAATATCGACAAAGTAAAGTAAATAAATCGCGGACGGAATCGCGTAATAGCAATCATAGTTTAATGCATGACTAGTTTTAATTCTTCATTATTAATTGTTTTACGATGAGAATTGTTATTCAAACCGAGTATATGGATTAAACTGCGTATTGATATTACGACACAAAAATATACGTTACGTCATCTTTATGTAATTGTGTATGTTACCGTCGGATACTAAAAAAAATGTTGTATCCTTATCTTAAATATTTTCACTTATTTGAAATGCAATTTATGTTATTGACGCCATTATTATTGTTATGGCAGGCAGTGCCTCGAGTGATTGAAAAACCGTGTTGAAGAACGCGAAGCAACGTATACAAAGTGCAGTGCTTTCATTCAGTCATACCGTAATCCGACTATAAGTTGACCAGCCGGAATGTAAAACGGCTGATTATACAATCCTACTGCTACATATTTACGATAAGGAATACATTTTCAGAGTAATTTGTGCTGCAACCATGATAGAGTAGCGAATTATGAAATTGAAAACAATCCGTGATGGTATCCAGGACATGCTTCAGCATTTTATCTGGTTACTCTCATAAGTGTTTGGTATATTGAACATAAAATAGATGCTATATTACATTTTATACGAAGACGGTACGAAAACTATTTTGTAAACGATTTGTGCTATAGGTACTCCACTTGATGTGTATCCAAATTAAAATATGCCACCGGAATTTGTTACTTTGACACTTTCATAATTAGAATAATTCGTAAGTGCGACCGCGGGAGTTTGTTATCATAATAACAAACTGCCCTGTCAGGGGCGGGCTAGCAATATTATACATAGTACTTTCGTATACCCGCCTGGCTAGCTATCACCCTCAAGTTTGAAAAACTGTCACCAAGCTTGTAGTGCGTTCAGGCAGCAGTCCTTGAGCCAGTAAGCATTCTAGGTCTAGCGTGATAACATCTTCGACCACATCGATACTGACCATCGAGTGAGATAGTGGACAAACGCTACTAGATCTATTTAGTGTAAAAAAAATATGTTTTCCTAGTTTTTCTCATTCTCCCGGCGGTCAGATTATATAGTGTTGCACATTTTGAAACGTTTTAGGTATTATCGTTAATTTATCTTAATATTAGTCTAATCATAATTAGGTACTTATACATTTATCTGTATATATTAATCTTAAATGTAATGGTTTATCAAATCAATTGCATATTATATATTTTAATTCTAGTTAATGAGTAGTAATATATTTATTTTTAAATAAATAATTATATTTAATTTGTTTTGAATATTTCATTGGTTCATGAAAGATTATGTGCAAAGATCATGACAGGTGGCGCCACCGCTTCATATAAATCATATTCGCTTCATATTATCATATTCATTATAAAGCTGTTAATGAATTATTTTTATTTTATTGTATTTTCACTTTATTTTTTTGTTACTAGCGCAATTAAAATAATTTAAGTGAGTACATATATAGTAAGTGGAATGTAAAATTGTGTATCTGAATTTGTGCAGTAGCTGTTATATTGAGGAGTTTTAAGTACTCTTAAATTTATTATAATCTAAAAACCAGCGTCATAAAAAATGGATAATAATGGAATCAACCATATCAAGATTTCCACGCTTTTCTATAACTATAATAAAGCGTTACTATTTAAATTGTATAATTAAATTGAGCCAAAAAGTTATAAATATAACACACATACAATTATATAAACATAACGAGCACATTTGGTTGTTTTGACAATCGAGATTTGAAACGCACGAAACCGTGCACCAATCATCATCATCTCAGCCATAAGATGTCCACTGCTGGACATAGCCCTCCCCCATTTACCATGCACGATGATTGTACAATAGGCTCGCTTGTTTTCTTACATACACATCGTTCTATATCACTTAATCGCAAAACTTGGTACATGAAGTGTTCTTAAAACCTAACAGAACTGCAAAGATCGGTTGCGCGTACTATAGATACCTACGTTGGAACAATATGCTCACTTTCTTAATGTTCGCCTCATCTACAGCTTACATGTGAAAATCTGTACATTGTACCTATTTAAGATTACTTCAGTTCAGCCATAGGATGTCCACTACTGGACATATGCCTCCCATATATGGGAGATTTGCCAATACTCGCCACGCTTGGCAGGCGGGTTGGCGAGTGCAGGATGATTACCGATCCTCAGAAGGCACTGCTGCCCACCTGGTACGTTATCCCTTAGCCGACTCTTACGGCACCCGCGGGAAGAGATGGGGGAGTAATATTCTACGCCGGTACCACTACGGCAAGAATTAAGATTACTTACTACCTCTAAAATGATTTTTGGTGGTATCCAGCTGGCCCGCAGCCTCCCAGGTTTGATGTTCGTAAATGTATTTTTTTATACATACATGACTATAGATCCTATAAATATCTTATTATTCAAGAATCTTCTGGTGTTGCCATTCGGACTAAAAGACGTGGGTACTTACGTAGTACATAGGAGCTGACTATCATCCTAATGGCTCAAAATGTCCCACAAACATAATTTCAGATCATTAAGTATATCATATTCATAATATATACAATCGGTGTATCTGTTTACTTATAACGTTATTCTTTATTAATTAAAATTATTGATATATCGGAGACAAAACGGATAATTAATTTTATTTATAGTAAAGTTCGGTGGCGCCACAATTGGCAAAAACTTGAAATATAACGCAAGACCAGTCTTCATGCAATGTATGATGATGACTTACAGAAAACTCAAGATTTCTCAAACATAATCAAATTACTTACTTTTAGGATTATGTGTAACGTGTACTTATATTTAATTAAATCTATGATAAAAAAATCATTGGTTTTTATTATGTTGGTATTTCGAGTAAATTACTACCCACCTACAATTCGATTGCTAAAAGAATGCGGTTACACAGATCGTTTTATCAGTTTTTTGTCTCAGACTATAGTAACAGGAAAAATCAGTGGCGGATTTAAACATTTGCTGCCAGGATGCTTATCAAATTTTGCCGTCCCTACCCACTAAGTTCTGCAGTTCGATACCGTAGAGTGCGTTAAATTCATGGTTATTTTCGTATACGATTTAGTGAAAATTAAACCAGAAATAGTGTCTCTTTAGAAAAGCTTAATTACGTACTACTTATCCTTGTGCAAGTAGTCCATGATTAAGCTTTACATAGGCTTCCCCATTGATCTCCACAAGGACAGGTTTGAAGCATTATCAAGCCCCTTCCTGCGATCATGGTCAGGTCGTCAGTCCATCTTGTTGGTGGACGTCCTATGCTGCGCTTGCCTGTCCTTGGTCTCCAATCGAGAACTATTCTACCCCATCGGCCATCAGTTCTGCGTGCTATGTGCCCTGCCCAATGCCACTTGAACTTGCTAAGCCGCTGTGCTATGCCGGTGACATTATTGACCAGAAAATATGACAAAAGTTAATAGTTAACGGATTGCAACTAGTACTATTACTTGTACTCCCTTTAAGTCGGTTAAAAACATCGGTTATAAGAAATGAAAAAAATAAAATAAACGAAATTGCATTTTGTTTAATACATCTTTAGCTTAAAACAATAAAAGCAACTTTTATAAAATACACAACTAATCTAAAGTCAAACAAACTTGACTACACAGATTACCTGCAGTTAAGTCGTAAGTCATTCTTATCACCTACCTATTTGTTAAAATAAAATGTGCAAGTAAGAAAATAGTTAACTAGATTATAGTTAGTCACTTGTTATGTGGTTCAGTCAGCTCCCAGGGGCTCTATATAAATTTCGAAAAAAATCATAACATTAATAAATACTTAATAGTCAAGCTCTCACTTCGGTGTCAAAAGATTATTATATTATTAATTTGTAGTATAATTTACCATTTCTACATTTTTCTTGTCATCATAAACGAGCAAATATAAATACAAAATTAATTAACAATTTCCATATAAACATTTATATAGCCCAATACTTGAAAAAAAAAAGCAATATACTATTACGCCGAAGTTATCCGAGATTCTCGGATCAGATAACAATTTTTGCCTGCAAATTATTTGCGATTTAAGCCGAGATTTTTTCATCGATCTCGGATAACTTGGTTTGCGCAAGTGGGCCTTAGCGTATTTGCCGTAATGATCATTCAATTTTAGTGCGATTTGAGTAATTCTACAAAAACATACTTATTTCAGCCTAAGATTCATTATATTACACTGTTAATTACAATTGTAGAACAAATAGATATCTTTAGACGTAATAAAGCAGTAAAAATCGTGTGGATGTCCTTATGCATTCACTTAATTTTATTAAAATTGGATATCACTAAAAAATTTATTCACATTCACAGTCATTTGGCGAAGCAAACGTTCAAGCGATGCAATCTGCGGGAACTTGCTGTTCTAACGTATTTAGGCCGATCAGATGACAATTCTAGCCTAGGTTTTTTATTTATATTATTTAAAAAACCGAAACGCATTAAAAAAGAAATATATAGATATATTAATAGAACAAAAAAGATATCGGGTTATTTTAGCGTCGAACTCTGAGGTGGAAACATGAAAAAGAGAGAAGCCAGAATAAGACCAATTTTAGACATTAATTTGCAAGAAGAAAAGTAGTGTCTAAAATTAGGACTCTAGGGGAATTAGAGAATTGTCTAAACATGAGTTTCGACAATTCATCAGTACATCTTAAATTCATAATTATACCGTTCAAGGAATAGAACTATTATTTCCATAATAAACTCATTATGAGTTTACGATTTTATGCCCATTAAATCTATTGTATATACATCGTCGTTTTCCGATATTCCTATTACAGCCACATAAATTCTCCTAAATTCGTCGTCATTAACTCTTCACATCTCATCAGTAATGTACGCGTGTACGCAATACACACAACACTCACAATAATACCAAGTCTTTCATTGCCGCTCTAACAACGCTACGTTCAATATAAACTCCTACTCGATTCGTCCTGGTATTACTTCCACAAAAGAAAAATTGATCACTGATTTATCTAGATTCAGTTCCTTCTGTGGGCAAGCTACTTATTATACATACATGTATAGTAAATTTTAGACAGTTATCTCTTTGACCATTAGGGTAAAATTCAAATTGCCAGAATAGGCTCTCAGTGTCCGAAGCAGGAATCACTACAGCAGTTGTAACGCACCGTGAAACAATAATTGAACTCAGTATTAACTGTCATTTATCTGGTATAACCGTAACATAGAGAAATTCATAGTTTGTGAGGACGGTACGGTGAGTTACCACATTGTGTACCTTATAACCTTTGCGATACAATGACTGTGACGCAAATGATTCCTGCTCCAGGCACTCATTATTAAACATAATTTCGCAGTGAATTAATTGAACTAATCAATTATATCGAACTATTTAATATTACAATTATTATAGTCCAGCCACTGAGAGAATGTTCGTATCATGGTAGCCTTTAATCGGACTCTCGTCGGGTAAAATATATTGATAATATTTAGATCTATATTAATTTCTATTATAAGGTACTGTCAAAAGCATAATCTCCATGGCCGCACTGATATAAACTCAGCTTGATGTTTTACGCTGTTTAAAATAAAAAAAGGCGGATGGCAAGAAATTTATGAGCTAGAGCTCGTACAAGAGCGGTAAGGGATCAAGTTTCTCTCACTTTCGAAATATCTATTTGTCCTGCATTTCTCTCCGGGAATCATACATTTTACCGGAATGAAAAGTAGCATATGTGCTATTCCAGACTATAATCTATCTCTGTGCGAAATGTCATCCAGATCCGTTCAGGCGTGATTGAGTAACAAACATACATCCATCCAAACTTTGACATTTATAATATTAGTGGGATGTACATGTTACAACAAAAATGATTAATGTACAGTATAAGGAAGGAATGAAATTCGGAAGCTAGGGGAGTGCTACTATAGCTTAGATGGCAAAGCGACAGGATGGTATTCTGCAGTTGTGGGTTCAAAAACAATCCGTAGCCGATTTTTTCCTTCAAAAATTTGAACGCAATGTTGTATGTTTAATAGATAGCATGACAAAAAGTCAGCATTTTTGTACTTCTGACTGAGAGACATATATATAATAATATATAGCAGTAAATGACGATTTTTTTATGACTATTAATAAACCCCAGTCTCTGGCAGAGTCCAAAATGAAGGTGACCAGATCACTGTACAAGCCGAGCTAATAACTTTATAACAAAATGTACACATAGTCATTTGCAAGAGATGTAATGATTATGTATGCATACATTCCCATTGCTGGAAGACTCACGTTTCTCATATGGAGGAGTGTTGGCCATCATCTGCTGGCTGATGTGGGTTGGCGTATTGGCTAGTGGCCAGCCCACTGTCAAAGTTTTTCAGGCTGAGGGGGCCTCTGACATGGCCTAACGACTGTTGTCCTAAGAGAACAACTGGGGCCAATGGCTTATGTGTCACCAAGGAAGCAGTCTCTTGGAAACGTCACTAGCGGTCACCCATCCCAAGTATAACCATACATTGCTTAGCCTGATTGCAAGCCTTCGAGTACAAATTATGTATAAACTATAAACTCTTATTATTGTAATTTTCTTTGACATATTGTCATGATAAAAACTTTTGCAAAATGTATCAAGGAAAAAGAAGCAATTACCATGAAATTCATGATAAATGTATTAACTTTGCAGTATATTTTAAAATTTATGTCTTATATTAAATTGCACTAATTATATATATATATATATATATAATATAATAAGTAAAATGTATGTCTGTGACAATGATTAAACTCTGTTCTGAGCAACAATTGTATAAAAATATGATATAGGAACATATTACATTATTTATTTTTATAGTCAATTTTTTACGCAATATAATCCCCTGGAAGACAAGTATAGGAAAATATATTTTTATATGAATTTATATACATCTGTGGTAATTCTGACATGATAAATCTTAACATTCAATTCTTTTGTTGAGTTTTGTTCTTACATGTTATGTAATTCTCAGTTTGTCAATTTTTAAATATTATCAATAATGAAGCCAGCAGTCGACCTCAAGCCTCACCTTCCAACTGTCTCATCATGAGATTTCTTAATTATTTGTTTTTGTAGTACATGTGTAATTCATATAACATGCTAGCATGTTTGTATTTGTCAATGGTCCAGATTTATTTATTTTCTGAATACAAAACTAATGACCCCCATTTAGAAATACAGTCATAGTACCAAACTTATTAGTTTCATAACTTCATTGACTTTATAGTATAAGATACAACTTAAATATATATATACCCTCATCTGTTATTTGATTATAACAATTGTATGATAATTATTATATAATTGATAAATTGCACATGGCTTGCCAAGTGAATCTTGAACCCACACTAATAAATCTTTAAATGGCATTTTTTTTAATGAAACCTTTTTTATTTCATATCCGAAAGTGTTAGGTTTTCTAAAAATGTGTGAATCCATGGCTAAAATGATTTTTAAGTTCAAATGTAACAGAGAAGTATTGCTTGCTCTATTTTTTGCAACAGGCAAGGATGCAGAGAGATTATTATAATTATTGGATTATTTAACAGGTCCTGGATTTAGCAAGGCAATCTATGTGAAAAAAATAAAAGTGATGAAAATAAATATTAGATAATATGCAGATTGATAAATTGTTATCAATCTGCATATTATCTAATATTTATTTTCTTTTTAATAACAGATGCAGGTATACTTTTCTTAAGCTGTAGCTTAGACTACAAATTGTTCTGAGCATTCCTGAATTTGACAATGTTAGTAGGTTTATATCCTAGATATTTAAGAATATTTTATCTTATGATCTCATGTCAGAATCACCACCATATTTTGTTATATAGATCACAACATTACACCATTGTTAATTCTAGTCAGTTCCATGTCAGCAACATGCAAGATTTCATCCCACTTCTGTGATGGAGTGTGAGGTGGGGTTGTGATGCCGAGCCTCAGTTCTTTGGAAATGGTAGGTGTTGTGAATTCTAATTTCCGTTTCGACTTTCCAGCAAACACATTGAATGTCATAGTTCTCTCATTGTCTAACGCTGACAATGGTGTAATGGGAGATGGCGTAGCTACCACCTTATCAGCCTTTTTGGGCTTGTATGGCCCTACATACTTAAATACAGGTTTCTTTAAAATTAAGTTACCAGAAACCTTTTCTATGAGACCAATAGAAATAAATACATTTGCAATGTCATACAGCCGCCTCACTTTAGACTTGTGCTGGCGCTCTTGTTGTTCTGGGGAGAGTGTTGCACGGTTTTTGTTTGATGTTGTATCTATTAGGACTCGCACAGCCATCTCTAGGTTTATTAGAGTATTCTAAAACAAAAAAATATATATTACTAACTTGGTATGGACCTATGGGCTTCATAGATAATAGATTTAAGTCACACAATGACCTATGGTTGGGTATTTATTAGATCGAATTAGAAATGAGTAGTTCTATAGAATAATTATTTTAACTCAAGAGCCTAGAAGAATATGAAGCAACATATTACAATTTATGAATGATACACATACATAGACAATACTTCCAAGAATTATTTCATGTATTGCGGCCTTAGTCTTTAAGTTAATCCTTAAAGATTCTAGTACAATGTCTACACACTACAGTACCAATAACAAAGTACATGTTAAAACCTAGATTCATTGAACTAAAACATCATAACTTGAGGCAAACATAAACTGAGGCACATCAGGGTGGAACCGCTCAAGGAAGCTGCAGGGCTAAGTTATTTAATTAAGTTTTCCCTGGAGACAGTCTGTGGCCAGTATGGGGACTCATGCCTTATGTTTCACGAGACAGACTCCCGTGATAAATACTTGTCCAAGATGGATTTCCCAAAAAGTGCACAAAACATAAGGGAAAAGTCAGTTGGCAACTTTTACTCTCTCTTAGCACCCACACAAGATTTTGTATAACATTGTCCATAGTAGATTTCAGATATCTAATATATTGTATTCCCCAGTGGAGGAGAAGGGGGGTTAAGGTAAAAATAAGAACTTACAGGTGGTTCAACTAAAAATAGCATCAAGAATCTCTGTGCTAGTACTCCCAGTGTCTTATGTTTTGGAGTTGGGGGTTTAGGTGCTCTTCCCCGTAAAACATCAGATAGCTTTAATGTTTCCCCTTGTCTTTTTAACATTTTTAAAAAAGCGTTTAAACGGGCACCACCATGCCACAAGTATGTATTTTTTCTCTTGTGCACAGCACACTGCATAGCTTCCAGTATGTTAATAATGTCATACATTCGACGTTTTTCAACTCCTAGCCGCGCTGCAGTGGTATCCAACTGAATTTCTATAGTCCCATTTCCATAGAGTGGATAGAGATTGAGAAATCTAAAACAAATTGTTTACTTAGGATTAATTCTTATTTAATTAAGTTACAGTAACATTATATATGATTTTATTCAATACAAGTATAGTTGAAAAATTAATTAAATGTTACCTATCACATAGGATCTGAAGAGATTTTTCTTTGCGTTGAACCGCGCTTGGCGGCGGCGTGGGGTACTGCAAGGCGACATTGGTCAGGAGCTTGAGGTTAGCAGTCGGCGACACATAGCTGGACGAGTTTGTAACCTCTGTCAGCACATATCGCTTTGGCGTACAAGTGATGTTATCATCTTCATACATTGTGTGATGATAACATTATGCAAAAATCATTAGCACAAATTATTCGCGTACTTTTTGACAGTTCAGACAATGACTGATCTAGATGGTTGCTTATTTTAAAATATGATAAGTATGTGCGTAACCAATAGTGAATAAAGTTAACACTTATTTTTTAACGTAATACTTACAGTTTAAATGTATTTTTCAATGAAAAATAAATGTTAAATTTGCGACTAAAATAACCTAACAGTGGTAAACAATTTTGACAGATAAAATTAATTTGCGCGCGAGGCAAGAGGGAGTGGGAAAGAAGTATTCGTTACACTACACAGATCACTTCATCATACTCATATAGGGCTACTTGAAACAAACGAAATTATCTGAAATTCTCGAATCAAATCACAGTTATTTACTGCGAATTTAAGATTCAATCCGAGATTTCAGCGCAACACTTATAAATATTTCGTTGGCGCTACTGGGCCTTCACGATATCGATATTAGCGTAGTTGTAGGTACTTCCAATTATTGTGTCGATAGTAATTTAACATTATGTTAATACTTAATAGTAACATACTTGTGCATTGCTATCCGGGTATCAAATTGGAATAATGTTAAAAATTAAGTATTTAAATCGTTTTTTAGTTTATTCCTGCGACCTCCACTTCTATTAAAAAGGATTTTTTATGTCACGAATTATAATTTAAGACAGCATTAAATAATATCTCATGCATGTCGATTCTCGTCCATTCACGAAACAAAATGCCGACATATCAAATTCCAAGCCTAGGCTCAGTTAGTGTCCAAGAAGCTGAGCATCCTTAGAAATAATTATGAAGATGACATTGAAACAGTTCTTCAACCTGAATCAATCAGACGTTCAGTAACGCATGTAGAGGTAGTTGTGTTCTTATCCGTGATGGCTCAACGAAATAAGTGTTTGCCGGTTTCATTATTAAATTGTTGAATGTGCTAATCGACACTAGTTTGGATCGCCAAATGTAAATTATCTTGAAAATTTGTCCACATTAATAGAAACTTGAGTTTAAATTCACTGTTATTACATATTATTTTTAATAAGAGTCCAAGAAACTACTATTTTTAAATCAATTACCAAAAATAGGGTACATAATATGGAATTTAAGAATTACTCCATGAGTGCCGATTATAACTCCGTACATTATAAGGGCTACTAAGGCTACAAAGTCGGCTAGAGGTATTACATTCTCTAGAGGCTAGAGTAGGCTAGAAAAACATCCCGCAAGATCTTAAATTGACAAAATATTAACTCGGACTGCTGATTGAGTGCTGCTATCAATCATCAATGAGTATATAACGCTAGGTACGCTAGATGCTGCTATAGCTTCTTTGGCGTACCGACTCAACAGTTTAACTAATTATATTGCAGTAGTTAGCATTTAGCGTAAGATTTACAGTTTTGGGTATTATTATGTAATTAAGGCAAGTGTAGATAATTGAAATATCTATATTTATCCAAATATAATAAAAATAGCATAGTTAGTACTATCATTTATTATCGTTTCATTGTTTTTTTAAATCACCCAGGGGTAATACAACGTGGGCATATCTTTTTTTATTCAAAGATAAACCAGTATTATGCTGTATACTCAAAGTATGTAATTGACATGTTGACACAAAGTAACAAATTCGTGTAATGTTTTACGCATTATTGACATTTTGCTATTACCTAAAATAACATTTTAGTACTTAAATTAATTAAGTACTAAATGTTATTTTAGGTCTTCAATGAGAAAAAAAAATACATTGCACTATTAATCGCGCAGTAGTTACCTTGTGACTACGAAGACTAATCTGAGCAAATTGACGTCACTGACCGGGACACATTTATCTGTTTTAATTTGGTTATCCAAATTACAAGTACTATCGGTGAACCGTGTCTTCCGATAACTTGATAGAACGTGAGACTTGATTGCCGGTCTGTGACGTAGTCATAGTTAAGTGACAATTTGGAGCTTGTTAGTAGGAATCTTAAAATCCTGTGTTTGTAATTTATAGATCTATTAGTTGCGCCTGCGGTTTTACCCGCGTGGTGATGATGATGATGAAAAGTAGTCTATGTGTTATTCCGGAACCTGAAGTATCTACATACTAAATTTCATCGAAATCGGTGTAGCCGTTTCAGCATGAAGAAGTAACGAAAGTGTGTGTATGCTACACAAACTTTCACCTTTATAACATTAGTAGGAAGAATATACCATATAGAACTATTTCACTTTTTTTATTTACGCCTTTTCTTGTTGAAATTTGGCATATTTTTACAATTATTATTTTGTGTTCGTGTTTATATAGGGTCTATCTATACAAGAAAAGCAATTCCAAAAATGTATCAACGTCCCTATCTTATAACTGCTACTGGTATTATGAAGTACCTATGAGAAGCAATGGGGCGTTTTATTAAATACAAAATAGTTTAAGAATCTTACTAGATGGAGTAATAGGCATAGAAATTGCCGTTCATTGTCAATTGAGAGAATTAAGATCTGTCATCATACAACCTAAATCGACTGGCATCATTGAATATTAATGTTAAACTTAAGAGGTCCCGCTTGATGAAATCCACGCTTCGACCCCAAAATGTCCATATTGAAAACCCTGAGAGCATTCGACTTGAGTTATCTCTATATATTCTATTGAATACTTTTATTACTATGAGTTTTTTCTTTTTAGAATTAATACCTACTTCAAAGTGGGTTCGGACCGTACGAATGGATTGGAGGATAAATAAGGGTACACTCTAGACGAACACCAGATCTGCCGAGAACGTTCAGAAATATATTTTGCTAATTATTATTGGCAATTCAGAAAAAATCCTAAATGATATCATTTTCGTTTTTTTTTGTCTTAATTGTTCAAAAGTGCTATTCGGTTTCGGTTACAGTAAGTGGGTATGGTGGAAGGCCCCCCTCCAATAATAGTCACCTCAAAGTGGGGGGGGGGGGGTGATTATTATTTGATCTTTTGCTTTTAATATTTCCATCAGTAATGATTAACTTATAAAATTCTATTAATATTACTCTCTACTACTTATTATAAACGTATTTGACTACATTTACTACTCTTATATTTGAAATTATATCTTCGCCACAATTCCAAAATCAAAGCCGAAGAGTTGAAAAATACCACAAAATACACAATAAATAGAAATACCACATCCGCGCAACTGAAAGAAAAATGAAATGACGTTTCATTTTATGTATTCGTAATATACACACTACTACTTACACTTATTTTCCAAAAATAATTTTAAATATTTCAACGCATCTCCGGCAGCAAGTATTGCTTCAAGACCCTTGATACGACTCCCCTTGACTCCCCCAAATTTTCAGTTTACTCAAATTCGAGCGACTTGAAATAAGACCCAACCCTGCGTTTGGAACGGAACGTGATAAAAATAATGTAATTTTTGAAATGAATGCGAATAGAATGCACCTTATATTGGCCCGTTGCGGCTGTTGGCAATGTTGGCATTACTGATTTTCACAACATGGCTGTTCTGAAGCTTGATTGCTTTACTTGTCTGTAATAAGAAAAGTGAGCTTGGTTTTCTTTCAATTCGAGTAATGCGCTTGTTACTTCTTACTTTTATTTACGTATCGCGCCGCGTTCGATTCAATGAATACAATCTTGCAATGGTATTATTTCTGTAGAAAGTAATTAATTTGTTCCCGTAATAAGTACAGTACTGCTATGCTTGAGTGATAGTTGTAACGTAGTGAATATATATCAAGACAAAATGAACGACGGAGACTGGATTTGCGTCGACGCTAACTGTGGCAATATCAATTTTGCACGTAGAAACGCATGTTATCGATGTAATAAAGAAAGACCGGAAGCGAAAGCCACAGCCAAGAAACTTGGTACTGAGATTGGGAAGTCTGCCGCGGAAAAGTCTCGTGGTTTATTCAACGCGGATGACTGGCAATGCAATAAATGTGCGAATGTGAACTGGGCCCGGCGGCAGACATGTAATGTTTGTAATGCACCCAAATTTGGAGAAGTACGTATCTTGACAACAGCAAAGTACGTTAATGTTACTGATAAGTGATTTATAGTAATTGTGGTTTATAGGTAGAAGCGCGTACCGGCTACGGCGGCGGATATAATGAACGCGGCACTGTTGAGTACCGACGCAGAGAATCTTCTTCTGACGATGAATATGACGAATTCGGAAGAAAGAAACGTAAGCGCAGACCAGACGAAAAGAGAGAGCTTGGGGAGGAAAGTAAGGTAGGATGTTCTGTTATTGTTTTGTCCCTTTCTTTGAGTAATCATGTTGTATATATTACCTATAAAGTCAAAGTAAGCTAACACGGTCAATAACTATTTCCCTATTCTGTTAACCCACCAGCCCAATCTTCATTTAAATATTTGGTTCAAACTTAAATCTCAGGGGATAATGGATTTGAAGCTAAGAAGAGTTGATACTATCTAGCACATCATTACTAAAGTGGAGATAATTTTTCCTGCCTTCAGGTTGGCATCACTGAAGGAGCCCTAATCAAAAATGTGCCACCAACAAAGCCGCTGAAGGAATTGAATATGGGAACTGTAATGCAAGCCCCTGCTCCAAGTAGCTTGAATGAGAAAGAAGTCAATAAAGGCAGCCTTAGTGATGGATCTGTGTGTGATGTTCCTCACCTCTCATTACCTACATTTAGAAAAAATCAGATACACAATCAAACCAGTTATTATAGACAGAATCACATGATTCCCAACTTTAAAGCCAATGGCTATAATCAGCGCAAACGATATGTAAGTACTGGTGAGAGAGAGCAGCACACAGCATCTTCAGGCTATGAAACTGGGCCTAAAAGAGCAAGATATGATAAACCTGAATCTACAGTTTTTAAAACTTATAACAATCCAGTGATGGAAAATATGGTTACATCTACCAATGATGTTGTGTACAAATTTAATGGATTGACACCAGCTGAAAGTTTTCAAGTCACCTACACAATTGAAGAAAGAATAAAAGCAGCTGCATTTGCAATAGCATATAATAATTGCAAAATTAGTACAGAAAGATTTGAATCAGTTTTTGACAAGCCAGCACCTGATTTCAAGACTATATTTGGTTGGAGACAACGCCTTTTGACCACTGGATGCCTCATAGATACTCATTTAGATATGGACAAGAATGATTCTAAGAAACCATTGCAATGTCTAATGGTAAATGTTGACACTGTTAAAAAAAATAATACAGGTAAAGAAGAAAAGAATGTCAAAAAGCTTCCTAACCCTGATGAAATAATCATAAATTCTGATAGCGAAGTAGACTGTGATATACAAAAGTCTATTTCACCGCTTGCTCAAAGAAGTGTCAGTGCAGAGACTTTACTGCTATCTGGCTTGGAGCGGGACACACGTACAGCAGGCAGTACTGAAATTCAAAGTGTAGCAGAAAGGAGAGGATCTCGTGCAAGGAGCCTTTCTGCTTCTAGCCATCAACATTCCCGCTCTAGCTCATCTAGTAGTCAGCAATCTCATTCAGCTGATTCTGAACTGGAAAAATCAAAACCAAGCAAACCAAAACCTGTTCCATTGTTGAAACCACCAAATGTTTCAGTTAAACCAACAGATTCTAGAGTGCAGGATACAGACTCTGATGATTCTTTTTCATACCACAGTGGAGAAGATAATTTTTTGTCTCGAAAATTCCCAGATAGCAAAAAAATGCGCAAATTCAAAAAACGTGCCATTGTTACTGTACCTGAAAAGCCTGTCAGTTATGGGCTTGGAGAAGTACAACCTGTTAAGGGATATACTACAGTCAGGCCAATCGAGAAACCTCCTTTGGCTACAGGGAGCATTTACACATGTAATTTACGTAACATGAATGCAAGAACTCAAAATATTTTGGTAGACATTGATGGGTGTTCTAGCGAATATGTACCAACAAGGTTTGGAGCAACCGCAAAGAGAAACTATCAGCAGTTTCGAGATAATGTTAGGAAGAAAGGATTCTGGGCTAAAGGCAATGGGACAACTTTAGGTGGAAAACGTAAGAGTGACACTAGTTCACGTCTAATTGATGCAAAAGTATCAATAACTGGAACTAGGACCTCCTACTCAAATACATATACCTACACTATGCCACAACAAAACCCGCTAAGTCATACTACTGATTTTACCAGAGATGAGATTTGCACCACTGTTTCTGATGCTCATTATTTACCTTTTGACAAACCTTTGGTACCGACTGCTTCTATTGCTAATCA
Source organism: Apeira syringaria (assembly GCA_934044485.1). NCBI lineage: Eukaryota > Metazoa > Arthropoda > Insecta > Lepidoptera > Geometridae > Apeira > Apeira syringaria. Next base: position 18,394,644 of record OW203658.1, read on the forward strand.
GCTGCAACAAAGTCCAAAAGAAAAACGATTTAAACCAAATGATAATTCAATTACACCACCAAGTACAAAATGTCAGGTGTTTTCAGAACTCTCTAAACAATCAACACCACCAAATCCAAAAGATACAACATCTCTACTGTGCAGCCAAGAAGCAAGCTTACAAAATCCAAGAGAGTCCAAAAATAATCCAGTAACACCACCAAGTCCAAAAGTGCTGGAGGTTTTATCACATGTTAAGGAAGTGAGATTACCACCTAGAACTGATAGTAAATTACTCCCACATGATATTCCAGTAAATCCATCAAGTATCCAGTATCCCGAAATGGAATTAAAACAGTTTAACAACCATATAAAGCCACCTAGTACAAATACCATCCTTTGGCAACATAATTCGGAAAAAGCACAAAGTCCAAAAATTCCAATAATTCCACTTTTTGAAGATCAAGTTATGCCATCAACCACTAATCCAAAACTCCTGTCACATGGTAATTCATTAATACCACCAATCATTGAGAGACAACCAATAACTCCAGAGAACACATCTAACATATTTGCAGTGGTGCAATCCAGCTCATTGAGCAAAAATAGAAGTATAATGGATATTTTCGATTGTGGAGAGCATCATAGCAGTCCAGAAAGAAGTAATGACTTACAAAAGTATGATAAAAAAATATATGAAACTGAATGGGATGAAGATGATGATGCTCTGTATGGATCTACTGAAAGCAATGAGATTAGCCAACCTGCAGCAAAACAATCTCCATCTCCAACTAGTGCAGGATCAGAAAGATCACAAAGTCCCACTGCAGACATGCTGTATGCTACAAGTAATGTGTCTGATATCCCATTTCCTTCTGAAAATATTGTGAATATTTTTAATGAGAAAAAAGATTTATTGATGGGGTTAATGGAAGGATTTCAGGTTATGCCAGGAAGAGAATCTAAAACATCACCAACAAAGCATGGTAATAAACCACCCACCCCAACTGCATCACTTAGCTCAGAAGACCATGTATTTACTTCTGCTAGTGAGTATAACTTTACAAACATTGATCTCAGCATGATACCAGAACCTTTGCCAAAAGAAATGTCTCAAGGAGGAAGGCATGTAATAGAAGAATTACCAAATCGTGCGAACAATGAAAGCACCCCTAAAAATACACCTTCTAAGGAAATAAAACCAGCTAAGCGTGTTCATGTTCTTGAGTCAGTCACAATTCTTCCAAGTAATGACAAACAAAACTTGTTAAGTGAGAAAAATTTCTGTAAAACAAAACTAAGTCCTCAAGGTGTTTTAAAGCCTGTATCTACAATTGGCCAAGCAACAATTAACGCAAAGGAGGATGCAAATACCAATATTGAATCTGTAGAAAAACCAGTTCAATTGGCCCAACCGCCACTGCCGGCGGAATCCCCGCCACGTACGCCTCTCGTGCCCAACACGCCCCAAGTAGATCTGTCTAATTTATTTTCTGGAATCAACACAAACACTCTGCTGTTAGCACTTCAAAACTTGCATCAGCTGTCGCAAAACTCACTGAATTGTTCATCTAGTAGCAAATATGATGATGAAAAGACTAAAAATCAGCTAGCCTCCGATGATGAGGCTATACCTGTGGAGACAATCAACCTGACTAATGACGAAGAATGGGAGAGAGAAACAAACAGGGATGGAAGCATTGAGCGGCAACTGGAAGAGTTAGATGGTGACCCTTCTGCAACTCCATTTCTGAGTGATATCTTCGATCCCAGTCCAGTGAAACAATTAGATGTGGCTAAAAAATTGAATCTGAATTTGAAAAATCCAGAAGATAAGACAGAGCGACAAATTCCTCATGTAAATGAAAACGCACCTGTCATAGGAAACTTTAAAAGTTTTGCCTTGCCAAAACCAGTAATATTAAATCGACTCAAACTTGCAATAAAAACTAACGAGAACCCCAAAAGGTTGACTGAAGGAAGGAAGAAAAGAAAGAAGAAGGTTGGTATGAGAAGCTTTTGAGACTTCAAGTTGTGTTATAGTTTGTGTATGTTCATTCACTGAGACAATTTGTTACAGGGCAAAGCGTCTGGCTCCCATGAGGGTGAAGAGGGTGATGACGACGAAGAAGAAGAGTCAGGAGATGAAGCTGACCTTTCCAAATATGACTTGTGGGGCAGTGAAGATGAAAAAGATAATAAAAAGACCGGTAACTTGCCATAACATTTCCAAATGATGTTTATTTTCTGACTTGCCTCTTGCCTATACACTTAATATAATAAGTATATGCTGCTGCTAGTTAGTCAACAAGCTAGGTACACGAGAAACTAATCTAATTGAATTATCCAATTTTACCAATGTAGGCTGTGCTGTTTTGACTGAAAATATTTTGTGTAAATATTTTGCAGATGCTACTGATCAATCCAAAGAAGAGGGAGAAAGTTCAAAGGATGTGGATGATAGAGATGAAGATAAAAATGGCAAATCGTCCCCTGAGTCGAAGCACAGTAAGAGGTTGGTTTAGATGTGGGTAACTATTTAAATATTATATATATGCTGATTTAACTAATGACGGATTCTATGTTAGTGACTTCACCGATTCCTTTTGACATTTTTACATAGGTTATATAGGTGTCTAAACTAGTTATCATGCACTTTTTCATGTCTGTTCCGATTGTAACCATAGTATGTCAAAGCTAATAATTAGCCATTATAGATAACTACTACATGTAATTCAATACTATGTAGATCTACACTGATATCATAAATAGGTAAAGTTTGTAGTTGTGGAAGTAATCTCTGTAACTACTAAACTGATCATGAAAAATCTCTCACAGTAGAATGCTACATTATTTTAAAGTGATACCTATATATCATTATGATAAAAAATAATATTTTTTAATTTCGAGAAAGTTGTGCTGATGCTTTTATTTAACGGCGTGCGCATAATAATGAAAGTTATTTAAATACTAGCTGCGCCCCGCGGTTTCACCCGCGTGCACTACGTTTTTCCCGCTGACCCAGTTATCCCACGGGAACCATACTTCTTCCAGGACAAAAAGTAGCCTATGTCCTTCTCCAAAGTCCCATGTATCTTTATACCAAATTTTATCTAAATCGGTCAAGCCGTTTTCATGTTATGTCGTGACAACGGAAAACGGGTTTCATTTTTATATATATAGATGATCAAAAAAGAGTACACATAAAAAATTCTATGTAGACACTAGCAAATAATGAAAACACTATGAAATCACCAGTATTTTTAATTGATTAGTTAGAGTCTGTAACTATTTCAGACAAAAGAGCCAATATTTAAAATTCACCAAACTTTTCAATGTAAGACCCTAAAATTATAAAAAAATATATTTGATATATTTATTTATAATATTTTATTTCCATTTGACAACACCTTGAGGCGGAAATAGTCATAAGGCCCGAGTGCAAACGAGAGAGATGCTCCTCGCGTAGGTATCTATACAGTTTGTGCTCCTCGCTCGTAAATCAACTGCTCTATTTTTATGGGTGTTTAACTGCCCCCTCATAGTCCATGATCCCAGGGCCACCAGACGTCACGTATTTTGTAGTACATACTAACACCACGCAATCAGCCACATTTCGTTCGTCAGAAAATACGTGACGTCTGGTGGCCCTGGGATCTTACTCAATCATAGTTTTAGTAAAGTCAAAAAAAATTGGTTGCCTGTAAAGTCGGTATACGGGCGAAAGTTTTACGTGACAACGACTTTGAGTGCCTTTCACTTTTTATGTCTGTCTCTCTCGCTCTTAGGCGGGCTAACCATGCCCGAGTGGAAGGGACGCGTGCCTCTCACTCGCTCTCATTGTGAGCGCATAACGTGAGCGGAGCGTAACGCAGTTTCTTGAAGTGTCACCCGGCAAACCAATTTATAAGACGTTGTCACGTCAAAACATGCTATACTTTTCTGTCAGAAACACAATTATTATGCACTGCCTTTTTAATCACAATGACCTGTTGTTGGTTGAGTGATCAACAGAACCAATAGCTAAAAAAGCTAAACAACAAATAACTAAAAAACAAATAGCTAAAATTCTTGAAAATAGAACAGGTCGTATTGTATTTACGCTAACATTAGAATTCGTATAAATCTACACAACAATATCTCTAATATTAGACGGGTTCTATTCAATTGCTTTCCAATCTGCTTCTTTGTCAACTATCGCATAAAAAAATCGCGGGTATTTTTGGTCGACACGAAATAAGTGGCGTCTTATTTTACTTAAGACTACCCGCAAGTTTAATAAAAGCATCTAATTTTAGTGTTGTCTTTGTTAAGTGTCATACTGATTTGGATTTTATCGTAAACATTTAAAAACTTATCTTATTTTCCAGAATTTTAGTCTAGTTTAGTTGAACAAGTGAATAACTATACCACTATCTAACACAGCTTAGGTATACGGTTTGACTAGCCAGTGAAGGCAAAAAGGTACTTGAGAGCCAGGAAGCAGTCTAGGTCTATAAAAAAAACTTAACATACGCATTTAAACAGGTTTATTCTATTTTTTTCTTATATTTTTTATACTGAGTCGATCTAGCGTTCGACCACTATCTCACTTGATGGTCAGTGACGATTTGATCAAAGATGTTATCATGCTAGGCCTAGATTGCTCACTGGCTCTCAAGGATACACAATGTGATTGGTGACAGTTTTTCAAAGTTGAGCGTGATAGCTAGCTGGGTGGGTACACGAAAGTACCCTACCATCATGCTGGGATTTTTTTTTCTATCACAGTTAGACCCCCCGAACTAGGATTCCCTGTGTTGCGGGAGGCATGGACACACTCAATTACAGCACATAAACGCCCAAGACCCGGGACAAACTTCTCCCCTCATCGCACAAATATTTGCCCCTGCCGGGATTCGAACCCAGGGTCGCGGAGACAGAATTCATGTCACTGACAGTGACCACTACGCCACGGCGACCGTCAATTTGATAACGGTCTGACTCACCGGAAGCTCAAGCTGTTGTAGGGTTCGAACCAGTGTCCGTCAGTTTGACTGCCGACGCTCGCCCCGCTGAGCTATAATCGCTTCAAATATAATATATATATATATAATTATTTGAAACCACAATCATTGCAAAGTGTTACGCGACTATCTATTACTGTGAAGAATAGAGCCCGTTGCATCTTAAAACAATTGTAGTCATCAACAACTAAAGAAAAAATAAATAAAAATCATATGTTATTTATAATTTTTTGATGTATTTATTTATATTCAACATTTCAAATAATGTTATTAATTTAAAAACCATATGAAAAATACATTAAAATGATGTCGTTTTAAGATATCAAATTTAATTCAACTCTTAAACTATATTCATTTTAATCTTTAAACAAAAATCCGTGAAGATGTAACTCACAAACAGACCATGTAATATTTAAAATAATTATTTTCGAACCCGTTAATATGTATGTATATTTCAATTGCTCCGTATATTAAATATCAGCTTTATAGTTTTAAATGTAGGGTACTACTTCGATTTATATTAAAGAATACATTAATTTTTGTTTCATTTCAGATCTAGAAGCTCTTCATCATCTTCGAGTTCATCTTCGAGCTCCAGTTCTAGTCAGAGCTCATCGCACGAGCCGAAAAACAAGTAAGGTCTACTCGTCCTATGTATATTGCAACATTTTGATGCATTTATTAACAGTCTCACTAAAAAGTCAATTATATTATTTTATAGTAATAACTAATATTCTGCTTAACCTGTAATCATATGCCAGTATGAGCAGAAATTAGAAATTCAATACCAAACCTGGATAAAACGCCTACGTCTAAAACTATGAGTTGTCTTCTAAAGAAATGGTCCAAGCGCTTGCTAAGTTTATTATCTTTTTACCCCTTTATTAGAAGTTCTTACTGAGGTCGCCTTTGTCAATTACTGATGTCCGGGATTCTAAATATTATTGAGTATTAAAGAGGACCAATTATGGGCTTGATTTTTGTTAAATATGAAGCTTCATATAGCATCAACTATACGCTTATATGTCAGCTGCCGAGAGAAAGCGTGCGATAGTTTGTTGTTGAGGCTTTTAAATGGGAATATAGTGTATACAATAATCCGTCCGCGATATTTTGAAACATAGTTTTTGTTGAACGGTTTAATATACAGAATAGAATAATATTTACTCATAGCGAAAACTTGTTACTATGTAAGACATAAAATGCTTTGCATTTCCTTTCTACAAATATAGAGAAGATACAAAAGGAATATTTTTAACCATTTAAATGTCGGACTGTCAATATTATGTAATCATACCCCAGCATAGTCTATTTTAAATCAATGTTAAGTAATCAGACTGTTTGAAGCCTAGCTGTAGTAGCGTCGCGTGTCAAACTGAAGATCCCCACCAATGGCTTGAGTTTCGGCGAAGACAATTATTAAATCCACACCATGGTGGTAGGTACTGCTTCCCATGGTTATACCTAATATCTGCTGCCCAGTATCAGCCTGGCTAGCTACCACCCTCAAGTTTGAAAAACTGTCACCAAACACACTGTCTGTTCAGTCAGCAGTCCTTAAGGGCCAGTAACCATTTGGTCGAAGATGTGATTTGTGATTACATCTTCGACCATATCGTCAGTGACCATAAAGTGAGGAAAAATTAGGCCAAAAATATTGATAATAATTGAGTAGCTTAATAAAACCGACAGCTTCTTAAATTTTGATCATTTTCAAATTGTTTCTTGAAAATCAAATGCTGTACCGATCGATAAACATATAAATATAAATAATCGATGAAATGTATTTGCTACCAAGCTGAATATATGTCCTTTCAAATGAAAAATAATTATTAAAATCATGATGCAAATTGGAGTTTTCAGGTACCAAACATTTATAAAACTCAATCGAATTGGGAAGCTCTTTCTATATTTGTAGTCAGTCATAACAAAAGTACCAGACGCCTTTTCTCAGTAACCATAGGATATGCTTCTGGGTAACTTTGCGCCATCTCTCAACCATAGGATTTGCTTCTGGGTGACATCATGCCCTTCGCCAATAGAAAATGGAACCATTTCATGATTAACTTGGTACAAGAGCCAATCATGTTACATAATTATAATCAGTTTACTTCTCCACTTGTGTATGTATTTGTTAATATATTGCAAAGTTTTCTGATAGAATGTTGTTTTGTTTGTGGCTTATGGACAACGTTGTTGAGGCTCATGCCTCAGCTCATCTAGTGGCCATACTTCAAAGGTAGGACTCTAATACATTCACCTACTTTTTGTTCTCATAAGTTAAACATTGAAAAGTGTCACCGCATAAAGTTGTTAAATTTGCTAAATAAAAACTCAAAGCGCGATAGAAATTCTGTCCCTCTTCGGGTACAAGGAAACCATCATCATAATTTTGATATAATTTCGAGTCGAATCTAATAAATAATTGAAACCGTTATGAACCTCGCACATATAAAGACAACAAAATGAAAAAAAAAGAGTTCGCAGAACTTACACTTATGCCCAATATGACCCCTTAAGTTCTGCGTTTCAATACTACCTTAATTAATACTAACGCACTGTTCTGCAATGCGCAATTCTCCTAAGCACATTACTTATAGATTGTTAATGAATTGTCGTTTTTTCTAGTTTTGCTATTCTACATGGATTATACATTTTAATGGCTACACAGATCTAAATTCTACCGCTATGCAAATACCCATTATGCAATCGAGATGCCATTGTTATTTTAACGGAACAGCAAGTTTATTTATGATTATAGAATTACTATTGCATTGTCTATGAATTGCTTGTCTTAATAAATAAGAGAATTGGCAGCCTGGGTCGTTTTGCTGTCTGAAGTCTTATCGAAATGTTCTTCGTGGCTTAAATTAAATATACAAGACAATTTTGAATACGCAGTCGTGTTTATGTAATAAATACTTGTTATTTAATATTCTCGATGTCCCTTCTATAGATTCGATGATTTCAACTTGAACAGCGAGCGCGAGTCGTCACCGAAGGGGCGCAAATCGCGGTCGCGGTCGCGGTCGCCTCGTTCGAGGTCAAGCACCGCACCGCCGCGCCGCAAGTCCCGCGACAGCCGCTCCGCAGGCGAGACTAGGTAAACTATTGTTACTTTCATGTACAAAGTTATGTGAAAATGGAGATTTTGTTTTTATCTACAATATACAAAAACTAAAAGGAATAAAGTAATGCATTGGGCGCTTTGATGAAACTTTGCTTACAGATTGCAGAGATAAATAAATTTATGAAGGCATTTCGGCAAATTTATTCTAATTTCCTAAATTTCTTTCTTCTTTCTTCGTTCATTATTATTACATATTAACACACGAAAACACACACATTTTGGAAAATAAAAATTAGCATAAATCTCCTCTGTCAGAATTTCAGGCCACAATCTGGTCAATAAAATCCTCTTTTTGCACCTTGATATTTATATTAAAATTTTTAAAATTGTACCTACATAGGAAGTAGTTAGATACGACAGCCTTCTAAATGCTACCATTCCGACACACGTATTTCGCTTCATCCACGCTCATCAGACCTTTAATACAAGACCGTTGCGTCGGTTAGATTATTCTTGACCTAGCCCTTATAATATCTGATTTCGAAACGTTCCCCTAGGCCTTCTTCTTCCAACACTTCACCCATGCATACCTGCTTAGTCAATTTCCTTTCATTCATTCTCTCTTAATTATTATATAGATAAAATTATCCGAGTTTACTTACGTTTATAGTCGAAATGAGGATGGCCATCGGACATGCCCGAAACCTAGGTCGAAACTTCGACTGTAAACGTGAGTAAAGCCGGATAATACATCTACATAATAATATGTCAAACTCACGATAATTTTCAATCCAAAATTCTCTCTTATTGACCAAACTATCCCTTCGTATTATTCTAATCTAATCTTAGTGTTAACTTGTGAAGATTTTTTTTAAAAATTGTTTTCTCCATCTAATCCATTGGAACAAACGCTGCTCTAAGACAAAGAAGGAAATATCTAAAAAAATCATGGCCTATTTTCAGAAGTCACGACAAAGAATGGACGCGAGATCGGGAGCGACGCGGCGATCGACCGCGCGGGGATCGCAAGGAGCGTCGCTACAGTCGCGACGGCAGCCACTATGGTGGCGGCAGCGGCCGTGGAAGACATCGCTAGACCTTACAACCATGGAATACAACTGGATAAAGATATAACCAGGAAAATATAACCAGAAGGAGGCTAGTTCACTAGGCTGTACAAAATTTAAGACTATGCAGGGGGTAGCCTTCGAGCAAGCCGTCGGCCATACTTTGCTCGACCATGATTTACTTAGGGAAATCATAATTGGAAGGATTCCAATTATGATTTCTGTGGCTTTTTGTCACAATTTTATCAATGTCTACATTAATATCATAAACTACACGGAGTATGTATAAAAACATGGCTGTCAATCGTAGTTCAATAAGAAGGATTACATTATGGAGCTACCATCCATATGTTTCATACAAATTCATCTATTACGTAATACAAGAATTAACATCATTATCAGTATATTTTCCCGTGTATTTTATTTGTTAGGGAAATAAAGAGGGTAGACAGATTTTTCTGCTCACAAAGAACATCTACCCGCAGAAACTTCAGTTTACTCGTGCTCATGGCGGATGAAACTGCAGAAATAAAGAACAAATTTAAAAATGAACTACACCATAAATATCCTGATAGTAGTTTTAGTTTTTGTATTAATGACCATGTCAGTTAAAAACTTAGATTATGTATTAGTTGGCTATTCATACCATCTACTCCAATATCCTACTGACCAAGATTGGACTGATTCAAGAGGTACACAAATTTTGGCTTACAGACGCACTCAAATTTCAGAGGGAATAAATCATGGTCGAGTGAAGTGCCTAAACGCTGCATATCTACAGTCAGCAAAATATGGTCAGTTCGATTGCTTGCACGAACACGCTACAGGTATTCATATACTCTGGTATATATGGGACATGAATTGAGCTGGGTTATAATTAACTATGCTTGGGGTCTTTGATATCTGACTGAGTCCACTGAGAGTTGAGGGTAGGTTTATATTTTCTACTAAAAAGTGTCAAACACGATATTAACAATGCATTGTTCACTTATATGTATGTCTAAAGCTTTTAATGTTAGCTCTTGGGGATACAGTGCGATAAATGTATGAAATGTATGCGTAGTATGCATACACTGTATAGTAAAATGTACACTTTATACTCTGATACAATTGTTTAATGGTTAAGATAGATTGACACATGCTAAGAAAAGTAATAATATATATATAATAAATTGAAACGATGGTGATAGGTCCAAATTCAATAAATTGAGGATATTTTCATTTTTTATTTTTCACAGAAATTCTATTTTGAAATCGCAATTCTTGAGCTCATAATGTCCAATGATTATTGTCTGTTGAACTTCAATAGTTATAAATGTGTAATCAGTAAGCACTTGATGTAATATTCTAATATTGCGAGTTAATCATTGAGAAAAATACAGTTAATACAATAGGCGCAACGTAATTGTGTCTCTGTAGTTGCCTGAATGTACCTATTTTTCCGTCGCTAGAGACTTGGCAAAATTATTTTATAACTTTCTCGCTCACTCGCTTACGTTTGTCCCATATTCTTATCTCGCTCGCTGCGGTCGAGGACAGACTGTTTTACCGGTAGACTTTCGGTACATGCAAACGTTCGCGGAGCCTATCCTCAGAGCTAGAAAGATCAGTGGCGCCTATAGCATATATGTTTTTCACATAGTACATGGAGTTATGTGGTTAAATTATTCTGTGAGTCTAACACAGCTGTGACTGTTAATGTCAAACATTTGGCGTTGTTGGAAGCAACTTGCTCATCCGTGGATTTGTAACTTTCTCCAACGTTTTTCTGCGGTCTCGCTTTAATGATGAAATGAAGAACAGACTGCATGTGATATATACTGGAAACTTACACTCCAACAGGAGCATTAATTTGCATTTCTTCATCTGGAAACATCTCAGTTATGATACGCGCCAGACGGGGGCTAGTTACGTGCTGAGGCTCGCGCCCGCCGCTTGGCACGGTCATAACTCCCAGACGAAGAACTGGAAATTAGTTTGAAACTGATCGGAGAGTAAGTTTCACGTGAGTTCTAATAGATTCTTAGATTACAATTACGGATGAAACTCGCGTTAATCTTCAGAGTCAGATAAAATGAAACGCGTTGAAAACGTTGCAACGCGTATTTTTTATCGTAAATTATTCGATCTAGGTTCACTCAGTTACAACATTGCGTTTTAGGTGTCTAGGGTTGGCCTATATATTTTTTGTATACAATGACTTGTTTGTTAATTCACCATCGGTTAAGTCGACTGAGTGGCTAGCAACATACCTATTCTTCTCCATATTTACTTGTTTTTTTCCTTAGGAGCAAATTTGTACAGAATATGAATAGAGAAATAATTTTAACAAAAATTTTAAAATGTAAAAGAATGAACCAATGATGACGATGATGACGGGATTAATGGGAACTTATGCGTTGTCGACTTCACAAGTCACAATATTTTAGGTTTTCATGCGGAAGAAACGTTGATTAGGGAGATATTTGCGGGCATTCGTTTAAAAATTGCAATTTATTAATAAGAAATGTTTGGTTTTATGTTCGCGTTTTTGTGACTAGAAATATGGTAAAGAAAATATTACGATATGAAATATATGAAATTATCTTACAAATCGTTTGGACAATTGCAGGAAATATAATGTAATCGATATTTAACAATAAGTTATAATAATGAAAATATCTTTAGTTTATTCTTGTTTGATTAAAAACAAAAACAACTTGCGAGAATGGCAACTTCTAGCCTTTCACCTCCGTTTCTTTAAGATCGATACCCAATGTTTTATCCCAGCTGTTCGATAGACACCTTTGCGATTCGGGTAACATAAAAAGTAGCTATAAATACTTTATACACCTACTAAAAGTACACACTTTTAGTAGGTAGGTCTCCGCTGAGCGAAATCTAATCCGATGAATTTATTATTCGTCAGTTATATTAGATTCACCTAGATGATGCACATCATGTGAATAAAAAGTGTATCGTATTTAGACATGAATTTAAAAATATCTTGTGACTTAATATTACGATTATTGTATGTGTACGAAACGGTGGACCGAATAAATCGGCTTTGACGTCAGTGGCGCCGCGACAGTATCGTGGCTACCTACCTACGGTGATAGTGATTTCTTGATCAACAAAACTAAACTCAAGTTCTGGAAAATAAGATAAGTTCAAATATGGTAACGATAAAGTCCAAATTAGTATGACACGTATGGCCTAATAAAAACACTAAAATTAGACCTTTTTATTAAAATTGCGGATATTTTTAGGTAAAATAAGTCGCCACTTATTTGGTGCGAACTGAAACTATCCGCAATTGGCCAGCAATGCAATAAAAGTCGTCTAATATTAGAGATAGCGTTGTATTGAGTGATACAAATTTGAATGTTAGCGTAACCAAGCTATATATTAATTATAATACATGGTTAATAAGTGAATAGTTGGGAAAATACCATTCTTAGCAGCATGTTTTGGCATTTTGCCTAATGAATTAATGAAACCTGAAAAATTATATTTCTTTACTCTTGACTTAGTATCATTTATCCTGTTGATTATTCGGTTATAAACACCTACATTGGATCTATGTTAATCCAGTTCAGTTCAAAAACTTAATGTAAAGCTAAGCTAAAGCTGGTAATAAAAAACAGGCCTTCCAACAAAACTATCTGAAATTCTCAGATCAAACACGATTTTTGCCAAAAAATTTGTGATTTCCGATGTGATTGTGTATGGAATGTGATTCAGTTAGAGCTAGATTCGCAATCAAGCTTCGATGCAAACCTAATAAAACCTATTTATAAAAAGGCGGAAGGTTATTAATATGAGCATAATAGTACATATAAATGTAAAAAGTATGGAGATGAATCTATGGCGGCTACACTGAAAACGAAGCGGTTGAATACGAATGTCCACATTTGAAGATCTTGCCCCACTGTCCCTTCACCTGGGGGTCTATTCTAGACATTATACCTTCGTCATAAAACTCGAAATTATCGTAAAACAATTTCGAAGATTTGACTTGTTTCAAATATACTGAAGATCGATTCTGGCAAATCTTTAGCTCAAGGAAAGTAACGTGCCTAGAATGAGCCCCCGTCTTTGAATTCGTGTGATATTTAAACGGCAGTTGTCGGTAAGGGATTATTTGGATTGTATAATATGTGAAAAAATATAAAAGCATCGTGAGGCGACTGTGTGGCGACATCTTCGTACTATTATAGTATGTAATTTTATGCATTTAAAGAGCGTAAACGTAAAATTATATTGATTGTTTGTTGTAAAACATTAATGTTTCAGTGTTTAATATTTCTTAATGTTAGTTCGTCTGCTTATGTAATTATTATTTAGCAGATCCTCGTGTATATTTGATTTTATCTAGTTCGGTAAGGGGATGGCGCAAATCTTGTAACACTTAAGAGAGCATTATGGGCGGTAACGAAGATTTAAAGAAAAAGTAAAAATAAGAAAGTCCATAAAATTTTAATAAAGACATGGACCGTATCTAACGTTCGTTTTATTTGATCTTATATTTTCGTTACAGTATTTGCCCATCCAATGTAATCTGCTGACTCGTGTTGTTGTCTATGGGCAATGATTTCTTCTATAGTCAAACTTTTAAACATAAAATACGGTACAGATTTGAAATATTTATATAAATATAATTAAGTAACGTAAAGTAACTCACCTGGTCAGAATACCTACCGCTGCTGCGTCTGGTCAAAAATATAGCAACTATAACGCAGCTCACTTTCTTTCTAATCAAAGTGTCAGCATTTTGGGATAATTGTATATTTATGTGCTGCGTTTTTTTTTTTATTACTTTTAATTACGGGTCCCGTGCCCTTTTTCAAGTATAATTTACATAGAAAGAAAAAGAGAGGGGGAAAAGAGGATTCACGATTTATGATTGCCATTTTTATCCCGAATAGTTTTCTTGGGTGTATTTTAGTAATTATTATCTATTTAAGGTTGACTATAGTCCACTTGCTGACATACCTTAATGCCAATATATCTATGGACAGGTCCGCGAGTTAACAGCTTATCAAGTTATCTGTATGTAACAGAATATAATATCCATTAAATCTGATATGCTTTCATCTGGATATAATATTTCTCTTTTGTGTGATAATCGGCGTTAAATATGTAAATATAAATTAGATTATCTATTTTACTGCTGGTTCTTATACGTAGTGGGTAATAAGTTTTATCTAACATGGATTTATATTATGATTATCGAACTAGTGTAGTTTTGTAGAAACATTAAGGTCTCTCGTGTAGCGTTCATACAGGATATGAAAAGACAATGTTACTTTCTTTATTACGATTAGATTTATACGTAAGTGGAATTCGGTAATTGATTTACCAATAAATCGTTCATAAAATAAACAATTGTATTTTATTATTTAACTCCTGTTGATGCTGTTGGGGATAAAGGCCCCAAGCCTTATTTCGATTCCATTATCGAAGTAGTGAAGGCGTTATCTTCTAATTCAGTTTAAAACACTTGTGCCCTGTTTCTAGATTTCTGGTTGAAACGTGCATGTCTTAAAATTTACAGATATATTTTTATTAGGGGACAAAATCTTTTTCTAGTTTATAAGTTCATAATTATATGAAACGGACGAATTCCAATAGAAATTATTTGCGTTCGGACAGTTACTTTAAACGTCGGCTTTTCAAGTATCTAATGATAACCCGATTTCAGGCAGTTTCATGGTGTAAATGAAACGTACATTTCAAGTAGGTATTTAACATACAAGTACATATCTTATATATATAAAAATGAAACCCGTTTTCCGTTGTCACGACATAACATGAAAACGGCTTGACCGATTTAGATAAAATTTGGTATAAAGATACATGGGACTTTGGCGAAGGACATAGGCTACTTTTTGTCCTGGAAGCTGCGCACGCGGGTGAAACCGCGGGGCGCAGCTAGTATAATATAAGTCCATATGATTTTCATGAGGATTTGTAGATTTACTTTTGTAACAGTAGGTACTTATGTATATTCTGCTATCATGTAAAATCATAAGTTTAAAAGACATAACAAAACTCTTTGTATGTTTATTAATTTGGATTGTATATTTTCTGTATATACATCACAATGATAATATCACAAGAATAGCTGTAGTTATTTACTGCCATTGGACCGACCTGCAACAAAAATGCGGAATTAGTGCTCGATTCTCGATTTCCTTTGTTGTAGAGTCAATGATGATGCCTATCAGGCTTTGAGCATTCTCCTCGGCCCTTCTAACCGGAATGAGGGCCACGTCCACAACAAACTAACGACGAATGGTTAGTGATAAATTTATTAGCTGTGTTCGTTTTCTTTGATTATTTTGCGAAGGTGGGCCGTTATATATCACATGAGCAGAGAGGGGTGGTTGATAAGAACCAGCTAATGACATTTTTAACCGACTTCAAAAAAAGGGGCCGATTCTCAATTCAACCCGTGTTTATTTTTATGTTTGTTACCGCATCACTTCCAACTGGGTGAACCGATTTGGATCGTTCTTTTTTTATTTGAAAGCTGACGGTGATTCCAGTGTGGTCCCATTTAAATTTCATCAAAATCGGACAAGTGGTCCGATTTTTTCAAAAACTTAAAAATGCGTTCTTATACCTAGATGATATTATAGTAGCGGGTGAAGAAATCGGTGAACATACCTACACCACAATGACAATTGATGCCATGAGTAACAAAGGTCACTAAAAAGAGTGAAAAAAGAATTTGATCCGGTATCGCCCGGTAAAATGCGAGTTCATCGGCTGTGTCCGGACCGGAACTATGGTAAGCCCAGCGCGGTAAGTAAACTAGTGTGTGGATATGAACTTCAAACATTTAAGATTTTTCTCATTGCAGCCGACGAAACGCTTCAAAATGCCATACAAGTTTTATTTGTTTACAATAAACACACGTGCAATGAGGGAGGAATATGTCCAGCTGTGGACATCCTTTGGCTGAGATGATGAATAAATGACACATTTTTTATATAAGAACTATGTTCTATGGGACACTGCAAGTTATAATTATAGTGATCATGCTGTATGGGTATGGTGGAAAGTTATACGGTACCTGGTGCCTCCAGACACTTGCATTCCTGAAAAAAAAAGGGTTTTATTCAATTATATTATTAAAAAAAAACAGAAATAGGGCATAAGAATTAGAATGTACTATAATTTATTAGATAATATAAAACAAACCGAATGTGGTTGAAACTATAGTCGGAACCCTCTGACTTATTACGTGAGTAACTCCCGTGTTTTATACATTCATAATGTGTCAAAACCACGTCAGTTTTAACAACAACATAAAACAAACCGTGTGCAAATGGTATTAAAATTTAGGAGGATCAATAGCTTATCCTTATATTTTTATTTTATTTTTTATTTTATTTATTTAAGGTCAACCAACAGTTACAACATTTATACATACAATGTTTACCTTACACTATAATACAATTGCTTAATGCATAACCAATTATAGGCTAACACCTCATGCATTGTAAAACACAATACTAGCCTTAAAATATAATTAGTGAGCAGTTGTAAAAGGTAATTAACTAATTAAAAATCTGTGGAGTGCTTCTATTTATTTAATTTACTTATTGTCTTGATTATGTAATCCGATGTTTTTTTGCGAAATCGACCAAGAGAATCTGAAAAAATGTCGGCAACGCCACTGCATTTGTTTGCAATCTTACATAATCTAGAAACTACAGAATGGGCTACTAACGACGTGCGACGAAAAGGTGGAACAAAAAGTGTGATACAGCTTCGAGGATATCTCCGAGGAACTTTATAATAAAACCGCTGCAGTAGGTCAGGACAATCTACATAATTTCTAAAAAGCTTGTAAGTAAATACCGCATCCAACATTTCCCTGCGAGCAGATAGTGAAGACATATTGAAATATGTTAACCTTTCATCGTAAGACCTAACTCGATTTTTAACACCAGCGCTATATGACAAATGCCAAAGGAATCTCTTTTGAATCCGCTCAAGTCTAAGCATGTGTGTTGCAAAGTGTGGTCTCCAAATAGTGCTGCAGTATTCTAAGTTGCTCCTAACGAGGCCGTTATACAGCGTTCCTCAAAACAAAGCCCAACATCTTGGAAGATTTATTAATGATGTGATCTAGGTGAGGCACAAAGGTTAATTTAGTATCAAAAATGACTCCCAAATCTTTTACAATATTAACTTCATTTACCACTTTATTATTGATGTTATAATAAGAAGGAATTGGGTTGTGTTTACGAGTGAATTTAATATGTAAGCACTTATCATAATTGAGTTGCATTCTATTTTGCATACACCAGTCTGTCAAAGAATTTAGGTCTTTCTGTAGTAATATTACATCATCGATAGTCTCGACCACTTTCAACATCTTCAAATCATCGGCAAACATGAATGGTACTGAATTACTGAAACACTGAGGTAAATCATTGATAAAGATGTTAAACAAAATGGGACCTAAGTGTGACCCTTGTGGAACTCCTGATGTTATTTCAAATCGCGCAGATTCATGTCCTGCAATTACCACATAAAAGACGCGTTTCTTTAGGTAAGAATGGAACCATTCCAGTACTGAACCCGTAAAGCCATAACCTTTTAATTTCTGCAAAAGCACCGCATGGGAAACTCTGTCGAAGGCTTTACTGAAATCCGTATATATCACATCAACCTGTTTACGAGCGTCAACCGCCTCCATTACAGTCTCAGAGTACAGTGCTAAATTCGTGCTTGTAGACCTTCCGCTTATAAATCCGTGTTGGTGGACTGACATAATATTTTTAAAGTAAGATTGAATAGATGGGCACATTAAAGATTCAAATATTTTAGCGAATGTACATAATATTGATATGGGTCTATAATTTTTAACGTTGTCTTTGTTATCAGCTTTAAAAATAGGTACCACTTTGGCTATTTTCCATTTCTGAGGAAACGTACCAGAAATAATAGAACTGTTGAAAATTTTGCACAACGGGCCTGCTAGGCTAGTAGCACAAGTTTTTATAAAAAATGGATGAATTTGGTCTGGACCCATTCCTTTAGAGACGTCAATGTGTTTAAGTTTTTTAAGAACAACGTCGCTTTCAAACTGTAATGGGCCAAAGCAGGGACCGCTACCACTCAGTAGTCCATCTCGTGATTTATGTTCATCTAATGGCGTAACGTTAAACTGGTCACAATAGACTGAAACAAAGTGTTCAGCAAACAAGTTTGATATGTCGGACCCATTAGAAGCACTATGAATACCGTTAGTCATGACAGCAGGGTAAACACTAGTGCCTGAACGTTTTTCCTTAATATAAGACCAAAAGTGTTTCGAGTTGACTGATATTTTGTTTTCTAAGTGTTTAACATACGAATCGTAACATTCTGAAACTATCTTGTCACATCTTTTGCTAATAATTCTCAATTCAATCTCATCACTTGGATTATTATATGTGTTGTAGCGACGACGTATTTTTTCTTTCTCTTTCAAATTTTTAATAAGATTGCGACTAAACCATGATGGAATTTTACGGTGAGTGTGTTTTAATTTAACCAATGGCACATAGAGTGTAATAGCTTCTCCTAATATGTCATAAAAACTATTTAACATTTCGTTAACATCTTTGCAAACAGAAAATATCTCAGACCAGTTCACATTACTCAAATAGGTGCTAATAGAGTCATAGTCTGCCTTAAAAAAATTTTGCCTATAGTTAAGAGGATTTGTAGTTAGTGTTTTTGTTGTAGGAAAAGTCATATGAACTTCTATAGGGGGATGGTACTGGTCGATTTTGCATAATGTATCGTAAGATTTTTTGACTGTGCAGTTGGGAACGTTTGTTAATACTAGATCGAGAATCTTACCTTTTACATTCCGCACGCTATTGCATTGACTAAGATTATTCAGATTGACAAAATCTATGATGGTAATTCCCATTGGTGGTAGAGAAAGGGAGCACGAGGGACTTGATACTATATTCCAATCTATACAGCCAACATTGAAATCGCCAATCATACATAAGTAGTCGATATCGTTTTTTTCTAATAAGTTATTACAATGTTTTGCAAAATACTCTATTATATTCAAGTTTACAGGAGAAGGCAAATATACTGCACATAACGTTAATTTCCTTATAGAACCATAACCCTCAATTTCACATTCTATCCATAAGTCCTCAACATCGCACTCCCAATCTTTTATTCGGATACATTTAATGTTTTTAGATACAGCTATTAGAACTCCACCACCATCTTTTTTGTGGCTGAATTTGGATGTTTCTCTATCTCGTCTGTAAACTATGTACCGGTTATCAAACAGCTCTCTATCGAATATATTACAATTCAGCCATATTTCAGTCAGCACAAATATATCATATGTACAACAAGACATTTTTTGAAAGAAGTTGGGTATTTTAGTTTTAAGACCCCTGCAATTTTGATAATAAACTTTTAAGTATCGATTGAATTTTAAATTTATTTTATTAATACATATTTTCTTGTCTACTGTATTGAAACTTAAACTAGCTTGTCAAGACTGCCGGGTGAATGAATGACAATGAAGCTGGACTCCTCCGTTTTCCTTACAAATATTCTGCCATCTCGCACCCATACAAATTTGTACCCCAACGCCTTAGCCTTTATCCTTGTTGCAGCATGCAGTGATTTACTGGCAGCGGACAGGTGTTCCATCACATAAATGGGCTTGCGTTCCCCAGACAAACCTACATGTGTACTATTTAACTTATCGCCAGGCTTCGTCTTGTTATGCTTAATAGCTGATGCCAAGAAATTATCCTTGGATTTTTGAGTATCAAATTGTACAATTATTGAGCGCGGGCGATCATTTACACGATTCATTTTAGCAATTCGGGTGACGCGTTCAATATTTGACTCTTTGATGCTATCACAACCGATGGCTTCACTTAGTTTAGTCACGATCGCCATTAGATTTTCGTTCTGTTTTTCGGGAATGCATTGTAGTTCGACATTACGCAGTCTTACATGTTGTTCAAGCTGGTTTAATCTACTGTCAATTTGGCTCACTGACGCTTGGAGACCACTATGGTCTACTTGTAGTTTCACAATGTCTTCTCTATTAACTTTGCATTCTTCTTTCATTTCTTCGTATTGAGCACTTATAAATTCCATAGACTGCTTGAAACATGTAATCTCATCCTTTATGCTTCTTATTTCTGTTGTTATCGGAGTCATCATGTTTTTTTTAAGTTCTGCAATTAATTCAGCCCTCTCTTCTTTCATAATTTCTTTAAATATATTGCGTACTTCTGTCTCATTTAAAGGAGCGGCCGCTTTTTTTTCAGGAGTTATCGAAGGCGCTGCCCTTTTTTTTGATTTATGCGAAGTATGATCGCTACTCGCGAATTCAACCGGTCGAATAGGAACATTGTCATTATTACCTCGTTTCATCTTTTTGCATTGAGGGCACTTCCATCCCGGTACATCGCCATCGCCCCTAAGATCTTGTGTTTGTAAGCAGTCATAGTGAAACACCTTTTTACACTGAGTACAGCGAGTAAATGCATCATCATCAGAACCCAAGGCACAGCAACCCCACTTCAAGGGAGACATGATTTTTTTATGTAATTTGTCCTGTAGTCTAATTTGGCACTAAGAAATTTAATGGTTTGTGTAAAGTTGAAATAAGTAGTTCAGGCGTTCGGCATTCCAAGGTTCTGAACGGTACCAATCACAGATAACTTATTGTTTATTATTTAGTTTATGAGTCTATTATATTATTGGCATAATCTTTATTTCTATAATTATGTACTTTTATTCACTTTTATTCAAAAAGCACCCAAAACAGCATTATTGATAAATTCAACGAAGTTATTGTAACCGAATAGGTACGCAAAATAAACTTGGCGCATTCAGGCAATAGCGCGAGCTCACGTTCACAAGGTCACTTACAGGTTATCACTTTGTTATTGCTTTAAAATGCCATAGTTTGCAATGTTGTCCGGATCTTTGTAACACTGTGTTGAAGCACTTCTTTTGCTGCTTGTTTTGGTATAACTTTCAAATATGATAGAGAACCTTTTACCACTTTAAACAATTTATATAAACAGAGTTGAAACAGATACGTGTTTACGTTTCGTTCGCCGCGAACGGAAAAATGAATGTATGTATAATATTTGTTTACTTACATGTATAGATACCTAACAAAAGAATAGCTATGCAATGGAGTAAATAAATAAAACGACACCTATGTATCACAAGAACTATAACAGTACCTTAATTTATCCGAGCCCCCTGATTCAGAACGTTCGATAACCAACCAAATCGGTTCGGTTCGATAGTCACACATTTTATATTGCGAAACTATTGCGCACAAATTTCATAGATTTAATGGTTTTAGTGGTAATAATATTCTAATATAATCTAATTCCAATCCATATATTATTCGATAGAAAGCCGGTAATAAAGAATTTACTTATAAATAGATACATTACCGAATCGATTCGATTAGCTATCGAAGAGTTCGTAATAGAGCCGCTAGTGCAGGTACCTAAGTGGGTAAGTATTGGAAAAATATAATAAGTCGTTTAGGTAACTATACATTATAGAAAGCGTTTTTGAGCAACCATGTTTTTACATATAATTAGTGAATTTGTTTACTTTCATTTTGATACATTGTGTTTTATATTATAACAGAATGTGTCATTACTGATACAGATCATTAGAGACCCTGTCGGGCACTTTCTATGATATAAGACAATGTGAAGTAATTTAATTTTACGTCTTGACCTTATCCCACACTTGGGGTGGGCGCAAAATGTTTCTCTTTTCTACTATATTCTATCACTACTAGTCAGCTCAGAGCTCACACCATTTTTTATTTAACATTCACACAAACTCATCAGATCCTAAACTTGGCAGAGCCTTAAAAGTTAAAGTTAAGAATTAGTAATTCTTCACGCAGTCGAGCGATACCTTCTTCGGCCTTCCTCTACCTGTATAACCATCTACGTTCATGTGTAGTACTCTTTTCGTTATATATGTTTTTCACACCTCCTCTTGACAGCCCAATCTATTCCCTATCAATACCTATATTATTATTATTATTTTTTTTTTTTTTACATTTATATCTAAAAATTGTACAAAATAATTTACTGTGTGCAAAATCCAAACTCGTATGATACTTAATAATAAAAATACTAAAATTAGATCTTTTTTACTAAAAAATTGAATCCAGTCGTCGCCAATATTAGATATAGTGTTGTAAGGAGTTACACGAATTTGAACTTTAGCGCAGATAGAATAAGAGCCTATATGACTGAAGAATTTTAATTAATCATAATAATAGCAGAAATAAGATTCTAAAATACCTATTATTAAATGCAGATATATCCACATACTATACGGTGTCTTGACACTCGGACAAGAAAATCTGTTTCCCGAGTATCAAATGCTTTTCTGCAAGCCAACGGTTCATTGTGATAGTAATAGAAAGTAAATAGAATTATGTATTACTACTTTAATAGTAAAGGATAAATGCAGGCTCTGCATTTCTCTTTTATTAAATTTCTACTAATAACGACTGAGAATCATCACTTACCGTAATGATAGTAGGTCTTTCTGGAAGCTTTGGAAGTTCTGGCTTCGACGGAGATCTGGGCGTGCAAGTCGTATCAACAGCTCCACCTAAATATAACGGTAATGAATAAGTAGGTACGAGAAAAAAAACATAGTTAATCCAGGTACTGCACGCCCCGACCATCGCTGCATCGTTGTGGCTCTGAAGATAGGGTCTGAGAACATTTGCACATGTACCGGTAAACAGTTTGTAATCGAGCAGAGTAAGCGAGATAGGAAATTACGAGGCTTTCACGACAGTTTAGGTACGTAAATAGCGCGTGAACTTAACTTTTTAAAAAAAGCTAGGAATGTATAGGAGAGAGCTGAGCGATTAAGAATAGCCCCGACGTTGACAGTCACGGTCGGAATGAGCGGGTGGAGAGAGGCGCGCGGACTAGCCAGCTGAGGTGACGTGATTCTGTGCGGTACTTAATTTGTATTATAATCAAAAGTCATGGATAGAAAATAAAAATTCTGACCGTCTCTAGACTACCTACCTACATATACCATTACCTAACCAACAATCTAAGTTTTGTATGAATATTCTTATTGTTTAAGTACATGACTTATAGTTTTTATAATTTTTTTAAGGATGTTTTTAAAAAAAATAAAACAATCGAATCATATTAGTCCATGAGTCGCTTCCAATTGTCCCCTATATTTTTATATTATATATTCGTCGCCGGTCATAACTCCCAGATGAAGAACTACAAATTAGTTCGAAATGAGTTATAGTTTTTATAATTTTTTTAAGGATGTTTTAAAAAAAATAAAACAATCGAATCAAATTTAGTCCACGAGTCGCTTCCAATTGTCCCCTATCTTTTTATATTATATATTCGTCGCCGGTCATAACTCCCAGTTGAAGTCCCACTATAAATTAGTTTGAAACTGGTCGGAGAGGAAAATTCCCAGTGAATATCACGTGAGTCCTAGCATATTTTTAACAATGAGGCTTTAATGTACCTATAGTCTATTTCACGAAAGATGTCCCTCGGGGGTGGCGCTAGTTTCTTTGCTAACAGATTAAAACGCTATCCTTACACTCGTTGTTCCAGTTAGTTCCACTGATTGCCGCGGGACTTCTTTTGTGAAACGCACTTTTTAAGTAGGTATTCATTCACTAATAGTATAATTATACGTCAAACTTGACTCAAACAGAACTAAATTTGCTTTCAAATAATTAGTCATATAAATATTGGAATGAATCTAAGTATAGCAAACTCGATAGAAATCAGGATTTTTCTGAGTACTTTCTCAGCTATAATCGAAGAAACATAGGTACCTACAGTATATTGAATATTGAGCATTTACCTGCACCAGCATTGTTAGCAGCATCGTTAGGGGTCACTCTGTACATCTAAAACATAATAACAGTAAGTAAGTACCTAGGATACCTAATATTAAGTATCCTAGGTTCGGTACCCCCCCATCTCTTCCAGTGGGTTCCGTAAGAGTCGGTTACGGGATCACGTACCAAGGGTGGGCAGCAGCGCATTCTGAGGGTCACAAAAGATACTGCGTTCGCCAACCCGCCTGCCAAGCGTGGCGAGTATTGGTAAACCCCCCTACCTCTTTAAAAATATAAACTTAGAAAAAAATTAGATGGCTGTCTGCTGTTTCAACTTGGCTGAGTGCTTTACAATAATTCAAATCAAATATATTTATTTGAATATACCACACAATACAAGAATACGTGTTTTAAGATAATGTAAGTTAGTAAGTACAACTTAAATAGACCTTTAGCAGCTGTGCTAAAGGTCTATTGTGGTACGGTTGGAACGGCTGCTAAGCTATTTATAGTAATCACTGGGGAAAATATTCAACAAGAGCAAAGACAAAACTCATTAAAGATATTAAAACAACATGACAAAAGAATAATTAATTACTCATAAAGAACACTTGGATTATTACTTGGACCAATAATATACCAATAAATACCTTCAGAGTCTTACTTTCCCTAAAATATTAACTTAGAACTTTTAAGCCTGATTCATTTCTCCTTCCCATAAGAATAATCAACTTATTATAATAATAAGTTTATTACAAGATATATCTTACCCTGCCGTCATCACCCGCAGCTAGCCCTGAGGATAATGGCAGCACGTCGGGCCCCCACTGCTTTATGAAGTGACCGAGGCGCGCCACGCGTTGCGCAGGAGTGGTCGTCGTGTGCGAACCACCACAGTAGCGGTTACACATGTGCTTATCGGCCTCGGATCTGGAGTACAGATGATGAGTTGGTGCGATAAGGTATGACCGAAGCGATTTGAAGGGAAGGGTATGAAATTTACTAATGTGATGGGAGGTAGGTGGAATAAGAACTTTATACTGTTTTTATGGGTATATCGTGACCACAGATCATACAGGTTTCATAGTTAAGAGCGTGACACTTACGCGTAATCGGCGCGGCTTCCAGAAGAAGCCGAAACAATTGTCGATCGTGATATCGACCACTCGTAAGTGTAACAGAATAAGGAATGTTGAAATAAATAAATCTTAATGGGTCTGTTGAAAAAACCAGCGTATCGTACTTACTCAGACATTTATAAAAGTAGACCAAAATTTACAGATGTTTGTGTCCAAAGATTTACCACATTACCTACATAAATCATATTTTAGGCCGAACTAAGGCGGACAACAAGGTGCAGGTAATTAATTACTAATTGACAGCGCAAACGCAACAGTTGTAGCCGACAAGCTAAATATTAGCCATCGCCAATAGGTGAGCCATTTTTGTTTAAACCGGCTTATTTATTTTCTGACTGCTGGTGTCCTCCAATAATAGTTAGTCCGTAAATGGCAAAGTAGGTTTGTACCTACTAACTGTTATTGGAATCATCGTTATATATACCAGATTTAAAGGACCTTGCAGGGATTAAAATTCAGCTTAGATTTTGACAGTCACACTTGCAGTTGCCCAAGTCAACAATAATTGTAAGTCACAAGAGAGGGTTTCGTGCACTTATATGACCTACTTATGAATTTACTTAGAGAGATACTGTTTTGTTAGAACACTACACCTTTGTCTGATCAGAGTCTAGTTGTCTTCTGGCTGATGATATTTTTTTTAAAGTAGTTTACCTGACTTTAAGCGGCTTGTTAGGCTGACCTAACTGCTTGTCTATGTTCTCCCAGTCATGCATGTTACGCTGCGGTAGGTGGCTGGCCTGGGTCTTGCGTATGGCGTCTATAAAATTAATTATACAAGTATATTATTTAGTTATTACTTATTATTCAACTATCCTTCATGAGATTATATTGAACATCGCAAATTAATGACCGCCTTTTACAAAACCAAGAATTACAAAAGACTGAAATCATAAAATGAGATAAAAGTATTTTTCTACTCCAAACAAAATGGTGGCCATTTTGTATGGGAGTAAGAATTTTCAAGTGAGCTAGTTAAAAATAATGGAATGTTTGTGGGCCGAGAACATAACATTTAGGACACTTTTAGTATAAGTAGGTAATCATTTCTAGAGGTGAATTCACGTTTGTATAAAAATGTTCTTCTCAAGCCGGAGAAGAAACTAAAAACAAACAAACAAAACTTGAAAAACTTGATATTTCAATGGAGAGGACGACAAACGCCTTATGCTTAGGAATTGACGGGCTATGGTGAAAATGATGATGTTAATGCAACAACAAATAATTAAAAGAAAGATACCAAGTTCATAGCTAAGGTAGGGCTTCATAGATAGCGTCGCCGGCAGCGGCTTGGTCAAGGGGATAGCGGAAGGTGCTTCCATCGCCATCACTGCGTTCGCATCGCACGATATGCAGTTCACATCTCTGGAGGAAAAATGTGATCAAAATTGGACTCAACGTAATGACCCATATTCGTAATTAATAAGACATGATTTTGCAACGATATCTTTGTTTAATTTTGAGAATTCATTTGGTTTGTGAACTGGGAAGTTTTAACACGGATATTAATTAACCTTTTCATCAATATCATTTCACCCGTAGGGTATCTACTACTATGATAATAACTCCGCCCGGAATCATAGGCACAAAGATCGGTTGAAATCGAAGCTGCCTATATCCAGATAACAAGTCTTATAATCAGGTGTAAGTAGATTAGATCTATCGTATAGCCGAGCAAAAGGCTTGATAATGCATCTTTGATTTATACATATTACCATAATGACCCTCTGGTTAAATACGACTATCTACCTCAGCAGCTTTCTCTTCGTTCCAGCAGCTTCAGCTTCTCGTCGCAAGGAGGCCATCTGCTTGAGATTCTCCTGCAATTGCTTCAGTTTGTCGTTGAAGAAGTCCTTCACAGGAGACAGCTCCATCTTGTCCAGTTTCGTCTCGATCTCTCTTTGAATGTCGTCTAGGGCTTGCTGCCAGAGTGATTCCTGAAACAAAAAAATTGCAATGCCAAGTCCATTTTTAACTGCTTATGTTGTCAAAAATGCTCTTAACATTGATTTCCAAACTTGTTGGCTTACAAAGCCGATGCAGCTGCTTGCGGTATTAAGATTTAAAGAGAGCTGATTGTTATATTATTTATGGTTCAAAGATATCTAGTTCTATTGTCTTAAATTACAGGGAGCTGCTTGCTCAAAAGGTGGAATAAAAAGGACTAGACTGTCGTGTCTCTGAATCTGTAGCAAAGCTCTAAACCAGACATGTTTCTTTATTTCTTTCTTTATTTTCTCATACTTTAATTAGCCAGCTTGAAATTTAGGGTTTTGATTCATTTATGTGACTTACTTGCATATTGAGTTTGCCAAGCGCATGCTCCAGCCCTCTAGACAGGCCGTCACACGCCATCTCGAACTGATCATGAGACACTTTCCTCGCAAGCATACGTAGATCAGCCTTCTCGGACATCGCTTCGACCATGTCTTCTCTGTCCAGCTTTATGTTCTTCAACAGCTCTATTTGTTCCAGAAGTGCCTAGAGATATTATTAACGCTATGTTGAATGTTTTAAAGAAATGGATCCTAATGTGTTATTCGGATACTTTCATGAAGTCACTTATGCGTCCAGCCCGTTTCAAGCCACTTGTAAGCAATTAAACATCATTTATGTAATTGCTTCGTAGCAGGGTATTTTCCAATATTAGCCTAGCTAGTAGCTACCATCCTCAAATTTGGACCAAACATACAATGTGTTCAGGTAGCTAATCTTGGGAGCCAGTCAGTGTGTTTACCTTCGGCTGAATTTTCACTGACCATCGGGTAAGATGGTGGTAGTCAAGAAAAATCACTGAAAGGTTGCAATTTTTAAGTTAGACTTTACTGCCTTCAAAAAAGAGTTAAAACTCGCGGGGCTATTAATTAATTAGGAGTGAACCACAAGTCATTGTCAAATGGTTTAGTTTTTTGTATTTTTATTAGTATTTAGTATTTTTATATACTTGTATGAATTTTTATATTTAGTATTTTTTTAGTATTTTTTTATTACATTGACGTGACTTTGCCGATCCTCTTTCTCCGATGCGAGTTGTAATGCTGTCTCGTGCACTTTCTTCAATTGCTCTTGCATATCTTGCACAGTTTGGAACAGCTGCATCAAACCTATTAAATATAAAAATATTCATTTACAACTAGTAGTTTTTACGAGTAGGCACCCTTAATATTTCACATTCAATCCCATTTGTGAGAAAACGTGTTGTAACCGTAGCCCGGTTACAACGCGTTTTCTCATTTAGCGTTTATTTTCGCGTTTAGCTTCATTATATTATTATGTAGCCTTAGAGATACGTAGCTAAACATTCCCATTGATATTTAACCCCTCAGCTAGTTGAAACAAAAAAAAAACTTTCAAATACTTTATTACAATGTACCATAGGCGACGATTTTTTTTTATTGAAAAAAACGACACACTACAGACTCAACGGTCCGTACCTTTTTTTGATTACATTTGATTTTTTACTATTATGCGAATTACCCAACAGGTGTGAAATTAATCTAGCTGATGAACTAAATAACAACATAGGCGACGATTACGCCTATCAATGTCACGCATGCCAACATACCTACCTAGCATGTGTTAGGTACCTCAGTACTTTGTTTCTAGGTAAACACACTGAGTTACTATTACTGCGAATAATAGTACCTCAGTGTATAAACATATTTTGATGTGTCATCTACGCCTATTGCCAGGGAATATTACCCAACATGAAATTCCACTTACTCTCGCACGGCTGGGGGTCTAGTAATTTTTGAGTTATCCTACTAATATTATAAAGGTGAAAGTTTGTGTGTATGTTTGTTACTTCTTCACTCTCAAACGGCTACACCGATTTCGATAAATTGTGGTATGTAGATACTTCAGGTCCCGGAATAACACATAGGCCACTTTTCATCATCATCATCATCATCAATCATCACCACGCGGGTGAAACCGCGGGGCGCAACAAGTCCTTATTAATGCTTGTTTGCTTCGCTTACAATGATAATGGTTTCATTTATTTAAAAAAAACATTGAAACTGTTCCGCAGATGAGTATATAGTGGAAGTCGGTTGGTGTAGTTTTTAACTAAGTACATAATTGTTAAATATAAACGTTTGGTGTACCTTGAAGATCTTTGACGAGATCTGGAGAGATACCACCGGACCCATTGCCACTTAAGACGGCTACCTGCTTGACCACTTCATCCAGTTGGTCTTGGAATGATGAGATCTAAACACAATTTTGCAATAAGTTTGTGTAATCTATGAACTAGTTAGTGCCTATGAAATCGTCCGCGTGAAAGGAGGTATGAATGAATATGACGTTTTCACTGCATAATAAACATGCAACAATGATGAGTAGACACTGCTACTGTTTTTAACCGACTTCAAAAAAAGAGGAGGTTCTCAATTAGACCCGTATGTTTTTTTATTTAAGTATATTTGCTACCGCATAACTTTCGATTGGGTGAACCGATTTTGATCGTTCTTTTATTTGAAAGCTGGTGCTTCCCGTGTGGTCCCATTTGCCCCATTGGTCCCATTTACTGATACACAGCGACAGCACTTATCTATAACGATATAGTACTTATTACAAATGTTATTGTTGGATAATTAATAATAATAATATAGGTAATAATATTGTTGTCTGATGTAAGTAATAGGTTAATGTTTTAGAGAACTGCTCTGTCCAAACAAACCTAACCTTGGTTTTTGGGCAGTGTCTGCCAATGTACTTGAATGTTTTGTATTAAGAATAAATAAATAAATACAAAATAAATTTAAATTTCATTAAAATCGGTCAAGCGGTTTTCGAGTTACACTCCAATAAATGAAAAGTGCTACGCATACGTCGATGGTATTATAGTTGCGGGTGGAGAAATCGGTGAACATACACAATGACAATTGACCCTGTGAGTGGTCACTGAAAAAAAAAAATACCAAAAAATAAAACTGACTTAAAAGTAACTAACACTCAAAAGTATGAAATAACTTGTCGAAGTCGGTACCGTGCTCACAATATTTAGTTAATAGTTACTTTTGAATTATCATGGTACCGAATTCAACAAGTTATTTCACACTTTTGAGTGTTGAAGTCGGTTCGATTTTGTGATATTTTTTTTTTTGGAATTTATTTTGTATGAAAAATGGAACCAAAATAACACGCTTCGTATTATTTCTTATTACACTCTCTACTATTACCATGGATGCGAGCCGCTTCCAACCGGACCTTGTGGAAATCAATGGGGGATGCCCGAGAGTGGATGTCCTATAGTTGAGATGATGACTATTACCATGTTACTTTAACATATTTATGTAGCAAATAAACGTTTATTCATTCATACAAAAAAGAATGCCTCTCGAGATTCCTGCCGCTTCTTCTCGATAGTGGTTCTATCCAGTTTGAAACGCGGTATTGATCTTTTCGAATAAGTATTTTAACACCTTTTTGTAGCTCCTGCCTACTTTGAGTAAATGATTTTGACTTTGACACTCTCGTTGATATTTTTGAGGTTAAAATATTCGGCTACTAGTGGGAATTAAAGCCACGTCTACAAAATATCGTACCTGTCGCTTTGATATAAGCTATAGTAGCACTCCAGATAATTAAAAAGAAAGCCACAGTCTTTCCGGCTATGTATTATTATACAATATAATTAAACGTCACTCCGTTGTTTTCCATCGAACGAATGCTATTGAATGGAGTTCATCTCTATTCGGATTAGGCCATTCTCAATAGTGGTTTCAACACGAACCACCAATGAGGACGCAGATAAAGTTACGTTTCAGTATGGGTAAAGATAGGCCGGTAAGTCTGCTGGTCAAGTGCGAGTCGGAATCGCGTACCGAGTGTAATTAGAAATGTTAATAGTTCATTCGGTTCTTTATAAAAACATTAATACTTTTCTCACTAAAGGATCAATGCTGCGTTAAAAAGTGAGCCACTGCTTCTTGGCAAATTTTATGACTATAATTTGTTAATCTGAAGCGATGCGTGTGTCATAACTTTTTTTATGTAAATATGTGTTTTGTTTTTATGCTTGTAATCGACAACTGTCTCACCCGATGTTAAAAATGCGGCAAATGGGGTATCGAACTATAGTCATAAAATGCCGTATCTTTTCGTTGTATTTACGTAGAAGTTTGATCTCTTTTTCTCTTACAAGAAATAGCAGTATTTGACATCAATTTCAACTTGCTATCCCGTCACGTTCGTGTGATAAAGGGTTTTGACAGACGGACAAACAGGCGGACAAAGAAGTAAACCTGTAAAAACCTGTCTTATTTTTTTCTTTTTGAGGTACGGAAATTTAAAATTAATTTTATATCGTTTATAACCTACACAATTTTTTTGATAAATTTATTATCCAATTATAGACAGACATAGTTTCAACTGCTTTTTTTATATATGACTATTTATACTTACATGATCTTGTATAGTGTCTTCATTTTTCCCAATTTTGTCACAGCAATCCTTGAGACGTCTCTCAAGATTGATTACTCTTTCGTGCAGCCCATCCTGACCATGCATTTGTATCCGTCCTGAAAACAAAATATAACATAAGTTAAGTACATTATCTAAACTTAAAGCGATTTTTTTAAATGTCAGATACATAAAATACCTATAAAATAACTTTCGATTATCGTTTCAACAACGCAAAGATCAGAAACCGTCCAGACAAGCCCTTGACCAGGGCTGGATTCAGATCCTCAAAAATTATTGCCTACTAAAAAGTGCACAAGGTACTTTTATAAAAGGGGTAAACGAAAGAATATGAATTACGAAAGAGTTTCTTTCGTCTTTAAAATATTTTCAAAATGCTATGATTATTGATCAATATAAATGAAACTGATGGAAGTGGAAGTATATCATCAGAGTACATTTGTATACATGTTTAGCCAGATAACATATTACATCTTACTCTATCACAGATATTGAGTTTAGTACTGCCCATTTGGAATATTTTAGCTTCCATACGAGACATGCCATGATCCATACGGATCATAGAATTCAATGCTTCTGTTATATACCTGGAGCATCGACGCCAGCGGATCGTTGAGCTTGAGATTGAGACTGCAACTCGCCGCCAGTAGGGCCCTGCGCAGTGGGGACTGGCAACTCTGCTACAGACACGGGTTGTGGTGGCAGATCTATGTACCGAACATAATGTGATATACAAGATTGATCATATTTCTTTTTAATCTGTATTTATAAAAATGAATCCCTTATGGCCTTAGTCACAGCATCACGCGTCAATGGCTGGACTAATTTTACTAATCCTTTTTATGTTGTATTTGTTATTGTGAGGAGAAGGTGCTTATGGAAGAATATAATAGGAAAGTTGGGCGGAAAATTAGAAAACTTAAGATAACTTAAAGTTTTTTAATTTCACATTGTGGTGGTTGACATAACTCAGATGTTTGACAATATGCATAATTTAGACAGGACAACGTCTGTCGGGTCAGTTAGTGCTTTATAGATTTAGCGTTTTACCACTATCTCACTTGATGATCAGTGATAAGAGGCGCGGTCGAAGGTGTTATTACTCTAAAACTAGATGTTTACTCGCTCTCTTATTGTTAACATTGGACCACTTCATTTTTATTTTTACTAGCTACTCTCCACGGCGTCACTCGCATGAACTACGGTTTTCCCAATAGATCATACGGGAACCATCGGGAGCAGAATATCCACAACATTCGAGAGTGTTCTGAAATGTTCCCGTACACAACATTCCAGAATATTCTGGAGAATTTTCTTAGATAAATTTAAAACATATATAAAGTGCAAAACTTCCAGCCCTTATATCTTTCTAAGCATGCCTTCAGGTAAAAACTGGAACCTTCTTTATATACAGGAGATAGATAGTTACCCCACCATATAAGTATTTACTTTGATCATACCGGGACTCATTTCTGAGTTTTAGCGGTCCGCACATTGTACACTTCTTCTTTATAATCATGGACCAATATACTACAAGAAGACTGCCAATCGCTTAAAGAAAATCGTACGCTGGAAAAAACCTCATAATTTCAGGCTAAATCTAGATGGCGCTACAGGATTGGAAATTTTTGTAGTCACAGAACGAGTACGGACTAGTTTTACTAAGTTATCGGTTTATATTCTTTAATCGTAAGTTGATTTGATGTTGATTTGTATACATATTTGTTTCAAATGGGATATATTCCATATTTTTTTCTGACTTTTGATAGATGGCGCTGCGATTATAAGCCAGGTTTTGTTCAAAATAACGCATCGACGGTTCACTAGATGGCGCATACATAAAAATAAATCGACAGGATATACATTTCATATTCACGTTATGGGTTAAATCAACATCAAATCTACTTTCCATTGAAGAATTGTAGCGCAACAACACACTACAAACTGTCATTTATCTACTACAACTGTCATACAGAAATTCTATACTTTATATTTGAGAAACGTACGTTATTCAATTTCTTATACTACAGTGCGAGTATGGATCGTCGACTCGATAAAAATCGTCAGCAAGTGCTTGTTCAGACATGGCGATATCCGCGCGGATCGGAGATCACTATAGTAATAAGAACCGCGTGGGTGCCGCATGATTCCCGTGAACAAGCATGTCTGAACATTACCTACTGTTGAATTTTATCGAGTTGACGATTCATGCTCGCACTGCTAAGACGATAAGAACGATACAAAACTAGTTCTTCATGTTTTAGGTAGGTACAGCTAGGCTGGCGCAAGAAAACACACTAGGTACTCTCACAACGCTCTGGATGAATAGGATGTTGTGACTGATGTGGCTGATGACTCACATACTAACTTAAAAATGCGTTTCTGACAAAATTCATGAACATAATAATTATTGTTCAATCTGTCACCGAAATCTGCGCTTCACTTTAGTGCCTCTGGAATTGATGTTGCTTCTAAACTTAATAAAAAAAACAATATGAGTAATAATAACTGTAAATTCGACTTTCTGTAAAGGACTACTTAGTCGTCTCCTTAGTAGACTTGCTTTAGATTTCACCTTCTGACTCAACACAAACAGTTATGTATCATACAATGAACGAAACACATTTATGATGCGAACAGCAAGTACTGCGTATAAAGAGTTAGTTTCGTTGTAGTTTTTGATTTGTTTTATTATTAACCGACTTCAAAAAAAGGAGGAGGTTCTCATTCGACCCATATGTTTTTTTTGTCCTAGTTTACATATTGTGTTTCCCAATAGGTATAATCGGGGTGTTTTAAGTCACGAATAATTTTTTTTTTAATTTTTTTTTACATTTACACATGCTCTTCAGGTCCCAAACTAGGCAGAGCCTGTACTATGGTAACCTGAGGACTGATATATATACTTATATACATATTTATATACATATATATACTTATATACATATACACACCCAGATACAGGTCAAACAGACATGTTCATACACACAAATGTTTGACCTGTCCGGGAATCGAACCCGGGACCAGCGGCTCAGAAGGCAGAGTGCTACAAACTGCGCCAACCGGCCAGTCGAATTAGGTATCGTCTTCAGTCAAAGTCATCATGCAATTCATCATCACCCTACATCAGATGAGATGTGCGTTTGAATACCTGCATATAAAAAAAGTCTCATTAATAACTACAAAGATTTTGGAACATTTACCCATTGTAGGTTGAATTTCTTTCATAGCAGTGTAGAAGGTTTCAGTCAGCTGGTTCAGATGGGCACGCATTTGATCAACGTTCTCCTGTATTTCAGCAAGTTCATTTGCGTCGTAACCTCTCACGGGGGTAGAAGCTCTCCTAGTAGAGGAAACTGCCCCAGGCCCGCTGACGGTCCCAGTCGTGGAAACTGCTGTTGGTGCACCAACTGTCACAGAAGCTGAAACTCCCGCAGGGGTACCAGTGGTCCCAGAAGCAGAAACTGCCGCAGGAATGGCTTCACTCCTAGATGCAGTAACTGTGGAAGGCGCGCCTCCCCTCGAGGGCGCAGGTTGAGCCGCTGCACTTGCAGCTGCTAGCCTCTCTGCTATCTGTCTGTATATAGAAAAAAAGGTTAAAGACAGCAGTGGTAATAAAGGTAAAGAAGTTTTTTTAAATACTTAATACATCCAGCGTTTGATTACTATCTCACTTGATGGTCATTCCGATGTGGTCGAAGATGTTATTACGCTAGACCTAGAATGCTAGCATTCAAGGACCTGCTGCCTGAACACGTTATGTGTTTGGTGACAGTTTTTCAAACTTGAGCGTAGTAGCCAGCCAGGCGGGTACTCCAAAGTACCCTATCACCATGCTTGAAATATGATAACGGCTACAACGGTCGTGTCCCAAGTGTGTCTTTGAGAAATCCTGTCATTTTTACGTCATCTTTTGGTCAAAGACATGCCACGTGTGGGATGTCTTTAAAACTTATTGTCATTAGATTACCTAGAAGTTGTTCATTTATATACTTACGAATTCGAGGTTTGACCCTGTAACTGACTCGTTTCGTTAATGAGGTCTTGCACAAGAGAACTGAGCTTAGCCATGCCCGCTTCTGCGGCTTCCAGGCGAGATGAAACGTTGAGGTTGGTCCACAAATCTGATATTGCTTTTATATTTGATTGAGACCTAAATTTAGGAAAACAAAGATACATAATATTATAAGTATGTATTGTGAAGTATAAATCGAATCCGACTTGGCTGGGCCGCATTCGAGAAACTCCGCGACGTCTTCTCGTCAAACATACCTACTATAACGATAAAATGGTCTTTTAACAGTAGGTACCTCTGAGTTACCAGTGATGACTTACGGAACTGAAACATGGTCTCTAACTATCGGCTTTGTAAACAAGCTAAAAGTCACACAACGAACTATGGAGAGGCCTATGCTCGGCGATTCTCTACGTGATCGAATCAGGAATGAGGAGATCCGTAGAAGTACGAAAACCACTGACATAGCTTAGCAGATTAGCAAGTTGAAGTGACGGTGGGGAGGGCATATAGCTTGGAGAACTGATAACTGTTTGTTGGAATTAAAAGGTCCTCGATGGAGACCTCGGACTGGCGAGCGCAGCATATGACGGGCTCAGACGAGATGGATGGAAGACCTAAGATCGCAGAAGAGGCTGGATACGGGCCGTCTCCAGCCGGTCCTTGTGGAGCTCTATGGCGGAGGCTTATATCCAGCAGTGGAAGTCCAGATTACGGCTGAGATGACGATAATCAGGAGGTATTTAACATATGACTATCTACGGTATCACTAATGGTGTAAAATTAAGTACCTATGGTGTATTTTAAAGTACTAATACAGAATAAATAATAGTGTCTTACGAAACCGATTATCAGGATTCAATAGAACCCTGACAATGAGTGCTTACAGGCGACATAAAGCAAGTTGTTCACGACATCATAAATAGCTTATTATAATATTTCAAGGAAATATTATAACAAAGGTATACTTACTTTTATCATATATTAGTCGCATTGTCAAACTAGGACATACTGAATTTATACTATAACCTTTTTTTACTATGGTCACGCGGGCAATACCACCTAAGGTTGTCTACTGTATCTCACCTAATGTGGTTCTCACTGTCAGCTTGCTAACAATAATGTAATAAATAAATATTAATTGATATGTCGTAGAATCTATACCTATATTCATTCTTGATTTCAAGACACCAAGATCACATATTATATCAATGAGAACACAGACTCAAACTTAAGCCTGTTACTAAGCAAGGTAGGGTAGTAAGCGTACCTAACTTCCTCCAAAATTTCCTCGTTCTTTGGCATACTGCCGTAGACCCGATTCTTCAGATCTGCCACAGTATTCTCCAGTACATTGAATTTGCTGATAGTAACTAGCGACAGTCTCTCGGTGGAAGACACGGGTGCAGGCGTGTGGGAGATCGCGCGGGGACGAGTCTCAGTTTTTGCGGCTTGTGGTTTTGGTGACGCAGCGGGGCCTGGACTTTGAACAGCTGGAATCAATCATAAGTATGGTAACTAGCGACAGGCTCTCGATGGAGGACACGGGTGCAGGCGTGTGGGAGCTTGCGCGGGGAGGAGCACCAGTTTTACGGCTTGCGGTTTTGATGACGCAGCGCGGCCTGGACTTTGAACAGCTGGAACCAATCGTAAGTAATTATCAAATCTACTAACTCAATTGTAATATTAATCATAACTTAAAATATTGGTGGGGTAATTTATTAAGTGGTTTTGTTTAACAGGTTAATTGTTAGGGTGTATGATCGTCGTTTTCTTAAGACTTCATGTCCCTAGAGTTTCACCAATATTTCACTCGATGGTCAGTGACGTGGTCGAAGGCCTAATCGTGCTAGAGTGTTGAATGACTGCCCTAACACTATGTGTTTGTTGATAGTTTCTGTTGAATTTGAGGGTGGTGCTAGGCAGGCAGGTACTCATAAGTATACCACCATGCTGGGAATTCGATAATAACTTTCACTGGAAGCTAGAGCCGTTGATGGGGATCGAATCAGCGTCCATCAGGTTGACAGCCGACGCTCCCACAGTTGAGCTAACTTTGCATGTTGTGAGTTGATAGTATAAGATGAAATCGGCATTTAAATGTATAGGTTACCGAAATTGAAGCGATTTAAATGAAATTTTATTTCTAATATTCTGAAGTATCAAATATAAAAATCAGCCGAATCGATAACCTTCTCTATTTGGAAGTCAGTTTGAAATGCCACTGGCCGTCACCTATCCAAGATTCGCCCACAACTGGTTGCTTGTTAGTAATTTGAATAGTGAACATTCCATAGACAAGCAACATTGCACGTTACTCGCTTACGATCGATCTCAAAATATGTAGGCTAATATATTTAAGGACCGATTTTAAACATTAATTGCTTTATCTGAAAGAATATCTATCTAGCTCATGATTAAAAAATACCATCCTCTCGCTTTGCCGTCTAAGCTATCACACTCTACTAACCGTCAGAATGTATTCCTTCATCTTCAGTTACATCTGAGGAGACGTTTTTCTTAGCGCCATCGCTAGCAATTGTACCTATAAACTAATAATATTCGAGTAGACGATTTGTATCCTTCAAAAATTTATAATATAATATAATTATATATTATAATTTATATATAATTTAATATATAAATTCCGCCTAGCATGACTTTGATGCGACGTGAACCATAAAACTCGTTTAATATTCCTCTGTATTTTCAAGAAAATGTTGAAAATGTTTCATGTCTATGTAATGATGTTGTTTTTTTAACCGACTTCAAAAAAGGAGGAGATTCTCAATTCGAACCGAATGTTCTTTTTTTATGTTTATTACCGCATAACCTCTGACTTTTTTCCGATTCTGTAGTCGTGGGTTCAAGTTAGGACTTGAACCCACGACGACCCTTACCTTCAAATATTTGAACTTAAGTTCCGCCTAGGATGTTGTTAATGCAATAAAACCATAAATCGCTTATCATGGTACCGACTTCAACCGAGTGTTGAAGTCGGTTCCATTTTTTGGTAACCATTTTTTTTGTTTTTCAACTACTCTTAAATTCTGTGTTTTCGTGTACATGCTGCTAATCTTCGGTATCTGTAGCTGTCCCAGAACAACTGTCGTTAGTTCACGTGGGGTACCTTTATATTCATGGTCTGATAACTTGACATACGGTTGACCCCTCTAGAATATACTAATTTCAAGCAAAGGATACTTACTAGTTGGCGAGTCCGACTTTTTAATTCGTTCAACTGGAAAATACAACAAAATAAATTAATTATGCATGTTCATAACTTAATATATTATATGTTCTCTTAATGACCACAAGAAGAAGGTGTCTTCCCCTTAATAGAGACAATAAGATAGGTGTTAATAGACACATTCTTAATATTATCCGTTTTAGCAAATTAAGTCAAAACTAAATTACTCATTAGTCTTAAGGCTAGATCGTAATTGAATGATGTGCATGTACAAAAATTTACATCATATGGAATAAAAAAATAAAAAACATAAAAAAATTTTCATAACCTATAGGCAAGCTGGCAGCTAGCAAATAGCTAGCAAATACTTAGGGTATTTATAAAAATGTGGCTAAGCTACACGGTTCGCCTAGTACTGGCTTTTTTACTTATGCATAGTCAGATCAGAAATGCACCCATATTTTCGTTAGATTTTTTGTCTTTAGTTACTTTATACTTTTAAATTTAATTCGTTTTAGGTATACTTTTACTTTTCTGTGTAATGTTTACAAGTTTTGATTACTACATATCGCAGGCGTTAGTGCCTAAACAGAATTGTTATTAAAATAATATAGTCTATACTACTTACCCACGAGTATCGTTTCTTCGGGAGGGGGTGGAGGCGGTGCTAAGAAAAAATATAAATTAGATATAGATCATATAATACAATCAATAGAAGTCTCTGCCTGTACCCCTGATATGAATTGGAAAGAACCTCAACTTGTTCCGATGCTCACAGGTGTTTTTTAAGAGGGGCGAGTGCGGAAAGTTCTTAAAAACCCAAAAATGTTCATCACCAGTAGAATGCTATATTATTACAAAGTGACATAGGCATATCTCATTTAGAAGACAGAAGAAAATTATTTATTTGTGACATTCACAACACTACACTACACAAAGCATTTATGTGCACACACACACACACACACACTCGTTTATACGGATCACACACATAGCCTCTGTAACATTAACCACACAAAAGTGCCCAATTATTCTTATAACTTGAATGACAACAAATCGTCGCAAATTGTAAAATATTTTCTAAGTCACAATAATGGGAAGGAACTGTTACCCTGTAACACAGTTCATACTAGTACGGGGTACAGGGATCTCTTTACATAACTACACACGTCATAATAAAGACTTCATCCTTAATATATATTGTCAAAAGGTCAATGATATTATATGTTTATATGAGGTAGATGTCGCACAAGCGCGCGGAAACTGAGGCGGCAAAATTAAGTCAATTGTAGTAATTTTCATTGCAACGCGTATTTCAAGCGCAAGTCTAAACATATAGCTATCCTTTTCTATATTATTTTTACCGTATTATCTGTCGCAGTAAGCATGTTTATGTCTTAAAGGAACAAAATCTGAGCACCGCGCAGTATGAATATACGTCATCTTTAGTAAAACATCATTGCAAAAGGTGTAACTTTGTGTGTTCTTAAACTCCTTAAGATGTAAATAAAGAATTTATTTCGTCTGTTACATATCCATACTATCAATATAAATAATGTACGGAAGTTAGAATAATAATTAAATCCAAGGTTTGAGAATAAAAGCTTGATGTGAATTCGAGAAGTACAACAGGAAGAGAATTTTCCGCGCCGGTGAAACTTCAGTGGACCCAGACAAGGTGCATCGCTTCATAGCGTAGCGATTCTCTTCCTCTTACCGCTTCCGCTTCAATGCTGTCGTTATCACTTGTCAAATTTTTATTAGTTTTATTTTTTCTATACAATAGGCAGGCGTTTGAACACTATTTCATCGGATGTTAGGTGATGATGCGATTTACGATGGATCGCGCCTGCCTAGAAGGTTCGCTCAAAATGGCATGTGTCTAAGATTTTATATTGATTCGGCGCTTGGGATAATCGGAAAGTATTGTAAATGGTCTGCCAATTTTCTGTTCGCTTTCATTGATCACGTGATGTATCGCTTTGAAGTGTCAATATCATACAGTTTTTATGTTTTCTTACAGCGTCACAGCTCGTAGAATGTTACTTTGTCGTTTGGCGTACAGAGCTGCGTTCGTCAACCCTATCGAAAAAATATGTTTTACTAAAATATTATCTCTCGAAGCCAACATCACTATTTGAATTTGCCATAGAAGCCCTTTTATATTGACCCGGGGAAATCCTTTATGGATACCACTGGCCGGGGGAGGCACGGTGGTTATGTGGGAGTCTCCGCCAGAGGGGCGGATATACCCACTAAAACCTCGAGGTGTTCCTCCGTCCGCGACTAGTGACGGGGGGCGCGGGCACGCTTTCGCACCTTCCGCAACCCCGTCGACGCCGCTGCCCGCCTTGCGACGGGCCCATCTCGGGAAGGCAGCCATCATCCTCCCTCACACCTCGTGCACGATGCCCTCGAGGGCATCGCCACTTCGGAGGGCTCATACTGTGGGGGTGCCAGACGCCCCCGCATTTAGCACCAACGGCGCTCTCAGCGGAGACGGAGTGCGGGTCCGATCAGCCCGCTCCGTGTCCGCGCTCTCCGAAGCGGGAGAGATAGAGGATCCCTTTCTCTCTCCCGCTCCGCGGCCTCCCTCTGTGACATGATAGTTTCACAGAAGGAGGCGACCGCCTCCCACGACCTCTCTTCGCCGACCATCTTGGCTAAGACGACCGGCAAGGAGAGGTCAGTGCCTCCCAGTGCCAGAGAAGCCCTGGTCTAAGTCTTATGATGGAGTTTAGTTTATATGATTAGGATATGACTCACTTACGCGCAACATCCTTTTTGGTCTGAAACAACGAAAAGATACTATAAAAAATAGGTTATATATTCCGAAGATATATAGCGCGACCTAAGTACCAACTATTATAATTATTGCCTATTGTCGACCTACACTACAACTTGTGCCCATGAATATACTGGAATATTTACCATTTTTAACCTGTGCTACTAATATGCTTCCTATTATAAATAAATTAACTTAAAGTAGAATCAGTAAACTATACTAAAAACTACTAAAAAAAAAGTATACTATACTACTCCGCCTAATATTGACCAACCGCTTATTATGAAGTACTGTGAAGTTTGGTTTTCATATACAATTCTTTATAACTAAGTCGGATATAAAGAATTCGCTTATAGTGACAATATGTCGCTTATTCTGACCCATCTATACTAATATTATAAAAAGGAAAGGTTTGTATGTAAGTATGTTTGTAATGAATAAACTCAAAAAATACTGTGCCGATTTAAAAAATTATTTCACTGAAAGCTACATTCACCCTGAGTAACATAGGCTATATTATTTTTATTTTTTAAATAGGGATCCGTATTGTTTTTAATTTATAATTTTTTTACCCATGCGAAGCAGGAGCGGACCGCTAGTTTTTAGACGACGTACGATGCGTGCATGTTTTTTTTTTGTTTTGAGTCTCAGTGGGTCAAACTACCCACTGATAATTGAAGGTCACGCATCGTTCGTTAGTGATTTGTGAAAAAAACGACATCTCAACCTCGTCGTTAAAAACATGATAATTTGACGGTGGCGATGTCTTCTTTACACAATAGTATTGGAGACTGCTATTACAATATAAAGAAAAAACAAGAGTAATCAAGCATTACTGATTTCTTATGCCACAAATGAAAAAATATACATGTTTGTTAACACGATAATAATAATAATATCGGACAACATTCACACATGGTCTTCAGGTCCCAAACTAGGCACTATACTGCCTAGCTGTATATATACTACCCTGTACTATGGTAACCTGATGACTCATATGTATACTTATATACATACTTATATATTTACTTATATACATATACACACCCAGACACAGATAAACTGTCACTATATTCCATCGTAGAAGTAACTTAGGCTCCGTATAATCTTAATAATATATACGTGATTAACGTACCTTATCAGTATCCACAGCGTACTCCTTAATGTTTATAGTCTGTACATTATCTCGCGGGACCTGAACAGAGAGAAGACTGCCGCGCATCTCGACGTTCTTGCCGAGCACGCGCAACTGCTGCGCTAGGCAATGCAGCACTGTCTGCAGCATGTTGAAGTCGACCACACCAACCTGTACACAACATTACAATCATAATAACAAGGGGTTAAGAAGTGTCCACGACAATACAGAATCGTGGGTGTTTACAGGCAGAAAGGCGCGACAAATATACGTGTTAATTTACAATAATTCAACGAAATACTATAGAGATGACATACTGGCTGCTTTTTTTCTTACAAATCACAATTGCGTTTTTCATTTCCTTTCTTCTGGTGTAAGACACAGTTGAAGCGCATTTGTCGTTACCGCGAGAATTTTTGGTAAAAGAAAAATATGGTCGGTCGAGAATGATTTTTTACGAATAAATTAGCAAATGAAATCAATTTTTCCTTCAATCAGGATTAACTTTCATGAACTGTTGTCACAAGTAGTATATTTTTGAGGTTATTAGACATGTAGAACTTCCAACCAACTCAACTCACTGCTTGACGTTAGTCCTGACCTAGTCAGTGCCCGTAAAATCTTATACCGTTGCACTGTGTTCGAAACCTTTATTCGGAGAAATATTTGTCTTTATTATCAAAAAAATTTTAAAAATGGTACACCAGGTACCAGGTACACATACATATAGTATGTAACCTACTTCCAATGTTACTGTAAACTATGTAATTATCAGACTTCCAAAACTCAAAACGAGCCTCAGATCATCACATAATTAAGAACGTTTGACTTTTTTCATAATTCATAGATTGACAGGCAGAGTTAAGCAGTTAGGCAGTTGATGATGATGTGAAGTGATGATGTGTTTGAAAATAGTAATAAATGATGGAACGAGAGCTGCCTGAACACATTCTGTGTCTTTTAAAAGGCTAATATTAGCTTCGTCTGATGTGTGTAGTATCTAGCTTAAATAAATGTCAAATACGCGCCTTTAGAGTGATAAACATCAAAGTTCTCATCATCATCAACTTTCTAAATCATTGTAATCAAAAATAAGGTCGTTAATGCCCTATCTTTTGACACTCGCAAAGAAACCAAAACATGTAGGGGGACTCTCCCTGGACGGAGAATCCTGAAGGTAAATCCGATAACTCAAAATTTGTACTCACATCAGTAAAAATCATAAACTCATAAATGCAGTTTGTTAACTGACAGCGAAAGACAACAGTTTTTCTATGGCAAGGCTAAGTTACCTGACTTTTTTTTTCTCTTCTAACGGACTAAT
The DNA here is from genome assembly GCA_934044485.1 of Apeira syringaria. Lineage (NCBI taxonomy): Eukaryota > Metazoa > Arthropoda > Insecta > Lepidoptera > Geometridae > Apeira > Apeira syringaria. Next base: position 18,438,649 of record OW203658.1, read on the forward strand.
GCTGTTTGCCTCTACCGGCATTTACAGCTTCACCGGGGGGGGGGGGGGGGGGGGGGGGGGGGCGAGCACAGATGGTGCTCAGCCCGGTATTTGTGCTGGCGCAGAAGGCGCACCGCCCTGTGAAGCTAGCGCTGTCGGCGCTGTGCCACTAGGAGAGGACGAGGCGACTAGCTCAAGGGCACCACTGAGGTTCGGACCTCGGCTTGAGCTGACAGGGAGTTATCGGATCGACTTGCCCTGGTACCAAAGTGGTCCGTAAGTGGGCCCTAAGGATGTTTGCTCTTTGACTATTTGGAGAGAATCTAACCAGGATGTTTTTGCCTCGAGCTCGCCGTCGAGCTCGGTGTCTGACTGTAGTTACCTGACTTTATGCAGAACCTTCCAAGTGCAAATTCGAGTCGCAAAGCGAGGATTCTGTATGGCTGTTTTTTGTCAATTATGGTAGTTTGGGCTATATCTGACCTGATGGTCAGTGAGGATTACGACGTGATCGAAGGTAGAAGGTTTCGGACTTACCTCAGGAGATCCGATGGCCATGTCTATCATTTCGCTTATGTTCAGCAAAACTGCAGTGTCTGGAACAGGAGACAGCTCGTTTATTTTTGATCATATTTTTTATTTAATTGAATATTATTACTAAAATGAAAACTTTGAAAATTCAGAAGATAACTGGCAAATTCCGGATATATATGGACAAAGCACATTCCATGTCGTTTGTATGTTTGTTACTCCTTGACGCTGGAACGGCTAAACGGATTTGCATGAAATTTGAGATGAAGATAGCTTATACCCTGGAATAACTAATAGGCTACTTTTATCCCGAAAATACCGACTGTTCCCGTGAAGTGACGAGAAGACACAGATATCGTCAATACCACGTTCCATTTCACCGCTGGTAACACCGCGGGGCAAATCTATTAAATGATCTATAAATGTAAAGCAACGGTCTTTTTTAAAATAATTTTACACTACGAAAAAAAGAGTTTGTTGAATTTACAGGTCTAGCGTTTGACCACTGATTCGATAATCAGTGACGATGTGGTTGAAGGTAACACGTTACGAATGTTTACTGAAAGATAGCTGCTAAAAATACTGCGTGTTTGGTAACAGGCTAAAACCCAGCTTGTGGTGGTAGCTAGCTAGGCGGGTAATGTAAAAGTTCGCACCATTTGAGTGTGTCGCAACAAAAAGGATACTAGGTGGAAAACTAACGTCTACGTCGACTGACACTCATGGGAATGGACGAAATAAAAGTTAGTTATTCACAATATGTAATGCTTACCTGCCATACTTAAAAGTTTGGGCTGATTTAAATATAAAGCTTTAAATGATATCTATGAAAAATAATTCAAAAATGAACAGACAACTTAAAAAATGTTGGTAAACATTACAATTTATAATTAAGTAAAATTTGTTGACGTTTTTGACTAATCACATTGACTTCAAATCAATGAGTGTATATTATATTATCAAATTGACAGAAATGTTGCCTTCACAGAGAAGTGTGGACTTATTTGTTGTCTTTTTGGTATGGTAACTCTGGCCAATGACTTTATTACAATAAAATTAAATATAGCTACATTATAATTTATATAAAAATGAAATTAAACATTACTTATATTAGTGTTAAGGGCTTAACACGTGTTAGCGGCTCGCGGGGGCTTAAATACAGAGAATTCCGGTCAGAACCGTTCATGGCCGTCCGGTCAGTCATGTACGTTACAGACATGGACTAATTACTCAAAAAAAGAAACACATTTTCAGACTTTTTAATTTCCTTTCTTCTGGTGACAGAATCGTGGACCTCTGGGAATACACACTTGTAAGACACGACACAGTTCAAGGGCATTTGTTATTACCGTGCGAATTTTTCATAAAGGAAAAGTACGGTCGCTCGAAATTATTTATTCACCAAAATATTAGCAAAATAAATCAAATTTTGGTCAATCAGAATTAACCTTCATGAACTGTTCTCATAAGTGGTTTTTTTCTTTTTAATCTTTATTTTTATGCAGGGTTTTTTCTTAGAGAATTATGACACCCTTATTGATAATCAAAATAAGCTACAACAATTAACTAGCCCCAGTCTTCACGACTGCGTGGTACAATGCATACACTTTTCTGGCATCCGCAGAGTCAGGTTGCGACAGCACCCCGTCAAAACCACCAACCTGCCAGAAAGCATTTTCAGAAACAAATAATTGCCGCCGTAAGGCGTCGTTGCAGGAGCATTCCACTAAAACATGGTATACGTCTTCTAATTTGAAGCATTGATCACAGTCAGGACTATTACTTTTCTTCATCATAAACTTGAACTTGTTAAGAGGAATGTGCCCGGATCGAAGCCTCACGGCTGTAACAATTTCACTCCGTTCCATGTTGCTCCCAAAAACCATGGGACACGAAGAAGTGACGGCTGTATGGTTTTGTACCAGACCCCTTTATATAAAGACCTTTCGTTGAAATACTCAGACCAATTGTCATGCGCATGTTTTTTATGAGTGAAATCAGATCTGTGTAATACGGTAAGCAGGTAATGCCAACTCCATTGCTAGCTGCTTCCTTGGCAAGGCGAGGTATTTCTCGCATTCATCAGCCCTTTAATTATACTATAAGCTATTGGAGTGCCTCTAAAGCTAGAACCTAAGTGGTATTTTTAAAGGCATGTAGTACTAGCAAAAAAAAATAGCTGATAAGAATAAAAATTGTCTAAAGCAAGATAAATTATTCCAGGCAAGGATGCAATGTGCAGCACCGCCCTCCCTCCAGTAATGCATATATAGGTACCTACATGCATAAATAAATGGTAGCTACTGTAGTACAAACATAAATTGCATGCAGGAAGTACACAGCACGATACATACTCTTACTTATGTTATGCAATCTTACATCTGCAGGACATGTAGACTCTGCTGACGGCGTCCCGACGCGGACGTCTATTTGATATTTCATTCATTCATCGCAGCCATAGGATGTCCACTGCTGGACATATGCCTCCCCATATAGGGGGGATTTACCAATACTCGCCACGCTTGGCAGGCGGGTTGGCGAGCACAGTATGGTTTCTTATCCTCAGAAGGCGCTGCTGCCCACCTCCTGGTACGTGATCCCTTAGCCGACTCTTACGGCACCCACGGGAAGAGATGGGGGAGTACTATTCTAGGCCGGTACCACCACAGCTATTGTTGATTTATTTGATTTCCGTTTACAAAAACTAATCTTTTCGAATACAAAATGGCGGTGTTACCTTCCGGTTATAGACGCCATGTTATTTCCATTTTTATTTTCTTGTTATACCTCAGACAGCAGTGCTAGGAGACAGACGTATACTTTTCAAATTTATAAAAAGGATAATATATCAGTGCAGTTTAAAATCCTTATACCAGTGTGTTATTTCTTTCCTTAATATATACATAAAAACCAATAGGTTATGTGCTCAGTGTACGTTTTCTTACTGCGGGTATAGTTTGAAGGTAGTGAAAAAGATTAAAAGTCAAACGTGTTCGAACTTGTTACTAAAATGGCAAAGTTAAAAAGAAATATAAAACCATTTGACGGGGAAAAGTACAGTGTGTGGAAGTTTAGAATTCGAGCATTGTTGTGTGAAATGGATGTTTTAAAAGTGATTGACCAATATATAATAATAATAATAATCCAATAATACGTAGCAACGAGTGGGAGAAAAATAACCGGATTGCGAAAAGTGTTCTCGTTGAGTATTTAGCCGATTCCTACCTCGGTTTCGCGAAAGAAGACGTCACAGCGAAGGATATTTTGAAAAGTTTAGATGCCCTGTATGAACGTAAAAGTATAGCTACTCAGTTAGCGTTACGAAAAAAATTGTTGGCGTTAAAACTACAAGGTGATGTACTTCTTGTTAAACATTTTGCAATATTTGATGACCTCATTACTGAACTGTTAGCAGCGGGAGCAAAATTAGAAGAAACCGATAAAGTTGCTCATTTGTTACTAACCCTACCCGCAACTTATGACGGTGTTATAACAGCGATTGAGACTTTGTCAGAAGATAATTTAACGCTAGCATTTGTTAAAACAAGACTTTTGGACCATGAAGTAAAACTGAAAAATGAGTCGGGCGACACGAGTGCTAAAGTTTTACATGTTGAAAATAAAAATTTGACATTACGAAAAAGAAAATTTAACAATTCAGAAGCGTTAAATAACTATTGTCCAAGGGATAATAAAACAAAGAAGAGAGTGCAATTTATAAAATGTCATCATTGTGGGCGCAAAGGACATAAAAAGAACGATTGCTACTATTTCAAGAGGATGCACCAGCAAAAATCTATGGACAGGACACGGACAATCCAAGCGGTTGAGTTGAACAAAGCGTCTACTTCGAATGATTCTTCTGGCTTTGTATTTATGACCGGAGATTACCAACAAGAAGAGAACGGAAACAGAATCACATTCTTGTTAGATTGTGGAGCATCGGACCACATCATAAACAGGGCAGACCTTTTTGTGAAGTGAAGTATACTGATCTAGATATACCATTAAAAATTTCAATTGCTAAAAATAATGCATTTATGTCAGCTACAAAAAAGGGAACACTACAGGTTACCAGCAACATGGGCGTTCAAGGCGTTTTAGAGGACGTGCTGTTTTGCCGCGAGGTTCCATACAATCTACTGTCAGTTTCCAAGATGCAGCGGGCTGGACTCACAATCACTTTCAACCAAGAGGGAAGTCAAATATGTAAGAACGGAGAAATCATCATGCGAGGTAGGACAGTTAACAATAATTTAATTGCTATTGATTTCGTTGCATCTATGAACGTTAGTCACCCTGTTTCCCAAGTGTGCAACAGCTTAAATAATTACAAATTATGGCATCAACGTTCAGGGCACATTAGTAAAAGTAAATTTTTAGAACCGAAATCGAACAATATGGTTGATGATTCTAATCAAATTGATTCAGTGATGCCAACTGATGATTTATGTGAAGCTTGTATAAATGGGAAACAGAGTTGTCTGCCGTTTAATAAGGCCAAAGATAAAAGTCACATTAGGCGACCATTATATGTTGTGCATACAGATGTCTGTGGGCCTATCACTCCTCCAACTATCGATAACAAGAATTATTTCGTGATTTTTCTTGATCAATTTACACATTACTGTGTTACATACCTAATAACGTATAAATCAGACGTATTCTCTGTTTTCAAAGATTTTGTTGCCAAAATTCAGGCAAAGTTTAACCTGAAATTAGTTAATTTGTATTGTGATAATGGCGGAGAATATCTGTTTACCGAAATTAAAAACTATTGTGTTGAGAAAGGAATCACTTATCATTTGACTGTTCCACATACTCCACAACTAAATGGTGTTTCTGAAAGAATGTTAAGATATATTACTGAAAAAGCTCGTTCCATGATAAGCGGTGCTAAATTAGATAAAGTTTTCTCGGGTCAAGCAGTATTGACTGCTGTGTATCTAATAAATATGACACCAACAAAAGCTTTAAAACTTTTAAAAACACCATTTGAAATGTGACATAATAATAAACCACAAATAAAATATTTAAAGGTTTTTGGCTCAACTGTGTACATACATAATAAAAATAGTAAATCAAAGTTTGATGATAAATCATGGAAAGGCATATTTATGGGCTATGAACCAAACGGTTACAAAATTTGGAACCCTGAATCCAAAAGGTTTGTCACTGTCAGAGATGTTGTCGTGGATGAGACCAATTATCTTGAGTCCAGGCCTTTATTGAAGCCTGAAGAGAATACTGAAAATTCTCGTAATAAAGCTGATAATGACGATACGTTGTCGAAATCAGTGTCTCGAATTTCTGACAGTTCCAAATCAGATACCTTAAAATCTGATGGACATGAATGCCCTACTAAAATTTGTAAAATTAACCATGATATAATTGAATCGGAGCTAGCAGATGATATACGTTCTGATAGGTTAGTAAACGATACAGAAAATACTGACAAAAGTGTTGCGTTAAGGAGGAGTGATAGATTTAAAGGCCGTCTCCTTATATCGTATAATGAAAATGATGATTATTTAATGTGTGCGCAATCTATTTAATACAAAGTACCAAATTCATTTACCGAAATTAAGAGTAGGGACGATAGAACTCAATGGGAGAGAGCAATAAGAGATGAGCTAAATTCGCTTTCAATGAATGAAACATGGACTTTAGTACCAAGGCCAGCAAATAAAAATGTTGTAGACTGTAAATGGATTTTTACGATTAAAAATGATGAGTTTGGAAAACCTTTAAGGTATAAGGCGCGTCTTGTTGCTAGGGGATTTAGTCAAGAGTACCTCACTGACTATAACGAAACGTTTGCGCCTGTTGCTCGAATAGCTAGTTTCAGGTTTATAATTAGTTTGGCGAATCAATTTAAATTATTTGTTCATCATATGGATGTTAAGACAGCCTTTTTAAATGGCAAAATAAAAGAGGAAATAAATATGGAAGTTCCAGAAGGCGTGCTATGTAAAGATAATTATGTCTGTAAATTAAATAAAGCTCTATATGGACTTAAACAAGCAGCTAGGTGTTGGTTTGAAGTTTTCGAACAATCACCTATACAAAAAGGTTTTCAAAACTCATCGGTTGATAGATGTATTTATGTGTTAGACAATGGAGATGTATGTAAAAATATCTATGTTGTACTATATGTCGATGATCTAGTAATAGCATGTGCCGATAATGAAAGGATTCATAATTTCAAAATGTATTTAATGACCAAGTTTGAAATGACTGATTTAAATGAAATTAAATTATTCCTCGGCATTAGAATTACTAGACACTATGATAAAATTATGTTAGACCAAAGTGCGTACATAAAAACTGTTTTGTGTAAATTCAAAATGGAGGACTGCAAACCTGTCAGTACACCCTTAGAGAGTAAATTAAATTATGAGGCATTAAACTCTGAAGAAAAGTATGATGCTCCATGTCGCAACGTTATAGGTTGTTTAATGTATATAATGTTGTGCACTCGACCAGATTTAAACACTAGTGTTAGTATGTTAAGTAGGTACACTAACAAAAATAACAAAGAATTGTGGCAGTGTCTAAAAAGAGTACTTAGGTATTTAAAAGGCACAGTTAATTTGAAGTTGTGTTATAAAAGGTGTAATTATCATAATATGTTATGCGGATATGTAGATTCAAATTGGGGTGGTAATGATACAAAAAACAGAAAAAGTACTACTGGGTATTTATTTAAGCTATTTGATAACTGTTCAATAACCTGGAGTACAAAGAAACAAACGTCAGTCGCAGCCTCATCTACTGAGGCCGAATATATGGCCTTGTATGAAGCTGTCAAAGAAGCATTGTGGCTTCGATCACTAGCAGTTAGTATAAAACTGCATATAGCCAAGCCTATTATTATATATGAGGACAATAACGGTTGTATAAGCATAGCAAACAATCCAACTAATCAGAAACGTTCAAAACACATTGATATTAAATATCATTTTTCTAGAGAACAGATTGAAAAAAATGTAATCAAATTAAATTACATCCCCACAGGTCAACAGTTGGCAGATGCTTTAACAAAACCGCTTCCGTCTCTTACATTCCAAGAACTAAGAACAGGAATGGGCTTAGAATAACTTAATAAGATTATATAACGCATATTAAATTAAAGCAGATTTTGAAACTGTATAAAATCATACTAGGTAATGATTGTTTAAATTTAATGAAATGGTCTGATTAGGTTTTACTGGGTTTCCCTAATCCTTGCAACAAATGTTGGACCATAGGTATTGTATTTTCCCAGAAATAATGAGGAAGTGTATACGTTCTGTTTAGTTAGTCAAATACATTTTGACGTTTGGTTTATATAACTTAGAGATTAATTTTTGAGGGGGCGTGTTGATTTATTTGATTTCCGTTTACAAAAACTAATCTTTTCGAATACAAAATGGCGGTGTTACTTTCCGGTTATAGACGCCATGTTATTTCCATTTTTATTTTCTTGTTATACCTCAGACAGCAGTGCTAGGAGACAGACGTATACTTTTCTAATTTATAAAAAGGATAATATATCAGTGCAGTTTAAAATCCTTATACCAGTGTGTTATTTCTTTCCTTGATATATACATAAAAACCAATAGCTATTTGATATGGCTTTCCGCAATGTAACGCGCGAATGTATAATATTTTTTTTTTTTTTTATAATATGGGACAACATTCACACAAGGTCTTCAGATCCCAAACTAGGCAGAGCCTGTACTATGGTAACCTGATGACTGATACATATACTTAAATACATACTTATATATATATATATATATATTTTATACATATACACACCCAGACACAGGTCAAACAGACATGTTCATACACACAAATGTTTGACCTGTCCGGGAATCGAACCCGGGACCAGCGGCTTAGAAGGCAGAGTGCTACCAACTGCGCCAACCGGCCAGTCAAACTAAAAATGTATAAACTTACAAAATAACTAAACTAAAAATATTACAGTAACGTTGGGTTATCCACTAGTTTACGAATTACTAGCATCCTGTCCCGGTTTCGAACGACTACATTATTCTTATTAACTTAATATTACTGACCACGATTTTTCCCTACCTAAACATCTAGTTATACCCCAGAACTAATTTAGTTTACAGGATAAAAAAGTGTCATAAATCTTTGCACCACAAATAATTCAGATCCGTTTAGCCGTTCTGGCATGATTGAGTAACAAACATACATCCATGCAAACTATCGCATTTTTAATGGTAGTAAAATAAATTGGCAGGTGGCCTAGTTTCATTTCATAGCCCATCTATTTATAGTGTTATTGTTCATATCTTTAACCCAGCTTTAATCCTACTAATATTATAAATGCGAAAGTTTGTGTATGTGTGTAAGTGTGTATGTATGTATGTTTGTTATATCTTTACGCTCAAAAGGCTAGACCGATTTCGATGAAATTAGGTATGGAGAAAGCTTATGCCCTGGATTAACACATAGGCTTATTATCATCGTCACCATCATCACCGTTTTTCATCACCACGCGGGTACAATCGCGGGGCGCAGCTAGTAAATCTATAAAGGTAAGGCGTGAAGGAGGTACATACATAGAAACTTTCGCATTTATAACATTAGTGTTTTTTTTCTTCACACTCAGACCTTTTGTGTGCTGTGATTGTGTGTGTCGCGGGAGGCATGGACACGCACAATCACAGCACACAAACACCCAAGACCCGAGACAAACACCTACACTCTCTGCACAAATGCTTGCCCCTACCGGGATTCGAACCCAGAGCCCCAGTGACACAGAAATCATGACGTCATTGACACTAACCACTTTGCCACGGCGACCGTCGGTTGTGCAATACATATTATGCACCTCAGTGTTAACTAACGGGCTCACTTATCTATGATTAACTGGGCGTCTTTCAATTTAAAGTGAATAAAATAAGGATAAAATCTCTGTAACTAAAAGGAATAATATTAGACCCAGACCGGCTTTGAAAATGTTACCGAACCTACAAACGAAAACCTCCGCAAATCCGTACATGCAGTGAAGATTACGCGGTGGGCGAAGCGTTGGACTTTTTGCTTCGGGTGAGTGTGGGGTGAGTACGGAAACTGCAGCTTTATTTATAGTTCGACTTTGACATAAATCGTTGTCACGCCAGATTTATGATAAGACAAATGTTTTATCATGCGTTAATTGAACCGCTAATTGCTATCTACGGCTAATTGCACAAATAATAGTTATTATTAATAGTTTATTTTTCGATTAATTCAATTTATTTTTTTGTACGTCGTGGTCCCAGCAAAAATAAATAAACCATAGTGGTCCTTGGTAAATAAAAGGTTGGGAACCACCGCTATAAAGCATGTAGGCAATGACGTGAATGATCCATGTACCTATATAAGTAACTTGACAAGTACCGGTAATCTTATCACGTACCGAGGTGCTTATGATGAATCGTTTCAGACGAAAGGTTACGTCACCCGAATTACTGCAGTCATTATTCAAGGAAATTTCGCTTTGTTACCGACCAGCCGGAATGAAACTTTACTCCAACTAAAAAGGCATTAAATTATTGGCCAAGTCTTTGAATAAAGTCTCAAAGCGTTTAATAGGATTTAAAGAGTTGAGAGTGGCTTGCGGGTGCTATGGCTCTATTTTAAGCCTCGGGTGCTGACTTTCTGAGTGCTCGGTCGTGTCCTGTTCTCGCGCCATGAACGCAACTTTGCAAGGTATACTTGAAGTTCGATTGGATTGATTAATGCGCAACTAAAGGCATAACTCGTTGCCTTGATAGCGGCTCGTGACTGTCTTGTTACCGATTCTAGCAGTTTAAGGCTGTTTTTCAATCATGACTAATCGACCAAACTGTATAGTCAAGCTGCTGCTGAGATAACCGGTAATAATAACTCCTATTATAACAAGCTGATACGCCCGCAGTATTGCTCGCGTGGCCTTTCGTTCACATTTTATACCATTCCGCTTCCTAACGTTACATATAAATTCAATTCTCACCTGTTATCAAAAATATAAACAAAATAATTGTGTAACTTACTATTGAGTTGTGGTCATTCGTTTTTAAGTTCTAAAGTAATGCTCAGCTCCCTAACCCCCGATCGCAACAACGTTAATTTTACTTGAGAACCTTGGTTATCAGAAAAACAACTCTGAGAACAGGCAACAGTTGTCAGGCCAACAGCCAAAAATTAACTCTTAATTCTTAGTTAGTTATTACTAGCACCTCAGACAGGTTTTTGCGAATACATATTCTGTGTACATATTTACATAAATTTTGGTATTAAATATTTCCGGTTCTAGTACGGAATGGATAGATGCTTAGGTACCTAAATGGTTGGAAAGAATTCTGCAGAGAACAGCGTTGCTGTCCATGCAACTGCGTGCAATAAGATCTCACAGTAATATTTTACGAGCGCTATTTTGCGCATATTTGCCGAATAACGGGTGACCTCGATTGTTTAATTGCTGCAAGTAGGACTCAAATAGTTAGATATATCCGCATAATACATGCGAAGCAATTAAGCGAGACGTCGCTCGGGCGAAATGGCACAAGTTTCCTAGAAACGGGGTATGTGACTCATATGTGAATTTATCTTCCTACTGTTCATCATGAACTGATCGTGATTATTAGAATTTTTGGAAGAATAGGTATTTATTGAGATAGTATTGGGTGCTAAAATATAGTAGTAGTAGTTGACCCGCTGACGGAATTGTTCGCATGGCCTACAGGTGCAGTGTAAACAAATATTCGTGGCTAGCTGAGAAATCCAGGTATAAATTATACTGTGTCATTTTTAGAGTTTTAATTGCTGTTCTATCCAAACTATAACGAACACACTGCATCACTCAGCTGCCTGAAGTTTTATCGAAATGAAACATTCTATTGGCTTGTATACAAATGTGAAAACACTGTCAAGCTATGCTTAGTATTTCATGGGTAAGAAGGTTTTAAAAACAAGATCAAACGAAACATAGGTATCCCACAAAGGGAATCTCAATAATACAGCTGTGGAAACCGTATCCGATTATTTTAAGCTGCTCTTGTGTCATATTCCCTTATATATACCTACCTATATACAAACAATTAGACGACAGATTACCGGATAAAGGATGAATGTTAGATTCTTATTCGGTGGGGTTATCCCATGTTCCTCTGATAGGTTTTGTGCAAATATTTTCTTCTTCTTAAGTCGTTTATCTTCATTGCTGAAGGTGGTGATCTTCTGCAGAAGACACAGTCTTTCATGAAACGGCGCCATCTGTTTCTATCAGCACTGCAGCGTGTAGTGCTTCATACACATTGCTGTCACGAGTACTTAGAGGGTCTAGCCATCGTATCGGGCTCCGGCCCTTTGACTTCTACCTTTCCAGTGACTATCAATCGAAAGGTAGTTCTGTAATTCAAGTGATATTGATATATATCTATATTATATTATAATGAATAGATTGAATAGAGTTCCAAATGATTTTATCTTTTGTAAGTTAGATAGATAGATAGATAGAAAACTCTTTATTTGCACACTATTTCAAAAAACACACACATAAAGAAAACAAACAAACAAATATAAATACAGTGATACAAAGGGCGGCCTTATCGCTTAAAGCGATTTCTTCCAGGCAACCAAAAGTAAAGTGAGTTTGTTTGTAATTAATAGTTTCAAAAACTACTGCACTGCTTTTAATTTTTTTTCGCCCGGATAATATCTTGTTACTGCGGATTAATATATAGGCTAAATTTTTATTTGACTTATGAGAGACACAGGAAAATCTTTGCTCGCGCGGGTCAAACCGCAGGGCACATCCTGTTACTTATAAAACAATGTAATTTATTTTTCATTCAAGAAAATCGTACAAAGGGGTAGAAGTGGGGTATTATAGTTTTCTATTAACTTCGATATTAAAGTTTTATAATAGATGCAGGCGTTACTTTGCGGAAATATGTATCTATCAATAAGATATTAAATACACAAACAGTATTTATTTCTAATTCCGCGATTTTAATTATTCCAGGCAATCGTGCAGTGTGCACCGCCCTCCCTCCCGCATAAATTGCATGCAGGAAGTATACAGTACGATATACTTACACACATCGACATAAGGCTTTCTTTTTAACCAATTTCAAAAAAGGAGGAGGTTGTCAATTGGACCTGTATGTTTTTTTTACGTTTGTTACCTCAGAACTCTCGACTGGGTGAATCGATTTTGAAGGTTTTTTTTTATTTGAAAGTGTTTTATTTGAAGGTTCTTCCCGTGTGTGTAAATTTAATCAAAATCGGACAAGCGGTTATTGATTGATTGGTTCGGAATAGTGATTACACTTCAATAACTGTGTGAAAAGTGCTACTCTCGACGACATTATAGTTGCGGGTGAAGAAATCGGTGTACATATTATACAATGACAATTGATCCCGTGAGTAGCAAAGGTAAAATGAGTGAAAAAAAAATTTACGAAAAAAATGGAAACAACACTCAAAAGTGTGAAATAACTTGTCGAAGTTGGTACCATGAGCACAATATTTTGATAATAGTTACTTTTGCACTATGATGGTATCGACTTCAACAAGTAATTTCACACTTATTGAGTGTTAAGTCAATGCCTACACATGCAATCTTGTGTAACCGGAACCTCTTCGTCACTTGTTTCGCCTATGCACGAGACATCCTCAGGAGCTGTTGACTCGTTGACAGTCGGGACGAGAGGGACGAGAGGAACTCCCAGAGATAGATTGCCATTTAACTGAAACATAAAAGTTTTCCTTTATGAACTTGATGTAGAAGTAGATGAAGAAGAAATAGAAATACGTTTATTCACGGCATACGCAACACAACATTAAATAACTGAACACAAATATAGAAAACAAAAAATTACTAACAAATATATAAGTAATTGTTTGATATATATGAATACTTATTATAGGGTTGCGCGATGCCAGGAATGAGTCCCTACTCAGCATTATACTAAGGTTGTATAGCCGTCGCGCTGATTTTTAGTAGGAACTCAGATTGGCATCACAGATGTACAAGTAACTTATAGTTGATAAGACAAAATTACATCAGATATTTATTATTTATGCAATCTAAAATATTATGTACACAATGTGTTCACAAGCAAATAAAAATGAAGCTTAAGTTTTACTATAAATTATTTTTATATTTTTAGTACTAGTATTTATGTAAGTATGGATATTCGGATTTATAATTTACGGATTATCCAGATTGCATTCCCTAGCTACGAATAGGTATGTTTACCATCCTGGAGAAGCATAGCTGTGAGAGTCAACAAACCACCGTGCAGCTTTCTTGACTTTGTATCCACAAATATTGACGTAGGATGTTCTTGGTGGAGATAAACGTGAAATAACGGAGTAATTGATTCGAATTTCGAATACTGGCAACCATAGGTTGGTTTGTATCATCGATTACATGTGGGACGCTAAAACGCTCGTGTTGTTTACACTTGTAATTATCGACTTTACTTAAAGATTCCCCAAGATGTTTCTTCACCGTTATGAACTATGTAGGAATATCCATGTCCTGAATCCAGTCCAACCGCCATCGATCGTTCTGAAATTCGATATTGTTAATCCATTTTATATTCTGGACGCGTACATTTGAATTAAGTATTTCTAATAATATTAGATTAACGTACCAGGAGGTGGGCAGCAGCGCCTTCTGAGGATCGGAAATCATACTGCGCTCGCCAACCCGCCTGCCAAGCGTGGCGAGTATTGGCAAATCCCCCCTATATGGGGGAGGCATACGTCCAACAGTGGACGCACATAGCTGAGAAAAGAAAAAAAAAGAAATAATATTTAATTGCTTGTCTATTATGAGAATTGGCTGGTACCCTAAAAGTGCGCTCCGTTTCACTCGCCGATACGTAAGTAGTGAAGGACGTCGACGGGACAGTGCCGGTAGCCGGATACCTGTCTCCTTACTTGTAGACTGTTTGGTTTGGCTCACATTTCGCCGAAATGTGAGGCTTCTCTTATTTTTTTGAGCGGCAGGTGAGCGTGAGCAGGACGGCCGCGCAGCGTGGAGCTCCGCGATCGTCCATGAAAGCTCGCGAGGCTCCCGGAGGCGCGGCCCGCGGGGCGGACTGCGAGCAGAACGGTAGTCTCGTGTCGGCACGGCTGGAGGCCGACCGTATCGCGTCCGCGTTCGTGCAACTTCTACGTCAAACTTTACGTAAATATTTATATATTATATCAAACTGTATTTACAGTTGAAACTGTAAATATTTGCTAGTGTGTATCGCCGTTTAGCTAGTACTGTTAGTAGATATTTCTTGTAAGTGTTTATTTTATCCCGAGTCCCGACCAGCTTTTGGTACGAATAAGATCGTGTCTTTAATTTTGTGGAAAGTACCGGCGTCGAGTGCATGCGAGGCAGATCCTGTTGCATCTTATAATAACGGTGAGAGAACGGTTCAAATGTTTAAAATACTTTTGTTATTTTACATTATCCTCCATTTTCGTAACATAACACGTTAAGATCTATATCTATTATATTTCAAGTATTGCTTTACCCACTTAATAATTGGATGCTGACTCTAATTAATTTTATTGTGAATTGAATTGAAACAACAGTGAAGTAATCCGTTATGTATTCGAAATGATGGATGGCCTGAGTCCTAGCCGTATTAACATAGCAATCTGTGAAAAAAATATGCTACAAATGCGGGCACAATAAAACGTTGTTTATTCCCAACCTATTGCCTATAAGCGCAGATTATACAGGTTTCATGGTCATTGCCTATAGGAAAGGATAAAATCAAACATTTTATATAACCATAGTTTTAAACTCTCCGCTGCCACAAATAAAGCGTTTCGTGGAAATCATTGATCTAAAATCGAGCGGCACAATTACGACTCGCCGGAATAAAATAAGACCTTGGAAGTTGGAACTAAACATGATAACTGTGCGGTGATATCGTGAGACTCATCAACTTAAAAAACCTGCACAAATAGGTATTTGTGCAGGTTTTTTAAGTTGAAAACCTACAATGTTATTGAATTGAAAAATTAGTAAGTGTCGATTTAGTGTAGTGCCCATAGTATATATTAAATAAAGATGAGAAGATTCTCTTGGAATATTTGTTTGCGGCAGCGGAGGGTCTAATTTTTTATACTGTATAGATTACGTTTCACCACTATCTAACTTGATGGTCAGTGACGATGTGGTCGAAGATGTCACACTAGACCTAGCAAGCTTACACTATGTGTTAGGTTTATCGCTACCACCACTACGGGTATCATCGCTTCAAAATCGCATCAGTCAAACATTCTATTGTCAGGTGGGTAAGCCATTAGACAAACAAAGAGCAGTTAGAAGGCTGCCGTCATTGTTTACGATCAGTTAATATTAAGTATAATAACTAATTTAGAAATTGTTTGGGACATCAAGTAAATAAGAGGATACCGAACCTATATTTCATTATAAAAAGTATGGCTTATCTTCTCCCTAGTATTAAAGAAGAAACCTATATCTTAATAAAAGAAATATTCTAGCAGATAAACAACCAGATTAATCGTCTTTAAAAAATGTACTTATATGTTTGCGTTTGACCGGCTGCATTCAGCAGCTACCTCGGCAAAATATTGGCAGACCAATGTTTGATCGCGATGTCTCACAGATGGCTATTCCATAATATGGCTTTACCGATGGAGCTGCCGAACGCACGCCTGGAATATTGACTGGCTCAAAATACCTCCTTGAACACATTATATATGCTTGGTGACAGATACCTATTAAAACTAGAGGGTAGTAGCGGGTAACTGCGTAGCTCAGTCGAATAATGATACCAAAATTAAACTATTTATAAAACATAACTTTATGCAAATATATGTATAAAACACATTATATGGGGAGGGACAAACTACAATGTATTTATTTCAAATATGGGGTTTTTTTTCGTGCACAGTCAAATTTTCGATCAACATCCGTGCGCAACGACACTGTATGTCAAAATATAAGTTTAATAATGAGTTTTTAAACTCGCATGCTCGCTAATACAAGAATTAATATTCATAATTTCCAATGTCAATTCTAATTTCAATTATTATGTCATACCATTGCTACTATAAGCTATGGAGAGGGCTATGCTCGGGGTATCGGTACGCGATTGAATCAGAAATGAAGAGATCCGCGGAAGAACGAAAGTCACTGACACAGCCCAGCGGATTAAGAAGTTGAAGTGGCAGTGGACATGGCACATAGCTCGAAGGACAGATGGCCGTTGGAGACGAAAGGTTCCCGAATGGAGACCACAAACTGGCAGCATACGACGATCACCGAAAAGGTGAACAGACGACCTGACTAAGATCGCAGGTAAGGACTGGATAAGGTCCTTTTCCATCCGTCCCCTATGGATATCAATGGGAAGTCATATGCCGTGCAGCAGCGGACGTCCTATGGCTGAGATGATGATGATGACTGGTACTGTTACGAATCGAATAATTTAAACAAGTAAAATATAATTAAATTATAAATCAAATTAGTAAATTATAAGTCTTATGATGGATATGTAGGCAAGATAGTTTCCCACACGCTTTCGGTTGATCAGGCTGTAATTTGGTGTGAATAGAAAACGTTATTCATCGTTTAAGTACCAGTTAATGCTTCATGCTTATAATACATTACGCTCAAAGTTATAATTTTATTACATTCCATAAGAAATAGTATTGAAATGATTGACATAAAAATCTAATGATTGACGTGCGCTGGCTGCTCCTAACAGGTTACTTTTATAGTTGAATTTTCATTTTAGTAGCTTTTATTGAGATTCTATTAACAAATGAAAAGTTTCTACTGATACAGTCACTGATGCAATAATTAACATTGTTATTTGACGTGTAACCCATCATGTACTTGCCCGCCCCCCGCACCGGTAGATATAGGTATTTCATAAATAGTTAGAAAATTATAAAATACCTACATACACATAGCAGACTTTCCATGCTTAGAACACAGGTATGTAAGAAGTCGACCGCGCGAGAGCAACTGGCAAGGCATCGCGTACCGCGGCGGCTTTTATTCTTCTGTTAAATTAAATTTTGATATCATAGTTTGAATTAATTATATCTTTCAAATGGTAAAAAGCCTGACGGCATGACGCTTATTCCCTGGAAGTTAGGGCGGCCTTTAGTGTGGATCGCTACATGCGTTGACACATGCGCCGTCACATCTTCCTGAGACACATGTTAGGGCTGGCGCTGCGGCTTATTCGGCGGAGCAATTGAAATGGCGAAAATATGCTAACCTAGGTAGTGGTTACATATTTGAACCGTTTGGTGTCGAGACATTGGGCCCGTGGGGACCTGGAGCTCATCGGATTTTTCAAAATTTATCAGAGCGTTTGATCGACTCCTCCGAAGAGTCGTTTAAACGCATGTCCGTAAATGTTTGCATAGAGTATATTAAATAATAACAATATCGAGTAACAGGCGAACAGCAGGAGTTAATAATAGTAGTTTATCTAATCTCAACTGAAATATAAAGATTATAAAATCAAAAACAGAACTTGAATGACAGTCTTTACAGACGACGTTTTTGTAAGAACCCATAATAAGATACAGTTTCGTAATAGTAGTTTATGAAACTGTATGGGTTCTTAAAACACGAGTGTAATTTATGTCTAGCATTACACGAGTGTTTCAGGACCAAATTATGTGCAGTTTCATACACTACTTTATCTAATCTCATAAAATAGATAATGAAATTTACGTAAAATCATAGCAATGTTTGCATTTATTTGTGCAAGTTTAGCGCCAAAATCCATTTGCTGGTCGCGCATGCGTGGCGCGCTATAGTCTACAGACCATAATATTATGTAGAAAAACTGCATTGCAACCTCCTTGGTCCAGCTGAAGCTGTATCTTAATGGTAAAAAAATTAACATTTCGATACAGTAGTCATAGAAGAGCTGTATCGAAATGTTTACTTCTTAAATTTATTTCGATGTATTGTCTTGAGAGACTGTCATTCAAGTTCTCTTTTTGATTATATTATCTTTATATTTCAGTACGATATTACATAAACGTAATTTATGCACTGACACACACGGGCGCATAGTTGGAATAACGCATCGCATCCCCATGTCGAATGGCCAGGGCTCCGACCTCTACAAAGCGTCCACAATGGCCTGATTGAATGACAATGGAGTTACGGTCCACCGCACCGCCGCGCCCGAGACCTGACCCTGGGCTCTGTTGATGCTCCCAGATGATAACTGGACGAATTTTTAATTTACACGTGGATTAGGTACTAGCAAACTTACTTACTGCTTCTGTTCGCGAATATAGATGGCGAGATGGTCTCAACTACCGAAGGCTGTATGCAATGATGTTTTACTAAAGATGACGTTCTTCGTTATTCATACCGCGCGGTGCCCAGATTTTGTTCCTTTACGACATAAACATGCTTACTGCGACAGATAGTACGGTACAAATAAGATAGAAAAGGATAGCTATATGTTTAGGCTCGCGCTTGAAACACGCGTCGTAATCAAAATTACTACAATTGACTTAATCTTGCCGCCTCAGTTTCCGCGCGCTTGTGCGACATCTACCTCAAATAAACATATAATATCATTGGCTGTATGTAATTATTAACACAATAGGTTCGATTGTTTGTTTGCTTCATATTATTTATAGTAAATATTTGTTTTATTTTTAGTATGAAAGGAAGGACCTTTGAATGTCATTTATGCAGTTAAAGTTACGTGAGAACCTGTAAATGGTTTTCTGTTACATCAATTTAAGTTTTTATTCTGTAAACTTAGCTGGAGGTTTTCCAAGAGAATACATAAATCAAAAATAAATAACTATATTTTTTTTGGGTCAATTGAGGCCAGTTTTTAGCATACATTTTATTTTTTTATTTTTTATTAGATTTGCTAGTGTATCCCTAACGTAATCAGGGGTGTGATGTCGTTTTTATTCTAAGACATGAAGATTTTACATAGATTAAATTGGAGTAGGTGATGACAATTTTTCTCTTTTGTTGCTAACTAAATTTCAAAACTAAATTTCTAAATACATTCTAGTATAACTATACTAGGTTACATACTAATTTACTGCGTATTATACTTCGTGCTTCGTCCTCGAGATTAGTAACCTGAAATCTTTATACATTGTAGTAACGCCTACGTGACACCACTCTTTGCACTAAGTTGAGAGTTTTTTTTTTTTTTTTTTTGGTTTTGGAGGGTACTTTCTACTCCTTGCTCTTTCCCGTCGCTCATAGCGTCATTCGCTTTTTAGTGCTCCACCACTCAACACTATATTTTAAACTCAGTGCCGGTTTGATTTTTTCGAAGTGTTAACCGCCCCTAGTTAAAAATTACGACAAGGAAACGCGAAATAGAATATGACATCGCGAAAAAAGAATAAATAAATAATAATAATAATAATTCAAGGAACTGGAACAGAAGCTAACAAGTGATGATTATCAAAAACTCGTATCATCGAGTATTCGTCGTCTTCCCATCGCAAGAAGCATCTCCTTCTTCACCAATCTCGCCAGGTAATTAGCATTTTAAGACTCAAGTAATCAGTATTCGTATAATGTTCCTAGTACCTACCTACTTTGTCTACATAAACCCGGTTTGCGTGTAATTCTATGGGACTTATATCTTACTGGATAGTACGTAGACGCTATTAATGTGACTCGAGCTGTACTTGGGACTGTCTCACCACATGCCATATAATCATAGTTCATAGTTATTTATTGGGTAAAATTTGTTTACATGTCAAAATTATATAAATGTAGACTATAAGTAAAAGCTTAAATTACAACTAACAGTAAAAAAGTATTTTTATCGAAATACGTAAATATCTAAAGACGATTATAATTATTAATATATAATATAATATATTATACATTGGAACATATCAATGAGTCCTAAATTGGAATGGATTTTATCGTACCGGATAGTACTTAGATGCTATTAATGTGACTCGAGCTGTACTTGGGACTGCCTCACCACATACCATATAATCAGTTTGCGTGTACTCCTGTGGGATACATCTTACTGATTCACTCGGTACACAAACTAGTTGGTTTGCGTGTAATTCTGGGAGAATTTTATCGTACCGGATAGTACGTAGATGCTATTAATGTGACTCGAGCTGTACTTGGGACTGTCTCACCACATGCCATATAATCAGTTTGCGTGTACTCCTGTGGGATACATCTTACTGATTCACTCGGTACATAAACTAGTTGGTTTGCGTGTAATTCTGTGGGAATTTCATCGTACCGGATTGTACGTAGATGCTATTAATGTGACTCGAGCTGTACTTGGGACTGTCTCACCACATGCCATATAATCAGTTTGCGTGTAGTCCTGTGGGATACATCTTACTGATTCACTCGGTACATAAACTACTTGGTTTGCGCGTAATTCTGTGGGAATGTTGCCTTACCTAATAATATCTTTCGCATTTTATGATGACTATCGGAGGATAACAGTACATGAACCGAACTGTATGCGTAATTTATCAATTTACGCTGTCGAACTTCACATCTACCCTCGAGCTAGTATATCACTAACAAATTTCGACGCCATAAAGGCAGAAATAATCTAAGTTCGCCTACCGAGGAGGAAGCGCCTAGCGGGGATGATTTGGAATTTATGATGTACGTCTTAGACAAAGGCCATTACTACATCAGCGGCTGCCTCAGCAGCGGCATGAGCTGGGAACCCACAAATGTGAGTTCACCATTTGAACGTCGTGGGTATGAGTCCGCGACCGCCACAGCGGTCGACGTCTGCGCCCAGTGCCGGGGTCGCACCCGCTACCGGGAAAACCGTTCAAAAAACTCCAGCGGCGGTGCCACTAATCAGTAGAACCCAAGCTGGCGAATATTTAAACTAGAAGAACGAGGCCTGGGCGTGCAGGACGCCCGTGCCGGAACCACCCGCGCGCCCGCGGCGCTGCAGAGCCGCGAGCCTGCGCCTCCAGCGCGGTGCGCCGCGAACTACTCGCGGTGCTCGTCTTCTCCGCCAAAACCGACTGGCCGCCAGTAGACACGGTAATGTACGCATAACAATTGTCTGTCTCCCTTTCGGTAACAATGGTCCCTGATATGAAGAATCACTGATTCTACACTGCATTGAAGGTTATAAAATACAATTTACAAACACATTACATTATAATATACCTAATAATAAATCCGAAACGGAGCAATATGATTCCCTCCACTTCATGCAAGTTTTTAGACCTCACAAGGGTCTATTATAATAGGTTTGCCAAATGAAAAACGAATTCATGTAGAAAAGAAATAACAAGAATAGAATGGTTTTCTAAAAAGACTAGCTCCAAAGTCAAGAAACTCGCACAGTTGATACGATTACTCATCATCTGCATGTCCGGCTGTCAAATACGGCAGGTTGTATTACTTCTACTTTAAATGGTGGCTCCGCGCCATTATAACTTTTTTACCATTTTCTAAAAAGACAATTTTTAGTCTTTTCAGCTTATTTTATTGAAAGCTTAATTAATATAATAATAATAAAAATAAAAAGACCACATACGAGAACAGTTCATAAAGATTGGTTCTGATTGAACAGGGTTTGAGTTCATTTGTTAATTTATTAGCTAGGAAATACTTTAGATTACCTACCATAATTTTCCTTTGTCAAGGATTCTCGCCGTAACAACTGATGCGCTTGACCTGAGTCATTACCTACATCTAAAGAAGGGAAGTTGAGGGGCGAAAATGTGATTGGTAATATAATTTTTCAGCCCCTAGGTCATCTCTAAAGTACATTCATTACATATTTGTAATATTTTGAATCAACACGTGCCAGTGTTTGTCCCGCCCTCTCGTTCTGTAGGCTGCGAGCTTCTGTGGGGTCATCGGCAACTGTTAGGCCGTAATTACTTTTGGCCATAGGATTCGAGACAATAACTACTCCTTTGAAATACTTTCTGACGCCTCAACGACAGGGGGCGGCTGCGTGTGGCGGTCAAACCGCTACCGGCTCCTGGTGGGAACGACAGCGCAAACTTCACATTAATCAACTTAAAGTATTAGTAGTTTATTTCTCAATCACATTTTTTACAAAACAGCCAACCTGTGTAATGTTACTTCGCGACGACGATGCTACTGCCATTTCATATTCCTATAAACTGAATGGCCAGCATTCAATTCTCTCGCCTAACGCGCATCGCTAATAACATTTGGCCATAGTGCGAATCAAAAAGAGTATTTGTATTCGCATCTTGTTATCATCGAAAGAAAACATCGTAACGGATGCGGAATCTAGAAAATCCCACCCCGATTAAGAATGTGAACAAAGTAGTTCAGCATTTAAGACTATAGTCAGTAGATTCGGACCTCCCACGGTTAATTTATTTGCGCGTATAGTATTATAAAAATGCAATAAAATAATGTCAAAATAGTAAATAATACATCATGATTCAGAGATCCAGAAGCATTTGAAATAAATGCATTCACGATCCTTCGATCAGCTAGTTATTATTTGTACGCGTTCCCCCTGCGCCATACTGCTTAAAATCTGATCAACAACTATATATATATATCTCCAATAAAGCAACAGGTATCATTATTGTTCAATTGTGGCCTCACAAGCTTGGTACCCGATTATTTATTTTTTAATCTTCAATATATAAGCAATTATATTTTCATTTCAACTGCTGGAACATCTAGGCCAATCTGACCCTAGTTACAGGGATATTGTCCGGGGCGCGCTACTCCGACGGGTGGCGCCAGAATCTTCGGATATTAGGCTAGCTCTGTTTTCAGCGAAATCATTTAGGCAGTACAGGCCTTAAATTATAAAATGACACACCTATTGCAAAGATAATAACATACACATTTACGTAACCTCTAGTAAATGAGTTATTGATTTCCTAACGAAAATGTATAACGGTGGTTGTCAATATGGCTTTTTTAACAGTTATAGGGCTGCGCTATCTTAGGACAGTATATGTCAGATAATCATAGAATCCAAAGGTTCTTTAAAAGCCTCATCCGACTAATACCTCCTACACCCGAATGTGATATGACATGGAATCCTGGAAAAGTATTAGACTGCCCAGTGGAACCCAAACAAATGTACTTACCTTTTTAGGACTCGTGTAAAATATATGTATACATATATATATTTCTAACCTAATTATTCTTATCACAATAAATAGAGTTCAGACTCTATAAAATAAAAATCTACAATATTAACATTTTAACTAAAATTATGAATAAAATTGAAATTTCATCGAAAGTAGGAAACATTTAACATCTACTATAAATCCCGTTTTTTTAAAGAAAAACCACAAGCGTCATGCTTAGGCACTAATCTTGTACATAGATAGAACAACACCTTTATGGAAAAGTATCGAATTGTTTGTTAGTTATATTAAGGCTTATTGTAATAGCTTATATAGTGAGTGACTACCCATACGATAAGCCGCTGGATCAGGTATCAGGTCTTAGGTATTCTACCTAAAGGTATACAACATTCTCTGCGACGCGCGGCTACGTCTCGAGCTCACGCACCGACGGTCAACAGCAACCAGCAGTGCAAGTACAGAACTCGTTTCGCTAAATTTGACGATCGTCAAATTCGTCATATTTTTACGAATTGTACGAGTACAGAACTGAAATCGCAATCGGTTGTCGATCACATCCGGATGACATGATGACATGTCACCTGGACCTCTTCACGTCTCTTTCGATAGTGATATACAAGAGCTATTCCTTTAGAAATTCGGTATACAATCTTAAAACAATTCCGAAAGTCTTAACCGGTTAATTGCGTACCGTAAACGGTGCCTTTTATCATCAGCGACTGCTGGCTCTCAGTTTGTCTTCCAGGAATAACATGACTAATACCCATTATTTATATCAAGTAGTTTGTTGATTAAATTTATCGACATTGTTTTTGAAGTAGTGATATCGCAGATCCCAAACACAGCCGGCCGGAGCCCTAGCTCCAGAACGTTTTCCCAGTTTCTTAATAGAACTATTCTCAGCTTTGTCGAAGCAGAGTTAGCAAAAGCGATTATCAATCCAGATTGAATAGAATAATTGTCTATTAGGAAATTATTTAAGTCTATAACAATATCACTATGAAATTTAAATGTAACAAATTGTATACACATCAATTGTGATTTATAAATTTGTAAGTCGGAAAACAAAACTTGTGTTTTTTCACATGTTTTGTTACATAACAGGCAGCGTTAACGATTTCCTAAACACGCTATCTCTCAAAGTCTACAATGTATAAAGATTTCAGGTTACTAATCTCGAGGACGAAGCACGAAGTATAATTAGTGATTAAACGAACTTACCTGTAAGTGAAGTTCTATCATAATTATACGAGTGCTTCGTCCGAAGAGATTAGTACCTAACACCCGCCCGCCCTATGTAACTATCCATCCCTAAAATTGTTTAGGAAATTACTAACACTGTACCTAATAACATAGTGCAGACTCTAAAAATTGGGAGTTCCGTCACGGACGATTCTTCGACAGTATACGCTAGCAGAATTTTGTAATTTTAAAAATATATATCGTGATTTCTTCGTTCTGAAAGTGATAGTAGTGTGTGCTACTAGGTAC
This sequence comes from Apeira syringaria, assembly GCA_934044485.1. Lineage (NCBI taxonomy): Eukaryota > Metazoa > Arthropoda > Insecta > Lepidoptera > Geometridae > Apeira > Apeira syringaria. Next base: position 18,463,741 of record OW203658.1, read on the forward strand.
AACAGAGCAGTGAGAGTGTTGGTGGATCATAACGTGCCTGCAAACGGGTTAAATAGGATAATATTTACACCAGAGTTATCAGTTTATATATTGTAAAAAAGTGGGTAGTAGACCAATTGAGAAAAAAGATTTTTTTTTTCTAAATACCTCCCGATCAAATAAATATTTTTTATAGCGCCATCTAGCGCGTGTACCAAAAACAATACGTCGTGTGTATCTCGCTAACTCGCTACTAAACTAATTACACAATGGCTAAATGTACGGCTTGTGGCAAATTCTTAAAACCATCGGCGAATGCCGCTTCATGCTCAAACTGCCCATGTATATTCCATAAAGGGTGCGTGGCTATTCCTGAAAATACCACTGTCTATAAAGGTTGGGTGTGCCCGGAATGTAAAAAAAATCATCCTAAAGGGGACAATAACAATACTCCTGTGAAAGGAATATGCGGCAATACAGGTTCCGTGTCAATCGCTGAATCTACGAACACGGCGGCTTCTTCAGTGGGTGAAGGGCCAACTTCCCCTCCCGCGTTGCCTACCGTTCACGCAGACGTCCAGGACATGCGCCGGGAACTCGCCGAGTATATGAATGAGTTGCGTGAGTTTCGTAAAGAGTTCCGATCTTGCATTTCGGCTATGGGAGCACGTATGGACGGGTTTGAGCGTAGACTTGAAATGATTGAACATAGAGAGCCTGCGTCTACCACGAGTGAGGTAAGAGAGTTGCAGCAGACTATCGGACAATTAAAGAAGGACCTCAATGATCGGGATCAGGAGTCCCTGCTATCCGATCTTGACATTGGGCATCTCCCAGAGGAAAATGGTGAAAATTTACAGCATACTATTACCGTCTTCGCAGCAAAATTAGGTGTCACCTTAGAAGATAACGATATTGTATTCGCGGAACGTATAGGCGCCACCGCCTATTTGAGCGGCGATGGCGGCAGCAACAGCGTAGCTGTGGGGGTCAAAGGGCGTGCGCGGCGAGTCGTGGTGCGACTGGCACGTCGCTCACTGCGCGACGAGTTGTTGAGAGCCGCGCGGGTGCGCCGCAATGTTACCACGGCCGATATTGGGCTGGCTGGACCCCCACGAAGAGTCTATATAAATGAACGGCTTACAAAGACAAACCGCCAACTGTTTCATCAAGTGCGCGAAGAGTCTAGTAAACGACATTGGAGATATTCCTGGACAAAGAGAGGACGCATTTTTGTGCGTCAAGCTGATGGAAAGCCGGTGTATGCCGTACGTTCCGAAATTGATATCTGTCGTGTTTTTGAAATTGCCACAGTTTGACTTAGTTAGTTACGAAATATTATTACATTATTACACATATACATCATTTCATAACGTAATTTTGTGTTGCAACTATTTTTATGTTTTTACTTATTTTGTACTTTGTAATCTAAACAATAATGTAAACATTATTTTTTTCTATAATTTATTGTGTCCTTGTTTGACTGTCTATTTATTTGGTACATTGTTAATTTATCAGCCTGGTAGTTATTTTATTACTATAACACGTATTTATCATGATTTTATCTTTGGTAATTATTATGATTTGGATAACATTTTATCCATTAATTTTTTATCCTATTTTTTATTATTTTTATACTTTGATTTTTTCACACTTATCTCAGACTTTACTACACTCTCAATATGGTCAATAAGCTCCTAAGAATAGGTTTGTATAACGCGGGCTCACTAGGTACAAACCATGATAACTTCGTAGCCGCCGTTATTCGGAACGACTTGGATATTTTAGCAGTAAATGAGACCTGGCTCAGAGCGGGCGAGGAAGGTCGCGCCCCCACGCTCCCAGAATATCGGATGCGTCACTTATCCAGGGGACACGGTGTTCGTCAGCGAGGGGGTGGGGTCGGCTATTATATCAAGCGAAGCATAAACGTGCGCACTTGGACTCACCCGGTAGACCCTATGCATAAATGTGTTGAACAAATGTGGTTACTCTTGACACTAAACGGAAAGAAGCTGGTGATAGGCACGGCATACCGCCCGCAATGGGTGAATGTTGATTTATTTTTTGACGCAATTACTGACAGTATTACTTCGATTCCTAACTATGACAACATAATTTTATTAGGGGATTTTAATATTAATATGCTCAATACCAATGACACAAATACATTAAAATTTAACACCTTCTTATCATGTCTAAATCTGTCACAATTAGTAACTGAGCCAACCCACTTTACTGAAAATAGTCAGACTTTAATCGATGTCGTTTGTACTGATTTGGGCGCTAGAAACATTTATTTGGAGCTTGTAGGGACCCTTTTCGGTCACTGTATGGTAGCGTGTGAATTTAATATAAAGCGTGAAAAGGCTTTACCTTATAAAATATCATACAGAGCTAAGAAAAATATATGCATAAGCAATTTTAATAATGATTTACAATCTATAAATTGGGATCAAATGTTGGCAATTGGAGATGCAAATGAAATGGTAAAAAAATTAAGCACCTGTGTAATTGCTATATTTGACTTACACGCACCTATTATCTCAACTGTGATCAGGGAGCGTTCATACCCTTGGATTACTAGCGTAATTAAATTGATGATGACTTTACGTGACAAGGCCTGTTTATCTTATCACAAAACTAAGTCCGAAAATAAGAAAGCTTATTATAAGTCACTGAAATCACTTGTTAATCAAGCCCTATTTTATGAAAAGTCGGCGTATTTTAAGTATAATATTAATAGTAAAATAAACAACCCTAAAGTTTTATGGAAAAACCTAAAAAGTACTTTGTTGCCAAAAAATAATATTGAGTTACCTGCATCGTTTAATGATCCAGAAAAGATAAATAGTTACTTTTTAAATATTCCAAATTCTTTTGATGCATCTATTTCGCAACTTACATACTATGAATTTCATAAGTTTGGTGATGCAGTATTTCACATCGAGACAATTAGTTTGGATCGTTTGATGAAGATAGTCAGAAGCTTGCAATCAAATGCAGAAGGCTGTGACAAAATAACTCTGGATATGATCATTATGACGTTCCCTTATACGTTAGATGCTATAAGAAAATTGATTAATACATCCATAGAAACGTCCACATTCCCAGATATTTGGAAAGTTGCAATAGTGCGCCCTTTACCTAAAAATTCAAACCCAATTGAGCCTAAGGATTTAAGGCCAATAAGCATCTTACCTTGTTTATCGAAAATTTTAGAGAAAGCTATCTGTGCACAGTTAACTGACTTTCTTGAAAGTAATAAAATATTACCTGATGTACAATCAGGATTTAGAAAAGGACGTAGCACAGTTACTGCATTGCTTGACGTGACGGATAATATAATTTCTTCGCAAGACAAAGGCATGGTTACTTTACTTGTATTACTTGACTTTTCGAGAGCGTTCGACACTATAGATCTAAATCTCCTAATGTCAAAGTTACATTTTTATGGTTTTGATAGTAACGCTTTGCAATGGTTTAACAGCTATCTCAGTAATCGTTTTCAATATGTAAAACTCACTCGAAATGATGGTACTAAATTAGAGTCTGACAAAGTGGCTATTGGAAGGGGGATACCTCAAGGATCGATACTGGGACCGCTTCTCTTTATTTTGTACACTGCCGATATCACTAATCAAATTAAACACTGCAAATTCCATATATATGCAGACGACATACAAGTGTATATTTCCGGCAAACCTTCTGAAGTTGATAATCTTATTCACAAACTAAACGATGATCTCTGTAGTATAGCTAATTGGACTAAAAACAACTTTCTTTTACTTAATCCTCATAAAACCAAATACCTCATATCCGGAAGTAATTATCAGTTAGCAAACATAAATCCTACTGTTAGCGTAATGCTTAGAAATGAACCTTTGGAGCGAGTTTATGAAGCGCGTAATCTAGGCTTACTTATGGATTCAAGTTTGCGTTTTGAAAAGTACGTTGGAAATTCTGTCAAAAATTGTTTTTATAAGTTAAAATTATTGTATAGACTAAGACCATTTGTGAACGAAAATTTGAGAATTCAGTTGGTAGAATCTCTAGTTTTATCTAAATTAAACTATATGGATGCAGTTGTTGGTCCACGCCTTCTAGCAAGAACTCAAAAACTGATTCAACGAGTGCAAAATGCCTGCGCCCGTTTTTGTTTTGACATACCGTTTAGAGGTCATGTAACCCCGTACTTAAATAAACACCACATTTTAAAAATGGTCCACCGCCGCAAGCTTCACTTGGCTTGTCTCCTTTTCGGTGTAATGAAAAATGAAACGCCAAACTATTTATATCAAAAACTCTCTTGGATTTCAAATGCAAGATCATTAGGATCGCGGCAATGTACGAGACAGCTCTCAACGGAACGTCATAGTTCCGCAGCATTTAGAGGTAGTTTTCGCTACGCTGCTTCCAAATGCTGGAACAATATACCGCCGCCGATCAGAAATTTACAAAACTTTCATGCGTTTCGAAACAAATTGAAACTTTTTATATATAATCATCAAAAGGAGCAAGAATCTCTGAAGCATGATACAAGTGCCATATGAGACAAGCAGCTGGCTAACTAGTTACTAAATGTATTACTAGATATTTATAGTACCTATGATGAATTTCATATGGAGATATAATTGTGATTATATCAAATATTTATTTGATATTCTATCAATATTCTATCAATTTTTTATTCCTAATTATTGCCAAATATTGAGTTATGTGTTAATTTCTTGTGTTTTTCAATGTATCTTCTATTTATTGTTAAATTTATAATATTATCTATAGTATAAACATTTTTATCTTTGTCCATCTGTATATATATTCGTGTAGCACATATCTGTAATTATTATATTATTTTTATTTATTTTTTATTATATTTTTTTTATTATTATACTAATATTAATTGTTGTTGAATCGTGCCGTGACGTCATTTAACTGGGACCCAACGGAAGACCAGCGCTGGCTTAAAATCTAGCATATGCTGAGTTGGGGACCAAATTTATGACATACACCATATCTGTCTTTTTGTTATTTTTCTTATTTTTTTCTTATTGTGTTCTCATGTGTGTTGTGTGTCATAAATAAATGTATTTTCTTCTTTCTTCTTCTTCTTCTAAATTAATGACGCTATGAGCGACGGGAAAGAGCAAGGAGTAGAAAGTACCCTCCAAAACCAAAAAAAAAAAAAAAAAAACTCTCAACTTAGTGCAAAGAGTGGAGTCACGTAGGCGTTACTACAATGTATAAAGATTTCAGGTTACTAATCTCTTCGGACGAAGCACTCGTATAATTATGATAGAACTTCACTTACAGGTAAGTTCGTTTAATCACTAATTATTTTAGCATTATACATTTAACGTAAAGCTTACGATTTCTTTTATTTATTCTTTTTACTATATTTATACAATAGTTGATAAATATCTCTCTATTCTTATTGTCTAACATAATTTCGTTTATTTTTTCTTTTGACAGTATGACATCTAATTCTCTTTCTAAGTTGAATCTTGCATATCCATATACTGGGCAATCAATCAGCACGTGTTCTACACTCTCATGTTTGAGGGTGTCGCAGAGACACGTTATCTCGAATGGGAAAAGATCGAATGCCTTCAATTACGAGTAAGTTCCCCTTGTGTGAACTGTTTAATAATGAAGAGATGAGGTTGATAATATACCCTACAAAAACTATATATTGTATTTATCGCTTAGGATATTAAGAAAATGATAAAGTTATCACAAATTAATAATTTCGAACATTTCTTTTATTTGAGGGTTTTTTATTTGAGGTATCGATTACTAATGTTTACCTATGTGTGTATTATTCCATAATTGTTGAACTGTTATTGTTGAGTTATAAAATTGTATAAATGTTTAAATGTTTTGTATGAATCTCCTTAAATCGGTCGCCTGGGCTTAGTCGTCAATCGCATGACTTTTGGTCCTCGGGGTCCTGGGTTCGAATCCAGGGGCCAAAGTCTACTATTCAATATGGCAATATGATCGGCTCACAATGGGCGAATTTGACAGCTTTGGTAGTCCACTATTTTTAATTCGTCCATATTGAATCAATCTTGATTCAGTTCTAGATTCAGTGAGACAGCGCGTTATTTCCATAGTCTGTTAGCACGTTAAATGTCAAATGCCCTACTAAGCCGACACAGGCCGAGCATAGATTGAACATAGACTCAGGCCGCTATGACTTAGCAGACTACGGATTTTTGACGTTGTCTTATTGGCATCGGCTCGGCCTCGCAGCAGACTGAATATGAACTTTGAATTAGTAGACTTGACACCCAGGCAGGTCCAACATTTGGGTGATAATCATGGATGTTTGGGAGGCATGAAATCAAAGTGAGAGGGTATAAGTGTGATGAAAAAAATAGTTAATACTTAGAATGTATACAACACGGGAATTACTCACGTTATAAGTCACGAGGGTTCCGACTATAGTTTACAGTACTAGGCGAACCACGGACGAGTCCGCGAGCGCCCCGTATTCTCCTTGAAAATGACCACCGAATGTGGTTGTAACTATAGTCGGAACCCTCTGACTTATAACGTAAGTAATTCCCGTGTATTTTACATTCATAAAGTGTTAAAACCACGTCAGTTTTAATAAATAAACAGTTAATATTAACGCAAGCGATGCCATGAGAAACAAAATGAAGTACGTACATTATTTTTCCCTATCTTTGATTCCTTATTATTGATGATAGCTTTCTATTGTTTCCAGCGTTGTACAATATTATAGAACACGAAATTGATCATATTCATCATAAGATCTATTATATTTATTAATGATTAATGATTATAGCTTAAAAATTGTGGCATTCCCTGATGGTAGACTCACAGTGGCTATTCGACGCGCTTAAAAGCATCGGTGCAATTAATTTATGTTCGTTTTGACCCACATCTGAACACATTTAGATCGACAGTCACGGCCGCCGTGGGTCAACTCGGGATCAACGTTTTAAGTGAACAAGTAAGATTTTATTGACACTCCCCCTTACTAATAAACGTCGTTTAACCTCTGAATAGTTATTCAGTGTTTTGTCTTTGTCACTAATATGATAGTTTGATGTTGAAAGAACGGAACAAAACACTGAATTATACTGAATTATACGGAGCTTAAACAACGTTTAATAGTAAGGGGGTATGTGTTGGTTACAGCGCTCCGTACACGAAGGGTAATGATCGGATCCCTATTACTGAGACGCCGCTATCAGACTGGGTATCCATTCTACTATTCATACTATACATTGCTCATAGATTGTTAATAAATTGTCGTTTTTGCTAGTTTTGCTATTCTAGTTGGAGCAGAAATTAGAATGGCTACACAGATTTTATTCCTACCATAATGCAATCGAGATACAATTGTTATTTTAGCGGAATACCAAGCTTTATTACGATAAAACTTGAATTGCAATTACATCGTTTATGGATTGCTTGTCTTAATGAATAAGAGAATTGGCACCCTGTCCGCGAGCAATATCTCATAAACCGCTATTAGTTAAACAGCTAACATGTTACGTAGTGTGTATTATTTTCCTATATCAACAAATAATAAATTGATAGACTTCTTTTTTCTCGCATTGTAAAATGCATAGTGTTGTATGCAATTTACAATGCGGCTTGATTTCAGCAGGGTCTTTGTGCGAGAGGAGGTCGAAGAGGTCGGTCGCATTTACAAAAAATAATATTCGCTGTACACACATAGCAACTTAATTTTTTTTATTAAAATTCATGTGCGAAGAGACTGACTTCATTATTTCTATATATGAGTATCTTTGGTTCAGTATAAAAAAAACGTGCTTTAAATAAATTGAAATACGTATAACACCCAAATTAATAGAATATTAATTATACGAACGTGGTTTGTTAGGTAGGTAATTTAATATCACAGTATATAAATGGTCACGATTTTTATTGCAATATCATAATTGTTGATTTGGTACGCCGCTCTCCACCCGCTCACCCTGATCGTGACCATTTGATTGTCAACGTCGGACTTATGCTTGATCACTCGGCTCTTTCCCTTACATTCCTAGCACACTATTTACCTAAACGTTCAGGAACATCTCGCCCCAAGTCGTTAGTTCTATCACGTCAAATCATTGCATTTGTTATTCAGTCTAGTTGAAGCTCAAATTATCACGTGTTCTGTTAGGGTGTATTTTATTGGTATCGTGCGGATTTCATCACCCACGCGGAATTGTCCCGCATGCGTGACACCCGCAAGTGTTATTTTCATACAAATATTTATCGTAATTAGTGGAATACACATGCGGGACGCGGGGCGTGATACTGGGCTGCAGCCCTGCGCGTGGTTTGTCGTCCATTGTACGCAACCACAATGTATAGCAGCCCGCAGAAAACTAAATCGTGGCCAAGCGTGACACTCCGTAAAATTTTCCGCGTGTGGGGCAATCCCGCGTGCGTGATGAATTCCATGTGCATACCTGACTTAAGACTTTATACGTCTGCATACATTTGACTTAAACCCTCAGAAAATTATAGTTCATAGAAATGAAAACTTTCCGTCACAAAATATACATTTTCCTAAATGCTACTTTATAATTCTATTTCGTAGACGACGATCAAAACTCGGTAACCTAGCTGCTTTTATGTATAATGTTATTTACAGTATTCTATTCAGATTTATATAGTTCGGATTGATACGAGTTTGTGTGGAATGAAGGAATGCCGGAGGCCTGTGTGTTCAATCTTTTACAACTTTTGTCCCAAGTGGCGGACATGTCAATAATTTATATAAGGCTATGTTGGGTGTACATATTTGCTTTTCGGTTTGATTGAAATTGGAATGGAATTTTAGATCATAAATATTTTTTGGAAGCCAAAGAGTGAACAGACGGTTTGCGGTTCATTCTTAAGAATGTGGGTTGTATGATGTCAGCAAAGTGTGACATATTCTGACAATTGGGTAGAGGGAGTCATAAGCTTGTGACGTCACTTATCAAACTCACATTTTAACACAAAGATCCTCGTTTATCCCCTCTAGGTAAGTGACGATGTGTTTGATAAAGAACTTAAACATAGTTATCTCAGAAAATAAGTAAAATGTAGAATTTGTATGAATTGTTTTTTCTTCAGAAGTATATATCAAAATTGCAAGATATGTGACGTTACACAAGGGAGAGAGGGTCTCGCAAAAATAAATGTGACCATAAGGGGGGAGGGATCAAAAGTCATGAAATTCGAGTGACGTGATTAATCCCTTGCCTAATACGAGTTTAGATTTTGTACACGCTTTATCATATTTTGATCTTTTCAAAGATATAATACTACAAATAAATGTACTTATCATCTTGCTGCGGTTGTTTATTTTGATATGTACCTAACTTGTTCGGCGATTCGTTCGAGTGCCTTGTTTAGCCTTTGATAATGTATTCCGAAAATTATTTTGTTCGGCGCTTAAATAAAACAATAATAATAATAATAGTAATAATAATACCAAAGTTGGAACTTTGGTATTATTAATATTTAGGTTAGATTTAGTCATGAATCGAAGTGTATTCGAGGTCTTACTAACGTAATTATCAGTTGCAGCTTGCAGCCGACACCCACCGTAAATAATCACCACATTGTATTTGAACAGACCAGTCACCAGTGACACAGACTAACAATATAGAGCTTTGATATAACGTTGCGATCGGCTGCAAATAGGTTTAATAAAAAAAAAAGGTATCGTAAAGTCGTTCTTTTAGAACTCTTTAACCGTCGTAACTGACCTTTTTCATTTAAACAATGAACTATTGCTCTTCTCGCCGGCCTCTTTCGTTCGTCCGCCATTAGCATTTTTCGAATAGGAAATAAAGAAACTTCCGTCATTCTTGCGAGGTTTCAGATTCATGATTTTCCAAAGAACCTAGGCTGACTTGTTTCGTTAAGAGTGTTCTGGAGTCAATAGTAACATAATTTGATTCATTTCTTATGATTTTAAACTAAAATGCTACCTTGGTTTTGCAACGAAGCGATAAAAATGAATCCCTATTTCCCTTAGTCACAGCATCACGCATCAACGGCTGGACCAATTTCGTTAAAGCTTTTTTGTTGTGTTGGTTATTGTCAGAAGAAGGTTCTTAGGAAATAAAAAAAGAAGTAAGTTGAGCGGAACATTAGAAAATTTATGAAAACTTAACAACCATATTAACTTTTCTAATGTAATCTCTCTGGGACCTTACTTTAATGAACCAATCGAAGGTAATGCAGAACCTACGACACAAGAATCACTTCTTAGTGTAGATTCTGCACGTCAATATTTAACTGGAATTTGTATACTTTTTACGATAATAAATTGAAAATTGAAATTGAAATTGAAATCTTAGAGCTTTTGACAACATATACATATGTAGGTAACGTAAATAATGTAGCCTTATGGCGTTTGACGTAACTGTCAGGTGGTTAAGACATGACAACGTCTGTCGGGTCAGCTAGTATAAGATACAATTCCACTTCATTTATTGAAATTGCACTTTACTTGCGTTGTTTTGTTTATACATACGGAGCTGTTAATATTGTGTTGGCCTAAATTAAGGTAATGAGCAATTGTTTAGGCTCTATTGTGTTATACATTTCCAGTAAAATTATTTCTGTATGCGTTTCTTCTAAACAGTTATTTGCGTGTTCCACATCGCTTTCATTATGAATATCATCAACATCTACTAATTGTAAGTATGTTTACAATTGATTTGTTCGTATCGCGATCGTGTTAACATGATTTTAATAGAAACAAGAAATTGCATATATAACTAAATGTATCCGACCATAACGCTTTCCTGCACTGTTACACAGAATTGGAATGGATGAATTAACATGTTATTAGAATAATTGTGCCATTACTTAAATGGTCTTTCAATAATTTCCTGGATTACTTCTGGCTCATGAAACAATTGACTTGACGATTTTGGGAATGCTAAAAACTATATGTTTTTAGCATTCCCAAAATTGTCAAGTCATTCATCATCATCATCTCAGCAATAGAATGTGTAGTGTACGTAAGCCTCCCCCATTGATCTACACGAGGAGCAGTGGGAAGCGGCCCGCATCCAGCCTGCAATCTTAGGTCGTCTATATACCTTGTCGGCGGTCGTCCTATGCTGCACTTGCCGATCTGTGGTCTCCATTCAAGAACCTTTTGACTCCAACGGCAATCAGCTCCCTGCCCGCTGCCACTTCAACTTGCTAATCCGCTGGGCTATGTGACCTCATTCTTCTTCAGATCTCCTCATTTCTAATTAGATCGCGTAGAGAAATATAGCCCTACTACATGGCTCGTTGTGCGACTTTGCCTGCTCACAAGGCCCATATTTGAATAGATTGTCAATTATTTTACAATAATTCTTAAAATTGCTTAGTTTCTTAGAATTGTTAATGAATGAATTGACATGTTAAACAAATTAATTAAATACTAATTAACTGAATTAAATTTTAATAAAAATTTAGTCTACAGAAAAAACCACTAATCTTATGTTTAGACTTTTTAATTTTCTTTTTCTAGTGTAAGACACAGTTCAGGCGTATTTGTGGTTACCGTGAATTTTCTATAAAGGAATAATATGAGAGCACTAAAATATTTTTTCACTAATAAATTAGTAAATTTAATCAAATTTTGTTCAATAAAAAATAATCTTCATGAACTGTTATCATAAGAGGTATTTTTAAAAATGTCTTAGACATGTAAGACTTTCAACAAAATAATGTGAAAAGATTAAATATTGTCTATTCATCAAATGGCCGCTGCCGCCACGTTCTCGTGGACGCTATTGTTAGCAAACTTTAAACATTTTAGGCTAACACCACAAAAGAACCGCAAGATATTTTTAACAAACCTACTTACAAATGTTGTATGTCGACGTTAAGTCTTCAAGTCGCGAGTGAATTACTCTGGGTTTAACGCGAGTAACCTTCTAGGTTTGCGTGCTAAATCCTAGACAACGTCATCACTTAACATCAGGTGAGACAGTTGTCAAACGTTATAATATGTAAAAAAAAAACAATTTTTCGTGGGCTTGTTTACATATTGCGCAGGGTCGGTCCTGTCCTTATCTGGGATAACTTCTTATCTGTGGATGTATAGTGCAGTAGCTTAACAAACGTTTAACTTGCTAGATTTGTTTATCTATCGTTCACAATACGGTTCCCAAGAGGCTCATGGTTTGGTTTTTGTATGATAAGCGTATGAAGAATGAACCTATTTGGTTTGTTCTGAAAGGCGGGTCCTTTTTGAACCTCATCTATAAAAAAAGAAGGTATGCGATGCTAGTAAAGTTGTAACTAATATCACTGAATGTTATTGTAATTTTTAGACTTTCGCGATTCAAACACATTGTTAATAAATCAATCGGGGCTTGATCACGAGACGTTTCGACCAAGTTGCATTGGTCGTGCACCACGACCGGTCTTTTCGTGACCACGACCAATGAAACTTGGTCGAAACGTCGATGTAAATTAATTAATAAATGTTTTCCCGCGATCAAGCCCCGATAGATTTATTAAACAAACTGAACGTTTGAAGAACTGCAATTAGTTCGAGTTTCGATCGGAGAGTAAATTTTCCAGTATTTCCCACGTGAGTCCTAGTCGGTTTGTAGATTACAAATTAGGCAGAAATAATGTTTTTATGTGGTATCACAAAACGCATAAATAGCTCGATTAAACCTAACTGTGTGTGTGTTTGCCTGTAGCTCTCTGTATATAGTCCACTTACACCTACCTGATCTTAAAGTGTAGTCTGTCTTCCTTGTTAATAGAATCATTACTTTGATATCTAATAATATAAGTAAAATAAAAGTAAGTATACTGAATCTAACTAGGGTTGGGATAAGAAAAGCCGTAACTAGCGCAGGTAGCTACGACCCCATACCAAACCTCAATACATTATACATACCCCAAAGCATTAATATTATGTGCTTGAGTTATCCTTAGTATTTATATCATGAAGATATAAAGATGTCAGGCAGGTCGAGCAATGATTTCCCTTTTTATCGGTTTATAATAAAAATACCGAATTATGTTTAACTCGGTAAGTAATTTACGTAATCATAAACATGTAGTGGGTTCGGGAAATCAGGAAATACTAAACGTTAACAGGCAGACTTTTTTATGTTCCTATTAGGTGGTAAACAAGCAGTCGGGTTGCCTGATGGTAAGCGATCTCAGTCGCATATGGATATCTGTAATACTGGGGGCATACGCTGCCAATCCCTTTTAGGACTCTGCCTGCCAAAATTCTAGGTCTATAGGTTTAGGCCCCTTCGACCACCAGTGGCCAAAAGCTGGAAATGTTAATATATTCGAATTTCAAATGCTATTGATTTAGTGCTGTACCATAGATTACCTGCGTAACTATCTTCTTAATTTAAAAATGTAAAAACATAGAGATAATTATAATTTTCCATTTCAATGTACTACTATATAACTTTTGAATAAATTCATTTTTTAATAGGCCTTTAGCCTTTATGATCGTACTTGATGGTCGACGATTTTATGGTAGAACTAACTGCGCCCGTTGCTACCCGCGTGGTAATGATTGATGATGATGATGATGAAAAATAGCCTATGTGTTATTCCGGGACCTGAAGTATACATACCAAATTTCATCCAAATCCGTTTTACCCATGTGGTGATGAAAAACGGTGATGACGGTGATAATGAATATAAGCGTGTTAATCCAGGGTAGAAGCTATCTGTGTTCCAAATTTAATTCAAGTCCGTTCAGTATTTTTTGCGTGAAAGTGTAACAAACATACATCCATACTCACAAACTTTCACATTTATAATATTAGTAGGATGTTGTCTGCTCTCAAGAAGAGCTGCCAGAACACGCTGTGCGTCTGGCTGGTGTCAAATCAAATTTAAAATATAATGTATTTCACATAAAGCTTAGATTCTTTTGCCAAGCGAAAGTTAATAATTAAAAAGAAGTAATCAATACATATCCTTATATATTACTGTACGTACTGTTTTTATGTGCACTGCAGTGCATACAAATTCAATACATTACATGGTGTAATGGTTAGCACTCTGGTCTCTGAATCCAGCGATCCGAGTTCAAATTTCGGTGCGACCTAAACTTTTTGGTACACCTGCAGATTTTTTGGACAATAACACATATCTAACAATACACACATACAAACAATCTGTCAATAACACATTTGTTAAATGAAATAAAGAATTAATGGGTGGCTTTTGTTGATGCTGATATGTATTTTGTATCATTTCTTCATCAATCAAAACTCTCAGATATACAATTTTCTAGGAATATTTTGCACTGTGGGGTCTCATAAATTTATACCAATATATAAAGAAAACGTTTTCTCAAGCTATATTCATTTAAAAAGGTATACAAAGTGGCCATACATAATAAAAGTAATCATATGATTACCTTGTTTTTGAAGCGATAATAGCGTAGCGGTGCAAGGGTCGGATGTCAACCTGACGGTCGCAGGTTCGATCCGGCTCTCGGCCACACGGCTCTTATCTAATGTCTCAGATTTTCAGTAGGGCAAACTCTCATCACAGTATATAAGATATCAAACTGGTTCTCATAACGCTCTTTATCTGCCTCTGACTTGTAATTATGTTACGGCCCATTTCTCGAAATTGCCATAAAGATGAATCATGTCCAAATGTACTCAATCTGAACGTCCTTGAAACTTGAGCGCAGCCCCTCGAAAGCACGTTGCTGCAAACAATTCGAGCTCGGGTGTACGATTCCAAGCCAGGACCTATATGTATTATAGGAGTCACTATGTTTCAATGTAAATGTATCGTACTAACTGTTGTGTAAGCTGTATTACATCGTGCTATAGATGGTTTTTAGATGTTGGCGGGACTTATGTTGTAGGGTGTCGCAAAGGGCGCCTAACCCCTTTTTTATAGCACCCCGCGGGCGGCGCTGCGCGGCGGGCTCACAAAGAAAACCTTGAAGTTATGAATGACTAGCATTCTTTGTCGCCCCATTCATACCTGTCACTGTCTCTTGGTCTATTATGAATGTAATAATAGGTTTAAGAGCGATGTGCATAAATAGGTGGACCGTTATTGGGAGATTTTGCTAGATTAGGGTTGCCATAGCATCCTAAGCCAAGTACTGAACGCAACATTATATTTTTGTAAATTTTCGAATTGATTTACTTGTATTGACAACAAATTTAGTATTTATTCTGGTGTTTAGTGACGTTACGGTCTGCGACTAGTTGTTATAATTTTATTTTATCTTTATTAGTCTTACTTTTTATAAAAATCAGCTTAGACATTTTTTTATTTCAGTTGTGTGATTAAGGCTTTTTAAAAAAAATCTATGTTATTCCTTAACGAGGAAGCCAAGTCCGCACTTTTGGGAATGAACAAGTGGGCAATGACCTTCCCTTGCCATCTACTTCGTTTGCCCAACCATTTGTCCAACGCCCTGTATAATGTATATCGTCTAAATACGCAGCATATAATGATAAAAAACAAATTAGGTAACTACAGAAAATTTTAATCATTATTTTCCTTTTCAATGTGTCTCCGATCTTTGTGATCTGTTCTTTACTGAGCGCGTGCTTTGTAATTTAAAATGCTTACCGGGACACAAATTCCATGCCGGGACATGTCACCGGTATGGAACTTGTGTCCTGGTACTGAGACGGATGGCAACCCTATATGCTAGGTGCAAGGCATTCTTTGCTTTGTAGACGACTTGGCTAGAACTCCTGGCGCCGCGCACCTCGCTGTGGTGATATGAATCTGTAGTCATCATAAAAGATAGGATCTATGTGATAGCATAATAATATAAGCAATTATGCACGGTGTACGTATGCACGGAAACGCTGTTGCTATGACGATTTAAGCAATCTTAAAGGACAAATGTCCGTGGTGGTACCGGCCTAGAATAGTACTCCCCCATCTCTTCCCGCGGGTGCCGTAAGAGTCGGTTAAGGGATAACGTACCAGGAGGTGGGCAGCAGCGCCTTCTGAGGATCGGAAATCATACTGCGCTCGCCAACCCGCCTGCCAAGCGTGGCGAGTATTGGCAAATCCCCCCTAAATGGGGGAGGCATACACAATAGTCTTCTAGGAATCTTGATATTATAATCGACCTCGCTTTTGGGGTACCGCAGTAATTCCGCGTTTACGGCTATGATTTATCACTATTACTATTTTAGTAAATATATTTTTTTATACATTATACATTGAGCGTGCATGGTCATGTTTAATCAAACTCATTTTAATTTGTTTTTCAAATCAAATCAAATGTCATTTATTGTAAATAACATTTATATAAATGATGTATATTTTTGTACATGTACCTCATACATAAATTACGATCTAGCCTTAAGCTTAATTAAATTTAATATTGACTTAGGCTACTGTTCACCAAAATTTAAACGTCCGCTTATCTATTAACCGTCGGTTAACGGTGTGGTAAAGCCTGTTTAACCATCAGATAAATTGATAATCAGACGTTTTAAATGTTGGTGAACAAGTAGCCTTAGGTAATTTGCTGAAACGAGTAAGCTTCTTTTATTTTTTTAAATACATAAACACATAAAGAACCCTGTGAGATAGATTCCCTACTCGCTATTGAGGCAATTTGTTTAGTTTTATTTTCCCCTGTCACAGGGGATCGCTTTTAAGGTAAGCTCAAGAGAACAGGGATCCCAAATATGGCAACTGGATTAGATGCAGACTGCTTTAGTACAAGTATTTACACACTAATGCTTTGTTATATGAAGATAATTACGATTTAGATTTGAAATATAGTTACTCGGTCTTATACGAGTAAGAGTTCCTTGACTCTAATTATAGCTTAGCAAGCGTTTGGGAACTTATAAGTTTATTTTACAATTAGATAACTTGTCATCTTCTTCATCACATTTAATTCAAGAACTCATTCTACCTACTACATTTGGGTAGGATTCAAAACTATAAAGTATAACAACTTATATTTTCAGAATATAATTTTAACTGTAATTGTGAACTAGCAGACTTGGTCTCTTAATAGCCTGAGTAGTTTTTTAAAATTTATCGAACATATGAGAAAAAATTTCAGCTATAATCAACAATTTCAATTCAATTCAATTGAAAACTTTATTGCAATCTCTAATAGTACAAGTGTAGGTGGTGTTAAAATAAAAAAAAATATTTTAAAAAAATGGAACCGACTTCAACACTCAAAAGTGTGAAATAACTTGTTGAAGTCGGTACCATGATAATTGGAAAGTAATTATTATCAAAATATTGTACGCATGGTATGTACCGACTTCGACAAGTTATTTCACATTTTTGAGTATTGAAGTCGGTTCCATAATTTCATAAAAAAAATTCTTTCTTTCTTTTCAGTGACCTTTGCTTCTCACGCAATCAATTGTCATTCACTCTCAATATAGTCTAAATAAATAATCTATTTTTCTATCTATTTTTTCTTTTCATTTTTTTCCTTTATTATATTTTTTCCACAAAAAATGAAATCAATGAATTATTAATCAGCGTTAAAAAGATAAGAAATACAGCTGTGAGAACAACACGTAACTATTTTTAACATTTGTTTATTTAAGATCACAACAGACAGACGAACAGTAATTAAATAAACGTTAGATTCGTGCGGGGTAGGTTAACCTTAGCACATAATAAATTTATGTAAAAAAACATTTTCTATGTTACTACTTATTTGACCTTGCAGTTTTATCATAATACAGCTGGATACTACCTAGGTAGATTCTTCTATTTTTTGTTAGTAGTGTAGTAAATGTAGTATAATTTTGTGAATATAATTTTAATCATAATATAATAAGTACCTTGTTTAAATTTATCTTGTCAATAAATCTGAATCACACTTTATTCTATTAATATCTTATTCTCTACCTTATTATCTTAATCTATTATCTTTATTAGAAAGTGAAAGATAGCATGTCTTTTGTTTTATGTGAAAAGTTGCGGTCCGCCGTTTCTCCCGGTGGTTTAAGGTTTTCCAGCTTCCTCCGTTATCCCTCGGGAACCATACTATTTCCGGGATACAAAGTAGCTTATGTCCTTCTCCAAGTTCCCATCTACATCTATACCTAAACTCATTAAAATTACTTGACTGATTTAAGCCTGAAAACGTAACAGACAGAAATGAAGATGTCGACCGCAGTGATCGACGAAACGTCTAGAACACAAGTTTCACTTAGACCACGGCCAAACAGCCCGGAAGCAATACATACAACAGACAGAAATAGTTACTTTCATATTTGTAATATTATTAGGTTATTGTTGTATCCCAGAGGAACCATGAAGTTTTTCGGGATAAAAACATGTCCTATGGCTATTTTTTATCCCGCAAATATAATATAGGTACGATAAGGCACATTCCGAAGAGGTAACAAATACACATATATAGGTTCATACAAACTTTCGCATTAATAACATTAGTGTGATTGTAATTTAATTAGTTAAACTCAATGTTAAAAAATGACACAGGCCCTGGAGTCTGTGAAAAGTTTCCTATATATATCCTATATACGTTATAACGACCTCACATTGTATATATATAGAAAAAATACCACAATCACAGAATACATAGAGATATGTATATATACACAGAATAAACGGTACGAAAATACACCAAACGCGGCATTGTATCCTAAGACAATACCGCGTTCTGTGTATTTCCTAATATTATTAAAGGTATACCTATTATCAATATTTAACCTTCTTTGTTTTAGTTCCAGCCCATTGCAGATTTTCGCGATTAATATTTAGTCTATTTTGTATTCATAACCGGCTATGATACAGGAAAGGAAGCAGATTTTAGATATGAACTCTCGCTGTTTAATAACAGTCGTTTGCAAAAGCGGTTCTTGGGTCATCAAGGCACGCGACGTGAATTCATGAAGCTTCATTAGCCATTAAGTGCAGATTTACACGGTGCGAGCTGACGTACCATTAGCACGGTTAGCTAATTATTGCCTAAGAGTAACTGCCGTACTGTAAAGTATCTCTAGACCAGATCTTGTAATCATGCAAAGTTTACTAAACTAAATCTAACATTAAATTCAAATTTTCAAAGGAAAAAATTTGAATGGTTTGCCTGGAATACAATGAACTAAAATTAAATGGCACAAGTTGGCTTACGTTACGAGTTTCAAGCAACAGTGTTAGAAACAGTCGCAATCTCAACAGCCAGCAGATATAACAAATGGATTGAACTTTGGGTACGGAACCCTAAAAACGTCCAAAACGATCACGCTTGGCGTTCTCATTCACAACACCGTTTTCAAATCCCCACCATGGTGGTAGAGTAATTTTAAGTAACCCGCAAGGCTAGCTTCCACGCTCAAGTTTGAAAAACTGTCACTAAACGCATAGTGTGTTCAAACAACAGTCCTTGAAAGCATAAAGTAGTAAAGATTCTGTGGTTCATTCCGGGTGTTATATCTTCGACCACATCGTCACTGACCATCAAGTGTAATCGTGTTCAAACTCTAAATATAGTATAAAAAAACTTCAATAATGACTATGTTCCATTTTTGAAATCCCAATACTACATAAATAGTCCAGTAACTTACATTCCAGTAACTAGCTATGTGTAAGCTCGGCATAATTTTACGAGACATCCTTGTACGTACATTGCTGAGGGTACCATTGTACGTTAAAAATAGCAGACGTGTTACTCAAGTGTCAAGGCAGGCGTCAAGATACGACTGCTGATTACACTGTCTATATATTTATATGACTAATATACATACTTCGTAATTTACAAATTTTATATTACATCAAAGAATGCCTACTATTATAGCCACAAAAATCTGAGTGGAAGCAAAATGTTGAAATAGTCACATCAGGATAAAGCTGGCGGGGCATAACATACAAACAAATATTGTTATTAACAGTGCCGGTTCATACTGCTACGTAATAAAATTCTAAGCACTAGAAGCGGACAAGTCTTATGACGACAACTTATTTCACTGTCATCTGATTTTGGATTTTTTGAATTCAACTTTTGAAGCCATGATAACCTAGGGATGGAAGCGTCGTCGCCTGTCAAACTGACAGATGGTGTACCAATGCCCACCAACGGGTTGAGCTTCCGGTGAAGGCAGCATAGTTATCAAACATTCCCACCAAATACATAGTATGTACTGGCACCACTCGTTGAGAGCGAGTAAAACATCCATAGGTGTAGCCCGGATACGGATGTCTACCAGGACGACTGGAAGGACTGATGGCAGCGGAAAAGTTTGAAACCGTCGTATATCACTCAAGGGTGGAAGATTTTAGGCTAAGTGACCAGTGAACATAAAAAAATATTGAAAGAATGTACTGGCATTCTCTGCAAAAAAGCAATCTCCAAAAATTACAAAATGTTTTTTACTGGGATTCTCACACAGACGCGTAGACGCTTAGTTTGTGGCAAAAAGACAGTACATACAGTCATGTAGAAAAGTACAATATAATAACGAATAATTGATACATCAAAAGCTTAAGTTTTTGGCACTAATCGACCCCTAACTCAGCATAAAATGCTGGTCTCAAAAAACCTGCGATTGTCTTCCGCAGGCGCATTCTGATCTTGGCGCAACATAAATTTTATTTACTTTATGGGTTTAGTGTTTGACCACTATCTCACTTGATGGCCAGTGATGATGAAAATAAGCCTATGTGTTAAACCAGGGTATAACATATTTCCGTACCAAATTTTATCTAAATTTCTTCAGTGGTTTTTGCGTGAAAGAGTAACAACATACATCCATACTCACAAACTTTCGCATTATAATATTAGTAGGATTATTAACTAGGACCTTGAACTTTTATACCTGCTTATACAATGATATTATATGTTTATATTATACATACTAGCGGCCCGCACCGGCTTCGAACGAGTAGATATAAGTAGATAAGTAGGTATTTGATAAATTATTGTATAAAGTGATATATTTATAATCTTGAAGGTTAGCTAGGCGGATACAAGAAAGTACATTACCACCATGTCCTGCATGCATGATTGATTATAATTTTACCAGCAAAGAAATCTCGTAGATCCAGCGGGGCATGGCGGCAGGTATCAGCGCTTCACAAAATGAAAGTGATTATATTAAATTTAATTCAAGCGTATTCAGTCTGTAAAGTTCATTTCGTTCAAATTCTTGGCATGTTCGCGCTCCAACATTTCTAAGTTCTAACTCTTAGAACTAATTCCATAAGCAAAGGAATGCCAGAACTCTTCGCCATAAATACTGTGTGCAATATTCCCACGTCGCTTTCACGTAACTGCGTAGAATTACTCGTCCGGGAAAAGTCCTGGGAATCCATAAACATGCTCAAGAGATGTTCTGCAGCTTAATTACGAGCAGGTGGCCGTTAAAGACAGGCAGGATTCCTCGTCCCCATTCCATTGTTCCTTAGGAGAGTTGGTTTTGTGCATGGTGGTTTGTAACATGCTACATGTACCTATATGTAGGTATATATATTTAAAATGCTACGCTTGATAACTGATGGGTTTTTTAATCTAACTTCAACTGAACGACCTGAATAATAAGAATAAAAATAAATATTCTGTGTTAAATTTGAAAAATTGAACATCATGAACGGAAAATTTCTTTTAGTATTATCCTACTAGCTGCGCTCCGCAGTCTCTCCCGCGTGGACTACGGTTTTTCCACTACCTCAATTATCCCACGGAAACTAAACTTATTCGGGATAAAAAAGTAGCCTATGGTTATTCCAGGTTATAATCCATCTTCATGCCAAATTTCATGCAAATCCGTTTTGCCGTTTCAACGTTAAGGAGTGACAAACATACAAACGAAACACTTTCGCCTTTATAATTTATTGTGATAGTGTGAGTTGTGATTTCAAAGACATTGTTCAAAGTTTTATGTTTTAACTTGGGGAACATGTAGACGTAATCCTACTCAAAAAAAAATTATGGAACCAAACCGCAGTGCCAATTAACGAGTCCAATTATAAATATCAATCATTCAGGTACCCTTTTAAACACACATAACAATCATCAAACAGTCCAGCCGTCAAAGAGAAGTTCAATGTCATACGCACGTTTTGAAGAATTGTAGATATTATATGTATATCTCAGATAAAGGAATAGGCTGGATACTCAAAGATGTAAGTAGAAGAAATTTCACTTGCAATGTCATAAGAATAACAATAAATGCTTTACTTGTTTTTGAGATAATTACGTACGTCGGCCCAGAGGGATGCTTTTAAAAAACTTTATTTTAATTTACATATATTTAATTAAAGAAAAATTACAATTATAATTTAAGACGTGAGACTTGTTCGAAGTAGGAAGCAAGAATGTCTTTAAAACTAAAATATTCCATCCACGCGGTGTCCGATTGACGTCAATCGTCAAGTGCTGACACTGCGCCTCGTGCCCGCTGGGTCGGGTATCGAGGTCGATGCATGCGCAGCAGTTTACTTGCATTGGCCTTGCGTAACACCTCCCCCCGAAGAGCAGCGACTATTGAAGCTTGTCGTAAATTGAGCTGGGGGTTGATCGCGATCAACCCTTTTGGTAACCGTTGGAAGGGCGTATACTGTTGTGAGCTCGATTGGATTTCCTTCGTATGACTTGCTGTTGGTTTCTTTAGGCTTCGTGCGATATTTCTTATACAGAAGGCCGCTTATGAGTGCCCCTGCACTGGTTATTATCGCGTACATAGGGATCGTCGTATGGTAAAGACTGTAGTTGAAAGCGTTCTCTAGTTGTAGCGGTGACTGCAACGTGATCTTCTTATTGATGGCGTGGAGACGACTAAGATCAACTGAGCTCAACTTAAATGTTGGGGCTGAGGATGGTGACGTGACGTCGCTTGTGGGTACGTCCATTAGTTTCAGTGCTTGTCCCTTCAGTCGATCGTTGCTATTAGTGATTGTGAAATCTGATGTTTCCAAGTAGCATCCTTTAGGTATCATAGCTAGGTAGCTACCTTGCAGTGTGCTGTAGAGGTCTTGACCGCAGGAGATATGAGTTTTTGTAGAAACAGGAAAACTGATGCAGTAGTGTTTCTCATCTAGCTGTTCGTATGCTGGTTTCTCAAGTATCACAGTTGTAGGGTTGCAATCTTCGCTTCGTTGTTGCGTGGAGATGAGATGCTGGATGCAGGCATCTGAAGAGTGGGTCTGTAGACTCAGGTGTTCTTCACAGAGGTGCCATTTGCTCGTCTTCGGGCATTCGACCTCCATGTACTTGAAATCTTTCTCATACATTGCTAGGTAGGGATATGGAGGAGTCAGGATTTCATGGTTTTTATTGGGAATGATACATAATTTATATAGATCATAAGTGGGCGGGAGCACGATTGGAAATTTATATACTATAACTATCTCATTATCTACATAATACGATCCTAATTTAATTATATCAAAGTACTCTCTATAGTCTAAATCTACTATCTTTTCACTTCCATATAATATGTTCAATTTTCGAATTATATCGCGAATCGCATACAAATTAAGAACCGAATGATGTACCGTAGAGGTTCTAATGAATGCTAGGACGTTTTCCAGTTTGTAAAGCTCCTGAGAGATAGTGTTTACATTATCGGTCAAGACGATAAGTACTTGGGCGAAATGCGCGTACTTAATTAAATCGTAGTCTCTAGTAGCTTCAACTTGATTGATTTTGTCTACGAGGACATTTATTTTATTCTGGTTATCTACGATGTTATCGAGAATCTTCGAGAACTGTGACGTCCAGTTTTGTGAGAGAGTAACGTGGTTGTTTAACTCTGCAACCAGTTTATTCTGGTTTCGCTCTAGATTTTTAATAGCTTGATTATAATATAACGCGTCTGTATAGTCAAGATTTCCCGTAATACTTTTTACTACCGAACCGAGACCATCTACGAGTCCACGCTTTACCCGACCTGTCTTAAAAGTCTGTAACTGATCTAACACGCCTGTAATTTTATGCTTCAAATATACTATATGTGGTTCAAATAGGGATTTAGTTTTATTGTTCAATTGAGGACTGAAACTGTCTAATTGAATATTAACTGAATCTACTTTATTCTGCAAATCTTGAAGATTAACATATTGTAGAAAAGAGTGGTAGTGGGAAATAATTTTCGCAGGGCCTAATTTGAATGGTAAAATACCGGGTCCGTCATTGAGACTTTCAAACTTTATTTCCTGAGCGAGAGCAGGTATCAGTAGGAGATGAAGTATCACGATCGTTCTGTAACAATGATTATTAAGTACCTTTAGGGAGGCGTTTCAATCTAGACTTAGCAACAGGGCCGCGTTTTTTCCGAGTGTAAATGTGTATAGGAAGGTCGGCCATTACAACGTCATGAGTAAAGCGGGGAGCTAACTTCTGTCGAGAAGCGAAAGGATTCTTTACGAAAACTTGTTGCTCCAGAGAGCACTCCACTTCTAACTCGCGGTTCTTGTTTCTATTGTCAGTCAACTCATTTCTAGTCAAGTTACATTGTTCGTGAATTGAGCTATAGACCTTAGTCATCTTTTCCTTGTGATTAGTAACATATTGTTGCAATAAGTGAACAGAGATGTCTATGTCAAACGGGTCACGAGGGTCAAAGTGTCCAGTAACTACTTCTAAAGGTTTACATTTTGTAAAACTATGAATGCTACTATTGTAGGCTAAGAGTGCGTACGGCATCAAGTTAATAACGGATTCTGATTTATGACTCAGTTTAAGAATACGTAGATGTTCCAATATTGTCGAGTGGAATCTTTCCACTATACCATTTTCATTGGGCGTATGGGGAGCTACTCTGTGATGCTGGATTTTATGCATTCTTACAAATTCTGCAATAAGTTGATTGGTAAATTCGCTTCCATTGTCTGTTACAATGGTGATCGGGATACCATGGTGCGTACAGAAATTTAATAGAGCTTGTACAACACTGATCGCAGTGCCATCTCTTAAATAATAGGCTTGTGCGTACTTGGAAAATGAATCTACAATCGTTAGAAATTTTTCGCTTTGGATAGTTAACAGATCTAAGTGAACTAGTTCAAAAGGCTTACTAGCTGAGGGAACTACTTTTAAACTGTTGTTTCACGGGATTACGGTCTTACTTTGCCTGACCGCAGATGATGCATTCGTTTATGAATTTAGTGATTTGTTCTCTCATTCGAGGCCAATAGTACTTATGAGACAGTGCTAGGTAACATTCATTGATACCACGATGATTAGTCTTACCATCGTGATATTTGTTAATAATATCTTGTTGTTTTAAATAATCTTTGACATTTTCTATTTCTTTCTTAGTTAGTGTTAAGTTCATTGCGGAATTCTTGAACGTTCTTTGGAGTATAGGTATAATAGTGTACATAGCCAAATGCGGGTCTATTAATAATCCCGTCTTAATTTTTGGATGTACATATTCTTTGATCGCGTTAATGACGTCCTCCTCTATGTTAGATTGAGATATTTGAACGGATATCCGTGTATGCGTTTCGAAAGGTTTTGTTATAACCGGTTTGCCTTTTATGTCACCTACCACGGTGAGTACCAGTTGTTTCGTAAATTTATTCAAAGGGTCGTCCGATATTGGAATTTCTAATATGGGGTTTTCGCTATCTGTGTGAGCTGTGGCGGTTCTAGAATCATCTGCAGCGTCCGTTACAGATATCGTTCTAGACTCATCTAAGTTTGGATTAGATTCCGATGGATTCGCTACAATTGACATTAGTTCTTCGTTATTTATTTCTATGCGCGACAATGCATCTGCATTCGTATTGCTCTTTCCAGTTTTATAGATTACTGTATAATCATATTCACTCAATTTTAGCCGCCATCTTGTGAGCCGTGAGCTTGGTTCTTTAAGGTTCATTATCCATTGTAAAGGTCTATGGTCTGTTATGATTTTAAATTTGCGCCCATAGAGGTACGGTCTAAAGTACTTAGTAGCCCACACAATTGCGAGAAGTTCTTTTTCGAACGTGCTATAATTCAGTTCGCTAGAGTTCAAGGTTCGCGACGCGTATGCTATCGGCTTGTCTGAGCCTACAGTACCCTGAGATAAAACAGCGCCTATCGCTACATTTGAGGCGTCGGTTGTTAAAATGAATTCTCTAGTGAAGTCTGGGTATTGTAAGATTGGGTCATTCGTAAGTAGCGTTTTACAGTGATTAACGCAGTTTACATAATTATCGTCTAATATTACTTTAGAACCTTTCTTTAAGCATTGCGTTAGAGGTTTAGTAAGTTTAGCGAAGTCAGGTATAAACTTCCTATAATAACCAAGTAGCCCAAGGAAACGTTTGATTTCAGTTGGTGTTTTCGGTATTGGATAATTTTCGATGGCTTTTATTTTATTGGGGTTAGGTTTAACACCTTCTTTGCAGATTACATGTCCTAAAAATTCGGTTTCCAACTTTAAAAATTCAGATTTGTCCATCTGGATTTTAAAGTTGGATTCTCTCAATCTAAGGAAAACTTTTTCTAAGTTAACCATGTGTTCCTGCAGGGAGGTACTAAAAACTATAATGTCATCTAAATAGACTAGGCATACTTCATTTTGAAGGCCTCTTAGAACATTGTCCATCACTCGTTGGAAAGTTGACGGGGAATTTTTAAGTCCCATAGGCATCCTTAAAAATTCATAATGTCCGTTCTCTACATTAAAACCGGTCTTGTGTACGTCGCTGGGGTCCATTTCTACCTGGTAGAACCCACTGGCTAAATCAAGGGTAGTGAAATATTGACACTTTCCTAGCTTGTCAAGTACGTCCGTGATATTTCGAATCGGGCACTTATCATCAATCGTTTTTTCGTTAACTTTCCTAAAGTCCACGACAAGACGCCACTTAACTTTTCCAGATGCATCTGACTTCTTAGGTACAATCCAGATTGGAGAGCTCCAAGCGGATTCGGAAGGTCTTATGATGTTCTGGTCTAGCATTTTGGAGATCTGATCTCTGACCTCTTGCCTATGTACGTAAGGGTAGCGGTAGCTCTTGGTATGAACAGGAATTTCGTCACTTGTCCTAATCCTATGTTTGATCTTGTTGGTGAATGTAAGTGGTTCACCATCAAGATAAAATACGTCCGCATAATTTGCACATAAGCGTCTCAGATTCGCGAGTTCTTCTGGGTTTAAATGATCGGTCCGAAGGCGAGATAAAACGTCCTTCGCGCGATCTGTTACTATTTCAGGACGGTCGCATTCGATGTTGAATAACTCTGCTTCGACGGGGCGATCCATAGAGAATATGACGTCATTCGATGACGGATTAAATAATTCTACCCAGCCGCGGTTATTATGCACGGTTGTAATACAGTCCGAAATGAGGCAATTGCAAATCGTTTGCGTTTCAACTAAAACTTCGCCATCTTTTGAATTTATTGGTAATCTTACCAATTTTGATGAGTTTGATGGAATGATGTCTTCATAAAGGTTAGCGTTCCGAGAATCGTACATACGGATAGGTATCTCAGAGTTCCGAGTAATAAGTAATTTATTTTTTAAGTCAATGTTAGAGTCCCAAGTGTCGAGTAGGTCGAGTCCTAATAGTCCGTCAAAGAAGTTATGAAATTTATATACGAAGAGTGTCATGTTACTCTGTTCGTTAAACTCATTGAAGCAAGGTAGTGTAATCGAATAGTCATTTTTACTAGTAGCGTGTACGTTAGTAACTTCAAACGGATCGTAATTTAATGGAATATCACCGAAGTACTTTTCCACAGCTTCAGGGCTAATGAATGATTGATTAGCACCTGTGTCGATAAGAAGCTTCAAAGGTGGATTAGCAATTTGTATATAACCTAGTTGCCTTTGTATGTGGAAATTTACTTCTATTTTGGCTTTTCTGATTGGGACGCCTGTTGAAAATTTTCATCAGATGTCTGAGGAACTCGCCACAGCCAGAGTTATTAACCTAACACACAGTAAAATTAAATGCAATAAAGTCACACAATGTCTACGAATATAAAATACATATAACACAGTATAGACATATATAGGATAAGAGTAAGGAAAGCAAGGTCTTGAAAGATTCAAGGACTTACTGCATCGTCGAATCTATGGCTGGATTCTCCTCCGAGCGTAGCACGTGTCTTTGATGGTTCTTTTTCTTGATGATTTGTGATAAATCTGCTATCAAGATCCTACCGTCTGCGCCAATTACGTACGTCGGCCCAGAGGGATGCTTTTAAAAAACTTTATTTTAATTTACATATATTTAATTAAAGAAAAATTACAATTATAATTTAAGACGTGAGACTTGTTCGAAGTAGGAAGCAAGAATGTCTTTAAAACTAAAATATTCCATCCACGCGGTGTCCGATTGACGTCAATCGTCAAGTGCTGACACTGCGCCTCGTGCCCGCTGGGTCGGGTATCGAGGTCGATGCATGCGCAGCAGTTTACTTGCATTGGCCTTGCGTAACAAGATACCAATCCCCAAATGTATGTAAACAATACAGTTATCGAAGTATATAATATTAATGAAATTACACATAAGGTTTTGTGTAATTTTTATTAATTATATTTTATATGGTAGATTTTACCAAAAATGTACCTATATAGCTTTAAACTTAGGGTAAGCTTCGGACGTACGTGGTGATGGTTTTATGTGGCTGTGCACTATTCATGCAAAGAATTGACTTCTTTATATCTTATTCTTTATATTGTCAAAACTTTTCAAGAATAACAAATTCATCCGTCCTCTATCTACCTTTACCCAACGATCCCTTTTAGAACCTATCAGACATATAACTGTATGTTGAAGAGCATGTCATAGACATACAAATACAACATACCTATAGTCAAATATTTAGCGCCGAGTGACCGGCCGGCAAAAATTAAACCCTTCGCAAAACTAAAACGGCTGCTGAAGAATGATTTTCTTTGTCAAAGAAATGATTACGGGACCGATTTGTGTGTGTTTGTAGCACGAATAAATTGCGTTAGTTTTCTTAACATACTCGTATAAACAATTGAATGAGACACCTTCTGTACGCACACACTATCAATTATTATCAGTCCTATGTTAAATGGCTTATATAATTTCGATAATGATTAATTCTCTCAGATAAAATAAGATAGAGGAGCGGAAGCTGTATACTCAAAGTTAATTCTATGGTTTCTGTTCTGTCTGACAAATAAGGAACGCCATTTTCCATAGAATTCAAAAAATAAGGACGGTAAAGAAAGTTTTCGATCCTGCTGTATATTTTTTTTCTATTTTGTTTAATGTTTCTTACCTCAGAATTCCCACGTTTACGAACTTATATTAAAAAAATCATTCAATAACATACTTGTTTAGAATAGTCCAATAGAAATAGACTCAATACTTTTTTGTGAAGAGGAACACTTACGGGCGTCTTGGTACTGGATTCTAAACGAGTAAAATAAAACAAAAACATATCTAATGGTAATTGGACCTTAGCACAAGAAACTTCTTTTTAGATTATGGCAGCGGCCGACCATGTTTGGCTACTGGATATGCATGCCGCTGCATTTGATGTCCAATTATATACACATGAGCTATATATGGCTAGAATAGTTTCACTTCTCCGTATCCTTGGCAATGGCCACATGCCCTGAATTAAACAATGTTACCTTAAATATCGGTGTCGCCTTATTTGAAGCCAATAAATTGTCGTTTAAGATGTGATACGATTCGACGATGTTTTGTGTGCAGTCCGGGATTATATATTTTTTACTATTTCGTGGTAAATTTGCAGAATAACCTATCAGAATGTAGATACTTTTTCTCGATAACAGTTTGATTTTATCCTTCATCAACATTTCATTGAAAATAGTTAAGTGAGCTTAAGTGATCGGATTTCGAAACTGGTGCAAACTGTTCTGGAGAGTAATTCTCCAGATAGTGCTTTATCGCAAACCAGCTAAGCACAATAGTGGGGTACACTCACCATCCTACCGACAATTTTGGGTTATGATTGCGAGTAATATCTTAATTATCCTAACTCCGAATATCATAAGTATACATGAAATTAATATGGCGACCTGTGCCGAGCCAGCGCCTGGTAGAGACAAATAAATGAATTTTCCATTCTTGAACTGAACTGAATGAACTTCCGTATGATTTTCACTGCATTTGAGCGTACTCGTAAGCATAGCTTTTAGTTACAAAATTTACATATAATAAAACTTGGGTAATTTAAGAAAATTGTCTCTTATATACGTGAAAATTGAATTCTATTATGCGACTAAAAATGAGTTCTTTTGCGCATAGCAATTAAGTAGTCATATGCAAATATCTGGTTATATACCAATAAGGTGCAAACGTCAAGGTCAAGGTAATCAACCTCCACACATGGCGCCAACCTGCCAAATCACCTCCAATCATTCAAACTCTAGTGGAAACGATATAACAGCTTATTATAAATGTATAAAACACGGGAGTTACTCACGTAATAAGTCAGAGGGTTCCGACTATAGTTTCAACCACATTCGGTGGTCTTTTTCAAGGAGAATACGGGGCGCTCGCGGACGCGGTCGCGATTCGGAACCCTCTGACTTATTACGTGAGTAACTCCCGTGTTTTAAACATTTATAATGTGTCAAAACCACGTCAGTTTTAATAACAAAGATATAACAGCTGTCGGATTGGCTTGTATGCCGCACTAAACATTATTCTTTTGTGTCATTTTAGCTACTGGATTACCTTTATACGAAAAAATACCCGCACTCGCCTATGGTATATTTTGTGCAAAATTTTCCAGGAAATAATTTGTTAGCGGCAGAAAAGATGTTACTTAATTTGATCAAAACACTTTCAATTTCCAAGAAATATAAAAATGTACACTAACCCAATGATGTTTTACTAAAGATGACGTATATTCATACTGCGCGCGTGTGTATTTATTTGAATATTTGTTCATACAAAAATACTGCAAATACGGTATTTCAACGGGGGATGAGGGTATGAGGGTGAAAAAGACTTTACGACCTAGTATCAGACCTACCAAATATATCCAAAAAAAATCACAAAATCAGGGAAGCCGTTTCGAATGATTTTGATAACAAACAATTTGACACGACATTTTTATATATTAGATTTTAGCAAAAAGTATCTCCAACTTAGTAAAACATGGGTAAGCAACCCATGTTGTTATAATGTGATCTTAAGAATTAATATCTTTGAGCTAATAAATAAGCTAACTTAATTGGTTAAAGTGACAGACACTGTCTTGTAAGACAAGTTTTTGCTGGATATCACGACTTGTAATAGAGCTGTTATTAAAATATATGAACATCTTATGGGGTCATGTTTTATTAATGACATAATTTTGTAGGTAGGAGGTATATATAATTATATATGCACGAATTAAAAACTCTGAGCAGTATACTTGGAGTGAAATTGAGCGACAGATAAAGAATAGTGTCACAAGGGAATGCTGTGGTGTAAACGTAGATGTAGTAACTAAGATGGGGGAAAAGTATATTAAGACGGTTTGATGCAAAGCTTAAAGCAGGTATACATGGGTAAAGCGGTATTGTTGGAAGAGGAAGGCCTAGACGAACGTTCTGAAATTAGATTGAGGAAGTTCCACGAATGGGCTGGGTCAAGCAAGAGCACTCTAAACCGACTCTTGTATGAAAGGTCTAATAAGCGTGGATGAAGCGAAAGAAGTATGTTGGGATCGTAGGATTTGGAAGGCTGTGGTCTCTGCCTACTTATACAAAATTGTGGAAAATAAGATAGTTCTTACAAGGTTATGATAAAGTTCAAATTAGTTTTAGCGTTATACTTTATAATGTTTTCTCTAGGTTTTAGACGAGTTTTATACAAATACCTAAAACCCATACCTAAAACTACCCGCACTTTTAACAAAACGGTTATAATTTTAGTATTGTTATCGATAAGTGTCATACTAACTTGAACTTTATCATAACCTTGTAAAAACTATCGTATTTTCAACAATTTTGTATCAGTTTAGTTGAACAAGCAGTCGTGGATTCACCAGCAGGCTGAGTAGGCTGGAGACTGGGGCGGCAATTTTGGGGCGGCGAATCTGACTTGAAAACTCGTATTTGTCTAACTTTATGTGTGTTTTAATTTTAGGTGGACATAAACAAGTAAAGAATCGTAAAAAATAATGTAAAACCTTCATGGCTTAATTAATTTAATTGTTACCATGGAGCAGATTGTTCAAATATACACATTTTAAAGAATGATTGGGATATTATTAATATTTATTAAGGTTTCAGTACAATAAAAGTATATAAGAACTTCATCGATTGAAAATTATTATGTGTAAGATGTGTTCATATTATTGTTTAAGTAGTTTAAAAGTAACATTACCTGACTATAGTATAAGACTTACATGATTAAGCTTGCCTCAGAAATATACCCAAAAACTAGCCTCTTGGCGGCAAATGCGTAAATCCGCCACTGTGAACAAGATAATTACTACCACTATTTCATTTCAAAATATAATCAAAATAACAATAATGCAATCAATTTCTATTGTTTTTTTTTATTTTTGTTTATCGCCTTAATTAAAATAAAATACTAATAATTTATATTGCTATTAGGTACGAATATACACGAAAAACATCATTTTATAGCCAAACTTTTCCAATGAATTGTAACCCTACAACCTAATAAAACACAAAAGAATGGTAACCCTACAACAACAAAAAGGACATAAAACACCAAGGGCTTTTGAAAGTGAGAGTAGAACAAATGCCCAATCATTTCAAACTAAAGGCATGTAAAAACTATCTAGCCCAACTCGAGGTATGGAATTTTATTAATAAATCCATGAATGAAAGCGAAGATATCGAAGAATGTGAGTAATGTGGCTGGGTTGGGTTGGGACCCAGTTTGTTCGTGGAATAATGCTTGCCCTATTCATCTTACCTTTGATATAAAGTTAGGCGCATAGTTTGAGTCACTGCTGATATATTATAACCATACAATTATTTATAGTGTTGAATACTTCGTAGATATTCTTTGGGGCCATAAAATTAGGTGTAATGTTTATGCAGTACAATGGTAGTAATTCTCTTATTTAGCTGGACTAAACTAAAACCGTGGATATAGTTCTTGAATGGTTACGATAAAATCCAAATAAGTACATCACTAATTAATAAAAATACAAAAATAAGATCGTTTTTATTAAAATTGGGCGTAGTTTTAGGTAAAATAAGTCGTAATTTATTTGGTGTCGACTAAAACTACCTGCATTTGTATAAAACTTGTCTAATATGTGAGATAGCGTTGTAAGGAGTAATTACATATTTGAATTTGAATTTCACTGAGAAAAGAACAGCCTTAATAATTTAAACAAATTTAGTTTAGTTGAACAAGAGAATGAAATAACCAATGAAGGGGTGATAGGCTTGGGTTAGTGATTATCGACTTAACATCGTCAGACGTTCGCTGGATTAAACATCGAAAGACATCGGGCTTGCGTTATTCGAGAAAGTAAGGGCCTGTGCACACGGCGTATTTTTAATGCGTTAGTTGAAAGAGGCACATCCATAGGCGTATATGTATGTGCCCCTGTACAATTTTTATTTTTTTAGCCATTTTTGACGGTGAATTGCGTTATTTCTCGATGCTAAATTAAATAACTCAAAATAAAAATTATATTATACAATTTAGGCGTCATGAACTACAAATTTAAATTATTCAACTATAGCGCCGCGTCTCCAAATATAGACATCAACTATATAAATCATCAACTATCAAATATAGAAATATACACATCGAGAAGAAACGGAAAGCAACTCGAGTCATTATCTTCAAATAGGGTTTGCAATGTGTTCATTGCAGTACATATTATTCACATTAATAAGTTACCAATAGGAAGCTTAGTCATAAATTAGCTATACTAAGGAAAAGAGGAAAGTTCTTATGTATGTAGTTACTCTGTGGTCTAAATTGTTGTAACAATGATGAAATACAATACTAAAAATTGATGTTTTTATTCGTTTTACATAAAATATTTCGAAATATTTGTGACTCACTAAAACAGTGCAACAGTAAAGTAATAAAACTGTTCCTACAATAGGAGTCATACGAAAAGACCAACACCAAAAGTCATACAAAAGAATTACCAGAAAACAGGATAAAGCTTTATAAAGCTTCTAAGGATTTTCTAGAACTTTTAGTTAGTTTAATTAGATAATAGAATCATTTAACTATCTCATAATCTTATTTTAATAATAGCGGCCCGACCCGGCTCCGCACGCGTGGACACTATTTTTTTAAACAAATATTTTTTTCTATCAAAAACGTCAAAATATTAAATGTAAGACTCAATCTATGTCTATTGTGTGTGACATTATGCTGTTTGCCACACGGGGCATTTACGGCATCGGACTTTGGTGAGTGCTGAGGGCACTCAGCCGGTTGCAGGCGCAGAACGTGCACCGCCTAGCGAGGGCACGGGGGGCACAACAATAGGGGGGGGGGGGGGGATGAGGGACTAGCGACTAGTGCAAGGGCATCTCTAAGGATAGGACTTCGGCTTGAGCTGCCGCCAGGACGAGGGAGCGTCTCTGTGTGTGGTCCCGGTCCGCGAAGTGGTCGCGCTGGGTGGGAGTCGGGGCTGAGGCTGTCTATATGATCGTGATGGAGTCGTCTTCGTCCTCGAGCAAGTGCAAGGGAAGCCACCTCGCCGGTGGGGTAAAGTCGAGTATGCCCCGTATATAGTTGGCAGCTTGGACTACTAATACATTCGGGTGTCGGGGGACCGAATCAAAGTACTTGGATCGGCGAGAGCAGGTTTTGATGAACTGTGTGATGGTGGGGAGTTCGAAGTCGCAGTGCAATTCGGCGTTCCGTACCACGAGGGGCCTCCGCGTGTCGGTTGCTTTGCGCATGAATCGGTTTTGGATAACCTGAAGTTTGTAGAGGTGGTGTTTTTCAACGTGTCAGGTTTCGGACACCTATTTCATGCATCTGCACGCCCCTCTCCCGCACTTTGGTACCCCGTCCTTCGCCGTTCCTTCCGCTCGCCGCGTTGCCCGCAGCGCTTCGGCGTTTATTTTTCTAAATCGGTCCTATAGGCCTAGTTAGACAAAGTACCTAACATTCTACGAGCGGGTAACGCTGCGTGAAAACATAAAAAATGTATGAGATGACGCTTCAAAGCGATCACGAGATTAACGAAAGCGATTAGAAAATTGGCAGACAAATACAAAATACGCAAAACGCTATTCTCCCGAGCGCCGACACCATACAAATTCGTAGACAATTGCGGAAGCGGGTGAAGAAAGAGAATCACTATGATTGGATTCATCTTGTAATCAATTACTGTGGGCTAGGCCCAGTCCAGTTTTTGTGTCTATTCGTTGCAATCATACAAAAATAGCCTTTTCCTCGTGTGGAAGAGTAGATTAATATGTATGTGGTCGCAACTTTATGACAATCTCGCTATACCGAGAAACAAATAATTTACAGTTAGTGGATTCGTAACTGACATCATTCGGCGAATGCACATTGTGAAAATCTAATATTAGCGCAATGTGTGTTTAGTCTTTAAATGAGCTTAACTAACCTTCGAATGTGTTTTGGTCTAGACCGAAGCCAGAGCATACGAACAAACAAACTGTAAAACGGATTAGCACTGAATAAATATGGACTGCTTCCTAAAACCGGTAACGCGTCTGCCGCAGCTGTCGTACCATACCCAGTGCGGTACACTTTGTTATAAAAGCTTTTGATGTTAGGTGTCTAGTTTTCTAAGTGCTTTTAACATCGTGTTGACTAACTTGGTAAGTACTACAACATTATATGTTTTAAATACGGCTTAACTTACGTGTCTAGTCGGAATCCCGAATGATTTCGTGACTTTCCGAGTCACTATTTCATTGAGAGCACGCACTCTCGTCTGTGTGCGGTGCAGTGCATGGACCGATGCAATAACACCAGGGATGAGATTTTGGTTCCTGAAGTTACAAGTCCACAAAGTGTTATATGTGTCTGAAGTAGGAATAAATTGCGTCACAATTAGCGTATCGCAATAGTATATACAATTGAAAACGCACGTGCCGTCCGTACAAACTATGATTAATCTTTGTCACAGTGGTACTAGATAAATGACAGTTAGTGCTGAGTTCAATTGTTTCACGGTGCGATATTACTGCGACAGTAATTCCTGCTTCCTCAACACTTGTGGTTGTGGTTTGTTCATGGGCTGAATTCAAAATGTATATGACTGGGTCTGGTACCGAAGCGTCCCACTATGGACTACATAAGTAAGAGCAAATTCATGCAATGAAATATAATGTCAAATCAAAAATGCGACGATCAGATATTGTGTCTGTGGGCACATTGCACACAGAACTGAATTTTTCTGTGTTATAAATTTTAGATGTTTTAGTTAGATGTTTGACGTTTAGACGTTTGACTACTATCTCACTTGATGGCCAGTGACGATTTGGTCACAAGTGGAGTCATGCTAGACCTAGAATGCTAACTGGTTCTCACTCCACCACAGCTGCCTGAAAACCTTAAATGTTTGGTATAGCCAGGCGGGTACCGGCAAGCCCCACCATACTGTGGATTTGATAACGATGTTATCTTGGCCTGGAAGCTCAAGCCGTTGATTGGGTTTGAACCAGCGTACGTCAGATTGGCGTAAATTGACACACAGCTAGGCTATTATTATCGTATAAACATGTAGTAACGGGGCTATTGCATGAACCTAAAAGCTATTTAACATCTGTTACGCACTTGTAAGTACAAGTGCGTCACAGATATTAAATAATACATCATATTAGATCATTAATAATATATATATTCTTGACGATCAGAAGTGTATTCAATTTTTAAACAGAAAATACAAAGCGAACTATCAACACTTTTCATTGAAATTAAATAACAAAACGCGATATCACCAAACACGACAACAATTCACGTAGACTCCTAAGCCACGTCTGATGTCTCCGAGTACCCAGGTAGAAGTGTCCAACAGTGGACTAAATAAGGCACGTCCGCTCAGTACGATGTAGCGAAGTAGAATGACTCGTCCAAGACAGCCGCGCCGGTGACGTAACGTCGGTCGCCCCTTCCACTTGCTACGTCATTGCGTCGACGTCCGATGCCGGCGAGCGCCCGAGTAAAAAAAGTGTGCGCGCTTCGGTTCTGTCTGGCTTATATAGCCAGTATGCCGCTCGCCCCACCACTACCACTAGGGGCGTGTAAGACGGCCTCTCCTGACACCCTGACGTCCCTGTCAGGTTCTTAGGTTCTTCAGGCTTTTTTCGTTAACACAATACACCAAAACACATGTTGGGCTGAGAATCTTTCCGTCTGACACAAACTTGGCTTACTGACATACTTATCCACACGCTGGCCCAGCAAATCACTAGGCATGTAGCCAATAATGCAGATGATCATGTGGCGTGTCTCACAACTCGCGAAGAAGCCGGCCGAACGAAGCACCCGGCAAAGTCCATTCGTCGCAGTAGCAGCAGCAGCTGCCAGAGCTCGTGTGCCACGAGACCCCGCCTTCAGAAAACAAGCAAAGAGCAAACACCCAGCTCACATTCGCCGCGCCAAAACAGCATGTGTAGTTTTCTATTCTTTCATTCATCACACAATCACGGCCCTCTATCACCGATATACTCCAAGCTATATCTATGTCAACTAAATCTCTTCAATACATTCATCACACACAGCGTACTGCATCAGACACTTTTCAGACCGATTCTAATATGCATTACGAAATGCCGTCAAACCCTAAGCAATTTAGCTCTAAGCCCTACCCTATAGCCACAATGTCGGGGCTGCGAGTACCACAATGTCGGGGCACGAAATAGCCACAATGTCGGGGCTGCGAGTACCACAATGTCGGGGCACGAAATAGCCACAATGTCGGGGCTGCGAGTACCACAATGTCGGGGCACGAAATAGCCACAATGTCGGGGCTGCGAGTACCACAATGTCGGGGCACGAAATAGCCACAATGCCGGGGCTGCGAGTACCATAATGTCGAGGTACGAAAGAGTCACAATGTCGAGGTACGAAAGAGTCACAATGTCGGTGCTGCGGGTACCACAATGTCGAGGTACGAAATAGTCACAATGTCGAGGTACGAAAGAGTCACAATGTTGAGGTACGAAATAGTCACAAAGTCAGTGCTGGGGGTACCACAATGTCGAGGTGGGAAATAGTCACAAAGTCGGTGCTGCGGGTACCACAATGTCGAGGTACGAAATAGTCACAAAGTCGGTGCTGCGGGTACCACAATGTCGAGGTACGAAATAGTCACAAAGTCGGTGCTGCCGGTACCACAATGTCGAGGTACGAAATAGTGACAATGTCGGTGCCCACACCCAATAGGAATGCATCTCCCAGGCCGGAGCTCGCACAACAGGCATTCGTCTGCCAGGCCAGAACCCACACGTATCGAGGATGCGCCAGCCAAGCCAGAGCCCACACGTATCGGGAATTCGTCTGCCAGGCCGAAATTCTGCGAATTATTTCAAACAAATAAACACAAATTGGTCTTTACATCAGTATTGGTAAAACGTCCACCTTCCTAGGACTCGGCCTACCTGACCTTTACTTATAAGCCTTCCGAATTAGCAACTTTGATCGCTTGTAAACACAAAAAAACGTTAAAAAATGACTGACTAAATAATAGTACTCGCTCAATAGAATGTCATACAATTGTCTGCTCTAATGCAGCATCGGCAGATCTATGCTTTCCAGCTTCAAATGTCAGTAGCCAACAGGACAAACGCACTTATTAAAAATGGCACAAACATATACACCTACTAAACATTTTGAAAAAACATAATCACAGTTGTAACACTACAAGAGCGTACTATTGCCTTGGTATCAATCTCACATACTAGGTGCTATGTGTAATTTTCACGGGAGCTTAAACCAACTTCATTTAACGGCGGTATAAAACTGTGGGTACTTTGAGAATATATAAACGGTCAGAAATTGCTCAAATTAATTACGTTGTTATTTCACACAACATTTAGCATTTAGACAGACTACGCACTGGCTTCACCCGCAATCATAGGAAGCAATGGAGTGCGACAATAGCGCACTTGACGTGATAGTTCGGCATGCAAAACAATTTAGCAAACAAAAATGAATAATAGATCCTCGTAGTAATTTTCAAAATTTAAATTCACACAAACCGTGATATTTCCACAGTAAAACATACAAACAATAGAACAAAGAAAGTTATTAACACGTTGTGGTTTGTAATCTGAAAAAAAGTTATTCGCAGCTAGAGAGATGGCGAACGATCAAGGTCGCGTGTTTTTAAGCGAATCCCACTTCTGATCTTGACGATCAGAAGTGTATTCAATTTTTAAACAGAAAATACAAAGCGAACTATCAACACTTTTCATTGAAATTAAATAACAAAACGCGATATCACCAAACACGACAACAATTCACGTAGACTCCTAAGCCACGTCTGATGTCTCCGAGTACCCAGGTAGAAGTGTCCAACAGTGGACTAAATAAGGCACGTCCGCTCAGTACGATGTAGCGAAGTAGAATGACTCGTCCAAGACAGCCGCGCCGGTGACGTAACGTCGGTCGCCCCTTCCACTTGCTACGTCATTGCGTCGACGTCCGATGCCGGCGAGCGCCCGAGTAAAAAAAGTGTGCGCGCTTCGGTTCTGTCTGGCTTATATAGCCAGTATGCCGCTCGCCCCACCACTACCACTAGGGGCGTGTAAGACGGCCTCTCCTGACACCCTGACGTCCCTGTCAGGTTCTTAGGTTCTTCAGGCTTTTTTCGTTAACACAATACACCAAAACACATGTTGGGCTGAGAATCTTTCCGTCTGACACAAACTTGGCTTACTGACATACTTATCCACACGCTGGCCCAGCAAATCACTAGGCATGTAGCCAATAATGCAGATGATCATGTGGCGTGTCTCACAACTCGCGAAGAAGCCGGCCGAACGAAGCACCCGGCAAAGTCCATTCGTCGCAGTAGCAGCAGCAGCTGCCAGAGCTCGTGTGCCACGAGACCCCGCCTTCAGAAAACAAGCAAAGAGCAAACACCCAGCTCACATTCGCCGCGCCAAAACAGCATGTGTAGTTTTCTATTCTTTCATTCATCACACAATCACGGCCCTCTATCACCGATATACTCCAAGCTATATCTATGTCAACTAAATCTCTTCAATACATTCATCACACACAGCGTACTGCATCAGACACTTTTCAGACCGATTCTAATATGCATTACGAAATGCCGTCAAACCCTAAGCAATTTAGCTCTAAGCCCTACCCTATAGCCACAATGTCGGGGCTGCGAGTACCACAATGTCGGGGCACGAAATAGCCACAATGTCGGGGCTGCGAGTACCACAATGTCGGGGCACGAAATAGCCACAATGTCGGGGCTGCGAGTACCACAATGTCGGGGCACGAAATAGCCACAATGTCGGGGCTGCGAGTACCACAATGTCGGGGCACGAAATAGCCACAATGCCGGGGCTGCGAGTACCATAATGTCGAGGTACGAAAGAGTCACAATGTCGAGGTACGAAAGAGTCACAATGTCGGTGCTGCGGGTACCACAATGTCGAGGTACGAAATAGTCACAATGTCGAGGTACGAAAGAGTCACAATGTTGAGGTACGAAATAGTCACAAAGTCAGTGCTGGGGGTACCACAATGTCGAGGTGGGAAATAGTCACAAAGTCGGTGCTGCGGGTACCACAATGTCGAGGTACGAAATAGTCACAAAGTCGGTGCTGCGGGTACCACAATGTCGAGGTACGAAATAGTCACAAAGTCGGTGCTGCCGGTACCACAATGTCGAGGTACGAAATAGTGACAATGTCGGTGCCCACACCCAATAGGAATGCATCTCCCAGGCCGGAGCTCGCACAACAGGCATTCGTCTGCCAGGCCAGAACCCACACGTATCGAGGATGCGCCAGCCAAGCCAGAGCCCACACGTATCGGGA
The DNA here is from genome assembly GCA_934044485.1 of Apeira syringaria. Taxonomy (NCBI): domain Eukaryota; kingdom Metazoa; phylum Arthropoda; class Insecta; order Lepidoptera; family Geometridae; genus Apeira; species Apeira syringaria. The sequence goes on from OW203658.1 coordinate 18,504,585, forward strand.
ATTCGTCTGCCAGGCCGAAATTCTGCGAATTATTTCAAACAAATAAACACAAATTGGTCTTTACATCAGTATTGGTAAAACGTCCACCTTCCTAGGACTCGGCCTACCTGACCTTTACTTATAAGCCTTCCGAATTAGCAACTTTGATCGCTTGTAAACACAAAAAAACGTTAAAAAATGACTGACTAAATAATAGTACTCGCTCAATAGAATGTCATACAATTGTCTGCTCTAATGCAGCATCGGCAGATCTATGCTTTCCAGCTTCAAATGTCAGTAGCCAACAGGACAAACGCACTTATTAAAAATGGCACAAACATATACACCTACTAAACATTTTGAAAAAACATAATCACAGTTGTAACACTACAAGAGCGTACTATTGCCTTGGTATCAATCTCACATACTAGGTGCTATGTGTAATTTTCACGGGAGCTTAAACCAACTTCATTTAACGGCGGTATAAAACTGTGGGTACTTTGAGAATATATAAACGGTCAGAAATTGCTCAAATTAATTACGTTGTTATTTCACACAACATTTAGCATTTAGACAGACTACGCACTGGCTTCACCCGCAATCATAGGAAGCAATGGAGTGCGACAATAGCGCACTTGACGTGATAGTTCGGCATGCAAAACAATTTAGCAAACAAAAATGAATAATAGATCCTCGTAGTAATTTTCAAAATTTAAATTCACACAAACCGTGATATTTCCACAGTAAAACATACAAACAATAGAACAAAGAAAGTTATTAACACGTTGTGGTTTGTAATCTGAAAAAAAGTTATTCGCAGCTAGAGAGATGGCGAACGATCAAGGTCGCGTGTTTTTAAGCGAATCCCACTTCTGATCTTGACGATCAGAAGTGTATTCAATTTTTAAACAGAAAATACAAAGCGAACTATCAACACTTTTCATTGAAATTAAATAACAAAACGCGATATCACCAAACACGACAACAATTCACGTAGACTCCTAAGCCACGTCTGATGTCTCCGAGTACCCAGGTAGAAGTGTCCAACAGTGGACTAAATAAGGCACGTCCGCTCAGTACGATGTCGCGAAGTAGAATGACTCGTCCAAGACAGCCGCGCCGGTGACGTAACGTCGGTCGCCCCTTCCACTTGCTACGTCATTGCGTCGACGTCCGATGCCGGCGAGCGCCCGAGTAAAAAAAGTGTGCGCGCTTCGGTTCTGTCTGGCTTATATAGCCAGTATGCCGCTCGCCCCACCACTACCACTAGGGGCGTGTAAGAATATAATATAATTAATAATACAATATATTAGATAATTGAAAAATGATTATGAATTAAATTAATTTCCGCAGCTTTCTAGAGTGATCAATAATACTGAAACAAATCCTTTTTCTTTATGCACGCCGTATGGTGCTTTTTCATCTAAACTAGCCCGTTTATAGTACAAAATGTAGTTTAGTCAATATATTATATGACTAACATTCAATTATTAGAACTATCTAGAATATTTCTCAGTCTTATTCGTAAACAATCTTATCGCACCCGAAATAAACGAACCGATTCTGGATTACGGTTAACTTTGGTGAATTTACAAATTGCACATTAAATTGACTGATAATCCAGTGATGTTGTTAAGATCGTTCACTTTAATATGAAAAATCACGATACATAGTTATCTACAAATCCAAAATATTCAAAATTAAATCAATTTTAACAAATACAATGTTTAAGAAATATACATACTACACCGAGCAATAAAAAACACATCACTTAAACATTTTATAGTAACTATACATAAAAATAATAAATGGGCGAATGCAGAATCGATAAATATATTTGTCTGAGAATGGGCTCATAAAAACAGCTACAACGTTGAATACCACAGGAACATACCATGAAGGAAAGTTCAGAACGAAAAATAGAACTAATAGAAGCACTACACAGACAACAACAGACAATAAACACTTTTGAAAATGAGACCAATTGAAACTATGAAATACTTGGCGATAACAATTAATACAGTAACGTTTCAGAGTGTAGTTTGTACCAGCATATATATAATCGAACGAGACGCAGATGAATGATTTATAAAACAGTTGTGTGTAGATTAAACGTGTGAAATAAAACCATACAACAACAGAGGGATCCCAGTAAAGGTCATACACACACTAACAGTACACACACATACGTTAGAGCTACGACGCGTCATTTGTTATTGTTTGGTCTGTGAAGACTACAATGGCAACATTGGCAATACCAACACACCACAAATTTGCTTATTTTCTATGCGTTATGAAATACTCTAGGTATGAGTACACAATCAAATGTAAACAGTATGCTGTTGTGTTAAGGTTGGCGGTCCATTAAACTAAGGTTAAGGAATATCTTGGGACTTGTCTTTCAGCTAGTCGCCATATGGCTAGGCTAATGCCAGTTTCATGGGAATTTGTTGGTAATGTTTGGATTTGTAGATAATATATTGGTTCGAGTAAAGTTCACGGCCACAGTTTTTATTATAACTACACGGATAAGTTGCGAACATTATTATTCTCAGATACGTTAGAGACAAGTTTGTGTTGATGAGAACCACAATCGAGAACTACCTCTGCTTGAACATGATCCCTTTTTCAAATTAATAATTCTTGAAATTAACACTTCTTGAAGTTACCTTAATTCTTCTTCCACTATCGGTAGTCATCTCTGTGCTCACACCTTTCATAAACATATACATCTTTACACAGTCCATCCATACCTTCTTCGTCCACATTAATGTCAACAATTTATTTAAAATATCCTCCTATTAAATTTACCACTTCTTAAAGGTTATCCAGGGTCTAACGTATCTCCATACCAAATTTCATACAAATCCGTTCGGTAGTTATTGCGTGAAAGAGTAACAAACATCCATCCATCCATCCATCCAAACTTTCACATTTATAATGTTATTTATTTAAAATATTAGTAGGATATAATATCGCTATCAATATAACAAAAAGAGTACTTAACATGAATGTGGATGGATATAGCGGTAGAGGAAGGCCGATGAATGTATGGATGGACTTTGTGAAGAATGATATGTTTATGAAGGGTGTGAGCGCTGAGACGACCAATGATAGAAGAGAATGGAAGAGTAAAACATGTTGTGCCGACCCAACCTAGTGTGGGATAAGGACAAAAAGAAGATTAGTAGGATATAATATACAATATTAATATATGAGCTGTTTATTTTTAGTTGCTAATGAGTAGAATCCATTTAAAGGTTCCTAATTGGCTTTATTCTTCACCTTAATTAGCTCATGTTGACCACATAAAGGTCACTCATAGTGTCATAGTCCATGACAGAATTTTAAAACGCAGTGCTTCTAAACTGAATAAATATACACCAAAGTAAATTGTCGAATTTAACCTACTTTCTTTTCGTTTGGCCTCGCAATTAGAACACTTCGGAAGCTTCAAATGCTTCGATAATGAGACAAACAAGAAGTTGTAATTTGTGAAGCGATTTATGGCATCGGTCCCCGCCTTAATTAAATCCCACAGCTGTTCATTAACAGTCCTAAAATTAAATTCTGGAAAGACTGCACAGCAATTAGAAAGAAAATGACTGACTGTTTAGGCATTTTGTTTATTAGAATTGTTTTCAAAATCGTTTTCCACGAGCAAAAAGCAATCTTCTTCTAATTCATTATATGTAAATATCTCGTATTACGGTGTTTGTGGTCGTACTCCTCCGAAACGGCTCTACTGATGTTCATGATTCTTAAAAATATTTGGGAGGTATGAGAATGGGTCGTAAAATATTTTTCATCGCTCTACCCCCACCTCCCATTTTTTGATCGCGATACTAGTCTTACTTAATCGGTACTACGGTCTACTAGTTTATCCAAGTAACTTAATCGGCTTTCATTGATGTGAAATAAATTAAATGAAGTTTCATGTATGAAGGCGAAAGTTTGTCTATATGTCTGTTTCTCTTCATGTATAAACGGCTCAACGTGTATGCATGAAATTTAGCAGGAAATTTAGCGTGAAATTTAGCATGAAGATAGACTTATACCCTGGAATAACACATATGCTACTTTTTGTTCTAAAATATTGACTGGTCTCGTGGGATGACAGGAAGGCACAAAAATGTTCGATACCATTTCACCGCGGGTAATAACCGCGCGGCGCAGCTAGTCTACTAATTTTATAATATCTTCCGTTAGCGCTGATTGGGAACAGGTAGGTAAGCATTAGATCTACATTCCATGTCATTAAAATTAAGATTCTGTGTGTGCATGTATGTGTGAGAAAATATGTCAAATGGTGATGGATTTACGGTAAGCTGAGATTATGCCACCTTTACACGATCAGTTTTTAATAATTGTAGCGAATCGGCGAATGAAGCAAGTTGCATTGGATGCTTGAGTGAGTGCGTATGTATGTTTGTAACTTTGCATGGTTCTAAATGTTTATGATAACTTAAGAAATGTTGAACTGACTGAAAAATTTGGCAAAGCGTTTGATCGTCACTGATCAGCAAGTGAGACATTGTGTCTCTGCTTTCTTAAAATCGTAGACTAAAGGTTCCTAATAATAAGGAACTTTTAATCTTCTTTCCGCTATGTCAGTTCCGTATTGGCCATAGATGTATTGACATGCTATACGGACCGATAAAGCTGTCTAGCAGCTTCTGTTAGTTTCTGCGCCTAGAAAGCTTTTGAATATACCACGAACACGAATTCCGTGGAATATACCAACGTCACACTTATTACTTTCTTTGATAGTTCTTCTCTCATATTTGCGCTCAGGACGCATATTAGGATCCACAATTTCCATTAGATACTTGAAGTTATTAAAAGGAACATGTCAGGAACGAAATCTATGAGAGATAACAATCTATTAGACGAGACAAACTTCAAACCCTGCAGCACCGACGTAGAGTCGTAGTATATCGGTTTTTTACCGCATACATTTCGGGCAGTGCTCTGAAGCTACATAACTTGGTCCCTCCTTCCCCATTCCATCAAAGAACGACCAGACAGACTGCAATGCGACATCCATATATGCCGTCCAACCTGTCGCACGAAGCGTTTTGTTTCCACATTCATAGTGCGTACAGCTAACGAGTGGAATCATTGCCTAAGTCTGTGTTTCCACATGGGTACAGTCTGGGCATCTTCAAGTAACGAGTGAACAGGTAGGCTTAACGTGATTCATCGTAGACCGCATCATCACTTAACATCAGGTGAAAAAGTGGTCAAACGCCTGTCTATTGTAAATAAATAAAAAACATTTTACGGTTCAACTGAATTTTCGAAGACCGTGCTATCCGAGGAGGCTCGCTTTGCATCGTTTGGTATCATATACCCTTTTCTCGAGAATAAGATGTGAAAAGTCTTCTTTACAATGAGTAAATATATACTAAAAAAGAACTTAATATTAGCTTATTGCTTATTAGCGCTTGATGGTCAGTGTTGGTGTGATCAAAGGTGGAATTGCGGTCCCACATCTGGTCTCATAATATTGACAAGGACTGCTGACTGAATATACTGTCTGTTTAGTGATAGTTTCCCAGACTTAGCGGTAAAAGATAGCCGTTGGGTACTGAAAAGTATACCTTACCACCTGCTGTAGATTTGATAACGATGTTACCGGAGGTGGGGATCGTACCAGAAGCCGTCCGGTTTAATGCTGACAACATGTGCCTAATTATTCATTTAGGTAAGTATATATTCAAGGTAATTAATACATATCTTGTTCTTAGCGGCATGACATGCCATCTCCCGCAGTTTGACAAATTGAGCGTGTAGTAACAGCCTAATGATAATGGATGTAAAAACTATGAAATAATTTGTAGAATTTCGATGTGCCATTTGGTCAGCTTGATTATCTTTACAAAATGATAAGCGTTATACGTTTTTCATGGCCAGTAGGTATTTATAAGTTCAGCGTGCGTTGCATAATAATAATTCTGTTATTGAGCAGTAGTATCAATTTGTCAACAGATTCATAATTATAATAGATAGATTAATTAAGAGCATTTACGTTACGGGGCAAACCTCTTTTCCCGCTCTAAATTTTAACAAAAGAAATGTTATTGATGTCAATAGTTTGACTATGACGTACCTATTTTAGGCTTATACATTTTATTATAGAAATTTAAGTATGGTTTTTGATAAATATTTACTTTAAATAACCACAGTGTCAGCGCAAAAATTGACTGGTTGTGATGCTTGTAGTAAAGTGATTTAAAAAATAAGACGTATAAGCCTTGTAAAGGATGTGTACATTGAATGAAAAAACAAAACTTTGAATCGGACAATATTCAAAGGTAGAAAAAAGGTTTTTCTATTTGTATGGACAAGGACGTGGTAGCATGATTGGGATTTGGTAGACGTACGAGTATGAGCAATCAAATTAAAAATGTACTACAAAAGCCTTACCTTTCACCTTTAGTTTGTTTCTTACTACTAGCAAAAACGGTGGTCAAATTGCATCCATACCAAGCCGTAAAATAAACAAAGGCAGGGGCAGAGAGCATTTAACAAGGTTATATTGGGTCGTTTACCGCGGGCGTCGGATTTACGTTCACGTTACGTTATGGTTACGTTCACGTCAACGTTTAATGAAAGTCTCGCGTGGCAGCCATCCGTTAAACCTACGTAGTCGTTCGAGCGGATTAGATTTTAATTTCGATGTTACTGACTGTTGCTTGCTTTTTGCACCTTGATTGAATAAGTAACAATTAAATTTCCTTTCAAATGATTGTTGAAGACTGGCCGGTTGGCGCAGTTGGTAGCACTCTGCCTTCTGAGCCGCTAGTCCCGGGTTCGATTCCCGGACAGGTCAAACATTTGTGTGTATGAACATGTCTGTTTGACCTGTGTCTGGGTGTGTATATGTATATAAAAAAAAAGTATATATATAAGTATATATATCAGTCATCAGGTTACCATAGTACATGCTCTAGTTTGGGACCTGAAGACCTTGTGTGAATGTTGTCCCATATTATTATTATTATTATTATTATATTGTTGAAGAGAAACATAGCGATTGTCTCTTATACAATGTATGGGTATGCGTTTGACTACTTGCTCACTTGATGGTCAGTCACAAATTGTCAGGTCAAAGTCAGGAAGGTGAATTCTCAATAGACCTAGAAAACGTGAAAAATCTATTTTAATCTTATCTATTTAGTATAAAAAATAAAATAAAACTCTCAAGGACCAGCCTGATTTCACGATTTATTTGGTTTACAATTGAAATATCATAATCATAAATAAACTTTTTATACCTATAAAGCAACAATGGCATCTCGATTGAGTTGTAGGTAATTGAATTGCGGTAAAAATTAGTTATGTGTAGCCATTACAAATATGCTTCAAGTAAAGTTAGTGGAATTAACATCCCAGTATTACGAAGCTTTTTACTGGTGAAAATTTTTTTAAGATCTTCCAACACTACGTTTTTACAACTTTTTCCTCAGTGTAATGCTATATTATTAGTGTAGATTACGAAATACTTATAATTATAAAGAATTGACCTTTGCTATAGATTTGTTTATCGCCTATTTACTATTCAAGAGTACACAAGAGTCTTTATGGCCTATTAAAGGAAATGAATAACCTATCAAAGCCTTCCTGTGGCTATAAATCGATATGAATGCTTAAACAACTCCTAATGCGGTGTTTCATAACCAATTCAGCTGACTTCATGAGGCTTTAAGATATAGGCTTATAACTATATTCACTATATTTACTTTAACTATAGGCCTTATGGTAGTTCATTTTCTGTACAAAAAGTAATCAAGTTAATCATGGTCTATCTATTCAGGTTTTTATCATCTCTCTCATCATCTTATATTGTCTATAGTTTTAAACAATTATCTTTCTTCATTAACTTAATTAAAGTTCTTTATTTGCTCCCTTTCTGTCCAGTTAATCTGCTCTCAAATCCTCAGCCAACAACCTCATTACAAAGGAAAGCTTCCAATATCTTTTTTACTTTTCTTTGTCATTGGCCACGATCAACTCCCATTATTTAAGCATTGTTAAAATTTTGTTGGACGCACCCGTACAAAAGGTTTACATACTACTTACAACTACTTGCCTTCTAAATTACTTTATGGTATTAATATTATACTTGTGTCATAGACCCACAATATGTTGCACCGGTCCAATATTTGTTTAGCTCATTTAAAAGTCAACACTTTAGTAATAAGCAGCGTCGTCCAATCTGAGCAAGCACTTCTATAGATATAATAAACATTGTTACGTGCCCGTTCATAAAACAGTCTCATAAATTCAATCAAAAGTAGATTTCAAACACTTGACATTGATAGTTGAACCGACATGGTGTGAACGACCAGTGTCATCACGTTATGATGACTTAGACTATCTTGCATAAAAAATCAAGACACTGCGCTGCAAAAAAAATATAAAGCCACGTCATTAGGTGCGTATGCGTGAAACACGTGAATGTATTTAATCTGAAAGGAAAAGTTTCAAAATTTTGGTAATTTGTTAAATTTTTCAATTCAATCCCAAACAGCGGCTTGAGCTTCCGGTGAAGGTAACAACGTTATCAAATTCCTAGCATGGTGATAGGGTACTTTCGAGTACCAGTATGGCCTGCTACCACCCTCAAGTATAAAAAACTGTCACGAAACACATAGTGTATTCAGTGCAGTCTTTGAGAGCCAGTAAGCATCCTAGGTCTAGCATGATAGCATCATCGACCACATCGTGAGATAAAATTCAAACGCAAGATCTATAGAATATGACAAAAAAAACCATAAGCTCAAGAAAAAGCGAGGTGTACGAAACGTGGTTAGGTGAGTATGAAGCCAATTGCCTAATACTAGCTCTATTACTACATAGGTAAGGTGTTTTCACATTGACTGGGACGTTTTTACGTCTTAGCCCTTTGACTACTGCAAACAAAACAAATACAGGAATTCATGATATTTTTAACGCTGCAACCCGAATTAATTAACGCCCAAAGATTGACAGTCCCGCAGATTGATAGCCTATTCCGAATACTGAAAAGATGTAACTATCTCTGATTTTAGATGAAAAAAAATATAAAATATATTATACAAATAATTTTATACAATAAAATGATACTTAGCTATATTAACTGCTATTATACCATATAAGATTTTTTGTTTTTATATATTTTAAAGCATGACTATCGATCGTATTACACACCTAACCGTGTTTTAATCCTAACCTTTATACTGAACCAAAGTTACTAAATTGAACAAAATTAAGGCTCTACCTTTACACATGGCTATAATTTTAGTTGTCAAAAATTGTGTTTTGTATTATCACACCTTTATGAAAATAAAATACTAATAACTAATTAAATCTGCAGATACTACAATAACATTTGAGCAATCCACTAGCTATTGGCAGCCTATAGATAACTCAAATGCTCTAACCCGCTACCAGTTGGCAGCATGCAAAGAGTATGTTTTAGCCAAATATGTGCCAGATTTTGGCCACGCGTCGCATCGATGAAACGCTCTGATATTTTTTGGAAAATCCAATGAGCTCCCGGTCTCCACGGCCCCAATCTCTCGACCCTATGTTAGTATATCCATCACAATAATCATTCATAAGTACATAACTGAAGACCCTAATTGCATTCAATGTAAATCGTGCCTAAACCGGATAAAGGCTTAAAATTCTCCACGCCTTGTCCATTACCGTGAAATATTAGTCGCTAGCTCTAAATGTTTAGTTGTAAATAGAACCTAGTTAAGATACGGGATTGTGGCACGATAATCTTTATTTAAGAGGTCTTCGACATCTTGCTTTCCACATTTCATAATAAAGCCAAGTATAGCCTGAGTTACGCGTTGTGTTTGACTGAAGAAATACTTAATACCACTAACATATTGAGATCAATATGTAAGCGGTATTAACTACCACTTACATATAACGATATCATTCGTCGGGATTTTACCAGCGCCAATGTTGCAGCCGTTCTTGAACCGAACGATCTCACGCGTGACGATGGTAAAAGACCTGACGGCATGACACTTATTCCCTGGAAGTTAGGGCGGCCTTTAGTGTGGGACCGCTACATACGTTGACATATTGACGCCGTCACATCTTCCCGAGACACATGCTAGGGCTGGCGCCGCGGCTTATTCGGCGGAGCAATTGAAGGGGCGAAAATAGAATAACCTAGGTAGTGGTTATATATTTGAACCGTTTGGGGTCGAGACATTGGGCCCATGGGGACCGGGAGCTCATCGAATTTTCCAAAACTTATCAGAACGTTTGATCGATGCGACGCGTTACCAAAATGCTGGCACATATTTGGCTCAACGAATCAGCATTGCAATTGAACGTAGCAATGCTGCTAGCATTCTGGGCACGCTGCCGGCCGGTAGGGGGTTAGAGCAATTGAGTAATCCATAGGCTGCCAATAGCTACTGGATTGCTCAAATGTTATTTTAGTAGCTGCAGTATTATAATTAGTTATTATTATCTAAGGCATCGGCCACTACCACTTACATATTGAGATCCGTATGTGGAATTAAGTTATTCTTCATTTGGTCATTGGCATCCATCCAAAAATCAAACTTCAAGTCTTCGGTAAGGAGAAATAACTTCACGCTCATCTTGTAATTAGCCAAAAATATGTTTATAGTTTCCTTTACTGCTTTGTTTTTAATTACGCGTTACTCACTCTTTAAATCGATAAATTTAGAATATTTTTCCCTGTATTCCCTTTGTTTGTGGTAGCCTACATATAACAAGTCATGTGTATTTGTACAACTAACTAAACTGCAATACATAACTTACCAAATTAATGCTCTAGAAGTAGATAAAGCAATACATAATATAGTTATATATTCACTTGATAGTACGAGAAAATATTAAGATTTTTCCAACTATTTATACTCAATTACAATAGACTTTGAGTAATCTACATAGCTGTTGCTAGCCTATACCTGATAACTCAAATGTTCCAACCAGCTATCAGTTAGCAGCGTACTCATAAGGCTAGTTATTGTAGTATTGTTACCATCATCATTTCAGCCATAGGGCGACCACTGCTGGACATACGCCTCCCCCATTCTGCCCTTACCTGCAACCTTGTCAGGTCCTGTCCATAGGTGTGCTATTCTGATTAATATTATATTCTAATAAAGATTTTTAAATATACATCATGGCCATTATAAATCGACTTATTAACAATATGTATTAAGCAGCGGTACTCAGAGTACCTACATAATGTTCTCATCTGTCGGGTCAGCTGAGTAGATACTTGGTAGATTCCAACAAAAAGTTTTATTATTATTGCACAGCTATATTTTTTTTCCATAAATAAACACGGCTTAATAGAATAACTAGAAAGAATAAGTATGTAACTAAGTACACAAATCAAAAACTTAACAAAGCTTCAGCATTACTGTTACTTGCAGGCTATCAAGTATGTAGGTGTTGAGATTAAAAAGTCATTAGAGTAAAGAGTTTGAACGTTAAATATTGCATAGTAATTGGTTTTACAGTTATACAGTAATGGTTTCGCGTTAGAAATCGATGTGGTCTTTAAAGTGGTCATTAAAATATTTAATGTACAATCTTTGCATAAAATACAATGATATATGCTTATATGAGGTAGATGTGGCACAAGCGCGCGGAAACTGAGGCGGCAAAATTAAATCAATTGTAGTAATTTTGATTGCGACGCGTATTTCAAGCGCAAGTCTAAACATATAGCTATCCTTTTCTATATTATTTGTACCGTATTATTTGTCGCAGTAAGCATGTTTATGTCGTAAAGGAACAAAATCGGAGCACCGCGCAGTATGAATATACGTCATCTTTAGTACAACATCATTGATTAAATATAGATAATTAGAAACTGGAGAAGCTGTGGCGCCTCAAATCGAAACGATTAATGTGCAAAAAGTTTAATAAATGCCCGACGTACGAAGTTTAAAATGCAAGAATTTTAAAGTTAAATCGCGGGTTCCGAGCACTCGTTTCGCTCGGAACTAGGACACTCCTAGGACCCTTTTTTTTTGTATGCATACTGGTTATTCCTCTGACATGGGGGCAGAGTCGTTTTGCAGCGGTCACACCGTGATTAACTCAATTTGCTGTGTTACTGGTCGAGAAACTCAAGGGAGTCTTCGAATAGAACAAGAAACAGAAAAAAAAACATGTGGGTTAGGCAGGGAGTAAGGGAGGGAGTATACAGTTTTTTTTTTCTCTTTTCTTTTTTTTTTTGTTCTTGTTTATTTTTTTCCCCTTTCATTTGTTATCAAACTTTTCCTTCTCATCCTAGGACCCTTTCGCTTGCTCAGTTTCAATCCAAACACTCACCCACAAAATCAACTTTACCCACATATGGGCGAGGTGAAGAGGCCTATCACCTGGTCATACCTAAAACAATATGAATTTTAAATAGTTATTACCTTTGTGTCCATAACAGATTTTTAACCGACTTAAAAAAAGAAGCTACTCAATTCGACCGTATAATTGCGGTTGAAGACATCGGAGAACATACACAATGACAATTGATCCCGTGAGTAGCAAAGGTCACTGAAAAGGGTGAAAATGTTTTTTTACCAAAATATGGAACCAGCATCAACACTCAAAAGTGTGAAATAACTTGTCGAAGTCGGTACCATAAGCACAATATTGTGATGATAGTTACTTTTGTGAATTTGTGTAATTTTTTTTTTCATTTTATAATGAATCTTTGCTATGTTCCAACCAAACTTACCAAGAAATGCTCGAAGACAGCACTCTCTGTAACTCCGTCCCACCGAGGATGTAATTTAATTTATGAAGAAAAGCTTATCAAACTTTATACTACACCATTAAGACATTTCGAAATTCGCTCAATGTTGATAAAACTCAAGAGAATTGTTCCTGTATCCCCAACGTCTTAATAACTTTAATGCTTGTTATATTAACAGGGTCTTTTACGACTAAAGTTTATTAAGAAGATGTAATTAATTCACTGCTCTCTTTGTTGGTTGTAAAATTTATAGTTCAGCCTCTGAGAAAATGCGGATCATGTTTCGTTTAAATACATTTTTTTCAAAACACATGCTCGTAAAATGAGCCTTAATACATCGCTTTTAGGGCCATAAATAGAGTTATAACACACAAGTGCGTAATAGAATTATCCCTACAAAGTTAAATTATTACCATATGGTGCAAGTTATATACCTACGAGTAAATAGAGCATTATTAATTTAATAATGAAACGATAAAAGCAATACATGTAAGTTTTTTTCTCGGAAATGTATTGAAAAACGTCGTATGTAACTCGCTAGTACTTCTCATTACACATTCGGCTGAATACCTCCTCGCCTGCGGCTCCCGCTGCTATACCCACTGTGGTTACAGTATCGTGTGTAATGAGCAATTTGTATACTATTCCATGACTACAAAACAAGATACAACGTCCCATTACATGTGTTTTACAAAGACCTTGTTTTGTAATGACTCCGAAAATGTTATCAAGATTGTTTTGCGTCACACTCGTAGTTGCGTTGCTCTGCAACTTAGCAGCGACGGTGATCACTAGCCATGATCGTCAGCATCGTCTCTTATGGAAATCATTAGCACTGGAAGACATTTAGATTACGGTACGTTGTCAATCCTTTTTAACCGACTTCAAAAAAGGAGGAGGTTATTTTTCAACCCGCCTGCCAAGCGTGGCGAGTATTGGCAAACCCCCTCTATAGGGGGGAGGCATACGTCCAGCAGTGGACGCACATGGCTGAGAGAAGAAAAGAAGACGAATATGTTCGACTGTATGTATTTTCATTTTTATATGTATGTTCATCGATTCCTGCGCTATTTTTGGACTAACTGTCAATATCCTATTTTTGTTTCATTGTGTTTCTCCGAAGTGGTCCCATTTAGATTTCATCAAAATCGGTCAAGCGGTTTTTTTGAGTACACTCCAATAACTGAAGAGTGTTACGTTTACATGGACGACTTCTCAATTGAGGGTGAAGAAATTGGTTAATATACACAATGAGAATTGATAACGTGAGTAGCAAATGACGCTGAAAAGACTGAAGCAAAAAGTTTTAACCAAAATAGGAACCGACTTCAACACTCAAAAGTGAAATAACTTGTCGAACCTGGTACCTAATTCGACAAGTTATTTCACACTTTTGAGTGTTGAAGTCGGATCCTATTTTGGTTAATTTTTTTAAAGACTTTGTTTACTAGTTTATTTTTATCATTATCTTCGTTGCTCCGAATTATAAAAGAGAGTTATTGTTATGGCCATCTAAAGATTCAATGAACTCTGCGCATTTCCAATGATTTATAGAGCAAAATCCAATCATAGCTGTAAGCTACACAATGCATAAGGCAGAAAGTAAGCATGCTCGTAAACTAAACTCAAAATAATTCTAAAAGCGTCGTGTTGACACAAGAGTCCGTGCTTTCACTATAAACAGAGAAATGTATGTCCTTTCAGTATTGTTATTGTTAAGTTAGAATTATTGTTATTGCAACACTGTTAACAAGGAAAATTGTTGCTGGTTTATCCCACTAATATTATAAATGTTAAAGTTTGGATGGATGGATCCGCGTGGATAACGGCTTTCTCGCTACCTCAATTATCCCACGGGAACTATTCTTTTTCCGAGATAAAAGAAGCCTATGTGTTAATCTAGGGTCCAAACTATCTCCATAGCAAATTTCATCGAAATCGGTGTAGCTGATTCAGCGTGATAAAGTAACAAACATACACACATAAATACAAACTTTCACCTTTGTTATATTAGTGTAATTATCTGGAAGCTGTTGGCACCTGAAGTAAAACTGTCTCGCCGATTATTGAGAGAGAAATCGTAACAAATAGTGGGGATTCATTAATGAATAGAATTTATTTTGGTTTTGGTATAGGTTTTTATTCGGTAACGCGCAGTGCAGCCCACGGTGCGTCTTAGTAATATAATATGACATGAGCTGTTTACCCATATTGTAAAGGCTGTCAATGTATAAAAACTAAAGAGTAAGTTATTGCATACGCATAGCTGATGTGCCTTCCCCTTAGAGACGAGTGTTGGCTTTCATCCACCACGCTACCCAATGCGGGTTGGCGGATAGGCTAGTGGCCAGCAGAACGGCGGAATTTTCACGCTGCTTCCGACATATCTAGCGACTGTTATCCTAAGAAAACGACCGGGACCGACGGTTCTACGTGCCATCCGAAGCACGGAAGCGCTCAGTTGAAAGTGGCACTAGCGATTACCCATCGAATGTGTATATACGAGGAGTACGTTGCTTCACGCAGTTGAGCGGTTAAGATTGTACAGCAGTTCATTTTCTTTTTTAAACTACTACTAATACTTGTACAAGTATATACTATTTTAAGTGTATACAATTTTTTTTAAATGAAAAAAGTGTTCCGGTTGAAGTGTATGGTTTCCGGTGAAATTACAGGCTCATGAGACTTACCAACTTTAAGTCTCAGGCTTGATTAATTGTTTCTGTCTGTAGGCAGAGGTTACCACTTAACATTATGTGGGCCTTTTGCTTGTTACGTCACTAACCCATAAAAAATATATAATTAAATTAACAATCGTGCACTGTATATATTACGTAAACAATGTTAAATGGCTAAAAATACATATATGAGTAAGTTATACAAACGTAGCTTACTATAAAATGTCTCTACAACATTTTGCCTAACGTAATCATCATATCTCTTTATACTAGTATTATTAGGTCGTTGGTAATTAGTTAAAAATAACGAAATGAGGCGTCGTCGTCTAATTCAAGTTTATAAACTTGCTAATAATGCTGATTTGATTTTGGATGTCACAACTTGTTTTGTATTTATAAATACTGCAAATAGTTCCTAAATGTATATGATGATGATGTCGCCCGCGTCGTATCCGACGATGGCGACCCTGGCTATTTTCTGGCATGTGCTCGCATGTGGCTGGCAAACCCAAACTTCGTCTTGAACACCCGGTCACAAGTCGCGCAGCAAAGCTGGCGCGCACTGTTGTACGTGTAATTGTAGAAGGGTTTTGGTTTGTTCTTGCGAGCTTGACGCTTTGAATCCAATTCAGAAAGGCGAGTATTCTCAAACTGTGCGACTGCCTTTTTAATCTACAAGCGCCAAGCCGGTCTTATCCGTGCTTCTTCCTCCCAATTTAAAAACAGCTGAACGACTGTTAGTCTCTTTAACTCCATTTTTATGGTATTCAAGCACATTCGTCGTTACCGCGACATTTTTGATAAAGAAACAATAATCGAGCTAGCTAGTAATATTTTTTTTTTTAAATAAGCAATAGAACTTCAATCAGAATTAGCCTTCATTTCACTGTTCAGATAAGCGGTAATTGTAAAAAGTTGATTGTACATAACATTTAGGGCTTTCAACAAAGTAAGCTGAAAAGGTTCAAAATAGTCTATTAAGCAAATGGTGAAGCTTTAAGGTTTTTTACTTAATCATTTTGCGATTTTCAAGCGTTGTATTTTGTTTATATTTTGTTTCTGGCATACAACATAAGATATGCACTCCATGAATTGCAAAACTGGAGATAAGTTCCATTCACATCGAACTGCGCTATTCATTTCCGACTGCAAATATAAATCTATCTACCCCTCGTGGTGGATTGCGCAGTATATTTAAAGGCCCCCAACCAATATCGAACCAATTCAGTTAAAAGCAATTCACGATTGATGCCCTGGTCGAATGCCATTAAATGCTTCGATGCCGATACTGTCGGGACATATTTCAATATGAAAAGTAAACACGGAACAGCCGTCTTAGCAAAAGCAATAAGTTGAGGTTTACCGATATTTGAAAATCGAAGTTATGAATTTCAACTTATCATTTGTTTTCGATTGTTCCAGGTGGTGTGACAAGATGGAATTCAATTGCACGAAGAAGCTTTACCAACCAATAAAGTCAACGACAACGTAATTGTTAGGATAAAATATCGAAAACTTCATAGAAGTTATATAGTGATACAATAGTAGTATTTAACCAATAACCAATATGAATTTGAAGTTAATATCGCTACTTTTAACGTGGAACTTCATACTGATATCAGCAAAGAGAGAGTCTACAGAGGACGAGGATACTTCGAGGGCTAGAGAAATAAGAAATAGAGAGAGCAATCGCAATAGAACCACATTCAATGGTACACTCACAGATTTACCCGAAAGGAGGTATATAAGACATAAGAATAGTTCTCGATTTCGCGGTGACAGAAGAAAAAGCTGGGAGCATGAGATAAGGCGGGATAGAAGGAAGGGGACAGATAGTCATTCGCTAGAAGACAGTGCGAACAGGACCATAGAACCCTATGGTGTGAAGAGAGAAGAAAAAGTGCGTAAAACTGAGAAGCATTGGAATAAAAACTTGGAAAAGTTTCAGGTGCGAAAGCTGTCAAATCAAAGCAAGAGCCAGGAGAAACAGTATCCGTTGCCAGTTAGGGAGAATACGACGCGCTCTAAAATAAAGATGGCGAATAAGTGGCAGGGCGGTGGATACATTCCGTTTCCTCAGCCCAGAGAACGGAAGCCGAACATTATTTTGATATTGACGGATGACCAGGATGTCGAATTAGGTAGTTTGAACTTCATGCCGCGAACTATGAAGGCAATAAGGAGTGCCGGAGCTGAGTTTAGACATGCATATACTACGACGCCGATGTGCTGTCCTTCAAGGTAAAATATTCATTGAAAAACAGATTATGATAACTTATTTTACTTGCGCTGTTATTATTCAAACTCGAAAATATTTATTCAATTCAGACATCCAAGACGTACTTATGAATAGAAAAAATACTCATATTCAAAAAGACTATGGACGATAGATCTGTTATCCGCTGGCTTCCGATCAGGTGGCTGCCGCATTCAATTTTAGCTCTAGCACTTTCTAATGATTGCCAAAATAGCTACGACCCTTAATTTTATAATCTGTTACAAGCACTTTTAACACTCTCACGGTACAATTATTTTAGCAACTGTTCATGAGTGCCAGCTGTCATTCTTAAGTTGCCACTCTCAACCACGTGCGCTAGTTCATTATTATTGTAAATCCTTATTAGTAATAATCATTATCCCACTAATATTATAAATGTGAAAGTTTGGATGGATGGATGGATGGATGTTTGTTACTTAATCACGCCAGAACGGCTGGACGGATTTGGATGAAATTTGGTATGTAGATACTTCAGGTCCCGGAATAACACATAGGCTACTTTTCATCATCATTATCATCATCATCAATCATCACCACGCGGGTAAAACCGCGGGGCGCTGCTAGTTACTAATATTATAAATGTGAAAGTTTGGATCTATGGATGTTTGTTCCTCAATCACGCCACAACGGCTGAACGGATTTGGATGAAATTTGGTATGGAGATAGCTTATACCCTGGATTAATACATAGGCTTATTTTCATCATCACGATCATCACCGTTATTCATCAACGCGCGGGTAAAACCGCGGGGCGCAGCTAGTAGTATATAAATATTCAAACTCTTTAACTCAAAGTCTTCCCAATCTGTTGATCTTCAGACAAGCAAAACTTTGCCAAAAACTTTTATACGAAATGTAACTTATCATTAGTAATGTGATTTTATATGGCTAAAATATTTTTACATTGCAGTAAAATTGAAACTGTTTCTCTTTTTTTTATCATAAAACATATTAGTTATTTATTTAATATTCATCACATGTAAACGTGGCAGCCGTAACACAGGTGACCCTAGCACGGCTGCTAAAGGCCTTTTATATTGTATTCACAAACATAATTATGTATACATCGTTAATCACATGTTATAGCTAGCTATCATGTATTGAAAGTGTTTTGTGCCAATAAATATATTTGTATTATTATTATTTGTAAACATTTATAAGCGAAAACTGTTAAGATATAGTGCCTTAAAATTCTGCTTGCACATCATTTTTCATTTATCATTGTGTAAGATCGCTGTTTGTTTTCGAACGAAATTAAAAAAGGAATCATTTTTTAGGAGTTCTCTACTGACTGGCGTATACGTTCACAACCACAACGTGTACACGAATAACGACAACTGCTCTTCGCCCATGTGGCAGGCCAAGCATGAGACCAACACTTTCGCAACATACCTCTCCAACGCAGGATATCGAACAGGTCAGTAATTAACTTTTTTACATTCTGGAATAAATGAAATATATATATATATATATATATATATATTTTTTTGGTTTATTATGTTTATTTATTTGCACAAAACACTTACAAATACATTATACATTACTACAATACATGGATAAAGACAGATAAATACATATGTATGTGAAAACAATATAAAAGGCCTTTAGCAGCCGTGCTAGGGTCACCTGTGTTACGGCTGCTAAGCTACTTCCTATAATACAAATACAAATACATTGATTTCTTAAATGGTGCACTTTTTACATGCTTAACTACTTAGACTTATATACTATGACTATAATGTTGCGTATGACATTCACATATGTACACAAATTAAAAAAATATATATATAACGCCAGGACTGTGCAGACACGAATACTGAAGTTCTTTGGACACATCTTTAGGAATGAACAATCGATGGAGAGACTTGTGGTACAGGGCCAAGTGATTGACCTGACTACAAAGGCCACACAGTCCACCTTAGTACAGTGTACCCGCGATACCACTAACCGCCAGAAATAGAAAAACATCGCTAAGCGAGCTGCTACACTGGACAAGGACGTCAGCGAGGATCTCCCACCTGCCATCACTGTAACCACGACCACTCTGTCAAGAGTGCACGACTAAGAAGAAGAATAAGGCCAGGGATTAATATATAATATGTATTCAATATTAGAAGATCTAAATAATTCTGATTAGAAACAATCATCGACACAAACAGATACATTTCTGAAGTTAAAATATTGGCTTATTTTAATTCGCTCCACAGGTGATCTTATAATTTTAATACATATATTTTAACAATCCTTCTAATATTATAAATGCGATAGTTTGTGTGTATGTGTGTATGTTTGTTACCTCTTCACGCTCAAACGGCTACACCGATTCCGATGAAATTTGGTATGGAGATAGCTTATACCCTGGATGAGCACATAAGCTTATTTTCATCATCGCCATCATCACCGTTTGTCATTACCGCGCGGTTACAACCGCGGGGCGCAGCTAGTATTACATATATAGAGCTGATGTTGGGCTGGCAATTTAACTTATTCGCGAACCCTCATTCAACAGGGTGCTGACTTATGGCCAATACTCCTAATTGAGAGGAAAGCCAGTGCTCCAGCATAGTGGTAACGATTTGGACTGATCATGCTAATTAGCCATGGATCTTAAGATGACAACCGGGACCGCCGACTCGAAAGTACCACCATGCTAGGAATGTGACGGTCGCTGTGGCTCAGTGGTGACATGACTTCTGTGTCTTCGGGACGAGGGTTCATATCTTGGCAGGGGCAAACATTAGTGCGATGAGTGTGGTTTGACCCGGGTCTTGGATGTTTGTGTATGTCCATGCCTCCCGCGACACAGGGAGTCCTGGTACGGGAGTTTAAGTGTGATAAAAAAATGGTGTTCCCTTTACCGGAAGCTCGAGCTGTTGTTGGAGATCGAACTAGAGTCCTTCAGTTTGTCAGCCGACGTTCCCACCACTTCCAAAAATGTATATATTATATGTATGTATTCTAAATGCAGAATAGCAAGTCACACGTCTTTGCTTTCACCGAGTTATGTTATGAACTTTTCTCTTAGCTCGGTCACGATTTTATTATTTACTGAATGAGCCGACGATGAAGCGTTGTTTTATAACGTGCAGAACGTTGGAACACCTACTTGTAATAAGATATGTTGGCACCTGAGAATGCACTAGCTAGCTCCTATATTATTGTACGGTTGGCAGAAAAATAAAAGATTTAGTGATGTTACTTAAAAAAAAAAAAAATTCATGGGTAATGCAGCCGCGAAGAAATATTATAAAATAAAAATATTTTATTAAAAAATTATTATTAGCTATATAACAAGTTATTCAATTGATGCGAATGAATATGAACATTTGTGTGATGAGTGTAGGTGTTTGTCCTGGTCTTTGTTGTTTGTGTGTGTCCATGCCTCCCGCGGGGAACCTTCACAGGGAATCCTTGTGAGGGGGTTTGAGTGTAATAATAACATTATATAAACTGCTTAATGAAACTAATATTGAATAAATAGGTTATAGATGCAAAGATTCTTGGCATGTCTAAAGGTTTTTTCAGGTGTCGGCAACCATTTCATACGGAAGAGCAAATAGTTACATATCACCAAATATGCCGTAGAATAATTTGATTTGTTACTTCTGACTGACACATAGAGACGGGCGGTGTCAGTCGAGGTAAGACTTGATTGGGAGGAGCTGAGAGATTGACGTGGCTATTCATACATGGATCAATTGTAAAATTTCGAAGGATTTTGATACCTGGATATGTACATATTTGCATATGTTTGCATTATTATGAATTAGACTATCATTATCATATTCATTTAACCGTTTCTTTTTTAATTTTTTTATCACACTCATACCCCCGCCCTAGGATTCCCTGTATCGTGGGAGGCATAGACACACACAATCACAACACACAAACATCTAAGACCCGGGACAAACATCTACACTCATCGCACAAATGTTTGCCTCTGCTGGGATTCGAACCCAGGGTCCCGGAGACACAGAAGTCATGTCACTGACACTAACCACTGCGCCACGGCGACCTTCCGTTTACATAACATATAATAGTAGTTGTACATAGTTAACCTACAATAATGTTGTCTTGGTAAAATATTATTTTGTTAGCCGTCAAATTCCCTTTTACTCGATTGTTGCTTTAAGCTAAAGTAACAAAATGGAAAAGTTCTTGTTACGCTACGGCTTCATTTAATTATTCTGCGGAATTAATACAGAATAAATTTATGTATTGCCTATTCCCTCGAGTTACTTAGCAGCTCGAAGTTATGATGTTTCTGTTTTGTAAGACTACATTTTATATTCTGAGTAACTTAACTTAGTATATTAGTTAATTAGTTTTATACTTCGTAGTATCATTTTGCGATATTTGCGGAATATCTATATTAAAGTTTTTAGAAGATTATTTTGATTAATAATAAGTAATGCGAAAAAGTAAACAAAAATCTTGTTTACTTTTTTGCAATACTTATAGCAATATATTGTTATATTTCTCATAGCTCCTCCTGCCATCTGTACAATCTTGGAATATGTTAAACTTGAGAAGCGACGAACTCTTAAATCCCCGCTCTCCGATGGTGCAATAATGCTGTATGACACTCTACTACATAGCGTGGTAGGTAACCGGTGCTGTTGCTTGAATTATTTTTGTAAACAATTGAATAACACTCCAATGACACGCACAAACTAATATTTTTATGCGTTTGAGTTTAATAAAATATTACACTTTGTATTTCGTATAATGTTGTATTTCAGTTGTTTTGCGCTTCGATATTTGTACACTAGGAACTTAATCTTGCTCGCGTCACTAAATGTAGGTATATATACACATTTCAACGAAGCGTAGTGCGTGACCCGGAAATGAAGATTAGTCTCATTTAGACTAGTTTCGGATATCAAGCAAAGGGGCATTCTAAATAAATAAAATATTTAATTTGTTGATTAATGTTGTTTTATCTACAATATAAAGTGCATGAAGCTGCTAGTCATTTAGAGAGTTCATTTAGAACATTAATATATTTTTGGTTAATGGGATGCATTTATGTAAATCAACTTGAATGTACAGAATTTCACGTCTTTCCGCTCGCAAACGAGGGCATAAAATGTAAATGAGAATTCCAATTGCAAAGTGGAAGGTGGTCGAACACCTCGTATGAACGGACCAGAAATACAGCTGCAGCTTAGAGCCACTGGTCGTAAACATGTCATATTCGCACAATGTAGCTCATAAAATGATATTGACACAAAGCAATAATATACATATACGCCATAAAGTAATGTGCAACAAGAGCCCTACATAAATCAATACCAGGACGTCGCACTCATTGACAATCTCGCAAACTGCAGCGTGCAGTGTCTTCTAACATTTGTTCTAAATATTATAAATGTCTAGTTAGAGCGTAGGCGCACGTGGGTCGCCGGACGTCGGCTATTTCATCGCATCGCAAGAACAAGTGTAGATGGAAGTGTCCTTGCCGGTATTTGGGGAGACCGATTTGCCGATCTATCTTATCCGGCCGAGACGAATGCGATTTGTCGAGATTTGTCACGTCGAGTCACGCTCGCGTCGCACCGGATAGTAAAATTATGTGTTCCACTGGTTGATTCTGTCGTTGATTTAGTGCATTCATGTCGCGCCTTCCTGGATTCCATAAGAATGCTAGCTACATTCAAACAAGAGCTATAAAATGTTGATGCGCGGTCATACGTAACAATCAGGGTGGTTATGTCATTTCCAAGATGTATAGTTGTTGGTACTTACTGCGGCGAGTGTTTTACATTCGAATAGCGTCCTTTGTGATATGGAGCACGTGTGGGTAATTTATCACTTAGGCTGTTAAGAGTCCATTTGGCTTGTAAATTTATGCCATGGACGGGCTATAATAAATTCGCCCTTTGCTTTCCCTTCCGGGTTTAACTGTAGGCGAGGGTTCGCCCACAGATGCTGCTATCTTATAGTAGCTCCTAATCACTTTATTGCTTCTTCCGTTTGAAGATGAAAGTTGAGATGTGTGGGAGTGCATCGTCGGTTGATCGCTTGAGTTCTCGTTTTGCTAAATATTCCGCAGCTGTTCAAGTTTCCCAGCGGAGTCTAGGATATTAAGTTGTTCATCATCATCATCATCATCATCTCAGCCATAGGACGTCCACTGCTGGACAAAGCCTCCCCCATTGATTTCCACAAGGACCGGTTGGTAGCGGCCCGCATCCAGCCCTTGCCTGCGATCTTAGTCAGGTCGTCTGTCCACCTAGTCGGTGGCCGTCCTATGCTGCGCTTGCCAGTTAAGTTAAGTTGTTATTTTCAGCCAATTATTATGTTATGAAAACCACGACAGGTATGATATGCAGTTTCTTAAGACAAATTTGCTTTTATCACTATCGTCTGTCTGCAACGTAGCATATTCTGAGTGTTATCTTAAATCGGGGTTTGATATCGTGCATAATGAGTTCAAATACGAAACAAGAATTTTGTTTTGCAATACGTTTTTATTGCATAATGTATTGAATTCAATCATCATTTCAAGACTTTTACTGCCTAACACACATTTGCCATTTTTTATAATATAACTGTTATTAACAGTATATATAAAATATGAGAAATAGGAAATACTGATTTAATTTATATATCCGCTACGCGCGGATTTGAACATATTTTTTTCCGGGAGTAAAAGTAGCCCATTGCCTCATCCAAGGTCCCATCTGTGTCTAGACCAAAATAAATCAATGAATTCATCTGCTAAGGCGTGAAAACCTAACCATAACTGAACTTTTTTTTGTATTTATTTTTGCCAGTTTGTATCAACCCATGAAATATCCATGAAAACAGATTTATCAAACATTTGTAAACTCATTTGTACTAGCATTGTTTTCACAAACAAAGCTGCCTTCTCCTGCGTATCCTTTATTAACCCCTTTATTTACCGCATCTCTTCGCGTGCCTCACATTTTTCCAATCTTTCATCGCGGCCATTAATAACGTTTTCCAAAGGGTGTTGATGGAGTGGAGCCAATAAATAATATAATATTAGTTTAGGGTTACCATCTGTTCTCCAGTATTGGTAGAGGAGCGCCTATTTAGAGTGATCAAAACGGTAGAGCATTACATTTTTGTTCGCATAATTTCAGTCATTATCATCATCATCTCAGCTGATCATCTCATCAGATAGGATGTTCATATTGTCCATAGCTGGACTTATGCCCCCTCTATTAATCTCCACAAGGATCGGTTGCAAGCTGCTCGTAGCCTCTTTGTGAAATCTTGGTCAGGACCACTTTTCGACTCCGATGATTTCAGTGAGCAAAACTATTTATAAGGCATCTAATACTTTACTATGCGGTTGACTAGCGCTAGTACGCCTCTGAATTTAAGGAAAGCTATAATTTTACATACGAATTAGTTTGATAAAATGTTTGGTGGTTTAATAAATAAATTACAATAAGTATATAATTATATTTTTCATAATGATGTGAAATTTTATATGAAACCAAAATGCGTCCACTTGCGACTGGATGTTATATTGCTGTCTTTTAGATCTTTTATAGTTTTAAAGTTATTTAATTTGAAGTTCGATATAGAAAAAATCAATATAAAAACTTTCTCAACCAATTAATACCACGCATAATTTAGAAGTAACTCATGGTAACCCTGTAGTATCGTGGCCGGCAGCAGGCTCGCAGGTGAGGTGACTACACAAATAAGCTATAATAAGTGCGCGTAGATCAGATAGAAAAGATGCGTGGGCGTCGCGCCGCCCTGTCTAGGCAACCTGCGCAGTGTCACGCACGCGCTCAACGAGTTCTGCTATATCTATGTGTTATACTTAGAAACGAGTCATACTGAGACTCCAATTACGTTTTTCTAAATATTAGGATTTAATAGACGTAAAAAAAGAGGACGTTTCATTTTTTTTTTGTGTTAACACACGGATCAACGGAATTATCAAAACGAATCAAATAAAATTACTAACGCAGTAAGTAATTATATCCTTTAAAATTATCATTTGAAAGAATATAGGTAGTTTCAGATTGCTCCATAGAATTGACATCAGTTCAGTACATACTTTTCTTCAGGACTTAGCATTGAAAACATTCCACCGCTTAGTAGTGAAATACACAATTACACAGCATATATGTAATATCTTTGCACAAAACTATTCTTTTTTACGCTGTATGCAAACATAACAAGTGAGAATAGGTCTATAGATGACATAATATGTTACATTTAAATTTGATTCGCGTTTCTTTGATATCTGTACAAGCGAGCTTATGGACATTTCCCCTATATACACCTACTCCACTAACTATTTACTGCTGCCAGGTTTTAAGGTTGCCTGGGCTACTCTGCAAGTATAATAAAACTGTTTTAAAAGCAGAGGATAAGAACAAAAACTCACCATCGTGTACATACTGTTCGTAATATCACGATTCACGCCCAATTTTTACAATGTTTTGTGCAGATTCTATGTGTCCGATATCACACTCACACTCAGACCCCCGCACTAGGATTCCCTGTATCGCGGAGGCTTGGACACACACAAACACCCAAGACCCGGGACAAACATCTACACTCATCGCACAAATTTTTGCCTTGCCGGGATTCGAACCCAGAGTCCCGGAGACACAGAAGTCAATATCACTGACCACTGCGCCACGGCGACCTTCGCGTCTTTGAGCCCTTACGTCAAACAACCACTCTCGTTACGCGCACTCTCCACTAAAGGCTTTATTGAAAGCCAATCGCGAATACGATGTGTTCGAAAAAAGATAGACGAATTTCGGCATGCATCATGCATTTGATTGCGAAATGAATGGAAATTGTAAGTAGAAAGGTATAGTACCTTTATCTATAGGTAGTCTATGTCAAAATATACTAATATAAATTATACAAATTCATTAAAATAAAATAATAATAATCTGTCATTGTGTACATTTTTTACATTTCATCATTTAATTGTGAATGTATTAAACACGGGAATTACTCACGTAATAAGTCAGAGGGTTCCGACTATTAATATTAATGGAACAGTGCAGATGAACTGCAATTAAAGGTACAAATGAGTACACTAAAAACATGAAAGTAATATTTATTGAGGGGCGCTCGCGGACGCGGTCGTGATTCGCCTAGTACTGGGCGAACCGCGAACACGTCCGCGAGCGCCCCGTATTCTCTTTGAAAAAGACCACCGAATGTGGTTGAAACTACAGTCGGAACCCTCTGACTTATTATGTGAGTAATTCCCGTGTTTTATACATCCATAATGTGTCAAAATATGTGTCATTATCTTTGTAGGTAAATGGCCTAGCGTCCTGGCTATCAGAATATTTATTTAATAATCTGTAAAACAATCTTTATTGATAAATTAATATCTTTATTTATTTTAACTTATAAAACGTAGTAAGCACTATACTTAACTAAAAACTTCAGTAAACATCAAAACCAAAACCTCAAAATAATTTTAACTATAAGAGCAACGTGGAAGGATAAGTCCCTAGAATGCTGGCAGCATTGCCATGTTGAATTTCCTTACCATAACTTTTGTATGTATATATTATCTGTGTATTACGGATTAGTGTATTGTAGAGTATCCAAAATTAATGGACTTTTGTTTGATTTCCGTCACAATATGTAATTTTTTTTACACAAGGTCTTCAGGTCCCAAACTAGGCAGAGCCTGTACTATGGTAACCTGATGACTGATATATATACTTAAATACAAACTTATGTATATACTTATATACATATACACACCCAGACACAGGTCAAACAGACATGTTCATACACACAAATATTTGACCTGTCCGGGAATCGAACCCGGGACCAGCGGCTCAGAAGGCAGAGTGCTACCAACTGCGCCAACCGGCCAGTCAAATTAAAGAGAGATTAAAAATTAAAGAGATTATCTGAAGGACATTGACTAATGATCTGTGCTGAAGGGATATTACGAGATAATGATTACGAGTCATGGCGGGTGAAATCGCAGGGTGCAGTAGCAATAATTTATATACACTATGGATGAGTTCACGTTTGTTTGTTTATTGTTTATGTACAGCATAAACCCATCAACTCATAATTATCGTCAGCCTGTTTCATCGACCGTTATATTTGTACAACTCAACATTAGTATAGTAATGGAGACTATGCCATAATTACTCACGAATACAGTTTAATTTAGGCATCAAAAAAGTAAGCTATATAAATCATATTACGAATACAACTTCATGGACCTATCGTCAAGTTTTCCTTATTATTATATTAGGATGCATCTTACGCATAGAATAGGGAAAAAATCTAGCGTCGCTAATGTAAGCTAACAGTGTATTGGAATCGTAGAAATATGAAAAAATCTCTACTGATTTATAACCAAATTGTACACAATATTCGTGCCTAGCTTCGAAAAAATACAAGGTATATTAGTAAACTTTTTGCTATCAACAACCATAAAAAGATCGATAGTACCAAATTGACTGATTGACTGTCTTTAAAAATAAAGTGCAATAAGTTATAATTATGGCTATATCAAAAATCCTACACATTATCATTACCAATTATTGTATTATCTGAAAATGATGGTGATTATGTTAATCACTCAAACTAGCTGAAATTTTATATTTATTTTTAATATACAAAGCTCTTATGCGATTTATACAAAAAGTTACATTCGTATAACTCATGACAACGTTATTTATAATATTTTAAAAGTTTTATTCAGTGGAGGGTAGTTTTAGTTGTCACCTAATAACTTGACTTAATTTACCAACTGCCGGATTTTTTTTATGCCGGAAAGAGAAATTATTAAAAGATCTAAATTTGATTATTGTCATTCATAAATGCAATGCTTATTTTGATTTTGTCTTGACCTTATAGAAACTATTTTATTTGACGAAATATTACTTTACTTGTGTAAGATGCCGATTTACTACCAATTTCTCTTGAATATGAATCTCGTGTAGATAGACGCGGGTACGCTATGTGTAGTGTTAAATAATTAAATAGTAATAATAAATTTCATGCGCTCGTGTTCTATGTTTGCATTCGTATTGAGTGGTTCCTATTCAATTACCATTGCTACGTTAATATGCGTAGTTACGGCTGTTTATAGCCACATTTAATTTAAATGTAAAATATGTGCCATATGCAGAGTTTCCTCAAGGATGTTGCCAATTATTATTATTTTGAGTGTCATATTTATTTACCTAAGTAATTATAGTTTATATTACGTAACTACGTAGAGACATTTAGATTACGTAGATAGACACGCAAGAGACAAATAAAACTGTACTGTTTTTGTTGTAACTCTTTTCTATTTGCTTTTAGGTGTTTGTTCTCGTTGCATGCCGGAAATATTGCACATGGGCAACTAAGTATTAATGATATTGTTTATAGTTTAATTATCTATACTATTAATGTTATAAAGAGGTAAAGGTTGTAGGGGGTAATCCATGAATCTACTGAACCGATTTCGAAAATTTATTTACCAATAGAAAAACACGTGATTTGTAAGTGTCATAGGTTCATCATCATCATCACCACCGTTTTTATCACCACGCGCGTTATGAAAAATAGTTTATTCAATTTCTGAGACTGTATGAGCCTAAGTATTCTGATCCAAACATCATTTAAATATCGATCGAAACGTGTTTGATTTCACTTTATTATCATGTAGTGGCCCTAATTCTGTTAATCACTCGCACTAGCTAAAATGTACTAAAAGTTTTCAAATACAATATATAAAACAGCTCGTATTCTATTTACGCTAAAATTCAAATTCTTATAACTCGATACACCGCTACGACGATATTAGAAGAGTTTTATTCAATTGCTGGCCAAATGCGGATACTTTTACTCGGCACTAAATAAGAGGCGACTTATTTCACCTAAAATAAACATACTTATCTTATTTTCCAGAATATTTGTTTAGTTTACGTGAATAAGAGAATCACTACATACCAATGTCAGTAACTCATTTGACGTAAGTGAATCTAAATTACATTGTGTGCCATTGTAGATGATATCATTGGTATAATGGCCACCTGCATAATTAGTACGTAACCTACTGCACAGCTGTGATCTGGGCTGTTTCAAGATAATTGCGTCGAAAGTGGTTTTATCGTTGTGAGTGTCGTAAGTTGATAAACCCTTCGATAAACCAAATAGATCCAACTCGATATCTTGAAAGTATTGCTATACATAGTAGAAAAGGTCTGTGTCTTATAATTATGGTATTATAACTATTATATTACAATAAAATTATCTTGTGAAGTGAACCGTAGCAGCATAAATTTCAATATTCCTCGTTAGGCTTCAAGTAAAGTTAAAAATTTGCCAAAACATGGAACAACTTGTTGAAGTCGGTACCATAATAGTTAAAAAGTAACTATTATATTAATATAGTTGGGAAGCTACACTATTCCCGGGTTATTATGCTAAATTATATTTTCAAAAAATTAGGGACCCTTATAATTTTTAATTTTGAAATTTTGGTATATACTCGTGCGAACCGGGCGGGCCGCTATATTTTATAAAGTCAATACTTATCTACATATTAAATTGTTAGTGCATTTTATTCTAATATTATAAGTTGTAAATTTGGAACAATGAATACATATACAATTATAAATGCTGCATAATGATAGTAGGTAGGTAGGTGTGCGCGCGCGCCGGTCAGTCTAGCCTATTTGTGCCACGGTGTGTTCCACTTAGGGGCATCTAATAGTGTCGTGACGCTGACACCTGACCCCGTTGTGGTCTCGTTCTGCAAAGTGCGTATTACAATGAACCTAGGTTATAATAATATACGTAGAACGAGAGGCTTTGGCTTACGAAGTATCTAGCAATTTGTATTTTATGTAAGAACTTATCATTGAGATTTCTCTATTTTTAACCTTATATAAGGGGGGACGGTCTCAATTCAACTGAATGTTTTTATCTGTGACTCTTTTTTGTATGCACTTCAGAAATGTAAGTAGATGAACGGATTTTAATGATTATTTTGAAAGCTGGTACTTATCTCTAATAATGGATATAATATAATTGACTTTACCAAAAAATGAAACCGACTTCAACACTCAGAAGTATGAAATAACTTGTCGAAGTCGGTACCCTGAGCACAATATTTTGATATCAGTTACTTTTGAACTACCATGGTACCGACTTTAACAAGTTATTTCATACTTTTGAGTGTAGAAGTCGGTTCCTTTTTTTCGAATTTTTTTAACAGACTTCAAAAAAAGCAGGAGGTTCTCAATTCGACCCGTATGTTTTTTTATTTTTATTTGTGTTTGTTACCGCATGACTTCCGACTAGGTGAACCGATTTTGATCGTTCTTTTTTATTTGAAAGCTTGTGCTTCCCGTGTGGTCCCATT
Source organism: Apeira syringaria (assembly GCA_934044485.1). Classification (NCBI taxonomy): domain Eukaryota; kingdom Metazoa; phylum Arthropoda; class Insecta; order Lepidoptera; family Geometridae; genus Apeira; species Apeira syringaria. The sequence goes on from OW203658.1 coordinate 18,535,624, forward strand.
TAAATTTCACCAAAATCGGACTACTTTTGAGTATTGAAGTCGGTTCCATTTCTAGGTATTTAAAAAAAAAAATATTTATAAGTGCTTGCGTGCCCTTGAAAAAGTGCTTTGACAAATAGACAAACAACGAATTTATGTATATTTACACAAGGTTCCAATTTAACCTTTTAATGTAATTTACCTTAAATATCATCATCACCATCATCATGTCAGCCATAAGACGTCCACTGCTGGACATATGCCTTCCCCATTGATCTCCACAAGTACCGCTTGGAAGCGGAACGAATCCAGCCCCTCCCTGCAATCGTGGTTAGGTCGTCTGTCCACCTTGTCGGTGGACGTCCAATGTTGCGCTTGCTTGTCCGAGGTCTCCTCGAGAACCTTTCGACCCCAACGGCCATCAGTTCTCCGAGATATGTGCCATTAAATATATATAAACCATATTCATTTATTATGCAAACGTAAACGCCGCGGTGACCTTTAAAGTGCTAAAAGCACAAGTGGTCGGGAAAACCACGAATGCTGTTTGCATTTAGCTGCAGGCTATGGGTACTTTCACTGGGAAAGTTCAACTGGTACTGCTAATTAGCCATGGTGATAGATAGACATTGCTGTCTACGTGAGCGACTATGCACGGACCATTCGAAAGTAACTGTACTTACTGATAATGGTTGTACGAGCTTGTGTTCCAATTTTAAGGCTGTAAAGCGAATTTTCAACCGATTTTAAAAGGGAGGAGTTTCTCAATTCTTTTGCGTTTTTATGTGTGTTCACAACTTTGTCATTTTAGAATCGATTTGAAAAAAATATCTGTTCATTTGTTAGCTTATTGGATATGGATCCCACTCAGAAAACTGCCTTGAATCTTGCGAGGATGTAGAAAGTCGTACTTAGTGTCTTCTCCATGTACTTACTGAAATAGTGTTATTATAATAGTGTTATAATTTGTAAGCTTATTCAAATCTACTCATGGGAAATAAAGGGTGAAAAGTAAGTACCTGCTAACGTTTGTATAGTGTGATTATGTGGATGGTGTAGAGGGAAAAATGACTTACATCTCAAGTACTTTAACACCTGCATGCAGTAACAGCTTTAGCAGAAAAGGTGTTACTTATCACACCTGAGTTTTGCCATTCGTAATACTTGTCACATATTTCTTGTTTTATGCATTTCAGTCCGGCCTTGTAGTTGATTAGACCTTCATATTTACTAATGTACGAGTATACTATAGGAGTGATGCTTGTGCTAAACGTAACCCTTGATCATCCCAAAAGAAAAGTTTCACGGAAAATCTTTGTACATCTAATTTTTTACCTGTCATACACTCTAATTATTATGTGATAGTCATCTTCTTATTGTACTTATCCCACACTATGTGGGCTCGGCACAACATGTTCTTCTTTTCCACTCTCTTAGACCATCCATACCTTCGACCTTCCTCTACCTCTATATCCACATTCCAGAGGAATGGATATTGGAATAGGAAACCCAATGGTTACCTAAAAATTAATTTGAATGTTTCGATCAACATGCAATCGAATTGCAATATTATCATGACACCTGTTAAGTATTCAGACAAAATATAGTTCTTGAAACAAGTAAACATGTTTAATTCGTCATTTGCATAGTTCAGAGACAAAGGAATTCTTGTTATTATTTGTGAAACAAATGCTGAGTTCTGCCTCCTGTATTGTAGATTTATCTAAAATAACATTTACTGCACAACGTAGTAACGTGAAACTAAAGAGTGAGCGTCGTCACCTTTGGCTCCAAACTCCGACACCTCCGTTCCATCAATCTCACGTCAGTTAGTACAAATACCTCTCCATCTATGAGGAAACAGTTTCTAACTGCTGTTTTGCAATTGACGAGCGTGGGGTATGTTGAAGGGCCAAAGGCCTTTTCCCACATCTCGTAGGCGTTGCTCATAGGTCAAATATTCGATTGTAAACTACCGACTGATGGCTGGCTCGAATGTTTCGTCTATAATGAGGTTGTAATCTGTCTACGCTTATTTGGTATTGGAATGCTAGCTTTGCGATGCGCTTTTGTTTGAATTATGCAGCGACGGTTCTATTTAGACTCGTACACGAACCTCTATCGAAATCTCCACCTCTTTCGAAATGCGCTAGTTTTTTTTATCGTCTCGTGTCACGTCTTGCCGTAATCATTTTTGAATAATGTTATTCCGATAAATAGTTTGTTAACGCCAAGGAAGGAAATTAATAACTTTATTTTACACGTTTCATTTTATTTGTAATTCAAAAATCAAGTTTATGTGGCCGTAAGATTTCATAACAGATTCACGAACCGTTTATGACGCATAAAACATTATTTTAAGAACGGGCTCTGTCCCTGAACTTGAATTAGTTTTTCTTTGCCGAGATTATTAGTGGAGCGGAAGACTGACCTCAAAGATGGCTGTGATAGCTAAAAAAATGAAGATACGTGGCACTGTGACACTGCCTAATCAACAAAGTTACGCTGACCTATACGCTTGTTTAAGCGTCGAGCTTCTCCATACATTGTACATTTCACATATCTTTATATACATATACTTAATCTAGACAAAAACCTACACGATTAGACATTAGCTTTCAGGCATCGGCTTAATCAGACACAATATTTGAATGTGAAGCGTAGGAAAGGCTCTTTGATGTATCTGCCGTTTTGTTATATCCTAGATCATTTCGTCCGTACCTCTCAAGCGGTAATAAGCTGTAAATCTGTTTTTATTATAAACAATTATGTCATTATAAAATCGTTATAGTTCTTGTGACGGTACCGTGTGATAAAAAGAATTCATAATAAAATATGTGTGTCTGTTACTCGACCTAGTATGTGGCAGAAGTTGATTGAACATGCAAAAGTCCACAGGATGTTGAGCGGTAACTCTGCCTATAGATAGATACAATTCGTAAACTGCACTGCGCCCGTCACCCTGAGACATAAAGTTGGTAAGTCTCATGTGCCTGTAATTTAATTTCACCGGAAACCATACCCTTCAAACCAGAATACAGTAATGAGAATACTATACTGCCTGGCGGTAGAAATAGATATGGTGGCAGAACTTCCCTGACTACTATCACTTTGTTACAAGAAACTATTTAAGGATCGTTTTAAATTCACTCATGAGTAATAATAACAGGCGTAGGTATGATTTGTGAAATAGAAAGAGGACATCACGTCATAATTTCAAAACGAGCAAGACAAATCAAAGGAAGCTTCTATTTTATCTAATCACACATAAACAGGTCACTAATTGAATCTAATTCTACTTTTTCATAATTGCGTCTGTCTGTGAAGAAGAATTCAAGTCGTAACTTTACGACACGCCAATTGGTGCAATTGTTCTGTTAAAAATATAGTCCCATGGATATCCTGCTTAGTGGCCGGATAGGGGACGTGTCTGGTGGGAGGCAATTAATACGTTAATTGCATCAAGAATGTGATTAAAAGCCACAACTCATTAGAATGTTATTACAATCATTCCTGTTGAGAGACATAATATATTATTATCCGTGGATATTCATTGGATTATGGACTATTTATTTATCTATTATTTTATTTAATATGTAACCTACTTTTATATGGTTTTACTCATCTGTATTTAATTAGGAATGAAATCTACTATTTACTTTCATTATCATCATCATCATCTCAGCCATAGGACGTCCTGGACAAAGGCCTCCCCCATTCATTTCCACAAGGACCTATTGGAAGCGGCAAGCATATAGATCTAGAATAGATCTCTATAATAGATCCGTAAAAAAACGCAAGTCACCGATATAGCCCAGCGAATTAGCAAGGTGAAGTGGCAGTGGGCACATAGCTCGAAGAACCGATGGCCGTTGGGGTCGAAAGGTCGAATGGTCGAAGACAACAGACTGGCAAGCGCAGATAGGACGGCCACCGACCAGGTCGACGAGGTATCTTGACAGGTCTTTTGCGATTTTTATTCTGGAGGACTCAGACCCAAATACTGAAAATCGGACTGCATTTATTTTCACCTAAAGACTTGCCACCTTGACACCTAAAGGTTTGCATTACTGGATTATCTTATTCTGTTCCAAAAGAATATAATACCAGATCAGTTCTGGTTGTATTTGTTTTTGCACGAATATTGCATTTCATTTCATTTCATAGATAAGTAATATCTTAAATTATTGTTATCGTGATAGGATGTGCTAGTGCTAGGTGTATCTACTGTGAATCATACGCTTTCTGAAAAGTTCTCAAAAGTTATACGAAAATAAAGCACTCTCAGGTATTTGGTGCAACAGAACTCGAAGATTGTTTAATACTCTCAGTACATTTATGAAAAAAATAACAAACTATATTTAACAGTGTTTATAATTTAGATAAAAATATTTTATTGAATTGAAACTATTTAGTATTCATGGACAAGACCCTTCGTCTAATCCCACTAATATTATAGGTAGATGTAAAAGTTTGGATGGATGGATACATTAAAAATATTGTTTAACACGGGATATGCACCATGATTTAGATTTGTTACATTGATACATGTTTGTTACTCAATCACGCCAGAACGACTGTTCAGTCGTTCAGTGTTATTCCGGGACCTGAATTATCTACATACCAAATTTCATCCAAACACGTTCGTTATGCAATTATCTACAAACCAAATTTCATCCAAATACTTGCCTATGTGTTATTCAGGTCCCGGAATAACACATAGGCTACTTTTGATCATCATCATCATCATCACCACGCAGATAAAACCGCGGGGCGCAGCTAGTCTAATATATGGTGGTTACTTCAAGTCGCGAGTGAATAGGTACCTTCTAGGTTTGCGTGCTAAATCCTAGACAACGTCATCACTTAACATCAGGTGAGACAGTTGTCAAACGCAAACTTATAATATATTTAAAAAAAAAAAAAAATCTTCATGGCCACAACTGAAGTATTCGTTGCTTAGAGCATATATTTTAAGGCTGTTTAGATTGCTAATAAAACAATGATGCGTTTAGTGTAGTTACGTGCGGTTTACAGTCGTCAGTATTATGTGGGTGTTTTTATGTCATCAGAAACATAATGCCCTTTAAGGTATCGAGTAGCGTTTACTATTAGAAAAGTCGTAATGTTATGTAAATTGGTACCAATAAACGTATTTTTCGATAGTTCATTCATTTAAATCAATGAATGAAGGTGCACTGGTCCGCCCACGTTTGAATGAGTTGTAAATTGTTTACGAACGTTTTATATATTTATAAATTATGTTTTCGTTTTAATTGGAATATAACTTTCATTTTATCACAGTCTTTTTTAGTTTTTAGGCATTTAATCTTTTATTCTGAAAGCAATTTGTAGAATCATGGGCGCCGACAGCGGGAATTAAAAGGGTGCAGATGTGTGAACAATTGCTGCAAACGGGCCTAATGTGCACTCTAATGGAAATGTAGTATTTACATAACTACTAAACTTATTATTTTAGCGAATAGTGCTTTTATATATTTTATCTAATCTCATATATACTCAGTATTCTGTCAAATAAATTTAATTTATATCGATACAGCTCTTCTATGACAACTGTATCGAAATGTTACTTTATTACCATTAAGATACAACTTCAACTGGACCAAGGATGTTGAAATGCAGTTTTTCTACATATAGTCTGGTGGTTGTGTGTGCAAATTGATTTTGCCGCTAAGCGTTTACAAATAAATGCAAACATATACTTATAGTTTTAAATTTCAATATCTATTTTATGAAATGAGAAAAGTAATGTATTAAACTGCACATAATTTGGTTTTAAAACACTCGTGTTTTAAGAACCCTTATTATGATATAGTTTCATAGACTACTATTTCAACACACTCACTCGTAGTGTGGGCCTTATCACATTGTTTTTAGGGCCATAATCCGACCTACAACACGCTCGTGCGTAATAACGTTACACACATTTCACTCGAGTGCGTCAAAGTAGGTACGTTGTTTTTTTCTCGCTAATGTGAGCTCTGCTCATTTGCATTATGGGTAATATTAGGTATTACTCGTATATTAGGATGCGGAGGCTTGTAAATTCGAGGCTTTTACGCATTTATTCCACTTTTATTAAGTAACTATAACTCTGAGCCACCCAAAAAAATAGGCTGGTCATTATTAATTTAGAAACGAATTAAGTTCCTATTTTGGTAAAGTCCTCACGGAACTGGCAATTTATTTCTCAAACTGCCTTGTTATTAAACATCAGAAATGCTTCGATAATCTTGCATAGTGAAGGAAACTGATGCTTTCCAACTTCTGGCAGTCTGCCAGAATCGAAATAGGCGCCCGTTTGATCAGTCCGTCTGTTCGTCCGTCACAGGAGCTTTGAAATTTCGGGACCACTTTGTAAAATACGAGGATGGATTAGGAAACATGGTTGGCGTTTTTTTGTAACATTATATATGAGGGTTGGCGATGTGAAGGATAACGACATGACCTCATAAAATCCCTGCCATTTTAGATAGATACTCTTGTAAATCAGAAGTGGTGTAAATTAAAAATAAGAAAGAACATGATGTCAACTTTTATTACAATGATATTCTTATACAAAAAGGTTTAACCAAGTACATGTTAAAATGAAACATTTATACAAAGACACAAAATGACAGCATAAATTAGAATGGAACGATCTTACGGTATGCAGCGTCGAGCCCAAGCACCTTACCGACCGACGACTGAACAAAATGTGGCGGTAATCGACTGGGCGCTTGCTTTTATAAGTGACAGTAGGACATTAATGTTGCCTGTGACAATGTTGCCACTGACAATGTTTGCCTAATAGCTAAGACGGCCTCTCCTGATATCCTGACGTCCTCGGCAGGTTCTTCAGGCTTTGTTGTGCTGAGAAATGTTCATGTGGGGTGGCTCACAACTCGCAAAAAGGCGGATCGAAGCACCCGACAGCGTCCATTCGTTACAGTAGCAGCAACAGCAGCAGTGGCGGCAGCAGCAGCTGCTGCCACCCGAACTCGTGTGCTACGAGACCCCACCTTCAACAAACAAGCAAAGAGTAAACACACAGCGCACATTTGCCGCGCCAAAACAGCATGTGTAGTTGCCTATTTTTTCATTCATCACACAATCAAGGCCCTCTATCAGCAATACACTCCGAGCTATACCTATGTGAGCTAAATCTCTTCAATACTTTCATCACACACATCTTACTGCATCAAACACTTTTCATACCGATTCTAATATGCATTACGAAATGCCGTCAAACTCTACATAGCCACATTGTCGGAGCTGCGAGATAGCCACAATGTCGGGGCACGAAATAGCCACAATGTCGGGGCTGCGAGTACCACAATGTCGGGGCACGAGATAGCCACAATGTCGGGGCTGCGAGTACCACAATGTCGGGGCACGAGATAGCCACAATGTCGGGGCTGCGAGTACCACAATGTCGGGGCACGAGATAGCCACAATGTCGGGGCCCACACGCAACAGGAATGCATCTCCCAGGCTGGAGCTCGCATGTATCGGGTATGCGTCTACCAGGCCGGAGTTCACACGCAACAGGCGTTCGTGTGCCAGGCCGGAACCCACACGCATCGGGGTTGCGCAGCCAATCCAGGGCCCACCCGCATCGAGAATTCTTCGAATAATTTCAAATAACCACATACAAAATTCCATAAATAAATTGGTCTTTACAATTAATTGGTCTTTTAATTACAATACTGCAGCTACTACAATAACATTTGAGCAATCCACTAGCTATTGGTAGCCTAAATATAACTCAAATGTTCTAACCCGCTACCGGCCGGATGCCCAGAATGCTACCAGCATTGCCAAGCTGAGTTGCAATGCTGATTCGTTGAGCCAAATATGTGCCAGCATTTTGGTCACGCGTCGCATCGATCAAACGCTCAGATAAATTTTAGAAAATCCGATGAGCTCCAGGTCCCCACGGGCCCAATGTCTCGACCCCAAACGGCTCAAATATGTAACCACTACCTAGGTTAGCATATTTTCGCTGTTTCAATTGCTCCGCCGTATAAGCCGCGGCGCCAGCCCTAACATGTGTCTCAGGAAGATGTGACGGCGCCAAAGTGTCAACGCATGTAGCGTCCCACACTAAAGGCCGCCCTAACTTCCAGGGAATCAGTGTCATGCCGTCAGGTCCTTTACCATCGTCACGCATGAGACCATTCGGTTCAAGAATGGCTGCAACATTGGTATTGGCATTGGTTTTGAACATTTAACCAAAACGTCTATCTTCCTAGGCCTCGGCCTACCTGACCTTGACCTTTAAACCTTCTGAATTATCTACTTCTCTCGGAATTAATTTCTTTAGATTTGTGGGAAAACACAAAAAAAAACATTAGAATATGACAGTAAATAATAGTCCTCGCTCAATCGAATTTCATACAACTGTCGGTGCTTATGACAACATCTTGCACTATAGATCTATGCTTTCCAGCTTCAATCGTCAGTAGCCAACAGAACACACGCACTTATTATCAAAAAGGGCACAAACATATACACCTACTAAAATTTTGAAAAACATAATCACAGTTGTAACACTACTAGAGCGTTCTACTTCCTGGGTATCGATCCCTCATACTAGGCGCTATGTGTAATTTTGATTCTAGTAGCTTACAGGAACTTAAACCAACTTCATTTAACGGCGGTATAAAACTGTGGGTACGTTGAGAATCTATAAACGGTCACGAATTCCCCAAATTAATTATGCTGTTATTTCACATTAAAATCGCATTTAGACAGACTACGCACTGCCGTCACCCGTAATCACAGGAAGCATTGGAGTGCGACAATATCGTACTTGACGTGATAGTTAAGTGAGCAAACAAAAATGAATAATTGACTCGTAGTAATTTTACTTACAAAAACGTACTGTCCAAACTAGTCAGACCAAATACACACAAAACTGAGATTTCCATCATAAACACACTCTAAGTCAACACGTCGGTATCTTTACCGATTAAAATGTAGTAGGTACTTTGTCCACGGATACAACTTGTCATTGCCAGAACTTCATTACTTCATATCGCGTTCTGCCATAACTTATCATTACATAGGTATCTGTTTTACAGTAATACACACACTATGACCAAAAGACACTCATAATCTTTAATTATTTACCAGAAAAACATCTACCTTGGTCACCAAATAATAAGAGTGCAAACCTGACAAAGTGATGAACTTTGAGCTACTGTCCGAGTACTATTTCTACAGTCTTTATTACTCGTAAACGCGTCGATTACAGCAAAGACCTACTATGGGATTTAGTTTTTTTTTTAATCTTACAGTATACCTAAGAGCATAACGATGGACTATAGACATCTTGTATGGTCACCGCTATAACGTACGAAACAAACAACTAAATCATGACCCCGCAGATTCTGTATACAAAAGGTTTCTCGGAAAATAATTCATCAAAAAATAAACTCTTTATCGTCATCCAAATATCTAGTGGCATGTTCCGATATTATCAAATAAAACTGTACCTACTTATAGTTCGCCAATAAACTCACACAATGCGAACACCAAACCACTTAAACACAACAGAGGAATTAGAAGTCTATACCTACTGTCGCGCTAATGCCTCACAGCTTATTTCTTGATCTGTCAACAAGTTTAGTTATGAACACATTTTACACAAATCTGAAGGTGCACATAAGTGATACATCTCATAACAAACTGTCACACTTTTGCCTAGGTTCCGTTCGGCTATTCTAATTATGATAAAATGGCTCATCAAAACAAATCCTCTTGATAGTTTTCTAATTTCAACAATTTACTAGAGCCATGAACCACAGTCGTCCAAGTTCTATTACTTTCAGAAAGCTCTCAAAAAGTGATCACGTATCACGGTCTTATAAGAATTGACTACTAGCTAACAATAAAATAACCGTCTGGTACGTACATAGTGACAGGTTCAGGTAGATTTGATATTAAACATGACCTAGCAGAAGTGTATCGTTAGACCTCAGCACGGTTACCAAAAATGTATATCTTTGGTACACGTATGTAGGTATAATTGAAAGACACACCTGCCTACCTACAACTTTTTTTTTTCCTACTTTTTGTTAGAAAATTCATAAAAACTGCGATTTTCTCAAGTAGGCTTAGAATTCAATTCAAATTGAATAATTGAATTGAATAGTAATTGCTGGCACGTATTGGTTATACCGTGACATCGGTACAAGTTGCATGAAACACAAAAATTACACACAAATCTTAATAGACACATTCGTTAATTATAACTTTTAAAGGTATCGATTATTTCGTGGGTTACGATAGCCAACACATATTGGTTAATCTGAACTGCTAGTATATAAGTTGTCATGTAATTTCATAAAGAATATGTGCAGTGTCAACGTTATCTAACACATAGTTTACGTAACGTTGATACATTTTCACTCGTTCACTCAACATTTTTTTTTATATCACACTTAGACCCCCGCACTAGGATTCCCTGTGTCGCGGGAGGCATGGTCACATGGTGCATCACACACACAATCACAACACACAAACACCTATACTCATCGCACAAATGCTTGCCCCTGCCGGGATTCGAACCCAGGGTCCCGGAGACACAGAAGTCAAGTCACTGACCACTGCGCCACGGCGACCGTCTCTCCGGCGTCCAGCGAACTTTTGCACTTGGTTAATACCTATGGCCCAGTCAACGACACGTTCTACCGATAAATAAGTTCATTCTCACCGGGTTAGCAAGTCACTTAGCCAAATGGTGAAACCAGGATTGGTCATGTGCTCGGAGCAGTGGGAGCAGCCGACTCGGCCCGGTGCCACCTTCCCGACGCAATGGCTCCTGCACGCCGCATGGTCCACCGAGCGACCCCGAGGCGCCCGCACACCACCACCCGGTAGGCTAGCTAGCCTTCGGCGTCCATTCGCCGCAGCAGCAACAGCAGAGCTCGCGTACTAGGAGAACCCTTCTTCAGCTTCAGCACGTGCCGATGATGAGCAGGCACCCGGCAACAACGTGAACATCTACGCGACGGGCTACGCGAGCGCGGCCATGTCCGCACACGTGACGTGGGTCACCGACAACGCGATCTACTCCTTGGCATATAAACATCACAAGAAATTTACTTACGTGAAAATAAAACGAAAATTAAACAAATGTGAAATAAAAGTGGGTAGATTTGTGTCTTTAAAATTTTACTTTTAATTGTGATTTTACTAGGTCTTCATTTTACTGGTAGACAAGTAAGATAGGTGGGCAAGTGAGACCAATCCCACAGACTAAATGTACGCGTATGAATAAGAACAAAGAAAGTTATTAACACGTGATGGTTTGTCATGCGAACAAACGTTATTCGCAGCTAGAGAGATGGCGAACGATCAAGGTCGCGTGTTTTTAAGCGAGTCCCACTTCTGATCTTGTAAATCAGAAGTGGTGTAAATTAAAAATAAGAAAGAACATGATGTCAACTTTTATTACAATGATATTCTTATACAAAAAGGTTTAACCAAGTACATGTTAAAATGAAACATTTATACAAAGACACAAAATGACAGCATAAATTAGAATGGAACGATCTTACGGTATGCAGCGTCGAGCCCAAGCACCTTACCGACCGACGACTGAACAAAATGTGGCGGTAATCGACTGGGCGCTTGCTTTTATAAGTGACAGTAGGACATTAATGTTGCCTGTGACAATGTTGCCACTGACAATGTTTGCCTAATAGCTAAGAATACATTATATTAGGTAAAATTTATTTTACTGGTATCAGTTATGAAACATGATAAAACAAGTTGACTTCTGTGATCGAACACACAAAATTATAATTTAAAACATATATGTACTGTACTTATATGATATGATTTTACGATTGGCTCTTAAAAATGCGAAGTATTTGTTTGTATTGTTTATTTTTGATATAAGATATAAATGTAGACAATAAAAAGTTGCCTACCAGCAATTAGTACTAAAAATCTTATGTTAGAATAGGCACAAGATTAGTGTAGACTAAACACTTCTTTTAATTAAGCTGTGGATGAAGAATACATAAATTAACACATGATACACACAGTAGTAACACTATGTTAAAGTTCGCCCGGGGAAATACTGCCACCATATTTATTTCCACCACCATGACTGTGTTCCGGTTTGAAGGGTATGCTTTCCGGTGAAATTATATATCCTGTATATTGTATATTCATTCATTCATTCATCGTAGCCATAGGACCTCCTGGACATATGCCTCCCCATATAGGGGGGATTTACCAATACTCGCCACGCTTGGCAGGCGGGTTGGCGAGCGCAGTATGGTTTCCTATTCTCAGAAGGCGCTGCTGCCCACCTCCTGGTACGTGATTCTTTAGCCGACTCTTACGGCACCCACGGGAAGAGATGAGGGAGTACTATTCTAGGCCGGTACCACGACGGCACATGAGACTTACCAATTTTATATCTCAGGGTGACGGGCGCAGTGCAGTTCTTTACAAATTGTATCTGCCTATAACCCGAGACTACCACTTAACATGCTGTGGGCCTTTTGCTTGTTTCGTTACCTTAATTCATAAAAAACCTTACATTTAATGTTGTAGTCGGTGCCGTGCTGCTAGGGATTCTATAGGATGCTATAGGGATTTCATAAGAAAATTCCAAAATGTAATTACGGACGGATCGCCCACTCGACATGATATTCGTCAGCAACCGGGACTTTTTACTGGCTTCCGAAGTCCATTGTATTCCTAATTGATCTGTCAATAAGCAGACGTCCTTCAGATGCTCTCGACGTCGCGATGCCACCCACGACAGGTTATGTTTATTTTTACACCTACTTGCTCTTTTGGTGTTAGGCTGCTTGTAAAAAACGTGATTTAGTCGCTAATTTGTTTCATAACAAGTCCCCATTGAAGATGTTTAGCGATCAATTTAATTTACAAGAGTCATTCGGCAAAACACGTTCCTGGTTTATGTAAAACGTGCTGCCCCACTGTTTCACACGCGCGGTCTTCGATTTTGTCGTTACGGTAGATTTTGATGTAATTTTCCAATTTTCTGCGGTTTGTTCTTTTTTTTCCACAAAGCTACAAAGTATTACTAACGTTAACTTAAAAAAGAGATGAATGACATCGGCAAAGCCGTTATCCAGTTATGGCGTGACCACGGGAAATAAGGCTGCAATAAGGGCTGTTAGTCAGCGTTGGTCACTTTTGTTGACTAGGTTATACCTACCTCGACCTTATTTCTCGTTATATACAACCGACAATGTTTTATCTCATATATTTTTACAAGACACGAGTAGCATTTGTAAAGCTTTACAAATGTATGAAGCTTCAAGAAAGTCATAAATCGCCGCTATCTATGAAGAATTCTATATTTCACTGCAGTCGCAACTTACAGCCATGTTTATAGGTAGACGGTGCGGCGGGTAGAAGAGTAGAGTGGGGCTATTAGTTATCACATAGTCGTCGATGTCAAAGCTGGTTATAAATAATTCGGCCGTTTATAACTCTGATACGGCGGCACACCTACCTCGGGTCAAGCTATAACATGCAACTTACACCTAGAAGAATGGTGTAAGATACATGCTTAGACATTTTTAAGCTATTGTATTTATGTTTTAGCTATTTTTTAGCTTCTATCGCGGGCCTTGAGCGTGGAGACCGAATCCAGAAATTTCGTAACGAAAATAACCTAACAACCCCAACTCCGACCGGCACAGCGGTGATACTTTTTAGTTTTGCCATCTATCGATGAATAGCAGAACTTTTAATGAAATGAAATGAAATTTTTTTAAATACCACGCTTGTCTGTTTAGTTCAGCAAATCGCCTCTAGGTGGCATTGGTTGTATCGGCGTTACTGCATAAGTTAATAATATATTAATTGCATAAGTTGATAAGAACTGCTATCCAATAGCTTTACCTCGGCAGTCCCCGAGTGCCACACGTCTTTTTTTTTTAAACACTGTTCCAATACAAACACTATGAATGTATAAAGCACGGGAATTACTCATGTAATAAGTTAGAGGGTCCCGAATATAGTTTCAACTACATTCAGTGGTATTTTTCAATAGAAAATGGATACGGGGCGCTCGCGGACGTCTCGGTTCGCCTAGTATACTGCCAATACATTACTACAAAATAATTACAACGCCACTGTTGAGTGTAACATTTTGGCAAACTTTTAGCTGTTGCCAGGCTACGAATTTTGTTTTATTTATTATTATTTTTATTTATTTATTATGCTACCGCGGGTTTCGTTTATCATTGTTATCTAAGAACCGGCTAGGAGTCACGTGATATTTCCTGGAATGTTACCCTCCGATCAGATTAGAACTGATTTTCAGTTCTTGACCGAGAGTGATGATCGTGCCATGCGGCGGACGCGAGCACGTAACTGAGTTACGTGCTGAGGGTCGCTGCAAAGATCACGTGAGTCCTAGCCGGTTATTAAATAATAATGATGAACTAACCTCGGTTTACAATCGCAAATTTTATTTTACACTAAAAAATGCCGACATTTCTTTTTTTGTATACTTTATAGATCTAGTGTTTGACCTCTACCTCACTTGACAGGCAGTGATAATGTGGTCGAAGATGTTATCACACTAGATCAAGAGTGTTTACTAGCTCCCAAGGAATACCTAAAAAAAACAGTGCGTTTGGTGATAGTTTTTCAAACTTATAGAGTGAATCTAACTGCTTCTCCAATATTTCACTTTCATCTAATAAAAGAATTGCTCGTTTTTTTCATCTTGCTTATGCCTTGCACCATCTTGTGAAGACATCCGCCTCCAGTCGAGTGGACGCTGATACTCAGCGGTCAGCACTTCCGCATGTTCAATTTACCACAAGACTAGTACAAGCGACTCGCTTTTCATTGCGTGGGCGAAACACGTGGCGCCTCGCTGCCTCGCCTGCTTTCATTCATGAGCTCATGAGTTGATTGTCAATGGATTGTCTTTCCATTGACAGATACCGTACAATGCGTACATTATATTCTTTTGCCTTAAAGGTGTCGTGCGGCATATCGTTTAGACTTTAAATCGGATTAGGTTTAGATTATCCTATTATGATTATAAATGCGAAAGTTTGTATGTACTTATGTGTGTATGTTTGTTGATTTTTCACGTTCAAACGGCTACACCGATTTCGATGAAATTTGGTATGGAGATAGTTTAAACCTTGGATTAATACATAGGCTACTTTTATCCCGGAAAAAGTATGGTTCCCGTGGGATAATTGAGGTAACGGGAAAACCGTAATCCACACGGGTGAAACCCCGGGGCACTACTAGTAGGTACATATATGCGTACCTGAATAACTATTTTACTTACTTTATACATTTTCGTAATGTTTGTAACAAAAAACAATCTCACTGCAATTAAAGTTTAATCAAAGGAGATTTTCTACGTGTTTATTAGCTTACTTTTAAATTGTTGGGTCCATGCAGAGTCGATGTAGCTTCTGTCTCGAAGAGTGAAATATATTATGTAAACATAACTTTAAAATCTTAAAATTGTAAACTGTTCACTGCGTGAAAATGTGTTCCTACTTCGATGAAATTTTACTTTCAAGTGTATTTCTGGGTTTTAAAATATTTTCACGATAAACACAACACGTCACGAAAAGAATAAGTTAGCCTACTGGCTAATAGCTATTACTACTCGTATAGACATAGTCCAAAGCAATACAATATCAAACAATATCATTCCATTTTCGTGTCATGATTTGTCTAACAATTGACTTGAATTCAAATTGAGCATCGGCTGCTTTATATTCGTTTATTCAAAGGAGGTTAATAATGAAACGGTGTATTTATTGGATTGGAGAAACGAAAAAGGTTCAAGCTATCCACATACTGGCGTGGATATTAGACATTTTTTTAGTAGGAAACACAGAAATCACCGGTGGGTGTATTCTGTCCTACTAAAACACCTAGGTAGGTCGTCTTTTTTAACATCTAATCAACTTATTTTGGCGTTTCACATTTTAAGAAAAATCTTTGCATCGCCCTTCTTATCGGACTTCACGATTGCATTACTCAAAACAGATAATAAAATACAAACACTTCAACTGCAATAAATCACTCGTGACTACAAAACTCGTGCCGTGACGAACCATTCGTTCAACACTATATTGTGTGCAAGCTAATAAATAACACTTTAATTCTATTATCGCTCCGAGGGTCATAAATTAGAATGATCGACCGACAACGACTGTTGAAATGAGTAATGGACGTCAAAATTATATGCATTAAATGAGATATAATTAGGTGCAGACGGTGACTATGCTGTCGGCATATTGTTAGCACATAAATTGTTGGTTTAAGTTCTATACATATATGTGTAGATACTGGAAGAAAATTTACCGCTGTGTTTTGTTTACAACGACGGTCGCCGTGGCTCAGTGGTCAGTGACATGGTTTCTTGGCCTCCTGTGTCTTGGGTTCGAATCCCGACAGGGTTAAATATTTTTGTGGTGAGTGTAGGTGTTTGTTCCGGGTCTTGAATGTTTGTGATTGTGTGTACCCATGCCTCCGCGGCACAGGGGATCCTAATAGTGCGCGGGTTATGTAATTATGTAAAAAACCCGATCGACACACCATTAATCGCCGAGTGAATGATACCAATGTCTGGTGACGATACAACCAAGTATTCAATTATGCATCATAAACACTTATAAATCAAATATAAATTGCCAACTAGCTGCAACCTGCGGTTTCACGCGCACGGACTACGGTGTTCGCGCTGTTTTTATATTATTTCTTGGGGAAATGCATTTACGCATTTTCTCCTACCCTGGAAGGTACTAACTACGTGAATAAAACCATAACGGTGTCCGTCCTGCGACTTGCGAGGTAAATATCCGACAACGATATTTACCTCGCTCCCACCATGGCCTTTTGATGCCGGACCCCTCCAGAGGGAAGATGACCTTCCTCTTGCAACCGCGTCTGAGACAAGGAGATGGTCTCACCACCTCGCGGACCACACAGTGCAATGAACGCCAGACTTCCCTCATCTGACGTTCGTGGCCCCCTCATTTAATTTGGACTGCCTAATGTACGGCAGTCCAAATTTTATAAAATGCCATTTTTATCGATAATCAGTCAGTCAACGGCCTTTACATCTATTACATATGATTTCAGCAGTGAGTGACGGTTGTGTAATACACTTCTTTTGGTGATAGATAGTAGGTAACCACTCCTAGCACCTCACTCCTCCAAACAACTCCACCACACGAACCTCACCTAAGATAAAAGAGACTGGCCCAAATTCTGTTAAGTCAATTTAAAATCAAGTACAATAAGTCAATTTCGTATAAATCCACACAACACTATCTCTAATATTAGGTCACGCGTTTTATTCAATTGCTGGCCAATCAAGGTTACTATTAGTCTGCACTAAAAAAGTGGCGCCTTATTTTACTTAACTACCTGCAATATTAATCGAAACATCTAATTCTAGTGCTGTTATTGTGTTATGTGTCATACTGATTTGCACTTTATCGTAATCATGAAAGAACCATCTTACTTGTCTTATTTTTCAGGTTTTCAGTTTAAATTAGTTCAAAAAGGAAACCACTCACACTACTTATGTAGTGTTACTGATGTATGTATTGGTTTGTTATATATGTATATATAAAAGGCCTAAAAGTGCTGCAGAATTTATTGATTCGCTTTTCGTATGAAGATTTCCCAAGGCGTCAAAATATAAAGAACCTACTTAGTTATTCCAATGCAGCTAGCTGAGCAGTAAGAAAACATTCAAGATAGTATCCATTGTTCGACGGGCTCCATTCCATTGTTCAAAGAAACTTAACGAAACAATGGCGAAATAGGTTTAAAACGTAACTAAGAACAAATTCTCGCTCGCTTCACATAATTAAGGAACAAAATGCTTGAGAAGGAGTGTCTGTGAAACACAGTTCATCTGCTATAGTAGGGAAACTTTGACAAAAATTCAAATTCAAATAATGTAATCATCAAAAATAATTACTAATAGATATTATCCTAAGTTACAAAGTTTAGTGATAGTAAGTTACCGATACACCTATAAAAAAGCCATTCTTTGTGGAGGACTTCGAGAAATGTAGCGACAAATACTCATATTATTTTTTGGTGATCATTACATAATTTTTATAATTGAAAGAAAGAAACCACATTTATTCAAGACACTCACAACACACATTACACAAGAGATAATA
Organism: Apeira syringaria; assembly: GCA_934044485.1. NCBI lineage: Eukaryota > Metazoa > Arthropoda > Insecta > Lepidoptera > Geometridae > Apeira > Apeira syringaria. The sequence continues at coordinate 18,553,791 of OW203658.1, forward strand.
AATAATAATAAATATTAAATATATTAATATGATGACTTGGCATAATAATCATAATTAACACACCATACCTACGTTACCACTGCTGTGACACGTCAGAAGGAGGAAAAAAATAATCACATATGTATTATTTGGTTCACAAATGAGTTGTTGTTGAATAGCAATGCAATCTTTGAGCAGGATAAAGGCCAGCCTTTAGGTCACACGTTGCTTCAGCAACACGTGCCCAAAACGTTTTTGATTTCATACAATCGGTGCTATTCATTGTCCTGTGACTTACTTACTTTACTTTGATAACACACGCGTTTTTCATCAATGCAAATGTTGAAATTGAAGAAAAAATGGCATTACCGTTGGAGCTTATAAAGCTTAGTTTAGCATAGCAATGGAAATTCAGTTTTCGCTGAATATATAGAGAGTAGAAGGAGATGATTTACTGTGAGTATGTTTACTATGACATCGCCATGCCTGAAGCCCTGGGGCAGGCTCGTTAAGGCTAAGGTTGTCACGTAGACGAAGACACGTTTCGAATGAACCCGGATGAACCCGACCATTATTTTTATAAATTCTAAAAATAAACACCGGCAATTGCAACTGCCAAGATGGCGAAATCGTATAATATAGAGAATGTTTGGTCTATATTATTCATTTTAAGATTACTTTGAATCCCTAAACACAACTTGTCATAGAAGATGCATCGCCGTGCATAAGTCAACCCTTAATTTTGTGTTGAAATAAATGGCCCTTTACGCGCCATTGAAAGCTTCGCAACCCGTCATTATTTTCAAATTCACCCTACAAGGTTTCCAGTTAACATATTATTTGCTATGTTTTCGAACTTACCATACTTAACCTGGGTATCAATTCAACTAAATAAATTGTTCATAGATTGTGAATGAATTGTTGTTTTTGGTAGTTAAGCTATTCTATGTACTTGGAGTATAAGTGTTATGGTTACACAGATTTTAGTAAAATACCAAGTTTATTTATGATAACATTTCAATCACTATTGTATTGTTAATGAATTGCTGGCTTAATTAATAAGAGAATTGGCACCCAGTACATACGTCGTATCGATAAATATATTTTAAGCGATTCTCTGTCCAATACTAATACAAGATTTGTTGGTGGCATAAGTCATTCAATATAATAAAATAAGTATAAGTTAAAAATGTTCACCCCAAGTGCTAGAAATCTACAACATTTTTAACGGAGTCTGGAAATGTGTGAAATAACTTGTCTAAGTCGGTACCATGACCGACTTTAACAAGTTATTTCACACTTTTGAGTGTCGAAGTTGGTTCCAGTTATCGGAGTGTAACTCAAAATGAGCTTGAACGATTTTGTTGAAAGTTAAATGGGACTACTTCGGAAGTGTATTCTATCAAACAAAAAAAGAATTTTGAGAATCGGTCCAAAAATAGGGGAGAAATCGGTGAACATACATGAAAAGAATACATAAAATCGAACATAGAACCTCCTCCTTTTTAAAGTCGATTAAAATGAAGCAAAGCACCAAAAAATCAAATCTGAAAGTACATCCAGAAATTTCAAATAAAAATCAACTATGTCCTAAGATAACAAACATACGATTTAAAATACAACTGAATTGGAAACCTCTTCAGTTTTTTAAGTAGGTAAAAAGTGCACAAACCATTAAGACATCGCCCAGTCCTATTCCCTGCACAAGTGCACAAACTAAGTAGACATAAGCTTACAAGCTAATAAAAAAAAACTTTTGCTTAATAAAATGTATAAGGAAAATGGAGGGCAGTAGAGTGCCCTGCAATTCGTTGAAAGACAGACGTAATGGAAAAAGTATGTCAAGAACTTGAAATATGAAGCTTCATGAAAATAAAGTATTATAACTAGTTTTAGGGTAAAAACCTACTAAGTGTAATGTAATTGTAATGTAACAAACCGACTAGGACTCACGTGGTATACGTATATCATATATGCGGAATATGCCACCCATTATCCAATATAAATATAAGCGATAAATCCGGGCTATGGAAACATGAGGACGACACGACAAGCATGGTGTGTAAACCGGCCTCCTACCATCACACACAGTGACAATGAGACTTTCAGTGACAATGACTCAAGTGACAGTGCGCACCGGGACAATTTGACTGATGCAGCGCAGCCGTCTCAACGCCAGTTACGTGCTGAGGCTTGCGCTCGCCGCCTTGCACGATCATAACTCCCAGATGAAGAACTGCAAATAAGTTCGAAACTGGTCGGAGAGTAATTTTTCAGGTTTTACCCCGTGAGTCCTAGTCGGTTTGTTACATTACAATTATGGAAGAAACTCGCGATAAATTTTCAGACTCAAACCTACTAAGGTGTAAAAAGAAGCACTATGATTCGTGGACTAGGTACCAGGTATTTTAAGATTGACTTCAGTTCGTACTGATGACTGACCTCGTCTATGAAATACCTACTTCAAGAACAATATCGTGGATCGCAAAAGCTAAGTAGTCTAAGTACAGTTGAGTATAAATCAGAGTAAGCCATAGCTTCAAATAATATCCTTTATATTTTAAAAAAATATTTACTGTCCTACTCGCCACCTGGCTTTCGTGCCTCATATATAAACTTTCTTCTTTTTATTAACCCCCAAAACAGACATTGACGTTTTTTTTTCCAGAAGCCCAAAATATCAATTTTTACAACGTTAGACACGTTGTAAAAATTAAAAATTTTGAAAATAATTAACAATTCCATTCTTAGTATGTTCCTACCTACTCATCCAGATTCCTCTTTCCTAATGTCTATATGCCTTAAGCTATGCAATAATATTATTAAATAATATCATTGATTACATCATTAGGATTTGGAAAAGTTTGGAATTAATTTTGAAAGATATAAATGCATTAAAGTACAGTTATTAACTGTTTATTGTTATGTAGTTACTGATTGATTTCAGTTTTGTATGCTGAACTAGCATACAATAGTATTTAAATTAATAAATATTAGAATATCTTGCCCTCTTAATTCGGGGAATCATATAAGTGACCATTGACAACATGGTACATTTTAGATGATGTTTCTATAAAACACGTTCTGTTTCCGGCGTACTAAAAGCTAGTATCCACATTGTATACTTAAGTAGTTAAATTTTAACCCAAATTTATTTTAAAAAAATATGTCAAAAGTACTGATAGTTATAGATATAAATTATTATTATAATTATTATTAGATATCATACACTATTTAGAAAACGGATATAGACCCCACTGTTGCAAACTAACGGTTTCTACGTAAAATAGGTATTGTCTAAAAGAATCCACATGCACTTATTTGGATCGCCGAATAAATCAGCTTCTATATTGTAATACTATTAGTGACCCGCAGTTTTACCCGCGTAGACTACGATTTTCCCGCTACCTCAATTATCCCAAGGGAAATATAGTTTTTACGAGATAAAAAATAGTCTATATTATTTTCCAGGTTATAAAAGCCATTTTTTTTTTTTTTTTTTTAAATTCTCAATCTGCCTTCATTCAGAATTTCATGCAAATTCGTTCAGCCGTTTCAGTGTGTAGGAATAATAAAAATACAAATGACAAACAGGCAAACTTTCGCCTTTATAATATTAGTGTGAAGTGTGATTAGTGTGATTTCGTTCTGTCCTTTACAGTATAAGGCCACGGCTTATCTTTAATTTTGTCCTAATCTTGTAACGTCTCCAACTTGGTGGGTTTTAACATTTTATACTAAACTCCGTATAATTTTCACGTAGAGTTCTCAAAATTTTATCTCCTCTCTCCGCATTTATTTCAATCTGGGACCTTTTCCTAATAGGATGATTCCGAGTTTTTTCAGTTCTTGTAATAATTGGAGAAAAGATTGTGTAAGTTATGTATATTATTGTTACATTTTGCTTTGAGTTATTGAACCTACGACCACATCTTCACTGACCGTCAATTGGTAGATACTAGATCTATAAAGTATAAAAAAAACGGAGAGTATTCAATAGGCTTCAAGTTTAAAATCTTTCATTAAACATTTATTTATTTTCAACCAGCTGTTCAAAAGTGACTGTCCGCATTATAGGTCTTATATACTTATTAAATTCATGTCACTTACAATGTGAGATAGCGTACAAAATCTACAACCGACAAAAATAAAATAATCAATTTTAAAAAATAAGTAACTAGAGGTAGTTGGTAGCTAGAAATCATCTCTATTTCGTTAGCTTTCAAACAATAAAATCGCATCAAAATTGGTCTGTTCGAGATACGATGCCACAGATAGACACATAGACACGGTAACTTATAACACCCCTCTTTTTGCGTCGGGGGTTTAAAATTGAAAAGCTTTTTACAACAATTAGAAAGTTCCGCGTGCATAGATTAGAAATATTTGCTACATCTATCTGTAAGTCAAGCTAGCGTTATTCTTACTGATTGGGGAGAATTACGTTATCGCTTCCTAAGTTCTTAACACCTTATCTTCGACTCTAAAGTTAGGTTTCGCGTGTTAACTTGCATTATATCAGTGCCGCGGGCCAAGCGAGCTTTCGACATGAATAGCTGACTTGACTCTAGCTAATCCAGATAACGTTAACTTGGGCGAGTCATGACACGGCTTAAACTAGCAGTAATGTTTACGTCAAGTTTCAGTAGGCAGATCTTCTTTGTCTGATTGTTTTTTTTTATTATAGATACGCACGGTCGGTAAATAATGAGTGAGAAAAAAAATAAAGCGCTTCCTTAACAAAAACTAGTTCGAAAATACTTAATAGACGGCGTAATCCTCATAGAAATGTACCTGGCATTCTATAATTTTAGAAAAAGAAGACAAATAAGAGATGCAAGTAACACGAGAATATTCTAGGATCGATAAAAAAATCATGAATACTAAATATAACTAAGTACCCTGAGTCACAGAGTAGTAAGAGAAAACAGTTACCGTTGATCCTTCTCCCCCGGACCCCTGCGTAGAGCAGACGTGTACAATACAGTAATTATTTTGATTTTAATTTTTAAAATTACTCGCAAATTCATGCACCGTATGCACCGTAATTCACGCGGTTTCACCCGCGTGGATTACGGTTTTCCCGTTACCTGAATTATCTCACGGGAACTATACTTTTCCGGGATAAAAGTAGCCTATGTGTTTATCCAAGGCTTAAACTATCTCCATACCATACTTTCATCGAAATCGGTGTACAGGCGACGCACCCACCGCTGAGCTATCATCGCTTCAAACTCAGCTAAATCTTGTGTCTTAGAACTCTGAGATTTCATTTAAATTATGCTAAGCCTTTGTAGGTGCAATACAATCTATGAGGGTAAATAAAAAAAAACGAATTAAATTTTCATTCCAATAAACTTTGACTAGTTTGATTAAGTTTTATACTACACAAAATAATTTAAGAATATTTTATAAAAACTTTGACAAATTGGTAACGTACATATATTTCACATGGTTTCATTCGTAAAGCTGTCGTTATAAGCTGTAGGTACATGATAATTAGGCGGTATACAGAATATCTAATCTGTAAATAGCTTAGTGTTAAGTTAATGTTAAGTCGTTATCGTGGTAATGCTCGTTCGATGTTCGACGACGCATCATTGAGCAATCGGCCGAGATAATTTCATGTGCATCTACAGTGGGAATAGCCAATAATCGAATGGCCCATGAATGCGTAGGCAGTCTGCACTGATCCTAATAATAATAACTTGTCAGCAATATAGTATAGCTATTTTGCTATTATTACTGTAAGGTAGTGTGTCGGACGCACCTCTTTTCATATGGAATTAGTACTTGTTAGTTTATTATTTTCTTTTCTATTATTTTTGAATATTGTTTTATAAGGTTATTTTTTTGATATTATATTTTAACCAGCAAACAAACCAGCGTATTTTACTACTTCCTATTATTTCTCCTAAAATCCAGGTCAAAGGTAGTATAGCAGTTCTAAGCTCAATTTAAAAGGTTTATTACAGAAGACTGACTTCCATCCTACCACTTAGATACTAGCTTATAGATGCCGTAGGAATACTGTTAGGACGAGAAAAATATTTTTATTTTCGTATGTACTAATTCTTCATATTATTTATTGTATCAATTTCCATTTTATTGTTATATATAAGTGCCATTTTAACCGCCTTCAAAAAAGGAGGAAGCTTGATCTTAATCCGACTTTATTTTTTTATGTGCGTTCATAATTTTTTTTAGGTGTACCCTGTAAGATGAGTCTTATCTTATTTGAAAGCTGTTACTTCTCACCTGGTCTAATTTGATGAAGTTCTTACAAGTAGTTTTTGAGTAAGAGTGCTTTTCTAATAAACTTCGACTTTATTGATGAAGTTCGCATTTTTTCAGAGAATCGTAAAAAAAATATGTGTGGTGGACGTCAGTTTGTAAAGTATATTATATGCTAAATAATTCCATTGAACGTTAAAGCCATACTTATAGTTGTAGGTAGGTATTGAAACATTTAATACTGTGTATCTTGTATTCTATTAGTTGAGCTAACCTAGTCTGTATTTCTGAAAACCCCATCCCAGGCCAGCTCTTTGTTGATCTCACCAGCTGCCGAGAGATTCTAGGAATTGAAGAATTCGCCTAACTGTTTATTTCAATGTTCGTAAACGAATTCCAATTAGTTATGAAATTATCATTTTGCTTCGGGGACTCGCCATATTATGCATGGTACCTACGTAGCGTACCTACGTACATGCGTAGCAAAAAGGAAGGTTATGATTTTGATCGGTATATAATTATATGTATTTAATATATTTAGGCATTTAATTATAGTTATATTCAGCTATGTCAGAGGTCACTTAACTTAAAAAATCAATATGTACGTATCGGAGCATAAAATGCGCCAAACGCCAAATCGTGGTTTTCTTACCCAATTTATCCTGATGAAGAGAACTCGGAAGCCCTTTGGACCCAAGCCCAGGATTAAAGGTACGATACCTTCTACGTCCGGACAACGCTCTTCTTACTCCCATTTCTTAAGTTCCTCCAGTTAAATCACAGAAGTGAGCATTCGTACTAGAATACACAAGAATATAATATTAATAACAATGAAAATATTACGTTATATTACGTGTATGGCGTGAAAATATTTGTACTTACGTAACAATTTTAGATTAGGCTATTTTGTTATATAGACTTAAGTTTTACGGCAATTTGATATTTCGATTAATATTTCGTATATCAGAAAGTAATAAGTTTTTACTAAAAAAATGAGTCGATAAACTTCTTATTTAAAAGTGAGAAAATAAGGTATTACTTACAGAAACATACTGAGTGCGGGCTCAGTAATAGGGCCTCGTTTTTTAACAAGAAACCTGAGAAAGAAATAATAATCGCACAAATGCTATAACCGAACGAATTCTACCACAAATATCAAAGTCCGCAGTAATCAACATCTGTTCATCGAAGCCTTCAGCTATCTCGATGGAAATTAAAAACCACCCCTACGTCTGTATTAATGCCACCTAAATTAAAATTTGAGCACTGTTGTCTGACGAACAATGACCTCTCGCTACTCGAGGAGACGACGATACTTTTCATTTGCGAAATGTTCGCTCTTTTTAACGTTTTCCGGCACTGCTACTGTTAGAGAATTGAGGGCAACCAATCAGAAAGAGTGTTGGAATATGTTGCTGATTTAATTCAACGACTCGTAAAAATGCCCATAGTATCTAAAATATTGTTAAATATACAGATATCATTGCTCAGTGCGCTTTTGGGAAATAGAATTGATTCAGCAACTTTCAAATGGGAAGAAATATTGTTTAAGTTTCCAATGCATATTGTATGCAAACGTAGGGCTTTGGTGGCAACACGCCACGCTTTTGACGAACGATCGTCAGTCACCTCTCCTCCCCGTTTGATTTGAGTATACTTACCCGCGTTAATAAATCCGGTGCCCTAACTCTGGATTTTCATTTGCCTTCACCGAGAGTCTACGGAGGAAATAACGGTCAATATATACCCAACAGCGAAATAGACAATAATTGGAGTCAGATATTCAGCTGGTGTCATAGATACGAAACATTTAAGGACACCAATACATAGTTATTTATGTTTTCCATTTGTCCCCAGGCTACTTCGGGAAGTACTTGAACAAATACAACGGGTCGTACATACCGCCAGGCTGGCGTGAATGGGGTGGCCTTATAATGAACTCTAAGTACTACAACTACAGCATCAACATGAATGGGAAGAAGATCAAACATGGAGACGATTATCATAAGGTGGGGATCTATCGGGGGAGCGATCGATCTATTATATCTATAAACAATGGGAGAGATTATTTTTTGACTTATCTAGCAGAGATGACTTCAATCTTTTTAACCGAATTGAAAAAAGGAGAAGGTTGTATGTTGGCCTGTATGTATTTTTTTTATGCATGTTCACTGATTTCTTATTTCTGGACCGATTCTCATTCGATTCTTTTTTTGTTTGCTAGAATGTACCTACCTCCGATGTGGTTCCATTAAAATTGATCAAAATTGGACAAGCGGTTTTTGAGTTACACTACAATAACTGAAAAGTGTTACGTCGACTTAGACGGCTACCTAATTGCGGGTGAAGAAATCGGCGAACATATACACAATGACAATTATTATTGATCCCGTGAGTAGAAGGTCACTGAAAAGGGAGAAAAAAAAATTTAACCAGAAAATGGAACCGACTTCAAAACTAGAAAGAGTGAAACTTGTCGATGTCGGTACCATGAGCACTATATTTTGATAATACATAGTTGTTTCTTTTTAACTATCATCTACGACTTGAACAAGTTATTTCACACTTTTGAGGGTTAAACGCGGTTCCATTTGAAAAAAATAAATTAATGTAGGTATTTTGACATCCATAATGTTTATCCGGAAAAACAGCGTCATGATTGTAATGTGCATGTTAAGTCAGTCCCTATATAATGCTTTGGTGCAATCAATTTTATTGTGACCACACACAATATATGACTACCCTTTCATTCTCATAGTTACAGGAAAGAACCTTATACAGTTGTTGACGATACTTATTTTTTTATCAAATTTTTCCGGAGTAGCGATAGTTAGTCATCGTGACAGACTTGTGGAGCGAAATTTATTTATTAACATTCACACAAGGTCTTCAGGTCCCAAACTAGGCAGAGCCTGTGCTATGGTAACCTATTGACTGATATATATACTTATATTCATATACACACCCAGACACAGGTCGAACAGACATGTTCATACACACAAATCTTTGACCTGTCCGGGAATCAAACCTGGGACCAGCGGCTCAGAAGGCGGAGTCCTACCAACTGCGCCAATCGGCCAGTCAATTAACTGACACATAGGAGTCACTTGGCATCCGTGGAGATATGGGCTCGGTTTGAGCAATTTTTATTTTAACGATTGTATACCGGAAGATGCTTAAGCCTCTTTTTGCTCATATTCTAGCTGGCCAAATTATATGTCCAGCTACCAGCTAAAATTAAGCTTATTTATTTTACTAGTAGCGCCTCGCTGTTTCACCTGCGTGGATTATGGTTTTCCTGCTACCTCAACTATCCCACGGGAGCCTTTGTGTTAATCTAAGGTATAAGCTATCTCCATACCAAATTTCATCGAAATCGCTGTAGCCGTTTGAGCGTGAAGAGGTAACAAACATACACACACAAGCTTTCGCATTTATAATATTAGTAGGATTGATTGCTATATTTTTTTTGCAGGACTACTACCCAGATTTGATAGCAAATGACTCTATCGCTTTCTTGCGCGCGTCCAAGCGTCGCTTCTCCAGAAAACCAGTCCTGCTTGTGATGTCCTTCCCCGCACCACACGGCCCTGAGGACTCAGCACCGCAGTACTCGCATCTATTCTTCAACGTGACTACACACCAGTAAGTTTACCTGCAATTTGTATGACCAGCTGGTTATACAGGATGGATCATTATAGACCCCTGAAACCAATCCAGCCAACCAAGATATAGTAACCATGTTATCGATTATAATAATAAAAAAAATCTGCATTCATAAATTTAAACTGAACATGTTGGTACACGTAGTTAATAAAACAAACGACCAAGTTGCATTGTTCGTGGTCATGAGAAGTTCTCGTGACCACGACTAATGCAACTTGGTCGAAACGTCGAGGTAAATAAATTACTAAATGTTTTTCTCGCGATCAAGCCCCGTTTGATTTAATAACAATGTGTTCGAATCGCGAAAGCCTAAAAATTACAAATGTTGGTACACAGTTCAAGATTCGTACCCGATCGTATTAAAAAACTTACCAAATTTCGATGTCCATTATGTAGTTCATGAACAGTAAATATTTATATAACATGATATCTTAAATGAATAAATTAAAATTGCTAAGCAATTTTATTAATCACAGATATTTATTAATTTGTAGATCCAAAAAAATATTAGGTAAGCACAGTACATGGTTCGTGATATTTTATTTAAACTAATTGGTCTATTCGCGCAAATCCTTATATCAAAATATAAATTTGACTATCTTCGATGTTTCGACAACGTTACATTGATCGTGGTCACGAGAAGATTCAAGACCGATAGTCTAAATAAAACCTGAATTCCATTTGCGAAAGTTGATAACATTATTGTTCTTGATAAACCAAACTTCGATCTGTGTGTGAAAGATGTTTATGTAATGGTGAAAAACAACAACAACATGATCGCAATTGTACGAGTATCCACAGAATTTTATCACGGTCAATATCAGTCACCAGAATAGGTCATGCCATGTCATCCAACTACTAACTACGAACGGCTACGAGCTGACCTTGGGAGGACAATGAACAAAGAATAGGTCTTTCTCTAGTGCTGCCAGATAACGTTACAAATTTGTATCTAAATGTTATAAGCCCCCCTTCCCCTGAAGCTCCTATCGGAATCTATAAATTGCACTTCTAAAAGTTTTATGTTATGTGTTTCTTGTTGAAGCCATTTTTCGTCAATATTTAAGGACACTTTTGTGTGATGAAATTTGTATATTATGTGTTTAAATAATTTACACACTCAATCAATCTCCTCATATGCACAGATTTTGTTAAATCAAACTAGCTAAGTATGATATAAGTTTTTAACGTGACATGGTTATTTATACATGTATTAAAATTATTTTCGGGATATTTACCATGTATTTTGCTTGTTTTATTTGCTCTATATTTAAAAAAAACGAACAAAATACATGGTCAACGATAACAATGTTAATTAGGTAAGTATGCATTTAAATATCCTATTTTTTTCCGCAAATACCACCAAAAAGATTTATTTATGCTCTCGGAATTCTCCCAAGAGCTCTTCAATACCGCCAAATTTGCTGGGTATATTTTGTTCTAGCAACAGAGCTCTTTTTAGCTTTTATTATTAACAGCGTGGCCTTATCTTTCGTGCTTTCGTGTCGTAGATCGTTTACCTTCCTTGTAAAAAGGTCATTAACAATCGATCGGTTCATACTAGGATACCTATTTCAGCGCTAGCCAATAATAAAATTAATGTGTAAAGTCTTAAAGATTAAAATTATAAACCCTCTTTCAGAAATTACAAAAGTATGAGGTATTAAATCTGCGAAATATAAACAGCAATCCGTAAATATTTTGCCATAAACGCTAATTGCTTCAGGTTTTTGCGAGTGTTAGACGGCCATGTTGTTCCTCTTTAAATATTTAAGGAGTTGACCGACTTTTTGGGGTTCTTTTATAAATATAAAGTTTTGACAATTCGGCGGTTTGTTGTTTGGTAACACAAATAATACATATGGGTTGGCAAGTTTTGCAAAGTTTTATTTATGAATCGGGACGAACGACGCGACGGGCTGTTGTAGGGCCGGCATGTGACAGTTTGCCATTACTTTTTCAATTTATACTAGCTTAGCAAAACAACGTTTAATGAACTTTCTCAACTATTAAATATCATCAGGTATCTAGATAAATAACACCAACTGTTATTTCTCTAGATACCTAGACTTGATAGTTAGTACGTGCAATTAGGTAATTCTACTGTTTATACGATAGAGATTCGAATACTTTGACCCAATTTCTCGAAACGTAACTCCATCGAACGAAAGGATAGTGTAATCATAGCTCATCTAAAGGAAGAGAGCGCCGATCATTATCGATATGACTCCGCTGGTGGCATTTTTATCTCACCAGATAACGAACAGTTATGTAGGTGCATAGATACCTTTATATTCAGGCATCTTCCTTTATAGTCTTAGCTTTACTTATAGTTTGTATTACCTAGTACCAGTACCTATATTTATAGTAAGTATTCACGGGTTATATACTTATCCTACGAATATTATAAATGCGAAAGTTTATGTGTGTGTGTTTGTTACTTCTTCACGTTTAAACGGCTACACCGATTTTGATAAAATTTTGTATGGAGATAGTTTAAGCCCTGGATTAAAACATAGGCTACTTTTATCCCGGAAAAAGTATAGTTCCCATGGAATAATTGAGGTAGCGGGAAAACCGTAATCCACCCGGGTGAGACCGCGGGGCGAGACTAGTATCTAAATATAGCGATAAATGTCATGTTCTTAATCACAAACTATCATCTAATACAGAGGGTTCCGACTGTTTCAACCACATTCGGTGGTCTTTTTCAAGGAGAATACGGGGCGCTCGCGGACGCGGACTCGGGTCGCGGTACGCCTAGTACAATCATATTGTGTAAAAACCACGTCAGTTTTAATAACAAAATCATCTAATACGGCTACGATCATCTATTTCAGCAACAAATTTAAAATGATTTTTCATTGATAGTTTCTTTGCGAAATAGGTACGTTATACTAGTTAAAACTTTAATCACAACGTGTCAAAACTCTTTGTAAAAAGTACTTCAAATACAATACAGGGTTCGATATTCAAGTTTCTATGAGAGTAAAATGACATTCTAAATGCATATCTACTTTTCAAGGTCGCTGCTCTATTTTATGTATACGGAACCGTGCTTCCTTTCAACACTTGGTATACATGCAGCCCTTTCTTTTTTCGTGAAAGCTCTGAAATTTCACGTAGAAACACTTAAAGCAGACGTTGTCCTGAATAATTTTACCTCCATTCCGCGAGCGCTGATTTATGTTTCATAAGAATGTTTATGCTGACGCTTAGAAGGTATTAAGGTCTTCATGCGGTTTGCGATGCTCTCGCTTGTTGGAAAGTTCAGAACAGATGAAGATGACATGAAATAAAAATGGTGTTTTATTAAATATATACTTACATACTGATATGTACATTTGGTTAAAAGCTGTTCGACATGATAAGCAGATAATTCTGTGATATTTATTTGATTGTATATTTTTTTAGAGCCTATCATCATCATCATCGTCATCTCAGCCATAGGACGTCCACTGCTGGACATAGGACCCATTGATTTACACAAGGAGGGAATGGAAGCGGCCCTCATCCAGACCTTACCTGCGATCTTAGTCAGCTCGTCTGTCCACCTTGATGGTGGCCGTCCTATACTGCGCTTGCCAGTCTGTGGTCTCCATTCGAGAACCTTTCGACTCCAACGGCCATCGGTTCTTCGAGCTATGTGCCCTGCCCATTGCCACTTCAACTTGCTAATTCGCTGGGCCTTATCAGTGATTTATGTTCTTCTATGGGTCCTCTCATTTCTGATTCGATCGCGTAGAGAAACCCCGAGCAGCTCCCTCTCCATAGCTTATACCTATAGAGCCATTTAAAGCCAATTCCATAATAAAAATAAAACACTAACAACTAATTACAATACAGTTACTGTATAATTACATTTAAGTAATCCACTAGCCGTTGCCAGCCTAAACATAGCTCAAATGCTCGGACCCGCAACCAGTTGACAGCGTGCCCAGTATACTAGTATTCGATGTATTCATGCACTAGTATTCGTTGAGCCAAATATGTCCCGGCATTTTGATCACGTGTCGCATCGATCAAGCGCTCCATAAGTTTTAGAAAATCTCGACCACAAAATACTTATAATGAAATAGATGTGCGTGTTAGATAATGATGTTAGTATTAATACACCTAGGTATGTAGGTAAGTACGCTTTATGGTTTACTAGTAACTCACACGTCATCTTGAATGTGGATGTAGCACCTTGTTTTTTACTATCATTCATGATAAAACTTTACGGGAACAATGTAATTAACGAAAATAAACGGCCGCATTTATTAGCGCCATCTAGCCTATCTGGAAGCAAGTAACGACTGCTGGCTAACAAATATTTCGCGCTCCAATCTTCCAAAAGTTTCCATTTCGAAACCTATTTTCTGCGAAACAGTATGGATTATATCGTAGTAAATTTTGAAAAATAAACAGTGTTAGAGAAATGGCGTTGTATATGGATAAGATAATGGTTTCGCAAAGTGATTTTAATAACAAGAATACACATGCGGCCAACTGAGTTTATTCCACTTCGAAAAGCGATTGAATAGTTTTAGCCCGATCACAAAAATAGGTGCTAACATATCAAAAAAAGCGCAGGGGCCAAATTTTATCCACTTTTCGACCGCGGATTAAGATCTCATAGGCGAACTCCGTCCTCAACTGTGTGCTCTGTTTTGTCACGAACGCACCTAGATAGATATGCGATTTCACGGATTTTCTTCTAAAATATAAGTTGATGTATTTCTTTATGACAACACACATATATGTAGATGACCAGTGCCTGTAGTACGCGAATTTAGGTCAGTGTTCGTATCGATATTGTATAAACAATTGAATACGCACATATTGCACGTACAGACTATCAATTCTCTGTGTCACATTTGAACTAGATAACATGACACTCAGTTCAATAAAATTGTTTCACGTTCACGCTACTATCCAATACGAATGTTATTCATGTTGCGGCCACCGCCGTTCACAGTAAGTACGGGCAGTGAAGTGTCTCCATTTTACCGCCTTTTTTTACAACCACAGTTGATGAGAGCCATAATTTGCGCCTCCATCAAATGCTTGATTCGTAGGTAGTTGTAACGTCTAATTATTTGTTTTTCAAACATAAAATATCCTATACGTTGATAGCCACACTAAATCTAAACAAACAATATTAATTATCCATAAGCATAGAGATATATATCTCTATTCTAGAAATAAAAAAAGACGTGTGGCACTCGGGGACTGCCGCGGTAAAGCTATTGCATAGCATTTTTTATCAACTTATGCAATTAATAACTTATGCAGTAACGCCGATACAACCAATGTCACCTAGAGGCGATTTGCTGAACTAAACAGACAAGCGTGATATTTCAAAAAAGTCATTAAAAGTTCTGCTATTCATCGATAGATGGCAAAACTAAAAAGTATCACCGCTGTGCCGGTCGGAGTCGAGGGTATTAGGTTATTTTCGTTACGGAATTTCTGGATTCGGTCTCCACGCTCAAGGCCCGCGATAGAAGCTATGCAATAGCTTAAAAGTTTTCCAATGGCTTTTCTTGCGTGTGAATTGTATTATAACACGATCGGTACATTTTGCTGGCGAATTTCCGATGAGCGTTTGTGTGGGTATAAAATGGATAGCAAGGCCGGTAACTATTCGTTATCGGCGATCCTTCAAAGTCCGAACTAAAAAGGTCCTCCTCGATCCGCTGACATCAGACAGGCCGTGTGTCAGCTTCGGAGATAGCCGCATAAATTACTGAGCCGGTCGTCGGCAGCACGGCGTCGCCGCGTCGGTGCGGCCGGCGCGGCTGCATATACATAGGTACATTACACATATACATTAGGGGAAGTACGACTGTAACATTTTATTACATTACACCCTGTGTCGCGGGAGGTATGGACACATACAATCACAATACGCAAACATCCAAAACCCAAGAACAAACATCTCTGGTCATCACATAAATGTTTGCCCCAGCCGGGATTCGAACCCAGGGTCACAGTTCTAAAGTCAGTGTCACTGATCATTGAGCCGCGACGAGCGTCGAAAGAGTAAATTTCCATCATTCACAGAAAAAACGACAGTAAAAGTTATATAATAATAAAATAACTATCTACGTTCTACGCTCTTGTCGCCGCTCGGACCTGAACCACTGAAGATGTCGACCGCAGTGATCGACGAAACGTCTGGAACAAAAGTTTCACATAGACCACGGCCAAACAGCCCGGAAGCAATACATACAACATGCAGCGCCGGCCGTGAAAACCTTAGAGTTTACAAAATAACTATCGTTTTTCTGATGTGATTTCGTATTGTTCGGCGCGTAACGAAAGCTAACAAAATGGCGTAAATTCCACTATAATAATTAAAGAAATTTGGTATGGATATAGTTTATACCTCCTGTGATTAACACATAGGCTACTTTTATCTTGGAAAAAGTATACTTTTTGACATGTTGTTATTTTGAAAACGTCTATATCATCTACGTAATCAACGTCAGCTTTCGTTTAACGGTCTATCTATAGAAAGCTGATAATCAAAATGGCTTTTTTGACGTGATAACGTTTTATAAATTGATGAATACCAGCAACACTCATGAAAAATAGTAACGTTCCGCGTAACGTTCCACCTGAGTTTTGTATTACATAAAATAATCAAAGTCAAAGTCAAGTCAAAGTCAAAGTCAGTCAAAGTCAAAGTCAGTCAAAGTCAAAGTCACAAATGATTATGACGTTATCACGTAAATCTATCGTCCGTAAACCGACTTTACAGACAACCAATTTTTTTATGTTATTGCTTACTTCAACGCAATGAGTAAATCAAAACCAATTCTTTAGGCATTTTCCTCAGATTTTTTTTTTTACATTCACACAAGGTCTTCAGGTCCCAAACTAGGCAGAGCCTGTACTATGGTAACCTGATATATATACTTATATACATATTCACACCCAGACACAGGTCAAACAGACATGTTCATACACACAAATGTTTGGCCTGTCCGGGAATTGAACCCGGGACCAGCAGCTCAGAAGGCAGAGTGCGACCAACTGCGCCTACCGGCCAGACGATAAATTAAGATAGGCTGGATAGTCAAAGGCATTTCCTATGGTGACACAGAAAAATATTAAACTAAATGCCCCACCAGCACAGGCTAGCTTCCAACCTAAATCGGTCAATGAAAGCCGATGCAAATAAACGACGGGATGAAGCCATAAGCCATTAACATGGTTCATGCTAAACGCCGCCGCCTCGTCTTTTATTTGGACGCAGCGTTGTAGTATTCGCTAATACGAGTTTATGTTATGCATTTACATAAGAATCTGCGGTTTCGATGATGTTAGTATGAGTACCTACCTAACTAATTGCGAAATATACGTACCCGTTTTGTACTGACTTTATAGCATTATTTCAATATTTTTTTTATATATGTAAGTATAGAAATGATACAAAAAAGCTAATTACATATGTAGGTATATTTTATTATTATGTGTGTGACATATGTAAGCGTAATATTATTAAGCTTTAAGTATTACATCAATACAGTAATAATAAAATAATATATAATAAACAAACTAAAAATCAAAATCACAATACAATAAAATCACAAAAAAATAAGCATAAATAATAAAAACAAGATAATAAGTAGATAAATAACACTTTATTGCACAACATTCTCACATGGTATATTTGACATTTTTAAATTAATTAATTAAGTACAATTACAACACAAGTACAAGTGCAACCTACAATTCAGTATTACATAAGACTATTAAAGAAGGAATAAGGGCGGAATATAACTTATATACATGAACACATAAGTTATATACATGTTACACCATTCACCCAAACCTACAGATCGGTATATAGAATTATGCTTTGCATGGAAATTATGTACCTGATGTTGAGAGAAGAGTGAATGCGGGAAATGTGGTGAAAAAAAGCATTGTATTCCTTTATGAACAGCCAGCAGGTGTCCAGAAAGGCACGCTTGGTTGTGCATAGACTATGGTAGTGAAAGTTGGGTATGAGTGAAAAATGCAGTTGAAATGAGAGCTCTGAAAAGTATGATTGAGGTAAAACTAAGTGATAGGGTAAATAATAGTGTGTGAAGGGAATGTTGTGTTGTAAACGAAGATGTAGTGACTTAGATTGATAAAAGTATGTTAAGATGGTTTGGTCATGTGGAGAGAATGAAAGAAAGGAGATTGACTAAGCAGGTATACATGTGTGAAGTGAATAGTAGTTCTGGAAGAGGAATCAGATTGAGGAAGATCTACGAAAGGTCCAGGTCAAGAGCACTTTAAATCGACGCTCTTGTATGAAAAATCTGATGAGCTTCGATGAAGCGAAAAAGTATATCGGGATCGCAGCATTTGGAAGGCTGTGGTCTCTGCCTACCCCTACCGGAAAGAGGCGTGAATATATGTATTACCAAAAACAAGAGTCAGTTATCGAAAAAATGCAGTCTCTGTATAGGTCGTCTGCTCTAATACATCGAACAAAATAAAAAGCCACCTGCGCCGCATCTAACCAAAGTAAACACGCATATTTCTTATTGACATTTGTTTTACATCTATATTGCTATTACAGCATTTAAACGGACGTGGTGTTTATACACCTATGAAGGGTTTTTGCGTACTATAACGTATCTCTAAAGCTAAGTATACTTACTTACTTACACTTACACTATAACATTGGATTCGACGGAACGGCTAGTTAAGGGTTTATCAGGTGCCGATGACATTACAGAGGCTCGCGGGTGTTTACAGGCAGAAGAGGCGGGATAAAAACTGATGCGTGTTGATTTGAAATATTAAAAAAAATTTGAAAATATGACCTACGAGCTCAAAAATAATTAAGTTTTTAGACTTATTAATTTCCTTTCTGATGCTGTAAGAAACAGTTCAAATGCATTTGTCGTTACCGCGAGATTTATTGACTAAAGAAAAATAGTCCTTAGAAAATTAGTTTCTACTAATAAATCAGCATATAAAATCAAATTTTTTGTTCAATCAGAATTGATCTGCATGAACTGTTCTTGTAAGTGGTATTTTTAAAATTTAGTAGTCATGCAGGATTTTCAATAAAGTAAGCTGAAATGACTCAATAAATTGTTTATACGTATGACGCCGCCGCCAGCGCCAATGCGACCCGGTTACCGGTGCATTTTGTTTTATTATTGCACAAACGAGAGTAGTATGCATTTATTCAGGCAGGTCTGTGCAGACGGCGACGCCGGAACCGGACCGGGCCGGGGCGGCCCGGCAGCGATAGTCGGTCGAAACCAGGGCTATATTTAGAGGGGGCATGTTGTCAACGAAATTCCAAAGAAAATCTTCAGGCAAATTGAGCGTTTAGTATAAAATGTAATCCTTCCATGTTATAAAATATCACCTGGTTTTTATGACTATCGTTTCTAATTATCGATCATGTACAAAGTTAGCCTACCAGACTAGTGATAGCTATTTAAAAATACTTTTTCAATCCCTTACATACATACTTATGTTATTTAAGTGTTCCTAATAATGCTAGTCACTTTTCTTTGCTCAAACTGCACACATTTTCTATCGGAATATAATGCTAATGCAATTAATATTGATGTTTGTAATTAATACAATGAATACGCTATAGTTGTATATATATTGTACGTATAACTCTCCTGGACATTTCTGAAGTCCTCATAAGCGACAAGACGGGTTTAGATGATTTTTTTATGTGCTTTAGGGTGGAATTCAGCAAAATTTAAACATCCGTTTATCAATTTAACCATCGGTCAAAGAGTTTAACTGTTTGGTAAAAACTGGTTTCTTTTAGTGACGCACTAAAGGTGGAGTTCATCGAAATTTAAACGTCCGATTGTCAATTAACCTTCGGTTAACTGTATGGTAAAAACTGTTTGACCGACGGTTAAATTGATAATCGTACGTTTTAAATTTTGGTGAACAGCAGCCTATGGGTGAAGTTGGTGCATATGGTGCGCTAACCATTCAGTGACACGTTCAGCAGGTAAATGCTTCTCAACAATCTGTCTTAGATTTTCAGGAGCCCAAATGCGACAACATAGCTTGTCGACGTAGCCTGAAAAATGAGGCTTTGAATGAACAAAACAGAAAAGCAACGCTTGAATTTTGATTGAATTGAGCTAATCGATGTGAATGATCGGCCGGCTTCAATTGTTGCACCAGTTGCACCTTATAAGGCTTTAAAGCCAAATCCTTACGCGAAATTCGCCATGTGGTTGTTGTGGATGACCTCAATTATTGTGGACGTCGAAGAATTGACAAATTCGAATCTTCTTCAACACGGTGGCTCACGTCTGCGATGTTTCCACTTGAAAGACCCGCGTTGTTGTTGGCACATTATGTACCGCGCCTGTCGACTTAAATTCAATGACCAAATTCTTAATAGCGATTTATGAGGGACGCTTGTCCCTCATTGTGTTAACCGAATATATCCCGAATTTTACGAAGTGTAACTTTTAAAGATCCACCATTTTCATAGATATTTTTTATTTTTTAATGCGATCTTCGAGTGAAATTGAATTCATTGTATTAATTGCCCAAGCTCCTGGGTCTCCATATATAGTTACATCATAACTAAGGTTCTAGGTACGTAAGTCAAAATACGAAATGTCAAAACTGTCGCGTAGTTCCGGTGTGACTATGTTATAAAATAAAGTTCTTATTGAAAAACCCCTAGCAGACTTTACATGATGGAGGTTTTGTATTTAATCTGCAGAGGGGAATTAGCCCCATGCTTCGTCACCATCGATACGGCCATTGCGATACCAGATTAAATATTCATCCGTCGGCATACTGTGTGGTCGCCAAACCCGTCCTGGAGGTCTGACAACGCGAATTTAAAATATGTGCGCGGTAGGTACGCTAATGAGTGACCCTTTGGATATTTTGAACCGATAAAGAGAAGCATTTGAGTTTAGCATATTTTGGCTCTTTCAAGTTAGTGTTAGATACAGGTAACTTTAGTACCAGTGGTACTATTATGTATTCTGTGCCAGAGATGTCATTATGTACTATCTATCTATGTACATTTTTTATACTGTATAGATTTTAGCGTTTGACCACTATCTCACTTTATGGTCAGTGACGATGTGGTCGAAGATGTTATCACGCTAGATCTAGAATTCTCAAGGACTGCTGCCTAAACACACTATGTGTTTGGTGACAGTTTTTCAAACTTGAGGGTGGTAGCTAGCCAGGCGGGTATTCGAAAGTACCCTAACACCATGCTGGGCTTGGTGTTACTTTCACCGGAAGTTCAAGCTGTTGTTGGGGATCGAACCAGTGTCCGTCAATTTGACAGGCGACGCTCTCCCCGCTGAGCTATCATCGCTTCAATATATACCTATACAGGCCTGCAGGCATCTTTTTCCATTGTAAGTAACGCAGTTGTAGGCAAGTAACGCAGTCGCGCTCGTAGAGCGGACGGCCTGTTCTAATACGAGTACCTACCTACGGTATACCTACATAAGCTATAGCAATATTAAAACCATGTAATGGAGTGTAGTTTTTGTAGGTACGCTGGTGTTCCAATGTCTAGCAGCATTACTCTAAGAATGAACAATAACCCAGCTTCAGACCTCCAAGAGATCAATCTCAGAGACAAATAATTATGTCATTCTCCAGGATGCCTACTCTGACTATACTAGAAATGGGTGCGCTATTCTCGTTTGAGATAGTTATTATCGATAAGGGAGCTTTTGCACCGTCGCAATTTCCTTCGTCTCGTGTGTAGATGCCTTAACATCGCTTGCCTATCTGAAATCTTAATGAGACCTTCTCGACTGTGAAAGTACCTACTTGCCTATTTGTGAAAACGGATGCTAGGGACCGTGGGGTTTTCTTAATGCACTGCCTTCCGATGAAACGGCTATGTAGCTACGAGCTTTAAGATTCATATCTTAGGCTCATAGGTTGATAGAACCTGGAGGATCCAGCGTAAAATACTTTAGTGTAAGCATTTGAAATTTTCTGTCACAAATAGAAGGACAGAAAGAAAGAAAATTATTTATTTCTGACTATATCAACACTACACACAAAATAAAAGAAAAATGGCACATTTAGGCAAAACCTAGATATAATCTACAAGTATAAAACATTCCCTATCAAAGCTAACTACTACTATACTATAAAGGGCTATCCTATCTCTATTTCAGTTATGCGAAATCCTTCCACACTAATTTGATATTTATTAGTGTATTCTTACAAATTATTTTTCAATGAACAAGGAAAATCATATTCTACCGATTAGAGTTGAACCACGGTGCAGCTTACCAATTAAGCCGCAAACTGTTTGTTTATTTATTCATATAACATTAATTAATTTATTAATTGGAAACCTGAGTTAGAAGGAAAAAGACCTAGGGCACGCGGTCCAACATGGTATCAATTCTACTAGTAGCAATACAATTATCTACAATGCAATCGAGATGCACTGTTATTTTGCAACTGTTATTTTAGCGGAATACCAAGCTTTATTACTGATTGATGACTGATGATTTGAATCGCTATTGCATTGCCCCGCTCTGCGGATCGACCGAAATCCGGTCGCTTTAAAAAAACCGTGGACTGGAGAGCGACCGGAGGTGGGTCGCTCGACTAGGCACCCAGATGGTCCGACCAAGTGTCCAAACAGGGCACAAAGATCGCTGACGTATGAAGCCACGCTACAGACCGAGACAAGCGGAAGCGTCTATGTCACGAGAAAGACCGGGAGCATCACGACGCTCAGCATTGAGCATTAGCGACAGGCGGAGGAGAATACATGTTACAATGCATTTAACTGTTTTTTTAAATTTATAAAGTGTAGATATATATTATATTGACATCACCGGCCCGAGTTTCGGGGTAGGATACCCTAAAAACCAGCGTCATCGCGTGCACTTGAACACGTTGGCACGTTCAAGTAGTCAGTCGCGCAAATTCGAAGTTTAAGTACTCCTTTTGTTCTAAATCATTGTCAGGTTTCCTTTATTTTTCTATGTGTTCCTGTATCTATTGTTGTGTATATACTTTAGGTCTGTGACAATAAATACAGTTTGGTTAAATGATTTTTTTAAATAATAAATCATTAATTGATATACTCTCAGCCAACGCACTTCTAACAAAACTTGATGGTTCTCAAAGAGCGATGTTTATATTTTATGTATAATTTTTGCCTACACTTAGTTCTGTGGAAGGAAACATGGTACATGGTGGTCCACCATGTATTCCACCATTGGTGGAAGAGCCAGAGAGCTGTTGATATATTTAATAATCTATCTCAATTATTCTCTGGACTATTCTAATTTACTACCTAATCAATAAGAGAGAGAAAGCAATAAACTAATGCTCGAAGCCTTAGCCCCGGAGTTAGACTGTGTAGCAAAGGCGGAAAATATTCACGAATATCTCCGCTAGCAATTCTCTTATTCGTCTCAGTGATACTGATATTTTAATCAATCCAGCGAAGCGAAGCATGAGGCGATGTGTAGACCAAGTTTACAAAGTAGCAAACGTTTCAAGGTAGGTAACTAATTTGTAACGTGTAGATACGAAGTCTCAACTCACGGATAGAGGTTCACTTAACCATAGGAATTAAGCACCTAAGTAGGTTGGGGATCATTATAGAAGCACTTTGCTGCAATGTAACTCCAAGATAATCTGTGCGTTATGGCTCAAAGAATCAACAGCTAAGTTCTCAAGCAACGTGTCTTGTCTTGAACATAAACGAGGGGTCCCCAAATATGGAAACGACAGGTGTTACAGGGATTCATTATTACCCGTGTTTGAGCGCAGTTGCCATCATAAAGATAACATAAGTGCTGTTTTACACTGTGATACAAAGGAGTTTTGTACGAAAGTAGGCAGGTAAAATGATATTAACGTCTCTAGTTAAAGTAGATTCTTACTTTAAAATGACTCACCTTATTTAAGTAGATAATGTACGCACACGAAAGAGAGAGACTCTCTTCCGTGTGTACGCAGGTGAGTAAGTACCTACTAAGCTGTTAGAGTTGATGAATTTTATTTTGTTTCTTTTTTATTTCTTTAGGTCTGGACTTTTTTTTTAGCTGCCGCTGCTTGATCTGAAAGCCTCAAACGGCATATATAGTATATGTGAACCTTTACCGGGCCTACCTGCTTATGCCTTTTGAAGTAGAGATTTTGGGTCCGTGGGGGGCGACCGCTCTCATTTTATACATATAGAGACCATATAGGCCCGAGCGTTTGATGGAGACGTCTGGTTTCCAGAGCCAGCTGGCATTTATTTTGCAAATAGATTGATCATAGCCTCTCAACGTGGCAATGCTGCCAGCATTCTGGGGACTCTTTCCTGTTAGACTTTTAGATTAAGTTATTTGTAGTAATTATTATTAGGTTTTAGCTTAATAAATATTTAAGATTTTATCCTCGTGTATAACACTATGATAAAATCCTAACTAACACATAGGCTAGCGTACAGTGCGCAATTGTTTTCGAACTCAAATTTTATTTAAAAATACACATATAATAAATATATATTTAAATTATTTTAGTATTATACGAAATATTTCCATACAAGATTTTCACAAGGACCGGTTGGAAGCGGCCCGCATCCAGCCCTTGCCTACGATCTTAGACAGGTCATCTGTCCACCTCAACACTACAGCCTATTATTATAGTAGACCTTAGTGATATAATTCCAAAAAATGCGGGTACTTAAAACTAAAATAAGTCATCTGTAATTTGCTGTTAAGTAAAACGGTTAGTTAGTTATTACTTAGTAATCGAATTACATTATTTTTCCATAGGATTTGAATTGTTAAGAGTTATTGCATTAAACAGTATAAAAGCTTTAGAATTTTAGATAAGTTATTTAATCTAAAAAACACGCTGTGCAATGATTCAAATATATATTTCAAGAATTCTTATACTCTTACAAAGAGTTCCAGTGAATGCGATCAAAAAGATACACTGTTTTAAGTGTATCTTTTTGAGCACATTCATTGGAACTCTTTGTAAGAGTATAAGAATTCTTGAAATATAACTCTTTTATACTATGAACAGATATCGCTGAAGCTTGTGCTAGCATAGACTGCAATTACAGGGGTACAGGTCTTTCCCAATTATGGAATTTCACTTAGCTGATACACCATTCAAAAACACTATTTACAAAACAGTAGGTCATTGTTAGATATATGAGTGGGTTAATAATGGTACTGTGTATAAATAAGTACCTATTCATTATGATCACTCATAAACACCCCTAACACCAACATACATCTTAGTGTTAGGGGTGGTTATTATGTTGCTGTCTAATGAGGTTGGGTTTGGGTGTCCGTGAGTGGGTGTGCAGGTATTTGTTGGTGTAATTTCGAGTAAATTAAAAAAAAATTAGCGGTTATCAGTGAATAAGAAACAGAATTACGACAATTGTTGACTCGTTTTTCAGCTTCTCGAAGTACTGCTTTTGGTGATAGAAATTTGAGCTTCACGAAAAACTCATGGCCATGAGGGTGGATTCAACCCTCGCTTCAAGGCGTCATCGCAATCATCGCTCAAAGACAAGGAACATAATAACGTCGTTGTCTAATGTTAAATGACAGACTTTCGTTTCTGAAAAATGTGTCTTCTAAGAGTTTTTATGTTGTCTGTGATTTGAAGAATTATAGATAGTATAACACTTTAAAAAGACTTATTTAATCCAAATATTCTCATAAAAAGCATTCCAGGCGACTCCAGTATTTCTTTCGAAGCTTGAAGAGCTTATACTTAGTTGAAAATGCCAGTAAAGGTTACCTTTCTAAATTGTGAATGCGTCTGTACGTTTCTTAACCTAAGTAGTTCAGAAGGTTAAGAAACGTTTTGTATTGGTATCGTAAAAAACTGTTTGGTAAATCTAAAATACAAATAAAAAAAAATAGGTATATCAATAGTAATTGTGGTCTAGCATAAATTTACGATACACTTTTGTTCCTTACAGCACTCCAACGTACGACATGGCTCCCAACCCGGACAAGCAATGGATACTGCGCGTCACGGATAAGATGAAGCCCATCCACCGTCAGTTCACGGACCTGCTGATGACCAAGCGACTGCAGACCTTGCAGAGCGTTGATATGGTAAGAGCTTATTTTAAAAGTTCATACGTGATACTTTTAATATTTTGTTTTTCTTCCAATCTTCGGTCTCCCTGTACCTACTTATGTTTTTGTTTAAATTAATTGAATTATTATAAATTGCCGCCGCCAGTAAGACAATAGACAGGCTGCCTCACCGCAGATAGATGTCATGGTCAGCCTCTTCCGCATCCAAAGGTTGTTATAGCTGGGATCCAACCATAGAATAAATAGTTGCACAACTAGCAAACACCTCGTATGTCCTTAGATTCAGGAACATAAGGTTTATACTTACTGAAAGAGGTCAGGAACAGCAAAAAGTGTTTTTGCCATTTCGTTTTGTTGGAAACTAGAAACCAATTGCTACTTATGTTTTTTTTTTAATTCTGCGTCTGATTGTTTACTGATACACATTGAGTATTTATTTTCTATCTTTCAGGCTGTGGAGCGTGTCTACCAGGAGTTAAAGGCGTTGGGCGAGCTCGACAACACCTACTTGGTGTACACATCCGACCACGGTTACCATCTTGGGCAATTCGGACTGGTAAAAGGCAAAAGCTTTCCTTTCGAGTTCGATATTAGAGTACCATTCCTTGTTCGAGGGCCTGGCGTGGAACCTGGCACTGTGTAAGTATGAAAGCATATAAAATTCACGTCATAGCTAAAAGCAACAGCCTATAAATATAAGTGATTGACCCAACGATAGTCGTTCGTCGATCTATTATAATTAAGGATGCGTCGGTATCAGATCCAAATTAAGCATGATTAAGTCTACAAACAATTCATAAGTCAGGAAATGTTGGCATTGAAGAAAATCGTAATTAAAGTCGTGTCAAAGTAGTCGCGGCTTAAAAGTCGTGTCCAGCGCGCTATCAGTCGGACATTTTTCTCGTAAGCGTGCACATGTCATGTCTTCGCATACGTTTTCGTTTGTATCATTATGAACTACAACTGCGAATCATCATGCCAGCATGTATTATGTATTATCCATACACTATTAAAATGTACCTATAGGGATCACTGTTTACTTGTACCTAAGTAGTAGAAAAATGTACAATTATATTCAATGATATTATATGTTCATATGAGGTAGATGTCGCACAAGCGCGCGGAAACTGAGGCGGCAAAATTAAGTCAATTGTAGTAATTTTCATTGCAACGGGTATTTCAAGCGCAAGTCTAAACATATAGCTATCCTTTTCTATATTATTTGTACCGTATTATCTGTCGCAGTAAGCATGTTTATGTCGTAAAGGAACAAAATCTGAGCACCGCGCAGTATGAATATACGTCACCTTTAGTAAAACATCATTGATTATATTCAAAAATATTCAAATACCTACTTTATCAATCCGAGATGGTCAATAGGTACTTTGCAAAATGAAGTGAGTAGATTTTTGACTTGAATTAGAAGGTATTTTTTCTTCTTGATGAAATATCTAGAAGTGTGAATGAATATATAGAAGTAGGTAAATCCAGTTGGACAAAATAAGTGGATAGGTGCTAGAATGACAAGAGTATGACTGGATGTCTGTGAAAACCAGCAAATAATGCTCCTTTCATTTTGGTGAAAAAGATTTTTATAAATAGTTAAAATGTATAATTAAGGTTTATTTTATTTTGCAATTCAATGCAATTGCAAAAGTTAAAAACAAAATTTTTAATAACTTGGTTCGGTCCACGTATTTTGTAACATCGTTCACGCCGCTATGACTCAAATGTCTTGGTTCACGCGCCGCGTGAACATCCCTGATTTCGTTCTAAAATATAAATAATAATTACCAACCATGTCTATTTGTAACGTTTGAAGTCATTCGTATCTTGTATCATACTCCGTCTATGTTACTTATTGTAAACATTTATTTTTGTAATCTCTGTAATTTTATGTCATTAAAGTGTTTTATATTGTATTCTTTTGGATTGAAGAAGGCCACTTTTCATGTGGAAGTTGTTCTGAGTTAGACTTCCTGACTTGTTATTTGTTCGTAGGATTGAGTATGTTAGGGTATTTCCCAGTGCACGCCTTCTAGTGCCGCAACTTCCCTCAAGATTAAATCTTGTTTCCAAGCACATAAGCCATTCAGGCTATTCTTAAAAACTAGTTTAACTATATATGTTATGCAAGAAATTGTTGCGCCCCTCAGTACAAAAAGTAGCTTTTATAAAACGTTTGATACCTAAAAGCTACTGTTATACTTTTTATACAACATTTTAAACTACGTAAGATTTTATGCTCAAGATACATTAACACGCTTATCATTTGAATGAAACGGTTTTTTAGTGTGGACGATATAGTTCTCAACATCGACTTGGCGCCGACATTCCTTGACATGGGCGGCGTGGAGCCTCCAGGGCACATGGATGGTCGCTCGCTCCTTCCACTGTTACAACCTCGTCGGAGACGCTCGGCGGCGCTGCACTGGCCCGACACCTTCCTTGTGGAGAGGTAAATTAAATACGTCGCTATTGTCACACTGCATAAGTAAACAATTTGAATTTCATATAATCAAAACCACATCAAAACAAAAGTTACGATGTAACCCAAGCCAGTGAAGCGATAGAACTAGAAGTGATCTAATGTATAAATACCTCGTGGCATATTTGTCATCCTCCGAAACCTCCGAAACGGCTTGTCTGATTTTTATGAAATTTGTTAGGTCGTAAAGTATATTTCGCTCTCATACTCCCACCAATCCACCCTGGTCACGGTCAGAATGAGCGGGTAGAAAACAGCACGGACTAGCCAGCTGAGGTCGCGTGATAAAGGGCAACAGTAGGAATTTTACAAAATGAATTCCTATAAAAATTAACAGTTATGGATTCTGAAATAAGAATCCTGACCGTTTATTTACTATGCTTTCAACTCCCCGACAAACTAAGTTTTGTATGAATATACGTTCAAATTATTTGAAGGAAAAAATTCGGGCGCTAGTGGGACTTGAACCCACGACTACAGAATACCGTCCTGTGGGTTATTGCTAATTTGTTATTGACGGCCGTAACAAATGAAAAATGTATCGCGGTCGGTCTAGATTTTAATTTTATCTTTATCCTTGGGTATAATAGATATAATAAAAAACAACAAAACATTAAAAATCGCATCTTTATATTTAAATACCCTTGACTGGACAAGGACTAGAATAGGTATATATGAAAGAGTGACCTTATTCAGGTCGGGCCCCACACCCGCCATTTTATAAGTGACCTTTAAAAGGCCGCTCCCCGAATTTACTCGCGATTAATTAATCTGTCACCAAATACACAATGTGTTAGGGCAGCTGTATTTGAGAACCAGTCACTTTCTATGTCTAGCAGAAAGCCACCTACGACCGCATCGCTGCAAACCATCAAGATGATGAGATAGTGGTGAAAAGATATTCTAATAAAGTATAAAAATACATTTTTTTAATTTTTTTAAAATTTATTTATTTGAATATATGTATCTAATAACTTAATATGGTATAATTTCGTGTATTTAGATATAAACTATTTTATATTACGCATTCATACTCACACACACAATCACAATACACAAACATCCAAGACTCCAGAACAAAAATATCTATGCTCATCGCAGAATTTTCTGCCCCAGCCAGCATTCGAGCCTCGACGACCGTGCAATATAACAATATAATATTTTGTGAGTATAATAATTATGTTACGTTTTCAATTTCAGTTCAGGTCGGCGGGAAATAGCTGGACTCCACCGTCGCGATAATAAATATAGCCGCGAAATGAACGAAGATCGAGCGACAACGGCCAACCCTCACTCTAATGAGAGTGCAGACTTTGAAGAAGAGACTGACGATGACGACTTCTTGGTACCCGAAGACGTTGATGATGATGAGGTAGATATAGACCTCAACACTGACATTTCATCAAGTTTTGCTAAGTTTATAAAAAAATATTCCTCATTCACACGAATCTGGGACAGCAATCCGTCAGCATGGCACCAGAACCAGTCTTGAACTCTTATTTGAAAAAGAACATAACAAACACGGGCGTAAATCGATTGTGCGTTGCATGCAACTATATTAATACGTTATAACAATTGCTATTACAGGACAGTTCAGAA
Source organism: Apeira syringaria (assembly GCA_934044485.1). Taxonomy (NCBI): domain Eukaryota; kingdom Metazoa; phylum Arthropoda; class Insecta; order Lepidoptera; family Geometridae; genus Apeira; species Apeira syringaria. Next base: position 18,583,821 of record OW203658.1, read on the forward strand.
ATCGACACCACTGATATCAAGAAATCCTCCGAGCCACTGTTAACCAACGAGAGCCACAACCCTATTCTGGAAGCGAGCTTGGAAAAGGCCCTGGATGCAGAGGACGTTATCAACAACCAGCCGAATTATTTGTCACCTACTGAAAGCAAACTATTTGACCGTAAGTTGATGTACAGTTACTGAAAGATATTTAGCAGTCGCTAAGCGAAAAGGTACTAGACGTTTCTCTATTGTCTGATAGTGACGACTGACGATGTTGTTGAAACTGGTATCATTCAGAGGCCCTAGAAAGTGTCCAAATACTACGACGAATGGTATTTTTTCCTGGTCCCTTTTTACTGCATTCAATCGTCGTCACGATAGACCAAACATTGAGACAATATATTCCATATCTTTCAGTTGTGGGTAGATTGTGAATGGCACGAGTTTGGAAGGAAAACGCTTCGTGAGGCTATTTTAAATTGCATAACAAGTTTGGTAGTGAGCAAGCGTCGGTGTTAAATCGTATAAGTAGTAGTAAGTATTACGTAGTATTACTAATACTAGTACTAATATTAGTATTAGTAGTAGGAGTCGTAAGTATAATATGAGCTTATCGGCTCATTTCTGAACGTGGAAAGGTGTATGTAGTTCCTCTTACCTATACAAATACGGCTAGATTCTTGGCTGCTGAGTCGAAGGCTCAATTTGGGATTCAAAATTGAGGCGATGTTTGTATATTAGCGTTTGTCTAATATGTAACTGGAATCTATGTATATATAGCTCAAACACCGTTCGAAATAATACATAACTAATTAGGAACCATGTAAAAAAAAATGTGTTTCATGTTGAACTATTTAGTAATATCTGTGTTAAGTTAGCAACAACCATCGACGAAATGTCGGGAATAAAACAAGTTAATAAATGAAAAAAAATGATATTTTCAGAAGTATCAGACATTGCAATTGTAGACGGTAAAGCGGCACGCCTTGCTGCGGACTGTTCTAAGGCAGAATTGCGGGCGCCTTGTTCTCCTGGGAGGAAGTGGAAGTGTGTCCTCGTCAATGGCAGGTGGAGGAAACACAAGTGTCGGAATGAGGTGAGTCAATGAACTATTGAAAACACAAGCGTCAGTATGAAATGTGTGAATAAACGAAAACACAAGTGTTGATGTGTTTATCAACACAAGTGTTGTGTTGATAAACGACCAAGCATGATCAATGAGGCATGCTTGGTCGTTTATCGTAAGCTTATTTATTACATCTTAATCCTAATAATGTAGGGTGCTGCCTCTTGGAATAGTAGTTCTTATTAGCTGCTATTAAAAACCTCCAAAAAGTAGTTCACAAGTACTACTGAGTGTTAAGACTGGAAGGTCATCAATGTTATTGAGATTAATACCGCCCCTTCGCCGGCAATGCAGAAACAATTAAAAATTAAATGTTAAGTATATTTATTACTATATTATCATCACGTTTAACTATGATCGATTTTATTTTTCTCACATAGAAACGTGCTATTGAACATTTTTCAACTATATATATTCGCACCTAACACCGATGAAATAGTTATCATGACTCTTCACTTTCTTTTTCAGACGGACCTCAACCTACCCCATTCTAAGATGAGCACCAAGAAATGCGCCTGCTTCACTCCAAGTGGCCTCGTCTATACTAGATTGGAAACTGACGGTAACATCGCTAGACGACCCGTTGAACCAACTAAAGATAACAACAGTACCAGAAGTCGTAGATCTATAGACAACGATGTTTTTGAACCCAACACAGTCGACACCATTCTAGTTGAAAATCCCAGCATCGGACATCTTAGTTTCAAAAATGAACCCATCAATGAATTTGAAAGTAGAGAAACGAAAAACAAAATAGATAAATTAATTAAAGAAACAGAAGCGTTCCTAAAAGCTTACGAAAATACCAAAGATAATATAGATCATAAGAGAGTAAAGCGTAGGGCTCAACATTGGAATCACAATAAACAACACAAACAACACAAAAACGATGCAATCACTAATACTAACGACTCCTCACTAGAATGCAAAGTAGAAAAGAATGGGAGAGTTAATTGTTCGCAAGTTATTTATAATGACTTAAAAGCTTGGCATACAAACCGGCTTAGTTTAGAAGATCAAATTAGGGAACTACGAACAAAATTAGAAGATTTAAAAGAAATAAAGAGGCATTTGAAAACCACTAAGCCAGTTGTAGTCGAAGCACAAACACCTCATTCTACGCTTATTCATAATCATATTTTTAATAAAACTTTAACACATGAACACAATTCTTCAAAAGAACATTTTAGAAAAGGTCGTCTACATAAAATTAAACCTAAGCATAGAAATACTACAACCACTACAACCACCGATAAAAGGATACGACAATTCAATGAATACGCAATTCCAACTGTAGATGCTACAACCAAAGATGTTTTTGATATCCATCTCAAGAACGGAACACGAGTTGAAGCTAATGTGCCAAATGTTACTAATGACGCAGTTGAAAATGTGACAAACACCTTCAATACAGAACTTCCGAAGCCACAAGTTACGACTATTGTTATAGAGAGGAACAACTATTTAGATGAAAATAGTTTGGAAGAAACAAGCACTGTTTTCAACGCTGCGTCTGCAACTGATGCTGCTGGGATAGAATTTACTAAACATATTGCTATAAGCAAACGTCCTGTAGAAGCAACAACACCAGACCAGTTGAACATCGAACACATCACGCAAAGCTTACACTATTACAGCACAGCTATTGATAAACTGATGACCACAGAGATACCTTCAACAAAAGAACAGACTGAAACGACGCCCACTACTAGAAAATACTTTGAAAATACAACCAAAAGTGAATATGTAACTACAAAACAAATATTGGAGGCAAATTTAGGTCCAGCAAGGTTGGATGCTTCAGAGTATGAGCAAAGAAATCCGAATAAAGGAAGTTCCAAGAGCATGGGAATTTTCGACAAACAAGCAGATATATTTCAAAGAAGATTGCACCCACTTTACATTCAAAATGAAGACAAGCACATCTGCTATTGTGAAGAGGGCAGGTTAGTAAATGTTTCTGAAGTTTCATCCGAATTGTAATAATAAAGACTTTTCTAAATGTTCTTATATTGAGTTTTCGTCTGTTTACAGAAAAACTAAGGGGTCTGGAAACAACTTCTTGGAAGCGGCCCAAAAAGCTAGAGAAGAGCAGCGTAAACGGAAAGCACTGATGTTACGAAAGAAATTGAGAAAAGCTAAAAAACGAGTAAGTTAAGACACTGCCTTGCATCTCGATATATCTCATTGTAATAGCTGTGTTTAGGCAATTCTTCTCATAATTGCATTGTCAAACTTACTTGCATAAATGTATTTTCGTTTTTAGATATCTACTATTGTTTCACCTTTTCTACAAACTATAGAAACATACTTAGTCTATTGTTAAGGAACGACGAATCAGCCAGTCAATACATTACATGCTCGTTTTTTTTTCAGGCTGAATTAGAAAAGTTATGTGAATCGGAGCGTATGAATTGCTACAGACACGACAACGACCACTGGCGTACTGCTCCCTTCTGGACCGCTGGGCCCTTCTGTTTCTGCATGAGCACCTCCAACAACACCTACAACTGTGTCAGGACAATCAACGCAACCCATAACTTGTTGTACTGCGAGTTCATCACTGGTCTTGTCACTTACTACAACTTACGGATTGGTAAGTAGTGTACCTATCCATTAAATTATCTAAATAGGTAATTTAATATCTATCTCGAAAATATGAATAATTACTTATTTATTAACTGTGCACCCCGGTTTTACCCGCGTGATGATGATTAATGATGATGAAAAGTAGCCTATGTTGCATGTTGATGTTCCATGTTGCATTTACCCGCATGGTGATGATTGATGATGAAGAAAATTAGCCTGTGTTATTCCGGGTCCCGAACAATCCAAATTTCATCCAAATCCGTTCCACCCAAGTGGTGATGATAAAAATAAGCCAATGTGTTAATCCAGGGTATAACCTATCTATGCTCCAAATCCGTTCAGTAGCAAGAAAATTAAAAAAATAGCTGAATTAGTTGGACCGAGTCCCGCTAAGGGATTACGTATAGGAAGGTGGGCAGCAGCGTAAACCACTACTAAAAAAAAACACTACTGCGCTCGCCAGCCCGCCTGCCAGGCGTGGCGAGTATTAGCATTGAGTATATGGGTCCGCTAGATGTTTAGTAATTATTTACATCTAACAAGATTTTTTCAAAACTGCCTTATGTTATATTTTTTGATAATGTTTATAATATTATAAGACACGGTTAGTTACGTTAAACTAAAATAATGTGAGACTGAAGCTTTTTAGAGATACTGTCCACTCAGCTTCAGCTTATTGTACCTGTTTTGTTCCAGATCCATTCGAAACGCAGAACAGAGTGAAATATCTGACACCAGCAGAGAAGGACTACTTCCATAACCAGTTGCAACAGCTTCTCAACTGTCGAGGATCTTCGTGTCGCAGATATTCGCATTCCAACTCCCACGGTATTTCCTTTTCTACATATTTAAGTCTAAGGTCTACATCGCTCGCCCGTACGTCTTACGCCTGAATGCTGAAGTGCAAGTTGGGGTCGCTCGTAGTATACACATCAATTGGGTAAACTCATTTGTCTGACAGATCCTTCTTTACCAGAGATTAAGATAGACTAATTACTTTTTAGCCGTCTACATTTTATTAAACTACATAGATATAGTGATTGGCCCAGATCTGCGACAATTTAACATGGAATCGGAAATAAAAAAATCCCACATCTCTAATAATTTAAGGCTAAATTTTCCCGACAGTTTCGGTAAATACCTCGTGAACGTAAAGATAAGTATATGGGCTAATATCAAACAGAACGATCAAGCTAGGTCCGACGTTGACAGTAGTCACGGTCAGACTTCAGACTGAGCGGGAACATGTGATAAAAAATAAATGATATAATGTTAAAAAATCATGAATGTAGGTAAAAACATAAACGTTTCTGGACCATGCCATTACCTACCCAACAGTCTAAGTTTTGTAGGAATATATTTATTGTTTTGGAAGATATAGGTTTTTTAAATTATTAAGCATGTTTTTGTAAAAATAAATATCGAGACGATTTTACATAACCGTGTTTTGAATCATAAACGTTACTGTAGACTGAACCAAAGTTACTAAATGTAAAAAAAACAAAGCTTGTTGATTTAGATTTTTTTTACTCCGTGACTGTAGGTACTTTAGCTAAAGTACAGTCGCGAAACTCGAAGAATATATCGTACATCAGTATACTGATGTACGATATTCTACGTGTTCCCGTGATATATCATCATCACAGCCCTAGGACGTAAACTGCTGGATATATGCCTCCCCAATTAATCTCCACAAGGGCCGGTTCCAGATCTTAGTCGGGTTATCTGTCCCCAATGCGATTTCGAACATTGTGCCTGCCAGTTTAGCGTGCTAGTTCCCTGCCCACTGCCATTTCAACGTGCTAATCCGATTGTGACTAAGTTCTATGGATCTCCTCATTTCTGGTTGGTTCTCGTATAAATACCGAGCATATCTCTCCATAGCTCATTGTGCTACTTTGAGATTGCTTGCAAAGCCCATAGATACCATATCGTTAATATCGATCTTTTAGGCTACTGTTCAACATTTAAAACGTCTAATTATTTATTTAACCGTGTGCATCAAAAAGTTTTTGCCATAGGTACAGTTGACCGACGGTTAATTGATAATCGGACGTTTAAATTTTGTTGGACTCCACCCTTATTGCTAGTCATTCCTGCTTAAATAAATAAATTATATCGCTTCGCGTTCGCAGAAGTAATGGCCTTAATGACAGGTTAAGGCACTACATTCTTTGTGCTTCATAGTTAATTTTACTGACCATATTTAGTAATTTAATTTAGTTACCCACCTTACTTGCAGCTACCCGCGAAGATACCATAGCAAGCAGACGTTTTGATTCTGAACACATGGTTAGAGGGGATTACAGCAATGGATATAATGAAAGGTATTAGTGTAATAATTATGATTTATGATGTTCAAAGTAAAATTGTCTAAAATCGCATCTTAATATTTCAAATGCCCATAGCCGTGGAGCGACCAGCTCGTGGTCGCTCCCCAGTCGACGGTGTTTTGAAATCGACCACGAGCTGGTTGGTCCCCAGTCAGGGGGATTATATTATAAGTACCTACTTAATTTGTACGCGGATAAGTCATGGAAATTGCAGCTACCTATAAGTAGCAGTTCTAATGTTATGTTATTTTATTAGTAACTAATTTTATGTTTAGTGTAAACAAATTTTGATTTGTAAACTCTAAGGCTTTCACGGCCGGCGTTGCATGTTGTATGTATTGCTTCCGGGCTGTTTGGCCGTGGTCTATGTGAAACTTTTGTTCCAGACGTTTCGTTTCGTCGATCACTGCGGTCGACATCTTCAGTGAATTGAAATTTTGATTTTATTTTTTAGTATAAGTACTATATTAGATTTTCCTATTTTATAGTTCGATTGCCAGAAATGTCAATTAAATATTTCTATACTTACCTGCACAAGATAAATTATCATAGCAATTAAACTAACAAAATATCTCGTTTTTTTGTAGCAAAAATCGTATTTATTTATTGGTAATCAAATGAAACTTATCATTTTTCCAGGCCATGGCGATGGAACGGTTATGGACGTAGATACGCCAGAGCTAGAGAATTACACCGAAGAAGGCACATGATGTACTAGTCAAGTCTTAGAATTAATTACTGAATATATATTCCTGCAGCAGAGTACTCGTAACTGTTCCATGTTAACAGAGTTGACGGTACCTAATGGTATTAGAAACATACCTAATAATGTATATACATAAGAATAGAATCCGTACTGTCCGAGTCTGAATCCGTACTCATTCGATCAATGATATAGAACAGAATCACAAAAATTGTGATTGAAATGGTAGGTATACTTTATAACACACTGTCAAATTGTGATTATATTATTAGATGTATGAGAATATAGGTACAGTATAATCTCGCTAATCCAGCATTTCGTTCTACCGGTACGTTGAGTAATCCGGATGTTGGAGTTAAATGTATTTCTGATCATTGCTGTGTTTGGTTAAACAAAAAGGTTTATAAAGAATGATTTTAAATCACATTGTACTTTAAGTCAAGTCAATTTAAATAAAAAAAATATTAACACTTTTTTTCTTCTTTGTCTTTGCCATTGTCGTGTATTTCGCCAGAGTCAATGTTATAATTACAGATTATTTTTTTTAAAGTGATTTTATTATGATTCCGTATTCCTCTTATCCACTTTCTGTCTGAATATTAGTGCCAGAATAACGAGATTGTGCTGTATTTTGTTGTCATAGAGTTACTCAAGTGCATCGAATCTAGTAGGGCTTCCTGTGTATTGTATTAAATAACTATAGTAATTTGTAAGTTTACTCTGTCTTCTCCCTTTGAACTTAAAGTGTAGATGGACTACTTTATCAAAAGTAAAGCAGATTAAAGTATTTTTTTTTTCTTTACTGGAATATTTTACAACCTTTTATTAACCTGTTGTCATGTTTTGAGTGATTAAAAAGAAGAAATATTATTTGTTATTTCTTCTCTCTACTACTCTTTTTTCTTTCTACTCTGTATGAATGGACTAAATCACAATATTGGACTTATTAACAACCTTATGCATTAAATCCATATTATATCTAGTGTTAAATGTATTTCTAATCATTGGTGTTCAATACAAATGACCTAGTTGTAAAATTTATATATGAATAGTTTTGCTATACAGCCCTCATAAATGTAAATCTGCATAAAAAGTAATCTGATTTATAAAAGTATCACTGCCCGATCAAGTGTCTGCTGTGTATGAGTTTTAACATATTTATATTAAAACGAAAATTTTTTTGTATACACCTATACTACATTCTCGAAGCCTGTAACTGTTAGCTTTTAAGATAATTCTAAATATACAGTTACATATACACATAGTTTTAAATTTTGGATAGAACAAAATATTCCTATGGCTCAATTTAAATAACCTTCATTAATATCAAATCCAAGAATAAAATGCATAAACAAAAATGTTATCAAAGAAATGATGGATACCTATTTATTCTTTGATATTATTATTCTTTATTGATTGAATCAGATATAAAAGTAATATATAACGTAAAATGTTTAGTGTAGATGTTGTTAGTTATGGCATGTCTGTAGTATTTACTATTTATCTAGTAGACATCAAGAAAGTGATATTAAAATGTTGCTATTGTGATGATTATGTGTATTATTTGTAATAATAAGAAATTAAAAGTAATGAATATCTTTTATTTCAATTCCGCTATAGTTACAATACTAAAACAGAATAAAAACATAACAATGTTTCGATTTCCATTCTCAGTTATAATATAACATATATATATATATATATATATATATATATATATATATATATATATATATATATATACATCTATATATATATATATATATAATAATAGGCGGAAATACAGATTTAGACAATGAGTTCCATTTATTAGCTGTCCGCACTATGAATGTGGAAGCACGACGCTTTGTGCGACAAGTGTATGGATGTCGCATTGCTGTCTATCTGGTCATCCTTAGATGGAATGGAAAATATTTACAAGCAGACTGACATAGCTCATGTCATATATATTGACGATTTTGACTCTACTAAAGACAGAAATTTTAAAACTGATTGTTGTTCTGTCTTCATAACTTACTCCGTCAGAATTTTATAAGGTTTATATATGGCTATATATATATATATATATATAGTTTATATATGGCTATATATATATATAGTTTATATATGTAGTTTATATATACTTATATTAAGATGACTATGGTCTATGAAAAATTTTAATGTAGGTATTACATAGTAAGTTTTAAAATTTTGTTTATTTAGAATTCACACAATTACCAACATGCATCTATTAAAAGTCTAACACGTCATCTAAATCATATTCATCACACAATGTAAATAAACTACTAATATGTGTTTTTTCTGAGTTATGAAATTGTAACTTTTCATTTTGTAATAAATTTTCCGTACTTAATGAAACAAAATTCTCATTTTCATCTGGTTCGTCAGTAAATTGTGCCCATTTCGAATTTTTGTCTACTTTTGGAGGAATATATTTTTTTTGAACGGCCTTGTTTTGCATATTGTTTTCAATTTCATTAAAACTATCTAATTCGTGAATTTTTTTGAATTTTTTGAAGTGATCATCTGTCGTAAGAGCCTCATGCTTTGAAAATGTACCATTACTTTCGAGTTTGTCTAATTTTTGAAAAGTGTTCTCAGATGAAAAATCATCATCAAACATAATCAGTGTCTTTTGATTTTCTGGCTGTGTTGTTTTTTCTAACACATTTGTTTTAGGCCAAGTACTGTTAGCAGTTTCAGGGATTACTATTTGGGCAATAAATTTTTTCCTTTTTTTGGTTGGTACTTCTAAAACAACTTCTGTATCTCCAAGAAACATTTTGTCAGTAATTTCTTGTGCTTGCATCTGATCAGTTTTGTCAACATAACTTGACCATTTGCTTTTGATCCTGCCTTGATCACATGTTTTACTTCTATAAGAGCAGCTTTCCTCATTCAGTTCACACTCTTCATCACTAGATTTGCTTAATTCAGTTAAGTCATTCAGTTCCTCTATTTCTCCTCTTATTCCATTAAGTTTCTGAACATGCAGCCGGCATTCTTTGCCTGTACCTATCCCATAATGTCTCTTGATTGATTGTTTTTCTCCACATAGTTTGCACTGCCATTTTATTGATTTCTTACTCTGGTGAACCTATAATTGAAATAGTTCCTAATTAAAAGTAAAGTAAGTGAAAGTCAATCTTATTGAAAATTATTTTCTTATAAATCATTCTCATTTATAACATGAATAAACATTTCGAGTTTGATAATGGAGAGGCAGAAGTTGATTATAGACTACATAGGTATTTTTCAACCTGTGAAAGTGCCTATGAAACTGGACCAAGATTTGTCACAATAGTAAATCTTACGCAGATAATGGTAATGATTCTTATCAACTATAGTAAATTAAAATTCTGGAAAATAAGATAAATATATGTATGTACCGTGTTTTATACATTCATAAAATAAGTTCTTGTATAATTACAATAAAGTCTAAATTAGTATGACACTTATCAGTAAGAACACTAAAATCAATCTTTACCAAAATTGTGGGTGGTTTTAGGTAAAATAAGTCAGCATTTATTTGGTGCAGACGAATACTACCAGCATGTGGCCAACAATTGAATAAAACTTATCTGATATTAAAGATGTATAGAGTTGTATAGAGTTACAAATTGGAATTTTAGAGTAAATAGAATATGAGCTATTTAATTTTGAGCAATTTTAGTGAATTTAAGCTAGTTCAATTGTCTCTCTAAGAGGCATATTATATGACTGACAGTGGAAAAGATGCCTCCAACCTTACTTACAAACTTAGTGTATGCAGATGAAAATAATAATAATAGACTTAGATGCATTTATCACAATTACAGCTGAACAAGATTTGGTTGAAAGGTTTTATTTAGCCTAGTCAAGGATAATTTGTTGTTATAGACATACCAAATCTTAGGCGGCGCAAATAATGTTCCCACAAAGCTAAAACACTTCATGTCTACAATCAGAGCAGAATATGACTTGGTTAACAGACTGACATGCACTCAAATGATGTAATAGTATATTTCTTGCTTGGAATTCAAATATGTTTTTCACACAGATATTTAAAATTATTTATCATATTAAAGATATTCTATTCTACACATTGTATTAATTTTACAAAAGATAAAGACGGTGTGCCTGTGCTGGTATAAGTAAGTTACCATGATTATTAAAAGTATTACTATTCAGCACAAAAATGGCTTATTGTGAACAAAATTTGGTATTGGGATTAATTAGTCCCTCAGCACAGGGATACTGTGCTGCACTCATACTTTGGAATTGATTTCTCTTTCCTCTTGTTCCAGAACTTTGCCAAACATATCCTTTCATCGAAACTAACCGAACGGTTCCTGTAGGGTAACTAGGTTTTATCGATAGGTGGGGATATCACAGGAAAATTGTAGTCAGGGTGAAACCGAAAGACGTAGATAATTTAAAGCTGCTCTTACCTGAAAAGCAGAACACTTGTAACATTTTAAAACTTGGAATACTTGTGGCATTTTGCTGCTTTTCGCCTACTACAGCCTAGGTGCTAGTCTATCTTCTGAATCTCAGAGACGCAGCAGCGAAACGCAATCCCAAAAAAAATAAGGCCACTTTAAATCTCTAAATTAAGGCAAGTTTATTTTTTATTTAAACAATCCGACCTCGAGAAATGTTACTTGTTTCGCTTTCTGATCCGTGGTTACTTGCCTCTGATCCATAGATAAGTAACTATACACTGAGTATATAGTTATTTAAATAAGTTATATATCAGTGCTCTGATCAGTGACTTGCCGTGCCGACTGCCGACCATGATAATGCCCGGCCTGTAAATTACCGGCCAGATAATTGGCGACCAGATAATTCAAAGCCATGTACATGAGCTATCAGGCCGCGCATTATCAAGGTGGTAATTACTAGGGTGGTACAAATTCTACCGTCCTTTCTTTCTTAGACTTCGATTCTGGTTCCGATAATACCACCTCCGTTACATCCCTAAAGCTTATCTACGTGGAGTTAGTTGCGTGCTACGTATCCCATCACATTTAAATCGATAATGCGCCCTGAATATCTTAACATCTAACATGTGTGGATCTAGCTGAACTCCATATTGTGTTAGCAGTCGAAAATCAAGTGATGTTAAACTCCTCCGGTTTCCAAAAGGTGAAACATTGAAATACACAATAAGTGCTTAGAAAGTGTTTCAGGCTGTAAAGTCATAAAAAATGTAAGGCCTAAGAAGTGGAAAATAAAGCAATAGTAATAAAGCAAAGTATTTTATTTTAATAGCACCGTGATAACATAATATAAATTAATATTACCCCCTATACATATCATAGTTGTTGTTTTTTTTTGCCTATCGATTATTTAGGCATATCTGTACCTAACGTAAATCAATCGCCAAAAATTAAAAATAAGTAACTGTCCAAATGAAACGTAGCGGTCTGTTATTGGCTCTTCTAAGGTTCCTGTCTCGTAAGCATCAATAGATTAATTTGTAATTTTTGATTAAGATCTAGTATGTATTCTCTCTGATTTATGGAATAAATGACTTTTGGTTTGGTTGGAGCACTTGGAGCGAGTCCCTATAATGTACGGCCAATAATCCGTGTACGTACACACCCATAGATAAAGCCTCGCTTGCACGATCCAGTGCAATCAACTAATCGCAGGACACAGACTTGAAAATATAGACAGTCTTCCAGAGGATAATGACATGTTCCCAAATCTCACCTCAATTTAGAAAAATGTTTTGAGGTAATATGTATTGAGTTTATATTTTGTGACTGCTCCGGCGCTGCGGGAAGTGCAGCCCCTCCGCCCTTGCGTAACAAAGCACAGACATCAATGTTCGCCTCCGCAGCTTCGGCTTTTTGGTCGCCTTCGGCGACCAGCCTCAGCTGCTACGGCTCACTTGATTGCGCTTTGTTACGAATATGCGCCACCGCTACATGGTAGATACCACTGTTACGCATGAAGCGTTATAATATACTAAATGTTGACGAAATGGAATGAAATGGAACATATTTAGACCAAGGCATATGAATTTTAAAACTAATAATTAAATAATGCCCTTCTTTGTATTTGTAGCAAACATGATGTGTCAGTTGGTCATGAGCTACTGGGTGACTAAGCTAGCATCTAGCAACTAAATTTAATGTAAGCAGATGACATATGTTAGTGGGTTATCTAGTAGAAATTGTATAAAACTAATTTAAAAAAATGGTACTTAGGATATGAATTTATATTGTACGTGGCTGCGTAAAAGCCAAATAATATATGGAAGCAAGAAATAGGTACTCAAAGTTTGAAATGTAGTTTGAAAGTGTTAAATAAATAAGTAGACGTCTCAATTTCATATTTTATTTCTTTTCACCATTTATTAAAATTACATACGGCAATAACATTAAAATGACACTTTTCGATTTTAATAATGCTGGCTAGGCCAACATTATTTTTAGTACTAACACATCTTATAAGTAAGTACGTAGATTTAAGGAATCACAAGTAAAATGATGTATTCCTACTTATAACAACATGAGAGCTTAGATTAGTTAACTAGCTACATAGTTGATGTAAAAGTAATATTACAAAAATGTTAAGGACGACAAAAATACATGATAATTTTATGATTATCGGCTATAATTCAATAAAATACTGGCACATTATTTACACAAAATTGGCACAAAATGAGCATAATCTTATATTTATAACACAAGTAGTCGATATTTAGACCGAATCTCGTTGAGATCGTATAAAGAAAGAATTTACAGAATAAAATAAATTAAGTGACAATTTATTTATGGTATCGATCACGTTTGGGTGTATACATGTAAGTACTTACTTAATTCTCAATATAGGTAATCCTAGTGTTTAACAAAAGCAGTGAGGTAGTTACTATGGCAGCACATGGAACACACATCATGACAGCGCCAATAACGGATAACAAGAATAGTGTTATCAATTAATTGGTGCTATACCAGTAAACGAAAAAAGCGCGCTCACTGATTTTTGTACGTTTAGTAGAAGGACAATACCAAATTTCTTCAAGAACATAATAATGGTAGTGGATCTATTGTTCAATTAAACCAACTTAAATGCGTTGGAGTAACATTTTTATAGGGTTATGATTAAGTCCAAATTAGTATGGTGAATTAAATTTAGTTTTAAAACTTATATTGCCAGTAATGGGATTTTGAAGCGATGATAGCTCAGCGGGGGGAGTGTCTGGGGCGACTCTGGTTCCACCTACAACAACAGCTTGAGCTTCCGGTAAAGGTTACCGTTACCAAATTCCCAGCATGAACGTAAGGTACTTTAGAGTACCCGCCTTGCCTCACCACGTTCAAGTTTGATAAACTTAGTGTGTTCAGGCAGCATTCCTTGAGAGCCAGTGATCATTCTAGGTAGGCGTGATAACATGTAATGTATACAGTAGGAATAAAATGGGTCCTTACTGCTAGTACTAAACAACGAAGTCACAATTCAAAGGAACTTTTCCGTAGTACCTAACTAATGTTATGATATAACACTTTAGTACAATGCAGGGCAACACTATGTGTGCACCGACTTCCTCGAGTACCCACGTCGTGTGGCGCCCCCTGAGCCTTGAGCCTCGCATTCGCGCCGTACACGGGCGATAATGTCAGCAACTAACTTCTCTTCTCTGGAACGTTTCTCTTTCCACTGCTTTTCGTTTTCTACGTTTGCATGTTCTGAAGGCAAAAAAAGGTTGATGTCAAAATGAACGTTGTAGTTAACACTTTAATAAACATAATCTACCACTTACCACCAAGTGGTGTGAGTGTAGTTTAAATCAATTACCACAAAACAAAATTACACTTAATAATTTTTGATAAGAATATGCATCATTATACTTTTTCATAAGATAATTTTAAAATTTCGTCGGTTAATCCGATGTAGCCAACATCCGATTTTATTTTTGAACTTAATTGCCGCGGTGGTAACGGCCTAGAATAGTACTCCCCCATCTCTTCCCGCGGGTGCCGTAAGAGTCGGCTAAGGGCCGACGTACCAGGAGGTGGGCAGCAGCGCCTTCTGAGGATCGGAAATCTTACTGCGCTCGCCAACCCGCTTACCAAGCGTGGCGAGAATTGGCAAATCCCCCCTATATGGGGGAAGCATATGTCCAGCAGTGGATGTCCAATTGCTGAGAAGAAGAGAAAGAAGACCAAAAACCAATGTTAGGATTGCCTGGACAGAGGGGCGTCCATAAATTACACGACGTGAGAAAGTTTTTGCGATTTTTCGACCCTCTCTCTTCCCTTAGTGATATGTCGTAAGATTTTGCTGAACCCCCTTCTTCCACCCATAATCTCACGAGAGACTTTGAAAATGCGTTTTTAAAATTATTACATTAAAAATGCATATTTTGGTGGAATTATTAATAAAAATGTTGTTTTATTATTTTATGAATAATCAGGACTTTCAGATTAATAAGAACGTAGTACCTATAAAATCACACAAAAATATTTTCACATAATTTAACGCAGTCTTCTCGCTACAATCACAATGTTCCTTGCGGGAAAAAAAAATGTGAGTCTTTGTCGAGACCACCCCCTCATGTCAGTTTGGGTGAGGTTCGGCTCGACCTAAATATGACACTCGGTGATAGTGTAGCTTAATTTCTAACAGTGAAATATTTGTTTTTATCGGTTCAGTAGTTTCGGAGCCTATTCAATGCAAAGAAACCATCAAATCTTTCCTCTTTATGATAGGTAGGTACCTAGTATAGAGAATAATAAACATAGTATAAATTATTGTACTTTCTAACAAATCCGGGCTCGTTTTTACATAAAATGTACTTACCTAATATGTCGATACCTCGAGGAAAACCTTGCCTTGTAATTCTGGTTCTCTTTGGAGGGGTTTCTGTACTAGTCCTCGAAGTCGTCTGCATGTCAGTCACGTTTTGGTATGTAGGGACAATGGTCTTCGGAATGGACAACTCAGGGTCGGGTTCCTTCTTCACTTCTGCTTCCATCGGATCTGATTGAACGGGCTCCTGATCTAAGCTTGGCTGGGTAGGTTCTGTTTGGACGGACACTGGCTGAACAGATTGGGGCTGGATTATGGACTTTTCTTTTGCAAGAGCTTCTGCTTGAGCATTTGTTAGAACTGGACTGACATCTTGCAAGGTTTCACTGTGTTTGCTAGCTATGTGGCCGATGTACCCTATAAAATTTTCCTTACTAAGTAAATTTGTAAAGTTTCCATAAAAAACATATTTAAATTGGCACATTATACGAATCTCGAACCTACGCGCGAATCCCAAAATCGTTCTTTTTTTCTTTCGATATTCTGTAATCACCATATACTGTGTGTATGAACGGTACCTATATATTGCATACTGTATATTATTTATCAACGTTTTCAGTAAAGGGGCTACCAGAGGTTCAATTAAAATCGGATGTTTTTTAGTTTAGCATCGCGTTAGTTTTTAATTCAGCCTTCGATTAGAAGATAGTTCGGCTCAATCGAAACATTCAGCTCTAATGAGTTATTTAATTACTCATTTAGGTTGGAATATTGTCAAACATACGGATTTGGGGCCTAAAACTAAAATTAGATTTACAGTCAGAGCTGATTTTGGTACATTTGTAGGTTTTTACGACTTAGAACGAAAAGCAGGTGGCCACAATTTGTTTTGTGACAAGGTCTAGGATCGTTAAAAATCAATGCGTGAGGCGCAGGCCACATATAAATGACGTATGGCGCGGACATAACACGGGCGGCTTTGTATTCCATTCAAATTGGATACTGCGTAGATTTAACGCGCAATTTGGGATACACGGTATGTTATGGCTCGGACCTCATAACCACGTCTGAGCCCTAACATCCGATCGTCGTGATGCGTGGAGATGGCAGTTCTACTTAATAACTTTTATATTAACTGTGTTAGAGCAATCATTCCACAATAGTAATTTTTTTACTGTAGCTATACTAGGCCACTATTAGATGTCATTGTATGTCTCTCATTATTTTTGTCCCGCATCATGCCTGTCGCTTCCAAGAGCCCCGTAGCCGTTTTGGACTTAGAATTATGAGACTTAGACTAATGCAATGAAAGTAAACCTTACCTTTTCTACTCTTAAAGTAAATGAGGCACTGTTCACATTGGAAAAGCGGCGCTGGATTCACCGGATGCGTCGCATGTGCTTTATACTTGTGCCTATACCAGTGAGTGCGACTCGCCAGAATCTTCCCGCAGAACTTGCAGCAAACACTTCCATCGCTTCTGATTGTGTACTCAAGAAGATCTGCCCGCGTGGTTAAATTGCTCATATTTGCATCTTGATCTGTGATCTGTTCATCTATGTCTGATGGCTCCGCCTTGTCCACTAAAAAATGCATCCCTGTAGTCTCTTCATTTTTGAGAAATGGTATTCCGTTTTGATCTTTTATGTCCTCTTCTGTCGTGTTGTTTGGTTGAGAATCGAAGAGAACATCGTCGTAGGGTATGGTTTCAGCGATGGATGAGTCGGGCATCACTTCCAGTGTGATTATGGGCATACCGTCTGCATCGTCTTCAAAGTAGTGGTACTCTGGAATTAATGTAAAGAATAGAAACAGATCAATCAGTAAGTCATCATAACATACCTATTTGGTGATTGAGTTGTGACGTCATTATGCATGTGGGAAGTGAAATATATGAAGCAGAAGAAATGTGTTGATCTTACATATATAAATTCATAAAAATAATACTTAATAAAAATATTAATATTGGTATAGCAGGGCGTATTTTTTACCTATTATTTTACATATAAATTCACCTAGACCATAGGCTTTATTACCTTGGCTCACTCTCAACTTCATTCGTTGGAGTGTTGGACAAATCCTTAGAGAACGTAAACTCTAAGGCTTTCACGGCCGGCGTTGCATGTTGTATGTATTGCTTCCGGGCTGTTTGGCCGTGGTCTATGTGAAACTTGTGTTCCAGACGTTTCGTCGATCACTGCGGTCGACATCTTCAGTGGTTCAGGTCCGAGCGGCGACAAGAGCGTAGAAATCTCCTCCGCGGCGTCTTCTCTGATACTGAGACCGATCTGATTCGACGAAACGTCTGGAACAAAAGTTTCACATAGACCACGGCCAAACAGCCCGGAAGCAATACATACCTTAAAGAACGGTTGAAATAATTCTACTCTTTAGTTGAAATTAGGAGTTCGAGACATCGGATCAGACTGTGCGTTGTTTGTCAGTACCTAGGTCAGTTGGTTCAAGGTCGTTTTAAAACAATGTCTTTTATAGGTACATTTATTACCTATGACTGGTACCTACTCAAGACATCTTGAGTGGTTTTCGGCGCTACAGTACAACAGTATAGTGTGACATCTTGAGACACTTCGACATCTCGTCGAAATACGTTCTCGTTCATACGACAGACAGCAATAGCATCGCTTCTCTTCATCGTCTATCTATTTACTATTAATTATAGCTCTCAGCGGTGGGAGCGTCGGCTGTCAAACTGTCGAACGCTGGTTTAATCTCCTTGAGCTTCCGGAGAAGGTAACACTGTTATTTAATTCCCAGCATGGTGGTGGATTACTTTCGAGTACCCGTCTGCCTAGCTATTACCGTCCAGTTTGAAAAATGGTCACCAAATCATCAAACGCATAGAGTGTTCACGCTGCAGTCCTTGAGAGTTAGTAAGCATTCTATGTCTAGGATGTTAACATCTTCGACCACATCGCTACGGACCATTACGTGAGATACTGGCAAAACGCTAAATCTATAAAAGTATAAAAAGAGAAATTGAATTACCTAATGTCAATTATTTTTCCGTTTCATAGCGTTGGCAGCTTCATTATCTCTACAAAATATGAATAAACTATTAAAAGTAGCACTATCCATGAGGATAATTATTACCTATTGATAAATAAAAATGATGAAACAATTCAGAAATTGTTTTTAACCCATTATCTAAGGTAGTTAGCGCTTTGGCTATGCTGTTAGCTATCTATCTAGTAACCACATCTGGCAGCGTGGCCTCACCTGAGGATAGGCAACGGACATGCCCGAAACCTAAGTCGAAACACCATATACGTGAGCAAAGTAATATGTTGTTATTATAATTGCGGGTAGTTGTAAGAAAAAAGAAGGCGCTCAACTAATAATAGATAAATAAAATTAGCTTATGGGCGGGAATAATATTACCAAACGGGAATATTGGCCTAGGGGCTCATCAATAACTTCGTCAATACAAATTAATTTGTAATTATATATGATTTTACAAAACTACTTTAAAACAAGTGCATACATTTAGTAGGTACAGTAAGAGGCAATGATGTTTTACTAAAGATGACGTATATTCATACTACGCGGTGCTCAGATTGTGTTCCTTTACGCAATGATACTATATGTTTGTATGAGGTAGATGTCGCACAAGCGTTCGGAAACTGAGGCCTGTGTAAACGAGTGGAACGGTTGGCTGGTCCGCGCGTCCGTCCGCGCCTGGTGGCAGTAATATACTAGGCGCCAAATGGACGCAAAGTTTTGGGGTTGGGAGGTAACATTTTAAGCTAACTCCATGACACCACCCGTCTTCCCCTGGAATGCCACAATCTGCTACGTATGGCAATGTACGGACCATAAAACCTACATAAAACGCATACAGTGTTAGGACACAAGAAAACGCAAAGTATTATTTTTTAAATTAAATTTTAATGTGTTCCTACATACTTT
Organism: Apeira syringaria; assembly: GCA_934044485.1. NCBI lineage: Eukaryota > Metazoa > Arthropoda > Insecta > Lepidoptera > Geometridae > Apeira > Apeira syringaria. Next base: position 18,603,223 of record OW203658.1, read on the forward strand.
CACAATTAATCAGATGGTAAGATCTCTCCAGAATGAAGCGTTATCCATTTACGAATAAAAATATATCTTCTTTCATCTTCCTTCCATGAATTTATCGTTAAAGCTTTCAATTCTCAACCACATAAATCTATGTTTTATTAGTTTACCAGTTAAACTGTGGTATTATATTTGTTAATAATCATATAATTTGTTATTAAGCTTAAGTAGACTATCGAATATCTAACGGTCTTACAAGCTAAGAATATTTATAAATACATATTTAGGAATAGATATTACGTTTATTATATGGCCCATACATTAAAAAATACGATTAGGTACCTCTACACACGGAGGAAAATTGTAACACTAATAAAAAAAATATAAGTTTATATGAAATCAAAACCGTATTATTATTACTACGTATTTACCTAAAAATTGAATTGTAAATGTGACAAATAAAATGAGATTAACACATTTTGGTTACGTTTTTTACCCAGGTACCTAAATCGCAAATACAACTGAAACCTCATAATTTGTGGACCATTAAGAACTATCAATTAAAATTAAAAAATAAACAACTTGCTTACATCATTGCACTTGTAAATTAATGTATATTGTTATTTGACTAACAAACTACAAATTATGAGGCAATTCCTAAAAAAAACTAGTTCAAAAATACTTGCTAGATGGCGTAATAGAAATTTAGCTGCTAGTCAGTCAGATGAGAGAAAACTTTTAGAAGAGGAAGACAATAGAGAGATTCAAGTAACACAATATTCCAGGATCTGAAACGAAATCATAATGTAAAATGAACACTTGAGTCACAGACTAGTAAGTGGAAACATTTGTCATTGATATCTTGACAGTGACAGAACGATTTCAAACTATATAGCCGCCACCTATTGGGTACTTTTAATAATACTTGTTATATTTTTTAGAAAACGCCTCTGTATGAGAAATTAAAAACATCATCAATGTCAATCATAATGCCACATAATATATAATAACATAATGTTACATTCCTAATGCATATTTACGTAGATCTCGTGCAAGTAACAATATCTAACTTAATCAAATTATATCGTACGCAAATACACAACATTAAAACGCCAAAACTTAAAAAGAAATGAACTTATTTGTCCATAATACTTCCAAAATTATGAAGAGTTCAATAACAGTGAACGATACTTTTTGAAGATACCCATCACATTTTGTTTACTGAAGCAGTACCTATAAAATACTTTTCAACAAACTAGATCGCAAAGTGAACCTTATTGATATATGTTTGCTTTTCCTCTCAAATGTGTTGAGACACGTGAGCTCTGCTCATTACACACTCGGCTGAATTACGCCCTCGCCTGCGGCTCCCACTGCAACCCACAGCCTCGTATGTGTAACGTTACAACTTTTCTCATTTGTATCGTTATAAACTATTTTACATTGGATCTTAATGAGATCTTGGTCTTATAATACATTTCATTATAATAGCATTCACTGTTATTGAACATGTTAATAGTAAATTTTATTTTAGCCGATACGCATTTGCCGCCTTGCAGCTTGTGCTTAGAAAGGAAAAGAAGTAAAAGTATGATTTACAATAACTCAACAATGAATAGTTATGCTTGCCAACTTAGTTAGCTCTAATATCACAAATAAAATACTACAAAAGGAAAAAAATAAAACATGAACTTTTCATGAAGAAGTAACAGCCAAGACAGATTTTATGGATTATAAAGAATTCTGGCTCTTTTCACTCGTAAACATAATTAGGAAATCGATTGCCACCATTTAAAAAAAAACTGTTACACCTCCTTACCCAATTAGATAATATTTATGTCTAAGTATTGAGATACGTTTACCTACTAGGCAGCTTGTACAAAAACACAAGATATTTTATTGCAATAAAAAACCATTCATTTAAAAACTGTAATTTGAATGTTTGACAAACGATAATAATAAAACAACAAGAAGTTAATTTATATTGAACGACTCTGTGTGAGTCATATCTGACTCAATGTGTAGGTATTGTATACTACACATATAATCCTTAATATATTTATTAAGGATACAGGGTGTTAATATAGTAAGTAGTTTTAACAAATAGTACGTTCAAAGAGCCAGAAAAAATAACTTAAAATATTAATAAAAAAAGGAATTGCTCATAATATTTAGAAAAATAAAATTAGGAATAAGGTATACGTTACTGTGAATTCGTTTTGTGCGTATGACTGGCGCAGATGAACCTATATCTATAAAAAATCACACCGTATTTGTTAATACCTCAATGGCGAATAATTCATCTAATACACCGGAAATAATTATATACATGCGTGAAACACATCTTATTATATAAACATAACGTATAACTATCTCAAAGTTGTGCGCTAAAAATACAAAAAAAAACTCAATATTAATCAATAAACATTTAAGTAGAGATACAAGTAGTTTTTATTTGTTATCAATATTCTTAACTAAAATAAATTGCTCTTAATAATACAAACGCTTTTTAATCATAAAAAGAGATTAGTAACAATCTGACTATCGTAACTTAGAAAATTATTTGTAACTTATATTCTTAACATTTTTTCCTTATCGATGGAAGACCCGGTGATTTTTTTGTTATATCATATGATCTAGTGAATCTAGAACTCTTCTAAGTCTAAAAATATTTCTAAGAATGATAAGAATTGGAAATATACTTTTATCATAAAGAAATGATTGTGCTATGGCACTATAAAAGTTATTATCCAGATATAATATTTTATATTGTAAATATTAATATACTGTAATTTATTTGTAATAAACATTATAAACTTATTTACTAAAGTATTTAACAATCAACCACAAATATTTTTTTTTATTTAATAAAACTCTAACTTAAAAAGTCTTTGAAATGGATAGAAAAATGTATATGCTTAATTGTAATATTTTAAACGAACAAAAATTTCAAAACGTCGAACCTGTTATGGGTTTTTTATTATTCAAATGTATATTAATAACACTTACTTAGTTAGACATAAAAATGAAGATCGCATTCATTGCTAGTTTTAAAATTGTAACTAAGCCCAAATCCAACATGAAAACATAATTATTACTAAAATGTAATATTTATTGTATATATATATATATATATATATATATATACCACATATATATACCATACTTATATATAAAAAATATATAAAGTGCCATTGATATTGGCTTAACGTTTAAGAAGTAATTATTTTGTAGGATTATTCCGAACATCAGAAATTATATGGATAGTTAAATCATCTATAATAATATGTATTACAGTCTTTGGTTGGTGTACTGTGACATAAAAAGTAGGCACTTTAAAATGTAAACACTTTTCACGTTACTGTGACTTTTATCTACGGAAGGCACATCTCAGACTTCTCTACAGCATATGAATGCTTTATTTATACTTTTCTTAAAACTTTAAAACGCAGTAACTGGCCTCGATAAGTATTAGTTATTATTACTGTAAAATTATTGTCTAAAATTTGCACAACCATACCTTCTATACAAGTATATAACATGTAACTGTATATATGTAACAATTATACGAATATATATAAATGCATAACATTATCATTGGGAATATATCTACATAAAATAAAGTGTTCATAAATCTTATAACGCTTCTATAATAGGTTCATGAAAATTGTATCCAAAAATATACCTTTTCAATATTGACCCAGTTTTAGGAACCTACTGTTGTAGATTTCGTTTTGGAACTCACATTGAAGGCACTTTCAGTTACTATTTTGTAACTCTACATATTGTTTAACGTAGGATTGCACAAGTGTGTGCTCCCAAAACAACAAACGCTATTAGAAAACGAATCAAACTTGCGCGGGGTCCGGTGAGGGGTGTGAGGGTGTAGACCCATGCGGAGAGACCGAGCCCATCGCTTCCATTTTCATACCTGGAGGAATCTGCTCATATCCAATGTAAAAAGCGTTGGATGGATACACGCAATCTTTTGGCACGTAGCAATCGTGTGTCGTCTTCATGTGATTTTTCATTTTGTCAGGCCTAGAGAACTCTTTACAGCATACGGGGCATGGAAAAACCTTTCGCTGTTGGCCTTCATGGTACAAAAACGCATGCCTTTGAAATGAGTACTTATTTTTAAAAGTTTTCTGTATATTTTCCTTTGCGCACTCGGTGCATTGATAGACTCCTTCGTTAAGCGATGCATATCTGAAGAGATTAAGCCCCCGGACTGACATTTCTGTCAGTTGTTCTGCTGGATCATTGGAAGCAGAGTTGGCTCGTCTTCTTATTCGCCTACGAACGGATGGCCTCTGCATCTGGTTGCCTCCCACTTGTAGCGTGTTGTTGTTGATAGAATCGGTCTGGTATTCATTGGATGTGGACGCCTGCATCGATGGGTTTATACGTATTTTTCCATGGGGATCGTGTGTGGGTGACAATGATGGTTTTGAATCTTTCTCAGAATCGGGAGAGCCACGACCTGAAAATGATCAAGGACAGGGTTTCAGAAATTTGGTCAAACGGTTAAAAAAATAATATGTACGACATTGAATTGGCTACAATGAAATAATAAATAAAGCTGTTTTTGATTTGCAACACAAAATGCTTGTAGGCTATATATGCACCTATATACATTCTGTTTACGTAAACTACCTATATATGAAAATTTGGCAGTTTTTCCATGAATTTAATTAATCTCTTCCTTTTCAAATTTAGATACTATAGAGATATATTTAGATCCAATAGGTCATAAGATATGTACGGTTACTGTCTGCTTTATATATATACCAAATCATAGTTTAAAAAAATATTCTCACTTTAACTAACTAGTAGCACATAATAAAAAAAACACAAAATAAGAAAATTAAAAAGAAAACCAAACAAAGAAAATATATTAAACTTTATTTGTTCAAATCAAAAGACAAAAATTAATTACACCATGAAACAAAAACAAAATTATGGGGTTACTTCAAGAACAAGCTTATCGGCGTTTATTGACATTTCTGTCATTCAATAAAATATAGCACCATGTATCTTTGATAATAGTTTTTTTTTGCCTCATATAAACTTGTCCACGAAGAACAGAATGAACAAAATAAAACCACATAATAGTAAATAATATCAGGATTGGAATTCATTCAATTCAAAAATGGGACAATGTTCACAAATTTAAGTTTTAAGTTAATTTAAATATAATTATTAAAGAACGATAAGCGGCGCGTTCCTGTTACACCGAAACTGTAAATAACGAAATATGCTGAAAGAACAGTGTCAAATTTTATTATCTACATAAATTAAATTTATTCATCAGTCCCTTGACGATATATCTTACAGAAGTAGTTTTACCAGGAACTTATGATTATATAGAATTACCTACAAAACATTTGAATTTTTCGATTCCTAAACTATATAGACCACGAACTGGATCAGCTTTGTATATTATTTTAAACTATGACATTAACACCTATTAAAATATAAATTAAGCAATAAATTAAAAAATAAAAACAAAAAAGAGATGTTTTTCTTACTATTATATAATAGGACTCAAGTGGTTGCATTTGGAACTGTTTCGGCAAGTTTAAGCAGTATAATTGTCTACAATTATAAAAATAACAATTCAGTTAACTTAGTTATTAAGATCACGTAAGGTGGGTTCAAAGTTGTTAAAAAAGTTAATTGATTAATTTTCATATTCGAAATAATTTAAAAAAAATTATAAAAGAAACGTAGCTGCCTCATTTAAAAATTAAAACGATAAACAAGCCGAAAGTAAATAAAATATAATGAAAAAGTTACAAATATAAGGAACAAAAGTTTAGCCTCATTACGTAAATTATTACAGATAAATATTGCCTCAGGATTATCTATGGTGAAAAAAAAAGCAATAATTTGTACTGGACCAACAAATACATCGTTCATTGCAGAGCATCGAATTGAGCAACATAGAAAGCATTTAAACGTAATCTAGCTCTAACCACACCATCTACTAAAGGCTATGTTCTCAGTAACCCTACTGTCATAAATCTACGTATAAATTTCCAATGAGGATGTAGTACTTGTTTTAAATTGAGAGACGGGAATCCATCTGCAATACATCTAGTTCTAGCAAGCGTGCAAGATGGTCGCACCCAATCAACGATGTGAAAAACATAATATATTAATGTATACGATACAACATAATATGCACTTAGATTTCCGTTTCTCGATTTAAAAAAAGAACTGTGCCAGAGCCGCGTTCGTTTTCATTATTCACTTGACACTGGTTTCTAAATATCCGAACTCCTTGTTATCATAACATCGCGAGATGGGGTTACTGGGAACCAGCCTCATTAGATCACATACCTGGACAGTCCTTTCTTCGTGACTAATTAACATTTTATACATTTAAGAAAGTTCACTCCATTAATAACAACACCACTATTTTATTACTATATTATAAACATAAATAACTTAAGCTATTCTTTACTAATAATAACCCGTGTTGTTACTTTGCTACAATAATAAAAAGTAGTTTTTAAGTATTCGATATAATTTATATGTTAAATTATAAGCGTTCTGTCGTTGAATAAATCACCACCTGTGACAGAAATCTGACACAAAATGTCAATTTGATTGATCAAAGTGGCAAGATGTGCGGACACATTTTTAAAGTTACAATATATTTACAAAAGTTGACAAATCGCATACAAAAAAGTACAGCATTATGGTAAAAGTAAGTAAAGATTAACAAAAAGTGTAATAGAATAGAAAACATATAAAAATAACTGAATTATAAAGGGTTCAAATTAAATGACAACGTAACAAGTCAAAAGTAACCAATGAAAATATTTCATATTTTGCAGTAACTTTTATTATTTCTTTAAAGTTTCTAAAAATAGTAATTAACACCTTATTGTATACCAATGTATTTGTTAAGAAATAAAGCTAGTTGTAATCGTGTAACATTTGTTTCTAGTTTTCTAACTTTAACCCTTTGCAATTATTATATACTATTGTCTAAGTGCGAATGAAATAATATATGAACTTTATAATTTATTTGGCTACGTTCTATTATATTTTATGAAGTGATATTATCTTCGAATAAAAACTATTACAATATTTCTGTATTTTGAAAATCAATTTGCATTATTTGTCGTTTCTATTCTGGTATTACATTGAGGTTGCCGTTTCTAACGAAAGTGCTAATATATAATTTATTAATATATGTAACTGTAATTTAATCAGAATTGAGTAAAAGTATAATATACAGAAAAAAATTGCACATAGATATAAGTTTGTATCTCTCAATGCCAATAATTTGTAAGAGAACCGCAAAATCAGTAATAAACCGAAACACTTGTCATTACGAAAGTTTCACTTCAACATTTTGCTTCATTTATTATTCCGAATCCAAAATAACGATCTGACATTTATATTTTTTATAATTCCACTCAGTTTACACAAATGTCGTAGTGCTTCATTTTCTTGGTTATAATGTTTGTACGGAGTCATATACATATGTATAAATATTTGGTAAGTCACCCGTGAATATCATATTAAATTGATACTTTCAAAACATTGATTAAGGACATTTAATTTTGTCTCATCAAATGCGACATTTTCTTAAGTATAATTTAGCACCAATTAATGATATAACATTTAACAAATAACGTTTCCATTATAAACTGTTTGTTATAATGGAAAACATACAATTCTGAAACACTAACAGTTTTTAATTAAACCAAAAATGTTGACAAGGAAGCAATCAAAAGTTATACATAATATTCTAATGTTTAAGTAGAAATAAGTATCCAACCGTTTAGGCACTGGCTAAATTGACTATAATTTAATGTAAGGGATATACGAATTAATAGTAAGTGTAAGAAGAAAACCGGCTACACTCGCGTTTTTTATCGTATCGGATTTATACCGACGACGACGCGACGTTCGTAGTGAACGTCGCGTGACGCGAACTCTACGCGAGTTTCCCCCCCCCCCCCCCCCCCCCCCCCCCCCCCCTTTTAAAAGGACGTCGTACACGTCCGAAACGTCACCGCGTCGTCGTCGGCATTAATCCGATACGATAAAACGTGTATATGTCTGTAGCCGGTTTTCTTATTATAATGAAATAATAGTAGCCTCACCTTACATTTTATTCTAAGTTTTTCTTTTATGTACCTATCAATGTCCAAGGTAAATTTCATATAAAGATTATGAAAGGTAGGTACAATAAATTCGTATTTAATTTTATGAATATTAACAGTCTTAATATTGTTTATCAAGACTGATCGTCTCGAAAATATACATGACTTTTATTCAATATACTCAAATAATGTTAAATATTCAAACAAAAGCGGAAACATGAGATGATGTTCCTAAATTTAAATATTTTATACATCTACTTGGGACTAAAGGTTTCTAATTTTCTAAGAAAGCGTCTTAAATTAGATTTTGTAAATTCTGAATAAGGAAAATAAATAATACATAGGTCTTTGAAATTCCTTAATATTCTAACAGTAGATAAATATTTAACTTATTATACGAGTAAAGGCACACTAATAGGCAAGCGTTCCCTGGACCTACGTTTTACTTTGTGAGAGAATTCGAATTTAAACTCAACCAAGTAAACACCTACTATAAATATAATAATTTTGAATACTTATTCAAATAACATTTTTTATAAATCAGTAGACATTTATGATAATTGAATCAGGTGAACGTGTTGCTATCTTTACATGGAAGACTACTTTCGCCTCTAATTTTTAACTAATAATTTATAAGTACAACTTCTTACTTTATTTAAGGCATTTGATTTCTACTAAAATAGAATTTAAAAATCATCTCATGATTCCATTCAATATATAGAACTATATACTTCTTTCAAAGCACCTCGCTAAGATCACTTTAATAATGCCTTGGTGACATCTCTCGAAATATATCATGTCCTTCCCCATAATGTAAATATATAAATTTCAGATTTATATTCGAAATAGTGCCATAATTTAAAATAAATAAGTATTTGTTTTGTTTATAGTGCTTGAACACTAAGAGTGCCCACATGATCTTGAACCTAGCTACATGTAAATACTTCATCTATGTATGTTAGCTCATGTAGGTACCTATAGTGCTAAGACCGCCGCTACACTTGGATCATACAGGTGCTCAACACTATATTCAGTATTAATCACGATAAATTTTCTGTATTGCCACCTACAAATATATAGAAACCTCTTTTATAATTTATAAATAAATTAGTTTACTTACATGTGTATAAAAAGAATCTTTTATGCACCTAGTTACAATGATAGGAATTGAAATGGTTATCATTTACAACAAGTGTTATGACCTAGGGTTCTGAATGATCAGGAACTGAATGTTCTTCGGCAACTAACTCTGAGATCAAATTTTTGAAGAAATAACATCGGCTTAGGACTTTAATCCACGACAACTACAGAATACCGTCCTGTCGCTTTGCCATCTAAGCTATTGTAGCAAACCAAGAGCCGCAATTTATCCTTTAAAAATTCGACCGTAAGTTCCGTCTTACGTGACGTTAATGCAATAAACCATAAAACTCTTTAACTTTATAATGTTCTGAACTATGCAAAATAAATATTTATTTAAAATTTAACTATCAAGCTGCATCTTACACTGTCCGATGCTTGACCAAAGTAAGTACCTAAGGCATCAGCTGCGTATCCTACGTAACATTTACAACCAAGTACTTCAACATAAATAAACTATAAAAAATTATTCTAACAAATCTATAAAATAAAATCATAGCCTGCGTTGAGTTTTACTTCAAAGAAGTGAAATCATCATTAAAATCTAAGATCACTAATAAGGCAAGTTTAACGAAAATGCATTTTAGACAACTACTTAGTAATGAATGACATAAATATTTCGAGTCTTTGCATTTGATTAGCCTTGTCTGTAAAATACGAATGTATTCTCAATAGAAACAAACTAATCAGATGTAATTAAGTATTCGCAATTTACAAAAACACAATGCCATTGATTTAAATTTACACCCATAAAATGACTACAACTAAAACCTAAACTAATTCAGTTCAATGAGAATTGCAAGTATTCAGCAAAATAACAGTCATCGATGTTACAACTACTTATTTTTGAAATAATGATCACCACGAGTAGTTTACTTTGTACCCTGAAAATTTTGTAAGTAATAAAATTAAGTAACAAGTGCAAAATAACAAGTAAAAGAAAATATTATAAATCTCTTGAAGTTAGCACTCTGAGAAACAATTGGAACAACAGAAATAAATAGATAATATTAATTATAACAACAAACGACTTTAAATCGTCTAATATCAACAAACTTATTGATACAATCATTGAAGACGAAGCCTGATTTGTACGAGGGACGAGATCACTAGAATCCGCTTGTACATAAGCTCGCCAATCGCATAACATGAAAGGTAATGATGAAAGGTTCTTGTAATTTTGTATGAACGACATTATAAATGAATAGAATACCAGTAAATGATATATATATTCATAAATCTAACAAGCATCATCTAGTTTTTCATCTCATTTAAACCAGCATTACATTAGAGCTCGAACGCCTATCCAATGGCTGCCGTTTATTTCGCTACTTTAAAATTGGAATTGGAATAAAATAAAATAATGGGATTTTAATCCCACTCTACTAATCAGATCTTAGTTCAACCCAAACAAAATTGGTTATTTACGAATAATAAGACCACTTTGCCTTCAAAACAACAATCTCATTTTCCTCGCTTAAGATTCCTGTTTTGCCAAATGTTCATTAACATTAGAATTGGGCTGGTTTTTGTGTATAATCTTTAGATGCGCTATCATGTTATCTTTCCGAGTGAATTCTTTGAAACAGATTGGGCAAGGAAATACTTTGACGTCTTTTTTATGGGAAGTGACATAGTGTCGACAAAAATTGCTTATGTGAGTGTAAACTCTCGCACATATTTTGCACCTAAACACGTTTTCACCTTCTTTGAAGCAGTAGTCTCTCACCGATTCATTAGTTTCCTCGTGGTAGTTTCCCACACTCCCCATACTATTTTTCCTAATAGGCGATGGAAATATGCGGTGCTCCCAGTTAGTTTGCGATAAATCTGCCACTTCGTTGTTCGCGAGATTAAGATTGTTTTGCTCCAATTCAGCGGCGAACAATTGCGTGGCCAAAGCGGGCATAAGTACCGTTTCAGATGGGAATTTATCGAATGTGTTGAGAGCAGGATTCAAATTTGAAAGACCTGAGAGCTGATTGAATAAGTTTCGAGCCCTAATTTTTGACATATGAGGGAGTAATTTTTTACTATTCTTTGGCTTTAAGTTACGACCTAGTCTGTTTTTGTCATCGGCGTCTTTGATTGGGCCGTCTAACGAGTTAGAGTTTTCGCGGCTTCTATCGGGGTTATATTTGTATTCGATAGGGTCATTGTAATCCTCGTTGGATTCAGCAAAGGGTTCCTGTTTAACCGATCCGTTTTCAATAGAGAGAGTTGGTCCGTTTGTTGGGTAATTTTGTGCTGATTCTTCTTTTGGTGTTTTTTCCGGATCTGAAATGATAAAATTTCAGTTCTCTTATTTATGTATTTATATGTTGACTTAGGGTTAACGATTTGTCTAGGAAATATTTTAGTGTTTACTTTATTAGTGTTTTTTGAAAACTGGTTTAAATTATAGTCGTTTGATACTAAAATATTTCCAGCCGCTGATTCACGAAGGAAAGCTATTGGGAATAAGCCTTGTTTGTTTCCCTTTTCTCGATTTATTTGATTAATTCAATAATTATATGAAGAAGTAAATAGAAAGAGAATAATTATTAAACCTTCAAGTACCACACCGAATTTGCCCCTGGCCATTCCTCTAATAGCTCTCCCCGAAAGCAGAAAAGCAAGCAATAGTTAAAATCGACAATTTATGATAGAAATAAGCGTCTGTTATTTGTATACTTCAAAAAATAATTTCATATATTTTCACTTACCCCTTTTGATAAACATTATATTCTTACTGATATGTTATTTAAAGACACTGCACTTTTTTCACTCATAAATGAAATTTCCTAACATCAAAGCTTATATCCCATTAGCTTTTCCCTTTTATTTTTTAAATTTTACTGACGTAAACTTTGTTAGACCATTGGAAAGGAAGATTAATAGTATTTACAAAAGGTAAGCATAAAATAAACTTTGGTTTTCCACATCCGCTATTTATGTAGGATTTCATTTACACGGGTAACTTTAACGAATTGACGAGTAGTGTTGACCTTATCCACAATCTACACAATCTATACAGAGGAGTAAAACAAAATTCAAAAATAATAGTAACTTCTTTTTCGTGTTATTCCACTCCAGTTTAATTTTTTAAAAGGACATACCTGCTGATTCAGAGTCTTTGCCACCTGGAACCTCTCCTGACTGTGCATCGTCACCTTCATCAATCAGGAGCGCCTCACCAGTCTCTTCGCCACCAGAAGTTGCACCGTCTTCAGCATTGAACCCATCCATTGACATTTTTACTTCCAACATTTCTGGAGAGCCTCTTATGAGTTGGTCACTAGCTCTATTTGTAGCAGCGTGAGATGCGGTTTCCGGAACAAACTCTCCAGGTGGGCTGGCTGCTGTGTTGAGAGCGTCACTCGAGCTCCCACTGAGCTTTCTCGGCCGACCCCGTTTTCTTTTTGGCTGCATTAGAGCGTTGCCCAATAAGGGCATTAATAAATTGGGTGGCGTCCCTCCAGTTGGCATGCCGGATGCTGGTCGTTTCTGGTGCATGTAAGGGTGTATTCGGTGTAGTTGTGGCGGGGGTGTGTGAGTCGCATTGCTCTGCTGTTGGATCAACGAGTTGGTCAGAGCTGGAATATCACACTTTTCTTCGTTGACTTCCGTCAAGCCCTTTATTCTTAGGCTCTCTGCCACTTTCAAGAAAGCAGTCAGTCTCTCCTGGTCAACGCTCACTTCGCCTCTGTACATGAAATCTAATAAGCTCTTCATGTCTGCATAGGGAACGTCTTTCAATATTACGATCGGATGTTTTTCTTGATGATTAACGAACAGAGCCTGAAAGTAGGGACTGCATGCCGATAAGACCATTTTATGTGCTTTCAGCAGCTGGCCATCGACGGCCAGCGTCACGTCTGTGAACGTTTCTGCATGCAGCAGTTGATCGAATACCGATAGCATATTAGATTGGTGGTTGTTCCACCTGAGGCAAAATCTTTGTGTCGCCATCTTCGCACTCGTGTATATTTCTTTGGAAGATATGATTTACCAGTCCGAGCTTATACTCTAATAAAGCAACAACTATTCAATGTTGTATACATAGATAAGTTTTCTTTCTTGTTCCATGAACGTTAAAACAAAACATCAACAATAGATAATGTTCACTTTTTAAAAGCAATTTTAACTTCTGTGTATCATAGTGTGTAGCGCAGTTTGTGTGACGGGCGCAGGGAGACCTGGAAATAAAGAGAAAAATACTTTGTAACATGAACGTGTGCGTAAGTGATAGGTGTCTTATTGAGAAAGACATATCATGGAAAACCTAAAATCAAGATTTTCAAATGTGCGGTATTATAATGTTTTCTGAAACTGAAAGAAGTGCTTCATCAAGATTTCTCTGCTTTCGTGTGCAAGTATTAATTAGGCAAGTACCTGCCGCAGGCAAGTATGACAATAAAACTACGATTATGAACATCAGTGTCTCTGTCACGCTAGTATCCTCACGGAGGAATTCACGCGATCTCCTCGTATGCTTTAAAATCTGATTACATTAAAAAGGTACCTAACCTATCTACTTCTATATGCTTTTTTATATGAGTAATTATTTGGAATGTATTTTTTATTTTTCACGAATTAAAATGATATAGGTATCTTTCAGAGAATTTGATCGTAGATCCCTCTAGTCCAATTGGAAAAAAACCATTGTTGTACAATTAGTGCCCAATAAGATTTTAATACCTGATCCAAATTAGGCTGAACATATTTCTGTTTATTATTTTTATTGTAAATTAATATAAATACTATAAGTTATCTTGTGGCATAATAAAACCAAACGTTTTCTCTTAGTACCTACTATTTGCCATTACTTTACAGAGGTCGGCCTAATTGGCTACATTATATGACTACAGGATTAAGAGAAGAGGGTTCTCTCTTTCTCACCTTCCGTATTAGATTCGCTGGGTGTCATATTCAAACCGTCATAGTGTCTAAACTACTTTACATAGGGCAAGAATGCATAAAAGCTGTTTTGTTAGCAAACAATTTGTACTTTCATTAAGAAATTTAAAAAATTTACGTTAACAGATTAGATATTTTGAAAACGATAAAAGTCTAAAAAATAAACGCGGAACAAAATATAACTTTTTTATTTAATATTTTTTTGTCCTTTTATGAAATAATAATTTGAAAATGTTTACTATTACATATTTTTCAGTCGAATAAGATTTCTTTTGTGTATCTAGGACCTTCACATGGGTAGCTATGTCTAAATTGGGACAACAGTCGTGTTAAGATTTTTTTTAAATGCCTGCCGATTTGTTACGGTGAGAGAAAAATTACTTATGGGGGGTAATTTGTCGATAAAATTTACAGTATTTCCTCCCCCTACAGGCTCCGACACCTGTATATGAGTGTATAGTGTTACACATAAGACCAACAACATAAATATGTATAGGAACATGATTTATCAGAATTCGGAATGCGAACGGTCGCCGTGGCGCAATGGTCAGTGTCAGTGACATGACTTCTATGTCTACGGGACCCTGGGTTCGATTCCCGGTCGGGGCAAACATTTGTGTGATGAGTGTGGATGTTTGTCCCGAGTCTTGGGTGTTTGTATGCTGTGATTGTGTGTATCCATGCCTCCCGCGACACGTAGTGCGGGGGTATGAGTGTAATTTGCAAAAGACAGAAAAAAATATTTCTTTTCTAGAACAATCTAGGACTATTCTAGACTGATCCTGCTGAGTGGGAAATGATTGAACTATGCAATTAATCTATATACCGCAACTAGTGGGGAGATTAGAATGAAAAATGTAATGGATACTGACTATGGGCCATCTTTTTCTTCTTTTTCTTTTCTCAGCCATGTGCGTCCACTGCTGGACGTATGCCTCCCCCATATAGGGGGGATTTGCCAATACTCGCCACGCTTGGCACGCGGGTTGGCGAGCGCAGTATGATTTCCAATCCTCAGAAGGCGCTGCTGCCCACCTCCTGGTAAGTTATCCCTTAGCCGACTCTTACGGCACCCACGGGAAGAGATGGGGGAGTACTATTCTAGGCCGGTACCACCACGGCCATCTGGGGCCTTATTATCAGCTTTGTAAAATCCATTCTAGTTCCGAGCAATTCTAAAACCTGGCTTAAACATGCCAGAGACCACAATAACCGTTCACCTTTGGGAATATCAATGTATGAACCGTTCACCTAAAGGAGCGTGATGTCGTGGTGATGGTATGATTTCACACTGAGCGGTTTAAGCCAGGTTTTAGAACTGCTCGGATTGGATTTTACAAAGTTGATAGTAAGGCCCCTGAACAGGCTCAGAGTCGCACAACGAGCTATGTAGAGAGCTATGCTCGGGGTTTCTCTACGTGATCGAATCAGAAATGAGGAGATCCGTATAAGAATGAAAGTCACCGTTATAGCCCAGCGGATTAGCAAGTTGAAATGGCACAGTGGGCAGGGCATATAGTTCAAAGAACCGATGGCCGTTGGGCCCGAAAGGTTCTCGAGTGGAGACCACGGACTGGAAAGCGCAGCATAGGACGGCCACCGACCAGGTGGACAGACGACCTGACTAAGATCGCAGGCAAGGGCTGGATGCGGGCCACCAACCGTTCCTTGTGGAAATCAATGGGGGAGGCCATGTCCAGCAGTGGACGTCCTATGGCTGAGATGATGATGAATGTAATGGATGGTCACAATACAATGTAAATTACATTATTCGTTAAAATCAATCAAATGAATGAATCATGTAAAAACAAGGCTTTTGTAGATTTTTGCATCATCGCGATCATTGATAGTTAGAATACCTAGCATAACCTAGCATATACACAATAATTATGACCCGCGAATGCCCTTGAATGTCAAGGGCAAAAGTTATAAGATCATAGTGAGACCTGTCGTAAAGTATGGATCTGAATGTTTAGCAGCAAAAGAGGTTCATGAAAGAAAAGTGCATAAGTATGGCACAGATTCGAGTGTCAAGATGGATGTGCGGTGTGACTAGAATGGATAAATTAAGGAATGAGTATATCAGAGGAAGCTTGAAAGTAGCACCGGTGAATGATAAGTTGACAGGGAATAGATTGTCTTGGTCTTGTCATGTCATGGCATGGGCATGTCATGAGGAGGGACGAAGAAAATATATTAAACAGAGTGCTTAACATTAATGTAGATGGATATAGAGATAGAGGAAGGCCGAAGAAGGCATGGATACCAATTTGATAATAGCATATTTTGTATGGCTCCTCGATTTAATCATATGCCAAAAAATATAATTATTTTTTATATTGTTTTTTTAATATTTATTAACATTCACACAAGGTCTTCAGGTCCCAAACTAGGCAGAGCCTGTGCTATGGTAACCTGATGACTGATATATATATACTTATATACATATACACACCCAGACACAGGTCAAACAGACATGTTCATGCACACAAATGTTTGCCCTGTCCGGGAATCGAACCCGGGACCATCGGCTCAGAAGGCAGAGTGCTACCAACTGCGCCAACCGGCCAGTCAATTATAGTAATAATATTAATATATTTAAAATCAAGTTACAAAAGTTTTTGATAAATAGAGCATATTATAATGTAAATGAATATTTAAATGATAGAATGACTGCTAACTGGACATGTAATGAAATTTGACATTAATTATAGACATAAGTTTTATAATGTAAATTGTGTATGTAGATATATACCTACCTACCTATATGTACTAATGGCTGAATATAGCTGATCATTACCATTTAATTACCAACTATTGTGCTACCTATATTCGCAAATAAACGATTTGATTTGATAAACTGTCTCAAGAGGTACCTATATGATTTGAAAGGTGTGAGAACTGAGATAACTAATGATAGAAGATAATGGAAGAGAAAAACATGTGCCGAACCCACCTAGTGTAGTATAAGGACAATAAGACGAAGAGTGTACTTTATGAAACAGTGTCAATTAGAGGACAAACATTTTCTCAAAATACTGCTGGCCAAGAGTGGTGACATATGCTAGAAAACACTTCAGAAGAATTAAAAAATATTCTTAAAATTGTCTCATATTTTTCTATATCTACCTGCCACGTCAGCATTTACAGAAAGAGTTTTTCTGTACTTAAATGAATATAAAGTGGTGAGTATGATAGAAATAGATCTTTAATAGATTTAATAAAAAATGAGGTCCACATTTATTTCAATTTCAATTTCAATTTTACCTGTGTGCATGTGTGTGAGGCTTATGAGTGTTTCGAAATTGATACTAAATCTATGAGTTGTGTCTACCAAGAAATGTTTGCCAAAACATTAATAATATAAAGTACTCGTAAATTTTATAAAATAGGTACTGTTTATTTCCTTCTGCAACCATAATATACTTTATAACTATTTAAGTTGACAACCCTAGAAGCGGCCCAAGCTTCTCGGGCGTGTACCCTATAAATGTTCATGCACCTAATTTCTTTAGTCTGAATAAGGCCGGCAGTTTGTCAGCAAATTTGGTTCTCACAACATATTTTTATACACCTAGGTATATGGTAGAAATAATACCTATCTTCCTGTGCGTTTACAAAATGCAAAATTAGCTCGAGTAAAACTAACAACTTGGTGTGTGTTTGCCTGTGGTTGTACCTACCTAGTCTATCTAGTGATCGTAGAGTGTAATTAGTAGTAATTAATAGTAATTAGTAGAGTGCACACTTAATATTCCAATATATTACATTATATAAAATAATAGAAGAAATATTCTTGTCTTGCTGATTAGATGCAGGTACAGCTACCTACAGCTCACACAGAAGGACACTGGACAATATTATAATGAAACAGAATAAATTGCGATTTCTTAGTAGTTATGATGTATATAGTTATATCAGAGCGGAGTTTTAGATATCAATACGTATATCCAGCATAGAATCACGTAGGTGCTATGTAACAAGAGTATATATTAAGTGCGTTGGTATTAATTCCATGTTCACATCAAGGCTAAAAAATTTAAGCGCTTCTAGGTCTGTGGTATCTACAGCCTAGCCGTCACGTCAGGGACATGCCATGCACTCCAGCCAGCGCACTGCAGCACGGCGCGGCAGCGGCGGTGTGGCGGCGCGCGCGCGGCGGCGGCGGCGGCACGAAATCACGGACAGAGATAGCACATATAACATAATACTTTGTAGCTCGCTATAGACACATCGACCACAGACTAAAGAACCCAGTTTTATATAATCTATATAATAAAAAAAATATTGGTATAATATCCTTATCACGGGAAAACAAAATCTATTAACGGCTTCAAAAAATCCAACTAGAATCCAATTAGAATTTTCTCGAAGCTACAAAACACATACATTTCGGTCTGTATCCACAGGTGCTGACCACAACTAACTAACAAACGTTATCGCGGTATAAACAGGCGCTCGAATTATTACTACGCACCCAGTCGAGCGCGTTACATTACGTCATCACAATGGCATTATTACCTCCGATATCCACATTAATTCCGGCGATACGACGAGATAAGCACGGTTTCGGTGTAATTATATCACTGCACAAACATAAGGGAACATACCACACGTATCTGCACCACAATCAACTCGACCCTTTTATGGGAATGAGGTTCAGCCCTTCCGCCATAGTCCGAGTCCGCGTATACGTCGCACCCCGCTCGCCCGACGACTGACGCGCGGCGGCAGCCAGCCCGCAACCCCGCGCCACGGCACTCGCTCGCGACTCGAATATCTCTCAAAAAATACGCCGTCATCATCAAATGGCGGCACCTCATATACAGCGCAGGGTGCACGCTAAAATATTGATTTATCGAAATATTGATTATTCCCTCCTGCAAGGAACATCACCCCCGGCGGCGGGTCGCGGCGCGTTCGGATATTCTAATGTTATATGCCGCTATTTATAGTTTGGAAGTCTGCTTCTATTTGTGAATAGGTGGTAGCTAACGAATTTAATCAGCATTAAATTGCGACTAACAAGGACCGATTGAAGGCTGGTTCAAAAGCAAAGCCAGCTGTTCTGAACTGAAGTAGTTATGATCCTTATTTTGATCGCTTTAATATTTTATATATCGGTATAGCTATAAACAAGTAGGTATAAGAGGAAATTAGAAAAAATAATTATTCAATTGTATAAAATTTGGACTCCGATAATTAGGGCTCCTGACATTTAGAAATTTGCTATTTTTATTGTTTAAGATGATAAGATGAATAGTGTACCATCGTAGCTCTATGTGGTTTTCGCGCTATAGAACTTATACCTAAGTAGCCTGTAATCTGAGTCAAACATTAACTTTTCATGCATAATGACGTACCTTTACATTATGTGGAAGGGATGAGTTTTCCACGTGAAAAACATCAATCCGTTCTTGTTGTCGCCATGTCAGCAGCGTTTTCTGTCTCTGTTTGACACGGCGAGGGTTGGCAGGACGCCCTGCTCGCGACAAGCGGCCCCGAACTCGGCCGAGCGCCGCCACTTTTCGCAACCGAGACCACCCGATTCCACACGGAAAATGGAACGCGGGGCGCACTTCAATATTTTTCAAAGTTTCAAAAAACACTTTAACAATCACAAAAGTTTAGGAATGTCCATATAAAAATCTTTTTTAGTTAATAATCTGTCTCACTGATTTTTATTTTTATATTAAAGACGATCTTCAGGATACTGAGAAAAAAATCCGCGCGCGTTGCTGTGACTCGGAAGTATTTTTAATAAAAATGGCCTGCCGCCTCGGCGGGAGGAGTGGCAATGGGCAATGAGGTCGGTACCCTCTCTCTGGCACCCGCGCGCGCCCCTCCCTCCACCGCACTCAGACACAGGGTTAGAAAGTTTCAAAAGTGAATCGTGGAAAACACGAACGCGCCAGCGTCCTGGGAGCGACAGCACCGTGGGACGATCTCACCACCAGGAGTCGGGGAAATTATTGGAACATTTTAATGCTTACGTATTGTTTCAACTCTGAACGTAAATCCGACGCTAATAGCCAATTGTCAATCTACGTAATAAATAAATAAAAACTCATTATTTATTGACGTTTGACTTTATGACGTCTGCTTCAGTTACGTTTAAAGTTTATTTTAGTTTATATTGGTTTAGAAATCAAAAATATTTATTTAATTAAATTCATCTACTTATTTCAAAACTTCAAAAATTTCATGTGATCCGTAATCGTGCGTTTGACCGATAGTAGATCCTTCAGTACGACAATAAATAATAATTAACGTCTGAGTGTTTATTTTATTACCATACATTTTAAGCCGACGAATAGAGATGTACATCAACTATATTTATCTCCCATTTATTTCCCAGTCACGTTGTTTATAATACGCGCTCACAAAAAAATTCATTCAAACAGGATATCGGGCGATACAACGATTGTTTTAATAACACGGGCGGCTGATAAAATAATCATTATCGGCGACATCCCTCGTGGACAGATCACGGTCATATTGCACGAGATTTGTTTAATATCAATCATTGCAGTCACCCATCTAGGTATACTTTTGTTCTTGTCGCCAGTCGCCCAAACAATTGCTTTTATCATGAGACTGGCAACATTTTAACTAGAATTGATATTAACATTATTTTGTATTTGAATTTTCAGTCAAGTTTATTAATTGTTTCATTGTATAACGTTTGAGCACTGTCTCACTTGATGGTCAGTGACGATGTGGTCGAAGTTGTAATCACGCTAGACTTGGAATGCTTACTGGCTCAAGAACTGTTCTGCCTCAACACACTATATGTCTGTTGACCGTTTTTCAAACTTGAGGGTGGTAGCTCAGTGCCTCACACTATGCTGGGGACAATGATGTTTTACTAAAGATGACGTATATTCGTACTGCGCATTGCTCAGATTTTGTTCCTTTACGACATAAACATGCTTACTGCGACAGATAATACGGTACAAATAATATAGAAAAGGATAGCTATATGTTTAGACTTGCGCTTAAAATATGCGTCGTAATGAAAATTACTACAATTGACTTAATTTTGCCGCCTCAGTTTCCGCGCGCTTGTGCGACATCTACCTCATATAAACATATAATAAATATCATTGGCTGGGGATTTCATAACGGTGTTACCCTCACCGGAAGCTCAAGCAGTTGGTGGGGATCGAACCAGCGTCCGTCAGTTTGACAGTTGATGCTCCTACCGCTGAACTATCATGTCTCAATAAATTAGTTCGGTAATTCGCACGAAAGTGTTATACAAATAATCGTTAGAGAGAACTATAGAAGCTTTGTAAGCGATGGTCTCCAGGTTAGAATAGTCATTAATATTATTCGGTGTATTACTCATTTTATGACATAAAGTTGGTATGGTAGTCATATTAATGTACTAATTATATAAATTGTATAACATAACAACGATAGCCAATAAATTCATAGTTTAAAAAATCTTTGACTGTGGGTTCGATGTAACTGCTTGTAAATACCGTAAAATGAGCAACAAACAGAGATTATGAGCACTAAAAATACATTTTAAAAAATTTGCCTCCATATAACAGAGATTATGAGCACTAAAAATACATTTAAAAAAATTTGCCTCCATATTAATATGGAGGCAAATTTTTTTAAATGTATTTTTAGTGCTCATAATCTCTGTTTGTTTAAATTTTAAATCGCATATTAGAGATTTTTATCTCAGCCATATGACGTCCACAGCTGGACATAGCCTCCCCCATCGATTGCACAAGTACCGGTTGGAAGCGGCCCCCATCAGGTCTTTTCCTGCGATCTTAGTCAGGTTGTCTGTTTATCTTGTCGGTGGCCGTCCTATGCTACGCTTGCCAGTTCGTGGTCTTTGTTCGAGAATCTTTCGACCATAACGGCCATCAGTTCTTCGAGCTATGTGCCACCTAAAATACTAAACAATAACAAATATTAATTGAATTGATGAATTCATCTAACTGCAAGACGTATTTTAAAGTGGATATTTTGCAAACAAGCAAAATTATCTTAAAATATTACATAATTAACGAATTAATAAATATATCTATTCAAGTAAAGAATCTCGTCAAAATCGCACCAACCTTAATAGTTGACATGCCACAAAAGAACAAGGAGGACAAGGATATGTTTTTTGTCCTTCGTTAAGAATTGGTCTAATTTTGCTTTAATTGATTGCCTTTTACTGCGTATCGATTTAAAAGATGGTAAAGTGTAAAAATTTGTAGATATTTTAAAGGATGTTGATTCCTACTACTCACCACGAAGTGCTCCTGAAACTGAAGAACCACAGCTGTCGACACCCAACCCTTTCTATCAATTTCAATTATACACTGAGAGAAGCGATCACAAATCCAATCGGAAGGCCTCGCACCTGATGTAAACTCGGCTAAATATCGATTCGGTGAGCGAGACCTACTCCTACCTATAACTCTGTGACCTGACCTAGGTCATCATGCCAGTGTTAGCTGAAGTCCTTACAGCCGGCTGACCCAGTTTCAGGCGGCCTGGTGCATAAAAGCGTGCCAACACACTTTCCCCTAATAACAAACATGGCCTGGAATAAAGGTGCCGCATTTGAAGCTTGCCCTGGATAAGCAAGGCTTTATGAGCATCAGGTCAAACGTTGCTTAGATTGGTATCTATAAAACTATATAATAATTTACATTTAAGACTTTTATTGGATGTTATCAGTCCCATTGAAAAGGTTCAAGTAAATAATAACAATATTGCAGCCTTTTATTTTCCTTCCCTATATATTACAGGTATGTTTATAAACAAACTAGCTGCGCCCCGTGGTTTCTCCCGCGTGGTGATGAAATTCGGTGATTTATTTATTTATTTGATTTCACCAAGAATAGTTACATTACATCGAATCTTATTAGTATCTAGGTAGCTTAGTTTGCTTAATGCACTATTTATTAAGGGAAATACCACTTACAATATAACAGAGTATATGTTTGTTAGTAATTTTGCCTTAAAGATAATATAATTCTATCAAATATTTGACATAATATGATGTAATACAATACAATGTGCTGCTACTTTTTAAGTGGATAATTTTCAAATTTAAACACTAGTTAATTCTATATAACACATATCAACAATTCCGTAGAGTACTATTATTAATAATATATTATACTTATATATTTATATTTTTATATATCTTAAAACAATCATATTTATAATATTATGAAATTGGTCATACTGCGGTGACTCGGGGATCCCGAGAAAGCATTTTTTTTATTTTAGTTATAGAATCGCCAAATATATCAATTAAATGTGATGATGAAGAGCGTATTACACTCAAAATAACATGGCTTTTCTATTGGTAAAAGAAGTTTCGAAATCGGTTTGTAGATCCAGAGATTACCCCCTACAACCTCACAAACTTTACCTCTTTATAATATTCGTAAACTAATTACTAACGAGTCACACAACAAGCCATAGAGAGGAATATGCTCGGGTTTCACTAAGCAATCGAATCAGTAAAGAGGAGATCCGTAGAAGAACGAAAGTCACCGACATAGCCCAGCGGATTAGCAAGTTATAGTGGCAGTGGGCAGGGCACATAGCTTGAAGAACTGGTGGCCGTTGGGGTCGAAAAGTTCTCGAATGAAGACCACTGTCTAGGAAGCGCGATATGACGGCCACCGACAAGATAGACAGACGACCTGACTAAGATCGCAGGTAAGTGTTGGAGGCCTATGGCCAGTAGTGGGCGTCCTGGGCTAAGATGATGATGATGAATTACTAAAACTTTAAGATGCATAAACTATGTAGGTAACTAGACTTAATATATAAAATGAACTTATAACTCAACGAGTAGGTAAAGGTCAAACAAATACGATTAGAAATAAATTGTGATTGGTGGTGAATATTTTGATAGTGCTCTATATTTATTAAGTATCTTTGGCATTGTGTTGTATGATTTTAAATTATATAGTAAACACGTTTTTAATCTATAGCTACAATCCTACTTATATTGTGTATGTTTGTTACTTCTTCACGCTCATACGGCTACAGCGATTTCGATTAAATGTGGTATGGAGATAGTTTAAACCCTGTATTAACACATATAGGCTACCTTTATCCCGGAAAAAGTATAATTCCTGTGGGATGATTGAGGTAGCGGGAAAACCGT
Organism: Apeira syringaria; assembly: GCA_934044485.1. Lineage (NCBI taxonomy): Eukaryota > Metazoa > Arthropoda > Insecta > Lepidoptera > Geometridae > Apeira > Apeira syringaria. The sequence continues at coordinate 18,627,508 of OW203658.1, forward strand.
AATCACTGCGGGGAAACCGCGTGGCGCTACTATAGTATGTCATATAGTAAAAAGGTATATTAAATTAGAGACTGCTTATCTACAAACAGACGATTATCATTATCTGCATAATGGACAAGAAGAGCGGTCGATGCCGACTTTGCCAATACAAGTAGACATTAAAGTTATCTAACTCCGAATCACGTATTTCATAAACAAACCGCGGGTAACGGAACATGCACAAATTATAGGTGTTAGCTTTTTCTCTGCTTTTGGCCGTTTCGAGTGTCCAATGAATAAGCAGATTTGCCGTAACGGCGCACAGAACGGTCGGTAACTGTTATAACTACGCGACTGGTAAAAGCTGCGAACAAAAAGAAATCCTTCTGCTTTCTATTGAAGCTGAGACGTGTGTGCACATCACAGTAACTATTTACTGATCTATGATCTATGTGAAGAATCTCATTGAGTGCTGCCCCTATTGGACTCTACGCGGTATCGTCTTTCGTTAGTCATTCTGATTGAAACTCAATTCTGAGAAGGTCTGCATTGCGGGATGTGAGGATAGAATTTCTCCAGGACTGCAGTAAGTCGGTAATGGATACTTTCCTTTTGTGTGTGACTACTACAAATAATACATACTTAGATTTAAGTGTAATTGACACTTGAATGTTTTACTATAGTTATATATCTACATACGTAATAATAAAGGCGTACAAGAAGGATGTAATGCGATTGTGGACAAACGAAAGCTTATATGAATTAAATAAACCTGTACGTTTAAAAAAAATATCGTTATTGATATTTCGACATATGCTTCTGATTTGTTAGCTTTGAATATTTTTTTTAACTGGGATTAATTATCTAAATGTCAGAATAATTGTGCAAGTGGAAAAAAAACCTATATTGTAATGTTCATTATATTCTTGTTCGATTCCATACCGTGAGTACTAGTTCACAAAAAAACAACCGTTCCAATTCGCCCTACGAGACACTTCTGTAAGGTACTCTGAAGTCTCCTCCCACACAAAACCACTTCTTAAATTCTTTTCTAAAAGTTCATAGAGTAGGTAGCAAAGGGCCTGTCCTGGTGGAATCGGTGCGCCTAACGGTCGGGTTTCGGTTCAATGACTCGATTCGGACGCTCAGTTTTCGCCGGGTACTGTTAGATATCTGCCAGAAAGCAAACACACAAGTGTCCAGAGTTGGTGGACCACGACATCTCACATAATTCTTGTCAGTTGACTTGGAATATAGGTGAAACTCTAGCTAGGTACAAATTTCGAGGTGTTTATATTGTGTCCTCGCTTGTATCTGGCCGGGATGTAGCTTGATCTGGTTAAATTAGCTTTTTACGTATTATTCTGACATCTACAAACTAACAATAGAGTAGTATCTCTGAGGTAGAGTCTCAATCACAAAGAATTTTATCGGAAGGTTCGGATTATTTAATTGCAGAGAAAAATCATTTAAGATTTGTTTGTAATGACTAAATTGAATGACCAATTCTAAAATTCCTTTATCATTAGGATGTATAGTAATCGCGGAGTAGCATATATATTTAGGGACCGTTTTATATTCAAAAAAGTAGAACGAGTTTTTTTCCTTGGTATTTCTGAGTAGCTACAACATGGGATTCTTCAAAAGGAGAGTTAAGAGAGTCTTAAAAAAGATTGACAGCATGTCGTGATGCCCCCAGTGTTACAGATATCCATAGGCGACGATGACTTACCATCAGGCGGCACGTCTGCTTTATTACCACTTATTATGAAAGAAAGGTAATCTATACACGAAACATCCAGAAATCTATTCGACTACATTCCTATTTGCAAATATATATATATGTTCATTTACATAGCCTTCATGCCTTGCTGAAAGGTCGAACGAAGGCTCTAAAGAAATCGCATTGAAAATTCGCATTTCGTCTTCCAGCAGACACTTGGCTCGGAGAAAACCATTTAAATAAGTAGGAATAGATTTCATAATAGGTTACTAGAACAATTCTTCCTGATGCGTATTGATTTAAAATATTACAAATATGTACTTTACAGATGACCATACGGGGGCGCAAAACTAAATATTTTGAGCACACATTTTCGACCTTTTTAATTTCCTTTCTTCTGGTGTAAGACACAAATCAAGCGCATTTGTTCACAAAAGGAAAAATATGGTCGCCCGTAAATATGTTTTTCACACTTAAGCTTTAGCAAATGAAACAATATTTTGTTCAATCACAATTAACCTTCATGAACTGTTCTCATAAATGTTTTTTTTAGTTTATTAGACTAGTACAACTTTCAACAAAATAAGCTAAAAATACTCAAAATTGTCTATTTAGCAAATGGCCTTAAGTAAAACTCAAACATTAGAGCACAAATCTTGCAAGAGTGCATTCAAACCATGCATCGTATTTTAAATGACAAGTCAGTCCGCTTGGAAGTGTGTCACGGCTTGTGGGGGGAGCGGTCTGATTCCTCAGACTGCACCTATTCCGAGAAGGGCAGGGTGAGAGTAGGTGCCAATTACCTATTACTACTTGCAAGCCGTTACTGGCTATAAGGTCATATATCCTGCTCCCTATAGACTTCTAGCCACACATATAATCGACCTAACAAATATACAGCTTAAGAAAACTGAAATAAGTAAGATTCCAGGCAGAAGTTCAGACGTAATCATAAGATTGTGTCTTTTATCTGTCAGCACTGGCTTAACCATCCTTACATTATTATCTTATCATTTGCTCTCATAATTTGTACTGGTAGACTACTCTACCAGTACCTCACACCTTACAATTTCTTGTAGTTTACCTAGACCCACTTGCGAAATAATCCAAAAATAATCCAATTTTTTTGCTGAAATTTCGGATATCATTTTAAATTTGCAGACAAAAATTGTGATTTGATCCGTAAATCTCGGATAATTTGGTTTGTGCAAGTATGCTTTAAAGATTTCATCAATTAAACATCATTTATAATACTACCAGTTAGACCGTAATGGGAATGACCGCTTAGGAGAGAAATGATGAATAATATTTTCTTATTGAAACTTGGTAGGAGACAGACACTGTAAAAGTGGATCATTATTGTATCGCAATTTAAATACATTACGATTCCATCAATTACAAACATAAAAGAAGCGTTTCACTGTCATTATATTATGCTGTTACTAATAATGAGTAATTACAGAACGAGAATCGATTAGTCTTTTATTGTGTATGAGCAAATTGTTTCCTCAATTCCGAAGTAAGGACAAGTTTAGGGATATAATGCTATTGCTACAGATCTGGTTCCATTACTGTAATGGGATTAATAATTCAATATTTCTTTAACGTATATTGGTATTGTGGTTATATTTTTGTCAATATAATTTGATATGGCTTGTTTTCTAAGAGTTCAGAGGCGGTCCAAGATGGGGGTCATAGGGGTCATGCCTACTTAGATAGACACCAGTATACATTGAATTTAATCACATTTTAAGCTAATAAAAAGAATAAATCTTAAATGAGATCCATTCGGCACGATATGATAAGAAGAAGAATTAAGCAACCCCCCTCCCCTCCAACTATTCGGCTGCGTCCGCACTTGTAACATACCTGTAGTATTTGGGAAACACACGAGTCACTGGTCACTTTTTTATTTGTGTATAATGAGAGAACTCAAAGAGAACTCACTTGAGAGACTGCGTTTGAGAGGTTTACACGAGAGACTGTTCTGAGGAATGACACGAGAGACTCTCACGGGAGACGGTTCTGATAGACTACTTGCGGACCGAGAAGCAGACCCTTTTATTAACCGACTTCAAAAAAGGAGGAGGTTATATGTTCCACTGTACTCATGTGTTTTTTTTAATGTACGTCCACCGATCTCTTCCCCATTTTTTATCCGATTCTCAAAAGTATTTTTTTTCTCATAGTGGCCTCCGAAGTGGTCCCATTTAAAGTTCCATAATAACTGAAAAGTGTTACGTCTACTTGGACGACTTCCTAATTGCTGGTGAAGAAATCGGTGAACATTCACAATGACAATTGATCCCGTAAGTAGCAAAAGTCACTGAAAATGGTGAAAATAAAAATGTTTATAAAAAAATTGAATCGACTTCAACACCCAAAACTGTGAAATAACTTGTCGAAGTCGGTACCGTGAGCACAATATTGTGATGATAATTACTTTTGTGAAAGATGAGCGATGGACAATAAGGGTGACTCGGTGGAGAGGCCCAAGTGGGAAACGATACAGAGGAAGGCCGCTTACAAGATGGGCGGACGATATTACAAAAACGGCTGGTTCTAGATGGATGAAAACAGCCCAAGCTAGAGATAACTGGAGTTCCTTGGAGGAGGCCGTCCCCTGCGGACGGGTTCTTGCAAATTCATTATATATCGTATATTAGGAATAAATTAGTCTCAATCACTTTATATATTTTTTTTGTTTTACAAGAAATAAAAGGCTTTTCTTATTTTATTTTATAATTACTTTCCGAACTATCATGGTACCCACTTGAACAAGTTATTTCACAGTTTTGAGTGTTGAAGTGGGTTCCATTTTTTGGTAAATATTTTTAAGTGTTGAATTCGGTTCCATTTTTTTGGAATTAAAAAAAAAAAATTCACCCCCTAATGAGGGTGGTTTATCTGTGCCTACATGACAAACAACATATTCGGGTAAGTTACTGCTATAACTATAACCAAAATCGTTAACTAAGTATCTGTAAATATCAATCAATGGTAGAAACATCTATCATTACATACCTTTTTCAATGACTTGAGGGTACTTTGGGAAGTAGTTTTAATACAGCTGACCCACTCGTGCCTTCACTCCCTGGGCCTCCAGTTAACGAGTATAAACTTCATCTCCACTTGAGAATACACGGCAAAATATTCCGTGATTTCCATATTTATCACAACTCGTACTTGGCTAAAAAGATATACGCCGAAGTGGAATCCACAAGAAAGTACAAATCCGTATAAATTTGTCTTATTTGTCTTTATTCGAACGAATATACTCCATTACTCATCCTCCATTATTCAGTTCCCTAAAGTTTCATCGAAATTAAACAGATATTTTGGTTAACACCCGATGTGGTGTTCGCGAGGAGATGGGTTCTGAAAACTTTACAATATCGGCATCACTGATACATGCGGTAGGTAAACATAAAAAGCGGAGCCATTTAGTGAAATTCGCAGCATTGTAAATTATTTAATACTTTATAGATTTGACTACTATCGTTTGACCACTATCTCACTTGATGTGAATCACGCATAACCTAGTATGATGACTGGCTCTCAAGGATTGCAGCCTGAAGCATACCATCGGTTTGAAGCATAGTGAAGAGGATAAAAACTATCGTATATAACCAAGGTTTAGTCGTACACAGTTGAGACGGTGGGAACCGGGAGCTCATAAGTTTTTTCAAATTTTACAAAAGTTGGATATGGCAATGCGTGCCTTAAATGATGGCACATATTTTGCATACTACCGGCAGCCGTACTCTTATTTATCAATTACGAAATAGTTACTTCATGTTAGTTCCATTGGTCGTTTAAACACGAACCATCAATCAGAATAATAACTTCATTCAATGAGGTTCGTTGGATCAAAGCGCCAATGAGAATGGAGACCAAGTGACATTTCATAACGGGTACATATCCCCGGTAAGGCCGCTGATCAGCATTGTAATTTAAGAGAGTAATTTTGCCAATATTCTGGGGGAATTGCTAACATGTCCACGTGACATGCATTATGCATGGCACGTGTAAATGAAAAGATGTGGAAAATTTGACATGTATATCTTGCTCAGCTGCTGCAGTTTTGTAAAATAGTTTGCAGCATTATTTAAATGACAAAAGTGTTTAATAACTGTCTGTATATCTACATTTGCACTTATGCAATATTATAAAAAGGAAGGATTTGTATGTTTATAACGGATAAACTCAAAAACTACTAGCCTGATTTCAAAAACTCTTTCACCATTAGAATTTAACATTATCCCTGAGTAACATAGGGCATATTTTTTTCTAATGAAAAAATAGAGATCCTTACTAAAAGTACAATCTTGTAACCATGCGAAGCCGGGACGCGCTGCTAGTCCTCATATAATTGAAGTTCGTAATGAAGCAGTAATATCTTATTCATAATGCGCTAAACAATAGGGTTAAGAAGAACATTTTGATATATGTATACAGGTACCTATAAGGATTAATAGATACGAGTATAGCTGATGTAAATAAAAGCCTTATTACAGCGTTCTTTGACGAGTAATGATGAGGTTATGTTTGTGAAGATTTATGACAGGTTTATGCAATGATGTTTTACTAAAGATGACCTACTCATACTGCGTGGTGCTCAGATTTTGTTCCTTTACGACATAAACATGCTTACTGCGACAGATTATACGGTATAAATAATATAGAAAAGGATAGTTATATGTTTAGACTTGCGCTTGAAATACGCGTCGGAATGAAAATTACTACAATTGACTTAATTTTGCCGCCTCAGTTTCCGCGCGCTTGTGCGACATCTTCCTCATTTATACATATAATATCATTGGGTTTATGTACATATCCGGCCACATTGCTTTAGAACGACATCGTTGAGATTATAATTCCAAATAACTAAAATAAATTAATATACAATCGCATATCGCAGATTATAATAAGTTATTATTTTTATTTATTTTTAATTCATTTACAACCAACACTGAATATATACTACCCAACAATGAAACAAATTTTCGTATAAGTACCTTATGTGGTTAAAACGGCTGTCTAGAGGTCAGGATCAGTCAGTCATTCATGGTTTCCTTTGCATACACATTACAATTTGTTGACGTCGTTGTAGGGATAATACATTTGTAAATATAGTTTTCACATGCACCTTTGTCGCATGTCTTTTGGCTTGATCTCAAATAGGGATACACAGTTCCACTGGCTGTCCCGTTACGCCGCTCATCACTAATTCCATCTCACGATAGACGAAAGCTTGAGTTGGCCGGTGAATCGATTAACCCTAAATAATTTCCGGTGTGAGTCGCTATGACGATTCCAATTCAACTTTTTGGAGCATTCTCTATTGATGCAGCTCCTAGAACACGCAAACAGTTTACTTTAACTAGGTTATAAACTATGGAGGTTTATTCTACTTTGATATAATTGTATCTAAGTTAGTACTGGCACATGTTAAAAATATTTGCATATTTTGATTTTAATTATATAATATACTACAACTAAAAGACATAAAAACTTTTTATTGTTTGCATAAATACATGTCGCATTTTACGGAGGATTTCGAGTAGATTCAATAATGAGCTATGTGTTTTTCCCATAGGTATTGAATATAAAAAGAATTTAGATGAAAATACCATGTAAGTAACCATTATTCAGTTGAATTTTAATCACAGCAGTATTGTCTGTTTTATTAGATACTAGCGGCCCGCCTGGGCCTCGCCCGGGTATATACGTAAGTATTTAATAAATATTTAGAAAATTATGAATTACACACACTTAGCAGACATTCCATGCTTAGAACACTCGGTCAGTCAGCTTTTAAACAAAACAATCTTAATTAAACGTAGGGAGCCGACTGGTCGGAATTTCTATCAAATGTTGTAATACAAAAAAGTCTTTATAGTGAACTAGAATAGTTGCATATAATGGCGAGTTTTTTGTGGCTTTTGACATGTTCTAAAATATAGTAGAACATTTTGTTCTATCATCGATAGTTCTCGCAGCTTAAGCAGCTAAGCGAAGTAAGGAGTTTTCTTGTCTTTTTATACGTTGCGAGTTCTACTCGTATTATTGAAGTGGTGATCCATATTTTTTTAGTACCTAATAAGTATTACTAAAACATATTTATATACTAGTGAGGAATAATTTAGCAATCTAATCCTACTAATATTATAAATGCGAAAGTTTCTGAGTATGGATGTATGTACTCTTTCACACAAAAACTACTCAACGGATTTGGATGAAATTTAGAACACTGATAGCTTTTACTTTTGATTAACACATAGGGTTATTTTCATCATCACCGTTTCTCATCACCACGCATGTAAACTCACGCCATGAGTGGTGATGAAATAGCGCAGCTAGTGTTGAAAGAATTTTCAAAATCGGTTCAGTAATTTTCGAGTATATTTGCTATGTTAGTACCTACAAAAATACAAATCTTTCCTCTATATAATATCATATATTATTATTTGAGTTGATACTATATTAAATACCTAATACGTATATAAATGTTCACGAGATAATGGACCTTGCCAAGATTATATATATGTCCTAGATTATTATACCAAGTAGAATTAGTGGCGAGGGCTGAAGTAGGTGCGTCTACGTACCATCATGGCGGACATTCACAGATTAATACTAAGTTACTAGGTAGTGCAAACGACGAGGCGCGCCCGCCGAGTGGTTGGCATTGCGTAAGCGCAGTGGCATAGATAACCCAGCAGTTATTATAGCACAAACAGATTAACAAGTAACTACTACAGCAAGGATGCACAGATTATACAGCCGTCAGCAGCACATAATACGGGGCCGATTTCTAGCTAGCTCCCACGCCACAAGGTCAACTTCGAAGGATTGCTCCCACTTTAATATTCTTGAAGTTGTGTTTCTTGTTTTTTTATTACACATTATTTTGTCTCCTAGGCGTGGATGACATTATTAAGTTCCGCGATCATCTTGACATGTAATTTATCAAGTGATTGGGCGGCAATCTTTAATTGCGTCTTTTCAGTTACATCACAAAATCTATTGCATATTCATTCACCTTTCATCGTTCATCTCTGCAATCTGTGCCTAGATTTTTTGCAGCGGTTTCTCTTTGGAAACAGCGTCTGACTTCCAGTTCCAGCCGATCGATTTCAGATGTTCATTAATGATGTCTCGGGGTTTGTTGGATTTTATTGCTGGCAATTCTCATCTTCACACATCAATAATACATACCTACCTTTAAATTAATGTTGGTCGGTACAATATACCCAGGGTTGCCCTACCACTTATTGAAAATTGTCAATTAATTTTTAACTGTTTTAACTGTTTGTAAGACTGCTGATATGTCATATCAACAGTTTATGACAATAACTCTGACACAGATAATTACAAATTCAAGCAACTTGACAGTATAGACGTTTGACAAATTCAGTGTCCCAACTGACCGTGTAATATGACTGTTTCTACTTGTTGGTAAAAAATGTTAAGGCCCTAAGCTGCCGGTTTTAAAGGGCTTCTCAAATTACCATTATCTAAACGGACAATGAGCGTACGAATTACTATACTTAATACAAAATAATAATAAAAAATACTAGGCTAATGTTTTTTACATTGTATAAACAGTTGCATCTGGTAATAGGAATCTAGTAACACTCTTAGGCCTACTTGCGCCAACCAAAGTATCTGAGATTTACTCGTAAATCTAGGTTGCAAATTTGGCGGCAAAAAATGTTATTTGGTCCGAGATTCTCGGAAAATTTGGTTGGTGCTAGACGGCTTTGAAGTTTTCAATATCATTAAATAAGTAAAATAAATTGTAAGCGCATTTAATTTTAGTAGGACGTAATCGTTTTTATTATTACTTTGAGTTGACAGGTTTACAATCAAGCCTTTTTATACATAGGTGAGATAAAGTTTAATCTACATCAAGTTATAGATAAATAGATACCTGTTTTATACTGGACGACAACCCTAATTTATGTCCGTATGACGTAAGGCAATGGGACAAGAACAAGATAAAATTGTCCGGTAAATACTTGATTATCTAACTGGTATCCAGTTTTACAGTCATTTTGGATAATGATAGAAGGTAGACTATACATAAGCACAAACAAATTTAACTGCAGTATCTTAGATTCTTTTTGTGTACATCAAATAGAAACATCTTCTCGTTTACGATGTGTTAGCTATAGGAGCAATTATTATTGGATTCGGTCACCAATCAAACAATCGTTGGATCGAACTCTACCTCGGGATTTCCGTGAAGACTGTGTATGAGTAAATCCATAGAATAGTGGTAGAAAATAATCCGGTAACCGGTCTGAGTAGGTACGGCCTAAAATTACAAATCTCTTACCACCCTACTTGATTTGAAGGCATGCTGCCGCCTATACGATGGATCACGCTTGCTTAGAAGATACCTAGCAGGCTGACTCGGACCTTGAAGACAATAAAACAGTTTCTCTAGGGTCATTATTATCACTGAGCCTGTATTATTCTATCTAAAGTATATTAAAAAAATACAAGTCAAAATGATACGGGATAGTAGTTTCAAGACAGATGAGCGCAAGGTAGAGCCCTCCATAGTGTGGATTTGTCATGTCTATTGGAAGTGGGGGTAACGTATAAATCTGAGACTGCGTCTGATAAACCATCGATAGTTAAAATATGTGACTAAGAATCGCTACTCGTTATTTATTAGCAGGGTTACAAAAAAGGTTTGTAAATAGCATCGTTTTTTAGAAAGAGAATAGAACAGAAAGTTGTTTATTCGTGGAAATAACATATTAAGCAAGTAACTAAGCCACTATACAAATAAATTGGTTACAAAAGCAATTTGTATTTTAGTTCCCTGTTACAAAAAGCTCACAACTCACCATAATTACCTCAGAACTGTAGTTATCTCAGAATTACGTTATTTTTGAACTTGGAATTTTTATTTTGAAAGGATATAAAATAAAATTGGTTGGAACTGGTTTACTTAATTATTTAAGTTTTTAAAATAATAAATTAAACGCGATTAGTTAATTCATAAAAATGTCATCAAAATCAAATCTGTAGGTTCTCCTAAAAAAGTGTCCTCAAGTAAGAAGAAGAAGTCAGGTCTACAGTTTCATCGTTGCGAAAACTGTTATCAACACTAGTTTGCACTATTCTATTCTATTCTCGTTTCTATTCTATTCTATTCTTCTATTGTTCGATTATTCAGACTTATCACTTAACAGTTATATTTGATCGACACTATCTTAAACGCTTATTATCGTTATTTATCTTAACGAAAAACGTACAATTCTAGAACAGTTCCCTTAGACGTACCTATAACGAGTAAAATAGACGGCAACAACAAGGACTCAAGGAATCAAAGGACCATCGACATTATGAAAGTTCCTTTAGTCGATATCGAGTACCAGTAAAGGAGCACTCATACTTCTGCTCAGATACTACCAATTTGCTAAATAGACAATATTGAGACTTTTCATCTTAATCTACTTAAAGTCTACATACTTATTTAATAAACTTGAAAAAATCACTTTTAATAACAGTTCTATTATGGTGTAACAAAATCTGATTTGGTTCGTTAATTTATTAGTGAAAAATATATTTACGAACATAATTTTTCTTTAACTAAAAATCTCGCGTCCTTGAACTTATAACAGAAGAAACGGACCAAAAATAAAAAATGTGATTAGTAATAATTCTTTAGAGCGTAGGTCTCAATTTGAATTTCCAAAAATATATGTTTATAGAAATATTCATTGGACCGAGTCAAAGTCACGAAGGGCATGTTTCACCACGCGTGCAGCATTTCGTTTGTAAAAAAAAACGTCGTACATACAATCGCCGACATGCCCAAGTATGCACATACACATAGCTCGGCTCCAAAAAATGCTACAACTTCGATCGGTCAACCCGCACTACGAGCATTTCAAAACCTAGTAATAAGGTCAGAAAGCGCTCCAAAAACATTCGAAATTTGATGATGATTAATCAAGGAAAGCTCAGAGATCAAGACGAAGCTGTTGGTTAAATTGATCGACACTCATATGACCCTTGCGTACAATTGTTCTACGGAAATCAATAAACCCAACAGAAATTCCGTTATTGTCTACTTTGTTTTAAAATTTATAGTATAGGAGGCATTAGTATACTTAAAATAAGGACTGCTAATAGTATTTCTCTTAATTAAATAATTTTTTGTCTATTGGCGCAGAATTTGAAATATCGTTTGTTTGCTTCTTCAAATAATTTATTTCATAACAATATTTTATTTTTCTTTACTATTGGTGTATATGTTATACTATTGGTACATACAAATCGGTATCGATAAGAATTGCCAAATTAATAAGTGAAATATTTTAAATAGAACTGAAGCAAACCATACCGTATTTTTACCACTCGGTAAAAAACGAGGACGCCTTCTAGTATCCAGTACCGAAACGTACTCTTTTGTTACTCACGAATGCATTTCGTTACTCGCATTTTTCGTATTTTCGTACTGATGTTGGTTTTATTGATTCTTTAAGCATGGATTGCGGTGTTATTGTGTTTATTACATATTCTCGGTCTAACAAATTAACATTTCAAATAAAATAAAATTTGACATTATATACAAGTCTGGTTTAAAAGACAGTAAATTTAAAAAATGCACCTTAACCAGCAGGTTTGTAATGTAAAATTATGTTTTATGTACGAAGTTAAAACGTAACTAAATAAAGTTCGAACGACACAACATCAACGTCATACCATATGCGATACGACTCGATGCATTGCGTTACGTTGTTCGTAGATATCAAAGCAGCGATACGATAGTAAGGAGTACCGATTGTTACAGTAACGAATACCTACGGTGCGCTGTATTTCTTTACTTTGACACCTCTTATTTTAAATAAAAATCAATGTGAATTCACCCTACTTTACACACTTTTACGACGTTTTGCTTGTTCTTAACAGATTCATAATTTTAGGAGTTTAATTATAGGCGATACGCACGCGTTGTATGATAATATTTTTTCTAAATTAGTAGCTTGCCTTTCTCTAACCTTTCGGTCACCAGGTTTTGTTATAACTTATCAGAGAAAAGGTTAATACGTATTTTTTCTTTAAAAATACAAACCGACTAGCACTACTCATCCGCAGAACATTTTCAACGTTTGCTTTTGTTTTGCTTTGCTTACATTGACAATTTTTCAATTAAAATAAGCATTAAAAAGACAAATCAAAAACCACCGGTCAGATCTTGATCAAATTTAAATGTGTCTTTAACACAAAGACGGATATTCAACGGAGCCTCCTATACTACATTAGATGGGTATTCGTCAAAATGCTTTATTATTATTATAGTCATAGCTTTCACATGCGCGGTGCTGTTGCATCTTGTAACTGCTTTTGTAAGTATTGCAACTAACGCCGAAGTACTGAAGCGTAGTAACTGTTAATGATAATTCAGCTGCCATTTGCTTAAAGGAACGTTTTATAGCAAGTTTTATGACGAGACGGGCTGATTAACGAGTGAAATCGAAGACTGTGATTCGATACATAGTAGCATAGTATACTCCTACTATGGCAGTAGCGAGATTAAAGTGATCAAAGGTGTTGCCGCATAATAATAGTTTCAAAACATGGTTCCTGTTTACGTTCACTATTAAAACTAAAATTAGGCTCGTCATGGAGTTACATTTAAGATTAAGATACTACATTTAAGAAAACTTTTCAATAGCATGCCGAGCCGTGGTTAGAACACAATATTCCGTATAAAGATAAATCCGGTGTTCTAACCACGAGACTTACCGATGACATTACAAAAATTGGCGCCAAATGAGTGGTGACGTATTTTACCTAATTCAAATCATTCATAAGTGTCATACCTACTATAATTGCACTTTATCGTAACTGTATAAGAACATCTAATCTTATTTTACAGAATTTTAGATTTGTTCAGTTGAACTGACACTAACAATGTTCGCCTTAAAACACCTAACAATTTAGAGTGTTGATATAATTTTATTATGGTGTTTTCACTTAGCAAGTTCTACTAGTTCATGTCGATGGCCTAGTACTTTAATAATTACTCTTTTTCCTCATTGTTCGCCATTTTTATAACTGGCTGTACTTCAACTTCAGTGTGTATTTGGGTTCGCGGCTAAGGCCCCCAGTGATTAGGCACCTGTGGCTGACGCCCCCGATTCCAATAAATTTGATAAAACCAGCCCTAAGAAAGTATTTAAAAGTACAGTTACATAATGAGTAAGAAATTCAATAGATGATAAAGAAAAAAAATAAAATAAAAAATAAGAATAGAAAAAGTAAATAGATGAGCCTCTACATATAATATACTTGAGCTCTTTCATACAATCCTAGTACCTAAATACACAGACGCACTAGGATAGTGCTAGGACAAAACGCTTGCGAAGCTAAGACACACGTAAAATAATTATAAACTAGTTTTAGAGGACGCGTATAATAAAAAGGCTTATGGAGTCTAATATATGTGTACGAGTAGGTAAATACAGATTATCTCACCACCGACCGTACAACGTGAGACCTTGAAGAGCGCCTGCCCACCTCATTTATCAAGCCATGACTACACACAACCTGGCGCAAATCTGCGCTTCACTTGTATTCAAATAATGAGAAAATCAAATGGCATAGGTACTGACTATCTGCTTTGATTCGTTAGTGTGCCTGTGGACTCTGTAACGTTCAAAGATGATACTTTGTAATATAATCGAAATTTTGTTTTTCAAGTCAGGTATTGTACCAAACATCTTTTTGATACTATCTGTGCCCCACAGTTTCACCCGCGTGACGAAGAAAAATGGTTGTTATGATGATGATGATGATGATGAAAAGTAGCATATTTGTTATTGCCGGGTTATATCAGCTACCTCCATACCAAATTCCATCTAAATTGGTCCAGCAGTTTGAGCGTGATAGCGTAATAGACAAACAAACTCACGTTTATAATATTTATCAGGAAGACGTGGCTAACATATTTTTATATGAAAAACAAGAATAAAAACTCATTTATACGTAAATAGGTAACTTTTAGGCTTTGATCATACTTATAATATTTTAAAGGCAAAAGTTTGTTTCTCCTTCACACTGAAATATCTGAATGCATGAAATTTAAAATGAAGATAGCTATAGCCCGTAAGTAATAACATGTATTAGGCTACTTTTTACTATAGTGATTGATTTGACGAGAAGACACAATAGTACTACGTACCATTTCACCGCAGGTACCACCGCGGGGCGCAGCTAGTGCTACATACATCCTAGACCATAAAACACGGGAATTACTCAGTGTTTTATACATTCATAATGTGTCAAAACCACGTCAGTTTTAATAACAAAATGCTAGACCACGTCGTCAATCAACATCACGTGTGCCAGAAAGCTGCTGGAACTTTATCAAGCAGCTTTGATAACCCGAATGTAAATTTATAATCGTACCATTATTGTTAAGGGTGGCATATTCTTGTAGAATAAAACACTGCTAAAAATAAATAGAGAAAGAAAAAGGAAAAAAGAAAACAAAACATGAGGTGAGAAAAAAATGAAATACAATAATAACAAATGTACAGATAGGTTGGTTCGAACTATGTATATAATTTCAATTATGTAACATGAGCTGTTATCTTTCATTAGCGGTTTGTTTGTCTGAATTTCAGCACATCTCATCATCATTTCAGCCATAGGACATCTACCATTATTCAATCGTTTCACTCTTGCAGAGTGGTCGTAATCATCATGAAGTACTTTTCAATTTAGGGTGGAGTTTTGTTAGGATTATCAATTTAACCGTCGGTCAAACACTTTTGACCATACACTTAAACGACGATTAATTGATAATCGGACGTTTTAAATTTTGGTGAACTCCACCCTTAGGAGCAGATGTTATTCGCCTTATAGTATCTCGCCAACATTCTTCTATTAAACGATAGTCTACTGCATGCATGCAGTCTTATCTACTATACTTACCTTACCATTATTGTTTAAGGTATTTTTTTTATAAAAGGTAATAAGCTTACATTTGACCGTTGTCTCACCTAATGTTAAGTGACGACACGGTCTGGACACTCCCTAAAGCACGCAAATAATGAAAAATAATAATTATATACGAAATTGTATATATATGTATATATATTAAGATTATAAGCTTGCGTCTGACCACGGTCTCACCTGATGGTGGAGCACGCAAATATATATATAATTTTATATTTTTTTATTTTTGACTTTATTGTTTATGTATTATAATATATTAATAACAAATAAATTACAATTAATGCTTGGTATTGTCTAATACTGTGAGTTTTACGTGTTTTGCAAGATCATCGCATGTTGCTTTAGGGTACTTTATGCTAATATGTTATAAGTTTTCATTCTATAGTGTTCAATAAAGTGTTAATCTATCTATCTATCTTTCCAGTTCTCACCTAGCCCAGTAGCTATCAATCTTCAGTTTTACAAACTCCCACTAACGCATGTCTTCAAACTGATGTTCTTGAGCGATCTTGAGTGATAGAACATTCAAAAAAAGTGTAGCGTGAATCCACCTTAGACCATATCGTCATGCACATTTCATTCTATCTTCTCAGCCATAGAAAGTCCACTGCTGGACATATACCTCCCCCATATAGGGGGGATTTGCCAATACTCGCCACGCTTGGCAGGCGGGTTGGCGAGCGCAGTATGGTTTCTCATCCTCAGAAGGCGCTGCTGCCCACCTTCTGGTACGTGATCCCTTAGCCGACTCTTACGGCACCCGCGGGAAGAGATGGGGGAGTACTATTCTAGGCCGGTACCACCACGGCATGCTATTTTTTTATTTCATTCTATAGTGTTCAATAAAGTGTTAATCTATCTATCTATCTTTCCAGTTCTCACCTAGCCCAGTAGCTATCAATCTTCAGTTTTACAAACTCCCACTAACGCATGTCTTCAAACTGATGTTCTTGAGCGATCTTGAGTGATAGAACATTCAAAAAAAGTGTAGCGTGAATCCACCTTAGACCATATCGTCATGCACAAGTGACAAATGCTACATTTAAAACATATTAAAATCCTGACATTAATTAATTTGTGCAATAATTACAAATAACTGTTTAATTTCCATAGAAAATAGAAATAAAATCGTTAACAGAAAGGTATATTTATTCAATTTATATACTGTCAACACTTAAATTTAAATTGGTATTAAAAAAGTTTATTCAATTGCGGGTAGTTGTAGTCCACACAAAAGTATCATAATTTATTGTGTCTAAAACTACCCACAACGTACTATGAAAATCTCTAATAGAACGTCTTTCAGAGATGTTTTACCATTTTGAATTTAATCTCAAACAGAATAACAACTTTTTTATTTTTTATTATTTTTTGTTCCGTTTTATAATTGTGCTCATTAAACAATAGAATTATTGACAATAGTTTAATGAAAGATTTACATTGAGTTTAATTGATAACCGCTACGGCGTAGCATCTTTCCAAGATCTAATTTTGGCGCGCAACATATACAAGCAGCTTACGGTATTACCTACATATTATTTAATCTATGTTACATTGAAATGGAATATTTGTGGAAAACTTATTGAGTTCTTTGTTTGGTTAAAACAACTTATCTATGTTTAATGTTATTTATATTATTTTATCAACTCGTAATAATGTCGGTATAACATAAATAAAGGTACTTACGTTTTTTTAACACTCAAACCCGCGCACTATGAACGACTAGAAACAAACACTTACCTCATCGCATAAATGTTAGTCCCTGCCGGGATTCGAACCCAAGGCCCCGGTGATCGCGGTTTTACCCGCCTGGTGATGAAGTAGCCTATGTGCTTTTCCCGGACCTGAAGTATCTACATATCAAATTTCATCCAAATCCTTTCAGCTGTTCTGGCGTGATTGAGTAACAAACATCCATCCATCCAAACTTTCACATTTACAATACTAGTAGGTACGCCCCGCGGTTTCATCCGCGTGGATTACCGTTTTGCCGCTACATCAATTATTCCACGGGAATCATACATTTTACCGAGATAAAAAGCTATTTGCTATTCCAGACTATAATCTATCTCTGTGCTAAATTTCATCTAGATCCGTTCAGCCGTTCTGGCGTGATTGAGTAACAAACATCCATCCAAACTTTGACATTTATTATATTAGGAGGATTAGTGGGAATAATATGGATCACATTATTTTTTATTTTTTTATTTATTATTCCCACAAGGTCTTCAGGTCCCAAACTAGGCAGAGCCTGTACTATGGTAACCTGTTGACTGATATATATACTTATATACACCCACACACAGGTCAAACAGCTATCATCATGTCAAACATGTTCATACACACAATTGTTTGGCCTGTCCGGGAATCGAACCCGGGACCAGCGGCTCAGAAGGCAGAGTGCTACCAACTGCGCCAACCGGCCAGTCGGCGCCATTATACCACATACCATTTTAAATACATAACTATGCAGAAAAAAAGAGTGATTAAATCGGTGGCGTTTCATATATGAACACATTTCAGTTTAGAGTTTTTCATGGAGTCTATTGGTTACCGCAGCGGAAAGTCCCTTAGCCGTGTACACACTAACAACGCAAGAATTTCACTCCTCACAACCGTACTTTTAGAAACGCAGCTAAATAATAAAGCAGCACCTACTTCCCTATAATGACCACTAGCACCCATAAACTGTACCGAATTAAGCTGAGAACAGATTATCTCGAGCGAATTCGAGTCTGAATAGCGGTAACCGCGTTCTCAGAGGCTCGAGCGGCAAAATAAATTAAAAAGAATGGGAGGCAGGTGATAGAAAAAAGTGTGCCTTTTCTATTGCTTTTCCACGGTGAGGTGAGCGCTCGCGCACAGAGAAATAGAAAAGGGATCGGTTACGCATGAGAAGTGAAGATTTTTATGAGACAGAGGATAGCTGTATGCTCTCGATTCGTTGGTATTGTGATACTTAGCATAAGTTAATTAATTAGCGCTGCTTAAAATAACTTATATAACCTCTATATAAAACAGCTGCCTTTCCACTGCATCTAACAAAATATTTCTTGGTGTGGCTTTGGAATTAATCTTGGCCGATGTTAACGAATGTTAAACAGGTTTACTCGAAGGTATACTAAAATCTCACAATATATGTGCATAACCGTTATATATTAAATCTGAGTAGTAAATTAAATTATCTATATGGTACAAATATTAAAATTATTGGTTAAAGTCATAATACTAAACTAGCCAAAATGTATGTTTCTGAAATTCCAGTTTAGTTTTCGCTTCGCAGATGCTTCACAAATAAAAGGCCTTTCTAAACACGATACATAAAAAATAAATATCTATATCATTATGTAGAAAAATGTAACTAAAAAATAAAACACAACATTTAAATTATTGTCCTCAGGACAGTCATTTAAATGCCGGTCAAACTAATTAAATTAGACAGACTAAATGATTAACATCAATAGGTCGGTATTTAAATAAGATCTCGTCAAGATTATTAAAAGTAGAGTAATTCCAGAACTTCCACAGTCTGCATGAAACTAAAACAGAACTGTGAAGTCTAGAAACTCAATTTTTAATAATTTATAGGCCAAATAATGAAAAAAATAAAAGATCTCCAGGAGCGTGGAAGCAAAATGGTATCTTTACTCGTGTCTTCTATATCGCATAGATTTTTTAGGTGTGCTGGTGTCGTCATCACTGATTTTTGCCGCCTGTAAACGAGCGTCCGTCTACAAGACCTTGAGACCCACGCACGACATCGCGGGCAAAGGCTGTATTCAATCCTAGAGAGGGATAGAATTTTTTGATAGCCCGCTCTACGTATCTGCGCGCGCGCACGTGAGAATGAACAAAACTTACCGACTAAATAATACCTAATCTGTGACGACACGAGCAATGCAGCAATACCTGTCGACTTCAAACGAGAAAGAGATGGAGAATGTGAAATCAGGGTGGTTCCACGTGGGGTCAACGACCCAATGCGACACGCGTATCGGTGATTTTTATAATTTGGGTTTTGGGACAAAATTTCTGTCTCGCTAGACACCGGAAGAGTATTTTCTAGATATTGAAAACGGACTTGAGTCGCAGCTGAAGCAGTAAAGTATGCACATCATAATATGCAGACTGAATAAATTTGGAAATCTGTCTGCGTTGTGATAGTCAAAAATCTTTGTTTCGTTTCAATTTATCTCATAGCTTACAAATTGAAACTATGCCTAACTAACTAATAGCCTTATTTCTAGAGATTTAGTGAGTTGCTTAAATGACCCTGTTTTTAAATTAATATAAAACGTCAACAATTTTCAGCAGACTTCGTTATTATTCGTATACACTCCATGCGCTGACGAATGTTTTAGCATGCCTCTTCTTTATCAGCCTAATCTCACCATTTTCCTCATTGAAAGAATTGTCATTTTGCTTATTACGGAGACAAAACAGCGTTGCATAACCTGGCGTCGTCATCAGAGGCCGCGCAACGTGACATACAGACATTACCATTGTATGATAATCGTGACCTTCACTTTATTGGTGTACAACCCTAATACACGACGATCTGTTTCGTTGGTGGTGGGTAGAAACTAAGTAACATTGTTACATATTTATCAATCCACGTCGCTGAAACCCGGAGTAGGTGTATGGAGAATCATCACTCATAATTCCATGAAATTATCACGACCCCCAGCATCGGGGAATCGACTCAAGGAGGAGGAGAGGTCATCAGCAGGTTATGCAATCGAGTTGCAGTTGTCCGGTTACCTACCGGCATTGCCGAAACATTAGAATAAAACATGACTGTCTTATGACCGCTTATGCGTCGATTTCGGCTGGTGCAAGTAAGTATACAGGTATGTAATTCAGAGGTATGTTAACTGAATAGTAATTTTATTTTCATCTTCAATTCAACGTCACCAGTTCATCTTTATGGATAACTAGCTTTGCCCCGCGGTTTCACCCGCGTGGATTACGGTTTTGCCGCTACCTACCCCGCCCAATTATCCCCAATTGAACCAAACTTTCTTAGAGGAAATCTCAAAATCCTTTCTTAGCGGATGCCTACGTCATAACATCTACCTGCATGCCAAATTTCAGCCCGATCCGTCCAGTGGTTTGGGCAGTGCGTTGATAGATCACTATGTCAGTCAGTCAATCACCTTTAAGTTATATATATTTAGATTTCTATAACTACGCTATGTACATATATTAATATACTATAAAATATATTACTAATATAAATAAATGTATATAATATAATAATAATATATAATAATAATATATAATAATATATATATCTAATATATACTAATATACTTCATTTTGTAACGTTCTTACAAGGTCTTCATGTCGCAAATTGTATGCTTAGTATTATGTATAAGTACATAGTATAAAATAAAGTCACCATCCTATGTAAATGTTAATAAAATATATACACATACCTACCGCAATTTTTCTAAGTCTCGTTACGGATTTTCAAAAGGTATCACCAAATTATTTTTAGTTAACAATTATTTGCGCTACGATCGATAAACTTGTATATTTATATCATGTAGAATTTTATCACGGTTTCAGGTTTAGAAGATGTATTATAATTAATATTAAACATATAATATCATTGATTACGCTAACCTAAATGTAACCTAATTGCTTCCGTGCGGAACCGGGCTTGGTCACTAATTTCTTAATCCCACTAATATTATACCTACATATATATGTGAAAGTTTGGATGGATGTATGTTTGTTACTCAATTACGCTAGAACGGCTGGATGGATTTTGATGAAATTTGGTAAGTAGGTCCCGGAATAACACATTTATTGTGATTGATATAAAACTGTTCTCCTTTTCTCTAGTGAGTATTATTTTCATCCTTGCCATCAGTTTACACAGCGCTTATTTGTTTTAATCTTGTTTTTTACAGCCAGAACCGGCCGAAACAAATACGTGAATGAAGATAAGGAGCCCACAGCACAGTCATTGGTGACTGTTCCTGCGTGAAGGGTAGTGACCGCAGGAAAGCGGCACAGGGGCATTGCGCAAGCAGCGACCACGTGCAGCGGCGCAGGCGCAGGTGAGCTGAGGCCATCCGGATGGGAAGGGATTTATTGGAATCCTATCCATTTTCTCAAATTGCTTGAATAGTTAGAACTTTGTTTATTGTGGTGGTATTTTTTATAATTTACCATTTTTGTATAATACGAAGCAGTAGTTTAACAGATTATGAAATTATAGACTAAACTCAATCTTAATTTTTCAGATAATGCAAATAGGATTTTGTGAACAACCCAAATTATTAAGTATTCTTGATTTAGCCGCCAAAGGAGATAATATCCCACGCTGGCTAACCTATATTGAAAATGATGGAGCTACGGTATTGAAGGTAACCTGATTAGAAAAAGTCAATGCATTTCGTGGAAATCAAACGTTTTATCTCAGCCAGCCTTTCTCTATCGAGTGACTCGTATAAATATATGAAATCGTGACTTTTTAGTTCAAGTAAGTACTTGTGCCCACTGAGGGCCGAGGCTACGTATACTTAGTAACTAATACTCCATCTGTGGTAGAGGGCCGCGAGGCGGACGAGTCCGCATTTTGGGAGGCGGCCTTGCGCAAACGCGTCCCACGTGTGCATCCGAGGCGCACTCATCATTCACTTCACCGTTAGTTTTCCTACTTCTCAGCAGGTATTATAGTCGCTCATATCGTAAAAGTAGGAATGTTTAATTAGAGAAAGGGCTTCACGGTACTGTGCGCGGACGATTCGGATGCTGTCAGATGTCCGCGGAGGTCGTGCATATTTTGTTAGTTTGTAACCGGAGATTACTGTTACATTTGAAGAATAGATTCGAATGACGTCAATGTGACAATGAAAAATCCCCCGTAGAGTCGCCCCCGGCCGCCGCCGCGCCCGGCTGTGGCGGTGGCATCGGCAGACCCAGAGCGGCGGCGACGTCGCGTCATTGATTGCGGGCGAATAGCTGCGCGGGCGCAGCGAGCGAGAGGCCCCTGCGGGTGCGCGCGCCTGCCGCGCCCTCTGCCTTGAACCGCGTCCCGCGCTCCCCGCGCCTCACCCGACGCCACAGCCCCCTCCCCCTCCCCTAACCCTCCACCCCCCACCATATATATGCTTACAGGAAAAATATTGTTTCTTTGATGACGCAGACATATCACAACGGCTATGGAAGTAGGTATTTATATTTGTACCTACCATGTCAGGAAAAAATATTGTGCATGGTTGTTTATGAAGGTTTACTAGAACAAGCATATTAGGTATAATGTATTCGTATACGTTATGTACTTGTTTATTTATATTTATTGCATTATTTTGTTGTTAACACTCAACCTTGCTGACTGATCAATTATTATTACGCCTATAGCGAACCTTCCAATTGGGTCACTAAGTACTGATATGAATTTCTGAGTTAAACTTTTTATTACTTATATAACTATATTTAGTTTTATTTGCCTATATTTTTGACGGTTGCCGTGGCTTAGTGGTCAGTAACATGACATCTGGGTCACCGGGGGTTCAAATCCCGGCGGGGGCAAACATTTGTGTGATGTGTGTACTTGTTTGTCCCGGGTCATGGATGTTTGTGTGCTGTGATTATGTGTGCCCAATGCTCCCGCGACACTGGGAATATTAGTGATGTGGATAGAGAAGAAAAACAATTTTTTTTCACAAATGTTCGTGACTTATATCCCATACGAGTATAAGGTTCGATGTAATTCTTGTAGTAATATTGTGTTTGCTGACGTGAAACTACATGCAAATACCTAAGTTAATGATTGGATTTAGTTTTATAGCTTTATTCAGAGCCGTCACAAAACAGATAGGTATCTGTTTTGTGGAGCCGTTGTAGTTTATAAAAAAAAAATACGTACAAATGGAACCGACTTCAACACTCAAAAGTGTTAAATAACTTGTTGAAGTCGGTGCCATGATAGTTCAAAAGTAACTGTTATCAAAATATTGTGCGCGGTACCGACCACGACAAGTTATTTCACACTTCTGAGTGATGAAGTCGGTTTTTGCAGTCGGACCTTTGCTACTCACGGGATCAATTGTCATTGTGTATATGTTTACCGATTTTTTCATCCTCAATTAGGAAGTCGTCCAAGTAGACCTAACACTTTTCACACTTTTCAGTTATTGGACTGTAACTCAAAAAGCGCTTGACCGATTTAGATGAAATTTAAATGCGACAAAAGGAATGCACCAGCCTTAAAATAAAAAAATAATCATCAATGTCGGTTCACCCAATCGAAAGATATGAAGTAAGAAACATAAAAAAATACATACGGTTCGAATTGAGAACCTCCTCCTTTTTTTAAGTCGTTTATACAAAAGGAGTTTTCGCAGTAGTTTATGCATATATATATGCAGAAGATTTCAAAATTGCCGGTTTTGGAATCTTTATAACAATAATAATTTAGCAAATACGATACAATCATTTTATTTTATCTTTCTATTGGGTCAATTTTATGAGAAATTGAGTATTAGATATTTGTGGTAACGAACCACACTCTTTGTGAGAGGAAAGCTTATCTTTCCAGCTGTAGAAAGGGATGATTGTAGAGAACTACAGAAAATTAAACAGGAACATGACATCATCTTTTTTTAAATGTCGGTATATGGAAAAGCCGGACGTAAACTGTTAAATGGACGGTTGTAATCGTAAGCCTCCCAAATTTTAATGTAGAACGTTCGAATGTAAGATTTATTATAAGCTAAGTTTACATTTTGAAGAAGTAATAGCTTAGTGGTGAGAGCGTGGACTACCAAGCTGATGGATGCTGGTTCGATCCCCAACAACGTTTTGAGCTTCCGGTGAAGGTAACACCGTTATCAAATTCTCAGCAGTAGTGGTGGTAGGGTACTTTCGAGTACCTGCCTAGCTAGCTACCACACTCAAGTTTGAAAAAATGTCACCAAACACATAGTGTGCTCAGACAGCAGTTCTTGAGGTCAGCATTCTAGATCCAGCGTGATAACATCTTCTACCTACCACATCGTCACTGACCATCAAGTGAGATAGTGGTCAATCGCTAGATTTATACGTTTAATAAAGGCAAAAAATTATAAAATGATGAGGCAATGAAACCGCATTAACTTTCGTAGGAAGGGCCAGTGGTACGCCCGGAAAAAATAATTAAGGAATTAAAACATAAAAGACTTTGCTTCGAAATGACTTGTTTTACACAACTGTAACATTAAAACCATTGTTATACTTTGTTCAAATAAAAAGACATGCTAGTAAACCTAATATAATAAAATTTCTATGAAATCATTCTGAAAGCATATCCTTAATATATATAAAAAAACTTAACAAATAGTACCTTTATAGAAGCTTGTTGCAAATTACAATATTACATGTTGTATGTATTGCTTCCGGGCTGTTTGGTCGTGGTCTATGTGAAACTTTTGTTCCAGACGTTTCGTCGATCACTGCGGTCGACATCTTCAGTGGTTCAGGTCCGAGCGGCGGCAAGAGCGTAGAACTCTCCTCCGCGGCGTCTTCTTTGATACTGACGGTATCAGTATCAGAAAGCTAAATATGTGTTTTTTCTTTTTGTTTTATATGTAGTGTTGTTGTCAGTAATAAATAATTTTCTTTCTTTCTTTCTTTCTAGAAAGCCTTAGAGTTTGCATACAATATTACAGATTTTAAACGATAAATTTGATGCTATATAAATAAGTTAACATGTGGCATATTAAAGTAGTTTTAATTTTTGTATAATTATTGCATGACATCTTAAGTTGACATAAATTCAAACATATTTATGCGCCACATCTGGCAAGGACATGCGTTCTATATAACATCAACATTATGTACGATATGCATGTATGCATGTGTACGATGTATGCTACTCTGTTTTTTGTAATGTATACTTATTACCATGTTCTCACAAATAATGTTTACTTATCTTAAATTGAATACTAGTTAATGTGAATAACCTAGTCCAGATCAGACCATGAAACTTATAAAAATTATCCCCATTTAATTTAATCGAACAGATATCTATCGTCACAAACTGTGGTGGTCAGGGTCTGAGGTAAAAATATCAGCGTGGCTTATAAAAAACAGTGGTTTGCCTTGACCCCAACCCGCTGTTGGGGTCCGAGCTGTACGACAAACAACCAACCACTAAATTGCAGCAAGAGGTAACATAATACCCTTAAAAATTTGCTACAGTGGGTATAGGCACGAGTCTACTGCGACGTTACGTCATTAGGATATCCTTATTTGAGATTGTTTACAGAGGATAGTATGCCACGATATTGAGAATGCAAAACTGCAGCGGATAGATATATACACAATTTTATATAACAAAAAATACATAAAGTAAAATATCTACAGGATTGTAATGTAACAAACCGACTAGGACTCACGTGGTTAAACACTGGAAAATTACTCTCCAGTTATGTGCTGAGGCTCGCGCTCGCCGCCTGGCACGATCATAGCTCCCAGATGAAGAACTGCAAATAAGTTCGAAACTGGTCGGAGAGTAATTTTCCAGTGTTTTACCACGTGAGTCCTAGTCGGTTTGTTACGTTACAATTATGGAAGAAACTCGCGATAGTTTTCAGACTCAAATCTACAGGATTGATTTGGCATACTGAATATCTTTCACGTTTGAGTCAATCGACCTACTTAGATACTTTTTGCACTGAGCTATATAGAGTTAGTACATATATACTTATTTTATTATATTAGTTTCTTTTAATACATTATTTTTTGCTTACAATGTAACAAAGATTAAATTGTATGTTTTTTAAATATATTTTTTTGTGTTGTCCTCAATGAAACCATTTTTTTATATAAAAAAGTATTAGCAAAACAAGATTTTGTAACTAAA
Source organism: Apeira syringaria (assembly GCA_934044485.1). Classification (NCBI taxonomy): domain Eukaryota; kingdom Metazoa; phylum Arthropoda; class Insecta; order Lepidoptera; family Geometridae; genus Apeira; species Apeira syringaria. The sequence continues at coordinate 18,654,060 of OW203658.1, forward strand.
AATAAATTTGACCACCATCATTGTTTCAGCAAAGCCTTTTAGATGGGTTTATTTGTTTTAGTTTAGAAGTTTCCATGCCACCTTCCAGCCCCATCATCAGACCCTGGTTACCATTGAAAGACAAACTACTCGTCAAGACAATTCAAAAGAGCCCAAACTCGATGACGAAATTCTTGGCCATCTTCCAGTTCCATCATCAGATCAGCACCATATCATCATAATATTGCATAGGTCACGCGATTTACACATGTATGCAAAAATTCAGCTCAATCGGTTACCTTGAAGTGAGTCAAATTTAATTTGTAACATGATTGTTGACGAACATCGGGACAGGTGAATCAAAATAAAAGTTTATAAAATAACGTACGAGTACGTTTAATAGTTTAACGTTTTGTTATAAAACATTTTAATAAATACGTTTTGTTCGTTAGTATATATCGACAAAGATGAGGGGTTCCTTCCAAAATTATAAAACCTGACTTCATTTTTTAATTAAAACTTCAAATAAAAAACATTAAAGGACAATCTCTGAAATTATTTTTATCTATTTACAATTCAATATCGTCTTTTTTGAAGTCGGGACCAGGCAAGGACAGTGAAGAAGGACTTAACCATTCTTAATTTCCTTTCTGTTAACTCTGTTATGCCTTTTAGCTCTTATCATAAAAATTGAATTGAAAACCTTGAACTGTGTTCGTTCAAGGTTTTACGCACAAACATTATATATTTTTACCAGATATAAACAAAATTCCATTTATCAAATCAAATGTTTATACCTACCGGGAAAAAATAAAAGATCATGAATAACGACTGCAGGAGTAGCGGGGGTTTGGAAGTAGGGCTGTTGATAAAATATCGATATCATTATTTAGAAATATCGATATTAATTACAAAAACTTTTTGGACGCTAGATCGATAGTTCGATATTGAAATATAGAAATCGACGGTCAACATTTTTTCAAATTTGTGTTTATTATTCATTTTTTCTTGACAATTATTTAAACTCCACCGTCATCGTAAACTTAATCTACTGTACTTTATTTACACTATATTATGTTTTTCCTCTTTAAGTTTATTTATTTGCATATATCTTAAAATATATGTAATTTTGTATAAAAAAATTTAAATCACATCTTCATGGAGATTTCAATTGGACTTGTACATTTTTATTTATATGTCTATCCAAAGTATGCTATTATATATTGACACATAAATAGGTATATACATACTTAGTAAAAAAAACTGTCATGATAACCTACGCAGCGCTTATTAAAATGATAAATTCAGCTCGATAGTATCAAATTATTACATTGTCATACGAATTATTATGTTATTTACAAAGTTTCGAATAGGTAGAAGATAATTAGAACTAAAGGTCTAAATCGAAAGAGATTTGTTTACATAGTTAATTACGAGAGAGGCTAATAAAAGCATGTTATTAAGTATAATGATTATTGATTGGAAATTCTTGTGAGTTAGACACATTATTATATGCATGTATTATCTGGCTTTACTCAGCTTTATAGTCGAAGTTTTGATTTAGGTTTCAGGCATGTCCGACGCCCATCCTCAGGTGAGTTTACGACCACACTGATCTGGCAGCGTAAACTCACGTCGAACAGAGAGAAGAAAGAAGTTAAGTTATTAAGAACAGACAGTGGTCAAACGCAAGCTTATAATCTTTAAAAAAAAACAACAAACGTGAGTAAGGCCGGATAAATATCATATTATTCTAATGAGCCAAACCCACGAGAATTTCCAATTATGTATATTACTGTTTCATACTAAGAAAATGGTGGTATGGTATGAAAATTTGCACAAAAATTGACCATCGTCGTAATGCCATGCCATGCCGATTAGCATAGGGAGTTTTCCCACTACCGGTTAGACTTTTAGATCAAGTTTTAATATTGTGACCGTCATAGAAGGGATAATAAAGAGGTCCTTTAACTCACTAACTATCTACATGCTGCCTAGTATTTTGCTGCTTACAGTTTGTAGCTCACTTTTTCACTACATCTACTACACCACAACGTTACAGTATTACAATGATCTCCATTTAGGCTACTCCGGCTGTATTTCTCAGACGTCTCATATACACAGCAATCTTACATTTTGTTTCTTCATGCTTTCACTATAATACATACATATTACTAAAGACGACCTTTTCTCTATTAATATCCTGTTGTACCTCTTAAGATACGTTTTGGCTACTCACGAAGACTTTAAAGCCCGCAAACCTGAACTGGAAGTCCTCGGAATATGCTTCGGTAGCTATGAAAGCCAAACGCTAAAAACATGGTGTCTTATAAAGGTACATAAATATGTACACGGTAGAACGAGACTCCATGTTTACATATTATGTTAAGATTGTCATGAGAATCGCGCGAATGTTTCTAAACAGGGGTAGCACACATTGATGACCCGTGTATTACGTAAGTTCTCGTACAAAGGCTTGCTTGTGAGTTGGCACTGGAGCAGCTATTATGTATTCTGGGAACAAAGTAGATTAGCCCTGTAGCGTGTTCAAGCAACCAATCGGGCAAATATTGCTCGACCGACATTTGATCGTTGTCTCTCGAACGGCCCGTAGGTTAATATAGTGCATCCCTCAAATTTGGAAACCTGGCACGAAATACACACTGTGGTCAGATAATTAAGGTTTTTCATCTTCGATCATACACTGATCATCATACATCGTCCATAAATAAAATGCGCACTCGTCACTCGGGAAACCTAATATTATGATGGCCAAATAACACTGATGGTTCTCTTTGTACTCATGCATTTAGGTTATCTTATTTATTACTGAAGCTCCTTCCACTAAACTAAAAGTTTAAAAATCGACTCACAAAATCTATGTCATTTAACATTTTGCTACTTTTTAAATGGGCCGATGCCCGTTACGTAGGCCCATGAGTGCCAGTTAACATATTCGTGTAGCGTTTTTTCACCTTCGGCCATCCACAGAATCACTAGCCGTAAAGCGTCAAACTCAAGATCTATACATAATATATAAATATTAGAGAAATATAAGAAAGAATATATATTACAATTGTTCCATCTGTCACATTTGACAGCCGACTACGGTCTGTCTGACCGAATCGAAGAGTAGACAGATTTTGGCCCAGTCGAGCATATATTGTATAATTGACAAGTGAACGTTACCTTCACAAATTAAGGAACCATATAAAATAAAGTCTAATGGAGTGTTCCAATCCAGTTTATATACATTTTAGTTTTTTTAAGTAGCCGCCTAGTTACCACCCAAAGTTGCAAGCTTAAGGTGAAGATAGACCCAATTGAGCATCTTTAAAAGGATTCTACTCATTATATAACAACTACAAATGAAGATAAAAAAAAATACATGTTACATCTGCTATCTATACATTAAACATTTAAAATAATTCCATGTATACAAAAACAATGTGAAATAGTAATTAAACTGATATGATTTAAGACATAAAATTTGATTCATCTCCTAAACTATATTGATATTAATTTTGATACTTTAAACGAAAAATTATTTGAGATGTAAATAACAAACGGTACATTTAATTTTTCATAGCAACTATTTTCAAGGCGATAATTTATATTAAATATATGAATTATCGCTCCTTAAATAATTGCTCCTTAAACTAAAAATATGGGGGTCCGTCCGCGGTTAACTGTCACCAAACGCACTGTGTTTGGGCTGAGCATGACCTTAGACCAAATCGCTATTGCCCGTCGGTTGAGATAGCGGAACTGCAGAGACGCTAGACCAATAAACGAAACATAACTTCGCAATAAGACCAATATATAAAACTAAATATATAATTAATATGATTAAGGCGGTGGATTGCTCGAACGCACTACTCTGACATTACTATGTCGGTAGATCGCACTCCTGCGCGTATCATTCATACAGGTAGATAAGTAAATACAAGTAGATACGTCTTTTTACTATTATTGCTTGTGGAAGTAGTTTCGGTATTATCAGATAAGAACTTTACAACGGTTTCTCACCAAGATTCAAGTGATTAAGATTAGCACACCGTCTTCCACACTATTTTCACAAACCCGTTTCACCAATGAAGATATACTTTATAAAAAAAAAAAATATTTACTTCAGACAATCGAGTTTCTTAATCAAAATACAGCTACAAATAAGTAACTTTATACTATGATAAGAATGACTCAACATGCTCTTGACATTTTATTATTACTAAAAAACTATTCGAATGGCACTGAAAATGATTTGAATGAGGCCAACTTAGGTTACAGCCCTATCAAAAAAAGGATTTGCTCAAAAGCGGATTTGATGCACCGTGGTCTTAGATAAACACCAAGTAAGCTACGTAAAGTATACAAGTTGGAAATTGTGGCGGGAAATATTTACGGAGAAGATTTAGATTTATTTTACAATTACGATTTGGTTTTTGTACAACATTTTCCGCGTATTAATAAAATACGATGACAATGTTATGCTTCAATATATAATACACTGTTTTGATGCAAAACAGCGTTAGGTGTATAGCGAGCAATCAATTCTCGAAATAATATTGTTTTGCTTCTAAGATCACGCAGGACACGAGGTGCGAGCGTGTCCTACAGACCTAGGGTTACCAGTTTTTAGACTGTAGCGGTCTGAGCTGGGAAATACTTTTTTTTTTTTTACATATTATAAGTTTGCGTTTGACAACTGCCTCACTTGATGTTAAGTGATGACGTTGTCTAGGATTTAGCACGCAAACCTAGAAGGTACCTATTCACTCGCGACTTGAAGACTCCAGGATTGTACATATCGGGAAACACAGACTCGGGCAACGAGTTCCATTCCTTGGCAGTACGTATTAAGAAAGTGGAAGCATAACGCTTCGTGCGTATAGGTGGTATATCTACCATATAGCGATGGCGAATTGCCGTACGTCGAGTCGTTATAAATACTGTATACAATACTGCAGGTCGTATGCTCCAAAACAGTATCTCCCTTTCAAATCAATTATATTAACAACAATATTTTTTACAGAATTCTAATATTAGTAGAGTGCTGTCACTTTTATTATCATTGTTTATCTAAGATATTATTATAGTCCACAATGGACTAGCGACTTTTTGGTAGAGCATTTGAGTTATCTAATAGGCTACCAATAGCTAGGGGATTGCTCAAATGTTAATGTAGTAGCTGTAGTATTGTAATTAGTTGTTAGTATTTTACTTTAATAAAGACGTCCTCAATTTTTACTGGTAAGAAATGGAACTCGCCTGGATCTGTGTTTCCCGATAAGTATAATTCTGGAGTCTTCAAGTCACGAGTTAATTGGGTATAGGTATAGGTAACCTAGGTAACCTTTTAGGCCTGCGTGCTCTATCTTAGACCGCATCGTCAATACCAGGTTAGACAGAGGTCAAACGCAAGCTTATTGTGTAAAAAAAACCGTAATTTACATCGCCCATAGTCTCGGTTCTCCCCAAACGTCATGTCGACAACCCTATAGCTTCAATAATCAGAAGGTCACGGCGGGTCTCTACGCCACGATAACTCTCCAATCTGAATCCTACCTTTGAACAATCTAGCATTTCCATCATTTTCGATCTTATTCTCATAGGAATAATGCTCAACGTATAATCCATGGCTTGGATGACTGTACCTCAACCTTAAGCTAGCTACGAGATAAACCCAATAGTTAAATTGCGTCCTTTTATTTTGCTTGTTCATTTATTTTGTTAATTTTATTCCGGAAAAACATGATTTTGAGATATAATGAAAATAATTTTGTCATTATTTGACTGTTAACTGTCAGACAAATAAAGACGCTCATGTTTTAGTCAGTGGTGTCCATCGACACGCGTACGATTAAATTCGCATAACTTAGTAAAGTTTACTTTTTATTCGATATTTTCATGGTCAAATCGGGTGCTTATAGAACTATACACAAAACTTACTTATGTACCAACTGGAGGGTGATACTTTATGTAAAAGTAGCATCACTACGTAAACAAAAGAATATTTTCCTACACACATGAAGTCTAACGTTCGCGCAACTGTCAGACCCGCTTATTTAGTACATACCCCCTCTAACGTCTATCCCACTCATTCTAATGCCTTAGTATAACAGAGCATTGCCTTGAGTCACAGGCACAACAGAAAAACAGCGAATTAATTTTAAAATATCGATCACTAGTAGCGCCCCGCGGTTTCACCCGCATAAATTACGGTTTTCCCGCTACCCAAATTATCCCACGAGAACTGTACTTTTTCGGGGATAAAAGTAGCCTATGTTTTAATCCAGGGCTTAAACTACCTCCATACCAAAATTCATCGAAATCGTTGTAGCCGTTTGAGCGTGAAGCGCACAAACTTTCGCATTTATAATATTAGTATGATTTTCACGGAGTACTTACGACATTCCTTATGTTCATAATTATGTCAATAATTTTATCATTTAAATATTCCCTGTTGGACTGAAAACGGAAATAATATTTCACCCCGGTATGACGCATCAATGGCGAGTCCAGCAGGGGTGTTCACAGTTCAGGAGGGCCCTGATTGTGATGCAGATCCAAGCATCCGGTAGGGGACGGGGTACACAGGTGGGGCGACGAGGATCACTGCAGTTGATTGAACTAATGGATTCACTTCTGTCTGTTCAAAACATCCACAGACGCGATCACTTCCTTCTTATTCGATCTTCTTTGTTAATAGAAAAAAAGAGCTTTTCATTTTGAGAATCTTGGGGAAAATATTCAGTAAGGCCTACATAAATGTCACAGAGAACAACGTAAACAAAACCAAATTTAATGAATTGAGCACTATCTCACTTGATAGTCAGTGACGATGTGATCGAAGCAGTTATAACGATAGACCTGGAATGGTTACTGGCTCTCAAGGTCCTGCCTAAAGACACTATGTGCTTAGTGATAGTTTCAAACTTGACTGTGGTAGTTAGCCAGGCGGGTACTCGAAAGTACCCTACCACTATGCTGGGAATTTGATAACGGTGCTACCTTCATCGCAAGCTCAAGTCGTTGGTGGGGATCGAACCAGCATGCGTCAGTCTGACAGCCGAAGCTCCCATCACTGAGCAATCGTCGCTTTAAAAGCTAGTAACAGTGATCACTAAAAGATATAATTAGCCTTCTAAAACTTACACCTTACCATAGGTTTCAACCTTGGGGAAGTTGGGAAAATACATCAAAAACAGCTTAACTAAATACACAACTGAAATACTTCACGCCCAAATGAAGAACGTGGTTTGCCTATAGTAAGTTCTTGCAAACGGCACGTCGATTACTTTGGAATTTCTGTTTATAGATTCTAACAATAATCTTAGGTGACCTTAATACCAAGTGACAAAGTCATTAGTTACTTGGATTTATATTACTTATCTATATGAAAAAATTATATATATGACTGCATTTTCACAGTAGACATTCTCTGCTCGTAGTTTGCAGTGAACCCGACATTAACCCGACGTAAATGCAGTGTTTCAAGGAGCGAACAAAATATTATATGTGACTAAAAAAATGGTAAAAGACAGTGATGTTTTACTAAAGATGACGTATATTCATATGCGCGGTGCTCAGATTTTGTTCCTTTACGACATAAACATGCTTACTGTGACAGATAATACAGTGCAAATAATATAGAAAAGGATAGCTATATGTTTAGACTTGCGCTTGAAATACGCGTCATAATCAAAATTACTACAATTGACTTAACTTTGCCGCCTCAGTTTCCACGCGCTTGTGCGACATCTACCTCATATAAACATATAATATCATTGGTAAAAGATCCTACGTTAGGATCCTACTAAGACGTATGCGAAAATTGCGAAATAACTTTGTTTACTAAATGTTGCGAGGGTATCCCCTTCATATGGGGCCGATTGTTACCCATTCCACTTTTTTTAGAGTTCATATCAGAAGGTATTCCATTTATGGGTAGTATTAGTAGTATTAGGCAGTATTGGTATTGAACGTAACATATTGAACGTTGTAACACGTACTGAAATAAATAAGGACTAAAATGAAATGAAATGAACTATAACTTATAAAACTAATTAACTAATACAGTTGTAATTTTCTAAGCACATTACAAATAGATCTTCACGCGTAATTTTATGATATTAAGTACGCGAGGTACTTCACATTAAATATTACGTATGCACGTATGTGGTCTGGACCATACAGATTTTTTCTCAGTGTAGAAATCCTGGGAGGAACCAGGATATAGGCCGATGGAGACGTGTGGCATACATCCATAATGTCGAGTAATAGATGTTCTACGGCTGAAATAATAATAAAGTTACGCGTTCATAGTTCTGAGTAAGCATTCCACGATAAGCAGCTCAGTGACTGATTAGGAAATAGTGTAAGTTATAACGTATACAGGCTTACGTATGTTTTCTCAAAGACTGCTACGCTACTTTACGCTAAATAATAATAATTTAATATTATATAAAATTAAACCCTTCGAAGAGCAGTTCTTTGTCTGTCGGTCCGTCCGTCAAGGCACCTACTTTTTCTAAGTATCGCGTGGAGGAATCGTGTGTAAGTTAATATATAATACTTGAGTCTGCATTCCTTTGAAGCAATACAATAACAACCAATTTCTTAGTCAACACCAATGATGTTTTACTAAGGATGACGTATTCATACTGCGCGGTGCTCAAATTTTGTTCCTTTACGACATAAACATGCGTACTGCGACAGATAATACAGTGCAAATAATATAGAAGAGGATAGCTATATGTTTAGACTTGCGCTTGAAATACGCGTCGCAATCAAAATTACTACAATTGACTTAATTTTGACGCCTCAGTTTCCGCGCGCTTGTGCGACATCTACCTCATATAAACATATAATATCATTGGTCAACACAATAAAAAGATACGGTCATCCATGCTTTGTCTATACTGCATATTTTGATACTCGCAAGGAAATTGTAACCTATAGGATAATTCACGTAATAATGAAATTGGACAAGTGTTAAAGATCGTATAAGTATCACTTATTACCAAATCCCTAGAATGGGTATCACACAATGATGTTTTACTAAAGATGACGTATATTCATACTGCGCGGTGCTCAGATTTTGTTCCTTTACGACATAAACATGCTTACTGCGACAGATAATACGGTACAAATAATATAGAAAAGGATAGCTATATGTTTAGACTTGCGCTTGAAATACGCGTCGCAATGAAAATTACTAAAATTGACTTAATTTTGCCGCCTCAGTTTCCGCGCGCTTGTGCGACATCTACCTCATATGAACATATAATATCATTGGTATCACACGTAAAAAATATATCTACGGAACCCCAGGTGCTCGAGTTTGACTCGCACTTTTTTATTAATGTACATGACTGATTTAAAAGTACTTATAATTTAAGCACCTTACTTCTTAGTAGTCAGTCATCGTGTCCGTTGACTCAGTGGACAAAGAAAGTACTCGTAATAGTTAAATGGCAGCTTACATTCTCGTTGCGTGCTTATGCTATGCAGCTTTGTGAGTTCGTGACCATTCCTTGTTTTCAAGCTCAGCTCTATTTTAGACATACATTTATTTATATTTTACGATTTAAGAGAGTTCCCTCTAGTTTGACCTCCCGTATCTTTTGACGCAACGTGCCGGTTGCCTTGGCAACTTGACCACGGGACTCCTGGCCGAATTTTTTTTTTATAGACAGGTCACTTTATATATAAATATCTTACATGGGGCAAATGCCTTTCTTAAAATAAAAACACTTATAACTAATTAGAATACTGCAACTACTACAATAACATTTGAGCAATCCATTAGCTATTGGTAGATAAAATAAAGGTTGCCTAGATAAAGTAAAAATAAAAACTTCTTACATTTTCGAAGAAAAAACTAATAGAGCAATAATAATAACGACGAGAGACGTTTTTAGTGTTGCTACGACGAGGAGAGAAAGACTAATTAAGTCTCGGTAGGTTCAACATCGTCCTGGGTCGACCTGGGTACCAACCCTGGCTGAGAGTTTTTCCCTCAAATATCGCAAAAGTTGACTTTGGCTCTGGAGACTAGCGGTAGACTTATTGATATAATAATATTAATAGAATTTATTACGACAATGTGTATTAATTTAAATAGAATGTAAAACAATGGACTTCAGCTATTTTATTGAAATATATAAGACAATAAATCAATACATAATCAATATATCAATAATCAATAAATAATAATATCAATAAATGGTCTAGAATTCTCTATAACGCATAAGATTCAAGATTTTTAAATCGAAGTGAGATCTATCATCATCTAGAATGTTCTATAATAATCCAGAATGATCTAGAATTATCAGATTTAATTCAAAGACTTTAAAATGATTTAGAATAGTCAGTCATCACCCAGAATGCTCCCAGAACGTTGTAGAACGTTCTTTAACATTCTGAAATAATTCAAATTAATCAAATTAAATACAGACTCCAAAATGACTCAGAATAGGCGATCATCATCCGGAATGCTCCCAAACGTTGTAGAATATTCTATATTTATCCAGAATGGTGCCGTGGTGGTACCGGCTTAGAATAGTACTCCCCCATCTCTTCCCGTGGGTGCCGTAAGAGTCGGCTAAGGGATCACGTACCAGGAGGTGGGCAGCAGCGCCTTCTGAGGATCGGAAATCATACTGCGCTCGCCAACCCGCCTGCCAAGCGTGGCGAGTATTGGCAAATCCCCCCCTATATGGGGGAGGCATACGTCCAGCAGTGGATGCACATGGCTGAGAAAAAAAAAAAAAATCCAGAATGGTCTAGAATATTCAAATATACATATAAACGATTTTATTTTCGTGAAATTTCTTGGAATTTCCGAAATTGAATATATTATATCTAAATTAGAAAATTTAGATTAGTATTAGTATTCTGAAACTGGAAATTTTGATTGTTGATGGTATATAAAAATAATCTCAGTGAATTTTCGTCAGTTTTATTCTGGTTTTAATCGAACGAAAATTAACGGGAATTAATAGTGAAAGGTGAAAAAAGTCAAGTGATTTCTAGATTACAGCAAAGAAAAAAAGTATTTGAATTTTCTAGAGTAGGTATTCTCGTACTGGAAATTTAGATTGTTGACGGTATATTAGCAGATAGGTACTTAGTGAAATTTTGACAGTTTTATTCTGGTTTCAATCGAACGAAGATCAACGGAAATTAAAAGTGAACAAACAAAGTGAAGTGCACCCGGGAAACGCCGGGTTTTGATGCTAGTCTTTGAATAAAATTAGAATTTAAAAATATAACCTTTACATAAAATATTGACATTGTTTATGGCTGAAAAAGGGAAATCGAAACGCATCAGTAACTCTCCGCTCATGAACAAGGATGACTGAATTGCAAAACAAGATTTAAATTTAAATAATTTGTGTCGAGATTTTGGACCATAAAACGAATAAACTACCTACAGTATAGGAATGAGGGACGTCACAGACCGTCGCCCAAGCGTGCGCGGACGCAGGGGGCGGCCACCCCGGGCGAGGTCAATCACCTCCCCCTCCCCCGCCGTGGTCTCTCCTCGCAATCACAGCCCTTTGTGAACAACCCAAGGGCTCGGAATGGGAGGGCAAGGACTCCATTTCTTTGTTTTGTTTTCTAACGACCCTCTCAGGTACGAGAATCAAAGGCAACTCGCTGGCCTCGACTGGTTTCTTTTTACACGAATTAATGAAATTTCGAGTAACATACAGAGTTGGCAATAAATGTGGTAAGTGTTTCGAATGTAGCCTTTCTGACCCATTCGCGAGGCTCAGGTTAATGGGCGGGTAATTCAAGATCATGGATATTATATTCTGATTATGAAGTCAGTAATACCTGGCCCTGTTTTAAATTAAATGCCTTATGATATGACGATTTGGTATCACGGTGTTTTATTTAGAATGTACTGACTTAGTTTGTTAAACAAACTAAAAATATAAACAGTGATAAATTAAAGAGCAAAGGTTAAAGATAAAACCATTAATCTGCCTATTTATAAATTAATTAGTAAAAGATGCAATTGAAATCTGCTACTGCAATGTATGTTGATGATATATAGGGGAGCTATGTCCAGCTATGGACGATATGTATTTGTATAAAATACAAAATTAAATAATAATAGGATATATAATATAACGTGTATGTGGAGATAATGATCATTCCTTATGCTGCCCACGATCAATGTTAGATGAAAGGATTCCACAAAAGTAATATTTAGGTGGCAGATTAGAGGATTTTTTTATTCGGGTGGCTATAGCTGTAATAGTTATAAAATAACAGTAAAAAATAGGGAATAGCCATTTACAAGCCTCCCAGTGATTGAAAGGTCTTCGATCATTATCACTGATTTGGTGACAATATGTATGAAAATGATTATAGTCTAGAAGTAAAATGTATACTATCACTTTAAAAAAGCTGTCGGACACACAAGTCCCCAAAGCGATAGCTAGGTCGACACTAGAATGTACATGCCCAATCACCTATACTCTAAATTATATCACTTAACAATGTGTGTTCGTCTGTCCTTAGGGGCCAGTCTACATACATTAACCCCCTTATTAATAAACATTGATTAAGTTGCGAATAGTAATTCTGTGTTTTGTTTCGTTCTTTCAACGTCAAACTGTCATATAAGCGATAAAGACAAAACACTGAATAACTATTCAGAGGTTATGCAACGTTTATTAATAAGGGAGTATATGTTTAACGTGTTTCCACTTTCTACCACATCATTACTAACCGTCAAGTGAGGTAATGGTTAAAACATACACCAATTTTTTTTTGTAAAATAAATACCTTATTTTAAAGGCAATCCCGGGATTGGAGTCAATCTGAGAACCATCTGATTGGCAGACGTTCCCGGTAAAGGATGTTACACACAAATCGTCATAGCACCGCTTACAAACATTTTTCCTAATTTGCATGGATAGTTGTAGCATGGCACCCTTTATTTTACCCTCGGTTTATCGCCATTCGAACAAGTAGCGATTATTCAAACAAGACCCGCTTCCTCAATTAAATCAGAAAGTTAATAAAGCACCCTACAACTTCCCTTCTAAGCCCTTTAAACTTAAATGTACTGGAGCGCGAAGGGCGCAGGGCACTCTCCCATGGAATACCCTCACTGTTAAATGTTAAGAGATGTTAAATGGAACGTCCGCAATGAAAGTGGGGTAGGAACAAGTGCGTGACAGTGTATGCGTTTTGCGGTAGGTTACGTTTAGATCAAAATGACTCAATCCTTTAGTACGCGAAGCCAATCTTTTCTTTATACTATATAGATCTAGCATTTGACCGTTATCCCCGTTCAGTATACAGTTCATTTCTCTGAGGTTATCCCACTTGATAGCCAGTGACGATGTGGTCGAAAATGTTCTTACACCAGACCTAAAATGTTTACGCGCTCTCAATGAGATGATGGACTGCAGCCTGAAAACATTGTGTGTTTGGTGACAGTTTTTCAAACTCGAGGGTGGTAGCTAGCCAGGAAGATATTCGAAAGTACTCTTCCTCATGCTGGGTATTTGATAGCGGTGTTATCTTTCTTCAGTGGAAGCTGAAGCCGTTGGTGGGGATCGAACCAGCATCCGTCAGTTTGACGTCGTGAAACGAACACCACTGAGCCATCACCGCTTCAAAATTGTTGTGTGGTTCTAACGAAAGTTTTTTAAATAATATAGAAAGAAACCAAATTTATTCAAGATAGAAACAATATCGTTGCAATTGTTTCCAATATTCCTTTCCTTTGATATTTTTTGATGAGAAAACTTATTTAGCAGCGTTGTGCACCTTGGAAGGGAAAAAATGTAAAAACCGCGTCAGGTCAAGTGACACTGATCGAAAATTAGTAAGGCGCGTGACGTCATCGACGTCGTCGACGAGCCGGAGGGAGAGTAGACATAATGTTATATAAAATTGTCATGTTTGTGTACAATAGCGCCATAAATGAATATCGAATTTTATTTTACAAGTTTTCACATCCGCCTGCACTCCCGGAGTGCAACCCGTTGTTATTTTTTTAAATTTATTTGGTAAGTACCTATACTAAATTATGACCTAAACTACATAACGTTTCTTTATTTAAAAAAAAAACAAATCACTTTTTTACTAAGGACATATGTAGAAATAATTATGCAAGGTAATGAAGAAACTTACTAAAAACTAATTACCATTACCATTTGGCAGGGTGACCATAATTCTAGCAGCATTGCCCCGTTGAATTGCAATGCTGATTCGTTGAGCCAAAATGTGCCAACATTTTGCACTGGCTCATGAACTGAATTTATAACTGTTCCAAAATATAGAGAAACGAAAACAAAAAAGGTAAATATCCCGATAATACCTAACATCAGTTAATAAAATAAGATTATTATACAAGAACTTATAGGCCTAGATCTTAGTAAAAATTTTGTCGATGCAGTAACATAGTTCATAATAATATATTTTTCAAATACTTACTTTATTCAAATATTAAAATATCTACATTACATACATTGAATTAATCCTTTCCTCCTTCAATATGAAATCAAAACATACAAACGTGAATGTATCATCAGCATTCACAGTTTAATTCATTGTAATTATAAGGAATAACCCTCCACCCGCTTCCTTTATAAATACTAATAGCCCTATAAAAAACAAAGACGCACCCTCGTCGTGTCGAACCGATTCGTCGAGTGAAGGGAAAATAAAAACACACTCGAGCACCCCACCCGCATGCAATGGCATGTTTCTCGTCTTATCAAATTGAACTGAATTTACGGCATTAGGGTGCATTTACGCTGTGCAGTGTAATAAAGCGTGGAATTAGTACTTTATAGTGTTCTATGTTTGAAGTGGGCATATGTTTATCATTACCGGCACTTAGCGTAGTCTCAGATATATCATTTAAAAAAGAAAATTTTTTCATAAAAGCATACATATACTTACGTTATTTCCCGTAGGCAGAGACACACAGCCTTCCAACTGCTTCGATTTCTTCGATCCCGATCCACATCATTCGATTGCTCAATGCTCTTAATAATCAATACAATCAATACAATAACCAATGATATTATATGTTTATATGAGGTAGATGTGCCACAAGCGCGCAGCAACTGAAGCGGCAAAATTAAGTCAATTGTAGTAATTTTCATTGTGACGCGTATTTCAAGCGCAAGTCTAAACATATAGCTATCCTTTTCTATATTATTTGTACCGTATTATCTGTCGCAGTAAGCATGTTTATGTCGTAAAGGAACAAATCTGAGCACCGCGCAGTATGAATATACGTCATCTTTAGTAAAACATCATTGACAATAACCATAATTACGTAGCAGACATCCAGTACTTAAATAAGAGGGTAAACATTTTCAACATTTTCTTGAAAAATTATTGAAAATATAGGTCTCGATACGAAAAAAAATCAATAGTAACACTTTTTTTTAAATGTTTAAATTTATATGAAATTTGGAATGATAAAAGAACAGCCAATTTTAATCTCGGAAAAAATATAGCTCCCCTAAAATAAGTCAGGTAGTGGGAAAACCGTATTCCACACGGGTGAAACCTGGGCACAGCTAGTTATTTCATAAAAAATAAAGTGTATCATGACAACACTAAATTTTCCTATTATATAGGTTTTAAAATATATGGATAATAGTATTTTAGAATTATCTTGTTTGCAGCAGTCTAAAGGTCAAACAAGTACAGACCTAACATCACAGAAACGCATGGTTAATTGAGTGAAATCGTTTTTTTAAATTGCCACTTATTTGAAGCCGTCACGCGATGTTAAGCAATAGGGGTGGTTTTCTATTAATGGAGTTAATGAATTCACAGTACCATCG
Organism: Apeira syringaria; assembly: GCA_934044485.1. Lineage (NCBI taxonomy): Eukaryota > Metazoa > Arthropoda > Insecta > Lepidoptera > Geometridae > Apeira > Apeira syringaria. The sequence goes on from OW203658.1 coordinate 18,669,875, forward strand.
CGTTCAAAATAATCGTTAGACTGATATGTTACAAAAAATATATTAAAATTACTTTATATAAACTTTTAAAATCCAAGTTTCGCTAGATATGGGAAAAGTTTTCAGCGTTTCCTGGAAAATTTGAGAACTTTATCAACGTAGTCAAAGTCACCTTGCGATAAGGCGATAAGGCACCATAAAAGCCCCAAGTCTAAAATAATAATAAAAAAAGTTCAAAATCGGTTCACCTAGAAAAAGTAATGAGGTAACACACTAAAAAGGAAGCCAATATAGAATATCCTCCTCTTTTTAAGTCGGCTAAAACCCGGTTCTAGCTGATTCTTGCGGGGTTCACTGTCTTCACGGTTGGGAGGCATATGTTCAGCCGTTGACGTCTTCGCATTGAGATAGGTAATGATGAATATAAAAATTCTGTAAGCAGTTAAGAAAACAGTATTTTAATATATTTCCCGCCGAGCCCTATGCACTCATGCATTCGGGTGAACCAGCTTTCAAAACATTTGAAAAGCGTATTTTGCGAGAGGTCGAAAAAGAACCGCCGAAATTTTTCGACGGCCTCGTCTGCAATATTGAATTTTCCCCTACGAAGCATTTCCCACAGAAATGAAAATTACTGTAAGAATGATCCAATCTTCAGCTCATCCTTAATATCTCAATCAGTAATGTTCCTATTTTTCTAGAATAGCCACTCTACCCTGATGATGTTCTCAAGAGTTACTGCAATCAACAGAGTTTAAATTCCTGAAACCAATAAGAAATATTTTCTAACACAGGAACAGACTCCCAAAAAACAGTTTGGTTTAAAAGAGATTGTTCAATTGTTTCAAGAGAAGAGGGACAAATAACTTTTAAAATATTCGATAAAAGAACTACTTATAAGTGGCCGATGATTTCCAGGAGCCAAGTATTGAAATTAGCCGTATATTCAAAATAGTTAAGTTAGTTAGTCAAGACTAAAAAGGTTGTATTTATTCTGCGGCTAATAATTTTCGTAACAGCCTATTGTAACTAGAATTGGATGCAGTGAAATGGAAAATAAAAATAAAAATTTTATGGGAACATAAAAAATATATTTAGTTCTCTAAAGGTAACATCTCTAGTAAATCACTTCACGGGTGGCTGACTAGGTACTTAATTGTTGTGTAACGCTATTATTTACAATGTTGCCAAAATAGGAGCCAGAAAAGGTCACTTCTGACAAAACCACTTTCAGTCTAAGCTCCATCGAATTACTTACCTATTTATTTTTTACCTTAAAGTTAAACGAGACTTGAACCCTAATCTTCTATCTTGCTTTCTCCAGAATAGTGAAGTCACGAGTGAATACGGCTACATCTAACACCACTTCATCACGTAAAATCAAGTGAAACTGTGAAAAGGAATGGGTATATTAGTGTTTCTATTTTTTTAAATGACAGTCTTACATAATAGATACTACTTAAGACATTATCATTTCCTAAATAGAGAATTTTGAGTCTTTTTAAATCATTTTCTTGAAAGTTATACGTGTCTAAAAACTTTTAAAAAATACCACTTATGAGATCAGTTCTTCAAAGTTAATTCTACTTAAACAAAATTTGATTTTATTTGCTATTTTTATAGTGAAAAATTAAATATTTTCGAGCGACCATATTTTACCTTTATCATAGATTCTCGCCGTAACGACGAATGTGCTTGAAATGTGTCTTATACCAGTAGAATGGTAATTAAAGTGTAAAAATGTAAGTAAGTAATTTTTTTAGCCGTAGGTCATCTGCAAAGTGTTTAATATAATTGTATTGTTTTAAATCGAACCGTGTCAGGGTTTGTCCCGCTCTCTCTGACTGTAAAGTTTACAGATCCAGACCCGCGAGCCTCTGCAATTTTATTGGCATCTTAACGAAATACAGAACATTTGTAAAAAATAACAAAAGTATCTTACAAACTAACTTTTTTTAGCTAGACTTAAACTTCATACCACTGTTAAGAGGACAGTTCATAGAGATTTAATTAGTCAATATGCACACTAATCGCCGCGCTAATGAACTAATTAATCACCGTGCAAAGTTCATATGCTGAGAGCGCATGTTTATAATTTGTAAAATGTACACAATAAACCTGTCAGCTATTATTGAAGCAAGTAGCAACTAATATTTATTAAAAACTAACAAAGGCATAAGCAAAGGCTTATGCATCAAAATACAATGTGCAAATAAGCTTAATTAGCCCATTTGGGTCCATCGAATATCGGCCTGTCCTTATGTGAGTTTTATACTATAAACCAGATTTAACCAGTGTCAGCTGGCGAATAGAGACCATCTCTCTAGATTCATACAGGCCAATCCATACCAGATATTAAGGCTTAGTGAAAGAGTTTTAGAACTGCTGAAATGTCTCCGACCAATTGTTATTTGTAATTAAACGTTATTAAATAATGGCTTATGTCCTATGACGTCCTACGGCTGAGATGATAATGATGATGTTGGCATTAATATTGAATAGAGAAAACCATATTGTGCATTTAATTATTCGTCGAATAAATAAAAAAAATAACATAAAAAATTGACCTTAGTTGTATTGTTAAATATAGAATAAGATTACATAATCTTATTCGGCATTTTGCATGCACGTCGATCGATATAGGTATAATTTTTACAAAATCTTTATTTGTAAAGGTCTAATGGTGAATTAAATTTCTCCATGAATACCGGAGGGACTCTCCCTCCAAGGCACCATTCGTTTTATTTCACCTGTGTGTTTTAAGTTTGAACTGTCATAAACTATCGAGAATGTATTCATACATTATACGTTTTGCATAGCACTGCACACTTTTACCATGTCTGTCACATTACCAAGAAATAATTAATATATTATATACATAATACTTACCCACACATTCCCCTTTTCACTATTCAACAACACTCAATTCTTCAAACCGATACGTTTGATTAGAGCAACGCCCCCACAGATGAAATTCGATACTCACATGGAGTGCGTGAATGTAGCGTACTAACTATTATTTAGACTGTGTGAATGTTTATCGCTATTAATATTAAAATAAAGCAAACACTCCCCTCATACATTGATAATAACCTGCGCCCTTCGCCACACGACAAGTGGTTGCCACTCTTTCGTCACCACAAAAAATATAGAAACGGCTTTTGTTGACTATTTCGACACTCTATACTTTACAAGAGGGCAACTTATGAAATTACTGTAAGTGTGGAAAAAATATTTTTGTTTCTCTGTGAGTTCGGGAAGCAAGTAGGATTAAGTTTAAATGCCTCTTTGCCTACTGACTGTGGTCACACTTATTTTGTATTAAGTGTAAGTTTATATATTTTTGAAACTTTATAATTCTAGCGTTTGACCACTATCGCACTTGATGGTCAATGACGATGTGCTCGAAGATGTTATAACGTTAGACCTACCCGCTATACACACTATGTGTTTGGTGACAGTTTTTGAAACTTGAAAGAGGTAGCCAGCCAGGCGGGTACTCGAAAGTACCCTAGCAAAATCCTGGGAATATGATAACGGTGTTACCTTCACCAGAAGCTCAAGCCGTTGGTGGGGATAGAACCAGCGTCAGTTTGACAGCCAACGATTCCATCGCTGAGCTATCATCGCTTCAAAATGAAGCCATTTAAGGATAAAAAGAGATGAGGAGGCACAGAAGACACCGGCGATATAGGCTATTATGAAATATACATATATAAGTATACATAAATATACATATGCATAAGTATGAAAATATTTTTAGCTTATTTTGTTGGCGTTCATGAAAAATATAACGTGACGTTGTTTTTTTGGGATCGGTGGATTTGTGGACAATGTGGACATGCTTCATGCCGTAAGCAAGATTATTTTTTTCCCTAAATCATAGGTGAACTCGTGAAATGTTATTAGTATTTCGCTATTGAATAAGAAAAAAATACATTTTAAGTATTCAGTAGCTCGAAATCACATTGATAGTAACATGAGCGTACAAAAAGTATACATAAATACAGATTATAGAGAATATTTGAAAATTCGGTCACAGGCAGGTGGTGCTTGCCAATCATATATATCTAGGTATCTTCAGGTCACACATGAATAGGTATCTTCTAGACAGGCATGCTCCATCCTAGACCGCATCATCACTTATCATGTGTTCAAACGCTTACCTATTCTCAATATAAAATCTTACATCGTGATTTTCACCATACTCAAATGCAGATTATATATTTGTAAAAGAAATATATATACAAACAACTAGCGGTCTGTCCCAGCTTCGCACGGGTAAAAAATTTCAAAATTATAAGCTAAAAGGATCCCTATTTTTTTTGAAAATATAATATAGTCTATGCCACCCGGAGATAGTGTAGCTTCCCAACAGTGAAAGAATTTCTCAAATCAGTTCAGTAGTTTCGGAGCCTATTCAATGCAAGCAAACAAACAATCAAATCTTTCGTCTTTATAATTATTAGTATAGACAAATAAATAATAATGACTAAATTGTTATCCTTCCATAGGTCGTCAAATATCACGCGACAAATCGACATGGGGAGTGATTTCATTCATGTTTCCGATACGCTCTGATGCCTTTGGGTTTAATTTAACTTGACTGTAACGTCGAAACTTATTATACTTAAATATTAAATTTTACATTATCTTTTTTATGTTGATTATGGGTTTCTACAATTATTAAAAATATTTTGGAATATCTGTGCATTTTGCAAATATATTGTGCCTTATTCAGAATCCCTCTGTCATCTACTCAAATATATATTTATTGTCAGATCAGTGTGTCACAACTTATGGGTCAGAAAAGTGTTTATGACTATGAACCTCTTATGTAAAGCCAAATTCGAACCACGGTTTATGGAGACTACCATACTCAAGTTATCACTACGAGATTGATCCATGATGAGGATATCCAAAGAAGACCGTGTTGAACCGACCGAGTTGAAGTGGCTGTGAGAAGGGCATATCTAAAAGAACTTATGACAGATGGGGGTGAAACTTTCTTGAGTGGAGAGTACAGGCTGGCAAGTGAAGCGTGTAACGTCTGCCAAGAAGATGGAGTAAGGTTTACTGCTAGATTCAGGCCACTGCCTACCGGTCTACATACAGCTAATGTATAGTGATGCTCCGTGAAATAACAAATAAAAGACTGATAATATTGTTTCTAAGAGTATTATAGGGTGCATTACAAAATTTTAATAAGTCAGTTTTTACGTTTGCTTACTCCCATCAACCACTGAACCGATTTGTAAAGAGTATCGCAAGTTTATAGCTATTAAAAGCGTTTTATCAATTAGGACAAGACCTGAGCATGAAATATTCAGATGTTCCTTAAGTTCAAGCTAGCGAGCGATGTTTTAATCTAAAGCAATTTAGACTAGGCGCACTGGTTTCTTTGTTTTTTTTTTTTACATATTATAAGTTTGCGTTTGACAACTGTCTCACCTGATGTCAAGTGATGACGTTGTCTAGGATTTAGCACGCAAACTGGTAATACGTTCTGACAGTTTTGTTATAGGTTGTAATATAAATAATAACAGAACATACTATTTAAATTATAGCATTGTCATCGGGTCTAGATAGCGGTGAAGGGGGGTGAAAATCACGGTCAAAGATTCCGTCATACAGACAAAGCTAATAAAATTGTGTTAATAGAAATAATAATATCTTCCCGCTTCTGGACTCTTAATAAAGGTAGGAAATCTCCCACGAGATGTCCGTCACTCTCGGTTCTCTAAAGAAGGGGACGCGGACCATTCCTGGGAATGCCGAGGCGGGCGCGGCGGCGGGAGGGCTTTTGTACTTTTTGCTGTGCTCGAGGGGGTTGACCGGAGTGTTATTTTTTGTTGTTTTTTTTCTCTCGTCTCAGTCGAAAGTACAAGGTTTATTTAGAAGTTACGCCGTTACATTGGAAATGCTTCACCGCCTCGAATTTAGTTGATTCAGTACGTTTGTCGATCGACACACTTAAATGTAACTTTCTTCTGGAAAATATGTTCGGTACCTACCATTCAAACTTTAAGCCACCGCGAATACGCGAAATAGAAAAAATATTTATTTTTCTCATTTTTACGTCTTAATGTGCTGATCGAAACGCGTGTGAATTTAACTTACAAAAAAAAATCGCACACTTCTAATACATAAGTACTTACATGTTTACTTGTGGGTAACAAAACTAATTAATCATGTAATGCATACACTATTCATTTTTCTATATTATAATTTAATTGTTAGACAAAAGGGCTTAAATAAATCAAAGAATGCTAGGTGAATAGTGAGGTATACTCGTAGTATTTTATGAAACTGTATCATAATAAGGGTTAAGGCTAGGATGGTCAGTGATGATGTGGTGGAAGATTTTATCACGTTAGACCTAGAACGCTCACTGGCTCTCAAGGACTGCTGCCTGAACACACTGTGTTTGGTGACAGTTTTTCAAACTTGAGGGTGGTAGCTAGACAGAAGGGTACTCGAAAGTACCCTACCACCCTGCAGTAGTAGTCAATTGTTTTATGTGAGAATTTCTCAAACAATTGAGAAATTCTCACATAAAGCAATTGACAGTATTTTCGACCACAAATAAAAACGTCTGTCGACGTCCGAAATCCAATTAGTATAATCAATTATTAAAAATAATATACACAGAGATTGGATTTTTTAAAAATAAAGCACTAAATAACTAATTACAATACTGCAGCTACTACAGTAACATTTGAGCAATCCACTAGCTATTAGTAGCCTATAGATAACTCAAATGCTCTAACTCGCTACCGGCTGGCAGCGTGCCCAGAATGCTAGCAGCATTGCCACGTTGAATTGCAATGCTGATTTGTTGAGCCAAATATGATAGATTGGATTGGATATAATAACGTTACATTAGAAAATTAAATATGTACTCAGTTTCCTCAAGTTTTTAGCATTTTCCACGATATTTTCCTATTATTTTCTTTCACAACAACCTTCTTTTAACAATAACAAATACAACAAAAAATAATTAGCGAAATTGGTCCAGCCGTTCAAGCGTGAAGCCGTGAGCAAGGGAAATAGGGATTCATCCTACTTCCCACTAATATTATAATTGCGAAAGTGTGAGCGTATTTGTGTATGTTTGTTACTTCTTCACGCTCAAACGGCTGCACTGAGTTAGATGAAATTTGGTATGCAGATAGTTTAAACCCTGGATTAACACATAGGGTACTTTTATCCCGAAAAAGTATAGTTTCCGTGGGATAATTGCGGTAGCGGAAAAACCGTAATCCACGCGGGTGAAACCGCGGGGCGCTACTAGTTTTTATGTATATACAGAATGTAAATTTTGCGATTGCAATTCATTTGAAAGGAATAATACGAGGTTTTCCTAAAGTAAACATAGACAGACTGTAATTTTATTTCACATCACCCTAAATTAGAATGGCTGGTGAGGGAGCATCCCTGTCAATTAGTTGGCTACATGATGCGGGCACTATCGATGCATCGATCGAGGGGGTGGGAGGTGGTAACACCCCAACCAGGACGGAGCGGAGTAAGAGCTTTTTGCTTGTGATCGAAAATACAGTCAATTGTTTTATGTGGGAATTTCTCCAACGCATTACCGCTACACTGAAATTGAGAGTGCAATGATAATGAATATGACATGTTTGGTACTCTTTCACGCTCACATGGCTGGACTGATTTCGATGAAATTATGAATAGAGATAGATTAGACCCTGGCAGAACACATAGGCCCTTGTTATCCCGGAAAAAGTGTAGTTCCCGTGGGATAATTGAGGTAGCAGGAAAACCGTACTCGACGCGGGTTAAGCCGCGGGGCGCTACAGTAATGAATATTATATTAAATAATTTATACAATAGCCAATAGCTATTAATGACTAAACGATGTGAGAGACTCTGCAAACGTTGTTACATACCATGTTTCAATATATATTTATTAAATATATAATTTCGAAACTGAAAAATTGTTACCTCACTATTCGCCTAGCATTCTTTGATTTATTTAAACGGCCATTTGGGTCAATTCATTCAATTCTAAAATTGAAAAATAGTGTTTACTTTATAAGATTAACTGGTTTAATGTCCCAAAAATAACCTAATAAAGGCCTAGTCCAATACTGTGCTTGATGGTGCAATCCTCATATTAGATTAATTTAGAAAAAAATTGAAGCGTGATAATTTTTAAGAATCAAGCTGGGCTATCTTTCCTACAGAGACATTTCGGTCAATGATGTTTTACTAAAGATGACGTATATTCATACTGCGCGGTGCTCAGATTTTGTTCCTTTACGACATAAACATGCTTACTGCGATAGATAATACGGTACAAATAATATAGAAAAGGATAGTTATATGTTTAGACTTGCGCTTGAAATACGCGTCGTAATCAAAATTACTACGATTGACTTAATTTTGCCGCCTCAGTTTCCGAGCGCTTGTGCGACATCTACCTTATATAAACATATAATATCATTGATTTCGGTCACTTTGGTTACAACAAAACCCATGATACTTAAAACATAGGTCTGCTCTTCTGTCACCGATTTTCCAAGAAGGCTACACGGCACATCACTTTTTCTAATATAAGAACTCCCAGTGACCTGATTAAAATATCATGCGTTTTACGAGGCACTAGAGGTGTTAAGAAAATCGCTCAGAAAATTGAAAAATTAAGTAACGCGATATCTGTATTCCACGCGGGTGAAACCGCAGGGCGCATCTAGTGATAGATAAATATATTTTATGATGCTGACGACGTCTTGATTACCCCTTAATCATTGGTAGTGATCATTTTGTCCAACTCAACTAAACTAAAATTATGTAAATAAGAAGTGAAATAAGTTCTTATATGGTTACGATAAAGTCTATATGACATTATCAATGTATAAAACACGGGAGTTACTCACGTAATAAGTCAGAGGGTTCCGACTATAGTTTCAACCACATTCGGTGGTCTTTTTCAAGGAGAATACGGGGCGCTCGCGGACGCGGTCGCGATTCGCCTAGTACAGTAACAGTGTCTATATGACACTTATATATAACAATAACAACACTTAAATTAGATGTTTTGTTAAAACGGGCCCCTTCCAACCGGTCTTTGTGGAAATAAATAGGGTAGGCCTATGTCCACTAGTGGACGTCCTATGGTTGATGATGGTGATGATGATTAAAATTGCGAGTAGTTTTAGGTAAAATAAGTCGCCACTTATTTGTTGCTGACTAAAACTACACTGGATTTGCCGGAAATTGAATAAAACTCGTCTAATACTAGCTATAGCGTCGTGTGGATTTACTACGAATATGAATTTTTGCATAAATAGAATACGAGCTATTTCATTTTGAAGAGCTTTAGTAAATTTTATCTATTCGATTTCAATTTTAACAGAATTAGGGCCATTGGGTTGTTAGAAGAAGGATTGGATTTTTTGGATCGGTAGAATCTATTATTTTATTTTGGATTTTTTTTTATATCACACTCAGACCCCCGTACTAGGATTCCCTGAATCGCGGGAGGTATGGACACACACAATCACAGCACACCAACACCCAAGACCATATCTATGCTCTGGCACTCGTACCTAATAACCTTCGCTGAGGGCTCGTTTGTCATCAAGCACAATATGCTCAGACAGCTGCCCTTGCAAGCCACTTCGCATTCCAGGTCTAGCGTGAGGGCAACTTCGACTTCGACGTCATTGAGAAGCAAGTGCGATAGTGGTCAAAGACATAAATATATATTACAGCAACCATAGTTACCTCCTAGAACAGGGGTCGGCAACCATTTCAAACTTTGTAGAGCCACTAAAACGTTTTGTAAAATCACTTATTAATCGCAATATGTTTGAACAAGAAGCCGCTTCTTTATATTATAAGGCTCACGAGCCGCAGATTACCGACCTCTGTCCTAGAAAAATATTGTTCAACTACTGATAAAAAAACTAAATACTGAACTAATATCCTCAATACAAATGTGTTTCTGATATAGGTATTCAGTCGTGTGACTGCAAACTCCTGACCTGAACAGTGCAAATTGCATAAGTAGAGGAGAGACGCGCCCGCCCGCCGCGCCGGGGTTTTCAATTGGGAAATCATTGGGAACATGTAGGGTCCATAGTGCATTAGAATTTAGAATGCAGTAGGTACAGAACGTTTATTATTCTGACTGGACTCGTATTGCTTAACATTTTCACCATCTTTTTGTTAGTTGTATACTTCATTACTGAAGATCAGGTCTGGCCTTCAAAGCTTTTTGTGCAATATTTTTTCATCTGGTTCGGTTTTCGGCTGTGACACTTGGTCTGACCAACGGGTAGGTGACCAGTGAATTAATCGTACTTAACATCAGGTGAGTCAGTGTTTAACGGCAAGCTCATTAATAATAAGGTAGTAATAACAATAGGTGATCCCATTTTTAATAGGCGATTGAGAAATTGTCAGCTTAAATACTTGGCCTATTTGCATGACAACCTTAATCTTTCCTGGCACATTCTGCTCTGACCTTGATCTGACGCAGTGCCTTAAAGAGGAAACCCCCTTTCCTGGCTACGTGCCTGCCCCCACCCCTCCAGGATCCGCAGTTATCTGCGCCGATCGATAGTGGAAAACTACCGATGTGCAACATATTTAGATCAGCCATATAGGATTGATGTACATATATTTATACGGGTACAGCTACTCGTATACATTTTGTGAGTTTGAAGTATGATGACTCAATTTATGGCCCGCCGTGTGGTACATATGTATAAGCTTTTTGCAAGGATTTATACGAGCTTATTATTGTTATTTTACGCTTGCAAAGCATATAAAAGATTAAAATGGCGGTGGACCGGACATATGCGTAGAGAAGAGAAGGTTAAATAGACAAAAAATATCACCGAATGGCATCCAACAGACAGTAAAAGGAGTAATGGCAGACAAATGAAGCTCTGGGAGGATGAATTTAAAGAAGCAGCTGGGTCCAAATGGATCGGCATTGCAAAGTATAGAAAAGAATGGAAATATTTAGTTGCGGCCTTTGTCGAAAGACAAGCTGTGATAAAAAGAGATGAGTTGCTTGTCGATACATATATATAGTTAGTGATAGTTATAGTTGTAACTTTTTAAGTTAGTTGTACATTTTATGTATACAGCAATAAAGGTTATTTCATTTCATTATTGTTATTTAGCTAACTGCGCCCCGCGATGTTATCCGTTGTAAATGGTACGGGGTTGGACGATTTTTGTGCCTTCCCGTCATCCCACAGGAACAGACAATATTTTCGGGACAAAATGTAGCCTATGCGTTATTTCAGGGTATAAAGCTATCTTCATTCTAAATTACATTCTAAGCCTTTCAAAGATTTTTTTTCTTTCATCTTTCATATAAAGATTGTATAGAAAATGAAGGTTGCCGCTACCAACCGGTCCTAGTGAAGGTCAATGGTGAAGGTCTATGTCCAGCAGTAGACGTCCTATGGCTGAGATGATGATGATAATGTATAGAGAATCCTCCACGACCGCTTTATTATTGCATTTTTTTATTACATACATTCACGTCCTACTCCTCAACTAGCTAGGAACCTAGCATATTTTTCTTGCTTTTCCATTTGCTACATATACAATATTCAGTATTTTCAGCTTATTTTGATGAAAGTCCTACATTTGTCTAATAAATAAAAAAATATAGCACTGATGACAACAAAAAAAAATATTGTTTAACACGGGATACGCACCATAATTTAGATTTTTATTGAGTTCCCCGTTCGTATCCCGTGTTAAACAATATTTTTAATGTGAAAAGCCATGACTGACTGGCCGGTTGGCGCAGTTGGTAGCACTCTGCCTCCTGAGCTGCTGGTCCCGGGTTCGTTTCCCGGACAGGTCAAACATTTGTGTATCTATGAACATGTCTGTTTGACCTGTGTCTGTGTGTGTATATACGTATGTATATCAGTCATCAGGTTACCATAGTACAGGCTCTGCCTAGTTTGGGACCTGAAGACCTTGTGTGAATGTTGATAAATAAAAAAAATAAAAATATGAAAGTTTAAAACAATACCTGATGACAACAATTCATGAAAGTTAATTCTGATGGTATTTCATTTGCTAATTTGTAAATGAAAAAATATTTTAGTACGACGATATTTTTCCTTTAGCAACAATTCTCGCGGTAACAATAAATGCGTGACGAAGACAGGAAAATTAGAAGTCTAAAAATATGAAAAGTCATTTTTTAACCCGTGTATGTAAAGTACTATGTAGTATTATTTTAAGTTTATAAGGCATCTCGGTCTTTCAACAAAATAAGCTGAAAAGACTCAAATATTAATAATAAAATAAAAATAAATATAATTAAATATTATCTATTTAACAAATGGTCAAGCCATTTTTGCGTAAGCAGGCTTTTATTGCACCATTTTTAGGCTCATAATTGTCATAAATTAGCGTATTATATCATCGCTCGTATTACTATATTAATACAATTAACGTAGAAAGAGTAAGAGTAACATGAAATATTCGATTCAAATAAAACTTTTTGCTTGTACACAGATGTGGATAATTGCGCGTAATATGCAGTCTGTAACCTTTCTTTGAAAGTATTTAATGTAATATTAAAACAGTTCCTAAATACAATCTGGGTGTCTTCAATTCACGAATGAATAGGTAACTACTAGGTAGGCTGGCGTGCTCCATCGTAGACCGATAAGGTAAGGTAGTAGTCAAACGCTTGCTTATTCACAATAAAAAAAATTGAACTATCATGCAAGCGTACGATTATTGATGTATCATTAAAATTTATAATTACAATAAGTATATGAATTAAATAAGTCCAGTGTGAAACAATTTCTTCAACCTTATTTGGGAATCACGGCTTTACTAGCCTACTAGCTGACATCGCTTGAAAGCTCATCCACATAGTACAATTGATTCATGAGAAACATACACTATTCGATTCTGCCAATCATTTTTGACATACACCTGCAAAACGCGGAACAAGCTTCCTCCTTCGTTACACCAGACTAACTATACAATATGGGAGTCTTTAAAATGAGAGTTAGCAACAAATATTAAAGTTATAACAATATACAAAGAACTGTGTCAATGTGTGAAACAAATGCCATATTCACCTGTCTTGTACGGGGAGTGTCAAAATTTTACATACGTATAAGTAATCGTAATGTTTTCCTATATTCTTTATGTTATCATTATTAAATAAGCTTTGGCTTACACATTATGTGTACAACTATTATTTATAAATGTTATATATTATTTATTATTATTAATGTTATATATTATATATTCATTGGCGTTATACATAGGCGATATTAATTATTCGTTTTTTTCTTCCATCAACTACGGGACTTGGCTGAACATCAGCGTCAACTTTTTTTATTGCTACTATCTGCATTTGGCACAATACTGAGCCAAGCACGACTTCACTAAATTTAAAGACTTTTTGTCACTTTGAATGCTATAAAATGTTCTGTAATCCCATCCCACTATTATTATAAATGTGAAAGTTTGGATGGATGGATGGATGTTTGTTACTCAATCACGCCAGAACGGCTGCACGGATCTAGATGAAATTTGGCATAGATAAAGATTATAGTCTGGAATAGCACATAGACTACTTTTTATCCCGGTCAAATGTATGATTCCCGTGGAAAAAATAATGTAGCGGAAAAACCGTAATCCACGCTGGTGAAACCATGGGGCGCTGCTAGTAACATATATTTTATACATTATAGTGAGGTCACTCATGTCCTGTTCTTTTTATGTGTGTGTTGAATAAATGTATTTTCAATTCTATTCTATTTGGCAACGTTTCATAATAACAACAGTAGTACAGATATCCATAGGCGACAGTGAGCTCACCTTCAGGCGGCCGATCTTTGCCACCTAGTATGTAAATAAATCATTTCACAGACAAGGTGCACTGGATGATAGTTATCCAGTCTACTCGAGACAACGATTACTGAGAAGTATTTGAAACGCCGGGATTAAAATAACTACTTACTTCTATACTAAACTTTAATATAATAATATGTAAAGTTGTTTTACTTTTCTATACATATCTTGTATCATTGTTAAGAAACTTTATAAGCAACGCGTTCACGCTCCTCATGTACTCAGCTCCATTACGCCCTTCTAATGTTATGGATTTTGTATTTTATAATACAAGTGAAAATAATTGTTTACATACCATATTAATGAAATACTTAATTTCAAGCTTCGCACGCGATTCATCTACACATTTGCATAAGTCAAGCATCACAAGAAGTTCATTGTATGCAATAGCCCAAAAGTTTTTTTTTATAATTTTTTAATCTTACATTTGAGACGGTGATTTCAATCGGTGGTCATTGATGATGTGAGTCTGAAAACTATCGCGAGTTTCTTCCATAATTGTAATGTAACAAACCGACTAGGCTCGCGCTCGCCGCCTGGCACGATCGTAACTCCCAGATGAAGAACTGCAAATAAGTTCGAAACTGGTCGGAGAGTAATTTTCCAGTGTTTACCACGTGAGTCCTAGTCGGTTTGTTACATTACAATTATTGATGATGTGGTCGAAGATGGAATAACGCTAAACCTAGAATATTAGCTGGCTCTCCTAAATTTGCACCTTTTCTACCAGCTTGATAAAGTTATACGTCAACATTCAAATTATTTCAAGGAAACGTTATACGTCAAGGCTGAAAATCTTGTTCGCTTTGATTCTACTTACAAGTAATGTACATAATACAAGTAATTTTACAAGACTGGAAGGGCTAATGTAATCGAGTACGTTGGTCATAAAGCACTTGGTTTTAATAGCCATCAATGGTGATTGGCTTTAGCTAACCTCAAACCAGAGAATGTCTGATCGCTCAAACCATAATGTAAATACGAAAGTTAAGTTTCATGTCGCATCCTATAAATTTTCAACTAGCTTACCTGCACACAACTTTGCCCGTGAGGCCTATAGTGAATGGAATCTAGGTAATCATATTCAGTAACTCCAGAAGAGTTATAATGTAACAGCAGACAGGCAGACAGAATTGGTATAAGCACTTGATTTTTATTTCATACTCAATTCTTAGTTAAAAATATATTTTGTACAAGAGGCGCTACTTGGCTCTTTGACGTTCAATTGAAATAAAACATGTCACATGAGAGCTGCAATGAAAGAAAACAAGTATAAAAACTATTCCTCAGTTCTTGTGTTAACAAGCAAAACATACAAGAAATTAATAAACGCTGAATTCTTATTCCTTTAGTTATTCCTAGCATATCTATCTGTCAGGTTTTTGTGATTACGTTTTCTATATAGGTACTGACTTTTTGGCCTTTACAGCTTATGTACAAAATACATGAGATGGTGAAAGTTGGTATATGCTTGGACGTGTAGATATTTAGCTGTTTGTTACCATACTCTATAACAACGACTGATAGTGTTTGATGGAAACTTCGAACTTAGATTGTTTATTAAATGGTTGACATAGGGGTCATACGAGATACTACTTATAGCAGGTAAATTTAAGGTTCCTAGTATATAAAAAGTAAATACAAGACGAAGCCACTATTTTTGGTACAATATTGAAATTTGATCGGACCGCCCGGTATACAGACGTCGCGACGTCGACGCTTGGACTGCCAAGTATTGCAAAATGTAGCTAACAATTTGGCCTAATACTTGTAAAATTACCCTAATTAACCCTACATATAAAAGTCACGGAGCATCAGCCTACAGTTTTACCCAGCACCGATTTTTCAAGTTTGACACGCCTTGATAATCAGTCAAGCACAAGTTGGACTTGCACACACAAAGGGTGCCCTTCCGTATCATCGCAAGTACCTAGATTTAAATGATGTTTATTTTACGATTAAATCATTTGTTTCGATAACACTAGGTATATTTAAACTATAAGAGATTTTTGTTCATTTCCATCACTAAAATCAACATGAAAAAAACTTTTCTCTCAAACGGAGACCGCTTTAAATGTTTTACTGTTTTAAAATTGTGATTGTGTTGTTACAACGAAAATGGTAGTGATTCGCTTATTCAACTGAACTCAAATAAAATTTTGTAAAAGTAAATCAGTTCTTATACGATTACAATAAAGTCTAAATAAGTATGAGACTTATCAATAACATCACTAAAATTAAATGTTTAATTTATAAAACTTTCGGGGATTTTTAGCGACATTAAGTCGCCACTTACTAAACTACCCGCAATTGGCAGCAATGGAATAAAACTCGTCTAATATTATTGAGAGCGTTGTATGGAGTTAGACGAATTAGAATTTTAGCGTAAATAGAAAATGAGCTATGTATTTCAATTTGAGGAATTTTAGTGAATTTTAGCTAGCTCGTATGATTAACAGAGTTAGGGCCAAAATTATCTTGTTCAACTAAACTAAAATTGTTTAAAATAAGACAGTTCTCACATGGCTTCGATAAATTCCAAATTAGTATGATACTTATTAATAATTACACTCAAATTAGATCTTATTATTAAAATTGCGGGTAGTTTTAGGTAAAATAGTTCACTTATTTGGTGCCAAATAAACCTGACGGCAATTGGCCAGCAATCGAATGAAACTCTTCTGCGTACTAATATTAGAGATGGCATTGTAAGAAGTTATACATTAATTAGAATTTCACGCTAACACTATTAAAAAAACGTGGGAACGAAATGGACTAATTAAGCTCAGAATCTGTGATATCAAAATATCAACTACTTAAAGTCAATTTTTAATTAGTGTTAAGATCCAACCAAATGACGGTGCAGGGTGATAAATGAAGCAAGCATTTACATAAAGAACGTGTCAAAGACGGAATGCTAAACGGAAATGCAAATTGATATAAAAAGTAAACAAACACACGATTGTTTACCAATTGTCGAGTATGTAACACGGTGCAGCGGCTGAGTTCGAGTCGATTCATTCGAAAGGCTACGGCGGCCGCAGCCGCAGCGATGGCAACGGAGCAGCGTCCGCGGGTCAAGCAGGCACCTGTACGGACATTCTAGCCACGGCAATCGCCGAACTTTAACGCGCTGACGCAACCCAAACAGGATCCACCTCCCAACAAAAAGTTCCACGGCCAGTATTTCGAAACTCGTGCGCACCTAAATAGAGAAAGGCATCTATGTGCTTGTACATCATTTGTAGAGCCGCTAGTCACAACCCACGGGGTACGGGGTGAATGCCCTTAACGTCCTCCGTCCTCCTCGGTGGTAGCGCCCTCCCGTTCTCGCACGCTATAGTCCCTCTTCTTAAAGAGGGCACGTAGACCGCAGCTGCAGAGCGATAATAGACCGAAAGATTGAATAACTTTAGAGTTGTATTTGGTTGGTGGGGTGTTGCTAGTGTACAGTTAAGGGTGTGTGCGCACGCGCATTGCGTTTGTATTCAAATGAGGACAGTGCGTTCCGCGCCGGAGAGCAGTATGATTGTACTTTTTTAGTCGAGCGGTAATCAGCCACAAGGAAATGGGCATCCTTAGGGGTGGCGCGGCGCGGTCGTCTCGCGGAGCGATTGTCACAGATTGTGCGATAGTCGGTGAGGAAATTGGAGCAGTTCTAGGAGTAGTCACGACCATACTGAGAGAATTGAGGACATGCGCTCGTTACTACGCGACAATTAGCTCTGAGACAATTTGTTCGGTCTGTGACCGGGTGGTCATGTTCTATTGATGTCAACTCGTTTAGTTTAAACGTGTAAGAAAAATAATAATAATATATATTCGAAAAACTTATTTTCAATTTTTTGTTTGCTGTGATTATTTCAGACAGGCTCTTGGACCAAGTAGCAGTACCTAATTGAAACAATAAGTATGATGCACTAAGTAGTAACTGAAAGTGATGGTCAGACCACGTGGGAATGAAAGTATTAAGAGGATTATTGAAACAGCTGATTGTGCGGTTAAGCGAAGACTTACACACAAAAATACATAATATATATTTACTCTTCTTTCCCGTAGGTTACGCAGAAAAGTAAGCAACATGGGCACTTTGATATTTAATAAAGTTCCTGCCGAGCTTAAGATATTAGATGGTAAAACATTTAAAAACAATTTGAATGACTAGCTCTTAAAGAAATGTTTTTATAGCGTTAAGGATTACTCAAGTGGTAGGTTACAGGTATAAGAATTCAAATATTTGCACGTCTGCTTGCAGGCTGAAACTTGTACAGGAAATAATTTGTATTTATAAGACCTAAGAAGTGACATTGTTTTCTTGGAAATAAACAAACGATTTTGATTTTGAAACCACATTAGAGGGGGGAGAGAGACTTATGAATAATTTAGTCTGTGTTATTGTAAGGATAAAATCAAATAAAAAACGGCATGAAATCACTCGGATAAAGATGGAATTACTAAAATAAATTGTGGGCTATAGGAATCAACTTTTTATTTTTATTTGAACCCTCGCATTTTTAATGTGGTCTTATTAAAGTTTGATCAAGATCTGACCAGCGTACATTTATAGTTATCCTTAATTATTGCTTATTTGATTTCGTTTAAATTGATATGTTCAAATTATGTTCAGAAAACGTTAAAAATGTTCCACGGGTAAGTAGTGGAAGTTGGTTTGTAAGATTTTTAAGGTTATTATGACTTACATTTTAAGTTTTTTTTTTAGGTTTGCAAGCCATTTGTTGTGAATAAGTAGTTAAATATGTAGTTTATGAAAACTAACTGACTATAACTATCCTAATGCGTGAGAAAAGCGATGATAGCTGTGCGGTAGGAGCGACGACTGTCAAACTAACGGACATTGGTTCGATCCCCACCAAAGTGAAGGGTACGCTGTTATCAGCATAATGGTAGGGTACTTTCGAGTACCCGCCTGGCTAGCTACCACCGTCAAGTTTGAAACTTGTCACCAAACACAGTGTGTTCACTGTTCAAGCAGCAGTCCTTGAGAGTCAGTAATGATTCTAGGTCTAGAATCACATCTTGACTAACCATCAAGTGAGATAGTGGACAAACGTTAAATCTTCTCTTGTAAACAAGAAAAATACTAAACTCATTTTTACAAAAAAGTGTATGCAACCAATCTGAAAGAATTCAGCTTTTGAATGAAAAAAAAAGGATTTCCCATTGGTCTTTATATGACGGAGTTACGGAGTACGGTACGCTATGACAACTTAGAACTAGAGAATATTTTCAACATTACCTTCATTTTAAAGAAAAATACTAAACCAATTGAAAAAACATAGAAGCACTGTGAAAGTAGAACCTACCGAATAAAAAACAAGAATGTTTCAAATCTGGTCACAAAAGACAGAGTTCTGGGGTAAGAAACATAAAAAACAAAAAAGAAAAACTGAATACTGAGAAACTCCTCGTTTTGAAACACCTATTGAGAATACCATATGAACATTACAGGAAGATGGATCCTGCAACAAAGGTTTTCCTAGTGCAGCTTCTATGGTTCTAAAAAATATCTATTTTTCATTTTGCTTATATCCCATAAGAAGTGCAACCTATACCTTAAAGTAATTAACATTTAGCTATAGCAGCTATACATATATCACACTACGCACTATGAAACTAAGTAAAATATAATACCCTTCTGGAGCAAATAAATAAATACCTCCTTCTTTTGGGAGTCGGTTAGAAATAACACGTAATAAATGTTCCTACATGTCCTGTCTGTACAAAAGAATTAATTTGCATTTATCATTTGCAGTGAAAAAAAAATTATACACGGTTTGCAATTTTACACTATATTAATTTTTATTTGTTTCTGTTCATAGCTTGTTTAGACTTAGTTAGACGAAAATTATTTTTATCTCATCCTATCCTATTTACTTTTGCGAGTGAAATAGGATCGGACATTGAAAGCACATTACACACCTTAGAAAGTGCTATCTCTGACCATTTTATTAAGTGTCCCTAAACTGGGTCATCAACATCAGGGACGAACAACCCACGATAAGAAACATTGCTTCATTGTCCAGGGGTAGTCAACCTCGAGAAGACTTACTCGAAATAGCCTAAAGATACAATTATACTGGGTCAAGTTTTATTAATTATTTATATGACACATGAATCTCATTGATTCGCTACGTTTAACTATTTGGTTTTTCAAGAAAAAGCCGCGTTTATAACTTTATTTTTAAATGTTTTGTTGTATTATTGTTCAAAGAAGATTGAATAATGAAGAGTACACGTAATTGGAGATATGTTATTATTTTTAATATGGATTTATTAGCACTGTAATCATTCCGACTGAGGCAAACATTTTTGTAAAGGCTCATTTAGTTTGCGGGCCTCGTGCGACACAGGGTATCATAGTGCGGGTGAGTGAGTGTGAAACCGTCTGTTTAAAAAAACCCTTCATAAGTTATTCGTAGTCTATATAACATCTAAAATCAAAAGCAAAACGTCCTCTTTCAGACGTAAAAAAAACAAACAAAAACGGTTTCAATACAAATGTTAAATAGATGAAACATTCAGCAGGATTAGACTAAAATAAGTATACTATTATTCGATAAGTTAAAATTACAATTTAAAGAAGGAAATACATAATAATAGTCAGTTTGGCTTTTGCGATTAGACTACATTTATTTTGATACCATACCGTCCCGCGGTTTCACTTGCGTGGACTTCGATTTTCTCGACACCTCAGTTATTGGCGGGAAATATGATCTAACTAGCTGCGGCCCGCGGTTTTACCCGCGTGGTTATGAAAACGATGATGATGGTAATGATTAAAGTAAGCCTATGTGTTAATCCAGAGTATAAGCTAATGTCTCCATACCAAATTTCATCGAAATCGGTGTAGCCGTTTGAGCGTGACGAAGTAACAAACATACACACAAACTTTCGCATTTATAATATTAGTAGGATTACCTTTTTTGATGAACGAAGCTGTTTTGAAGCATATGTTCTTCTCCTTGGTTTCATCTAATCTTTAATAATAATCAAAATCATGATAGTCAGACAGCCAGTTCCTTTCACATACATAATATTAATATGAAATTTCAGATATTGCAACAATGGGATTATTAACAGAATAATTTTGTTTGCTTTATGATTATAATTTAGCAGTCTTAAGATTCGATAATTCATAAATACAGCTTCTAATAAAGTAAGTACATGTGATTATCGCATTATATTTATTATTGTAAGTATAAATAAATAAATAGAAATCATTTGTTTCGTAATAATCATACAACAATACAGTGAAACAAAAAAAACATGGAGACGATGTAGTTACAGCGATAAAAACATTTTCATAAGTTTTATTTACGTTTTTCGTAAACATGAGTGTGAGACTGGCGTCCAAAATAGGTTTCCCCGTTCTATGGGTACCAAAGGTATGTATAGACACGGTCTGACAAAAAAACTGAAAAAATTGAACCGACTTCAACACTCAAAAGTGTGAAATAACTTGTTGAAGTCGGTACCATGGTAGTTCAAAAGTAACTATTATCATAGTGGCCTATCTTACCGTTGGTAACAAACATAATAAAACGGTTGAGAATCTCCTCCTTTTTTTGAAGTCGGTTAACAAGGTGTTGTCTTGTTTGTCAGATCTGTGTTAGATACGTACATAGCTAATACTATTACTGGGGGGCAGACACGAGTGGAGTGGGCGGCTCTCGACCTTCGCGTGTCCTGGGCTCACTGCTCCTGCGCCTTTATCGACGTTTTCCTACTGCCGACACGCTATACTGTTTATACGTACATATGTAAGTATGACAATACCACAGTGATTTTACCGAGTGCAGTTAAGGGCTTAACATAATGCTGATGACATAACAAAGGCTCACGGGTGTTTACAGGCAGAGAGTATTTGTAATATTTTTAATCAACTACGAGCTCAAAAAAAAATAATTTAATTAATTCATGTCATGAGGAAATAGGTATCAAGCGTGTTCCGCCGTAGATCACATCAGGCGACATAGTATTTAAACCCTTGCCATATTCTTATTTAAAAAAAACATTTATTTTTATGTATGTACTTGTATGTAGGTATATAATAGACACAATACGTACGAAAGATGTAAAAAATAGCATAACTAAGAATTTAAAATAATGTGTAAAGTTATTTATAATGTACTTTATTTCATTTGAATAAATGTAAGTTACGTGAAGGATTTTTTTATGTTCTCTAATATTAATTATAATAGCTTAGAGATACTTAGTAGAGAAATTCTCTTCATACAAAAAAGATTCCCAATATCTTCTCAGGGTGGTTGCTAAGATAACCGGCGGAAGAAGAATCAAGTGTTTTAATTATATTTGATGTGAAAATAAGAAATAAATCCAGCTTCTAGTGGGAGATGAGCCCACGACTAAAGAACACCGTCCTGTCACGTTGCCATCTAAGCATAATAGCACTCTAATTGCTGCCCGAATTTATTCCTTTCTTTTTTGTTACATCTGGGGAGATGTTATTTTAGCGCCATCTACCTATAATTGTATGAACTAATACGAGGTCTGGTTATTCCTTAAAAAAAATGTTAACGTTCTTTCCGCCTAATATGTCGCTAGATTAATTCTGTCATCAAGCACACAGCTAGTACAGGCAGCTGCTTGCAGTTCTTAACTGCATACCCCTTTACACAACCAAAAGAGACCCTTTTGGAAAAATATTTGACATAGGTGATACATAATCCTACTAACCCTACTAATATTATAAAATGCGAAAGTTTGGGTGTATGTGTTCATATTTGTTACTTCTTCGCACTCAAACGGCTACACCGATTTCGATTAAATTTGGTATGGAGATAATTTAAAGCCTGGCTTAACACATAGGCTACTTTTATCCCGGAACAAGTATAGTTCCCGGGGGGGAATTGGGGGAGCGGGAAAACCATAATCCACGCGGGTGAAACCGCGGGGCGCTACTAGTTAGTAATATTTTGTTATATGTACCTATACCATACCTACCACTTTTCTGTAGTATTACAGGTAATTATGTCTGAGATGCGTCAACGAGTCATACCACGAAGCATACTGAAAAATCAGACTAATATAACGAGGCCGAATATAAATGCGAAAGTTTTTCTTATGTAGGTATGTTTGTTACAGCTTCAAGCTGAAACATGGAATAACATATAGCCTACTTGTTTGTGGAATTACGAGATAACACAAAAATCATCCATACCACGTAACATTTCACCGCGCGGGTAACACCACGGCGCGCAGCTAGTATTTAGATAAATAAAGGACTATAAAGACCAGAATCACACCTGTGTGGATGAAGTGGCGTCCGAACAAGGTATCTATTTATAAGCAATTATTTGATTACGTTGAAGATTCCTAGACGACCTTGGAAACCGGCTGTTTTAGCGTTTACGGATCCGTTCCAAAATACCCCTCCATGATTTGAAATTAGCACGTTTTTACAACATGACGCAGTATACTGCCTATCACTAGAATGGATTTAAAAAAAAATATCAAAAAATAGAACCGACTTCAACACTCAAAAGTGTGAAATAACTTTGAAATTTGAAAAACTTTTCGCTACTCCCTACTAGGGAGCGGTGGTGGCTACAGAAGAATGCTTCCCCCCCACTCCCCCGCATACTGGCTTCACGTCACTCTATATAGAAAACGGAATATTTTCTTGTTATTGGGGCAACTTCTATATTGCAAGCAAATCTAGCACCATTTTCATCCCATAGAGGTGAGATTCTAGATTTAATTATTTATTTTTAATCATGTAACTTTTTTCTTTACATAAAATGTTTACATATAAACTATTAAATATATTAGTAAATATATTAGTTATTGCATCGTCTTAGGACAATAAACCGACCTATGAAACACATACAGCGTAATAACATTACACATTAGTGCATAATAGTATTATCCCTAGAAAGTGAAATTAGTACCTCTTTTTAACTTACTTAAAATAATGCGTTTGACAGCTGTCTCACCTGATGTCAAGTGATGACGTTGTCTAGGATTTAGCACATTATCGCTATTTATATGCGAGTAAACAGAGCATTTTCAATTTAATAATTAAACGATATAGGCAATACATCTTTGTTTTTCCCTCGCAAATATGTTAAAAAACGATGTACAAAACTCGTGAGCTCTGCTCATTACACCCTCGGCTGAATTACGCCCTCGTCTGTGGCTCCCACTGCCACTCAGAGCCTCGTGTCTTATGAGCAAATAAGCGCACACATAAAAAAAAATCTGCTCTAAGGATAAGCTCTCGACAGATGAATTCTTCAAGGTAGGTACTACCGCATTACTTACAGGATCAAGTTTTTGTATACATTTGCCTTATATATCAGACATCGCCTAAAAGCTAATCCACATATAACTCATGGAAGTCACACACTGTGCGATTTCACCGATAGTAGAGCCAGTGAGCATTGTCTAGTTTGATAACATCTTGGACCACATACATTCCACAAAAAAAAATTTATTATATATTGTTCAGCTTGAGCTTCCGGTGAAGGTAACACCGTTATCAAATTCTCAGCAACCCTACCACCAGGTAGGGTACTTTCGAATACCCGCCTGGCTAGCTACTGACTGACTGACTACCCTCAAGTTTGAAAAACTGTCACCAAACACATAGTGTATTCAGGCAGCAGTCCTTGAGAGCCAGTCAGAATTCTAGAGCGTGATAACATCTTCGACCACATCGTCACTGACCATCAAGTAAGATAGTGGTCAAACGTCAAGATCTACACCGTATAAAAAATAAAAATAAAATAGTGTTTGGCATACACTGCAAAATGTGAAACGAGCTTCATCCCTCGGTATTTCCGAGTGGCTACAATATGCGATTCTTCGAAAAAAGAATTGACAGAGTCTTAAAAAGGTTTGACAACAATTATTTATGTCCCCAGTGTTACAGATATGCATAGGCGAGACTGATCGCTTACTATCAGGCGGCCCTGCTGCTTATTTTGCTATTTGCTTTTGCTTATTCTTCTCTCAGCCATGTGTGTCCACGGCTGGACATATGCCTCCCCCATATAGGGGGGATTTGCCAATACTCGCCACGCTTGGCATGCGGGTTGGCGAGCGCAGTATGATTTACAATCCTCAGAAGGCGCTGCTGCCGACCTTCTGGTACGTGATCCCTTAGCCGACTCTTACGGCACCCACGAGAAGAGATGGGGGAGTACTATTCTAGGCCGGTACCACCACGGCACTTTGCTTATTATGTAATACATAAAAAGCTTTAAAATATTCATAAATATTATCGCTAAACCTATAACACATAAATATGACGAATCGCACACGTATCGATTCACACATTAGATAATTCATTTCCCTAAGTTCATAAGTTGCCAGTTCTCTGATCCAGTGCGATCTAGTTTAACAGAATAATGCGAATCACATTTACGGAAACAGGAACAACAAGTATGTAACACATTGCTCTTGACCTCCATTGCAAATAACCAAAGGTAGACAACAAGTATGCAGTCAAGTTCCGTAAATCTTCCTGCGTAAAGCATTCATATAAAATCGTGAGAATAGCTGCAGTTTATCTGTTTTGAATATTGGTATATCAAGTTATATCCAGTTTGGAGCAGCCTACGAGTTTTGGAGTCCCTTAACTCAAGCGTTGGCCGCTGTTGGGGCCGATGCGATGTTGCGCAAACGCATTCCGTGTTTCCATGATTCCGTTAAAGTCATCGACTGTTTTCGACCATTAGGTGCCCGCCTGAGAAAATAAACCAGTCGAGTTTTTGTTTTTATTTTGCTGGAAGTATATACTAAGTAACTAAAACCGCGCATAATAAATATTAACCAGAAGTAAATGTTTAGAGTTTCATTTATCGATTGCTGCCTGGTGAATTATTGGCTGTTATTAGTTTATAGATTTTGCTTTTAAATTTTCATATTTTTATTTTTAGATACTCATTTAACTAATTAGGTACTGTAATAAGTACTTAATTAAAATAAAAGTATGAATGACACTACAATATAAATTAAAAACAAACGAATGTCTAATCTAATGTATAAAGTCAGTTTAACCGTTAATTATTGAAGTATCGTGTCACTTTGACATTTTATTAATTCATTCATTAGTAGGATTAGCGGGATGGGATTTCCTACAATTAAATGTTTTACACTTCGTCTTATTGATTCTCATATTAAATCAGCTTTGCTAATTTCGCCAAAACTTATAAATAGAAAATTTAAATTAATTCTTCGTGTCGTCATTATGCCCACAGACACATTTAGACATTGATTTCAATGAAATGTATCGCTGAAATTTTCATGAAAAGAACTAAGAAAGCCGTAAAACCGAAGCTAATATGGTTTGAACAAAATTGATTTCATTCGCTAATAAAGGTATATTAGCCAAAGAAATATTTTCAGGTTACCATATTTTTCCTTTATCAAAAAATTCTCGTGATAGCGACAAATGCGCTTGAACATTATTACACAAGTGGACAGAAAATTAAAAGGTCTAATAATGTGATTAGTTTTTTTTTTGAGCCAATCGGTTATCTTTGAAGTACATAAATTTGCAATATTTTAAATCATCATGCATTAGAATTTGTCCCGCACTCCTCTCCTGTAAGCACCCGCTCTGTAATTTTATCGGCACCTGTATAAATTTCTGCATTATTTTGATTATTAGATCAAAATAATGTTTACCAAAAAATGGAACCGACTTCAACACTCAAAAGTGTGAAATAACTTCTTGAAATCGGTACCATAATAGTTCAAAAAGTAATTATTATCAAAATATTGCACGCATGGTACCGGCTTCGACAAGTTATTACACACTTTTGAGAGTTAAAGTTGGATTCATTTTTTGCTTAAAAAAATTTTTCAACCCTTTTCAGTGATCTTTGCTACTTACGGGATGAATTGTCAATATGTAACTTCACCGAAGTCTTCCTCCGCAACTATAATGTCGTCGAGGTATGCGTAGTACTTTTCAATTATTGGAGACAAAAACCGCTTGTCGTTACTTTGATTAAAATTAAAATTACACCCTATTGTTCTATTTACTGTAAAAATATTGTAAGTACATATTGTACAAAAGTTTACAATCTGCCTTAAAAGAGATCATCAGACGCGCGCCTCGCTCGTTATAAATAAATCCGTGTCTTGAATGAATAAATTGGTCTCTATGGCGTTTCAAGTTAATTAATTCATCACTATGGATTCGAACTGCTTTGAAATTACAACCGCACTTTCAATTTAATCTCTCGCTCAGTAGCAAAATTAAAGTATCGTTTTTCGGTTTAAAGCAAATAAACTAAGACGGTCCATTGATTGGTGGGGCGGGTTTAATCAACATTTCTGATTGCTTTACGATTTTTAGCAACTTTCATCGGCTGCGGTTGAAAAGAAGCAGGAGACTACGATACTTTTTCCTTGTAAGCTTGACATACTTTTTGCAACTTCAGACGACCGGGCCGACGTCACTAGGTCGCCGATCGCCGGCTTTTACATTAGTAGGTATACTAACATGAATTTCGATATCATGCTCGAACATCTTATCTGCATTGTTTATCTTTGGGTCATTGATGTTTAGAAGTGAATGTTCTTGAATTGGGGGTGAGAATGATGTCGCTGTTTATTTTTTCCTTCTTTGGGCTTCGCACAGTTGGTGCATTAGCCATCGTCGGGTAAAACAATCTTAAAGTTCTCAAGTTATGGGATATGGTGTATAAGAGAATAAGTGCATAATTTATTTCAACTTCTCACCTTTTTATTTGATATGAAAATAAAAAGGTACACGTGAAATTTGAAAAAAATCAATACATTTGTTCACTCTTGCGTATCCACGGCCATGAAAACGGTAATAATAATCCATTATTATAACACATTCACACGGAAATAATCACTCATTTTGGATATATTATAAACAAACTTCATTTTTACATCTCAAACTAAAAAAAGTTCTTGCCATTATTTCTCACTATTTATACTAAGAATTAGTACAATGCCACAGAACAGAGAAAATATAAAGCGCAATGCTTGTCAATGCCAGTTCCAGTGGTACACAAAGCTTCAAGATTGAGGTCCTCATATTATGGTAGGTCAATCCAGTCTCTTGGTAGAGAGTCCTCATCATCTCACCTATAGGGAGTCCACTGCTCAACATACGCCTCCCCCATTATTGGGGGGTTGACATTACTCGACACGCTTGGCAGGCGGGTTGGCGAGCGCAGTATGATTTCCGATCCTCAGAAGGCGCTGCTGCCCACCTTCTGGTACGTGTTCCCTTGGCAGATTCTTACGGCACCCGCGGGAATACTCCACGGCACCGTCACGGCACGTATTCCACGTC
The DNA here is from genome assembly GCA_934044485.1 of Apeira syringaria. Classification (NCBI taxonomy): domain Eukaryota; kingdom Metazoa; phylum Arthropoda; class Insecta; order Lepidoptera; family Geometridae; genus Apeira; species Apeira syringaria. The sequence goes on from OW203658.1 coordinate 18,698,061, forward strand.
AAGAGTACAAATTTGTAAATGTATAATAACAATATGAGTGAAGTTCGATAATAAGTAATAAATTGCAGTTTTTATTTTTTCACTATACCTTCATTTTTCTATACATATAATAATAATTATGCAACTGGTTGCTATCTTTAGGTACATAGGAGATATATGAGAAAACCTACAGATTGCTGTTCCCAATTTATCAACACAATAGAACCCAAAACAATGACTTTTTCTCTGTCTAGTGCGCGTTAATCTCAGACACGGCTAAACTGATTTTGGTGGAGTATTCGCTATTGTATTTTTTTCATATTACGAGACCACTATTTTTGGTTTGGCCATTATTTCACTTGATGCTCAGTGACAATGTGGTCGAAGATGTTATCACGGTAGACCTATATTACCTCCGTCCTTGCTCTCAGGACGTCTGCCTGAACGTACTATGTGTTCGGTGATAGTTTTCTAACTTGAGGGTAGTAGCTAGCCAGGCGGGTACTCGAAAGTACCCTACCAAAATTCTGGAAATTTTGTAGGATTAAAATAGAATATAATATGTGCATTTATTCAAAACATACATAAAAAGAACAGGGCATGAGTGATATCACTATTGTACAGCCCCGGATCTAGGGGGGGGCAAGCCGGGGCCCATGCCCCGGGCGGCAAGTTCAGAGGGCGGCGACGGCGGTCCAGAGGGCAGGAAATTTACACTTTACAGACGAATAGACAACTCATCATTTACTAACGGAATAAATAATAGTACAAGTACAGATATTTCATGGCCATATCAACTCGGCCGATACCCAGAGAACGGAGTGAGACATGCTGCACGAACATATTTTATTATGCAGATGTTTCATCGATCACTGCGATCGACATCTTCAGTGGTTCAGGTCCGGGCGGCGACAAGAGCGTAGAACTCTCCTTCGCGGCGTCTTTTCTGATATTGAACAATCGAGTGAATATAGAAATACAGAAAGAAGAAAAAAATAGACAAAATCCAATGGAATATTGGATAAAAGAGGCTGGAGAAGTTTCTGAAAAAAGTGGTGTTGCGACCCTATTCTGCAGAATTCCGAAACGTAAAAAACATTTCGATGAGATACTATGTGAAGACGAATTACAAACACTCCAACCTGTTCTACTATTTTCTGAAGAAAAATTTTCTTAATTGATCTTTGATCGAATCATATCATAAATTGAAAGAGGTTTGATTATGTTACCATGCTGAATTTAAATTTTGCTTTTCTTAATGGTACTAATATTTTGAAATTTCAATTGAAGAACTGCAAAAGTATGGAGTAGATCTGGCTCGAAAATACGAGCGAGATTTAAGCGCCGTTGAATTCTGTCAGGAACTTTGCGTTTTTAAAGAGCAACAAAATAAACAAACAAACCATCACTTTATTTGTTACACTGTTTTTGTATATTTTGTGTTAGGTACTATTGTATTTTCTGTCTAAACTAAACATTTTGTGTGCACCGTGCAGTGTATACCACCGTGCGTGACGTCACTCGCCGGTCCCAACGGAAGACCAGCGCTGGTTGAAGTAACCAGCATTTATGCTGAGTTGGGGTCGGCTTGTGGCAAAAAACTAGAGATTTAATTTCACATCATTTTTATTGTATTTTTTTGTTAGTTGCCACAATAAAGTCGTGTCTATGTCTATGTAATTTACTCTTTTCCTTTCTACTACATCCGCAAGCTGCAAACGAAGTTTTAGCAAACTAAAACTAATTAAAAATTATTTGCGTTCTTCTATGAGCCAGGAACGATTATCGAGTCTTGCAATCTTAGCGATTGAAAATCGAATTGCACACGAGTTAAATTATGACAAATCCATTGATTTATTTTCTGAACAAAACCTCGAAGAGTAATATTGTAATTTCAATTCACAAATGCAATAATATATTTGATTTTTATTTTTATAATATTTTATAAAATATATATAATACATATTTTTATTTTAAACCCTATCCTGTGCTATGTCAAAATTTCAATCGATTAGTGGACATCTGATATCTGAAATTATATGGATGATTAAGATAAAAATAAATATAAGTGGGCGGGGGCGGCATTTTTCAGTTTTTGCCCCGCCTAAAAATAATTGAAGATCCGGGGCTGCTATTGTATATATATATAATTGGTGGGGATCGAAGCAGCGTCCGTCAGCTGTCAGCGCTCTCAGGCTCCCACCGCTGAGCTATCATCGCTTCAAAACGTAATAATAGCTTCAATTGAAATGTTGTGTTTGATTTATTGCAATCAGTTTATATCAATCAAATGTAGGGGAAAACCAAATAGTCTACACGGTATACCACGGGGTGCAGACTTGTGTTTTAGTATGTGTCAGTAAAATATTTACCATCGTCATACATTTTATGGGTTCAATTTGATCACTAAGCCAACATCAAACATCTTTGTTTACATTATTAAAACTAACGTTCATAAATTACTTTTTAATGTATCTACGAATATAATGTGGCACTCATGCGTAGTCGATATCACGATTATTTCGGTTTCTTCTGGAAACCTTCATCGGGATCTTAAGTGCGGTGCGTTCTTGATAACGTCCCGTCTCGCACTGAAACGCGAAAAGTCGATATCACGCTCGAAAAACAATTGTCGATCGTGAAATCGACTACGTTTAGTGCCACGTTATACAGTATACAATCTTTGTTTACAATTCAGTATTATTAATATTCAGTAACCTTAATCTCCACACGATGAAGTTTTTCTTTCCCATACCAATTATCTATGTCAGAATTTGGTTCAATAAGCGAAGGATAATTGGTACCGTACGTTACGGTATGATGCGTGCTGCACGTCATCTCAAGAATTGATGATTTCTAATAGAGAACCGTGATTCAATCGAGTACCTTAGCAGGCGGTATATCGGCCTCGATTCACCCCACTGTGTAGCAGTTTCCATTCGCAATCGCAAAAAGTTGTGAACGGTGGAGCAACGGGCGGGACGACATCCAACATTACTCACGACCACTTTACACTGAGATGTCACAACAGACACCGAAGCACCGCTTTCCTAGAGAAGGCGACACGGTGTGGGGGGCAGGGTAGTTCACCTATCACGGCAAGATTTTAATGATACATTGTCGTTCTAAGACGGGGAACGGTTTGCGATAGCGAGGAGTTCTTTCGTCGTCGCCTGCGCACACCGTTATCCTATTTCCTCCCTCCTTTATGATTGTGGCATTGTGATGACGGAACGGCTCTAGCTATTTTAATTTACGGTTGTTCGTAAAAGAAGCGAGTAATTGCTGTGTATTTTATGCGCAACGCAATCTACAAAGGCTACAAAGCTTTTTACGGTAGTGCTTGCATAGATAACCGCCGGTAACATGCTCGTATGCCCACACTAAGTTTCATCGCGAGCTTTAACAGTCTTACTCAAATTGTTTACTCTATTTTTGATGTACCTTTGTACTTGTCTGGCTAACGGTGGAGTTCATCAAAATTTAAACGTCCAATTATTAATTTAACCGTCGGTCAAACAGTTTAACTGTTTGATAAAAACTGTTTGACCGACGGTTAAATTGATAATGGACGTTTTTAATTTTGGTGAACTCCACCCTAAATAATACTGTTACCTCAAAGGTTAAGGAATTTAGCAATAGTTTGCGACGCTTCAATAACTAACAATGTTATTTACATATATTATCTGCATTTACCCACGTTTATGGTCGAGTACGCGGACTTAGGTTTAGGGCATGTCTGATGCCTTTAGATCGAAATACTCGAATGTAATTTTTTTTTTTTTTTTTTTTTACATATTATAAGTTTGCGTTTGACAACTGTCTCACCTGATGTTAAGTGATGACGTTGTGAGTAAAGCCGGTTAATGTAATATGTATATAAAAATCTCGAGTCAGAGTGTTTGTTATTGAAGTCCTCCGGTTCGCCTGATTTTTACAAAATGTTTTGTGCTTACCTACTACATATTTGGTAGATCTGTGCATCGGTCGTAAAGTATTTTTAAGTTTCCTACCCCTTATTTTGTAATCGCAGTTTTACTATTTTTATGAATTAATATCCAATTAATTTTACTGTTATTCATTGTGTTCAAGTAATATAATTAAGTGTCGTGTCACTCTGATATTTCCATAATTTAAATGGCAGAACAACGTTTGACAGGTCAGCTAGTATAATATATAAATAATAATGTGTCAAGGCAAGAATTTCAATACTATCAATGTGTAGTTTTAGTCCATTTGCTTATGAAATTCCTTGCCTGCACTTTTTGATGTTTCTACAAATGTTTAGTAGTATTAGTCAAGTGCCTCAGTAAGTCATCTGGCAACGTGCACAATCTGAGTCTGCGATTATAGTATGACCAAGTGCCAGGCAACAGCGACCTTGCTGCCAACCTAATAATGGAATGCAAATGCATTCATTGCATTCAACTAACCGCACCCACTTTCTACGTGGAGTCCTTAACACACAGGAAGGAGTCATTCGAACTTTAATATCATATCTATGTATAATAAGTATGACAGAGAAGAGACAGAGAACAGAGTAAGTTTCTAAATTGTTAAAGGCCTTAAACTTATATAAAGAAATAAACTTAACCACAGTAGATGTAATCAACGAATGCCAGATGAAGTGGTGACGCAAGACCCTGAAAAAGGCTTTCGGACGAAGCCATCAATGGGCGTCAAATATAAAACATGGCGCCGCGGCTAATACGGCGGAACAATTAAAGCGGCGAAAATATGCTATCCTATGTAGAGGATACATTTTTGAATGGTATGAGGGCGATGAGGTTATCAGATTTTCCAAAACTTATCATAGAGTTTGACGGGGCATTGCTGCGAACACTCTGAGCACGCTGCCAACTGGTAGCGGCTTTGAAGCATTTGATTTATTTTGGGCTAGCATCCTTCTATACACTCATTGCTAGCAATCGCTCCATGTTATTGAACTAGCGGTAGTATTACAATTAGTATTTTGTTTAATAAAGGCATCAGCCCTCTATAATTAAAAATTGAACTACATTTATGAGTATCGTTGTCATTGAGTGCATACCCGTAAATATAGTAGGTACGTGTTTCGAAACAAGGAATCGTCTAACTACCCACACAGCTTTCGAACATAAAAGTTTTTCAAGCTCTATCTAACTGTTCGTGATAAATCAAAAGGTCTACGAATAGATGGTCATAAAGGTGGCCACAAAAGCCGGAGTTTTAGAGCCCTTCAGAAAGTGTGTCGACGGCCCCATGCGTCCACGTCCCGCGCCTCGCGCCTCGCCCCTCACCGCTGGAAAACATCCATGTATGCATTTTATAGTTTTCCTTCGAACTGGGAACGTCATTATCGTAGGCACAGGTAAATGCGTGGAGTGTCATGTTTCCGTACAAAATACCGTTCTTTGTCCGCACGAAAGGAAGTGTAGAAAATTATTTAAGGCAATTATTTTAACCGGAGTATACTTTAGGTGTTTATGGAGGTAAATGGGAAGCTTTGAGTAATTATTTATAGGAAGCTAGTTAATACTTAAATAACTATACCGGTATGTTGTTCACAGATTAGAGGTATCCAGAAAATCAAATAGGCTTGAGTCGGTAATACCTATTGGGCCCGTGGGGACCGGGAGATCATCGGATTTTCCAAATCTTTCAAATCGAATTTATTAGACGTTTTGTCGATTTGATAGATGCGACGCATGATCGAAATGCTGGAACATAATACCTATTTGGCTCAACGAATCAGCATTCTAATTCAACTTCAACGGGGCAATGCCGGATGCAGCAACTCTAGGCATGCTGCCAACTGGTAACGGGTTAGAGCATTTGAGTTATCTATAGGCTGGCAACGGCTAGTGGATTGCTCAAGTTGCTGTAATATTTTAATTAGTAATTTATTTTGAAATATGTAAAAAAGAATGTAGGTAGTTATAAATGTACCCATGCACACTATTCCATTATATTAATGAGTTTCTCGACATCACAATCTCACATTAATCAGTAGTATTACTGCCTTATTGTAAAATTATCTTAGAACATTAGCTATAAATGTTCCGAACATAGTTTGTAACTCACAGCGCCTATGTTAATGCAAATAAGGGTGCGTTCATCCGATTGTCTATACGTGCCATAAAGTATGCATTCATAAGGTTCTTGGTACAGTATTAGTACCCTGATTTTGAGGGCAGTGGTCTTGGAGCGGTGGTTAGTGTTGCCAGGTATAACGCTCTAAACTAAGGATAGCACCATTTTGTATTCATTTCTTCGGTGGTGTTTAGGTGTAAGGTTTGATCACTATCTAAATTAAGTTGGTCGAAATAGGCCTAGAACTGTGACGCTTAAGGGCAGCTACTCGAACAGCGCAATTAATAGCAAAACAAATGTTAGTGTGTCTTAATACAATCTTATGAGAGGTAGGTTGCCACGAGCGCCTTAGAAAGGTAGGTACTACCAAAAAAAGGTTGACGAATATTTTGCTTCTTATTTATTGCTGTAATTTATTAAAGTTTCATTGTCTATTACCTATGTGACATACATACTATTTAAGATGGTTACCAGTGCGATTTGAGCTCATGGCTACACAGGATATCCTTCCTATCCATTTTGCATTATCACGAAACTATGTACGTGTGTTCCGTCTAGCACGTGTAAATGCAAAAAAACAATCAATTCATTATGTTAATGGAATATTTGAACCACTTGCTTGCAGGTTGTTTAACTTATGTATCGTAAAAACGTAGTGACCTAGTGTACATTTTTCCTAGTAAAATCATCTACTTATTCGTATAATAAGTGCATTTGCTCGAGACAATTTCAGAAGGAGCCTGGTTCAAAATATGGCAGCACTGATGATGCGGCAAGGAAGGGGGGTAAAGAGGGCATCGAGCAACACATTGCGTAATGCATTACAATAACGCGACACGTTACAGATTAATTAAGAGTCACTATATAGTACGTGCAGCGGCCGCCGCGGCTTGTGCGCCGGCGCAAGGGCCTAACGTGACCATACGTCCCGCTTTGAGCGGGACAGTCCCGCTTACAGGCAGACTGTCCCGGTGTCCCCAGCGAAGTTGACATAGTCCCGCTTTTGCAAACAGTTGAAAAGATTATTTAAAATGTATTTTTCCCGCTCGAAGAGACAACACGAACTGCAACTTTGGGGGAAATAAATTCACGCCACTAATGGGGTTTAGAAAGCCGTGCTTATTTAACTAGGTATTTTGTGTTAAGTGCTTTGATTAATTTGTGTTATTCTGTCTTTTATAATAAAAATCTTGTAAAACACTAATAACTTTTTTTAAAATATATAATTCTGCAAATGTCCCGCACTGGCAAAATAAATAAATGGTCACGTTAGTCATGCCCGTCGTATGCCCGATAAGAGGATAAGAGTCGGCTAAGGGATCACGTACCAGAAAGTGGGCAGCAGCGCCTTCTGACGATCGGAATTCATACTGCGCTCGCCAACCCACCTGCCAAGCGTGGCGACGAGAAGTGGCAAATCCCCCCTAATTGGGGGAAGCATATGTCCAGCAGTGGAAGTCCAATTGCTGAGAAGAAGAAGAAGAACACTTCAAAAATCAGTTAAAATAGGACTGTTGCATGAACACACTATATGTTTGGTGACAGTTTTTCAAACTTGAGGGTGGTAGCTAGCCAGGCGGGTATTCGAATGTACCCTAACACCATGCTGGGAATATGATGACGGTGTTACCTTCACCGGAAACTCAAGCCGTTGTTGGAGATCGAACCAGCCTAGTGTCCGTCAATTTGACAGCCGACGCTCCCTCTGGTGAGCTATCATTGCTTCAAAACTTTGTAGACAACATAAATTGACATAAAATAGATGATCTAGAATGCATAAAGTCAAAGCTCACAAATGCATTTCGAGGTCATTTTTTTCGATAATGGCCGAAACAGTTTCACGTTCACATTGTGTCGTTCCGCTCTCTGATTCAGCTAAATACGGATTGCCTAGCAGGAAACCCGTTGCGCATCAAAAAAAACTTGTAAATATTGTGCTTGAAAGATAATAATATAAATTATATATATATCTTACAGACCTAGTGTTTGACCACTCGCTTGATGGTCAGAGACGATAAAGTCGAAGATGTAATCACGCTAGACCTAGATTGCTTACTAGCAAGGACAGCTCCCTGAACACACTACCTATGTGTTTGACGGATTTTAAACTTGAGGGTTGTAGCTAGCCAGGCAGAGTCTCGAAAGTACCTTATCACTATGCTGGGCATTTGATAACGGTGTTGCCTTCACCGAAAGCTCCAGCTTGTTGCTAGCCGTTGGTAAGGATTGAACCAGCGTCCGTAAGTTTGACAGCCGACGATCCCACCGGGCGGTCGTGGGCTATCATCGCTTGAAATCTTTCACAAACTTATAGACACAGATACCTATAGTTATTCTGACGTAAGCATTTGCTAAAAATGCAATATTGAAAATACAATCCCTAGAGAGTTGTATTGTAACGGAGATTTTAGAAGATTTTAGATTTTAGAAATTTTTAGAAAAAACTATCACTATAAGACTGAGAAAGTATTGGAAAATAATAGTCCCTTCAGTTAATACAGGCTCAAAATAGAGTCATGTTTTGAGCAACCTTAACTTCAAAACAGAGATAGATAATATTGTTTTTTTGTTTGAAAGGGTGAACTTAGGTACATACTAGGTGATTTCATTGTCATCAAGTCACGATTTGATTACATAATCTGGAGGAAAATATCTCTGAAAACTTCAATTAATTTTCTTACACCGTACTCGGTTCGGTACGAACGTCGAACGCACATTTGTATTGTCAGCGCCATCTATTGAGTATCATAAAACTAGTTTTCTAATAGCTATCAGGAAATTCCTTGACGTAAGTACTTGCAAGAGTTCTCACGCTTAAAGTTTGTTACGTCGCAAATGAGATTAGAAGATTTTGAGTTGTGTCGAAAAATTGCTGATTACAGTAACGCTTTTTGGTGACAATTTGTTCTAAAGAAATATGCTACTTTTTTTTCGATACACATGAACGGGTGCAAACGTAAGCATAGTATAATAGAATGAAAGAAAAGAAAGAAAGAAATGGGGGATTCCGGGAATAAGGGGCCCTATTATATAATATCTGTAATATTGCATGAGTCAATGTTGCTATTTGATTGGGATGATTTGAGGTACCTAATTATCCGAAATTATTGTAATTCTGTTTCGTTAGCATGGAGTTGCAGGTTGCAATCAATTCGAAACCTACTGGCTTACCTTCATTTTTCTACCACCAGTTCTACGCAGGTTTAGCCATGCGGACAGATTATTTTATCACACCTTACTATTTCTAGAAAGATAATCGTTGAAGGAATGTAACGCCCTTCTTGATAACTTGCATGGAAGATTGTATGAAGTCCTTAAAGCCTGAAAGTGTGACAACAAACTAATATACGCATTTATAAGATTAAAAGATGTTGATCCCAGCTTAAACAATACTGGGTAGAACGTTCTTAGTAATTCCTCTTAGATCTCGACAAGAACTGGTCCCAAACTCTCGTTCATTCGTAACCCATTATCATCGAAAGATGTCCCCGATACCTCCAAATTGGTTGGATGGAACCATAATTGAGAATGGAGATCTAGTGGTGGATAAAACTCACCGGTAAGGCTGCCGGTCGGGAACAGAACGCAAGAGAAGTTTAATTAGAGTAAAAAATACTTTTATCAATCATAAGGCTATCATAGGCTATTCCGAGCAGTATGATACTGGTCGGAATAGCCAGAATTGAGAGGAATTTCCAACCAACAACTCTTTAGGTAATAAAATACGAGTAACTAGGGGATCGAGCTTCCCCCGACATTTATTTGTTACACCGTCGTACGTAAAGGTTTATTTTGTACAAGTTACTGTTATGTACCAAAGTTTGGCATTGGCCGTAATTCTGCTAACCAGTCAAACTAGCTAGAATTCTCGAAAATTTTTTTACTTGAAAAAGTTTTATTCGCGCCAACGCTTAAATTCGTGAATGATCAATATTAGACGAGTTTAATCCAAAGGGGGGTAGTTTTAAACGCTATTGAACCAAATAACGAGACTTATTTTATCAAAATTTATCCGATTTTGAACAAAAACATCTAAATTTAGTATTGGCATTCATGAGTTTCAAGACAATTCGAACTTTATCGTAACCGTATAAAATCTGATACTAATAAATTTTATTTACCATCATTTTAGTTAGTTTGTGTGAACAACAGTATCAGGACCACTATCCGAATCGTCGTAAATGATAATATAATTGTTATTGTTATGTACATACCATTCTGGTAATGTACTCTTACAGATCAATTATCTAAATGTGTTGATCGACACGCGTGGTAATTAGCAAAATAAATACATGTAAAAATATCTAATACATAAGCAAGCATAATAATGCTTTTTTATAAAGCCATTCTTACAGAAGTTTCAAAGAATCATGGTTGAAGTGGAATAAACTTGTGTTGCTTGTAATTAAAACACTTATTCTTTAAATGTGTTGATCGACACGCGTGGTAATTAGCAAAATAAATACATGTAAACATATCTAATACGTAGAGCAAACATATTAATGGTTTTCTATAAATCCATTCTTACAGAAGTTTCAACGAATCAAGGTTGAAGTGGAATAAACTTGTGTTGCTTGTAATTAAAACACTTAAATAACTACAGCGTGTCAGGTAGGATCTATTTCCAGCCAGTTACTAGGTGCCAAACGTAATCTCGTAGAGAAATGATCCAGCGTCCACGTAAGGATGCGCGGGCGACGCGCGTTTCTTTTTAGAAAGTGGCACGTGGCGGGGTTGTTCACCCTAGCGATCCGGGTCACACAGCTCCCCGCGCGCCCCCCTACCCCTCCTGCACCCGCACCGACTCGTCTACGTACTCAAGTACCCCATGTACTTACTAGTCCTTGATAAGGGGACTTCATTGACGCCGTCTTAATCAAGTGAAACCGGGTCAGCGGATAAGGCACTCCCAGCTCCGTCGCACCGCACCCATGCCGATGCTCCGGCGCCCATGTGTGGAACAGGACTGCGATTTTGCGAAATGATAACGGATTGTTTGCCTAATTGCCTAATTGCCTAATCTCGGTTTAAAACATCACACATCTCGGTTTTGCTAGGAAGGGTTGTGAGAAAATTCGAGGGCGATCCGATAGACGGTTATCTCGGATAATTTGGTCGGTCCAATGCGGCCTTAGAACACTATTTACCCCTCAGAATAATCACTACTAATTATTCTAAGTCTTACCCATTCAGAACTATAAACAACAAGCATTTGCCTGCAGCTTAACTCGTGTTGACGTAGATTTTTTACTAAATTTAATCAATATAGGTTAAGCAATTTAACCGTCTCACAGCTTAGCGCAACAAAAACACAAACATACATAGCATTTACTTTATAATATTAAGATTACTTTCAATCTGCTTCCAGCAAGCGTAAAGGCTTTAAAAAAATGTAATTAGAAGTTTGTAAGAAATATAATTCTAAGCGTAAAGGCTTTAAAAATAAATCTAATTAGCAGTTTGAACTTCTAATTAGATTTATTTTTAAGGCCTTTGCGCTTGCTGGAAGCTGATTGAAAGTTAGTCAATATTCTAAATCTACCGTGATTTCACTTTCGACCACATGGTCACCGATCATCAACATTAATCCAGTAAACAATAAGTACACTTACCTGAGCCGATTTATCCGGCGTTTATCCAGGCAAGACCCCTAATGACAAACTTCGTATGGAAATTGGTTGCTTCATTTAGTTCATAGGCATCGCGTCCTCTGTTATGTAAGAAACATTGAACCCAAGCCTTTTGAATAAATAGTTGTACTTATTTGTAATTGGCATTAGGTACGTACGTGCTTCATCCGTGTAACGAATGTCATCCGTCATTATGGCCGTATCTGGGATATTTATTTATTACTAGCTGACCCGGCCACGCGTTGCTGTGGCCATGTGGCGCCATCTATTGATTACTTACTCAACCCAGTCGAAAGGTATCGACATCTGTTAGAATCATTTGGAGTTAACAGATAATTGCGACTGTCAAATAATAACAGACAAATAATTAGCAATAAATTAATATTGCGACTATAATTTGAGATTTAAACTTTCCTATCTCTCAAGTTGGATCGAACTGCACATGGTGTGCGAATTTTATTATAATCGGTTAAGTGGTTTAGGAGTCCATTGAGGACAAACATTGTGACACGAGATTTATATATATTAGATATAAATATCCCAGATACGACCTTACCTATATCTACAGATATTATTCTATATGTACAAACATTCCTTTTTTTGTTATTGGGTCGATGCCTTTATTCAAATAAAATACTAATAACTAAGTAATTACAATACAATAAGCTACAACAAAAACATTTGAGCAATCCACCAGCTATTGCCAGCCTATAGATAACTCAAATGCTCTAACCCGCTACCAGTTGGCAGCGTGCCCAGAATGCTAGCAGCATTGCCACGTTGAATTGCAATGCTGATCCGTTGAGCCAAATATGTGCCCGCATTTTGGTCAGGCGTCGGTTCGATTAATCCCTCTGATAATTTTTTGAATATTTGATGAACTCCCGGTCCCCACGGGCCCAATGTCTCGCCCCAAACGATTCAAATATTAATCAAACCACTAGGTAATTTAATAGCATTGCTCTTTTTTGTAACTTTGTGTTTATAGGCTGACATTGTCACTAGTATTTTATTTTTTAACAAGCTGTGCCCCGCGGTTTCACCCGCGTGGTGAAGGTGATGTGGAGATGGGGGATCTTTAATGTTGCACTGCAATCATCACCCCTACTAATCTTAATTCTGTTAATCACTCAAACTAGCTAAAAAAGATAAAAGCTATCTTATTTAACACCATTTTAGGTAGACACATCAGAATCACTACTGTTTAGTCTTGCTCTCTATGCTCTAAGCAATAGTCTGCGCATTACTAATAATGCGTATAATAGGTACGTATATGCGTATATAATACCTGTCACTGCAGTATACGCCCTTAACACCTAATACGTACTACCTATCTTGAAATAAAAGTTTTCTTTCTTAAAACTTGTCACATAAGCGATAGTGACAGTGGCAAAATTTTTTTATATAAAAAAGCACATAAATTCAGCTACAATGCACTGAGTTGTCTCATACAGCAAATTCACTCTGGACCTGGCGACCATCACGAATGAATGGATGATAACATGACATTCACTATTTCAGTTATCTTCTCAACCAATAAAACAAATAATATAAGAGTTCTTTATTTCATAAAAAAATAAAATCGCCCAAACAGGCATGCATATAAATAAATGAGGTTTTAAAAATTAATGTTTTGTAAATAATTTTTTTTGCTTTGGGGTACCGGCATAGAATAGTACCCCCCCATGTCTTCCCGTGGGTGTCGTAAGAGTCGACTAAGGGATCACACACCAGAAGGATGGGCAGCAGCGCCTTCTGAGACTCACATTTGTACTGCGCTCGCCAACCCGCCTGCCAAGCGTGGCGAGTATTGGCAAACCCCCCCTATGAGAGTACAAAATACGACCAGGCCCCCAGTCCCCGGCAGCTCCGCTAAAGCTGGCTCCGGTAGCGGCCAGTGTAACGGTGGAGCAGGGGGTGCTAAGAATCTCCGGCAGATTCCCGGCTACCACTCCCTGAAAAAACGACCTCTGGCCCTGGTAACACACAATATAAGATCTTTGTTGGCAGACGAAAAGATCGTCGAGCTGGAAGAAGAAATGAGTAAGTTACACTGGGATATCCTAGGGTTATGTGAAGTCCGTAGAGAGGGCGAGGACACCATAACCCTCAAATCCGGTAACTTGCTCTACTACCGGGAAGGCGACCAAAAGTCCCAAGGTGGTGTCGGATTTCTCGTTCGCAAGTCCCTCACTAACAACATTATTACCATCGATAGCGTTTCGAGCAGGGTGGCATACCTAATACTCAGAATATCAAGTAGGTATTCGTTGAAGGTCATTCAGGTATATGCACCGACCTCGAAACTCGGAACCGATGAGGAGGTAGAGGCTATGTATGAGGACATTAGTAAGGCCATGCATACCTCCAAGACCCATTATACTGTTGTTATGGGGGACTTTAACGCAAAGTTGGGCAAAAGAAGTGATGGAGAGTTGAGAGTGGGGCAATTTGGTTATGGACAACGGAACCCCAGGGGACAGAGGCTGGCCGACTTCATGGAGAAAGAGGGACTCTTTATGATGAACTCTTTCTTTCAGAAGCCGCCTCACAGGAAATGGACCTGGTTGAGTCCTAACGGTTCCACGAGAAATGAGATCGATTTCATCATGACCACCAAGAAACAAATATTCAATGATGTCTCTGTGATCAACATGGTGAAAACCGGTAGTGATCACCGCATAGTAAGAGGCATATTGAATATTAATGTTAAACTTGAGAGGTCCCGTTTGATGAAATCCACGCTCCGACCTCAAAATGTCCATATTCAAAACCCCGAGAGCTTTCAACTTGAGCTATCCAATCGCTTTGCTTGCCTTGAGAACTGTGCGTCGGTGGACGAGACCAACAACAGGTTTGTAGAAACTGTCCACGCAGTGGGGTCTAAGTTCTTCAAACCCCGCCGCACAAATGGACCTCAAAAACTCTCCAGCCATACCCTTGACCTCATGGCTGAACGACGCTCGTTGCAACTGCAATCATCTGATGACGCTGCGTCATATAGGCAGCTCAACAGACGAATATGGAAATCCTTGCGACACGACATCCGTACCTTTAATACAAATCGTATTAAAGATACGATCGAACGGAGAAAAGGCTCCAAAGTGTTTGCAAGAGACCGGTCTATTGGGCAAAGCCAGATGACTAAGCTGAAGAGAGATGATGGCAGTATAGCGTCGACCAAAGCAGAGGTGCTTGGAGAGATTGAGAGGTTCTATGGGCAGCTATACACTTCGGTCGCTAAACCTGTTGATAGCTTGGCCAAAGACCCAAGAGCCAAGCTAACCCGACACTATACCGAAGACATCCCGGACATCAGCCTGTACGAGATTAGGATGGCTCTGAAGCAGCTTAAGAACAACAAGGCGCCGGGTGACGACGGAATCACAGCAGAGCTTCTGAAAGCGGGTGGCTCACCGATACTGAAAGTCCTTCAGAAGCTCTTTAATTCCGTTGTCCTCGAAGGTTCAACGCCGGAAGCATGGAACAGAAGCGTAGCGGTGTTGTTCTTTAAGAAGGGTGACAACACATTGCTTAAGAACTACAGACCCATTTCGCTTCTGAGCCATGTGTACAAGCTGTTTTCAAGAGTCATCGCGAATCGTCTCGAACGCAGGTTTGATGACTTCCAGCCTCCCGAACAAGCCGGTTTCCGAAAAGGCTACAGCACCATAGATCACATCCATACGCTGCGGCAAGTTATACAGAAGACCGAAGAGTATAACTTGCCCTTATGTCTAGCGTTTGTGGACTATGAGAAAGCCTTTGATTCGATCGAGACGTGGGCGGTGCTTGAGTCTCTCCAGCGGTGCCGTATTGACCATCGGTATATCGAAGTGTTGAAGTGTTTGTACAATAACGCCACCATGTCGGTCCGAGTACAAGAGCAAATTTCGAAGGCGATTCCATTGCAACGCGGCGTGAGACAGGGAGACGTTATCTCTCCGAAACTGTTCACTGCCGCATTGGAAGACGCCTTCAAGCTCTTGGAATGGCAAGGATTCGGCATCAACATCAACGGCGAGTACATCACTCACCTTCGGTTTGCCGACGATATTGTGGTCATGGCAGAATCGATGGAAGATCTCAGCACGATGCTCGAAGGCCTCAGCAGAGTTTCCCGAAGGGTGGGCCTTAAAATGAACATGGACAAGACGAAAATTATGTCGAATGCCCATGTTGCGCCCGCCCCCATATCAATTGGGAACTCGATTCTCAAAGTTGTTGACCATTACATCTACCTAGGACATACAGTCCAATTAGGTAAGTCCAACTTTGAGAAAGAGGCCAATCGTCGAATCCAACTCGGCTGGGCAGCGTTCGGGAAGCTACGAGACGTCTTCTCGTCCAAAATACCACAATGCCTGAAAACGAAGGTCTTGTAACAGTGTGTGTTACCAGTGATGACTTACGGATCTGAAACGTGGTCCCTGACTATGGGCCTTCTGAACAGGCTCAGAGTCGCACAACGAGCTATGGAAAGGGCTATGCTCGGAGTTTCTCTACGCGATCGAATCAGAAATGAGGAGATCCGTAGAAGAACAAAAGTCACCGACATAGCCCAGCGGATTAGCAAGTTGAAGTGGCAGTGGGCAGGGCACATAGCTCGACGAACTGATGGCCGTTGGGGTCGAAAGGTTCTCGAGTGGAGACCACGGACTGGCAAGCGCAGCATAGGACGGCCACCGACCAGGTGGACAGACGACCTGACTAAGATCGCAGGCAAGGGCTGGATGCGGGCCGCTTCCAGCAGGTCCTTGTGGAAATCAATGGGGGAGGCCTATGTCCAGCAGTGGACGTCCTATGGCTGAGATGATGATGATGATGATGATGAAATAATTTTTATGTCATTTTTCATATTATATTTATGCCAATAAACTTATAATTATTTCTTACATTTACAATACATAATGTGATGTTTTTTTTCCTCTCAAGCCAAGTGAAGGTGTGAGCAATGCATTATAATGAATAATGCTAGCACTTGTGATGCTGTCCGTCAGTGCAACAGAACTCCTTGCCAGCTGAGAAGTTGGTGGGCGTCCACTCACCACCGCAGTTCTTGATAAAGAGGAACGCCTTCTCGCGATGGACGTCACGTTCTACTGCCCCGCAGATCACGGGACCAGCTTTCGGGAGATACTTGAGGATCTGGAAAAAAAACAATACACGATTTTTTTAAATTTAAGCAATAAGGGGTCTAAGTTGTTTTTGGACCAACGTACTCTAAGACCAAGGACAGGCAGTTCTGTAGAAACTTTAGTTGCTCTACCCACCTACTAAATTGCGGCCATATTTTAAGTAGGCGCTTTTACAGAATTGTTAGTTCACACTTCGCCTACGTCTAATAATGACACCTTCGGATAATGTTAATAAACATTATCCAATGATAAATACCAAAGTCTTTGTTATCGAACTCCTTCGAAACCATTTGATAACTGTATTATCTATTTTCATCGAAAGCTCAAGCCATTGGCGGGGATCGAACCAGCGTCCCCGACGTCGTTTAACAGCCAACACCCCCACCACTGGGTCATCATCACTTCGACATTGATGCCGGAGCAACAGTGACATCAACATCAACTGTCTTGTAGTAATTAGCAAACAAGACTATTATGTTTAACGTTTTTTATCGACACAGTCTTGTTCTCACATAGGACCTACACAGACTATATTATTATACTACTATTACTATGCTAAGTACTATTTGCTACCGCAGGTTGGTCACGGTGACTCACCACATCAAGACACTTGCTGATGCAGTGCTTGTTGCCTCCGCTACCACAAGGCAGACTCGGTTCATCAGTGTCGTAGGTAACAACTGGCTCTCCTTGCGGTGGTCCGCGAGGTCTGCTTCTACGTCCTAACTTAGCACCGACTTGCTGTGACATGAACACTCCGCATTGGCAGGGGTCTACCTGTAGAAGAATCAGAAGTTAGCGAAATATACTCTAGTTACGCCATAGCTAAAAATACATTTTGACCCTATTCATCTTATTTTTTTTTAAGTTTTTAACCGGCCTCAAAAAAGGTGGAGCTCTTCCTATATAAATTCGACTGTATGTGTTTTTTTTATTTCACTGATTTCGTCCCTATTTTTTGGACCTATTCTCAAAATTATTTTCTGTTTGATAGTGTACCTCCGAAGTGGTCCCATTTAAGTTTCATCAAAATCGGACTAGCGGTTTATGAGTTAGATACACTCCAATCACTGAAAAGTGTTACGTCTACTTGGACAAGTTCCTAATTTCGGGTAAAGAAATCGGTGAACATACACAATGACAATTGATCCCGTGAGTAGCAAAGATCACCTGAAAACTGTTAAAAAAAATTTTTTCCAAAAAATGCAACCTACTGTAACACTCAAAAGTGTGTCCAGTGTGTGGTCAGTTCCATTTTTTGGTAAAACTTTTTATACCACACTAATATTATAAAGGCGAAAGTCTGTATGTTTGTTATTTCTTCACGCTGTAACGACTGGACGTGTTGAAATGAACTAGCTTATACCCTGGAATAACAAATAGGCTATTTTTCTCCTGTAAATATTGACTGTTCCCGTGGCATGACGGGAAGACACATAAACCGTCAAAATAAAATAAAAACACGTAGGTAGGTAGATATCATATCACCGCGGAGCGCAGGTAGTACATAATATTTATATTACGAAATAAACACGAAAGAGCTTATATCTCTCTTCCGTGACCAAAACTCACATCTTCATAATCAGCGTCTGGATCAAAAGCATCTTCTGCTGACTCGTAGTTTTCGCGCTTGGGCTTCCTCTTCCCTTCAATGACCGTTGCCAACAACAGACTGGTGACTAGCATAACGTAGACCGCCGTGCCTCGCATTTTGATCGTAACTGAAACCTTCCATAATCATAGTAACTGATGTCATATCACGTACCAGGAGGTGGGCAGCAGCGCCTTCTGAGAATAGCGAAACCATACTGCGCTCGCCAACCCGCCTACCAAGCGTGGCGAGTATTGTAAATCTCCTATATATGGGGAGGAATATGTCCAGCACCTATGGCTGCGACGAATGATGATGTCATATAATAAAAGCTGTAAGCATGGGCGCCGTCAGGATTACTTTTAGAGAGGTGCATCTGCATCTTCACAATATATACCTACCTACTTATTACACACATCAAAAAAGTCTAAGAAACATGAACGATTTTGAACTTTTGAACGTTTTCCTTTCGTTTCGACGACGACGACAGACGCGGACACTGAATTTATCGACAAGGTGATAAACAAATAATTGTTTACTTAAAAAGTCTTTTAAAAACAAGCTTTTATAGAGAAATAAATATGACCACCGTCATCTTTTCAGCAAACCCTCTCAGATGGGCACAAACTCGATGGGTTTACCTTTTTAGTTTAAAAGTTCCTATGGCCACCTTCCGACTCTATCATCAGAGCCTGAAAATTATGTAGCACCAAAGAGCGTACTTGGTGAGTACGAAGGTAAATTAAATGAGCCTAAACTCGATGAGTTTATCTTTAGTTCAGGAGTTCCTATGTCCGTCTTACGGCTCCTTCATTAGTATAGCTCCGTGGTACCGTAAAACGGGGTAAATTGGCCCAATTTTTACTTTCAATTGGAATTTTAACCTTTTTCCGTAACACATTGAGCATTTGGAGGTATACAGAAGAATGTGTGGTAAGCTCTTCTAGGTGCTAAGTAGCTTTAGATCCCCAAATTATGGATATATTATGAGAAATTCAACAAAAACCTTGTTGGATTCCAATTTACCCCTAACGGGGATAATAGGTTCGACCGAGGGGTTAATCGGAATTTTAACTAGGGCTGTCACTATCTTTATAAAGTATGAGTAGGTAAGAACAGTATATATTGTACCTACCAAATGTAAAAAAAAACATGCTACCTAGGAATAATGAATTTATTACGTGAGGCTCGAAATATCACAATAATGGTAGGTTGAAAAGTTGCCAAGTACATCACGTGATAAATGAATGACCCGTCCCCGTGTATGTGTGTATAATAAAATAATCCTTTATGAGATCATACTTTATTGTAAGTAAGCACCTACCTAATAACAAAAATATCGCATTAAGTTACGGATTACTTTGTTTTTATGGCGGCATAGTACTGATTTTGCTATATTGTATTTTTCAGAGACAGCACTTAAATTATTATTGGTTGACGTTATCTCATCCAAGGCTTCTTTAATTACATGTTTGTCATACTTTTTGTAACGCGCTTTTGCACCTAGTTTGGGCACGTAATTGCGAGGCATCTGAAATACATTAAAACAATATAGTCTTGTATCATAAAAAAAGTTGAACGTTTTGTTTATTCTTAGTTTCATGCTAGAGGTTAGTATAACAAGGGACCATCCATTAATCACGTGATGTGTTTAGCAAGTTTTTAACTTTTACCTTTGGTAATGCGTAGTTTTCTAGCTCTCTTTAGACTGCGCTAAATAATCGCGTGTATTTTTTACTTGAAAGTATCTTCTAATAGCGTGGTCAATGATAAAAGAAATACGCGTAGTATTTCACTACACCCCCTCCATCCCTTATTAAACGTGCTATTTTCTGAAGCCTACCAACCCCCTCTTTAAACCTACGTGAATAATGGACGATCCGCGGACTAAGGTTTGCTATAATATAGGTACATAGTTATACATACTTACATATTTACGTAAGCAACTGTTATTTACTCAGAAGCAGATACTTAATAGTTTAAATATAAATGTCAATTGCATTCCTTTATATAAATGATATATTAGTTCAATTTACTAGGTACGTTATTAAGATTTTGGTTTTTGACAACCCTATTTAGGAATTCCAATTTACCTCTGATGCAAACCCAATAACCCCCACGTTGTTCCAATTAAAACTGTTTACGTGCCAATTTCCCCCCTTTGCGTTCCTATTATCTCCAAAATAACTTAAAAACGAGTGATCGACCAAAATTAAGATTTTCAATGAAACTAAGGAATTATTCACTTACCTTCACGTTTATTTAAATCATACTTGACTATTATTATCAAAATTACATCGATTTCAATACTTTTTGGCAATATAAACAAGTAAAAACTTAAAGTTGAAGGGTACAATATTCACGTGTCCACGACCATCTCTTTTTAAACATGTTTTTTTTACTCAAATCTAATTGGCTGAGTTAAATGCGCAGTGTAGCCAGTAGTAAAAAATATCATTTCGTTCAAAACTTTAAAAATGTTGCCTTTTCTACATATAATGACACTGACAGAGCGGGGCTTAGAAAATCTGGTTATTATTCCTATTTACCCCGCCATTCCTATTTACCCCGTATTACGGTACCATATTATTGTATTGTCACCAAAGATATATATAATGTACCAAATTTCAGCTCAATCGGTTAAAGATAACCGATTTAAAATTCAGTTCCGAAATGTCACCCGAACAAACATACATTGCAAATTAAATATAAAAAAATCGCTGTCGCTCAGTCGTCATTCGTATGAATTCTGGTGCCAGGGGTTGGAATCCCGGCGGTAATCGGAAATCGGTAATCACGGTTAGTGTAATAATTAATTTAAAATGATCTGCTTGCTTGCCACTTATTACATACAAAATTCACAAATCATTAAATTCTTACACTCTGAGTGGATTAAACATTAAATACTTACCAAAAAAAAAACTCAACAGAAAACTGAAACCCGACGCGTTACCTTCAGAAATCACATCAAAACTAGCCCAGTGAACTTGACCCAACAGTATTTATAAACTATCAAACCATTACCTACATCTAAAATCGCTTACACAGCAATTCATTGTACGTGCTTGATAATAAGTTAAATTAATGATTATGGATACGTGACACTCTTTACATTGATGCCTAGATTTCTGATCCTTATCAATGCTTTGCATTTTTCGTTTGATTAAAGATAAGGAAGATGAAGGTTCCACTCGGGAATGCGTAGATATAGTTAGTCATTATGAATGTATAAAACACGGGAATTACTTACGTAATAACTCAGAGGGGTCCGACTATAGTTCCAACCACATTCAGTGGTATTTATAACCGACTTCAAAAAACGACGAGGTTCTCAATGCGACCCACAGAACTTTCGACTGGGTGAAACGATTTTGATGGTTTTTTATTATTTGAAAGCTGTTGCTTCCGTTGTAGTCCCATTTAAATTTCATCAAAATCTGTGAGTGGTTTTTGAGTTACACTACAATAACTGAAAAGTACTACGCATACGAAGATGACATTATACTCGTAGTTGAAGGTGGAGTAGCAAAGGTCACTGAAAAGAGAATACAAAAATTACCAAAAAAATGGAACCGACTTCAACAAGTTATTTGAGTGTTGAAGTCGGTTCCATTTTTAGGTATTTTTTTATTATATATATATATAAATGTTATGTATGTGTTATTTATAATAAGTAGGTACCCTTTTTGCATCAGGGGCTGAAAAACCCACTAAAATGGCACTGGCAATGGTAACAAGTGACACGATGTTTTATGAATGTAGGCAATATCGTAAACGGTAAAGTATGCTAATTTATGTCGATCGTATTATAATTTTATAAACTTATTTAATTCACTACCATCTTTTATCGTCTTTTGGCGCGATCTTTGAAACTACCACTCGCTACGGTGGCGCCATCTTACATGGTCGCTTTTCGACGAGACACTATTCCATACGCGGAGATGGTTATGCCATGGATTTATATACTTTCGTGGGTTCTCCCTAATCACCATATCTACCCTCTGTCTATCCAAGTGAGATTGGTATTCCCCTATGGTATTTTAGATAATAGTTCAAGTAAACGTTGATTCAAAAGTGTCGAAAACGCCTGAGATATTTTGCTCAGGAGAGTAAAGAGTCGACATGTGTCTCCCCGATTAAAACCTGTAAACAGTGCTAGGTACATAAGAATAGTAGCTCTACATTGCAATATTTAATCATTCTCATTCCGACTCTCACAGAGTCTCCTGAGTACGCATCCAGAGGCGAAACCCATGTCGAAGAAGTTTTGATTATGTAAGATTGCATGTGTATATCCCACACTGTATTCTTCCTGCATGCAATTTATGGGGGAAGGAGGGTGGTGCACACTCTCATGATAGCCTATAATAAATGAATTCGCGGAATTAACACATTTATTGTGTATTTTTTGTTCTTAAAACTGGTGTTGTTTTGACACATTATGAATATATAAAACACGGGGATTTCTCACGTAGTAAGACAGAGGCTAGTTTTCGTACAAGGTGAACTGCGATCGCGTCCGAGAACACTCCGTACTGTCTGAAAATTACCAACGAATATGGTCGAAAATATAGTCGGATGCCTCTGACTTACTAAGTAATTTCCGTGTTTTATATATTCTTAACATATTGTGTATTTAATGTATTTTTTTACTAATTATCCCTAGAAATATCTCAATTTAAAAACACGCTAAGTGGGATCGTTACTTCTTCAAAACATCTTGAGATTGAAAAGTAACGAGAGATAGAAAGGTCATATTCTGTGTAATGTGTTTAATGTTACAATGTACATTGTACATGAATCACATAAAAAACGGTGTAATTATTACAATAAATCCATTAAAACAAAAAATAACAAGGCAGTTTGAATATTAACAAGACAACACATTATAGAATTACTAAAATATAGGTTGTTGGGTTTTAATTATGAACAGAACATATACCAGTGACTCTGGTTTTTGGAGGAGCTTACTGACGGTTGTTTTTTATGTTCACAATTTAGTATTTGTAGTATATGCAGAATAATAAAATTGTAATTAGTGTCTATAAATTTAGGCACTGGATTTTTAAACAGTCAAGAGTTAGGTGTTATATCTATTTTTTTACAACTGCTTGAATGTCATAACAAGACGCAACCGGGTTTAATAATCAAAGTGGGTTGAAAATCACTGACCACTTAACTCAGAGATTTGTACATGTCAATCCCAAAGCATCTACAAAGGTTCTGAACATGCCAAAACTTAAGGTAGGTAAAACGTTTTTCATAATAAACTGTCATGCACCACCCAAATTATCTGAGATTTTCGCCTGATGTCTGATTAAAGCATGATTTTCACTGCAAGTTTATGATTTAATCTGAGATTTAAGTGGAAATCTCACTTAATTTGGTTGGCACAAGTGGCCCTTAAGCTTACTATAAGTTTTTAACTGGAGATTGACATAGTTCTAATGTTATTGCGACAGTCAATAATGTAATTAGTAGTTGTGGAAATAACATTTTAAACCTAATGTTTTAGCCATTTCCCTAAATATTTTTCTCAAAAATGGCATTCTCATTCTCTGAATGCGCAAGGCGATTCACACTTTCTAGTTGAAATAATACGAAGAGTGATCCAAAAGTAATGATAATGAATATTAGACAAGGTTGAATATAGTTAAAGAAAAAAAAATTACATGGTTATCTAACAAGTCCATAACCTTTAGTCCACCTTTTTTCTTAACCCAGAATAATATTGAGAAATTCATGGTTGCAGTTGACTGCAAGCCAGATCTGGCGAATGGGGGAGATTTTCAACCAGTTGGCATCCCATTTCTCAAATAGCAGCCATCTGCGTAGTAAAAGCCTGAAATAGTGGGCCCCTATTTCAAGCCATCCACCATAATTATTCCTGTAGCGTCCCAAATAACAGACGCCATAACCTTTCCCGCCGAACTTGACACTTTGAATTCCTTCAGCCGGTGAGGAGGAGTATTTCCAAGTCATTGTCTGCTGTTTTCAGGATCAAAACGGTAGATCCAGATACCATGTTCACGAAACGAGACAAAAAAAAAACTCGATCTGGATGTTTTTAACATCCATCCTCAAAATGTCGACTCATTTTTTCGTTTTTTTCGTTCTTTTCGATTTACTCCATTTTGATGTCATCTCTTCCGATGCTTGGTATGGTAAAGAATTTACCTCCAGATGCAGAGCAATCGAAAATCATGTTTAATGGATTTTTGGATGTCCACTGGTAATAGCCAATTATCATGACTTTTGGATCGCCCTCCTATTTACATTTAACTAAGCATTGTTGATTTCCGATTATGATATAGTAACAATCCATTTTGCATGCCAAATTACAAAATAATATTTTCAGCTAATAACAAACACAAAATGTAATAAAATCTCTTAAAGTGTTCCTTTATTATTTTTTTGCTTCTAGCTAGTTTCACTGAGTATTGTAGAAGTTGCCAATATCACATTGAAATAATTAATATGAAAGATCCAATAAATGAGGAGTCACTGTGACTACTGCAGCTTATCAGTCTTAATTTTTAAGACTAGTAAGTCTATAATAATGGACAATATATGGACAGATATTAAAAATTGTTTTTCTTAAATAATACCTAGCAGCCCTATTTGAATAATTAGTTCTATTTAATCATTTCTAGACATGCAGTTGACACAACTATTTTATTTTAAAACTAAATTGTACTTCATAGTTCATATAAATATTCATTTTCACATTATTGGCACAGTGTGACATAATACTTTCCATAGTTTTGCAATAAATATTAAAATTTATCTCTTAAGTCTTCTATGCTTAAACCTAGAGAATAAATTATTAAGGGACTAAATATATCTTACAGGTAAAATAGTCTGTAAATGTCATAATATAATAGACAATTGAAAGTTAAGAAAATTGACCTTCGCTCAGAAGTGCATTTAATTATTTAAAATGCCTAATAAAAAACATTTATTCATGCTGATTATTTATTAAAATTTTGATAAAAACTAAGACTAACTCACAAATCCAAATTATTGCTGTATAAGTTCTATGTGTTGTTTCTTAAAAAATATTTTTACAGTAGTCTCAACATAAGATTGTGTCTCTGACTGCATGTAGCTTTACACTACTCATTTGTGAGTCACCAGGGACTGTGCTTAATCTAATATATATAATTCTGGTGTTAGTGTTTGTTATTTGACTCCTCTGAAAGGGCTTGCCTGATTTTTATGTTTTTTTGTGTATAAAAGGTTTGAGAATATGTTGTTAAGTATTTTTTACCCACCTACCCCAACCCACCATTTTTTACAGCGAGATCAGTATGTTTTTTTTGGAATTAATATCCTAATATTTTAATTATTGACAATTGAAGTGAAAGAAAATTGAAATGAAGTGTTGTGTCAGTTTGACATGTCAAGCTTATATGGCAGAACAATGTTTGCCAGGGCAGCTAGTTATCATATAACCGTCTCCCTCAGTTGCTTACATTTGTTACATAATCCTATTTCACTTGCTCTGCTTGATGACAAACTATTTAACCGTTTCATGCAAAATGTTCACAGAGCTTAACTTCAGAACCATAAAGGCTGCTTGTATGTCTACATGTTGAGAATCACAATATGCATGAATAAATGCATCATATATTCGTTAATAGCTCATTTAATCGCTTAACTGATAAGCAGCTAGCCAATCTACCACAGGAGCAGATTTAAACAGCTATAACACTGTTTTTACATATATTAACTACAGTCTAGTCTAACAGTCTTTGGCAAACACAAGTTTAGCCTCGCCTTCAAACACAACTTTCTTCTCCTCCTCAACAATACAGAAAAATTTAACTTTAAGTATTTTTCTTACATCAACCAGCTCCACACTAATAGTCAGCTTTTCACCAACAAAACATTTGTTTGGAAATTTCATTGTTTGAGATACAAGGACTGTTCCTGGACCAGGCAAGTGGGTCCCAATTAGGCCAGCTACCAGCCCATTCAGCAATGCTCCATGTACTATTGGCCTTTTGTTCCCATTGTTTTGGTGCAAGTAATTATGATCATTTGTCAGATTTGAAAATGCATCCAAGTCCTTCTGTGTCAGTGTTTTTTGTATTCTAATTTTATCACCAGCTTTGAAAGCTGTGTTGCTGAAACTTGTTGTATGTATTTTGCAAATCTTCTGGTAATTCTTATTATTAACAACTATGTATGGGAAACGATTTGATAACATTTTGCTCATAATTTGAATGACTCTGATCTCTATTTAAGAACTTTCATTAGTCTTGCATACATCTTGTAAGAATATTGTAGCCAAGTTGACTAGTTTTTTATCATCAGATGTTTTTAATTGTTTTAAAAAGGATGCTACTTCTGTAGTGTTTATTTCTTTATCTGTCTGATTGTTGTGTAAATAAAGCAGAGAAGTAATTGTGTCTGCAATGATTACACTGTCCTCTGATCCAAGCAATGCTTTCAAAGACTTTAGACCACCATTGTTCAATATATACTGGACATTTTCTGCGTCTGAAATTGTAAAAATTAAAATTTAATCAATGTAGGATTAGTGAGCTGCACTCAGAAACTTTACTTGTATGTGTACATATGAGTTAAACTAAGCACAGAGACATAATATTGTAGGTCCAGTAATCAAAGATAATAAACAAATTGAAAACATTAATCTCATAAAAGAAATACATCAGGGGGACAAAATACATCCATTTTTATCTAATATAGTCCGATAAAAAAATGATAACAGTAAGCAATCTAAATAATATTTTGATGATATTAATTTTCTATAATTACATTTACCCACATGCATTAACTAATTAAATCAGTCAATGAGTTAATTTACCAATAATGTAAACCTTCTACATCAACTGGTTCCTATATTTAGTTTTTATTAAATTATACACTGCAAATTGTAATGTGTGGGGGGAAGGGTGGTAATTTATAGTACAAAATTGCTCAAAAGAAGTAAGTAATCCTGTAATATAGGTTCATTATGCCAACTTGTAGCTACAAAATTAAAGGTGCACTTTGCAACAGCTCTAGCTACCAACTAATGCAAAGGTGTACCATACTTTCCACATACTAATATCAATATCATTAACTCCTTTGCTGCTGCTAGCTATTGATTTTGTTGAAAACGTTTTAACCTAGTTGCTCATAATGGATGATGTTATTAACAACAAAGGTAAGTTTCATAACGTTACTATGTTAAAATATGACAAGATCAACATTTAATTAAATGCCTATTGCTGGACATCCACTCTCACACACCCACATGTGAACTGATCATGGGCCATATCAATCTATGGTATTTATGTTAGTTATGATTTAATCTATTGAGGTGACATGTAACTAACCCAAGCATAGGTTACATATTCCAGCAACCGCAAATCTCAGAAGTTTCTTATTCACTTCATTCTTTACCACATGCAAGAAAATATCCAAAACTCCAACATCCCTGATATAGCAGTAGTTGATAGGGTCGTACGCGAAATTTGCCAAATTAGCTAGCACTTCGCATTTAGCATCTGAGAACAAACAGAGACATGCTTCAACAAAGAAATTCGTTTGAGACCATGAATGCCACAAGCAATATTTTAGCGGGTACTGTTGTACCCGCGAGTTATTAAGAAATTTTATCATTGGTTAAATAGTTGAAACGTGATTTACAATTATTATCTTACCATGGACAGAGGAATGCAAAAATTCATCCACTAGTAAGGATAAGAAATTTTCTCGATTGGTGCCATTTTGTGGAGTTCGCTTCTGCAACTGATTTTTCGAAGTAAACATCTATTTATTCGATATCACGGGCTATAGATGGTTATAACAAACGGATCAATGAGATAAATACAACTCCACAAGATTGACAATTTGGCATTTATGGAACGCCATTTCATTAGTCCATATTTACATTATTACATAGGGCTATGCATTAGTCCATAGATCAAATAGAATACTGCAATAAATTATGGTTTTTTAATGATATTACGGCTTTGGATACAAGTCCTTTAGCCAAAGCTTAATTTATCAGTCAACTTCATTGGCTGGACGTGTGTATTCTATCTGATCTATGCATTAGTCAATGAGTATTGAGTGAGTATGTAATCACTTCGTTATCAGCACCGGATATTGTTCCGGCCTGCAAACTTTAGAATTTCAAAATTAAAAAAATCTCATTTTATAGATCTTAATTTGTTGCCCTTTCGACCTACGTTAATTATTTTATTTGCCCTTCTTTAGCTTTCCCAAGAAAATTTGAAATAGAATTTCCCATTTTCCTGTATTTCAAATAGATAAAAATTTAAAATTATTCAAATAAATATCTCTTTGAAAAATGATTATTGTTTACTCCACCAGGCATAAAAAAATGCCCTTGAGCCACTTTAATTTGTCCTTGTACAAATTCGCAAAAATATTCAATAATTAACTAATAAACAATAAAAAACGGTCGTCGAGTCGCATTTCCAAGCGATTTTTTTGCGCATTGCGCAAGCGCGACACAATAAAGGTGATACCATCGAAATAATAATGTACTTACGTACAACTGGAAGGTGCACTGTGCTGAAAAAAGGAGCCGAACGAGATAGTTACCACGGAGTCATTTCATCCCACTCTATTAAATGTTCCACAGTATGACCATAATTAGAGCAATTAATGAGACATCTGTGGAGTCATTAACAATATAGGACGTCCAAGGCTGGACATTCGCCTCCCCCCATTGAATTCTACAAGGAAGCGGCCCGCATCTGCGCGTTTGACCCCTTTGACCCCATGCTGGGAATTTGATAACGGTGTTACCTTCACCGGAAGCTGAAGCCTTTACACTGTTTTACACGGGTATAACGTGGTACTTACGCGTAGTCGATATCACGATCGACAATTGTTTCACCTTCTTTCGGAAGCCGTCGTTATACCCGTAAAAACAGTCTAAAGTAATTATGAACGGAAGCTGAAGCCGTTGGAGGGGATCGAACCAGCATCCGTCAGTTTGACAGGCGACGCTCCCACCGCTCAGCTATCATCGCTTCGACTAATGGCTAGCTAGTGGCTACTTTGCGGTTTCACCCTCGTGGATCATGGTTTTTCCGTTTGGATAACGGAACCACAACTAACTTTTATTTGAAATTACAGCTACATTGTTAATTTTAGTAGGGATGTTTAAAATCATAATACATAATATCCTAACTAGCTATTTTTATTTACATTAATATATTAGGATAGGGTTTAAGTGGACGAAACAAAGTTTTACGTTAATTAAATAAAATATTTCCGTAAATATTGCATTTTTTAATCACAAATTAGTAAATAAAATAGTTTTATGTAATTTTTGGCAAAGGCCAATTTTGTTGCTATTAATTTTACAAGATGAATTTCATATAAATTTACGTAAGAGAGCTACTAAAGCTTACGAAACATATCCTGGCAATTGTTAAAAAAGGACACACTGAGTACACTGACCTCGAGCTTGCCCTCTCTGTCGGCTCGCGGCCCCCGTTCCATCAAATACAGGTTTTTTTAATATCGTTGTAAGATCTGTTTTTGTTTGCAGTATTTTCGTAAGTGCACATTTCAGCAAACTGAGTATCACTTTTATTCTGTGGCGCATGCGCAATGTGCAAAAAGTTTGTTTGGAAACGCCACGACCGTTTTTTATTGTTTATTAGTTGATTATTGAATATTTTTGCGAATTTGCACAAGGGCAAATTAAAGTAGCACAAGGGCAATTTTTTTATTCCTGGTGGGGCAAACAGTAATCATTTTTCAAAGAGATATGACTATTTGAAATATAGGAAAATGGGATTTCTTTTTCGATTTTTCTTGGGAAAACGAAAGGAGGGCAAATAAAATAATTAACGTTGGTCGAAAGGGCAAATTAAGATCTATAAAATTAGTTTTTTTTAATTTTGAAATTCTAAAGTTTGTAGGCCGGAACATACCCGGTCCCACAACTAAATAGAGTACTGCTCAGTCACCCCTACTACTAACCTAACCCCTATGTAATCCATAGATAAGTAACTATAGTGCTATATACTGAGAAAGTAATCTGTGCTGATAATCTCACGCATGTTTGTTTAGAATTTCGCGAATTGCGAGAGAAGATAAGAAGTTATTTTGGATTCGAGGTACTCACTAGTTCGTTTTCTTTATGAACTAAATAAGCAGAATGAGTAACACACCACATATTGCTGGTAAAATATTTTTCTCTATTGTCGAAGAATTATTAGGTTACCGGTGAGGTTATAATATGATATAAACTTCATTTCAGGTCTAACCAACAAGAACATATTTTTGGTTGATTTCAAGGAACCTTATGGAGAAAAATCTTTAAGAGATGAAACAACGCCAAACATACGAAGCATTATATTCAGTCCTAAAGGGACTTACTTGGCATACAGAACTGATAAAAAGTTTGTGTATATTAATTTAAATCTATCTTCATTAATTTGTTTATTTACCTATTATAAAACGATATTAAAAAGTTTACTTAAACTTGGCTGGAATGCAACAAAATATATGAAGGTTTGAGCAACAAACTTTAACAAAACAATCATTTATGTACAGTAATCACAATGTAAGTTTGTGGACTTTGTGGCTCTGAAGTTTGCTTGTAGCTTTACATTATCTATTTTTGAGTCATTAGAGATTGGACTTAATTATCCTACATGTGTCTCTCTCACTCGCTTACATATTTCACATATCCCTATCTCACATACTCAGCTCGATAGAAAACTGTTTTATCTTTACATACCCGAACACATTCACAGAGCCTAAAATCAAAACACAAAAAGATGATCATGTGCATACTAGTAATCATGTTACTATTATTGTTACATTTGATTGATTTGCAATTTTTGACTATGAGATACCACCATAACTTGCACTGATATAATTGTGTGTTCATAGGGCTGAGATAGTTCGATGTTCAGACTGGTCGATAGCTGCATGCATAGATGGAAATATCAAGGATATGTTTTTCTCTCCAATGGACAACTACTTTATGGTGTGGGAGCTGTTTCTCATGACTAAGGAAAGCCCTCAGGTATCAAGTATGGTTATGTGGTATCATCTATTGATAATTCATAGTATATAGTGCTACAAGTAATAAAACATTTACCTTCAGGTTGCAATATTAACATGTTGGTTGAAAGAAAACAAAGGTTATGAGATAAATAAATATCTATGCTCAGGGTTTCTTTTCGAGATCAAATCAAAAGTGAGGAAATCCATATAAAAATAAGATTCACATGTGTCTTATTTCCCAGCAGATTAATTAGTTAATATGACAGGGTACATGTTCTATTGAACTGATGGCTGAGGAGGTCGAAAGGTTCTTGAGTGGTGATCAATGGCTGACGAGAGCACAGGACATGTACCAACAACCTGAACAATATTGCAGGAACATGCTGGATGTGGAGATAAGTAGTCGAAGACTTGTTCAGCTGTGGACATATATTGGCTAAGATGATGATTAATCTTTAAGCAGGCAAAGAAACATAAGCAGTTTAGAAAAGAATATTTAATTTTATGCCTGGCTTTGAATTGTTAGTGTGTGCACTACATCCTAAATCCTAAGTCCTACATATCAAAGTGTAATGCACTAATTCTATAGAGGGGCAATACTGCCCGCACTGGCATCCCTCATGGGGAATATAGTGCATTTTTCCCACCAACTACCCCAGCCATCCTACTTTATATATCAGAGTTTCGCTTTCAGTTTATGGCAAAGCTACTCCAGTGCATTTTATATTTGGAAGCACTATTACTTTTGTTGTTGTTAGGATCCGTATTATAATATTTGTGACAGAGAGAGTCCTTGATTATCATGATTCTTTATAATTTCCAGGGAAAGCCAAACTTACACGTTTTTAAGTCAGCAAATGGAGAGCTCCTTGGTTCTTTTGTACAGAAAAACCAAGGTGGATGGTACGTTACAACATATTTAATGAAAACAGTACATTTGAAAGTAAAATAAACAGTCTTTTATAAGCAGTGGAGCTTCCTAGTTAGTTATGGGTGCAGAGTTCTGCATCAATGTCCGGGTTGAGGTGTTTTTGTGTATTCCCCCACCAATTAAATGAACCACATGAGAAGCATTAATAAAAATAGAATCACCAAAACCTACCTCAGAACTTTTTCTAAGGGAACCTGAGAGCCAGTGAGCATTCTAGGTCTAGCGTGATAACATCTTCGACCACATCGTCACTGACCATCAAGTGAAATAGTGGTCAAACGCTAGATCTATACAGTATTAAAAAAACCCTTAGAAAAAAGTTTTGAGGTAACACACTTAAAAAAAATATACACGTGAGTTGAGAACCTCCTACTTTTTTAAATCGGTATAAAAGTGAGTCACCTTATCAAAAATTTGTAAGTAACTTTATTCTGAGTTCTCACAAACTGTTAGACCACCGTAATCGAAAGATTTATAAGATACATATATGTGAATATTGTCCACAGGGAACCGAAATGGTCATCTGATGAAAAGCTTTTTGCTATCCAAATGAACAACAGAATACTGATACACAAAGATGCTAATCTGACATCTTTTTCTCAACAATTAAGCACAGATAAATTGAAATCCTTCAGCATTTCCCCAAGTCCAGCGCCCAATTACTACATCTCTGCGTTTACTTTAGGTAAGAATATTTCTCACATAAAATATTAAATGCGGATTGCGGTTTATATGGTATCAGAAATCTGGATCACTCTATGTATGTCTGTAAATTTATTATTTTGAGAAAAAAACCTGTAGGATGTTACTTTAGTGAACCCTAAAATGGCAAACTCTAAAAATGGCAGTCAGGTGTTCAGGAGATGCCATTTTTTTATTGGTATGAGTACCATTTTATCATTGTTTTACCTGATGTTAAGTATTGATGCTCTCTATCTAATTTTTCGGAGCCGCGGAATTAAAATTAACTGTAGGTTAAAGAGCTAAAGCATGGTTACCATCTATGGACTTCATAAAAAAATTGGTTGTCTGTAAAGTCGGTTTACGGACGATAGATTTACGTGATAACGTCATAATCATTTATGACTTTGACTTTGACTGACTTTGACTCTGACTCTGACTTTGACTTTGACTGACTTTGACTCTGACTGACTTTGACTTTGACTGACTTTGGTTTTGACTTTGACTGACTTTGACTTTTACTGACTTTGACTTTGACTTTGACTGACTTTGACTTTGACTGACTTTGACTTTGACTGACTTTGACTTTGATTATTTTATGTAATACAAAACTCAGGTGGAACGTTACGCGGAACGTTACTATTTTTCATGAGTGTTGCTGGTATTCATCAATTTATAGAACGTTATCATGTCAAAAAGGTCATAGTCCTGGAATGAGTTGTGGAGTGTTTTGCTATGAGATTGAATCAGAAATTAAGAGAACCATTCAAGTACAAAAGCCAACAATATAGTGTTATTAAAAAGTTTTATTGTAGAATAGATGACCGATAGCTTCCACCAAACCAACCCAGCAAGTGCAGTATCCACGAACAAGGAGGACTGAGGACCTGATAAGTGTTGCATTAGGAGGCTGGCGGTAGATTGCTTCCATCTGGTCTCTATATAGATTTTTGATGTTCATTAGTTAGTCCAGATGCCTTACATTACATACCTAAACTCAAAATATAACTTTTACAAAAATGTGTTTTATTATTCCAGGTAAACAAGGTCAGCCATCATTCTGGCGCGTCTTTAGCTACCCTAACTTTGAAGAAAACAAAGCTCTCGTTAGCAGGTCTTCGTTTCAAGCCGATAAAGCCACTTTCTACTGGAACCGAAGAGGGACCAATGTTTTTGCCTTGACACAGACTGAGGTTAGTCATATTTGTTGAATATAGGGTGTCAAGTCTACTAATTTCAAATATTCAGGCCAGTGTGAGGCGACTCGATGCCAATAAGACAACGTACGGGGTACGTAACAATACAGGGTGTCAAGTCTACTAATTTCATAGCGGCCTGAATCTATGTTGAACCTATGCTCGGCCTATGTCGGTTTTGTACAAAATTGTCAAGTTAGATGCTAACAGAGTATGAAAAATTACGTACCATGTCAATGAATGATTGATTCAATATGGAAGAATTAAAAATAGCGGACTACCAAACCTGTCAAAACTGCTCATTGTGAGCCGATCATATTGCCATATTGAATAGTAGACTTAGGCCTCTGGCTGGCTGCTTCCAACCAATCATTGTGGAGATCTATAGGAGTGGCCCATGTCCAACTGTTAATGTCTTATGGCTGACTTGGGGACGATAATATATGCCTTATTTTTTCAAGCCAAGCAACCATTTAGGGCCATAAAGTACTACCAGTATTGCAATACTTCTCATCCATTATTGTTAACACGCTTTTATTAGTTTCTCTTTATGTATCTATTATATTATGTAATAGAATTTTAACACGTGATTTTCACCCCCTTCAAAAATTTGGATTAATTTGAAACTGCACTTTTATCAAGGACGAATGACAATGCAATAATTTATACCCTGTTCCATAATCTTAGATATTTTTTGTAAACAAAGAATGTCACGTGGTGGCCTCCGAGGTGGTCCCATTTTAATTTCATAAAAATCGGGCTAGCTGTTTTTGAGTTACACTCTAATAACTGAAAAGTGTTACGTCTACTTGGACGACTTCCTATTTGCGGGTGAAGAAATCGGTAAACATACACAATGACCATTGATCCCGTGAGTAGCATAGGTCACTGAAAAGGCTGAAAAAAAATGTTTACTAAAAAATGTAACAAACTTCAACACTCAAAAGTATGAAATAACTTGTTGAAGTCGCTACCATGAGCATGTACGTAACTTTTAAGCTACTTGTCAAAATCATACTTGTAATAATATTTTCTAAACTCGATTGATGGTCACTTTTCCGAAGACTTCTGCTTTCCACACACAGAACACAGAATGGAGACCATGGACTGGCAAGCGCAGCATGGGATGGCTACCAACTAAGTGGAGAGACGACGAGACGACTTAGATCTCAGGCAAGGTTAGAAGAGGGCCCTTTCCATCTGGTCCTCGTGGAAATCAATGGGGGAGGCTATGTCCAGCAGTGGACCTCCTATGGCTGAGATATTTTTTTTTTATAATTCCTTATCTACAATAAGTCACTGACTTTCAGCAAATTGGTTGAGAGGTCTATGTCATGAAAAGTGTGCCCTCCACTGAGGCCATCTCCTTGTATTATGTTCTATCCGTTTTAGAGTCCTGATGCAGTCAGTAGTGAAGACTCCCTTTCTCTTGAGCCTAGGCTCATATGTGTAGGTTGTTAGCTGATTAGCCAGGTTGTTGGGATATTTAAGTAGGTGATGCTGGTAGCTTTTACATACTGATTTCTTCGTTGACTGTGCTCATTTCCAAATTGTTGTGGATTTCTATGTTTGTGGTGTACCATGAGACTCCGCTTATGGTTCTCAGTATAGTGTTTTGCATTCTTTGTAGAATAGAGGTGTTAGATTTAGAAGCGGTTCCCCACAATTGTATTCCATACAACCATATTGGCTTGAGAATGGTTTTATATATAAGTAGGTTATTGTCAGTTGACAGTTTGCTGTTGCATCCCAATAGCCAAGAGTACCCGCTATATCTTATTTTCAGTTCCTCTCTTTTGGTGGTGATATGATCTTTCCAGGTTAAACGACGGTCAAGATGAATTCCAAGTATTTCACTCTGTCTTTATGAGGTAATCACACCTTCGAGTCTAACAGGTGGCCAATTCCCCTTTCGTAGGGTAAAGGTTACATGGACTGATTTGGACACACTCGCCTTTATTCTCCATTTTCTCAGCCACGCTGTAGTTTTATCTAGGCCTTTTTGTAATACTACAGAGGCATCTTCGGGGCTAATACTATTAGCGATATGGCTGAGATGAGATAGAACACAGAGTAAACATTATTTGATAGTAACATATTATTATTGTCATTTTTAGGTGGACAAGACTGGTGGATCATACTATGGCAAACAGTCACTATCATATGGTGATGTTAAAGGGAATGGTGGAAATGTAATATTCAGTAAGTGTTTTCTAGAACTTGTGACTAAGCACAGATCCAATAAAGATTGTTTTTTCACACACCTTCGCACTGGAATCGCCTGTGTCGCGGGAGGCATGGAAATACACAATAACACCACTTTAAGTTATCCATGCTGTCTGGCAGCACACAATTTGATAGCTTGTCCGATGGCAGTATTTATATTTTATCATCCAAAGTTGCAAGATTAAACCGTATCGACGCCTATATCATCACAAGACAGCGGTTGAATGCAAGATTATATTGTTTAATGTAAAAATAGTGTGGTTTACTTTTTGGAGGATTCGAATACAGTGCTCACAGTGAATACGCCCGGTTTAAGATTTTATTCACCGACATAACGTTATATACACGCTACCAAAATAAACCGGAAATTGTACGCTTTTGTGTGCTAATGTCAGAGAAATCAGCCGATTGTAAATTTTTGCTAAGTATAATAAGTATTTTCATGAAGTTTGAAATCGTGATTTATGTTTAAATCGCTAAGCGAAACTTAGCAAAACACTGCGTAACTATCTATTCTCTGAATAATAAAAGTTAAAAACTTTGTTTTGATACACCATCATCAAATGGCGAATGTCAATTGGTCAATTGAATTTGACGTTAGCACACGCTGCACTACCTCGTTTTCTTGAACATCGTATTCACGCTATAAGAGTGCTACAAATGACGTCACACCACAAACATGTACGGAGATTGTCATATTTCAACCGACTTGTAGCGTGAATAATTCAAATATAGTGAATAATCTGAATTTTAAACCACAGCAAAAATTGTTTCAAATTGTCCACAGGCAAAGATGGACCGATCCACGCCATCGCTTGGAACCCGGGAAATTGGAACGAATGGGTGGCGGTGTATGGTCACGCACCTGCTAAAGCCACTCTTTTCAACGCAAAGTGCGACCCGCTCTTCGAGTTCGGAACAGGGGCTTGGAACTCGATATACTTCCCGCCAGAAGGATCTCATATCCTTTTCATTGTGATAAATCGTGGGACTTATAAAATAATAATAGTTAAAAAACTAAACACGCCTTCGTAGCTAGTAAAACTGAAAATAGGTAATTCTGGACGTCCTGGAAAGGATCATGGGACAAAATATTTAAATTATTGCATAGGTCCATTATAAGTGTGCAAAGTTTCAAATTAATTTGACGTTTTTAAGGGGGTGAAAATCACTTTCAAAGAAAAAAAAACATTTTTACCAAAAATGGAACCGACTTCAACACTCAAAAGTATGAAATAACTTGTTGAAGCCGGTACCATGATATTTCAAAAGTAACTGATATCAAAATATTGTGCTCATGGTACCGACTTCGACAAGTTATTTCATACTTTTGAATGTTGAAGTCGGTTCCATTTTTTGGTAAAAATGTTTTTTTCACTATTTTTACTGACCTTTGTTACTCATGGGATCAATTGTCATTGTGGTGTAGGTATGTTCACCGATGTCTTCACCCGCTACTATAATATCGTGTAGGTAAAAGCACGCATTTTTAAGTTTTTGACTTGTAACTCAGAAAGTGCTTGTCCGATTTTGATGAAATTTAAATGGGACCACACGGGAAACACCAGCTTTCATATGAAAAAAGAACGATCAAAATCCAGTCGGAAGTTATGCGGTAACAAACACAAATAAAAAATTAACATAAGGGTCGAATTAGAAGCTCCTCCCTATATATATTATTCCCATATATATTATTTATATTAACCAAATGATAGATCATGCTACTGATGCGAGTTTAAAATGGCATTGCTGTGCGTTTGGTACTTAACTGTGATGTGCATACAATACGATTCATTTTATTATTATATGGTGACTTTTCTGCGCTCTGTGGTTTTAACAGCTTTATTTTTTATTTTCCCACCAGAACCATGCAGTAAATCATGATAAAAATACCTTTCTCTCCTTCGGGCAGAGTGTTCTACCCGTGGCAACGATATGCAAATTCATGACGAACAATTGATTAGAGGTCGTTAATGCGTAAGAAACAAATGAACAAACTCATAATAGCATTCATATTAGTTAGGATATCATAAAAACTAACAAATTTCATTAGGTTTTCTATATTTTTACAACTACTAATATGTAAAATAGTGTGATGAAATCCATGCATATCCTCAGCGCAGAATGGTTCAACAATAAAAAAAACCGAATCGATGGCTGGTTGCAGAAAAGTAAAAAACGTGTTGCTAACTTGTGATCAGTGCACCAGTGGATTGTAAACATTCTGAAAATTACGTGGACTGTCTAAATAAAATTTCGACACAATGTGATATAGGCACATCAGCGTTATGCTGCTCTACTAAATAATACATCAAATATTTCAAAAGGTAATACCGGATATTGTATAACCTCTTCCATGCTAAGCTTTGTTATGAAACTGCCCCACCAAGTCTACGTCTCCATACCGTGCTTGCTAGACTAGCACCATCAACAAAACGACAAGTGTGTAGGATTTTCAACTTAATAATAGTATGTATATATTGATAATACTTGGCATTATTCTGTATTCGGAAAAAAGTTACAGTATAAGTTACAGTTGTTTCCATGTAACTGTCCAGTACCTACCTATTTTTAAGTTACTAGGGACTGGGCTTAGTTGTTTTATAACTGTCTCCCTCACTCGCTTACTTTTATTGTCTGTCTGTCACCCAATGGGACCGACAAATTGAGATATAGCACCACTGTGTTTGCAATGCGAATTAAGAAGATTTTGGGTAACTATTTGGAATAAATTTAATAAATAGATTTGAGTGTAAGACAAGTGTGGATGCATGCATGCTAAGCAAATGAACTCCCAATTTTATTCTATAACTCTAAATAATAAACCGTTTTCAGCAAAATTTTCCAAATGTTCTTTAACTCTGACACACATGTCCTACTTGGAGGTTTCGGTAACATAGCGTCCGGGCACATCGAAGTGTGGGATGTACGAGGTTACAAGAAGCTCGGTGCTTGTGCGGCGCCAGACTCCACGTATCTCCAGTGGGACCCGCGCGGTGAAGTGTTCGTGACAGCCACCACTTACCCAAGACTCACAGTGGGCAATGGGTAAATATGAACTGTATTAAAATTATTTTAAATACACAATATGTAGTGTTAATTCCGCAAGATACATTATTCCAGGCTATCATACAGTGCGCACCGTTCTTCGTCTCACATAAATTTGAAGTATATAGAACTATAATTATATTAACACACATGTTGTTTGTGGCGTTTTATGCTGCGCGTCCGTACCCTTTACGACGAGATTGGACGCGGCAATAGAAATATTTCGCTTGTATGCACTGCGTCAGCGACTACTCTTGACATTTTTGTCTACGTACTGATTTTTTAATTGATGTATCGACGAGGCCGTCGAAATATACAAACATATTTTTCCGATTACTATATTTCCCTACGCTAGGACGTTGGCGGGCCGGATTAAAACCCTTCGCAGGCCGGAGTTTACTTGCGGGCCCTACTTTGTTTACCCCTGCTGATAAAATCTTCAAACACATTGCGATTATCAAATGTGCTAATTATCAAAAGCTTGGCCTCTAAATCTATAATAATATTATACAGATAGATTTCATTGTTTATTTATTTATTTGTTTGCATTGAGTAGGCTCCGAAACTATTTAACCGATTTGAAAAATTCTTTCACTGTTCGGGAAGCTATACTTTATTAATGTATAAAACACGGGAATTACTCATGTCATAGTTCCGACTATAGTTTCAACCACATTCGGTGGTCTTTTTCAAGGAGAATACGGGGCGCTCGCGGACGCGGTCTCGGTTCGCCTAGTACTGCAGTACGAGGCGAATGCGAGGCGAAGCTAATGTGGTTGAAACTATAGTCGGAACCCTCTGACTTATTACGTGAGTAATTCCCGTGTTTTATACATTTATAATGTGTTGAAACCAGGGAAGCGATACTTTCCCCGAGTGACTTATCCTATGGGCTATATTATATTTTCAAAAAAAAATAGGGATCCTTATAATTTTTAATTTTGAAATGTTTGTTATATATCCGTGCGGAACTATGGCGGTGCTGCTAGTAGTTAATTTTTAAAAAATGAATCGACTATGACAACAAGTGTCATGTCGCCTTTGGTTTTTTATTGATGTGTACCATTTATTTCAAGGTACAAAATCTGGCACTACACCGGCGTTCTTATGCACAAGCGTCCGTGTCAGGAGAAAGAATACCTCCTTGCTATCACATGGCAGCCGGGTACTTATCCGAAGAGTGAGCTGTCCCGGACCGCGCCCAAAGCTATAGAAGATACGACGCCGAAGCCCACAGCAGCCTACAGACCTCCAGGGGCTAGGAACAAACCTTCTACTTTCACCCTGCATGAACATGAGAAGCCGCATAAGCCTGGTGAAACAGCTAGTGGTAAGTGTTATTCGGGCAAAGCGTTTTGCATATGTGTACATTGGCACCTTTACATAATACAAGCTTCTTTGTTTACGGAGCGCGAAGGGTTAATTCGTATGCTTTACTAGTTGATTTGTGTATGGCTTTATAGCTGCCCTGACTAAGATCGCAGGCAAGGGCTGGATGCGGGACGGTTCCAACCGGTCCTTGTGGAAAACAATGGGGGCGTCGTATGTCCAGTAGTAGATTTCCTATGGCTGAGATGATGATGATGAAAATGACTAGTAGAATCATATTATCTGCATACCCGTATGGAATACTGGCGTGTTATGGTTGTATGCATGATAACCAAAACATAATGTATCAATCGACAAACAAAACATATAGTAACGATTGTTTCCCGGGGCTTGAAGGAAAAAAACTCTGCCCGAGTCTCGTTACCCAATAGGTACAATCCTAGAGTCTTCAAGTTACAAGTGTAGGTCCTTCTAGGCTTGCGCGCTACATCTTAGACCACATTATCACTTAATATCAGGTGGGACAGCGATAGAACGTAAGCTTGCAATACTTAAAAAGAAAAAACGACGATATATTTTCTTTAAATGTTAAATGTAAAAGAGGTGTGACAACATTCTTAAACGCTGCTAACTGATCAAACATGTTACATATTAAACATGTTATACATATAGCGGGTCCTTCGAAGCAAGCAATCAAACAGAAGGAAAAACGCGAGGCTCGCAAAGCGCGCAAGGCAGAGGAGAAGGCAACGGGCGACGTGTCCCCCGCTCCTCCCGCGCCTGCAGCCGCTTCTTCCCGTCCCCCTTTCGTCACTACCGGAGACGCGGAGAAGGATAAAAAGATCAAAAATATTAATAAGGTCAGTATTCAACAACTGTTGTTTAGGTGTTTTGTCGGAAATCACATTAAGTCTGGAAATATCGCGTATGTGTCATTCTCTATATGAATTGTTAATGGTATTTTGCCAGTATGCAACATTATTTTGAGCTGTATTGGTCCTAATTCTGGTAATCGCTCAAACTAGTAAAATTGATTTACATCTTTTTCTATTTACTGTAAAATCAAAATTGTCACTATCATCACTTCACAACCACTATCTCTAATATTAGGCGAATATATATTTTTACACAAAACAGAGGAAAAAATCGTAACCGTTTAAGTATGAAACCATAAATTATTGTCATCTTTTCAAAACTTCTCATAATAATGATTAGTTTATTAAACGTCAGGTTTCCATTAAAGTGTACAAGTGGGAGAAAGCTATTCAATGAAAAATGTTCACTTTTTATTTTTCTGCTATCTTCAAGTAAAGTCCCCTCTACTTTTTTTAAAACAAGTAAACAAAACGCCAATTCCATAATTGTATGAACCTAATATTTGGGGTAATTTTTAACAAACATTTATAAGTTAAAAAGCACAGGATAATAAGACATTGCTGTTTACATTATGTTGAGTTATCGGTGAACTAAGTGTCAATTTTTGCATAAAAGGACTAACATGAGGACTTGGATAGTCTTTTTATGTAAGTTTTTCATTAAAAGAAGGAATTTTTACAATAAATATGTTGTTCATTTCATATTATTATAACATATATATATAATATTACCTGCTTATTTCTAATAGATAGTCATTTTATGTAATAAAAAAAAGTATATGTTAATGTTATATAGTATATATATATAATGGTATAACCCAAATCAGTGTAAAGAGCAATGTGCTCGTTTTTTTCCTGTACCCTTCATTCCTTCATCCCTTAGGATTGCCAGTGATTCATGTAAACATTTCGCTTTCAGAAACTGAATGATATTGAAAAGTTGAAACAGCAGAAGGCGGCTGGGAAGACGCTGGAGTTGAATCAACAGCAAAAAATCGCCAACGAACCAACTCTGTTGAAGGAGCTCGAACAGTTGAGATTATGATACACATTCTACGATGTATACTAGTCCAGTGCGATTCACGTAAGACTAAATGTTGATTTGTTAACTACGCTTATACAGGACATTCAGTAACGCAACTACCACTGAACTGAAATGTACTACTTACGAGGTGTAGATATAAACAGCAGCCTTACCGGGAACTGTATTAATTACTAGTAGTCCGCCCCGGCCTCGCACGGAAAAATGTATCAAAATTAAAAATTACAAGCATCTCTATTTTTTTTATATTATTTGTGTATGATGGACACGCATGCCATTTGCAACATTTTTATACTAACTACGGTTGAAACCCTCTTACTACTAACGTGAGTAATTCCCATGTTTTATACATTATAATATGTCCCACATTGCCTTTATATTTCTTTATTTCGAAACATTTACTTACATCTCCATTTCCGTGTACTATGTGCTACTCTGCTTGATTTGTATGTTTACCCTTCTATGACGACTTCTACCGACCATTCTTAACAAAGCATATTTGTTTAGATTATAATCATAATTGTGTGTTATTCAAATTTTGTTGATAAAACTGAGCATATGAAACAACAATTTATAGTGCAATAAAAACCTAACCGCTTTAATCATTAACCATTTGACAACTTTATCAAATACTGGGGCGGGTTCCGTGCCTCGGTAAGATCCTACGCTGAGTGAACTTTTTGTCACTTCACTCACACAATACTCATATAACTCGATGTGTAGAACGATTAAACTTTGCAACTTTTTGACCGTAACAATCGGCCGTTTAATGGTTGCAATCTTATCTGACATTACTTTGACGTTTGATTATGACGTAGTTTACTATTTTTTTTTATTTGAATGTTGATTGATGCAAAACTAATTTATTGTTATTGTTGTTTGCCTAATACGAAAAGGACCTGAGATACAAAGCAAAAGAAAAAAATAAGAAAAAGGATGATGAAATGTTAAAAGTTATGTCCAAATCACACATTGTAACCAATACAAAATTAACTATACGTACATAGGTGTAACGCTCATATGAGATTATGGACTATATCGAGCACTACACATTACAAAAGGTTAAGTTACTGAACGACGTAAAAAAGTTTCTTATTAGTCATCTGTAAAGTGTTCTGGGAAAGTTCTACTTGACTAGAATTTTACGCGTCTGCTTATTGCATTTCGCGTAGATCGAACAAAATTGGGGATACTATACTTTCGTATGTATATGATATATCTTTTTTTTCTTTTCAATAATAGATCTTTTATAAGGCGACTATAGCGATTCAATGTACTCGATATAAAGTTGAGTCGCACTAACCCGGCACTTCAATAGTCCGGTACGTCCAATTATCCGGCACCCTCTCCCCTCCCTAATCTCGTTCCGTGCTCACGCACCAGCATCAGTATAGTCTCAAAAATTATCACAATAGCATGTTTATCTGTTATCGTCAAGTTTAACATAGTGTAGCTGATGCATGTCAAGCAAAAGGCCACATAGAACTTATCTTCTACATACAGTCTTATAATCCGAACATTATAATAATCCGATACCCCCTAGTTTTTGTAGTGCCGGTTTAGTCTATGTACTATATATTTCGGGCATAAATTTAGTCGCTCAAGTTTCCAAAGCACTGAATCTGTCACTATGTCAGAGGAATAACTGGCATACGCTCGAATAACATAGTAAAATGATATAGACTTACCAAAATATAACGGACCGTTATCCATATTGTTAAAATGAA
The DNA here is from genome assembly GCA_934044485.1 of Apeira syringaria. Taxonomy (NCBI): domain Eukaryota; kingdom Metazoa; phylum Arthropoda; class Insecta; order Lepidoptera; family Geometridae; genus Apeira; species Apeira syringaria. Next base: position 18,742,540 of record OW203658.1, read on the forward strand.
TTGTATAATTGCGGGTTATTGTATGGAGATGCATTAAGTCTAATCTTTCGGCGCTTCTGCAAGCGTCATGATCACGGATGAACCTACATAACCATAGTAAAAATAGCTTTTTGTGTTATTAATACTGCCAGTGGGTATGAAAGTTAAATATTTACCATGTCAAAAAACACATACCAAATTTTAACTCGCACATTAAAAACGTGACGTTAATATCGTCAATTTAGTCTGCGTCTTTATCAGAGTTTGATCGATTTACTCCGGTGACTTTTTTATAATAATGTTTCTGATTATATATACATACATACATATGTAATTTCCATAGAATGTTCTTTGCTTGTGTGAAGACTGAAGCACGCTCTCTACACTTCAGCTCAGTTATGAGTAAAAAACGTATCTTTTTCGAAAATGTTTGTCAATTTTACACACATATTCTGTTTCAGACGCAATTGCTGTGGCCAAAATGAACTGTTAACACACTTTTACTTACTTGACACTAAATTTATGATCGCATTAAAAAGTTAGTCGAATGACACCATCGCAACATTCTGACGTATAAAACGAAAATAAAATATGCATACCGTTTTTTTAGAAGGAAACAATTGTCGAAATTCTCGTTCTGAACGTTCTCGGCAAAATTGTCGTCCGTATGTAACGCGCCTATAACATGGCGAACTAAGTTCGCGAACATTGATGATTGATGTAAAATTAAGTGTTAAATAATGATACAATAATGTGTTTAAGATACCTATGTAAATAACGTGTGAGGGAGAAGATACAAGGTTGAGTTGTATATAAAACATGAATTATGTAATATACGAGACGCTGGCACTATGTAATCAATTTTTTTTTTTAAAGTGTTTATATAATCAAACCGTTGGTGATGTGTTAGCCTAATTTAACTTTTAAAAGTAAAATATGTAAAAACCTTGTCGCTGCTGCAAATAAAACATTTCGTAAAAAAATCTTAACTTATTTGGTATGTATTGCTTCCGGGCTGGTTCGTCGTGGTCTAAGTGAAACTTGTGTTCCAGACGTTTCGTCGATCACAACAGTAGTTGTCAGTTTGTGAGTAACAGAGAAGACGCCGCGAAGGAGAGTTCTACGCTCTTGTCGCCGCTCGGACCTGAACCACTGAAGATGTCGACCGCAGTGATCGACGAAACGTCTGGAACACAAGTTTCACTTAGACCACGGCCAAACAGCCCGGAAGCAATACATACAACATGCAACGCCGGCCGTGAAAGCCTTAGAGTTTCCAATCTTAATTAACAAGCAGTCTTTTATACCTCCCCGTCATCTCTGTAACGGCTCTAACAATTTCTATGAAAGTTTCTGCGTTATTAACGCCATGGTGAATAAGTTTATTCGTATAGCCTTCTTGCCTAGGAAAATGACGAACAAAGCTCGGTTGCACAGATACTTATCGAAATAAGCCCATGGGCACTTCTATATTTCGCTGCATGCCTTTGCAGGATTTGTAAGGTGTTTCATCAGAAAAATATATTTTCATTTGCGAAGTTACGTTTTATGTCATTAGAAATTCGTACAAGCAGAAGTACCTACGTATAATATTAGGAAGAAACTGATGAGGTTGAAAGAAGCATGGGAGTGGCTTGCTTTTCGAAACTAGTTTAGACGTCAGCCCAGGTGCTGTAGTACAGTATGCTGTCCGTTTCACAGTCTCCTTATATGCCTAGTCTCGTTTAATTTGGTGATTCGCACACTTGCTCACGGGCACGTTAAAATAATAGTTTTCAACGATATCTTTTATTCGCAGCGGAAAGGTTAATGTTATAATACTATACAATAATACTACCGTTTCTAAATTCAATGTAACTGTATTTTTACATAACTTAAATGTTTATTCTGTTATTTGATCAAATAAAACCTAGATATAAGTAGAGTGACAATCTTTTTTAAATTAGTTTCAAAAAATGATACTTTTTCATACACATACTTGTTTTCTTTTGTTATGTTTATAGTATGTTTTCTATTTTGGAGTGAAGGGAAGTTGTGTGAAGGAAATAAAATTATTTATTTTTGTACGCAATATTGTTAAAGACTAGCCGATGCTTCGTGCGTGAAGTGGGAATAACAAATCTATTTAATTACTTAGTAAGATGATTATGCTTCTATGTTGAAATAAATATAAATCTAAAATGTGTTGTGTTTTTATTTATCTTTTAGTACTTATGATAAAATAAATGTACAAATAGTCGCTATGTTCTGAAGCGACGATAGCTCAACGATGGGAGCGCCGGTTGTCAAACTGACGGACGCTGGTTCGATCCCCAATAACGGCTTGAGCTTCCAGTGATGATAACACTGGTATCAAATTCCCACCATTGTGGTATAAAGGTACTTTCGAGTACCAGCCTGGCTAGCTCAGATAGAAAGTCTATCACCAAAGATAGTGTGTTCAGGCAGCAGCCCTTGAGCGCCAGTAAGCATTCTAGGTCTAGCGTGCTAACTTCTTCGACCACATCGTCACTGATCAAGTGAAATAGCGATCAAACGTACATCTATGTTATGTAATATTATAAAAAGGTAAAGTTTGTAAGGTAAAGGGCTTGGATCAGGATCTACTAAATCGATTTTGAAAATTCTTTTACCAATAGAAAGCCACGTCGTTTGTGGGTGAAACAGCGGGGCGCAGCCAGTAACATTAAAAAAATATACCCGCTGGGTAATGTGATGACAACTTTGACACTTCAAATTTAAAAGTAGTATTGTCAACGTGGAGTCGAAAAGTTATTAGTGGGGACGACAAAGTGGCAAGTGCAGCATAGGACGTTCTGCAATGTCAACGTTAAAGTATTGCCAGTCGACGGAAATAAATTGCAGCTCAAGTGCTGAGACCCCTGAATTCACTCCAGTTTTGATATTTCTGTTTAATCTCACTTAACACTGGTATAGTTCCATAAACCTAGAAGTCTTTTAACGTTCAACCCATGCCCATAAAAAAGTAGTCAAGCCGACTGGCGAAGCCTTGGCTATGGCAACACCTTAGATGACGTTCCGCCTTTTCGCACGATTCTTTATGGCTCTTAGAAACAAAATGGATAACAAGTGCAATTCACTACCTTATTCAATTTCGCGTCTATAAGTGACGAGTGGATCTTCTATATAGGCGTTAACCATCTTAGACCGCATTGACAATTTTTCACAGTGAGACAGTGGTCAAGTTCAAGAATAAATACGACCTCTTTATTACTGGAACTACAGTAGAACCTCGAAAAATTCAACAGTGCAGATGAGGCCGTCGAAGAATTTCGGCGGTTATTTTCGACCCGCAAGATACTTTTTCAAATGTTTTGAAAACTGCTTCAACCGAATGCATAAGTGCATTGCATAGGCGTTTGCGTTGATTATTTTAAAAAGCTGTAAATAAACTTTTTTTCACATTTAAAGTAATTTTTATTTTACTGATTTTTTTTGGCACAACCCATACGTTCTATTTTACCCTACAAACCCCATATAATGGAACAGGAAATGTGTTTATTTATTTGGCTCGCAATCTATAATGTCTGCGGAACGTACTACATTTATTTTAACATTCAGTCTTAGTCTACATCAATGTCGAGTACAATAAACGAGTATAATCTCTACAAAACGCAATAAACACGGATTACATGGTTATCTATGTCACTACAATGACTATTCGCGATAGCGACTTCATTGTGACATAACGTATTTTTTCAATATTATTCTGTACCTTATGTTTTATTTTAAATAGAGTCAAATGAAGGTTAATTTGTGAGATTCATATTAATTACAATATGTAACTTACTCAACCTCTTCGACCCCTTTCACCTCTGCACGATGCATATTCAAGATAAATAAAGTTTCATCAAAATCGGCTCAACAGTTTTGGATGCCATAGATAATCACAACGTTTATATATATATAAACGTATATAATATATATATATATATATATATAATATATATATATATATATATAATATATATATATATATATATATATTTTATTCACAATAGGCAGGCGTTTGACCACTATCTCACCTGATGTTAAGTGATGATCCGGTCTACGATGATTCACGCCTGCCTAGAAGATACCTGTTCACTCGTGTCTTGAAGACACCCAGATTGTATTCATATATACACAAAAATAACGTACATAATTAATTAGTCAATCCCTGTCTCAATTTTAGTTTGTTATCTACTTTTCGCTGGTCCTTCCATTTTAATTTTGTTTATTTACTACTTATTAACAATTACCCTATTACATGTATGTTAAATTAATACCTTAGAATCTACAACTATAGGTACAGCATGCAAGTTGTTTCGAAGCCGAGAAGAAAAGTAAACAAAATATAATCCTATAAATCCTAACAGTCAATCTCTAAAATTTGGTAACCAGGACAAGACGCTTGAAAACCCCGGATTTTATAGCCCAGAACAGACATGTCTGGACCGGACAATCACCATTATATGTATTTTATATTAAATTATTTATTAAATTTAAAACGTCTTTTATCATGATTTTTTTTTAATCCCCGGACTACAAATGAAGCCCCGCCCGGACGCGCCCCGGACACCCTTTAAACTAGGACAAATCCGGGGAAGCCCGGACGGATGGCAACCTTGTTAATGCAATAAAACCTTAAAAAACTCTTGATGACATGACATTTTGACACGTATCCAGGAGTGTTCATACATAGGTACTTTACTACTAAGTACCAGAATGCGTTTATTCTTTTAAATCATATTCATAGTCTTTAGTTATATGTATATAAAAGCATGTGTCAGCCTGTCATTACATATACCTACTTATAATAAACTAGAGAAGAAGAAAATTAGGTTAATGTTTGCCCTTCGACATAATCTCAAAGATAAATGTCGAATGGTAGGTACCTAGGTACTGATATTGATAATATCGTTACTTTCTCGTAATAATACGATGGCTTACCACAGCCATGAGATGTGTGTCCATGAGAATCATATTTCTCCTAGACCCAACTATAGGTATTTATATTGTGGTTTTACCCTTCCTGACTCACTATAGTGTAGTAACATACGAACACTAACTGTTAAACTCATTTTCTTGGTGATCGAACACAAGAAATCCCACTATAGAGGCGAAAGTTTGTATGTATGTTTGTTACTCCTTCACGCTCAAACGGCTATACTGATTTCGATGAAATTTGGTATGGAGATAGTTTAGATCCTGGATTAACACATAGGCTACTTATCATCCAGAAAATAATTGTTGTTCCCGTGGGATACGCAAATAATTCGAAAACCTCCGCCACTCCCTCACGCTTTAATGGCTGTAACGATTTCGATTAAATTTGGTATGGAGATAGACCCTGGAATAATACATAGGGTATTTAATATAATATAATAAAAACCGTAATCTACGCGGGTGAAACAGCGGTGCGCTACTAGGGTATGACTATAAATATGACTCGTAAAATATACCATAAATCATAATTGCAACCATAGTTGAAATGTGGTAGGTCGTAAAACACCCGTGAGCATATTCACAGATTATTACAACTAACGAGAAAATGCGGGTAGTGCATGTTTTATTTTTTCTTGAGAAGTAGGTAAGCGTATAATAATATTACATTCCATTGACATGACGGTGTTACCAATGACAGTAACATGATGATAATTTACCAAAAACGCTGCGGCCGCCACTTGTCCGTAGGTTACTACAGGAATTTTTTATTTACACTCGATAAGATATCGATGCCATTGATACGGTAGGCTTTAATTGTGGCAGTTAGTAGTCGACGCGAGGTTTGTTGACTCGCCGATAACTCGATTTGTTTGCGATCCGTGTGTAATCTAGCAAATTCTGTATTTAGTCGCTGATACCTGTGCAGTAACAACGCGTTAACGTGCGTGCGGAAACCATTGCCGTCATTGTTTAAGAATCAGTGATAAATTGACGGATTATAAACGCAATGGATAGTGATGAAGAAAATAGCCGGCTGCTCCCTGAAAGGACTAGTGATGGTGATGGTGCCTCTAGTGGTGAAAGGGAACGTCAATTAAGACAGTCGCTTGAAAATATTGTGTTTGACAGCAAGATGATGAAGACATCCACGCTGGCTGGAGATTTGGCGGCCACATGGGGTGGCAGGCGCTCGCTGCCAGATTCGGGAAGACTTCGTAGAACACGATCCTTGTCTGGTGGGCTTCCAGATGATAGCAGTTCGGAGATCAGGATTTTGAGAGAGAGGTATGGTATCCGTAGACATTATCACCGTATAACTGTTTTGTTATTTCTTTTATTTCACGGCCAAGGAGTCCGGAGTCCATTTTCGCTGTCTGTGTCTTCCGATAGGTGTTTTCAATCTATTGAAGTACTGATAGCGTCGCGGTGGGATTGTTTACTTTCAACTTGACGGTCGCTGATTTGAAACCTCCAGCTTCAACTGCTCTTCCACCCCCCTGCTTCAGCTTTGGGCTTAGGTGTAACTTCGTCATAAAATCCACAACCGCCTGATTACAGTGTTGGCAATGTATCTATCTAGCCCTATCTAAATGAGCTGATGGGCACTAGAGAATTCCAACCCTCTACCCTGCTACTAAATTTAAGGTACATTGAGGGGTAGAGACCTATAGCTAAACGTCGTTGCATATTTTTTGATTCACAGGTTGATTAAGTATATAAAAGTTTTTTTCTATTCTCCATGTAGAAAAATAAATGTATATTTCAAGTTTCAGACAATGTTTCTCGCATAAAAGAATTTTACATCATTATTCATGTTCAAATATTTGAAGGAAAAAATTCGGCTGCTAGTGGGACTTGAACCCACGACTACAGAATACCGTCCTGTGGCCTTGTCCAACTAAGCTATAGCAGCCCATACCACTTTTTTCTTTCAAATATTTGAACATAAGTTCTACCTAGCATGTAGTTAATGCGATACACAATAAAAAATCATTATTCATGTCTAAAGTATTAAATTGAATTATTTTATTGTCAGACAACTAAGCTCCAGGTGTTAGTTGCACAAAACAAACAAAGGTGCTAGTAATGACAAAAGTAGATAAAACAAAATAATACTTATACCAATGATATTATTATGTTTATATGAGGTAGATGTCGCACAAGCGCGCGGAAACTGAGCCGGCAAAATTAAGTCAATTGTAGTAATTTTCATTGCGACGCGTATTTCAAGCGCAAGTCTAAACATATAGCTATCCCTTTCTATATTATTTGTACCGTATTATCCGTCGCAGTAGATAAGCATGTTTATGTCGTAGAGGAACAAAACCTGAGCACCACGCAGTATGAATATACCTCATCTTTAGTGAAACGTCATTGACTTATACAATATTTATTGCGTCATGTACTTGGCCGAAATTTCTTGCTTATCATTACCAGAGCATGTTTCATTTCCGTCATCATTCGCATGGGACACCTCAGTACCGGCGCCTGCAGAATCTCTGCTACAGTTTAAAGCATTCAAAGCTCGATTCAAATTCCTTATAAAAATGAAGAAACCAAACAAGCCATCTATGTATAATGTATATATACTCCTATACACACCTAACTATTCAGTATTATATACTACAAGTAACACTCCGCGGTTTCACCCGCGTTGATTACGGTTTTCCCGCTACCTCAAATATACCAAGGGAACTATACTTTTTCCGGGATAAAAGTAGCCTATGTGTTAATCCAGAGTTTAAACTATCTCCATACCAAATTTCATCGAAATCGGTGTAGCCGTTTGAGCTTGAAGAAGTAACAAACATACACACATACACACAAAAGTTTGGCATTTATAATATTAGTAGGATACCAATATGATAGTTGCGAACTGTCTACCCGATTATTTTACGAACAGATCAAAAAAATTCTGAAAGAAAGAAATACTTGTACAAGGATAAATAAAATATGAAAAATGAAACCAAGCTCATTAAAAAATTCGCAACTTGTGTTTATTGACAGACTTTTATACGAGTATGTAGTATATGTCTTAGAAACATAAGTCTGAGGGTTAGGTTTATGTGATATTTACCTTGTGGGTAATATTGATAATTTGATGTGGTAAGGTGTAGACTGATAGTAAGTAAAGATAACAGCGTCCTTACAAACAGAGTAACATATATACATATAGATACAGCAGGTTCTATGAAAGTACAGGCATGCGCTGTAGTGCCTATTCATTCTCCTTAATGTAGGCTGTTCAAAATGTAGACAGAGGAAAATAGTAATAAGTGGGGTCCCGTTTTACCCTTTGGGCACGGAACCCTAAAAATCGAAAAAATAAAAACAAGAAGTATTTATGTTTCACATTTCCTTTTCAATGAATTTATAGCTACTGGAAAAATCACCAGGCATGTTTTGTAAACCTTTTGGCTATCGTAAAATAGGGCAACTATTAACACACACATTAGTGTTTACAAACACGCATGCGAGTAGTCCAAATATCAGTGGTTTATATAAATTATAAGATTTCTTTATGAAAATCAAATTTATTTCCTTCCTACTAATATTATAAATACGAAAGTTTGTGTGTGTGTATGTTTGTTACCTCTTCACGCTCAAACGGCTACACCGATTTGGATAAATTTGGTATGAAGATAGCTTATACCCTGGATTAACACATAGGGTTATTTTAATCATCACCATCATCACCGTTTTTCATCACCACGCGGGTACAACCGCTGGGCGCAGCTAGTTATCTATAAATGGGAAAGTTTGTGAGTATGGATCTATAGATGTTTGTTGTCAATCACGTCGGAACGGCTTGACGGATTTCAATGAAACTTGGCATAAATATAGATCAAACGGGCGAATTCTCATTCCATCCCACTCAGTAAAATTCCACCGCGTCTTACAGCTGTGTGAATTACCTTTTAACAAATTACTACCTACCTACTGCATTAGTAACAATGGGGACGGAAGAGAAAGCGATGATATATCAGCGGGGGGAGCGTTGCCTGTCATACTGATGGACACTGGTTCGACCCCAAACAACAGCTTGAGCTTCTGGTAAAGGTAACACCGTTTTCAAATTCAACACATAGTGTGTTCAGGCAGCAGTCCTTGAGAGCCAGTGAGCATTCTAGATCTAGCGTGATAACATCTTCGACCACATCGTCACTGACCATCAAGTGAGATAGTGGTCAAACGCTATCTATAAAGTATTAAAAAAAAAGATCAAACTAACAGTATATACTACTTGTAGTTTAAAGGTGGACAAATTGTAATTACCCTTGTAACAACTTACTAATGCAGTAGGTAATGTAAAAAAAGATGAAACTGACAGTTTTACTACAGGCAGTAAACATTGCTTGTAAACACGGGCAAGTAAGGTGAACAACATAGGTCTATGAACAAGAAGTCTCTACTTGATGTATTAGTAACGAACGCTCGTTTATTTACAAACGCAGTTAATCCTAACCATAGATAATCTATGGTTAGGATAAACTATAAATAAGATCTTAAATCTATGATCGATATATTCGAATAATAGATCGATGATGCTACATACACATTCGTAAGGCATGAGCAGTAATTCTAGTTCTTCTTTGTTCTCATTCTTGCTCGTAGAGATTATTTGAGCGATAATGAGTGACTGCTTGTGACATTTTGAACTCTGCCCTTCGTCCTTGGTAACCACAAATCTTTATCGGCACAAAAATTGACAAGTTGTAAACATATTTTGGTTGCGAATATACTATACAAAAGAGTCGTTATATTATATCGCGTATAGGAAATGTTTGGGTGGCATAAGGCTTGATCATTTGCTAAACAGACATTTTTTAGTCTTTTCAGCGTATTTTGTTGAAATTTACAAAATTATCGTTATCTACTTAATAGGAAAACTACTGGCTTAGCCTTTTCATTGCTTGTTCATTGTTCATGTTTCGTTCGAAATAATAACGAGAACAATACCTACAACTTGCCAGACTTCATCTCTTCCATACTCGTAATGGTTAGCAATTTAAATATAAATAATAAAACTAAAAACCTAACAATAGTTTGTACTAAAACAAAAGCTAAATTTTTATTTGCTGTGATATTAAAGATCGCTTAAACAGTAAATTCCTAATGTACTTCTGTCCTATAAACTATTTGTTACTTATAGATTCGTGATGCCAGTCCTCCTTCCCTGATGCCCGAGTTGTTACTGAAAAATAAAGCGCGACGGTTATCCAACTTTGGCATAATGCTGAGTAGGGACTCATTTCTGGCTCGATTCAATGCCAAGAATGAGTATTTAAGTTAAGTTTTTATATATATCAAATAGTTACTATTACTTACTTACTATTAACTGTTTGTAATTTTCTGTTTCCTTGGTTTAGAATTTTTTTATTTTAGTGTCGCTTATGCCCTGACTAAACGCGTTTCTTTTTCTTCTTTCTTCTGATGAGGCTAATGGAATTCTATGAATAAGATGCCAAAAAATAACAATTTCTATATGAGCCTAATAGAAGTTTATATTAAAACAACGTGTAACCTTTAGTATGTTAATAAAATTGAGGAAGCTCAATTTGCTTATATTTAATCAATTTTACTAGACAAAGTAGACATATTAAACCTGTATAATTATAGAATGAACACGTGATATAGTGTGATAAAGAATCTATCTATTAGTAATCACTAGCTTCACCTCCGTGGACTACACTACCTTTTATTTTATACCTCGGGATACTTAGATTATACCTCGGAAGCTGTATTTATTTCCAGTATAAATAGGAAACATATATATTAGGTATATTCCAGACTAAAACGTACCTGAGCGCAAATTTAATTAAGATACATCAAACTGATACAGTTGACCACAAACATCTATGCATCTATGTTCGATAAATTTTGTAATGCGTTTATAATTTATAAATAATTAAAATTTTATTTTTATAAAGCAATAGAAACATTTCAATGTAATAATTCAGATACTAATATTCTGAGTACTTGCATGTGTGTTTGCCCACGTTATGTAATGAAATGATTCATAATGTAAGAGTAAAGTAAATAACAAAATTATTGTGTATAATGTTTGGTACTTTATTTTACTTTATCTACATTTTGAATAGACTAGACTAGACGGTTCGATTCGATTTTGCATTATTTTGCATAAATACGGAATTTTGTTAAACCTAAAAAAACTCAGGCCTTAGGCCGAAACAAGTTCTTATGTCATAAAATACAATTAATTAACATATTTATAGGGTTCCGTTGCAAGGTTATTGTTATTGTTTCGGTAGATAATGAGTTGTGTAGCGTCGTCTAAGTATTACTGCAATTCTAAAATTCTCCTAAATACTAGTATGCTAGTAGATCATAAATCTGGCAAGTTTTATACGTTTTCTCGTCATTATTGAAGAGAGAATAAAATTAAAAAATGTAATTTTTAGACCTTCGCGATTCGAACACATTGTTCGAGAAGACAGACTCTGTCTTCTCGTCACCACGACCAATGCAACTTGGTCGAATCGTCGAGGTTTACCTCGCGAGAAAAACATTTAATAATTTATTTGTAAATAAATTTACAAATAAATTATTAAATGATTTTCTCGCGATCAGGCCCCGATTTTATTGACAATAAAACTAAAAGACTGAACCCAGAGGTTTTTGTTCAAATCTGTGTATTGAAACATCAGTAATTGAATTATTAGAATAAAAAGCAGAACTGTCTAGTTTGCCAGTTTCATGTGTGCATAAATAAAATGAAAAGAATGTAAACTCTAGGGCTTTCACGGCCGGCGTTGCATGTTGCAACGTTTCGTCGATCACTCATAGAACTCTCCTCCGCGGCGTCTTCTCTTACTGAGTACTCAGTAACAGAGAAGGCGCGCGGAGACCGTTTCCAGTTTCCAGACGTTTCCGTCTGGAACACAAGTTTCACTTAGACCACGGCCAAACAGCCCGGAAGCAATACATACAACAATGAAAAGAATGTTCAGACAACCAACTCTTCTGGTTGCAATAAGGTAAATAAAATAGAGTTTGGATTTAGGGCATTAATTGAGTTTCCGGGAAGTAAAATCATTATTTCTATGGCCATTTGAACTTACACTGGAAGTTCTATAGGTTCAATATATGGCAATTATTCTTTAGTATATACCACCTCACGTGATGCCTTTTCATATAATAGATATATATATTATTTATCTTCACGACATTGCTGCGGAACCCAACGGGAAAATACGACGTGAACTTAACGCTTATAGATGCACATGATGTTATTTTAATTTGGTTAAAAAAACCTAGACAAACAAATCGTTTATTTTACATTCTTCCGCATCGGTTTGTATAGATTAGATATGCGCGATAGGTATATCTCTTTATGTGTTTGTATATATTGTGAATATAAATAAACAAACAAACAACAACTTAACGCATTCACACTCATACGCTGCTCACGTACTAGGATACCCTGTGTCGCGGGAGGCATGGACACAAACAATCACGCTGGACAAACATCCAAGACCCGAGAGCAAACGTCTATGCTCATCACAGAAATGTTTGTCCCAGCCGGGATTCGACCAGGGTCGACCCAGAGTTGCGATTCCAAAGTATAAGTGTCACTAATAAATGAGCCACGATGACCGTCATGATATATAAGAGCAACGAACATCCTACCGACTTATCCCAGTATATTAGCAAGTTGAAATAATAGTAGGCGTAATAGGGTCTCGTAGAACTGATGGCAGATGGGGTCAAAAGGTTCCGTAGTAAAAAGTGGACAGACGACCTCACCAAGTTCGTATTATGAGGCTAGACGCAAGCTACTTTCAAACGGTGTTCTTGTGGGGATCAATGGGGAGGCTTTTTCCAGCAGAGGACGTTCTATGACTGAGATGATGATGACATAAAGTTATCAATATTCACGACTCAATTTAACCTTCTCTATTTATAGGCTCGTGAGAACACAAACAAGACTACGTCCTGGGGCTGTCCGTCTGCTCAGCAGCCGACAGCGACTGACTCTGGCCTCGTTGGCGCTGGTGGACTTCATCAGCTTTTGCTCAATGAGCATCATGGCGCCTTTCTTCCCAAAAGAGGCCTCTGCCAAGGGCATGTCAGATACGGTCTGCGGTATGGTGTTCAGCTTTTACGCCGTAGTCATGTTTTTGACTTCTCCGTTTTTTGGGAAATTTGTAAGTATTTTATTTGTGAACAACGATCATATATGAACTCAGATGTCGCAATTTGTCTGTCTTGTATACTCAGAAGTATTCACGGGTATTGGTAATGAACTACATGGCCGCTAGACCTGTCAACGAATGACCCAATAGGTATAAAATAAGTGTGTGAGCAATATAAGCAATTTCTTTAGAAGTCTCATTGGAAACATATTCAACTTATTGTGAACATGCTAAAGCCAATCGTTCACAGCTAACTAAACTATAAGTTAGTATAGCGTAGCTCTCATATTTAGCCAGATTTTCACACATGTGCGTCCACTATACACTATGTCAGCTAAGCTAAGCAAAATAGCCTAGCTAATTCGTGTTAACATAGTTGGCGAGGACGATCCGCCGAAGCGAAGAACCTCATGTAAACCTTATTTTAAAAAACTTGAACAATTCACTCTTCCATCGATGTATATCTTTGAATCTGTAACTTAAATGACTACGAGAAGTTAAAAAGTTAGCGCCATAACAGTAGGCTACAGAGAATAAGCAGTCGAACTGCTGTGAGTGGGAACAGTACGTTTAGCATGAGGATATTTATTTATAACAAGCTGCCGCAGTGTATTAAAAACGTAAAAAACAATGACATATTCAAATTTAGGCTTTAGCAATTTCTTGACGACAAGACCTATTTTACTCGACATTTGAATTTCTAAATGACAATAATTTAGACGACAAATAAAATTAAAAATTTTAATGACATTGAAATGTAATTAGAATGCATCATTAATCCGGATAAAAATATATTAATTACTGATATTAAATTGGATAATAGCAATATAATAATGTATAAATTTAGAAATTAGGTGTGTATATTTGTAAATATGTAATTTATAATTAGGCATACTAATGTGGTAAGAGCATAGAGATCTTAAAACTACCTTGAATACGAGCATTATGTGTAGCGATGTTTCTGCAAAATAAATAAGTTTGAATTTGAATTTGATCCGAGACTACGTCAACTAAACTAATTGTATGGTGGTAGGGTGCTTTCGAGTACCTCCTGGCTAGCTACCACCCTCAAGTTTGAAAAACTGTCACCAAACACATAGTGTGTTCAGGCAGCAGTCCTTGAGAGCCAGTGAGCATTCTAGATCTAGCGTGATAACACCTTCGACCACATCGTCACTGATCATCAAGTGAGATAGTGGTTAAATGCTAGATCGATACAGAATTTAAAAAAAATAAACTGTGCGCCTCATCTCTTTACCTCTCTTTTGGGGCCTTTCGCTTGTGTTGATTAAATTAGGATCGAATGTGCTTGCTTATCCAGTATCAGTGTTTGTGTTTTTTTATGAAATGAGATATATTCAATCTTCTTTTTCTATGATAAAATATGTAATCCTCTTCTTAACTCTTGAAATTAAATTCATAGGTACCTACTCAAAATTGCATAGCAGTGCATAAAAGTACATGTTCTTAATAGAAAATTAGATAAGAAAATTAATTATTTTTACAATTTAAATATACAACAATGTTTACAACATGTGTACCTACATTTACAGAAAGAGCGTGCAATGGCCGGCCTTATCACGAAAAGTGACCTTTACCAGGCTATTATCTACTCTTACTCTACTCAACGCAACTATAATCTATCTCTACTAATATTGTAAAACCTTATCAATAGGTGAAGCCGTACACTTCTAATACTTTCATAGAATACATGAATTAAAACAAAAAGTACCTATGTATAATAATGTATATATATTGCAACAAGGAAAATAATTAACAGTCAATTGATAAGAGGAGTTTATTAAATACCTAAGCTCCATTGAAAGAGCTAAGGCTATATTATTATTCCCTACGTACGGCATGTGAGGCTCATTTACACTATGAAAATCAAACAGTAACATACCTACATACATACGTGCTAGTATTTATTCATGATTAAATATTGCTTCTTGGAAGTACATACATATTATCATATCATATGATAATATTTAGTATGGGACGGCATGCGAGAGTAGTCCTTAGTTTGATTTGAAGCGGTTGCCTCGTGGTGTTATCGTCGGGATTCAAACTTACGGTCGCTGGTTTGATTCCTTCAAAAACATAGAGGATGTTCATAAGGACATGTCTTACTGTAATGTCGTTTAGCACATAAGTGCTAAACGACATTTTTTACCTGGAACGTTTAAGCTATTGCGTTATAGAAAAGCTGGTGAGAACCGTACGTAAAGTACAATATACCTTTTCAGTATATCAATACTGCAAGACAGTTGCAATTTCATTCGAAATTATGGATAGCGATATGCACTTACTGTTAAAACAAAACTTCTATGACAATCTAACTGAAAGTCATGTGTAGGTTACTTAATTTATTAAAAGAATATGATGATTGGTAAACGATTTCAATATTGTTTACCTAATACTAGCTGACCTGACAAACGTTGTTCTGCCATATATAAAACTATATAAATGATAAAGTGACACGAGACTTCATTTAAATTACCTTGCCCGAATTTATGTTTGTTCATGCAAAAATACTAAAATCACGATAATAAATGGTGGGTGGGGGTAGGAGGGTGAAAAATACTTTACAACCTATTTCCTACTAAAGACCGTCAGACCTACCAAATATACAAAACAAAAACATAAAAATCGCTCTAGACGTTTCAGACGAGTTTGGTTACAAACACTGTGACACGAGAATTTTATATTTATATAATAAACAAAGTTGAAAGTAAGTGTTCAACCAATTTTGATGAATTTGGTATAGATAGATAGGTCTCTGAGAAGGACATAAGATATGGTCAACAAAAGTATGGTTCCTATGGAATAACTAAGGTAGATCACGGAGTCTAGGGATGTCCATTAAGCCATGAGGCGCAGCTAGTATTTATATTTAGATAGATAGATAGACGTTATCCACTATTGTAAAACTAATCAAGTACTACAATACAATATAATTAATAGTAGATATAAATGTTACAGTTACCGGCGATAGGCGCAAAGTTCATGTTCACGGTTGGGATGTTTGTCGCTGGAGCATGCAACGTGTTATTCGGGTAAGTTGTTTTTTATAAGATAAGGTGACGGAACAAACAAAAGGCCCACAGCCACATCTTTCATTCCTCACCTGTATCACCTGATGTTACGTGACAATGGGGTCTAAGAGGTAGACACAACTCTCAAACGTACCTACGTACGTGAAAACTCCAGGATTGTACCTACCTATCGGGAAACGCACACTCAGGCAATGAGTTCCTCCATTCCTTGTCCTACCACCAGTCCTATCCTACGTTAATTTATTATTCACTGCTACATATTTCACGTTAATTCAATGCTACATTATTCACTGCTACATATTTCAGGTTAATTCATTGCTACATATTTCACGTTAATTCACTTCATTTTCTGTATTTCTAGCACACTCGTTCTTATCGAGGACTCCACTACATTCACCATCCTATGCTTTGTGGTGCGAGGACTAGAAGCGCTTGGAGCCAGCGCTTATTCCACAGCCAGTTATGTATTCGTTGTGAATGCTTTTCCAGACAGTATCGGTTCTGTACTGGGCATTTTGGAGACATTCGTCGGGCTTGGAATGTCTGTTGGTCCCGCTATAGGCGGTCTACTTTACGCGGTAAGTACCTACCTACCCTACCTATCTACGTAATCGATGGATGTATTTTAGCTTCTATAAGAATATTTATTATATGCTTACTAGGTGCTTTGAAAATCGGGTCTAGGTTCGTCTCAGTATGAGGGCTAAGTTGAAACCGATGTAATATTTTTGGATGGAAATGTATACAAGAAGTGTTTTACTTATGTAAAACCTTCGTCAATATGATTATGTTACTGATATCAATAGCCTAAATTATCTGTTTTCGAGCTGTACGATCAGATGTAAATCGTAAGTGTTTTACACTATTTTCTTTATAACAGTATACCTTAAACCTGGGCAAATGTAAATGTACCAACTTAACGGTGATAAAGTTTTGCTGTAATTACTTTTTTGTTTTATTCGCATTTGACAGGCGTTTGACCACTATATATCACTTGCCCCGGTTACTTAACAGTTCTTGTTAAAATATGTTTCAGGTAGATTGGGGGATTCGGGCTTCCATTTTACAGTCTTGGAATCGTCATGGTCATTTCTGTTCCGATAAACTTCTGCCTGCTCACCGATTGTGAAGGTGAGCTTAAGTTGAAACATGATGAAAGATAAAATTTGTATACTTTAAGAATATATTGCAGGGGCTATGCTAATGGTTTCTATACGCAATCGAATCAGAAATGAGAAGATCCGTAAAAGAACGAAAATCACCGACCAGCGGATCAGCACGTTAAAGTGGCAGTAGGCAGTGCACATGGCTCGCAGAACTGATGGCCGTTGGAGTCGAAAGGTTCTCAAATGAAGACCACGGACTGGCAAGCACAGCATACGGTAGCCACAGACAATGTACGGTTTCAGAATATTTTAATACCGTAAGGTGAACAGAAGACCTCAATAAGATCGCAGAAAAGGGCTGGATGCGGGCCGCTTCCAACCGGTCGTTGTGGAGGTCAATGGGAGAGGCGTATGTCCAGCATCGGAGATTCTATAGCTAAAATGATGATGATGATATATATATATAGTTACATTACATATAATGCGATATTTAATGTAGATTCCTTGAAGATATACCTGACATAGTGTAAAAATGTTTATTATAAAAAGTGATATACTCGAGCTTCGATCAAGTACTCGAGCATTAAAGACAAAGCTTTATGCCAGGATGCCAACGATGTATTGGAGACGAGAGTGTAACGATCCTAGAAAATGGAAATGATCAATGCTCATACGCTTCATACGATTTTTACAACACTTACACGAAATATACAACTATGAGGTAAAATATTTAAAAAAAATTACAGCACTTATCAAATAAAAACAAAAATTGTCAAGCAGCGAGCGAACCTACAATCTGCACCCTATGCCATATATTTATAATATTATCAATTTATCACAGGACATAAGATAATACATAAAAAGAAAAATTATAAGAGCTTCGTAATATTTCAAAATGTTTTTTTAGTAATATATACTTCAAGTTGGGCGAAATTAAATATGTTGAATTTGACATATTGTATTATAGGAAATCCTTGTAAAATACTTATTATTGCTGTTTTTCGTTGTTACAGAATACGTTTCAGGGGGCAAAAGTGCGTCCATTGTAAAACTGTTCAAGATTCCTTCCATAATAATCACAGGTTTGGTCATCGTAATCGTCTCCAACACATGGGCGTTCCTCGACCCAACCCTGGAGCCTCATTTGCGCCAATTTAACCTTTCTACTCAGCAAATTGGACTTATATTCCTACTATTTTCAAGCCTTTATGGAATTTTTAGTCCCATTTGGGGATGGGTTGCAGACAGGTGAGATGCTTACCTACTCATAGTTTGTGTGTCCACATTCTACAGTTTAATACTATCAAGGATGAACTTTATACATATACCATCCTGTCAGACAATCAAATTAAGTAGATTAAAAATGAATATATTATAACAAAGATAAGGTTCAAGAAAAATAAAGAATGAAAATAAAGTGTACAATAAATAGTGGTTCCAAAAATTGTTTCAATATCAAAAAAACATTAGGTTACATGCATTCGGGTGAACCCTGTCAAAGCATTTGAAAAACGTATCTTGCGGAAGGTCGAAGAATAACATCTTAAATTTTTCGACAACCACGTTTACAGTGTCACCCACGAGGTATTTTTTTTACCGTGGGAAATAAAACAGAAATGCATGGAGCTAAATCTAGGCTGTACGGAGGACGAGGTAAGATTTGGACCCCCGAAGTTGTCAAATCGTCCATGAACCTAGCAGCTATGTGAGCGGCTACTTAAATGGTCAATGACCTTCACGAAGGATTATCCGTCAATTCAAAATAGTTTCAGTATAATGAAGTTGTATTTATTCTATGGCTAACAATTTTCGAAACAACCTAGGTATTTATAACTACTTACTTAGCTGAATGTGTATACTGTATAGAATGAACCCGTGGGAATATTTTAATCACTATCCTCTTCCAATTCACTATTACTTCGTAAACGCAACCAAACTGAGAAAGACTTCAAAATTATTGTTACTTGCCGATGCCATAACTATATTACATAGCTTATGCTATGTATATTGACAGTGCGTAGGATTCAGGGCCAGGTGTCTAAATTAAAATAAAACTTAAATAGGCTCTTCAAGTTACACGCAGCTAATGGTAGTGATTCGCTTATTCAACTGAACTAAACTAAAATGTTTTTAAACTAATCCAGTTCTTATAAGGTTACGATAAAGTCTAAATTAGTATGAGACTTATCAATAACATCAATAAAATTAAAAGTATTTATTAAATTTGCGGGTAGTTTTAGCGAAATTAAGTCGCCACTTATTTGGTGCCTACTAAAACTACCCGCAATTGGCCAGCAATGGAATAAAACTCGTCTAATATTAGTGAGAGCGCTGTATGGAGTTATGCGAATTTGAATTTTAGCGAAAACAGAATACGAGCTACTTCAATTTGAAGAATTTTAGTGAATTTTAGCTAGTTCGTGTGATTAACAGAATTAGGGCCTTGAGTCCAGAGTTGTATGATTGAACGGCTGAAATCTTTCAGGCAACTAGCTGAACGGCGCCGTTCAAAAGGCTAGGCTGAACTAATTTACCGGCTAATGGGATCCGACTTCTCAATAGTAATTATAAGAAAGTAAAAAAAATACCGATATATTTGCAGAGTACATAATCATTGGTGCATGATGGTTTGGGGACTGTTCCTGTCAACTATTGGTTTGCTGCTTTTAGGACCTTCCCCTTTCATTCCAGGCCTCACAAAGTAAGAACTTTTAATATATATCTACTGGGTTCATCATCTGTTTAAAAAATAGTTAATTGCATTATCACTTTTATTTCAGTGACCTTTGGCTGGATCTGGTTGCGTTATCAATTTTGGGGATATCTGTGGCGTTAACTTTGCTACCGACGTTTCAAGGAGTACTGACGAGTTCCATGTGAGTATTTTGAAATATTACTAATGTTTATGATTATTCTTAAGAATATTTGTAGACAAGAAACAGCAGGTACTACCCGTCAAGATATTCCGCCTATATTAAAATATAGAGTTGTAACAAATGGGTGAGAAGATCTCAGGGGGTTGTCTTCGCTTTAGCCACGTAACAAGTGAAAACGTCCACATACGACGTTCTCTACTTCCTTACCATCAGATGACAGACCGCTTGCATGTCTACTTGAGCGGGAAACTATTCTGGAGAAGTTTTACTTTTCTGACCCTTTAAAATGTCGAGAATCTGATTAGTACACACGGTTGATATCACTGATTATTATTAATAATTAATTATTAACCTAAAGACCTTGTGTGAATGTTAATAAACAATAAATAAAAAATACGTACAACTGATAGTGGTGTTCAATGTGGACCAGAATATAGCGCTGCGGGAAACGGCCTAAACATATTTGTTATCTATTAGTCAGTAACTATTCTAATTGATTTCTTTATAAAATGAGAACATCATAATTTGGATATAGCATATCATCATTGAGGTAGCAACAGGAGTACTACATTTACAGGCAACACTTTAATTTCACTGTTTCTGTTCTTCTTATGCTAAACACCTTAGGTACATATTTTTACGCTTTCATATATTATTCCATGTTATTCCAGTTACGAAGGAGGCTGTCCTGAAGCCCTGGCAACATACAGTGCAGTGGCAGGCGTGTGGTCATGCTGTTACTCACTTGGCGAAGTGTTGGGTCCAGCGCTCGGTGGCGCATTGGCGCAGCGTTTCGGATTCCCGCTTTGCGCTACACTATGTGCGGCCGCTTGCTTCACAATGGTAAGTTTAGTGCTAATTTCCAGTATGATGGTCATGCTGTTACTCTGTAGACAAAGTATTGGGCCAGTACTTGTAGATGAGTGTGGTAGAAATGCCTAAACTCGAAGAGGCGCCTAACGCGTGAGTAGCGTGTGTGTAACTCTCTAGGTGCAGTAAAGGTTAGCGACAGCTCTCTAATACAGCAATACCTGTTTTGCTGTCGGTATATTGTTTGTAATGTAAGCTGTGCTCCGTAGTTCGTATCTTTTTTTTGCTGTAGGTGTGGCTTTATCTGCCACTAGCAGATGTACAATATACCATCCCATGTGTCATCATCATCATCATCATCTCAGCCATAGGACGTCCACTGCTGGCATAGGCCTCCCCCATTGATTTCCACATGGACCGGTTGGAAGCGGCCCGCATCCCATGTGTATAATCATACAATTATTATATTTTACAGGCAATAGTAACACTTACCTTCTTTTCACTTCGCGAGTCAACGAAGTGGTTGCAGCAGTCTGAAACCCAATCAGACTCGATTCCCTACACAGACACGACCTGGAACTCCAGCAACTTTTGCCGCACGCGCAGTGCGCCGCAGAGTCGAGCAGAGCATTCACCGCTGCTTACCCCATGTTCTTGCAAGTATAAGCATGGTGAGTAATAGTAAATATAAATTTATTTACAATATGGGTTAAAAGGGGTTACAAATATGGGTACCAATCTAATGGTACCAATATAAATATGGGTAATAAAATAATAAGTATACTTGAAAATAATTGCCTACTGTGTCTGTTGATTCTAATGAGATCCAGCGCACCGCGGTACAGAGTTACTGTTTAGTACCGCTAAATTACGATTACCAAATACCACACCAGTCACAGTCACGTGACATTTCAACCGCATCTGTCATTCCCATACATTTTGTTATCAAATCCATTGGCGATATAGAAAGTTGAAAGCATCTTGGCTAGGCCTGCAGATCACGGCCCTGTTAGTGAGGCTTACCTTACCTATTTTTGCAGACTGCTGGGGTTCAAGCACTTCTTTCCTTTTCTTAATTTTTTTATTGATAATTGGTAAGCGTTTGACCATTATCTCACGTAATGTTAAGTAAAGGTCTACGATAGAGTATAAGTCTAGATACCTATTCAGTGGCTTGAAGACACCCAGATTTTATCAATGCAGTAACACAGATTAAGGCAATAATTACAAGTGCACGTGCAGGTATGTACTTATGACTGTTACCTTCCTAAGCTGTGCCTTCCTTGTCCTGTCCCTAAACACAATTGCTTCTCCTCTGGTGGATCTATTTTTTTATATTTTCAACTTTCGAAGCCCCTGGCATTCTTAAATAGCAAGGATATTCTCCGAGTCGTTCGTTTCACCAGGATCACAGGCACATAGAAGAGGTCGGTGTGGAAACTAAAGGCTTAGGTTTTTCGAGTGGTGAAACCACTCGAAAATATTATTATATATATATTTAACTTCATTTTTAGAACTAGGTTTATATAGATCTAAACAAACAATTTAAAGAGTGCATAATGCAACATAATTATGAAAAACATTTTTTTCAAAATAAGGGCACAGTGACTAAAATAATATAAACATAGTTTTTTGTTTGTTTATTTTGTGTATTGGAAATACACAAAATAAACAAACAAAAAACTATGAAGTTTTATTTATTGTATAATATAATCAGTCCAAAACCAGAACTTATCAGAGCGTTAGATCGAAGCGACGCGTGACCAAAATGCTGGCACATTTTGGCTCAACGGATCAGCATTGCAATTCAACGTGGCAATGCTGCTAGCATTCTGGGCAAGCTTCCAACTGGTAGCGGGTCAGAGCAATTGAGTTATCTATAGGCTGAAAATAGCTAGTGGATTGCTGAAATGCTTTTGTAGTAGCTGTAGTATTGTAATTAGTTATTAGTATTTTATTTAAATAAAGGCATCGGCCCACCAAAGAAAAACTTTAAAAAACAAAAAATAGATCACGGTTCAGTGTTATTGTTCGCTGGTCACTAGAATTGCCTGTTTTGTGGGGAGCAGTATCTTACAGCATCAGGTGTTTTTTATGATTAGCATTACAGTGTTCAGAAGGCAGATGTAATAATTAATTATGCAGGTATATAGTATTATAAGGCCGTAGTGGTACCGGCCTAGAATAGTACTCCCCCATCTCTCCCCGCGGGTGCCGTAAGAGTCGGCTTAGGGAACACGTACCAGAAAGTGGGCGGCAGCGCCTTCTGAGAATTGAAAATCATACTGCGCTCGCCAACCCGCCTGCCAAGCGTGGCGAGTATTGCAAGCACTGGATGCACATGGCTGAGAGAAGATAAAGATAGTATTATAAATTAGTATATAATATCTACTATAAAATCAAAATTTTACTCTTCTCAGGTAATGCTTATGGCACATCCCCACTACGACACTTCTGCCTCCTACACAACAAAAGCAACAAGAGCGGTGCAGCGAGCGTCTCCGAAATCCTTACTTACATTCTCAAGTTCCAATTCGTCACCAATTTCTATATCAAAATACGAAAAGCACGAAGAAAATCACAGTTTACTGAACCAGAACAGGACCCCCTCTACCAGGGATACTTAGAAAACGATGGCAAACCTTCAGAAAATTTAAATATAAACAATAATATTGTCTCGAATCCCATTGAAGGCGATAAATACTGTGCTTATCTAGAAGAAGCCATATTTGGAAGTCCAGTGGTGATGGAAAACGTGAATACTGATCATTTGAAAGTTAAAAAGAACAATATGGGCTTGGTATCGAACGTCATGACGTGTGACGATGTCAGGAGAACATCAAATGAAATTATTAAGCACAATGTAGAGAAGGTGCATTTTTATGAGCAGAACCAACCGTGCGGCTCTTCGGAAGATATATTCGTGAGTAACAACCTTTATTAAGCTATTGCATAGCTTCTATCGCGGGCCTTGAGCGTGGAGACCGAATCCAAAAATTCCATATCGAAAATAACCTAACACCCCCCTCACTCCGACCGGCACAGCGGTGATACTTTTAGTTTTGCCATCTATCGATGAATAGCAAAACTTTTAATGACTTTTTTGAAATATCACGCTTATCTGTTTAGTTCAGCAACTCGCCTCTAGGTGGCATTGGTTGTATCGGCGTTACTGCATAAGATAATAATATATTAATTGCATACGTTGATAAAAAATGCTATGCAATAGCTTTACCGCGGCAGTCCCCGAGTGCCACACGTCTTTTTATTTATGTAGCTAGGCTAGCTTACGCTGCCTGTACGAGTAAGAAGTTGGTTGCTTTTTGGCTGTAAGCGTACATCTGCCATCCTAGACTCCCTGATGATGGGTATCGGACATACCCGAAACATAGGTCGAAAACTATAAACGTGGGTAAAGGCGAATAATATACATAAATAATAATGTGCCAATTTCGCGAAAATTTCGAAAAATACTAACCTTTGCTATCGTTGATATGGGTATACAAGGATTAGCCTTTATTTCCTCGAAGTGATCGGGGCTATAATAGGGTAAGCGAAGGGCAATTGGCATTTTCATCTGTGCGCTTTGATGGTTCTTCGAATCAGTAGGCCTAGACAAATTATTCTTCAAGCGTTAAACACTGAGAATTTTTTTTAAATATGTATCTTCCTTCTGCAGTGCCTGGGGCAGCCCAGGCACTGCAGTTCATTCGCTCCGTCGGCTGAGCCACATTTAGCTCTAGCAATCATAATTTGATCTGACTTGATGTTAGTCAACACATCAAATTATGCTCCCATAACTTGATGTGTTGACAAACATCGAAACAAGAATCCGCATTATTTCGTATTCAGCAACCCTGTGCTGTATCGCCAGTCAATATAGCAAGATATGGTTCTGCCGGTGGAATTACCGAACGCAGTGCGCCTGGTAACTAGCGCAAATGTGTTTTTATCGACATCGTGTAAACAATTGAATAACGCAAACGTATGTGTCATTTAATTATTGTAGTGGCTATAAATTCTTTGTCGCAAACGTTGTTCTAGTATCTTCCACCCACAAGTTAGATTCAAAGTGATCAAACATGTTACTTATCGCATTCTTGTTTCAGGATGGTTGTGAATGCAGAGATGACGTTACCTATGCGCGTGGAACAGTCACAGTTTCATCTACAGGTGCTTGCGAAGTTTAGTTTTATTAGTAGTAGTTTAGTGTAATAGAATCATAGTATTATCATAATGTTATATTTTAATTTTATTCAATTCAATAATTACGAGTTATACTCGCGAAAGCTATTCTTTGTTTCATTTTTACAAAATATAGTCCCTTACTGTTGTGATTCGATAGCAGTCTAGAGTACTGTGTGAGCATATAACTAGAAGATATATAAATCTGAATTTTTTGCCTTATGCTGCCTTCAGTTCAATGGCAAAAATCATCATTTAGAGTAAATATTGTTTTGGTATATTCTAGAGTATATATACTATAAGAACATACATGATAATAGTCCTATACTTATATATATTTTTTAATTTACGGCATATAAGTAAAAAAAGAGAATACTACTCAAAACTGAAAACCACATCCCAACAACGAGTGTTACGTATTAAGAGGCAATGTGTTCTCATTGCCTGTGGCATCCAAATAGCAAAATTATTTTCCAACGCTAGCATTTTACTAAGACCACATAAATACAGACATATTTATTAACTCAATCCACCCTCTAAATAAAGCCACACACTTTCTACATCACTATATTCCCCTCACTTATCGTTTTGTAGGAAAATCTGGCAATTGAAAAGAGATACACAGACATTGTACGAGTACACCTTACAAATCACGCACACTACATAGCACCCTCCTTATTCCTCTAAAAGATAAACTGTACGAGTTATTCACCCTTCTTCTTCTCTACTATTAATACTACACACACAGATACGCAAATTAACGGATTGCGACCATGGATTTGTATACTTTATGTGTTCGTGGTTGCGACAAAGTTGTTAAAAAAATATTTCTACCCACTTCTCTGTCCATAGCCTTAGTACATTAAAATATGTATATGTGTTTTTTTATCTTAAGGCCTCAATTCACCCTTTGGTACGGGTCACCATTCGCTGGTTATGCGATCCTAGTCCAAACGACCTCTGCCGACGGTATTGCGATGAGTTCATGGTAATTTTTGCGATGTTTGTGACCAATGTCCATTTAGCCAAGAATCAACATCGTGTCAATGTTTCCGCGAACAATTTTGAAAACAACTCTACCAGGAAATCATAGTTCCAATAGAAGCTCAGACTGTAGCAACAAAAAACAGTTTTCACCCCTAATGCGACATATTTTGACTCAAATTACAATGCAACATAACGAGTAGAAACGAAAGTTTCACTATTCGGATGATCCTCATTACAGCTCTATTTAAATACACTATATTAAATTATTATACAATGAAAAAATATTTCATTATGAAAACTATCAATTTTACACACAGCAAAACATTGGACTATTTCCAAAGAATGTTTAGAATTGTGAGGAACCTTCGAAAACATATGGATTAAACATTATGTGAACAGAAATAGTTCTAGAGACTTGACGTTTTACAGAAAGATTTAAAAAAATGTATGTTAATGTGGTACCTTCGATAACTCACTGATTGAGAACTTTTGATTGATAACTAAGAAAACTTACATACTTGCCGTTGATGCTTCGTTACCGTTAACAAACGGGAACACGTAAATAATAATAAAACATCACCTTGTGGTTGAAACTTTGCTCAGAATTAACGAATTTAATCATGTGAGTGTTTCCCGATTTACATACAAAATTATAACCCCCTTACTTATAAACGTTGAATAACCTCTGAATAGTTATTCAGTGTTTTGTCTTTGTCGCTTATATGACAGTTTGACGTTGAAAGAACGGAACAAAACACTGAATTACTATTCGCAGCTTATTCAACGTTTATAAGTAAGGGGGTTAGTCATTAGTATTATTAGACCCACAACTTGTTAAAGTTCTAAAATTGTTCCTGTTACCTCAGCTATCTCATCAGAATCGTAGATATTTCAGGATAAAAAGATACGAATGTAGCTATTCTGGACTATAATAACTAATATTGTTGGGCTTTTTTGTATCCGTGTCGTTTCAGTTCATCCCTGATGTAAAAAAGTGACAATCTTCACATCCATTCCTATTATGCGTTTTTTTTTCTTCATGAATTTTTTTGCGTTTATGAAATGGATAAAATGATAGGGATTATTTTTGATAAGATAAGATAAGTCACAGCAAATTGTGACCGGACATAGCTCATAATTAAGTAGGTAAGCACGTAATAAACCGGATACTGGGAGCCTAAGTAGCTAATTTAATTTTTGGGAGTGCTCCCAAAAATCACGACATTTCGACAATTTTTTCAGCACCTTCCAGAAGCCTTCATCAGGATCATGAGTGTGGTGCGTTTGTCAAAACTTCCCGTCTCGCACTTTGCTTTTTCAACTTTTGCTCCGTATTTTGCCAATATCTAAATTTATCACCAACGATGTGGTCGTAGGTCGAATCACGCTAGACCTAGCGTCTAGCGTGCTGTGCGATGGGGAAGATTTAAAGGTATAAGCGACTCTTATCAGGAATCGTGGTGCTTATCTTTGGACGAGGTATTAGGCTGCCCATGTACTTGATATTTAAAGCAAATAGCTGTAGTATTGTAATTAGTTTTTTTTTTTAAATATAGGCATCGATCGGCCTATAAAAAAAAATTAGCTGCGCTCTGCAGTTATACCCGCCTGGACGGTGATTTTCTCATTAGCCCCAGTAAAAACTTATATAAAAAATAAATCGAGCTACGTGACCCGTACCCGAAATATACTAAAGATTTATTTAATTTAAACAGATTGTTGTTAAACTTGTTCGTTGCATTGCATTTTAAGTCCCTCTCACTTGGGATATCATGGTCCTCCAATCGCAACAACAATAGAAAAATCGACCATAGTACCAGGCAATCATGACAGTATAGGAAATTGTATTTAGAAGCTTAATAGACTTGTGCATGCGTAGATTGCGGGACATACTAATGCGTGTTAATTAATATATTTGTACGTGCGTAGATTGCGGGACATACTGATGCGTGTTAATAAATATATTACAAATATGTACTTTACAGATGACCTACAAGCTCAAGAATATTAATCACAGTTTTAGACTTCCTGATTACCTACTTTTCTTCTGTTGTAGTATAGGACACAGTTTATGCGCATTTGTCGTCACCGCGAGTTTTTATGCCGCAATTTTTAATAAAGGAAAAATATGGTCATATCTATGTACCTGTATAACCCATCTAAAAATATGATCTACAACGTTAACCCCAGTTTGAACAGGTACCTTGTAATATCTTTATTACGTTCTATAACTTGTATGATTTGTAAATATTTAGTTTTGTACGTTAAGGATTCCCTAGGTAGCAATATGATAGGGAAAGCTTCTCTGGAATAACTGGTGACTTACGGTCACAGCCACGTGGTTGTAACTTTACAACCTTAGTGCGGAACTTAACTAACTCGTTCATTGAATGAAATTCTGATTGCCAATATTGAACCTGGGAATGGAACTCATGTCCTAGTGAATTACTAACATATATCACCAACCATTTATTTTTTTGCGCAAGAACTATTACAAATAAAAATATTCCTGTAGTTCTTCCATATTGTATCTCTGACGTTATCGTAATTTGATTGTCATGACGCATCTTTTTATCTATTGGTCTCTGACGATTTGGATTGGGTGGTGGGAAACGAGGGTTGGGGACAATCGTAGAGGGTGTTTGCGGCCCACTCTGTGCGAGAGTGAGGCAGTGTGAAGCAAGCGACCGTTCTATCATGCCTTCATGAATTATTCTCCCCTGGTATTCCAATTGTAAAGTTCGAGTAACATTTCATTGAAACGAAACGCAAACAGTCAAAGATAATTAATATCTTTAAGGTCCAAAGATTGGATGACTGTTGGTAACTGTAACAGAACTTTCGACTGGGTGAACCGATTTTGATGATTCGTTCTATTATTTGATAAGTTGCTTGGCAGAGATGGAGAGTCCTCACCGCTATTCTCTGCGACCCTAGAATGCCGATTTAAACGAAGAGCAAAGTTTACAAAACAGCCGTAAGACCCGCTATGGTGTACGGTGCCGAATGTTGGGCAATAAAAAAGGTGCATGAACAAAAACTTCACATTAACGAAATGAAGATGCTGAGATGGGCAGCTGGAGTAACTAGACTTGATATAGTGCGCAACGAACACATCAGATGAAGTTTCAAAATAGCACCCATCATTAAAAATCTCTTAGAACACCGTATGATATAGTACGGACATGTCATGAGACGAAGCGAAGACCATGCCGTGAAAATAACCCTATCCCTTCCCAACAAGAAAAGAGGCGCATGACGCCCTTCTGCCTCGTGGTGGTCCACTAAGTCCAAGTATCTGGAACAAGCCCAATTGCATAAAAAAGAATTATCAAAATCGATTCACCCAGTCGAAAGTTCTGAGGTAACAAACATAAAAAAAAGAAAAAAACATTCAGATTGAATTGAGAACCTTTACCTTTTTTAATTTGGTTAAAGAGAGAAAATTTCTATATGGAACCGACTTCAAAACTCAAAAGTGTGAAATAACTTGTCGAAGTCGGTACCGAAGCACAATATTTTGATTATAGTTACGTTTGAACTAACATGGTACCGACTTCAACAAGTTATTTCATACTTTTGAGTGTTGAAGTCGGTTCCATTTTTGGTTAACATTTTTTCAGTTATTGGAGTGCAACTCAAAAGCCGCATGGGCGTGATTGAGTAACAAACATCTATCTATCCATCCAAACTATCACATTTAAATTATAATATTAGTAGGATTAGTGGAAGTGGGAATATATGTCAATTGAAGTTTGATTTATCAGATAAAATATTGTTTATGTAATGGGTATTTATAATGTACCAATGATTTGTACGATGAGATATGATCTAATTTGGTTACAGTTACTTACTTTGATCTTCGTTCAGTTGACCACCATAACGAATCGGTTTTGAACACAGCTAGTCTGCGGAGGCATGGCATAGAGTGAATGAATGGCATTCCGAATAGTAAAACCATTCCTAACTCGCGTATTTTTACCAAGACTACAGAGATATAGAAGTGGAGCGATGTTTCAACCCACCTCTTGTTGAATCAACCCCTATTTGCTTACTATGGGGTATTCCCTGTATACGTGATACGATGCTACTCGTACATGGAAATTCGCCACCCAATATCTTCCCTCGCTTTTCGTTTTTCAGGAAAATCAACTCATCTAAAAGAGATAGAAATAAATTTTCCACTTTTTAAAAGTATACGTGTGTGTACGCACACTGAACTGAAACCTCCCTTCTCTCCATTTATCAGAAAGAGAGAGCGATATTAGCTTTGTATATTTTCAATTCAACTCACTTTCAAAATGTATTACTGACTATGTGACTCACATAGGAGTCAACGAGTTTATATGAAAATCCTCCTATACTACAAAGGTTATCACGGTATTCGGCTATAGTTACTCTTAGCTGCAACCATTCGCCGTTCATGGAATCCTAGTCCAAACGACCTCTACTGGCGGTTTTGCGACGTTGTCATGGCAATTTTTCGAGGTCTATCGAACCAATGTCTGTTCCTTCTCTTTCTTCAGTCTACACAATTATTATTATTTGTTGCAAAGTAAAAATCAAATAAAAGCTTTCTTTTCTTTGAAAATAGTGCTATATTTGTTTACGTACTCTAAGGATAAAAGAAGGACTGCGGTTTTCCACGAACAATTTCGACAACAACTGTACCAAGAAATCATGACGTAATGGAGATAGACTTAAATGAAATGTTTGTCCCGCTCTTATATTTCATTAAAATAAGATCACAAACGACAGACAAACTTTCACCTTTATAATATTAGTGTGATAGTGAGTAGGTACGCTAGTGTGGTCTGAAAACTACGAAAGTATCGATTTATAACTACCCCAAGACTACCCCTCACTATGTGTGGAGCAGATGATAACAACCCTACGTCATCGGATTGCTACAACAATAGAAACAGCGACAACAGCACCAGGCACACATAATGGCCTAGGATATTGGATTTCCAAGTGAAACAAAAGTACAATAATAGTTGCCGCATGTGAGGCCACTTGTAATATATTTATCTCGTCACTATGTGATACATAGTGTAAAAAAAATCCAAAATTAAATTTAAACGTTAAACTACGCTAGATTTTTATTTAAAAAATATGACGTTTTTATGCTCTGAGATAAATACAAAACATAAGTAGGTAGGTATATATTTAAGGCTGTATACTCAATGCTAATAGACAGTTTAAGTTATTTACAATTGCTACTTTTCTCACGATATTGATTAGTTAAAAAATATAGCTTTTTAAGTAACACTAAATAGTTTGTTGAGACTTTTGTAAATTATCATCATTCGCTTCCTAGCTCATTCACTTACAATCTTGTGGTAATAATTTAACAATTTCATGTGGATCAGAGTAAATAATATTATTATCCTTATCAAATGTAAGTCCAAATATATTCTTGACTTGAGCAATCTCCTCTAAAGTATGGTTCTCCTTATTGGCTACATAAATTGCACTGTTTGCACAAAAATGCGCAACACCTCTGCGGTCAATCTCAATAGCTCGGAAAGAGTCAGGACCTTCGTATGAAATGCGCTCATTTGTGCCGTTTTTAATTTCATACAGACCTTTCTTGGTCGTTATAAAAACATCATTTTCACCATCTATGGCAAATTGGTATATCTTTTCATTGATGTGTTCTACAAGCTCTGAACTGTTATGAGTCTTTTTATGGAGCCGTTGCGACGGGTATTGAATATAATAGAGATGGTCCTTGAAGAACATGTCCCATATATCGTGTTCCTTAATCACATGTTCGATCTCCCCCGACTTGTTGAGGTTATCGGTGAAGATACCCTCACTGCCTCCAAGGTATAGTAATTTATTGTCTTCATCAAGCGCTGTGGCGAATCCATTTTTCACTGCGGATATTGATGTGGGTATTTTTTGATTTTTCTTCAGGTTTAAACACCCGATTTCGAATTTATCTTCATCATCGTCCCCGACATTGTAGCTGAAATATAATTTGTGTTCATGGTGGTAGAAGGCGAGTTGGTAGGGCCGATTTACGCCGTTGGTGACGATCTCCTTTTTGTGAAACTTTCCATTTATGTGAACACCGGCACATTTTTGTTTGTGACAATTTATTGCTTTCGTGGAGAAATACAAGAAACACAATGTTACCCAAAGTAACACTTTCATTATGTAGTTATCTGATCTACTGTTTTGTCGATTCCAAATTAATTATACGTCTGCTCGCTTTGTAGATTGTCTAGTATACTGGTTTGTATTATTTCCTTATCAAGAGCAGCAAACCATTTGTACAATTATATTCGTAATTAATATTAAAGGTATTACATTTCATTGATAAATGCCAGATGACTTAGTTTATTAGCTACTAGTGGTCTGCCCCGGCTTTAAAAAATAAAAATGCTGTAAAAAATTTTATATTTAAAAATAATAAGGATCCCTAATTTTTTCAAAATATAATATAGTCCTATATCACCCGGGGATAGTGTAGCTGTACAACAGTGAAAGATTTTTTCAAATCGTTTCAGTAGTTTCAGAGCCTATTCAATGTAAACAAACAAACAATCAAATCTTTCGTCCATGTAATATTAATATAGATATTAGGTTATAACTGTTTTGGAAAAAAAGTACCTACTGTACTTACATGAATTCAAATGCGTGCTTAGTGAATTATTATTTTTTCAGGCGCCTACTGAGCAACGATATGTAAAAAAGTATTTAGTTATTATTAGATTATAGAATTTTCCACGCAAGAGGGTGCCTTTAGGCCACTGCAAAGAAGTAAAACTCTAGAAGAACCTTTAACGAAAAGTCTCGACCGATTAGCGTACCATATCAAAGACATTGTTTGAAGGTCAGCTCTTACGAGAGATTAAGTGTTTGGCTATCATTGTTCCAAATCTATATTAACATTAATTAAACTATATTCCATAACGGTGTCACCTTTACCGAAAGCTCTCAGGGACTGCTGTCTAAACAAACTATGTGTCTGGTGAGAGTTTTTTAAACTTGAGGGTGGTAGGTTGCCAGGCGGGTACTCGAAAGTACCCTACCACCATGCTGGGAATTTGATAACGGTGTTACCTTCACCGGAAGCTCAAGCCGTTTGTGGTTGACTGACAGTGTATGGCTATAATTGCTACTAAAATACAATATACCAAAGTACCCCTATGGGTGACTCCTGTAGCTGTCAAAATCAGGCATGGCCCTTTATCCTCAGTCAAAAAATTACAATACATAAATCATCATCAAATAAAGTTATAATCGTTATAATGTGTGTAATAATTATACGAAACATGTAAACCTTGGGTTTGGAATATAATTCAGGCCTGATATAATTAAAAGCAAGGTATTTATTTGTTTGAAAAGAAACACATTAAATATATTGACTTTATTTCATTCAATTCAAGAAACATTGTTATATTAACTCTTTGGTATGATTACTTTAATAAATAGTAAGACGAGATGGTATTTAAAACTTAACACCGCTAAATTACGTTCTAGGTCACAGACAGTACTATTCTATCTCAGGCCACAGATCTAATATACATCTAGGTACGACAATTTGGCTGCCAAGCGTGCCCGAAAAAACTCCAAAACATAGCTTAGAAGTACAACATTAGTTCAGTTCCTGTTAACATTTACGGTTTTCTAATTTGATTGTTAATTTTCATGAGTTCGACATATTATTATTTATGTAGGTGTATTATCATGCTTTACTCATGATTATAGTGGAAGTATGTCAATCTAGGTGTCGGGCATGTCCGATGTCCGTCATCAGGTGAGTTTACGTTGCTAGATCGTGGCGACCATACCTAGATCGAAATACTCAACTATAAAGGTGAGGAAAGCCGGATAATACACATAAATATTAACGGTATGTTATATTTTCACAAATTCATGGTTTTAATATTAAAACCCTAGCCATTCTGCTTACTTCATTTTTACTTAGAAATGACCGCAAATATTTATCGAACACAAAGCTAACTATAGCAACAATAGTTGAGTATAGGTGTTTCTTCCCTACTTAAAGTAGGGGAATACCTATACTCAACTATTTCTTCTCAATGTTAATAAGAATGCTTTTGAAATCATGTTTACGAATACAAGTACTATAAATACAATACAAGGACGGATGAGTAATTTAAGTATGTGCTATTAATCACGCTGTGTATTTGAAAATGTATTTCACATCACTGCAGCTGTTCTAAATTATTAAAGTACCATTATTTCTGCAATATAATCCGTTAAGGTCAGTTTCCTCCAAGTGGAATAGTCCACAAAAACAAAATAGCACGTATGACATGACCGTGCGACGAATGCTTGAAGATGCTCGAGGCTATGCGCCAAATCCGATGGGATTGCGCAGTCTAGTGACTGGTGTGTTGGCTACGAGACGTAACGTGCGTGCTTATTAAAAATTGTGGAGTGAAGGTTGCACTATTGACAGAGGCCTCCTGTGTGCTCAAGCAGCCTCGGATCGTCTTACGGATGAAATGTCATAAGTGTCATAACTCATAGTAAGTTCTAATGAACTGATTCGAGTACATTGAAGTAGAACATGACAAGACCATCGATAGTATATCGCTGAAAGCTTGGCGTCTGTATTGAAATTTGTATATAAAAGCAACAGATATAGTCCATTTTCAGTGACGTCATAAAAACGCCGCAAAGGCTATTCCGCTTGGTAGAGACTGACCCTTATTTTTCTACAAAAGGCACTCTGAAGAAAACAAAACAATAAACAAGATTCATATAACGAATAACAAACAATTGTGTTTTATACGTTATCCAAACCTGCTAGTACAAATTCACATTAGAAACATTCATAGCTCTACCTTTTAGACAATAAGCCCCTAACCTTGATTTGGGCATATATGCCCAGACACTAGTTTACAGGTTTCGCTAATAAATTTTGCAGGGTACTTATAAGTAGTAACAGTTGCAGTATATTATTAAGAACTAACAGCATATGTAAGTGTAAATAATATGGCTGAGAGCAATAAGCTGTAGATAGGTTTATCAGCACTGTTGCCACAAACCATCCTTCTCGAGGCTACTGACAACTTCTTATTCTGCAGCAAAGCGTGTATAGATTCCAGCTCCAACTGAGACATTGCAGCTGGCTCCCGTGTGAATAATACAGAGTATAGTTGTGCTGGTCTCCCATTGTTGGCTTCTTGGCAAAAATTCAGTAATAAATGGTCGTGGACAGCCTTGATGACTTGGACGGTGCCGCTAAACTGCTGGTAATTGGGACGACCTGGAATCGTTCCTGAAATCAAACAATTACACACAGTGTTAACAGTTTGTCCACTTAGTTGAGAATAGGTTTAAGAAAAAAGAAAATACTAAGACATGTTTCCTATGGTTAGATACAATAATGTGTTTCACGAAAATTGAGACAACGACGGGTACGCTACTGGGGTTGTGTTATCTGTCAATAGAACTGATTCCATGTATGTACATGCTTCTCATTCAAAAACATGACCACTATGGTCAAGGCATTTAGTGACATAATTCGTGTATGATTTTTTTAAGTACGCGGAAAAGGTAGTCAAGGTATTGTCTTGGATATGTCGGCTAATACGGACTGAATTGTTTTCTTTTTATCATTTTAAACTAAGTCGGTATTCTTATTAGAAATAAATTTAACATTGACTAGGCATTAATCTTGAGTATTCACATCATTCTTGCGTTTCAATAGAGAACATAAATAAATCTATTGTGTGAGAGATGTCGATGTGAACGCGAATCGTAAAATAGACTGACAGACGCGTTCATTAATACTATGACGCATTTACTCGATTCGTTCGACTCTTCGACTCGTTTAGTTTACTTTGAATAATTTTAGAGCGTGATGTTATCCTAGTTATCGCTATGGATATCCGCTGCTGAGTCAGATTATTCTTCTTCTCTTCATTATAAAAACAGAATAAGAAGTTGCTTTCCTCTCCTTGCCAAATATATTATTCGGGAGTGGAGCTCAACTCACCGTTTTGTCTATCGATCACCTGCCAATATCCAGCGGAGTCGTTACGGAAGTACATCGTATACTCGTTGGTCCGTCCTTCCTCATCCCACAACAGCCGCAGGATTCTGTACTCCTGGCGGAACTTGGCATTGATATGCTGCTCATGGAATAGCTGATTCTCAGTTGAAGGCTGAAATATAGATATAGGGAAAAACTTTTAAAACATATTCAAAACAGGGTATGGGCGAAGAGACGGATAATAATGAGCACAGACAATCTATCACATATTTTCATATAAAAAACTTTAATCAAGGCAATGAACTTGGAGGAAAACAGAGGCTAAATGTATCAAATTACAGCATTCATGCAGTGTTGCGTGTGGCGCCGCTAAAACACGCAAGAGCAAGGTACAAGGTATTGCATGAACTTGATACACTCACATCGTAATTTCTTTATTTTTATTTTTTGTTTTTAATCACACTCAGACACAGAGCCCCTCACTAGGATTCCCTGTGTCGCGGGAGGCATGGACACACACAAACAACTAAGACCCGGGACAAACATCTACACTCATCGCACAAATGTTTGCCCCTGCCGAGATTTGAACCCAGGGTCCCGGAGTCACTGAAGTCATGTCCACTGACACTGACCACTGCGCCACGGCGACCGCCGTTTATTAAGATCAAAGTAGTGGGTAAATATTTGAATAGCTGGCCCGCTATTTGGGCAAGATCATTGCTAAATTTAGCTACCATTGGTCAGATAGCTTCAGCATTGTTTGCTTTTGGCTCATGCCAATAATAATAAACTGATTGTGCGGGGAAACCCTGTACAATATACCTAACTCGTACGAGTAGAGATAGCTAGGTGCAGATAAACGGGAGTAGGTACCTACTAGTATTAGTTAGGTATACAACAGATAAGGCGTAACCCGAGCGTCGTTACATATTCCTATGATCTCTATATGTTTATGGTTTACAAAGAACAAAGCTTTTTTTCGAAGTGAAAAACTTCTTTAGATGCGTTGAACACTTGTTCACCCAAAACAAAAATCATGAGTTATAATGTATACTGTGAAAAACTATAGTTTCCATAGCATCATTGAGGTAGCGGGAAAACCGTATTCCAAGCGGACTTAAGCTGGATGCAGCTAGTAATATATAATATTAATACAATAATACAGCAACCTAAAAGCACCTCATGTAAGATCGTCGAAGATTAAATAGTGACCTATTTAATCTTCGTCACTTTGACATCACCAATGTCTACTGATGCGTCACTACTCGTGGGAGGAGCAGACACTACATTTGACCTGACATTCATATGACTACTCATAGGTTGAAGTTAATTAGATTAACTTGTGACTTTGGTCTACTTTTTGGTATAGAAGAATTAATCGAAGTAGGTAACTGCTACTTGTGCACTTAGTCTAGAGTTCTAGAATACCTACTACTACTACTTGACGACTGCCTATACTGCTTATTTATTATACTCGGTTACAATCACGTAGTTGAATCGTTGGACATACGTTAGAACTGTTCTGCCTAATCTATTCTTCATTTGAATAACGTGTGTGCCATTTCTTTATTGATCATTACTGTATAAATCTAACGTTCTACCTAGTCCTCACCCCTATCTTACATAATTGTCAGTGGCGATGTGGTCGAAGATTCTTATCAATTCTTTTTATTAAAATAAGCTATTTATAAATAATGCAATAGTGCCACAAGCCGTAGGTGGGGATCGAACGCTTGCCTGTTCTCTATAAAAAAAGAACCGGCGTCCGTCATCTTGACATCCTACACTCCCACCGCTGAGCTATCCTTAACCGTGAACCAGGGATTGTGTGGGTGCCGATTCTCTTAAACAAACAGTTCATAAACAATGCAAGAGCTCCTAATCAGTTGTAATCATAAACTTGATATAAGGCTAAAGTAACAATTGCATCTCGATTGCATTGAAGGTATTGTGGTGGAAACTAGATAACTTGTGTAGTCATTACATTTATACTCCAAGTAGAAAAGCAAATGAAAATGGGAATCACGGACTAGTGTTAGTAGATAAGTTGACTAGTTTTAGTTATAGTTTCAACCACATCAAGTGCGAGCACCTAATGCGAGGCGAGACACGCTTGCGCAATCATGTTTTACTAAAGATGACGTGTATTCATACTGCGCGGTGCTCAGATTTTGTTCCTTTACGACATAAACATGCTTACGGCGTCAGATAATACGGTACAAATAATGTAGAAAAGGATAGCTATAAGTTTAGACTTGCGCTTGAAATACGCGTCGTAAACAAAATTACTACAATTGACTTAATTTTGCCGCCTCAGTTTGCGCGCGCTTGTGCGACATCTACCGCATATAAACATATAATATCATTGCGCTTGTGTACATTCCGCGCCCTTAAAAAAACAATCGCATGATCTGGTCGAAACCATTGTTGGAGTTAACCGACTTAATTACGTAATTCCCGATATTCACACAAATTCTCGAGATTCCATAATGCCAAGAAAGCCCATGATTTTTTTCGTCCAGAATGGCTTCTCAAAAATTGTACTAGGAGCACGCATACGATTAATAAAATCTATCTTTTCGTATACCTACTTGTACGTGTTTACATCTTAAATCATATATGACACATATTATTTAAGAGGAGACACGCGGTATGTTGGTACTTAGCAATAGCGCGATGAGGTCGTCACCTAATTTGTTGATTTATTTATTATAATATGGTATTTGTATATTACGCACCTTTGTATATTTACTGAGATCTTATGTCTTATTACATTCTTTAGGTGCGAGCTGCTTTTTACCGATCCTTGGGAACATCAATAGGCTCCCTAGCCTAGCAAGTGCAGCATTGCAGAGCATTTGGATGCCCAATGGTTGAGATGGCGAACAACCCATACAAAATGGTAAAACTTTTTTGGGTTCTGTTCAGATCGGTACCTAACTACCGGTATGAATAAGATATGTGTCACCCTAGAAGCGATCCACATCAATGAGCTTTATTTAATTGGGTTTCTTGTCATTTCATGGCTGTGACTCAGGTATAAGATATGATTCGATAATTAAACGCACTCATGCGTAGACAAATGTATCTTTGTCCAAATTGTCTATATATCAATGATGTTTTACTAAAGATGACGTAGGTATATTCATACTGTGCTCAGATTTTGTGCCTTTAGTACATAAACATGCTTACTGCGACAGATAATACCGTACAAATAATGTAGAAAAGGATAGCTATATGTTTAGACTTGCGCTTGAAATACGCGTCGTAAACAAAATTACTAAAATTGACTTAATTTGGCCGCCTCAGTTTCCGCGCGCTTGTGCGACATCTACCTCATATAAACATACAATATCATTGCTATATACCTATATATAATCAAATAGGTACCTGGTTTTTAAACTACTTACCTCTAAGAATGGGTACTTAATGAACACATCATCATCATATTCTCAACCATAGAACACCCGCTGCTGAACATACGCCTCCCCCAGTACTCGCCAAGCTTGTCAGTAGGGTTTGGCGAGCACAGTTTGTTGATTTTATCCACAGAAGGCGCTTCTGCCCACCTTCTGTTACGAGATCCCTTATCCGACTCTCACGGCACCCACAGGTAGAGACGGGGGGTTCAATTCTAGGCCGGCACACGACGGAAACAAACACATAGGTATGTACATATGTATGTATGTATCTTGGTTAATACTATTTTATTTTATTGTTTTTTATATATAGATGTTTTTTTTTATTAAATCATTATTTTACCTGTTTAAACTTAGTACACCACCGCTTCTCAAAAAATTACACTACAATTACAATATATAGTTACCTAATAGAAAATAATGTTAGATGTTACAAATCGGAGCCAACTTAGCATTGCTGTTCAGCGCTGATCTTCCGTTGGGTACCGGGCCGTGACGTCACAAAAAAAATATTTACAATAGTAGATATTGTATGACGATTGCACCCTACTAGTATCGTAGTATTATAAGCGCGAAAGTTTGTATGGATGTTTGTTACTCTGTCACGCTCAAACGGCTGGACGGATGGATGAAATTTGATATGTAGATACATCAGGTCCCGGAATAACACATAGGCTACTTTCCATCATCATCATCATCATCACCTTGTGGGTTAAACAGTGGGGTGCAGCTAGTTAGCATGAAATGCGTAACACTTTTAATTGCTCATTGTGATTACGTCTCATCCAAGCCTATACAATTATAATAAAAAAAACCTGGGAGATAAATATGCAACCAGAAAACGGGATATTTTTTTATGGTATTAGATATTACATCCTACTAATATTATAAATGCGAAAAGGATGATATGGAGATAGGATGAACCCTGGATTAACACATAGGCTACTTTTATCTCGATAAAAGTATAGTTCCCGTGGGATAATTGAGGTAACGGTATAACCGTAATCCACGCGGGTGAAACCGCGGGGTGCTACTAGTAATAATGTAACTTTAATATTTTATCATTTATAATATAATTAAGTCAATACTATTTTAAATGGTATACATTTTGATTTTTTTCTTCTTCTTAATGTTCGTTAATAAAATCTGGATTAAAGTGTGTATTTACATTATGCCGAAATAAAGAATATAATATTCTGTAGAATAAACCAAGTTTAAACAGCATTTTAAACCCTGGAAGTTAAAGTTAACTTTGTTTTTTTACAGGTCTGAACTAAAAGCAAAAGAGGCCAAACATGCAACAGACAGGATGAATCAAACGAGACGGAAATCGGAACTGTCGATGCTACCGGGCCAATTGGGGCTCCCTGTGCGAAATGTATCACCCACCAAGCTGTGGACGATATCATAATATCATTATTGCACAATAACACGTTATGTAAAATTATACTATACTGTGTGACTGCTTTGTTTTGCCTACTTCGCAAAATTGAGTATGCAGATAAGAGCGCAAATAAACACAACTTTTTGAAAAAATTAACTCACGAGTTTCCCAATAGTAGAGTACGCTATCATCCATCAAAT
The DNA here is from genome assembly GCA_934044485.1 of Apeira syringaria. Lineage (NCBI taxonomy): Eukaryota > Metazoa > Arthropoda > Insecta > Lepidoptera > Geometridae > Apeira > Apeira syringaria. The sequence continues at coordinate 18,783,630 of OW203658.1, forward strand.
TGAAGCCTTACCTTTTCCTTTGGTATTTACCAAAGGAAAAGGAAATTTCTAAACTTACGAAGATACTTTTATAATGACTATTATTATGACTCTTCATAATCTCTATATCTAATGATGAAATAAATTTGATTATTGTACAATATACAATTTAATTATCCCCAAGTAGATAACGCCTGCTTCACCAACGTTGGTAAAATGACTCAATATTAAAAGAGATATCATTCTTCTGACATCTTAACATCTTTCGACTTTGTTAGTCACTTTGTCTTTTCAGTCATTTTTGCTCAGAATCGTATTATACGCGTTTATTTTACGGCCTTTTTAAATCAATAGTTAAGCAACCAGTGGTCAAAAAGGCTAATTAACTGTGTCATTTATGTTAAATACGTACAACTTCAATCGATAAACATATAATATCATTGTTGCTAATAATATTGACCAATAGTTGCATGATTTTAGTACTCGTTGACAGACTACTGATAAAAACGCTATATAGGTATCATAAATCGTAGAATGTGAACCTATAGCTTTGCTTAGTTTTAAATAAATAAGAACCTTAGCTGTATAAGTCATATTTAAGTTTTATACAATTCATATTCTTGTAATAAATTAAAGTACACTAGCTAAAAGACAATAAGAATGGTTCAAATGAGACTAACTTGTAATTGAAAGAAAACTTATGTAGCACAAAGGGACAGAGAACTGAAATTGGGTAAAGGTCTTAATATTTAGGTACTCCACCTACTTTCCGAACTGCAAGGTCAATAGCTTCGTCTACAAGTTAGGTATATACATATATGAGCTTATAGTATTTTAGTGCGAGGCAAAAGTCGGTCAACTGGAGAACAGCTACTATACACAATCAGCTGAGCGGCGCTTTTATGAGTCTCAATAGCAATTGCTTGCAAATAATCATATCGTGTGCTCCTTCTACACTTAGATGGAAGTCTCTGTACCTACTCTAGTAGAAAATAGATTCACATTCTAAGCACGCATTTGTGATAGTTAATCATTTAAAGCATTTAGCTACAGATATGTTAGATCAATGGCTGAAGCAATTATAAAATTATAACTTGTGTCTACATATTTTTCCAAAATCAAACAACTATTGATTTTACATCAATGATAAATAACCACGAGCAGAAAATCATCTCAAATATCTTGAAAATTATTAGCATGATATAAAATGTAATTCTCATCGTGATTTGAAGATTATTAATTCAGTTTAACCTCTAGTTTACTACACGGTATATTAATTCACAAACCGATTTCCGTACCGAACCGTTTTTATTAATTAATGAATATAACAATACCCCAAAAGTAGTCTGTGGAAAGTCCTCAGTCTCCCATATCGTAGTGACAGGGCATGAAGGGTATTCCTTCACCCCTTCATTGCTCATGTGCATGTAGATCTCTCGAACCTTCCACTTCCCCAAGACTTCAGCAACATCCAGCTTGTAAGCGTGTTCACGTTCGCACAAAACCGTAGCATTTTGTTTTGGAAATTGATCAGTAAAGTTAGATACATTAAAATCATCGAAACTGAAAACAGGGCAAAGAACCGAGAGGGACAGAAGAAACAACGTCAGTAATGCCATATTCTTTTATGCAAAGCACTAGCTTATTTAATATTTCTTCATTATTTTAAATTTGGAATGCGTGTGTTTAGTGGTGATGCGCGGGCGCGTCAATATCGCGCGCTTTTCGAAGATCGCTGCTGACTGACAGGAGAAGCGAGGCGCGCCTGACTCATATCTCGATGTTATCGCGCTTGACCCCGCGCTTACGAATGTGCAGAACTGCCATGAACCTATTACTCGATTATGGTGAACGGATTTCCACGGCGCCGATATAGAATATTTGAAGAAATAATATGACTTACTAGTTCAATCACACTCATTGGTTTTGTGCTTTATGTTTCACTTCTCGTTCAAGTTTCATATATAATCGCATCTATTCGTTTGTTATTGGTTTGGGTGTAGATTACTAAGTTCACCAACATTTAAAACGTTCGGTTAAGCCGTCGGTCAAACAGTTTTTACCATACATTTAACCGACGGTTAATTGATAATCGGACGTTAAAATTTTGGTGAACAGCCTTAACATAACACATAGGTATTGGCCATGATTCTGTTACCTACTGGAACTAGCTAAAATTCACTAAAATTCTACAAAATGGAATAGATCGGATTCTATTTACGCTTAAATTATATTCTTATAAACCCACACAACGCTTTCTGTAATATTAGAAGAGTTTTATTCAATTGCTGCCAACCGCGGGTAGTTTGGTCAGCACCAGATAAGTGGCAACTTATTTTACTTACCCGCAATTTTAATAAAAACATCTAATTTTAGTGTTGTTATTGACAAGTGTCAATCGACACAATAAGTATCGATTTGATCTTTATCGTAAACAGATAAAAACGTATGCCGCTTATATTATTTTCCAGAATTTGAGTTTTGTATATAGTTGAACAAGAGAATCACTACTATTATTATTATTTTAAAAATTTTAATCCGAACCTATATAAATCATCAATATTAATATTATAATGAGTTAAAGTTTGTAAGTTTGTGAGGTCGTATGGGGTACCGATCATGGCCCATACAAGTTATGACCGAGTAGTACAGTTGATCGGCTAGGTACTTATCTATAGATCTACAGAACCGATTTTGAAAATACTTTTACCCATAGGAGGCCACGTTTGTGAGTGTCATAGGCTCATCGTCGTCATCATCCCCACCGCTTTATATCACCACGCGTAGCTAGTATTTATATCTATGTGACGTAGTAAAAACTGTCACCAAACGCAAAGTGTGTCCAGTCCTTGACAGCCAGTAAACATTCTAGGTCTAGCCTTATTACATCTTCCACCACATCGTCACTGTGACCATTAAGTGAGATAGTGGTCAAACACTAGAGTTATACAGTATAAAAAAATAGATTGTGTCCGTTCATAGGTCTGTGTAAAAAGGAATTATAGCAGCCAGTACTATTCATTACAAGCGAGATCTAATCAAAGGTTCGTTGTTGTTTCGTTTAAACAACATATTCGTAGTACAGTCCCAAATAAATTTAATTAAAGATACAAATTAATTTGTTTCATAACTTCCAAATTTAAAACTACCAAAATAGTCAACTTATAACCAACGCAATAAAAAGACCGAAACAATATTGGGAAAGAAAACAAAATTAAAAAGGATTATCAATTTGGAGATATTTTAGACAACGTATAATTTTGCGCCAAAAACAAACCATTTTTGAAGTGAAAACTTCTTAATGCGCGTCGAGCACTTTTTGGGTGAATAAAAAGCGTGAAACTCGCGTCATCGTCACCGCACGCTTTCCATGTTAGCTTAGTAACTATGTAGTTTTTACTTCTATCGGCAGCCCCCAAAGACTGCCCATTATTTTAAATACCTCCAATGACACTTGGGTTATTGTACGAATCTAACGATATCTTAGTTGTCGTAATCCTTTCGACCGTTTGGAAGATACGATGTACCTAATAAAGATATTTAATGTAATATTTAATTGGCGCCGCGGCTTATTCGGCGGAGCAACTGAAACGGCGAAAATATGCTAACCTAGGTAGTGGTTACATATTTGAACCGTTTGGGGGCGAGACATTGGGCCCGTGGGGACCTGGAGCTCATCGGATTTTCAAAATTTATCTGAGCGTTTGATCGATGCGACTCGTGACCAAAATGCTGGCACATATTTGGCTCAACGAATCAGCAGTGCAATTCAGTGTGGCAATGTTGCTAGCATTCTGGGCACGCTGCCGGCCGGTAGCGGGTTAGAACATTTCAGTTATCTATAGTCTACCAATAGCTAGTGGATTGCTCAAATATTTAATATTTTATATTTTATGCCAGCCGGTAGCGGGTTAGAACATTTGAGTTATCTTTAGGCTACCAATAGCTAGTGGATTGCTCAAATGTTGTAGTAGCTGCTGTATTGTAATTAGTTATGAGTGTTTTAAGATATTTACATACATGATATGCCCGAAAAACATAACCCTCCCTTAGCAGTCGGGTTAAGAAGGATAAACACATGATAAAATGTATTTATTGTAGTAGAAGTATTAAAATGAATTAACCCTCAGAGCTCTGCTTAAATATTATATTTCAGGGAATGTCTTAGCTAAATGTGTCAAGGGTCGCGGATGTGAATCACCGGGTAATAGCTAAAAAAAAAGGCTTTTACTTCTTTTGGAGAGCGCTATATGCGCTATATGCTGCTATAGTCGATGCCTATCTACGAGACCTTATCGAAGGATAGGACATCCTTAGAAGACAGATCGTCAGTGACGTAGCTCTGTGGCTGTCTGCAGTAACATAAATCAGAAATGTAACAATAATAACGGCCCGTCTGCTTTTTTGCCACCTATTTAATAAAAATAAAAGAAAACTAAGATTAGGCACTGTCCTTTATTTAATAAAAATAAAAGAAAGTTCCTGGGTGGAGACCGAGGACAACCAAGCACAGATGAAGTAGTAAATGTCACAGGAAGAAACCAGAAGCACGCCTTCCAGCCGCATTTTGGAATGATTAAGTAAAAGTAATATCTGTTTATGAACCATGAACGCAGAACAAAGTCTATTTGTAATTTAGCGCCATTAATATAACATAAATACTTTCCAGTTCAAGGGTGCAATTTTTGTAAACTTCAGGAGACGTTCTTATGGAGATTGCAATTTATTAATAAGGTAATATTTCTCTAGTTCTAACTTGTAGGCTGTCTGTCGGAGTTCAGTTTTTATAGGTTTCAAATAAATTCTTTTGTAATTAATGTAAAGTTTTGACATTTAATTTAATAAATATTTTTTTCTTTACTAAATTATTACCTGTGCGATTATCTGCAGCTACGTAACTCTATAAATATTTTATATGCTGCGTTAAATACATAATGTAGCTTGTATCTAGACTAGTAGTTTACATTATTTTACCACTAGCTGTGCCCCGTGGTGTCATCCGCATGGACTACGGTTTTCGCGCTACCTCAATTATCCCACGGAATTATACTAATTCCGGGATAAAAAGTAGCCTATGCTATTCCAGGGTTAACACATTCATGCAAATATTTTTGTAAAATAAAATGAGTAGTAATTGGATTTTAAAAATATGACATCGATGTATAAAGCAGCGAGGTATAAAATGAAACAATCGTAAACTAAGTACTCACCCTTTCCACGGGCTCCGCCAGATGTATGACAATGCAGGTTTTCGTGTAGTCCACCCTCGAATCCCCCGCTAAATGCTGCACGAGCTCCACCCCGTACCACATGCCCATCAAGCTATCCACCCATATTTGGGTCTGTGGAGACCTGTTCACACAGTAACCTCTATTATCATTCATAAACGGTATTTCATAAGGACTGTAGCTTTTTCCACCGTATATGTCGCCATATCGCTGAGTGCTGTATGAGTTTTGATAACTGCTACCATAACTGGGACTGTAAGCACTACTGCCGAAACCAGTGCGAGGAGTTGAGTAAGAGTTGTAACTGTTGTAAGTGCTGGAATATCCAGGGCTGTAGTTCGGGTATCGTGTCGCTTCGGGAAAGTTTGAAATATCGCTGCCGTAACTGCCCCTGTTCTGGAAAGGGTTTGGATAGTTCGGCATTGTGGAATAACTGTTGTAGCTTGAAACGCCGGGATAGCTTGTCGATTGATCGTATCGTTGGTAGTTCGCGCTTTCTGCCGCGCATATTAATAGCAAAAGAGGTATATTTCGGTACATTTCTCCGCGGGTCTGTGCGTGCTCGCGTGTCTGTGGGCAGTGAAGTGCGACTGATCCCAACTCTATAAGAGTGGGAAGTAAACTAATTATAACCAATTCTCGTACGCGAGTCAGGCAATTTAAGCATGTAATGAAATAATACGTCCTGTTATTTACATTCTCATTATTCTGATAAAAGCTTATCTTTTTAAAATACTAGTCACTTTTATAACAGATATATAAAGATCTGACATGAATACCTAACATCTTCTATTTTATTAGTTTTATATAGTAGATGTTATAAGGAATGTGGGTTATTTTTTTACGCGAAACTGTTTTGTTCTTGGTTGGCGTAGCTCTACGCTAGCCAAGAAAATGTTACTCTCGAATTAAAATTTCGCCAATATTTAATAAAAAAGTAAATAACATTGAGTTATCTATAGGCTGGCAATAGCTAGTGGATGACTCAAATGTTTTTGTAGTAGCTGTAGTATTGTAATTAGTATTAGTTATTTTAATAAAGGCATCATTTAAGTCATCAATTTCATTAAATAACTCTATATTATATACACTTGAAGGAATCAGACTGACAAAATTATCCTATGCAAATTATTGTTTCCGATAAAATTCTCCTGCAAATAGCTATGCATTTTATTATTTTTGTGTCGCTCTACTGTTTGCTCACTCACCACAAAGTAGCACCAGCGCTTACATTGTAGCGCCTATTATGTAGCTATTCCCATCTTTTGTTGTTGGCGGTGGTGGTTCTATTAGTATACACAAAACCCTTCATCATCATCATCTTCTCAACCATGGGACATCCACTGCTGGACGTACCTACCTCTTCCCCATGGATCTTCACAAAGACCGGTTGGAAGCGGCTCGCATCCAGCCTCTTTCTGCGATCTTAGTCAGGTCTTCTAACCACCCATATTACCCATTATTAATTATGAAGAAGAGTTTATGTAGGTTTACCTACAAAGTTAACCATGAAGAGGAGGATCACAGTGAAACCTCCTAGTTTCTCTGTGAATCGAACTTAAAAAATAGCTTAGATTTCGAACCGTCTTGAGTTTACCTCTTGACTACCGCTTACCAAATATTACAGGGAAATGTTTGTACTTATACATGATCGTCGAATCATAATCTATATACATATAGGTACTCCAGGTTTTTTTTATGGACGATGCCTTTATGAAAATTAAATACTAATAACAAATTACAATACTGCAGCTACTACAATAACATTTCAGCAGTCCACTAGCTGTTCTCAACCTATAGATAACGCTAATGCTCTACCCACTACCAGTTGGCAACGTGCCCAGAATAAAAGTTGGTATGTACAGATGAAAACCAAAAAATGATCTACTATAGCGATAAGATTGAACATATCTGTCAAAATAAAAAGAAAATCAACCTTGTTTTCTTATGATGTTAAATGATCTTCATCTGTAGGGTGGTTGCAAAAGCTCACCAACAAAGACTTCATCATCACGTTAACGTTGAGGCAGTTATGCTCTTTGAGCAGACCGATCGAGTGAGAAGACTCAAAAGAACAAAACAGTTCGAGTTAGTGTAATATTCAGTGACAGTATGTTAGTGCAATGTGGTTAAAATACTGCTTAAAGAGAACACATGAACAAAGTGTCTCCCCCTTAAATAGAGACAATAAGAAAAGTCTTAACGGACACATTCATAGTACAGTAAATTTAGCAAGTTAATAAGACTCAAATTACTTATTAGCTTTTTTAATCCAGATCTTAACATATTTAAAGGATGCATTTATATACAACTAGTAGCGCCCAGTGGTTTACCCACGTGGATCACGGTTTTCCAGCTACATGAATTATTCCACGGGAATCATACATTTTACCGGGAAAAAAGTAGCCCATGTCCTATTCCAGACTATAATCTCGCTGTGCAAAATTTCATCCAGATCCATTCAGGCGTTCTGGCGTGATTGAGTAACAAACAAACATCCATCCATCCAAACTTTGATGTTTATAATATTAGTTGGATGTTATCTATGTTAACGAAAAAAAACTGTAATGTGGTAGAAGATACGTGTACACCGAGCTCGTATAGTAGTTGGATATCACTAGTTAAACACCAAGATACCTATTACAGCACTTACATCGTAGTGTTTAAAGTTGTAATTGTTGCAATTAGTCCATCAGCAGTGTTCCTGTCTCCGCTGACCTCGCGTCCTGTGCTCGAGGGCACAGGCCACTGGATCACATCCTTGTGCAAGAACAATTTAAGAGCAATTAAACTTTAGCACCTACACGTTACGTAATTGCCTTTCGAGATGCAAACAAGCTTGTCCCTTTTCTTCCCACTTTATGTAGGCATCCTTTATGTAGTGGGAGGAACACATTCAGGAAGTAGGTTCAAATTTGTAAAGGGGAGAGCATACCACGACCTACGGTATATGAGTTTATAAAAAATATGACGAAAAGATATAATTGCGGCTTCCTAAAAGTGATTTATTTCTATAACATAAAATATAATTTATTAGACATAGACATATACTTTATTTTGTGACATTATAAATAAGCACAATCTGTTTCAAATTATATCGAATTATATAGAATTAGATAGTAAATATTAGGTATACATAAAATTAAATATTTATTCAATCTAAGCCACGTACTAAATATTTACATAATAAAACTAAACCTTAAAAAAAAATTTATAACTATATTTTGGGAACCTTGCCCACTATATATATAAAGCGGATTGTTAGATTAAAATGCATGGTATGTCAATTTGTTTTGTATATTGTTTTTATTTTTATATCTTTAGTGTATTTTACATTTAGTATTCAACTAGCTGCGCCCCGCGGTTTTACCCGCCTGGTGATGACGATGATAATGAAAAGCCTATGTGTTATTCTGGGACCTGAAGTATCTACATACCAAATTTCATCCAAATTCGTTCAGCCGTTTAGGCGTGATCGAGTAATAAACATCCATCCAAACTTTCACATTTATAATTAGTGGAATATATAGTGAGATTATACCAGATTTTATATTATTGTCGTGATATTTACGTGACGTAATAAGTTACATCAGTAAAATGTAAATCCGTTATTGGCCTTAGGTGTAAGCTATTTGTACAATAATTTGTTTATAAAGGGCAGTGGATTTTGTAAATAAATAAATAAACAAATAAAATTTACAATTTATTTTATTTGAGTTCGTTGCGTGTATGTTCGACTGTCCTGACTTGAATGAAACAACAGGCACACAGACAAATGAAGATATAATCTCTTGACTCTAGTTTAGTTGGCCTCTAGGACTCCATACATTTTTTTGTAATAATATTTGTATGTAAACATTCTTACCACATTTACTACACTGGCCTGGAAAACTAAGTACTTACACAATTAAAATTTAACTTTTTTTAGTACTATAGAAATACTATAGAAAAAGACCACCAAATGTGGCCCTCTGACTTATTCCTTGAGTAATACCCGTGTTTTATACCTTCATACTATAGAAGTTAGAGATTTAAAATAAAAAATGATTTGTAGCAAATTTAAAATACAAATATAATTAAAAATATGAGCTTTCTTTAAAACTACATATAATAAACTTTAAAATAAGATAAAATATTCAAAATAGCCATTTTTCGCTTAGTGTCAAAAAACTCAATTAACATTAATTCTAAGTATGTTTTACATGTTATTTAATTTTTAATAACTGGTATTGCCTCCGCAGGCTACGGCTTCGAGCCGGTTTGGCAAACTGAACACGAGGTTTCGGAGTCGATGTTGAAGAATATCACCCCATTCTTCATCAGTGCCTGTTTTAGTGCCCTGATGGTGGTAGGTGGTGGCTTCTGACTAGCCTCCCAAGCTCATCTCAGGTGTGCTTGGGGTTGGCGGGGCAGGCAATTGGTTTGAGATCAGGACTTCTGGTATAGTGATAGCCAATAATACCAACCTCCTGAGAATACTGATCTGGTGATTGAGTCGAAAGATGAGTTTGGGATTATTTGTTTTGTCTGACGCATGTATATAAATGCGCAGTATGAGACATAATTATAAAGTTAAACATAAAATAATGAGTGAAACACCATTTAAAACAAGCTTTTATTACAATGACAATTGTATAAAATGAAAATAATAATATTCATAATTGTACCAAATATTCTATTTCATCAAATACTCTAAAAGCTGAAGTAAATTTTCTTGTATAGGTACATATTTTAGATATCTCAAATTTTCATCCACGAAAGAAAATGTAATATCTATACATAATCATCTCAATTAATAATATAAATGAAATAGTGAGTAGAGTACTCTCATCGAGTAGTTCCTATGCTGGCCGTCATGTTGACTATAGACAGGGGTGTCTATCAACATCGTCGAATGCGAAGACGTACCCACTGGTTCGTTGATGATTGATGGTGATGACACTTATTTGCATTGCTCCCAACATAACGGCTTAGGAACTATTTGATGAAATGCACTATAGTAAGTTGTTTATATGGTTATCTCTCTCTCAGCCATAGGGCGTCTACTGCTGGACATATGCCTCTCCCATATACGGAGGGATTTGCCAATATAATATATGAGTGCAGCGTTCTCTCGTTCTCTGACTTATATATGGCACCGTCATAGTTAAATCCCCATGAATAGCTGTCGTAGATATCGAGGTTTTGCTGTAAATGTCAGTGCAGTTTATGCCATAAGCTGAGAGACTCAGCTTCCCGGTTATGGCTATAAAGTAAATTTACGATCAAATTTTCGTAAAAAAAAAAACATTAATTTTCTGACTTCAACAAGTCGTTTCACACTTTTGAGTATTGAAGTCGATTACATTTTTATTTTGTTATTTTTGTTAATAATGTCGTTTGCGATTCTATTTCGCACTCTAGTGATAGCAATTCGACTGACACACTTTAATGATAGATAACACTTAAATAACACTTTAATGATATCGACCGAGAAGCACTTGCGACTGTTTTTTCGCAGTGCGCAGATTATTGTGCATTTCTGCTGTTCACAGACTTGTGGTATTTTTTCGCGATGGTTATCGTAGTGCTCGCTTAGCATTACTGTTACATATGACGGGGGTGTTTTAATTATATAGCACCACCCTGCTTAAATTAATTCAACTATTTCGCGGACTAATTTATCAATATGGTATCTTTAAACATATCGAAAACGATGGATACAATAATTAGGTCATTTTTGTCTGGTATATTTTTAAGTAGGTTCTTTTATGAGACATTTTAGCTTTCATTGTATATGTATAGTCTTATTAGAAATCGATTTTCTACGCGTGTCTATTGACCTTCGTGCTTATCACCGAACTATTCTTATACTATGACTACTACGAATCTTAGGTCTAGGTTATGTCACGAAATCTGCAACTCTTGGTCTGAAATTTGTACATTTCTTTATTTTTCTTAATTCCAGTTACAGATTGACATATCACATTTTTTTAAATTCCTACATAAACCTTCTGATAAGTATTTGCTTAATTTTGCTTAGTTGCATACTACGAGTATATAGGTAAGTACTTACAACTACTCAACGCACAAGCGCCCTAGAAAAGTATCCAAATAGCAATACAGAGTAATATAAAGATTATAGAACTGCTTTGCATGCAGCTCGCACAAATAGCAAAATATCTGTGCATGATGGGAAGCTCAAAGTTGAAGAACTGCCTTTGAATGTCGTACCACTCGGAGCGTTGCATCTTAGAGGGGGACCTTCGGAGGATAAGGGAGAAAACTCCCCCATCACCCTGTTCTGAGCAATGGTTGATGATGAGTGAGTGAGGAGTGACTTTCAGCACGCGAACTACTTGAGGATGTCGAGGAGGCTCGTTCGGATACCAAACATCTGTAAGACAATCAGATAAAGTGATGCAATTATACAAAGCCTAGTAACAAACCTACGGTATATCCTACTATTATTATAAGTGCGAAAGTTTGTTTGTATGTTTAAATGTTAGTTACTTCTTCACGCTCAAACGGCTCCACCGATTTCGATGAAATTTGGTATGGAGATAGTTTAAGCCCTGGATTAACACATAGGCTACTTTTATCACGGAAAAAGTATAGTTCCCGTGGGATAATTGAGATAGATGGAAAACCGTAATCCACGCGATTAAAACCGCGAGAATATTATAAATATTTTCCTCGGCGGCTTTATGTCTTCTAACAAAAATCAGCCTTATGCCGATTTAATTATTTAGTCGATCCGTGACGGTTACATTCTTATCGTCCTAGGTTAGACTATAAGGACCAGAGCAAATGAATGGCAGATTAACAGAGCTGGTCAAGTTTATTTACCATCTCGATTTTTGTTTTAAATTAATTAGCTTCCTTTTCGTGATTTGAAAGAAAAATGGACGTGAACAACGTAGATTACATGGATTTAGATGATCTGGAGCTATAAGAGACCACCCGGCGGCAGTCGAAGATTTGTAATATAGTCAAGGATTAATTACTTAGTACCATAACATACTGATTTTGTAGTCCAGGTATAAATCCACACTTAGTCCACGTTTTGTAATAAGGAAGTAAAAGTTGAACTTAAATGCATAATTGCATATAATACCTATTCCGCGAGCCTCCATCTCTTTCTCCAATACCCTTCGCTGTTCTGCTACCCAAAGTCCAGGTTCTGGCGGAGTGTATAAATAAGTCTGCTCTAAGGTCTGTCCATCTTCATCCCAAATCACTCTCAGCCTTCTTTCATTGTAAATATCTCTTTTGGCTTTCCTCTTGATCCGTACGTCGAGCCAAGACCCTGACATTGAGGTTTCAGACCAAGGGTTACTTTTGTCCGAGCGCCAGTTTTGGTCTGTGTAGTTTCTCTTGATGATCTATAAAAGGGAAACAAACTTATTCAATATTTATGGATTATTTTACTTTGTACGTACAATTTTCTTTTAATTAAATATCAGACAGACGTCCATTCCATTTAGAGAAAAAAAAATACGAAAAAATGGAAACGACTTCAACACTCAAAAGTGTGAAATAACTTTTCAAAGTACATACCATGATAGTTCAAAAGTATCAAAATATTGTGCTCATGGTACCGACAAGTTATTTCACCCTTTTGAGTAAACTTAACTAATGGGACCACACGGGAAGCACCATCTAGCTTTCAAATTAAAAAAAAAAACACCAAAATCGGTTCACCCAGTCGAAAGTTTTGAGGTAACAAACATAAAGAAAACAATTGGGCTGAATTGAGAATATTCTTTTATTGGAGTCGGTTAAAAATAAAATCACATTATAGGGTACTTAATGAACTACTAACTTAAGAGCATATAATATTACCTACATTATAACTATTGTTTTAATGTCAATCCGCACGTCTGTCGATTAGCACTACCAGGAAATGTATTATTACCGGAAGTCAGAGGTTTAAAAAATTGATAAATCGGGTCAACCGCTGTTAAGTGTATTACTTATATATATGATAAAGCCCATGAATATATAATAAATCCTTATATTTTTTTTAAATAAAAATAACACTATATGTTTTAATAAAAATAACACAGGAATGCAGGCTAATTATTTAACTTTAACATGCAAACATTTGTTACTGATAAATAGATAATATTATAAGACCAACATTCAGGACGTCTCAACGAGTAAACGGCCAGTGAAGATCACGTCGTTTTGTTTATTTCGTATATTTACATTATTGTAGCGGGTACTTAAAGTATTATATAGCTCAGTTATATCCTTTGAGTATACACAAATGATCGAGATTATATTAAACTCCAGAAAGAATTCATACTGGTTATCACAATCAAGGCTTTCACAATTAATCTTTTATTAAAATATTGAATTTCTTGGCATTCTCTAAGCCCAGTAAACTATGGCAAATTTAGTTTATAAACTATATTAGTAACTCAATATTTTAGAAGATTACCTATGAAAGAAAATGCCACGCACAAATCGATGTTATTTTATAAAACGTCATCGTTTGCATGTTAATCAATGAAACAAAAATAACGTCACATGTTTCTGACGCGGGAAACACAAAACGGGTAAACATAGCAATTATTGAAATATTAATCCATCGGAGTGAACGAAATTGGAAGGTTGTTTTGATTTTCACAAGAACAAAAGACGTAAACATAGATTGGCTTGGTATGGGCATGTCATGAGGAAGGATGAAAAAAATATAAAAAGGGTGGGTACTTAACTTAACTTAAATTTTGCAATAAAGAAAAATTTGTATTTGTATTTGTACTTAACATGAATGTGGATGGAGAGAGGAACACAGAAAGAGACATGGATGGACTGCGTGAAGAATGATATGTTTATCAAAGGTGTGAGCACTGAGCAACTATATTGTAATTATTTATTAGTATTATATTTAAATAAAGGAAAGATAAAGAGAAAAATGGTGTGTATGGGATAAGGATAACATGAAGAAGAAAAGAAGACGAAAACAAACCAAGATACTCACAGACCAATCGAGCCAATCATCGTGCGATTCAGTAGTAGCATCAGCAATTAACAAAGTCACGCAGCCTACTTCGTTTGGCTTGTCCGTCATATCTGGAGTGTGCTGTGCGTATCCTACTCCGAACCACATACCGTAGACATCTTCCATGTTTATATTATGTGACCACTTTATACTAGAACCACAAAAACATTGTGCTCTTGTTATAAACGACAGAAAGAGTATATGAGACAAATGCCACCTTCTATGCAAACGAATGGTTTGTTTGACAAACGTGTAAATAAATATTAAAGGGAAGGACATCACCAGCATGTTAACCGGTGCCCTGAACTGAGATAATGTGGACCAAGGCGGTCGGTCGCGGTCGCTGAGTCAGATAGCAAATTGCCAATTCAGGTGATGATAAGTGTCACATGATTCATTATGAGCATTCATGGGATATACGAGTACGATAAGCTGGTTGTAAACAAGTTACGTATGTACGAACCGAAGATAGCTCAGCGTTGGAGGAATCACCTGTCAAACTGACGGACACTGGATTGATCCCTACTTGAGCTCGGCTTGAGCTTCCGGTGAAGGTTACAGGTTCTCAAATTCTAGCATGGTGGTTGGGTATTGTCGAGTACCCGCCTAGCTAGCCAAAAAAAACGCACGCCTTAAACTTAATTTGGGCAAGGTACATATCGCGAGGCCCTCTGATGGTACAAGAAGGGATTATAAAATAAAAAATCACTTGAAATTAAACAGTTTTTTAAGCCTTAAGAAGCAAACCTAAGTTTTTACTTATACTTCTTTGGAATATTAAACATAAATCAAAAACTATAAAGAAAAAATTAAAGAAGCAGAATTTTTTTCTACTTTTTAACCGACTTCAAAATAAGGAGGATACTTCGTCGTTTATTAACCGATTTTGATGATTTTGCTTTTGTTTGATAGAATATACGTCCAAGGAGGTCCCATTTAAAGTTCATCAAATCGGTCAAGCCGTTTTTGACATATGCTCGATAAACTGAAAATTGTTACGTCTATCTGGATATAACTTCCTCATAGAGGGTGAATGACAATCTCGTAAGTAGCAAAGGTCAGTGAAAAGAATATTTTTACCTATAAAATGGAACCGACTTCAATACTGAAAAGTGTGAAATAATTTGTCGAAGTCGGTACCATGCTATCAATATTTTGATAATAGTTACTTTTGAACTATCAACTCAATTACAGTGGTTAACGTGGGCAGTTGAGAATTAATTCTAATGTATTTATTATAAAAAAATCCTTGTGGCGTGTACGTGTTTTGGATTTTCCATACTTTTTAATTTATTTTCGGCTGTGAGGCACGAGCCATTTTGTACCGCGCAGCCGCACCGCCGTGACCCACACCGCCCTCGCCTTTCGCAGTCTCTGCTGTCACCACACATTGTGTGTTCAGGCAGCAGTCCTTGAGAGACAGTAAGCAAAAAACATCATCAGAGGCCTGAAGTCAAATTTAAAAAGATATTTAATTTTTTTAAAGATTTAGGTTTTAAGGTTTAAGTTAAGTTATCGAAGTGATCACACTAATATTATAAAGGAGAAAGTTTGTTAGTCGTTTGTCTGTTTGTCGTTTGTATGTTTGTTACTCCTTAAAGCTGAAACGGCTTTTGAATTATGGAATGAATATTATACCACAGGCTTCTTTTTATCCCGAAAATGATGACTGTTCCCGTGTGATGACGGGAAGACACAAAAATCGGCAGTACCACATACCATTTCACCGCAGGTAGTACCGCGGGGCGCAGCTGGTTTATAATAAAAACGGTTGCCAGGGCTCAGTGGTCAGTGACGTGACTCCTGTCTCCCGGTAGGTATACGTGCCGGGTCTTGGATGTTTGTGTGTGTCCATGCCTCCCGCGACACAGGGAATCCTAGTGCTGAAGTTTGAGTAACTTTTTATCAAACTAGCTGTCAAACGCTAGTTTTACTCATCGATTTCTGACTACAAAATTTTATTTAGTTTATTCACAAGTGAGTAAAAAAATTTAGAATGAAGATCTGACAAAGCTAACGTCAACTTGCCGACCATTCAGAGGAGAGTGCACTTGAAAGAAGCCTGTGAAAAGGTGTGAAAGATCCGTCACCCGCGCGCCTTACAAGTTTCTGGTTAGTGCTAGGCGTGGTAAAAAATATTTTGTTTCATTCATAGGTAAAGTTTTTAGCCTTTCGTGTTTATAAACCTTCGCGCTCCGCTCAGGGTTCTTTTGCACCACTCGTTTAGCTCGTGGTTCAACCCTAACACTCCGCCTGCTCAGATTTTATATCCATGGTTGGATTCATTCGCGTCAAAAATTAAATTTACCTACATGTAAAACAAATAAGTAGCCCCTAGACGTGACGTGTAAATCTTGATATGGAAATAATTTGTCTAAATATTGTCTATTTTTGGTTATTATGTCCCGCATGCAAGTTCAGGTTATAAGAAAATTACTTTCACCATTTAGAAAACTGTTTCGGTTTCTCTGTTAGTAACACTATTAGATTACCTACATTAGAAAGAACGTTGGCGGGCCGGTGTTGACCCCCAGGCCGTACTTTGCCCTCTCCGCGCTAGACGCTAGACCGGTAAATTATAAAAAAGTTCATGCACTTTTCTATTAAAATATCAAAGGTATGCAATAAAGAACCCATTACGAAGAGTAAGGGCTAGTACCAAGACCGACCCAGCAGCAGTGATTGCGAGCAGATTTGACTACATATATATAACAGGGCAACTGCTGCGAACGACACCTCGTGAGCAGGACCATTTATATAAGACTAGCGGTCCGCCCCGGTTTCGCTCGAGTAAAAATATTTCAATATTAAAAATTATAGGGATCCCTATTTTAAAGAAAAATATAATATTAAAGCCTATGTCACCCGGGGATAGTGTATCTTCCCAAGAGTGGAAGAATTTTTCAAATCGGTTCAGTAGTTTCCGATCCTATTCAATGCAAACAAACAATCATACAAATCTATCCGCTTTATAATATTAGTATACATAAGGGATTCATGTAATAACCCGCACCTGCCTTTGTTTCCTTTGTATTAATGAGTCCGAGTTACTTGAAATAAATGAATTTTAATCTTAAGTAGTACATTACTTTTCCATTGCTTCACATGGGCATTCTACCATGGAGAGGAGCATTGGACCAATTCACCACGCTGGCCAATGTGGGTTGGTGGATAAGCTATTGGCCAGCCCCATGTCGGAGTTTTCAGAGCACGGGAAGCGCTTTTCATATGGTCTCACGACTATTTCCTAACTAAAACAATACCCGGGACCATCAGCTCAACATGTCTTCGGAAGTAAGGCAGCGCTCAGTTTAAAAAAAGTTACCTACCAAAAAATGGAACCGACTTCAACGCTCAAAAGTGTGAAATATCTTGTTGAAGCCGGTACCGTGAGAGATTAAATGTTACTATTATCAAAATATTAACGCAAGGTACCGACTTCGAGAAATTATTTCACATTTTTGATTATTGAATTAGTATCCATTTGTTGGTAAAAAATTTGTTAAACCTTTTCAGTGACCTTTGCTACTCACGGGATCAATTGTCATTGTGTATGTTCACCGATTTCTCCACCCGCAACTATAATGTCATCGACGTATGCATAGCATTTTTCCAAATTTTTTTCCAATTGTTTTTTTAGCAATTGAGAAGTCCTGCATTATATGTCATCATCATCATCTCAGCCAAAGGACGTCCACTGCTGGACATAGGCCTCCCATGGGGGAGGCCCGTATGGACGTATGATTGTGACCGCACAAGAGTGCTGCTCGCACCAGTTAGTCAGATAAGTTTCCATAGGTACACTCTGTTACCAGGGTTGTGGGCTTTGGTAAAATTCACAATTGGAATCGTCTCGACGAAGGGATAATAAGAATAGGACAGATAGGATGTGTATTATCCCACTAATATTATAAATGTGAAAGTTTGGATGGATGTTTGTTACCCAATCACGCTCAAACGGCTAGACGGATTTGGATGAGATTTGAGATTTGGTAGTTACTTCAGATCCCGGAATAATACATAGGCTACTTTTCATCATCATAATCATCTTCAATCATCACCGCGCGGGTAGAAACCGCGGGGCGTTGCTAGTAATATTATATATCTCAGAACGTGTATTAATTTCCAACACCCTGTAAGAATTTTTGTTTACCTCAATCGTCACTAGAACCCTTTAGATTTTTTTATATTTTTTGTAAATCTATAGTTAATTTTTTTCAAAAGAGAATTGGTAATAAAAAAAAATTGTAACCCAGTTTTCATGTGATATTTGTCGAGACCACCACGTCTCCCCCACGTGGATGAGATTCGGCTTGCCCCCCCCCCCCCCCCCCCCCCCCAACACCATTTCATATGTTACAGGTCCAATTAAAATACAATATCCATCAAGGAAAAACACAATATACAATTATTCATAATTAAATGGTCATTCTTAAAATTCAAAATAAATTAAAAACAATACAATTCATTATGTCAATTAATTATTTGTATAAGAGTCATAGCATATGTAACTACTTATTTAAGTGACAGCACTTTTTATCTAAAATAGGTCATTAAATTTATAGAATGTTTGGTCTATAAGCCATTTTTTAAATTTGCTTTTGAAGGAGTTTCTTGAGGGTGAGTTACACACATCCTCCGGCAGTTTGTTATAGACACCGGGTGCCATTACATGGATCAGTTTCGAAGTCTTTGTAAGTCGACGAGGTACCTCACGCACCTGTGCGTGTCGTGACCCTGCCCTTCACCAAGTTGGGAGTATTTTTCAAAGTTATCCCTTGCATATAATGCCGCTTGAAAACACACCACTATAGTACTCAGGTAGTCTACTCACATCCATTAGGAACGTCCGTGGGCCAGAAACCTTTATGCGAAGTATTAACTTTGATGTGGTAGTCATCACGCCACAGGCCCTCGTACCACTCCAGCACGAAGTGCCTGATGCGATACTGCTCAGGCAGACCATACTGGCGGTTCAGGTACGGCGAGTTTGTCAGCGGCGGGTATGGCGTTGGAGGAGTAGGCTGCAATAGAATAGAATAAAATGGACTCATCAAAAGCAAAAAAAATACTTGAAATGTGTTATATTTTTGCTGGTTAGTCTATTAAAAAATTTAATAAACTAAGGCTCAGTAGCATTTTAAAACACATTTAAAACTTGTGATTATCATTTTAACCGTCGGTCAAACAGTTTTTATCCTACAGTTAACCTCAGATGAATAAACCAGGCTCTATACTCAAATAAATGAATTTTAATCTTAAGTAGTACATTACTTTTCCATTGCTTCACATGGGCATTCTACCATGGAGAGGAGCATTGGACCAATTCACCACGCTGGCCAATGTGGGTTGGTGGATAAGCTATTGGCCAGCCCCATGTCGGAGTTTTCAGAGCACGGGAAGCGCTTTTCATATGGTCTCACGACTATTTCCTAACTAAAACAATACCCGGGACCATCAGCTCAACATGTCTTCGGAAGTAAGGCAGCGCTCAGTTTAAAAAAAGTTACCTACCAAAAAATGGAACCGACTTCAACGCTCAAAAGTGTGAAATATCTTGTTGAAGCCGGTACCGTGAGAGATTAAATGTTACTATTATCAAAATATTAACGCAAGGTACCGACTTCGAGAAATTATTTCACATTTTTGATTATTGAATTAGTATCCATTTGTTGGTAAAAAATTTGTTAAACCTTTTCAGTGACCTTTGCTACTCACGGGATCAATTGTCATTGTGTATGTTCACCGATTTCTCCACCCGCAACTATAATGTCATCGACGTATGCATAGCATTTTTCCAAATTTTTTTCCAATTGTTTTTTTAGCAATTGAGAAGTCCTGCATTATATGTCATCATCATCATCTCAGCCAAAGGACGTCCACTGCTGGACATAGGCCTCCCATGGGGGAGGCCCGTATGGACGTATGATTGTGACCGCACAAGAGTGCTGCTCGCACCAGTTAGTCAGATAAGTTTCCATAGGTACACTCTGTTACCAGGGTTGTGGGCTTTGGTAAAATTCACAATTGGAATCGTCTCGACGAAGGGATAATAAGAATAGGACAGATAGGATGTGTATTATCCCACTAATATTATAAATGTGAAAGTTTGGATGGATGTTTGTTACCCAATCACGCTCAAACGGCTAGACGGATTTGGATGAGATTTGAGATTTGGTAGTTACTTCAGATCCCGGAATAATACATAGGCTACTTTTCATCATCATAATCATCTTCAATCATCACCGCGCGGGTAGAAACCGCGGGGCGTTGCTAGTAATATTATATATCTCAGAACGTGTATTAATTTCCAACACCCTGTAAGAATTTTTGTTTACCTCAATCGTCACTAGAACCCTTTAGATTTTTTTATATTTTTTGTAATAAGTCTCTATACCTACTAGAAGCCGTAGGAGCATCGGCTGTGAAACCCCATCAACGGCTTGAGCTTCCAGTGAAGGGAATTATCAAATTCATAATATGGTGGTAGGGTGCTTCCCAGTATCAGCCTAGCTAGCTACCGACAGCACAATCTGTCTAGGGAGCAGTCCCTGACAGCCAGTACAATTTACAGTTATGTCATTACAACTTTGACCACATCGTGACAGACCATCGATGAGATAGTGGTCAAATCGTTTGATCCACAAAGTATAGAAAAAACTTGATCATACACCTATCAAATTGGTGAATTCCATTGCTTTGGAGTTCATTAAACACAGATCATATAAAATATTATTTATTGATTTATTTATAAGACTTTCGACACATCACACAAATCACACAATGTTAGAAACATTATATACTTGTTAACATCGTAATATATCTATTTGATTTTATAAAAAAAATATCAAACTACGCACAAACTAATTATGGGGCTTACCTATGGAAGAACTCGCGTAACTGCATATTTTGACAAGCATTTCGTCTACATACTCTAACTATTAATTATACATATGTATTTGAAAATCATCGTTAATCACAGTGAAACGCTTCTTGCAACAGATTATTCTAAATATCGTGTTAACCAAGTACTAGCTATCGAGACTATAAACAGACTGGACAATGCCGCTTTTGAGGCGGAGTTTTCGCAAACTCTTTTCAGAGCCGATGTTGAGAGCCGTTTCATCGTGAACACGTCGTGTATGCTGGTTAAGTCTTCCGGAGTCAGCTGGTTCTCGTTCCTGGAAAGCACCACGCTGTATAACTGCGACTGAGGCAGGCGCATGCAGAAGTTCAGGACCAAGTGATTGTTCGCTACTTTGAGCACTTGAATGACACCACCGAAGAATCGATACTTGTTTTCGATAGCTGGAAAAAAAAACATATTTTGGGTTGAAAAATCAGATTACTATTTACATATTACTGTCCGGATTTACTCACGTTTATAGTCGAGTATTTTAACCTAGGTTTTAGGCATGTCTATGTGTGTTCGCGATCTAGCAGCGGAAACTGATGATGGCATCAGACGCTCCTGAAACCTAGTGATAAAAGTGAGGAAATCGGGATAGTACATATAAATAAAAATATTTTTTTTGAGAATGGCGTACATTCAAGCTCTAGAGGATATTTGTTCTGTGTCGAAAAAAAGCCCGCGCATGAACCCCGGTCTTACAAGTAAAGTAGATTCTACAAATTCCCCTCAAATTATTGATACTTTGTACATGCGTTTATGTGTAAATCTATAGTTAATTTTTTTCAAAAGAGAATTGGTAATAAAAAAAAATTGTAACCCAGTTTTCATGTGATATTTGTCGAGACCACCACGTCTCCCCCACGTGGATGAGCAAGGAAAAACACAATATACAATTATTCATAATTAAATGGTCATTCTTAAAATTCAAAATAAATTAAAAACAATACAATTCATTACGTCAATTAATTATTTGTATAAGAGTCATAGCATATGTAACTACTTATTTAAGTGACAGCACTTTTTATCTAAAATAGGTCATTAAATTTATAGAATGTTTGGTCTATAAGCCATTTTTTAAATTTGCTTTTGAAGGAGTTTCTTGAGGGTGAGTTACACACATCCTCCGGCAGTTTGTTATAGACACCGGGTGCCATTACATGGATCAGTTTCGAAGTCTTTGTAAGTCGACGAGGTACCTCACGCACCTGTGCGTGTCGTGACCCTGCCCTTCACCAAGTTGGGAGTATTTTTCAAAGTTATCCCTTGCATATAATGCCGCTTGAAAACACACCACTATAGTACTCAGGTAGTCTACTCACATCCATTAGGAACGTCCGTGGGCCAGAAACCTTTATGCGAAGTATTAACTTTGATGTGGTAGTCATCACGCCACAGGCCCTCGTACCACTCCAGCACGAAGTGCCTGATGCGATACTGCTCAGGCAGACCATACTGGCGGTTCAGGTACGGCGAGTTTGTCAGCGGCGGGTATGGCGTTGGAGGAGTAGGCTGCAATAGAATAGAATAAAATGGACTCATCAAAAGCAAAAAAAATACTTGAAATGTGTTATATTTTTGCTGGTTAGTCTATTAAAAAATTTAATAAACTAAGGCTCAGTAGCATTTTAAAACACATTTAAAACTTGTGATTATCATTTTAACCGTCGGTCAAACAGTTTTTATCCTACAGTTAACCTCAGATGAATAAACCAGGCTCTATACTCAAAGCAGTTAACCAACGGTTAATTGATAATCGGACGTTTGAATTTCGGTGAACAGTGGCCTAATTATAAAACGTCTTTTATCTTGTAAATACAACAATTCCGATGCCACGAACAACAAAGTGGTAACCCTAATTTTTTAGGCCCCGTTTTATGAAGCGCCGCGCCGCGCCGATGGCCTTGCAGAATCCTGATAGAGATGACGACGTGCTGATTTCAAATATGACAAAATATACTTTAAGGATCCTACAAGCTCAAAACAAATTTAGTAATTGCATTAGACTTTTTAATTTTCTGGGTTCAAAACCAGATAATACTCAAATTTTTTTGAGGAAAAAATTTGATATATGATATATGAATTAAGGTATATAAATTAAGAATTAAGATATATAAATTAATTATATGATTTAAGGAAAAAATTTGAGTATTATCGGGTTTTGAACCCACGACTACGGAATACCGTCCAGTCGCTTTGCCATCTAAGTTATGTTCATAATATAGCTATTCATATAAGTTCCTTCAAAAGTTTGAGCTTAAGTATCGCCTAGCACGATCTTAAACCATACAACTCTTTTTTCTTTGTCTTTCTTCTGTAGCCCTAGACAAAGTAACATTGTACAAGCGTTAACGCCGAGAAAAAACAGTAAAAATGTATGAGATTACCACTTCAAAGGGATACACGAAAACGAATTTAAAGTGCTATATAGCGGTCAGAGAAAGAAAATCGGTGTATTGTCTAGGCTCACTGATGTAAGAAATAGTTCAAGCGCATTTGTCATCAACGCGAGAGTTTCGGATAAAATATGGTTACTTCAATATATCTCAGCCCTCTTCTTTCGTGGTGACAACTATATAAATTTGACAACGGTAACAATGATACTACTCACTAGGTCATGAGTTAATAATCCGCCATGAACGTAATCCTCGAACTTTCTGATTTGAATAGTAGGACAGTACGGATTGGACTCTGTCCAAGTTCCTTTCTCCTTGTGGAAGATGTACTCATGGATGTACCACATTCCAAGCAGAGCTTCTTCGTCAAAATCGTGTGTTGGATTCAAATTTTGACAGTAATTCAAGTCCACTGACATACTTTTAGGTATACACAACAAAAGCATTATAACACCAATCATTATCTATTGTGAAGTTAATCTAATTTTTTTTAAGTGGAGCTCCTGCGGCTAATTAGTGGTGTCTCACCGTGGCAGATACATGGCCATGTGCTGTGAACTTACGGCATGATCCTGTTAATTGGCATGATTCACCCCATATCCTGTTGTGAGCTCGCCGGGGAGTACCAACAAGCACCTACCTACCTACCTACCTACCTAATCTTAGTACGTACTACAAGAGTGAAATTGAACAACGATATCTTGCATCGGCTTCCACAATCAAATATAAGGAAAATCGGCTTTCATTTATTCCAGGCGTTTTATATTTATCTAACAACGCCAGAAGGGGGATTATGAACTGAAATAAAAATAATCTATTGTATGTACATACGTATATAGATTATTTGATACGCTCTGCAACGTTTTGATGGATTTTATCTTTTTTTCTCAGCCGTAGTCCGTCCACTGCTGGACACATGCCTCTCCCATATAGGGGGGGATTTGCCTATATTCGCCACGCTTGGCAGGCGGGTTGGCGAGCGCAGTATGATTTCCGATCCTCAGAAGGTGCTGCTGCCCACCTTCTGGTACGTGATCCCTTAACCGACTCTTACGACACCCACGGAAAGAGATGGGGGAGTACTATTCTATGCCGGTACCACCACGGATTTTATCTTAACAGGTGTTTATTAGATTTGAATTATTTCTGAATATAAGGACTGTGTATAAAAGTTGTAAAAAATTTTTTTCAAACGTCTCCTTGTAGTAGTTGTGTTTTACTTTTTGGTTCAATAATTAGCTTGTTAGTAACAATATCGAGTCGGTTACATGTAAGATGCTAATTGATTTACGGTTTATGCAGTATTCCAGTGTAAGTATTTGAAAAAAAAAACTCAAAAAAATAACTACTTCAATGGTTCAATTTTAGCTATGGTACAAAAAAATATTGACTGCACAATATCATAGCGACAGCCAATGGAGGCCCGCAATGTGAAGTGGAAGGCCGTAAGATTTATATCTCGGAATCCAGGCCAGTCAATGAATCTTTATATAAATTGAATGCGAAAATGAGACAGAAAATAACAGCGATCACAATATAGTTCACTCCGTTCTTCATGTACTAATTATAATATATACATACATATAACTCAATTTCATTCACTAGTGGATAACATATTTTTCAAAACAAAACCGCATAATTACGTACCTCAATGTAGCGTTCCCTAATGTCGATGTAAAAGCATTCTTGCGTGTGCTCAATCTTATATTCACCCCTAGTATGTGGTATTTTTTCTACACCATACCATACACCAGCAATTTGGTCTAAGTTAATATCGCCATAATAAGGAGATAAATCGTCACAATATTTATGCTTCTCAAAATCATAACTATTCTGACCGTAACACTGAACCGCTAAGCCTAAGGCGATTAAAATAAAAGTTAGATTCTCCATCGGATTAGGCAGGATAACCGGTGAAACCGGATAAAGTATCGGATATATGGAACCGGCAGCACCAGGCGACTATAACCGAAAGGAGATGATTTCCCCAGTAATCCTACGGATAAAATGAGTGCAGAGTCGCGGGAACATGGATGGGCGGGCACTGAAATAAACCCACGCGACAACGACGTGACGACGACGCCTCGTAGTTAGTAAGTAATTTACTACTTACTCGGGAACACTTCCTTAATAAACTTTATCAACACTGCCACAGTCCCCCATCAAGTGCATAAGTCAACCTTGAGATTTTTCCTAACGATCCCTGGGAAAATAACCTACGTATTTGATGTGTGATACACAATTGAAAACTCTATTTGTAAATGCTTTAAGGTTGGTTTAAAGTTGAAACACCGTATTTTCTACAGTTCCGTCGGACATATGTACACTTCTCAGTTGCCAAAGGTTTTCTCAAGACTTTTCAGTTGAATCTCAGGTTTTTCGCTTAAGAAAGCTTTTCCCGGCATGCTTGTGGGCTGGGACCCCAGAAATACAAGGCGATGTTGGGTTGCGAAAATCAATACTAAGTCTATGACGTCACTGAGGGTGCATTGATCGCCTTCCATCGTACGCGTCCCGAGTATTGATTTAGTAAACACAAAGCGGGCCGTATAGCATCGCAGCAAATACGTATAGGTTTGTTGACCTAGCTATGACGTAGACTGTAGCAAAGAGGTTTGATAGATTACACCATATTTGATTTTACCAATAAAAAGACACTGTAATGCTGGGCACTAAAATATTTTATTCAATTTTCATATAACATCTCGATCAGACTAATGTATATTAGTTAAAGAGGTTTATATGTAACTCAAATAAAGTATAAATAAATTTGGTTTTCCTTGTTTAATAAAATTACTCTCTCTCTTTCTCAGCCATGGGGTGTCCACTGCTGGACATACGCTTCCCCCGTATAGGGGGAATTTGCCAATACTCGCCACGCTTGGCAATAAAAAAAAATTACTAGTAAACGGTAAACGATTTCTGCTATAGTAGCTATTCTTGGCAATCATTGATTATATTATGCATCAAAGTGGCATTTAATTTAAGTATGGTTTTTTTTTTTTACTGTTGTGTTGCGAGTTTAAAATCTCGTAGAAAATGGTCCGTTTTTTCCTTATGTTATCCTTTACCAATGGAGGAGTTTCTATCCAGACCAATGGAATTATGATGGTGATGATGACATTGACAGTACGCTTGCCTATAGGTGTAGTCTACGCTCGCGAAACAAATGACACAGGCCTCACACTCGCAGATAATTATCTGGGACAAAAACATCAACTTCAACTTGTTTTTTGTTAGAAATATCATGGACTTCTAGGTTTTGTGAAAAATATTTTAGGGCGACCAAATTTTTCCTTTATACGACAAATTTACTTCAACATCAGAAGAAATTAAATTTAAAAGTCTAAAGTAAAAAAAAGTAATTCTTGTTGAGCCGGAGGTCATCCGTAAAGTATATGTTATAGCTAATCAACACGTATAAGATTTGTCCCGCCCCCTCTGCCTGTAAACACCCGTCATCCTAGTAGGTAATGTCATCGGCACCTGTTAAGCTCTTAAGAAAATGTCAATATCAATATTCAAAAATGTCATTTTAGGCTATGGGGGCTTTGTGGAATTTTAAGCAAAAAAAAAACTTGATGTAAATGTTGTAATGTATGTGCAAGCTTTTGACTACAAGTTTATGGCCTGACATGTGACTATGTTTTTGCTCGGGAGTGTTATTTACTTTTAGTTTTAACCGATTTCAAAAAAGGCGGAGGTTTCTCTAGACGACTGTATATATTTTTTTTTTGTGTGTTTGCGGATAACTTCGTCGTTTATGAACAGATTTTGATGATTTTTAACCGACTTTAAAAAAGGAGGGGGTTCTCAATTCGACCCGTATTTTTTTTTTCGTTTTTGTTTTTTATTTTTAATACCGCATAACTTCCGACTGGGTGAACCCGATTTTGATCTTTCGTTTTTTATTTGAAAGCTAGTGCTTTCCATGTGGTCCCATTTATTGGTAATATATTTTTTTACATTAATATTTTAAGCGTTGTTCCACCTTTTTTTCTATTATAATGAATACAGCGACCTAAATGTATGCATAACAAAAAGTCAAACCAAAACCAACTGGTAAATATATCACACTCAAATTTTGCATGGTAAATCGGTACAGTACTACCAACCTTTATCTAAAACGTATCAAGTTTCATCTAAGTTAAAACTACAGTCTGGGTAACGAAAAATAATGATTTTAAACAATTGAAAACTATTTAAATTGCATCAATTAAACCTCATTTTCAAATAAAGATGACCTTAGAGTTGCGACGGGGATGATGATGATTCGCACCAATGTTAATCTATACACTCAGTTGTATAAAGGTTTATATGAAAATACTTTGCTAGCGTAAGGCATGATCTGCTTTTAGCCAGTTTGTATTTGCTATAGGTGTGTGTATTAGAAACCGAATCACATACCTTAAGTTAAGTACGAAATTATGTTCTTCATTTGAACCATCTTAACGAGCATAGATTAAGGTTTTTGTTGTTTTAGTGAAGTGGAGAATGTTGTTAGTAGATTATTAGATAGATTAGTATTGCTATGAACAATCTGTGTTACTTTAGATTACATTTGCTATCCCAAATAAATAAATAAAATTAAATAAAAATAGTCAACAGTGTCGCTTACCATCACATGAACCAAATGCCCACCTCAACATTTACTAACAATAACTACCTACTATAAATCGTCATTGTGGAATTTATACGGCAACCATGTACAACTAAGCCGCTAATGTGCACAGACCGTGACGTAACGTGACATGGCTGAACTCGGGGTTATTTCTACCAGGATAACAGAAATAGCACGAACGTATGTCGTAGGCGGCTGATGCCACGTAGGAGGTACTGTAGAACCTTCGTAGCTTAGATCTACGGATTCTGATGTTCGTAATGAAAAACTTTGATTCGCCAATTCGCACACAGCAACACATTTTAAGTTTATTTGAAATTCTTTCGTTCGCTGTTAGAATGGTTAATATTATAATATCTGAATGTCAAAGAACTTATCAGAACATAATATTTACGTAGTTAAAAAATCTACTAAAACAGCTTCCACTAGGTACTCATCCGTGCAATAATCACAACGTTTTCTTGAAAACATGACAACATCATTATAATGTAGTCGAAACTATTAAATACGCATTACCAAGGATAACTCAAAGATCTTGATCAAATTAATAAATGGACCACATGAGAAGCACCAGCTTTCATGAAATAATGTATTTAATAAATTTAAACAAAATACTAAGCCGAACATAAGCGGCAAGAAACCGGGGAGTCATTCTTTTCATTTGAACACTTGTTTAACTTATTTAAGTTGAACAATATATCTGCCACATTAATTTTAATAAACCTTATTATTCACAACGTGAGTTGGCAGCAACGAAGCTTTGCATAGTTTTTCAAAGCTAGAACGTTTGATATAGTTGGATGGAATTTTGCTTTGGTTCCTACGTCTCGGCTGATACTGAGCCAAGCTAGTAAACCACATACAGCTTGTGAGCTACTGGTAACCATACTAAGCCAAGCTAGTAAACCACATACAGCTTGTGAACTACTGGTAACCATACTAAGCCAAGCTAGTAAACCACATACAGCTTGTGAACTACTGGTAACCATACTAAGCCAAGCTAGTAAACCACATACAGCTTGTGAGCTACTGGTAACTATACTAAGCCAAGCTAGTAAACCACATACAGCTTGTGAACTACTGGTAACCATACTAAGCCAAGCTAGTAAACCACATACAGCTTGTGAACTACTGGTAACCATACTAAGCCAAGCTAGTAAACCACATACAGCTTGTGAACTACTGGTAACCATACTAAGCCAAGCTAGTAAACCACATACAGCTTGTGAACTACTGGTAACCACACTTGCCTTTTGCCGCGTCGTCTTCAAGTCACAGACTACTCCAGGTTTCGGAGGCTCGCAGCTCTCACGATATACCTACCACGATATGCCATCTCACTGACGCCCAGCCAAGCCGTATCACTCAAAGGTGTAAGAACTGCTCCGTTCGTATGTCCTGCGTTCGTCCTATTTAGACGAAAGAAAGAGACAAGGCGCTGTCGATCGAGTACTGAACTAAATATTGGTCATAACTCTACTAAGTGTCTCGTGGTGCAAATTCCAGTGTGCTTTATAGTGATGCGTGACACATCTGTTTCATATAATAATATGTATTTTTAATTTACTCATACTTTTTCAAAGTTAAGTTACATTGTTATAGGTGAATATTTATAATTTAACGGTAATATAGCTATAGTCTATCAAAAGGCATTATGTTATTATTCTTACTCCTTTAATAATTAATATGAGCGTATGATCTTTACGAAACTTAAATAGTATGCACAGGTGGCTAAAATGATAGGGTAATATAATGTCTGCATTTCAAGTAAATGTAACATTCCTGTTACAAGGGGTGCGATACATGATCAGACTCTATAACTTTTGAGCAGCTTCAGAAAAACTCTATCGAAATCTTACAACAAAAATACATGGAAAGGAGAGGTCGGATTGTTCCAACATACATATACAAATTTAAACCAAGTGTATTTTATAAACGAGGAGTTAACTGCGGTTACTTTTAAAACATTATGATATCTCTAGAACTTATTGGAACATTGGAGAGACAGAGTACGCACTCTTCAAATAGGATTGTAGAGGTGAGTGGGCGTAGAGGTTTGCACGTGTCAACGATCTCCCCTAATTCCTGTTATCCTGGTATGAATAACCTCCGTATTATCGAAAAAGCGGCCGTAGTACCTTCAACTACAGAATTTGTGTTCTCTCACTCAAGCAATCCGGGATGGGGCCCTCAGTAAGCCACATAACAAAGTATCAGTTCTTATCGGTATGAAACATACGTATAATACAAAAAAATATATTTATAAGACAGATTTACTTGCGCATTATATATTTATAATTGTAGTAATTTGTATACATTAATTAAAAATTAAGTTATCGGATTAGTTGGCGCTCCGCAGCGCCGTAGGCTGTAGCGTATAATCCGACGTAGCACGTTGTAACTACGCTTCAATCTGCGTCTGTTCTACGACATTCAAAACGCAATAGAGGGTGTTTCACGTCAGAAACGCTTACGTCACCACTGGCTACGAATATACCAGAGTTGCATAAAGGGTGAAAAGGTAAGCGACGCAAAACGTCGGCGTCACCGTAGATTACATAGCAGTCGCTGCCTCTACACTAACTGCGTGCCAAACTAGCAATATTGCAAGCGCCCCGCGAAAGTAGTGTGCGATAAAAGGAAAGCAGGACAGCGAAGAGGTATAAATAGTTTTTCCCCACTAGTCGCTAGGGGGTTGGACGGAGGGTGGGAGAAACGATGCCGTCACACACGCTAACAACTGGGGTGGCGAGTGGCGAGATATGCAGTGTGGCACATGTTGAGTTATGGATAAGACGATTATTGTTATAGTTGTAAAAAACATTTTTTCTATCAAAAATGGAACTGACTTCAACACTCAAAAGGATAAAATAACTTGTTGAAGTCGGTACCAAAATCGTTCAAAAGTAACTGATATGAAAATATTGTGCTCATGGTACCGACCTTGACAAGTTATTTCATCCTTTTGAGTGTTGAAGTCGGTTCCATTTTTTTATAATAAAAATTTTCTTTTCACCTTTTTAGTGACCTTTGTGACTCATCAATTCAATTGTCATTGTGGTGTAGGTATGTTCACCGATGTCTTCACCCGCTACTATAATATCGTGTAGTATAAGTTTTTGACTTGTAACTCAAAAAGTGCTTGTTCGATTTTCATGAAATTTAAATGGAACCACACGGAAAGCACCAGCTTTCAAATAAAAAATAACAATCAAAATTGGTTTACCCAGTCAAAAGTTATGCGGTAACAAACACAAATAAAAAAAAATATTTAAAGAAAACATACGGGTCGAACAAAGAACCTCCTCCTTTTTTTAAGTCGGTTAAAAAATGAATTCAATACAGCTATTTTGGTATATTTATTTTCGCTGTCCGTAGACAAAAGAGTAACATTAGCCTAGCAATTTGTGTACATGTGTTTGTCACTGAACTCCACCTTTGAAAGGTCGGATAAAAATTAACAACATGGTTCTATATTATTTTAGAGATAGTCTGTTAGCAAAAATGTCTAATAATGATGTATTATAAAGGATTCCAAATTATTTGAAAATAAATATACAAATGTACTTAGTCTCTTTTACAGAGTGGATGCATAACGAAGCATCTACAGCTTAAGATCTCGCGCCTATCTCAGAGAAAAGCTCATGTCAAAGAAGTTGGAACTTATTGGACTGATTTTGCTTATACATGCTTGTTTTCTCGGAAATAATATTCTTTATGGTATTAAAATCTGTAATTTAATGAAAGAAATAAAAACCAACAGGGTAATATTTATTTTTTATTGTTTCATCAGCCTGTTGTAGTTCACTTCTGGACATAGCCTCCCATTGCATGCCATCGAACTCGATCCTCGGACTCGCACATTCAGCTACTGCCATCCACACCCTGCGAAGATCGTCGCTCCCTTTTATTGTTTATAATGAATTCTTACTTATTCCATTTCAAACTATTATTGTTCATATTTATTTCCAACATATTTAATATAAGTAACAACCCCGTTATTTACATTTCTATTTTTGAACGGCAGCGGGCTTACTCGATTCGGATTAGAATCGGATTGACATTGAAACTGAGTTCAAGAGTAAGCCAGCCTTGCTGCCAGAAGCACCCTATAGATTTGAGTTTTATAAGTTTTTTTTTATTATGAGAAAAAATATAAGATACTCAAAACGCGACTATAAATAAACAGAATGAATACATATTTGTAAATATCAAAAGAAAACCAATCTATTTGACGTTGAAGGTCTTGTTAATGACAAGGTAAATCCGTGACACGTGCGCTTACGAAGCCTTTGGTGCGTGTTTCGTGTAGGCGTGCGACCTTTACAAGTTTAAGCTTTAAGACAACAAATCCCTTCATTTTAAGACATAATATAATAAGCTTTATTTGGCTCAAAAGGTTTTGTTGAATCTAAGGGATATACATATAAATGCTTATCTATTATAATCTTAGAGAACTAATCCTACTAATATTATAAATGCGAAAGTTTGTGTGTATGTTCGTTACTTCTTCACGCTCAAACAACTACACCGATTTCGATGAAATTTGGTATGGAGATAGTTCCAGCTCTGGATTCACACATACGCTACTTTTATTCCGGATAAAGTATAGTTCCCGTGATATAGTTGAGGTTGCGGGAAAACCATTATCCACGCGGGTGAAACTGCGGGGCGCTACTAGTGTTTTAATATTATATGTAAATATTTTGTAAATAGGTAGTCAAACTGGGAAATGCCGTGGTAATGTTTTAAAAAAATACTAATTTAATTAAAGTTAAATTTAATTTAATATAATACGAGTGATCAAGTTGAAGACAGGTTACAGACTAACTTATTATCTAGCTTAAAGGTATTATAACACGGATGCAACATCATTAAATTGTTCACCGTCTGGCGCGTGGGCGCGTGATATGCATTCGTGGGAATACAGACAAAAATGCTTACTATAATAAAAAGGCGGGACGATTGGATGGTGTTGGTGATATAACTAGGCACAGTACTCCAAAATACTAGTTTCACAATCAAAAAGATTGTATGTTGATATCCAGATACCCCATGCCCAAAGGTAAATTTGTCATGTATTTTATACGTCTTAAACATAAGTTCGTTACGTTTGTATAATAGTTTTAGAGTTGAACCAACGCAACGCAGACAGAGAATATCTTTGTTTGCGCAACGCAAACATTGTACAAAGGTTACCAACGTGTCAGTATTGTAAGGGTTGATGGTCCCCTAGCCTTTTATGTCACCCTGGTATAAAGGGTCACAGAGTGGTGCGGCCGGTAACAGGGGTGCGTTCTAAGGGTATCTTATGACAAAGGGTGAAAAAAAATATTCAACAGTCATCACGCAATCTAAGTAATTCCTTCTCTACATGCTACTGTGATAAAGTTGATGTTGCTTTATAATTTTGTCTACTTGCCTGAAAAAAATTACGGCATAGCGATAAAGGTCCCCATTTTATTTATTATATTTATTTATTGTGTTTACTTTTCGAAGTGCAATTTGCAAACATTGTTTTAACGCATTGACATTTCCTTTCCCGCACTAAGATGTACTGCGTCGCGGGAGGTATGGATACACACAGTCACCTTAAACCAAAATTCAAGACCCGAGAACAAAAATCTCTGCTCATTAGTTTACTATAATATATAATTTATAATTAAAAAGTTATAAATACTATTTTCTACAAGTTTGTAAATGGTTAGTGAGTAGTTTTGATTGGGTCGATAATAGTTATTAGTAACTCAAGATCAAAACTAAATGATACTTGTCTACAACTTGAAATACACTTTTCACCGAAATTACCAATGACCAAAGATATTTTTGACCAATTTCTAAAAGAAGGAAGAGATTGTGAATCAGGTTGTATTTTTAAGGTCTTTTTACCTCTGAACTCTATTATGTGTGAACCGATATTGATTAATATATTTTTTCATTCAATAGCGTATTATTTTCAAATTGGTCATAACGAAAAGTTTCTTCGGCTAGGTTGTTAAATAATTACTCTGAGAAAAGGACAGCCTTTTATGAATTGATTTGAAAAAATCTAAGTATTTATCATTCTAAATATGAATACTTTTGTATTGGTCACATATAACTATTATAAACAACGTTCAAGCATTTTTTTTTCTTGGACAAAATGTTGCATATGTTCCAAGGATAAGTAGTAGATGTCGGGTTGTATAATTTTTTATTTTTTTTATAACGTAAATGTTGAAACAAGTTGTGAGTGAAAATGGTTGCCATTTTAGCAATCAGGTTAAACCTAAAGAACGATTGGAAAAATAAAGATTGGAATAAATTAAGGAGTAAGAATAAATTCTTAATCAGAAGTGATAACGGATTAAGTATACAGCTGAACTAAAAAACTCGTACCTACTGGCATTGGTCCATACTTTATGTACCTCTTGGTTTGCGAATCACGTAACGGGGTTAAACCGTGGCCTTTGCCATTTTGTGGCTTTCCCAAGGATATAGTGCCTTAGAGGGGCCCCGTCCGCTCCAGAGGTCGGACTTACCAGGGAACCAGGATGCTGAAGATCTCAATACTATTGATGTCTACGCAGAGTTCGGAGTGTCTCTAAACGCGCTCTTGTAAAAATGTACACTACGAGAGAGACATAGAATATGTGTTTTGTTTTTAGTTGATGCGTTTGCGTTTAATATGTGGTTTTTGATATAAATTGTATATTGTATATCAATAGTAAACACAGTTAACAATTGGTTAAAATGATTTACAAAAAAAACTTGTATTTATTTATTTTTATTTTATTTTTATTTATAACTGTATAAGTGCTTAGCTTGGCAATAGATATTGTTATACAAACTCAGGCAGTTTAGATTATGAGACTACTGCATTGGACAGTTAAAAATTAATTTCACTCTTATTGAATTATGTTACGAATATTATATTTCCACCTTTTAAAATGTTATATTAAATATAATAATATGCACTCCTATTCTATTTAGTTTGTGACTTCTACTCTCTGTTCCAAAATCTTAGATATTTTATGTAAACAGCGAAATGTCGCAGTCAAAGTAATAGGCTCGTCGAAGCATTATTCAGCAGTGAAAATATGTTTTTTCTATTTAATGTTAATTGTTGACTATGGTGCTATATTACTCAATGCCTTTTAAGGTTACACAATGGTAATAATTAACAAAAAAAACATTCAAACTGTTTCATATTACGAGGTAGGTTATGAAGTAGGATTATTCAATTTTACAAGTGAGATAATTTTACGAAAACGTAAATTAAATACTAAAATACATTACTTCACGTAATGTATAATTCAGAAAAACTGTCTCCGAGTCCGATTTGTTGACATTTATGATAAATAGATGTTTGTCCCGGGTCTTGGTTGTTTGTGTGTTGTGATTGTGTGTGTCCATGCCTCCCGCGACACTGGGAATCCTCGTGCGAGGGTCTGAGTGTGATAAGGGAAAAAAAGGACTTGTGCTTGAGGGACCGGCTGAGACTCCTTTTACGAACAAATTCCCGAAAGAAATTGACCAAACTTAACAAAAAACCGTAACAACAAGAAGATAAACCCCAGCAACAAACAACAATGCACAGTTGCACAAACGTAGGAAGAAGCATATTCAAGTTCGAGAAAACCAAAACGAATGGAAATAGTAAAAGACGTCGGCAAAAATGTTTAGAATCTCTGCAGTATAATAAGATATTTTCATTCAAAAACATTTTTTCTTCTTCTATACGTTGTATAAAACAGATATTATACGTTAAAATAAACTGTAAATAAAGATTTTAATTTTATACTTGAGTATCATTATTACGACTAGAAAATACCTATTTAAATATTATTTTGGTGAGATATAGTAATAGAACCATTATAAAAGATATTTTTTGCACTGCTGTCTATGTTTACATAAAATATCTAACAGAGTTTAAATCATTGATGCTAATGCAATTCGATTTTCGATGCATACAGATTTAATTCCGATCCATGCAGTCACAAGCGGCATTTTCAGTTGATTGGACACCACGTCGCTATTATTTAGATACAAACTTTTTCAGTTTTAGCAGCTTTATGAGCTTAGCAGCTCGCTACGAAGAAGTTCTAAGTTAAAATATTATAAATAAACAAACTATTACGTACGTAAAACGTAACCAATTCAACAATATCTAGAGCTCCCCGCCCAGTGGGCCGCCCAACTCGGCCCGTTATGGCCGTTAGGGCGGCGCAACTGACGTCACGTGGCCGTATTACTAAGGCTTCATAGGCTCAAAGCGTTTACATAACTAATATAGTTACTTATCTATGTAACTAATCAAATCGTTTAAAGTACGATGGCCAGCGAAGCGGAAGAGAAGATATGTGTTCTTATCACTTATCTTTTTGCTTTCTGATGTGGATATGTGCAGAGGCGGTATTTCGTTTTGTTGCTATTATAATATATAAAATGTGTAAAATATGAGTTGAGGTGAGGAGGATGAGTTCAGATTCAAACCTCCTAATTACACATTTGAAGAACCTATTTTAAAATTTACAAATCAAACATTTGTCTACTACATATTATTGTTTTAGTTGATGAGTGATGATGTGGTCGATGGTGAAATCACGCTCGACCATACATTTTCACTGACTCTGTAGAAATGCTGCTTGTTATTTCCTTATTGACAAATTAATAAGGGTAATAAAAAAAATCAGGGTGGAAACTATACCTACATACATTATGTAGATAGGGCAGGGACCAGAACGCCTGCCACAATGCTAGTGATAATCGGGATAAGAATGGACCTACACCGAAAGCGCGATTTCGAGCTGACGATGGTTTTACTGAAGTTGGCACTTAAGGTATCTACACTAGCATGCTTCAAATAAATAAACAATCTATGTTATGTCTAAGAGATAAAAGATACTAAGCTTGACGAAAAGCTGAATCAACCAGTAGTACACTCGGAGCCTTTTATGCTTCGTGTCTTCTTTTTTACTTATGTTATACAAAATACAAGTTTATTATATTTCAAATAACAATCTGGCTTGAAATAAATTTTAATATGAAAAACGGGAAACAACGTACATGCAATGGGAACGACGTGAGAGACGCACACGTGTCTCAAGTCCGTCAGACGTCCTTGAAATAAATTACTGTGAAAATCATTTATTGTAGTTGAAACTATAGTTGGAATTAACCAACTTATTAATGAGAGTGTTTCCTGTTTTACAATTTAATGCAAGCCTCGCTTGTTTACAAAATAAACTTGCTTAAAATCGTCTACTTTTTCAAATAAAATAAAACTCTTATCCATACATGTATTTCACTGTTATGAACAATAATCTATCATGCAAATGCTTCATAATATTTGTTTTTTCCGACAGTCGTCTCAGTGATCATTGACACTGACTTTGAAACAGCGACCCTGGAGTTCGAATCCCGGCTGGGGCAAACATTTATGTGCTGAGCATAGATGTTTGTTGTCGGGTCTGGATGTTTGTGTGAGTCCATGCCTCCCGCGACACAGGACGCTTTAACATAAACGCACTAAAGCGTTCGTATGACCTAAGGGTAATTGATTTATTATTTATCTACTTATTAGAACACCAACACTGTGTAAACTAATACGTTTACAAGGATTGCGCTTAACACATTAAGAAGCAAAATGCCACAGCAGTTAAAGGTGTAGACAACATGCAAAATTAATTTATATTATTTGAAAAAATATAATTTACATACTTATATAGTATAGGCGATTATTATTTATTTAACGGTGTGTTCACAGTTAAAACGAAGATGATATATTATTGAGTGGAACACAATCTTTAACTGAGTGATTTGGAGGCACGTCGACAGCTTTTGACCGACTGTTTTCGTTGCTTGTTATTTGTAAGGCTTCAGAGCACGTGGGCGCTTAGGAAATTAGGTACGCTATTAGAGGCCTTCGTTCTGGGTAATAATAGACTTATAGAATAGAATTAGAAATAACAATAGTTCTGTTTATAAATCTTCTAGCGAGTGAGGTCAAAGGAATCCCAGGCTCTCAAAGACAGCTGCCAATACAGTTTTTTTAACACCACGCTGTGGCTGTGGTTGACACGAAATAGGTTACTACAGTTTAATGCCCGGAAAGATAAAATGTAGCAAGAGAGGAGGTTCACTAGTGCCACACTGAGGACATGACTGCTTTCAGAAAGCCATGCTTGCTTCAAGCAAGCATTGAAGACCGCGGCGTTCGTATTTCTTTAGTTATTCATCAGGAACAATATATTTTTCCGTGATAAAAAGTAAGTTAATGTGCAGCTGTTCCAGACTTATTTTTTATAGTCTGATCTCTGAGCCACATTTTACTTAGATCGATCAGTTCAGCTTAGCCGTGATTAAATCACAAACATTCATTAATCCTAACTTTGCATTTATAGAAGAATTATTACACACATGCGTAAAATGTCAATAAAATTTATATTATATTATCCCATTAGAAATTGTTATTTTCATTAATGTTGCAGTAATAGAAACCTCAAAAGAAATACTTCATTATATATTTCGGGATCTTAACTATTTTGTAGGTCAAACATATCATAATAGCTTTTTGTATGGAAAACAAACCATCTTAAATGATGATAACGTCGACATAATATTCATTTGGGCGTGCGAGCGCTCCGCCCAAACCCGCCCAGATGGATTCGTTAGGGCGGCAACGGCTTTCAACGGCGCCCAAACTACCAGGATTTCAGAAGCATCAAGAAGCGGGAAAGAAAAGCCTTTGGAGAAAATTTAAAGAGAGACATTGCGAAGAGGATGGAAAGATTTTACGCATGCGCATTGCAACCATCTACGCTGCGGTGTGCAGTGCACAAACTAAATGGAGCAGTGTGCGACTGAACGCCCGGGCGTGTAGAACAAAATCCTTGCTATACACGATTGAACTGGATGTAACGTCTACTAATTACATGTTTAGAACAATGATGTTTTACTAAAGATGACGTATATTCATACTGCGCGGTGCTCAGATTTTGTTCCTTTACGACATAAACATGCGTACTGCGACAGATAATACGGTACAAATAATATAGAAAAGGATAGCTATACGTTTAGACTTGCGCTTGAAATACGCGTCGTAATCAAAATAACTACAATTGACTTAATTTTGCCGCCACAGTTTCCGCGCGCTTGTGCGACATCTACCTCATATAAACATATAATATCATTGGTTTAAAATCAGTCTGGTGCAAGACCGCGTCGATACCTTTTCGATAAGACAACGTCCAAAATTCGTAAACCGCTAACTAAATCTCTGCTCGCCATATGCGGGTTTATCACTATGGGATTATCACTAGGCTACTATCATGACTAGGACAATACAGGCTTTATTATTAAATCTAGAAATGAATGAAGATTGAATTAAAATTAGCGGACCACCAACACTGTCAAAATCGACCTTTGTGACGCGAGCGTATCTCGCCAGTAGATACCCCCCCCCCCCCCTTCCCCCCAAAGGTAATATCACATTGAAAAACCTCTTAAAATGTATGATTTGGATAGATATAGGAAAAGAACCACATGACCCCCCCCTCAAAATCTTTGGCTACGTCCGTACCTAAGCCCTCCTAACAGCTTATGTTTGACCACTGTCTTAGTACTTGACATACGAGGTACGAGGACGTGTCTATGATAGCATGCAAGCTTAGAAGGCACCTACTTATTAAATAGAGATTTGAATGTCATATATATTTATTACAATCCATACTTAATACCTACGCAAGGGACAATGAAAACCTTCGCACCTCATTCACCTTACAAGCCTACTGGATATTTATAATGGTAAAGTACGTTCAAATACACACGACATCTACTTACGATTTCATATAACGTACTTACTTAACTTAGTAATACAGAAGCTTTGAGTTATAAATAAACTTCACATTATTCCTCCTACGCAAGTAAGGCTTTATTTGCAAAAGCTTGGATTCAGTAAACGTGAGTACGACTTAATGGTTGCTAGGTTAGATAATCTAAGAAGTTATTCTGAACTTCTTCATGTTAACAAACCTCTAAAGCACTTGCAGATTTTCTTTTAGAATTATTAAGTAAGTTAACCTAATCTTCACATACTTAATGTGTCGATAGACATTAGCCCTAATCGCTAGATTAATATCTTGCAATGTGTGCCTACACTAAGTAGGTTTTGTAAGGTAATTGATCGTAGACCTTTGAGTGTCGTTGTATTACAAAAATAACTTAACTGTCTAAGTGACTAAAATAAGTACGATTTATTACGGCCGGCCTTAAAGTATAAAAAACTACTGAAAACAAAGGCAATTTTAACGACTCATAATATATTACCTGAGTTAAAATGTATTAATCTAAGAAAACATAGCATTATAGCGCAAGTGACACAAGCTTAAATTGACTCTGAGAGAGTCTATCTTACAGATATCTACCCCTGGGCCTGACACTTTGCCTCGTGGCCAGAATTTGCTCGATCTACTATAAAAATTAAATGCGCATAAGATCTGAGGTACACAGTACAGTTCCACGATAAACTTACCTAAAGTGACAGCTTAACCTTTAGGTCATGTGCGAATTCATCGCCTAATTCAACTCCTCAATAATATCTAAATTAAGTCAGTGTCTACAAGCACGTCTTGCGGATTGTCACAAAAATACTTATATGTCAAGTCCTACCTCTACAATCCCACTGTGTACTTCAAATTGTAATACCTACGCACAAACCCTTTAATTTCAGTCACTGGTTACGACCTTTACAATATAATAATGTGGCGTGCTGACGCAGATCGACGATGCTTTCATATTTCATTTTACGTAACGTTTCAGGAGCAGCCTGCATGACATTTCACGAGCCAAGCTATTAAAGACACGGCTCGAGCATTGAGCGGCGAACGGCGGCGGCGACGTAAGGCGTCGTAGGTCATGACGCGGCCGCCTAGTGACGTCACTACAGAGGGTGGAGGGTGCGATAGCAACCCGGCAAGGGTAGTCGCCCCCAGTGAAAGTCGGACCGCCCGGCGTCAGTACGGTCTGATCAGCGGCACCGCTATCGCGTGCCGCTCCTCGCACTTCTATTTGCGGAGTTCGCGTAACCTTTGCATCTACTACTACTTTATTACGGTATTTAGATCAAATTGATGCAAATACAATATTCAATGACTCATAAATAATGTGCTTTGTATCGTGTGTTAATGTGTTAAACTTTTGTTAGGTAAGATTTTCCGCTATCATTCAACTTGAGATTTCTGAAAAATATAAGCGGAACTGGAACCGATTTTGCGGTTTGTTTATTAATAACTTGGTTAACCTGTTTGCTTACAAAACTCGTGTTAAAAATGCCAAAGGGTCTGGAAAATAGCTTTTCTTCTTAAACTCGTTTCAGTTCCATTCCATATCCAGTTATCATTTTTAGGTAACTATATCCGCAAATTATGCGGTAGCTAATGATTATATTTTGAATTTTAAATGGGACCACCTGAATGTATAGGTTCACAAGTGTAAGAGCACGTGTGTGGCAGTATATAATCAAATTAATTACTGCCAGATGAACAATTAATAATGGGGCCTACGACTCCTGTTAACCCAAACTTTTTATTTACAATCTAATTTCAGCGGCGATGCACGAAAGCTGCTATAAATAGTCGGTGTTTGCGCGCTCTCGTCTCGCCGCCTGCCGGTCCGCGTTTTCTCTCCATATACTATTTCTGTCTTTTAGAAAAGCAATAAGATATTCTGCATGCGAAGGGAGCTTGTGTCATTCTGCTGCGGACAATGAAAAAAGTGCGTAAAAAGAAGCCCATTGCCGAGAGGCTAGTGACTGGTGCTGTGTAGTGTACGGCTGTGTGCGTCGTTTTGTACGATTTACTGTGCCTGAATCAACGCAGCTGCCACAAGGTAACATAATTCTCATTGTGTCATGTTTACTTTTCAGAAAAGAATAATAACAGCTTTTACCATCCTTAGAGTACCAATCTTGCTACAGTTTAACTTTAACATTGAAAAAGGTACAAGTTAGTGAAAAAAATTAAATCTAGGTACCTACCTACCTACCTATTCAAATCCTCTTACTTCGTGACAAATATCACAAATTCTAGGAAATGTTGAGAAATAGGAGTTGCAAGTATTATATATCTCTCGATGTTTATGTATAATGCTAATTATTTACGTCCACTATACAATTCTATTCCTATGTATATTTGTCAACAAGTTCTTTGTTATGAACTCAATCGGTTCCTAGTTCGAATATGAATAGATATATGAATTAATCTGTAGCTAACATTCTGCTCTGAAAACGATGAAGCTCGCGAATGACTACTGTATAGATCTAGTGTTTGACTACTATCTCACTTGATGGTCAGTGACGATGTGGTCGAAGATATTACCACGCTAGACCTAGAAAGCTTACTCGCTCTCAAGGACTGCTTCCCGAACTTACTATCTGTTTGGTGACATATTTTCAATCTTGTGGTTGGGAAACCAGCCAGGCGGGTACTCCAAAGTACCCTACCACTATGCTAGGAATTTGATAACGGTGTTACCTTCACCGGGAGCTCTAGCCGTTGATGGGGAACCAGCGTCCGTCAGCTTTGACAGCTGAAGCTCCCAACGCTGAGCGTTGCATAAAAAAAACCTCTCCACGAGACGAAAAGTTTGTAAGTTCGGAAGCGTACTAACGTAAACAAATGTGTAACAAAATATTTATCATCAAAATGTACCAACCTATTTCGATGCTTTAGTAATGCACCAATTTGCTTGATGCGAAACGTCAAATATGGTACTTGTGAATTTCGTTTATGGCTGTTTGGAATACAACAGAATATGTTAGCAAAAATAATAAAAAACTGAAAATACTGCGAATGGACCTATGTAGAACGGATCATATCATAGACATTGTTATGTAGGTATCTTAATTCGGAGATTCGCACTCGTATAGATCGCCATAATTATATAACTAATTTCCAGGATATCTCTTATATCTATGCGGATATCTATTCTCTATGCGGATGTCTAACTGAATGAGGGTTTATAAAGTGAGTTATGACTGTACCTATTAAAAAGCAGTAATTTCGCCTCTGAATTATTTATTAAATAAAACTTCGATCAATGTGTTGCTAACAGTACACCAACATGCAGGTCGGTATAACAGCACAAGGCATATAAACCTTATATAGATCTACGTAGTATACATATTTTCTTTGTAGATAACTATATGAATACCATTATTTGTGAATGTACACTAAGGTATACGACCTAAGTTATATTTTAAGTCAGCGACTTGTATCTATGTATAGATAAAACGACGGTCGCCGTGGTGCAGTGGTTGGTGTCAGTGACATGACTTCTGTGTCTCCGGGGGTTCGAATGCTGGCAGGGGCAAACATTTGTGCGATGAGTGTAGATGTTTGTCCCGGGTCTTGGGTGTTTGTGTGTGTCCATGCCTCCCGCGACACAGGGAATCCTAGTGCGGGGGTCTGAGTGTAATGATAAAAAAAAGATAAAAGTTTTCCACGACCTTTTGTTTTCAGTGCCGCGCGCTACAAAAATAATCTTCGACAATACGAAATCGGAAAGCTACATACGACGACTATTTATGTATTTATCCGTTTATGGCGCGTAAGTTGGGTAACATACTCAAACGACTCGCGTTATTATTATGGCGTTATTGCTTAGCACTAAGGATAATAATACATACATATATATTTCGTCATAGCTCTAGCTAGCCTGAATAGTTTGTAGTCTAAAATATTCTTAAAATCGACGTAAATCATAAGATCATCTTATTTTTCTTTTTAATCGACTTCAAAAAAAGGAGGAAGTTCTCAACCGACCCGTGTGTTTTTTTACGTTTGTTACCGCATAAATTACGACTGGGTGAACCGATTTTAATCGTTTTTTATTTGAAAGGTGGGGCTTCCCGTGTGGTCCCATTTAAATTTTATCAAAATCGGACAAGCGGTTTTTGAGTTACAGTCTAATAACTGAAAAAAGTGCGTGCTTATACCTAGACGATATTATAGTAGCGGGTGAAGACATCGGTGAACATACCTACACCACAACGACAATTGATCACATGAGTAGCAAACGTCACTAAAAAGAGTTAAAATAATCATTTTTACCAACAAAATGGTGCCGACTTCAACACTCAAAAGTGTGAAATAACTTTTCGAAGTCGGTGTGTACCTACCTGTTTTTTCACCATGGAAACAATTGAATGCAATATGTACAAACACAATGCTTGGAATGATACCTCATTCCTCCTTCTAAATATCGATTATCTATGTCATAGAATCGTACTAACTATTAAATAAGTAATATCAGACATCCTTGAGGTCTCTTTCTACATTGTAGACAACTATGTTTGTTTTGACTTGGGTCCTTTGAGGCTCTTTCTACAGTTGAGTCAGTTTGTCTTACGGTGCAATATGTTGCTGCTCTATTTCCAAAAGCCAAAGCAGGCATATTCTTTGTAAAGCCACGTCTTGCTAAATCAAAATCTCTTTAAGTAAGTTACTAGGTGTTGCACATTCATTTTTCGAAATGTTTTATAAATATGTATTGTTAACATTTTTCAACTTCTAAATAAACCCTTTTTAATAATTGCTT
The DNA here is from genome assembly GCA_934044485.1 of Apeira syringaria. Classification (NCBI taxonomy): domain Eukaryota; kingdom Metazoa; phylum Arthropoda; class Insecta; order Lepidoptera; family Geometridae; genus Apeira; species Apeira syringaria. The sequence continues at coordinate 18,828,331 of OW203658.1, forward strand.
AATTGTATATAATAAATAAAAGAAGTCAAAAATAACTTTGTAAAGTTTATTCCTTTTATAAAAGATAATATATATATTTAAGTCCTACAAATCTAATAGGACGCTTTATGCTCAATAATGGATATAATAAAAAGTAAAGATACACTTGTAAATATTATGTAAAACATAGCTAATTAAATATAACTACTGACTAATTATCAACTACTAACTAGTCTTTGTTTAATATGACATAGATATGGTTTGCTTATGTTACACTTAGTGTGGTCTTAGAGCATGCAAATTTCATGTATCAATCTGTTACTTGTTATTTGTGCTGTTGCTCCCATGTAAATATGTATATATCTTCGAACTCACATACAGACTTCAACAATACAAAAATGTCTGTGACCACTGTCAGCAGAAAATGAGGTATTCATACACAATTCATCATGCTCTGTGCACTTTATCACATGAAAACTATTATGCGCCATATAAGGCACTAAAGTATGTCAAAAAACCTATAAAAACAGTTTAAGTACAGATTGAACTATTTACAGTTGTTTTGTGGAAGACTACATACGAAAATTGTGCATTGTTTAAATGTTTGTGACTTTTTATTTTCTTATACATATTACGTAACTAAATAAGTTAAGGTCCACCTATCACATTTTATCATAATTTAATAGCATAGTGCCTCTTTGTATTGAATGTTAATTACAAATGGAACTATTATTACAATTATTGTGCAAAATTTGGGAAGTAAATTTAGCACCAGGAATAATTCTCTGCCCGTGTGAAATTTTACTCCAATGAATCTAAATAACAACTACTCAATTTATGCGCTATAACTGTTAACTGAAACATGCAATGCAAATTTAATACTTTTGATATATCTAAAATTAATTGTAACAGGTGCATCAAAACAAGCTATCATATTAGAGATACATCATTGTAAAATCAACCATTAGATAAGTACTAATGAAAAGTCAAAATAATGTAAATAGGATTTACAGCTAAGGGTTGAGATAAAATTCTTAAGGCACTTTGGTCTGCATTCTGCATACACATAATATGACATTTACCTACTTGTTTTTTAAATAGTAACAAATAATTGATTATGCTCTGAACCCCACACTTGCCTCATAACTCAACCGTGACTCTGAGAACCTCGAAACAGTCTGAAATGAGTTGAAGTTCTTACTCTACAGTAAGCCACAGCATATAAAATTCATGTAATGCCAAAATAATTATAAATATATATTAAACTAAGAGAATAAACATTTCTCAGTAAACATGCTATACCAAAAATCAAACCTATGTATATAGCAAGTATTGGTTGTATTTGCCTATTCCCAAAATTTTTGTTTGAAAATGTAATTTATCATTTTAAATAAGCAATAAAAATTATGTAATAACAAGTTGCACTTATAGCTAATATTTAAGTCACATATTAATATTTGGTTAAGAAACAAAACATAAAATATTAAAAAATACTTTTTTTCATACAATCATCTAATATTTATCCTAGATTGATAAATAATTGTTTTTATTAACTAGATTTGTGCTTTACTATATCTATTATGATTTCCTAAACTATCTAGTAGCACCACTTTTTCTTATCAAATTAACAATGAACAACAACTGAAGGATATTAACAAAGCTTAAATTTTTAAGCATGAAGCTTAAAAATAGGATCCAAATAGGCAGTAACTTTGGGCCAGATTTCATCAGATGTGCGTCCCTGAAACTCCTTGAGTATGCCTTTCTTTTTATAAAACTCTATAACTGGTCTTGTAATGCTTTCATAGATTTCCAATCTGTTTTGGACCGCTTGAGGTTGGTCATCAGGTCTTTGAATTAAATCTTCGCCAGTGACATCATCTTTTCCTTCGACTTTTGGAGTGTTGAAGCCAATATTGTAAACTCTTCCAGAAGACAAGTGCAACCACCGGTTTTTAACTCGATCGATAATGACTTCAAATGGTACATCTAAGTTTAGTACTACGTCTACTGGTTGTACTTTCCACAATGCCTCTGCCTGCCCAACAGTTCTAGGAAATCCATCCAAAAGCCAAGGCTTACTCTTGACTTTGTTAAGCTCAGTAATCATAAACTTTATCATCACATCATCGGGAACTAATTTACCTTCGTTCAGATAATTTTTAACCTCCTTTCCCAATTCTGTTTGCCTTTGTATGTGGTCTCTCAGCCGGTCCCCACTAGATACATGCTCTATGTTATACTTTTTAACTATTCGTGAGGATATTGTGCCTTTTCCTGATGCTGGTGCTCCTAAGATAAGCGCTTTGAGAAGTTTTACAGTCATGTTTATGCAGTGAACTTTGCTCCTTCCGATAGCAAAAGTATTTTTCAACTAACCATAACTGCTAGTAGGTACGAGCACAATTAAACCTACGGTTCAGTAGATAAACAATAGCACCCAGTATGTCTTTATTTGTTGGTATGGATATAAATAATTATCAAATAAAAATACCTTATCAATAAGATGGCGATAAGAGTGCGATGTTTCGTAACTGAATTTGTGCGATTATTGTATGAATGCGTCGTCTTATGTAACACGAAATTTATTGGTTGGAGGGCTATTCACTTTTACTGTAGTTTAACTATGTAAATTAACATCATATAGTCACAATTCAATTTATAGAAATGGTCTAGCGTATTCGATTCCTCTTGTAAAGCAGAGAGGAGTGCAAAGTACAAAAACCGCGCAGCTGCGCACAGATAATAAACCTACTAAAGCTAGTTGGTTGGTCATTGGTGATTCGCGCTCGGGCGGTCACGGAAATGTCAAATCGTAATGGAAGCGTTCCGTTCCCATTCCCATTTAATTGGCTACATATACTGGCTAGTAAAACGTTATATTGAGGACAGCATTTTGCTATGTAACTATGGCTTCAGATTCAATTTGACTAAAATTATTACCAAAATCAGCCTGCCGCGGAATGTATCAGATAAGAACTTTAACAATTATCTGCGTGACACAGTAACGTAAAAAATAGCGCGCAATTTAAATAATTTTTATCAGTTTAGTCAGACGTCAGACTATTACAGGCCTATTCGATTTCACTCCCTACCTAAAATTATTCAACAGAATGGCGCTCGTGATGCTTCCTTGCGACCTTCCATGGTGGACTTCAGTACAGCGGCACCTGAAACATCTCAACCTGGCTTCGGCTCCTGTGAAACTGACTGCTAGTATGTTGAAAATACATGACATGTGCAAGTAAGTTACCGATACTAGAGTCAGGTGTCGTGAGTTTTACACGGCGGTTGATCAGCCTACTAAATTACTGACTATAGCTGGAATGACAGCATGTAAAATAATCACATATAAAATAGTGAATACTGCACAAAAAGTAATAGCAGATGAGTTCCAGCTACTGACCATAGCATGCAAGAAGAAATTAATATAAATTTCATATATACGAAGTAATTTAATATTCATACGTAATAAGGTAATTATAGACACATGTGTTTTCTTACATGCCCTGATTTCCTCTTTACACACAGATACACACATACGCGCGCGCGCACACAGACACGCGCACACATAAACACATCATACTCGCTCACATCAACACAAAACTTTACTGAAAACTTTTGCCGAAATAAACGTTTTCTATAACCCTGATTTGATTGTATTATATGGTATATTTTTAATTTGTTAGGATATTATAACAATATTAATAATAATAGACGATCTGTTTTACAGCATCGGAATCGAGCCAGAAGATGATGTAAAAGACCCAGACCTGATGAAGGGCCTGGAGCAGTTCCTCGCCGAAGAAATGAGCGGGGAGGAGCAACGGCACTTCCTGGACAACACTATCAGGATCATGGTGAATCGGGCACTGCATCTCAAGAAATGGCGCCCTCCTAAAGGACTGATGTTCAGCTTACAGCAGCAAAGTATGTCGTCCTAGAATGCGTTTGCTCACTCCAAACTGTATTATTGATGATAATATGCAGTAAGTTGCATTATTTGCTCTGCTAAAGATATGAATATAACCGTTTATCCCAACCGATTAGTTCCAGTTTGTCTCTGCTCAACAACGTCAAAAAGTTCTACCTCTTCATTCGGCTAAACCTTGGTCGCCTGCAAAGGGTGACAATAAGGGCAATGGTAACTTTATAGGCGAATAGGTATCACACATATATATATTGTAATGTTTTTTATACATATTTAAGCTAAACAGACAAAAAGCCGTTACCTAGATAATGGTTACCTATATATATATATATATCGTTATCAAATCTTTGTCCGGCAAATTAAAGCAGAATGAGCGAACGCACTCTACGCACTAGAATGAATTTTAAATCCATTTTAAATATGGTAGATTGTTATTTATTATTAATACACAGATTTGTAGTGTTTGACCACTATCTGTTGATGGTCAGTGACGATATGGTCGAAAGGGTTATACCTATTACTACATTTCTTTATGTAGAATGTCGACTAGCATTTTACCTGAGCTGGCTCGAGATCTGAAAACATTGCGTGTTTGGTGATAGCGTGCTGATTTGTTAGCCGATGGCACAATGGAAATTGCCCTTACGGGTGTCCCTGAGAGAAACGTTTGTTTTTTTTCCTTTCCATACATGTCCAATTCTAAATAACGGAGACAGTCTGATTACAAAACATTGTATCAGTCGGGAATTTACTTAGATGCTGCAGCCCCACGGCCCTTCAATATCAATTAGTCTTCAGAAGAAAGTTTCTAGAAATTATGATATACATACCTACAAGTGTAGATATATTATCATGCCAGCGGTCTCGGTAGATGTTGTAATGCGATTATTAGATATATATATAGATCACCATTGCACCTATCGATTGCAATGGTGAATCTCCACCATCTCACGACACACTTGGGGGCCCTGAGTTCGAATCGCGGTAAAGGGAACTATTTTTGCGATGAGCATAGATGTTTGTTTCGGGTCTTTGGATGCGTCTGTAGTGTGATTGCTGGAAACCAGGAATCCTAGTGCGTGGATGCCAGTATGAAAGCATTTATTTTTGTTACCCCCCGAAGAATCGAATCATATGTTTAAAGATGACGTATATTTTACAGGTGATGTGACAGAGTTAGACTACAACTTCGTGTCGTCCCTAATTGCTCACGCTTTCTTCTCAACCTTTCCAAAAAGAACGCTCAAAACACATCCGACGTTACAAGACTTCAATTTTACACATTTTTTTAAGAATTTACACAGGTGCGTGCATTATTCCTACATAGACATTTTTTGCCTTATAATATGTGAAATAAGCGATAAGGACTAAATTAATTATGTACCTATTTTATCATTGACATATTATGTAGGTACTATTGATACCTATATTTGAGAAATGTTGGTACATTTATATATTTATTATATTATTGTAGGTATTCTTAATTCATTTTCTAAATAAATTATGGGAGCGCAGATCGTTAAATTTTTTTAAGGTTTTTAAGTTTGTACTGTCTCGGAATCGTATAACTTTTCCTTCAGAATGTCCTAATTACGGAAAAGTGCTAATCTGTTGAAGCGAGACCCAAGCGGAACAGTGGGTACTCCCTCCAACTCTTCCACCACAGTGACGGAAGACAGTCACCGACCGTTTGATGCTACATGACGTGGTCTAGCGTTTTCCTGAAGCTCCAGTGGGGTAGAGCGATGACAAGTCTCGGTTGTTACCGATATCATCTGGTTTTTCCATAATAATGCTAACAATACAAACATGCCGTAATTGTCGGGCCAAATCTTAAAAGTTAGAATGGATAAAGAAAGAAAGAAAAACTTTATTTGTAACAATTAAATGAAAATAAAAGAACGAATACAATATAAAATACGGAAAATACAATATTAAATGTTACAAAACGGATCCAACTCAGCAATGCTGGCTAAAACCAGCGCTGGTCTTCCGCTGGGACCGGTTCGTGACGTCACGGAAGTAATGCAGCAGTAATGCTCCACAAGACAATCACCAGTAACTTCTTCTGAGTCAACTTTCGTCTGCTTCAACATTTGGCCGGTAATCCTGGATACAACCATGTGAGATTTCAGATTATCATACAGGATATATTTTCAACCTCAAGTAAAGATACGATTCAAGATCGCTCCTTGTCGCGTTAACTAAGTACTTCATACTTAATAATAGAACACATATATTACATTGACAGCAGAACAGCATTTATTCATATAGAAACTAAAAGAAAAAACAATAATAACGATTACGTTTTTATTAATTTCAGGAAATCACAAAGGAACAAATTAAAAAGCTTGCTCCACTATTACGAGTGGTTAGATAAGAACAACAACGAAGGGCTCATCAAATTGAGTCGAAAGGTTAGTAATGATAAAAATAATCGATAAGCCTAATAAGTATAGATCTTAGCGCTCGAGGACGTGGTCCTTTCCGTGTTTAATATATACAATCATAATGTCAATCCACGTCAGTTTTAATAAGTACCTAGTTCCTACGAGTGTCGTAATAGCACAACTTTAGTAGGTACTAGTATTTACCAAACAATCCTAAAACTCAGTAAACATTACCAGACTCGAACTATGTTACTAACTACAGTATCACTATGTAGATAGGTGGCCATAGGTTACTCTGGCTACGTACGCCCAGCTGTAGTGAATCTATGAGGGTGGTGCAGGGCATTGCCATTTCGGACTTTATGTGATACTAGCCGCGCCCCGCGGTTTTACCCGCGTGGTGATGATTGATGATGATGATGATGATGATGAAAAGTAGCCTATGTGTTATACCGGGACCTGAAGTATCTACACACCAAATTTTATCAAAATGCTTCGGGCCTTTCTGGCGTGATTGAGTAACAAACATCCATCCATCAATCCAAACATTCACATTTATAATATTACTGGATGGGACTGGGACAGTGGGATGGGATGCATGAATTAATGTTTTGTTATAGTAAATGGGTGTCACTAAAACGTCAACATGAATATGGTCCAAATTTTTAACTTATTCGAAAAATGTTGGAATTATTTTTCGTGTATCCGCGCTGATGACTATACAAAATTGCGGTCGATCATGTGCTCGAAGATCTAGACCAATAACTAGCTGGACATATCCACAAAGACCGGTTGGAAACAACTCGCGTTTAGCTTCCTTTCGCGACTATTACCAGGTGATCTGTAGACCTTGTCGATGGACGTTCAGTCCGTGGTTTCCACTTAAGCCTCACTACGAATGGGAAGGTTACGATTAGTCATATCCTTCCTTCGGAGCTCCACCAATAGCTTAAGCTTCCGGTGAAGGTAGCGCCGTTATAAAAATCCCAAGATAGTAGTTGGGTACTTGAGTACCTGCCTGGCTAGCTACCAGACTCCACCCTCTAGTTTGAAAAACTGTCACCAAATACATAGTGTGTTCAAGCAGCAGTCCTTGCGAGCCAGTAAACAATCTAGGTCTAGCGTGAGTACATCTTCGACCACATCGTCACTGACCAGTGAACACCAAGTGAGATAGTGGTCAAACGCTAGATGTAAAAAGTAAATAAAACAATGTATGAGTTACTGTAATTTTCTGTTCTGCTTATATTTCAGGTGATGACGGCAAAGCAATGGCTAACTGTGGAGGACTGGCTTGAATGCACTCTGCCTCTGTGCAAACTGATGGTGCGTCACGAAGGCAGACCCGAGCGTTGCGAGAACGATGACGCCATTAGGATATGTTTCGCGTCCAGTAGACTCGGAGGAGACGCCCTCATTGACGGAGAATCTCAGGTAACCCATACCAATTTTGATCATCATCGGTAGGTATGGCATACTGCATAATTGACCGCCATCTCACTTCAGGGTTCGGTGACAGCCGAAGGTGGTACCTATACCTACGTATACACTAGACCTAGAATAACTACCTACCTACTGCCTCTGCGACACCATAATTACTTGGTTTAAGAACTATAGGTACAAACTGACTATCGCTACTTCTCCATGGAAGAAAAGAACTTGAAAACTAAGGAACTATTGGATAGGCTTTCATTAAACTTCTTGATCAATTTTGTAACAAGTCTAATTTTTTTTGACTCGGTTCATGAATGGCGAAGTTATAAGGACTACATTTCATACGCAAAATTGGCTGTAGTTATATTAATGAACCTTGTTACAATGTCACTATAGGGGGTAGCGTACTTTCGAATACCCGCCTGGCTAGCTACCACCCTTCAAGTTTGAAAAACTGTCACCAAACATATAGTGTGTTCCGGCAGCAGTCCTTGAGAGCCAGTGAGCATTCTAGATCTAGCGTGATAACATCTTCGACCACATCATCACTGACCATCAAGTGAGATAGTGGTCAAACGCTAGATCTATACCTACAGTATAAAAAAAGTATAAAATAGAAATACAACGTCAGGTTTCATCGAAACAACACTATAAAAGATCATGAGTTTCTACCACATATGTCATTCAAATTCACACTAGAATTAAGGGAATATTTTTATATATTATCTACTACTAGCGCCCCGTGGTTTCACCCGCGTGGATACGATTTTACCGCTATCTCAATTATCCCGTGGGAACTATGTTTTTCTGGGATAAAAGTAGTTTATGTGTTATTCCAGGGTTTAACGTATTTTAATCGAAATCGGTACAATCGTTTAAGCGTGAAGGAGTAACAGAGGTCTTTAAATTATTACCATATTACGAACCCATGTCCGTCAGTTTGACAGCCGATGCCACCACCGCTGAGCTATCATCGCTTCATAAATAAAAACATGGTGAAAGTAACAAATCTATCATACTTATTGTGTTTTGGTACAGGAATCGCTGTCAATGTTCATGATGCCGGAGCTACTGCCTGTGATGCTCTCCGTGGAGTCATTAGAAGATAACGAGGTGCTGAAGGTGGAAGGAGTGCGGACATTCAGTAGGATTTGTGATAAGAAACAGAAAACAAAGACGGAACTACTGGAGGAACCCAAAACGGTAAACAATTACAACGAACAGCGTCTTTGTATATAGGTAGGTATTTGAGTCGTTAGACACATTAATTTAAAGGTTTTACTATTATTGAAATAGAATAGAATAACATTATTTCGATCGCGAATTTTTTATGGGCTGAGTTGTACCTATGTATCTAGATATTGAGTTGTAAGTAAAATTTATCGATTTTTATTGTAAACATGCTTTATACGAAGGCTCACGAGATGTAATGGGATCCTGATGCGTAAGACTTTGTTTTTTCAAGTTACATAGTTTATATTTGTCTTTTTTCATTAGTAAATCAACAATTTGACGGTCGCCGTAGCGCAGTGGTCAGTGTCAGTGACATGACTTCTGTATCTCCGGGACTTTGGGTTTGAATCCCGGCAGAGGGAAACAAGTGTAGATGTTTGTCCCGGGTCTTGGAGGTTTGCGTGCTGTGATTGTGTGTGTCCATGCCTCCCGTGACACAGGTAATCCTAGTGCGGGGGTCTAAGCGTGATAAAAAAAGTGTCAGTCCATCCAACTAATTCAGATATATGCAAATCTCTATGAATGATGATAATTTAACAGGTAACGGTATGTCTAATGGATGCAGAAGACTACAGCCAGTTGCCGTTAGCGCAGTGGGAAGAAGACAATATTCTACGAGAGCTGAACAAGTGCCTCCTCGCTTTTCAACAGTCACCCATGAAAAGTAAAGAGAATGCCAGACATGAAAGACGATTGTCGCCTATAGGTGAGTAGAGGAAGTACCTATTGCACGCTCCGCAGCTAATCCGTGGATCGGTCCCACGTAGGGCATGGATACCTGTATTCCATATTACGGAAAAAAACCGGTAATACCGGATATTTGAGGCACTTCCAAATACCGGTATTTAAACTCCCAGGGGAGATGCCATTTATAAACAATCCAATCTATACCTCTGTGTGGAACAAAGAAATACAAAGCCAGATCACCAGTCTTTAACACAATCTAGTTTGGAAGTTTATTTATGGCTGACTGATTGACCAGCGAGAGGTGAAAGTCTGACCACCCTCATTTGAGCTGCGATTTTTTTTATAGAACTACCCATAACATTTCAATGATTCTATAACCATTAAATGTAATAATAAAGTAAAGTACTCCCCAGAACAGTTTTGCGGCTGCGACGCCTGTCTATAATATAAAACGCGTGTTTAAAAGTAGAAAAACTAAGAAAGGCAGATAAAACTTCAAGTTTTATATGGTCCTGTTTCTAAACTCTCAAAAAAAGATTGTAGAGCTCGTATTCCACAAAGGGGCTTCTTTCTAACTCTTTTTTATTTTGCTTCAGTGATCTAGAATTCATCTTGCGAAATCAGGTTTCTGATTCTTCACCCTTTTTCTAGTAAAGGTTCGTCACATTTGTTCTTGGCGACTTTCCGGCAAAATTTCACTCTGCATGGGATCCAATTTGTAGATACCTTGGAACACTGTTGTCCTAAATTGCTTTCCAAAGTATGGGATGTGCTACGCACAAGCGTAGCACGAGAGACACTCCTACTCAGACCAGGATAGTTACAAACCTACCCTGGTCTGGGTAGGAGTGCCTACTCTTGCTGAAAAGTTCTACCAAGTGGCCAATTCCCGCATCTTAAACATGCTCATAACTTCGTCCTGCACTACTTTACCTTTAAGAAAGATAATGGCGGGTTAGAGTTTTGCCATGTAGAGTCGTAAAACGCGATATTTCCAAAGTAGGTACTCTAAATTCCGGCCCACTCAGTAAGAAACCCGCAAAAGAAAAACCGCGAGCAATTTCACCGTTTAAATTAAGATTCCGGATTTTCAGGTGAATCATTCAGTCACACGCCCCCAGAGGTGGAGACCACGGTTGTGATCAAGCAGGCATCTTCCTGCAGCACTCTCAACAGCTACAACAGCAGGAGTCCATCGCCGCAGAACTATTGCGCAGCCACGCTCAATCTTAGTGACCCTAGTAAGTGTACTTACGTAGAAACCTTGTATAAAAACATAACCCTATCATAAAAATTATCTATTTAATTTTCTTTGTAAATGTGTTGGTACTTACCATTGTACCATCCCTATTATATCATCGGTGAACAAGACTTACGGAATTGCACCGCTACGTGGTAGATATTTTTAGAAACATATTGGTTCCACTTCATAATGGGCTCTACCAGGAAGTGGAACTCATTACCCTAGTCAGATTCCCGACGTGATGAATAAGTGCCTTCTAAGCTTGCGTGCTACATCTTAGACCACGTTGTCACTTAACATAACATCTTGATGTGATGATGATGACAATGTATGTTAGTGTATGCTTTACCTAATTAAGATAGATTACATAAAGAGTTTTATTTACTTACATCTAATTATACAATTATCTGATAAGGCTCACTGAAGAGTGCGTGTTTCTTGAGAAAAGAGAATTGATGAAAAAAACCCATACACCCCAATGATATTATATTATGTTTATATGAGGTAGATGTCGCACAAGCGCGCGGAAACTGAGGCGGCAAAATTAAGTCAATTATAGTAATTTTCATTATGACGCGTATTTCAAGCGCAAGTCTAAACATATAGCTATCCTTTTCGATGTTATTTGTACCGTATTATCTGTCGCAGTAAGCATGTTTATATCGTAAAGGAACAATATCTGAGCACCGCGCAGTATGAATACCTATACGTCATCTTTAGTAAAACATCATTGATACACACATAGTATAATACAGTATTTACATTTCACACGAAATGTTAAGTTAAATACATACCTACATATTTGTTAGATATGTTCTGTAAGTTATTGTCAATAAATAAATATTTTATATGTTATTTTGAATTGACGCCTCTTTCCTGTACCTATGGGTAGGCAGATACCACAGCCTTCCAAATGCTACGATTCCAACACGCTTCTTTCGCTTCATCCACGCTCATCAGACCTTCATACAAGACCGTTTTTTTGGAGTGCTCTAGACCTGGGCCTTTCTTAGAACTTCCTCAATCTGATTTCGGAACGTTCGCCTAGGTCTTCCTCTTCCATTCCACTACCATTCACTTCACCCATGTATACCAGCTTAGTCAATCTCCTTTCGTTTGTTCTCTCCACACAACCAAACCATCTTTCTTAAAAAAATCAACCTTCAACCGTCCATAAATTACAATCTTTCTTAATTTTAATCACATTTTCGTTTATAGCACAACATTCCCTAATCACACTATACATTAAATACCCCGTCACTCAGTTTCACTCCGATCATACTTCTCAGAGCTCTCATTTCCACTGCGTTTATTCTGGTTTCATGCTTTTTCTGCCATAAACAACTTTTACTACCTTACAGTACCTACAGGTACCTTACAGTACCTACCTTAAAGTTATAGTTAAAATAATTATGTTTATTTTAAATTTCACTATTGTTCTGACTGCTCTTGGCTTTCAAAGAGGGTTATGATAACGCGTAGCGGTACATCATATTTTACATGTAGTCCATTATAAATAGGTGTAATCAGACAGGAGTGACTACTCACCAGCAAATGTATACGTGTCTTGTCAGAAGTAGTAGAAGTTGAATTTTCCATCAATTTGTAGATACCAACATTCTCAATACTATGAAGTAACATGGTATGTACGCCGTTATCAATATTATTTATTCTGTGACTCCAGAAAATAACCACCTGTTTGTATGATTCCAGGTGTAGAAATAACGAAGAGGAAATGCTGGCTGTCTCCAGACGCTGGGATGTTGAATAACAGGCGAGGGAAGTTCATAGTGTTGGGTTCATCGGGGGAATGCCTCCCCGTGACCCGCACTCCAGTCTCCAATATGGACACGCAGGAAGATAGTCTGTACTCAAGTTGCAACTCCAGCGATGACGAGTTCCATAGTGCCAATGATAGTTTTGATTATGGTGAGTCACACGCATCTATAGACATTTCTCTGTGATTGTTTCCGTAATAAGCATTGACATGTATCGTGTTAGTAGGATTTTATGATAAACGCGTAAGTAAGGGGCATAAATCCACCTATAACTGCACATACAGCTCCTATATATAAACCATAATGAAAATAAGCAATAACATAATAAACAACATGTAATAGTAAATTATGATACAAGTGAGCGTGTGAGAGTGTGTGTTGAAAAGCAAAACTCAATAGATGAATTATTTAATATAACTCCTGTTAATCCTCCTACAGTTAGTAAAAATACAAATCCTAATCTTCAGGGACCATCCATATAAATTACGTCACACCTTTAGGGGGATGGAGGGGGGTCAACGAATGCCAAGTCGTGGGGGTATCTTAAGCTTCGTGACGTCACATATCAAATTCTTCTTTTAACACTTAAAAGTTCGCATTTTGCGTGGCGTCGGTAAGCGACGATGTGATAGGAGACGAAAAAATTCAACCTTAGAATTGTTGTATTTCAGAAAATAATGAGAATCTGTAATTTGGTAAAAGTAAATCTGTAGATGTATTAAAAAAATGATAATTTTAACATAAAAATTGCATACTGTGTGACGACACACCAGGGGGGAGGGGGTCTCACAAATGTCTGTCACACCTGTGACAAAGAGGCGGCATGGGTCAAAAATACATGAAATTCAAATTCAAAAGGTGTACCCACATTTTAAATCACGACTCCCAAAAAATGTAATGTTATACGAATTTTTAAAATTATTTCCTCTTTGTTTAACCATCGCTCACATTATGACTCAAAAAACAAACACCCAAATTTAATTTCCTTAATTTTTTTAATTCGATTCGCATTCTCATGCGATAATATTAAGATATCATTATCTAATTGAACACTTGTCTTCACGAACTAATACCTACATATTTAATCCACGTTACAGGTAGCGAAGACGAAGGTAGAGGCGAAAGCGCAAGACCAATTTCATTCCAATATTCCAAAGAGTTATCCACTGAAGAGAGGCGAATGAGCTTCGCTGAGAGACTGCGCGATGCTCTACGGAGAGAGGCTGAAGACTCTTGCACGACCAGCACCACTGGCGACTGGTCTACTGACAGCTCCAGCTATGCTGTAGGGATCAGCATATCTGGGGCTGAACTTAACGATAATGACATTAGGTGAGTAGAGGAAGGTCTTGGCAAGATCATTATGGCTGCCATATAAAATCGGCAAGAGGTAGGTACCCCAAAAGTAACTTTGCTAGTAATCTAGTATCCTATGTCCTGTTGCAAACATGGGAACATATTATTGACATACCTACGTGATTATTTATAACTTAAACTAACAAATGCAGCAACTATGAAACTATCAAAAATGCAGCCATTTTTTTGTCTACCCAGTTATCAGGGTTGACAAAAAATGGCTGAATTTCTGATGGCATTGGTGCCCAAGAGGAACTTAACCATGCGTCAAAAACAGCGTCTAATATCGGCGAATATCTCGCAAGCATTTTGATAAAACATATTTCAGATTCAAATTTTATAAAAATCCCTAACAATACCTCCACACATCCAGACGAACAAAATAGCTTCAAACTTTCTACAAACACAAAATGTTATCAAATATTTATATTTAAATCCTTTATTTTACCTACATTATTATATATCTGCATAAATAATATCATTTCATTAACTTACCTTCTCAAAAATATTATCAGATTAAACATTATAACGACGTCCCGAGATTGTTAGTATATTCTGGTTCAGTTGTTGAGACTACCACTTAATACTCAATAATTGATTGCAATCATATTGCATATTTGTGCAAAATTCTAAAGTGATAGAAAACTGATGACCCTCATATAGAGCCTAATATAGGGAGTGGTAACAAAAGCTGGCTCACTCAGTTTCAGATCATGTAAATTGTATCCCTTGTATAAGCGAAGATAATCTTATACTCGCTTTTGAAAATATATACTTCCTCTTTTCTGTAATCAATTATTAACTTATTAATCTAATTTACTTTGCTGGCCAGATATTAAATATTGTTTCAACCACAAAAGAAACGCGCGCAAATCGCTGGATCTTATAAAAACTTTAGTGTTCATTATGATGGCTAAAATAAAATAGGTACTAGGCATCTCACTTTAGACATCAAAAATTCAGGTGATATTGTGATGACTGCCAAACCATTATATTGACATGATTCTCAGAATAAAACGTGGCGGTTCCGTTGGTTTCGTCCTGACAGAGAAGGAAACCATAAGCAATGGCGAGCCTTCACCCAGACGTCGGCCCCTAGGGAGGAAGGAAACTGGAAACAGCTCCAAGTACAGCTTTAGCACAGAATACACGTAAGTGTCCTATCACAATGAATATCTATTCAAACCTGAGTCAAGTCTTTTTTTCGGACCCTTAAAACCTAACCCCGTTGTGTTGCAGTTCGGAGCTAGAAGAGGTGTACGAGCAGTTTAACCAGTGGCTGAGCGATCCGATAGTAGACTCAGAATCAGGGGAACACAAGCCCCGCGAGCTCGATTCCAGAGACTTGGCCGTTATAAGGTACTTGCAATTATGTACATAACTGCCATATACCTAATGTTTGAGACCTGTCAAATGCTTCAAGACTATTGTGAATACATTTTATACATATAGGTAAACTCGTACGTCGTGTAAGGGCACGTTTTTCTGAACATGTTTGAAATAGGTCAAAATGGGATCTTATTAAAACAGCATAGATGAAAAGCACTGTGTACCTACTTTAATGAAAAGAACTTTTGTGTTATATATCATTATCCTTCTATAGGACCAAAATAAACGTTCCGTTACTATGAATGGGCATTCTTAACTAGACACATATGAGTTTTTTCATTAAGTCAAAACATTAGCATGTATTTACAAGCGACACGACGAAAAGTAACCACATTTGATTTGCACAACCATAACCATTGTGCTGAATGCATTGTGAATCAGGC
Source organism: Apeira syringaria (assembly GCA_934044485.1). Lineage (NCBI taxonomy): Eukaryota > Metazoa > Arthropoda > Insecta > Lepidoptera > Geometridae > Apeira > Apeira syringaria. Next base: position 18,844,134 of record OW203658.1, read on the forward strand.
AAAAACAGACCCATAATTAATGTTGCAAGTTGTATTCCAGGGTATGCCCAATAAATCTAAACTGACTGTTCCGTGCGAACTTGCAAAGAAAAATAGTAGGATTAATTTCATTTGCAGGTTTGCTGGGTCCCTCCTAAAGCGTACACTAAGTGAGTCAATGGCGAGTGGCGGCAGTTCTGTTGGGTCGGCAGGCGCAGCCGAAGCGGCAGAATTGTACGGTCCTGGAAGAGATTCCCGAGACCGTGCCGCCCCGCGTCGTCTTGCCCTTGCAGCTCGCTCACTTTCCTTAGAATTGGCAAGGCATAGGCACAGGCTCGCCGCACAACTGGTGAGTCCTTACATACACCACACTGATCGATAGGTAGAAAACTAGCCTTTTGATGTAGATAAAATTCCCGAATTTTAGCATTCTTCCCTGCGCCTAGCCTGGAACTGCTCTATTTAGCGCTGGGCCCATTTGGTGGAGGCTTGAAAACATTTTTCGATTCAACAGTTTCGAAGGAGGCTTTAACAGTTTTTCTTTCTTTGTGAATGGATCACGCGAGGTGTCGACTCACAGCCCAACAACCTGCACAGAACATGAGGTTGGTTTTAGTGTATCTCAATAAGTACCTACGTGTGGTTGTCGTAACACCCATAGTAAACGGCAACATTACCAGTATCATATTTTTGTATTGCGAATGAGAATGATCTGGATGGCACAGTGTTATGAATTGTGAATGCTTCCTCAGGCCTCAGAAACGACAGTAGCGTAGCACTTGAATCGCACCTTTCGGCTTCTCTATCCAAATGTCTTTCACAGGGCTTTAAACTCACGGTTGCTATGTTTTGACAGAAACGTAAAGTTAAACAGTCAATACCGGAGGAGATAATAGAGAGCACGCGACCGAAAAGCGCAGACGAGATACGATCAGAAGAACCGCGGTCTCTGACTGCCTCTACAGAAACTTCTTGCTCGACGCGAGTGTCGAACCCGAGCGTTAGGAAGAAAAAGTTGAATTGGATGATAAACATGATAGTAGACACTATCGAAGAGTCTGTCGAATGTGAACCGGTCACAGTAAAACTAAAGAAACCGAAGGTCAGGCCGTCTGTCGCTAATCTCCAATCACGCATAAAACCTTCACTAACAAAACAATGACATCTTCGCTTTCTGTCGAAACATATCTGTGTGACTTTGCATGTCTCTGGGACTCACTCATTTTTGGCACTGTCACAAACTACGCCCATCCGATAATGCTAATGTTGTGGCATCTTTATTAAAACGTACTATTTCTTAACCAGCAGCACATCAAAGCAATTGCATATCGCCGAAAACCCTAGGTGGCAGGAGTTCATGCTCATGTTATTTTTGGCCACGTCAACTTTTATTTCTCTTTCTCATCCGTGGATCTACCACGGATGAGAAAGAGAAATAAAAGTTGGCGTCTTTAGCAATTGTTTTGTTTCAAATCTACAAATCCAATAAAAGCTAACGCTCTACCTCCGGCTATACCTACTGTAATGCATACATGCCTTTCTTAAACTTAAATGGCTCATATCTTTGGATTTGGACGCTATCTTCGGAGAGCGATAGGTCACACGAGTCCGTGTCCATAATATGTGATAGTATTTTGTTTCCGACCACGTCAACTTACGTCTTTCATTATCATACGTAGTAATATGCTTCACGTTTTTGTTTCAAAACTATGCACATGTGAAAGTGCAAACTTTGTGCCAATTTATAAAAGCTCTTTTGAACCAGCAGCTCATCAAATCAAACACATAGCTCAAGACGCTAGGTTATATTACTTATAAGATTTGGTATTAACCTGTGATAGTATTTTGTATACCCCAGTTTTTTATTTCTTTCTCATCAGTGGTAGTTGTGCTTCACCATTTGTTGTATATATATAATAACAGGCCATTGACTTGTTTGATTGTTGTGTAGCTGAACCAGCTGGCTCACAAGATAGTATCTGGCGGGTCGTGCCGGCCAGTGGCGACGGGTAACTGGGGGTGCGGCCAAAGGCTACGAGGTCACGCGCAATTGAAGCTGTTGCTACAATGGCTGGCTGCGAGCGTCGCCGGTCTACCCGCTCTTATATACTACACCGCGGGCAATGAACAACTTTATAAGGTACTAGCGGACCCGACAGATGTCCTGCATGATATTCCGATATGTCCGACTGCAGTACCATCTGCCGGGCTGATTTGTGAATGTAAACCATCCAGGGCGCCACCCAAACGCATACAAAAAAAATCATTCAAATTAGTCCAGCCGTTTAGGAGGAGTTCAGTGACATACACACGTACAGCAGAATTATATATATAAAGAAGATATTTTATTAGGATCGGTTTTTTTCTTTTCACCTACCGCTAATAAAAAGATATTCTGTAACAAAAATTTTCCAAACTCAAGATTTTCGTGTCCAAGTGAACGTAGCGAGAACTTGAGTGGTTTGGCATTTAAGTTTTAATGTTTAAAGATAACTTACGGATGATTGAATGTGTCTTCATTACATTTGGAAAAAGGATTTGGTATTCGAGAGATATTCGTTTATAATCTAAATAGAATGTCAATTGATAGTTATACTAATAATAGTTAGCCATAAAAGTTCTACACTTTAAGTAACTGAAATAGGGAACAGCTCATATCTTATGGTACACGAGGTTCTAGATGTTTGTGGTGGCTTATATGTTCTTTTTTTATTTTTTATTTTATTTATATGTTCACCAGTTTCAAACCCATAAACTTTACCACAATTTAATTATCTGACTGTAAGGCATGTATAAATAAAGTTATTTAATTGTTATATTTAACCATTCCGTTTATATATAAGTTATAAACAAAATCATTTCTTTCCAGTTGGACACCCTTGTGCGAGTTCTGGTTGATCGCAAATGGACAGTAGGACAACTAACCCACGCCGTGCTGAAATTCGCACAACAAACTCTAAACGAGCCCCTCATCGGCATAGACAAAAGCTCGCTCTTCGACGAACTCATCGGCATCGAAAAAACGCCTGACGACACGTAGCTAACGCTCTAGCTCTCGAAAGCGTAACTTTCGATTAAGAATTACTGTTTATATTCCTGTAGATTTTTTTAATCATGAACTCACATACTTTGTGATAGTTTATATTCTACAACGTCATTGAACACGATGTTTATGTTCAAACGTTTCCCGTTCTTCGTTTGCTTTTTTATTGCATGGGCGTCCCGAAAATATTAAGCAACCATTCTGACCTTTTGGATGAAGAAACGGCAGAAGTGCTACATAGAGCAAACATTTGCCGTGGGCGACAGTTAAGCATCAAGAAAGCCGCCAAATCGTTTGTCTTCCTAAACCAGGGGTTCCCAAACTTTTTCAGTTCGCGGCGCATTTACAGGTTAGCATTTTGACTTGGCGCTAGGCTACCTCAACGAGCTAGGGCTCGTTGAGGTAAAATCACTAAGTACCAAAAAAAAATCACAATATGGAATCAAGTTTTTAACACGCTTTTATTAGTTTCACCTCTATCTTTATAAAATAATCATTTAACATGATTTTCACCCTCTTGAAAACGTTGGATTAATTTAAAACTCTGCACATTTATCAAGGACCGATGAAAATGCAATAATTTTAATAGTTTCTCTTTATCCATACCAGGTTCTTCAGGATAAGCGATTTTTAGTTCGATTAACCATAGCGTATTTTTTAAACTACTATTATTATATTTATATAACCTACAATATGTAATACATTATTTAAGCAGCTTTTAAAATATATACCTAACACAGTGCAACTTGGTGGTGGAGATATGTGATCGCCTCTGATCTATTTATACGGCGCACACTATAGGAACTCCTATTCTCTACCATAAATAACCATTAGGTTTTATTCAACGTTCTCTTACCGTTTATGCAAACCACGTGAGCCCAAAATAACAACCATTTAGAATCTCTAAAATATTATAACTTAGATATATTTTTCGAATAATCGACAGATATCTTCAAAATACTTAAGGGACGCGATAGTTAACAAGTATTAACATGGGAGAACAAAAAGATGCTTCATTTTATACGGCTGTAATTACAGCTTGGGAACCCTATGCTGGAAATGCTCATGAATAGTTAATACTATACTACAATAACTAATTTTTCACGCACATTTTCTCTATCAATTTTGTAATCTCAACATGCGTATTTATGTTATTTTATGTCTTTATATAGCAATTTTAGATTTGTACTGCAACTTACCAAAACTAATTCAACTTTATTTACTCCCTACATTTGAACTGTCATGACTTTTTTTGTAACAATAAGTATGTTTAAGTACCCTTAGTAAATGCGTGAGTATGTATTCCATTTCTCTCTATTAGACCTTCAATTTCGACAGTATGTGAAGCAGTCTTGAAGGTACATACACAAGGCAACTTAGTTCATTTTTAAAGTACTATGCATTTAATTATTAAATAGCCACGCTCTGATTGATCACGTGATTATTGAACTGTGTCTTATTTTACATGTACCTACGTGAACTTTTAGATACGTTTTTACTAAATAAATGTACATGAAGCAATAATAGTGTTTGATTCGAATAAATTACATTTAAGTAATATATTTTTATACCAAAATAACCAATAAAAGTACAAGTGTAACTACTTATAAAATTAAATAAATTATTGATGTATTTGACGTATATAAAAAATTATGCTAGATAGCGTTGATTATTCACAGAAAAGCAATGTAAGGTAGCATTTGTGACTGAAAGACAATGCTTGGTAGCATTGGTTACAGAAAGGCAAAGCTAGGTAGCATTCTCTTTGTTAGAAAAACAATGGAAGATAGCATGCAAACATTTTTTTATATATGGCATAAACGTTTTATTACAATATTACGTAGGTAAATTAACGAAATAAGAGTTGTAAACGTGATTTTTAATAAATAATTAGATATTTTACATAATTTCTAGAGCAGTGCTAATATTAAGACTGTATACATGTTAAAGATAAAGATGATCAATACTAACTCCTGTTTTTTACTGTCTCGCATTTCATCCGAACAAGACCTGGAGCCTGGTTGAAGCATTTTGATGGTTTTGGGGATTAAGAATGATCTTTTCAATCGTGACATAATATAAAGTAGTAAGTATTCATATACAAATTGAGCATATAATACACACTTAAGTATACACACATAGTTATAAACGCACTCAGAAAGCCCACTACTAGGTCTAGGGTTATTTCAAAGTGCCAAGTCTGAAATAACCCTAGAAATCTGAAATAACCGCGCTGCGTCTGGTCAATAAATACATAATTATAATAAAATGGACAGAGTCATGACATATGCGTAGGCAACAAACGGGAGCCAAGAAACACATGGGCAATCACGTGACGGGGTTCTGCAGGCCAACGACAACGGAGGCTATTTTTTAGTTCTCCATATTCAAAAAGAACATCAGAAATTGTGGGCCAGAAGAGAAGATTGTAGGCAAGCAAAACTTATGTATCCATTTTTGAACAAAGCTATAACATATAATTTGATTAAGCTAACGAGTCAGGACCTTGTCGTAGGCATAATCACTGGTCACTGCAACCTAAACTACCATATGCACAGGCTGGTGGAACAGAGAACCATCTGCACAGAGGCCCTCGGTGTAGGGGCTGTATGCAGGAAAATGAAATTGTGGAACACGTGCTTTTGCAATGTACAGCCACAGAGGATGCAGAACCATATTACATGAAGATGTTAAATATAAATCACTTTCGAAAGAATGTGACTTCAAGGAGACTCAATCACCTACTCGCCCAAAACTGGAGCAGCTGTTCCAATAACCTCAAGCCACGCTCCCCTATGTGGATGGCTAGGGTAGTCGGCGGGGGAAATGCATAATCAACCCAAGTGGGAGGTCAGTACAGAACCTATCGCCCCCACTTTATATTAATAAGAATAAAAGCATTGGCCCTATATGTCATAAAGTTATAATGAGCGTGAATTTCAACGATGTTTGAATTCTTTTTTTTCAATTTTTTATACTGTATAGATCTAGCGTTTGACCACTATCTCACTTGATGGTCAGTGACGATGTGGTCGAAGATGTCATCACGCTAGACCTAGAATGCTCACTGGCTCTCAAGGACTGCTGCCTGAACACACCATGTGCTTGGTGACAGTTTTTCAAACTTGAGGGGGTAGCTAGCCAGGCGGGTATTCGAAAGTACCCTAGCACCATGCTGGGAATTTGATAACGGTATTACCTTCACCGGAAGCTCAAGCTTTTGCTGGGGATCGAACTAGTGTCCGTCAGTTTGACAGGCGACGCTCCCCCGCTAAGCTAACATCCTATGAATTTTAAAATCACCTTTAGATAAGCGTGTACCTAATTGTTCTTATATCGTGACATATTCTTGTCTATGCAATGCTATTTATAGCTTGAAATAAAACTGTATGCTCTTACTGCGTAAATTACTTCTAAATATTTACGTAGTAAACGTAATGCACATATATTATGTTTTTATAGTAAAATAGTTTGTTTAAACACCGCTTTAACTGCTTGGCTGACGTATTAAACAAATCTACATGACTATTGCAAACTCGTATATGATTATTTTGCATTCACCCAGATCTGAAATGACATAAGTAGTCATGGCACCAGTGGTACATTTTTATTTTTACATATAAGCTAGCATTTGACCACTGTCTCACCTGATGTTAAGTGTTGACGCGGTCTAAGATAGAACCAATAATTATATATATGATGCTAACGCATGATGGAGCACACAAGCCTAGAACATACCTATTCACTATGTATATTATTTTAAAATTTATTTATTACTAATATAGTTGAAAAAAGAAAGAAATAAGTTAAAGTAAAATAAACAAGTCTACCCAGCGATCGTCAAAATAAAAATATAAAAAACTGAATTGAGTTTAGGTGTACTAACGTAATTTCAAGTAAAATTATTATACTCCTGTCTATGAGAAACGTAGCAGTATTGATATGGAACATAATGCAAAATAAGTGGATAGCTTCAGTTAACCTAGAAAGACAGGAGTAGGACTGGATGCCTGTGAACACCAGCATAGATGGTCCGTTCATTTTGGTAAAAAAGATTTTTACAAATCGACGTTAAACAGATATGAAGAATTGCATGGTGTTATCAAACATATTGGATCGTAAGCTATATAGCCGGTTTTTTAACCCGGGTACTGCAAGCGAAAATCAATTGTCCACAATGCTTATCGTTGCTCCCTGCATACGAAAAAGTGTATTTTCTTAAACTGATGCTGATGAGTTTGAAAGATTTCGGTGGACTCTCGTATCCGTTATATTTATATATCGTTTTGTATAAAATATGCAAACGCACAGAAACACTAACTACTAAGACAGAGAATAATAATAAATGATAACGGAAAATCACTTACTCGAGCGAGTAATTTGTCATTAATATCAACTCAGTCTTTCTAAAATAATTCACAATGAAGATATTCTGCTATTACTGAAAAGCAGTCAGATTCGCCAGATTTTATTGATAAATACTATAATCGTTGAATTTCTCAGAATCCGTCTTCATTACATTGCGACGAAAAATTCTCTTTTAACGTCTTCTAGACAAAAGCTTAATACATTAATCATGGACACGGGACATATTGAAATGTAAAAATTAACCCAAAAATCAAATGTTAACTAAACATTGTTTTATTATGTAAAATATTGTTTTATTATTGACTTGGCCAGTCCACATACATCGCCCACGCCGCTATAACTCAGCTGCCATGCTGCAGCGCGTGCACTGACCAATCTCTGCTTTCGTTCAGAATTTAAACCAATCACATTACAATTTGCAATATTGGAAGTGGCGTATTTTGGATCATACGTCGTTTTGGTTCGAAGTAGGGCCACTTTTTAGTGGAATTCATAGTTTCCTGATAATATTGTTCGTAGAGTTTCCAGTTGTAAAGATCTCCAGGCTTCTATAGTAAGTACCTTTACGTGCCCAAAATAAATAATTTTGAGTTTTTGCCAAACAGAGGGATAAGAAATAAAAGTATCGAGCCAACCTTTTTAGTTTCATTTTTTGTCAACTATTCGGATAAATTTACAGAATTTCGAAATCCTTATGCTAACGTTTCTCCTAATTCATATTATTTTCTCAGCTCTCATTTGTGATGACCAGTCATTACAATGACAAAAAGATACATAAAATGAGATTACCTTAACTTCAATAAAAATAACTTTAAATTGTGTATACATAAACAATGTGGACTATGAAATGTATATGTAGGTATACATGTGTTCCATTTAATGTACTTCAAATAATATTTCGCCAAAATAACTTCTTGAGTTTACATCGCTTTTTGCTCATTATAATACGCCACATTACTTTGAAACACACATTAATTTGAAGACTATTCAGAGCTAGACATTTTCACGAGATAAATAAGTGTTGTATGTATTATTATTATTATTATAGGATTCAAAGTGTTTAACAATTATCAGCCTTTTCTTTCCCATTGCTCAAATGTACCTATCGTAGACAGAAATTTGTGTCATTGTCTCCAACAGGACAGGCGCTAGTATCGTAGTTTCCACATAATAATATCCAGTGAAGAAAGAATCTTCTAGGCAGGTGTGCTCCGCCGTACGCCGCATTATCACTTAGCATTAGGTGAGATAGTGGTCAAACGCCAATATTCTGTATACGACGTGTCTTTAAAATACCACTAGGCGACCTCAAAGTAGGTCCACTAGTTTCTTTTTATTGTTATTGATAGGTCTAGCGTTTGACCATAATTCCCCTTGATGGTCAGCAACGATGTGCACAAATACTTGGCGAGTTGTGATGAAACTCTCCATAATGATAGTTATCCGATTTTTATTTTAAATTAAAGTAGATGTTAAGTTTGTTCAATAAATTATGATACACAGTTTTACTACTATTGCTGAATTAGTGTTCTTAATATAGTTAGTACAGCCAAGCTAGGTCTGTATATTGTTCTAAATAACTCAACTTCCGACACTTCTTTGACTTATTGGCCGTGATTTTTCAATTAAATGCTTTCTATACAGTAGGTCGACATTCCTTCTATTATCCTATTAGGTCCACAGAACCACAGTTCATATAATAAACTACAAGAAAATAAATCAGCACATCACCACTACAAATTTTAAAAAATGCTAAAAAAATTTATTGAGTGTATTTATAATTTACAGAAAACATAACAAAAGTAATTATCAGGAGTTTTATGTTTTAATGCATTAACAACATGCTAGGCGGAACTTACGTTCAAATTATTTGAAGGCACTAGCAGCCGAATTTATTCCTTCAAATAATTAAAAGTAATTATCGTTTGAAAGTTTTTACAGCTTTAAGTGCAGCGTTTTTTAAGGAAAAAATCCGCAACTAATGGAACTTGAACCCACGACACCAGAATGCGTCCATGTCGCTTCGTCAGCTAAGCTATAGTTGCTCTCTACAAGCAGTCCGAATTCGTTCCTTCATTACAGATACATCTGAGAGCATGTTTTTATTAGCGCCATCTACATTTAATTGCGTAAACTATTATTGATGTTACACTCGAACAGAATGGTTTGCAAAAATATATGAATGATAATTGTGAAATTACGGTAGATTTACTTATAGTTGATCGTACTTTGAGCCCCAAGACAGGCTCTCGCCTAGTTTGGGTCTCAACTCTTACATGTGTTATAAAAACTGTACTCTTATGGAAATAAAATTTTATTTATTATTATTAATGGAACGATCCACCAATTTTGCAGTTGGTAGTGTATTAATCGATGGCACCATCCTTGAAAATTTAATGCAATCGTTTTGACTTCTATCACACATTTGATTAGGGAAGAAGAAACTTTCGCGACACACACGCGAGTCTTGAAGTGATGCATAAACGATACATCATTAGCATTACCTAAAAAGTTAGGTTTTGATATCGACCAAAAAGCGGAAATTCACTTTGACCTACCCACATATTGTATGTATGATCACTAGTTTTGTTTAAAAGAAGAGCCCTCTCATGCGGCGGCCCATCCCTTGCCGGTCGTACAGCACGTTGAATCGATTCACGAGCTGGTTGATCGCGTTGCAGCCTTTTGTTATAGTGCCGAGGTACGTCATCAGCGCTACGTCGTTGCATTGCTGAAACAATAATATCGTTACATAAATGATGAATAATAATTAATCAAACAACACAATTTAAACAAAAGAATCTGATGTCATCGACGCAAGCGAGAGGCAATCCTGTTTTTGTGATTTATAAATGTAGCTTTTGACCACTATCTCACTCGATGGTCAGTAACGATGTGTTCTAAAATGTAGTCATGCTTGATCTACAATGTTTACTGACTCACTGATACCCGATCACACTATGTGTTTAGTGGCAGTTTTCTAACTTGTGGACGGTAGCAAGCCAGGCTGTCGAAAGTGCCCTACCACCATGCTGGGAATTTAATAACGATGTTACCTTCGCCGGAAGCTCAAGACATTCCTTCTTCCTCCTGCTTAAAACATAAAACTTGACTAGTCAAGTTTTAAGTTTATTCATTTGATTAGACAAAGCGCATTTCGCGCAGTAATACAGCCTACAGAGGAAGCGTGTCTCGTTCTCATACGCGGACAGTAAGTTTCCTAGGTTTGGGTTTAAAGGGATGGAGATAAATTTTCTTGATGTTTACAACTTATCGATGTTCTACTGTATAAACCCAAGGGTCTCCAACGTTGACAACTGGCATCGTATCCTAAGATTGTCCGAAGCATGGAAACGCTCGGTTGATCATTCCGGTGATCACCTATCCAAGTTATAACCGCGACATGCACGGCTTAACCCAGATGACCAATGAAGATCGCATGGATAAACTCTGCTGCGAGAACTTTGAACACTTCAAAAACAAAAACTTACATTATAGAAATGCGTCCTGAACTGCTGTGAGGTGAGCAACGGCAGCCTGTTGGACAATGCTCGAGCTTCCCGCAGCAGCGCGGGCCGCGGGGGCAGGGTGCCGTCGCGGATAGCGCGCACCGTCGCCAACACAGCGCGCACGCGGGACACCAGCATTTTGATCGCAGATCTTTGGGCTGTCAGGTGTTCAGCCACTGTTAATGAAAGAAATACAAATACGTTTATTTGCCAAGGTTACAAAGAACAATTAAATTAACTACATCAACTATAAAAGTAAAGATTAACTTAAATAATATTTGTTTGTGGTAGAATATTCACGGTGGCAGCTGTGCTAGTTCAATCTTGTGTTACAGCTGCCAACTTCTTCCTTCCTTACAGTAACAAGAATATAATTATTATATTGATCAAACAAGGTTTTTAAAATGAAGAAACTATATATTATTTTAATTACAAACATTGTATTGAGAACAGCGGCTTGGCGATAATCATACTTCAATTTAGACATGCCTCAGACTGGTCTCAAAACAGTAGGTATCCTCGGATTGCCGTCCTGGTTGACAAGTCTAATTTTGGGTTCATGGCCAAGGACAAAGTTTATAAGCAATAGAGAGACCTGCCGTTATGTATGGATCCGAGTGTTGGGCAGTAAAAGAAGTGCATATATTATTAATTTTTTTTATTTGTTTCACACTCAGAATGTTAAGATGGATGTGTGGTGTGACTAGAATGGATACGATATGAAATGATTATATCAGACGAAGCAGTTTCAACTTTGCTTCGTAAATATATTATATGCCAAAGCTGTTAAGCTGACTGCCAACGTTGTTCTGCCATATAAATTGTGGAAATGTCAATATGACACTTCATTTATTACACACAATTATAGACGTTTAAATGATTGGATATTTGTTATTACAAAAATACTAAAATGGCGATAAAAATATGGAGGTGGGGGTAGGAGTGAAAAATACTTTACGACTTATTCTCTTATATCCACAAAAAAATCATAAAAATCAGGCAAGCAGTTTCGGAGCAGTTCGATAACAAAACACTGTGACACGACATTCGAATATACATAAGATACTAAGAACTGCATTGCATTATAAGTAGGTATTTAAAAGCCAGTCTTATTATTTTTTTACAGCATATGGTTTTATTCGTTTTTTGATGTCACAAACTGCTAATTTTGAATGTGAGTCATGATCAGCTGCTCTGGATTTCGTTCGAACCAAAAGTAGGAGTATAAGCCATAAAACGCGCCTTGACTTTAAATCTATGTGTGTAGTTGAAAAAATCTCTGTGAACTTTTTAATAGCCTTCAAAACAGAGAGCTGTAATTTATATAATAATTAATTTTAATTTTTCTATAAGAAAATACTGAGCATAATTACGTGACTTGATAATAATGGCCAGAGGCTGATCAAAATATTGGCAGGGAATAATTTATACCTAAGCTGTTCAAAGCTCCTTCTCCAGATGAGACTCTTGCCACGTGATCAACACCAATCCTCTCTGCTTCTTCGGCTGCAAGCGTGTACGTTAACGGAGCTAGCAGCATCGTGGCGCGACCATTCACTACATCTATGACTGATTCATACAGCACCACAGGCAGTTGCTAAAACAAAAAAAGTAAAGTTAATAATAAGATGTAACGCACACAACGGTGTGGGTTAATGATGTACTAAAGATGACGTATATTCATACAGCGCGGTGGACATAAACATGCTTACTGCGACAGATAATACGGTACAAATAATATAGAAAAGGATAGCTGTATGTTTAGACTTGCGCTTGAAATACGCGTCATAATGAAAATTACTACAATTGACTTAATTTTGCCGCCTCAGTTTCCGCCCGCTTGTGCGACATCTACCTCTTTAAAACATATAAGACCATTGGTGTGGGTGCGGAAAAGCGCACAGAAATCAAGTAAAGGCCGCTGCATACGTAACGAGATACACCACGGACGGGACGGAGACGTGACGTCACAGTGACGAAGAAAATGTACCACCTCCGCCATCTCGGACGATGACGAAGCGCGCTACCAATCCCGGGCGCACCCCCTCAACACATACTGCGCCCCGCCCGCCACCCCCATCCGCACCACAGCTGTCGTGGCGAGCTGAGCGCGCTGCCGCCCGCAGAGGTCGCGATCTGGCAGCGTAAACTCACCTGAGGATGAGCATCGGACATGCTCGAACCTAGGTCGAAACTTCGACTATAAACGTGAGTAAAGCCGGATACTACATCTATATATTTTGTTATTAAAACTGACGTGGTTTTGAGACATTATAAATGTATAAAACACGGGAGTTACTCACGTAATAAGTCAGAGGGTTCCGACTATAGTTTCAACCACATTCGGTGGTCTTTTTGAAGGAGAATACGGGGCGCTCGCGGACGCGGTCGCGATTCGCCCCGTATTCTCCTTGAAAAAGACCACCGAATGTGGTTGAAACTATAGTCGGAACCCTCTGACTTATTACGTGAGTAACTCCCGTGTTTTATACATTTATAATACATCTATATAATAATATGCAAATTCACGAAAATTTCCAATAAAAAAAACTTCTGCTGACCTCTTCAAAAATAAGGTACACAATCATGTGCATACAATAACTTATAACAAATATACTGTCTCTCATCAAAAATGTGAGCTCGAATTTCATTTTAACTTCTCATCATATTTTAATCATGTAGACTAAAGATGTATCCTTATGTTTTGGAATTGTGAACTTTCAATAGACAACATTTTTGGAATTCAAAATATTGAATCCCACAATTAATTAAAACATTAAGCAAACTTACCTAAACATAACTTTTCATAAATGATATTTAATCATATAATCCTTAATTAATGTATATACATATATAATGATGATTGTGCGACTCACATCTCCATCCCGACCAGCTGGGTTGAGCATCAACATAACAGGGCACTCATTGATGTCACAAATCTGACGGTGTACAGCTATGTCCCGCTCGGTAGGGGCCTCACCCGTTGTGTACCACCCCAAAAAATCCATGTCAGAAAACACTTGCTTGACTAAAAACATGAGATATGGTATCAAGTATATGTATGTGTGTATATGGCTAAAAGTTAAATAATAGTCATGAACAGAATCAAAACAAATCTATATGATATACTAAATTTCAAAATAAATTTTCGTGATTTTTTTTATTTATCACTACATAGTATAAAACAAAGTCGCTTTCTCTGTCCCTATATCCCAATGTATACTTAAATCTTTAAAACTATGCAATGGATTTTGATGCGGTTTTTTTAATAGATAGAGTGATTGAAGAGGAAGGTTTATATGTATAATAACATCCATTAATGACATAGGCTATATATTTTATACCCGTGCAAAGCCAGAGCGGACCGCTAGTACATACATAAATTCACACCTCTTTCCCGTAGAGGTTGGCAGAGACTACATCCTTCCACTTGCTATAACTGCCAAAAGACTTCCATCTCTTCACCCACGCTCATCTGACCTTTCATGCAAGGGCATTGGTTTAGAGTACTTATAGAGGTTTTTTTTGGGGAATATTTTTTTATTTACAACAAAAAAACTAAATTCTAAATTTTTCATTGGTGAACTAAATATGTGTTGTATTATTTATCCTGATTTTATTAATAGCTTCTAGGCTTTGTTCCTTTATTTGAACTAATGATAAACTCGAGGAGGACAGTGTGGGTTGTTGACCAGATTGTTGCTGGTTCGAAACCTGCCTTAGACTTAAGCTTACAAATGCATACCATAGTGGCAAGGTGTTGAAGCGGTGAGGGGGTTAAATGTCATACTATGGTGCATTGGTTCAACTCCAACTGCTATAGCTACCAGTGAAGGTAATACCATTTTCAAATTCCCAGCAAGGTGGTGACACTTTCGATACCTGCCTGGCTAGCTACCACCCTCAAGTTAGAAAAACAGTCACCAAACACATAGTGTGTACAGGCAGCAGTCATTGAGAGCTAGTTAACATTCTAGGTATGGCATGATTACATCTTCAACCACATTATCACAGACTATCAAGTGAGATAGTGGTCAAACGCTAGATGTATAAAAGTTTAAAAAGGGTGCATTCCAGTGCTTTTCAATTCATTAATTTACAATTTGAAAATCTGTTACCAAATATGCAGCATGTCAATGTCAATTGTTTTGGGAGCAGCAGATTCAAGGTGTAACATAATTTCACCTCCAACCATCTTGTCACATATATAGATAGTGGGCAGATGCTAGGCATGACACTATGTTACTTACACTGTTCCTCTTTCAAGTTATAATAATCTCTGTCTATTATAATATCTCCATCAATCACACTAAAGACTAATTCAAATGAGTTCATAACTTCAATATTTCGCCCTTTTTGTTTGCCGATAAGAGCTCCAACAACTGCAAAATAAATAGGTTAATTTATACCAACCCATCAGTACATAAGTGTAGTTACAAAATCTTTATTGCACCATCATTAAACTCATCCTATTGAGACTTTTTTATTTATAGAACATTCACATTATACAAAGTGAAGTTATAGAAATAAATATTAACAGAACCACTGGCTATGCTAGCAGCCGCACACTCTGTGGATGTGATTTAATGCAAAAAGTCATCTTCATTGCTGATCCGACTACCCTCAAGCAGTAACAGTATCCTAAGTGATGGATTAAAAAGTTGATTGTACTCTGGTATGTTAACTTTTTGAAAAGAGTAAATTTGTCACTTTTAACGGTGAAATATTTACATAATAGGTTGGGGAAAACTTTTCTTTGCATTTTTTAAGAAAATTCTATTATTAATTAATTATTTATTAACATTAATAGTTTATTTATATTTAACTAAACTAAGTAGGTACCATTTTGTTCGATAACTTTTTGCCATCTTGTAGGTAGGGACATGATGGCATTGCTATAGAAATTTTAGAGCTTCTGATGAAAATACCGCGAAAAGTCGTTTTGGCAGTCCTCTCGTGATGTTAACCTGACACTGTCAAAAAAATTCTGAAGAGACCGAAACAGGTGGAAATCTGAAGGTACAAGGTCAGGACTACACTGCGGATGCATTAACACCTCCCAGCCGAACTCTCTTAATTTTGGCTGAGTGGCTAAAGATATGTGAGGTCTCATGTTATCATGATGCAAGACACTGCACTAGCTCCATAAACATCACCTTTTTTTTTTTTCGCAGCTTGCATTGCATTTTTCCGTTTATGTTGTAAAATTTTAAAATGTATTGAATTTCTTCATTAGATTCACTCATATTTACAGCATGAAAAACAAATAAAAATCACACATTTTTCTAATCTGAATTTGAAATTATCTTGTTTAAAATTTAAACTTAATGATACCAAAACCAGCCAGATTCAAACAGTATTAGCCAGAGATTTTATTACAAGTTCATACATACTATAATGCGAAAAGACTTTTTCCCCAACCCAATATAATATATTGGGTATATAATATATAATATCTTTACTTTTATTATTTAAATACATTATATTATAATGTATTTAAATAATAAAAGTAAAGATATCGTACTTTTAATATCAGATTACATTATATTATGTTTCATTAAGGACTGAATTATCTGAATGAATAAATTAATTATTTTATTGTTATTAATATTGGTAATATACACATTAATATGAATAAAACAAGGGGCCATCCATAATAAACCCCAATTCTCCCAACTTCTAGACCCCTCTTAATCCCTGTGACAGGTAGTCACAAACATAGCGCTAGTAGGCTAGCCACTCTGTATTTCGTCCCATGCCGCTATGCATCACTCAATGGATTTCTGGTTGTACAGTCGTGTTCTAAAGTGTATTGTTATGGTTTTTTTTTTAAGTTTGAGCTTGTTTGTTATTGTTGGATATTTTTAGTAGATAGTAAATATACCTAGAAGAAATACTGTTTTGAAAGGAAAGGCGAGAACAATGATGTATGACATGCATTGTTTTGTTAAAAGAGAAACCAATGAATTGATTCTTTATGGCAAATAATAAGTGTAATTGATGAAGCAATAAGGATTTTGCACAGCCAATCGAATAGCAGCACGATTAGACCAACTGCAGACATTGTGAATACGGAGAACATGAAAATAAACTATATAACCAGTTGGAAAAAGGACAGAAGAGGCCACACATACCCTGTTGCAATGGTAAAAAACATCAGCACTCAAGCCAATAGCTCCGATTTGATAACAGTTTTCAGAATACCTGGCAAAGAACGATCCGGAGCAAAACAGTCACAGAAGGCGGAAGGTGTGATAGGGATGTGCATACACAACTATCACACATTAAATAACAGCTTCCCACCACCAGACAGTACCTAATATCCTCCACATGTCGCTCAGTGACAGACTTACTATTTTGTGGCTTACAGCTAAAGTTACAAATTAGCACAACAAATATTATAAGGAAGAGCCATTTACAAGCCTCTACAGATAATGGAGATACAGTAATAGTACATAAAGTCTAGAAAAAATAGATACAATTTACAATACAAAAAACTAACTAATGTCGTAAGGTACAACCAGAGTGTTGGTTAGTGCTGTGTGTATTGACGCCGAACTACTCGCAAATAAGTCAATGTGTGGATTAAGTTTGAGAGTATCGTTGAGAGCCATTATTGAGCGTATAAAAAATGAATTTTGGCGATAGTTGGTGCGTGCGCTAGGGGCATGAAGGAGATTACTCAGTTGCCAGTTTTGGGGTCTCGGTGGAACTTTTAATCCTAGCATAGAAACCAGCCCAGCCCAGCTATACCCTCCACATTCCGCTCAGCGATAAACTTACGTGCCGCTACTTGAATATCGATTTTGACAAAATAGGCCCTCAAGTGCCTAATTTATACTTACCAGTTTGTGGCGACCCTTCCTGAGCTCGTAGGCGTGTCCAGTGCTCAGAAACATTCATTATGACTAAAGGGTGCAAAGACACCGTAACTGAACCGGCAGTCGCCGTAGTAACAACCACACTTTTGTTCACTACGAGAGTCGGAGCAGCGGGCGAAGTTGGGTTAGGTGCATCCACTGCCGGCCCAGATGATGCACTTTCCACTTCTACCTCCATTTCAAAATCTATTCTGTCAGCACTTGACATTATTTTTTAACGACGATAGTAATGGTTCTAAAAATATTATAATTGACTACAAAGTACAAATACTTCATACAACACAAAGATTTAGCATTTGCAATGATCGAATCAAATCACTGATCAGTGATCAGAAAGCGAAAAATCACATTCACTTTAATTCAGTACATAGAACAAATCACTGATCAGAAAGCAAAGGAACACATAGCATAGAATCTAAAGATATAATCACGATAAATTGATGTAGATATTATTTATTTTGAGGATAGATTCAGATTCCACAAACTAGAGTACATACTGCGCACAGACCACAGACAGGTAGGTCTGGAACATTGTTTTCGACCATAGAACAGAACAATCTAGAACTTGACAGTTCTCGTTTTTTAAATTTTGGTGCAATGTTCAAGCAAAAGGAGTATGGTCTAATAGTCCTATAATATTTTTGGATCCCGATATAAAATGTCTTGGCAATTTATATGGGGTAAATGATATGTAGTAATTTTATGAAATAATATTTTGTAGGTGTTTGCTACAGAGGATCCCTTAACTGAGTTCTTGTACTAGTAAATAAAAGTCGGGACGGATATTAAAGGTATATTAGCTCACAGTCTACTTGATACAATAATGCGATGTAATGTAACAGTAGCAAGATCAAAGAAATAATTATTAACAAAAGTGCGTGCGCACAAATTACAAATATGTGTGTTATAACCATAGTCACAAAGTACAATTAACTTAATTAGGTACACCAACTATGCATCATCAGAGATTAAATTAAACTAGTATTTGGGTGGAACGTGAGCTGCGAGCAGCCCGCGTTAACGAAGTGCAAGTGCATGTGTTTTATTATGTAGCAAAAGCCGTATGCAGTTAAATTATATAGACAAAAACATTCCAAATTAACTCAACTTATAGCTATTTGAAGTCAAAATACTACATATTACGCAGGGATGGAAAAAACTGTTTTTTTTAATAAAAAAAAAAAAAAAACCAAACAATTCAAATTACTTTAAACAAATGTTTTTTTTTGTTTGTTAACTTTTATTTTCTTTAGTTTTTATATTTAAATAAGGGGAATAACTACTAGTCCATTGAGTTACTTTCTTTCGACGGCCGACATAGGGACTTGCCTAGCGGGACTTTACCGGCGGACTTTACTTTAAAGAACTAGGTGGACTTGTGAAACTAATGGAGGCACACTACCACCAATGTAGCACCAGTATTAACCCTGATGCAAATCTGGACGCGGTCGAGGACTTTGTGATGGAGAAGTTTTTGATGTTGAGTCATGCTGGTTCTTCCCGATCTTCAAATAATTCTTCTGTCAGTTCTGCCCCTCCCACACCAAACACATAAATTCCCATTTAAAAAACACTAAAGCCAACGCAGAATCTAATTCAGATAAAAGCATTAGTTCGAAAAGCGGTAAATATTAAAATCACAAACCAAATTGATTTGTTTCTATGTTTATGTTAAGATGAGGACCACTGATCAGCAAGCGAAAATGAGGACCACAAACTAAATAGTGATGAGGACGTAGAGATAGAATACTATTTGGATGAAAGGGGAAGTATAGGGACGAGGGCGGGGGGCGATAAAATTTATGTAATGGATAATCGCGATAATCGTGTCACAGACTATAATCGAGTGTTGTACGGTCGAAACATTTTTATCGATGATTACCACCCGTGTTCAGATTCAGATATTACTCCACAAATGAACATATTTATATACTCATTGCGTGAACCAAGAACTAAATAGAGGTGTGAACGTAGTATATATTTTCTCTTTGGGCGTGAAGGTGAACCCCAGCGTTGCCAGATGGGGAGGATTCCCTGCAAATTTGGGGTTTTTTTTAACTTCGGGGGGAGATTTGGGGGGAAAGTTTATTTGGGGATATTTTCGAGGGGAAAAATTAACATGGAAGACATTTTAAATGTTATTTTTTGTACCTCAATCATTCTACCACAAACACAATTCCCATCATTATTTACTTACTTTCATTTGAAACATTACACTACTTCAATAAAATCGTTTAATCATTCATTCTGTAATCATTCAATTCGTTCCAGCACATTACTCTATGATTAATTCATTCGTCTATTGCTTGGATGGAAGTAGTGTTGGGTAGGGCACGAAATGAAAATGAGTTTTAAACAGTAGCCTCATTTTAGTACTAAGCCAGTACAATGTCCCACCCCACCTCAAATGAGCTGAGGCCAATGAGGCTTGGAACATGGACGAGTCATACTGAAGCGCTGTGGGACGTTTGAAGCTACGGGTACAACTTTCACATTTGACGTTATGGCAGTACATTACGGTCTGTCTGTCAGTCAAAATTAAAGGAATATTAGTAAGCAGTATTGCCAAGTAATATGTAACATTTTTTTTAGTAGGTAAATAAATAAATATATTTAAAGGATATAATGAAAAAGCTCATGAATGAAATTACAAATCACATGTTAAACACTAATAATGTAATCAATATACTTCAAATCTAAACAGTCACTTCAATGCCCGCCTCACAGTATTTAGTAATGTCAACGTCTTCCCTCTCGCTTAAGACTCAAATCACGGGCATGTAATGCTCATTTTAGAATGGCGTACTATTGTAACTTGTAGCCTGCGTCTCGCTCTCTCTCTCTCTCTGTCTCATTGTACAGTTTTACGGAGGCGGAGAGTAAATAATGTAATTTCTCGACTGCCGAGACATAAAATTTAAAGTAAAACACTATGAAAGTAAATGTCGAGCTACTCTTAATCTTTGACTTCATGTACGGGATAAATATACCGCCTCTTGTTTGCCCTACTCAACACTAGATGGAAGTAAATGGAAACGTCACAACGACAAGCGTCGGAACTGCGATGCGCACGCTTCGCTTGCGGTGTGAACGTCGTCTAATTCCAACGTGTATAACAGTTGAACATCCGCCAACGCGCCCGATACGCACCATAGAGTTCATTTATATACGAACACGTTACGCATTGTATGTGTGCAGGCCTATAGATTTTTTTTTTACCAAAAAATGGAATACTCAAAAGGTATGAAATAACTTGTTAAAGTCTGGTACTATGATAGTTCAAAAGTAACTATTATCAAAATATCGTGAGCATGGTACTGACTTCGACAAGTTATTTCATACTTTTGAGTGTTGAAGACGGTTCCATTTGTTGGTAAATTTTTTTCACCCTTTTAAGTGACCTTTGCTACTCTCAGGGATCAATTGTCATTGCACTTTTAAGTTATAGGAGTGTTACTCAAAAACCGCTTGACCGATTTTAATGAAATTGAGATGGGACTGCACCAGCTTTCAAATAAAAAAGAACGATCAAAATCCGTTCACTCAGACGAAATATATGCAGTAACAAACATAAAAAACATTCGGGTCTATAGAAAACTTCCTCCTTTTTGAAGTCGGTTAAAAATAAATAAAAATGGTTTTGGGGGTATTTCTTTCCAAAAAGCTAATTTTCGGGGGGATTTTGAATAAGGTTGGGGGGAAATTCACACGGTCATCTGGCAACATTGGTGAACTCACAGAAATCGTAATCGAAGGAGAATTTGCTTGTATAAATTTTATTTCCGGAAAAATACATAGTAATTTGTTTGTATCGTACTATGTGTAAAGAAAAAATATGTGTTTAATATCTTTGTATTAATAAAACACCTAAGTGCTCAACATATCATCGTCTCTAACCTAAACACCAGGTCAGAAGGATATCTTCACATTGTTTTCCAAATGGCGTCAACAGCTGTGAAAGCTATAGGGGGCATTGCCAAAGATATCTCGCCGCTGTACTACAGAATTCTATCGAAATTTCCACAAAATTTTACGTTTTGCTTTGCATACGGTTCCGCTGTCAAACCTCAAATAGGTAACCAAAACAAGCAAAACATGGTTGATTTAATTTACTGTGTTGACAACTCTCACCGATGGCATGGGGCTAATATAGAAATAAATCCGTGGCATTACTCCGCACTGAGGTTCCTGGGGAAAGGATTTGTTGCTAGGTTTCAAGAGAACTGGGGTGCCAAAGTGTACTTCAACACACTGGTTGAAATGAAGGAAGAAAACATAATAATTAAGTATGGTGTGGTATCTCAAAAAGACCTGATAGCGGATCTATTAGATTGGAATGACTTGTATTTAGCTGGAAGGCTTCACAAACCAGTGGAAATTATTAAGCAGCCTAACAGTTCCCATTTGCAGAATGCACTTCAGTCCAATTTACGCTCTGCTGTTCACATAACTCTCCTAACACTGCCTGAAACATTTTCAGAATATGATTTCTACTTTGCTATATCAAACTTGAGTTATGCTGGTGATTTTAGAATGACATTTGGAGAGAATAAAAACAAAGTGAAAAACATAGTTCAGCCTCAGTTGTTGAGCTTTAGGGAACTGTACTTGCCAGTCTTGCAGCAATTCCATGCCTATGTTGACTTTCCAACAGGAGATGCTCAGTGTCATCAAGACTTACATCCTGAGACTAAACTCCACCATTTAATGCAACTCCCTATGGTGCCTCAACAGAGAATTGTTAAGTTCTGGAACCGTGGTGGCCTCCAGCAAGACATGGAAGACGTCCTGAGAGCTGTAGCTTATGATATTGATTGTGCTTTGATATTGAGACAAATACTGAAGGATTTGGTGTGGCAGTCTAGTGTGAGGCAATCTTTGAAAGGGATACTGACAGCTGGATTTTTGAAATCTGTCCGCTACAGTGCAAAGAAAATAGCTAAAATGTTTTAAATTATGGGAATATTGCAATTAGAATTAATTTAGATGTATAGAATAAAGTAAGTGTATAAATATTTCTATCTTTTTCATTCCTGTTGTAAGTCAATCCTTTTTGTTTTATTTTTAGGTATCTCAGTATGCTGTCTGATGAGTCGAGCAGTGATTCAGAAACAGGTAGATTTAAGGGACAAACAAAAACTGAGCAGGATATAAGCTCTGACAGAAAACAAGATAGATTCAGATCTGAAAGAGGTAGACATTCAGGCACTGAACGATTCCGTGGAGATTTCGATAGAAAAAGAGATAATTATGATAAACATTCAAGAGACCGACATCGATTTTCTAGGCATTCTCCTGTGAGAAGAAGAACTTCAAGGGACAGAAGTCCAAGAAGAAGGTCTAATGACAGGGCAAGGGTTAGAAAGAACAGAGATTCGACAAAAAGTAATGATCAAAAAGGTGGAAGTAGAGATAGACAAAAAAGATCTCGTTCACACAAATCTTCTGACCGAAGATCTAGGACACGAAAATCTGAATCAAAATCAAGGTCACATAAATCTCCTGAGTTAAAGATAAGGTCACAGCGGACACCAGAGCCACAACAACGGACACAACAGAGACCTTTAGAATCAAAACGAGATTTAAATGAAGTAAAACGCACCTTAGAACCTATTAAGAGATCTCCATCCAGGATAGATCGGGAATCCCCTAAGCCACTAACAAGACCATCCCCAATAAGTGATAGACTGTCAAAGGAGAGAATTTCATTATCTCCTGATTATAGAGGTAAAAAATCAGAGGTATATAAACCTGTTGCAGAACTTACAAAAAGAAAGAATGAAAGTCCTGTAGTTGTTGAAGTCCATAGTGAATCAGATAAATCAGAAGAAGTACAACTGGGCTCTTATTACAAAATGATCCCTGCAGTGGTAAAAGATAAGTCCGAAGTGTCAAGTGAGATAGACTCATCTGATGATGAAAGGCTAAGAGCCAAGCTTTTAAACTTAGAAAAGGAGCTTCAGAAAACCCGAAAGAAAAAACACAAAAAGAAACACAAAAGGAAAACTTCAAAGTCCAGTAAAGATAGAGATATTGATACACCAGTGTTAGTAGAAGTGACCAGCACAACTGATATACAAGATAAAGTTAAAGAAGACTCTTCCCAGAGTCAAGCAGAAGCAGTACCAGAAGTAAGTTCTACTCAGAAATTTATCAAGAAAGAAAGCAGTGAAGAAGGGGAGATATCTTCAGATGATGATTCCCAAATCGAATATGACCCATCAGATCTGAGACACAAGTTAAGCCGCTCAAAGAAGGACCCATTAAAGGTTGAGGTGTGTGGGCCTGCACTGCCTCCTTTAGAAAAACACAAGCGGCGAAGCTCATCCCAAGATATAGAAGGGCCTGCTTTACCTCCACACCTTCAAAGGAAACCAAAGTCCAGACACATCGGTAAGATATTTAGAATATTAATTAGTTAATTTTACACTACATTTTTATCACTGTTGACTCTGTAAACTCCATATTATTCCATGGTGTTGGTTGGGACAGGTTTACTTAATTTTTCAAATTTCTTCTGCCTAATTATGATACTGATTTTTGCATTGTGTGAATGAAACATATATATATACTATATATTACCCATTCGTAAAAACCGCGTCATAAACTGTGCATGACGTGGTTTATACGTATTTAAGCACTATACTGAGAAATTCAGTCTTTGTAACTGTACAGTTGGTAAGAATAGGACAAAACATCATTTTTCATGATCATTTTTTTAAAAGTACAGTTGGCAAAAGTACTACATTTCTTATGAGATATATGTTATATATTGTCATTATTAGTCTGTGTACTGCTGGACATATTCATGCACCCATCTGCCCCATCAAATGTTGTTTCTTTCATGTAAGTAACTGGCCCACTGACACTTAAATTTACTATATCGAGCTATGCCGTAATATAATATATTACACTCCACCTCCTCATTGAATCGAGACAGTAAACAATCTAGGCCTAGGGTGAGTACATCTTCCACCACATCATTACTGACCAGTGACAATTAGATAGTGGTCAAAGGCTAGATCTATAATTGTTGAATATAGGTATAAAAAAAGTTCTCTATGTGATATGGAGAACCAAAATTAGTGTTGTGTATAGTAGTAATCAAAAGAGGTAGGCTTAAAATCCAATAATATTATACTCGTAAATGGGAAAATTTGTGAGTATGGATGTATGTTTGTTACTCTTTCGCTGAAAGAGAATGTTAAAATGGCTGAACGGATTTGGATGAAATTTGGTATGTTATGTACCAAATGTTAGATACCAGGTCAGGTCCTGGAATAACCACATAGGCTACTTTGATCATCATCATTATCATCTTTAATCCTCACAGTGGTTAAATCCGCGGTGCGCAGTTAGTGATTTATATATGTCAGATATAATTTGAAATAATAAGATCATATTAAAAGTGAATAAATAAAAAATAAATTTAGTGCAAAAAAATCTAAAAATACAATACAAACAGCTTCTGACATTTGTTGCATGGCTATAGACCATCTAGACCATCTGAAACTTGACGTATGGATTTTCAAATGTCGTTATTTACGGAATTTCGTTATTAGCTTTGCCTCATATTTCTAAGAGGAGCTTTTCCCAGCTGTCGAGATATATCAAAACTGTGTCCTGGCACTGCTCTCTGGAATATACCCACATGAGTTTAATAAAATCATCTGAATTAAATAAATCCTGCCTCTTAGGATCTGCAGACACACCCTCATAAAGTAGTTTAGACCGTAGTTTTGAGAGTAGTTTTTTTACTGCTTTTGGTAAAAGATTGGTAAGATTTAAGAACTTATTAAATACAGCCACTTGTATATTGCTTTCAAAGAAATTATTTGTTTGTGGTATTTGATATAAAACATAGCATAAAAAGTGTGGAGTATGGAGTGTTTATATGATATTATCTTAGAGTTTTTTTATTTATAGGGCCCTACATTCCCGAAGATATGCGACAAGTGTTGGCAGATCGTAAAGTCGTCAAGTACCAGAGTTCTGATGAAGACGGTATTGGACCGCTGCCTGCCGGCGCCGAGGAAAAATGGTCAGATGCACACCAGCGTCTCGAGGAGCGAGCCCTCGATATCAAAATAAGAAGCATCGACGGTCGGTCAATCGACAGCCAAAAGGTTAAGTCACGTGAGGAATGGATGCTGGCGTTGCCTGAAGGGAAAGCGAAGTATTTGGGCTTAGAAGCACGGAGTTTTAGGGCGAAAGCGGGACCTGACATGTCAGATAGGTAAGTTGTATATGTGATGAGACTGACAAGTTGTCTGATTGATGACAAAGAATTTTATATTTTTATTATTGAAGAAACCCCACACTAGGATTGAGCTTTTAGTTTATTTAACATTCTGATTTGAACCAATGCTAGCCTAGCGGTGAAAGTGTCACCTGTGTTAAGGCAGGAGTCCTTGACAGTTAGCAAAAAATCTAGTGGTCTACATGATTACATCTCCGACCACTGAATCTATGAATACAAAAGTGTAAAGTAAAGAAAACTAGTGGGTTACCCTGAGTTAAGAATTTACAATCATTTACTATTTGGGCTCCATTTACAAGACTGTAATAAAGTTGATTAATAATCATATAGACTGCATCATCACTGAACATGAGGCTAGTGGTCAAATGCCTGCCTATTATGGATAAAAAAACAGAAGTAATGCCTTTTCATTTGATACTCCAGATTACTCCATTTGACATAATTTATGTAATATACTCAACTTCATAATATATGAACATGACCTTTGGATTGTAACGAACTACCCCCTCTCGCAAATTCGATGAAGATCTGAGCAACTATTCATAACTGCCACTGGTTTTGCTGTTAAAAGCAAAAATGAATTAATAGTCATTTTTATTATTTCTTAAAGGTCAAGTTGGACCGACACTCCTGAGGAGAAAGCTCGGAAAGCGGCCGGCATAGTGAAGGACGAAGATCCGGACGTAGTGCTACAGCGGGATGCCCGGGCCCGTCATATTGCCAAAAGGGACGATGAACAAGAAGCAGCGGTTAAGTAAGTGCAAAAGAAGTGTACGGCATCAAAGGTCTCATAGTGAAGTTAATTTATGGGATCTTAACTGTGGCCGAAGTAAGAATTGCTTATGGCAATCATATAAACAAATAAATAACTAACATACCATCTGTACAAACAATAATTTCTCTGTCACAGTTGGACTAGATAAATGACGGTATCAAGTTCAGTTGTGTCACACTGCCATATTACACCAATAGTGATTCCTGCTTCAGCCACTGTTCAAATGGGTAAGACACACATAGCTGCAGTGACACTTTCGATGGGTTAGATGAGCAACTCTGTTAGGTAGTGACATTTTAACAGAGTGCTTCCATACTTCGGAGGCCATTTTGAAACAATAGTCATTAGGAATTGTTGCAGGCCATGTTTCTTTCTGGCAAATAGCTTAGAGCCCACCTGCTTTCAATCAATTAACGTTTTATTTGCATAATAGTATTACAAGGCTGTAGTACTATTTGTAAGGGCGTGTCCAAACCTGATGAATGCCCAGCTCGCTTTTCATGTTCGGGCGCCCGAACAACAAATGCGCGAGTGCGGCGCGCGACCTGAACATTCTTCGGCTCTGGAAACAGCTTAAGGTCTGTGTATTCAGAGCTATCTTTATAATAGCTTTTGAACTAATATTACATCAGTCAAATAATCCTTGGCAATAATAAATCATAGTACTACTGAGCAGTCGATGAATAGTTTTCGCAATCAAAAGATTCGAGCAAACATGTTTCACTCTCATATAGGTACGTTCACCAATCTAATACTACCTGATACTCATGTTCATGATCGGTGTAGTTTCTATCATCATTATCTCAGCCGTTGATTATGCACTGCTGGGTATAGGCCTCCCCATGTCTTTTTTAGGGTGGTCTGCCAGTACTCGTGACCCTTGGCAGGTGGGTTGGCGAGCGCAGCATGTTGATTATACCCGCAGAAGGTGCTGGTTTCCACGTCTACCCATACATATTCCTTTAGCCGACTCTTACGGCACCCATGGGTAGTAGCATTATGTATATGTTTGTTTCAATCCATAATTTTAATGCTAGTAAATATTTCTGTTTCGTTATAGTTGTTTTAAAAAAACTCGTATTGTTACAGAAAGCACAAGAAGAAACATAAGAGAGAAGAAAGTTTACTGGAACAGCATGAAAAGAAATTGAAAAAGAAGAAGAAGGTTAGTATGCAAATTATTAACAATTATTGACATTATTATGTCAATCTCCACTATTGTATAGGTGACCCAGTTTTAATCAGATGAAGAAGATGATAGTGTGTCTATCACACCTACAATATTAAAAAGGGAGCCAACTTCAACATTATGATAATTATTATGGTGCGGTTGTCGCCTTCACCAAATAAAACTTGTGATCTCAACAAAAACTCAACATTAAAAAAACCTAGAATTGAAGAACTTTGCACCCTGTTTGGTGCCAAGTTCTTCAATCCTGGTATTTTAAAGATAACAAGATTCTTAGGTAAATTTAAAATACTATTTATTGTTTTTTCTATTTCAACAATATTTGTGCTTTGTCTACTATCATTGCCACAGTCCTAAGGCTTGTTCCCACCAAGTAACTACTGAGCAACTTGAGTTCTAAATATCTAGCTCATTATCGTGTGCCATGTGTCGTTGACTTGTTGTACAACTTCGAGTTTGCTTGTAAAACCCATATAGGAATAAATTTTGGTAACAAAAATTATCATCAGTAATTCTAACTCACCTAACCTACCTAGCAGTGAACGAAACCTTGTGTATTTCACAGAAAGAAGAAAAAGAGTTAGACGGCAAGAAGGAACGTCGACCATTCACCCGCGACGTTGACCTGCAGGTGAACAGGTTTGACGAAGCGCAGAAGAAGTCCATCATCAAGAAAGCTCAGGATCTAAACAGCAGGTTCGGCAGCGGCGAGGCGAAATACTTATAACTTGTAATATGTCAGGGTTATACGTCGTATCACTTTGATCCGAATGCATAAACAACGTTTTTGCAATAGTTATGTTGGTAACGTTTGAGTTTGTTGCAGTAGGAGAGTGGTAGTCTGTGCCGGTGTCATATACAATGTATAACTAAATTGTGTGGTAATATGGAAATATATGTAGGGGTACCTAGATGTGAAACATTTGCCAGAATTCTTGATGTGACTTACATTCTATTTCTATTCACACAAACTTGACAATTATTTGTGTAACATTATCTTTGAGTAAATGCCGCGCGTATTCTAACGGGCCAATGTGGCTCCGCTCTTGCTTGCCTATCAGGGACTATCAGGGGTAAGGTGAATGTCGCTTACTGTAAGTACGCGACATTCACCTCACCCTAGATTAGAAAATAGTTACAATGTTTTAATGGGAATAGATGCGTGCGGTCATTGACCTGCCCGACTGCGCCGCAGCTATTGCTTGCCAGAGCAGGGCTGCGTTCGGGTGTGGCTTCGGCCAAGCCATATCTTGCTCTGACAGCGGATATGCGGCGTTCACGAGCTCAATTAGAGAATTATTTGCTCCACCCAATATTTGGTCATGACCGTTCACGTCAACCAGTCAGACCAAATTATGGTCGACTAGACCATAATCTTTCTACCTCTAGAATCGATCAAATCTTGATCGGCTGTCAAAAGTAACATATGCAGTAGTAACTATCACGTGATCTATGATCAATGTAAGTGACTTCTTCTTCTTCTGTGTCATGCTATGAAGTAGCCTTTCGTGAGACATCGATCAAATATTGGTCGATCAATATTTGGACGAAGCTGCTCCTGAACGCAGCCCTGTAGTACCAATGTTGAAGAAATAACTTTTTATAAAGGAGGTATGTATTATTAAAATATATGGTAATCGAGGTTCCGTATTCTGCCAATTGACTTGACTAGATACCTATGGGCTCATTTTGGTCTTCACATTTTTGTTACACATTGTATACAGAATACTACATACAGATAGTACGCTCAGGCATTCTATTTAAACATTTTGTCAGTACCGATGAGTATTTGCTATCATCACCAATGATGCGATAGTCCTTTAATAGAATGAAAGAGCAGGTTAGTTGGTAACACTTTTTGAAACGGTCAATTTTCCTTATTACCCACAATAAATAATTAATGTTTGAGTTTTAAGTATTGTACTGTACAATAATGATAAGTTTAAAGGGAATAGATTGGCTTGGTATGGCAGTGGACACACTGTGTTTGGTGACAGTTTTTCAAACTGTCACCAAACAGTGTGTTCAGGCAGCAGTCCTTGAGAGCCAGTGAGCATTCTAGATCTAGCGTGATAACATCTTCGACCACATCGTCACTGATCATCAAGTGAGATAGTGGTCAAACACTACATCTATACAGTATAAAAAAAATGTCATGAGGGCGGATTAAAATCATGTAAGAAAAAGAGTACTTAACGAGAATGTGGATGGATATAGAGGTAGAGGAAGGCCGAAGAAGGCATGGATGGACTGTGTGCAGAATGGTTTGTTTACTAACAAACTTGTGTGAGCACTGAGACGACTAGTGATGAAGAGAATGGAAGAGGAAAACATGTGCCGACACCGCCTAGTGTGGAATAAGGACAAAAAGAAGAAGATTTTTGTTTTAAGCGCATCCAAACCAAAGCCATGCATTTATGATTGTCGGCTTCTCATGGTTAATCAACAATAGAGGGTCATATTTTACATTATCTGAATTGTTACATTATATTCCGGATTGTTCCGACAAGCCTGTCAAATCTCATAACCCCAAATTTGCAGCGATGTAATAAAAATACTGTTGATTTCATTTGAAAAATGTGTTGTATCAAGATTCGATGAATTAGACTGCTTTATTAGTTATTAGGTACTTGTGATGTCTTAGCACAAAAGAATATATGAAGAAGTACATTCGAAAATTGAGCTCTACGGCTCTAATATGGAGAGGTTATGATTTTTCTTTAAATATGTGCTAACGTAACAGTATTTGTATGTCATATTTGGTGGAATAGATGAAGAAATGAATTGGTTATGGTTGCCATGAGAGTATGTCATATTTGGTGGAATAGATGAAGAAATGAATTGGTTATGGTTGCCATGAGAGTATGTCATATTTGGTGGAATAGATGAAGAAATGAATTGGTTATGGTTGCCATGAGAGTATGTCATATTTGGTGGAATAGATGAAGAAATGAATTGGTTATGGTTTCCATGAGAGTATGTCATATTTGGTGGAATAGATGAAGAAATGAATTGGTTATGGTTGCCATGAGAGTATGTCATATTTGGTGGAATAGATGAAGAAATGAATTGGTTATGGTTTCCATGAGAGTATGTCATATTTGGTGGAATAGATGAAGAAATGAATTGGTTATGGTTTCCATGAGAGTATGTCATATTCGGTGGAATAGATGAAGAAATGAATTGGTTATGGTTTCCATGAGAGTATGTCATATTTGGTGGAATAGATGAAGAAATGAATTGGTTATGGTTGCCATGAGAGTATGTCATATTTGGTGGAATAGATGAAGAAATGAATTGGTTATGGTTGCCATGAGAGTATGTCATATTTGGTGGAATAGATGAAGAAATGAATTGGTTATGGTTGCCATGAGAGTATGTCATATTTGGTGGAATAGATGAAGGAATGAATTGGTTATGGTTTCCATGAGAGTATGTCATATTTGGTGGAATAGATGAAGAAATGAATTGGTTATGGTTTCCATGAGAGTATGTCATATTCGGTGGAATAGATGAAGAAATGAATTGGTTATGGTGTCCATGAGAGTATGTCATATTTGGTGGAATAGATGAAGAAATGAATTGGTTATGGTTTCCATGAGAGTATGTCATATTCGGTGGAATAGATGAAGAAATGAATTGGTTATGGTTTCCATGAGAGTATGTCATATTTGGTGGAATAGATGAAGAAATGAATTGGTTATGGTTTCCATGAGAGTATGTCATATTTGGTGGAATAGATGAAGAAATGAATTGGTTATGGTTTCCATGAGAGTATGTCATATTTGGTGGAATAGATGAAGAAATGAATTGGTTATGGTTTCCATGAGAGTATGTCATATTTGGTGGAATAGATGAAGAAATGAATTTGTTATGGTTTCCATGAGAGTATGTCATATTTGTGGAATAGATGAAGAAATGAATTGGTTATGGTTTCCATGAGAGTATGTCATATTCGGTGGAATAGATGAATTGGTTATGGTTTCCATGAGATTATGAATTGTATTTTGATAAAAGGTACATTAATAAATGTATAAATCTGTCTCTTGGGGCTTAAGCAATGCTCAATAATTAAGTTATGAATAACTGAAATCGAGGTCAAATAGTTTGTCATAAAATACATGGAAATTGTGCTATTAAAAGAAAAATAATGCATAACAGTTTTTGTATATACTAATATGTAACTCTCCTTTACAAACTTAAGTAATCTGAGTTTTAAACTCCAACAATATTCGAGGAGGAAATGTGGAAGCGATATTCCATTCACCTGTGTAGTTGTGGCAGTTTATGCGATCACCCAAGAACAGACATCCTCAATATTCCAGAGGTGGACGACATTCCGTGCACGATCATAGTCTTCGGAGGCGAAACTTCACGGAATATGTGTACTGGAGTCTCTTATGATTCAGCGGTATATGTAAATAATGTAATAACAGTTGGTGCCCATGAAATTGGCACTTAACCCGTTAGATTAGTTCGATAACAGACTCCTGGTCTTTTTGAACCTGGCTCACATATTGTTTGTGAAGTAGTGTAATAGAACACGTATATTTAATGACAAAAAACAGGAAACATTTACATTAGCAGGGTTCCCCAACCTGTGCAATGTTACTTTCGTTTGTACCCAATGTTATTTAAAATGGGAGATGGGGCACTGGAGCCTCGGACGTGGAAAGCATAAATTACGTGCTAATTTGCTTTAGACGCTATTGGGCCGGCTATTGTTGGACATAAGCCTCCCCCATTGATCTCCACAAGGACTGGTTGGAAGCGGCATGCATCCAGCCCCTTCCTGTGATCTTGGTCAGGTCGTCTGTCCACCTTGTCGGTGGGCGTCCAATGCTGCGCTTGCGTGTCCGTAGTCTCTACTCGAGAAACTTTCGAGTTTTTAGTTACAGTTACAACATATTTTTCTTTTAACAATATCATTATTTGTACCCAATAAATTCCGCCAATTCACGCCAAGAAATTGAAGACAGTCTTTAGTAATAACTAGTAGCGTCCTGCGGTCTCACTCGCGTGGAATACGCCTGTTTCGCTACGTCGTTTATCCCACGGGAAGTATACTTTTCCCGGGATAAAACCTATCTCCTTACCAAATTTCATACGGGAAGTATACTTTTCCTGGGATAAAACATATCTCCGTACCAAATTTCATCTACATCGGTACAGCCGTTTAAACGTGAAAATTAACAAACATACACACTTACAAATTTTCGCCTTTATCCACTAATATTTAGTGGGATTTGTTTCATGTTTTCCTTAATGTCACGTTCTTAGTGTAGTTTTTTTATACTAAGACAAAGTATTGTATTTTGAACATGAATAAACATTTATCTATATAACGCGTACAGATTGTTCGAAACTAAACATAGCGTGAAATTGGTTATTTTATATATATTATATTATACTTTAGAGCTTTTATTTGAACTTTTTATTGGTCAATTCTAGCATTTGTTATATCAATATAGTTACGGAACCTGACAAGCCAGCAATGACTCTCTTTTGCTTTTGGTCCTAGAATATGTTGGAGTTACAAAAATGGCTGTTATTAAGTTATTTAATGATGACGTATCACACGGCGTTATTTATGTCATACGGCTGTTGTGATGTGTTGGATTTGGAAACACAGTTGCATTGAGGTGCATTTAGTACTCAACAGGCTTTCATTTACAAATTGTTAGAAATGAATTGTTTTTATTTCAAAATCACTGATAGTGGACGATGTATCTGAATATAGTTAAATTAGAAATGTATTGTTGATCGGACTGGTACATTGTAGAAAAGCCTATATTCCTATTTTTTTTGTAGTTGTAAATAAACCCACTCACATTTCACGTTGTATTTTTGTTCTATACTAGCTGCGCCACACGGGTTCCCCACGCGTGGAATGATTTTTCCGTTACCTCAATTATCCCACGGGAACTATACTTTTTCGGGATAAAATTTAGCATGTCATTTTCGGACTCCTAAATTACCACTACCTATGCGAAGTATCAAGTCGATTCTTTGCTCATTAAAAAATAAAACCAAATCTATCCCACAGGAACCATATATTTCCTGGATAAAAAGTGCCTATGTGATGTTCCAGACTATAATCTATATCTGTGCCAAATATCATTCAGATCCGTGCAGCCGTTCTGGCGTGATGCCAACTGTGAACCAACCATGCCAAGATCTGTCACTGATAACAACGCTCTACGTTCAACTGAGTCGACCCTTATTTATATTGTAACAATTCATATAACACAGAAAATGTAATATTTAATGTAAAAATAATAATAGTAAGGAACTAAATACATTTCGCAGTTTATTTATTAAATGCAAGATTAATTTGTATTGGTACACTATATAATACCTTCGTCGCGTCTTAACGCCACTTCCTTTTACCTGCCTAACACCGTTGAATAAAATCAACATAAGATGGTTGTTCACAAGGACTCCGTGCAGAAACCAAAATCAATTCTAGATCATAGCAATGGGTTCGTTTGGCAGGTCTTCTTTCGTTCGGCAATGCATAGTGTCGGTATTTAGATAATTGTTTTGGTGTCGATAACGTCCGTCGAGTTCGCCTTCTCTGATGAAGCGCACGTTTTCACTTTGGAGTCAGCACAGCAGAGAGCCGCCTCAGCAGTCATGTCAGCGTACATCCAGGGCCTGTCACAGATTTTGGAAAACGCTGACAGCTGTAAAATAAATATTTAAATTGTAAAAATAATCGAAGGAAATATGTGAATTTCATCAAATACCACTAATATTATAAATGAGTTTGGATGGATGAATAGATGTTTGTAACTCAATCACGCCAGAATGGCTAAACGGATCTGGATGATATTTGGCACAGATATAGATTATGGTCTGGAATAGCGCATAGGCTACTTTTCATCATCATCAATGATCACGCGGGTGAAACCCGGGGCGCAGCTAGTAGATTATAAGTAGAATTTAGAAGACGGCCATCATGGTATAACAGGAACGTTGCACATTCTTTGAATGAACTTTATAGATATCTGACACCATTCCATACTCTTGGTATTAAGATAGGTTAGAACTTGGATAAACACATATACTACTTTTCATCTCGATAATAATTGCTGTTCCCGTGGGATACGCAAATAATTCAAAAACAACTGTTACTCCTTCACACTCAAACGGCTAAACCGATTTCGATGAACTTTGGTGTAGTGATAGGTTAGAACGTGATGAGTGGAATAACACATAGGCTACTTTTATGCCGGAATAAGTAGAGTTCCCGTGGGATAATTGACGTACCGTAATCAACGCGGGTGAAACCGCAGGGCGCTACTACTAAAATATAATAAACTGAAACGCGTTTGTAAGATACAAACATTTTATTCTACAAGATTTATCAAAAAAAATTAGTATCTCACTATGTATTTGGTGACAGTTTTTTCAAACTTGAAGGTGGTAGCGAGCTTTCGAGTACCTCCTGGCGTAACGCCAGGAGGTACTGGAAAGCACCCAACCACCATGCTGGGAATTTGATAACGGTGTCACCTTCACCGTAAGCTCAAGCCGTTGTTGGGGATCGGACCAGCGTCCGTCAGTTTGACAGCCAACGCTCCCACCGCTGAGCTATCTTCGCTTCAAAAGTCGTATGTATTACATGTACGTAAACAAACATTGGGAATTTTGAGGCACAAATTATTGTAAGGATATTTTCTGTGGTAATAGGACAAGAGCCTTTACGCACGAAACGTTTTGCTTCCACTTTTATAATGCGTACTATCACGGGGTAGAATTCACTGCCCGAGTCTGTATTTCCCGATAGGTACAACCACGGAGTTTTCAAATCGCGAATGAATAGGTAGTATGTACTTTCTAAGTTTGCGTGCTACACCTTAGACCGCGTCGTCACTTAACATCAAGAGAGAGAGGTCAAATGCAACCTTATAAACTTTAAATAAAAAGCTTCACGATTACTGTCAATATTTCAAAGAAATTATCTAATGAAGTAGATTAACACGCGTGCAAATCATCGATCACTTCCAGTGTATAAAATGCACATCTTGATCTCTGTACCGCGCTACCATGGTATGTTACACTCCTATAAACACATGCTGCAAAATTAAGGTTTCCAAGGCGCAAACAGTATCACACTAGTAAACTATTAAGTATTCAATTTCTATATGTTGATCAACATCCGTGCGAGTCGCCGCTCCAAATAATTGAAAGGCAAACTCTACCAAAAGAAATTAGCTACCTTTAACTCCTCAGCATTCTTCAGCCTCAAGCACAAGACTTCCGGCCCTTTAGCTTTGGCAGCAGTAGCCAGAGCTATGCAGAGCTGCTTGCAGGTGCTTTCTCCGTCATCATCACACTTCACTTCCAATCCCGGGCTTTGGGAAATTAGGGGCTGACTATCTGTTTCTAAGACAATGGATGGAAATCCTGCGCAGGTACAATTCCCTTTTGGTACAGCATCTGCAGTTGGGCTGTGAAATACAAATAATCGTTTTATTTATATTACTTCAGCCTCTGAGATCCACTTGTAATGTTAAGTCGAATGGCACGCATGCGAATCGCCAGTTTATGCGTGGTAAGTATATAAATAAGTTTTTTTACGTAGGTGGCAAACGCAGTTAAGTATAATAATAAATTTTAATTTTATGGATAGCGGCGTTGTTATTATAGTTCCGAATACAAGTTTTTATACCTTTAAGCCATGACAAACAAAATAGTTCTAGGACGAAGTAATCTATCAATCGCATTTCCTCGAATTAATCTGCGTGTGTAGATTCTCTGAGGCCCACTTGCGCCAACCAAATAATCCGAGTTTTTCGCCTCGCATCGCATCGCCTAAATTCAGGATTAAATCACTAATTTGCAGGCACAAAATTGTGATTTTACCTGAAATTTCCGTGTCATTTGATTGGTGCAAGACGGCCTTAATCTTAATACATTAAAGATACCTATACCATTTCAGAGACATCCTAACAGGTTATATTGCAACCATCTAAAATACTTATATTTATAGTAGAGTACCTACCTAATACACCACTGCGGCCTTACAGTCAGGTCAGATAAGGACCTCACGAGAAAATAATTAATCAGTTCTTCCAAAACTGAATCCTACGCTCTTGACATTAAAACCAGACGCAAAGAATATCAAAGATAGGTATAACGATTAGTTATATTTCAAACCAATCTTCAAATACGACGAATGTAGGTTGGGCCCAATAAAAACTACTCACCTTATAGGTTTGTCTTCAGCGTAGACTATCGTTAGTCCGATTACCATCAGAAGGCAGAGGTCGCAGAGCAGAGCCTTGATTGATGTCATGGTGACTGATAGCGTCTTACAGCGTGGACATCATTTATATACGCGCAGGGCGGGGCGTTGTGTAGAAATGTAGGGTGAGCATATTTTCACGGTCGACTCATACAATCGGTTACATGCTAAGGTAGGTAAAGGTCTCTTATTCGCCTTGTGCGACAGTGTCTATCTTCTTTTCTATCTTCAGTCTTTTTCCCAGGCTGTGATGCCAGGTAGCGTCGGCACAAACTTTTTCGTCTCAACCTATCATAAACATCATAATTCTTTATGCAGTCCCTTCCTCGGCCTGCCTCAACTTTCATACATTCACATTAATGCTCAGTACTATTTTCGTTATACTGATAAGTGTTTTTAAACCCTCATGACATGGCCATGCTGTTACTTTTGAACTCATTAATGGAACTCTTTTATATGCTCAATCGGCATATCTAGTCCACTCTCGTACATCCACCTTAGCATTTTGCCGAATGCTATTTTATCCAATTCTCTCCGCACTCGTGTCTCATGTACACGGTCGGATGGACGGTATGTTAGTGTAGGTGAAGTTTATACCCACTTACGTAAAACTAGATATGTAAGAGTATGTTTTAAAGTTTATTTATGTATACTTATTAAATTTATAGATTCATCACAGTCGTTCACCAATTCGACAATGTAACACTTAAACTCTGCATCCGTGAATTTCTCCAAAGAACAAGTAAAAATGTCTAAATCACTGTTTTCAGCGTCAATTTTATGGAGGTTTTTAATAGCCCTGGTGAGTGGAGTTTGGCTGAATACGTTGGTTCTACTCATTGGAAGTACGAACAGCTTAGGACGATGCGTGCGGATATAGTTGTAAGGAATATAGGTAACACTGTGTGCCGAAAAGAAATCCCGAGGCATTTTTGGAAGTAGTGATACATTTTTACTAGAGACAGGGGCCTAGCATAAATCTGAAACGATGGCGTGCTGTTGCGGTCCCAATCGTGGGTATATTAGGCGATCTAGCTTGCTATGAGACATAAGTTTAAGAAGTCTATGAGAAAATAAAAAAAATGTCGGGTGTTTTACGTGGAGGTTAACTTCAATGATAAGTAGTGAGATTTGTATTTTTATGATCCGCACATTTCTTAGACGTTCCCTGTCCATTTAGGTATTCCTAAGGTGTGTGCGTGAGATTTCTGAGTGAAGACTATACCTACTTTTTAAAGATATTCTTTATTGAAGTAAAGTTTCATAAGCGTAGACACCCTAGTCGAGTTGCAGGTTGTGTTTTGAATCAACACGAGAGCGACGAAGTTGTTATGATTTGGAATTTATACAATACCCCGTTAGCTTGAACATCCTCAATAATCATTCATATTTCACCGGTATCCTTGGATCATCGGTGGCATGTCTATAATTACTGCATACTGGTTGTGGAGGTTTATATAATATTTCATTCATATGTTCAGACTTCTCGATTAGCAATGTTGAGACTGCGTAAATTTACGATTTTTTTTTTCATTCACACACACACACCTCCGCACTAGGACACCTTGTGTCGCGGGGAAAATGACACAATGACAATACACAAATATCTAAGACTCGAGAACAAACATCTATACGCTCACCCCAGCTTGGCCCCAGCCGGGATACGAGCCCAGGATCACGGTTTTAGTCAGTGTTTTGACTACAGAACAACAGTGGTCAATAAACCGTATCAAAAATAAAAGGTATCTCACCGGTAGCTTTATATATTGTATCTCCTTTCATAAATTCAAAAATAAGTGCCTACTACATATGGACATTGAAATGAAACGAGGAATTTATAATTAGAAGGCAAGCATGTGGTATCGTATCTACGATATACACTGTAAGAAGATTTAAGAAGTAACCGCCATCTAAATATTTTGAGCTTGGCACCGACATCGATATGTTATTTCACACTTTTGAATGTTGAAGTCGGTTCCATTTTTTGGTAAAAATTTTTTTTTTCACCCTTTTTAGTGACCTTTCTACTCGCTGGATCAATTGTCATTGTGTATGTTCACCGATGTCTCCCCCCGCAACTATGTCATCGACGTATGCGTAGCACTTTTCAGTTATTGGAGTGTAATTCAAAAACCACTCGACCGATTTTATGAAATTTAAATGGGACCACACGGGAAGCACCAGCTTTCAAATAAAAAAAAGAACGATCAAAATCGAGTTCATC
This sequence comes from Apeira syringaria, assembly GCA_934044485.1. Classification (NCBI taxonomy): domain Eukaryota; kingdom Metazoa; phylum Arthropoda; class Insecta; order Lepidoptera; family Geometridae; genus Apeira; species Apeira syringaria. The sequence continues at coordinate 18,883,615 of OW203658.1, forward strand.
CAGTCCAAATTCTGAGGTAACAAACATAAAAAACCATACGTGTCGAATTGAGAACCTCCTCCTTTTTTGAAGTCGGTTAAAAAAAACACCTCAAGGCTGAATTCAGCCCTATAAAGTATAAACACTTAATATACGTTTATTAAAAATCTATTTAATTATAATATCTGTTAGGAAATACGTTTATTACCTATAAACGTATTTCCTAACAGATATTAATTAATGTAAATAGGTAATAGTTATTAGTACTGTATTATATGAGGAGACATCATACAAATATAAGGCTATAATCAGTGATGTATTTATTTGTTTATTGTAAGACTTATAACTAGCAGCTTATCACCGTTTGAGAGACTATGAGAATAATACAAAATAGTCATCTAGCTCAAACATCTATAGCTAGGCGGCCTGTACATAGAAAAATACTTTAATATATATACACATACATACATAAGTCATGTGGGCCTTATACATTTTTAGGTAAATTTGAACACTAGAATATGCCAGGTAAAGTTTAAGGACCTATCTACACGGTGTACTTTATCACGCCGACGATGGACGTGTATACATATATGACGCGCGTTGTGATACTATACATGACCACGAAAGATGTTTTTATGTGGTACATATAATTAAAAAAATATGCACTTTATTGTACTTTGAATTAAAAAATTGTACCCTTCATTTTGGCATAGAAGTTGTGGTCAATCAATGTAGGTGAGAAGTCAACGCCTGGTAAAATATTCAGAGCAATACGATATGAACAACTATTTAGTATAAAAAAACTATCAGGTATTAGTAGTAGCTTTGTATGCGCGTTTAGTTCGATACAAATGCTTGAGCAGTCTATTGAAACAATTTATTTTTAATTATTTTTTCTTTTAAAACCTCAATATATTTTATATTTATTAACATTCACACAAGGTCTTCAGGTCCCAAACTAGGCAGAGCCTGTGCTATGGTAGCCTGATGACTGATATATATACTTATATACAATACACACCCACAGGTGAGAAGTCAACGCCTGGTGAAATATTTAGAGAAATACGATATGAACACCTATTTAGTAATTTGAGTCTGAAAACTATCGCGAGTTTTTTCCATAATTGTAATGTAACAAACCGACTAGGACTCACGTGGTAAACACTGGAAAATTACTCTCCGACCAGTTTCGAACTTATTTGTAGTTCTTCATCTGGGAGTTATGATATATACACCTATTTAGTATCTCGTAGAAAAAATATCAGGTTTTAGCTGTCGCTTTATATGCGCGTTTAATTCGATACAAATGCGACAATCTTCTTTTTGGTCATCTACAGCGCCGAGAGCACGCATTTAAAATACCCCATGTGTATAGGGCCCTTAGGGTCAAATAAGTTCTTAGCCAAGGGCTCTTAAGCAGTCTTACATGGCAGAAACTATTTACCATAATCTATTAACTTTTACCACAAAAACATTTATACATAAATACAGTTCACATCCAATAGTTCTTTTCAGGTAAAAATATTGATTGTCAGTAGGAACTTGCTATCTTTGGGGCGCTGGCTTTGGTTTGGGCATTTTACCGAGTAGCCCCTGGATTTCCTTCTTTTCATCATAACTTTTCCACATTTCATAAAGATTTATTATTGCTCTAACTATTTCTTGGATCTGAAATAAAAATAAACATATATGATAGCATAAAAAAGAAAAACGTTTAGTTAAATAGTTTATAATATCAAATCAAATCAGAATAAGTTTATAAGGTACTGATTTTTTTGTGGAATATATCACGGAACCTTCAAAAAACGGAGTCGTGCTAGATTGTGCCCTATTTATAATTTATTTAGAACATAATATGGACACAATAATGCGTAGCTTTGGATGGTCGCTCGCGACGAAGGGGAGTCTTTCCACTCCAAAATCACTTTGTTAAAGCTAATATTATTCCCCCCGCCCCTAACAAATGCATGATAGCAAGATTGACATACATAAGTTTCTGAGGAAATTTCAATCAATTAAGCTGGGCACATAATGAAAGCAAAATTTACAGAAAAATATTAAATTTTCATTGAAGTGGGGTCAAATTAGAGGCAATTTAATTTTGATACAGTATTGTGGAATTGTTTATTACTAATTTAGTTGTAGAAAATCAACTTTATATCTGAGCCACCAATAATATTTTAATGTCTGGTGACTGAATGGATTCTCATTGAATAGAGCTTCTCTAGTGAAGTCATGGTAGAAAACACAGAATATAATAGTATGTTAATGCAAATCATGGCTGTACTAAAAATAAATAAGAATATGAATGCTACCAGAATGCATTTGGCCAAACTTTAGAATTTAAAGTGTTTGTTGCATTCCATTTTTATGTTTGTCATACTAATAAAAGTTGCAGAAAAATGTTAAATGCAGGTCATACCAACTGTGCTTACATAAATCCATGTGAGGGAACCCTATGTCCAACATTACTCATTCCCAGACTCATTAAGTAATGAAGATGATCATTCATATGCACAAATTCAAATAAATAAAAAGTTCAAAATAAAGACTTACCTTATCCATGTCTACATTGAGTTCAGCAAACCACGGTTTGAGATTTTCTTTGCCGAGCATGACACATGCTATATGTAAGGCACTTATTGCTATCTGAAAATAAAAACATAAAGATGGATCAGTTTTGTAATGCACATAGTTGATTTTGTATGATTCTTTATTTGAGCACTAAAATGATGCTAAAAGTTCTAATCATATCATTGGGATGGGCCTCCTCTATGCGAGATGCAGATTCTCCCAAGGAAAAGGTAGCAAGTGATCTCAAATTGCCAACTGCTAAAAATAATTTAAGCAAATATACCTATACTCTCAACTATAATGAAAATTTCATTGAAAAGTTATTCTTTTCTACACAATTTTCATAATAAGAATATAAACATAAACAATTTATGTTATGAAAGCCTGAACCAATAACAATGTAGCACTGTTACATCAGTCAATGAGTTTCACTACTTAGCAATTAATATTATTATATGTATACTAAATATGGTAATGAAATACATCATACTGACTAAATTTAAACATCGCACTGTATACTTTCTGTAATTGTATACAAACAATGTCTTTTGAGTATTGTCACTTCATAAGTTTTCTCATAATTATTTGACATGGTGGTCTCTGACCATGGGATTTCTGTGCAGGCTCAAAGTCGCACAACAAGCTGTGGAGAGGGCTATGCTTCAAACCATTATCACACAGTTAAAGCATGAGTTAAATTTTACAAGTTTAATTTAATAGTTTAATTTTACAGCAAACAGCCTTTACACAGCTGGACTATTAGCCCAAAAACTGAGCAAACAGTAACAGATCACAGATGAGTCACATAAAAAGTAAAGATATGATCTCTTCATGGTAGTATCAGCTGTCAATGAGAAGATAGCTAAATCATACTAAGCCTCAGGTTTGAGCTATCAGTGAATGTAACATTGGTGGTATTTTCTAGTGCCTGCCTGGCTACTTGCTTACAAGTTTGATAATCTTTCACTCAGTGAGTTTAGGGTATTCTCTGGAACCAGTTCCTGAATATTCTAAGCTCTTGATTCCACTTTTGACTTCTATCCACTTGATGATCCACTTAAGATTAAGAGATTTAGAGATCAATACTACATCTATACATATTATAATATATATTTAAAATCTACACTGTAAAAAAACAACTTTTAAAGGAGACAAGACATCCAAGAAATTATGAATAGAAAGAGAAAACTAAAGCAATTTTAATGAAATTTCTAAGGGACCAATCTGAAATATAATGCTAATTAATGAAAGATTTTTTTAAAGTTATTTCATAAATAACAGACTACTGAGGTAAAAGACCAAAAAATGACAACCAGTTGAGAACATCCTCCTCTTTTGAATATTGGGTAAAAATTGAACCATATTTACTCAACAAAAAGTAGTTTGTTTGATTGAGCAGAATCAGTACCACACTAAGTATTACACTAAGTATATTTTGCCTTACAGCAATATTGTCCTATTAATTGTATGTTCTTCAAGAATGAGGAATTTAAGTCACTTCGTCACTTAAGATCAGGTGACAACAGTCATATTTAAGCATATTACTTTTAAAACAATTTAATATCAGGATATTGACCACACTGTTATAGGTCAGGTCAGGTAAATCAATGTGGGATCCATTGTTTGAATAACTTATGTTTTCAGTATCAAAAGCATTGAAGTTTCATTATATACTACTTATTACATAGATGATATGATTGATGATTACATATTATGGTGACAGCACATAATATGAAATGCCACATCATAAATATCCTCAAGATAATGTTCTAGGGGGACCAAAATATGTAATAGGTATAAGCCTCATAATCAACAATATACAGGTCAGTTAACTAAAGCTAGCATGTTCCATACATTTATAAGACATATTCAAAATCCACCAGACCTTATTGAAACCTGATTAGACAAACTACTACCCTCATATTTTAAAATTATTGCATTTTCAATCAAAATAATTTATAGGTATTTAAACATACTGTATAGTAAAGTTGCATTACGGTGAGTACTGTGAATGTGCCAGCCTTAATTAACCAACCTGTACCAGTAGGCCTAGACAAGATGCATCACTTCTCTTTCTCTAACCTATAATGATGGCTATTTGTTTCCGTTCACCAAGTGATATATTCCTTTACAGTGTCAATCTCATACACATTTGTGTTTTCTCTCAGAGTTAACTCTTAAAAATGTTACTTTTTCTATTCTATTAACAAAGTGATAAAAAGCCTACCTGATATGGTGGATAAAGTAAGCTAACATCTGTCCTTAGAGAATCATTCACTATTCTCCATGCATATGTGAGAAGTTGGTCATCTGGCCCTATGTCTTGCACAAACAATAGTAAAGGCCTATAGGGTTGATATACTATCAAGCAACAGTCTAAATTCTCCAATAAGTAAAATTCACACTCCAATATGTGGTTAGTTCTGTATGGGAACTCTTGCTGTCCATATGCATAGCTGAATTTGTTTTTGATAACAGTCTGACAGGTTGTTATAAGTCTCGAGTTGGATATAACGCCGAATTCCTCGACTTTGGACGCGAGAAACACACAGGTAGGGGCCAAAAGCAATGGGTCTATGCACTTTAGTGAATTTCTGGCATAGAACCTCTTGAAGTAAACTGTAGCGGTTGCGATCACTTGTTGACGAAGCTTTAGTTGTTCTCCTAACACTTGTATGATGCTTGCGAAGAAGTTGAATATCTTTTGATACTCTTCATCGTTCAAAATATTCAGATCATGTTGGCGATCTCGTATAAGATCCTGTCTGTCCAGAATCCATTGCTGGTGATGGGAACTTTGCCAGAAATTGCCGGCCATAATTATTTATATATGCACAATTATCAGAGAATTTATATACTGTAAATAAAAAATAAACAATATCTTTCGGACGAATTCTCAATCTTTTTTACATTTTGCAAGTTTAGTTTACCACCATTCACATTTACCACAGATTAAGAGTGCACGATATATATCGATATTTTATGAAATATATCGATATTTCATAAAATGTCGATATATTTACGCGATATCGCATCGATCCGATATTATCGAATCATCTAGTATCGATATATTTCATCCGATATATCGTATGGGTATCGTGAAAAATTAAAAGCACATTCAATTCTTATTTTATTGCGATCGGCCAAGCCTTGTGGCGTCCTTATTTTAGGGGCATTTTCATAATAAATCTTATGGAGTGAAATTACTTGAAACGGTTACAGTTAGCAAAATGAGTGGCGATCCCATAAGATTCCGTGTTTAAGTGACACTCAACGCCAACGCTTTAAGTGACACGAAATATTTAAGGCCTCCATTTAAAGAAAACCCATTAGAATTGTGGGTAGATTATAAAGTACAATTTCCAAAGTGATACAATGTAAAATTAAATAGCATTTAAATATTTAACTATGGTAGCAAATATTTCATTTACCATTTTAGCTTGCAAACTGCTTCGCTGTTGAGTTAAAACCTGTGCGGTTTTGACCCAGCAGCGAAGCAGGTTGCAAGGGTAAATAAAATGTTGTTTGTACATGGTCTAACCAAAAATACTGTGATTTGTAAATCAATAATATTGATTTGTATCCTAACCCTACCCATTTTTATTCATATTAACCTGATCCCTATCTAATATTTATTATCATAGATTGTTATAAATTATTTACATATATGGAAATACAAATATATCGATATATCGAAAATATCGATATATAAGTGAAGCAAGTGAATGTACGATATATCGCAAAGTATCGATATACAATTACGAAAATACCGATATTTTTTTACATGAACATCCCTACCACAGATATGGCAATTGGCAAAGAGACAATGTGCAATATTGGCATTTGGATTTGGCAAGCATAGATAGATCATAGACCTCTAGATAAGAGATACCTACTGAGAACAGAGCACAATTTTACAATATTTTGTGTTATTGTAGTGCGCTACGTACGTGGTTTCTATAATCTTAGTTAGTGCTTCTGAAAGCCACTGATCAGAAAGCTGAAAGCTCTTCATAAATTAATTTATAAATGAAGTACGGAAAGTGCGAAATATGCGGTTTGAAATCTGAACTGAAAGGCAGCACAAAACGTTTTTTTATAGCTAGATTTCCTCTGTTTGAAACTCGGTGAGTAGAACATTAGTTTAGTTATTCTTCTTAAATATATTTTAAGACCTAGATATCATAAAATCACATCCTATTTGATTTAAAAAGTTAGTGTTGTTCAATGATCAATGTCGATGTTCGATACTTTTATATTTTAAGTGTAAGCCATGAGTCAAGACGACAGGCAAGAGGCTGAGATTGTCTCTCCGTGATCACGGTGCGTGAATCCGCGCCAAATATCGGGAACTCAATCAAAATCATGGTGCGTATCCCGTGTTTACTATTAAATATAATGTTTAATAGTGGTGTACTAAATAAAAGTGTGATATGATATTTTCAATTTGTAATTTTCTAATATTTGATTGTTTTTATTAATTGGAAAGAAAATAAACAAGAAATAAACCTAACTAATTAGTCGAAATAAACTTTGTGCTACTGTGTACTACTGACTACTTTCGCTAATTTTGTTTTCGATTTGCTCAAACAAAATTAATGAAAGTAATACAATTATTTTACCTGCAGTAATAAATTACCAGTAGCATCGTTTATCGATATATATAGATTTTAAATATTATGCAGCACATCCCTATTACATTAGCTATGTTGGTACAACTGAATAATTGTTTTACAGTCGTCATGTTGGTACCTATGTGAAGTTTAATAAAAAAAATTCTACGGAGTCCCGTCTCTTATTACTTAGTATTGTAATTTTCTTTGATTTAAGTTTGAAAAGTATCGCAAATTTCATTTTATTTAACTTTTTCAACAAATAACACATGAGTCCTAGATGGTTTTTAGATAATAATGATGTAACTTCAAGCGGTTAAAGGACTCATGTCGTTTGAACAAAAAGAGAAATAACTCAGTATTAACCAACATATTTTTTTATACCTATATAATGTCTCGACATGCAGCTTTTTGGGCAATTGGGTTCGCTAAATTAATTTAATACTACCAACACGAATGCGCGTTGTTAAATACTGGACAACTAAAACTAAAACTAAAACTAAAACCCCGCCCGGACGCTCCCTGGTAAACTAAGACTAATCCGGGGAAAAGGCGAGCCTAAAATAAAATCCACCATTCTTATGGTTTTATGCTTCTGTCAGCCTTTGCTAACGCGATGTGGGCGATTTCTTCAGCAGTGGCATGAGTTGCTCTTCAGATGGCTGTGCTATGTTGTAGATTAACTATGTCAAATCATAATGACGAGCTCCACATGCTCCACATGCTTCACAAAACTTCAACAGGAAGTTACTTCACTGTTATTTAACTCAACAATTACCTATAGCTCATTGATCAAATATTAGATCACATTGATTCATAAGAATATAAACGGCAATTTTCATGAACTTTGTAAGTACTACTAGTGATAAAAACAAGCCTTGGTTATTGACAATAAATTTTTGTTTGACTTAGTACACGTTAGTTACACATCGGGCCTATATATACAAGATGTATCGCTCCATAGCAATTCTCTTTTTCTAACCGCCAGCGCTTCATCGTTAGCGCTTTGCGACGTCACGCGGTCACGGCAATCGCTCATTCTCTTCATTTGAGAGATAATTGAAAAAATAGAAACGCTATAGTTAATAGAAACGTTTTGTTTTGCATATTGTCCATTGTCTACCAATTTTCAATTCATTCATTTTCGTTGATCACGTGATATATCGCTTTAAAGTATCAATATACTAACTTTATTATGGTTTTCTCTCAGCGTTAACGCTTCTTGAATGTTACTTTGTCTAGGGCTACTAGACATTTCGCCATAACGATGGGTGATTAGTCGGTATTCGTCTATTCGCTATAGCAACTATTCGCAGCTATTATTTAAGTAGGTACGTACATTTTACTGCCATACAGCACCTACCTACGTTTTGCCCGATAATAAGTGATTCGTCGGTATTTTGTTAATTAGGTACAATTCGCTATTTATAATTTATGGGTAGAAGGTGCGATGATTGAAATGCGTGTCCAATGCGTATGCGTAACGTCACCGCGAGGAATGACTCGCGTTAGTTTTTTTTCTAACGGACTAATGCTGTTTGCCTCTACCGGAATTAACAGCTTCACCGGAGGGGGGCTGATGACGCAATACGATATAGTCCTACGCTACACCGGTGTGGATTAAAAATATTCCGCGGATTTACGTGATTTGAAATCAATTCCCAAATAAAGATAATGTTAATTAAGGTACTGATAAGATAGGTAAAGGTGTTTCATTGTTCACGAAAAAATACTCAGTGCGTTTTATGTTGGTATATGTACTCATGTGTCTCGTCTCATGTTGTGTGTATGAGTATCTACCTATGTAACCATAATAGGTAGGTATATCAAGGCAGTTTTTGCAAACCCATAAATTGCACAGTAGAATCGTACTTTCGTAACACATATATATTTGATGAAACTAATAGAAGGTCGTGTACTCATGGTACCTACATTTAGTAGGTACCATGGTACATGGTACTAGAGATAAACTCGTATGGTATGGTACCATACGAGTATATCTCTGTTAAATTTTAGATATGCAATAGATTTCCATGAAACTAATTGAATTGTGAATTAAACTGCGTCACATATTACGTCTTACGAATTTAATGACTTGCTACGCTTGCCAACCCGCCTGCCAAGCGAGGCGAGTATTGATAAATCCCCCCTATATGAGGAGGCATATGTCTAGCAGTGGACGTCCTATGGTTGCGATGAATGAATAAATGAAAACAAAAATTTTTTTTGATGGAATGTTTGCCTTTTTTTTGTAAGCTCAAATATTAATGCAGAGCTGTGGCGTCGTAATTAGTTTCGGTTTAGAGAGGTTTCATTCTCAACATTTCACTTATGTGAGTAAGCAAATAATACTGAGTACGTAAATGCTTCGACATTGCACTAGATTACTAAAAATAGTACCTTTACAAACACGGTAGGTATGCAAGCTATCTAAAAAATAAAACTAAAGTATTTCGTTTCTGGTATTTTATTGCAAAGCACATGCTTTGCAAACGGTCTGTTTATTTTAAAATAAAATATATTTAAATGTGGTATGTACCTAAAGTTCAGTTCAAGTGATTAAGTATTTAATACAAAAATAGTACCTAGTAATCATTAGTATGAGAATTTTCTGAATATTCTCTTTATTTTTATATTTTCCTATTTTCAAATCAACCCAAGATATCAGCTAGCGTATAGTCTCTAAGAATCTCATTGATTGTATCAAAGAGTTCCTCGCTAAGCGCCTGACTGACGTTGGCCAGCTCATTCTGAATCACTTCCTGTGTCAGGTTCTGGATGTAAGAGCTGATGGCGGAGTTAATGAGCGCAGATCCTGTCATCCCATCAATTTGAATCTGCAACAAATTAATTAATTTTAAGTTTAATTAAGCGGCGTAGAACGTCGATGCAAATTTATATAAAATTAAAACACCGTCCACTCTGTCATACAAATGTCCTACGCACCTAAGTATAAAATTGTTGTAATATGTAATAAGTTTCTTTGTATGGTGTTCAATAAAGTGTTAATCTATCTATCTATAATAAGTATAGGTATGATCTATGATCCAATTTGTTCCCTTCTCCAATGTTATATTCTAAAGCAGTGGTTCGCAACCAGGAGTGTCCGCGGAACACAATTGGTTGAATCTAATTTACTTGAGAAGTTTTAGTTAAAAACAGCTATACCGCAAAAAGAACAGTAGTCTTTCTATTAAAAACGATACATTATATATTAAAATAATATTGTTAATGCATGATACAGTTAATTTTCTTGTACAACATGTTCACAATTCAAAGTAGTCCTTGGTATAAGTAAAAGGCTGAGAACCTCTGTTCTAAAGATTAAATATTAAATAACGAAACAAGCATGCTGTGAAATTTATCACGAGATTGTGTTTTCCAATCGGTCATTCATACGTTAACGATGTAATTCAATTCAATTCAATTCAATTTTATTTATTTGGAACAAAAACATGGTTTGTTTACAAACATATGAGAAAACGATGACAACTGCAGAAGTATATAACTGTGTGGCAGATGTCAACGCCCTCCTCCGAATGTTACATATTAAGTTCCTCAATAACTAAGGTAAATACACGAATAATGAACTTAAAATAGCTCTAGCACTAATGTACTCAAATCTGCTTGCTTGGTGATTCCGAATTTCATATGTATGAACCGAAATGTGGTTTATTCTGATTTATAACTCTGCTGTCTGAAGTTTCATGGTGATGTATTATATCCCTTGATTTATATATTTATTGTTTCAGTCATTATTTTTTTCAAAATCATGGGACATACTTGATCTGTATATTTATTGTTTCAAACAATGTTTGATAGTTAAATGTAGTACAGACAAAATAATTGTGGGAAATCCATGGGATTATTTTTTTAGTCAATGCATTGGATGCGCGATCCAAGTTTTATAAACTTGGATAAGGTGTCAAATGTCACGATATTGCCTTAAAGGGTGGCATCGTCTCAGCTTATTTATTCCTTTATGGGACCTATGTACCTAATGAGTCCAAAGTAAAATTATTCCAGAGTGTAAGACATCAGCACCGAAAGCAGGAATAACTTGCGTCACAGTTATTGTATCGCAGTTTTTTAAACAATTGAATAGCGCACGTACCGTCCGTACCCGCAAACTATAATTTCTCTGTGGCACAGTTGTGCTAGATAAATGACAGTTAGTACTGAGATCAATTGTTTCACACTGCTATACGGCTGCGCTAAGGCTAAAATAGTGATTCCTGCTTTGGCTATCATCATGATGACAGTAGATAGGCAACTAAGAATTATGATCAGAGATCACTGTAGACAAATAGAGCCTCCGTTTGCTTACTGTGCAATCTTCAAACTAGTATTTTACTTACAAATGTGTCGTGAATATCAAGCTTAATGTCCAGACTACGCAGGACCAAATGTCCGCCGAGAAGGTTGGTGCCCAGCCTTGCGTTTACTCCGACTTCGAAGCGGTTTAGGAAAACCCTAAAAAATAAGATTTATTAATAATGTATTATTTATAGATATTTTTAGATTTGTTTATTTATAGATAAAAATTTAAATTAGTTATATAAAAATTACAGTTATACATATAAAAATAAGAGTAATTAACTAGCCCTCTCTGACTTAAAAGAGGTAAGACTAAAAGTGCTCACCTGAAGTTACCACCAGCCCGATGTGTCAACACTACTGCCAATCTAACCTCAGTATCGTAAGATCCTGAAATAAAAAAATAAGAATCCTGTATATAAATTAAAATAATATAGACAACATAGACTAGACACCCCTGGTGTTAAGGCTTTTTATAAATCTGAGGGCCATACTACCAATACCGGATTACCTCTCCAATGCAGTGGAAAAAAAGAGCCATAGAAAATAAAGGAGCTTCGTTGTCAAATATTTCATAATTATATAAATTATTATACTGATGTACATCAAGTGTTGCTTATATTGATTTTACGGCCTTATAAAATATATCTTATCCCAATTCAGATAACCAATTTGACGATCAATATGATAGTATTATTTTCAGGACAATAAAAATAAATCGGGCTATTTAGGTATAATATAATACTTTATATCTATACATGTAGAGTTGGTTACACAATCTAATGAAAAATAATAACAACCACAATAATAAGAATTTTATATTTATCCTGTTCCTGTAAAATTTTGATTTCGAGTTCTGTAGCCGGAGTATGAATCACTATCGTAAGGGTAGTGCAGTCAAACTATAGCGTAAAACAATTGCACTCGGTAGATTTATCATAGATAATTGATAGTTTGTAAGTGAAATAGGTGGGTTATTAAATTATTTTTACGATGATATTTTTAATGATTTGGTGCAATGCAAGCTTATTACGCTACAGCAGTGACATTGGCACAGAAATTTAGTCCGCTTACCAGTGACAGTGAGCCAGGGCAGAGTTACATGAACTCCTAAATCGAGACGAAGCGCGTTGAAGGTAACTTCATCTACCACGAACCAGCGTAGACCCTCGGCACGGAAGTTAGTGATGCCAGCCCTGGCGCGAACTCTGTACAGATATCAATGGCATTTAATAAAACAGTGCGTAAAAAACCGGATTTAACAGGTATGACTTCGTTACTTTTTGTTATTAAGATAACGAAATCTTACTAGCACAATATGTTTATAGGTATACAGACATGTAAACCCGAGTAACTAACAGTAACGTATCAACAATACCATACAATTAAAAGCTATATAATTGAAAGTAGATGTCTATGTAAGTACGGTACCTACATACTTATGAAATAATTTAAATGGTGTTTAGTCGTTTAATATGTAATGTTACTTAGATAATGTACCTACACCGTTTGCTTTACGAATAAAATACAAAAATAAATTAATGTCCGTGACTGGCAATAAGTATCTAAGACGTAGGAAATAATTACTCCACTAGCCGTCCGAATATATTCCTTCATTGGTTACAGAACATCTGAGGGGATGTTTTTACTTAGCGCCATCTACTTTTAATTGTATGAACTATTAATAGGGACTGATAGACCAGCATTGCAGTTGGTGACAATCGATATATTTTTCCATCAAAAAATTGAACGTCAGTTTCGCTTAGTAGTAGTAGTAGTCGTAGTGGTAGTGGTAGTGGTAGTGGTAGTGGTAGTGGGAGTGGGAGTGGTAGTGGTAGTGGTAGTAGTAGTAGTAGTAGTAGGTACTAGTTCCGCCGCGATAAGCCATTAACTCTCCAAAAACTATAAAGTTATTATATACTATATAAAGTTATATTTAAGGTTATATTAAAATTGTTTTTGGAGTAAAATGGCCAGCAATAATATTAAATTCCAGAAAATATATTCCCCTAGCTTGTCGACACACTAACAGCAAAGTTTTCATTTAGTGCAATATTCTAATAACTATTGTTTTTAAATATATCTGTATTAAGAGTGCAAGGTCTATAAATATTCTTTACCAACCGCGCCCTCGGTTTTACCCACGTAGTGATGAAAAACAGTGATGATGGTGATAATGAAAATAAGCCTATGTGTTAATTCAGGATTTAAGCTATCTCAATAGCAAATTTCATCGAAATCGGTGTAGTCGTTTGAGCATGAAGAAGTAACAAACTTTCGCATTTATAATATTAGGAGGAGTAGGATACGGTTCTACTTTTCACTTTTCCTACAAAACTATTCAACTTACCCTGTGACTGTGACATCGTAAGGTCCAACGTTGTCTATTACTAGAGGATCTAGAGGTGGGATGTCATCGTTGCCGTTAATTACCACATCTCTAAAGCTTTCCATAGTATCCACTATAATGTCTGCGATAAGGCTTCGGCTGCTAAGGGCTTCCAGCAACGCAACATCTTCCAATGATGGTTCTAGTTCAGGATTGCCGCGGAGATAGACAAACTGCTGAGAATATGAACCTAGCTGATTGACCACTTGGAAGTCTGAAACATAAAAATATGCCAGTCAAGGCTTCACTGGCATCACGCGTTATGCAATATAATGATAAAATATGCTATTCACGAAGAAATATTTGGAGTTATAAACTCTTCTAGTGTTCTGAGATGTAATAAATCTACCTAAGTTTCCGTTTTTCGTCTTCGATCATATAACCGCTTACCGACTGGCGCTGAATGGGGACTTTTGAGTTTTATTTTAGAGTTCTACATGTGACGTCGCAAAGCTATGTCACACTTTGCTGACCCCCTCCCTCCTTCTTCAGTTATGACGTTATTTATGATGGCTCCTTATCTCGAAGAATTATGATTCGATTAAGCACCAATGAATCCTGTGGGCCTAGACAAAATGCATTGCTTCGTAACGATTCTCTTTCTCTAGCGATTCTATTCTATAGCTTTGAAGAATTTATTAATCTGAATTGACTGTATTACATTACTATGTATGTGTTTTAGGATACATTTTTATTGATTTATATTCAGTTTAAAAATGACTAATTCTAATGATTATCGGAATGATATTATTTTATATTTATTATTGACATGTAATAATGCACTATTACCAATAAATTGATTTGATTTTGATCTAGCTTCTAGCCGTTGAATGGCCGTTCTCGTTGTTCATGTGAACTGACAAGCTGTCCAATGTCTATGAAACCTGTTGACTAATGGTACACCTTCCCCTACGGCGAAAATGATTGGCGGAAATCGAGCGCGTTGATGTGTTTCGTCCCACTCTGTTCTGGTATGCTTAGTTTTATATGCCTCTATCTCGTTTTCTCACAATATTTTATCGCTCGCTTCGCAACGAAAACAAATATTCAACGGCTAGAGACTGAGGATCGCTATATGCAATGCATTTTGTCTACGGGCCGATCCCACTATCGATACGATAAATGCGAGATATATAGGTACCTATAACATAAGAATAAAATATGGTTACGGTTTTATTAAACAACTAGCGGCCCGCCCCGGCATCGCACGGGTAGAAATAGGAATTTGAGAAATATTTTTTAATTTATAAATTTCAACTCAGTCTTAAGAGACTTTCACGTCAACATTTAAAGAAAACAAGTTACATATATCAACCGACGTTTTTATTTATCAAAATAAGGGTATAATTAGGTACTGACTGCTGACAGATATATGATGATATATGTTATCTATAACTCTTTATATATCCATAGAAGAATTAGTCCTATTTATAAATATGTATATACATTTCATACACGAGTACCTATAACATAAAATAAAAATATGAAGAAGTATTATTTTTACAGTTACAGATTGTAAATCAGTCTTTGACTATACAGTGGTTTATTTATCTGAGAAATCAGTCAAATAAAGCTCCGCGCAAAAGGTAGGTAGTCGATAATCAAAAGTGCCCCATAAGCTTAAATAGGTACCGCTTTACTCCTTTGTATGGCTAGCAATATGTGCTGACGAATGCCGGGTCGAAACCTTTCACCCACAAACGGCGACTTTTGTCGTAGACGAATTTAGTAGTACTGTAGAACTAATTCTTCTACACTTTATCTGTGATTGTGAAATAGGCAATACTAACCACTAGGAATCTCTTTTGCAAGTGAATCTTCTGCTGCCACAAATGCGCACAATGCTAACAGTCCCAAACACACCACTCTCATTTTTATATTTTTTTATTACTAAATACGAAATAAAAAACCAAAGTAAATACGCAATAAGTACCTCGTTTGTGTACTTATTTGATTGATTAAACGCTGTCACATTCTTTTATACCTTATTTTGTCTAGTTATCTAATCGTTAATCATAATTAAGGATTATCGGTCAGATGGCATCGGATTTACTAAATTTCAATGTTTTTTTATTAAGACGCTTTTATTAGCTTGGTAGGTAAGTATGTATGTAACGGAATTTTTGGAAATCTATGTTAATATTGTACAAAATTTTAGACGAGTGGTGCCACAGTTTCTTGCGTCGATAGTGATGAAACGGATACGAACGATATAGCTTATAAAAAAATGATAAATAGGGTGACATCACATTCCTAAAACATATTTATTAAAATATTTTTCGTTTTTGGTTTGTAAACAACAGTACTTTCTGTAAAAAGTAATTTATTGATAAGTTTAGTTCTTTTCTACTATTTAGTGTTAAAATATGTTCTTACGTTCATAGACACTGATGATACCCTACATCTACAGTCTACACAACACATGCAACTATGTACATAAATTATTGGGTCGATGCCTTTATTAAAATAAAATACTAATAACTACTTAATTACAATACTACAGCTATTACAATAACATTTGAGCAATCTCCACTAGCTGTTGTCAGCCTATATATAAATGGTAACGCAAATGCACAGATTACTTAGGGAAACCTACGGTACGCAAATGATCTACCCGCTACCAGTTGGCAGCCTGCCCAGGATGCAATCGGCATTGCCACTTTGAATTGCAATGTTGGGCTGCGTGCATGGATCGTCGACTCGATAAAATTCGAAAGTATATTTAGGTGCTTGTTCAGACATAGCGTACACGCAGATCGTGCGGCGCGGCACTCGCCTGGTTCTATTACTATGGAGATCTCCAACCCGCGCGGATATCGCCATGTTTGAACAAGCACTTACTGTCGAATTTTATCGCGTCGACGATCCATACTACAGCTAATTCCAGTTGAGCCAAATATGTGCCAGCATTTTGGTCACGCGTCGTAAAGTTTTGGAAAAATATATGTATCTGGGTGTGTATATGTATATAAGTATATATATAAGTGTGTATTTAAGTATATATATATCAGTCATCAGGTTACCATAGTACAGGCTCTGCCTAGTTTGGAACCTGAAGACCTTGTGTGAATGTTGTCCCATATAATATATAATAATATAAAATAGTAGGTATTTAATATTTAACACAGATATTAAATTATTATGTTATATCGACTTACATAAAATACGTATATATAAAGTTATCAATCAATGTTTTTATCATAATAAGTAATATGGATTGTATGATATAAGACTGTAATTATAATCATACTAATATTATAAATGCGAAAGTTTATGAGTGTTGATGTGTGTATGTTTGTTACTATTTCAGGTCTAATCGGCTGGATTGATTTGAATGAAATTTGGTATGGAGATAGCTTATACGCTGGATATAAGTAGGCTTATTTTCATTACCACCATCATCACCACGCTGGTAAAACGGATTTAGATGAAATTTGGTATGTAGATACTTCAGTTCCCGGATTAACACATAGGCTACTTTTCATCGTCATCATTATAAATCATCACCACGCGTGTAAAGCCGCGGGTCGCAGATAGTTAGAATATAAAGGTACACGGAGCTAGTTGATCGGTTTCGTCGAATAAAAGGCTTGGGTGCTAATTCAAATGTTTTATTTAATAAAATAATAAATAAATCATTTATTTTCTCACAGTAGGTACCTACACGTTAACAGTGGCACTAACTGTAAAACTAGGTTGACAGGCCTCTGTTTAATAATTATGTCCTGCTCGGTTATTTAATACATTTAAAGTTTTAAAAAGTCATTTGGAATTCAGTATTGAATTGAGAACTACAATAAAATTATTATATAACTGTAATGATAAATCAGTCAAACACTACAATTATTAAGACAGCGAAAACTATACATTCGAAGCTGCAAATCATCACCAAGAATGAAGTATGAAATTACAGTAAAATTAACTTGGTTGCGACATATTATTATGTATTAGCTACGCCCCGCGGTTTCACCCACGTGGTGATGATGATGAAAATTAGTAGCCTGTCTTAATATATTTCGGGGTGTCAGCTACCCCAATACCAAATTTCATCAAAATTAATCCAGGCGTTTGACCTTGAAATCGTATAAAACAAACAACGTCACATTCACATTTATAATAATAATTTATTTATTTACTTTTTATTTTATTTTATTTATTAACATTCACACAAGGTCTTCAGGTCCCAAACTAAGCAGAGCCTGTACTATGGTCAAACGTCATTACTATAATAATATGTATTGGCTTAAGAAATATATACCCTCATCAGTTATTTAACTATGAGATGGATTAAATGTGATATGATTTATGTAGATAGATAAATTGCACATGGGTTGCCGAGCTAAACCCCGTACCTATACTGTTAGTGCCATTAACCCATACATTAACCCAATAATTATAAAAACCTCTCTGCGTTCTTGTCTCTCGCATGGAGTAGCGCGCGCAACCCGATTCTCTGTCACTTTCCTTACTTGCGCTTCAATCTGAATAATAAAGTAAGTAAGCAATAAGTAAGCAACCATGAACATGACACAGTTTTAAGTAGGCAACGTTACCATATTAAATAGGCCACCCATGTGCAATGTATCAATCTACATATTATTATATATTTGTTGTCATATGTAAATAACAAATGAGGGTATACATTTCTTGAGCCTTATCTCGTACTATGTATGCGTAAAATTAACAACTCGTGTCTTGTAGCTGCGTCGTAGACGACGCATGAAGTTTGTTCCAAAGTTGTGCGGGCGTCACCTCTTCAAGATAGTTGTCAAACGTGCCAACGACTTTATTTCTGGTTGCCG
Organism: Apeira syringaria; assembly: GCA_934044485.1. Classification (NCBI taxonomy): domain Eukaryota; kingdom Metazoa; phylum Arthropoda; class Insecta; order Lepidoptera; family Geometridae; genus Apeira; species Apeira syringaria. The sequence continues at coordinate 18,902,289 of OW203658.1, forward strand.
TGATGATATCCTCGCGATATCCATTCAGTATCTTTATTCCTTCCTTGTTTAGCAGTTTGTTGACTGGCCACGAGCTGTTCTCTAAGTTTACCTTAAAAAATAATATATACCTACATTAAATTACTTACCGTTTCCAGAGAATATCTAATAATACTACGTTCTCTTCCCCGATGCAATTTATTTCGTGGAATCACTGTGTATATAAAACGTACAATGGGCACTTTTACCAAACCACAGAGTTGCCGCGTTTGCTTGACAGATGGTGTTGGTAATTGATGTTTTTGTGACTTAAGTTGGCGACTCAAATAATAAAAGGGTTAAGAAGTTCCGATGACATTACAGATGCTCGCGGGTGTTTACAGGCAGAAAGGGCGCCACAAATCTTGATACATTTCGATTGAAAATATTTCAAAAATTTACTTGGCACATGACTTATCACATATTTAGACTTTTTAATTACCTCTCTGCTGGTGTAAAACACAGTTTAAGCGCATTTGTCGCTACCGCGAAATTTTCGATAAAGGAAAGATGTGGTCAGACAAAAATATTTTGTCGCTAATAAAAACAATCAAATTTTTGTCCAATCAGAATGATCCTTTACGAACTGTTCTCATAAATGGTATTTATGAAAGTTTATTACATATGTAGAACTTTTAACAAAATAAGCTGAAACGACTCAGAATTGTCTATGTAGCAAATAGTAACGCTTTAATAAATACACACCTGGATGTCTTCAATAGAAAAATCTAGTTGCATTTCAATAACTCTTGTGCCATTGCCGATGCGACCAAGCTGTATGCTGAATTGCAGTTTAATATCACACAAAGTTACACTGAAACATGTTAGGTAAAAGTAGGCTTTAGTCAGTTCGAAGGTTTTTGAATAAAAGTAAGTTCGTCAAATTGATCATCATCCATAGGACGTCCAATGCTGGACATATGCCTCCCCCATTGATTTCCACACATAAGACCGGTTGCCTGCGATCTTATCCAGGTCGTCTGTCCACCTGGTCGGTGGCCGTCCTATGCTGCGCTTGCCAGTTCGTGGCCTCCATTCGAGAAGTTTTCGACCCCGATAGCCATCAGTTATTCGAGCTATGTGTCCTGCCCACTGCCTCTTCAACTTGCTAATCCACTGGGCCATATCGGTGACTTTCGTTCTTCTACGGATATCCTCATTTCGGATGCGATCGCCTAGAGAAACCACGAGTAACCCTATCCATAGCTCGTTGTGCGACTCTAAGCTTGCTCAGAAGGCCCATGGTCAGAGACCACGTTCCAGTTCCGTAAATTTAAAAAGAAAATTAAGTTATGCATCATGAAACGACTCCTTTTACAAGCTTCTTTCTTTCTACTTTTTAAAAGTGCAATATTTTCGTTAGTGCAGAGATTTCCCAACAATAGTCAAAGGCCAGCTAGCGCCGCGTTACCAGACATGATCATTTATTTGTAATACTCACAATAAGCAACGAGCTCAATAGTTTCTTCGTAGACAATAAGGAGTCTATTTACAATATTATTTACACAAATTCTATCTATCGCTATCAAAGTGTTTGTTTTCCGCATTGCAATGCCCTTATCTACCAGTATTAAAGTTATACACTCACGTCGTCGTTTCAGTTTATTAATTGATACATTTGTTATATGTTCAGAGGTTCCAAGCTTAGATTAGTCTTGCATTTCTCAGGACTATTTTTTTGAAGCATAAGTATGTGTAACCATTCAATTACAGGTAGGCAACGGCTCTTAACTACATTCTAGGTATATATGGAGTGGTATCGATATCTTCCACGTCATTGATTATCGACTGTGTAAATCTAAACAATTTAGACGTATATATAATTGAAAAAACTATAATATTCTTGTTTCATCGGTTTTTTTATATTGCATGAAAAAAAAAACGATCAATCATACTCGTACATTGTTTAACGAATGTACTTAAGTTCATTTATAGGTACTTTTAACATGATTACATCCTGAGACCTGAGACCGCGTCGTCACTTAACATCAGGTGAGACAGTGGTTAAACGTAAGCTTATAATGAGTAAAAAAAAATTGGTTGTCTGTAAAGTCGGTTTACGGACGATAGATTTACGTGATAACGACATAATCATGTATGACTTTGACTTTGACTTTGACATTGACATTGAAATTGACCATTGACCATTGACCATTGACCATTGACCATTGACCATTGACCATTGACCATTGACCATTCACCGTTACGCGGAACGTTACTATTTTTCATTTTGGCATTCATCAATTTATAAAACGTTATCACGTCAATACATCCTTACATAGTAGACGTTCACGATTAGGTACCTTCAAGGTATTCTAGTTATTTGTATGTATAATACTATCTGTTCAACAATCTCGATTAACCCATTGAACTATATAAAAAAAATACAACGAACATAATATGTTCGTTGTATTTTTTTATTTTTTTTATTCATTTATTATCAATATAGAAATACAATAGTGATAATGTTGTATAATGTCAAAAACCTGAATTAGGCTATACTTCTGAATTTATTTAATAAAATCTAATAACTTACTTACTCTAATTTTCCGGAACCTTTTAGCTTGTATACGTAGAATGCCTTGCCTTGAAGTTCATAATCATCTGTTGGGCATAAAATAAACATAAAAATTTCGTGCCTATTCGATTTGTTGGTAGCTGTACCTACCTGTGAAACAGAATAAAACTGAGAAGAAGAAAAAGGATTTCTTCAACACGACAAATAAAATAATAATTATTGTATCAATACACCCTCTTTTATTTACTAGTATGTACCTATCTAGTGTGTACGTACGTGGGCGTAATTTCATTAATACTTTACAGATTTAGTGTTTGCACTTGATGGTTAGTGACGATGTGGTCGATGATGTAATCACACTAGACCTAGAATGTTTACTGGCTCTGAAGGACTACTGTCTGAACACAGTAGATATGTGTTCGGTGACAGCTTTTCAAACTTGAGGGTGGAGCCACGTAAAAAAGCAAAATGTTTCCAAAATAAATGTTTCGGTACCTAAATGTGCGGACTGAATCGCTTCCAAATGATTTCGCCAATAAAAGCTTGAATCGATAAAATATCTTGTACTGCGTTGCGTATCCATATAAGTTTAAAAAAATAATAAGAAGACGAAGAGAGGTAATTGTAACATTTATATATTAATTTCATGAGATGAGAACATTTAGGTATACTTTCGCAAAAAACATTTTGTATTCGGCTGCGAAAAGTTTTGGTAATTAGACCAATGTGTTCCCACTTCTGAGACACGGGTCTGCCCCGCTGCCGCTGCCGCTGCCCTCACATCGCTTGCCAATGTGGGTAGGTGCGTAGGCTAGTGGCCAGGGTCCACTACCAATTAAAACCACCACGTTGTTCTATCCAGCCTGCAGCTATGATGGCGTGCCATAGCCATTAGTGGAGGTCTCTCAAGGCGAATGCAACACACGTTCGCACTCACCGCGCTCCCGCAAGTAGCCAGCCTAATTGCCTCCAACGTGGCCTAACGACTGTTATCCTTGGAGAACAGCAGGGACCGACAGCTTCAGGCGTCCTACGTAGCACGGAATTGCTCGGTTGAAAGTACCACTAGAGGCTACCCATCTAAGGTATTACAGAGGAGTACTCCTCTCATCTCTAATCATCATCATCAACAACAAGAACATCAACATGTCCATAATCGATATTAAACGCGTTTAAAATCGATTATGGACATGTTGATGATGATGTTGGCTAGAATCGCTTCGGGAAAAGTAAAAATACTTTTTTTTTTTAAACATTCTCACAAGGTCTTCAGGTCCCAAATTAGGCAGAGCCTGTACTATGGTAACCTGATAACTGATATATATATACTTATATACATATACACACCCAGACACAGGTCAAACAGACATCTCCATACACACAAATGTTTGACCTGTCCGGGAGTCGAACCCGGGACCAGCGGCTCAGAAGGCAGAATGCTACCAACTGCGCCAACCGGCCAGTCAATTGAGTATATACTATGTATTTACATAAAATGAATGTACTTTACCTGCATCGATTGTAAGAGAAGGCAACCTGAGCAAGCCTGAAGCCCGCAAGGCTGGCAGGGACACACTCAATTCCGATACGGAAAAATTGTTTACTCCATATAAAAGCACCTCACTTGACGAAAATGTTACCCTAAAATCAAGTAAAATAAATTAAGCTGATTAATCAAATTAATGATGAGTTTATTAATTCTTAGCAAATAAACAAATTACGTTACCACCGCTGGGGTATGGATATTACTAACCTTCCTTATATAGTCATAATCAAACAAACAAACAGACGCATTCACACTCACACCTCTGCGGATAAAGTGTGTCGCGGTAGGTATTGACACAATCACATTGCACAAACATCCAAGACCCGACATTTATGGCCCAGCCGAGATTCGAACCGGGAGTCGCGGTGTGAAGCCGAGATGGACCGCTAGTAATAGTATTAATAGAAATACTCAATGCTCATTTATTGGCAACTTTCGTTACACATCATTTAAATATAATAACTTATACACGAGTACTAAAATTCGAAACTTATGTTAAACAATACAAAAATCATATAAAGCACATTTCGAATGAAAAAAAAAACTGTAAAAAATAGTACATATGCGAGATCTTTTCTCATTATTTAACATATCTTTCATCTATCTTAACCTAGAAAAATTCGTCAAAAGTGTAAAAACATTGCTCGATAAGCCAACGCTTAAGCTTGAATTTATAACATAATAATATACATATATGTATGCTAAGTATATAATCATCCTATCGTACTAATATTATAAATGCGAAAGTTTGTGTGAAAGTGTGTATGTGTGTATGTTTGTTACCTCTTCACGCTCAAACGGCTACACCTATTTCGATGAAATTTGGTATGGAGATAGCTTATATCTTGGATTCACACATAGGCTAATTTTCATCATCACCACGCGGATACAACCGCAGAGCGCAGCTTGTCATCAATAAATCTCATGCACACACAATCACACTCCCTCCTTACCAATAATATTAGTTCGATTTATGTTTTACACCAAGGTAAATTATAAGGGTGTTCCATATTGGATGAGACTGAATCAACAACACAGAGTCATCCTAGTGTTGGTTTCAGAAATCTGAAAAGTTCTGTGCAATTTTTTTTCGTTTTTTGTGTTATTTAGTACCTACTGGTTTTAATAAGTAGGTTTTTAAAGTATTTATCACTTAATTTAATTATGTTCTCACAAAGCATTTACTATTATTAGGATTTTATTATTTTGCCAGCAGCAGCCCATATTCTAAGTATGTCAAAGAAGGTAGCAGATCCTACAGCACAAGATTCTATCTTAGTGTGGTCACTGCAAGTCTTTTTAATGTGACCACAAATATCGTGTTTGATCAAATTGATATGGTACTACGTGAAAAGGTGTCTTCTTAAATAAAGACTTACATTATTCCTTTGCCTGAATAAGAACCGTTTAGTGGTGGTATTTTAATAATATCTAAAGGCGGTAGGGTAAACGGTTGTGTGTCTCCATTTCGCCATCTTTGAAAAAACTCTAATATTTGCTTCTCTGCGTCATTCTTTGCTGTAATTATAAGAACCAACACATCAATCTACTTTTTTGTGGTTATGTTATAAATGTACTTATGGAGATATTTTTTGTACTTTATGTTACTTACGATCAACATCACTAGATAGCACCTCTGCAGCCATTATGGAAGATGCAAATAAAATATATACCAAATTCATATTACCCTATATTTTTTAAAATCTGAACTCAACGCATCTACTTCACAACTTTTTAATATATGTGTTTGTATAACCAACGTGGTTACTAAAAGGGTAACATCTCGTTATATTAGACTGAATACTTAATGTTAATCCAGTTTTATACGTATAAAAAACCGTTGCTCTACATAATAATTATTTTGTCCATTATGTATGCATTAGAATCATTAATAGTATGTTAGGAGCAGTTTAGTGCAATTAGCCAGGACACGGTCATAGCCATGACCTGAAAATTAGGATAACATATATTAAAAAATGGAGTGAGACTATTTTAAATGCATTAATTTAGATTTAGAATAAAGGTGTTTTACCTACGCGGCGCCACGCCACGGCGGTTTGCACTTTGGCTCTCACAACCGACTCTCATAATCCCATAGTATACTTTTTTTTTAAAAAGCAGTCGTTGATGGTAAGCGATCACCGACACCTATGGATATCTGTAACGGTAGGGACATTTCAATACGTTGCCAGACTCCATTAACTCTCCTGTTGAAGAATCCCATATATATAAATGTTCTATTATATCTCCATGGACTTACATACATAAATTCATGCCTATTTCCCGTAGGTGTAGGCAGAGACCACAGCCTTCCAATTATTACTACCGCTACCGCAGGAACAAATGCGTTTTTTTTATGTTTACTTATAATATGAACACGTATTACATACGACGGATCCTGTAAGCCACATATAGTAAATAAATAGTATAATCTGCAATACTTAGGGTAGAATTCACTAACATTTAAACGCCTGATTATCAATTTACCGTCGGTAAAAATGGTAAAAACTGTTTGACCGACGGATAAATTGATAATCGGACGCCTTAAATTTTGGTGAATAGCAACCTTAGGCTACGAGCAAATTATTTGATCGTAGGCAATATAAAAATAAAATTAATAGCATAGAAGAAGAATACGTGAGGCAGCAGCCTTTGAGAGTCAGTTAACATTCTAGGTCTAGCCATTACATATCTTCGACCACATCGTCACTGACCATCAAGTGAGATAGTGATCAAACGCTAATCTATTCCAAGCTATAGGCTATAAAGGTTAAACAAATTGCTAATTTACTAGAACTAAACAGAACAAAGCCCATTTGTTGCTGGGGTACCTTGCAGGCAAAAACTGTGATTTGATCCGAGATCAGACGAAAATCTCGGCTTATGTAATCAATAAAGGGGAGTTCACCAAAATTTAAACGTGCCCATTATGAATTAACCGTCGTCGGTTAACTATATGGTAAAAACTGTTTGACCAACAGTTAAATCGATAATCGGAGGTTTTAAATTTTGGTGAACTCCACAATAAGTCTTACACGATAATAATTATTAAACAACCAAATTATCGAATGCACAAATTTGCAGGCAAAACTGTGAATTGATCAGAGATCAGACAAAAATCTCGGCTAATTCAATCAATAAGGGGGAGTTCACCAAAATTTAAACGTGCTGTTATCAATTAACCGTCGGTTAACTGTACCTATGGTAAAAACTGTTTGAAAAAGTTAAATCAATAATCGGACGTTTTAGATTTTGATGAAGTCCACACTAAGTCTTGCACGATGATAATTATTAAACAACCAAATTATCCAAACGGCCTAGCAGGGTTGGGACCTTGGTAGGACATATAAAGTAGGTGGCCAGTTTGTAATAAGAACTTTTTGTACATATTACATCCTTTTTTTTCGATTGATGTAGCGTTCCTGTAAATAAGTCCATGAGTGTATCTTGCTTAATAATGTTTATTTTTTAATTAGTAACGTTGAAACTTTTACGAGGCATATGTTATTACAAGAAAATAGACCACAATAAACTTGAAATAGAGACAAACCTGTAAAAAATGTTTTGCAAATGTCACTGACATAGTGGCATGTCAGTGACATGTGACATTTGTTTGTTTACAAGATAATAAGATTTTTGCACAGAAAACAACACAATTAAAAAAACATATTGCGAAATGAACGCACCCTATGCTCGAGTCTTGCCTTTGCAATTAATTTTACCCAATTTTCAGGATATTTAAGTCTTACGTGGGTAGCGATGCCTTCTAGGTAATTTCTGGAAATTTTCAGTACTACTCTATTCTATATATATAAAACCCCTTAACTGTTATCTCTTTGATTTAGTAGTCTTAATACTATACATATAAATCAATGTCATTGTTCTAAACATATGCAAAGCCTACACTAAGAATGCCTTTTTTATTATTTCAAGTACACAATTTTAATTACTACATGCTACAAACTAATGGTACCTAGGTCTGAAGATTACTTATTCAATATATATGAGAATTTGAAATATAAATCTTCATATTAAACCATGTAATAAGTATTTAATTATAGCAGACAACAATACCTATATAAAATTAACATGGTTACAGAACTGTCTTTGCCCCTGTCAATTTTAAAGTATCAATTTTATTTTTCTAGTCTAGAATAAATTAAACTTAATTTACATATATGCTCCCATTATTTAAATATTGATTTGAAGCTATGATAGCGGCCGTTCTGGTAGGGAGTATCAATTGGTAATAAGACGGGTGCAAGATTTGATATTTCGGTTTGATTTCGTTCATAACATCGTTATGGTGGTAGAATAAATTCAAGCGCTTGCCTGGCAAGTAACCACATTAATCTTTGTAATAACTCGACCTACAATCTGTGTCATGACTGTCCTAGAGAATGTAATACTACCGTGATGACTGTCATGAGCATAAATCGCCAATTTGACTTTTTTAATTTTAAGGTTTTTATAGTTTTGTTGACGGCAGCACTGGCGTGGCCGGTGCGGTGCTTGCTTTCAGCTATTCTAAAAATAGTAAACCAAAACATCTTGTTATTTCAGTCTATTTTATCAGACACGATACCTACATAGGATAATTCTAGTCAGCAGCTAGTCTATTTCTATCTCCTCTTTTCACTCGTTTTTTCTCTAGTGATTTTGATACAGTTTTAAGCACAGTGAACTATGGGGACTATGAAGATACAAGATTTCCTTCATTACAAGAAGCTGTTTACGTGGTCTTTTATTAAAGGCTTAATGCTAAACCCAGCTCAGTTACCATTTACGGCGTTCCTGCTTGTTGTAGCAGAAGTGTTCATAAATATATTTGTGGTGGAGCGAGTCCCTTATACTGAAATCGACTGGAAAGCCTACATGCAGGAGTGTGAAGGATTCCTTAACGGCACGTTTGATTACAGTCAACTTCGAGGTGATACTGGCCCATTAGTATATCCTGCAGGGTTCGTTTACATCTACTCCTTACTCTATTTCATTACGAGCCAAGGAGAAAATGTTAAAATTGCTCAGTATATATTTATAGGACTATATCTTCTACAGTTGTTACTTGTGCTCCGAATATATATTAAATCAAGTAAAGTTCCACCTTATGTGCTTGTGTTGACAATTCTTACATCATACAGAATTCATTCAATTTATGTACTTAGATTATTTAATGACCCAATAGCTGTTCTATTTTTGTACATATCACTAAACATGTTTTTAGATTCCAGATGGTACTTAGGTAGCATATTTTATAGTTTAGGGGTGTCTGTCAAAATGAACATTCTTTTATATGCTCCAGCATTATTTTTCTTTTATTTAGTGAATTTAGGGTTAAAAGAAACTATTGTACAGCTTCTGTTGTGTGGTGTTATACAGCTAGTTCTAGGACTTGTGTTTTTGATAAATAATCCTGTGGCATACTTAAAAGGAAGCTTTGACATTGGTCGTGTTTTTAACCATACTTGGACAGTAAATTATAGATTTTTAGATATTGATGTATTTGAAAACAAATGTTTCCACTTAACACTCCTAGCAATACATGTACTACTCTTGATAATATTCCTGCCGATGTGTGTAAAATACTTCAAAAGCTACTGTCGCCTCAAGTATGTACAGTGTCAAGTCCAGCCACAAATAGATGCCAAGAATGTTCAAAATAAGAGAAGAAGTAAACTGAAGAATGATTCTAAACAAAAAAACAAAGAGAATGATCAAGTGGAAATATTAACAAAAGAACAAGAAAGTTTTTTGAATTCATTTGAAAACATGTTACAGAAATCATCTCAGAAAGGAGGAAGGAAAACTGTTAAGAAACCCATTGAGGTTGAAAATGTAAACTACAGTATAAATTATGATATCCTATCCCGATTTTTTATTTTGCCAATGTTTTTAATTAACTTTATTGGGATTGTATGTGCCCGAAGCCTACATTATCAATTTTATTCTTGGTATTTCCATAGTTTGCCATATCTTCTGTGGTCCAATAACTTTTCAGTGATAGTAAGGTTTCTTATTTTAGCTCTTATTGAGATGTGCTGGAACACCTATCCAAGTACAGATTTTACTAGTGCCTTATTGCATGTATGTCACTTTGCAGTACTGTATGGAGTTTATAATAAAATGTCTGCTGAATTAAAAGTGGCATCAAAAGTTGAATAAGTAAGTACACATAGTAGGTAAGAAAAGAAATAACGATTTTGCATTTCATTTTTTTAATTCTTTGAACAAGTCATTATAAGTCTATTAGCATTATCTAAGTAATACATTAATAAAATGTATTTTCAAAATTTTTAATGCGTTACTCCACCATTGAACACTCATGGTATTTAGATTTATTAGTTTTAAGTAGGTTTTTTTATGTAATTATAATATTATGATTAGCCATGTTGAACTCTTACTATGTGATGAGTTTTTCATTCCTTAGGAAACTTCATTGTGTTAGATATAAAATCTATTGTATATTAAGAGGCAGACTGATAAATCATCAAAGGCGCGACAATGCTTTAAGAGGCTAGTAGTTTCGGCTAAACGGCTCGACGCACAAGACACTGCACGTCGTAGCGGAACGTACACTTACCGCCATGGCCTAACCCGCCGACTATACAGAAAATAGATAAGATGAAGCTCCACTCAGGCATGCCGTTGTGTGTACCGGCGAAGCATCGCTACTTCATGATGCGTTGCATTACGAATGATATCTCCGAAGACATTTATCTTTTTGTGTACAAAGTATCTTGAATCACTGTCTTTATGCGCCGCGTCGCGTCTTTGTGTGAATCGACCCTTAATTTGTATGTGATGTTCTAATTGTGTTCAAGTTTAGCAATAAATTATTCAAAAAAATATTTTTATTGTCTTCAAATACTTTATATAGAATTCCTCTTAATAGGTGATTAAACAAATTAAAAAACATGTGTTTTGAGATATTTATTTATGAACCATATTATTACAACTAATCAAAGGAATCTAGTTTAAAATCTTAGATTTAGAGATGAGGCAATAAATACTTCCTCTGATATCACATAACCCATTGCTCGGACCTGGTGCCTCAATTTCAAATCTTATCCAACTCTATCTTATATAAATTTTCTATATAACAAAGCTATATAAACAATTTGAAACATTAAGTTAACATTTCGCTGCCTTGACTTGCCACCGAGCAAAATGTGAAATAAATATAGTTAATGACAAAGCAATCAAATGCAAAATGTTGGGACATTACATAATAACAGTAGGCAATTTAGATAAGTATCCTATGTTAATGATGCACACATTATTATTGAGGGATCTACAGAATAAATATTCTTTTAAATGTATAGTGTAAGAATAAAACATACAGTAAAGTATTAAGTTTTCAAGTACCTATGTGAATACTTGGTAGACATCCTTATGTCAGTACAATCAAAACACTATGTATTCATTTCAGTCAAAATGTACCTGGTCATGTAAATGTGATGAACACCATCAAATAGTCATAAATATACACATAGTTGTATGTTCACACACAACGTAGACATGGTTATGGATGTACAATAGATAGGATTTCCAGATGATAGGTATCCTGATGTAGACAAACAATTTCGTAAGAGTACTATCGGTACAACAAAGCGGCAGTCTTACATGTCTGGGCTTACAAATAAGAGTTATTATAATACATGGTGGTAGCATTTAAACAAAGCCGAAGTTTTTAGTTTTGATGGCGAGGAGGAGCTTATGTTTGAGCACGTGTCGCGACGAGTAGAGCGGGATGTAGAGGCGCGAAATGCACGTGTTGGCGGTGGGAAGGTGCGCGTCGTCCGCCGGTCGGATGGTCACCGAGGGCATCGGCTGGAACCCTTCCTCCGACGCTGGAAGCGCGGGTGAACCCGTCCAGAAATATACCTGCAAGAAATAAATACATAAAAAGGCACTCATCTTGAGAGCAAATTTCCTTCTTGAATCTTGAAAGTATCCTCATAGTTTTTTTTTGGGTTCGAGATCACTTGTACGATTTTTTAAATTATATTTTTCTAAGATGACATAAGTTAAATTGATTTAAGCATATACTTAATGATTCTACACACCTTTATAACACTTCCCACAATGGATTCAAGTAACATTAGATAAAGTTGGAAGCTTTGTTAGTCACACTTACCAAGTCCTGCCTCTCTAGGTGAGTCATCTTGTCAACGATGGCCCAGAGCCACCGTTTGAACCGAGCGAGTCGCTCGGGCGGCTCGCCACTCTCATCGTTGAAGCTCGTGTATGAGACCAGAGCTGTCACGTTGATATCTCCCACGCCGTTCAGCAGCAGCCGCAGGTCCTCTGCGGTCAATCCTTCCAGCGCGCTTTCAGGAAGCACGTCGAGTACGCCTACACGCATCGCCTGTGTTCAAGTAAATTAAACTGTTAATTTTATGATCATAACCTGCACATCACAAACCTATTTGGTCACGTAAGGGAATCGTCGTCGTTTAGTCAGCCACATTCGCTACAGGCCATATTTGTGGTTTGTCACCATCTCAGGTGACATTTATAGAGATTGTTAAAAAGTACATTGACATATATGAACCCTATTATATTAATTGATGACGGTTCTCACATATTAAATTAGCGTTTTGTACAGGAAACGCAAAAGGATTTGTTTTATATGAAATTGTTTTAATTAATCTATCAAAGTATGTACAATTGTTATCTATGCTCTTTTACAATTTTATCGGTAGTTCATTGGTTCCTTTGCTGATCTAGTGAGTATGGTGGGTGTCGAAGACATTCCAATCACAGCTCCTCTAAATTAACAACTGTCTGTTATAAGCAGTGTGTGGTCTAACATGGTCCTGATGTAGCAGTGAGCTAGAGCTGTGTAACGGTTAGCTTTTCCATCATGATTTGCAATAGTTGACACTACAGATCTGCGGTAATTGTCTAGCCAGATCTTAGGATGTTATTGTGAATGACACCACATGAGGCGATGATAGCTCAGCGGGAGGAGCGTCAGCTGTCAAACTGACGGACACTGGTTCGATCCCCAACAACAGCTTGAGCTTCCGGTGAAGGTAACACCGTTATCAAATCCCCAGCATGGTAGTAGGGTACTTACTTTCGAGTACCCGCCTGGCTATCTACCACCCTCAAGTTTAAAAAACTGTCTCAAACATATAGTGTGTTCAGACAGCAGTCCTTGAGAGCCAGTGAGTATTCTAGGTCTAGCGTGATAACATCTTCGACCACATCGTCACTGACCATCAAGTGAGATAGTAGTTAAACGCTAGATCTATACAGTATTTAAAAAAACCAGTCACTTTACCAGTAACTTTTTCTGGGTTAACTTTCGCTTGAGGCAGGATTTCGCCGGTTCTCGAGGGTTCAAGCATTATATTGAGAGCTTCAGATCATCCATTTTTCATCACAAGTAACAATATGATTCAAAACCCCCTTCGTTATTGTGATGGTTGAGTAATTTAATGCAGCATGTGACTCATGTTTGTTGGTTTGTTTCACCTATTCATGAGGTACCAATTGGTACCTCATGAATAGGAATGAAGCTTAAAAATTTTTAAGCTTTTTCACTTTTCCAATTTGTTGCAAGTGAATTAAAATTGTTTTATCACTCACACCGCAGCCTGCCGCTAACTCTGACTCTACATCACTGATGTGGTTTGCGATGGATGCGGTTCCATGGTCGCCTTTAATTCTGCATTGTCAACTAGGGTTTGTTGAGGTAGGTCAAAATTTAGAGAACGAAAACGTGCCTCGTTATCTTTTACAGTTGCTTCCCCTTACACATAGTTATATTTAAAGCTGTTTCTGCGCTGGTGCCACGGTGGAACTCGTATTTACACCAGAAATTTGAGATAAAAGTGGCCAGTTTGGTAAAACACCGATTTCATATGTATGGACCTAATACTAAATGGTTAACAAAGTACTACATATTAAAAAGTTGTACATATAAATATAATATATATGCATAGCATAGTATGTTAAAATGACTCGAGCGTTTCTGTAAGAGAGTAGGGCCAACATAGGTTCACAGTTCGGAGTTGTAATCACCGGAGGGCCTCAGACTAACGTCTAAGACAACAACCAGAATTGATAATTGAAATTGCCTTCCGAAACACAGAAACGCTCAGTTGAACACGCCACTAAAGAACATCCATGCAAGTTGTGACCACACTTCTTGACACAAAATGATGTAACACCTGCTAGATGATACACTTTATGGAGTCTACAATATCTCATATGAAACAGAATATGCATGATACCTCTAAGGCTTTCTCCTGTGAGAGCAGCATGCGATGGTGGGCGTACTTGCGCACGTAGTCGTACACATTGAGCGCCGTCACCTCAATCTCGCGCCCGCTCGGCACCAGCTCCACGCAACCACCGCCTTCTTCCGTACACATTTCCAAACTACAACATATACATTTAACTCACATCAACCTTTTGATACAACTATACCTCAATACTGGACAATCAATATACACCGTTCAATAATTCGGTATTTCTATATTTAAGAAGACCTTACATAACAAACACAAATAAACAGGCTTGTAATCAGAGCCGGACTACACACATCAAATTTTTAGGAAATTTGGCTATTGTTTTCAGTTAAGAATAATTATAATGAAAAAAAATACGAACATATCTCATTTTGGTCAACTCCTATAATAGTTTACCATGGATAGAAAAAAAACAGATATCAAATCAGTAAACCGACCCCGTGACCGTGACTGATTTTCATAGTGTATATTTAAACTAGCCTACCTAAAGTTGAGATCAAGCGCTGCAAACAGTGAATGCGAGTCTCCAGTCTCCGCGTCGACGACGAGTTGCCGCAAACTCTCGTACACGACTGGGTCGAAGAAGGCGAGGTCGTGGAACCGCACCGGCCGCCCGAGCAGGTACTTCAGCACGTGACGGTTCAGGAACATCGGACACAGCTCGTTTTGTAGCAGGCAGAGGCCAATTATTCTGCAAACAAATAAGGCCAGGTTATAAAAGCAAATATGCATTTTTTATCTATGTCACTGTAATCTAAGCATGAAGACTGAATAGAGCCCCATCTGTGTTATTCAACAGAAATACAAGGAATGCTATGTATGACATTTCATCTTAGAGCTGGGCACACACGGGCCACTCTTGCAGGCATAGAAAGAGCTTGATGCTACCATAACAGCTGGAGCAGTTAGTATCAACTGCTAAACAAGTAACATTATCAATTGAATTCAAATCATTAGTAACATGAATTTTGTTCCACAAACGAAACAAGAAGCGAGTGGGCGGGAAACACGCGGGACGTGGAATATAGGGCGCGGGCGGAGGTAACTACGCGAGAGCAGTCGACAGCTCGAGCAGTCTTCAGTTAATGTATGCCTTCATGCTTTCCGTGTAGGGACTGCCTTAGAGATAGTGTTAACGTCGTAAATGGAACAGCCATTAGCGTTGCAACATCCACGCTTAGTTGAGGCTTTACTTTATTGCATGAAGCATTCATTTTTCACATTTATATTACATAAGGCTAAGGAGTGGGATTCACTGCCCGAGTATACACGTATATTTCAAATCTTAGTGATTTCACGTTATGATTGAACAGATCTAGGCAGTGGTGATTTGTCTAGACAACATCATCACTTGATATCAGCCGAGATTGTGATGAAATGGATTCCTGGTTATCTTGAATAAAATTCAAACTGCTCCATTTTAAGAAAAAATATTTATTTGCTATTATAATACTGCTTATACGATTACTAGACTAATCATATATAATAATATAATGTTAACATTAAATAATTTATTTAGTCCGCGAAATATCTCTTCTGAAATGAGCTTAGAGCAGCGTAAATACACCAGAAGTGTAGTTCTGAGACATACCTGCCAACATTTCTGAAAGCGTTGATCCTCTCCGGAGTGGCGCGTCCTTGTCGCGGCGAGTAGTAGCCGCGCTTCCCGGGCGAGTAGAAGAGCGGCGCGGCGTCGTCGGAGACCGGCGGCGGCGCCGCCACCGCTGTCGTCGCGCCGCCACCGACGCCGGCCACACCCACGCTACTGCCACCACCCGTCGCGCCCGTGCCGCGCTCCGATAGAGAAAATACGTCCAGATCTAAACAAAACATGCATATCAACGTAGGATCGTCATACATAAATATAATATGTTATGAGCAGGCATAAATGCTTTAAAAATCTATGAACACAAGACGATAATGGATTATGTTACTTTGAAATAAATACCAGTGTCCTGGCAGTAAGATTTTTTTTTATTTTGTAATGAGCTGTTATGCAGGTTATGGCGCACAATAGGGATGTAGAATTAAAAATATGAAGGAACACGTAAACTCGAGAAAGCACAGCAACACCACAATTACAGTAAGTAAGTATAATATACTTACTAATAATAACTAATATTTAATATTATATTAGTTGGACGAAAAACACACGTAAGTCTAAAAGAATAGAAAATAAAGTAGCTCGTAATTAAGAACAATCAACTATTGCAAAAGTACTAAGCATATATATATATGCCCCAGCCGCGATGTGAATAGTATTGATATTTGCCTCCCGCCAGGGTGTGAGTGTGACTCTGTTGCTTTTTATTTTTTGCTTTTTACTTGCAAAAAGGACGAGGTTCTCAATTTATGCCGTATGTTATGTTTTTATGTTTGTTACCTCAGAACTTTCGACTGGGTGAACCAATTTTGATGATTCTTTTTCTATTTGAAAGCGGGTGATCCCGTGTGGTCCCATTTCAATTTCATGGTAGTAGGGTACTTTCGAATACCCGCCTGGCTAGCTACCACCCTCAAGATTTAAAAACTGTCACCAAACACATAGTGTGTTCAGGCAGCAGTCCTTGAGAGCCAGTGAGAATCCCAGATCTAGCGTGACAACATCTTTGACCACATCTTCACTGACCATCAAGTGAGATAGTGATCAAACGCTAGATCTATAGTTTAAAAAAAACCCATTAAAATCGGTCAAGCGTTTTTTGAGTTACACTCCAGTAACTGAAAAGTGTTACCTCTAGTTGGATGACTTCCTAATTGAGGGTGAACAAATCGAGAACATACACAATGACAATTAATCCCTTGAAGTCACTGAAAAGGGTGAAAAAAAAATTTTTACCTCAAAATTAAACCCACCACACAAAAGTGTGAAATAACTTGTCAAAGTCAGTACCTCGCACACAATATTTTGATAATAGTTACTTTTGAGCTACCATGGTATCTACTTCGACAAGTTATTTCACACTTGTGAAAGTGGAAGTTGGTTCCATTTCAAGTATTTTTTTTAAAGTATTGAAAGTTACTACTACAACTACAGATAAAACAACACTAGACAATCACTTGAATAATATAATGGAAACTCACCAAGTATCGCTTCTGAGGGATGCAAGACGATGAGATCCATGGCCTCTCGAACCTTCTGTCGCAACGCGTCTTCACTAGCTAGGAGTACTAATAGCTGTGCCGGTGTCAACTCCAGAAGCATTCCTGTTATCTTGCCCGCAAATGTTGGATGGAGAGAGTGCACCTGAATACATCATACAGTTGTGTACTGACACCTCCTGAGTTATTACAACCAAACTTCTTCAAATTGAACAGAACAATTATAAGACGCGAACACCGCATTCTAAGTTCCCGGCCCAAATCCCCAACTGAGAACACTGAATGGGTTAGTGGAACATATTCATAGACAGTTCTATTATTTTTTTTAAGTTTGTTTCTTCAGAATGGCATCTATATATTACAAAGTAATTTGAAAGTATCTTTAACAGATGCTTTTTTTTTATTGTTCCTATAGAAATACCACAAGAATTGATTTTTTATTTGTCATTTTCAATGAAATGTTAACAATGTTCTAGTGTCCATCTAGGTAAGTAATTATCTTGAAGTCAATATGTCTACTCATATGGGGTAGGCATATGTCCAGCGGTGGACGTCCTATAGTTGAGATGATGATGATGCCGACTTAGGCCATCTGATTATCTGATTTATATTCGATAATATTTATTACACATTAATTTATTTTCAATCGGTATCTTTCTCATTATCTTACATGACACACTACACACAATACTTATTTCACACTACTCAACTACAACACAGACTAATTAGACGTCTGTGGTTTCGCTATGTAGCGAGAAAGAATAAACTTACAGTATTTCGATGTCGATCGGTGAAGTCATAAGAAGTAAATTACTATTTTATCGGTTCAATAGGTGGTCTCACTTACTCTTGGATATAATCGTTCGCCTAATTGAGTTAGATGAATTGTGAGATGGTCATTGTGTCCGCCGGGTCGCTCTCCACTGTAGCCAGCGCCTTCCGTTCCAGGAGCCGCCTTCAACAACACAACACACTTTGATGATATTACATCCAACACAAAGGTTTTGGTGAAATAGCTTAATAGTTTTCTAAATTGGCACTTTAATACTTACTTTGTGTTGAATAATAAATATTATACGTGGCAAGCCGTGTTTGATCGCCTAAGTCGGCGAAAGCGATATACATAATACTACTTAAGTGCATGAATAAAAAAATAAAATTGAATATTGTACGCTCTGGCGTTCATCCTCAACCAAATTTTCCTGGTATACAAAACGTCGAAACATTGGTCGACAGCGCACAGATACTATAATTAGTCTTCGCAACAATAATTAATATGCACGGTAATAAGAACGCGAATCGACAAACATAGTATAGGACACCCTCCGTCTAGGTGGCGCGACGATCTTTGCTAAATGGCTCGTAGCAGCTGGATGCGATAACCCGAGGATCATGCACAGTTGCAATTAATTGGAGATGCAATAAATACAATGACGACGATGACAAAAATACGATTGAGACACACTGCAAATGTGATCAATCGAATAGGTATAAGGGAGTGTCCAGACCTGACGAATGCGCGTGGGAGATGTATGAGTACAGATGCATGAAATAGGTAGCCGCGCGTTTGGGTCAGACATTGAATATTTTAAGTGTTATGTTTGAAGTGCATTAACAACATGCTAGGCGAAACTAACATTCCCTCAGATGTTAAAGGAAGGAATAATTCGGATGGCTTGTGGAATGCTACTATAGCTTAAATGAACAAAGCTACAGGACGATATTCTGCAGTCGTGGGTTCAATCCCTACTAGAAGTCGAATGTTTTCCTTCAAATAAATTGAATATTTTCACTGTTTTCATAGAAAAAAATAATTGTTATAAAATTAAAATGTAGAATTGTAGAGTATGAAAGAAAACTCACCACATTGAATAACATAATATTAAAGCTAATATGTTCAGTATTCATACAAATCTGAGAAAAATATTCAGTTACCCGAATTGAGTGTAGTGTAGTACATACCTGCGGTGAGTACGGCCTGGCATCGACACTGAGCAACCGCCTTGGCTCGCGCGCACTGGGCGGTCTCGGCGCCGCGGCCGCGCGTCCCGGCGTGCGACGCGGCGCGTCTTTAGAACGCGCTCTGCCCGCGCCGCTACTGAACCACAACAACGGTATACGCTTCTAATCATAACCATTGCACATTAGATGAACGAAATTGCTCAAAGCGATAAGGCCGCCCATTGTCGCTCCGAGTATTAATATTTAAGTTTAGTTTTTAGTATCACATTTTATTTCTATTTTTGGTACTGATAGTTGAAGCGATATCTCAGCGGGGGGAGCGTCGCCTGTCAACTGACGGACACTGGTTCGATCCCCAACAACAGCTTGAGCTTCCGGTGAAGGTAACACCGTTACCAAATTCCCAGCATGGTGGTGAGGTACTTTCGAATACCCGCCTGGCTAGCTACCACCCTCAAGTTTGAAAATCTGTCACCAAGCACATAGTGTGTTCAGGCAGCAGTCCTTGAGAGCCAGTGAGCATTCTAGGTCTAGCGTGATAACATCTTCGACCACATCTTCACTGACCATCAAATGAGATAATGGTCAAATACTAGATCTATAAAGTATTTAAAAAAAGTTAAGTTTTTCTTTTGAATTTTAACATACGGAGACAGCTAGTATTCTTTTCCCTTTAACTATCCAGAGGTGGAATGCATAATAAGGAAAGTTGGCAATATTACGAGTCACCTATACAACATAATTTTAAATGTAGCCGTATACTAATATTATAATCAATTCATAAATGATTAATTTGTGCATCTCACCGTGCTCCAGCATTGGCGCTGGTTCCGGTGGCAGCGCCCGTCCCCGCTGTCCCCGAGGTGCCGTTAGCACTGGTCGTGGTGGTGCCACTTCCCGTAGTCGGTTCCAGTGGTGGCAATTTTTCATTAGCTAATAGAGCCTGTGTCAAATAAATTTAATAGTAAAAATTCATGGCTCGACTCCAAACATTGCTATTTTCGCAATCAAGATTTGAATAACCATCAATCATAAACCAATCAAGAATCATATACCAATAGAGGTATTAATCATTAAGGCAATATTTTGTTTGCATGGGGACTTTTGCAAGTAAAAAGTATACAGTTACATAGTTAACCTAGTATTAAGCATTCAGAAAAACGTAACATATGAGAGTAAGTTTACAGACTATAAACTGTTTAATACACATGACTGTATAGTGTGCACAACCGACCATGTAGCATTTGAATTTAGGCTCTGCAAACGTTGGCTCATATACCAAAACCCACCGGCATAACAGTTTGTCATTGAGTGCAGTAAGCGAGGTAGGGAGATACAAATAATGCAAGAAAATAAATGAAGCAATTACACACTACTTAAGGTAAATCCAGGCATACAAAAAAGTTGCCTGCACACAGCTATTATTGATATGTAGAACAGAACGTAATCACTTACTCCTGTGTGTATGACCTTCATTCTACAATACTGCTTTTTCAATACTGCTCGATGACGTTATTTATCCTATCTTTCAATGAAACATTAGACAAATGTCTACTGTTTCATTTGAAATTTAAAGTTTTTTTCATTGATAGATAGCGCAATTTTTCGTCAGTGAACAGTACGACTCATGATGTTTATGTATGGATGGAGTACCTCGGCGACGCTGGTGTAGAAGGAGCGCGCGACGCCGCTGCCCTCGCCGGGTTCGTCGCGGAAGGTGACCTTGACGCGGTTGACGGCGAGCGGCGGCTGCGCGGAGTGCGCGCGCCTGTTCTGTCCCGCGAACGCGCTGTTCAACTCCGCGAACGTCTGCTGCAGCAGCTTGGCGCGCTCGCGCTCCATCTAACAATACACACCGTTTAATATATTATTGTGACGAGATATTTTCACATACAAAATTTACTGTTTCTTTTCACAATTACCGGCGGGGCTGGAAAAGTCGCATTGCCGGGCGAAACCGGATTCGACTATGCTCATTTGCCACCTCATATATCCACGATAGCAAGTTTTATCTCAATAGCTGATTGCTTCAATAATAGGGGAGGAAAAATTAGAACAGCTGTCATCTTCTAATCACACGGTTTCCCTTGTGTAGACTTGGATTAATATATCCGTTAAGTGCACTAGTTTAGAAAAGTGGAGCCAAAATGGTAGATCATCACTTCTCGCTGCAATCAGCACCAAGTAAAGTATGACTACTTTCCTGAATCAGGGAAAATGGGGACGAAATTGGAGCTAAGCTAAAAAATTAAGCTTAATGAGCTTGTGCACATGATTTATGCTAAGTCAAAACAATGAATAAACACACCATTTAAACACTTTGTTGTGAGGCACCTTTGTTTTTTTTATTCGAGTTTTCATTTTAAATAGCAATTAGAATTCAATACAAAATTATATGCAAAATGTTGCGGTCTTTATCATACATTCATACTACCAAACTAAATGCATAAGTACCATACGTTTATGGTATGGTATATATATATGCATAAGTATCATATGTATATAGTATGGTAATAGGGTGTGTAACTGTGTAGTACCTTGTGCAGTGTGAGGTCCCTCTGCTGCGAGTTCCTCAGCTTCTCCATGTCCCTGCGGAACTTGACCTCCTTGACGGGGAACCCACCCAGCTCTGCGACCACAGAGCCGGGCTCTAGCCCCACGTCCTCGGTGAACACGCGCCCGAACAAGTCCAGCGAGAGCCGCCACCGCCCCAGCAGCAGGTCGTGCGACACAGACGCGCCCAGGGATGGACAAGCGCGCCTGTCATAAATAATTGTTACACTTAGCCAACGCTTTCAGTTCTACACTGGCCAAGATACTCCCGACGTAAAGATAAAGTTATGGCTATTCCTTTTGTCTATTTTAAACTTGTATTTTATTAATGGCCAATGAACAGTAATATGTTGTAAGTCTTAATACAAAAAACAAATTATTATGTATAAAAAAACTCTGCCATTTCGTCAAGACATGCATTTTGGCTGATGGATCGGCCAAATTTTTTGATATCCTATTAACTGCCTGTATTACAACTTCGACCGAAACATAATTATGCAGATTATGGATTATATAATGAGATAGTGGTCAAACGCCTGCCTTTTGTGAATTTAAAAATTCAATAGATTTTATTTGATTGATTGATTAAGCGTTGTTATATCATACAAATTGGCATGTTAATGCCTGCATGATAAAATTACCTTTTGCTTAATTATGGCTAACTAAATATGATGGAAATTGAAATTACATTTAGAGCTTCTGCTATAATTTTGCAAATAACCAGAATGTTTACATAGCTAATTTCTGCAGTTGAATCAAAGTATGGCCTGCTCCAACATAATTGAAGTGAAATACATTAATTTTACACTAAACTGGTACTATATTTTTATTTCAGTCAAAGTACAATACCTATGTCAAATTACAAATATGTAAAAATTACAATTTTAAACATGTCAATACAAATTAAATTACTAGATTACGTCAATGACCCTTAAAAACTGGTACTACGAAATGTATTTTATTATTAAAATTAACAATATTTTTTTATTGGGATTGATGTACATATTTCAAGTCAGACAATAGATGTCTTAAAAGCTTTCATGCTACTTTTTATAAAGCATCATCGCTTAGCATTAGGTGATGCAGTAAACAAAATCAAACTTCAAAAATTAAATATCGAGTATATGGAACTCACGGTGCAGCAGGGGTGTTTATTGATGGCAACAATGTTGGTCCCGGCAATCCAGTAGTTTCTACCGTCACGTGAGCAGATATCTCCTGAGATTCGAGTGGATCCGCTGCGCTCAGCAGCTCACCCTGACGAATAAAGAATATTAAAAAAACAATCCACACATTTCAACAACAATTTCAACAAATACAATTAAGCAGGATAACGACAAGCTTATAAACAACTGCCTGGTTAATCATTTTCAAACAGTCCCAAATACATATAAGGTTCTGAGTATTATTTAGGTTTAACATGCTAATTTATCGTTACAGTTATTTTGCAGTAATACCGCGACCCATTTTAATAATTGATGATTTACTGAGTCTTAATACGTCGCATGCGTCGATATAGCCAATGAAAGGGTAGGGTGTAATTTTGATAAGAAAAAGTCCCCCAAATAAGTGGAGTGACTTACAGCACGTACAATAACAGTCTTGCCGGGGCTGCGGGAGGACGACGGACGGGGCTCGCCCGCTGCCGCTACTGATGTGCTTGGACCTGGAATTATATATTCAATTTACACTAATTTAAATACACGCCAGTTATGAGTGCTATTTAGGGGATCCTCAGCAACAGATTGGTTCACAACTGGAACAGGTTGGCCGAGGAAGTAGTCAGTGCTACATCAGTCAACAGCTTTAAAAACCGGCAGTAGCAAGTTTTACTTTTTTATATGCAGTGGAAAGGCTAATAAATAGTCTAAAGTAATATGAGAAATATGAATGTATACATTTGCTTCAAAACACACAAAATAAATCAATATATGATTGTAATTATAATACCAATTCATTAACTAAATATATCGATATCACCTACAAAATATAAACAGAAACATACAAATATCAAGAAATGTTGGCGTTCAGGCTGGCTCAAATATCATGTGAAACATAACTGTTACAACATTGCCAGTTTGGTATAGCCTAATTTTGTATAATTAATGGCTGAACAGGAATTTTTACTCTAAATTTTGTATGTGCTAGTTTTTTTCTTCTTTTTAACACAAAAGTTTATAATCTTGTATAATATTCTGGCAAAACGCAATCCCATTTGTAAAGAACTGCTATGTCTAGCTAGATAATAGAGGATGTATTTTTCTTTTTTTTTTTTCTTTCCTCAGCCATGTGCGTCCACTGCTGGACGTATGCCTCCCCCATATAGGGGGGATTTGCCAATACTCGCCACGCTTGGCACGCGGGTTGGCGAGCGCAGTATGATTTCCGATCCTCAGAAGGCGCTGCTGCCCACCTCCTGGTACGTTATCCCTTAGCCGACTCTTACGGCACCCACGGGAAGAGATGGGGGAGTACTATTCTAGGCCGGTACCACCACGGCCAGAGGATGTATATTGTATATTATATACAATGTATACTTTATCAGTGTTGAGTATGTATATTGTGCATGTGTAAGCTTACCGGGGTCAAGCGGAGCGCTGCTCTGATGGTGCGGCGCGTCTATAATGGAGCAGGCGGTGTCGACCAGCGTGTGGAACTCGGCGCCGGCCTCCTGTATCGAGCTGCTGCCCAGTGCCATACCGTGAGGAACTCTGCATAAACGCATAAGTAATTGGTGATGCGTCGTAAAGTTATTGAATCATCTAGTTTAAGAGCTATGGCGGTCTTATTTTCACATTGCTATTACCTTGCTAAGACATGCTGCCATAATTTTACCAAACCTAGCTGAGCACATACAGACTGAATATCCGGTACTTCAATGGTACATTTTTCAGAAAAGCCTAACACATCACAACATATGTCATCTGTTGGTCTTCATGCAAGCACATAATATATAATAGATAAAATATCAACCAAATTATAAGGGCAACACTTTACAAAAGCCAGTCAGCTATAAAAATCAGCAATTAATATGGAAAATCTATGAATAAACCTCAAATTAAGGTCCATCATTTGAAATGGTAATTCTAACGATCTTACCTATGATGCTTCTTTCTTGGAATAAGCCTGGCTTCGTTTGAATCAGAGTCAGATAAGTATTCGCCATCAGTGTCCATATCAATTTTTACTGTACTGTCCTTTGAGCATGACAGGTCCTAGAAAAAATCGAAAAGATGACATTAGTGTATAAAATTACTACAATAACCCATTGAGAACTTTATAGTACACATTTCACTGAGTGAGTTAATTCTGGTTGAATCAATTCTTAGTTATGAATAGAAAATACTTTACACTTGGTAAACCAGGAATAGCCCATTTTGATATTTTAGCTGTGGTATTGTGGTGGCTAAGCTGTTTATGGTTGTGTCCAAACCTGACTAATGCGCAGCTCGCGTGTTGCACATTTGCTGCTCGCGTGTATTTCATGTTCGCACGCCACTTCTGCGCCGTCCGTGTACCATTCGCGCGCAAACTATGCACCGCGCGCGTTTCCTCCAGCACCTCCGTGCTCAAACTACATGCACGCAAAATGCGCGCGCGCGGTACGCATGCAGCTCGCGTGTACCATACGAGCGTTGTATGAATTGCACGCAAGAAGCGCATAAACAGTTGCAGTAATAGCACGCGTACAGTACGCGAACAGCAAGGGCGCGGCACGTATTCAGCGCATTCGCTAGATCTATACACGTCTTAAGAAACTGTGCGAAACTTAGTCAACTTGAGTATGCATTAGGCCATATAACACCTGGTGTGAGCATATATGTTTGTTACCTGTGGTTCATCTCGAGTGAGTGTGTGCGAGTGTGTGGGCGGTGCGGAAGCGGGACGCGCGGGGGGAGACCACCCACGGTCTGCGCCACGCGTTGATAATCCCAACCGACGGGGTACCACTGTAAACAATATAGATACATCACACTCATGATTTGCGGATATTTCTTTGTTGAAACTAATGTTAGTATTACATATTTTAAGTACAGTGTAAACTTATCCAGTTTAGCTCTGGTACTAAATGTTCCTGAGTATCCCGATTCCAGCGACCAGTTGATCGGTTCAGTGCCTTTCCTCTTCATATTTTGTTTTACATAAGGACTACCATGCTGTAATATCTCGATTTAAGGCTCCATTATTTTGAAACGATTAGCGTTAGATATGGTCAAGCCTACGTTCATAAACGAGATATAACATAGTCTATGGTTTATTATACAAAAAACCTAAATAGACATCCAGTACCAGAAACAATAAAGTTTTAAATAATTTTAAATATTTAAATAGAGTGACTAAGGCTAATTATTAGTAAATTGTAAATATCATTATTATTTACCTTCTAGTGGGTTGTTGACTCCCGGCGGAGCATCGCCTGTGGCGGGAACAGTGACCGGTTGTCGAGGCATTCCGAACAACTCTTCGCGACGAGCGTTCGGCTGCAACAGTTGGGGCTGATCCGCGAGCGGAAGTGCGTCTTGCATTGTCACTACAAGTAGACACGCTTCGTTAGTACTCAGTCTATGGACGTATACATTTGTTCAAACACTAGGGCAGAACCGTGTACGAAGGGTGTGCGGAGTGCGAAGTAGCTGTTTCGTATTGTATATAAGTATAGACTTATCTATGTTCATACGTCTTAACCTTTTCAATTACGATGTGGAGTCATTAATAACGACTATACTGTTTTTCACGCCCCGTCACCCCTTGATACTCGCGAGTTCGGCTAGCCGATGGCTTCACAGTTGAAGCACTATTGTACTAATTTCAAGCGTTTATATAAACGCGTTAACGATTGAAGCAATACTGTGAAACCAAATCAATACTCGAATGTAAAAGTAAACCTCTTTCGTTTGATAGCAACTAAACAAATTTCACAAAACTGTAATATCTCGCGAACGAATCAACTAACATATACCACATTTCAAAACATACATACAAATGCCAACATACACAAGTTGCCATTGTGACCTCATTTCACTCAATCAACTGGATAATACTACTGATTGCTGGTACAACAATTATAAGAGATCGAATTTAAACCATAAGGTAGCAAATATTGAAGGTATTAAGGATTATAAGCCTATTATTCTATAAAATGTTTTAAACAATGCAAGCTATGACGGCACAGAAGTTGTTTACAATGTCCAAGTTTCCAGCTAGTATACTTACTGTTGAAGGGATCAGGCGGTGGGCAGCCGAGACAGAGCGTGGACTCTGAGCGTTGGAAGAAACCGTGTCCACGTCCGCCCACTCTCTCCCTCTCATTCTCACCGTCAGATTCAGCGGCAGCTGCGTTTCCGCCTACTACTACCATTTCCTCATCGCCTTCTTCGTTCTCATTCTCATCCTGCTGTGAATATAATATGCATTCATGTAAAGAGCTACCTACATAAAAAATTAAAACCAGACTTTGATAAATAGGGTCGAAAAGGGTTACTTCATTAGTGTAACAGACACAAGTTCATATATAAAAAAAATGGCACAATGTCATCCAAACCTATTGGGACCTATTAATGATATGAACAATGAACTATTATCATATAACTACAAAATATACCTTCAGTTGCTACAGTCCAGCCACATGTACAGGTTGGAATTTTATGACCCCACCCAGAGGGGTAAGTCTAAAAAAACTCTAAATACTGAATAAATTTTATTGTACAAATAAATTTTAAAATAAAAATATTTTTTTCTCAAAGGAAACATTCCTTTATTTTAAAAAAATAACAAATCAGCATTCAGAGATTTTCGAAAACTCGCTCACCACACTGGGAAATCGAACAGGCTAAAATACGAAAAAATAAAATTCTCTACTCTCACGGCATCAATTGATAGGGTCAGTCATAAGAATCAAATCAAATGTAGTGCTACCCGTGTGGTCCCATTTAAATTTCATCAAAATCGGTCAAACCGTTTTTGAGTTACACTCCAATAACTGAAAAGTGTTACACATATATTGGGACGAATTCCTCATTGAGGGTGAATGACAATTGATACCGTTAGTAGAAAAGGTAAAAAACATTTTACCAAAAAATGGAACTGCCTCCAACACTTAAGTGTGAAATAACTTGTCGAATTAGGTACCATGTGCACAATATTTTGATGATAGTTACTTTTGAACTATCATGGTACTGACTTGAAGTTATTTCACACTTTTGAGTGTTGAAGTAGGTTCCATTTTTTTGGTAAATTTAAATTAATTTTAAGTTTTGTTACAAAAAATAGGCAGTAATGGTATTGGAATACATGAACATATTCTTATTGATTTGGTACTTAAGTTATAGTATAGCTTTGAATAAATGGCCAATTTTCTTTATTATTTACATTTGAATGTAGCCCTGCAGAGTTGAAGATGGGTTCGTCCTTAAATTTAAGAGATTATCATTTCACAGAAATGGTGATGCAGAGGATGGAGGTGTGAGCTCACATGTTGCGTGGTCACAGCTGTCTACTTGTAGCGTGTATAATGTAAATTTGTGTCATTGAAGTTCCCTACTCGTAGCTATGCGGAGCAGCTATTTTTGAGTTCTTATGGACTTAATCATTGTACAAGTGCCTCACTAATTCGGTTAATTTTGTCACATCTTCCTATCGCAATTACTATGTTCGATAAAAAACTATATGATCAGTCATCCTACACTGTACATGCGTAATTCTTTGTAACTAGAGACGCACAAACATACATATGCATATGTATGTGTATATATGTTGGCGGATATAGCGGATGTAGTGTAGTGGATGCATTACCGGCGTCCAGAGATGGTGGTGTTGGTGCGGCTGCGGCTGCGCGGCACGCATGTAGTAGACGAGCGCGTCGAGCACGTATGCGACGTGCTTGAGCGCGGCCACGTCCAGCACCGGCAGCTGCTCCGCGTGCTCGGCGCTGTGCGCGCGCAGCAGCGACAGGCAGTACGCGAGAAACTCGCGCCGCGCGCTGCCGGCTTCCACACCTGCGCCAATCGACAACATTCATCACTTCCTGCCTCCTACATGTTACGTACATACGCTGCCTTCATGTAATTTAATTACAATGATAATTCATTTGTTACTTATTGTTTAATCTAAACAGAAAAACTATATCATCTAATATTAACTAATGGTGCGTTCTATGGTGGATCACTTTTGCTTAGAAGACACATTCACTCGTTATCTATGTGATGTGATGACACACACTGAATATCAATTGAACTGCTTCATACGAGCAGGAAAGTAGGCGTCGCATTACCGTCTATTTAGCCGTTCGTAGATCGAATAGGGGAAGGAAAATCAACACTGTAGTGTGCGTTACTAATGGTGACATATGAAAACGAAACATGGTCCCAAAATTATTTTAATATCTATTGTAAAACTCCTGACAGAAGACTTTATTTAACATAAGAGAACAGCTCAATCTTGTATATAAAAATAAATAACAATGATAAAATAACAGCAGTACAGCGGACTAGCAAGTTGAAGCGGCAGTGGGTAGGCCGAATAACTCAAAGAACTGATAGCCCATGAGTTCAAAAAGTTCTCGAATGGAGACTGGCAAGCACAGCATAGGACAGCAACCGACAAGGTGGATTGACAACTTGACGAAGATTGGAGGAAAGGGGTGGATGCCAGAGACTTCCTTCCACTCCAACCGGTCCTTGCCTGAAAATCAATGGGGGAGGCGCATGTCTAGCAGTGGACGTCCTATGGCTGAGATGATGATGATAATGACAGCAGGGTTGAAATGTTGAATCAATTACTGGCTGAAAAGTTGAAAGTCAAAACGGGAAAACTGCCATATGAGTGCTTTGATACCAGAATAAGCAGCATTACCTTGTTCACGATCTCTTGCTCTCGGTGCTTCAGAGAATCCTATAATCCTGGTGGCAGGAGAAGTAAGCGATGTCGTGCGTCGAGCCGCAGGTACGGCCGGTCGAGTCGTGTCTGCCGAAGTACTGGCGTTGTTTGATGTCAGAGATGCGCCGAATCTACACGAAGAAGATAAACATGAGAATGTTTTGTTGTGTAACGCGACACAACCAGAGATCGCCTCATATCCGGCTCAACGGACAAATACGATCAGAAAACATGGTAGTAAAACATAGATCATTCCAACGCGCTTTGTAAGTTCAAGCTATTGGAATAGCAAACTTTTTAGATACTTTATGCATTTATTAGACGTTATCACACAATAAATAACAGTCTTATGCAGGTATAATTTGTAGTATTCACTATTATAGTAAATTAGTGTTCAGTAGTTACTATGATCATAGATTGTTTTATTAGTTAATATACATATTGGTTAGGAGAATATCCTACTGTCTGATTACTCGTGGGGATGCACTTTGATCAGACATCAACCATTTAAGATTATTGTAGCTGTACGAACCTGGAACAGGATTTTGAATATTGGAGTGTTATTTTATATACGAGTATTTGTAATTAGTAATATCATACCTGAGTTGCGCTTCTGTAGCATCCATCACAGTAACCAGCCAGTCCCAGGTCGGTTTGAGCTGCCTTTCTAGGTAGCACTGAAGCCGCAGCGCCTCGCGGTAAGACAGGGGCATCATGCGCGGCAGAGGCAGCGTTACCCGCTCGTACTCCCACAGCAGGTCGGCGATTTGTCTTATCACAATCCCTTTTAAATAAAACAATACCATTATTTTTTTTAACGGAAGCTTTAAATTAAAAAGTGAGTTGAATCAACAAATTTTGCAACAAAACAAGTACGTCTCGTTCAGTTCTGATGATCGATGGAGGATTCTTCATTCCGGAAAGCACCATTGACTGTTTCATTCATGCATTATAATGGACTGAATTTTTATAGTAATATTGTTAATAGGTAACAAAATATAGCGTAGTTACCGAAGGCCCTCGCCAGACAGGCGGCGGTGGTGGAGGTGGAGTGCGGGTCGTGTGCGCCCGCAGCGGCCGCGGCAGCCGAGCGGCGCAGCGACGCGGGGTCGATGAACACCAGCGACGAGTTGCCGGGCAGCCGCACGCCCGCCGTGCCGCTCCCCACGCCGCCGCCCCCGCCGCCGCGGGACGTCTCACGGGAACTGCACACAAACATACATTTATTAATACATACTAAAATTGTTACGATTAGCCGCAGAGTCGACAATAATTGAGTTACCGTCATATTATTGAAATAAGAGCTTTTTATATATCTAAAGTTATACATTAAACGAAGTGTTTATTACGCTCTATAGGTTGTACTGTACAGTACTAGGCTGACCGCGTCCGCGAGCGCCCCGTATTCTCCTTGAAAAAGACCACCGAATGTGGTTGAAACTATAGTCGGAACCTTCTGACTTATTACGTGAGTAACTCCCGTGTATTATACATTCATAATGATATTGAATAATTTTAGAGTTGAGGTGTTTTCTTCTGCAATTACAGAAAATCAACATTACTCATTCCGTTGATTCTCATCTCAAGTCATTCCACTATTCAGGTGCCCGTCATAAGAATATCCAAATAAAGGAGAGTTAAAAGTCTTAAAAAGGATTGGTAACGTAATAAATGCCCCCAGTAGCATCTCTTTTTTTATGTAGTAGGTGTCATATAAGCAGACGGGCCGCCCGATGGTAAGCAATCACCATCCCCTAAATCTATGGGCGATGGTGATCGCTTACCATCATCAGGCGACCCGTCTGCTTGTTTGACAACTATTACTATTTAAAAAAATGCCACGACAGCATTACACTTTTTGTTTTCACGAATCAGAATCTAGATGCATGCACATGGTGACCAACTCGATTAGAGCCTAGTCGGCCGAGACAAATGGCCAATGCGAAAACGTTGGACAAGTACGTCAGTTCTGATGATCAATGGAGGATCCTTCATTCCGGAAAGCACCATTGACTGTTTCAGTTCGGTAGCAGGGTGAAAAGTACTTAACCATCTATTCTCTATTAAAAGTGTAGTAAGAATCTATTCTCAAATTCACCCAAAATACCAAAAAAATCGTAAATACTTGAGAGGTGTCAAGGGACACCCGGATGGGACGTAGTTCCTTTCGAATAAAAGCAAAAAAATTGCACATACATACACACACAGACATACATTTTTTCCGTCTAGCCCTCATTCGCAACGCGCGGTAAGGAACTACGTTCCAAAAATCAGGCACGGCGCGCGGCGTTTCGGAGGAGTTCGTGACAGATTTTTATGACAAGCATGTTTGTTAGTCGACATACAGATAAAGTGCTTTTCTAAGAATTATTTTGTGTCCAAACAACATATTACATAAATTATTATATATATTTATTTATATGATATTCTTAATACATATAATTCCGTATTTCTCGCAATCGGAATGAAAAGTAGTGTTTAACTCAGGTGAAATTACCCATTTCAACCCTCGAAATATCTCAAGTTGGGTCACATACAACACTTCGTTAACAATCTACTATTTGTCTTTTTCAGATCGTTAAATATGTTGAGTGCGTTACCGTATGGCCCACTGCATGGAGTGCGGCGCGAGGTTGGGGCGGGGCGGGGGCGCGGCGCGTCGCTCGAGCGGCTCGCCCTCGTGCAACGGCGGGTCGGGCTCCCCCTCCTGCTCGTCCGTCTCGCCCGCTTCTGAGTCCTCGTCCTCCGGCTGGGTCGAGTCACCGCTCTCTTCCTCCGGGTACAGCAGCAGGGACGCTATACCTGAAACACACGTCGTCTATAACCAATCTTCACTGTATCGCCGCTATCCAACACAATGATCGATAACCAAACGTGAGGTGAATCTCGATTTGTTCTGCTGGTCTCACACATTTTTTTCGTTTTTTAACGTTCTAGTTATTGAATCTCTATAACTTCATTTGGAGAATTAACAGACAATTAGCAATCTATAATTGAGCTCAGTAATATTGATAGGCGTTGAAGTGAATTCAAGCACGAAAGTTGTCCATATTAATAATAATAAAAATAAAAAGTTTATTTCAGATTAAATTGCGCACATTACATCATCTTAAATGGCTAGAGTTATGCACATATTAAATTTTGGCTATCTGTCGCCGAACTAGGCTCACTGCCTGTGTTTCAACTTACAGCGCCCACCCCTTAGAAAAGAAATTAAAACTAGCCGTGTTTACTATTTTCTTCACATATAACGCTATAACTAGTAAAAACATAATGGAAACAAAACTGAAACTTATTCTATAAAAACAGTATGATACTTAAAATTATATATGTATATCATGATGGGAAGGATCCTCTCTGTGTGTTTACTGAAAGTGCATGTGTGTATGTGAGAGGGTGTCAGTTGCGTATCTATCATATTATCTTATTATTATTCACTATTTACTGTGTAAGTAACATAGGTACATAAAATAATATATCATGGATATATAGAGTGCGTTTTGTGCCTTGGTGTAGTTTTTTGTGGGAATTCAGTAGAAAAAGAATAAGTTTCAAAAAAAGTGTGTTAGAGCACTTTGTAATTACGTCAAAGCGAGACATCTTAACCGTTTTTTATGAGCCTAAAACTGCACACATCACCATCACTAAACATATTTGAGGTCTCTGTCTTTGTATTTTTAAAATATTTTTTAATATATATTTTATCATTTTATATAAGTATTTATTTTACAAAAGTAGTCAACAGTAAACGGCACAGAACAAAAAATGTTTTCCATCTAAACATTTTATAATTGAACCGGGCAATTTAATTAAAGCATATTTTAAATGGCTCTTCGTAAACTTAATCATTTGGCACAAATTATAATTAAAAAATACTGTAGTAATATTAATTTAATCGAAATGAAATTGTTTTAATGAAAGAATGACTGACCTGGACAAATAATCAAATTTGATATTAATTTGGGATCTTAGTTTTATAATAAAATTGAAATTTTTATAACAGCTATAAAAAAGAATAGAGTGAATGCCGGTAACAGCACGCACCTGCGTCAGAACCTTGTGTGGCACCGGTCTGCACGCTGCGCTGCGCCGACTCAGCGTTGTCCTGGTCGTCAGAGTCGCTCTCCGTTTCCACTTCGGCGAGAAGGTCCAACTCGCTCTCGCTCTCGCCGCCTTCTTGGCGCTCTTGCCCGTTTTCCAACACTACGTGCTGTTCTTGTCCACTGTGCGACAAATATAACATTGATGAAATCCCATTGTATACATACATGGCCCGCTTGAAAACTTCAGACATTGAATTGGGCGGATCTCACATATATTCCGATATAAAGAAAATGAAACAGGTTATTTTGTATGGAAATTGCCCCTTTGGATAACTTTCACTAGGTAGCATTCATATTGATTTTTTAAGTTTAGGGTGATACAAAGTTCAATAGATAAACTGATTGTTATGAAGTGGTACCGGTCGGGCATGGCGTCCTCATGTTGTGAATCAGCGGGCGGTACTGGTGCGGGCACGTTCGGCTCGTCGGTCTCCGAGGCGTCATCGTCTCCGCCCAGCGCCTCGCCCGCGCCGTCGTCTGCGTACTCGGTGGCGATGGGAGTGGACGTGCGCCCGGCCGCGGTTGTACCGTTGGAAGCGCCGCCGCCGGTGTTGCTCCGCCCGCCCGCCGCACTCGATTCTCTGTACACAGTTGGATTCGACATTAACATACTTACCTGACCTTAAATGGCATCATCAATGTGATAATAATTATTTTTTTATTGATTTCTAGAAAATAATACATAATTCGCAACAGTAGTAAGGACTAAATTGTAAAATACATGTTGGAATGATTAAAACCATTCTACATGGCCTTCAAACGTATGTATGTAAAGAATACTTTTATAAATTATTTGGCGCTCCGAGGGTTTTTCCCCTTTCAGTGACCCGCCTGCTGCTGACGGATATTTGAGACAGTTAAAATATGACATGTATCAATATAACAAAAATTAAAATATTAAAAAGCCCGTGTGCTTTTCCATAACGAGCAACTCTTGCGTATATAATATCGTGGTTTGGAGTATTTCCAAACTCGTCACTATATGAGTGAAACCTTATTCATCAATATAATTTTTCCATTCTACATATTAAATACCCTCTCGTGATAAACGCAATCATGCAAAATAAGAAATAAGATGTACTACAAATCACTATATTAGTGCCATGTCGTAGACGACAAATATACAAAAACATCGACAAATTAAGAATAGCATATTTCGATTCGCTCAGGAGCTTGCATGGCTGCGACTAATGTGTCTAAAAGCTCCTATAAATAATAGTGTATAAAAATAGATTTGTTAGTCGGAGGAGAAAGAGAGTACCTGCGCGAGTGCGTGAGCCGCGAGTGTCCGGTGGAGAGCGGCTCGACGCCGAACAAGTCCTCGCTGCCGTTGACGAGGTCGACGTAGGTGGTGGCAAGCTGGAAGGGCGCAGTGGGGCGCACCACGCCGAGCCGCACCGGCGCCAGCAGCGAGTCCGCCGCCTCCACCAACTCCTCCACCGCCAGTGCCACCAGCGCCGCGAACACGCGCCGGCACCGCACCAGGGACGACGCTATGGACAGCGGCCTACGCCACATAACCATATTTGTTTTTATTTTCATTGGACATTACCGCTTAATTCATAAATACATATATGTGTTATTTTAGGTTTGACCTGGCCACATTGTGTACATAACTTTTCCACAGTGTGGCTAGGAATTAATTATTCGTCTTTGACACCTAACCTTAAAGAAAACAATTATTTATTCGTTATTTTTCTGTACAAATTGTAACACTCGCTATTTAAATGAAAGCATAATCAAGATTTCATCATCGAATCACGCTTATCAGACCAGTGGTGATAACTTTTATTCATACAATGGAATTACCACTGAATCACTGAAGCACTAAGAAGAATGTGGATGAGTGAAAGTTTATTATAAGTTAAGATAGACGTTAAGATTGCTTTTCATGGGCTGGAATATTCCAAACCTTTTACTGTTAGAATATTGTAAATGTTACATTCAAATTGAATAGTCAACCATTGAATGTTGGGTGATGATATATTGCACAATATATTAAATGATATCTTGATCTTACCCTTTCTTTTTAGCTGCTCCAGGTGCCATCTCTATACTGAATATGATGAAAATCCTGGCGACTGAGCGCACAAACCGGCGCGCCACCTCGCGCGCTCGCTCGGCGCGTCCCGGGATAGTATCGTTCTGCTGCTCGCGAATTAACGTATGCAATAGTGTGTCTAACATCTGGAAATAAAAGTTCAATGACAACTACCAGGAAAAGCTTAGAACACCATTAGAGTAAGTCATTACAAACAGGGAATTATATTAAACAAAAAAACAATATTACAACAAAATTTCCTACCCCCATATTTAAACAGGGTAATGAGCTTACTCAATTAGGTACTTAATTTGGTCTATCCTAGTATCCTAAGACTCAGCACTATATCCAGCCTTTACTGTGTTACATGCACACATGTTGTATGGGAACAAACATTTTTGAGTTCTGTGAGTTTAAAAGCTTGTC
Source organism: Apeira syringaria (assembly GCA_934044485.1). NCBI lineage: Eukaryota > Metazoa > Arthropoda > Insecta > Lepidoptera > Geometridae > Apeira > Apeira syringaria. The sequence continues at coordinate 18,938,695 of OW203658.1, forward strand.
AGCCAGAACCAACAGAGGGCCTGATATTCTATGTGTTATTATTATGTATTTTCAATCAAAGAAGCCTTACTATTAACCTTATTATAAACAATCAATCATATTAGATATTGATAACTCTACAATGTTTTAATATGTGACCTGTCTAGCAAATACCTAAAGGCACAGCATAAGATGTCACTGCAGACGCAACAACAGAGTAATTTGGACGTATGTATGCAACTCCAAGTTAGGAGTTGAGGAACACTAAGGGAACAAATTCACATAACCAAAAAAAAATCATTACAACTCAGCAATCAACAGAAAGTAAAGTAATACAAGTGAATGAAATACAAAAATCAGCAACAAACCTCATTAGTGCACTTGACCACAAGTGCGTGGGTGAACTTGTCGAGGAGTGTGGTTCCCGATTGATGGGGCGCGGGGCTGCCGTCCCGTTCCGTCTCTGTACTGCTATTAGAGCCGCACATCATAGCAGCCTCAACCGCCGGCCAGTCATCTAACAATCACACGTTCAAGGTTTATTATAAACTCTCCACATAAGGGAAAGAAGGGGTTGACAAAGAAAATAACAAAATAATTAGGAGTGTATCATAGGCATCACTTATGCTCTTGTATTCAGGCTACATAACGCAAACCCGCCTATAGAGTAGTCATCAACGAGTAGCTGATGATTCAAGAATTATATATAGACTTAATTCAAATCCTAAGGGAAAATAGTTGATACTATTGAGTTCTAAGTCCGCAAGTCCAGAATATCCTCATTTATCGCTTTATTAAAGCGGCTAAAACTTAGGATGTCAATAGAGAGAATGTGGACAATTACTCTGAAAGGACATTGGCTGTCAGATTAGAGTGTTATGTACTAACTGCGCCCCGTGGGTTACCGTTACCTCAATCATCCTAAGGGAAACTGTGAAAAGTCAGGTATAAAAAGTAACCTATGTGACATTCTAGACTTTATTTATGTCTGTGCCATATTTCATACCGTTCCAATCAGCCACCCTTTGGCGAAAGAGTAACAATGGGTCAGCCAGTTTTTGTTCATACTTCATAGATCTAGCATTTGACGACTATCTCACTTGATGGTCAGTGACGTTGAGGACAAAAAAAGTAATCACGCTAGACCTAGAATGCTCAGCTTATAACAAACGATATATAATGTACTCACTCAATAGATAGAGAAGAGCTCTTCTGGCAAACCTAGGCGGCTCTAGGTCATGATCAGGCGCGTCCACCTCCGCGTCGGAGCCGGGCTGTTTGCGCTGACCGCGGCCTCGTCCCCCGCCCCCTCCCCCAGCTCCGCTACCACTTGCGCGGAACTGTCGCTGCTCCACCGCCTGGCGACCCACCGTCTGCACCAGGAACAGCAGAATCGACTCGCCCCTGCAAAATTCACAATGTTTCTTTATGCATGCCTCATTGCGTATGCTGTCAAATAATATCAAGCTATCAAGTAAACCAATCTTCAAGTTAGGTTTATATATTCCATATCTCTTGAAATGTCAATTTATTAAAAGAAACATTTTGTGAGGAGAAAATAAATATTTTGTTATTATGAAAATAAATATTTTTATTATTTGATTTTTGTTGAGTGAAGTAAGTTGGCATATCTAAGCAAAAACTCACTCTCCATGACTTCAGTTAAAGTAGTGGACACGAAGCCATTTTGATCTACTTCCCTATACTTATGCACTGCAACGGACAGTCAACTAATAAAAGAGTAGATATTTTTTTCTACTCACACCTTTCAGCTTACATTTAATTATTATAACAGCAAATTATTTTATGCATAGATTGTTTGCTTGGCCACTATATCTATGGCAATATTATCGAAATTTTTTACTTCTTATAACTTTTACACTGTGAAGTATTTAAACATTTTGGTTACATATTTACAGTCTCTGGCAATTACAAAATGCCATTTTATTGCCTTGTTGGTAATTTTTCAGTAGTGTTGTATAATATAATAGAAAATTAATAATGACATTAACCTACTTGAAGCATTTTATAAAGTTTTCCATAGTCTGCATACAATAATTTAATAGGACAAGGCACTTTGTCATGTTCGTGTCTGATAAAATAGGATTTTGATAGTCAACACATTACTTATCTGGTCTAGTAGATACAAAAGTAAATGCATTTACATAGATACGACGTGACGACAAGGCCGTTCGCCACTTAGTCGTGACTGCCACTGTTGCAACAACTTCAGAGTTTAAACTCTGAAATTATTGATATAGAAGCTTAGAGAAAACTTAATAGTATAATGAGAGGTTATGTTTTACCTCGAATTAAAATGCGTAGCTAAGTGCGTGTCCTTAGCAAGTCTGGCGAGCAGATCGCACCGAGCCGCCCAGTTCCCTCCCACGAGCGCCTTGCATCGACACTTCTCCCAACAGTCGCAATAAGCGGTTGGAGATGTTCGCTTCAGCTTGCAGTCATGCCCTTTGTGGCATACCTACAAAAAATAATGTAGTTATTAACAAGTTCCTAAGTTACACAAAAAGATATATGTCAATCATGCCTCAGAATACTGACATCGACAAAATTTGAGTGAGTTTAGCAGCTATACGACAAGCACCCAGACAATACTTTACATTATTTAGAAGAACATTAAAGAGCTGGCTCGTTGCTAAAGCATGCTATTGAATAGACAAATTATTGGTAGTAACCAATTGTCTGATAATAGTTTAAGAGGTTATTATATATAATTGTACATTTATTCAGTTGACTTAATATATGTTATACATGATCATGGGGTCATTTTTGTTGAATTACAAATTGAAATATTATGAAAAAAATGTTTATCTGTTTATTTACCTTCGCACATTCGGTACAGCAGCATAAAGATCCAGTTAGGCCGCAAGTCTTGCACTCAAAGATGTCCTAAAAAGAAATAGAGAGGATGCATGAGTGTAATGTGAAACAGTTAAGTAGGTAACTTGAGAAGACAAGGGACTATGTTATAGACCACGACAATGCTGGCTAGTCTGCTCTGCATACAAGAAAACACTATAAAGATTAGAATCATTCACATCACTGCAAAAGAGACCAAAGACAGTGATCTCAGAGGAAAAAAATCATAAATTATTCCCTAACGCCGCAGTAAAAAAAAGGCTTAAAGCTTGAGCGTGAAACGTAAGACAGAACATAGCTTCATTTTCTTTGCTTACTTTTAATAAACAGAGATCCTGCTAACATTATGAACGCGAAAGTTTGTGAGTACGGATGTGTGGCTGTATGTTTGTTACTCTTTCAAACCTAAATGGCTGGATGGATTTGGATAAAATTTGGTATGGATATAGATAGCTAGATAGCAAGATAGCTTATACCCTGAATTAACACATAGGCTTATTTAAAGCATCACCATAATCATCCTTCTTCATCACCACACAGGTAATACAGATTTGGATGAAATTTCGTATGTAGATACTTCAGATCCCAGAATAACACATAGGCTACTTTTCATCATCATCATCAATCATCACCAGGCGGGTAAAATCTCGGGGCGAAGCTATTCTACAATAATAAAGTACAAGCAAAAAAGTGACTTTGCTAGTAAACTCGCGATTTGTGAAATAATGATTTGGTTTTTAGCTTACGTTCATGAACACTAAGCTTCACAATACATATATGGTTACAGCAAATATTGAATTGATACATAAAAGTATAGGATTTAGTTTATTATTCTAAAATCAGTTTAGCATCATGCCGGCCTCCGCAAGTGAATCTAAAAAGCGGTTAATATTAATATCACTTCTATGTCGAAACGACATACCTGGTTGATGTGCTCCTGCCCAGTCCAGGTAAAGCTGCAGGTGTCGTTACAGCAAAGCACCAGTAGGGGAGAATGGTCGGGATGCGCGTTGGGCGGGAAGATGGCCGCCGCTCGGGTGGTGCCGTCGGTATCGGGACACGTACGGATCGCGTCCAGGATCACTAGCGCTGCGCGGTACGCTCGCTCCGATACTGCCGCCATTAGGGGCGTCTGACCCATGCCGTCTCTGATGAATAACCACTCAAATAAATAGACTTGCAGTGAGCACATTTAGGAGTTATAAAGATATCTCTTCATGGCTTTGATGGGTTAGGTCTATGGACACTTACGTCCACGGACTTACATCACACTAATGAAACAAAAACGAGAGAGAAAATATTTTAGTACATACTTATATTTGCGATATTTATAACAGAATCTTGTCAGATTTCTAGAAAAGAAAAATATCTATGTAAAAATAAGTAAGTAAAAATATATATGAGACATATTAATTACCGCCGTCTTCCTGTTAGTAAAAGTCTAAGTGCAAAGAGACTATGTTTATCAGTTTGTATACATTGTATCATAGTAACGTTAATTTATACTTTAAAAGTATTCTTACATACGAAATTGCATTACTAGCACAATATTAGACTGTCATGTTACTTTAATAACATAGTTAAGGTTAAAGATATTTATGAAACTGTCAAACACATCACTTCACTTACTTCTCTCTAAATATATATAGTTACTAGCTGCTACCCGCAGTCTCACCCGCGTGGATTACGGTTTTCCCGCGGCAACTGTACTTTTTCCGGGATAAAAGTAGCTTATGTGTCATTCCAAGGTCTAACCTATCTCCATACCGAATTTCATCGAAATCGTTGCAGCCGTTTGTGCATAAAAGAGTAAACACACATACATACAAACTTTCGCCTTCACATATTAGTGGGATTATTTATGTGTCAACAAATTTAGTTCAACGAAGAAATGTCCGTGTTCCTTACTTGGCGGTGAGTAGCTGCATAAGGTAAGGTTGCAGCACAGTGCTCTCGCAGAGCGCCCGCAGCGCCGCCAGCGCGTTCGCACGACGTTCCGCCGGATCCGCGCTCACAGGGCCGCCACTGTTGGTTCCACTGTTAGACAGTTTCCTGAAATTAGTAGAGGGGACATTCAAGGAAGACACTCAGTTACCTTCTACTCAGTTAAACGCTCTCGCACATAGTAACCAACAGATTTGATAGAGAAATGCTTGCGCACTGAGTACAAAGTAGATGTGTGTAAGTTTATGTCACCACAGTGAACTATGTATATATAATAAAGCAAAATCAACTTAGATAACGTCAATAACGTTAAAAGTCAAGTCTTTACAAGAGATAGATATATAAGAGGGTTAATTTAAACATTTTAAAATGCACAATGTGTAATGGTAGCGATCCTTACGTTCGCACAATGGACTGTGTAATTTAACTTTATGAAAAAAAATATTTTAACTCGAATGTTAGTAGATGGTTATGAAAAAAATCTATTATACTCATAAAAAGCCATACTTTATAGCGACTTCTCGAAATAATATAATAGGCGAAATACGAATTACTTAATGTAGAAAAAAAAAATAAAGGCAAGACGGCATAGATAATGTGATAAATTAATTAAGATTAGCTTTAAGTTGTCGAGCTAGAATCACCAACTATGCAGACCACCATAATGCCAAGTTTGTTAATGTGATGAGTGTTCAGAAGCATACCCATTATTAGTGAGGCCCATGAGGCTGTCCTCATCGCCTGAGGTCTCGAAGTTCTCAGGCGGCCAGGATATCGCCGGTACGGCTTCTTCGGTACCAGCGCCGCCACCTCCACCGACCGCACCTGCTCCGCCACTGGCCGCATTTTGAGACGACGCATTCTCTACTGAACATTACAATAAAAAAAATTGTTTGAACCATTTAATAAGAAATATAAATTGTGACCAAAATTTACTTCTATATTTACCTCAACGATATTACATGACAAACCTTATCACAATATTAAAATTAATCATTACCATTGTTTTTTTATGAACTAATATTTACTGTATATTTGAGACAAACTATACTTTTATGTTATGCGCCAGGTAATCCTTCTCTTAGATTTCTTTTGTCTGCAGTGACAAAAAGCTTCAAAGATAATCCACATACCTAGATCAGGTTCCTTGTTGGATGTAGGGGCGCACATATGCACGCACGCATGGAGTATATTTCTGTTGCCATCACAACGCTCCTGCAGTATCGATAGAATTTGTTGCTCTGAAATAGAATAGGAACATAAGTCTTAACGTGAATGGGTAACTAAGAGGTGTAAAGAGTCAAATAATTACAAAGTGTGATTGTTTAAAAAGTTAATTCCACAAGTTCAACCATGACGTAGGAGATTTTTTAGTGAGCCCATTCTGCTATTTTAAATTGTGTACATCATACGTGACATCATGATTCATTTCGGAGTTCCGAACGATCTAGTTAGTCTAATCTGTTTTATTTTATAATATCAATGTGCGCCATTTTATGTAACTGGTCAAAAACATTGCATCATACTCAACATGTCAGCCATAAAACGTCCACTGCAGGAGGAATGCCAACATCATGGCCAATCCATGACCAATTAAATCTTTCGTTCAAATTATTTGAAGGAAAAAATACGGCTACTAGTGGGACTTGAACCCACGACTACAGAATACCGTCCTGTCGTTTTGTCCAACTAAGCTATGTAGGTTAATTTTACTAGAACCTTTTACCGCAATAAACTGTTTTTTTTTAAAAATCATATTTCTGCTCCACAAAATAAGTTTATACGGGAATAAATAAAAATATACTTATAATATATAAGTCGACCACTACTGTCTACCGACTGCGTGCAGTGCTAGCTGTCGGGCCTTAGCACAAAATATTGTTTGCAAAATTGATATTATTCATCACTAAAACACAAATAATCAATGCATCGAAATTTTTTAAAAGCTATTAAGTTTATGTTGTAATATTTGGAGATCACATACTGGTTATGTCCGATTCCAATTGATGCAATACTTGACGTATTCCATCGAGGTCGCAGCGCAATACGCGTGGCATCATCAGCTGAGGCTCCGGTACCATTATTATGAGTGCAACCTGTAAGTACAAGTAAGATTATAATCAGATACAATATATCAGACCTTCGAACCGTGTCAAAAACGTGAGCAAACAGGACTGAAACTAGGACCATATAGTAAAACTGTTTTGACCGGTTTTCGGGCAGTATCATACTCAGTTTGGACCACCCCTAATCAGACACAAAATCACTTTTCTATGAGCTCTAACACTGTTTAAAATATTATTTGTGTTATTTATGAAAAATAAGAAATTAATGTTATTCGAAATGTTCGACCAATGCAATAAGCTGAAAACCATTTTCAGGCGTTTTCAGGACTACTTATGACCTTTTGAAGTACCTGTCAGTAAACAAGCCAAATGTTCATAAGTATGAGAGGCCAACGTTAGTACGTAAACGTGTGTGTATGTAGTGACCGTACCTGCGACTTGAGCGCCGTATGCGCGTGCGAGTGGTGCTGCGTGTGCGGAGTGAGCGGCAGCGCGTGAGCGGCGAGCGCGCGCGCGGGCGGCAGGTTGAGCGGCGGCGGCTCGCGCACCATGCCCACGCAGTCGCGCGCCACCGCATAAACCGCGCTGTTCCCATCCAGCATCACCACCACCGGCTCGCTGCCCTGCACACCACACACCCACGTTCAGCCTCTCCTCCTTTACCGTGCACATCCGCGCGGAAGGTACTACAGATGCCGCTAATACTTATACAGAATATACTCGAATAGCGATTAACCGCCATCCTCTATGGCGAATAGCTGAATAACGCGCCATTATTATTCGACGTACGTTAACGTTTATACGTTAATACTAAGTTTGTCTACTAAGTCTGTATCTTTTTGTTAATTCAATATTTTTTTTTTGAAATCCTTCGCGCTATAACGTATAATACTAGTAATTATTCAGTGATCTACAATTTTTTTTTAAATCGAGTGTTGCCGAATAACAAATACTAGCAAGTATTCGCCGCATCACCAATCAGTACTTATTACCACAATAATTTATGTTCAAGCATATTTTTAACATACAAGGGGTTCGCTAAGTATATATAACTAATTTGACTGATGTGAACCTATAATTATTGATGAGAGCATACAAGACTTATATACATTAGAAAGGGCATTAGAAGGCGTAAACAATGTTTATGGCCCGAGCGACATTTGTGTATATAGTAAATGTCTACTGGTGAAATTTGTCATAGTTATATAGGAAGATGCGACCTTGAGCAAGCGAGGGAGTCAGCTACACAATAATTATGGTTAATCCCTAGCGGTTCACAAAAACAGCCACTACATGCAGACAAATTCAGAGACCAAAACTATGTTGTGATTACTGCATTAACTGTACTTTAATATGTCATGTCGGCGTGTGAGCGGTGTAGTGAGTGATACGTTAGTTACCTCAGCGGCGGTAGCGAGATGTATGGCGTTTCCGTTGGAGTGGCCGAGCAGTGCGGTGTTGTCTGTGGGGAACACGCTGTCGGTGAGAGCGCGCGTAGTGCCCACCGCGTACACAGCGTACGCGAGCGTGCCCCCCGCGCGCCGCACCACCGCATGCACCCCGCGGCTGTCCACCTGTACCACACCACATATATGTAATCTATATATATCGAAATGAAAATACCCATTTCCCTTTTTATAAGTTTCCTAATATTTTGTAGAAATAACTTTTGGAGAAAAAAATAAAAAATGCGTAGTAAACTGAAAAAATCCGCATAAATATGCATAGCCATAGCCTACTCGGGTGAAACCGCGGGGCACAGCTAGTAATACCTATAGAGCAAATGAGCTTTGGAGAGTGTATACTCAGGGCTTCTCTACTAGATCGAAATAGTCACCTGGAGGTCTATATAACACGAAAGACAACAATTCAGTAGAGGCCTAGTAGTTGAAATGGCAGTGGGCAGGGCACACATCGTAGTTTACATTCGTAGATTGCCGATGGGGTCGAAAGGCTTTTTGAGTGAATACCATGGCCTAGATGTCCACTTACAAGGGCAGACATCCAGACCATGTTGTGATATTTATATGTGCTCTTACATCCGGGTAGGGGCGGAAATAACAACCAATATCTGAGTTATGCAGATGACCATAGAGATTTCACACATAGTCACTAGGAAAATATACAATTTAAACCACTCAGTATAGAAGTGCAAGTGGAATGAGTAGCCGTGGGTCTTACAATCTAAACTAATTCTCTAGGAACTTTGAATACAGATTTTCCTCTATATATTAAGCATAATAAGGCTTCAAAATGTTCATTTATTTAAGCTTCAACTTACAGCAATAGTAACGACTTGCACGTCAGCGGGTAGAGCGATCTTCCTCGGGGAGCGTTGCAAGCAGTCCGGACCGCGCGGTCCCGCCGCGCCTCCCGCCCCCCACTTCACGGCGACCAAGTCGTCTTTCCTCACGAGCCTACAGTCTTGCAACAACGCAGTCCAGTCCTCCGCCGACGTCGGCACGACCTCCTTGCCGTCCTTGCCGATCGTAGGGAATCGAACGGCCGCGTACGCTCCGTCCACTTTCAATACGCGTCCTAACGGAACGCTTTTGACGTCTTCTAGGAAGACGACTTCTTTGAGTGGCCATTCTTCTTCGTCACGTTTCGTTCCGTCGTTGGATGAGCCTTCCTCGCCGCGTACAGTGACACGTTTTGCACGTTCTGAAAGAGATACATTGTTGATAATTGCTATACTGTGCAAAACTACACATATATCAGTAGATATGACATTTGATGTAAAATATCTCATAGCATCATCATTTTATTAACATTCACACAAGGTCTTCAGGTCCCAAACTAGGCAGAGCCTGTGCTAAGGTAACCTGATGACTGATATATATACTTATATACATACCCAGACACAGGTCAAACAGACATGTTCATACACACAAATGTTTGACCTGTCTGGGAATGAAACCCAAATGAATAATGGATATATTTATGTGCCTCACACCACCCAAAAATTAGTTGTTAGCTGCTTTGTATTCAATGTCCAATGAAAACAAAGATCCTTACATCTCACGTTCTTCGTGGCTCAGTGAAGACAATGTCTTTAGAAACACAACCTCGGGTTCGAATCCAGGCTGGGGCAAAGATTTTTGTGATAAGCATAGATGTTTGTTCTAAAGTCTTGGATGTTTGTGGGATACAATGGGATGTGATTTGTGTGTCCATACCTCCCGCGACACATAGTACCCGAGTGTGGAGGTGTGAGTATTATGTGTTCACAATTTTAATAATGTTATCTGTGTAATGTGTATGTTGTTGGTACACACCTTATGCTCCCGGCCTCTTCTAACAATATATTACTTGTCTGCGGGAGGCTGTCCCGGTAAATATGAGGCAGAAATTATATGTAATTGTATACACAGGAATGAATACACATGGACTTGCTTTTGTGTAAATAAATGCTAATTCAAATACATTTATTCAATGGCTAATAGCAAAATCTTTGTTGTTACCATACATACATAAAAAACTGCTATGCTTTAAAATCTTGTTTCCATTCCTCTCACATAAATATGTGACGCTTGCAACGTATCCATGGGGGAATATATCCATATCATCATTAGAAAGGAAGTACTTAAGATGCAGTGGATAGTTACTGTGCGAGGTGCTGGTGTCGCTGCAAGTGGAGGAGGCGGGGCTGGGCGGCGGGGGCATATCGAGTCGGTCGGCCATGTCCTTGTTACTGTCCTTGCCGCCATCTTTGCTATTGCTGCTGCTTGACGAAGAGGCCTTCACAGAGGACACCGTGAGTGGGGATTGATTCTGGGAAATATTACAAATCTTCAAATTTAAGCAGGGGAAAACTCAACTACCAGTGGGATATTGGTCCACGACTACAGAACACCATCCTGTCGATTTGCCGACTAAGCTATAGCACTCCATATGCAGTAATTTATAGTCCTCTCCATTGCTCCTTCCGTAAAGCATGTATCAATGCATAAATCGATAAAAAAGTATTTAAATATTACATATCAGTAAAATTGGCTATTGAAAACATAGGAAATTGAAATTAGATACCTTTTGACACATAACATCTAAATACTGTTAATTAGAAAATTTTACCAGGAAATGGAACTGACTTCAACACTCAAAAGTGTGAAATAACTTGTTGAAGTTGGTACCATGATAGTTCAGAAGTAACTATTATCAAAATATTGTGAGCATGGTACCAACTTCAACAAGTTATTTCACACTTTTGAGTGTTGAAGTTGGTTCCATTTATTGGTATATTTTTTTTTTACCTTTTTAGTGACCTTTGCTACTCATAGGATCAATTGTCATTGTGTTTGTTCACCGATGTCTTCACCCGCAACTATAATATCGACATATGCGAAGCATTTTTCAGTTATTGGAGTGTAACTCAAAACCTGCTCGTCCGATTTTAATGAAATTTAAATGGGACGGGATCTTTACGTTATTTAGTTATTAATGGGACCCACACGGGAAGGACCAGCTATCATACGGGTCGAATTGAGAATGTTGTGTGTGATCTCAATATGTTGATTCAGCATTCTTGTTAAGGCCATATTATGATCATATAATCACCAAGGCAAACCAAATGATACGATTATTACATGTTTTACAAAGCCTATTAAAAACCAATTATAATTTTAATTATATTAAAATTCAATTTTCTCTAGTGTATGTAATATGTATTCGGTAAAACTGACGCGCCCTCCTCTATTCTAAAGTTGCTGTGCCCGACAGGGTCTCTAATGAACTGTATTTTATTGTAATACCACGACACTTGTACTATTAGAGATTGCAATAAAGTTTTGAATTTGAATTTGAAAAAATTTGAACCCTACTTATTGGCGAACTTCATATCATTGCTTAGTCAGATCTATTTTGGAAATTTGTTCCTACTTGGTTACCCATATATGAAATACATACTAATAGAATATAACCAATTCAACGGCGTTTTTTAAGATTTTTAAGTAGTAGACTGGGCATAAGGAGTAATCTACATCTAAACATCACAAATCGACTTAAAAATGTTAACTTAAAGAATCTACGTATTAGAAGACGTCTTTAACTTGTGCATATTACTTAAGATTGCATTCTACCTGTAATTCCCTTTTGTCTTTGTCAGATACAGAACGATCGGGCTGCGGCGCCGGCAGCAGCTTGAAGCGGCACATGTCGGATAGATTCCACGCCGCGTTTTGTAGCACACCCACTTTCGGCACGCCAGTCGACATGTTGAAACCTGGAACAGTAATCTTTCATTAGATACTCATGGCCGGTGTGAGAGCTCGATTATACGAAATTTTATCGAGGCTAAACCCGATTTTACACAGGGAAAGGTAAGCTGTAATGAGTTCTTACTGAAAATCGGCGCGAAGGCTGTCCAATCCTCATAATGTTGCTGAGTAGACCAACATATCTCGCATCGTTTGATTGTTTAAAATTTTAAGAAGACATGATTCTTATGATTACTTTTGGAACAAGGGAGGGAGGAGATTCTTTTGTTATATTGTGTCATTGAATGACTAACGCACATTTGAAATAACTAGAAATTAAATCTTTTCCCTGCATAGGCTAATATGAAATGTTTGAGATTATTCAGGAACGACCCAAGATGCTTTGGAATGCGCTAGATCTGCTAGTGTTGTGTAGTATAAACATTTAGCACAGCTCTTAATGAATCTAAGATTGCAATCAGTAGAGAGTAGTGTATAAATAACTCATAATTGACTCACCAATAGCTCCAGTTTGGTACATGGGCGCGTTCTTCATAGTGACGCTGTGCCCAGCTTGCAGGTCCTGCGGGGTCGTGGACGAGTGTCCACGTTGCTTGCGGGAGCGTGCACGGTGCTTCTCCCACAGACGAGCACGTTGCTCCAGAGGCAACACTCCCCTTCAACAAAGATCACTATGTATAGTCATGGACCTCAATATTATATTGGATTCTAGGAAATAATCTTGGAATTTTCGGCATATCACAGCACATAGCTCATCTAGGCTTAGTATGCACACGGTGCTCGGCAAAATTAATTTTGTCATATATCATACAGTCAGTTAATATTTAAAACTAATTTTCATAATTTCTTTTTGTATCAAGTTACATCAATTCCAAGTAGATCTTAGAAGTGGACTCTATGATTATATCCACACTTACATAATTCGGTGTTTGTAAGCAAACCCCAAGATTAACCACCTATTCTAATAATTATTATACAGAGTCTAGAATTTTATTTTTAGAAAATAATATATTCTAATATCTATAATCATTATGTTATAATTTTTACTTACCACCAATAAAGAGCCCCCGATTCAAGTCTAGCGACGGTGTAGAGTGAGCATACATGCAGAGATATAGCTTTGTCAGATCCAAATTCTGTGAAGGTCTGTAATGTATGCTCCAGTCGAGATGCTCCAGGTGCATGAGCTGTAAACAAACGCATAAGTATTCATATCCAGGAAAACGTAAAATAAGCGTCTTTAATTTCTCACCTGTGTAGTGTTAAATGAAGAGCAGATAAGCCTTGAAAAATCTCTACTAAGCTAGTAGTCCCAACTTTGATATGTGTGGTGTGCTAGAAGATGTGTATCACTTTCTTTTGGAGTTCATCTGTGAGACACGATTCATCTGAACCAATTGTAAATCAACCTGATGTGGGTCTGGTTCATAGGATTTTGGGTGAGCAAATGTCTGGCATAGCTAGGGTACTCTATCATTTCACATACAGGTTGATCAGTCATTTGTAATGAGACGATGTCAATACTATAGGACTGACATAGTCGGTGTATGACTCAAAGTCCCTAAATTAGAAAGAAAGAGAAGAAAGAAATACATTTATTCGTGACATAAGCAACACCACAACAGTAAAAAATATAAAAACACAGTAATGCTAAGAACATATAAATACATACAAGTAATAACATATAGTATTAGCTTTAATTAAATCTTTGTCGTAGTGTTGCGCGATGCCAGGAATGAGTTCCCATTCAGCATTATGCTAAGGTTGGATCACCGTCGCACTGACTAAATTAAACATAGAAATTGAAAATAAGCTGTATGCTTGATAGCTCTAGCAAAGTCACTGATCAGCCGACGATTACAGTCCTCGGATTAAATCTGGACTCAGGCTATTCGAGATTTCAAGTAGGGGGTCTGAGTTTCAGTCCAGTGAACAGTTTAAATAAAACAATATGAAGAATAAATCTAATCAAAATTCTACTACACAAATACTAAGGCTGAAAATGAGTACATATATGCACAGAAAACATAATAAGGATATGCAACATTCAAATTGATATATTTTTTTTACCAATGGATTCATCAAGGAATGTAGCAATACGTCCAGTGTCTGTGAGGACCGAGACGCGAATGCCGGCCGCGCTCACATTAATGATACGCTCACCCAGGGTCATGCCGAGCCAGTTGGCGCGGGGATGGTATGTGCTGGCTGAACCAGATGGCTGAAATCACACACAGAAATGTTTTATATTAATAGTTTGAAGAAATAAGTAATAAATTGTGTCAGGGTAAAATCAGTCAACTAGATGGTAGAAAGATCCCATCTTAAGCTTTTGGGTACATAATGATATAGATATATCATTATGATATATTCATATATATTCGCTATGATATCTATAAAATGGGTGTAAGGTAGATACTAGGGGGCCCGCTATCATCCATAGCTATACAATTATCACAAACACAGTGCGTTCATAAAATCGCCTTCGAGTGCTATTTGAGATACTAGTTCCATTGCAATTCTACCATCTTCGCGTCGACCACTTCATCACTGATCATTAAGTTAGTAATCAAGCGCTAGATCTAGAAATAATGTCTGTCATTCACTTAAATATGGCACGGAAAACATGGCTATCATGCTACAAAATGTAGATTCTATAAGTGTGTGGAGAGCATGACTTACATCATTTCGTTGATATGGATGTGCGTCAGCCCATCGCCACTGGTGAAGTTGTCCTTGCATAGAGATAGCTACCAACTCGCTATGTGTGGCAGCGATATGTGTGAAACGCATGCTGCTGTCCCAGTATTCGAGTTCTTCAGATACCCAAAGGGGTGAAGCAGCCATCGCAGAGTCTTTCTTGTTCTTATTCTCACCTATAAAAAGTACATACATACATTGAACTTGTTTTTTAACATTTCTAAGATGGAGGTGTTCACAATTTTAGTGGATTGTGACTGCATTATTATGTTGCATTATTGCATGTAATAATGCAATTGTTTTATTATACATGAGGCAACAAATTAAAAGTATAGGTGTCCTTACCAGACAGAACCTGTACATACAAAGGACAATATGTAAGGCTATTGAAATAATTTAAAATAACACAACACTAAAAGATTTCTGGAAGAATTAAATGTTTGAAATGCGAGGAACAAAATTAAATAAATAATATGCAATCCTTTTAAAGTTGTTTAATTGTACTTAATGTGTTAAACTGTTTTACTAAGGTTTGTGCAGCTTTTACAGCCAGACTCTAAAGATATTAATGATCAATCCAAAGCTTAACACCCTAATTATTGATACAAAATGTAGGTATGTTTCTTTGAAAGCACTCATACAGGTGAGATACTCACTCATATTGAGAATGAACGAAAGGAGATTGACTGAGTAGGTATATGTATGTGGGTGATTAATGGTAGTGTTGACAGAGGAAGGCCTAGGCGAAATATAAAAGGGCCAGGTCAAGAGTACTCTACACTGACGCTTTTGTATGAAAGCTATGATGAGCGTGGATGAAACGAAGGAAGTGAGTCGAGATCGTAGCTATTTTAGGAACTCTGTGTCTGCCTACCCTACTGGAACGAGGCATGAATATCATCATCATCATCATCATCATATAGGCATGAATATAGGTGTGGATAAATAAAAAATCTTATTTCAGAATTATCAGGATTTTGTGCATTATAAAGACATATCTTAATAGAAGTTTTAGTAATTTTGCCATTTCAATTAAATAACAATGGCGATTGTCTCGAGAAGCCTAAATTACAATTGTCTAAAAGCTGACCTCCTTCTTTATCCCAAGATGTATCTCGGAGCGCAGACTCAAGCCACCTGCGCGGGCCGAAGTACTGGCGCTCCCGCCAGCGGCTAAACTCCGTGGGGCGCTCTTGCGCCGCGCTGCTACTCTCGCGACTAGCCCCGCCGCGTCCGCCACTGCCGCCTCCGCCGCCGCCGCCGCTACGACTACACAACGTCACTTAATCATTTCTTGTTCCACTACTTGCACCTGACCATTTAAAGCAGCTACATTTCACGCCATGAGTAATGTATATGGGTGTACAAATGGAAATAAAATCTATTTGAATTTTGAATTAAAGAGAAAATCTAACGATATAGCTAGAATCCATACATAAATGACATCACACTTTCAATTCATGACTTTTGAACCCTGCCCAAAGAACTGCTTTTGATGAAGAAAAAATATTAGTAAATTTAAGATTCTCCTTATTTTCTAAAATACAATAAATCTATGAGTTTTGTCTTCGATTACATCGTCGCTTTATGACGTTGGGCGCTAGATACAAACTTTTAATTGCCTCCCCCTGTTCCTTCTGACTCTTTTAACACTATGTAACACTTTGCTGCCCCTCCCTCCCCCTTAAGGTATAACGTAATTTATGTATGACCCTCTACACACTTCGGCTCGATGCTGTTAGACAATGGCATCCATTCGCCATTGTGTATCAAATATTTCCTTTTTCTATTCCTATGTACAAGTGTCCTAGAAATTTAGAATTTCTTCTTGATTTACAGATGGTCAAAGAGAACTGAATGTTCTATAATGTCACTAGTATAACAGTCTTGCCTTTCTGTTTTTATAAAGGTTATAAGTGTACTGTGTCAATCCTATGATATTTGATGCATTTCATGGCGTGATCTCTACACACCGACTACTTACAGAACAGAAAACATAATGCTAGTAGTCTAAAGAAGAGCGTACAGTACATAGTGTATATTACAAGCTTGTAATGATGTCATATTATAGAATCACCACCTCAAAATATTGAGTTTTCTGGGCGCTTAAAGTAAAAAGTTAAAAAGAAAAGTCAACAACACTGCGCAATACAAACATCAACAATTTTCTGATTCAATAAAAATCTACATCACTAAAGTCTAGGATACAGTATAACTGATATACAACATGAAACACCCAATCACAAACAGAAACAGCGGAAGCTTGCGCGTGCTAGAGATTGGATTGTTCTTACTGGAGAGATAGTTGAGGCGGAGGAGCATAGCTTGACAGGTATACCTTCTGATAGCGGCGTACCCGAAGATGTCCTCAGAGAACATTGTGTCTGCGTCGATGATGACGGAGTGCTCGGCTTGGGCAGCGTGGAACCCTCCATCCAGCAGGGAGATGAGGTCCTCAGGCACGTAGCCGTCACCACCCTCGCCTCCCTCAGGCTCCTCACCTTCCTCATCGTCACGCGACAGCAAGTTGTTCACCGCCAAATTCACGTCCAAATTCGTACGCTGCAAGTATTCATAAAGTACAATTTGTGAAATTAACGACGAATATTACATCACACTAACTGTATATAATATCAACAATTGCTCAGATTTCAACCTTTGCCATTTCCCGAATAAGTATCAGACTTATAAAAATTCACACACATAATAAAATGCATGTAACATTTGTTTGGCCACATTAAAATCAAATCAAATAATTGTTTATTTTCACCTCAAAAAGGTTTCTTGTGACAGATATATGGTCCTGAGATATCAGGAGATTCATCGAAACTCTAAGCTAGAAATACCCTGTGTTATCAAGTTAAATACTTCCCTCTTTCCCTTGATTATACTTTATACTGCTTACACAGTTATGCATGACACATATGCGTAGTCAATATCACAATCCACCATAATTTCAGCTTCTTCTAGAATCATTCCTCAGGATCTTGAATAGGGTGCATTGGTCGTAACATCCCGTTTTGGACTAATTACAATTATCGATCGAGATATCGTCTACGCGTGTCACGCTATACCCGTATACACTGTATGAAGTACAAGAGCATCTGTCATCAGTTTTGTTAGTACCTGCAG
The DNA here is from genome assembly GCA_934044485.1 of Apeira syringaria. NCBI lineage: Eukaryota > Metazoa > Arthropoda > Insecta > Lepidoptera > Geometridae > Apeira > Apeira syringaria. The sequence goes on from OW203658.1 coordinate 18,956,609, forward strand.
CTCCCTTATGATAAGGCTCCGACTCTTTCCCTGGAGTACGACTTGCGCCTGCGTCACCAGGTCTTCAGGCACGAAAGGCGCCGGCACGGATACTACACGGCCCGACCCCGATGCTCCTATTATTACGCCGGTAGCGCGACTGGTTGACCCTGTTTTCCAAAAGTTAAACTGTAACTAAAATCTACGATCTAGGAGCCTAGTACTTTTACTTTTTCTATTTTTGCTAAGCAGTTTGATTTAAAATCTATTTGATGGTGAGTCATGATGGATCACACCTACATAGAAGGTTTGAAGTTGGAGGGAATGGTCCGTTGGCCTTGTATTCTCTCTTCAAAATTTACTGTAGGGGCTAATATGTTTGGTGTGTTCCAAATTTCATCCCCTAAGGGGTTAAAATGGGTGATGAAAGTTAATATGACTGTAATAAGTGTTTTCCTGATTTCATGAGATAAACCATCAAGAATACAGCAATAACCTTGTGAACTGGGCGCAGCGCGAATCGAGTTCCGCATTATCCTTGCTCTAGTGCGAGGCTGCTGACGGGAACCACAGCCACCTCCACCACTTCCTTTATTTCCTCCACTCGTTCCTCCACCGCCGCTGCCTCCTCCACCATTCCCTCCATTTTTACTAGCGTCAGATTTACTCAAGTCGAGTCTGTCCGGAATAATGGAGAAAGCGGCGCGACATATCGTGCCATCTTCTAGCAGACATGCGATATGTGCTGGTCCTGCGGCGACTGCCCGCACGCCCCGTAGCGCGCTGAGCGCAGAAGACCCGGGGCCGGTCCCATATCTATTCCAACGTTCAGCTACTTCTTTGAGCCTGGAAAAAAGTAATATGGTGCTTGTAATAGTAGTATAAATATACATTTATATCGTATTAACGCTACAGGATTAAACTAAAAAAATACACATCACAAAAAACAAACCCCAAATTTGCCTTTTATTTTGTGGCTGAGTTAAATATAAAATAAACAGAAACAACTATCACTATGTTCTATGAGAGAGACAGAGTTAGTAGTTCTCAGTAGAACCTAGATACACTCCAATAACTGAAAAGTGCTATGCATACGTCAATGACATTATAGTTGCGGGTGGAGATATCGGTGAACATACACAATGGCAATTGATCCCGTGTAGCAAAGGTCACTGAAGAGTGAAAAAAATTTTTATACTAAAAAATGGAAACAACTTCAATACTCAAAAGTGTGAAAGAACTTGTCAAAGTTGGTAGCATGCTTACAATATTTTGATAATAGTTACTTTTGGACTATCATGGTACTGACTTCAACAAGTTATTTCACTCTGTTGAGTGTAAAAGTCGGTTCCATTCTTTGGTAAATTATTTTTTACAGCACCATGTATTTCCCGAGACCTATGAATAAGGTTATTTAATTTCATTCCACTCTATTATTTTGTTGGAGAGCAAAAGTACCCTGCAGCATATAGCTCGATGCATCTCTGGACTCAGAGGGGCATCAATAGCTTATACCATATTAAATAAAGTCCTAGAACTGATGGCTGTGGGGGCGACTCTGAGGCTGCAATTATTTTGTCAGATAGCAGTGCCCTGCAGCATATAGCTCGATGCATCTCTGGACTCAGAGGGGCATTGATAGCTTATACCATATTAAATAAAGTCCTAGTACTGATGGTTGCGGAGGTGACTCTGAGGCTGCAATGGATTCCCTCGCATGTGCGCATAGGTGGCAATGAGGAGGCAGATTGACTGGCCAGAGAGGCAACATCAATTGGTACAGAAGTGTACCTGAAACCAGAATACCTAGAAGTGCTAAATTATTACAAGAATAAAATATACATACAATGGAAAGAGTACTTTGATGTTGTCTCTTTGGAAAAAGGAATTTGGTATAAAACCATTCAAAGTGAGTCTCCTCATGTGCCATGTTGTGCGAATGCGATGTTGAGCAAAAGCTTAATTGTGGTTGCTCACAGATTACGCTCTGGACACTGCCTTTCAACAAGTTTAAATACTTAATGCATAAAGTTAATAACCCCAACTGTGATATGTGTGGTGTGCCGGAAGATGTGTATCACTTTCTGAGGGAGTGCGTTCGGAGTGCATCTGTAAGATGATTTGTCTGAATTCGCTGATGTAAATCAACCTGATGTGGGTCTGTTCCAGAGTACCTTGGCTGAGCAAATGTCTGCCACAGCTAGGGTGTAATGTGTGTAATGTAGTCTACACACAGGTTGATCAGTCATATGTAATGAGACGGTGTGAACACTATGGGACTGACATAGTCGGTGTACGACTCAAAGTCACTAAATTAAATATAGAATTTAAAAAAAGAAATTCCACCCTAATTAATTACAATATAAACATAGGGGTAACAAAATCGCAACAAACTTCCGTATTTTTCGTTATTTGTTGAATCGGAAAAGTATTCAAAATTATAAAAAATGATAAATGATAATACACTAGCAACCCATTGCGTCATGAGTAGGTTGCTAGTAGAACATATACATATTTTATTATGAGTGTTGTAAAAGTCTATTTTTTTATGAATGCATAAAATACGGGGCATTATACATTTACATTACTTATAACATTTCTGGACAAACTGCTGATATGATAAATACACGAGGATGGTTCTTTACTCATCCATGAAGTGGAAAAACATTTGGTTGGTGAACTTAGGTAAGTGTGGTTTTCCATCAGAACTTCTAGGCACCGAGCAAAAATTATAAATGACTCGGAGAAACCAAATAATTTGATAAAAAGATGAACAACTTGGTCAAAAATTGTGTCTAAGCTTTTAAGACATCCATAAAATCAGTCAGAAAATAAGAAGGATTGAATAGCAAAGGCGAGAGCTTGCATTATCAGAGGAATTAATTAAGTTCTGGTTCTGATGGCTGTTCTTGGTGGAATAGACAATGTCGTTTTTGTAGTTAAATATGTTTGTTCTCTTTATTATTATAATAAACTAATTTTACGACTGATTATAATAATATATTTTATCTTATTATATTTTTTTATCCTATTATATTATTTAGGTAATAATAAAGTATAATTTTTCGGACCTATTAAGGGCTAGATTTTTGAACAATATTATATATGAAACCCAATTAAAGTTATTAACCTGGTGAGATAATTGTATAAACATACTGTATGTAAATATTAGCACAGAATAATGGGGATCTAATTAATTAATATAGCAAAACTACAGTAAGATTGCATGTTAATTACCTATTTTTGCTATTTTAGATATTTACAAGTTTTTAAATATGTATAAATATTCATGAGGCCGAAAACTAAACTATTTCAGGCTGACTACTAAAATTGGAGGTATAAAACTAGCATTTAGGCTCTTTTTGGTATGTATTTATATTTTTCAAAAATGATCTACTAGTCATCAACAGTTATGAGACCAAAATCTAAAATGCTTAGACTATCATAATGTATACATATCAATATAGTATTTATTTAAGTAGTTTAAAGTTGATGCTTGTGTTTAAAGCCAAAAACCATTGCAATGACCCTATACCATACCCAGTGTTATGGTAGGAATGAGAGTAATTAAACTTATTTTATATTGTATAAACAATACCTATTCGGGATTGTTTGACTATGGCCCATTTGTGTGTACAGATCTTTCCCATGTTTCCCATTCTTTTTTACATCTTCAACAAAATATCACAAGATGAAATCAAACCAAATTTCATTCATGGAGAACAGTTGGGTACACCACCAGTTCATCCATTATCATTAAATTTTGGAATTTTCACTGGATGTAGATGTGTCTGGAGAGTACTTTTTCGTATGGGTATCAGCAGTTGGAACTGCACAATAATTATCGTACATATGCGATAATTTCATAACTATGTATGATGAACACTACTATTGTATGCAGATTGTACAATAATTTCTACTAGAATGCAAACTTTGATAATTACATTGATACCCAATAGCCCAATAACAAATACAGTTTACTGTCAGAGCTATCTAGCACATTTCTTAGGAATAAAAATATTGTTTAACACGGGATACGCACCATGATTTAGATTTTGATTGAGTTCCTGATATTTTGGGTGTGTATCCCGTGTTAAACAATATTTTTATTGTGAAAAGCCATGAAAGTTTAAAACAATTTCTTAGGAACATGCTCAAACACTATCATTCAGAGAGAATATTATTTGCTATTTTAGTTATTCTTTTACAAAAAGATTATGAATATTTGTGTATTCTGGTCTTACAAATACAGAATCTATTGTATTAAAATTTCAAAGTAAGTCCTTCTTTTTATATTTTGTCTATACTTTAAGGTAGTTTGATTTCCATACAAACGTAATTTTTTAATTTATGTGAAAAGAGACTATGTTTTTACACTGCTTATAGTGCGTTTGGTTTTGATATTGGCCATACATTCACACATCACAATCGTGACTTAATATAAATCCTTGTGTCATGATAATTAAAGGTTTGTACATAATTATTTCCACCAAACCAAACTGTAGGTGTTTCAATTATAGATAAAGTTTTGGGCTAGGTTAAAATATGTTAAATAATGACGAGCGATAAGGTAAAGCCATACACAGTTTATTTTTGGTATATAATCTGACATTATGTTTAATGACATGAATCTCTATTTCTCTTGTGAAGCCTGATTTAGACAAAATTATTATTATAAATGAACTGGCTATGTCCAAACGCCCGCAAAATTTGTGATGATTCGCATATTATAACTGCTAAAATTGGTACGAAAACGTGGCTCTGGTGTACTAGTTTAATACTTACATACTGTATATATTGATTGATACGATGGAATGTCGGATCGCACCATGAACGAAATGGAGGTGAGTAAATGATAAAAATGTTTACCTGTCTATCAACTGATCTTCAGTCCCAGGAAGAGGATGAACAACGAAATGCATTGAAGACATTTCCACTATTCTTCTCAGATCACGATTTATTCAAAGAACACTCATAAATATTTAGTCAATAATCACCATATACTAAGAACAAAAGAACATCGTCTACAATCCTTTAGCAACCACCATATTTCTAGTGATTTCTTTCATGATAGTATAACGTTTTCAAGCACAAGTACATGTGAGTCGGTAAATGACGGAAAAAGAAAGAAAATATCAACATGGCTTCTCTTCGTTTCTAATGTTGGCACCAATGATATTATTGACTAGAAGAAAATAGAAATGATCGTTAAATAAAAACCGGTAAAGTATCGACTAAACTTAGAGATTATACGGATATGCAAACCGTATCAATGTATTCAACTTTCTGAAAATTGCAACGAAAATTGTAGGTGCAATGCAAGAATACGATTACTTATCGATAAATTTGATTTGGTCATATATTATTATATCCGATTGATTTGATTAAACGAGTCGATTCTGTCCATTCTATGCAAATTATTTACAAGGATGATTTTAATGAAGCACATAGTTAATATTTTACCTATATTTTTATATACCCGAATTTGGAATAGAGAATGGCAATAGTATTGGCCAACTTATTAAGCGTCAAAGTTGTTATTCTCTGATCTGCTCAAGACATATTGAAGGTAATTTTTTTTTTTTAAAAAAAGCATGTTTAAATAAATCCATATTCAGTAGCGACCCTTTTTATCCAGATAAGCCAATGATGTTTTATTAAAGATGACGTATATTCATACTGCGCGGTGCTCGATTTTGTTCCTTTACGACATAAACATGCTTACTGCGACAGATAATACGGTAGAAATAATACAGAAAAGGATAGCTATATGTTTAGACTTGCGCTTGAAATACGCGTCGTAATCAAAAGTACTACAATTGACTTAATTTTGCCGCCTCAGTTTCCGCGCGCTTGTGAGACATCTACCTCATATAAACTTATAATATCATTGATATAGATACAATGGCTTGTTTAACACGACGTCGTCGTACTGTTTGATATCAAAACAATGTATCTGTATTTCTAGTTCGTAATGTCCGATTTGATACACATGTCGCGAAGTGTCTTCTTTCGAGTCCTAGGGTGCGTTTCTTTTTGCACTTACAGTGCATACGTTCGTACGTAAGCATTTAGCTGTTCCGAGATGAGTTCCTAAATTAGTAATATAACCTATTGTTTTGATACCTTCATAAGTATGTTATTATCACACACTTTATGAACTCCACGTGCATGGATGTCGTTTTGTTTCGTTTAACTTCAAACTAAATAGGGTTTAGCCCACTTGTGGGCATGATCGCGTGAAAAACATTGGTGAATTTTATTATTGGAACAATCAACTTCATTGATATGTATTTTTTTTATATTCTCGATATCATAAAAACTACCAAACTATTATCTACTTAGTACAGTGTAATAAAATTCCGGCTCACATGCATATGTCCGGATTGTCACCACCTGTACGCCTATGTGTCAACAATTATATTTTCATGTTGCACTACAAACAAAAATATTGTATTTTCCTACATGTACGTATATCTATTCTCTGTACGTGTACCTACGATTGTTATCTTACTTTAGCTTAGGTGACTACAAACTGAGAGTCAAACATCTGACTCATTTAGAGAATCTGTCGAAAAATTGGTAGTCCGTCCACAAAAAATTGAAAACTCAATATTAACTAACAGAAAAAATAACCCATTTAGTGCCCGTGAAGTACGGAAGTGAACTGTTTAATAAAAGTTTTTTAACTTTTTTAAATTTCGTAATAACACATACTACTTCTCATCATCATCGTCAATGATCACTACGCAGGTAAAACCGCGGGCGAAGCTAGTAAGGGTATATAGCTTATGTTTTTGTAGTAGCTGTAGTATTGTTATTAATTATTAGTGTTTTATTTTAATGCCTTTATTAAAATAAAACCGGCCCTTAAAAAAATTTTTAAGTAAATTTTTTTTGAATGTACCTACAATTTAGTAAAATTTTAAAAAAAATGTCTTATCAAATAGTGTCACACTAGTATATGAGATGAACTATTTATGCCTACTTAAAGAAAGCTACAGCATTGGCTCAATAATAAAATATCAGGTAAAAGACTGAAAGAGATCATGGAAAGAAATTTTGTACAAAAGTTACAAAAAATAATTGTACATAAGTGATTATTATCAACTGCTTTTTGTATATTAACTGTTTATTGTTTACCATTTACAAGAATGTTTTATGTCTGAAATAAAGATTGTTTATTGTGATGCACACACAAAGCGGAGCCAATTATAATGTAAAATACTAATTGACAATGACTTTAGAGACGGTTCAGTCTAAATTACGGTTATATCTGTAATTGTCAGTGTTTGTTTTTCTAAAAAAAAAATATATGAAAAATGGCGGCCAAGTCAAAGAAGCGGCTGTCGAATGTTGAAAATAAATTATTAAAATTTGAGAACTTATCATTAAAAGATGTCCTTTGCGCTATTTGTCAATCAATTCTTATCGAACCTGTAACTTTACCTTGTTTGCATGGTTTTTGTCTCGGATGCTTTAACGGTAGTGTAGAAAATAATGCTTTGTGTTGTCCTCTGTGTCGTCTACGAATTGGGTCCTGGCTTCGAAAAGCAACAAAAGAAAAAGCTCTGGTAAATGAGCAGCTTTGGAAATTTATGAAAATCAAATTTTGTCATGAAATCGACTGTAAGTCTAAGGGAGAAGACGTTGATCTTCCAGAAGGTAAATAAATGCGACATTACTCAACCCGACCTCTTAATTTTTGACCCATCAATAATAACATTGTACCAGCTGTCTGCTATGATCAAGGGGATGGAGGAATGCTATGTACGCACTCTGCCTGGAAATGTGGAGGATTGATACCTCACCATTCTTGGAATATGTTTTTAATATACTCTGAAATTATACAGATGATACTCTCGGCAGATGAAGTATAACCTTTACCCACCGACGTCTCATATTATAAGTATTCTGTCCTAGTAATAGCCATTGGCTTCTACAAATTAACTAATTAATTTTAAAAAATGTACTAGATGTGGACATAAAATAAAGCTCTCGCTTATCTGTGTACCCTGTATCTGTATGTGTGCTATTTATCTCTCTGTGCGTTCGAGATGGGCTTCGGGAACAGTTAAAAATGCCTAAAAGACTCATTACACATTCGTTTTGAACTGTTTTCGTTCATGGTTCAATATGCATGAAAAGTGTTAAAAATGCCACTGTGAACTGCCACTTTTGACCTACCTCCGAGGCTGGGTCTTTTGTGAGCGTCTTTTTGATAGCTGAGAGATTGACAGCTACAGCTGATTTGTGTAGATAAGCAAACTTGATATAAAGTATCAGTGTAATGTTTCCTCTCTATTTCCATTACGAAAATGTAATTCTCTATAAGATTCAAGCTTATTTTATAGGTATTGAAACATTTTTAAGTCATGAATATTCAAATGAATTGTCGTACCTGACAGCATTTGTATAAGAATCTTAACCGGACTGCGTAAGGCTGACTCTCTATTGTCCAAGGACCAACCATACATATCACTGGAGCAACTATGCCAGCGACCCAGGGCTATGCTCCGTTATATAAAGGAGTTAGGATGGCTCAGGTAGTGTCTGGCAGGGGGAATGCACAAAACACCCCAAGCGGGACGTCAGTGCAGGACTCAGCACCTCCAACTCAAATAGGAATAAGAAGCTCTTGTATAAATGACATGTATGCGTTGTTCGAGTTGGTAAAGATCGTTTCTGCTATATTTCCAAATAGGACGCTTGTTCAGTTCTATAAAGTTCAGTTCTGGCAAAATGCCACTCTCCCGTCTCAAACACACCTTGTGTACATTTGTTATAGTTAGATCTGTCATGGTTTCTTTTCACCTAGACTTAATTGTTAGTAACATTTCTAGTTTATTTTCATATGGTTATTAACAAAGAATAGTGAGGTATGATGTGTATGAGAGGCCTCATGAGGAGCTCCTCAGGAGGCATATTTCATGGTATGAAATTGTTTTAATCTACTCATTCATTTATTTTTTTATAATCTATAGCTATTATAAGCATTTAGACCACATGGTGTCATAAGCTGCTTGAAGGCAGAATCATTCTAGACTAAATATTTTGACTGACTCTCAATGATTGATGCTTTTTGATGATAGTTTTTCAATCTTGTGGGTAGTATCCACCCTACCACTAGACTATCATACTCATTGATTGTTTTTTTGATGAAGTCAAGACTTCCTTGAATCAGAACTTGATGTTTTGTGATAATGTGGTCCAAGGTAGTATCGCAGAGAAGCCAAAATTACAACAGGTATTTAAGGAAATTTGCTTTAGTACTCTCTGTGCTCGGTGTCAATTTTTGAAGTGTAGTAGTATCTGGCGAAGCTTACACTTGATACATAACTAACTCTGCAGATTTGGTTTAGTAGCTAGCTTAACAGTAAATCAGCAATCAGTGTGAAATGAAAGCTGCAGATGAATGGATCTCCCTTCTCCTTAAGTGCTGTTTCATTGGCTCTAAATGAAAAACTTAAATACTAGTTAGAATGTGATGTAATTATGATGCACTGCATAACCATGCTCACTATTACATTTTAAAATAGTCAAAATCAAATCTATACAAGGGGGTGTTGCTGCACCCCTTAACTCAATTACACAGTGAAAGGACATAAGCATTTATTTTAATTTAAAAGGTCTATACACACATTTCCTGGTATATATTTAGGAAGTGTTTTGTTATCCTACTCCTACTAATACATATTATAAAGGTGAAAGTTTTTGTGTATGTGTTGTGTAGTTCCTTCTTCACACTCAAACGGCTACACCGATTTTGATTAAATTTGGTTTGTAGATACTTCAGGTCACAGAATAACACAAATTCTACTCTTTTAACCGACTTAAAAAAAGGAGGAGGTTATTATGTTCCACTGTATGTATTATTTTATGTATGTTCACCAATTTCTTCCCCCTTTTTGGACCGATTCTCAAAACTCTTTTTCTTTTTTGAGTGCACCTCTGAGGTGGTGCTATTTAAATTTCATCAAAATAAGACAAGTGGTTTTTTAGTTACACTCTAATAACTTTGCATCCTGTCTGGCCCTTCAAGTCCCATCCTAAGATATACTAGATGGTCTAGCTAGGTGCCAAAGCAATGTCTGTCCACATATTGTCCACATAAGTGTTAGGTCTACTTGGAAAACTTCTTAATTACAGGTGCAGAAATCGTGAAAAGGCAAAAAAATATTTTTTACCTAAAAAGGAACACTTCTACAAGTTATTTCACACTTTCGAGTGTTCCATTTTTTGATATTTTTTTTATCATCATCGATCCTCACCACACAAGTAAAACCGAGGGGCGCAGCTAGTAGCTTATAAGTTAGTTAAAAGACTATTTGTTATATTATTAAGAGAATTAATATACCAGAGATAGTTATATGAGGCATGTCAAAATACCATTCAAAAATAGATAGCTATTAATATTGTATACTATGAAAAGAGTTATAGAGTTATAAAATATTGCAATACTAAATCATATTTTATAATCATCAATTCATTGAGTATGTAAAAGGGGGTGTTTTCAAAAAAATGTATAATGTCAGTTTGATAATGATATAAGTGCAGTAATCTTGTAAGGCAATTTGTTATAAATTTTAATTTTCATATAGCTACCTTGTTTTTGACCGGCATACAAATGGGAAATTTCATACTTTTGCACCCTTATATACATTTATATGTTGCTATAGTAGAGTGTTATCTTTATACACTCTACTTCCTTTCTCAGCAAAAGCAAGAATATTCATTCCTAAGCCTATGTAGGTATCTTATACTTAAATTCTTGGTGGTAGGAAGAGGTATTTTGCCCTAAATTGTCATACACAGAGATAGAGCAGCTGATATTTTATATTGATATCCATTCCAGAAAAGCCATTGTGTCGATTGAGTGCCCCTGGAGAGATAAGGAGTGAATATGAAGCAGAATTAACCCGGTTAAGGCAACAGCGACTGCAGCTAGAGGAAAAGCACATAGAGCAGACTAAATTGCTTATAAAGTGAGTACATAGGAAGGGTAGTAGAGGGTACTGATCAGACTTGTCTTACACGATATATTAGACCAAGGATAAATGTGATTCCACTTTCAACTACATTGCCATTTATAATTTTGACCGCACCTGTTTCTTTGGCTTTAAAAAGAATATTCTTCATGTAATATGAATAGAAACAGCACACTGCATATTTATGAAAAAGAAGGGCCATATATGTAAACTCTAAGGCTTTCACGTCCGGCATTTTTCTGGTAAAATGTCAAGTTGAATTGCGGAAAAGTTGAAGTAGTGTGTATTTTACTATCATCATGCAGTCACTTTTGATAATGATGCCAGTTTATTGTCACTATACTTGCTGAGATTACCGAGCTTTTATATTAAGTCTCTGTAAATGACTGTGACCACTGTCAACGTTGATCGATTATGTTCGTTATATCTGATCACTCTCCCATTTATATATTTTTATTCTATTTAGAAAAATCCAAGAAGAAGAACAAGAAGCACATAAGAAGTATTTGGAAGCTTTAAAAAGGGATGAAATCTTGGCACAACAAATGCAAAAAGAACTTGGGAGATGTCCTGTCCCACCTCATAGTACACCAAAGAGGTTCACATTTGGGAGCAACAAACTTAGGCTTAAGGATACTAAAATTGATGGATTCCTCTCTAAGATTCCACCTGCCAACCAACTGCCAACCTGTTTAGAAGAGTAAGTCAAATAAAACATTTCAGATTTCATTGTACTTGAATTTTATTTTCACAATAGGCAGGTGTTTGATCACTCTCTCACTTGATGTTAAGTGATGATGCGGTCTACGATGGAGCACGCTTGCCTAGAAAATACCTGTTCACTCGTGACTTGAAGATGCCCAGATTGTATCCATGTAGAAACACAGACTTAGGCAATGAATTCCACTCGTTATCTGTATGCACTATGAATTTGGAAGCAAAAGGCTGGTATAGCTACTTCAAATTTTTTCTATTTAAACATTGCACATTTTGCCCTTGCACTTTAATGTGTTAAAATGTAACCATCTTGATTTTTCTTTTAATAATTTGACATAACAATTAACTAAATAATGTGATAAGGTAGAGACAGATATATACATACAGCACCAAAGGGGGCCAATTTCACAGTAGTCCACTTGAAATCAGGCTACATCGAAGTTTTGTCCTTATCTTAGTCGCTACATTGTGGCGAAGATGCTCTAGCAGTCTTACTCCTTTAATAAAAACATAATTAAAAATAAATAGACCCCAATAATGTTAAATACATAGAATAGTGTTGTTTGATTGAAGCATGTTTGTAGATATTAGATACATATTACAAAACCTACCAATGAACTCAAACATGCTTTGAAATTACTTTATTTAATATTGGATGTGCACCCGCGGTTTCAACCACGTGGACTAACTGTTTTCGCGCTAGTTCAATTGTCCCACGGGAACTATACTTTTTCCGGGATAAAAAGAAGCATATGTGTTATTTCAGGGTACGGGCTATCTTCATTCCAAATATCATGCAAATCCGCTCAGCTATTTCAGAGTGAAGGGGTAACAAACGACAGACAAATTTTCGCCTTAATAATATAAGTGTACTTGTGTTTTTGATGTCTGCAATCAGCATATTATATAAATAAAGACATCGAGAACTTTATTGATGTCAGGAATAATCTTTTTGTATCTATATTGCGAAGAAACTTAACACGTAAACTGTTAAACCATTTTATCAGCTTTAAACTTTTAGAGAATGCATAATCATCTCTGAAGACTTCATAGCTAAGCAGTCAATTGTAAATGATTCATTGTATTTCAGCAATCCAGTTCTCACTGATGACAATACAAGCACAGAAAGCTCAACAGCAAGTGCTTCCATTGCCAAGACAGTCAATGGTGGATCCCCGGAAATGGTTCCTAGTTATAACAAAATTATCAAAAATTTTATTGAAAAAAAAAATAGACTCATACCTGATTTATGGAATAAAGAAAATGGAGACAGGGCCAAAGAAAAGGTGAGGTTGGTTGGTTCGACCTAATATCAGGCTTAGTGTGTAAAAATGTAATCCTGCATATGAGCAGTAGGTTCTGCCGTCTCGCCTGTTTTATTTCCCCTGCCGAAAGCAACAAATAATGGGTATGCTAGCTGGTATTTTTCTAATATTGGACCTGTCCAAATTCCAATGACTGATAAATTAATAATAATATAATAAAGTGCAACACAAATTTTAACCAAAAAATGTAACTGATGACACTCATATGTGTGAAATAATATGTTGGAAGTCGCTTCCATGATAGTTCAAAAGTAACTATTATAAAAATATTGTGCGCATGGTACCGACTTCGACAAGTTATTTCACACTTTTGAGTATAGAAGTTAGTTCCATTTTTTGGGAAAAAAATTGTTAATCCTTTTCAGTGACCTTGCTACTCACGGGATCAATTGTCATTTACCCTCAATAAAGAAGTCATCCAGATAAACGTAACACTTTTCAGTTAATGGAGTATAACTCGAAAACAGCTTGTCCGATTTTGGTGAAATTTAAATGGGACCACCTCGGAAGTATACTCTATCAAACAAACAAAAAAAATTCATCAAAATCGGTTATTAAACGACGAAGTTGTCTACGAACACACATAAACGGTTGAGTATACGGTTGAATTCAGAAACCTCCTCTTTTTTAAAGTCGGTTAAAAAGAAGTGTGCTCGATCCATGCGTTGTATACTCGTACAACAAACTGATGAATGTAAAGAATATTTCATCAATCTTAAGTTGCTTAGCTTCCTGACTAGGAAAGGCCGGTTTCACTTATGTAAAGACTTTAACATAAGTGTAACCGCCCCGTACATCAAGAATAACTTAAATGTTTATTTTAAATTTGACTAGACGTTAAAATAGTCTGCGCAATTTATCATCAAAGACGAAACTTAAATAAAAGTATTTTGCATGGCACCAATCATGTATAAGCTTCCTGCGTTCATTTGTGACATCAATAACATACATATTTATAAGCAGAAACTTAACAAGCTCCTGGGCCTCTACACTATCAGCTTTGTAAAATCCATTCAAGTTCCGAGCAGTTCTAAAACCTGACTTGTTATATTTTGGCCAATTAACATAATAATATCTTTACAAAATAATGTATGAGCTACATATATTATTAGTAAAATCAATACAGTAGTTTTTGCGTTTAGAGGTAACTAACACACACTCACAAACTGTCGAGTTTATAATATTAATGTAATATGATTGTTGTCTTTAGTCTTGTTCATCTTTGTTAGCGTAATACAGCCGAAAAAGTGATTATACACTGAGCTAGTAGCCACATAATTTATTTATCCTTAAAACAGTTGTTTGAAATCGTCATAAAGCCGCGCGCATATCATATATAATGTGCCGTGGTGGTACCGGCCTAGAATAGTACTCCCCCATCTCTTCCCGTGGGTGCCGTAAGTCTGCTAAGGGATCACGTACCAGAAGATGGGCAGCAGCGCCTTCTGAGGATTGTAAATCATACTGCACTCGCCAACCCGCATGCCAAGCGTGACGAGTATTGGCAAATCCCCCCTATATGGGGGAGGCATATGTCCAGCAGTGGACGCACATGGCTGAGAGAAGAAGAAGATAAGGCCGCGGTCGTAATTCTGTTCTTTTGGTATTTTCCGCCTTTTTGTAGCGTAATATTCGCGAGGGTCTATCGTAATTTTGCACATAAAACTTGTTACTATGCTATAAATCATAAGTCTGCAATTTTCATTAATTTCCAGAAAGAGGACTCCAAAATCGCCAGTAAAGCTACCACAGACACCGAGGACAACATAAGTAAAGTTAAACATAAAAATGGCCTTCCGTCGCTACTTGTTTCCTTACCACTGCCCTGTACCGGAATTCTGCAGCAAAAAGCTACTTTGGTGGAGAACAGGAAAGGGGCAGACAGTGTGGATTCCATGAGGCAAGAACTGTGCTATTTCAAGCCTATTGACGAAGTAACACCAACAAGGTGAGATATTGTATTCAGATCTACGTCAATCTTTATTAAACAGAATGTGGTTTGATACTTCAAGCCTATTGATGCAGTAACAGCAATGAGGTGACACCTTGTGATTAGAGCCATGTATGCCAATCTTTATTAAACAGAACTCGGGTAGATACTTCAAGCCTATTGATGGAGTAACACCAATTATCAATAAATCAATGGGGGCTTGATCGCGAGAAAAACATTTAGTAGTAAACAGTTAGTTGATTTATTAACAATGTGTTCGAATCGCGAAAGTCTTAAAATTACAATTAACACCAATGAGATGACACCTTGTCGTCAGATCTATTAACCCACCGCCGCCACCGTGTGGCGACGAAATAGTTAATTCTTCCATGTAAGGAACACATTGTATTATGAGAGTATTATTACTAACGTTATCTCTTTGCAGGTGTGCAATTAAGGCAGTACCGCTCCGTGTGCCTGGAGTTGTGGCGTCCCACCCCCACACCGCCACCGCTACTTCCACCGCGCCGCCATCTACCGACCCTCTCTCTCGGGCACATTACCTCAATAGTCTCTGCAATCTGCGACAGATCTCACTGGCGAACAAACTACCGTCTGCTTTCGTCATAGCCATCAATATATTAAGAGTCCAGAAAAAGGTGATTTCTTTTGTGATATGTATTATTCAACGGCAATTGGAAAATGACTATAGAAATTACCAATTATAGACCTTATAATCAAAATGGTGAGCAGAAAATAATGATTTTATAATACATAAATAACATGTTCAGATTACTCGATGGTAACGAGTACCAGACAAGTAAAAATTAATAGCAACTTAGAAACCACTTTCTTTTTGTGGACAGTTTGTTGAATAAAACATTTTTAAATTAAATCAAGTCTTTCTAAATAATCACTATAGAAAGCTGTATTGAACAATTTCAAATGTAAAAAACAAATGGCATTGAAAGCAATGCCCATGATAGTAAGATGAAGTTTTTTAAAATTATATTTTATAGATCCATTTGACCACTATCTCACTTGGTCAGTGACGATATGGTCAAGATGTAATCACGCTAGACCTAGAATGTTTACCGGCTCTCAAGGACTGCTGCCTGAACACACTGTGTTTGGTATCAATGTGGTGGACTACGAACAAGTAGTACTTGTTCATAGTCCACATAGGTGGTGGAAGAACTGGGGTGCCCATTCGGGACAAAAACAATGGTGCAATATCCAACAATACAAAATATATAATAATATACATATATGTATAAAAACCAAACCAAACTTTCCTTCATAATTTATAATTTTTGTTAAGCCTTTCTTAGAATGTATCTATAAATATATATAATATGTAATAAATGTATCTTACTTGTTTTGTAGCTTTGGTTTAAATTATGTTTTAGGGGAGTCCTGTAAGATGTGAAACCAAAGAAAGTTCTAGCCAGGGAAGCCCAGCAAAATGTGAAACAAGACTCGGTTCCAAGACAAAGAAAAGAATATCGGCTAGTCCTTGTGCAGAGAAATCGATACCTGCTAGAAGGAATCCCAATAGAAACAAGCAAACAATTAAAATTAACGGCATTAGTAAACTAAATACGAAAACAAATCTGCGACGCACCAGATCTATGGGGAGCATATCGAAAGAAGAAAACGAGACGACACCCAAAAAGTCCAAAATTAGGAAAAGGAAAGTGGTATCTGATAATAAGCCATATCTAAGAAGCGGTTCTAAGAAATATTCTATCCAAGAGAATACAACTTCATCACCATGTCCAGAGACTATAAATAATAATGAAACCCATTTAGCTGTTAAGAATTTGTCTAGTCCATTCAAGAATTGTGATGTTAAGCATATATTGCATGAGCAGCTGGCTATTGAAAAGATAATTGAACAAGAAAAAATTGATTATGAGCTAGCGAGAAAACTTGAAGCTGAATGGAATGGCCGAAGGCCGCGACGGGCGGCGCTGAAACGCCAAGTCACCCTCAACTACGCCCTCAAACCGGCGAAAAAGTTAAAAGTGTAAAATCCTGCTTGTTAATAATATCTCATGTGATTTTAATTTATTTAATATTTGTGGAATTCTTTCAAAAATTCCTAAGAATATTGTGTAGTTGTCATAGTCAGAAAATTATCACATAAACATACTGATTAGTATTTAAATACATATAGAATTATAACCATTTCAAAGGCCCAAAAGTACCCAAAAGTGTACGGTTTCAATGTGTAGCTATATAATAATTCATTGTATAATTATATATAATAAACTCCTGCTGGCCTCATATGTAAATATGACCAAGGTGTCAATTGTCAGTTAAGAACTCTATTTATTTTCACCGCACTAGCTATGAATCACTAGTTTTACACATCGATTTCGGCGAGGAGAATGCTATTTTATTAAGTCTGTAAAATGATTTTAAAATTCGTGAACGCCCCTAACAAAGCTAATGTCAACCCGCCGACCAATCGAGAGCACAGACTCCTCGCCGCGCGCCTTACAAGATCTTCGCTAGATGGTGCTAGTGTACTTCACCACACTGTTGTTTCACTCATGTGTCAAGTTTTTTTGGCGTTTCGTGTTTTGAAACCGAGTGGATGAGAGATGGCGTAAGTGCTTGGAAATCTTCGTTACACTCAGGTTTCACAACACGAAACGCCAAGAAACTTCACCCATGAGTTGAAACAATTTTCACCACACTAGCACTAACTAAAGAGGAACTTGCAATGCGCGCGGCAGGAAGGATTCTGTGCTCTCTAATTAGTCGGCGGGTTGACATTAGCTCTGTCAGGAGCGTTCTCGAATTTAAAAAAACTTTTTACTCCTGATTGTTCATTCACTTAAAATTGAATTTTCCTGTCAGATATCAATGAATAAAACTAGCGATTGACAGCTAGTGTGGCGAAAAAGATATTTAAATGTATGGTATAAGAATAGAACACTACAGAATATTTTAAAATAGCCATTGCTAATGCTGGCTGGCGTCTCACCGATTGATTAAGTATTCCCCGATTTTTTAATATAAAATCATAATGGCATATTTTAACCAATAATTTGATGATTGATTTTATTAATTAGACGAAATTATAGGGGAAAAAATATTTTAGAATTATTTTGTGATATTATTAATGCTTATTTTAATTATGTTGATTGTAGATTTCAATTTTAAATATGTACTTCATCTGAAAAATAGTCTAACATTGAATCTCGACTTCACCTAAAGTTGATTTTTTTTATAGATTTAGTTCGTGCAGAAGTTGTTGAATTCTTTTAAGTTTTGTTCAAAAAATACATAACGACGACGAACAGTGCATATTGGTTTGTTTAAACGGGAGGAAATTTCCCACATTTAGACACATTGCAGATACCATAGTCAATTCTGGACTCAATAAAATTTACATGGATTCTGAGTGACACACCTGTGTGCTAATTCTCATATTTATTATATGACAATTCCCACATTATCGATAAGCTATTTATAAACAATGCCATAGTAGTTCAATGTAATCATAAATAAACGTAATTATCTACAATAACAATTACATCTCGATTTATTTGTAGGTAATTACATTGCGGTAGAAATTAGATCTCTGCGGCCATTACAATTAAACCCACAAGTAGAATAGCAAAAGTAGCTTATACGACTATTCATCGACATTTACATTCTATGAGCAATGTGTTTAGTAGAATTGATACTCTGTACTTGTTGTAACAATGTATTGTTTCTGTTCCACTTTTGCATAGTGCATAGTATTCAGGTTTGGATGGTATCTGGAATATGAGAGAGAGATGAGAGATGTACATGCACGAACTTATCCACACTACTATCTCTTCCGTACTTGACGAATCTTTCACTGTTTGTCATAATAGCAAAACTTTCAGTGATTAAGTTCAATATATTCCTTTTTAAAAATAATTATGTAATTAAATTTACTGTCTTAACTAACACACTTTACCAAGTCCGAAACTACAGTCAGCTCTTCCTAATAGCATTATTTTGATACCCACTATTCTTGTGCACTTATGGCTACAGCTCATGCACCTACTCCAGCGGAGTAGGTAGTTTATTACAGAAGTATTTAGTCAGGAAGTTGAAAGCCATTCATTGATTTCATAAAATTCTACTGCATTAGTATCATGGCGATCAAAGGGTTTATAAGTGTAGACAAATCGCATAGATTGCGTGGCCTGTCATGGCATGGGATCTATTAGTTGCACTCTCTATCGTTATAGATCATTGATGTTTTACTAAAGTAGACGTATTTTAATGCTGCGCGGTGCTCAGATTTTGTTCCTTTACGACATAAACATGCTTACTGCGACAGATAATACGGTACAAATAATATAGAAAAGGATAGCTATATGTTTAGACTTGCGCTTGAAATACGCGTCGTAATGAAAATTACTACAATTGACTTCCGCGTCAGTTTCCGCGCGCTTGTGCGACATCTACCTCATATAATATCATTGATATAGATACATATAATGGCTTGTTTAACACGACGACGTCATACTGTTT
The DNA here is from genome assembly GCA_934044485.1 of Apeira syringaria. Classification (NCBI taxonomy): domain Eukaryota; kingdom Metazoa; phylum Arthropoda; class Insecta; order Lepidoptera; family Geometridae; genus Apeira; species Apeira syringaria. The sequence continues at coordinate 18,976,072 of OW203658.1, forward strand.
GATATCAAAACAATGTATCTGTATTTCTAGTTCGTAATGTCCGATTTGATCCACATGTCGCGAAGTGTCTTCTTAATCGAGTCCTAGGGTGCGTTTCTTTTTGGGCTTACAGTGCATACGTTCGTACGTAAGCATTTAGCTGTTCCGAGATGAATTTAGTACTGACAGTGCTAACGTTCGTAAGCAAATTGGAACGTTTTGTGTGCGTGAAAGCGCGCGAATACTATAAATGTCAGTTCCTATGAAATTCATATTAAAAATTCTCTTTCGTGCCCATGGAGCACGAAACGAATTAAATTGCGTTTTTAATGTTTTATGGAGGGATTATCTATGTATCGATAGATTCTCTAAATGACAGTCAGATGTTTGACAGCGCTCACACTGCAATACCTGTTAGGCGCGGGCCACATATAAATGGTATCTGGCGCGGGCGGCTTTCTATTCCATTCAAATTGGATACATAATGCTTGGAATTAAAGCGCAATGGGGACACGATCGGACGTGGTTGAGTCATAACCACGTCCGAGCCTTATGGCTCGGACTTGGTGCACATCCCACACTGTGTGCTTTAAATTAGCGCAATTTGGGACACGGTATGTTATGGCTCGGACGTGGTTATGACTCATAAGCACGTCCGATCGTGTGTCTCAAATTGCGCTTTAATTTCACGTATTATGTATCCAATTTCATGTCGTGAGCGTTCTAATCACGTCATATAAATTTTGTGTGCAGCTGTCAGTGCATTTCGGAATGACTAGACACGCTATCTGTGCTCAGTGCTTCAAGCCCAAAAAGAAACTCACAAAATCGTTTGTCAATGTTACAATAATATTGATGCTTTGTAAAAATATTTAAACAGTAGGTGATTAAAATATTAAATTAGTGTGTAATGTACTTTGTCATGGTTTGTTCGTAAACGACTTGCCATGGATCTCATTATTATATAGTGATTCCCTCATTCGAATCTATTTATAAGTGTATGTAAAGTACTCATAATAAAAATAAACATGATTAAGGTATTTTAAGGCAGGAACATACATGCCAGTAAATTGCATGCAATTTAGTCAAGGTAGAGCGTTAGTTTGCATCTCCCACAAAATTGAATGCAATTTCGTCAAGGCAGAATGTTATAGCATCAGCCATGAAATTGAATGCAATTTGCCTGCTAATTAGTATTAGAGCAAAAAATAAATGTTTCAATGTGTATAGAAACTGACAGTGCTAATAATAATATATGTATTATTTTTCTAAATCCTGTGTTTTGGTACTGAAGCTGTTTGTGTTTTAATATCTATAGCGTATGGTGCTCTATAGTCGTTTTTAATTTTCGTATCCATTGTTAGCATTCAACCAGCGATTATAGATTTGGAAATAAAATATAATTTTCCATACATTTGTGTTTTTTCTTGCAGACTGTATAGTAACAATAAAGTTGTAAACCCAGGGACACCTATGTAACATAGTTATAAAATATTAACATATCATAATGTTTAGACGACAACTCTAAATTATATGTTATTTCATAGTTTGTTTCATTTAATAATTGATGTTCGGGGGCATAAAATCAGTACAGTTAATTCTAATTCAAAATAAAGAATTAAACAGTAAAAAATAAGTCCGATTGCCCTTTTCCAAAATGTTGTAAATCAATTTTGTCATCAATATTTTTCCATGACCAGGTAAAAACAAAAACTTATTGTATCAACACAAAACTATTTCTTTACAGTTAATGTGGCTTATCTATTATATGTGAATTATATTATTGTCTATTGGGCTCCTCAACTCCACTACCAGCTTTGTGAATATTGTCAGTGTAGTGGACATCCTCCATCTGAAACAATGACAAACCTAAAACAGAAACAAAATACAGATTATCGTACTTATATAATAAATGCGAAAGTTTGTAAGTATGGATGTATATTTCTTACTCTTTCATGCAAAAACTACTGAATGGATTTGGAAGAAATTTGAAACACAAATAGCTTATGCCCTGGACATACATAGGCTTATTTTCATAATCACCATTACTGTTTTTCATCATCATGCGGGTAAAACGGATTTGGATGAAATTTGGTTGACACCCCAGGTCCCAGAATAACACATGGGCTACTTTTCATCTTCATCACCACGTGGGTAAAACCGCGGGGCGCAGCTAGTTATTATAATAAAAGTAGATGTGTGAGAATTCTGTATATAGAAAATAAACAATTTACCATTAAATACCATACGGCTTTTTTCAAAATGTTAGAAACCCTATTCCAACTACAAGTTGCTGCGTTGCTGTCACAAGTTTCTCCAAATAATTATGAAGTTTTTCCATCTGAAAAATGTCATGTGTGTTCATTATTCAGTGCACATTTATTCATTCACTAGTAGGCGGTAGTAATTAAATAATATCATTTACACAGGATTGTGCACTGTTAAAATGTCATAAAAGGTTGAACATACAATAATAATTCACTCACATGTTGCAAGAAGTCATAAAAATCACGCCAGTACATATCACACCAGATTTTGCATTCTTCAAATCTGATATAAGTTGAACATGGAAAATTAATTCACTCACATGTATGAAGAAGTCATAAAATAAAAACACTATGAATCACATAAGATTTTGCATTCCTGAAATCTGTTAAAAGGCTAACATACAAAATTAATTCACGCACATGTTAAAGGTGATCCAGTCATATAATAATAATCATTCCCAGATTTTGCATCCTTGAAATGTGCTATTTAAAAGCTAAATGTGCACTGAAAGTGAAGTAATTCTCTAAATAAATTAAGACATTTTACCTTTCAAATATCTTATTGCCCTTGTCCACAATATTCAAGAATAGTGTAAATAGTTCTCAAGTCACATTGTTCCAGTAACAAACATGTCTTGAAAGACATACTAATCACACCACTTAGCATGCTTACATCACCACAACACAGGTACAATGACAGGCTCGTACCTGTTGTACACCTCTATAAAAAGTTTCAGATGTTTTATGTCATTTAATTCAGCCCTCTGGACCATGGTAAACATAAGAATTATGGAAAAACTTAATTTAATATGTCAACTGATACATCTGCATTTAGCAAACAAATGTTCTTCCACTCTCAATGTTCACCCTTGATAAATGGAAACTAATTGTAGAAAATAAACACACAAAAAGAATGTACATAAACATGCCAATTAAAAATAAAAACATTCATCATAGAATATCATTCAAGTTTATTGAAGTAAAAATCTCATCCGACCTCAGCACAATATTACACACAATACCTTGCCAACTTACATCTTATATATATATAATGTGAAATTCAAGTATATGCTACTCTCATCATTATCAATGCATTAGTTTGTTACAAGTATGCCCAACATCTTCACAAACAAAATATGTGTTATCATCTTAATAATAAACCTATGTTCCTAACACTCCTACTTGTTTTGCTGGCAGTGAGTGCTCACCTCATGTCTGGGGTTTGCTGTTCCATCCACTGCTGCCACCACTCCCATTCCAGTGGTTATTCTGCCCATTTTGGTTAGAATTTCCTCCTTTGTTACTATTCCAACCTCGGTTATTACCACCACCTTGATTCCAAGATGGAGGTGGACCATTGTGTCCCCAATTTTTACCAGAACTACCTTGTGGGGGGCCCTGCCAGTTGGGGCCACCATTATTGGGACCGCCCATCATGCCACCCCAGCCTGCTTGAGTAAGAGCTGCAGCAACAAGACTAATAGGTATAGTCAAGTTGGGAGGCCCTCCATTAGGATTGATTCCTAAGTTCTGCATATTAAGGGAGTCAATATTGGTGTTTCCTCCTTTATAGGGCATCCCTCCAGATGAGGCAGACCTGTTATTTTCCCAATTTCGTCCATATGAATCTTCTTTCCAATTGGGATTATTTTTGTGGTGGTTTTTAATTTTAGGAGATGCACTCGACACAGATACTGAGGCTCCTTTTATTACATGATCTTCTCCACATAAGCTTTGAGCTACTTCAGGGTCTAAAAATGTAACAAATCCAATTGCACGGAATGGGCGTGGAACAAACACATCTGTAACTTCTCCAAACTTAGAAAAATATTCTTTAAGATCGTCAGCAGAAATGTCTTCAGTGCATCTGCCAACAAATACTTTACATGGCATTTGGGGGACTTCACCTCCTTTAGAGTTGGGTATACGAACATCTACCCAGCGTCCATCAATATTGTGCCTTTGGGCAAGAGCCCTCATTTGAGAAGCATATGTAGCAAATCTAATAAATCCAAAACCTTTAAAGGCACCGTCTTTATCTTTCTTCAGCTGAACCATTACCACTTCACCAAACTGCTCAAAGTACTGCTTGATAGACTCTTCTGTAGATTTCCAAGGTAAGCCAAGGCATATTAAATCGGAACAAGTTAGTTTCTTTTCCAAGCGTTGTGTTTTTGCGGAGGTATTTTCGGGGGTCACGTCTTCTATCTTACGCTTGTTCTCTTTAGGAAATACGCACACATATAAATGCTTTCCCCAGCCGACTTCAGTAGGAGGATGTAATTTTCCATCGCTGAGGCGAATACCCCGTACTGCTTTACTATCTGGGTGACGATATTTCAATCCACAAGCCCCGGGAAACTGAGCAACAAGCGTAGATAACAAAAGAGTGCCGTCAAGCTCGCATGGGATTTCCACTGCATTAGACTCGTCTTCGTCTTCGTTAACTTTAATGTAATCAAAGAGATCATCAACCGAATTTTCTGTTTTGGAACACATGGCGTCTGGCTTTTAGAAAACCTTTTGATAGCACAATTTTCAACAATTTTCTGATGCAAAGCAACAAATCACATATATTCAAATAACAGTACTCTATTTAGTTTGTGAATGAGGCACAATCAGAACCATAGATGAAACATGAATACATATTCTAATAAGCTGTGGTTTAAAATTCAGATTATTCACTTTATTCAAATTATTCACGCTACAAGTCGGTACAAAACACGACAATCTCCGTACATGTTTGTGGTGTGACGTCATTTGTAGCATGAATACGATGTACATGAATAGTGTGGTTTATTTTTCAGAGTATTTAAATACAGTGCTCACAGTGAATACGCCCGGTTTAAAATTGTATTCACCGATATAACGTTATATACACGCTACCAAAAATAAACCGCAAATTGTACGCTTTTGTGTGCTAATGTCAGAGAAATCAGATTGTAAATTTTTGCTAGTATAAGTATTTTGATGAAGTTTAAAATCGTGATTTATGTTTAAATCGCTAAGTGCAACTTAGCAAAACACTGCGTAACTATCACACGCTACCAAAAATAAACCGCAAATTGTAATTTGCGGTTTATTTTTGGTAGCGTGTATACAACGTTATATCGGTGAATACAATTTTATACCGGGCGTTGATATATGCGCAGTCCAGTTATAGGTACACCTTCGTGGAATTTATATACTTACGTAGTACATGTACATTTCTTACGTGGTGTAAGTACACGGATTTGTATCCCATCCCACTAATATTATAAATGTGAAAGTTTGGATGGATGGATGGATGTTTGTTACTTAATCGCGCCAGAACGGCTGGATGGATTTGGATGAAATTTGGTATGGAGATAGCCTGAAATAACACGCTTATTTTTATCATCACCATCATCATCGTTTTTCATCAACATGCGGGTAAAACCGCGGGGCGCCGCGCTAGTACTTCACATATGTGCGTGATGTAGGTACAGTATGCGATGTTCCTTCTCGTTCTACGGCGACAACTATTGTTTAAAAAATTATGTTTTCGGGTAAATGTGATGTGATTTAAGACAGTATTATCTTGCCTGGATGAAGCTGATATAAATCATATTTTCTTTCCTGTTCCAAACTAGATCATAGCTCATTATTTGAATCATTGGTCCATAAAAAATACATATTAGGTACATGATCATATATACAAATATTCTATCTTAAGAGTTTTATGGTTAATTGCTTTAAAAACATGCTAGGCGAAACTTACGTTCAAATTATTTGAAGAAAAAATTCGGCTGTTAGTGAGACTTCAACTGACTACAGAATACCGTCCTGTCGCTTTGTCCAACTAAGCTACAACAGCCACTACCACTAGGGTCCGAATTTCTCCCTTTCTTTATCATCTGAGGGGATGTTATTAGCGCCATCTACCTTTAATTGTATGAACTATTTAATATGACTGATAGGCCAACATTTCGGTTGATATCGTATTATACGAAGGCACCATATCCTTATCCTAAGAGTTTTATGGTTTTTTGCATTAACAACGTGCTAGTCGGAACTTACGTTCAAATTATTTGAAGGAAATATTCGGCTGCTAGTTGGACTTGAACCCACGACTACAGAATACCGTCCTGGCGCTTTGTCTCGTGGGTGCCGTAAGAATCGGCTAAGAGATCACGTACCAGAAGGTGGGCAGCATCGTCTTCTGAGGTTCACACATCATACTGCACTCGCCAACCTACCTGCTAAGCATGGCGAGTACCTATTGGCAAACCCCCCTTAAATGATAGCGCAACATATGACCAGGCCCCCTGTCGCCGGGGCTGGATGCTAGCCGCTCCCCCGGTCCCTGTAGAAACCAATGGGGGAGGCATACGTCCAGCGCTGGACGTTCAGATTTCCGTACGATAGTTTTCGCAGCGCAATTTAAAGAATGTTTTAATTATTTTTTACACGTTGTGTTACATTATTTGAGTTTTTGTTAGGATCCCTAATTTTTTGAAAATATAATATAGCTATGTCACCCGGGGATAGTGTAGCTTCACAACATTGAAAGAATTTTTCAAATCAGATCAGTAGTCTCGGAGCCTATTCAATGCAAACAAACGACCAAACAATCAAATCTTTTCTATTTATAATATTATTATAGATTAGTAATTATTAATATTCATAATATTACAATATTTTATTCTATCATCAAGTTTTCGCAGCGTAAGCGATGTAAAGAATATTATTTTTTTTGATAGTATAATATAGCCTTATATGTCATCCGGGGCTAGTGTAGCTTCCCCACAGTGAAATATTTTTTAAGGGGGTTTTATGTGTGTTCGCGGATAACTTCGTCGTTTATAAACCGATTCTCAAAGTTCTTTGTTCGTTTGATAGAATATACTTCCGAGGTGGTCCCATTTAATTATTAAATTAATTTCATGAATATCGGTCAAAAGGATTTTGAGTTACACTCCAATAACCGAGAAGTGTTACTCATACCTCGACGACATTATTGTTGCGGGTGAAGACATCTGTGAACATACACAATGACCGTGAATAGCAAAGGTCTCTGAAATTTTTTTAACAAAAAATGGAACCGACTTCAACGCTCAAAAGGATGAAATAACTTGTCGAAGTCGTTACCATGAGCACAATATTTTGATAATAGTTACTTTTGCACTATCATGGATTTTCAAATCAGTTCAGTAGTTTCGGAGCCTATTCAATGCAAACAAACATACAAACCAACAATCAAATCTTTCCTTGTTATATTATTAGTATAAATATAGATAAATAAAGAAAACTAAAGAATCCTTTTCTTTCGCGGTCCATTGACCAAGCTAGGTACCTATAAGGTAGGTAGTATAATAAGTACTAGATATAGCGTGAAAATATGTGGCTTTTTATCATTATCGATGTTTTATGTACATAAAATATAGTTTATATATAAATCGCAATTTAAGCAAGCTCCCATACCAGTTTTAAAATTAGAAAGAAAAGTAAAGCCGGAAATTTAACCTTTTACCACCACTTTCGGCATATAAATATTCAAAGGTTCAACTGTTAGGTTAGCGCCTCTAACTCATAGCGGTGCAAGATGATTTACCAATTTGGCCTAATCAAATAACACGATGCTAAACATAATATTACTCTGATTCCACAAGTAACCCTAAATTTGAAGTACTGGACGTATAATATACGCCAATTATAAAATAATATGTCGATATGCACGAGTCGCGATAAAAACATACACATACTTGTTTGCCTAGAATTAGTTAAGCTTGCTGTGAGATTTTTCACGGTGTGGATACCTTTGGTATTTAAAATTATCCTCAGGATGGGAGTTGCATCATAACAGCGCCTAAATATTAGCTACACTGTTTTCGTTGTGCCTCAAATAATTGGTTAAGAAAAAAAGATCAAAGACCAGTTTCGCAACATCGCTGGTGGGTTGGAAGTTGGAACAAAGGCATCGTGTCCCCTTCACTGGCTCCATTGGTTGGATAAGCCCGCGCCGCCAGGAAGCCGTTCCAAGGTAAACTGGCAAATGCAGGGACACTCACTGTCGCAAATTGCATTCCCTTACTGGTCGGCTTCGTGGTGGCTGAGGAATCCGAATTTTCTTCATACACTTAGAAATTACCCTAAATAATGAATACCAAGTCATTGTATTTTATGATTTTATGACAACCGCAAATAATCCTAGTCGCCAGGTTAAGTTGCGTCAAAATTTATTTATCTCAAGTCTTAGTTTGAGAAGCCTCATATCTTAAAATGTAACCCATCTGCCGCTGCAATCAAATATATTGTCGCCAAAAATACTACCATCCATCCTTCCAAACTTTCCTATTTTATAGAAAAAGTAAGTACCTAGTAAGATTGAGATAAAGTTAACGATGTTTAATCTAAATCAAAGCAATAAGTATGAAGGCGAAAGTTCGTTTGTTGCTTGTATGTTTGTTACTCCTTCACGGTGAAACGACTGAACGGATTTGCATGAAAATGTTGTACCCTAGAATAACACATAGACTACTTTTATCCCAGAAAAAGTATAGTTCTCGTGGGATAACTGAGAAAATACATAATCCACTCGGGTAAAACCGCGGGGCGCGGCTAGTGGTTCATAAAGCGCTTACAGAAGTATACAGGCCATACAAGCACATATTTCTTTCCGCATCATTCAAACTGAATGTCGAGGTCTAGACACTGTTGAAGTTTATATTTTTTTTTATGAGACCTCATCCTGGATCTTCAGTTTACCTTCACCAGGGCATACATACTTAGTGCTGCCTTTCCAGGCTGTCGTTAACATGCCTTAAGTATACAGCCTTGACATGTATTTTTTTTGTGCGTAGAGACCCTAGTCAAAACATCAGTTAAAATGTGTAGGTCTAAGTTTTCATTTTGTTTCCATAAAATTGTCCAAACGATTTGTATTCTGTGTGCGTTAGGTGGGCCGAGGAATTTCGCCTCGAACGTGGTCGCCTTGGGGCCACTGACACGACGGCACCGACACCAATGCACTCGTAACCGCTTCTTGCTTTACTTTTTATACATCTTTTGGACAATGACCGAGCTGAAGCTTAATGAACTTTGAAAACAAATTAGATTTCCACTTAGAGATCCAATCAATAAGGAAGCGCCTTAGCGGAAAGAATTATAGAGTAAAGGCAGTTTTAGCCGATTAGCTACGATGTTAGCTGCAGTCACTACTTAAACGGGTGGCTCTAGTAGAGTTCCCTTAAGTTGTCCGTCGGATGGCACGTTATTCCTTCGATCATGTTGTGTTAACATTATTAAGGCCACGTCGCGCGTTAGTCTTTTTTTATAACGGACTAATGCCGTTTGCATCCGCCGGCGCGGCGCAAATTCCCGGGCGCCAGCGTTTTACCATCCCAAATTTTGCCGGAATGACCCTTGTACATATTTAAAATATTGTTTTTATAGAAATTGCAACGTGTCAAACTGGCAGTTGATAAACAATAAAAAACTTGTACTTTATATAACCAAAAAGTGGAAAACAATTTTCAAATAAGTAATTTAAATTAAGAATAGTGGGAATAAAAAAGCGTGGGATACTTTGTGTTAATTGTTAAAAATAGTTTATTATATTATTTTATTCTAATAAAGGTTTTATACAGTTATTGTTAAAACTATACGTACAAATTATATAGTAAAAGCATCCCACGATTTTTTACCATAAAATATTACTTGTTATTCACACTATTCTTAATTTAAATTTATTGGAAAATTACTTTCCACTTCTTTGTATGGTTTACTATTAAAGAGTGTTTTTAAGTTATTTAAATATTTATTTTACTCCAACCTCAATACGTTCCTCTCTGAGAGTAGATATAGGTAAAATAAACAATTTAACGATACATTGGAAACACGAATACACAAACCTAAATTTGAAATAAATTTGGATTTGGAATTTCTAACCAAACGCCACATATTTAAGATCAAAGTGGCCAGTTTGACAAAACGCCAATTGCATATTTTATGTAAGGATATTTCAACTGTGTCTGTACCTAGGTACCTACTCTGTCCTGTGCCCACAGTAATATTAAAGACTTATTTAAATACTAGGAATCTCAGTCGTAATAGCAGCTGGTTCACTAAAAATAGCTTGAGACAGGTAGCCTGTAACTATCTTCGGTCTACCTACTTCACAGTTTTATAGTTTTCATCGCGCTCCGGCTCGAATGTTTACTAAAAATACAGGTCAGGGATGCTTAGCCTTACACGAGGAAATGATTTGTAATTTTTTTTTCGCATCACTTCGCCGCTAGCACCCTATATCTACCTGTATATATATTCAGGACCTGTATATATCTAAACTAGGAACCTATGTGGAGAAGTAAACTACGACCGTTCAGCCGAAGGGGAAGGAGGGAGATGAAGAGTGAAATGGATTCAAATCCATTGATAAAATAAACCACAATGAATATCTAAAACGAAATGCCCTAAGAACGTAAAAAATCTGCCGTTGTATATTCGATTGTTTTTGAGTTGAAACTATTACCTCCATGCTATCTCCCTACGTTCTAATAAAGAACACCTTACCGCAGAGTTTTAATGATACGGAAAACGTCTGTGAAAATTGTCCAATCATAATGGGTTTTATTAAAACTATTATTTTTTTAAAGTTTTTATCATTAGATATAGTTTAATTATTATTACGGCTATCTTCTTCTTTTTCATGTCCTTATCCTACAGTAGATGGGTTCGCCAAACCATACTTCTTTCGGCCTTCCTCTACCTCTATATCCATCCTCTATATTTTTTTATTCATATAGCGGTATGTAAGCCATTAATATTCTGTTCCTGTTAGTACATTGGTTTCAGACTCAAATTACATTGGTTTTGGTTTTATTGTGATTTGTGCTTATGCATTTAGGCACAATTTGTTCGTAGATATGCATAGTGCAATACACGATCACCATCTTGCCGTATGGCGCAAGGCATACGCAATCTTGACATTAGCGAATAAAGAGGTCCGCAGTAGTTATGCAACAACGCTGTTTAATACCAAGAGTCGCAACAGAATGCAGGCCTACATCGAGTAACAAGTTAGTAATTAATAAATAGTTAGTAAAGCAAGTTAATAATTATATTATAATAGAGCTAGTCGGACCGCTTTGATTGTCTTTAATTTCTCATTAATTTGCAAAATTTCAATTGTACCTACACTACATGCATGTTACGCAACGACTTTGTGGAATGCGGCAGATAATGCAATTTTGGCATTTGGTCGTAAATTCAGTTGCTGTCTACACCTAGGTAATTGTTAGCTTGGTTTTAGGCCCACTTGCACCAAACAAATTGTGCTGGATTTTTGCCTATAAATCTAGGTAATAGGTACTTTAAGCGCATTTTACGTCATCGCGATATTTTTTGATAAAGGAAAAATATTTGCGCTTGTAAATATTTTTTCACACATAAATTACCAAATGAAATATAATGTTGTCAATCAGAACTAACCTTCATGAACTCTTCTCATAAATGGTATTTTTTCAGTTTATTGGTCATGTAGGACTTTCAACAAAAGAAGCGGAAAAATTTCAGAATTTTCTATTTAGCAAATCGTCAAGCCTTAAATATAATCTTTGTGCAAGATTATAAATATACAGTATAAGTATACAGTGAAAACTGGATAATTGGGATCTTAAAGGACATATACTTTTTAACACTTATAGAAAAATAAAACACATAGATGCTTTTCATTTGCCCAGTTTCCACAGACAGATTAACATGATTGTTGTCTTTATTATAAAGGATCATATAACAAATAACCCACAATGTCACGTATGGACGGGACTCATTAGACTGTGTGTAAGCAAACGCTTGATAACTTGTCTAAACCTCATAAATTATTTAGGGCTAATGAGCTAAGTCTCAATTATAGGAGTAAGCATCGAAAATATCTATATTTTTTTTTTTTATTGGGAAAAGGCAGGCGTTTGACCACTATTTCACCTGATGTTAAGTGATGATGCGGTCTACGATGGAGCACGCCTGCCTAGAAGATACCTATTCACTCGTGACTTGAAGATACCCAGGTCGTATTTTTTCGGAAATACAGAGTTAGGCAATGAGTTTCTTTTTTTCTATATAAGAAATCAAGTCTCGTTAGAAAGGTTGAAAATTCACAGTAACAGAGGTACAATGCATAAGTGTCTGGAGCTTTTTGTAATGTATATTAATGGAGGTTTCTTGCATATCCAGGGCCTTCTCATCCAGGTTTCGCTGTATATAAAATGTAACTTCGAATAGTATTTTCTTTGCCTGTAGTTGTATTCTTGATCGAAGCCTGTAGTAGAGAAGTGAATACGAGCGCCGAGAGCTCGGTCATAGCCGGTCAGTGCCCGTCGGAGCCTACAATGATTAATTCTGGCTTCTTCCTTGTCGCTGCCTCGGCATGACACCCTGTATGCCTACACAAATACTTTGCATCCTGCGTCAAATCCACAATAAAAGCGACGGATTACTTGAGCTTACTGAACCACTTGCGGTTTTACTCGCGTGGTCTACAATGATACAAGTTACCAATCATGAACCTTTTAAGCGTCTGACAAGTACCTAAATGTGATAAACTATAAAACACAAAACGGCACAATAATACGGCTTCTTAAAATAAATAAAAAAAAAAACCTGATATATAGCAGAATGAAATTAGTGTAACGTTATTTATGGACGGCTTATTGCCTAATTAATAAAAGAAGGAAATGCAATAATTAGCTTATTGTGTCGATAGGCACGTATGCGCATTGCATTATAAAATTAAAGTCCCGTTCCATTTGATACCTCACTTGCACAAATGTGTCACATTGGATATCTTAACCCCGTTATGGGGTTTTGTAATGTACCACAGAGGGCACCACGACGGTCGCCGTGGCGCAGTGGTTAGTGTCAGTGACATGACTTCTGTGTCTCCGGGACCCTGGGTTCGAATCCCGGTGGGGGCAAACATTTGTGTGATGAGTGTAGATGTTTGTCCCAGGTCTTGGTTGTTTGTGTGTTGTGATGGTGTGTGTCCAAGCCTCCCGTGACCTAGTGTGGGATAACTAATAATTAGTAGGTATATAATTAGTTTGATTGTGAACTAGGGGATCGAAGTGTCAATTACTAGAATATTTTTACACCAAACTTATGTGTAAGTAAGTATGAATAAATTATGTTAATAAAGGAGAAGTTTGAATTGATGGGTATTTGTTACTCTATCACGCCAGAACGGCTGAACGGATCCGGATGAAATTTTGGCACAGATATAAATTGTAGCCTAGATGTATATAAGCTTTTTTTTTATCTCGGGTAATCCACTAACAAGTAATGTTCGTAGCGGTTAAATGATAAATCCTCACCTATTTACATGAAACAGGACCATGAGAATAAGACGTGAGACAGCTAGTCATGTCATAAGATGTTGCAACCACAACTTCTACTTAAACAAAAATATTATTATGAAAGATCCAGTTTAGCCAGTGTTCAAGGTTGTCTATATGCATATAATACCTAAGTATATATTACCTGTATCAAGGTACTGCGTAACACAGCCAAGAAGTAGATGAATATAGTTCAATAGGAAACCAAAAGATATTCTCGCTAAGAGATAACATTGTCTGCAAAAGATATATTATATATACTATAGTGTATTGTGTATTTTTCGAAGCATGTCAAATAGTGTCATAATTATGTATGTAATTTAAGTTCTATATAAGTAATAGCTTTTATATCTTTTGCAGTAATAAATATATTTTTCATTTTCATTTTCATTTTCAATAACTGAAGTATCATAAAGAAAGTTGACGAGAGCAGGCGATGTTGACAGTATTTGTATGTTGTGGATATGGATTTCACGCCGTGTCTCTGCCCTATTTACAATGGAATTGAGATAGTGTTCAAATCCTTGCCTATTCCTAATAAAAACTAAAATTGCGGTCGATCTCCTGTAGGTACCTATTCGGATTCAAGCACCGATATGGTGGCGTTATAGTAAGTACAACCACTTCGAACGTCTATATGCCCATAGTCTGTAGTCTACAATTATATTGTATTCGTTATTAGTAGTTAAACATAGTGATAGTGATAGTTAATACATGTATATTATATATACATGCTGTTTTTGTATCATCGAACTTCCATACTCCTAATATAATTATTATTTCCGTCGAATGGGTGTCTGGAAGTTATCGCTTTAAGCGATAAGGCCGCCAATTGTACTTTGGTTAGGTATATGTTTTATTTTTATTGTTTTTTGTGACCGGTGTGCAATAAAGTGTATTGTAGTCTGTACGGCAGCACCGCGAAACACTCTATTGAAGCAATTCAAGTAATCCCATTCATCCTTTTGTTTACTTAGATGGATGTGTTCTGTGACTGATACACTTATAACCGATCGAAAACAGGTTTGTATAGGCAGCTGCATGTAATCAAACTAACAAAACATACGTTTGAGTTGTTTCGCAGTGAGCATATTATGTACAACAACAAAACAATGCGGTTCAGAATGAGATGAAACTAAAACTCAGCACGGTGTTGTTATCTGAAGCTTGTTTTTCTGCGTTTGAGATAACAAGTTTTTGAAGCATTATGAATGTGTTAAACAGGTGAAAACGATTTTTTTACCAAAAAATGGAACCGACTTCAACACTCAAAAGTGTGAAATTACTTACTCAAGTCGGTACCATGACAGTTCACAAAAGTAACTATCAAAAAGATTTTAATGAAATTTAAATGAGACCACCGTGGAAGTATATACTATCAAACAAAAAAAGAATTATCAAAATCGGTTCATAAACGACGAAGTTATCCGCGAAGACAAAAAAAATACATATACATATACGGTTGAATTGAGTAACCTTCTTTTTTTGAAGTCGGTTAATTAGGTACTCACGTAATAAGTCAGTGGGTTCTGACTTTACCTAGTTTCAACCACATTCGGTGGTCTTTTTCAAGAAGAATACGGGGCGCTCGCGGAATCGGTCGCGGTTCGCCTAGTACTTTATACATTCATAATGTGTCAAAACCACGTTACTTTTAATAACAAAAAAGCTTTTGAAGAATTTGAGATGTTTATCATTGCACCGCTTGTAGAACCTCTGATGTGATATGACATGATGCCACCGACTCGTCGCATCGTCGTGGCGTAATGCAGCAGGTGAGCACCTCTTGACTTGTTTTAGGTCATACCAATCCCGTCGGCACGTGAGTGTTAAAAAAAAAATGTTCGTTGTGATTCCGTCCTAATTTTTATTTCGTGGCTCACTTGCAACTTTGTCACAGAAAAGATGAACATACGACCTGATAAGATTACTGAAGGATTTCAGACTTACTGAAGGTCACTTGTAACAGGTCCTTATATACATCAATATGAAACAGGCATATAGATCCAGCAGTGGACAGCCTACGGCTAAAATAATGAATAATTATATATACAGGATGGGCCAGAACGGATTTCAAAACTATATTGCTCGTGACAGGCGCAAGTAGTAGGGATAAGTAGCTTGGTTCTTGGAAATTCCTCATGTGTATTACATGAGGCATTTCCAAGAACCAAGTTTAACTCTACACTGCTATTATAAAGAGGAAAAATTTGTATCTTTGTGTGTGTGTATGTTTGTAATGAATATATCATTACAAACATACACACACACAAAAATACAAATTAAAAAATACTCAAAAAATACTGTGCCGATTTCAAAAAATCTTTAACCATTGGAAAACTACATTCACCACTCTTACTCAGGAGAAACATAGGTTATATTTATTGCTAGAAAAGATTACGGATCCTTACTAAAACTTAAGTAACGTAACCCAAGGTGTAAATAAGTGCCCTAAAACATCTTTCGTCGCATGTGCTGCGGAAACTATTGAAGAGAATAAGTATGTTCTACAATATTAAAGAACATTTCAATATCTACAAAAAACTACACAATTAACAAAAAAAAAAAAGGTAAAAATATTAAAAAAATCTTATGTCCACCCGTGCGAAAACGGGACGGGCTGATAGTTATAAATATTTTTTTATTTTTTATTAATTGTTGGGAATCCCTAATTACGCTTTGCAGCTTTTTGTATGAATTTTTAAAATCCGTTCAATTTAATGGCCCGCCTTGTATTATGTTATGAAGATTCCTTGCCTATCCTCTATGATAGTATATATTTAACTATGTTATATAGCCTTAGTCAGTACTGTGCTGACATGACGGAGATGATATGCAAATCAATGGGTGTGATGAAACCAATACTTATTCATTAAGTTCATACAATGATTTTCAGAAGGTCATTGAGTTCATAGTTTTCTTTGGTGGTTTGCAGCTGTGGGTGCCACCAATCGAAAAGTAGGTCGCATTGCAAAACATAGAGAGAGAGGTGGGTGTGAACTGTGCCACTGCCGCTGTCTCCGTACGCAAAAAAGTAACATTACATGTAGCTAGCACGATAACATTACCAAAGAGTCAAAGGGAGCATACAGTTGTCAAACGCAAACTTATAATATGTAAAAAAAAGGGGCATACGTTTTTTTTCGTTTTGTTTCTTGAGTCTCGATACCTCCCCGAATTCCCGAGATAAAGGGTTACAAGGGGTTGGCAGACGGACGGACGGACAACAAAGTGATCCCATAAGTCCTAATGAGGTACGGAACCTAAAAATCGTTCAAAAGTTTGAAACTTTGTTTTGATGTGATAGATGCAGATGCAGCCCCTGGAAGTAATGGCAAAGTAAGCGCTAACGCAGAACCCAGTTCTTATCGTCTAATGAAACTATTATTCTACGACGAGACCTATGCCGTGACTAGATTTTCTTTGATGGCTTTGACCTATGGTACCTACTGTCAAAGAATAAGTTTTGTGCGCAGAGACACTCTATAGTTTCTCTGTAGTTTTGTGCAATGATATTATTAAAAAACCAACCATCTCCCGATGAGGCACTAGTCCTCGGTCGTACACCTAATTCGCTGTCTCAATCGGGCCGGCATGGAATTTGTGCAACACGTATAAGTATTTCTTTTCTTACAACACATTTTGATATTTAGGCATCGACCAATATAAAAAAAAGGACGAGCCGAAGCAAAAAAAAAATTAATACCTTTAAACTGTGGTCGCGCAACACACTTCGCGTACACCCGCGTCAGTAAGCGTCGGTCCATGAGCAATGCGGTACCTTCATCCATACGTCAGAGAACACTCGACCCAATAATTCGCAAAAATATGCCGTCCCTATGCAAGAACACATCAAAAAACAAAAAAGAGTAGGCATAACATTCCATACGTAAGTATACATACATATACATATCACTATATTTTATCAAAACTACTTTACTTAGATCGATGTATTTAGTATTTAGGCAGAAATAATGATTTCTTTGCTTTCACAAAATGCTGCATTAGGTTTTGTGAAACTAGCGACTGGGTGGTTTTCACCTGCAACTGTACCCAGACACACAGATCTGTGACTCAGTCGTTTTCAGCCAAGTGATCTTGGAGCATACGATAATATTATATTTTTAATCATAAAAATTAATTACTTACTATTTGAGAAGAGTGCGCGATAAAGGTAGGAGCATAACAATTTTATTTAGAATATGTTTGCAAGTGTATTTTGAGATTGATTGTTTTGAGTCTTTCGCGGCTATTTAACAGTTACAATACTGTACTACCTACCTACCGAGATTCAGGATGTTTCTTTATTTACTGTTAAATTAAAAAGATATCTTGGTAATTAAGTAAAAAAGGAGTATCTACTTATATGGATGTTATCTTATCGAAATAGTCCGTAAGTGAATGTTATCGATGTTGAAGTTCAGATTGTCGCGAGTACGAAGAACTGCTTTGATCTTCAGGTAGGTACCCATTATCGTACAAGATTATAAAGTATTATATTGTTGTTGGAAGAATAAATGATTTGATATGATAGCAAAATAGGAAATGATAGGTTGGTTTAAGGATGAATCTCTAGTAGGGGAATAACTGCATACCTACCTGGGTTTTACGAAGCCCTGTGCCTTAATTCGCTTACAAAGATTTGCATGTAGTACCTACCTACAGGTACATACAATACATATATGTATGAGTACGATACCTACCTAAATACTTTTATTCATAATCTATGAATAACTTTAGGCATATAGGTACCTACTTACAACAACTAATTCATATTATCTTCTAATTATAATACCTTGTGTGAATGTTCATAAATAAATAAATAAAATAAAATTGTATAAAAATGTAGTATCACAGTGTTTGTTATCGAACTTTTAAACGGCTTGGTATTGGCTATGTATTTGGTGGGTCTGAGAAAATAGGTCATAAAGTATTTTTTTATTTTATTTGATTTTAAATATGATCTGCACGAGCGCAATACAAGTGACTGGCGCGAAACCGCACAAGACCGAAACCAGTGGCGTATTCTCATATACTACGGGTGGTCACCGATAGGGGGGGGGGGAACGTGGTACGTTCCTAAGTATGTATCTATTATGTATACGGGTTGTGGTAACCCGTGACAATTCTTTTCAACTTTTAGATTTGCACGGAGGGTTGTATTAGTCGTTTTTCCTATCGTAATGTTTCGATTAGTTCACCTCCTGCTCTTCTGCTACAATACGCATTTTTAGCCGACTTCCAAAAAGACAGAGTTTCTCAATTCAGTTTAGTAGGCTTGTTATATAAATAATATAAATCGTTTCCTAAATTACGTAGTTATGAAGTAACAAGCATTTCCTTAAGATTAAAGAAATAATATGAAAGAATATCTTATCGACTGGAAAAAGCTTTTTCATATCGGGTTTGATATAACGGAGTGTTTTTAAAGTTTTTATTCGGTAAAATTATATATACATATATATATATATATATATATATATATATATATATATATATATATATATATATATATATATATATATATTGGTATATACCTTATATATCTATTTTAACCACAATCCCACTTGATAGTAAGTTACCATGCACTCGAAGGTTTAATATTTGAGCACAAAACACTCATGGTAACAGAAAGTGTCGCGCAAAACCTCAGTGGGCCTAGACAAAATGCATCGCATCATACTGGCGATTCTCTAACGCTGCATCGTTAGCGCTTTAAGAATGGTAGACAACGTCACGCGTCCGCGGCCATCGCCCATTCTCGTCGTTCAAAAGATACATGCGCTCGGTAGTTTTGCGTATTGTCCATTATCTACCAACTAGCTGCACCTCGCGGCTTACCCGCGTGGTGATGATTTATTATGTAATCATCATGAAATGTAGCCTATGTGTTACTTCGTGACCGGAAGTATCTTCATACCAAATTTCATCCAAATCTGTCCGGCCGTTTGAGCGTGAAAGAGTAACAGACTACTCATGCATACTCTCGAAATTTCATATATTTATAACTAGCTGCGCCCCACGATTTTACCCGCGTGGTGAGGAAAAACGGTGATGATGGTGATGATTAAAATAAGCCTATGTGTTATTCTAGGGTCTAACCTATCTCTATACCAATTTTTTTCGAAATCGGTGTAGCCGTTTGAGCGTGAAGGAGTAAAAAACATAGACATACACACATAATACACATCATATACACACAAACTTTCGCATTAATAAAATTAGTAGAATGTAATATTTTAAATCCACACACATCAGGATTTGTCGCGCTCTCTCTGCTTGTAAACAGCCGCAAGCCTCTGTAATGTCATCGGCAATTTGATTCGGAACACCTATGATAAACGATGGCCAAGATTTAGCTTGTAGGCTGTAAATAGGTTGTAGGTGTTTCTAATTATCATGACGCAATTTGCATTGTTGGCAGACTTAGTTCAGTTCCGCTTGAATTACATCTATGAGTGTGGTATATATGGATATCAATTCTACTAAACACATTGCTCATACATAATACTTATTATATTGTTAATGAATTGTCGTTTTTGCTATTCTTAGAGTATACCTTATTGTAATCACTACAGAGATCTATTTTCTACCGCAATGCAATTGTTATTTGAGCGGAAAAACAAGCTGAAAAAATATTAATGACGCGGTCTAAATTGTATTATTTTGTCACCATTAACCGAAAGATGATAATACTTACCTGCATAGCTTAAAAATCTATAAAAACAGATTTCCACTTGTCATCCGTAGTTTTTCTTGAAATTATACTGAACCCATTTTGATGAAATTTGTATGGGACTTATCAGCAAGTTTATTCTATTGAATGAAATAATATTAGAATCCGTTAACAAATGAGTTATTTACGCCAGAACATAAACAAAAATAAGTACTTAGGTCTTAAACATGCGATTTAATTACCCAATTTTTCTGTTTAAAAATGTACAATAGTCGAGATGGGTAGGTTATACTTACGATTCACACGCATGTCAATCGAACGACACAAATGAGACTTCAAATTTTAAGACAAAGAAACAGAATTCATCTCAGACACACACAGCTGTTTAGATTCTAGGACAATCCTCAGTGTTATGACAACACACCACACAACTACAACGATGATAAGACAAATAAAACAACAGTATTAGAAATAACGTAAATCTTTTATTATCATATTGAAATAATAATCTTAACTTCAAATAAAATATGTAACTTATGTAGAGGCAAATCTGTTTTACAGATTTTTCATTCGCCGAATATTTACAATATAGGAAAATATAATAAAACTTACAAGTGATTTAATTATAATTTTTTCATATTTTTTGTCCCAAGGGTGACAAGTAGGTACCTAAATTGATTTGCAACCATATTCCAGTTATATACTGTATTTGCCTTCACAGAAGAGAACAAATTTAGTTTAGCAACATTCAACAGCTTCTCACGTTTATAGTTGAGTATTTCAACCTATGTTTCGGGTATGTCCGATACCCGTCATCAGGAGAGTTGACGCTGCCAGATCGCGGCGACCACCTACGTCGAAATACTCGACTATAAATGTGAGTACACTAGTATAATAATAATAATGTGTCAAACTCACGAGAATTTTCAATGTATTAATATAATAACAAGCATAGAGAAGCTATGTATCAGATTATATAAGCAATAAATCATAAAGGTAAAATTAGTTTAAGCAGTTTGTTTAATTACTTAGTTCTTTACATCTCGACTGATTCTAACTTCACCCGAACCGCGACCTAACGACTGGGGCGCGATTTCATACTAGTGTACCTAGTGCTAGCTAATGCATAGTCATTCATGCTTCGGCTTCTGTAAACATTATGCTCTTATTATTGCTGCATTATTTAATAAAACGTTATACCTAGCAATCTCTACGTATAAAAAAACATTTTACTATCACAAACTAAACAACGCAATATACGAAATTAACACTTCCGAACAAATAGACTTCTTAATAAGTTTATATTACCTAACGTTGTTACATTTATTACATGAACACTACCTAAGTCGAGATCTGTACATGTAATACTTATTAGCGATATATATATATATATATATATTATGCTCTTCAATTAAAATAAATTTCATTTCAGGAAAAAGTTGATATAAAATATATTTATAATTATAGACTGCCTCCATTTATCATGGATCAGAGGAATTCAGGAATATATGGTATTTACCGGTAGCATGTACTAATGAAGACTAATTTCCGTCCTTATTTCTGATGATTGACTGTCTTTAACACCAAAGCAACTGACATAAAAACAGATGCATTGGGGCTTTTGTTAGATCCAATTAATTCCACCAATTGCCGGGAAGACCTAACGCGCCGTTGGATGTTCGGTACTAAATATAACGAGATTTGGTGGCTGATTTGTCGACACTACTTTGGGTGCTCTTCATTTCAGATTAGTGCATAATCACCAATGTAGTAATGGAATCTGACGGACCAGCATTCCTCTCTATGGTTTAGGTCCGCGCGAAGGTAAATATACTATTTATAATCACATTGAGTCACAAATTATTGCGATAACAATGCGCGCAATAGAACTCATTAATGTATAAATGTATGTATAATAGTGAAACGGAGAAAAGTTCGGAAACGTCTAATTATGGGTGTTTTTAAGCTGGGCCCATAGATCCTTGACAAATGGTACTCTAATATTAAAAACTTACTCATTTATTTTGTATAATATTAATCCAAATATTTGTTTGACTAGCGATTTCTTTTTGCTTAGCAAATTGATCATATAAGTGATGTTAATCAGAAGCAACACATAATACAATTATGCTACAAATCCTAATGGAATATTTATTGAACAGGTTTGGTTTTTGATTAATAATTATTCTATGTATGCCGTATTACAGATAAAAAACAATATTCATAGTTTTCGAATAACATAATAACCTATTTCATTTCATATCGCGAAAAATTGTCATATTTGTGTTATCGGTAAGTGCTTAGATTTATATCTTTTCTTTGTAACCAGACGTTATTGATAACCAGATTTATGATTTACACATGAATACTTTTAAATTTCAGTTATCAAAATTCATGATTGTATTTAGGCATCATAATATGTGACGCTCATGTTTAAGCTTCTAATTTAAAATAATTATACATAATAACTGTGTACAACATGGATATCAATTATGTATGGATATACTTATGTATAGTAGCAACAACATGTCTCTGAAGTAGCCTCCATGTAGCTGCGCAGTCGTTATGGACATGCCTTAATAATTGTATAGCTGACTCGCTCAATCGCTTACATTCGTCGCATCTTCTCACCTCGCTCAACCTTTTCGAGACTACACTTTCGGTACACGCGCTACGTTCGCAGAGACTGCAGAACGCAACTTCAGAAACACTAAGATCAGTTACGCCTACTATAAGTATATATATATACTACGTGCCAATGATTGTTCCAGTAAAGGACAAAAAGAGACGACGTGGTTGTTATCGCAAAAACACGGACATTCCATATAAGTACCAATACAAATGTTCCAAATTATATGCGCAGAATATATCAGATACCTCATATTTTAAATTAGAGAAAAACATATATCTTTGATACAGATACATAATGTAAAATGCAGCCAAATGAAATTTGTAAACTATTCAAATACAAATTAGACATGTGTGTGACATACATAGATAGAGTAACACGGGTCGCGGACAGCGTAGGTGGCCCATATTGCTATAATCAACTTTTTAAAACTATTAAAATACAAATTAGACATGTGTAGAGCAACACGGGCTCTCAACGTCGATGACCAGTGTTGCTATATGATACAGATACACAATATTTCCCTAGCAGCAAAATCAACATCAAGCTTTTAAAAGTATTTTGACACGTTGAAATTTATTTCAAATCTATGAATAAAAACCTAATGAACACCTATGTATATAAAAGTCTTAAAAAACAAGTGCTGAACATTTAAACAAATCCTGTCCATGGTTTTAGGTGTTCAGTAACATACACACGTGTGTTGTAAAATGGTCAATATAATTATATCAATCAATATAATTATATCAAATCAATATAATTATATTGAATCTCAAAAACGGTTCAATATAATTATATTATATGAAGAACAATAAATGTTATATATCGTCGCGAGTTTACTAACATGACAGAAATATAATCATTGTTTAATTTCAATGTACATATTGGCTATATATAAGAATTCATCGATCGATCGATCGATCGATCTACGTTTTGATTTTTACACCCCTGAGTTCTAGACCATAAAGTTCATTGTGATGTTGCTGCCAATACTGTAATAGATATCTACATGGTTTTATATACACTTCTAAAGATAATTTGAAATAATAACCTATTTTATAAAATTAACAATTAAACGATATTTATCGATGAGAACTCAACTCGACTAATCAAATATCAATTATCACTCTGTATGTAGATTAAGTACTGCAATATAGGAAAATGTTTACCTACTTATTAGCCTTATTGTATTGTAATGTATATTGCATAATCTTTATAAAGATGGGCTCCCGCCCCGCGCCGCGGCCGCCATGCCAGCGCGGCGTCAATAAGCGTTACAAAAATTGGCGGTACAAGAGTTAGTAAATGCTCATGTAACATATATTTCGTAATAGAGAAAATGGGTGTCAGGTCTATAAGATTTGGTGAGCTGTTAACACGTAGGTATTTTTAAAATAATGCAGATACTTCAATCATAATTTGCAAGGCCGAATTACAGATCAAAATGTAATGTTTAAAAGAAAACAGTTATAGGTACGTAAAGTGGATATTGCGCATAAATAAACGATTTAAAAATATACTTGAATGAAAACGTTTTTTCTGTCACAAATATTGGAAATAAATTCGAAACGCCACATATATTGGTTAATGTAGCATATTTGTCATCACTTTAGTATCTTAACTGCAGCTTGGAAGCGAAAGGCAAGGCCTTGAAAATACATGATACAATCTTGAATGGAATGACCTTATTAGGTAACAGAAGAATCCGCCTACTCAGTGTTATTGGCTAACAAGTGGCACATGGAATGCTTCTATACCTACTCACCACTGAATTAGGAATGTGATAATCAGTATCAAGCAAGATTACAATTGTAAACTAATTCATCTCAATAAAATCGATTTAAATCACAGAGCTGTGAGTCACTATGACTATGTAAGGAAAATCTAGTTGGGCTTAAAGTATTGAATAAGGGGACGTTCATTATATTACTTAAGTAACTAAAACTACCTACCTAAACAGGAATGTTTACTAGCTATCTAAGAACATTTTAACAATCTCAATAAATGTTTTTATATACACACAAATGACATTCTACAGGCGAAATCATAAAATTCGTAAAATCTATTTCTTATCATTACAAAGAGAAAGACAACAAAAGTTCAATTAGTTTTGGTCCATCCATATGGGGTTAGGGAAGTGTCTGGTAAAGCTGGTTATGTACCAAATATATATATTTAGTTACATGGAAATTTCACTTTTATACTTTCCAGAATTGGACCTACGAATGAAGTAAGGGCCTAATATTAATGATCTTATTTACATTTAAATGAGATTATTGTTGGTAGTTATGAGTGTGAGCACTGTACTAAACCTTACTCTACTGTAACGGATTTGGCGAGATTACGCGGACAATCGACATTACATTCGCGCAAGACGGCGATATGATAGGCAAGCAGTTGCATGGGGATGACAGTGAGAATGCCCTGTAAGCAATCCACTGTTTTGGGGATTTGAAGACTTTGCGATGCTAGACTTATGGTTTCAGTATCTCCTTCTTCGCAAATAACAATCGGTCTGCCTTGCCGTGCAGTCACTTGCTGCAATGCATTCATACATTTAGTGTAAACTGGGTCTCGCATAACTATCATCATTACAGGCATTGAGCTGTCAATAAGTGCAAGTGGACCATGTTTTAATTCTCCGGCCATTATTCCCTCGCTGTGCATGTATGTTAACTCTTTAACTTTAAGAGCACCTTCAAGACAAGTAGCAAAATTGTAACCCCGACCCATGATGAGCAAAGAGCGCTGTCGGTAGAGATCTTGAGCTAATTTTTTTATTTCAGAGTCTAAAGCCAAAACTTGACGAACTTTGGAGTCCAACTCGTTCAGACCAGTAATGATGTCAGCACGTCTTTTTTGCAAGGAAATACGGTCCTCACTAACTACTAGAGCAAACATGACGAGTGAGATGAACTGGGATGTATATGCTTTCGTTGAAGCAACACCAATTTCAGGGCCAGCATTTATGTGGACACCGCAGTGTGACTCACGACAAATAGAGCTGCCTACAGTATTGGTGATCCCTACAATAAGAGCACCTTGACGCTTGCAATACCGTAGGGCCATCAGAGTGTCAGCGGTTTCTCCAGATTGTGATATGAAGAAGCATACATCATCACGGAATACAGGAGTATTCCTGTCCAAAAAGTCAGAAGCTAATTCGACCATCACTGGCAGTTCAGTCAATTCTTCCAGCAGCTGCCGGGTGGCAACAGCGCTGTGGTAGCTGGTACCACATCCAATCAACATCAGCCTTCTACACCGCTTGATTTCAGGAATATAGTCTTTGATACCACCAAGAGTCACTGCTCCTAAAGCAAAGTCTAAACGTCCTCTCATAGTATTCACAATAGACTCCGGTTGCTCAAATATTTCTTTTTGCATGAAATAATCATAGTTGCCTTTCATTATCTGCTGAAGTTCAAGTTTGAGAGTAAAGATCTCCCTTTGATGAGGATCATTGCTGCTTCCAGAAAGACGGTGGATGCTGAGGACACCATCTTTGATATGAGCTACATCATCATCTTCAAAGTACAGGACTTTGTTAGTGTGTTCAATCACTGCAGAAGCATCAGATGCAAAGAAGTACTCAACATCACGTTCCTCCTCAGGTTCAAAGTGAGCAGTGCTATTGACACGGGGGACTGAGGGGACAACTCCTCTAGTTGCTTTGTTGTTTGTGTACATAATTGGAACATGATCACTTGATAAACGCCTCTTTGTTTTGATTCCTACAAGTAAAGGACTGCCTCTGCGAGTTGCCACACATTCACTAGGAAAGTAGCGTGATTTAAAGCATAAAGCGAATGCTCCTTCTAGTTGCTGTATTACCTGTTCAACAAGTTCCTGGAAGTTGTAAGTCTTGTGTTGATGGTAAATGTGATGGACCAGCTTCACAATAGCTTCAGTGTCAGTCTGGGACTCAAAAATGTAGCCCTTGTTCTCCAGAAAGGTTTTGACTTCCTTGTAGTTGGTAATGATTCCATTGTGAATGACAACAAATGCGTTATCCTCTCCAGAACGCTGGGGGTGCGAGTTGACGGCACTTGGTTCACCGTGTGTAGCCCAGCGTGTGTGCGCAATCCCACAGTGAGAGTCTACACACTCATCCACCAGGAGCTCGCTGCTGCGTTCTTGCAGCAGCTCTTCGAGCGCAGCGACTTTGCCGCGCCGCTTGAGCACAGCTATGTCTTTTTGATCGGCAGTATCGACAGCGACACCAGCAGAGTCATAGCCGCGGTACTCCAAGCGTTTCAGTCCATTCACCAGCAATTCCAATATTTCGCGCCGGGTTTTAGGCGTCAAATGGTTTATATACGCAAAAATTCCACACATTTTAAGGAGTTTAATTAATGAAACTACGACTGAACGCAACCACGACTCGCGAGAAACTGCAGCCGTAAGAAAACACGGCCAGTATTGAAGGCCTGCACGTATCGCTCCTACCAGTTACTTTCACTTACGGCAAGGCACACGTCATCGTGTTTCGTTATCGATAGCCCGTCAAAACACAGCAAATATCGCTCATACCTACAAAACAGACACAAAGCTTTGGCTGGCCTGGTCCGAGGCCCCGAGCTTGAAATTATTATAATTCATTTAGAGCACCAAGTCGAGAAATAGTTAACGAATAATGTGGTGAACATCCGTTTGTAGATCTTGTTCACGAACACGAATTTAAATATGAAGTTTAGAACCCCATACCATTTTTTTTAGTGCCGGCACCCAGTGTTGCCAGTGGTAGGATAGTGAAAAGTAACATGAGACAAAAAGCTTAAAAAGCCGCATTTTTAGGAGAAAAGTAACATCACCTTATTATATGCCAAAAAAAACAACGGGTTGCACTCTGGGAGTGCCAGCCGAAGTGAAAACTTGGACATGATTGATGATGATGAAAAGTAGCCCATGTGTTGTTGTTCCGGGACCTGAAGTATCTCCTTAACAAATTTCATCCAAATCCGTTCAGCTGTTCTGGCGTGATTGGGTAACAAAAAGCCATCCATCCATCCAAACATAGAGATTTATAATATTAGATGACACATACAATTTACATGATGACGTTACGATCTAACTACGATCTCTGGCGCGAGTTTAACATTTTTTCCAAATACAAAAGTGCACAACGCCGCTAAAGAAGATTTCACTTCAAAAATGGCACAAATACTAAAATTCATAAACGTTTTCTTCAGGAACTAAGGCCACTTCAATGAGCTTCTTTTGTTATCACTATTAAACAACTTGATATTTATGTCTTCAAATTTCATCTTCTCGTTCGAGTGTCAAGTCTTGTCTTATCTCCGTATTGTAAGATTAAACTCCACCTTCTAAATGATTTTCACGCCAGTTTGTGTCCCATCAAGTCGACAACTCGATATGATTGAAAACTCTCTCGAATGCATTCCGTTTCATAATTTTTTTAGTAGCTTCAACTGTGGTCTTGTAACGTAAAAGTAACAGTTGAAGTTTTCATGGGTGAAAAGTAACGTAAAATGTTACAAAAGCAACATTCTGGCAACGCTGACGGCAGCACTTTGTGCTTAGTGCTGCCGGCAGCATAGATAGAAAATGTCCAAAACTGAAACTAAAATCACCCAAATTACCCGATTTATGAACAAATGCCAATTTTTTGTTTTAGTCATAGCATAGCTTCAATGTAATCACTAGAACTGGTTGTTATTTTCATAGAAAGGAATTTTGGCTGGCCCATGGAATGGTGAATAGCTAAATCAGTGTCGGGGCTATCAGACTTCCCAAGGTAATCTACGGCAACATTAAATGGATGGACATACACCTTTGTTTTTACATATCGAGCGCATATGGTATAATATTTAAACAGAGAGCTTAGAAGACAAAATATTATGTAACTTCAACCCAATGACAACCAATTTTCTGTTTTAGTAAGATAGTTTTTAGATAATTTTTATTCAGCCTTGATGTGTTCGGTATCAGCTACAATAACTTCAGCTACAGAACGCTCTTATTTTACATATTTTGTTAATAGTGGTGTATTATCTATCTCCTCAATTGTCATTGTGGTGTAGGTATGTTCACCGATGCCTTCACCCGCTACTATAATATCGTGTAGGTATATGCACGCATTTTTCAGTTTTTGACTTATAACTCAAAAAGTGCTCGTCCGATTTTGATGAAATTTAAATGCAACCACACGGGAAGCACCAGCTTTCAAATAAAAAAAAAAACGTTCTAAATCGGTTCACCCAGTCGGAAGTTATGCGGTAACAAACACAAATACAAAAAGAAAAAAAAACATACGGGTTGATTGGGAACCTCCTTCTTTTTTTGAAGTCGGTTAAGAAATGCAAAGTAGAGAGAGCCAGACAACCTCTAATTAGAGTCCCTATAATGTACGGCCAATAATCCGTGTACACCCATAGACAAGGCCTCGTTTGCACGATCCAGTGCAATCAACTAACCGCAGCCTCGGCTTTTTGGTCGCCCTCGGCGACCAGCCTCAGCCGCTACGGCTCGCTTGATGTCTGCGCTCTGTCACGGCGGGCTGCTCTCCCTCCGCGCCTCCGTATTTTTATATACACTCTAGGGGTAGGGTAGACAAGTACCAGGTAGAGTCGGTGTTGGCAGATATTGGCAAACGCGAACTGAATATCATATTTATCTGGAAGTCTGTGACTACTGGCACAAGGCAAAGGAAGCATCGATTTGCAGGCTGGGAATTCTATCTTAGTCTATGGGTGTACACGAATTATTGGCCGTGCATTATTGTCTCCCCTCTACTACAGTCTGTGGCTACTACTACTACTCTTTCAAGTGTATTTTTAGAAGCACAAACTAAATAGAACATTGTTTTCGACCATAGAAATGACAGAACAATCTAGACCTAGAAAGAATCATACTCGCATCGTTGATACTTGATCCTAGATCTAGACCAATGCAATGTTGAAGCAAAAGGAGTACGGTCTAATAGTCCAATTATATTTTTGGATCCCGATATAAAATGTCTTTAGCATGTTATATGGGGTAAATGATATGTAGTAATTTTATGAAATCATATATTTTTATAGGCGTTTGCTACAGGGGATCTCTTAACTGAGTACTTGTACTAGTAAATAAAAGTCGGGACGAATATTACAGGTATATTAGCTCACAGTATACTTGATACAATAATGCGATGTAATGTAACAGTAGCAAGTTCAAAGAAGTAATTATTAACAAAAGTGCGTGCGCACAAATTACAAATATGTTTGTTATGATCATAGTCACAAACTACAATTAATAATTTAATTAGGTACACCAACTATGCATCATCATAGATTAAATTAAACTAGTATTTGGGTGGAACGTGAGCTGCGAGTAGCCCACCTTAACGAAGTGCAAGTGCATGTGTTTTATTTTGTAGCAAAAGTATGTAGTTAAACTATATAGACAAAAACGATCCAAATCAACTAAATTTACAGTTACTTGAAGTCAAAATACTACATATTACGCAGAGTTGGAAAAAAACAGTTTTTAATAAAATTATAAAACTAACAGTTCAAATTGTTTTAAACAAATGTATTTTTTTGTTTTGTACTTCTTATTATCTTTTTAGTTTTTTATATTGAAATATGGGAAATACCAAATAGTTCATTGAATTACTTTCTTTCGACGGCCGACATAAGGACTTGCCTAGCGGGACCTTACCGGCGAACTTTACTTTAAAGAAATAGGTGGGCTTATTTGTGAAAAGAATGGAGGCACCCTACCACCAATGTAGCACCACCGGTTCTAACCCTGATGCAAATCTGGACGCGGTCGAGGACATAGAGATGGAGAGACTATAATCGCGTGTTGTACGGTCGAAACATTTTTGTCGATGATGACCCACCGTGATTATAAGCATGGATTTGTATTCTTCGTGATTCTAAATTGTGATTAATTCGATATGTAAGGCCGTAAGTTGGCCTTACATATCGAATTAATCACAATTTAGAATCAATTTATTCGAGAATCTCGAAATAAGTCAAATTTTTTGCCTCCAAATTTGTGACTGAAACCGATATCTACTCGAAAATCTCAATAATTGTTTATATTTATTTTGTGATAATTTCCCCATAAAGGAACGTCTTCTTAGGCCTCCTTGCTAATCAAATTATCCGAGATATTCAACTAAAACCAGGAATTAATTGGAATGCTTGATTCCAAATTTGTGATTTTTTCCGAGCTCATATTTATTTACTTATTAAATCGTCTGTCGCCTTGCAGCTAAAATCTGCTGTATGGAAAATTTCGTCTTTAATCCATATTTTACAACCAATACACCTTGGTTTCGGTTCGCGGGGCAGCTGCTATTCGGCGTGGAGGACTCTCCTGTCAAACCATCCATTTTGTAGGATAAATGTTTTTCCAAGTTTATCTTACCATTACAGTAAAAAAACTTGTTAGTCAGACAATTTCGACGCCCTACCAAATCGATATGATTTACACCTGCGCACTTCATTAGCTACGGTTTCGAGAATTTAAAAAGACCAAAACCTTGGGCGTCTCGTCGAACCGAACGAGCTCACGAAGATGTAGCCCCATATTAAAAAAACTGGCGGTGGCTGCTGGACTATAAATATGTGGAGAAACATTTCGACAATAGCAAAATTTCGATTAGATGTGAACTGAAATTAAAGAGAGTTGCAATGAAACAAAAGTTTGAACTTCTTCGTGTATTATTCATATAGGACTAAAACGATACGGTTTTTACAAAATTACTGAAAGTTTACAGATACATTTAGCTTAAAATGAACATGTAGTTAAATTCCGTACCTAGTTATGGATACATTCATATATTGGATACAGATTAGGGAGAAAATTAAAGGGTTGACAAATTGAATATTCAAACCACTTTACCATTTATTTCATAAATAAAATGTGACCGTTACTAAATCTCTAAAATTTACACAATTATCAAACACGCTTACGTCCTAAACGTTTTAAACGATTTGACGTCCTATGGGCTTAGCAAGAATATTTTTGGTTAAAGTATTCGTATCGTCAAAGTAAATAACGTGAATACCGCGCTGTGTCTTGTAATATACTATCACAATGTACTAAATAAATAAATGATAGTACTATAGTCAATTGTTTTACGCCAACGATATGGTATGATACTTTATTGTTAGTATCGCGTGCTTCGATCAAGAATTTCTTGATCGAAGATTGCGTGCTATGCCTACTGGCTACTTACAGTGAGGTTTACAACCAACAGCGCCGTCGTTCGGTCGTGTGTGCTGCACTCTGCTGTTACAACAGTGCAAATAAATCTATCTTTTATCTTGCCAAGGCTACCAACATAAGAGTTAACATTAGAGGCGGGATATTTCCCGTGTGCCAAGGTAAATTTCCATAATATTAACTCTCAGTACACATACTACGTTTTAACCTTAAACTAAAATACTAACTATAATTGCTATTTATAGCGATAACATTCAATTGAATTTTCTTGCTCCTTAAATAATAACATAAAATAATGAAGTACACTTAAAATAAAAGCAATAATTAAAATCAGTCCAATTTAACTGTGCTCGGATAATTACAACGAGACTCTTCGAATATTAATAAGTGAAATTGTTATATAAACACAGTAACTAGTGTTATTTTACAGTAGACAATTATTTTGCATGAAAAATGGTTTAAAAATTCAATAGCCACTCCGTTCCTTTCCTCCTAAATTCTTTCCAATGGAAAATTAAAACGTAGCGAGCTTTCAAATGCGGAAACTCAAACTCGACGAGCGACTTACGACTAAAATAATCACAAAGATATAAACTTAAGACATAAGCGTAACTAAAAGAGACTAACTTTATAATCGTGCTATGATAAATGCATGAGTATTGGGCGAGAGCGATGTGGCCGGTGAAGAAGCTCCGATTGCGAGGAGACGCTAGGGACGCGGGTACACTGCACTTGCGGCTGGGGACCGCGGGGGGGACGCGACAGCGCCGCGACGGTGGCGGTGAGTGCGGTGACGCCTCGCATGTGTCACGTGACTCGCACGCGCGGGAAACATGCTCGGCTATACTGCCGCTTGTCGCGTCCTCCCAGGCGATGCTCAACGGCATCAGTGTTTTGTTGGGGGTGCCCCATAGTTATTTCTTCTTTTGGGCCTTCTCGGCGGCCTTGGTGACTTTGCCGGTGGTTACTTCTTTGAAATTAACGCTCTGTAACAATATCGACATTATTAAACTAGTTGCGATTCGTGGTTATGCCCGTGTATTGTAGTACTACCTACTTTAATAACAATAAGACAGCGATTTGGCTTTCAACCAGTAATAGCTGCCTGTGCACATACATAATATGTGTCTCTATATGAAGGCGGGTATTGATTCTGGTACTATACAACTTAAAAAGAATTATACATCTAAATTTTATCTCGCACCTTTTAGCTTAACATCAGCGGGTTATTGCCAAAACTATCTATTTATATATTTGTTAATATTTGTCGTAGTTCTTGTGATCAGAGGTCCCAAAATTTCTACAGCAATGGGATTATGTCACTCCCTACAGAACGACAACAAGTAATAAAAAAATGCACATACATACTCTATTCAAATGTAAAATAAAGTTGGCATGATAAAAAATATCTTGGATGTATATAAGATACAAAAAAAACATCGTCCCTGACTCATCAACATACAAATATTAATACTGTGATCTTGTTGACAAAAATGCAGGACCTATTAAATTACATACAGCATTTACAATTTAAACATAACAACTTTAATTATTTAACGAATTAGTTCCGGTTGGTCTCGCACATAACAAAGCTATTTTTGTAAGTATTTCTGAGAAACCAGAAGCAAATTGAGCCCACTCGTGAATGTCAACTTGAGATGCTAGACCCAATGCCACTGGACTTGGCCTCAGTTGTTTTACATTATACACAAGCAGCGCTCCGTGCTTTCCACACGTGTGGATCATGACTAACCCATTACCTGTCGTGAAAATCATGGTGTGGTATTTATAATTATAATAAAATAACCCCAAGTGTTATTCCAGGCTCAGGAATCTTCATACATAATTTCATCCGTACAGCAGTTTCAGCGCTGACGCTGAGTGGTAACAACCATAGTAACTAACATGTAACAACACACACACACACACGTGACGAAGCCCCATTTCTCCTACAAACAATAAATTTTTAGAACGTAATTGAATTAAAATAAATAACATTCATTTAGATTCCGCTATTTATCACCCAGTAAGTAATGACTGCGAACACCAATGAAAGCGCGTTGACGTCACTAACCGGGACACAAGGTGACTTTATGGTATTTCTTTGTCCATATAAACGTATTTTTCCCATATAACATGACATAATTTACGACAATGTATTGAAAATTCGGTGTTATTTTTTCTATTATTCTACTATTTTCTTCAATGAAATGTGATATGCCGCAAAATTCACACCAATATCAAAACAAGTTACAGTTTAACCAGAGTGAAGATATACTCTCTTTTCTAATAAATGGAAAAATACGTTTTACGTTTGTATGGAACCGGCGAACCGTATCTCCCGATATTTTTACAGGGCGCAAGACTTGATCGCTATATGACACAGTCACCTGGGGGCCTACCACCAACTCTTATAGCAGTATTATTGTAATCTTACTTTGAATTTTCGTACCACAAGGCCACATAAGCAATGTTACTTTAATGTTGTTTAGACTAAGCAGTTTTGTGACGTAAACCTCTATTTCGTTCACTCAAAGCGTACCATGAGCCAGCGCCAACGAAAGCGACAACGCTATATGAAAATATAATGTTGTCTCGCTTGCCCTTACAGCAGGAATGTTTCTTCGTTCATTCTACACGTCACTGAGCGATAATAAAACAATAATGTTTTAAGACGTTCATGGTACGAATCTGAGCATTATTACTTTAAGCTTGAAGTATGACGTTCTTGAAACATGATGGTTTTGTAAAAGTTGATGGTACGGCCCCTGGAGTAAGTCAACGACTTTAACAACCGAATTTTAAATTATTTTTTACATATTTTCTTATAGTGTTATGTATATTTTTACATAAAGTTATTATTTTCTATTTTATTGACTTATCCTTAAAATAAAAGCAATTACAAAAATAAGTCAACATCCTCATTGATCTAATGTAGTGTAAGTGTAGTGTAAGTTTAAGTGTAGTGTAAGTGTAAGTAGTGTAAGTGTAAGTAGTGTAAGTGAGTAGGTTACCTTGATGACCCCGACGGCGACGGTCTGGCGCATGTCGCGCACGGCGAACCGGCCGAGCGGCGGGAACTCCTGGAACGACTCCACGCACAGCGGCTTGCTCGGCATCAGTACTACGATGGCCGCGTCGCCAGACTTTATCGACTTCGGATCCAACTCGGTTGTTTTACCTACCACCCGCAAACATACCCACACAAATTAACTATAATTTCACAAACAAAGCGAACTTTCAATGTCTATTTTTGTATTTTTATGCGTTTTAAGAAAATTAACTCGATGAAACCATGATGAGTAAAAAAAATATATACCTACTGAAATTCCTTGTTTGTTTACTGTATATGTCAGCATAAAAAGTAGGCTATTCGTTTAATCATAATTAATTTATTCATAAAGCCAATTTACATGTCATAAACTATTAAGTACATTTACTATTGTCATCAAGTTTATAACAAGATGTTTTTATACGTAAATATGTATTCTTATAATCCTCATATTATTTTATATTAATTTAACAAAAATAATATCAATAGGTAATGTAATTGTACAAAATTGTACTATTTCAATTTAACAAATTCTTCATAGCTATAAAAAGAATACTCGACAAGCCAGCTTTGTAAACGGTACCTATTTTAAGCTCAATAGACTGGGAGCTCCTGTTATGTGTTCGGATAGTTTGTTGTAAGCCGTCGGATGTGAGTGAGTTTGGATGACCAATCTATACTTAACCGTGGAACATTTCTAACAGCATATTTTTATCATTTTTGAAGTGGTATAAAGAAAAAAACAAATATTAAATCGAGAATAAGAAATCCTTTTAGGAATTTAATTTAAAAAGGTCCATTCAAACAGGGACGCGGACGAGTCTATAATAGATTTCACTAGATAAGTTAATTGCTGCCGTCTTTGGATAATTCTCACAACGTCAGCTAACGATACGTGATCTTTTGAGATATTTGCACTTATTATTTTACCCAAAAATGTATTCTGTGCCTGCTAGTCTTCCTCGAAACGAGAGCTGATAATTTGATAACTTTTTAATAGTTTTCATTGTATTATTCCCATCGACACTTGTTTTCTGTAAACAAGATCAAGTGCTAAATAAGGTAAGTTACATTCCGTGCCGTAATTTTGTATAATTTTAATATGATGTACATATGATATGGTATGGGGTTAATATAAGTATATAAGTACCGGTACGACGGTCGCACTTCTCCTTGATCTCGGCGAACTTGCAGGCGATGTGGGCGGTGTGGCAGTCCAGTACAGGCGTGTACCCGTTGCTGATCTGTCCCGGGTGGTTCAGCACGATCACCTGACACCACACATTCGACATTCATTACAAAGCTGATACTCATTTCGTACCAGTGTACTTGAGAGTTGACGGATTTTACGCTGTATGCGCAAAAACATCGCGTCAATATTTCGCCGTATTCGACGTACCTAGCTCTAACAGTATACTTACTTAAGAAGTTATCTATGAAGATAGTTATATCACACTTTAGAGTGTTGAAATCGGTTCCATTTTTCGGTAATTTTTTTTTTCACTCTAGTGACCTTTGTTACTCATGGGATCAATTGTCATTGTGGTGTAGGTATGTTCACCGATGTCTTCACCGGCTACTACTACTATCGTCTAGGTATAAGCACGCACTTTTCAGTTATTGGAGTGTAACTCAAAAACCGCTTGTCCGATTGATGAAATTTAAATGGGACCACACGGGAAGCGCCAGCTTTCAAATAAAAAAAGATCGATCAACATCGGTTCACCCGTCGGAAGATATGCGCTAACAAACATAAAAAAAACAGACGCGTCGAATTCAGAACCTCCTTTTTTTGAAGACGGTTAAAAATAATGATCTAAATCGGTTCACCCAGTGAAAAGTTCAGAGGTAAGAAACAGAAAAAAAACATACGGGTCGAATGGAGAACCTCCACTTTTTTTAAAGTCGGTTAAAAAACGTCTTAATTGTCCCTTTGCCAGGTGACGTAAAATACGTCTTGTCATTTTGGCAGGTGAAGAATTTGACAGTTAAATAGTCGCCTATATGAAAGTGATTGTAGCTTTTTTTTTTTTTACATATATTATAAGTTTGCGTTTGACAACTGTCTCACCTGATGTTAAGTGATGACGTTAGCTTCTAATTCCTATAGATTTTAGTTTTACGTCTTCATTTCATATAGCATGCCTTTTTATTTGATATTTTATAGTATGCCATTCGATGCGTTTACTTGTTCAATATTTTTTATTATTCATTCACGCTCCAGGAAGGTTAGAGGAGCTAAATCTAATAAGATAATTTCGTAATCAGATTAAAATCTTTAAAGTTTTTAACAATTAAACACAAATAGGACTTAGTTGTATATCTTGTTCTTCTCCAGTAAAACCGAGGCACACAACAAGCGATGTTTATATTTTATAACAGGTTTCAAAAAAGTAAACGAGTTGAACAGGATATACTTTTAAAAGACATCCAAATGTCACATTGAAGCAACTATTAAAAAACATAAGATGGAGGAATCGGAGGTTGTTGTAAAAATAGGTAAAAATATGAGTCACGTGGTATAAGTATGTTCCCTTATGCTAAATAATCACTGAGTAGCATTATAAACCTACTACTTAGTGATCTTATCTGCGTCCTATATATGCCACCTCACGTAATATTTAAACACGAAAATTATTTTTCTCACTCTACCACTAAGTTTATCTATGCGGGGTCGCCAGCTCATTCATACGGTCCATAATTATGTATTCCTAAGTATTTCGCTCGTAAGTAAATGCCACAGACTTAGTTTTTTAGCATTTAAAGAAATTTTGTGGTATATCAACCAGCTTGTTACTTTTTAAGACCATCCTCTGAACGAGACCAGGGCTGTTCCCAATTTTTACCCTCAAAGACGTCCGTTTCCGAGTATGGTGGATAAAGTAAACCATATTATAAGCTAAATATGTAATATACATAAAATTAAATGGAATAATTTCAACCGACCAAAATCTTTTATTTGTAATGGCAAACAAAGGATTAACTCACTCTAGCGAATGAAAGATATCTTTCATTCGCTAGAGTAAGTTAATTTTAACACAGATTTGCACGTAATATAAAAAAACACCAACCGGATAAAGCAAAAAGATTATTATTAAATATTTATCAGTACAATAACTATGAACTGTTCAGTGCGATACATGAATGAGCACTTATATAAGAATATATTACCTGAGCAGTGAAGTCGGCAGCGCCTCGAGGCGGGGCGTTCTTGGAGTCCCCGGCGACGTAGCCGCGACGCAGCTCCTTCACAGACACGTTCTGGAAACAAGAAAGTACCCACAGTAAGGGCAGTGAAACCATTGATTTTCAACCGACATCCAATTAAAGCAGGTCGACAGTACTTTTTGAGTGACCCATTTTTAAAAAATAGTATTTTTTTGCTCAAAACCTGAGTTTTTTTTATAAATGTTACGAAAGATAGTGTAATTTGATCAAGATCTGACCGGAAGTTATCATTAGTAATGTTTATTTGAATTTTCCTTCCATTGATGACGTAATAAACTCTAAGGCTTTCACGGCAGGCGTTGCATGTTGTATGTATTGCTTCCGGGCTGTTTGGCCGTGGTCTAAGTGAAACTTTTAACACTTGGTAGGAAATCTTGCCGAAATCACGTTAGGTACTAGTCGGATTAAGTATAGTCATAATCAGGGCTTTACCAATACTGAGATTGCTTGTCTAAATTATATAAATCGGAAATTAAATTCAAAAGATATCAATTAGAAAATGATATCAAAAAAGAAAAATAAACACCGCACGTTTAATTTAGATTGTTTTCATTAAAAGCTGACTTTATCAAATGTCCTAAGCATGGAAGCGAATTAGAAAATGATATCAAAAAAGAAAAATAAACACCGCACGTTTAATTTAGATTGTTTTCATTAAAAGCTGACTTTATCAAATGTCCTAAGCATGGAAGCGAATTAGAAAATGATATCAAAAAAGAAAAATAAACACCGCACGTTTAATTTAGATTGTTTTCATTAAAAGCTGACTTTATCAAATGTCCTAAGCATGGAAGCGAATTAGAAAATGATATCAAAAAAGAAAAATAAACACCGCACGTTTAATTTAGATTGTTTTCATTAAAAGCTGACTTTATCAAATGTCCTAAGCATGGAAGCGAATTAGAAAATGATATCAAAAAAGAAAAATAAACACCGCACGTTTAATTTAGATTGTTTTCATTAAAAGCTGACTTTATCAAATGTCCTAAGCATGGAAGCGAATTAGAAAATGATATCAAAAAAGAAAAATAAACACCGCACGTTTAATTTAGATTGTTTTCATTAAAAGCTGACTTTATCAAATGTCCTAAGCATGGAAGCGAATTAGAAAATGATATCAAAAAAGAAAAATAAACACCGCACGTTTAATTTAGATTGTTTTCATTAAAAGCTGACTTTATCAAATGTCCTAAGCATGAAAGCGAATTAGAAAATGATATCAAAAAAGAAAAATAAACACCGCACGTTTAATTTAGATTGTTTTCATTAAAAGCTGACTTTATCAAATGTCCTAAGCATGGAAGCGAATCAGAAAATGATATCAAAAAAGAAAAATAAACACCGCACGTTTAATTTAGATTGTTTTCATTAAAAGCTGACTTTATCAAATGTCCCAAGCATGGAAGCGAATTAGAAAATGATATCAAAAAAGAAAAATAAACACCGCACGTTTAATTTAGATTGTTTTCATTAAAAGCTGACTTTATCAAATGTCCTAAGCATGGAAGCGAATTAGAAAATGATATCAAAAAAGAAAAATAAACACCGCACGTTTAATTTAGATTGTTTTCATTAAAAGCTGACTTTATCAAATGTCCTAAGCATGGAAGCGAATTAGAAAATGATATCAAAAAAGAAAAATAAACACCGCACGTTTAATTTAGATTGTTTTCATTAAAAGCTGACTTTATCAAATGTCCTAAGCATGGAAGCGAATTAGAAAATGATATCAAAAAAGAAAAATAAACACCGCACGTTTAATTTAGATTGTTTTCATTAAAAGCTGACTTTATCAAATGTCCTAAGCATGGAAGCGAATTAGAAAATGATATCAAAAAAGAAAAATAAACACCGCACGTTTAATTTAGATTGTTTTCATTAAAAGCTGACTTTATCAAATGTCCTAAGCATGGAAGCGAATCAGAAAATGATATCAAAAAAGAAAAATAAACACCGCACGTTTAATTTAGATTGTTTTCATTAAAAGCTGACTTTATCAAATGTCCTAA
Source organism: Apeira syringaria (assembly GCA_934044485.1). Classification (NCBI taxonomy): domain Eukaryota; kingdom Metazoa; phylum Arthropoda; class Insecta; order Lepidoptera; family Geometridae; genus Apeira; species Apeira syringaria. The sequence continues at coordinate 19,016,443 of OW203658.1, forward strand.
GCATGGAAGCGAATTAGAAAATGATATCAAAAAAGAAAAATAAACACCGCACGATTAATTTAGATTGTTTTCATTAAAAGCTGACTTTATCAAATGTCCTAAGCATGGAAGCGAATTAGAAAATGATATCAAAAAAGAAAAATAAACACCGCACGTTTAATTTAGATTGTTTTCATTAAAAGCTGACTTTATCAAATGTCCCAAGCATGGAAGCGAATTAGAAAATGATATCAAAAAAGAAAAATAAACACCGCACGTTTAATTTAGATTGTTTTCATTAAAAGCTGACTTTATCAAATGTCCTAAGCATGGAAGCGAATTAGAAAATGATATCAAAAAAGAAAAATAAACACCGCACGTTTAATTTAGATTGTTTTCATTAAAAGCTGACTTTATCAAATGTCCTAAGCATGGAAAGCCTTAAGTATATATGTGCATAGTTTTATAAATACATATTTAGAAAGCGTTTAGATTCAGGTGTTACTTTGCGAAATTCATAACAATAGATCTAATATACTAAGAATAATCAATACATATTAATAAACAATATTTAAAAACACCGAACTGGTTATGCATAACGGTATCTACCTATGTACCAACATATTTTGATCCAAATCGCCGTTTATGATAAAGCGTAGATTTAATACAAGAATTGATTATTAAATATTAGTTAAGTATAAAACAAATAATAGACAAATATATAATATAAGTAAGTATATATAAATATGGCTATTAGATATTCAGTATTTTATATTTTCCAGTAGACCTCTCTTTGGTTGTTTGGTTTGTCTAGAATGTACTACGATAAAAATAATACGGAAGAATCAGTTTTAATTTAAAAACGATAATATTATGTTCGAAGGATAATATATTCTTCCGCGACTTGAGATATCGAATGTATAATACAATGATACCGGTCAAACTATCTCTCAGCTCAAGGCGATCTAGAGCTAATTATAAAATCCCTTCCGACACGGAGACCGAGTGAAAGGTTGCGAGCCCGAAACTATAAGCATAAAAACTTACTATCGAGGAAGTACATACTTTGTAAATATTCCTAGGACGTGCGTAGTCCTGTTCTCAAGGCAAACAGTTTGCAGGGGACTGTAGCAAAACTAACGACTGCATAATTTCAACTGTTTATGTTGTCAGGTGCTGTTTGTTTGAACATCTAATAGCTTCGTCGGCCCTCATCCTTGCAGACGCCGTTATAAAATTATTAACGTAATGTTAGGGTACTCACCAGAACCGGCTTGGCTAGCTACCACCCTAAGTTTAAATAACTGTCACCAAACACACAGTGTTCAGGCAGCTGTATTTGCGAGCCAGTCAACATTCTAGGCCTAGCGTGATTAGGTACATCTTCGACCACATGGTCACTGGACATCCATGAGATAGTGGTGAAACGCTAAACCTATAAAGTGTTAAAAAACTGAGGTACAGTTTTCCTAAAATGTTCTACGACCATGAGTGTATAATTTATAAAGTACCTTGACATTGAAGCCGACGTTGTCTCCCGGCATGGCCTCCTGGAGCGCCTCGTGGTGCATCTCCACGGACTTCACCTCCGTCGTGATGGCGGCCGGGGCGAACACCACCACCATACCTAACGCCATACAACGTATAAGTCTTGTACCAGAAAACGTAATTAAATGCTCAAACATCCCATAACTTGTATTAGAACAATTAGACGTTCGCCGTGGGCTCCGGGGTCTTGGGTTCGAATCCCGGCAGGTGGAAACATTTGTGCAATAAGTGTTGATGTTTGTCCCGGCTCTTGGACGTTTGTGTGATGTGATTGTGTCCATGCTTCCCGCGACACAGGGAATCCTAGTGCGGGGAGTATGGTGTCATAAAAAAAATACTGTCAGCACTAGGTACTATAACTTATTAACGATATATACGTATGCCCAGCGGGATCCTTAATCGCAGCACTTTCAGAATCTGTAAGATGTTTGGTGTCCATAACCACTTCTCTATAAATACATAGGTACTTCACTACTAGGTTAGCAATCTTCATTTCCATAATACCAAATTTCATGCAAATCCGTTTAGCCGTTACAGCGTGAAGAAATAACAAACATACTTACAAAAGTTTGCCTGTCAAAAAACGCCAGACATGCTCTCGCCATTATAACATTATTGAATAGTGCATGTGATTATAATTAGGTACTATTACTTTACATTAATATAGAAATTAAAAAAATACCTACACATGATATGATGCAAATAAAACATCAATACCTACCCAAATAATATTATAAGCGTTGCTAGGTATGTGCAGTCGACAAAGAAAATGATCTAGCAGTTTTGACACAAGTTTCTGACAATCACAATAACAGTGATAAGATTGAACCTACCTGTTAGAATACCGAAATCCTCCTTGTTATTATATGATGTCAATAATGTTCAACCATAGGGTGGTAGACGATATAATTAGACGACTTACTCGTATAATCATATTTTGTGTGCAATGTAGAAAGAGATTTAGGACATCTAACATACCTAAGTAGGTACCTAATAAGATCGTCGAGTAGGTATACATCACGCACGGCATGGCATGGTAAATAAGGTACCTAATACAAACTTGTGATTTGATCTTTCATTGATCTCCGTGTCTACGTTTACTTTCGTTCATTTTCTACTAAGCATCTACATCATCGCGTCTCGGGAGGCAGGACCGCACTTGACTTGCATAACAATTTGCTAAAAATATCAAAGGTCTTTTTAGGTTTAAATGTCAAATGCGAAAACACGTTTAGGAATGGAAAACAGGTTGAAGAATCAAACTTAATGATCCTGAATCTTAACCAGTTTTGGAAGTTCTTTAACATAATTTGCCAAACACAAGCTATAGTTACGAATAGCTCGTTTAAGGCAATAAAATATGAGTCACAGAGTATTTGCATTTTGATACCTACGAGTTTTTTAACTTACATTTGTCACTAATACAAGATCAACATTATTCGGGGTATTTACCACAAAATACGTAATAAAATCCCGTTAATAATGTTGATATTTAATAAAAATATGATAAATATTTTCTTCTTTTTTCGTGAGAACATGGCGAATGCAACTGTGGCGATAAATCTAGCAAAGCCAATTCTTGTTTACATTAATTTATTCTGTTTAGTAGAAGTAAGCAATTTGCTAAAAGTAAGCATTTTGCAATCGGAAAAGTCAAGATAATATCTAATAATACATCGACAAATAACAACCAGAATAAAAGAATGATTATTAATAATGTCATGTTTCTCCTAAACCACAGCATGCAACTAGGGGCAAACGTCATTTAGCGTAATCAGCCACTGCTGGGACAGGGGCCTTCCTCCCAGAGAAGAGTGTTGCTCATAATCCACCACTCTGACCACAGATCTGACAAGACTCTGGCCAGTTCGGGTTAGCGGATAGGCTAGTGGCCAGCCCAATTTTGAAGTATTCAGGTCTCCCAAAGGCCTCCGACAAAACCTACTGTTACAGACAACAATTAGCATCGACGACGGCTGAGCTTACCCTGCGAAGCACGGCATACCTAATCCGTATCATATAACATGAATATTTTCAATCAATGAGGTACTAGTACTGCTACAGTGCTCAATCATTGCATGATTTAAATATTTACCTATCGAATTATGAATGTACACTTACTTGAACATAATGTCAGTGATTGCATGATGCCAATCACTACAGTGCTCAATAAGTGCAAGGTCCTTATTTCTACACAGTGCTCGTAAGTGTCATCACCTGGTTTTAAGATGCCAGTCTCGACCCTCCCGACGGGCACGGTCCCGATGCCGCCGATCTTGTACACATCCTGGAGCGGCAGTCGCAGCGGCTTCTCCGTGGGACGGGACGGGGGCTGGATGGCGTCCAAAGCCTGAATAGTACCAAAACTCTTCTTAAAATGTGCTGCTCCAAGTACATAGAGAATGTCTATGTTTATAGTCGCCTCATTTTGTAGTGAATAAAGCTATAAGTATTTACTTAGGGTTCTCGCAAATCCCAAAAGGCACGAGGCTAACCGACTTCAAAAAATGAAAAGCCTCTCAATTCATCAGAATCTTTAATTTTTTTACGTTTCTTCCCTAAATACTCAAAAACGCTTGGACCGCTTTGGAAAGTTATTTTTTTGTCTGAATGGGTGGTTTTCCAGGTGGCCCCATAGTCATCAGTTCAGGATCTGATGATGGAATACTGGACAAATCGAAGTAACTCTTTTAACTTTACGGGACACACTTGCAGCTTTTGGGTAATTTTTCATGTAAATGTTTTACACATATGTAGTGGAAATCGGTTAGCATTTTACTATTGAATATAGCCATTTTTCAATCAGAAAAGTCAGAATTATACTGTTGCTTGTGTATATAAAGTGCAACATTAGTAGTTTATGTAAGGTTACCTCAATGAGGCATTTCCCCTCGACCTTGCCGTCCTTGCGTTCGATGGTCCACCCCTTGAACCAGGGCATCTTGTCTGACGGCTCGAGCATGTTGTCGCCGTGCCAGCCCGAGATCGGCACAAACGCGACCGTCGCCGGGTTGTAACCTTTACCAATCAATAACAACATATTACACACATATCTTATTGGTCATCTACCAGAACCATCTATACGACTATCATTTGGTACAATGATAGTGCCTATCTTCTAGTTTCTCTTCTGTCTTGACGAATTCTACCTTCTGAAAATCTACCTATCTTTACGTAACTCGAAACCTCCATTTTGATCCTCTCATATCGTAGTGTCCTTTGACACCACAATTAACGCAAAGCTTAAGAAAAATACAAGGTCTAGGATCTGCAATATTTACGATTGAAAAGGCTAATCTTAAACTACTATACGCTTTACATTACAGAATATTTTAACAAATACTTAAGAAATGATTTAGAAAAAATAATAATGACTAGCAGTCTAAAATATTCATGATAAAAAAGGCTAATCTTAAACTATGTACACTTACGGTTAGCGAACATTTTCATAAATACGAAAAATAACAGCTGTTCAACCTTGAGAAGATTATAAATACAAAACAACATAATTATGACGATTTACTTGTGTTACTACTGTGGTGAAATAGGTCTAAAGACTGTTCATTTATACGAATACTAACTGCACTCCGCGGTTTCACCCGCGTGGACTTCGTTTATCCCGCTACCTCAATTATCCCGCGAGAACTAGTTTTTCCGGGTAAAAGTAAAAGTAAGTCTATGTATTATTTCAGGGTATAAGCTATCTTCATACAGAATTTCAGACAAATCCGTTCAGCCGTTTCAGCGTACAGAAGTAACAAACATACAAACGACAAATGACAAACAGACAGACATACTTTCGCTTTTACAAATTTATTGTGATTGGTATGTGAACTGTGAGTTGATACCGTGGTATCAGTTCACAGTTCAAATACCAATCAATGTTCTTCACATAAACCTAGACCTTGGTTGTTAGTCTATCTCGTTTTTTTCTGAACATACGCGGATACCTACTGCTCGAAATGTACTTACCAATTTTCTTGATATAAGACGAGACCTCCTTCTTGATCTCCTCGTATCTCGCCTCGTGGTACGGCGGCTCCGTGGAGTCCATTTTGTTAACCCCGACGACCAGCTGTTTAACCCCGAGGGTGAACGCGAGGAGGGCATGCTCTCGAGTCTGTCCGTTCTTGCTGATGCCTGCCTCGAACTCTCCCGTGCCGGCAGCCACGATCAGCACGGCACAGTCGGCCTATATATCAACAATTGTTTCGATGAAAAGTTAAGACTAACGTCATAGAGGTAATATTCCTTAAAGGTTTAGGTACTCAATTGAAATTATGAGGAATTTTCAAGTGAATTTTCGTTTTTAAACATGTCTATCTTAATGTCTAAGCCTTAGTTTTCGAAATGGTCAATAATTCATGAAGGAATATTATTACCGGTATATATTCAGAATAGAATAACACATTTTATATTATATAAAAATAAATTACATAACACCTAATATTAGATTAGATTACAATTAGCTTGTTAATAAACACGGCTTTGACATCGGGCTTATAATCCTCATACTAGGCGGGAACCTGTGTCTTGAGACTCAGAGAGCGAATTACTATTTTTTTTTGTTATTTGCCCAATATTTCGTTTTTATTGTTATTGTTATTTTAGTTTTTATTATTAGATATTTCGGTACGACTGAAGGCGCCTTGTTCACGATTGTACAGAGTTCACTCCATATAGTTGATGCTAGAAATATGTACTTAATATAAATTACCTACAATGTCTATAGCTTCTCTGCATATTACTTCTAACCAAACAGGCTGCCGCGAATCTAATTATATTTTGGAAGTTATTATCAAACCTTTCGATCGGTACGCGTACGTATCGCTAGGTAAGTCTGTCATACGAGGTTCAGGTGAGAAGGCAAGTGCAATGTACACGATTGTTGACCAAGAACATGTTTATATATTACGATATTAGCACATAACATGCCAATTGGCCAATATAATCGACTCAAACCTTCGTAAAACACATAAAACAAATGATTATATTTTAATATGATGTTTGCTCTTTAGTACCGGCATTCTATTGGCGATATCTCTTGCTGGTTACGCTAAAGTAAATTTGCATCAAAAATACCAAGGCCAACAACATTTAAAGGTCAACTCTACACAAGCCAAAGTTCACATTATGTCACTATGAATAAAACATAATAATCTAATAATTCGATAATAAGCATTAACATATTTATGTTATTCCTATTATTTAATGGGTACAGGTACATAACTTATTATAATACGACATTTGAGTTTGAAGATTAAAAACAGTTTGGACATTTCAATGTAAAATAAAAGCTTGTAATTAGAATGCATCATTATTCCTGATGTAAAATTTATTGTAACCTTAAATATATCTACACTTATACTATTTTAATACTATTATAAAGAGGAAAAAATTGTTTTTTTGTGTGTGTATGTTTGTAATGAATAAACTCAAAAACTACTGTGCTGATTTCACAATTCTTTCACCATTGGCAAGCTACATTAACCCTGAGTAACACAGGCTATATTTATTGCTATAAAAGATTAGGGATCTTTACTAAAACTTAAGTAACGTAACCCAAGGTGTAAAAAAGTGCCCTAAAACGTCTTTCGTCGCATGCGCTGCGGAAACTATTGATGATAGAACAAAAGTATGTTCTATAATATTAAAGGACATAATATATCAATATGTACAAAAATCTTCGCGATAAACAAAAAAAATATAAATAAGAGGTAAAAATATAAAAAAATCTAATGTCCACTCGTGCGAAGCCGAGACTGGCCGCTCGTATATAGGTAATAAAGATATAATAATTGTATAATTTAAGAAATTAGATAAGTGAATTTATAAATATGTAATTTCACTTAACATCGTTGAGACAACGCGGCAACGGTCAAACGTAAGCCTATAATAATCTTTAAAAAAAGGTAAGTTATAATTTTGCATAGGTAAGTACCTACTTAAGTGGTATGTGCTTAGAGATCTTAAAACTACTATACGAGAATTATGTGTACCTATGTTTCCGCAAAAGAATTTGAATTTGAACATTTAAAGAAAGCGCTTATTATATTTTGAATACTAGGTAGGTATGTCCTTTCTAATGACAATTTATAAGTTGCTAGCAACCCGGCCCGGATTCGTACGTTTGCACTTCATTATTTACGGTTATAAACACCTAAAATAACCTAAACTAACCTAAATTTGTTAACACAAAAAATGTTTAGTTATAAAACTTAGTCGACAGCTCAAGAATAATAAAACAGTTTTATATTTTAAAAAAACAACCTTACCTACACCGTAAGTGATTCAAGGTCAAAGATCACTAAAATAGTACATTTTTATCTCTAATATGCTTATGGAACTCATTGCCTGAGTCTGTTTTCGATAAATAGTCGAATTTATTAAATCACCAGTGACAATACATATCTTTCAAGATTGCGTAACACAAATTAGCTCAAATCATTGCATTACCAGCGAAATAAGGAAACTTTCCTTTAGTCGATGCATTACATGAAGTGAAATTACCAGTTTTCAAATGAAATATTTTAATCATTTATATAAACCTGCATATTTTATAAAATGCCTGGTAGTATGGACCAAACTTTTTGTGACAACCCCTTTAACTCGTGTTTATCAATATCTCTTATTGCTTAAAAATATAATTCACCCGGGAAAAGAATGAGGGGTCAACTAGACAGATTGGGATCTTAGACTATTACATACCTGGGAGGTTCCTGTGATCATGTTCTTGATGAAGTCCCTATGGCCGGGCGCGTCGATAATGGTCACATAGTACTTTGCAGTTTCGAACTTCCACAGCGCTATGTCGATGGTGATACCACGCTCGCGCTCCGCTTTTAACTTGTCCAAAACCTAATTCAACAAAGAAAATCGAACAGTTTTATTATTTATGCATTTCGTTCATAATTTCTCAACAGGTCGCAATGAACCTTGACAACAGATCTAAACGTAATCACAATAAAACCAAAAATAGTTGTCAGAAAGGTTTTAAATACTTGTGGGTAAAAGGCGTTCTACTCTTTATAGGTTTATAATGGTGTCAAACAAATTGGAAGAATTCAATCTGTTCTATTCTGTTTCCATTGGACTATCGCTACTGTTCGCGCACTTATAGGTATCAATATCAAATATTGACCAAACACTTTTTTAAATATAAATTGTATCGCATTTTTAGAGTCGTTTACCGTACATGAAACATTTTTGCCACAAAATGGAACTGACTTCAACACTCAAGTGTTAAATAACTTGTTGAAGTCGTTCCAAAGATAGTCCAAAAGTAACTATTAAGTATCAAAATATTGTGCTCATGGTACCGACTTCCAAAAGTTATTTCACACTTGTGGGTGTTGAAGTCAGTTCCATTCTTTGGCAACAATTTTTGATCCACCCTTTTTGGTGACCTTTGCTACTCACGGGATCAATTATTGTCATTGTGTATGTTCACCGATTTCTTCACCCGCAATTCGAATGTCCCCCAAGTAGACGTAACACATTTCAGATATTGGTTTGTAACCAATGATATTATATGTTTATTTGTAACTCAAAAACAGCTTGTCCGATTTAGATGAAATTTAAATGAGAGCGCCTTGACGACATAATCATGTATGACTTTGACATTGACCATTGACCATTGACCATTAACCATTGACCATTCACCGTTACGCGGAACGTTACTATTTTTCATTTTGGCATTCATCAATTTATAAAACGTTATCGCGTCAAAAATAATTTTGAGAATCAATGAAGCATAATTGAATGGAGCCCTAGTCAATTTTTTCGATAGTGGAACTTTTATCGGTGTTATTGCATTAGTAAAACACAGGAATCGTTTTGCGAAATCCTACCTACTCGTGAGACAAGAAAAGTTGGACACATTTATAATGACATCACATGTCTAAACTTCCAAAATAATTCATCTTACCCATGCGTATTTGAAAGAGCCCTTGCCCATTTCCTGGGCTTCCTTCTCGAACTTCTCAATAGTTCTTTTGTCGATGCCACCGCATTTGTAGATCAAGTGGCCAGTGGTGGTGGACTTGCCCGAGTCGACGTGGCCGATCACCACGATGTTGATATGAGTCTTTTCTTTTCCCATCTTACCACTTCAAATGCAATGGAATGCGACGATAGAATTCTGTTAGAAATAAGGTTCACATTATCATTATTATTTACCAAGAAAGGTATCAAAGTAATACCTACTTATATTCGTTTTTTATAAATTTATAGGCGATACTTAGTAAGGACCATGGTGTTGGCACTGAAATGACTATTGATAGAATAGAATTTCAGATTGATAGATGGAAGAGAAACACATGTTAAGCCGACCTTTGAGAACTTTAGGTAGGTATATTATAATAAAATTTCCGCAGTTTCCTATTGGTGCCCCAATAACTATCGTTCTTTCTCGAGTTCTTTTATAAATTATGTAGCATATGTATCGCATATGTACATCGAATGTATCAGATCAGTGCTGCTGCAGACTTTTTTAAAAAAAAGTCTGCAGCAAATGATGTTGTCAAGGCACCCGTAAAATGAATGGAAATGCTCTACGTTATGTCTTCAACATAGCAAAGCGCTGAACAGTTTACTCAAGTATAATTGATAGACCACTAGCTAATTCTTCGATAATTGAATAATTTATCGGTGTTTCTGCATAAGTAGAACAAAGGAATCCTTTTGTGAACCCCTACCTGTATATAGGTAGGTCCAACTTTTCTTATATAGAAAAGAAAAGTTGGGACACATATTAATTACATGCCTAAAATTCAATGCAAAACGAGCAATTTATTTAAAGGTACCTTTTAAGTTTCACCTGAAAATCATCATCAGTTGTCACGGCATCCGAAATTAATGGCAAGGCTAAATATTTTTTCTTTAAAATAGTTAACGGTACATGTTATTATCGCAGAAAAAAGTAGCTCGGTTGGAAAATAAACTAGCTTTGGAGCTTGTGTAAGTACATACCTAGCAAGTATCAGCAACGAAGAAAATTAGCCGTTATCATAAATTAGGTTTTATTTCCGCAGTAGGCCCTTAAATGATAACTTCCCCGGATAAAAATTTCGCATGAAACACTACATCGTGCATGGTACGGTTTGGTTTGATTTGGTCCGAAATAAACAGTTTTAGTAAATTTGCATTGAGTCATGACTTGCATTTATTTATCCATTCTAAGATACCGTGATTATCCCCTACAGCCTCACAAACTTTTCCTCTTCATAATAGGTAATAGTAGGTGTAGATAAATCAGTAAATATGAACCACTTATGACCTGACGTGAGAAGAAATTTTGTCAGATAGGTACAGTCGACAAAGGATATGGGCTATCAGTTTGACGAAAGCTTTTATAATTATATGTAATCGCAATGAAATTAATCTAAATCTATAACAACGAAAGAGATGGACGGGAAAATCAACCTTAGTTTTATGATGTCAAATGATTTTTAATCGTAGGATGGTAGACGGTATATTTGGCTAACTGTACGTCAATCAGGCATGATTAGATAGCAGTTCTTAAGACACCTTTTGTATCGTATGTATTTGTATCGGCAGCGGAACGACTCCCACCAACGCAGGTAAGTACGACCTAAATTATATGCAAAATATAGTTCACATATTTTGCTCATCACATGCCGGACTATACCTAACCTTATAAGATAATTCCGATCACTTTTCTGAAGTAGGTACCTAGACGTACCTAATTACAGTATGCAAATCAAGATAACAATAAATTTTACGACACTAAACACTAGCGTTGTTGCGCAATGAAATAAATCGCAAATGTTGCCGCAACCAAAGTCCGCCTACGAAATTACAACACCACCTTTCACGACTCTTTCACAACTCTTTGAAATGTATGCCTATTCGAAATGCACCGACCTCGCGTACTGTACATGCACCTGATTTTGAAATATGACTGAAATATTATATACGCAATATTTCACTAAAAGCTTCGTACCGAGCGTGCGCAACGCATAGGAGGTCCGGGACATCGATACAGCGGGCCCTCCATTCCAAATATAGACTATTTCTAGTGCGCCTGCCTCCGCCAATTAAAAACACGACCCCGTGGCGGCACGAGCTTACAATACAACCTCTTTCAGCCTACACAAACCTATTTAATTTCATGTCTGTACCAAACTTACAGCCAAACCTACTTGGTAAAGATTTATCGCACTTTGTGTAAAGGTTAAAAGTGAGCGGGGAGGCACCTCTACATTGAAGATAAAGGTCATAATTTGTCGTAGTGCATAATTTATCGATAGACAGCGAGATGAACAATCGAAACGGTTAGGTAGGTGCCTACTTACCCAATAATTTTAGTCGACAAAATGTAATTATAATAACTCCGCGCCGCCAAACTGTCACATTTTCTAACTTGGTGACCTCTGGAGCTAACTCATTAGTATCATTACACTCATTATAAAACGGGGATTCAGTAGGTCAGGGTCTAGAAACATTAATTTTGGTATTCTTTTGGGTAGGTAATGGACTGCGGTGTAAAAAACTAGATGCCGTTTAAAGCGCGAATGTTTATAATAATACCACTAAGCCCAAGTGCATTCGATCTAAATAAAGCAGTGTGCTCTATATGATCATCGTAAGGGTGTACCTATATACATTTATGCAACGTTTCAGAATTAGAAACATCGAATGTCGCATGTGCCGGGTTGATGATCGACGCACATGGGCTTCTTTCAGCGACCATCTTGTCTGTGCGTGCATCACTAACTTGGTATATTGCATTTGTTCGGCATTTTTACATGTTCAAAATAGAAATAACTACAATTTCGTAAACAATGCTCTTATGTTTTAGACAGGTAAGACAGAATGATAATCAAAGTGACAAGAAATATGTATGTATTGTTTTTGAATTTGAAAAGGTTTCCATTAATATTTAATTTAAAATTTATGTAATTTATACATATGCACGTGCAAATTTATTATCATTATCCATAAATGTACATAATAGACAAAACAATTTAGGTATGTAGTCATACGCTTACAATACACACCCGATTTGCATTTGGCATCAAATATATAGAAATTTAGCATTCACAAAATTTGTAAGAAAACATGACAAATGACTTTTAACCTGTTATTATTATTAAGAAATAGGAATATATACAGCACTTTCTCTTCTACTATAAAAACAAATTGCGTAATTCAGCAGTCAAGCCGGCAAAATATCTTCAACCATTCATAGACACGATGCTACATGAAATTACAATTTCTGACCTGAATTAAAACATTGGGTAGCCGTTACGAAAAATTAACATTAACTGTAGTTAGAAATAATGAAAATATGAGTAATAATAACAGAAAAATTACCTTTTCAGCCGTACCGCAGACACGAATTTTCAGAGTGGTTTTCTTCACGCATGCGCCGTGTGCAACTCACCCGGGAAATTGCAATCGATAATATCAAGAAGTATTCCTTTAAATTCAATGACACTGAGATATTTGTTGTATTATATGTGTAATTCCACAATAAGTACTAAAAATTAAAATATACAAATAAGCCTTTACCTATTATGTTTATATTTCTAAAAAAAATACTTAAAAGTATTGGTACGACACTGTGATAAGCGGAAGAAATCAGGATTTTCGTTCTTCGTTTTCAATCTCTTGGCGTTTGGTTTGAAAAAGTTTCATAGTAAGGAGTATTCGTATTAGTTGTATAAGCACGTAAATAGTTCCTTTACCTAACCTACACGTGATTCATAATGCTCAGCAGTGGCCGCAAAAGCCGTAATTTCACAAGATAGTATTGTGCCCAAATACCATTATGTGTTTATTATGTATGCTCTATATTATAACGTAAAACCGTGGTACCGAAAAAAATAATATCACATGTGAAACAGATAATTATATTTCCATAGGTTCATAGATTAGTCTACCTGAAACAAAATTCGGTCAAATTTCATCAATCTTACCTCTTATTTGATCGAATAAGCTCAATTAAAATGTTTCCAAGTACCGAGAGGAGCTTTCCTCGAAAGGTTGAAATCTAGACTGTACTTTGAGTATGCACTGATTTAGCTTGTGCAATAGGTAAGTTAAACTTTGAAGAAATGCAAATTTATATATATTATATTGGAATGCATGAATCACGTTAAATATATCTTTAATTATGTATATTATATAAAAAACAGAAAGGCAGCACATTTGTTTTTTTCCATAGCTGTTAACGCTGATGAGTATTGCATCTTTGATGCATACATTGAATTATCATTTTTTAGAATAAACTTCGTATGGACCAAGCTTTAGCAGGCAATATTGTATTGTATTATTCGAATAACTGCAAAGAGAGAAATTCATGGTCAATCATGATTTTTCACAAAGAAATTAAACACCCACAGTCATTATCACACAAACATTATAAAAGCGAAAGTTTGTTTGTCGTTTATATGATGGTTATTCCTTCACGCTGAAGCGGCTTAACGGATTGGTATGAAATTTGGAATGAGGATAGCTTAGCTCCGTAATAACAAATAGGTTAGATACTTGTTGTCCCCGGGAAAATTATAGTTCCCGTAGTATAATTAAGGTAGGTACCGGGAGGACCGGAGGTCAACGATGGTAAAACCTCGGGGCGCAGCTAGTGTTATAATGACTTAGTAGAGCAAACAGATGTCGAGTGTGTCTTGGTTTAGCACACATGTAATATTGCAGATACCTACGTCATGCGGGCCGAGCTAAGGCTAACGATGCAGGTGTTTATGCGAAGTTTAAGTGAAGAGTCATTAAACATTCTATACTCTGTTCTTAAATCTCAGTTATTTTATGTAAACAAAAGGGAAATGCAAAAAAAACGTTTACCTATAGGTTTTTTCTATTATATTGAAGTGAAAACTTCTTTAGCGGCGTTGTGCACTTTTGTATGAGGAAAGAATATTAAACTCGCGTCAAAACGTCAGGACGTGACGTCATCGAATTAGTAAGACGGAGGGAGAGTAGACCGCCGTTGAAATGTGTTACGAATAAGTAACATTTTTGTTTGAAGGTAGTTTAATTTGATAAAGTTGTGAATGTGTGAATGTTTTGAAACTATGTAATGCAGAACACCAAAAAACTTAGGTATTCCACGGTCAACTTTCATTCTTCTTGTAGAAATAAAACGAGAAAACGATACTTACAATTATTTATACCTAGATATAACTTTTGTACATTTACACCAACACAACTAAAACATTATTGTGTATAACAGCTAAATAACTATGTAGGTACAAGGGGCGGCATTATCACTATGAAGCGATCTGTTCCAGACAACCTTTGGATAGACAGGAATTATGAAACGTCATTAGACAATATTACACAGCCACATAATTTATTATTACGCATTATCAATTTATCATATACTTCATAAAGTATGTATATACAATGTATATTAAGACACATAGGTAAACGCTAGCAAAACGCATTCAAACGTACAATTTATTTACCTGACCTTTGAAGATGACGTGACTGGCGGTGGCAAAGCATTCGAACAGGCGTACTGCTTGTACTGGGAATGGTTTGCGTGCTAAATTCTAAACAACGTCATCACTTAACATCAGATGTGGCAGTTGCCAAACGCAAACTTACATTGAGTAAAAAAAAGGCATATTATGTATATTCATAATTCGATAGGTAAATATGAACATTCAATGATTGAGTAGGTACTGTAGCATCACTAGTATCCAATCGATTAAAAAATATTCATGTTATATGATACGGAGTAGGTATGCCGTCTTCGCAGGGTAAGCTAAGCCGTCGTCGATACTAATTGTCTGTAACAGTAGGTCTGGTCGGAGGCCCTTAGAAGACCTGAAAACTCCAAAATCAGGCTGGCCATGGCTGGCTGGCGTATCCGCCAACCCGCATTGACCAGAGTTGAATATGACCATCACTTCTCACTGAGAGAGACTCGTTTCCCAACAGAGAAAACGTATTGTGATAGTTATGTCATGCTTTTAATTTCAAATCTTATAAAATACCCTATTGCATGTCGACCAATAAACCAAATTTGAAGTTTTGACTGGCTTAAAACATCGGGACTGGCAATACCAAGTATTGTGGGTGTGAGAACAGTCTTTGGTTTTACGATTTCGTCAAAATAAAGAGAATTCAATAACTTTTTGTAGGAGTAATCTGTTAACGTATACTTTATGATAATGAAAGATAATTTTCCACATCATCGGGCCAAAAATTACGTATTTTAGAGGTATAAAAAACAATATAACAATATTGCAATTGCAAATTGAAAATCTCCTCGGTTAATAAAAGACAAGTTTTATAATTATAGATCATTTAATAATAACTTGATGCATAGTCTTAAATATAAAAATTAGACTAACATAAAACAAAATATATTAAAAAGAACACTTTCAAATTTTAAATGGAAACGTAACGGATATTAAATGTTATTTATAAGTTACCTACCTATAAAACCGCCATACCAGGGTTCTAATAAATATGAATACCATCCTTAAATAAATATTTATGCGGTGTTTGGTATTTTCATGAAAAGTCCAAATAAATTCCTACAAATATGAATTGAGAATTAGAAAACCCAAGTAAGTTAAATTATGAAAAGCTTCTACAAATAGGAATTGAGACTAGCAAAGACAAGTTAGTCGTTGATATCATAAATGACATACTACGTACGAAATTAAATAAATATTGTTGTAAGTAAATAACCATTTTGATCACGTCAGCTTTCAATAAAAAAAACACATCTAAATCGGACCATTCGTTTAGACTCTACAAACTTTCTTTTGAGTCGGGAGGTAATAAAAATAGTGTGGATGATTTAAAATCAGTATATGACCAATTTTTGACTCATCATTAAAATACCACAGATGTATAATATTAAAATAATTACAAATGCCTATTTGCTTCTAATTAACGCTAAAGCTGTTTAAGTAATGCATTAATTGATGTTTAATGGAATGTAATTAACTAGTCGCAAAAATTTCGTCATAAAACATATTTCCTTGTTTGCAATGTTTATTATATCTTTGTTTAATTATAATAGCGATTTTGAAATCATAAAAAATACAATCAGTTTTGTAAATTATTCTATGCTCTTTTCGGTGGACATAATAAAAAAAATATTAACATTTTATTGCAATTTATCAATGCTGCTATCATTTGGTGTGTGCTCTATGGCTGACATGTCAGTGGGTTGGTCAAATGTTATGGTAGCTGTAATATTGTAATTAGTTTGTAGTATGTTAAATTCTTGTGTAAATAATATAAGTTGTTGCTGTTCAAGTAGCATCGTATCTATAATTTACGGCGAATCGTCTGACGCCAACTTCACAAACATTCAATGGCACTATTCGTGCGTTCCATTCGGTAAGTTTTAAGAAAAATCGAAATCGATTTTGCACACATATTCCGTTCGTATGAAACTCGCCCTATATGTCAATACAGCAGTGTCCAACACGATAACACTTGTGTGACGTAGATTTTTATACATTGTAATTACATAATAAATAATTTGTATAACTACATATTGCTACGTATTCTACTTATTACTTCCCCCAGGCCAGGGCAAGTAGCTGCCCCATCCTTTGGTTGGGTTCGGGTCGAGTCCTGAAAAAAAAATCAATGTTAACTACTTACGTTGATATGGCAATGCCCTTATTCTGATAATCAGTCGAATTAGCTAATATTCACTAAAATTCTTCATAAAGAAATAGCTCTTATTATATTTAGGCTAAAATTCAAATACGTATAACTCCATTTAGTGCTGCCCTTAATATTAGTCGAGTTCTATTCAATTGCTGGCCAATTGCGGGTAGTCGTAGTGGGCACCAAATAAGTGGCGACTTATTTTACGTAAAACTACCCGCAATTTTAATAAACGCATGTAATTTTACAGCTGTTTTGGATAAGTGTCATACTGATTTGTACTTTATCGTAACCAGATAAGTACTTATCTTACATATCATATTTTAGAAAACTTTAGTTTAGTTGAACAAGAGAAACACTACCAATATCTGATTTAAGCTAAGACGTTTCACGATACAAAATATCGTAGACGAATTACGTTCCTCTGAACCAAGTCTTGTAAGAATCGACTTTTTTATATCTTCACGTGGCGAACGACGTGTTTTTGTTAAGTTACATAATTATATCTAAATGTGCACGAATGAACCTGGTAGTTTAATCAAAATATTGATTTACAGTCTGTAGATGCGGCAGTGGAGGGAGCGATGCAGTAGGTACCAGTGCCTGAACCAGGAATAACGCACGTCACAATCATCGTATTGCAGTCGGATAAACAATCGAATAACGCACGAGCCGTGCGTACAAACTATAACTTCTCTGTGTCACAGTTGTACTAGATAAATGACAGTACCGAACTCAATTGTTTCACAAGCCGGGTTGTACAAGCGTATGCGCAACGACTGCTATAGTTCCTGCTTGGGCTACAGTTTAAAGCGAATCGGCGAAAATTACATGTATGAAAAAAAAAACTTACGGGCTGAATTGAGAACCTCGTACTTTTTTTTAAGTTATAAAAATAAACTAAATTTTATCTATATTTTATATAAATTAATTTGGAGGTGCTGTGTAGTTCCTCATAGGGTCTGGCGGTTGAAGGAGGTCTCGGCAGAATAACAGTGCCTCGCTATCTACTTTGTGGTAGAGAGGCTTGATGCTGAGTCGAGTGCTTTTTGCTGCTGTAGCACACAACAAATTTTACACTTGTGTCTGGTATGTGTGTTTGTGTGCATGAGTGCGTGTATATATGTGTGGGTAGGTTACTGCCTACCTACCTACTTGCTTACTGATTAATAATAATAATGTATATATTACTGTAATTATTGTTGTGTGCTGAAGCTGTAAATAAACGATGTCTATGTCTAATTAGTTTTGTAGTAAAATTAAAGAATGAAATAGCACCTTTAGCGACCGCGTTGATTTTCTGCGTCTCATCCGTTGTGAGGGTCAGTATCTTCTGAAGTACGGGAACCAACCGGCTGCGTTCATCACCGGGCGGCAGAGTTAGAAACTAAAAATTGAATTACAAGTTTACGTTACTATTAAAGGTGGAGATGGACTGTTCACGTAGCTAATCACAATCTCTCCGTCGTCAAAACAGCACGCAATAGTTACGAGCGTCTTTATTGTCATGCAGTTTGATTTTAATTTCGACGGTTGCCGTGGCGCAGTCATGACTTCTGGTCCTCAGGGCCCTGGTTTCGAAACCCAGCAGGAGCAAACATTTATATGAAGGGTATGATGTTTATACCGGGTCTTGGATGTTTGTTGTGATGTCATTGTTGTGTCCACGTCACCCGCGACACAGGGTGTCCTTGTGCGGGTATTCCGTATTTCCATAATTACTAAGCACAGCACCTAACGATCAACCATTTAAGTAAACCACTCTAAATAGTCAAGCTGCACAGTCTAAAATAGATCCTAAAATAGGAGGCCTAAAATAGATGTTGACATTGTCTATATTTGGGGGAATCTCCGGATGTTGTATTAAACTTTCAGTCGGACAGAACCGGCCGTGCACGCCACGGCCGGTAACCTAAATTTTTGGTTTACTTTCCAAAAGGGCCCTACATTCTTGTGTGCCCAGGGGCCCCAGCATAGATTAAGACGGCCTTGTACGTACCTTGAGCGTGACATTCTTCATATACTCGGTGTTGTGTGCGTTGTTGGTGGCGCCGCGAACGCGACGCAATTCCGCTTTAAGTAGTTCGCTCAGTTGCGCCATGCGAGCGCACTCCCGCTCGGACTCCGACAGCAAAATCGTCACGTGTTTTACCCTACGAATATTACATTTGGATTAAAAGAAAAAAGATTTACCATAAAATTGGACCGACTTCAACACTTAAGTGTGAAATAACTTTTTGAAGGTATCATGACAATTAAAAAAAAAATTCACCAAAAACTGGAACCGACTGCAACACTCGTTTGAAATCTTTTTGAAATCGGTTTCAAAAAAAATTTGACCAAAAAATGGAACCGACTTCAACACAATAACTTGTCGAAGTCGGTTTTGAACTATCATGATACCGACTTCGACAAGTTATTTCACACTTTTGAGTGTATACATAGTCAGAAATAAAAATTTAAATATATAAGTATGCGATCTAGCACACACTTCCAAACATGATGAGCATTTTATCTCTTTCTGTTTAGATTCTTATATTTCCAATCTAGTTCAATGTGGTGCATATTATGATAAAAATATAGATTTATAAAGCTCCCTAGATGATTTCGTAAATCATCGACATTATACTCTTTTCAGCCATTAATTTTGACATAAGCACGCCTATGAAGTTCCACAATTATTGACAGGCAATCATGCACATACAAACATAATACTTCATGAATGCAGTTTTTCATTTCAAAAGTGAAGCGACTAAATCTTTAGCACCGAAATTTATCCTTAGATAATTTTGGAGCCCACAGATACACAATCTGTGGAAGAGAAACTTGTTTCCTAGACAAGAAGCAAAGTTACAAATTAGTCTTTATGAATTTGTCGATCGTTATAAAGAAATTGAATCACTAACATATTAGGATTACACTAATTGATTAGTACTCGAGCTGTCAAAAGTAAAATTAACAGTTAGAAAGAGTTCATCTTCATCACCTCTGCTGCGTAGCTGTCAGTCGTCGTTTCAGTTCAGAGATCTCCTGATCCGAAGTGAAATCGAGCGACGATGTGTCCAGAGCTTCGTCTTCCGGGACTCCTTCTTCAAGGAGCCTCTCGAGAGGCACCGGCGATCTTCCGCTACCGGCGCTACTCATGTAAGGCTTAGACGGTGGCGGTGATGGAGCTGACTCGGAACCCTGAGAAGAGAAAATGGTAGCTATCATATCATTTTTAATATTCAAAGCAACACCAGACTGTTTTATATTTCATTTGGGAAAAATCGACGGACGGAAAAAGACGGTACAATCCAACCCTCCAATTTAAAAAAAATAATATCCATGTCAGAGCAGAGACAGCCATTGATTAATAACTTTATTAAGGACTGACTTTTCTAAGAAATTAAAATTTAAGACTTAGTTATTTGTTAGGATTCTGATTTGACTATAACTCGAGGTACTTTCATACTTATAAGCCTTTGATACATGCTATAAAAATATAGTTTGAATCATTGTTATATTACTAAGAGTTCATACGACAGGTTATATACCTAATTAAACATAAACCCAACAAATAGATTGAAACTCTTGTAACAGCCATAATAAAGCCAAAATATGAAAGATGCCGAAAGCAATGCCCAGTTCAAGAATTGCATTATGGTGGCAATTATACAAAAAGTGTGTCTATGCTACTTGCAAGTTTTCGGCGGCGGCGGCGGTGGGCAGGGCATACATATGTTAAGCAGAACTTACGGCCAATTGGGCCGAAAGGTTCTCGAATGGAGACCATCGACTGGCAGCATAAGACGTCCACAAATAGACGATATGACAAAGACTGTAGAAAAAAGTTGAATGTAGGTCACAGTGATTTCCGATCGTTCTTTGTGGAGATGGTCAATGAGGATAAACATATTATGTCGAGCTATTACGTACTAAAATCGCATGATTAGTTACCTACATATAGAATAATACTTTTCAAACAAGTTCACGGAGAGCGTAGGGCTGATAAAATAAATTACCAAAAAATGGAACCGACTTCAACACGCAAAATAGTGATATAACTTGTTGAAGTCGGTACCGTGATAGTTCAAAAGTAACTATTATCAAAATATTGTGCTCATGGTTCCGCCTTCGACAAGATATTTCACACTTTTAAATATCGAAGTCGGTTCCTTCTTGCACGCTTGTCTGTGATCTTTGCTACTCACGGGATCAATTGTCATTTTAGTCAAAAATCTCGTGACCAATTTTGATGAAATTTAAATGGCACCACACGGGAAGCACCAGCAAAGAATCATTAAAATCGGTTCACCCAGTCCAAAGTTCTGAGGTAACAAACATAAAAAAGACATACGGGTCGAGTTAAGAACCTCCTTTTTTGAAGTCGGTTAAAAAGTTTATTACATCCTTTCGTAGGATAGTATTAACCATGACCAACAGTTAAGTGCGCACCTTCCTTATCTAGCTCTTACGTAAATTAACTTCTCCGCCCCTGCCTAACTCATATGGCGTATCTCAAAGTTCAACCACCTCTATAAAAACTAAGCACATACGGTATTGAGAAATGATTGTTTCATAGGCGAAACAAATTTATCATCGTCACGCTAATATCTCACGGTCGCTTTCCTTTTAATGTTGAGTGTATAGACATAATAATGTCAGGGTCAACATTATAACCGAGTGCGTACAACGTAATGGAGGTCGGTCTAGGTACATATTGCTCACGCGGTTACCAAACACTGCAAAGGTGGTTCTAACAAGACAAATAAATATACTCGTTCGAAAACAATTCAATACAAGTTATTATATAAAATTACGGCAATACTGACCGAAACGTAAGAAACAGGATAAATGTAGGTTGTATGAAATAGAGACAGGTCTAACAGGAATGCCCATAGATAACACAAGATCACTAATACAAGATAACACAAGATCACTAATACAAGATCATACAGAGACCTGTCGTCGTGTAAGGATCTGAATTTTGGGCAGCAAAAGACGGTGAGAGAGAGTGAAAGATGAAATAAAATGCATGAGATGGATGTGTTGTGTGACTAGAATGGACAAGATAAGAAATGGTATCAGAGGAAGCTTGAAAATGACACAATGAAAAAAAGATATAGTATTAATTATATAGATTGAAAGGGCTGGCATTGGCTTGGTATGGGCATGTCATAAGGAGAGGTGGGTTAATAATCATACAGCGAAGAGTACGAGCATGAACGTCGATGTATATAGAGAGAAGATTTTCTCGGACTTCTGGCCAATTTTAGGTGCTATAATTTTCTGATCCTTGCTCAGCACAACTTTTCCGACCGTGTGACACGAATATTATCGTGATGTATGACACATGTGACCACATATGACGTAGGCAATTTTGGAGCGGGCTCACGGAATAATAAATAATATAAGAGCAAAAAAATGACTGGTTTGATGATTGTAACTTAAAAGTGATACAAATCAACTGGAAAATATAATACCTGACCTATAATAATATATAATAATACCCTACCTATTTTCATCCCAATCCACCGAGCCTGTTTAGACGTGAAAAAGTAACATACAAACAAAAAATACATATACAAACTTTCGAGTTAGTAATATTAAGTTTGATTTGAAACATTTCTGCACTTGAAGTTTTACTACGTTGCCTCGAACAGTTCTCACTCGCGCGTCTTTCATTTGTTTTTATTTTCGCGCCAGTTTTATACCCGTCCTATACAATACTCTTTCTAGATTAACCTATTTGGTTATAGTTCGTGACCTTAGAGTAATAGACTGAGTATAAATACTACTTGGTGTACTGTTGTACTCTATGCATAACGTAACGTACAGAGCGGGAGTAAAAACTCTTTTACGCCCGCTTTATACTTCATAGTGGGTGTCAAGGTGTTTTTACGCTCGCTTTAACTCTTTAAAAGAAAAGACCTACTATGCTCGCACTTATAGACGAACCAACAATTGTTTTTCGAATAGAAGGGATGAAAAGGTTTTTCTTTTTGTATGGACAAGTACGGGGTATACAGTCCTCATTAGGAGCTTATAGGATCTGATACATTTGGCAGAAAAAAATCGCACACGGAACCGCTAATTCTAGATAATATGAGAAGCAATACAAACAATGCTACAATAATATGCTGCAATTAAAAAATTACATGTGTTAGTTCGTGGGTTACATTTTTACGAATGGTTTGCTTAAAGTTTCAAGTCTAAAATCAATATAATTTAAGAGTCTAATCAAAATGTATGTCAAAATGAATGACATTCCATTTTATTTTCACATTGTTTTTATATGCATAGAATTATTTTAAAATTTGAATATATAGATAAAAGATTAATGAATAGCATATGATTTGTTTGATTGTTTAGGTTTAGTTGTTAATTAGTAGAATCCTATTGAAGATGCCCAATTGGCCCTTTTATTCACCTCAATACATAGTTATAATATGAATCAGTATTAATATGTTTGCAACTGCTCACCTCCCCTTCTTCCCTGGGTATCATCGACACATTGATGTCCATTTCTCCATCGCTGTCATCCTTCGGTATGATCGGCATCATGTATAGATTGTGATTCGTTTCGTCCAGTAATGCAACCTTCCCAGACTTCACGCTCTCTTGCAAAGATACTAATTGCTTCTTCAGTACATCTGTCTCTTTCACCAGTTTTGCCTCGAGCTCGCTGATCTGAGTTTTGTAGCATTGGGTGAGAGTTGCTACCTGTTATATAAAAGGAGATACATAACTATTTTAACTTACCATCTCCTAAAAGTGGCATTTTAGATATGAATATATGAACAAAACACAAGACGTATTTTTTTGTATTGATGCGACTTTCAAGAATTGCCAATGATCTGGGGCTCATTGAAACAAAGTAGTTTTTTAATATTCTTCGACACCCAATAACCGATGCAGTACAAAACAATTCTAATGGGACCAACACAATTTGTACGTACTTTAGTAATTCTCCAAAGAATTCCCCATGGATAATCCAATAATAAATTGGTGATGGTTATAAATTGGGTAATACGAATCGCTATAACATATTCCTGTTTAAATCCATCCATTTTTTAATTTTATTCAAAGCGCATTGTACTTTCCTCAAATTCAGGCTCAAATAATTTATTCGATTCTGAAATGCACGCAGATACCTAGATTATCTGATTTACGTAAAATATTCTACTTAAATACTTACTCTCATTTAATTTAGGTAATTTTTTAGTGCTCATTCTGTAGGTAAACAATGGAGCTCTCGAAAGGAAAGTTCAAATCAGTCATATATTTTTTAATTAAAACTTACCATAGGCAATGCTTCACTGGCGGCAAATTCACATGTTTAGTTTTTGTTCCGTCATCTAGTATGACTCACCGGGACTTACCGACTGATTATATTAAAAGATGGACGCTTATTAACAACACGATTAAGGTGTATTTGGGCTTCGGTTGGATACATACTTGAAGTTTATGTTGCGTCCTCTCCGAGTCTAGCTGGTGGGATATCCGCGTGAGATCTGCATGAAGCCGCGTTGTGCGTTGCTGCGCACGCGACGCCTCGTTCGCCGCTTCTGAAGCACGCCTTCTCGCGTTCTCTGCCTCCGTAGTTTGTTCTGTACACTGTTCCCTGAAGGTTTGAAAGACGCAGATCAGTGTTGTATTTCTAACACTATTTTTGAAAGCCTACTTCGCAACCTACAGAAATATAAACACTACGAAAATTAAAAATTATTAAAACTTAAAAGGTCAAATTATCAATATTTATGTAATTATATAATCAATAATTATAAATTATAATTTCACAAACACCTCAATAACGTTAAAGTTAACTCACAGAAAATATTATATTTTGCAACTTTGAATTGCCTTTTGCAACCCTTCTTGACCTCTCTCCCTCTTAACTTGTTGAAGTCGGTACCACGATAGTTCACAAAAGTAACTATCATCACAATATTGTGCTCTTGGTACAGACTTCGACAAGTTATTTCACACTTATGAGTATTGAAGTCGATTCCATTATTTGGTAAAAAAAATATTTTTACACCCTTTTCAGTGACCTTCGCTACTCACGGGATCAAATGTCTTGTGTATGTTCTCCGATGTCTTCAACCGCAACTGTAATATCATCGAGGTAAGTGAAGCGCTTTTCATTTATTGGAGTGTAACTCAAAAAACTGCTTTTCCGATTTTGATGAAATTTAAATGGGACCACTACGACCACTATCAAACAAAAAAAAATCATCAAAATCGGTTCATAAATGAAGAAGTTATCCGCTAAAAAATACATAAAACAATACATACATACGATAGAATTGAGTAACCTCCTTTTTTCAAGTCAGTTAAAATACATAACAGTTTATATTCATCTTCCATTCTCTATCCAAAATGTCGGAAAGCTTGTACAATGCGTGAGTCTAGATGGAAGCGAACCACCAGTTGTAGTTGCATTGATCAGTAATATTCATCAAATTTCTGAGAAGAGAATAGTAATCCAACGATGAATTTATATCATCTACTTACTTTACAATGTTTAGTTTTGACGTCAACGTTTCTATCTGAGCTCTGAGCGCAGCTGTCTCTTCTTTTAAGTGCTCCTCTTGACTGTGGTCTACGGTCTGGTTCTGTCTTAAGACTGCTTGAGCCCTAACCTGAAAGTTGCAATATTATAAAATTAGTTTTGCTATGGAAACTGATATAATAAACAAATATTTGTTAATATGAAAGGGAATTAAATTGGGGTGTTCAATTTTTTTTCCAAGACTGGTTAGCATGTTAGCGCGTTTTACTTCATACTGCAACTTAACTAACTTATTTACGTGATTATTTCTCGTTCATCATCACCTTTTCAGCCATAGAACGTCCACTCCTGCACATACGCCTCCCCCAATGATTTCCACAAATCAAAGAGATGAATATTTCATAATTACAAATAGATTAATAAAATTACGTTTCCTTTCAAACTTTTCTCCACATGAGTGAGCTGATAAGGTATAAGGTAGGTAGAAAAAATCCAAGGAACTTGCCTTTTCAATCTGAATCAATTAGCTAGGTCAAAACAACCGCTGCAGTGACAATGATAGGAAGCGTGATTGCTAAATTTAAAAAAATATTAAAGATCAGCCATAAAACTCTATGTCTGAAAGAACATAGACCATAGCCATGCTCGAAAAGGAAAGATGCAAAAGTAATATATACCATACCATGCTCTCTACTTAGAGAAGAAGAAGACCTTCGACCTTAGAATTCCGACCAAATAACCTATTACCTACCTACAGTAAAATCTACAACAACATACATAATGAAGAAGTAGTGAAAATATGAAAGTGAATATTCATTAAAATATTTTTACTATTCATTGTTTTGCTTTTAATATCATATAATTACTAAAGTTATGCATTGAGCATCAAAGCGAGAGGCAATCGGTTGAAAATTCCATTCACTCAGTCGACTACGATCAAAGCTTTGTGTATGATGCTTGACATTTGTTGCCCAAAACGGATCTAACTTGTCTCGATGGCTTAGCGGTAAAAGCACCTGGCCTGAACACGTAGAATATGGTGATTTGAGTCAAATCAAATCGTTTATTTGCGAACATAGGTAGCACAATAGTTGTTAATTAAATAGTAATGCTCAGCTATGTTCAGCCTTTGGCTTGCAAATATTTACTAGATAGGTACATATCTACATACACAATTACATTGCAATTTCACAAAACTTATGTCTATAATTAATGTCAAGTTTGATTACATGTCCAGTTAGCAGTCATTCTATCATTTAAATATTCAATCACATTATAATATGCTTTATTTATCAAGCATTCCTCTCTGAGAAAATTTGTTTCAGTAAGTTGAAGGATATTTTTACCTTATAACTGGTGTATTCAGTTTTCAAATCCGCCAATTCCATGTTACTTATTTTCAATTGTTCATTCAACTCTGAGCATTTGAACTCTAATCTCTTCACTTTGGTATTCAACTCTGCTTTTTCTTCCCCTAGACTCATGATCGCTTTCTCTTTTTCGCTAATCAATGCTGTCATTTCTAAGTCAGTCTCTTCGTTCTTTCTCTTTTCCTCTTCCAATTCTTGTTCTAGTTTTATTATGATAGCGTTCTTGGCTTGTATCACATTGTCTTTGTCTTTACCTTCTTCAACAGCGTGCTGTAATTCTTCTTTCGTTAGTCTATTTTGTGTTTCTTCTGTTCTGATTTGTTCTTCGAGCAGTTTGATTTGCGTTTTCATTGCTGTGATCGTACTTTCTTGAGTGTCGATTGTGGATTCCATCTACAGATAATAAAATTAAAAAATGGAGATAGATGATTTACAAAATGTACAATAATCTCAAGGACGTGTCTCTTGAAGTTGTCTGCATGTAGCTACGCAGTTAGTTAATTTTGGGTCGCTACGCTAGAGATTTGTAATTATTGTGTAGCTGTCTCGCTCACTAT
This sequence comes from Apeira syringaria, assembly GCA_934044485.1. Classification (NCBI taxonomy): domain Eukaryota; kingdom Metazoa; phylum Arthropoda; class Insecta; order Lepidoptera; family Geometridae; genus Apeira; species Apeira syringaria. The sequence continues at coordinate 19,044,021 of OW203658.1, forward strand.
AACGTAAGAACCGGCTGGGAATCAAGTGATATGTACTGAAAAATTACTCTACGAGCAGTTTCGATTTAATTGCAGTTCTTCATCTGGGCGTTATGAACTTGCCAGGCGGAGGGCGCGAGCCTACGTCGTGATAATGTGTAAGTTAATATGAAATTCACGTGAGACCTAGCCGGTTCTTACATGATAATATGATGGATAAAATTCGAGATAGTTTTCAGATTCAAATCACTCGCTCTCGTTTTTCACTCTTATCATAGTACATGCGCAAATCCCCATAGAGCCTAACATCAGAACCACAAATAGGCTGCAAGTACCATTAGTATTATTATTAAATCCAGTTTCATCGAACTGTAAATTAGTCATTTCTCAGGTGTGTACGAAATAAGGAAAACGTATCAAAATCTGTTACAACGCATCAGCTCGGGAATTGAAATTAACAAACCACTATATTTTGTCAATAAATAGATTCAGCGATTCGTATAACATAATTGTTTTCCGGGCCACCTATGTATGGGGCAGCGGATGTGTTAACATTGTAATTCAACACAGCTACACTGTTAGCTTTGTGAGAATATATTCATAAATTAACTATTGGTCAATGGTTAATCTTTGGCGGCGTGAATATTTCAGCTACATAACAGCCGGCAACAGTTAGGGTGGAATTCACCAAAATTTAAACGTCCGATTATCAATTAACCGCCAGTTAACTGTATGGTAAAAACTGATTGACCGACGGGTAAATTGATAATCAGACATTTTTAATTTTGGTGAACTCCACACTTAGTAAATTGTTACTGTAATATTGATAAGTATTGATTTTTTTAAAATAAATTCATCTGCCTATATAATATGTCAAACTACTGCGGCTTCCGGTATTAGGTATGTATGCCTTTTATTCCTAACTATAGTTTCAGTTACCTTGTTTAGATAAAGATCCTTTTTTGCCTATGTTACTCTGCTATGTTTCTACATTCTACTGGTTTAAACAATTTTAGAAATAATCCAGCAGTTTTTGATTTTATTCATTACAAATGAACATATCTAAAATTAATTCTTTAACATTACAATATTTATATGGGTAGAACGTGACACGCGTGGTCGAGATCACGATCGACAATTGTTTCAGCATTGTGAACGAGACGGGCCGTCACTACGAACGCACCCCAAAATATTAGGCTACGCGCAAGTGTCACCGTAGGTACAAATAGTAAAAATAAATAATGAGCTAGTGTAAACAAATATCATGTTTATATTAGGGTGTCTTCAAGTCACCAGTGAATAGGTATTTTCTAGACGGGCGTGCTCTATCGTAGACCGCATCGTCAATTAGCATCGGGTGAGATAGTGGTCAAACGCTTGCCAATTCTCAATAATAAAAAGAAATTACATTCTCGACGGGTTCAACTAGAGTGTGGCCAAGTATTTTGTTGGTCTCAAGCACAGAGAGCGCAGAGAACAAAAATCCGTTTCATAATTGTAAATATAAAATTCGGATTGTTTTACCTGAACCATTTTTTTCTTCTTTTCCTCCATCTTGGTAGTCAATTCCTTCAGAGATCTCTCATAGTCTTCCATTTCCAGGCTCAGTACGCTTTTCTTTTTCACATCCCGCCGAGCCTTCTCTAAGTTGTCCTTTGTTACTTTGTGACTTTCTATTTCTGAAGATAATTCTTGAGTCTTCAAGTTCAAATCAGCTAACAAAATAAAAATAATTTAAAATAGATAATAGCAATAGAAATTCATCAGTGACCATTAGTTCAATTTATATGACAATGTTTAAAATACGACAGCCTTGTTGTTATGATACTATAGTTCTTATTAGCTTGTCACTTAAATTCAAATTCATATAGCAAATACAACGCTAATCCTAATAAACTGTTTTTATTTTTTATCCGGGTAGTCAACTACCCGGACAAGCTTCGTCTTCACCGATTAGCACGACGACCATTTAAGTACCTAAAACAACCCGCAATTGAATTGAACAAATCCAAATATAAAAATTTAAGGGTTGCCATTCATGTCATGGTATTAAACAAATTTGGATTGTATTATTTAGTAATATACACAAAACACATACATATACACATATGTATATTTTATATGTGGAAACTGTATTAGCTTGTTCGTACTACACTAATTTTGTCCTATATACTTATTCATTAAGCTGTTTGTTTTCCATTAAATAAATAAATAAATAAAACTATGCATAAAAAAACTCTTATATTTTCACACTATTATTACTTTCGATAAGCAACAGTATTATCATCATCAACTGGTAGACCCACACACGGTTAAGCTCGCGTGGCCCACAGGTACAGGGTACGAACTTTCAACCCTGGCTGAGAACACATGGTACATTGTACGGTGTAATCTCAAGTCTTATCGTTCTTACATTGACACTTTTATCGTTTATATGAGCAACTCGCACTTGTTCAAAAGGACTGAACCTACAAAAGATAAAAATATTTCGTATTATTTATTTTTATGCAGATAATTCTCTTTCATCTTGTATGTGTAGCTCAGTTTATTGCTCAGCTTCCTAACATTCGTAGTGAAACATTATGTTAAGAATTTAGAAAAACATTAACGGGTCCCTTTGACATCATATAGAAATGAAGTAGCACACTTTTTGGCCTTTACAATTTTCTTATACATGAGAATAGAGAAAAGATAAGGTATGTTTATACAAATAATGTACAGTCAAATATTCTGGTCTCACCTTTTAGTTTTGCCATGTCAGACAACATTTGTTCTTCCGAAGCCATCAAAGCCTTAACTTTAGCTTGAAGTTCATCTGAGACATCTGAGTTACTAGCAATGGCTACGTCTTCTTTAGATACATCATGTTTAGAGATAACTTTGGAATCAGACTGCCCATTCTCACTGATCATTTTTTCTAGCTTAGCTTTATCTTGTTCCGTATTTTGTAGCAACGCAGTTGTTTCATTTAGTTTCTTCTTCAGTTTCAATGCAAAGATTCTTAACTTTGTGTATCTGTAAACATCGCAAATAGATTTTATCCATATCAAGATATCAGTCACCCTTTGATTACAGTATACTAAAAATTATAGAATAAATTTATCTAATAATACAGTTAAAAATATGGAATACTTAATCTTGTTATCTTATATTAGTGATCAGATGTATCGGGAACATGACTTATAAATTAATTATACATAATATTTAGTATTTCCATTTAAAATGATGTATATCTGTGTAATTTATTAAATACATGCCAAATTCATTAAAACCATAATTTCCTAGAGTGAAAGATGTTTATCTACAATCATAGAGTGAAATCATAAATTTAACTGCATTTATTGTAATAAGCATTATGATAATCAAACCTAATATTTAATACTAGTAGGGCCCCGCGGTTTCACCCGCGTGGATCAATTATGCCACGGCAATCATTCATTTTGGGACGGGATAAAAAGTAGCATATGTGCTGTTCAAGACTATAATCTATCTCTGTGCCAAAATTCATCCAGTTTTAGCTGTTTTGGCGTGATTGAGTAACAAACATCCATCCATCCATCCAAACTTTGACATTAATAAATTATTTTTTATTACACTCAGACCCACGCCCTAGTATTCCCTGTATCGCAGGAGGCGTGGACGCACAATCACAGCACACAGACATCCAAGACCCGAGACAAACATCTACACTCATCGCACAAATGTTTGCCCCTGCCGGGATTCGATGAGAGCTGCATGTGTTAGCTTAGCCTTTGGTCTATGTTTACAAATATTATTTCCGCATAGTCTGGCGATCGAAACGCGTGCAATTCACCGAATTAAAGTAACATGGTGCTAGCGAGAAGACTTTGTTCAGTTTCACTACAAGATCGAATCAGAATAGATTAGCAGAAAAACCGAAGTCACCGATGTAGCTCAGCAGATTAGTAATTAAAAATTTGACAGTTGGCGCTTATCAAATAGACTCGACTCACAAAACGCAGCATAGGAAATTCATTGACAATTTCAGATTAAATACGATCGCAAGTTTTGTCAACAATAAGTCTAGAGCAAATGTGATGGACATCTCCTAATAAGTTCGAAAATGGTAAGGGGAGTTTTGGGCAAAAACTACTTTTCTAACCTTACCAGATCCTGGTTTACACCATCAAGTTAAGAACTAGAATAGAATAATAGCAGGAAAAAGCTGCAGGCCACTTCAGATATTTTTTTTAAATATTATAAGCTTACATTCAATCATTGTTTCACTTGATGTTAAGTGGTCTAAGATGTAGCACTCAAGCCTAGAAGGTACCTATTCACTCTTGACTTGAAGACTCCAGGATTGTACTTATCGGGAAACACAGACTCGGGCAACGACTTGAATTCCTTGGCAGTAGGAAATAAAATAGTGGACTCAAAACCCTTCGTATATGTATATGTAACATATAGCAATGGCGCACTGCCATACATCTGGTCGACTAGTGATATAATCAAGGCTATGCAGCTAAAAATATATTATTTTATGCTTACTTTTCTTCAAATGTCTCATCCAAATCTCTCATTCTTGAGCATTCCTCTGTTTTAGAAATAGTTGATGTTGACATGTCTTCATTTGGTAATTCGGCTGAAAACAGACAATATGTTGTTACAACTTTGAAGTATCATTCCAATAAAATTGTATAAAAAATCACACTCTTTATGATATTATATTTAAAATGTGTTTCACAAGAAAACTGTGTTTTGTCAGTACGAGGCAGGCAATTGGATGAACACTCGTACTCATGATCCTGATGAAGGCTGAACAATTCATGTTAAACCCATTTTAAATATTATAAGAGTCCAATAATATTTAAACCAAACAAATAGCTTAATTATATTACCAGATGATGGAGAGTGATGCTTAACTTTCTCTATTTCTTCTTTTAGTCTGGATGTATTACCACTTTCTGCTAAGTTTATCTGAGTGTGGTTTCGCTGTTTAATTATTTGCTGGATGGCTTCATCATTATCATTTACTTTCTTCTCAGCATTTTTCAAATCACTTTCAAGACATTCTAACTTTTTCACCAATTCAGAATTCTCTGCACTTAAATTATCTCTATCTTTTTCCAGTGTTTCAATAAGCCTCTCCATTTCTGCAATAGCTTTTTGTTGCTTAGATATTGATTCTCCACGTTCTTTTAACACTTGATTTATTTCTTTCATCTCATGCAATAATTCTGCATTCTCACTCTTATAATTCTGTAGTTTAGATTTATTTTCTTCATACTCAGCTAAGATAGTGTCACATTCTTTCATTTTGTTACGAGATTCCTTTATTTCGGAGAGGAGAGAAGCATTTTCTTGTTTGTAAGCACCTAATTTTGTTTCAAGTTTTACAATGTCAGCTTGCAGAGATACATTGATATCTGATAAGTTTTCAGAGTCCTCTTTTGGTTGCTCTAAAGATAGTTTCAATGTTTCTACTTCTTCTTTGAGCAAATTATTCAAGTCTTGCATATCATCATGTTCTTTTTTTAAAAGTTCAAATTGTTCTTTTTGTGTCATTATTTTACACTTCAATATGTTTATTTCACCGTCCTTTTCGGATTTTTTATTGTTTTCTAACATAATTTTTTCTTGTGTTATTTGTTCAAAGCTTTTCTTAAGAGAAATAATTTCTGAATTTAATTTAGCATTTTGGTCAGTTAATGTTTTATTACTATTTTCTAATTCAACAACGTTATCTCTTGCATTAAGCTTTTCTTTGACAAGTGTAGCTTTTTCACTTTCTAGTGCCTTGATTTGTAAGTTTAAGGTTTCAAGGGCCCCATTGTTTTGATCTTCATTTAAAAGTGAGTTATTAAGTTTCTTATTTTCAGACTTCATACCTTCTAATGTTGTATTAAGTTCATTCATTTTTTGAACATATTCATTTATTTCTTTTTTCAGTAATTTATTTTCCTTTATAAGTGCTGGCATGTCTACATCACAACACTGTTGCTTGAACAACTTAAGGGCACTAATCTCTTGTATGAGATGAATATTTTGACTTGAAACTTCCTCATATTGTTGTTGTAGGTCAATAATCTTAGTATTTAACAACTCATTCTCTTTTTGAAGATTTTCAAAATCATATTGATCTGAATCTATTTTAGCACTATTTTGTGACAGTCTCACTTCTTCAAGCTGTCTTTCTAAATTAGAAACTACTTCTTTCAAAGATGAATTGTCTTGATTCAATTGGTTTATTTGCTCATCCAACACTTTTGATGCTTTGATTATATCATTTTGCCATTTGGGAATATTATTAGAATATTCTTTTACAGTCTTAGTCAATATATATCTTGAGTTTTTCAGTTGATTGATACATGCAGCACATTTCAGGATTTTATCCTTATAACTCCTTAACTTTATATTTGCCTTTTCCTTTTTGGATTTTTCTGAATCATACAATTGAGTAATTTCTCTTATTTTCGATTCATAAACTTCATTTTGTTTTGCTTTTGCTTCATTCACTGATTGTAATTTATTTTCCAATTCATCAATTTTACTGCTTAGTTCTTCAACCTTCATTTTGAGTTCTTCATCTGTAACAATAGCAATACCAATAGATGATGAGTTGCAGTATAGGTACTTAAAGATCTATTAAAATTAAAACTTGTAACTTATTATCTTTATCAACTATGAATTTATCTTTATTCTCTCACAGTTTTCAAATAAATTGAAGGATACAAATTAATAGTTTATGCATATTATTATCATTGGCTCTCTAAAGCTTGTAGCAGAAACAGGTTATGCTGTAAAAAAGCACAGCAATGTTACACAAACGAAGAAATAGTGATGGGAGTTATTTTATAAGTTTTGTTAAAGATTGTGTACCCTTAAATAATTAATCATGACCTATTAATAAGTTAATGCAACTCAGTTGAATAAAGTAATTTCACTGTATTTACTCTGATAAATATACCAGTAGATGGAAAAAATGGTATAACAATAATTCACTGATACACAAAAACAAGACTGTAAGAAGCAAGTCATCCAGAAATTGGGTTGATAAAATTAAGGTATAGTGAAAACAAGAAAAGCTATAAAAAGCATACCTGAATGGACACTTTGCTCCAATATCTCCAGCTGTTCTCTTTGTTGTAACCCAATATTATTAAACTCAGCTGTCTTAGCTTCGATTTCAGTCAACTGATTGAGCAGTTGCTCATTTTCTTCCACAAGACGAATATTTTGCCTTCTAAGTGATGTCACCTCACTGTCGAGATCTGATAGCTTTAGATTCACATCGGATATATTTTGATCTTTGATGATCAAATCAGCCTTTAATTTATTGATATCTGCCACATAATTCTTACATTGGGTGGTCAATGCTTTAATTTTGCTCTGTGCAGAGTCTACTTCAGTAATTATATTCAGCTTCTGTTCAGTCAATGAGTCAACTAGTTCTTGTAGGGTTTTAAAACTTTCTTGGCTCTGTTTCCTCTCTGATTCAGATTTCTCAAGCAACAATTTGTAATCTTCCACCTCATTCTGCAACTCTGTTAAATAAAGTAATCTCACTGTATTTACTCTGATATATATACCAGTAGATGGAAAAATGGTATAATAATAATTCACTGATACACAAAAACAGGACTGTAAGAAGTAAGTCATCTAGAAATTGGTTGATCAAATTAAGGTATAGTGAAAACAAGAAAAGCTAGAAATGGAAAAGAGGCTGTTTTGGGAAAACCTGTCTATGAGGCATGCAATTGTGTATGAAACTATGCTCCTGAGAAATAGCAAGGATAATATCTGAAATACCAATTGAAAAGGAAGCAAGTGCCTATAATCCTAATTCTAACATTCTCATACATGTGAAAGTTTATGTGTATGTTTATTGTGTGTGTGTTTGTGTGTATGTTAGCAATATGGTATGGAGATTCCTTGGAAGATGGTAGTAGTTGTTGATATTATTATTATGAATAATGATTAAAAGTATACTTACCAAGTTTGGCTTGCTTTGCTTTTTGTGCTAATGAAAGCAATCCTTTGCATTTAGCTAAAAGCTCTTCACGGCTTAAGTCATTTAGTGGGCTTTTTTTCACACCAGCAGCATCTTCACTCTGAAAACAATACTACCATTTAATAGTGATTTATAATATAAATATGCAGGCAAGTCAGAAGTAATCTGGAATGGAAGAGCTATTTATAAAAATATTCCACATTAGCACCATTTTCAAATTACTTACCTACTTACTTCTTGAAATAAGAGATATAAAATCATTTAGTCTATAAAGTAAATTTTAATTTATTAACTAAAGTTATCAATTACTTATGGATCTCATATTGTAAATATAATCATTGAACTCGGCTCTCAAGGCCTAGTGCTAAAATATATTTAACAAGCATAGGTATTATCACTTTATTATAATACCATTTAAGAACAGGCTGATTGCATACCTGGTTACATACCTATGCGTTGAAATAAAATGAGATAATAATAGACCATAAACACACAGTAGACATATCAAAAATACTGCTTGTCATACATACATGGAGATTCAAATTCAGACAAACGAATAAGATTATTTTCTTATACAATTGAGAGCTTTAGTTGTTACACCTCTATCTCATTTGATGGTCACAACTATGGGATAAAAAGTAATCATGCTACAAACAGAATTAAAGAGTAGGTACTCAAGGACCGGCTGCTTAACATACAAGTGTTTAACAGCATAATCATATATTAAAACTTAAGCACCTCACATTTTTAAGGTCACTTTACCTTAGTTGACCCTCTATCACCAAAGTTATTTTCAGCAGTAGTAGAACAAATGTATAGAAAATTAGATTGGAAGCATCTAGGGTTAAACATAAATGGATCGCGACTAAACCATCTAAGATTCTCTGATGACCTGGTCATATTTGAAAAGAACCCAAGATTACTGGAATCCATAATACAAATGCTAGCAGACAGAAGCCGAGAAGTGGGTTTGGAAATGAACTCGAGCAAAACAAAATGATGACAAATGCAACAGCTGCAGACATAATTGTCAACAGTCAAACACTTGAATATGTCGAGCAATATGTATACCTGAGTCAGATCATATCTCCAAGTGACCAATGTGCAAAAAAATTTATAAAAGAATCGCTTCTGGGTGGAAAAAATTTAGGGCTTTGAAAGAAATAATGAAAAGTAAGGAACTCGGCATCAAGATCAAGAACAAAACTTTTAATACATGCATTCTTCCTTGCATCACATATAGCTGGGAAACCTGGGCTTTGACAAAAAATCAAAGGGAAAAACTTGCAAAATGTCTACAAGCCATGGAAGGGAGCATCCTAGGACTAAAGTTACAAGATAGAGTCAGGAATGTAGATATCAGACACAAAAAGAAATTAACAGACATCTTGACCAACTAAATTGGAGATGGACAGGGCATATGCTCCGTTGTAACCATGAAAAATGGAGCAAGCAAGTGACGGTCTGGTATCCAAGTAACGGGATCTCGGAGCAGAGGTCGCAGTGAGAAGATAACCTGAAATTGATTCTAGGTCCCCTTTGGCTAAGAATTGCAACCGATAGGAAACAGCGGAAGACGTTGAAGGAGGCCTATGCCGTAAGGCACACCGAACTCAGGGACTTATTATGATTAGTGTACTAGTGATTAATTATTATGAAGAAAAATTGTAAAATTTCGGAATAAAAGGCTTTATTATTATTCTTATTACATTAGTTTAGAGTTTAGACACAAAGTTTTAATGATCACCTCATAGAGACCTCTGTCTCTGATCATTAGAACATCTTAGCACCATGTATTCAAGATGATTTAATGTAAGTAGGATAAGGGAGCCTAGAATGAAATTATTGTTGCCAAATATCCGACGAACCTTAATTTAGTAAATATAATGAACTTGACATACCGAAATCCCGGAAGCATCCATGGCGACGAAATGCAACAATCAATTTCGTGAACACATAATATAACAGCATTCAAGATATTAACAAATTAAGTATGAAAATCACAAATTACTTTATATTTTACTTTAATTCGTTCACGTAAAAACTTCTTCCATTTCTGTTTATTTTTATATGGTGCTGCCAACAACTCGCAACTAATTCTGCTAATTTTTACCACTTGGGTAGCCCTAATGTAGCCGAATTTTAGTTGAGATATATCCTATATTAGCCCATATGCCAAAACTTCATTACGAATGAATAAAAAACGTTGTTTTGAACAAATATATTTATGAAAGTTTTAGTGTGAAATTATTCTACTAATATTATAAATGCGAAAGTTTGTGTGTATGTTTGTTACTTCTTCACGCTCAGAAGGCAACACCAATTTCGATGAAATTGGTATGGAGATACTTTAAACCCTGGATTAACACATAGATTACTTTTATCCCGGAAAAAGTGTAGTTAACGTGGAATAATTTGAGGTAGCGAGAGAACCGTAATCCACGCGGGTGAAACCGCGGGGCGATACTAGTATGTAATAAATATTAAAAATCAATTAAACAGTTACTAGCACGAATCTGTTTCATGTGCTGTAAGCAGTAACAAGATCAGACAGAGACAAGCCCTCACAGGGCTTGCCGTCAATATTATCTAGTGCTGTGCTGTACCTACTTGCCTTAGTAGCCCGTTTTTCCCACATGGGAAATGGTGGAAAGGTGTTGGGATATTTTTCCTTTTTTGTGTGCCACAGGTAGAGGAAATTCTTTATAGACTCTCGTGGTTGAACTGTGGTTCAGACCCACTTGAGTAATGTGAATTTCTGCTGCGGTGGCGATAACACTCTATTTAGTCGGTATAATACGTATACTTACTATTGTATACATAAATAATAAACAGTTCCGTATAGACCATTAAGGTATGTGTGCATGGATTCACTTCATAGTGACCTAGTTCTCGTTGATTGGAAAATTATATCCGATTTTCGAAACATTCATGTTATGGTACAAAAAGTTAACTTTCAACTTCTGCTTCTTGTTTTGGCTTGTGCGGGGGTGCCACAATTTCGCCAATGTCAAGTCACATGGATAGAGTAGAAACAAACGTTCTGTAGTGATGGGTAAACAAGCAGATGATCAGTAAATTTTGAGTATCTAATAATTTGTAACTGAGGATATCTTATCTGAAACAATATTTAAAACATTGACTTCCCAAAACAGCACACAACAACCATATTAATGACATTCTTGAACAATTTGTTAAAATTTAAATTGTTAGTTTTACAGGTATCACATACAAAAATAGGATGACATACAAGTGACCAACTACAATGTTAATGGGGCACAAAATACAGCATATAACATAAGCACATAATATTACAGGAGTTAGTGCAGCACCATTATAGCCCGATTTTATTATTAGCAATAAACTTACTTAGAATATAGATAAGAGGAGTAACAGCATAAGAAACAAGGCAACTAAAGTTACTTAGTACGAAAGGGGATGTCGTGTCGTGAGGTAAAATATCATACAAAGAACTTAGCTTCGGACAGTTAAAACATATGTTGTCTGTAGTACCTTCGTCGAGGCCACATTCACACAGTGCGAATGATCTCGAACTCTAATTTTAGCTAAAAAGACTGGGGTGCAAGGGTGACCCAACCGCATGCGACAAATGTTGGAATCATAATCATGATTAAGCTATGAAGTTGTGACTTTAATAATATGTTTAATTTTTAAAAAAACAGGGTTTAATAAATATATATAATTGTAATCCACTGTAAAATTTACCCTTTATAGTTTTCGATTAAGTAGAAACTGCGATCAAACTCTTTCACGTGTACCTATCTCCAATCACACCGATTTTGTGACTCAACCTTTAATTATTTGTTTGAGAATCACAGCTACATGATGGATAAGTAGTGATAGGTAGTGTAGGTGTCTAAGAAAGGGAACACAGTGCGTTTTAGATTTTGCCACAAAGGGAGTGTGTGGCGTCGCTTTATTCGAAAAGTAGCGTTGATGGGCGAAACAACGGGGAACGTTATTATTCTCGCAATTGCAGATTACTACTACTCTGTGTTTTCAATGTATAATATAAGTTGTCTGTGGCATAACACAAATGGCGGCTCTGTCATCTCTGCTGTCTTTTTCGTGAATGAGGAAAGAATAATTTTTAGAGAAAAATGTGTATCTCGGTGGTTATATTTAATGAAATGTGATACAGTTGTTTAATACCGGTAGTTTATGAAATTGTAGTGGCTGTGTACCTAGGTAATTGAAATTAAACTGAACAAGTATTAGTAATACGTACATATCTTTATGTCGCCTTTGCAAACCTTTGCGGGGCGCGTCCATGAGTAATATTGTGGTTTTCTTTTACGTTTTCGCAAACTTGACATAGAGAAATACTCGCTCAGATATTAATAGCTCACAATGTCAACACCAACTTGTATATGCTTGCCTTGCGGTGAAGCATAGCGACCCTAGCAGATACAACACTGGTGGTTGCAAGATTGTGTTGACATTCTATGACGATACTCGATAAAGTATGCTTCGAAAATTCTTGCAACGGAATATCATTTTTAGGTAAATCTAAGCTTTTCACAACGGCAGTAAACGGGTAAAATGTCTAGTGATGAAGATAAGCCTCCCGCGCCTCCGGTGCGCCTCACAAGTAACCGAGCCACTGACCGTGGTGACTCTGTGGCTTCTGTTGACATGAGGCCCCTACCAAAAGGTAAGAATTGACGTATGACTGACTTCATAAGCATGACCACTGTATATTTTAATCAGTAATGAGCTGCAAACAATGGTACAATGCTCACTGCTTTCAGAAAAGGACAACCCACAATTAACTTTATTATCCTTGCAGAACCTGATGACGCCGGTGATAGGAAAAAGAAAACACTAAAAGCTAAAATTAAAGGTTCTAAGAGTACTGCTCACAATGATAAACCAAATATTAGCTACCCAACCAATTTTGAACATACAGTCCATGTGGGGTTTGATGCAGTCACTGGAGAATTTACAGTAAGTTTTTACTATAATTGATGGCAGTTTCGACAAGTTAACATAGGGACTTAGTTATAGGGAAAAACCCATGACACATGAAATTTTAATAAAGCAATTATTCATTTTTAATTTATTCATTTTCTTAAATTAACTTTGTCTGTTTTTGATACGATAATATGATTCTGATTCAGACATATTGTCAATAAAGGTCCTAACATAACTTTTAATAAAAAATGCATTAGACAAATCACAGTTTCATAGATGATTAACACTCAATTAGATAATTTGTAACAGTGCTCATAGCCCAGTCATGTAAGATACTTTGCAGAGAAATTATTTGTTTCCAGCTGCATTGGGATTAAATCCCAGCCAAGAGGCATTTTGAAAATTAACAAGGTCTAGCTTTCGCCTTAAAGCTTTTTGCTTTGCTTTTTTTAAAAGTTTTATTATTTTTAGCAGTATCATGTGACAAATTGAAACAAAAAACATCACTTCTCAAAAGAATACTAAGTTAAACTAACCACTTTTATTAGAGATTTTACAGTAGTGTACAAATATAATCTAGTAAGGCATGTTTTAAATCAAATAGTGTATGTGTTTAGTACAAGCCAACAGAATGAGGTTGTATTATAACACCATGTAACAGAGAGCCAGTAATTAGTAGATCATATTGTAATTTGGAGTCTTGATGGTGTAAGATATACTTATTTAGATGCGTGATGTTGAGTATTGAGCTAGATAATATGTATCAACTATGTATAAGCCGGTCTTGCAAATGAGCTCCATGTATTACTGCTTTTGTTTCAAGCTGCCAATTACAGTAAGTAATAGTTAACAGCTTAAAAATCCTTGAGTGCATAGTAATAATTCAACTCATCATTATGGTTTCATTGCAAATGTTTTGTAATGTTAAAATTCTAAAAATCAACAACTGCAAACCTGTGTCACAAATTTCCTTCATGTTATATTATAGCTGGGCAAGAAAAAATTTGAATCATATCATATCTCAATTCTTGAAGTCGGCCTACATGAAGCATTGTTTCTAAGGGCCTCTTATATGGTGTCTAAGGGCCTCCATTGTTATTTTTAAAAATATTTTGAAGTTATACCTATAAGTGCTTCAGATAAAATAAAATTAGTAAGCTCTAATTTGCACTATGCAGTGGGCCAGCTACTGGACCTGAGTCCACTGTACACATGGAATTTCATTTAACTCAAAATACTTTTGTACATACTTCTAACTAGTGCAGAACATTTTCAATAGTCACACAGGAGCCAGTGTTCATCACAAATGACAATTAGACCAATTTAGAAGCCCTTACCATTAGTGTGCCTATTCAACAAGTAAAGACAAGTTTTAGTGTGATTTAGTTTGGTTCAGTGAGTCTAAGCAGTAGTTGCATATTGAGCTGTTTCCAATTTCCAATTTGATGTGAATGATTCAGTATTGCTTTATCTCAGCCTTTAAACATTTCTGCAAGTTCAGATGTTGTCTGAGATGAATCTGTAAATGTGTCTTATAGCTTTCTATTTTTCATTATTTACTTTTATTTCTTGTCGGCAACTGGACATGTTGAGATGAAAGTTTCTAAAATAAATCGATGAAACTCCATTCCATTCCATCACATTCACTTGCTATTTCTTATCGTCCAGACACCATGACAAATATAAATTGAATACTGAAGTGGGTTTAATTAGTTATAGTCACTACAGTTTTCAAAATATTATACTAATACCGAAAGGGTGTTATATAAACTGATATTAGTTCATTTTTTAAAATACATTTTGTCTTCTCTAAATATATCAGCAGTGCAAGTACGAAACTCTTGTCGTTAAATTAGACAATCGTGAAATTCTTCATATTCTTATGGTTCATTTTTTTCGCTTAACTAGAAAATTTAGGCTTTTTATTAACTTTGTTGTCTCGTGATTTAAAAATCTAAATTATTTATTAAAAATTCAAACTATTAAGGTTTTCGCTGCCGTGATACATTTTAGATTATTATTTCCCAATCAATGTTTTATGTCCTACAGTGGAGTGGTAGAAATAAAATAAGAATTAAATTATCTTTGTAAAAGTTGCTTAGGAAAACTCATATCAAAGGGCTCATAGCAAAGCTCTCCCAACATTTAGGACACAAAAAACAAAATATTTTTAAGAAGGATTATGCCTAAGTGTATCGAGAGGCACATGTGTGGATGAATTATTTTATTTTGGTTGATGTAACAATATTTAAAGTTTACTCCTTCACCATTGGATACAAAATATCTCCCAAAAACCCTTTGTCTAAAATGTACCATGAGGGTTATTCCAAAAAACAAAATATTTTTAAGAAGGATTATGCCTAAGTGTATCGAGAGGCACATGTGTGAATGAATTATTTTATTTTGGTTGATGTAACAATTTATAAAGTTTACTCTTTCACCATTGGATACAAAATATTTCCCAAAAACCAAAAAATCTAAAATGTACCATGAGGGTTATTCCAATTTTTCAATTGAATAAAATCAAAAACACAGGTTTGTTGGAGCACCATATAAAATCACAATATCATCTGATAAAAGATAGATCACGTTTGTGGATAATGTAGACAAAATATTAATTTATTAACCTCGCAAGTACACACTTTGCTGAACAGTTGTATAATACCTTAAATTTATCGACTTTGTTTTCAATGTCTTGAATTTGATTCTTCTAATTCGAAAATACGCAATACCATAGACAAAAGATGCTAGAGTTATGGCTATATCCTTTAAAATTTGTTGTATCATAATCCTCATGATAATTGTTAAAAGATCGACATAAACTGTTTTCACGATTTGAAATGTCATATTAGATGATCTATGTGATCGTGAAAAGTTCCGTACTTGCACTGCAGATAGTGATTAATCATAAGTGCTTCACTAAGTTTAGTATATCTCAGGCGATCGGAAGTACCCTATGAAACAATAATTATTATTATGCCTTTGCCACTTCCTTCAGAGGCATTCAATTATACTCCTTCAATTAAAATTTTAATATTGTGTGTTAATTACGTTTCCATGTTTTCTCGTATGCTATTAATTTTTTTGGCTTTAATGTTTGTATATGGCTTAAGACACCTTAATGTCACAATTCTGTCAATACCCATAAATACTGTAGAGATATTAAATTTCTCTAATGTTTTTTTTTCTTCAATGACAAATAGTTTATTAACACAAACAAAATTATCTGTTTCGTTTTGCAATTGTTTCTTTAGTATTTTGATATGATAACCTGATGAGGATAAATTGATTTGTTTCAATGTATTTGTAAATTTGTGTAATATCCACTATTTGTGCTGCATGTTTTAAACTGCGAAAAACTATTTTTTCAATTTTTTTTGTCAAAATTAGTTTAGCGAGTTTAATTTTTATTATTGTATATTGGCCAATATTTTGATAATCATATATAGTTTTTTAACAATACTTCATTAATTATAGTTTTTGTCGTAAACATATTTCAATCAAACAATGTTATTACCATACTTTTGCTTTTGATTTTACTTTGCCTACTAACTATGATGAGCAAGTTTTGAAGTGAAAGCAAAATACTGCTTAAAGTCTGCATGCTTCCCAGGAATGTTTTAGTTATTAGTTAAATAAATAACTGTTTGTTGAACAGGGAATGCCGGAGGCTTGGGCGCGGTTGTTAATGGCAGCAAATATTAGTAAACAAGAACAGAAGAATAACCCACAGGCTGTTTTAGATGTTCTCAAATGGTATGATGCATCAGCTACACAACCCCCTCCGTCGAAGTACATGACATCTGCTCAGATGCACACAACACACTCAGGTAAACAAAACAGTATTTATATTATATGTCGTAACAAATATGCCAACTACTAGGGCTAACTACTAATAATTATTGCTAAGTAAAGAGATATCTATCTACCTAATCAGGGACTAACCATATTTGAATGAAACATATCAGCTGAGGAGTCGAATTGTTTTTAATAATTATTGCAATCAAGTTTGGAGGGTAGGTATAGCTACGTCTGTTTGCAAGGGACTATCACTATGAGAAGAACAGACAAGAAACTCATAGGGTTTGATTATTTTCAATAGCTACTTATAATTATCACATTTTACAATAAATTTACTTCAACTAGAAATGCTTACATAAATAAATGCTTAACACTTCAATGGCTTAATAGATTTACTTTGACTCGAATATCTTAAAAATAAAGGCAAGGGTGATTTTACTGGAATCCGGAGTAAAATTAGACAAGGATTCGGCACTCACATGTTTTCTCGTCTTAAGCCCGCAAAAGAATGACTATGTGAGTGACATGTCATTCTGAATGACTGATTAATCTATAGAGCACGCCTACTGCCATCGTTAAGTTGTTCGTCAAAGTGGCGGCAGGAGGCGCTAGCGTATTATATTCGCAATGTGAAATTTACAACAAATACCCCATTATAGAGTCCAAATCAAATCTTAATTATAAAAACGAAATAAATTCTGGCAAGCTAAAGCATCAAAAGGATTCCTAGATAGTTAAATTTACATTTACACACTGATCGAAGACTCTTGTCTTCATTGCTTTGTGGTATTTTGGACGAGGATGTCACGTAGTTTCCCGAATGCTGCCCAGCCGAGCTGGATTCGACAATTTATCTCTTTCTCGAAGTTGAATCTGCCTAGTTGTATTGTTTGTCCCTGCGAACAAAGACTCTCAGTATTTTCAGATGTAAAAGTTCACCGGTCACTCGGTCACTAGGTGACCCATGTAATCATTATATACATATAATATATATATATATATATATATATATATATATATATATATATATATATATATATACGTAGGTTCACAGTATATATGTTTTATTATAAAGAATCATCAAACTGTTCGCTTAAACCAGGGTCATCAGTTTCGCGAGTGTCCTCCAGTAGTCCATCGTCGTCGACGCCCACAGACACGGAACACCCCGAGCCGCCGCCGCCGCCGCCTTCACGACCCGACCGTACCAAGAGTATTGTGAGTACACATTACACATCTTTACTAACACTTTAATATCGACAAATGAAATTATTGTGAATTAATATTATTATCGGGATATTAACTATGTATTTTATTTGTTTTATTTGCCTGATATTGATAAGGTCGCCAATATTTTTCGTCGTTTCTCGTAATCGTCGTCGAAGTACAATCTTCACCCCCTATAAAAATATTGCTCGGATGATGCGTTCGCCTACAGACAGCTTTTCCCTTAGAAAAACCAGGGGTTTATAAGAATAGAATAAGAATAATTTATTTGCTCATAACACAAATACACATACATAATTTGAATTTTTATCTTGCTGAATACTAATGAATTATTAAGATTTAAGATTTGACTCTGTAAAATATACGGAATAATTAGGCGGAACAAATAATCAAACATGGAGCCGGTGACACAACTGATTTTATTACCACATTAAGTACCCTCTAAATATTTACATATAATAATAATGTTTGAGGGTACTCAAACATCATTCTACACCACAGTCTCCACACTAGGATTCCCTGTGTTGTGGAGAACAGTTTCATATTGGCATGTTATAAAGTTATGTGAACGTTACAAGCAACAAAAACAGTCTATCGAGCGATGTACACAGTATAATGTAAACACGCAGTAATTTAGCTTAAAATAGTCGTGAAAATAAGTACATTTTGAGAGCAGCGTTAGATACATACAAAATTAATTAAAGGTAACATCACAATTAATAAACAAAAAGGATTTATATAGTTACAAGTGTATAATACTATAAAATTTGTTCTTATTTCTGACATCATATTTGCTAGAGCTATAAGGTAGATTGCAGCTGTGGCGATTCGTATATCGGACAGACAAGGCGGACGGTTGCTTGTCAAATCAAGGAGCACATACGGGCCTGAGTGAAAATAATGACGTTCAAAAATCGGCCATTGCCCAACATCTTTTGGAATCGGGAACGAACCATTGGATCGAGCTACACAACTCTCAGATAATCTCAACAGAACGCCACTATATACCCAAATTGGTCAGGGAGGCAATTGAAATGACCAAATACAAAAATTTCAATAGAGACGACGGGTTCCATCTGTCGAGAACCTGGAATCTGTGCAAAAACCGAAAAAGTTCCAAAATAAATACGCGTGCGGATACCGTGAGTTTTGAGTGTCGAGATCAACATCGAGTTTTAAGTGACTTTTGTGATAGTGACAGTGGTAACATCATTAAACGCAAAAAACGTGAACGAAAGAGAGTAGACAGATTTGTCTGCTCATAAATAACATGTACCCGCAGAAACTTCAGTTTACTCGTGAACAGGGCGCAACAAACTGTGCCGAAATATCGAGCAAATAAAATACATGGTAATATCCCGATAATAATATTAATTCTCGTTTTAGTGACAATGCCAGTTTACAAACTTATAAAATTATCGTCTTTAAAAGTGCCACATGGTATGTAAGAAAGTAGCTATAGTATAATATAAAGAATTCTAGGTCTAGCGTAATAAAATCCTCGACCACATCGTCACTGACCATTAAGTGAGATAGTGGTCAAACGCCAGATTTATACAGTATAAAAAGAAAAAGCTTTAGGTATGTACATAGATATACTGCTCCATAACCAAAAAACACAAAACTTGACAACTAGACGATAGTTTGTTATTTGGCGATGGCTACTTCTACTGCCCCCTTCCACTTCCCGACTTCAGATCTCCCGTAAATTATTTTTGCTTTAATTTTTATTATATTATCTTCCGTTTATAGACCCTAGCCTAATAGAGCCTTGTCTTTTCCCCAAAACATGGTTGTACAAAATGAAAACTTTACATCGTCCATAATTTATTGATTATATTTCCATGATTTTTATTGCTATATCCAGGTTTTATAAATACGTATTAATTTCGTTAATTTCCCAGTGTCGCAGCTGGCTAGTCCGTGCCGCTCTCCACCCGCTCATTCTGACCGCGACCATTGTCAACGTCGGACCTATGCTTGATCGCTCTGCTCTCTCCCACACATTCCTAGCTTAAGTTCGCGCGCTATTTACTTAAACTGTTGGAGAACGCTGTAAGCGATACTATTTAATATTTTCTCAAGGATAAAAATAGAAGAGCTTCTATTTAATAATTGTTTTATCTACGTTAATTGTACATTATCATTGCAGTATACAAAACCGATAGAAGAAGAAGAAACGCCACCGCCACGACCGACCCCAGCGCCCGCGTCACCACCGCATGTACCACATCCAGCCCTTACGACTCATTCGGTAACTTATTTTTACTCCATAACTTGTAATGTAGCCACATCCAGCCTTTTAGAATATAATATTATGTTTTGATTGTTTACAATGATAGTACGTGCCTACTGTGCGTTGTGACCACTGTAATATTGTGTTTATACACAGATATGCAGTAGAGCGGAAGTGCCGCCAGCGGTATTGGACCGAAACAAGAACCCCGCGGGCGCGCACACTCCACCGCCACACGCGCCACACCCACCACCGCCCAACGGCGCACAGACCAACACCGACACCGGGTATGTTGCTATATATATACATACACACACACACACTTGTAGCAGTTGCGGGTTGCAGCAGCACGGACGGTCGCCGTGGCTTAACCGTCGGTAACATGACTTCTGATCCCCGGGACCCTGGATTCTAATCCTGGCAGAGTCAAACGTTTAATGATAAAAAAAGTAAAAATATAGTGTTGAGGCAGCAGTCGTTGAAAGCCAGTAAACATTATTATAAGGTCTAGCGTCATAACATCTTCGACCACATCGTGACTGACCGTCAAGTAAATGAAATAATGGTCATATGTTAGATCAATAAAGTAAAAAAAAATTTAATACAGTATCAATTTTACATTTACAATATAACAGAATACTGATATTAACATTGTGCAATAGCTATCCCACTAGCATACAGGTCGACTATTTCTATTTTTATGAGCATTGGTGTATATGGGTGTCCCAGGTTTTGGATGCTTGATGTGATATCATTGTATGTGTTGAATTATAGTGCGGGGATGTGAATAAGATAAAAAAAAAATACCAAAAAATGGAACCGACTTCAACGCTCATAAGTATGAAATAACTTGTTGAAGTTTGTACCATGATAGTTCAAAAGTAAATTTGTATCAAAACATTGTGAGCATTTTGCAGTGACGTTTGCTACTCACGGGATCAATTTGTCATTGTGTATGTTCACTGATTTCTTCACCTGCAACCATAATGTCATCAACGTATGTGTAGCACTTTTCAGTTGTTGGAGTGAACTCAAAAACCGCTAGAACGATTTTAATGTAATTTAAATGGGATCACACGGAAAGCACCAGTTTTCAAATAAAAAAGAACAATCAAAATCGGTTCACCCAGTCGAAAGTTATGAGGTAACAAACATTAAAAAAGGGAATATGTCCAGCAGCAGATGTCTTATGGCTGACATGATGATAATGATGATGATGATGACGACGACGACGACGACGACGGCTACCAACTTGTTAATTAGCACTAAAAAAATAATGACAGGATATGTACAAGAAAATCGTGAATTAATATATCTGTTGCAGGAGATCGACAGGGCAGCAACAAAGAAAAAAGAAAATGACTGATGAAGAAATATTAGAAAAATTAAGGACTATTGTTAGTGTTGGGGATCCCAATAGAAAGTATACTAAAATGGAAAAAATTGGCCAAGGGTAAGTCTTCCGTTAACGGACATAATATAGCAAGAAATGGATACACCCAATACTTAAATCTATTGTTATGTTATGAAAATTATATTAAACTGGTAGGTTTGGTGAGCTCGCAAATCTGTCTTTTTATATAAATTATGTAAATTTGTTTATGATGAGTTATCCTTAGGGATAATTGAGTAATTTAGTTTTGCTAAAAATAGTATAAAATGAACCAAAACTATTTCTCCTTTATTCTACATTGACATAATTTTGATATTAAAAAGAATACTGCTCTAAGCGTATAAAAGCGGAACAGATTAGAAAAAAGGAATTAAGTATTGGTTTAGTTCTCAATGAAGTAACTTCCAGATTTAAGTAAGGCCATTCCCAAGCCAGCCAGTCTCGGTATCTCGATATATAAAAACTCTTGGCTTTGTCTTGAATTTCTAGAAACAATTTATATACCAAAGTTTAAAGTTAGCAGGGAAGTGAATAGTGGAAGTGAATACCATTTTTCCTTTACAGAGCATCAGGTACGGTGTACACTGCGATCGAAACATCTACCGGCATGGAGGTGGCCATCAAGCAGATGAACCTCGGCCAGCAGCCCAAGAAAGAGCTCATCATTAACGAGATCCTTGTCATGCGGGAGAACAAACACAACAACGTAGTCAACTATCTTGACAGCTATCTAGTTAACGAGGTATGGCCATATTTTCGCTACTTTATCAACCCTCAACAAATCCATAAAACAACAGACTCAGATACTATCACAGATAAGTCTGTTTTCAATCTCAAAATAAGCAGTTTCTGCTAAATGCATATGGAAGTATACATTTACTAAAAACCAATGTTTAAAATTGTTGTCTGTCTATTTCCATTTACCTCCAAAACGGCCGAACCAAATCAGTTTAAAAAAGTATCTGATAAAAATATATCTAATCAAACATGTAGAACGGCTCTTCTATGAATAAAAGCATTGTCATCATTGTTTCTCAATGTAGATCCAATATCTTAGGGTTAAAGTACTGTTGATGAAACTTGCAGCAGGTGCTTTCTATCAGTCATGTGACTGCCTCTTTTTATGGCTGTATAAATCGTTTGGTGGCACAGGTTTAGAAAAGGAATAAGCTGCCAATGTTACATGGTTTCTTTAATAGTTAACGTTGATCGGTTAACATCAGCGTAATTATGCGTATTTATCATGACATTTATTTTATTATCATCACCAGGAGCTATGGGTAGTGATGGAGTATCTAGCAGGCGGTTCCCTTACCGACGTGGTCACAGAAACCTGTATGGACGAGGGACAGATCGCAGCCGTCTGCCGCGAAGTACTGCAAGCGTTACACTTTTTGCACACCAACCATGTCATTCATCGGGACATCAAATCAGATAACATTCTACTGGGGCTGGATGGACAAGTCAAGCTAAGTAAGTTATGACCTAGAGAAGGGCGCTGGATCCCCATCTCATACACTGTAGTACTTCAGATCTTGTACTTCCTGTAGGAAGGCAGATTGTTGATGTGCCGGCGACGATTGGCGTTTGGCCTGCTAGAGTAGGAACCAGTCTCTTAAAACCTTCTAGACACCCTTGACACAGCAGGTTGGCTCAGGTTTAGTAGGCGAGTGACTTCTCCCTGGCGAAGACCCTGTTGCAACAGAGCAACGACTTGAGCGGCTTCTTCAGGCGTAGTATCCATATTGTTTGCAAATTGCAGAGGTGTGTTCAGGTCAGCTTTTGATATATCCTACTGATTAGGATTCTCTGCATGCGACAATTTATGTATGGTGTTGAAGCGCGCATCTAGCGACTACCGTACAAAGTGCATTTTTGATACTTCTATTCATATCACGATATTTTAGAAACTACTGGGTAGATTTATTAAATAATGGCATCATTAATAAAGCTTAAACATCAGGTTTTAAAAAAATACTTTTATGAACAATAAATAAGGTCATTTTTGAATAAAACAAATTTTGTAAGTGTGAGTCGATTTAGCTGCACGCGAGTGTATATAATGATCTGTCTAACTCACGATAATTTCCAATCAAAAACATAAATTTATATTTATTTTCAGCGGATTTTGGTTTTTGTGCGCAAATATCTCCCGAGCAAAACAAGAGAACAACAATGGTCGGCACGCCTTATTGGATGGCGCCAGAAGTTGTTACGCGGAAGCAGTATGGACCGAAGGTACAATATCAGGAATATGTATTACTTACCTTGTATTTCATATAAAATATCCCGAATATAATTATTCAAATTATATTACAACAATACACTACATTTATGATTACATTAACGTTCAGGCAGTTATGCACCTCGACCACACCAATCTAGTGAGAACGTTCAAAAGATCAAACCATTCGAGTTAGTATAGTGTTCAGTGATATTGTCTTTTCTCCCCCTTAGAGACTATAAGAAATACGTTTTCTTGCTCGGAAAACACAAGTAGAAAGAAAGAAACCACATTAAGTACTGGGGTTAAAACACTAGCATATGTTTACCAGGTGGACGTGTGGTCATTGGGCATCATGGCAATCGAGATGATCGAAGGCGAACCTCCATACCTAAACGAGAACCCCCTACGGGCGTTGTATCTCATTGCGACCAATGGCAAGCCTGACATCAAGGATAAGGAGAAGCTCAGCACAGTGTTCCAGGACTTCCTAGATCAGTGCCTGGAAGTAGACGTGGAAAGGCGGGCCACTGCGCTCGACTTACTCAAGGTAACTAAATAATCAAGTAATAAACTAATCATGGCTAGATGTCATCATCATCATCTCAGCCATAGAAAGTCCACTGCTGGACATATGCCTCCCCCATTGATTTCCACAAGGACTGGTTGGAAGCGGCCCGCATCCAGCCCTTGCCTGCGATTTTAGTCAGGTCATCTGTCACCCTGGTTGGTGGCTGTCCTATGCTGCGCTTGCCAGTCTGTGGTATCCAGTCGAGAACTTTTCGACCCCAACGGCCATCAGGTCTTCGAGCTATCCTAGATCTAACTGGCCACAATCAACTGTAAATTGTTTATGGACACAGCCTAAATGTTGGTATTGTCCTTAGACATCTATTATTTTTAACCAAATTCAAAAAAGGAGGAGGTTATATATATGACTGTATGTATTTTTTTTTGTGTGTTCACGGATTTCTTCTTAATTTTTTTACCTATTCTCAAAATTCCTCATTTTGTATGAAAGAGTGTATCTCCTAGGTGGTATTATTTAAAAAAAATTGCCACAAAATTAGTTAGTAGTAGCAGTCAGCTACTATCCAATAGCTACATACCAATAGTTGTCTTGACCGATTTTCAAGTGTGATGCTAGGCAAGGTATGAGAAAGTATCCATGATGCTGTTGATTCTGCTCATACTGTTTATTTTTATTAAACGCTCAAACTCGTGAGACTCGATCTGGCTGCCCTCAGTCTATCATCACTACGTCGTCAGTTCTAAAACATACTCTTATTTAGAATGGTACAGTACAGATTTTGGACATAGCATACCCATTAAACAATCTTCTACAAAAGTATTGACCTAATACCATAGTTTACCATAATTTTGTTTCAGCATCCATTCCTCAAAATGGCACGACCGCTGGCATCGTTGACCCCTTTGATCATGGCGGCTAAAGAGGCGGCTAAAGGACATTAGCACAGGCCGCCGGCGCCGCTCGCAGCGCCCGCGCGATTTTAGCGCACCCAGTGCCTACCAAACTACCTAGTTATACTTGTAGCGACATAGCGACTCCGGTTTCCCCAGTTACAAGTAAACTATGTGAACAATCTATAACGAACCTTTACAGAGCAATATATGAACTGTACGGCTGCCGGACGATTATAATAGAGTTAATCATATTTTTACAAGAGATATAAATTAAAATGCAGTCCACTAACTATAAAAATCATGTAGGAATTGTAGGATCGTGTAGTGACGTTATTTATTCTAATAAGCGACGTGTCTGTTATTGACGTGTTCCGTACGACTGTTCTAATGTAAAGACGAAAATGAATAGTGTAGATAGAAATTAGACCCTAGGTACGAATTAAGGAACGTTACGATGTTTTAGCTGCAAATAAAGACTGGCAGTTATTTAGGCGACATTGTAAATTATAGTGTAACATAGTGTGTTACGTTAGTACCTACCTATTCAGCTTGTAACTGTGATGGTAGCCAGTAGCGGAACGAGGCAGTTCACGGATACACATCAATATAGAACGTTTGCTGCACTCGTGGCGCCCGGGCGCTAGTGTGTCGTTGACGCGTAGTTTTCCACGCAGCGCCTATTTGCCAGTACCTCACAGGCAACAATATTTACACATGGATTCAAGATAGCCCATGTCAATGTTATATTACCTCATATCGGTGACACTATCTAATATCTATAAAATAGTACTTGCGACCGAGTTTCGCTATGTCCCTGACAGATGGCGCTGCCAAGTAACGTTAAAAATATATGTGCAAAACTAAGTATTTCAAGGAATCACACAATATGTAACAAAAGTTTGTAGTAATAGTATATGGAAGCTTAATTAAACATATATTGTTTTTACATACCGTCTTTTTGCAAGTTTGTTATAATAATTTAAAGTAATTTTACTAACGCTGCTACTACAGCTCTGGCAAGCAATACCGGCGCGTCTATCAGGAGTCAATCACGACTACGGCGTAAAATTGAAAAGAAAAATATTTATGTACAAATTGATCATCTCAATATGAGCCGTTTCAGATATACTGATGCTTAAATGTATGCAAATGTACATACATTTAAAAACTCATAAGTTAACTGCAGCAATGTTTTATTGCTGCACATGTTAAATGTTTTTGCCAGTCGCAGGTACTAAATGATGATAATATTATGGAATGACTGGTGATGAATGTTTGCAGAGTTTATAATTTTAACAGAAAACTGAGTCCTATTAATATTTTTATTTATGTATGAGTTGTGAAATGATCTATTGGTATCGTGATACCAAGCATTTTTATTGTGTAGGCGTTTGTAACGTGAGCGATTAAATGTTACCATCACATGGAGTAAGCCATGTTTCATAAGACGATTTATTAACAAAGATATAGTTTTAAATATCTTTATTGGAATGCTGTGCCACAAATAATTCTAAAATTATCGTTATGACTTATCGATTGCACATACTATATTGTATCAGGTTTGTACAAGTTACAGTTTAACTGAGCTGGAGCACGAATTGTATTTTGAGAAAAAAGAATATGAGTCATGAATTATGTGATTATCCAATTTTTGAGTAAATTTGATTATTCAATTGAATATTTACTACTTTTTTATAGGGTCACTGATGATTGTCCGTGCTAAATACACAGTTGTTGTTTACAATAAACAATTTCAATAGTGATCCAGGGTCATGTCATTCAAATGATTTAACAATTTTTTTGCTGTGACCGACATGGGTTCGTTATGGTGGTAACATTTCATCCAAATTTGTCTATTGGTCGTTGTGACACTCAAGACGGCTTTAATCAGCTTATTTGCTTTCACTAGTTAATAGCGCGTGTATATTAATAATAATTTATTAATAGCTTATTGCTTTTGATTGATTATTATAATTTGAGATTGTTATTATTTAAGCTTAGCGATTTATTTAGTCATTATGGTTTTTTTCTGCTATGAGTATGGTCCTGTAATTGAATATAGTTTACTGTTTGGGACTGTATGTATTATGAAATTTCGATATTGTTCAATTTAAATATTATCGCTGGCATATTTTGATAATTGTATTGTTAATAAAAGCATTTACGTAGATATTAAGTTTATAAAGTCTATCTAATTGGAAATATTCTAACTTATAATATGCATTTTGCTATATAACATAATCATCCAGTTAATGGCACAAAGTTTATGCGTAAGATTACAATGATTAAATAAATAAATACAATCCTGAAAACCCAATAGATAATTTAATTTAGATAGTCATTGAGGTCGACGAGGTGAACATACAGTTTTTGACAATAGTAGCATGTAGGTAGCATGCACATATTGCATGTTACATGCATAAATTACATATACATACCTAGATAACACATGTTGCCAAAGTAGTATGAAAACGAGCTTGTCACATATTTTAGCTACAAAAGTACACAAAAAAAAGAAGTCTCTGACAAGGCTGACAATTTACAGTTTTTATATTATGTTATGATGCAGTGTTTATGACTACACGATTTGCTACTGGTTGGTTAGAACGGGAAAAAAAGTAGCGGCGCGTTAAAGAGGTTCTTTGTGATGACTAAGAACTAACTAACCTCTTTTTGGATACTTTTGACCACGTTTGACGGAGAATTTGTGTTTTCTAGGTATAATCTGTGGTATCACACAGACATGTATTGTATTTTTAATAATATATGTTAAGTCTTAGAGTTGTCTCTCTGCTTTTATTATTGTTTAGGTTGTGCCGACAGATGCTGTTAATTGGTTTTATTTGTCATATGTATTCAATTATTTTTAAGAGAGTGAATGTAGTTTGTCTGTTACGATAGTTATTATGAGGTGTATATGAAGAGTTGTGATGCAGTGATAGCAGATGGGGCGCTAGGCTCTCGTTTGATGTATATTGTACAGACACAAGTTAGGAACGAGTAGATTTACTTACTCATTTGACAATATAAAGTGACCAATTTATGCTGTAGATTCTGTTCAGTCCAGAGGTTGGTGCATAACAGGTGGGCTATTTGACGCATTCGAAAAGTTACCCTTTGTAATGTCTCAAATTGTCTTAAATTGAGTCTATCTCTAGCGAATTCTTACTTGTTCTTGATCAAGATGAACAAAAGCCGAATCGCTTGCTATTGATCACCAGATTTTTGCTTATTATGTAAATTTATTAACTTTGATATGTATTTTACTGACTATCTGTAACGAAAATGAATCTCCTCAAAATCAGAATTTCAAAATATACAAGATTTTTTTTGCACAGATAAATTATCCCCAAAATACACACTACTGAACGAGACAATTTAGGTATCACTTTCATTTACTATCACCGTGCAACTATGGATGTGTTAATTAACTATAAAATCATGGTATGTATCAATAAATAGATTTACATAAACGTTTTTTGCCAACATGAGTCTGACCAAGTTTACTCTAGTGCGCTGCCAACACTAAGATTATTTCTTTAAATCCTATTCATAGTTAGAATTCTGTAATTATAACTTATCTGTGACTTTTCATGGGAGTACCTATTAAATGTATGATTTATACTTTCTTGTAGATCTTTGAGGTTATTACAGTAATAGCTATTAATAACGTCGAGTTTTAACAGGCAGTATCATGAAATTGTTCATATTTATAGTATATTTCTACATAATACGTGCCATGCATAGTGGATGAAAACGAGTGCAAACTTCTGGATGTGTTTGAGAGACCGCAGTTGTAGTCGAGCTCATGTATTGTCATCAATGATACTTTATTGCATATATTGAAGACCAACATAAATAGAGTTTCATGTTATATGTATTGCTTCCGGACTGTTTGGCCGTGGTCTAAATGAAACTTGTGTTCCAGACGTCTCGTCGATCACTGCCGTCGACATCTTCAGTGGTACAGGTCCGAGCGGTGACAAGAGCGTAGAACTCTCCTTCGCGGGGTTTATTTAGACCACGGCCAAACAGCCCGGAACCAATATATATAACATGCAACGCCGGCCGTGAAAGCCTTAGAGTTTACATAAATAGAGTTTGTATATAATACGTTTAAAAACTGGTTAATTCTAGACTTCATAAGTACGTACGGATAGCGCCAATATCGTATCCTATCATGAAGCCGTACCTACTTGTCACCAAAGCTGTTGGTGAGTACATAAATAACGCAACTGCAATGTTAGACCACATTACAATACCGCTATTGAGCAATGACAAGTGAACGAAATATTTCGTAGAACGAGTGACCTTTGTTGATTATGTTCATTAGGTGTGTTGGGATGACTTTTCTTTACAGATAAATTGTTGTAACCTTTTATTATACTTTTCGAAATTATTTTACCCAAGTTCATAATGTGTTATACATTTGACCCTCACACATTCACTTCACAGAATTGCTTTATTTAAAGTGTTCGTTTCGACATATATATGTGTATGAAGATATGAACCTTTTTTTGTAAGCAGGAGTCTGGGAATAAATAGATAAAAATTAAACTTTTAAATGCGGCCTAATATGGTATTTATATATAATTATGTCTTGAAATAAATTGTTTTTGGTTTTCGGCACAGATAATTCTGCACCAATCGAAAACCACCTCGTGCAATATAGGAATGTATAAATCGTAGACATAACAGGAAGAGAGCTTGAGAACAAAATTGAATCAGTATCTTAACGTAAGATGTGTATTAACGACAATGTGATTATGAAAATGAATTTTGAGTATGCATTAGAATGTTATATGAAAAAGTAACTATAATTACGTATGTAGGTCTTAAGTTAAAATGTATTAATAAATGTAATAGGTTATGTACTGAACAAACATTTTATTGGATTAGAAAAACACTTCATGTTTTGACCGTTGTAAAACACCAGTGCCATGTATGAGCGACTGTGCATATAAACTACAGACATACTATAATAAAAGACTCACCATGATATTCAACTTTTATTTGTATCATATTGTTCTGGTATAGTTTAATATTAAAATAAAATTTAGTCTAATATGATGCGACCCTCGCTTTGATTACGGTTGACCCGTTACTATGCCGTTTTTGGGATAAAAAGTAGCCAATATGCTATTTCAGACTATAATCCATCTCTGAGCCAAATTTCATTCGCATCCGTTTAGGCGTTCTGGCGTGTTTGAACAACAATCATAGCCAATGTGCTATTTCAGACGATAATCCATCCCTGTGCCGAATTTTATTTGGATCAGTTTTCGGCGTTCTGTCTAGTTTGAACAACAAACATACGAACTTATTTCCCGCCTCGCTAGCTAGCAATGTAAGATCGCTGAAGTGTTAGTCGACATATTACCTGACCCGTCATTTGACCAGTTTCACATGACTTTATAGATTTTTAAGTTTGACCACTATCTCACTTGATGGTCAGTGACGTTGTAGTCGAAGGTGTTATCACGCTAAACTTAGATGTTTACTCGGTCTTAAGGACTGCTGCTTCATTATCATATGTGTTTGGTGACCGTTTTTATAACTTGAGGGTTATAGCTAGCCAGGTAGGTACTGGGAAGTACCCTACCACCATGCTGGGCATTTTAATAACTGTTGTCTTTACCGGGAGCTCAAACCTTTGGTGGGATCGAACCAGCGTTGACGGTCAGTTTGACAGTATTGACTCCCATCGCTTCAAAATCAAGATAGCCAAAGATTACCGACACAGATTATTTATACTTGTACTATTACTTGTAACGCTTATTTGAATTCCCCGATATAGATGTAAAACATCTTTTGACACCATAGAGAATTCCGGTATTTAACATAGGTTTAAAATGTCCATCTACTTATATCTATAGGTAGCAGGTACGAGAAAGCTTTCGTATGTGGTGTCGTCGGTAAAATGCGGCTACGTTCAACTGATCTTTGTGGAGATCATTGGGCAAGTCCGGAAACCCTTTTCACACGTTTTGATGAGATGGGATGATGTAGAACGGGCTTTATTTTAAACGCAGGACGAGGATAAACATCAGGGAAAGTGATATTCAAACATTGTTCACAAAAATATTTATTTTGATCTTACATACAATCAGCAATAAGCTAACCAACAAAGAAAATATATTTGTACTTGTTTTTTTTTTTTATAGACACTTATGACTTAATGGTGATGGTAACTATTAAAAATAAATTACAACTCTCTCTAAAAAATAAACAGAATGTGCTTATTTGCATAAGCGATTCTTCTTTAAATTACTATGCACCTACAGTTATCTATAATTAGAAAAATAAATTAATAAATCCCTCTTGCCAAACGGCAATAGTATGATCATAATAATTACAGTTAATTATACATTTCCATTGAAAAAATTGTCAATTTCCATTTGCGATGTTTAATTTAAGCTTTTCTATTTCAGTAGAGGGTCTAATGATCAGAATTCGTAACTCCATACAAACACTTCTTAAACGACACCAAAACAAACGTTTGTCCTTTCCGATCTCTATGTTAATGTTACACATATCATTTTTAATAGAAAAAAAGACAAGTCATTTCATGACTAGCATTTGTATCCAAAGTAAATGATTTTTTTTTGTATTACCTGTAAAATGCTGGTATGAAGTTACGCATACTGATAATAATGAGGCTGGCGAAATGTATGATTCCTAATATTTGCAATATGTTTTAGCAACTATTCGGAGCGTAAAATATATTTTATCACACATCTATCTATGATTATTCTTGATCATTACATACATA
Organism: Apeira syringaria; assembly: GCA_934044485.1. Lineage (NCBI taxonomy): Eukaryota > Metazoa > Arthropoda > Insecta > Lepidoptera > Geometridae > Apeira > Apeira syringaria. The sequence continues at coordinate 19,075,988 of OW203658.1, forward strand.
TCCTTGCTTTGCTTAATTTTACAAATATGTATCTCAAACCATAGTTTTTATGACTTTATTATAGTAGCAGCAATCGTATGTTCTGTACATGAATCGCGTAAAGAAGTGGCTTTCATTGGACAAGGCGACATCTTTAGTCTTTCCTTTCTTCGGCAGGTATGAAGTCCATTGAGGCAGAATTAATGCAAAATCTTTTGCGCGTAGGTTGGGGCCCGTCATCAAACACATGCCCCAGGTGAGCCGCGCACTTCGAGCATCGCACCTCAGTTCGCACCAAACCTGGCCGCGTTAAAACCAGTAATATATTTCCTCCAACTATAGCATCGCAACGGTATCCATTCACCAACAAGCGATTTATTTACAAATGAATGATTTATGAGCACATCCAGGTTCAGTCCGTGTCGTGATGTGAGTATCGCAGACGCCGCCGCCGCAGTGTCGAGAGCAGCCATCCAGGAGGAGCAGGCGGGACAGGACAATACAGGGCGGTTCGGGAGGCGAGGACAAATGCATATTATTTGACATGCGCATTCAACAATGGATAAGTAAGTGACATTAATGCAGGCGAAACAGAAGCTCAATGTTGCAACCACAAATAAATATATAGGTGTCATCAAATGTGTGAATTGTTTGTGATTGTGACTATTCAACCGTGGTAGTGAAACGCGTTATTAGTTCGTGAAGCGAGCATGACACTTCGAATTACGTGAGATATTTCGCAGAAGTAATTTGAAAAGTGAAATTATTTCATTGGTTGTGTTATTAGTACATTGATAAAGCATATAGATAAAATACAATACCGATCGGGCCCCACTTACGTTTGTTGCAGTGTATCAGGATAATGTCGGGAGGTAGACATGGGGACGGGGAAGACAGACAGAAAAAAAAGATAAAAATGTATTAGCACCAAATCCCAACACCCAGGTACTTTATGTCATTTAGATTTATATTTACAAATTAATATATCAGATATGTGATAGATATAAGATATTAATATATCATTATGTATATTCAATTACGGGGGATAAGTAGGGTAGTTAAAAAATGTTTCAATTGTTTATAGCTAGTTGCAAAAAATATGTATCTACGTAGGGCAATTTTCATATTTAAATAATAACAGTTCAAGTCTTATAATGTGGCAGGCCAAAGGTAAATGACTGGGTTTGTTTATTTTTAATAGTGACATAAATTACACTTTAGGACATTTTTTTTACACAAATTTGTTTCGAACAGCTGAGGTAATTTAAATGTTAAACTTAATATTGTTACATGTTTCAATAAAATTCAATTTTTTTACTGTGCAGAGCCCAAATTATACATTACATAGAATACTTAAACATAAGAGCATCTACAAAAACAAAATATCAAAAAATGTAAAGACAAAGCAATACAATAAAGCATATAATTATATACATACTATGTGTGTGTATATACATATATGCAATGTTTTCAAGTTGAAGGTTAGTGGTAAGTGATCACAAGCACGCCAGATGTATGTATGTGCATATAAATATCTATCCATATATGGAAATAACATTGTGCAACCATGTATGACACGCCATCATTGATTTACCTGTGTGTATATGTACTACAGATGGTCATATGTACTGCTAATTATATTTAAGCTAGATGTCTTTAATCTCAGGCTGTGACCAGATGTGTGTCAGGTCTGGACACAGCCTATCACTCAAAATAGAGTTAGGAATGAGAACTAAGAGAAGGCTACTAGAATGCAACTATACACACAAATAAAAACTTCCCAATGTTATGTTATGAAGAAAAGAGAGAATGTGTGAGGATTTAAAAGCTCTGCATAATAGGGATGAAAATGGTGGACTCAGATGTATACATAGTAAATAATATAATATGAAGTTGAATAGTTTATGAAGAAAAATAGTTGTTAATATCAGTTTGTTAATGCATATGGGATAGTCACCAAATGTAGTGTTGTATTTTATCTCAATAATTTGTTGAAAGTCAAATTCACAATATTTTCAAACAATTTATAAACCAATGTTTCTTATAGAAATGTATTATGGTTTATTTTTTTCTAAAACCAATGAATCTTTGAACTGAGATGCCATTATTTTTTCTGTAAATAATAATAATGCAGCTACATTGTGCGCTCATAATCACCCATTAATAATTCCTATGGTTATAATCCTATATATATCTACATGTATTAGCAAAATAAATAAAGCGGGCTGCAAAACAATAGTTTACAGAACAGGGCAGAATAAAATTTCAATGTCCAAGTTACTGTAATCACGGTGTCCCATTGCACTTCTAATCTATCAAGAAATATGATCTAACTACACTATAAAAGTATTGTACATTAAAAATAAGTCACATTATCATATCAATTAGTTCAGGATGGTTAGCGCACAATAAATAGGCCTTGACCTGTGCCTGTTGTGGCTTACTAGAATCATCTTTTGTTAAAAACAGACACTATTATTCAATGACATTGAAGTTGGTTATGCATGAATTGTAAATACATTGAGGCACCATATAAGAGATAAGGTTAACGTTGGAGATAAATTGTTATCATTACACTTGAGAAATGATGTGATATTAGAAAATTAAATAAATTATGCTTCTCATTCAGGCTTTATATATACAGAACATTTTAATTTATTTGTTTCGAACATACCTGCACTTGTATCTTTATGTAGTGTGACTTTCTCTTTTGCTAGAACATCATTAAAAGCAGGCCAGCCACAACCCGAGTCAAACTTTGTTTTGGAACTGAATAGATCTTGTCTGCACACTACGCAAACATACATTCCTTCATCATAACATTTGTTATATACACCTGTAAAAACAATAAATATCACTTACTTTGCAGTTGTATTATTATAGCCGCCATTCAAAATATTAATCTTTCTACGATAAAATTAGTTAGTGCAGTAGAATGTTTAGAAATAGGTTATATTTAATAAATAGATTTATACCCGTATAAGGTCGCTCAGTTCCTGCTTCTTGTGTAACATGATACTGTAGCGGCGTCAATCTTTTCTTCAAAGCTTCCTTATCTTCCATGGCTCTCCACACTAATGCTACAAGCACAAAATTACGTAGTAAAATTACCAGGGTTATCGAAATGTTTGCACTTTTTTAGGTATTTAATCAGTTTTGGCACGGATTCAAAACAGCAAGCAAGGCTTTTCCGTATTTATGCACCGGTTACTGAGATGCGTCTTACCTGTCGTAAACGGGTGCTTCAACTGAATAGGAATCGGCGGACGTAGCACCTTCCCGAGAATGGTAAACGACCTAAATACTACACGCATAACCTTATTTGCAACGTAATTTGTTATTGAATATTTATATCAGTAATAACGTGATTTGAAAGCGAGAGATCGATTCGATTAACGAATATAAGTTCATATGTCTCCTTTTAGTTTGTGTATGACACTTACGTTCCTAATTCTGAAATTGTTAACCAGCTGGTTACATAGAAATAATATGTACTACGTACAACTAGAATGAGCACTTACCAAAATACTGCAAACAAAAACAGATCTTACTACGATAATATAAAACTTGTATTTGAAGGAACAGGGGCCGTGAGCCGACAGAGAGGGCTAGGACGGGGTCAGTGTGTCCCTTTTTAGCAAATGCCAGGATATGTTATGGTAAACTTTAGTAGCTTTCTTACGAATAAAGCGAAATATTGAAAGTACCCTTTTGCAAGACAGAATCTTGTATCATACGTCACTTTCGTGAAATAAACTTACTAAAACATGTCTTTTCCATAAAATAAACTTTAACGCATAATGAAACTTTTCAATTACATTACTAAATTAATAAAACAAAGAAGAGTTATTATTACGGGGAATTCAAAAAGTATCAGAAAAAGTAAGGAAAACTTGGAGCCTTATAAATTCCCTTTCAAGAAACAAATCAAAGACAAATAATATATGACTATTTGAAAAAATATAGTTAGGGGCAGGTCGTCCTCCAAAAGTAGGCATTTAGCGCTCTCCCGGGCCGAGCGTGAAATACTTCGCGCGGATGCAGCGGTACTGAATTCGGATGACCCCGCCAGCGACACGGTATAGAAATAGGCAGTAGGATGATTTTAATTTTCTTTAGATAGGTATATATTTTTTTATGACCAAACTTTGTATAGTAATGATAAATTAGAGTCTTGTAAATAAATGAAGCAATTTTTATTCCATATTTGAAATTTCATTGTTTGGATTGTATGTATATCATATATATATTAGGGCTGTGGAGTCTACATTATTTACATTTTCGTTGTCATCTTGTAAGGACAACGTTCTAATAGCCATTCCACGTGCGTGTCTACTGTCTACAAATCAGAACAAAAAAGGGTCAAAAAATTACTACCAAATACATCTAAAATCGGAGCGTAGATTATATATATTACATTAGTTTTTATTTCACTTCAATACATGCAATATTGCCGAAGTTATGATGACGAGAAGTTTAAGTTTAAGAAGTTTACAATAAATGACATTTGATTTGGTTTGAAAAAATACCCTTTTTTGGATTTTACGAGATTACGTGCGCTCATTCAGTGACGTCACACCCCAGTTCAGCCCCCGACCACGACACGGCGCACTATGGAAAATGTACGTCTGTTTCGGATTAAAAATCGATAACTCTTTTATTTTTAAATATATATCATTCATTAACCCATTAAATTGATCAACTCGATATAAATCCCTCATCTACAGACTTATTTTTCCATGAAATTAGAAGGAATGCCTTCAAGTTGGCCACACTGATACGAACTGAGTCACGCGGCAGGATGTATGGTATGTACCAAATTGAACCAAAAATTGTCCGATTATGCATTAACAGTTACTTCTAAAATGCAATCATTTTAATCAGATTGATCAGAAGTACAAAGCGTATTGTCATAGTTCAAGAAATGATTATATTGAAAATATATCTATGTACCATTCAATTTCAACTTTTTATACGAAACAGGCCAAGGGAGAACATCTAGCATGTCATACACTATTATTTTTTGAAGCGATGATAACTCAGTGCGTGGGCACGTCGGCTGTCAAACTGTCGGACGATGTTCTAAGCTAAGCAGTTTGAGCTGCCGGTGAAGGTAACACCGTTATCGAATTACCACCATGGTGGGATACTGTCAAGTAAGTACCCGCCTGGCTAGCTACCACCCTCAAGTTTGAAAAAGTGTTACCAAACACATAGTGTTTTCAGGCAGCAGTCCCTGAGAGCCAGTGAACATTCTAGGCCTTGCGTGATAAAATCTAGGACCACATCGTCACTGGCTATCAAGCGAGATAGTGGTCAAACACTACACCTATACACTATAAAATAAAACGAGTGACGTTGTTCCAATAACAATATCTTATGAATGTGTAATGTACGTTTAATGTATAAAATAGTTTTGGTAGACCTTTCTATGAAAAAATGTAACTAACAGATGGTGGTTTGAATTAAAAAGAAATAGTTAAAAATTCAACAATATTTTAATTGTATTTTTTAGACTTTCGCGATTCGAACACATTGTTAATAAATCAATCGGGGCTTGACTGTCAGTGTTGTGTGTCGTGACAACCCTGTGCTTTTCCAGGGCTGTGAGAGCCCTACAGTTTAATAAGATCAAGAGTGGGTAATTGGAGAAACTACGCGCTCTCGCCTACATTGCTACCCGCATTTCTCCAGTCTTCTCGTGACCACGATCAATGCAACTTGGTCGAAACGTCGAGGTAAATAAATTACTAAGTGTTTTTCTCCCGATCAAGCCCCGATTGATTTATGACAATATTTTAATTAACAGTAGTTTAAGTAAATTTAAATAACAACAGTACTAAACTTACTTACCTATATATAGCAATAAGTACCTTCTTACTCATTTAATAACATACAGGTATATGTCTCAGTATTTGAGTAGCAAGCAGCTATTAATAATACATTATTAATAATTTAGTTAGTACGTATATTTAATAGTATATCTATAGTAGGTATATTTGACTAAAAAGTCGAAAGTAGTAAGACAGGAAGAAAAATACAAACTTCGGTCTGAGCCTTAACGATAAAGTGGAATTGTCAAAGGATAGGGAAGACGAGGAAAGTGATGAAGAAACGCTTCGTCTGAGCCTGATAAAACCCTGATAAACCCTTTTATGACCCGGCAAGGTACATCGCGTATTCTTTTTTCACTTTTATGGTTTACTAGCTGTGCCCCGTGGTTGTACCCGCTTGGTGATGAAAACCGGTGATCATGGTGATGATGAAAATAAGCCATTGTGATAATCCAGGGTATAAGCTATCTCCATACCAAGTTTCATCGAAATCGGTGAAGCCGTTTGAGCGTGAAGAGGTAAAAAACATACACACTTACACACACAAACTTTCGCATTTATAATATTAGTAGGATCGCAATGACTTCACGGTAGGCGGAATTATCATCTTAGGTCCACTTACACTAACCAAATTATCCAAGATTCTCGGAAATCACAATTTTTGCCAGTGTGATACAATCCGAGATTTTGGTGAAAATCTATAATTTGGTTGACGCAAGTGGGCCTTAAGTTTTAAAGCGACGTACCTATATATTTCATTCAACGTCATTCAATTTCAATAAAACAATATCAAATATTTCCTCGAGCTAAAATAGACTGAAAACAATGCATATAAACAGACACAATATTTATTATTGTTTATTAATTATTTAAAATACAAATATTTTTTGATCGCCATTTGCGATTCGCTTCTTTATATTTCTAAAATAAATTTAACGTGAGCTCACATATAAGCTTTATCTTTAGCTCTGAGCTTTAACATATAAAATGTCACAATTCGAATTGTTTACTGATCTTTCGCTGAAGTTGCTTTGGGTTCATTCAATATTCGTTGGCTTCGCTGTGGAAAAGGAAAAATAAACTATATAAATACAAATAAAGTACCAAAATATTCGATCATCCACTAAACAGCTAGGCATATGGGGCTGCCCTCACACTTATGGCTATTAATCTAATCTATATATTAATGTCATAAACACTAACAAAAATCGTTAACACGATCGCAACGCAATCTACCGAGCACAATTTCGAATGTAAACAATCCACCGACACAAACCCTCAAAATGATTAAAACGGTCCAGCCGTTTATAGAATGACTATTTCTCGGTAACGGCTCTATTGATTTTAAAACTAGCTGACCTTTATTTTTTTATTTAGACTAACGCTCATAAGCCCATAAGAATAACCTAATATAAATAATTTTATTGGCGTCATGTCAGCCTTGACACATGCCTGAATTAAAAAAGTGATTTTGAAATTCTGAATTTCGAAGAGTTCAGTTATATACCTACACATTTACTGAAAAATATATACACCTTACTTATTCAAAGTAGAACGTCACAGGTACGTGACCTTTGATCAACATTATTTAAAGTTATCCAAAACTGTCTGTGTAAACCAGCCCTTTTGAAAATGTGTTTATATCCCATCACCGTAGAGTACATTGCAATGTATTTCATTCTTTTCACTGCCTGGGATCCAATTCTTTTAGCTATTAAGATAAGCTATTAATAAAAAATGCAATTCGTATTATGAATGTATAAAACACGTGAATTACTTACGTAATAAGTCAGAGGGTTCCAACGACAGTAGGTACTAGGCGAACCGAGACCGCGTCCGCGAGCCCCGTATTCTCCTTGAAAAAGACCACCGAATGTGGTTGAAAGTATAGTCGGAACCGTCTGACTTATTACGTCAGTAATTCCCGTGTTTTATACATTCATAATGTGTCAAAACCACGTCAGTTTTAAAAACAAAAATGCAATTACTAATTAAATTGTAATCATAAAGAAACTTTGCATTCCGCTACAATAGCAATTGTATCTCTATTGCATAGTAGGTAATTGCATTACGATAATTAAATTTGTGTAGCTAGGCAACTTTAAATTATTATACTTTTAGTATAAGTATAAAAACTAGCAGAAACAACAATTCATTGACAATCTATAAGCAACGTGTTCAATAGAATTGTGCCTTTGGTAAGGCCTTTGGTGTGTCGAGGGCATTTGTTTCAGAATTGTGTATCGGCTCTGAATGATCGTGAGATATACTTAGTAGGTACGATGAGGCGCTTAAAATAATAAAAACTTACGGCGAGTGATTCTCGGCTCTTCTGCATTTGCGTCAGGACGTACTCAGTATCGTCTACGTCTGAGTCACCGCACGACTTCTGCACCACGACCGGCTCCGCGACCGCGATGTCTCCACGACAGGTATACTCCTCGCGCAGCAGAGGACGCATCTGGCACGAAATTAATTAAACAAAACATTGCGTTGCTTTGTGATCATGTTCCTGATACGGTAGCGTTTGCGAATGTTCTAGTCGAGTCTAGTATAAAGACTTCTCTAGCAAGCATAGCCTCTACGCTTTATAACAAATTTAACGTCTATACAAATAAAAACGAACACTATTCGAATGGCCTCAGAATAAAAATGACGAGGTAATAGAACAAATGCTGTGCAAAGTTGTTTGACATTTTCAATAACCAACTTTCTTAAAAGGTTATCTGTCGCAGCCAACTAGCTTAATCAGCCTAACCTTTTTACTAAACAGCGCGGTTCAACTAGCGGCTTGAATAATATTCAGCCAGGGTGCCAATTCTCTTATTTATTAAGACAAGCAATTCATAAACAATGCAATAGCGATTTAAATGTTATCGTAATAAAGCTTGGTATTCTGTTAAAATAACAATTGCATCTCTATTGCATTGTAGGTAATAGTATTCCGGTAGGAATAAAATCTGTGTAGCCATTCTAATTTATGCTCCAAGTAGAATAGCAAAACTAGCAAAAACGACAATTCATTAACAATCTACGAGCAATGTGCTAATAAAATTGATACCCAGTGCGCTTGTTTTAAAAACTTTCATGGCATTTGAATCCGCAAAGAACTTTATTTTAAAAAATCAAATAATCTTCATTTGCAGTTGTCATAAGATCGTATTTGCTTATCCAGTAATAATCCCTAGCAGTCCGTCGCTGTCCAGAACTCATGGCCACCTAGGCTTTTTTTATGTCGTTTATAGGGCTTTATTTATCGGGCTAGGCAAGTAATGAAACGTCACCGATCCAAGTCATTTGCCTGTTTGATGTAATGACTGAATATCATACAGGCCGCTAGTTGAACGGCGCTGGTTACTAAAGATAGGCTGTTAATTAAACGGCTGATTAAGCTAGTTTGCTGCGAAATAAATCATTTTGTTTGTATCCGTAGTAGATACAATTGTACTGAATGCATGGTCTAATAAGATTAAAAATACACATTACTTTGAGGTTAAAAATAAGAGAAAAAACATTTTTTAAAAACTAATCAAAGCAATCAACGATGGCATTCTTTTTTTTCGTTCCATACGGAAATTGGCTTTGACTACTCTATTTCTATTTTGTAGTTTTGTGATTGTGCCTGCCAGTTAAATTTTAGAGTAGTAGGTATATTTATAGAAATGGTTCAAACGATATTTATACATCAAAACTTAACATTTCGTAACATCTGCAGGATAACCTTACGTAATCTTTGATCATCGAAGCGCGGAACGGTAGACCTTTTTGCCATAGTTTAGAGGACAGCATCTCGGCCTCGGGCGTCATCCAACGCTGAAGCTTTGCCCGTCGGCGCCGATACCGCGCTTTGTGGCCCTACAACAATCAGGAATTGCACTTTAACATTTGAAAGCCAATTAACACTTCAACAGAGATTTGCCAAGTTATTTTCTAGTTATTTGCATAAAAAGTATCACTTACAACCGAGTTGAGTTCCCTACCCAAATATCTAAGTAAAAATGCAATTCCTCACTGTTGCCGCACCCACCAAAGTATTTAAATAATAGCTTGGAAATGACGTACCTACCTAACGTGGTCAGTAACATTTGTTAAGTTTTTATTTTTAACATTATATTCTGTGTCGTAGTATGTTGGTCTGTTATCTAATATGCAGTGGCGCGATATAAGGGAAGATTCAATTTAAAGCTCACCTGTATGTCATGTGAGCTGAAACAGTTTTTGTCATTGTTTCCTGGATTCCAGCTGTATCCAGCGCCGTCGCTGTTCTTCCAGCGTTTCAACAGTTCTCTCATAACTTCGTAAATAATGACGCAGGGAGCCGTGATGAAGAATATCGTGTTCAAGACGAATTCCATGGGCCTGGATGTTAGAACTCTTTTACACTGCTTTAAGAAAGTACCTACTTAACTAAATAAATAACCTACCTCTATATACTTACTTCAAAATATTTAATAATTTCAGGAAATAAGTAAGTATTTGATTTTTGATACGCGTGTTGATGAATACCCGTTCCTATTGCCAAATTAAATGGTAGAACGTCATAGAATGATATTTAGACGAGGTGCAATGATCTATTAATATGGTTAAATGAAGTGGAGTCACTTAGTCTTTTCCGCCAATGCATGGTAGGTACCTATAGTGCATGTACGGATTGTGCGGACAGAGCCGAGTGCGACCTCTCTATGAATAAGCGTCTCGGAAAGTCGCGAAATCGCTTCAGATTACTTAGGTACCTACTTATTTGATTAAAATGCGTAGGTTAATTCTAAAATTTTCATTTATTCATCGCAGCCATAGGACGTTCACTGCTGGACATATGCCTCCCCATATAGGGGGGGGGATTTGCAAAAAAGGTACCTACTCGCCACGCTCGGCAGGCGGGTTGGCGAGTGCAGTATGATTTCCTATCCTCAGGAGGCGCTGCTGCCCACCTTCTGGTACGTGCTTAGCTAACTCTTACGGCACCCACGGGTAGAGATTGGGGAGTACTATTCTAGGCCGGTACCACACGGCACTAATTCTAAAATAAAAGACAGCATAATTAAGACTTATTACGTTCATAATAACGTTTTATTCGTTGTTTGTTGTATGTATTGCTTCCGGGCTGTTTGGCCGTGGTCTATGTGAAACTTTTGTTCCAGACGTTTTGTCGATCACTGCGGTCGACATCTTCAGTGGTTCAGGTCCGAGCGGCGACAAGAGCGTAGAACTCTCAGTATCAGAGAAGACGCCGCGGAGGACACAACAACAAACACATACAACATGCAACGCCGGCCGTGAAAGCCTTAGAGTTTACAGACTTATTCGTTTATAATAAATCTTGTATTTGTGATTAAGGTCAGGGGAGTGTCTCAGCCGTGGGAACGTAATGATATGAACAATATGGAAATTAATGGGAAATGTAATAAAATAGCTTATTCACAAGGATGTAGTGAAGCTACAGGAGGTGCAACGCTTACCTTTTATGTGCTATAACATTCTACCATAACAATGATGTGTAAACATATGCTAATTACAAATGGAAACAACATACGTTGATATATAATCTCACGGTCATCTTCTAGCAAATATTCCTTGCTTGTACATACTTGCTGATTAACCGGACAGATCTCTGCTTAGTTTGCGGATGAACCGGCCATCCCTCCTCATCGTACACCACCGGGCACTCTTGTAAGGATGGCTCGTAGTAGTGGTCGAGCCTCCGAGGCATCTGCAGGATGTGATGCAAGCCCCAACAACCAACACAACGGAACACAAGGCCTAGACAGGCTTTCAGCACTCCTGTAATAGTTGAACATTATGTTTTTAGATTTACATAGTGATAGGTACGGGTAAATAAAGTACAGCAATTTATCATTGCATAAAACACGGGATTTACACACGCAATAAGTCAGAGGATTCCGGCTATATTTTTAATAACATTCGGTGGTATTTTTCAAAGAGAATACGGAAGAGAATACTGGCGACCGCGGTTTGTCTAAAGTTGAAAGTCAAGAACCCTCTCACTTATTACGTGAGTAACTCCCGTGTTTTATACATTCATAATGTGTCAAACCACGTACCAAAAAGTACAGCATAGTGCATGTTAAAACTTCCACTAAAAGGAGATTACAGATGGGCTTTTGAAACTTGCAAATCTTACCACACAGTAGCAAAGTGATGAGCACTCCAACTATAGCGATGCAGAGGTTCAGAGTAACCACGTCAGGGTAGCACACGGAGCGTACATTTCGCGTCCTCTCGCGAGGTGTCAGCCCTGCGGCGATTTGCCGAGCCTCTGCCATCTCCCGACACAGTAGCTTTGGATCCTCACCTAAATGTCAGTCAAACCAAAAACTAATCACTGGTGGCACTCTCCTCATCTCCAGCGTCATTCCACCTCCAAGCACATTATCACTGACCATCCCGTCTCGTACTATAAAAACGCTAGACAAATAATTAAATAATGTCAATCGATCATGTACGCCGAACATACAAACGCCGCTCCATCATGGTGCTAAACGCAAGCTTAAAATATACGCTTGCGTTTGACCTCTGTTTTACCTGATGTTAAGTGATGACATGCACGATCTAACATAGCACGCAAGCCTAGATAGAAGGTATTCACTCGTGATTTGAAGACTACTGGATTGTACATATCGAGAAACACAGACTCGGGCAACGAGTTCCATTCCTTGGCAGTATATACCTACGCATTAAGAAAGTAGAGGCAAAACGCTCGTACATATAGGTGGTATATCTACCATATAGCGATGGCAGATTGCAGTACGCCTAGTCGACCGATGATAGAAAGGGAGTAGTGGAATTAAATGATATATTATGGTTATGTGCACATTCTTATAAATGTAACCGGTAGAAAACCGATAGGCATGTCACACTCTAGCCGGTGTTCAAGGCTCTGAAGCCTACTTTCAATTCAAATACGAATTCATCCTATCTGACACAAGAGCTTCGCTTCGAGCAGTCGATATATTTATATATATAATATTATATATGGCTCTTACCGAGACAAACACATTCGCAATGCCAAACACAGAAGCAGCGATCTCCTTTCTTGATAGTCACATCTCGAACTGCTACACTCTGATCGTCCCCGTTAATTAAAGCCACTGCAAATTATCACTTATTATCATCATCATTAATACGATTATCTATCTATACGATTGGTGGTAGTGCCCTTTCCAGTGCCCTACTACTATCTACTAGCACTTTCAAGTTTGAGAACTGTCACCAAAGAGACAGACAGTGTGGTCAGACAGACAGCCAGTGGACATTCAATGTGTATATAGCGTTATTCAGTCCATCTTCATCGCTGAGTACATAGCGACCCCCTTTTGGCTTTTTCTTTTACCCGTGACCTCTGGTCTAAATGAGAGTTATGGGTAAAAGAAAAAAATATATACGGGTCGAATTGAGAATCTCCTCCTTTTTTGAAGTCGGTTAAAAAGACAAGTGCTTGTATGCAAACTTCATAAAAATATACATTTTCAGCGAATAGGCTCTGCTTTTTAATGTGTTTGTCAAAAGACACACATTTTTTTCGACACGTTTTTCGACAAAGGACGCTTTTGACATGGAGAAAAGGAGGAGGTTCTCAAATCGACACGTATGTTCCCCGTATGTTTTTTTTATGTTTGTTACCTCAGAACTTTCGACTGGGTGAACCGATTTTGATGATTCGTTTTTATTTGAAAGCTGTTGTTTCCCGTGTGGTCCCATTTAAGTTTCATCAAAATCGGACAAGCGGTTTTTGAGTTACAATCCAATAACTGAAAAGTGCTACTCATACCTCGACGATATTATAGTTGCGGGTGAAGACATCGCTGAACATACATAATGATACTAATTATTGATCCCGTGAGTAACAAAGGTCACTGAAAAGGGTGAAAAAATTATTTTACCAAATCATTGTACCGACTGCAACAAGTTATTTCACACTTTTGAGTGTTGTAGTCTGTTCCATTTTTTGTTAACTTTTTTTGTATCAATTTGATGCCCTTTGCCCTTGTTTATATGAATCAATAATATATTACGTTAATCCCTTACCAGTACAGTGAGCTACACCGACAGGGATTTCAGTAGGTAGTTCAAGTCGAATGCTTTGCGTGTGCTTAGGAGGCAGAAGTATGCTGTCAGCTGGTTCTTTGCCATTCGTTGACTCCTGAAGCTCTGGATTGCAATCTCGCGCTACCACCCTTTCAGATACAGAATATGTAGGTACTTAGTATAGTTAGTAAAAAGAATATTTTGTTAAATTCATAAATTAAGTGTTAAGTAAATACGTATTAATAATATTATTTTTGATCTTGGCGTATTGATTCATCAACGGACTTCAATAAAGAAGGAACTTTCATGATCCACTGTATTTTTTTTTTCGTTTATGATCACCGATTTCACCCGCTACTGTAGACCAATTTTGAATCTGTACTCTTAATGTTACTTGAAAGAGATACGGTTCCTAGGTTGTCCTATTTAAATATTATCAAAATCGGTTCAGTAGCTCGTAAAATTTGAATGAAGTCGGTTCTTTCCATTTTTGACAAAAAATAACTTGTTTCAACAGTCAATAGCTTGGACTGGAGTAGGTATTTTACTCACACAAGCCTTTAAGACCTTTCAAATACAAAAATGGTATATACAGAAGTATAGTAAAGAGAGAAAATGTTATTTAATTACAATAAAGTGTTAATATGTATAAATAAAGTTGTCATTTCAGTCATTTGTGATCGCGGCTTGTTGATTTATTTCCAACAGCTTGGAACGGAGTATTTCACTAGTTCGCTTCTGGGCTCCACTGGGTGCCAGAGGGCGCAAAGAGGTCCCAGAAATTTTCTGCCGTAAACTAGGGAACATTTAGAATAAACTAACTAACTAATTTTATAGTAAAGTAGGTCGGGCACCAAATTAATTGGATTATCATACTAATAAACTTTCTGTGGAGGTGGTGAGGTCGACTCCATGCATGGCAGTAGGACACTGCCTAATTGCATTGTTCAATCCAAACAAGTTTGTAAGTGGCTTCAGTCACACTACTTGGTTAGGTTAATAGAGTTTTATTTGAATTTGATCAAGTCTATTAGGTTGACATGTACTAAATGCACTTGTTTACAATAACCACTTCGTCAACGCATTTCACCTGAAACGTGCTGCAGCTAGTCCAGTGTTCGTTGCCTGTACGGTTAATACGGTGCGGGATTGTCGTGAATTGTCTGACACCACTGTCATTAATCTGCCAAAAGTTCTGTAGAAAATAAAGATTACAGAAGTGATAATATCATATAATGTAATAAAAATTTAGGCACTAAATTGCAATCATAGTAACATGTTTATGGTTTACTAGTGCCGTCCCGTGTTTTCTCCCGAATGAATTATTTTCCCGCTACCTCAATTATCCTACAGGAACTATACTTTTTCGGGATAAAACTAATCTATGAAATAGAAATAGAAATATTTATTAGCCTTATAATCTTAAAATTATACTAGGCAAGTCAAATTTACATGGTACCCAAATTAACAATGTCATAAGTTTATGTTTTAAGGAAGATGTCACAGTTTACAATGAAAATATACATAATTATGTCAAAAATTTAAATGATATTATCATGAAACACACAGTGAGGTAGGTATAACTAAATATCTATTCATATGAGAATGAAGATTCCACTAAACGCAGCTTCATATATTATGTATTATTGCAGGGTCTAACAGATCTCCATAACAAATTTAATCGAAAATGGTACAATTATTTGAGCGTGAAGGAGTAACAGAAGTTTTTTTAAATATTTGCCTATCCCACGGAAACGGCAATTATTTTCGGGATGAAAAGTAGCCTATGTGTTAAGGGTCTAAATCACCATACCAAATTTCATCGAAATCGGTGCAGCCGTTTGAACGTGAAGGCGTAGCATACATACACACAAACTTTCGCCTATATATTCGTAATATTAGTAGGATGGGATTGCATACCATCACGCCAGGCAGAACTTACAAATTCTGCTACTAGTGGGACTTGAACTCATGACTACAGAATACCGCTGAGAGGACGTTGGCGTGTTGTTAATGCAATAAACCATAAAAATGTTAGAAGTTGTCCAATAAAGAAACATTTGTATTTGTTATAAGGGTATGGTACCTTAGCTTGATACGCACGCGCACACACACACACACACACACACACACACACACATCTTGAGAATAAGAAACCCAGTATTACCCAACGTGAACCAGTTGATTCCCATCTGCTCGAGCCTCGACGTCTATTTGCGCGTGGTAAGGGTGTCTGTGCACCAATGTCAGATATCGGTCGCCTCCTTTGGACACTATGGTCACTTTTTCACCCAACCCCCCAAACAACGCGCGTGATGTTCTTATCATTACTCGGGCCAGGGTCTACAAACAAAATGGGTGAGCATAACGAATAGCTCAGATATTAACCGCTTGGCAGAATACCAGCAAGTACCTACATTTAAAAAAGCCTGCATAATAGTGTTACATTTCGGTCACTCTCTAAAACATTCGGAAAGGTGCTATTTCTAGTACTAATTATTCTGTGCTTGCAGGATTATATTATTTCATGTATATTTCATAATGTGCTTAAATTTAAAAAGCTAACATAATTATATTATGCAATATCAACAACTGGCTAGGTTACGTGACATGACAGTCATAAATATCATTATAGTATATAAGACATAAATTTTTTCCCTTATATCTCTACAAAGATCGGTCGGCACCGGCCAGTATCCCTCTTATATATAAGACCCTATCCGTCCACCAGTTCTGCGGCATATTATGTGCCTTGCCCTCCCATACTGCATGTTTTGAATCTTATGAGTTATAGTTATTATTTTATAATACGGTAGAGTTGCAGTGATAACTTATAATAGCAACTTGTGGTGGCAATCTTTGTACCAGCTCCGTGGTGTCAATATACTATTTATTCATAGGCGTCCTAGGGTCACCCTGCTGCAGGGTTTAGCAACATAGTAAACTCTAGGCTACTATGAATCTCGACGTTGAAATAGTAGATAAGAGAAAGAGGGGGGGGGGGGGGGGGGGTGCCTACCGTATCTTGCAGTGGTACCATACAGACAGATCATTGCACTGACCACCTTTGACCTAAATGTTTAACTTATCTATTTAGACTCAAATAGGTAATCTATTAAGTGATACAGCAGATAAGCTTGGTGGTGATCTTACTGGTTCGTTGGCTTTTTCAGTATTGTCTTCTCGAGATGAACTGTCGTCCTGTTTGTTTGTGTCGCTTGTATCATCTGGCAAGTTCACTACATCTTCGCGAGGCAGCACTATATACTTATCTACAAGCTGAAAATAGAAAAAAGATACAACAGAAATACTGAAATATTAGTGATACTGAAATATTTAGGCAATGCACAACAGCATTATGGCTTATTAACCTACTTCAAAATAAGTAATATGTTTTTTATAAAGAATAGGCAGGTGTTTGGCTATTATCGCACCTGATATCAAGTGATGATGCGGTGTACGATTGATCACGCCTGCCTATCAATTTAACCGTGAGACGATGACACCCAGATTGTGTCTATGCGTAAACACAGACTTGGGCAATTAATTATCTCTCTTTAGCTATAAGCACAACTCTTCTGAATGTGACTGCAAAATACTTCGTGCGACAAGTTGGGACGTGTACTTAGTATGGATATCGCATTGGCGTCCGTACGGTCGTTATTTGATGGATTGAGGACGGAGGAAATGAATTAGGTACCTCAAAAGCACACTTCCCGAAATTGATATGATAATCAACTGATAATCTAACGAATATACGTTGGTGCTGTAGTCATTGTATTCCATTGATTGATTGATTGCTTTATTCATAATACTATATTGATATGTCAAGTAGTAAGCAATTATAAGTAGAGATTAAATCTACTTACATTGAATAAATACGAAAAACATAATCATCTAGAATATCTTATAAAATAATGTTATCGAAATGTTCCTTATTATAAGCAATTGTTATATACATGTCGCAGCCAACATCATCATCAGTCAATTAACAGCCTAGTCTCTTTACTAAACAGCGCCGCGCCGTTCAAATAGCGGACTGAATGATATTCAGCCATTTCATTAAACACTTCGAATTCCTGATCGAAGATTAAACAGCTAGGTAAATGACTTGCATCTATGACGTGTCATTACTTGTCTAGCCCGAGATATAAAGACTTAATATTTTTTTCTTAACCTCTTTCGTTTTGTAAACTCTAAGGCTTTCACGGCCGGCGTTGCATGTTGTATGTATTGCTTCCGGGCTGTTTGGCGGTGGTCTATGTGAAACTTTTGTTCCAGACGTTTCGTCGATCACTGCGGTCGACATCAGTATCAGAGAAGACACCGCGAAGGAGAGTTCTACGCTCTTGTCGCCGCTCGGACCTGAACCACTGAAGATGTCGACCGCAGCAATGTTATCGAAATGTTCCTTATTATAAACAATTGTTATATACATGTCGCAGCCAACATCATCATCAGTCAATTAACAGCCTAGTCTCTTTACTAAACAGCGCCGCGCCGTTCAAATAGCGGACTGAATGATATTCAGCCATTTCATTAAACACTTCGAATTCCTGATCGAAGATTAAACAGCTAGGTAAATGACTTGCATCTATGACGTGTCATTACTTGTCTAGCCCGAGATATAAAGACTTAATATTTTTTTCTTAACCTCTTTCGTTTTGTAAACTCTAAGGCTTTCACGGCCGGCGTTGCATGTTGTATGTATTGCTTCCGGGCTGTTTGGCCGTGGTCTATGTGAAACTTTTGTTCCAGACGTTTCGTCGATCACTGCGGTCGACATCAGTATCAGAGAAGACGCCGCGAAGGAGAGTTCTACGCTCTTGTCGCCGCTCGGACCTGAACCACTGAAGATGTCGACCGCAGTGATCGACGAAACGTCTGGAACAAAAGTTTCACATAGAGCACGGCCAAACAGCCCGGAAGCAATACATACAACTCTTTCGTTTTGTTCCACTAAATTGTATTTGAATTGTATATACTTTTAAATTGAATCAAAATGTCGTCACTCACTTTTCTCAAAAAAGAGTGTGCAAATCCCTAAGTATTATATTTTGGTATACTTAGTATTTTTAATATTTTTACACTACGTCTCACTACGCTACTATTTACACTAACGTTTTTCACTGGTGAAGACGCCCTGAGCCCTGACGCCATAGGAGCAAGTAAACACATGTTGGTTACTGGTAAGGTGAATTCATTTCTCGGTACCCACTCCGAGGATCGATATCGTATGCTGATGTCGTGATCAGTCCACTCAGGAGATATGGAGCTCACTCTATAAATTAAAAAAGAAAAAAAATTAAACTATCACGATCTCTCCACTGTGTTTTTTTTTTACTATTATAAGTTTGCGTTTGACAACTGTCTCACGATGTTAAGTGATGACGTCCAGGATTTAGCACGCAAACCTAGAAGGTACCTATTCACTCGCGACTTGAAGACTCCAGGATTGTACATATCGGGAAACACAGACTCGGGCAACGAGTTCCATTCCTTGGCAGTACGCAGTGTTTGCTATACTACCATTGATCACGAGACCTTTTTTACCAACTTCTAAAAAAGGAGCAGGTTCTCAATCGACCCGTATGTTTTATTTTTTTTATGTTGGTTACCTCAGAACTTTCGATTGGGTGAACCGATTTTGATGATTCTTTTTTTATTACAAAGCTGTTGCTAAACTGGTGGTTCTTCTTTAAAGTTCATCTTTTGCTATTTTTGAGTTACACTCCAATACTTAACTGAAAAGTGTTACGTCTACTTGGACGACTTCCTAATTGAGGGTGAAGAAATCGGTGATCATCAATGACAATTGATCCCGTAAGTACAAAACGTCACCGTAAAGGGTGAAAAACGTTCTTTGTTCTTTTTCATTGTCCATGCTCATCAAATAAAAATTTGCCTCAGCCGGGATTCAAACCCAGAGCACTGGGGAGTAGAAAAAATAAAAAAAGTATTTTTGTATTATAAGGATAGTTGTTTCTATTATTTATTTAGGAACATATTTATACCACACTCGTCTTAAGATACCTATATCAAAAGTATATAATTACCTCACCGGATTGCCCTTCGTTAGGTCGTTCCACAAGGATTTTCGATCAGGCGTTGCTAGCTTTTCAAAAAGTTGTACTTGTATGGTATACCACAGGTCGGCGATCCCAATTTCATACATGTCATATTCTTTGACAATATCTTGAATCATTTTAACACTTTTCGGTGTTTTGGAATTCATTTCATTGCCTACGTTAGGACTGTCTTCTGGCCATTCCATTTTGGTATCCACTTGCAAAGGTTGCGGAACTTTAGATCCTTTCTTTGTTTTCAATAAAACTGCTTCATTTATTATGGGCTCCCAATCATCTAAGCTGGCTTCATCGCTCGATTGAATTATATCGTTTAAATTAATTGATCTTTCGGGCATACTGTCATCTAACTCCCGTAATGAGTCATCGTACACTTGCATCGGTTTATTTACATTGATATTTGTTCCAGAATGATTTTCAATCTCATGTGCCGCCTCAATGTTTGATGCGACGTTCTTCTCACCTCGCTTTTTCAAGCACGAGTTGCTTTTAGATGTTATTTCTGAAATATCACATAGCATTGGTGTGAATAAAATACTATTTCCTGTTAGATGTTCTATTAAATTTTTGTCAAGGGACAAGGAAGCTTCTTATAGAGAGAAAGCAATGTAAACATTGCGAGGAAAATAGTAAAAACATTTTTCTTTCCTTCCAAACTTTCCTGTACAAACCACAGCGCGGCTAAAACCACGGGCCCAGTTAGTTTTTAATACAATTTTCATTTTTACTAAATTAACATCTATCTATACCTTGTCCAATAGATGGAAGACTAATCAATCACAAGGATCCGTTTGTCATTCCTCCCTTGGTATCGTTAACTTAGTGTCGTAGCTAACAGTATTAATACCTTACCTGTCCATGTATGTTATGTACGAGTGTGAAAGCATCACGTCTCACCGGTAAACAGGTTCTGTAACATTGTTATCGAAGTCGCCGCGGCAATCAGTGGATAAACCGGTTTTATTGTAGGGAGGGCATGACAGCGCGGAGCCCGGCATGCGCGCCGAGGCCACTACACTCCGTGCGAACCAGTGTTTGCGCCGAGCACGTGCGTCTGGTCTGCGCTGTAGCTCCCATGGAAACATTTATAGAAAACGTGCGTGCATTTCCTTGCCTCTGGAACCCTCAACATCCAGATTACCGGGAAATGGTCGTGAGAGACCTAGCGTGGGATCAAGTCGTCAAGAAATCAAATAACACTTCGATCAAGGATAGTAAGTGTCTACTTATGTAAATATGTACGTGATCTAATATTAATTTGACTGTTTATTAGTACTAGGTATACTAGACGCTGGTACCTACATTTTATAAGAAATATTAGTTTCGGCAGAGCAGGTATTAGAAACAACTATTTAGCATGCGTTCTCATTCGTTACCAAATTTGAATCAAGATTTTACGTTATTTCTTTTTCGTCAAGCCATCAAATTTCTAAATAAAAAATTATTTAAATAACCCTTCCGCCACAGTCGAAATGCTTCCAATATTAAAAGGATTATATTGTTAGAATGTTTCGATAACGAGCGCGGCGTGCGAAATACCAAATCGAATCAATTCATTCATATTTATTTCATAACTAACATTGTGGTCTAGTGGAGATATAAACGAGACTAAGATCAATAAATGGCCAATTTCAGCATTTTTTTTGTCCTTTGTACTAGATGTAGGTTTGACCACTATCTTAGTTGATGGTCAGTGACGATGTAGTCGAAGGTGTAATCACGCTAAGGTCTTCTACACAATCGCCACCAACCACTGATATCCTTGGTCGGGTTGATGTAAAAATGGACAATGCGTAAATCGGTTGACCGACCAATATTTGGTCCATGTCTTGGTCTCGAGCGCATCCCTTGCTACAGGCTACTTTCGTGGTTGACCCTCACCGTCTGGAACGCTGTCGGCCGACAAGTTTCAGTATGCGGTTGGCCGAGTCTTCAGAATCAAGAATCCTTAAAATATTGAGACGGTTCAAAGTAATGTGCTCTTTTAGCCATATCCACATTTTTTTTATTGGTTTCTCTTATCCGATCTTTTGTTGCTTCGAAAGAAAAGGAGCCATAATATAATTACGTCTTTACGCTTTGAATGCCGTAGAGAACTGAAAAGTTGAGTCAACAATCCGACCATGTCGAAGAAAAACAAAAAACGGTTGATCCGACCAAGGACACGATGGTAAGCGGTTGGTGCCGATCGCGTAGAACGATTTTAAATCTACATGTTTACGAGCTCTCAAGGACTGCTGTCTGTCACCTAACACACTATGTGTGTGAGTTTTTAAGACTTGAGGGCAGTAGCAAGCCAGGCAGGTACCTACTCGAAAGTACACTGCCATCATGCTGGGAATTTACAAACGGGAATAAAAGTACCCCACTTGTTATACCAAGGTCTAAGATATGTTCGTGCTAAATTTCATCCAAATCGTTCTGGCGTGATTGTATAAAAATAGTATGTGGTAACATTTTTTACATGAATTAAGATATATGTATAAAAAAACTGTAACACGGTTAAATATTATCTTGATTTACTGCATTTATTAGATTGAGTTTAAGTTTTCCTGGCGCTGATTTTAATAATTCTTTGTTACATTGCAACAAAATATCATACTATTATTATCTTTTGAACCGTTCGTGAAAACTATGAAGCTAAACAGAAACACTGACCGCGCATGGTACGATGTTAAAATTATGATCACTAGCAACGGACCGAACGTTAGTACGCTTCTGCTTTGGACAAACTTTGGGCCTACTGACCAGAAAAAAGACGGATTGTGTAAATATTTGTCTTCATTGAACAGTTTACAATTTCACATTAACCGTTACCTATCGTAAACAAAAGAATTCTAGAAAAACTTACCTAAAGTAATCGATCGTTACATATACGTCATACGTGTGCGGCGGTAACTATCGCTAAACCATCTACCCTACTTTATATGTAAGTAAAGTTTTTACATTCTATTTTCAGTACGAATTGCAAGAGCAGAATGGAAAAGACTCCGGGACAATCACAGGGAAGCTCTGAAACGCGCGAAGTTGGGACAAAATAAACTTTTACCGGCGCAAATAACTACTTGGAAGTACGCTAAAGCCATGCAGTTTCTAGAACCGTTTATGAAGTATCGCATTACGGAAGACATTGAAATGGATTCACCTGTAAATTCAACGCTTGTGCACAAGCACGCAGATCAAGATGTATCGACAAGTGAGACAATTAACATCATAAAGACGGAAAATGGTAGAAAACGAAAATATACAGAATATGTAATGAGCAATGAGTTATCCCAACGTCACGAGCATGAAACTGACGTCTTGGAGTCGTTCTTTGAATGCATACATAAAAGCACGCGAGAAATGCCAGTTTGGATGCAAACACAAGTGAAAAAGAAAGTATTTGCAGTGATCATTGACGCTGAGGAACAGCTGACGTCGTTCCAAGATATCGCTAGACCACGCCAAGATTTCATTATAGAAACTAAAATAAAAACAGAAGCGCCGGACGATACTTAATCACAATAATTTTAATTAGGTATTATGTAAGTTTTAATAATACGTTTATATTCATTGAACATTTTAACCCCCAACGCAGAGGGGTATTATAAGTATGGCGTACCTGTTGCTCCTAAACTATGTCCTATGTCCTGTAAGTTATTGTCAATAAAAATATATTTCTTTAAACGAATGGACCGATTTTGATGCCGTTTTTCGTTTGAAATCTAACGTAATGGAGATGGCTGCTACAATTTATGATGATCTGTTTGGGCGTTTCAAGGTTTTTTTTGTAACCTGCGGTATGGATCTTAGACTCATTATCGGTATTTATTGATTATTGATTGAATATACCTGTGACCTAGCATCTAAAAGACTCATATATGCTGGTTACTGGTGTCCCTACCACTGATCTACTCTGATGATAGGAGACGAAGTCCTGATTTCTAATATGAAATCCAGGCACACACATCAAATTTGCGCTCATTAAGTAATCGTCTTAATTTCTCGAAACCGTCAACAACACTTATACACTCGTATACAACCACCTTCCAGTTCCAGCAGCTGATGCTGAGTCGCTGCTAATGGCGGTTACTTTGAATTTTTAATGTTATTTTTGATAATTTAATAAAAAAATTGATACGTAACCATAATAATAACCTACTTTTGTGTAGACCATAACATTATTTTTATATCCACCTTAATCTAATAATTATTATATTAATATAATAGACTCATCTACAACTAACTGATAACAGCTTAGGTCACGTGATATGATTGGCGGCACTAGGAATCACACAAAATAAGTTTATATAAAATTAAAAATCACCGCTATTTTATGTATGTTAGTGATTTTTATTGCTTACCACAGCTGCCTGACTCCTGCGAGAACTCTCTTGAAGTATTCTTCTGCTCCATGTTTTCTTGTCTTCGCGCAGAAATAGCATCAGCTGATGATTCGGAATTGCGCTAAAAAAATGAAATTTAGTTGGCTCAAACTTTATTGTTCGACCTGTGTCGACGTGTAAGTATTTACAGAATTTACACGGCTGTTTCGTTCGCAATTTAAAAAAGTGGATCTCAATAAAACAATAATTTATCTATGTTCTTCTGATAGACCAAGCTACCTGGAAGTGAAAGTTCCGTCGGTAAAAAACAGACGTATCTGTTTTCTGTACTTACTTACTGTACGTTCTGCTAGTATTCTGATACTAGCAGAAAACAGATAGGTACGTCTGTTTTGTGACTAGTCTAGCCGTTTCGAAAATTACCCGGAAGAAACAGATTGATAAAAGTGTAAGCATGTTTCTATATGTGAATATATAGGCATGTAGGTTCCATATTGTATACTTTCAGGTCATATTTAAAACGCTGTTATATTGAAAGTTCAGATGACATTTACTTACCTACATTTTCTTTATCATATTATAATAATATTTGAATGTATGTTTAATAGTAAGTATTTAACTTATATAGTGTGTGTTGCGTAGGAAATACTTATTTAAGGCTTATATTGTATTGTTTTTCTTTATAAATGTTTATTCCTAGCGTCTTAACAATATCTTAATAGCTTATCAGTTATTGACAACGTTTTGGGATTATTTGGAGGCCATACAGTAGACCTAGTCGTATTCTCGTGGCTATCACAGATTGCTGCAAGCGCGGCTATAGCTTTATAGGTAGGTACATGCTTATGGTTATCCTCATATTTTAAGGGAGAGGTCAAGCCCAAGTGGGATTCGATCCGGCAGTCAAGTCTCTAGCGAGCTATCATAGTTTATTTCTATAAGTAAGTAAGTCCTTAACTAGATTCCTTAACACTTAGCATTTGTTTTACTATAGCATTATTTTAGTTTCTTGTATTCTGCAGTGTACATTATGTTGGGGTTCAAATAAATAAATAAATAGATAGGTACTTCCCGCAGAGCTGCAGACGAAAACACAGTACTTACCTATATTAAACTATTAGGTACTTACTTTATTGCGAATTGTAGTTTCTTTAGATAGCATGCATGTAACAGTCTGAAATAAATTAAAATCTGGGTTACATTTTTTAATTTTTTTTTATTTTTTATTTTTTATTTATCAACATTCACACAAGGTCATACTAAGCAGAGTAGAGAAACGGGCTGTACTATGGTAACCTGATGACTGATATATATACTTATATTATATTATATATACTTATATATATACACACCCAGACACAGGTCAAACAGACATGTTCATACACACAAATGTTTGACCTGTCCGGGAATCAAACCCGGGACCAGCGGCTCAGAAGGCAGAGTGCTACCAACTGCGCCAACCGGCCAGTCAGTACATTACTTTAAGTAAACCCATCAAACGAGTGGCACATTCCATGTCATTCGAAACAAAAATAATTTCCAATACTGAAACTTACCTGACCAACCAGGTTGGTCAGGCTGGTACCTGTATTGCAACTTACATTGATTTTGCGGAGTTTATAAGCCTGGAGCGGTGGTTCCCTCCGCAACCGCAGCACATAAGGGTTCAGCAGGCGCACTCGCTTTTTAGGTCCTTGGAACACATGCTCAATAGGTATGTATTCGTCACCTGAATTCTAATTATAAAAATATACGTCAAAATTCACTACGTAATGCATATAAATAATAGTAATTAAAGATGTAAGTATATTAGCAGTTAATTTTGTAAAGATTTAAAATTGTTTAAATTTTTACGTTCAAGCGAGCCCGTAGCTTAGTCAATGCTTTGCATGTCTAGCCAAGCATTCGAATACCATCTCAATTCCGCTCAAATTTTTAAAGTGGGCTAAGTTAGGCTAGTGGGGCTTGAACCCACGATAACAGAATAACGTCCGGCCACTTTACTATCTAAGCTATAGTGCACTCCACTAGCCTTTCGAATTTATTCCTACATTAATTTCAGTTAATATCTGAGGGGATGTTTTTCTTAGCGCCCTATATCTGCTGCTACCTTTAAATAGCAGTGGAATCAAGCTAGACCTACTGTTGACTGGTTCTCAAGGACAACAATGTAAAACATTGAGTGTTTGGGTACCAATAATAAATAATAATTAAAAATTGTTTATTTCTTTGAAGTATATAATTATATAGGTACATTACTTACCTACATGTAAAATCCTATAATTAAGGATTGTGGAGCATGCAAGTTATCAGACTATAGAGATATACGGATTTTTGTTTGTTTTGTGAAGGGTCGGGATATGCATCCCCCAATCGTTCTTTTTTATGCTTATCTGTTAAATAATATTTTTTAAGATTTTTAACTTATTTTGTTTTTTCCATAAATCGTATCTACTAGTGTTTTTGGTGTTGTTGTCACTAAAAAGCAGTGTAGGTAAGTTTTATTAAATCTGTTGCCGACTTCCACTTGCCGATGTGCATGCGTGCTGCATAACCCAAATACGTTTATCTTTTTTCACTTAACTAATTACAATCAGCATGTTTTTTTTTTTTTAAAGATTATAAGCTTGCGTTTGACCACTTACATATATACTAATATCGACGGTAACAGAAATGGTTAATACTAACATCAGGGTCGCTTGCGATCTTAACTGTGAGTGCTATTTTCTTAGTGCAATCACGTAGTACACTATGCTTGAACAATTCGTCACGTTCAAATCTCATAGCCTCATTATCGAAAGGGACACTCGGTCCATCCTGAAAGCTCAATTATAAGGATTCTGATATTTATTTATTTATTAACATTCACACAATGTCTTCAGGTCCCAAACTAGGCAGAACCGGTACTACGGTAACCTTATGACTTATATATACTTGTATACATAAACACACCTAGACACAGATCAAACAAACATGTTTATACACACAAATGGTTGACCTGTCCGGGAATCGAACCCGGATATTGGATGAGGATACAAAGATATCTTATCAGAGAAGTCTTGGTGTTGCCCGTAACAGTACTTTGCATATGAATAGCTATAAAAAAGCGGAGTAGCACACTGTTCTATATCCTTTATAATTCTACGAGCGGCCCACTCCGCACGGGTATAAAATATATAGCCTATGTCATTAATGGTATTTATTATACATATAAACCTTCCTTTTCAATCACTCTGTCTATTAAAAAAAACGCATCAAAATCCGTTGCGTAGTTTTAAAGATTTAAGCATACATAGGGATATAGGGACAGAGAAAGCGACTTTGTGTTATACTATGTAGGTAGTGATAGGAAATATAACGGTTTCAAGCCAAGCGAGTGATTTCACTGAAACTTTTCTTAATTTGTTTAGGTACAGAAATACTTACAAATTCCAACTAAGATAAACAGAACAAAGCAAACACCTGTCATAAGTTTCCCAAGTGAACGACGTTTGCCAGGTCACCTTGGCTAGTACTTTGTAAAAGTTCTTACGGAAGGAAATCTCTGTAAAATGCACGGTAGCGGGAACACTGTAATCCACGCGGGTGTAAACGCGAGCCTCAACTAGCAAATAATTAAATCTAGTAGCAATACTTACATTTGGTTCACAACTGATGAGTACGGCTCTCACAACGACTTCAGCGGTATTTTCAGTGGCCACAGTTGCAATAACCGAAATTAGTATAACGCTAATATATATGTCCAGCATCTCTATAATATATATGATTTTATTAGCACTATGTTCCGAATCTCTTTCAATGCAATACATTGATTTTCAATTCGTAAATACAAATTCTTATGTCTTTAATGATAACATAAATTCCAATAACTTTGCAGCTGTTTCCTGTGATTTACCAACTTTTATTAACACTTATTTTTAATTAGACCTTCGTTTATAAGAAATGCATAAGCCGTGTCGACGGACACGCATGCGGATCGTTGACTTGATCTTACTGAGTTTATTAAATAACAGTATTTACTTATATATAGTCACTTACCCATTATATTCGATTGGGGAAATCTCAAACACTGAAATATCTTTAATTTACTACTATTATTTTATTTACTTTGTCTTTTTCAGTATATTTAGTAAATATTCTGAGTACGATGCCAACGGGTTAGCGAATTTGAGCTATCTATACGCTGGCAACAGATAGTGGATTCCTCAAATGTTACTGTAGGAGCTGTAGTATTGTAATTAGTTATTTTTATTTGAATAAAAGGTTTAAAAACTTATTGACATTTTATGTCAAAGAAAGATCTTTGACGCCCGTAAACTGAAAAACAATTCTGCCTACATTGACGCCGCATGGGTTTCAAAGAGAATAATAACATAGATAAGAGACACTATACTACATATGTATTGAGATAATTAAACTAGGCGATTCTCTCCACTTTGTCTATTGGCCATCGCGTGATACAGTGTGATGTTGGTAACCTCTTAGTAAACTTGAATAAAAAATATTCTTATTTAGAAATAAAAAGGCCCATATGTATGTTTTTCATTTATTCACTTGATTAATCACATACCGAATAAAGTCACAATAGATCACATTTAAATGAGAAAAGGAGTAATTTACAATATATAATCTTTCATAATTATTATTCACGATCAAAAATATTAATCAATAATACAACACAAAATGAACCGATCGCGACAAGATGTCAGTAAACCTTTTCTCATTTTATAACATAAGACATTTTTAGCATTTACACATTAAAATCACAAATTGTAGCAATTTTGACATCCATCAGGATAATTACACATAGAGATAATAAATAGCAACACTGGGGTCCGATGGGGAGCCACAGACAAAGCTGATCTCAGATGGCGCTACCGTCGCTAGTGCTTGTTATTAGTGAAAAATGTTAGCGACAAAAATCCAGAAGTTAGAAATATATCGATAATAGCTGTGGCCAATTCGACAGAAACAGAACTAAAGAAGTACTTCTGAAAGAGGGAAAAGGGCAATCTGATTGAAAGATAGCTAACATAAAGTTCCATATTAATTTCTTCATACAATGCTCTGAAATATTTTTTCTTGTTAAATCTAAAGAAAACAATTGACAGACTAACATCACTAGCGATTATGCCAAATAGCGAGATAAAAAATCTGTGTCTTCCCATTATATTCCCAGAATCTTCAACCTTCTAAAAATATATGGAAAGTTTAGAATAAAATGGCGAACAATTCGAATTTTAGCCCTTTGGCCTCTACGGCAAAAATCAGATATCTAAATATGTCTTACGAGTTATTGAAATATTTCTTGTCTCCACATCAAGCTACGAGTGACTACATGTAAATTCTCTAACCGACTTTGTCGACTTACAACCATTTCTTGCTTAAAATCGATATAAGCTTTGACTAACAATGGAAGCGTTTACTATACTTATAATCCAGATTTCTTTCTTATTATAAGCAACATAGGCACACGGACCAGTTTGCCTTTTGCAAAGACATATCACCCAAAGACGTGTAGAAATAATTGTTTTTCTTTCTGTCAGTCGTAGCTTCATGAAATTAAAAAGACCTAACCAACTAGGAACATCAAAACGTTTTCACATTTTATAACTTTGCACAAAAATACAACACCTCTATCGTATGTGTTGGTTGGATCTCTTTATTGTGACAATGTACTACAAAGCTATAATAGTTATAAGGGTTTATTATAAAGGTCAGTTATGTTCGTGTCTCTACAGTACAGTCAGCGAAATGCAGTTGTACACAAATATTTGAAAATTAAATACGGTGTACAGCTGCACCCGCAGTTACATTACAAGTGGCATTCCAATGACAATCCCGTCATCACTCGGACACTCTAGGATCAAATAAGATGAGAGTTAACCTATTAAAAGTTACGATTTACAGTCAAATATCTACTCTAGGCTTTTATGTCAGCAACATAAGTCAGTATTGTCAGGTGTCGCAGGATATCTCAACTTTAGAATTGGTTGAGTGAATTGTCAGTAATTAACTCGAACCTGCACTGTCGAATTAAGAAACTGATCGTCTTCTACAATCTGGCCCTTAGGCGAACTGTATGTAATAGAGAATAGTGGCGGTAATATCGCCATACGATCCAATTCGAAGCAAACTCTGTGAATCAATCCATCAGAGCGATACCATCGCGCCGGACTTTTGTATGGAATTTGTCGACACGGCAAGTGTATTACTTCAATTTTCTCTTAATGATTCATGGATATACACCTTAGCGATATTGTCAACATTCAATTATGTTGACAACTGTATTTACTGTGTTGTATTTAGAGGGTTAACATTTTACATTTGAAAATTAATATGATCTAAACTGAGATAGTAACTTCAACACGAAGATAGACAAAAACAATACAGATTACGGCCAGTTTTACTTTACATCCATAATTCAAGATTTATAACTTCAATACTGTTCCTATACTATTATGTTTTTTCACATAAGTGAGATCTAAAAAAAGTAAAAAACAGGTAACAAAAATTGAATTCTAACTAAAACCTTTTTTAGTCAACTAGACTTTAACAATATATAATCGACATATATCAAAGGGAACTAAATGCTACACAAAACAATAATAATTATTCTAATTAAAATACACATGTTAGGTTGTCTAGTCTAAGATTCTGGGTCATTTGATGAGTATGTGGCACCTTTACTTGTCTGAAACAATACAGTTGTTGTGTTAACGTTCAACTATAATCAAAACAACTTACTTTTGCGTCTATGACAAGTGGTTCGTCTCAGACCGAAATTTCGCGACAACAACATCCAGTAATCACAAAATAAGTTTGTCTCAAAAGTATTCTGCATGTATCTGCCTTTAATCTATGAATTTTTGAGCCGCCTGGGCTTAATTACTGTATAACTATCTCGCTCACTCGCTTACATTTTTCGCATCTCGCTTACTCTGCTCGATAACAAACTGTGTTCACACTATCACCATTTTATGATTTTGAAACACATCGCTAGAAGATTGTTTACCCATTGTAATTTTTGCTAGTCTTGCTAATCTACTTGGAGTGTAAGTAAATGGCTACACAGATCTAATTTCTACTGCAATGCAATCTTGATGCAGTTGTTATTTTAGCGGAATATCAAGTTTATTTATTTACATTTGAATTACTATTGCATTCTTTATGAATTGCCTGTATTAAATAAATAAGAAAATAAAAAAGAGAGACACCCTGGTTATTATATTATGGTAAGTTAGTGACTTACCTCACAGCTGTCATGGAATAGCTCGGCGGTTTCAGCGTCGTAGAAGTTGACTGTGACCGCCTTGTCGACCGGCTGGTTTGTCGTGTAGTCCACGCCAGACCATGAGCACGTTTCTCCGTTTACCTGAAACAAAACTTAACTCTGTATGCGGGTATATAACGTTTTCAATTTATGATTGCACAGGTATGCACTAGGAGCTGCACCCTGCAGTCCACGGTTTTCCGCTTCCAAAGAATTATCCCACGGGTAGCCTATGTCCTTTTCTCCTCACCTATCTCTATAACAAAAGTCATCAAAATTTGTTCAGCGCCTTAGGCGTCAAATCGTAACAAGACAGAGCTACTTTCAAATTTAAATATATATTTTGGAGAAGGTGCGTAAGATCTTCGTGTGTGCATAAACTAGGTTCATGCATATAATATGCTTAAGTCTTGATGTGTTTGTGTGTGTGTGTGTGTGTGTGTGTGTGTGTGTGTGTGTGTGTGTGTGTGTGTGTGTGTGTGTGTGTGTGTGTGTGTGGGTGTGTGTGTGTGTGTGTCTGTGGCATCGTAGCTCTCGAACGGATGAACCGAGTATGATTTCGTTTTTGTTTTCTGTTTGTAAGGTGAATTAGAGGAGTATTCTAACTACTCTATATCAAACATAGATGTTTGATGAAAATCGGTCCAAGATGGCCGACACCACAAAATAGGGATTTTTTTTTTCACAACTCCCTCAATATGGGTATCAAATGAAAAAGCTTGACTAGTAGGATGCTATGACAAATTTTTAAATCCAAGACGGCCGCCATCTCAAAATGATTTTATTTTAAATTATTTTATGGGTTTTTAAAGTTAAATTCATGAAAACACACTTAGCAGACTTTCAATGCAGAACACTCAATCAAATCAGATTTTAGACAAAACAATTAAAAGTAGTTCTTTAATATCGTAGAACATGTTTTTGTTCTATCATTGATAGTTTCCGCAGCATATGCGATGTTAACGAATTTTTAGCCCCTTTTTTACCTTATGTTCTATTATTGAAGTTTTAGTATAGAATATATTATTAGTATAAAATAGAGTCTATGTTAAAATAGGAATATTGTAGCACTCTAATGATCAAAATATTGAAAAAATAGGTCCTGTAGTTTTTGAGATTATTCGTTACAAAAATACAAAGCTATCATCTTTATAATATTAGTGTAAATTATAACTAAGCAGAAATAATGCATTCACAAAATGCACAAATAGCTAGTGTTGCACTTGGCAGCTGGGTGTGCCTGGTTTTCCTGTAGTTGTATAGGTCAGGCCAGTTTTTGGTTACGTGACCTTTGAGGGTTCCCTATCATCCTTTTTAATAATATCGACGGTACAATACTGTGTTTAATATAGCCATATTATATAAAACACAGTATTGTGCAGTAGATCGGTATTGTATTTTATCTGGCTATGGTTGAAAATCAGCACTTATTGTCTGCCGATAACAAGCATAGTGCAGAGCCAAGACCCATTCTACACAATACTAACGTATTATAAAATACACTTCTACTGGCACACACCTTCTCATTTCCTGTTT
Organism: Apeira syringaria; assembly: GCA_934044485.1. Lineage (NCBI taxonomy): Eukaryota > Metazoa > Arthropoda > Insecta > Lepidoptera > Geometridae > Apeira > Apeira syringaria. The sequence continues at coordinate 19,109,070 of OW203658.1, forward strand.
AGTTCAAGCATTCTAGATTGCAATGTATGTAAAAATTGACAAACTTAATGCCGTTGTTTTATCAGTAGGAAGATGTAGGTAATAGGGCGAAGATAAAATTTAAGTACTCTCTCCCCCCTCTCCCGAGTGAGCTTCAACCCCCGCGCCCCCGAAAGAATCGTGGTTTTTACAGTTTCAAAGATAACCGTACACGATACATGAAAACCGAGTAAGAACAAATGATCCTTGATAAATTTACTATCAATCTAGAATACATTCATTTATTCTTCTTTGCAATTGATTTTATGTCTATATTGTACTCTGTGTCGTATTAATATATTAATCATTTCAATTACAAATATTGTTTAACATGGGATCCCATGTTAAACAACATTTTTATTATGAAAAGCCATGAAAGTTTAAAACAATACTTGATTAATCATTCCATTTATATATTTTTTATATACCTGGAACTCTGTGTCTGTATGTATAAGCATGTCTGCTAGTATCTCGCCGGTGTCCGTGTCGGTGATGAGGATCTTGGGCGAGCATATCTCCTGGTCGAACATGACCTGCACGTGCACATGGTCCGAACTGCTCTCCTCCTGGCCTTGCGTCACCACCGCGCTGCCCTCGCACGAATAGAACACGTTCTCTTCGTCCTCCTGGTACAACACCAAAGGTTTATTCCGTGCATGCTAAATTCAACCTTAACAATGCCAACCCTAATACCTACTGAAACAGTTTTATTAGATCAGCATCAAACCGCACGATAACTTAATATATGTAGTGGTGATAGTACCTACAACATATACCACTTGTGAGTTCAAGTCTCAGTAACTGAATAAGAACTCATTTAGATGTACCTATGTAGGTACCTAGCATTATCACCTCTATGAACACAAGCAGCACATTTTGTGGCTATTATGTTAGGTTCTGAAAACACACCTAATTAGGTTTCTATATGAGCCATATCAAGATTTGGGGATATGATGACATTGGTAAAATAAGGATAACCATAACAGAAGTCGAAACAATAAAACTTTTAAGTCTAGCGAAATATCAAACAAAGAGCTTTGTACTTTTTAAAATACATTTTTGGAAGAGGTTTTTTAGAGGCATTGTTGCTTGACATAGAAACTGGAATTAAATCAGAATAAGAGATACATATTTCATAGTAATTACTGTGACAAAATTTCGTTAAACCTACCTCATTATAATATGCGTCGTATTCGTTCTGATCGTAGTCACAGTCTTCATCGTCGTCCTCCTGGTATTCCGGCTCAGGTTCTCTGAACGTGACCGTTTTAGATTCCGGCGGCGTACTTTGTCTGGTATCAGTCTTGGCATCGGCGAGGCCGTTGCGATTCGATTCGGCGGAGGCAGCCGTGGCCGTTTGTAACGCGGCCGCGGCTGACATGAAACTGTCGGCGCGGGCGTTGTCTGCGAGGTGTTTGGGCAAACGAAGCGGCGCGACTGTTCCGATCGTACCGAATGCTTTCTCCTTCGCTTCCTTATCTTCTCTAATGGCTTGAGCGGCAAGCGCTTGCAATTTCTGTTGAAAAACAACATCTGACATTTAGTTTCAAATCATACTTCTTGATGCGTAAAGAATGATGCGATAAGATAGATAGATGCGTAAGATGCTGCTTGCAATTTAATTACTCAAAAGACTCGTGTCTACAGGTGTAAATTTGCAATAATTCTAGATTATTATAATTTTACGTACATAAGTGAAGGAAAATGGAACAAAATATACTCACATAGAAAATCAAGAGGAGAATTTTATTTCCACTTGATGCAACAATCTTTACTATATTTTGCAAGTGGCTCAGAGCCCAAATCATTCATCTATACTACAAAATATCGTCACCGTCAGCTATCCAGTTCCTTGACAACACGTATATGAGAATAATTACAAGGAAACCCCTTATGAGTCAGTGTTGTAAAGTGTCATTGAGTAGTTAACACAAGAACAAGGGGTCTTCCCCGTACTAGAGACAATCAAATAGCTTTGGCAAAATTCAAAAGTAAATTACTCTAAAGATCGTAATTCAATGCGGTAATAAGGTACATATACAGAATGGATAATAAAAAAGGTTCAAAAATTATGAATGTTTATAACACGAGAATTACTCACGTAATAAGACAGAGGGTTCCGATTATAGTTCAACCACATTCGGTGGTCTTTTTCAAGGAGAATACGGGGCACTCGCAGACGCGGTCCTGTTTCGCCTAGTACTGAGTACTACGTGAATAATTCCCGTGTTTTATACTTTCATAATGTGTCAAAACCACGTCAGTTTCAATAACAAAAAGGTTCAAAAATATCATCTTCTTAATTCCGCTGTCTCCCTCATTCCAAAATTAAATAAAAATGAACCATATTTACACTATTGAAGCGCCGTAAGTGCAAGATGTAAGTATAGTGGTTAACCAGAAACCAAAAGTGTACACTCACCCTAGTGCACTGGACGATTTGGTCGCGGAACGAGTTCGCCAGGTCGACGGACTTGAATCGCACCGCGAGTGTCTCTTGTTCGCCCGCCGTCGATTCCGCAAAGTTGCGCCCCATCCAGGTCCAGGCGCGGTCTGAATTCTTCATAGGGAGAACCTCGAGCTCCATAAATATCAACATGTTGAGAACAGCTTTATGCACCTGGGGGGTAATTCACGTGTCAATTTGTATATCTTCTATTTAAAGAAGTAAGTTAAGTTTTCTGAGGGAATTCATTTCGCTTAATAGTTAATAGTATCCGTATTTTTTAAAATACTAATGTAAAACTTTAGTTGCATAACAAAAAATTGGCATAATTGTAATTACATCAGTTATAAGATTAGTCGAATTGGCCGATGCTAAGTATGAAACCTGGTGCTTTCATCCAACGAATCTCATTTCTTCTTTATCTCATTGAAGTTCATCTCTATTTGTGTTTGAATCATCAATGAGAACCGACACGGAGTAACAGATCCGATAGCACACTCATATAGAACACTCATTGGTCTTCAGCGTGACAACCCTCGAGGGAAAATAAAAAGTGCGGTACTGTTCTCAGTACCGCACATGTTCACCACTCAAGATCACTTGCGACCAGAAGCTCGCAAGTGATCCTGAGTGGTGAGCAAGGCTTTCTAGGACTAGAGGAGGGAATATCGTTTGTTGAAAAGACTGTACGAGATCTCTTCGCTCTCAGTAACGGCATTAAGAAATGAAGTCTGATTATCGAGTACTTTTGCATTGAGTAGACTAAGCTTAAAATTCGTTGAATATCTAAAACAGATATCTGCAGATCCAATTATTATTTTCGCGTTTTTTACACAGTGATCAAGGACTTTGTTTTTATATTTAATTAAATTGATACCTGTGAGTATAAATTTATAAATTATATGATACATTTATTAAAATATCCTCATTCTTCTTTCATTTGAGCTAGAAATGATATGCGACCAGTTACAATCATTTGATAATTATAGGGAAAACCATTAAATGTCCAAAAATGAACGCCAACTATCCCTAAATTGACAAAAATGGCATAAGATATGAAGCTCAAATGAACACAAAACAATGCTGACTTTATAACCGAGTATAAAATAATAAAACAGAAGTATACCTGTTCTCTTCGCAGCAGTAACCGATAAGTATTCCTTTGCGGATGGTGTAATATCTTCATTTCACCCACGCCCCGTTCTTTCCACTCCCGAGTATTTTCATCATAACGGTAAAGCTTGGCGCGCTCGCCGAATACTTTCACCTGTAGAAATATAACAAATCCTTTCAGTCATGAAAGCCAAGAAAATGGACAAGAGCTGTTGGCAAAGACTTTTCTCCAAAACGCTTGTCGTTTTTAGGGTAAACCAAGCTGTATGTATCTCATAAACAGCAAATGCTTCAAAGCTGAAATTTTGACAGAATGTTCTATTGCCGCTATAACAAATAATAAAATTCAGGAAAAAGAAATGTCCACCTAAAAGAGGTGCCTTTTCATACATGTGTAACAAATATTATAATATTTGAACGATGGTCCGGAACCTTTCGTGTGCGAATCCGACTCGCGCTTGACCGATTTTACTTTACATTTTTTTTACTTTGTACATGACGACGCTTTAAATTAATGGTTTACGGTTAAACCTGATAGGAAGTTTCAAGACTTGGAGAGAAAACTTGGGGATAAAAGTTAAAAGCAATAAGGCGGGTTTTTACCTAAATTGAAATGAAATCAAAAGTATTATTAAACTAGTGCTAAATAGAGAGGGTAATGTTTTCAGGTTTCGTGTATGTATATGAATGTGAAAGAGAATTGTGAATTTGTTTACACTGCTTGAACGATCTATTTATTTACTCACCATTAATTACCTACCCATGTGGCTTCATAGATCGAAATTTCGTGTGTAGTAGACAAATTTTAACATACATACATAGTACAGTACTTGTGTCGTGGATATATGTGGAAATTGTGGAACCGACAGACAAAAATGAAAGTTATGCTTTCTATATCGATAATAATTTATCCTACTATCGAAAATTTCAAACTATAGTTAATGCATCAATTTCGACTTGTTACAGCTTTTACTTACACAAAGCAATTAAATGTTGTTACATACTTAACATTATTTTAAATCAATATTTAGTCAAATGTATAACTAAAATGCCGCGACCAATAATATACTATAATACACACCCTGTTTTGCCAGCCACGAAACATCGTATCTCCTTAATGCTACGCACCGATTTATTTTGAACCTTAATTGATAAGAAACAAAAGTTTTTTTTTAAAGATGGGAAGGGGGTTTTGTTGGGTGTATAAGTTATAAGTTTTTTGTAATCTTGAAATTAAGCAGTTAATAGAACTTACCTCATCTTCCTCTCCTGTAGTGACCACGATTTTTTCAGGAAGAGGCACGATGGGCTCGTAATGCGGGTCGTAATCTTCTTCCGCACCAACTGCCTCTTCGCCCGCGCCACTGTCGTTATTCGCCTCCTTCGACCCCGTATTTTGGCTCGAACTAAACAACTGCTGACCGGCACCTTCCCATTGGAAGTCAGGCTTTTCTGTAATTTTACATCACAATATTGTAAACATTCTAAAATATTAAAACAATATACAATCAATTATTATCTATTTATTTGTCTAACTACAATTATTACATCACAATATCAATTATACTTGTTTAAAGTATCATGTTATATGCATAATTAAAACGTAGTTAACGTGAAAGACACCTTGCAATAGATGAATCCAAAAATAATCATATTATGGACTAAAACAAACACAGCGAAATCAACTTACTTTGCACAGCGAATCCAGGTCCACTTGAATTTAAAGCAGCAAAACTCAAACTATTGTCGACCTTAAATAACGATTCAGGTTCCTTTTCAACTTTGGTTTCTACTTTGTTTCCACTAGGATTGCCAAAAATAGATGTCTCTGGCTTCTTCTGTTCAGAAGCTGGAGCCGTATTCCAGATTGATGACTGATTTGTCGTGTTGTTTGAGAATATTGATTTGAATACGTTATTTTGAGACGCCGATGTAGGACCGAACGTGAACGAGGCGGTAGTTTTTGTTTCTTGAACGGGACCTTTAGCTTCTTGAGTGCTTAAGCTCCCTGGTCCGAACAAACTTCCTTGAGCAGCAGCACTGAATAAGTTATGTGATTTTTGGTCAGTGCCGCCAAACAGAGATTTCACTTCGGTACTTTCTTCTTTTGCTTTGTCACCAGTGAAGCTCAATGACTTATTTGTGGTTATCCCAGTGTTGCCAAATAGAGACGACACTCGCGGAGCCCCTACGGTATTAAACGCAGGATTCGCTGCCGCCGACGCGAAGAGAGATTTTGCATCCGTAGCTTTCTTTTCGATGGATGTATCTAGGGTACTCAATTTGGGTGGCGCAATCAGAGAACTTTTAGTAGTTGCTGCCGGTTGGGAATCGCGTACGCCAAACACCGGGGATGAATTCGTAGGGCTGGAGAACAATACTTTACTTTCGTTAAAACTGCTGAAGAGGTTTGGCTTCTGTGAGAAAATATTTTCTTTATTAGCATCTTTAGAGTCATTTCCGGCACCGTCACTGCTATTACTTGTCAAAGATTTCTCATTAGACCCGATGGTTCCAAGCGGAGTACGGAACATGGAACTGTCAAATGTTACGTCAGGACTACCCCAAGGAGTTCCATAAATTGCGTCAATGGGACAATGTTGACTTGGTATTGTGTATTTCAGTGGAGTACTGGCGTCTGTCGACACAGTGACAGGTGGGGATGTTACTGTCGGCGCTGATAAAAGGGCCTTGATGGCTTGACTTGAAGGGGATTCTGGCTTTACACAATCCTCGTTTCTGCAGCCACGACATCCCTGACACGGATCTTTGTTTTTATAATTGTAAAAGTTTTCTGGAAGCATAAGTTCCTTAGCCTTCTTTTTGTCTTCGGCACTGGCCTGGGTCTCACTTACAAACACAACGTCATCATCGTTTTGTTCATTCATCATTTCGTTTGTTTCTGATACAACAATGTTTACAGGCTTCCCTTCCCGGGCATTATCAGCAATCTCCTTGAACTGCAAAGCAATTTCTTTGTTTTGGAACCTAATGCAAAGTTGCTGTAAGCTCAGTTCTCCTTCACTGAAGTCGTTAGCGGCGAATAGCCAAGATTTTTCATCTTTGGGCTTGTATATGATTTCTGGAGTCAATGCGTGATTCAAACATATTTTTAGTACTTGTTCTCGCCGCATTACCACCCTAAAATAAAGTAAATATTTAATAATATTGATAATCGTAATTAATTTAATATAAACATTTGTTTTTGAGGATCCTGTTGTTCCTGTCCTCAAATATTATTTACAGTGAATAAGTAGAAATTCTATAATTGTTGGTATTTCTTTATTATAATTTACAGGTTTGCCGATAGTTCAGTGGTGGAAGTGTCGGCAGCCAAACTCACGGCTGCTGGTTCGATCCCCACCTACGGCTTGAGCTTCCGGTGAAGCTCACACCGTAACCGAATTCCCAGCATAGTAGTTGGGCGCTTTCAAATACCCGCCTGGCTAGCTACGACCAGTCATTGAGAGCCAGTAAACATTGTAGGTTTAATGTGATAACTTAATAAAATGTTTAAATAAAATGAACTATAATTACCTCAATTTATTCGTTTCATTGTGCTTAAGTATTTTGACGACGCCAGTCCCACGTTCTTTCCATTCACCCGCTAGAAATCTGTACAGCCTGGCTCTATGCGAAAACAAATCTGTTTCATTCTCTTCCCCTGTAATTACTTCCACCTGCAAATGAATTGAACATGTCTATCTGGAATATTAATGTTATCCAAAATATCTAAATATTAAAAAAAATAAAAAACTATACTTGTATTCAATAAAGGGATCATTTCTCAAATTCAGTGAATCATAGTCATGATAAAACATTGATTTTAAATACTAGTCAATGCCACCGCCAACATACCATCGATCAAAAATAGTCATCATTACAGCTATAGATCTTCCACACCTAGACATTTGCCGTTTCTAACGACTAACGCAAGAAATTATTAGAAACAGCTTGCGTTCAGCTCCAGTAGCCAGTCTTTAGTCTTAAAGAACTAGGGGTTTCTTTGTGAAATGTAGTAAACTTATGAGTTATGCGACACAACTTCCATTTCCTGCCCCGTTCAATATTAAATAATAACACACCAGGGGGTACAAGAAAACGCGTAAAAACGTATCGTAAACGTAACGTATTAATCCATTACGACTTTGAATAGACGACACAAAAATATGCGAATCGAATGAAATGCGGAGGGTATCTTGGCACACTAATCATGTTTCGGTAGGATTAAAACTCAAAATGTATATTGGTCGCAGTTACCACCCCCCCAGAATTAAAGCAAGTGAAATGAAATAGTAGTTATAGTTTTAATATATAAAAAATGGACTCACCTTATCAGGCATGGGTATAACTGGATTGAAATGAGCTTGACAATCTTCTTCTTTTACATACTCTCCGCCATCACTTTCATCACCTTGGCTCTTATTGGGAGATTTAGCAGGACTCTTAGATGTCGTGGTTTTGAATACAAAATCGAATGTCCCACTCGATTTACTTGCAAATGAACCAGTGTCAATCTGTGGAGTCGGTAACAATGCTGGTTTCACTAAAGTTTGAGTCTTAGCTGGTTCGTCACTCTTTTTTAGGGTGAAGTTGAGAGGTGAATCAGATTCTGATGAAAGCTTTGGTGCAGCAAAAATGACTCCTGTAGGTTTCTGTTCTATAGTAGTTGTGGATGAAGGAATTCCAAAGCTAAATTTATGTGCACCTGTGCCATCGAATATAGAGGAAGCTTCAATTTTCGGTTTCTCGTCATTGGTTGGAGTTGGCGGAATCCCAAAGCGGAATTTCACAGCAGTCGTTGGGTTTTCAAATGTAGTGTTAGTCTTTTTTGGAGCATTTGGATCCTTAGGACTATTGCATGCAACACAGTTTTCAGCAGTACCTTCATTTCTTACCAAGCATTGCTTACATTCCCATGTTCCTTCTTTTGGCTTGAACTTATCTCCAAAACCAGTTCCAGAGGACATTGTTGATTTTTCATTGGATTCTGCCTTTGATTGATCCAAAACACTAGTTCCCAAAAATAAGGTGGGACCTTGCGATGATTTATACTCTGAATTGGGATTATTAAAAATATTGGTTGCAGTTTGCGATGGTATACCAAATTTGAACTTTGTTGTATTTTCCTTGACATCATTGGTATTACATTTAGCTGCCATGGGGTTTTTTGGGCTATTACATGCACTGCATTTATCTAAATTAGATTCATTTCTAACAAAGCATGCTTGACACTCCCAGCTACCAGGTTTTGGTCTGAACTGATTACCCCAAGGAGATGAATTACTTGAGGCTGTATTTATGTTTGTGTCTACTTTGGGTAGTGAGGTTGGTTTTGGTTGGCCACAACAAGCGCAATTACAAAAGTTTTCTAAATTGTTTGTGTAGCAAGATTCACAATTCCATGCCCCTGGTTTAGGTTTAAATTTGTCACCAAATCCTGTTTGGCTTGTTTGCTTTGCAGCGTTTTGTTCTTCTTTGGCAGCTTTTGTATTATCTATAAGTTTGGATTGAGCAGTTATGACAGCTTCTATGAAATTGTCACATACTTGCACAGTTTTAAAGCGTAGACAAAATGTTTCAGTGATTAGTTCACCCTCAGAAAAATCTTTAGCGCACCAAGTCACTGCTTTTTCCATATTAGGCATTTTTTGGAACACCAACTCCTTTGTTACTGCATGGTTGCAGCATACTTTCATTATTTGTTCTCGTCTCATCAATAGCCTCATTTTCTGATTATTATCTTTTTGTACAAGTAGCTTAATATTTCCTAGACCACGTTCTTTCCATTCTTTGGTACTAGAATCGAATCGGAGCAATTTCGCACGATGCTCAAACAGAACATTTTCATCTTCTTCCCCAGTCTTCTGATCAACCAAAGCGGGAAGAGGTATGACCGGTTTAAATTCTACATTCGGTTCAAACTCTTCTACAGTATCAGAAGTGTTTAATTTAGTTTTATTAATATCTTGTTTTTCCATTGTAGCTATGGTAGTAGGTGGTGTATTAAATATGTTACTTAACGGTTTGCTTGCATTTGACTTCAAGGTTAGTCCACTAAAGACATTTGTCTTACTCCCTGAATCGGAAGTCAACTCATTCACTTTAATATCATTTTCTACAGGTTTGAATACTGGAGCACTACTGAATGTGAATCCGCCAATTACAGTCTTATTTTGCGAAATCGTAGATGGACCCGCTTCTTTCGACAAGGTGCTAGCTTCATTTTTAATAAATTGTTGAGCTATGGATTTATCTTTTGTAGTCTTATTTTCAGTGGATGAAGTGTTTGGTGTGGTTTTTAAATCCTGTCTTGACTTCTCAAACAATGCATAGAAATGTTTAGCAGTTTCCTCCGTTTTAAAACGAATGCAAAACTTTTCCAAAACAAGTGTTTCTTCAGCAAAATCATTTGCTACCCAGAAATAGGCTTTGGTCTCATTTTTCATTGGTGTAATTTCCATTTCAGGTGTAATAATATGATTAGCACATATTTTGTGTACCTGTTCGCGTCTCATTAATACTCTCACTTTTCCAGTCACTTTATGCTTTAAAAGTTTCATTTCACCTATGCCTCTCTCTTTCCATTGTTTATCGACGAATCGGAAAAGTTTAGCTCTTGAACTGAATACTGCCTCTTCGCCTTCCTCGCCAGTTGTGACTTTAACTTCCGCTGGCAATGGTACAATCGGTTTGAAATCTGGACAAGGATCATACTCTACTGAAGTGTTGCTTTTTTCTGATAACGTTCGTGATTTGTTCAGGCTTGTATTTGGAGTAGCTCCTCCGAAGAGCCCATCAACTACTGATTTAGAATGATCAGGTAAAGAATTATCTTGTAAAGTTTTATATAAAGAGGATTCCTCTGTTGGAATTGATTGAAATGCTTGCTTCCAATCAGATGTAGAAGAAGACTGAAGTTTATTATTTGGCATTGAAAAACTAAATACTGGCGGAGAAACTATGTTGCTTTCGCTTGCTGAAGGCATTTCTATTTGATAGTTATGGGGAGTGCCCTTTATATGTTTCGGTGGAATAGTAACACTGAGTACTGGAGCTGGCGTTGAAGAAGTAGTTGGTAATGGTTCTGATGAAGTAATTACAACATTGACGGGCAGCGAACGGGAGGTCTCCTTAGAATCCTTAAAACTTGGCACATTCGGTGCCGTTAAAGTGGTGGGTAAAGTCGGTGCAGGCACAGAAGGCATTGTCGGCAGCGTTGATACCACTGGAATGGTGGGTATAGTAGCAGTAGGGACTGAAGGTGCAGCCGGCACAACAGGCGAAATGATTTGACCTACATCCAAGTACATTTGGTCTGATGTAGGATACACACCAGGATAATTCATTTGAGCTCTTGAACCATCAAACAAGGGAGGTGCTCCTGGTACTGAGCTAGGTTGTGTGAGGTGAGCATATTGATTGTATAGATAGTATAAGCTATGGTTGTATAATTGATATGGATTAGGAGGAACTGGCATAGGCGGTCTTTGACTGAATTGAGACAACATCTGAGGAGAGAATGGTAACTGGGAAGCAGCATAATTAGGATTTTCATTCGTCCTGTATTCTTCTTCAAGGTTATACAAGTCACTTTCATCTATTGTCGGCTCTGATGGTTTTTTCTTGTCTTTTAAATTGTTTACTTCCTTCTTCAATTCAGCAATTTGTTTTTTTAGTTCACCAACATCTTTGCATTCATTCCTACATTCATCTATTTGATCTTTTACTTGATCTACAGATATTTTGAGAAGTTTGAATTGATCAGTTGTATTTTGTATGTTTGAATTAATAGTACTGATAATTTGCTTGCCCAAATTACGATTTTCATCAAACCAATCTTTTGTTTGAATCATAAAGTCCGAGATCGTAGCATCTCTTTTTTGTAAATTCTTAATTTCATGCTCAATTCTTTCTAAGTGTTGCTGATCCATTCGTGTCATCTCCAATAATTGTGAATCAATAGCTGTCCTATAATTAGTCATATTAGGATTTGATGGAGCCTTTGGTGTAGAACTTATATTTTGGGGCATGTGGTTGTTTGCTCTGGTTAGCTCACTTCTATATGAAACATTTTCATCTGAGAAATATTTTCCTTCAACATCGTTTGAATTCACCGATATATCTGGATCCATTTTCATACTTTGCAACTCTATTTCTTCAATAATTTCTTGTGTATTAATATATAATGGATTGTTCTTATGTGTTTCCTTTTCTTTAAGAAAATCTAGTGCTTTATAAGCGTAACTTTTAGCTTTTGCGAGCAGCGCTGAACTTTTCGATTTTGCACCATCAGTAGAAGAATTAATTGATTCTTGACCTATTTTCTTGTATGTTTGAGCAAGGTGATAATATGCTTGGGCTGATTTTACATTTGTAAGTACTTCTATTGCTTTATCATACTCACATTCATTGATATAATTCATAGCCACAAATATTTTACTTTCTTCTATTAATGCATTCAATTCTCTAGGTTCCAGCTCCTTGTGTGTATAGTCAAACATCCGTTTGTCACTTACAATAACCATCATTTTGCACTTAAGCTTTTCGAGCAATGGTATTGCAGATTCATAATACATGCAAGCCCTTACTTCCAAGAAAGTTTTCTCTTCCACAGATGTAGTGTTTTTAGATCTTTCACTAAATATACGACCAAGCATGCAGAGTAATTCTACATCGAGCCCATGATTGTCAATACAACGAACAACCTCAATACCTCGGCTGAGAGTTGCACGTATATCTGTTAGCTCTGAGCCTAGAACACTCTGGCTAAATTTGTATGCACAGTCCCACCACTTCATTTGCGAGAGAGGGCAAAGTAAGTCTGTAATATTAGCAGGAATTACATTTGGTTTATCTGAAGAGAGAAATGAGACTTCACTCGTTTTTTTCTGTCGCGCCGTCAAAGCAGCACAGTACAGAAACGCATGGATGTCCAATTTATTCAATGTTTCGGGTCCATAACTTGTCAGAGTAGGAGTCAGCAAATCAAAAAGTGTGCATTTGAAATGAGCATAATTTTTGTAATTAAGCAATGTCCATACAAAGTGATGTAGTGAATTGCCATACTGTTTTTGGGCGTCTCCATCACATGCTTCAACTTCAATTTTTCTGGGCAAACGAAGCACAGGAGCATTAAACGCATTGGAAAAGTGTGAGGACTTTATTTTCGACAAATGATTCCTGTTTGAAAAAATCTTCTCATATAGTTTATCTTTCCAGTGCATGCCAGAGCAGCATTGAGAAATTTGATCCAGGAACGATTGACTTTTGTCTTGAAAATTAGAAATTAGGTAATGGCCAGATTGTGAGCATCTATACATACCTTCTGTATACCACCGACTCACCGCAGTTAACATCTTTTCAGGTACATGTTTCAACCAGTTAACTTTAGAATCCAAAGGCACTGTTTGCCATGCTATCAACATTAAAGGGGCAGCCATTTTATTAGCATCCCGCCAGCTTAGTTTACCTTTCTTAGCCTTCTTCAGTAAAAATGTTGCAGCATGGAAAGCAAATTGGCCCCTATGGTGCTGCAACAAGTTGGCATGGAACTCCGCAAAGCCTGTTTGAGCTCCTGTTTTAGCCACACTTTCCAAAACTTGATCATAGGCATGAAGGAGTTCATTAGATTCAACTAAACCTTTGGAAGTACCACTTGGTGTTTCTGTCAAACTCAAGAAACAAATACGTTCTTGCACCGTCAGTAAAAGTAACTGATATAACCAATTATTGACATTGTCTATTTTATGTTGGAGAAGTTCAATTAATATTTCATACCAAACATAGTTGTTAATAAAATTATCAGAACTAAATTCTATGTTGCAGCTGTATTCAAATGCTTCCTTGAATTTGTTCACATTGATGTAATGTTTGAGAAGACGAGCATGAAGTGAAGGGTCCTTGGGCCTTGCGGCTAACTCTGCAGTCAGCAAGGTAATAAGAGCTTCAGGGTCTGGATTACACAAGGTGATAAGTCTTTCGCGGAGGCGGAAGGTGACTGGATGTCTAGGAAAAGTAGCTTCAGCTTTTTCACACCAATACTTGGCACGTCCATGTTCAATGACTAAATCATCATCAGCAAAAACTTCACAAACTAAAAAAGAGAGAAAGTAAGAATTAAAAATGCATACTATAACAAAATGTCTGTTCAAATCAAGAAAACAATTAACCTAATAGATATTATAATCTTCGAAAAAGTTGATGTATGGAGCATAAATGGAAGTGATAAAATGACCTAGTGTCATAAGCAGTTATCCAAAAAATAATAAGGACAAATAATAATTGACTACAGGGAAATTTATGAAAAAAATGTATATTTTATGTATATTTAATATTACTGTAATAAAAAGTAAGTGTTATATTGGGGGATAAAAGATAAAGTTTTTGATAAGTATAGGGTTGATTGGAAATCCTAATATAATCAAGATTTTTGCAAGATATATAATCAAGATTAAAAGCATTCAGTCGGACAGACATGATAAATAAGAATGTCATATAATTATACCTTTTTAATTATACATAATTATACCAATTAGGGATTTTTTTGTTTTTCCAAAGAACCTTAGATACAGTTATTTTAGTGGAGAATGATTGTAAACTAAAACACTTCTACTGCACTCAAATGACATGGTAGTATGATACATTTGACTGGTCGGTTGGTGCAGTTGGTAGCACGCTGCCTTCTGAGCCGCTGGTCCCGGGTTCGATTCCCGGACAGGTCAAACATTTGTGTGTATGAACATGTTTGTTTGACCTGTGTCTGGGTGTGTATATGTATATAATTATGTACATCAGTCATTAGGTCAATTATGTATATCAGTCATAGCACAGGATCTGCTTAGTTTGGGACCTGAAGACCTTGTGAGAATGTTGATAAATAAAATACAAATTTGATTTACAAAATCAAGCCAAAAGGTAAATCAACACAAGAATACAATTAATACCTTAAAAAAGGGTGACATAGTACAATTTTGTTGACTAAGAAAAGAGATTGTTTATTTTTCCAATAAATATCTATATCTGTTGACTACTAGCTGACCTGGCAAGAATAGAGAGGGTCTTATTTCTTTTGAGACATCAAGTTCTTTGTATCTATTTGTAGAATAGAAAATGTATTATCAATTGGAATATTAATGTGTTAGTGTAAGTAAACATAACATTGAGGTCACTGTACATGTTAAGCCAGACATAGTATATCTTGCAGAGTTACCTATGACATGACTTACAATGCTTCCCCTCAAATGTTACACTTAACATGGTGTATTTACATAATTAGTTCATCACATCAATGCATTATTTTGATGGTTGCCATGGCGCGGTGGTCAGTGTCAGTGACATGACTTCTGAGTCTCCGGGACCCTGGGTTTCGAATCCCGGCAGGGGCAAACATTTGTGCGATGAGTATAGATGTTTGTCCCGGGTCTTGGTTGTTTGTGTGTTGTAATTGTGTGTGTCCATGCTTCCTGCGACACAGGGAATCCTAGTGCGAGGGTCTGGGTGTGATAAAAAAAAAAGAAAACATAATGTTGATGCCATACTTAAATAAATAACATACATACCTAATCAAACTAAAAAAAGGTCAGTGGAGCAAAATAAATGTTGAGTACTTACGAAACTTTCAACCCTATGTAAAATTTATATCGCTACAAATGTGGAGGTAACCACTTTTTTCACAAATGCAAGTTTATTAAATTAAAATACATTCATATAAATCAACAAAATAGCGATAATGTGTAATAAAACGCAAAGCAATATGGAACAGTCCAAGAGATATAAGAAGTATACTTAAATAGGTTGTACTTTATAAATTGAGATAACAGTAAGCCACCACATCAGTATATAAAGTTCCAGTTGCACAAGAAATTAGTCAGAAGTTGATTCAGGATTTTCATATACTATAATTTATCTTGAAGCCCAGCACAGATGGCAAAATAGTTTTCCATAGAAAAAAAAGTAAAGCTGGACTAATGCAATGGTCAAAACTACACAGTAGTGGCCCTAATTGTGTTAAACACATGAACTAGCTAAAATTCACTAACATTCCAATAAAGAACTGGCTGTTTATGCAGTATAAACATGTATTTCGACACTCTCAATAGAATCAAAATTTAAAAAGTATTTCATGTTGATGTAGAACTATGAAATGTGACAAGTAATATTGTCTTATAGCAAAGGTATAGGGAAAAGTCTGAAAACTATACATTTATAAATAAATAGTATAAATAAATAAAATAATATATAAAAAATAGGGACATACAAGGAACAGAGGTACATAATATATAGAATTGAGTTAACTGTGTCATGTGGGGTTTAGGGCTTAAACAGATTTTTAGTTATTTTTATAATGTATAGTTTTCGATTTATGATGAAGAATGAGAAAAAACTTTTATATTTAAGTAAATAAAAAACTATTTTTGATAATACGTAACTACAATTTTTTATAATAATGTACCTACAAATTTGTACAAAACCCTAAGTGGGCAAGTCAGATTCCCATATGTCCAGCCTTTTTTACTCTAAGACAGTAAAAACTATATAATAGTCAGGCACCAGGCATACCAACAATCCAAATAGACTATATATTTACGTAACAATGTAAATATACTTTATATCCTTTTTTCCTAACAATGAGATTTACTAAAAGTAAAGAAAGATAAAAAATAGGGCTACCCTCTTTTTACTTTCCCTGCCTGTAATGCATAGTGTTTTATGATGTTTTAATTTATGTGGCTTCATTATAGTGTAATATGCATTTAAGGATATTGTATTAAAGAGAGGCAAAATAACCTCTGTCTTCCATGTCCATATATTAGCATATTAGTCACAGTATAGACACATCTCTGAGTTGTCAAAAAATGATCACAAAGACCCTGCCTTGGAGGTGGGTCGAAATTGGCAGTTGATGGTGGCCTTTTAAAAAGTACATCTCAAACAGTGAACAAAAACAGTTCACAACACCTCCTATACCAAGACAATTGACAAGTGTATTTTAATGTTCCATAGCCTATCTCTAACTCATGTCTTATTACTCTTTTTCAGATGGATTTGTGTGAGAGTACAAAGTAACCAAAGTAATTGTTTAGGTTAGGTCAATTAGAAAAACAATCACCAATAATAAGCCCTAGAACAATTTAGACTGTGTCCTTCCTGCCTCCTACAGCAATCATAAATAGTTGTGGGTAAGTGAAGGGATGCACCTCGCTCTTCGCCCTTCTGGGTCCCGTGAAATAAGAAGTTATATGATTTAGAAATTATCGGGTAAACTTACTGTCCAAAATAGTACTTGTTTGTGAAGGGTCTATATCAAGTGAAGTTTTGTAGTGTTCCAGTGCTTTATCCTTCTGACCCAGTTTCTGCAGTGCTTGTCCAAGGAGTTTGTACGCTGCAGCATTGTTTTCTTTCTGGGTGATGTATTGCTCGACGTATTTCACGCAGTTCACGTAGTCCCCCACATCAAAATACAAGCGCGCCACGGAAAACGCTCGGGCTTTAAACTGAAATGATATACAACGAAAATGCATTTGCGAACCGCATAGTATTTTTTCGTTGACAGGTGAGGTATTCTTTCTAAAGCCATTGCAACGTAACCTTTGCTTACCTCTTTTGTGGATAACTTGGATAAGAGACTCTCCACATATTTATCTACATCTTTTTTATTTCTATACATTTTGCACGATTTCAATCACTACAGCAAATATCACGAGCGTCTATTTTCAAAGAATTAAATGGCGTGGGACCAAAAATCGGCGTTTTGAACAAGCTCCGTCATTTTAGTCTTGGGTTGCTAGCTATAAATTAAATTTACCATTTCTACAGCGAATTGTATATTATACTGATTATGTACATAATTGAGGTTTAGTTATATACTCGGCAAGAATTGATGGGGTAAGAACATAATTAATGAAATAAAGTGTTAATTTAAAAACATATTTCTCCCTCGTCACAGTATATAAGATTATGAGCTTCATTCGTTTTACTTGATTTTCTAAAGTTTTTGGTTCCTTACATAATATGTTAGTGCTAATTTATGTTCCTTAAACTTCAAACCTTTTAATAAGAATAATAATTATTTTGTATTTATTTAACAAACTAATGTGACAATGTAATAACTATACATATACGTAGGGGCCATAAAGTGAAACAGGAGTTTGTATATTTTTTGTTTGTCTGTATATCAACTTGTTTAAACCATGGAGTTGTATAATGTAGTATAGTATACAAACAAATGTGTACATAGGCAAATAAAAAGTCAGTAATAACAATCGAAATGCAACCGACGTACTGTTAGTAATGCTAGTACTCCACTCTGTTAGTAAGCTTTGGATCATGAGAATTGTAATTTTTCAGATATAATATTATTATAGTAGTAGGTATTTAAAAAATCTTCCCCTAAGATACATCTAGAACGATGAATATTTGTGTGGAACTTCATTATATCTGTGCATCTGGATCCATCCATTAATCGGTCCATTCTGGACCGATAAAATCACAACCGAAGATCATTTACTGTGAAAAAAACTCAAAAATCTGATACACTAGTTAAACAAGGTACAGATATTTAATTATTTTTTACAACCTACTATCTATTTACCTACATTGTTATTATTATTTTGTTCTCTACTAACTAATCGTTGTGTTTTGTACTAGATGTCATCATCATCACAACAACCCATACCGCTGTAGGACACGAGGATCCGGTCTGGCATTCCCCTGCTAGACATAGTGAATGCCCTAATGACCACTACACATTCCTACGTCATTTTAATTCTTTATTTTATTTTCATGTGAAATAAGATTGGCCTCGTTTGTTGCTGAACACAATCTACCTTTCACTATTATGGAGCACCTACCGAAACTGATCACCAATCCATTTGTCCTGATTCAAAAATAGCAGAAGATATAAAATGTTCTACGACGAAAACTCACGCCATAATTCATCATATTCTAGGTAAAGAAAGTTTCGATAATTTATGTGAACATCTGCGGCAAACTAAGTTTTCGCTTTTTATTGACGAGTCCACTGATCTTAGCACAATCAAACACTTGTGCCTAGTCGTGAGATATGCCAAAAAACATCGCATCAAAGATTGTTTTTTAGCTCTTATTCCATTGGAAGATGCTAATGCAGTATCCTTATTTGAACACATTGTTAACTTTTTTAGAAGCAATGATATTCCGTATAAAAAGAATGTAATAGGTTTTGCATCTGATGGGGCAAACGTAATGATGGGGCGTAATAATTCTGTTGTAATGTTGCTGCAAAACGAAATTCCCAATATTTATATATTATTTTTATGCTAAAATGCACCTGCCATTCGTTTCACCTTTGCGCGTCATATGCTTGTACCAAACTGCCACGCTTTGTAGAGGATCTTGTAAGGGACATTTACAACTACTTTTCTTCTAGTCCGAAAAGAGAGGCATAGTTTAAAAATTTTCAAATGTTTTGTGACTTAAAAGTACATAAAATACTTCACCCCTCTCAGACCCGCTGGTTATCAGTCCATGCAGCAGTGAAAAGAATATTGGAACAAGTTTATGCTCTAAAACAATTTTTCATAGACCAAGTATCTGATAATGATCATCTTTTAGCTGCAGAGCATATATTACAGAAACTCCAAGATCCAACGACACTATTATTTTTGGAATTTTTAGATTTTGTATTACCACTATTTAACGATTTATTTCGAGTATTGTACCTATGATTGTCTCCACGTTTTTAATGTATGCAGGTTTTCACGGATATATAGTGCTATATGGAGTATTAAATGACGGGAGGGTCAAAATACCCAGTCTTGTAAAGTGAGGCCTAGCCGAGTCGTCCTGAGGAATGTTTACCATCACTCTCACAGCATGTTTCTGCATTCGGAGGATACGATCACAATCTGCAGCGCGTCCACAGAACTCAATCCCATACTGTAGAAGAGTCTGCATACTTGCAAAATAGCAGGAACGAACTGCATCCAATGGTAATGTAGTTGCGATCCTACCAAGCGCATAACATGCTTGCCCTAGTTTGGAACACAAGTCTTCGATATGGAATTCCCATGTCAGTGCATGATTTAAGTGAAAACCGAGGAAATATCCGGTTTTGACTTCTGTAATGTCTTCAACTTCTATATTAATTAAAATTCTGCGGCAGCTAGCGAGGTTGAAAGTCGTGAAATGTGTTTTGGACAGGTTAAGCTTAAGGCCATTATGTTTAAACAATTAGAGAAAGATAGCAATAATAATACGATGAATGTAAGACCAGGATACAGATAAAGCAATTTCGCAAGTGTAAAGGAGATAGAGCGCTGGACTGGCTGAGCCATACAAGTAAAACGGCTCAAACTAGATAGATATATGCTTAATGTATTTATTTTACTAAAACGTTGTAATGATTTGATTTAAAAAAACAGTTGACGAAGTTATGTTACCAAGCTCGGGCAGAGGTATAGTTCTAATGCATTGTTGCGATTGATTATCGGAATTATTGTATTTGGTTAAAAAACATTAAAAAATACAATTTAAAAAATCATGCGTATAAAATCAATTGACCTTTTAAATGCACACAGTTAAACGCAACTAGCCGAGCCGAATACTCCGTCGCGACGCGGTGACGTTTAAATAGACTGTCTACATGAACGATCGACGGTCTCGTTTTGTTTAAGATAAATACGTCGACGACCCATCGCTAGTGTGCAGACCTTTAAAATGAGTAAAAATGTTTTCGGGGGAATTTTCTCAAAAAACCTAATTTTCAGAGGGATTTTGCAAAAGGTTGGAGGGCAATTCACACGGTCACCTGGTAGCACTGATGTGTTCTATCATTTCGTCTATGATCATTTCTATCTGATCGATGGTCTTTGTGTAGTTGTGATTGTTGCTTCACATGTATGTATTTTAACCATAGAATTAATATGTACTACGTACAACAAGAAAGCGCACAAACCAAAATACTGCAAACAAAAACAGATCTTACAACGTCAATATAAAACTTGTATTTGAAGGAACAGGGGCCGCGAGCCGACAGAGAGATCTAGCACGGGGTCAGTGTGTCCCTTTCTTGTAATTGCCAGGATATGTTATGGTAAACTTTAGTAGCTTTCTTACGAATAAAGCGAAATATTGAAAGTACCCTTTTGCAAGACAGAAATTTGTATCATACGTCACGTTCGTGAAATAAATTTACGAAACATGTCTTTTCCATGTTATCATTGTTATCAGTTTACTAAGTAGGCAAATACCTTGCTATTATTCTATTTTTATAGTAAACCAGATATTGTTGATTTATTGAATCC
Organism: Apeira syringaria; assembly: GCA_934044485.1. Classification (NCBI taxonomy): domain Eukaryota; kingdom Metazoa; phylum Arthropoda; class Insecta; order Lepidoptera; family Geometridae; genus Apeira; species Apeira syringaria. Next base: position 19,129,932 of record OW203658.1, read on the forward strand.
AATGTCCGCTTTAGTTTGTTCATTACAGTATTTTTTAAAATAAATATATAAATAATAGTCCGTCTTCTTCATTTCTGGACTCAGACACATAAATAAAATAAACCTAGCCTTAAAACCTATGTCATAGAAAGTATCCTCTGATTCTATCAAACACTTCAGTATTCATTTCAGCAATATATATATTAAGTCTATGAATTGAATAACAAAGAGTGTACGGATTTACATACTTTTGAATTTGTTAATTATCACCTTAAGACAACTATGTAAAAAATAAAGAACCGTTAGCACAATTGTCTTGTCAGTGAAATTTTGTAGTTTCTTAAGACAATAAAGTTCTTTAAACCGAAATTAACAAAAGTTCTAAACTGGTTATTACTATTACTAATAAACTTATTTGGTAGGTTTTATTTATTACTATGACAACATCAAAAGAGTGGCGTGATTAGGGTGACAATATTTTTGTCGAGATTGAGTTCGATTCGTGTTTCATTTTTATCATTCACAAAACAAGAATATTATTCTACCTACGAGTACATAGTATATCCAATATGTTACTACAATTAGTTTTATCGATAAGCTGACTTTCTTTCTTCTTCCGCTTTCAGTGAAATTATGAAATAAATCAAAGGTGGCTAAAATAATTCCAATAAACGATAGTAGTCTTACAGTGGTGAGCAGCCATCATTTAAAGCCAGATGATCAGAACAAATTAAAAATTTTCTTAAACTAAATTTCAACAACTAAATGATGCAATAGTATCATGTTCGCGAAAATTTTTCAATTTTTCCTGTTGTTTCCTTTCTGCATTTTTGTAAGTTAGAAACCTTATTAAGCTTTGTTATCAGTTAACTTCATGTATCGATTTACGAATATTTAAATAAAATCCATGGCTTTATTAGGCAACAGAATTGGCCTGCGCCAAAAATTACATAAATCTATGTTATTTAGTCATTTGTAATTAAAACATGCAACATATACGGAAATGTTTTATTTAATTTACAATTTAATCTTAGTTGCGTCCATTTAAACCTTATTATATAAAAGCAAATAAAAATACGTGGTTATGATATTATATACGTCATATGGTTAATAATTTCACAGATGTCTCATTAGTTGCTCAAATTATGGTCATACTGTGAACATCTAATAGAGTGGGACAAACTGACTCCGTGGTAACTATCTCTATCGGCTCGTTTTTTCAGCTCAGTGCGCGTTCCAGTTGTACGTAGTACATATTAATTCTATGATTTTAACTGATCTATGATACGCAGTATCTCTAAATTGTTTGTGGAGTATGCTTCACATATGTATTCTATCAGGATCTATGCTTCACATTTGCTTCCTCCTAGTAATGTAATCTCTTTGTCTTTGATTTGCTTTTTGTTAGTGATGAATGATTGAGTAGCAATAACAAGATTGATTATGCAGACGCTTACTGCTAAATAAACTCGCCTGTGAGCCCTGTGACACCGAGCTAGTGGCTGTCGTACTCAACTATTCAGTCATTCGGTTTGGATTTAGTTTTGCGTGTAGGTAGTTTATTAAATACTTCGTCCTATGGTTCTTGATTTCCACCGGATAAGAATTGTTTGGCATCAATTACCTTAGTCTTCCATTCCATCTAGGTGCCTCCCTATCTATGAAGACCATTTACCTGGTAAATATCTATAGGTGTCTCATGACCCGCTGGCAGGCGTTCCGCTTGGCGGTGTCATCTTCCTGATTCAACACTATTTCACAAATCTTTCCACCTAAATCCAAAAACCTCTTACATTCTCAAGATATTGTATAAAACACCATTCAAAACAATTGACACTGATTTAGATCTCATATTCTTTATACTCATAATGAGGACAGTTCATTTGGAAATGTTTAGGGTATTACGAGAATTACTGAAAGTAGTACAGGAAATGCTTTTTGTTTTTCATACATTGAATACGCCCATGAATGCTCTAGGAGTTAGGTCTTGCAGTAAGAAATCACCAGTTGTAAGTTGTTTGTGTCTGCTGCAGTGTTAAATAGTTATACAATAATTGGATAAGAACCATTTTTTCAAACTGTTATACACTCTGTTCTATACAATTACACTGATAGTTGTCATCATGACCACAGAAAGAAACAGCTCAATAAGCTTGTGCAAATTTAAAACCTTTGATAAACATTTGCATTGCAAAAATATGATCACAATTTACAATTTTTTCTAAGCTCAAGTCTTTTCCTATGCATCCTGGATTCCTGTCATGTTCTGTTTATTTAACATAATTATTGTTTATTCCTTCATGTGTGAGCTATCATAAACACCTTGATTTCAAATTAAGTCATCATCATCATCTCAGCCATAGGACGTCCACTGCTGGACATAGGCCTCCCCCATTGATTTCCACAAGGACCTATTGGAAGCGGCCCAAATTAAGTGTTAAATTATAATTCATTTGTACATGAAGTATTTGTAGTATTGATATGCAATTTCTATAGCTTTACAATAAAATCCATACAGTGCAGCAGTTTCCTGGTGAGAATAAGTTTTAGTAATAAGACTACTACTTTTTGCACACTATATGGTTATATATCTATACTAATATTATAAAGAGGAAAGATTTGATAGTTTGTTTGCATTTAATAGGATCCAAAACTACTGAACCTATTAGAAAAAATCTTTTACTGTTGAGAAGCTACACTTTCCCCAGGTAACATTGGCTATATTATTTATTTCAAAAAATTAGGGATCCCTTTAATTTTTATTTTTTTTCCCCCACAATGCTGGAGCAGTCTGCTAGTAGTTTATAAGGGGATACCAGAATCCTATAAATATATTTGTACATCTGCATAATATATTACTGTCTCTTTGAATGAACTAACACACCTATTGCCACATGCCACATACCTGTCATATAAAAAATGTACTTCCTAATTTAGTTATTATATGTGAGACTTCATAAATCAAAAAATGACTTCACTAAGCTAACCTCTCACACCACAAACTCAGGAGTTCTTCAAAAAGTATTACTTAATTGTGCCCATACTCATGCCCAAATAATGCGAGGTGTCTAAAGGGAAATTAGTTTCCCCGTTCTGTATTTCTATCCCATTTGTATTACTACATGCTGGTCTGAGTTTCCGAACTAAGCTGTCATATCAGAATTACCTTAGCTATGCTTCAAATACTTATTATGTTGTTTGGTGACAAAAAAGGCAAAGAATGCAGAGCCAGAAATCATAGCAAAATCATTGGCTTATCCAGTGGCCAGAACAATATATGAGAAAAAGGTGACTGTTATCAGTTGGAGAATTAATATTATTATATTAATAATCTTACATGTTAGATAATTTGTTCCAAAGTGGCAGATATTTCATAATGCTAATTAATCACTTACAACCTTTTGTCATATAAAATAAGGTCAAATATCACTTCTCTCTGGAAGGAAAAGGAATACCTGCCCACTGCTGGAACAATAATACATTTATTTATTGCAGGAACACTAAAATGGGAGAATCATCAGATTTCAACTTTGCATCGTCAATGTCAATAGACTCTATGAAAGTGATAGCTGAGACTGTAGGCATTGCAAGTCTTGGCGATGATGCAGCAAAAGACTTAGCTGATGATGTGACCTATCGTTTGAAAGTGATTGTACAAGATGCCATGAAGTTTATGCATCATTCAAAAAGACAAAAGCTATCAATCACTGATATTGACCATGCTTTGAAGATAAAAAATATAGAGGTATGTTGATTGTGCATGGTTTAAAGTTATGATTATGTTATTCCCGTTATTACCTTCAATAAATCTAACATGTAGGTCTAGGTGCATGGTCAATGTGTTAGTATTGCCCTTATATTACTAACATAAGAATAATATCTCACTGAAAGATTAGCTGAAACATATAGGACAGTCACACAAAGACAAAGTCCCTATTGCTAAATGATGTTTGTTTTTAAAATAAAACCAACAGAATGCATCACAGGGGTAACAATAGATGCTTAAATTTTTTAATTTGATTTTGGTTTTGTTGGCCAGATATATGCCACACATTATATTTTGGTGGCAAAAGGTCCTATGTTTTATAATCCAACTTTACAGACTTGAGAATACTGAATAATTATTCAAGGAATTCAGTAATTTTGTGAATAAAAAATATGTATAGTGATTGAGCTTTATTTACTCAAATTTATAACTAAAGATACTATCAATGCATCTGTGATTTTCTTTATCTGTTAGGACATTTTGATATAAAAAGAGTACTGGGCAATTTTTATGATAGGAGCTTTTGCCAGTTAACAGATGATTTGTTACCTATATAATTGTAGTACACAGCAACTAATATCTTCTGCACCTTCAACTTTATACAAATACAAAATACAAATATGTTTATTTCCTTAAAAATATTTACAAATATGGTTATGTGGTACACATGTTTACAGACTTGTTATATATCTAAGCCTTGTTTACGTTGAGACCCAAACTAAGAAAAACTTGTGTCTTGGATCTCAGAAATGCGAATTTTTATACGGTATAATTTGCATGGTTGGTTTCTTAACTGATAAAGGTACCACTAGTTCTAATTTATGTGAATGTGAAGCGATGTACAATATAATTATAATATACCATATATTCTTGTGTGTGAGGAGGATAGTTATAAGTGTAGGTTTGTGAGAGGGAGGGGGGGAGAGAGTGTTATGGTGAGGGTGGGAAATGATGGGGGTGGTGGTGTACGTAAATAGTGTTGACGCAACTGTCTGAGATAATATGTATATTATTATTGTTACTTCATATAAAGGAAAATTTATCAGTGCTGTTAAATATGGGACGCGTGACCGAAATGCTGGCACATATTTGGCTCAACGAATCAGCATTGCAATTCAACGAGGCAATGCTGTTAGCGTTCTGGGCACACTGCCAGCTGGTAGCGAGTTAGAACATTTGAGAAGTTTAACGACAAGAAGACAACTTTAATCCTGTGTACTGCAACCCTATTGAACAATTTATAATTATTTATCCATTCATATAATCATATGTACCTATCTGGCTTTGGACTTGGTAAGATTGGCTGAATAAGGGTAATGACCATAAGCAACCTCCTGTCTTACATAAGAAGGTTCGAACTTGTCCCAAGCCAATCTACACATATAATACTATTTTGTTCCAGGCTCAATATGGTTTTATCCAACCGGATTCATTGCCATTCAGATTTGCTTCAGGTGGTGGCAGAGAGCTACATTTTATAGAGGAAAAAGAGATTGATTTGTCTGAAATATTATCTGCGCCACCGCCCAAGGTTCCTCTTGATGTATCAGTCAGGGCCCATTGGTTAAGTGTAGATGGAGTGCAGCCCACAGTGCCCGAGAATCCTCCGCCTCTGTCAAAGGAAGCACAGAAGCTTGAGTCTGTAGATCCAATCACCAAGCTTAGTAAGCCTACCAATAAGGATGCAGCAGGTGGGCTATGTTTTTATGAATTGTTTGATTATACATCAAATAATACACATGATGTTTCCAAAATGTCAAGATATACTCATAGGGTACTGGAAATCTTTTTTAATAATTGATCAACTACTTGAGTACTATCTTTCTTGATGATCGTGAAGACCTGATCGAAGATACAGCACATCAAGAGCTATGATGGCAACTGGCTCTTATTTTTTTCTTTTCTGTGGCGGTTGCACGTAGTATTTAAAGAATTTAAAAAAAAACAAGTATTGAGGGAAATGATGGGCATATAAACTACTTAAATACATAAAAAAAATGTAAATATCAGTATGAGTTCGTTGGTATAGGTACATAGTTACATAGTATGGTAGGAATGAAATGGTTATTTAAGTAATATTTAAAAAATAATTAAGTAAGAAAAACGATTAATAGATTGGGATTCAGGATTTACCTTGCGTTAAGGTGTGTATGGCTGAGCAAAAAAAGGTTTGACATATAAAAAAAGTTGTAATTTTTAGACTTTCGCGATTCAAACACATTGTTATTAAATCAAACGGGGCTTAATCGCGAGAAAAACATTTAGTAATTTATTTACCTCGACGTTTCGACCAAGTTGCATTGGTCGTGGTCACGAGAAGACTCAAAAATTACTAAATAAATTACTAAAAGTTTTTCTCGCGATTAAGGCCCGTTTGATTTAATAACAATATAAAAAAAAGGTCTAAATGAAATTTGTAGAGAGTTTTGTTTTTTACAACTTTCATAATAAATGCAAACACGATAGGTGGCAGATAAAACGAATATCACCAACCTTGAGTATCTATAGATGCTCGCCATCATTTGTAAAACTAAAATAAAGGTCTACAAAAATTTAGCTGGCCCAAGATGTGCTGGTCCATACTAAAAGGCAAAAGTTTCTTTGTCATTTGTATGATTGTTACTCCTTCACGCTGAAACGGCTGAACGGATTTGCATCATAGGCTACTTTAATGCTGAACATATTATTGACTGTTCCCGTGGGAAGACGGTAAGTCACAAAAATTGTCAGTACCACATACCATTTCACCGCGAGTAATAAAATGGAGCGCAGATAGTAAGCTTATGAGACCTAAGAATCGTCTTGAAATGTACTTACAAATAAAGACCTGTTATTCATGATAGCCCACTTTACCTTGCTGTTTGAATGTTTAATTTAATTAGAACAAATAATTCTTCTGCCCAATTTCATTGCGATCCAATCAACTATTTGTTATCACTTGTAAACATAGCACAGCTAACAAAAGAATTCTTTAGTTTTATCTAATATAGTGAGGATGAGAAACTCCACATTGTCTCCACTATTCCTTAACATTTAGGATATCTTTTTTTTTTAATAAATAAAAGGATTTATGGAAAACTATCATTTCGATCACCAGGCGAGAACCAATTGCCGTTGAAAATATAAGTAGGTACATATTCGGCATGATAGCCTAGCTTGGATTCAAAGCTAGCGCTGTAATGAGTTTGGGCCGAGAGACGTGAAAGTATTTTTTGTGTTTTATGATTCTTTATTCTCAGAAAAATAAGTTATATTAATGCTGTTGATTGCTGGTACTCTATGAAACAGTCCAACTAAATTTAGTTTGAGCTCTTATGGTATAATAATGTTCTTGTTTATAGGTAAACCAATGTGTGGGAAGGCAGCTCGTCTGAAAGCATCAGAGTCGGTTCACGTGAAGCAGTTGGCCACACACGAGTTGAGTGTGGAACAGCAGCTGTACTACAAGGAAATTACGGAAGCTTGTGTGGGCAGCGATGAAGGCCGCCGTGCGGTAAGTTGATCTCACGAATCTTGACTCACTTATATTACTTAACTTCAGTACTTGAAGCAGGAATAACTTGCATCACAGTTGTTGTAGTGCGGTCTTATAAACAATTGAATAATGCATGTACCCTCTGTACAAACTATAATTTATCTGTGTCACAGTTGTACTAGTTAAATGGCAGTTGGTACTGAGTTCTGATATTATTTTTCAGTCTCATCAATTTCAATTATTATGGGCGTCGCGACGCCCTTAAAATTATCATAGGCATCACATCTTTAGCTATATACATAATTATTATAGCTGAGAAAATTTGAAGTAGCTATATGATTATGCACATAGAAACAATGATTATTGAAATGTCATTATGTCACTTCATGTCGGTTCAAAAACCAACCCCCATGAGAAAAGAGTTGAACTTTGTTCAATGACATTTGTTGGATGCAAACACCAATGAGAATGGAGATGCATTGACATTTCATAATGGGTGGAATTCTGTAATTAGAAGTGGAATTACTGGGGTAAGGCTGTGAAACGGTTGTCTTTTGACTTGACGTTGTTGAAATTGTGGTGGCTCCTGCACAAAACCCATAAAAGAGGACTTGAAGTTGAAGCGGTCCTTTAACATGGCTGTATAGTTGAATAAATAAATTTTCAGGAAGCTTTGCAGTCATTGGCATGTGACCCCGGTCTCCACGAGATGTTGCCGAGGATGTGCACCTTCATCTCAGAAGGCGTGAAGGTGAACGTGGTGCAGAACAATCTCGCCCTGCTCATATATCTGATGCGAATGGTCAAGGCCCTGCTGGATAACCAGTCGCTATATTTGGAAAAATATGTGAGTAGCTTCTCTTCTTTCTGATACTGCTGTGTATGGTGTAAATAGTTGATGAAAAAAAGATCACATTTATTGGTATATTTGTTTGAAGTAATAATTACATGTACCCGTGACCATTACCGAGCCCCTGGAGCTTCATAGCATTACATTCATGGTTGTGGTAAGTTTTAGGAGCTACATTGAATGTAAAGTCTAATTGACTATGAAAAGTTAGTTATTCTTGGTAAAGTGAGACAGTACTGCACACCGGGGTAGATGCTCTATCAACCACAAGTTCAGTCATTCATTCATGCATGACCGGACTTTTTTGGGATGCGTCGGCCAAATAACTGGAAGCTTTAGAATCAATCTAGAGGTGAGCCAAAAAGATCATCGGCAGTGACTGGCAGAACGTAGGCATCAGAGCCGTGAACACCGGCGTAGAGTTGTATGGGAGTAGAGTTGTAGAGTTGTATGTATCTACGGGTTTCTGTCAAATACATTACGGTGAATGTGCATTTGAATTACATAATTTAATTGTTATTAAATCAATCTGGGCTTGATCGCGAAAAAAAAAATTCGTAATTTATTTACCTCGACGTTTCGACCAAGTTGCATTGGTCGAGAAGACAGGAGAAATGCGGGTGGCAATATCGGTGAAAGCGCATAGTTTTTCCCAAATACCCACTCTTGATCTTATTATACTGTAGGGCTGTCACAGCTCTGCAAAAGCAAAGGGTTGTCACGACACACAAAACTCATAGTATCTTCAGTTTTCTCAGGGTGAAAACTGTCGCCATAATTGCATTGAAGCAAAACATGATTTAATTCCACCTTCCCCATGCATTCTATCGGTATCGGTCGTCAGAAGGCAATGCGCCATTGCTATATAGCAGACACATTGCTGTACGAAGCGTTTTGTGTCTTCAATCTCTTAATGCTCACTGCCAAGGAATACAACATTGCCAGAGTGTTTCCGGATAGACACAATCCAAGGCATCTTCAAGTGATTTCTGTGGGAAGTATTGTAATAAATTAAATTTTCATAGTCTAAAATACGTCGAGTTTATCATATACATGAATTGTAAATAATCTCGCGGTACTCAAAGGACTCCCGTACGATGTAACGGAGCCAGTGCAATATTTTTGACGTGATCCAATAACTACACGTGCTTATAGGCACGTTGAAGTTGGAGTTCTAAGGAATAAAAGCCTGGATTGTTATGTCATCTATCTGTGTAAACCGACGCGTTGCTCTGTGGTGTAAACCCTTGATTTTGATCGCTTGGTACAAAATAAACGCGTCAGTTGTGAACAACGTATTTCGCAATTATTGTATTTTTTACCTACCGTCACTAAATCTGATTAGATCTTAGATCTGATACAGTTATTCTTAACCGGTCGATACTATGTATATGACACTTTGTAATAATAACAACTGGCAATAACTGTGATACAGTTTTGATCTGCTGTCTGGAACCTTCTTCACCAAATATGTGATGTAATGTGTGTCTTTGTCTGCAGCTGCACGAGTTGATTCCATCGGTGTCGACTTGTATAGTGTCGCGGCAGCTGTGCCTCCGCCCCGAGATGGACAACCACTGGGCACTGAGGGACTTCGCTGCGAGGCTCATGGCGCAGATCTGCAAGACCTTCAACACCTCAACCAACAACCTGCAGACAAGAGTCACCAGGTACAAATGCGATGCATGCGTTATTAAAACTTGGCACTTGGCTGACTTCGCTTGACATTTTTGCAAGCATGGCACCCCGTGTAGATCACCTGGTTAAAGGTAGGCTTTCGAAGTGAGCGTCTATAGCGTCAGTGGCTGACTAAAGCAGTGGTCACGGCGGCCTGACGCTGCGTTAGTGTCGCTGCGTTCGAATGATGTTCCCCAGAACTTCATACATTTGTATAGAACATCCATATGTCGCTCAGTCGCGGCGTCACAGACGCGAAGCCACTGACGCTATAGACGCTCACTACGAAAGTCTACCTTAAGCAAAACGTTATCCATGTACTAATAATTTACATCTAAATCGTTCACCGGTTCGACGTAGCATATAGACTATAGAAAATCGGTAACTGCTGCAAAACTGCTGTAAAAAATGTACCATATTTTTTTATTATATGCCTAATATATTTATTCCTATCTCTTTTGAGTTACGAACTAAATCACAACATTATTTGTGAATAATGTTATCCATTAATATCATCGTAATTGATGTTTGCAGGCTATTCGCTAAAGCGTTGCAGTGCCCTTCGCAGACAAACAACGAGACGGGCGTTGGTCCTTCGATGGCGTCCATGAAGGAATCTGAGAAAACTCCGCTAGCCTCGCTGTACGGTGCCGTTCAAGGACTGGCTGAACTTGGACCCGAAGTTGTAAAGGTAATATTTGTCCAATGACAATTTTCATTGTAATAAGTAAGTAATAAGGTTAATTTGTACATTCAGAAAATGGAAACAGGATACTTATTGTAGCGCAGAGGAAGTATATATTCATTAATTCGTCATTAAAACTTACAGTACGCACAACGGTTCTGAGGTTAGACTCTGTGAACGTTTGGGCATGTATTTAAATTGTTGCGAGTGAGCGTGTCACCAAACACATAGTGTGTTCAGGCAGCAGTCCTTGAGCCAATGAGCATTCTAGGTCTAGCGTGATAACATCTTCGACCACATCATCACTGAGCATCAAGTGAGATAGTGGTCAAACGCTAGATCGATAAAGTATTAAAAAAATAATTATATGATTTATCCAATTGTTTAAATGCGAACGCAATTCGATAATTGTCACCCAAATGATTCCTGTTTCGGGCACGGTGATAGTTTAATTGACGCCTAAGTCTGCTATATGGTAACATGGTTGCCTCACATTTCGCCATTTGGACAACGTTGGTAGTCTACTATTTTAATTCGTCCACATCGAATCAGTCTTGATTCAATTCTAGATTCTGTGACATATTACTTAATTTTTCTTAGTCTGTTAGCATCCAACTCGTCAATATCGTACAAAACCGACATCTAGGCCTAGTGTAGGTTTAACATATTTTATGTACATTCAGGCCGCTATGAACTTAGCAGACTACCGATTTTTGACGTTGTTTTATTGGCATTGAATCGGCCTCGCACTGGACTGAATATGAACATGAGATTAGTAGACTTGACACCCTGGCTACACCGATGCTACCATCGATGCTATCTGTGGTGTCGCCAGGTGTTCATACTGCCGCGAGTGCGTTGGCTGGGAGAGAGGCTGGAGGGCGCGCTGAGCGGTATCGGCGGCGCGGACCGGCTGGCGGCCGGGAACCTCAAGCATCAGCTGTTGAAGGTGCTCGCGCCAGTCGTGAGGCAGCTTCGTTCCTCACCCGACCACCCTGACGACTACAAGTGAGTCACGAATTTTAAAATTTTTACTCCACACTGATTGTTCATTTATTTGTTCGCTGTTTGTCTGTGTTTATTTGTATTTTCGTTTTGTTTCCGTTTTTTGCCTCTAGCTACTGCAAAACTACCTGCAGCAACTTCAGTCGTCAAACTTATGTTGTGCTTACTAGTCTTCCTAGGCACTGGCTGCTACACTCATTATCATAGTTCATCATCTAGATTATTTCATTTTGCTCCATGCTTCAGTTCTGAATAGTTAAATAATGAAATAATTACTCATTCATTATTTAATCTACACTTAATAATAGTAATAATATATCAGCATTATATTATTTTAGAAACATATTTACTGAGAAATAATGTATATAAAGTTATCTATATAAAACTCAATAAATGCGAACTTTATAGCTTTAAATCGGTGATTGTGAAGGGTGCCGCTAATGTGTTTAAATTTCAAATTGAGCAGGGGTCCTAGACAAAATGCATCGCTTCATAGCGTTTCTTTTTCTCTAACCGCTTACCAACCATAGTTAGCGCTTGGAGATTGACAGATAACGTCACACGTTCACGGCGATTTCATCTTTCTCTTCATTCGAGAGATAAATGTGCTCGGGAAGAGAAACGCTAGCGTTTCGTTTTGTGTATTGTCCATTGTCTACTAATTTTGTGTTCGTTTTCGTTGGTCACGTGGTACATTGCTTTTAAGTGTCAATCTCATACATTTTTAACCGACTTCAAAAAAAGGAGGAGGTTCTCAATTCGACCCGTATGTTTTTTTAATTTTTATTTGTGTTTGTTACCGCATAACTTCCGACTGGGTGAACCGATTTTGATCGTTCTTTTTTTATTTGAAAGCTGGTGCTTCCCGTGTGGTCCCATTTAAATTCAAATTCGAATTCAATTTCATCAAAATCGGATGTGCACTTTTTGGGTTACAAGTCAAAAACTGAAAAATGCGTGCTTATACCTACACGATATTATAGTAGCGGGTGAAGGCATCGGTGAACATACCTACACCACAATGACAATTGATCCCATGAGTAACAAAGGTAACTAAAAAGAGTGAAAAAAAAATTTACCAAAATATGGAACCGACTTCAACACTCAAAAGTATGAAATGACTTGTCGAAGTCGGAGCACAATATTTTGATATCAGTTACTTTTGAACTATCATGGTACCGACTTCGACCGAAGTTATTTCATAATTTTGAGTGTTGAAGTCGGTTCCATTTTTTGGTAATTTTTTTTTTTATGTTTCCTCTCAGCGTTAACACTTGTACAATGTTACTTTGCAAACCAAGAATGGGTAACATCCGTATTACCTACATTCTGGCGATGTTAACTCCGTACTTTGCTCAAAACTACTGGCTGTTCTCAATAGACGCGACTATGGTTACTTGGGTCCGAGTCTTCAACAAGCCGTGGTCAAGATCCGTCAGTCACCGTCGGCAAGCGGTGGCGGCGGCGCTGTGGCAGTAGTAACTTGCACTCCACCGCTCGTGCCTTCTACGCCGTCCCCTGCTCCTTCTCAGCCTACACTCGCCGCTAAGACTATCGGTGAGTATAACCTACTAGAGAACTAGCCAATAGTAATGAAGATCATACAGCCTCTGTCAGCTTAGGGCTTGACACAGTAGTGACTTGCACTCCACCGCTCGTGCCTTCAACACCGTCGCCCGGTCCTTCTCAGGTCTCCACACGCCGTTAATAATATTGGCGAACTAGTGTGTAGTTATATCAAAACCCTGCAAGTCACACCCCTACTCGAAATTCAACTTTGTATGGGAGAAATTTGATATATAAAAATGCAGTCAAAGTTAGTTATTACCAAATCGAAATAAGTGCCTCAAAACTATACTAAATTACCTTTAAACCTTTACTAAATTACATTTACCTTAAGGACTATTGGGAGCGCTGTCATCTGTTTGCTTATTTATTATACAGTTCGTCTCATTAAAAAGTTTGCAGTTATGATTAGTCTTTTTCATGAGCCAGACTCTGGCCTTTTAAGTAACTTTATATGGTTTCCAAGGAGATAGTCCTTTTTTTAGTTTAAAATTTTGTTTAAATTGTTTTGGTTTAAAATGCATATACTAAAAGTCCCGTATACTAAAGTCCCTTTTACGTATTAAATAGAATATGACTTTGAAATACGATTACATCGTTTCTGGGAACATATAGTCTTTAGAGTCGAACTTTCTGTTTAAGAAAATTCCCTTTACTGATCACACAGAGGCGGTAGCGAGCCGCAACATGGCTATCAGCGCATCGGCGGCGCCGCACTCTCCGGCGCCCTCCACGCCGCCGCCTCAGAAATTTGTCATAGTGTCGCAACAGAAGACTTCGCAGGTATGGTTTAAGGAATGCTTTGCTTCTCAATTTTCAAAGATGTTAAATATAAGGGAACGCCACAGTTGTGGCGTGCTTAGCTAAGCACACAGTCCGACGCCATCGGGGGAATGGCATCGATTGCAATTTTATCTAACATACGCAAAAAATGAGATGCTGATAAATATTAAATGTCTACGCTCTCACGTTAATGACAAAATGGTAGAATAAAAATGTTTAGCTGAGAGATTGAATTCAGTTTTAATCCACATGCGTGTGTTTTGTTCACCAAAAAATTTGTCTGAAGTGTAATTTTGTGGCCGTGGAGTTACTCAAAGTATTAGCATTTTTCGAGGGTAACTTCAGCTCTATACCGAAGCTCAAGATTGATTTAAGTGATGTTTCAATTGTAAAAAAATCGGTTATTAAAAAAAGTGGAGTGTTTACTACTATCCTTGCACCTATTTTGTTTGGGCATTAACTATGCAGGGCTATGATACTTCTTTTCTATGTAAAGCCATTATGACGACTAAAATGATTTCGATCTAATACTAAATTCGTCCTTAAATGAACAAAATTGGCAAAAACATTGTTTGCTTGTAACTTTAATGTTTTAAAGGGTGTCCTTTTACCTATTCTTACAATCTGGGTGTTCATTTCTTTAAGATTTCGCTTCACGAGTGGCTTACTTCAGCCATACTAAGATATTGCAAAGATTGCAGTTGGTTCTTTTTTGCTGTAGGGATTGACACAACCAGCTAGCGGGGCAGGACATATAGTCGTCCACAGCTCTCAACCGACAATAGTTCGCAGCCAAAATGCGCAGGTATGTTCCGTAATGTGCAAGCCATAAATGTATGGTAGTAGTTTTGTAATTGTATGCCTGGAATGAGAAGTAATTGAAGGTTATTTATGTTGAAGACGCATGAATGATTCAATAACTATCTGGAATCACCGAGCATACACCTTTGATAGTAATAAATGCGTTGGACATCTCGTTCAAAGGCCTCGCAAGTTTCTTTTTACACTATCGCTTAAATTATCTACAGTTTTGTCTCTATATTTTTATATATTATATGAACTTTCAAATAAAATGAAAAGAAATCTTGTATTGTGTAAGTTAACCCCTTTCATATTTTAGCTCACTTGAAACTGTAAGCCACCCGATTCAGAACAATCGATAACTGTACAAATCGATTCGATTCGATATTATTAATACATTTTTTATTTTCAAAATTATTAACTTACATATTATTTCGTAAGTGAAATGTAATATTCTTATCTATAATTCTATAAATAACGCATGTATCTAACGAATGTTTTAATATTTGTATAGTAACTCTGTAATACGGGATTTATTCATTAACAACTTTAAAACCGTTTAAATTTGTTTGATTTGAAAGAATAGTAATTGAAAAATACCAAGAAGTATTATAATATTTTCGATTCTGTCTAAAAACTGTGACGCCTTGATCCTAACAATTATTTTATTCGAAAGATTTACTCTTCCACTAAATGTCATTCAGATCAAAGATGAAAGACAAGAATTGAGGACAAAAGGAGTCACGTATTCAGGTGTCATCAGGCGGCTCTGGTTTTCAGTGTACTCCGCATCTCGGGCTGACGGTCGCCAAAATATAAAGAAACTGTTGAAACCTAGATATTTAAATAATACGGTGTTAAACATTTGTCCTGACATCAATTTGTTTCGGTGTAAACTAAAATTACAATGATGACAAATATTTATTATCAGATATATAGATAGACTAGCTGCGCCCCGCGGTTGTACCCGCGTGGCGATGAAAAGCTGTGATGATAGTGATGATGAAAATAAGCCTATGTGTTAATCCTGGGTATAAGCTATCTCCATATCAAATTTCATCAAAATCGGTGTAGCCGTTTGAGCGTGAAGCTGTTACAAACATACACACATACACACAAAGTTTCGGATTTACAATATTAGTACTATTAAACATTCATTTGTTGCTCTAATAAACACACATCACATTGATCAGTTGAAACAAACATATCCATTAGTGGAATTTTACATCACGGCATTTTCTCTCACATTGGTATGCGCTCTGTGGTTCTAATTAATTAAATTTTGTTTGTAGTCTTTTGTAGTTTTAGAATGCAATCAACAGGGCACGCATTAAGATTGCGTGCCCTGTTGATTTCTCTTAGTCTAAGATCCGAAGTAACAAGGATCACCCATATGTTTCGTCGATGAACATTTTTTTATCGAATTTAGTATACAGGGTATGTCGATAGTAACTATTTTCACTTATTTATTTATGAAATAAATCTTATATCAAAATAATCGCAATTTCATGTTAACTGTAAACTCATGTTTGTAATATTAAACAAAAAGTCATTTTTTATATTTCTATCATTGCCAGGAACTTTTTTAGGCAATCACTCACTTTTTATTTTGTAGCACATTAAATTTGATAAAAAAAATTGTCAATTAAACATATGGGTAAAAGTCGTTCTTACTTCGGATCTTGTAGGTTGGTTTCTTTTTATAAAATGCTTATTTTGCATGTTTATGTGAGTTTTTATGTGATTGATGCAATAATATTGACAGTTTGTAATGCAGTATGATTATGATGCAGTAATGTGTAACCTTATCGCTATTGTGATTACACAATAAGAAATTGTCTAAACTGGTAAACCCTTTTTTTCGACTGTACATGATCTTCTACAATAAATTAATTAAATATCTTACGCGTAATTTTTGAGGGGTGCATAACGCTGCATAAGAATATAAAATGGGAAGTCAGGTTCGGATAAAAGACTTGTGTAAGTTATATTTAACAAAAATACAAACACCTGAATCAGTAAAAGTCAGCAAAAGATATTTGAGCTATATGATCTTTGCTGTTGGCTGCGTTGTACGCGACGGTGTTGTGGAGTGGATAGTGAGGTAGTGCATGTGTGCGTAGTCGGTGGTGGTGACCAGCGGGCCGGTGCCAACAAGCGCGACTGGGGGAGTGACCGCGCCACAGACTCACCAGAAGGTCGTAGTCGTTGGCATGCCGCCGCAACACCTTCCGCCGGCGTCCGCTTCGGCGCCTCCCTCGCAAGTCAGCCAGGTCTGTGCTACTTGATACAATTCATGTCGCTATCTATCCATAGGGAGAACTGATAAAGAGATCTTTCGTACACATTCGTTTCCTTTACCTACCGTGGTATATAAGGATAAGGCAATAGCCTTTATCCAGGATGATGAAGGACCACATTATATCATATTTTCTATTACTTAATTATCAAACTTCCAAATACTTACGACGTCCTCGTATTTTGTCATGCCGCTTTAGGGAGTTAAAAAAGGCTCTAATTATAGGAAGACACAGTTTTTTCAGTCAGGATCATATCCATGTATAGTATAATATTAGGATACCATCTTAGCAGTATTTTGGAAGCCATTAGCGACCTTGGAAGATAAACCGTGAAACTCACACAAACTAACGCTGCAGTTGCTCTATACGGCGTACTATGGTGTCGCCGCTCACATTTTGGAAACCCCTGTTCTAACCTTTGTTTTTAGCAATTTTTTGTTTGTGGAGGAATTACTTATTGCAAAAACCTTAAGGCCAGTTTACTTCGTGTGACAACCTGTTGCATGCACCTTGGCCTATCGTACAAAAGGATATTTCCTAACCCTAACCCCTGTTCTTAAACCCTAGTTTATGATATAATTATCTATATAGTTTTCAAAACTGTAAGGGTCTTCGAAGTCCTTCTAGTAAAGTAAAATAAAGGAAAAAACACAAGTTTCACATAGACCACGGCCAAACAGCCCGAAAACAATACATACAACATGCAACATGTTTGAAACATTGTTATGTTATATCAATAACATACGCGACATAATAAATGTTGCAAAAGGAAGTTCGATACAGGCTCTTTCAACTGATCCTTGTACAGCCTATCTCCACCTGTAGAACCCCTAAATGCTGAAATGTTAAAAAAGTGTTTTTTTAATGTAATTTAAATATGTGGCAAACATGTCGGCGGGCCGCCTAATGTTAAGCGTATCGCGATACACTATCGCTATCGCCTATATGGGATATCCGTAACACTGGGATCATTACGACACTTTGCCATTCCTTTAAAGACTTAACTCTTCTTTTAAAGTAGCCCATATTGTCCCTCGGGACAAGCTCGATACTGGCGGTGAAAGCTCGTTCCACATTTTGCAGGTGCGTTATGTGCGTGTACAGCAAAAACGATGATATAGATAATTATATTATGTAGATGAGCGATGGCGGTTAGTACGGTGATAAAACAAAGAGGCCGTAACAAAGTTGAGAAGTTCTTTTAGACCATAATATACTTCTCCATTGTATAATTGGTATATGCTGATAATACTGCATTTTAATAGTAAGTATATTATGATACAACTACATTACACACGGGGCGTTGGGTTGCAGTGGGAGCCGCAGGCGAGGGCGTAATTCAACCGAGAGTGTAATGAGCAAAAATCACGAGCATCATACATTATTCAACACATTTGCGAGGAAAAAACAATCGTGTATTGCATAAATCGTTTAACTATTAAATTGAGAATCCTCCGTTTCCTCGCATATACCTTATACCTTGCAGTAATACACTAATTTAACTTTGTAGGGATAATTATATTGCGCACTAGTGTGTATTGTTATTACGCACGTGTGTTATAGCTCGGTTTATGGCCATGTAATAAGGCTCACTTTACGAGCAAGTGTGTTGAAAAGTTTCTTCCATTACAGGTAAATAATAAAACATAAGTTTGTTACCAGGCCCCGGTGTCGGTGGTTGCGAAGCCCGTGTTCACCCGCACCCCGGGCCCGCAGCCCCCGCCGGAGCTGGACGACCTGTCGCATCTTGCTTGACGGTCGCCGCGCATCACCATCGTCAGGCAGTACACCAGGAAACCCAAGTCGTGAACATCTCCACCCTTTCTCATCATCACTCCGCGTCACGATCGCTTAGTGCAATTTTAGTGCAGTGAGAATCACTGTTGCTGCCATATATTCTTTCACAGTGCACGGTCTAATTAATTAAACGGATCAACCGGTTATTTTAACCGTAAATTTTCGGGATTCGTTAGCAAACAGAGGTCACGGAACTAAAATTCAAATCGGTTATAATAAAGGTTTTCATTTAAAAGGCATATGTCTGATTAAACTAGAGTTTAAAATCTTCGTACTGCATTTTCGTGCTATATTTCGTACTCATACGTTTAGTCTTTCAGTTGTGTTTGCGTAACAAACATCCATACATGCAAATATCGAATTTATAGTATTATTTGCGGCCCGCAGTTTCAATCGCGTGGCTCACGGTTTTCATGGTTTTTCCAGAACAAAAAGTATCCCATGTCTTTTCCAATTCGTTAAAATTGGTGCAGCGGTTTAGTAGTGAAATCGCAACAAACATACAGTTACCTTTACAATTAAAATATATTATTAGAATTGTGTTGTATCCCAGGGGTATAATTGGATAATTTGTTTCTGTATAAAAAGAAGTATAATATGATGTATCAATCCAAGTGTTAAAGTACGTAGATTCGGAATTTCATTCAAATCTATTCAAGCGCGAAGAAATAACAAATTCACATACACAAACACACAAAATTTCGCATTTATATTAGTGTGTTAAAGATGGGTAAAACTCCCAAAATTTTCCTCCCATGATATATTTAATACACAGTTGTTTACTCGGCTTTAGACGTTTATAGAAACCGCAAGGAATTTCCACGAGGAATGTGACACGCGCTACTATTTTGCGGCATATTATATACAATTTATTAAACTTTTTTATTAAATTTATTAATTCTTTGTTAAACGTTAGTATATAAGCTATGACGACGCTTGTATTATTGCTTTTTTATTTTTTTTATTTTATTTATTGCTTAGATGGACTGTTAGGGATGTGTCGAAAGAAAATATGGCAATTTCAGTGGCGTCATATATAGCTAATGGACTCCAGTAGAATTTAAAAAGTGAGTTTGTTTGATGTTGTGTGTTTTCATTTGGTGCTTCATGTCATGTACATTGACCAATCAACTGACCCAAAGAGATGCAGTGGGTTGCGTTTGTACTTGATACACTCTGCCAATTTTTGAACGCAATCTGATCGGTCGGTGCTAAACATTATGAGCTTTGATTCCTCGACATTGTTTGCGAGTGTTCTTTAATTGGTTGAATCTAACCAATGATATTGTTAAAAAAGGAGGATTAAAGGTAAAAGGTACACTCTGAGAACACGCACATAAAAATTGGACTAGTTCAAACTACACGATAACACACAAACACAAATGGTTTTATAAGAGCTATTTGTGCATTTTGTGAAAGCACAGGAAGGCATTCTTTATGACTTATTATAAAAACTAGTTTCACCCGCGTGGATTACGGTTTTCCCGTTACTTCAATTATCACAAGGGAAACATACTTTTTCCAGGATAAAAGTAGCCTATGTGTTATTCCAGGGTATAACCTATCTCCATACCAAATTTCATCAAAATCGATACAGCGTGAAGAAGTAACAAACATACACACAAACTTACGCCTTTATAATATTAGTGTGATGTGATCTTTAATGAAAACCATATGTGCTGCACGAGACTGCTAAAACTCAAGGGCAAAGTGCATAAGACCATAGTGAGACCTGTCCAACCATATGTGCTGCACAAAACTCTGCTGAAACTCAAGGGCAAAATTTATGACCATAGTGTCGCAATGTATGGTGGATCTGAATATTAGGCAGCAAAAGAGGTTAATGAAAGAAATGTGCATGTGGCGGAGATGCGAATGTTGAGATGAATGTCCGATGTGACTAGAATGGATAAAATAAGGAAAAAGTCTTTCAGAGAAAGCTTGAAAGTAGCACCAGCGACTGATAAGTCCAAAGGAAATAGATTGTCTTGGTATGGGCATGTCATGAGGAGGGATGAAGAAAGTATAACAAAAAGAGTACTTTACATGAATGTTGATGGATATAATAGGGGTAGAGGAAGGCCGAAGAAGGCATGGATGGACTGTGTGAAGAATGATATGTTTATGAATGGTGAGCACTGAGATGACTAATGATGGAAGAGGAAAACATGTTGTGCCAACCCCACCTAGTGTGGGATAAAGGATAAAAAGAGAACCATACATGCTGCTCAAAAGGCCTTCCAAATAGGAGGAGGTTCTATGTCCACTATAATTTTTTTATATGTGTTCACCGATTTTGATAATTCTATTATTGCTTTTAAAGAGTAAGCTTCCATTTCATCTGCGGTGGTCCCATTTAAATTTTCTCATAATCTGTTTCGTAGTTTTTATGATATCCAGGAAAATCTTTAAAAAAATACAGGTAAATGAAGACGGTTGTTCAAGTTTTTGTCAAAAACATACAATATTATCATTGGTTCTAGCATGTGTTTGTGCATAAATCAGAATGTAGTTATGGTATCTGACCGACATTTCCTCTCTTTGGGTTAGTTGTTAGAAGACATTGAATGTTGATTTTAATGCACATGTATATATTTTGAGATTTTATATTGGATGTGTGGAAAAGAATAATTATGTACCTATAGTATAAATAATTATAAAATTCGATGAATGCGGTGAGCTCGGCTCGAGCGACGACGCGTCTTAGTTCTGCACGTAAACTTTATAAAACGATGTTTATACATTAAATCGACGATATGAATTCTGCAAAAAGTTTAGGTATCGTTTCTATTGTTTATCTCCCTACCCTTGTCCTAGCTATGTGGAGTCATAAAAATGTCATTCTTACAGTGAAATGGCCAAAAGATGCCTTTACTTTTATGTCGGGAAGTTTGCTTGACGCAATTCCGCTCGTGAATGATAATGTAGGAATTCATTATCAGACAGTCTCGCCACCTTGCTGTAGACCAGGGTGTTAAGTCTAATTTCATGTTCAGATTCAGTCCGGTACACGAGGCCGACTCGATGCCATTAAGACAACGTTAAAAATCTATTGTCTTCTAAGTTCATAGCGGCCTGAATCTGTATTGAATCTAGGCCCGAGGGACCTTAGTCTACTATTCAATATGGTAATATGCTCGCCTCACATAGCGATTTACCATATGGAATGAATTTTGATTTAATTCTATTATATCTAGATTCAGTGACGTAGCACGCCATTTTTCGTCGTAAGTTGGCATCTAACTTGTCAATGTCGTACAAAATCGACACAGGTTGAGCATAGATTAAGGTTGTTATGAACTTAGCAGCTACGGATTTTGACGTCTTATTGGCATCGGCTTGTCCTCGCACCGGACCGTAGAAAGAGCTCTAGGTACTGGACTGAATCTGAACATAAAATTAGTAGACCTGACACCCTGTTCTATTCCTTGATCTGTCACCAAAAGGCGTTTGTAATTCTTCTTAAGTTTCTCGAACTCCCTTAGTCGCCTCCTACGATAGCTGATAATTGCGGTGGTGTAGTCCGGTTTGGGGCCAGGAATATAGCAGGATATTTTCTTATGTACGCATGTAAAAATAGTATATTATATTAGATGTATTTACCTGTACGTTTTTTATTTTATAATGATATTGTTATTTACTTCTGCTATATCTAGGTTAATGGATATATTGTGTGTAATTGTATAATATATAATTAATTGTTGTTCTTTTCAATCCAGGTTAATGTACAAACCGATTACATTATGTCGTAACTCAGTGTCCTTCATATTTTGTTACTTTGCATATTTTTACTTTTGTTATTGAAACTGACGTGGTTTTGACACATTCATATTTTTACTTATTATTGACGTGATAACGTTTTATAAATTGATGAATACCAGCAACACTCATGAAAAATAGTAACGTTCCGCGTAACGTTCCACCTGAGTTTTGTATTACATAAAATAATCAAAGTCAAAGTCATAAATGATTATGACGTTATCACGTAAATCTATCGTCCGTAAACCGACTTTACAGACAACCAACTTGTACTTTCCTTGTACTCTGGGAGTGCCATCTGAAGTGAAAACTTGCATTTATGTGGTAAAATACAATAATTATTTTTTGCGCTATCGTACACAAACATGACAATAGGTATTTAAGTTTAGTGATTTTATGTACCTACACATTAAACACTATAGTAAGGGCGATAGAGCATACAAAAGAATGAAGTCAAAATCAACATGTTAAACGGGCGAGCGAGGTGAGCGCGGTCTCTTTCAAAAAGGTCTTATTATACCTACCAACAAACGAAAATATTCCCTATTCGTAACATACTTAATTTGAAATTTCAACTACTCTCCCTCCGTCTTACGAATTTTCGATTTCACAATTTTGCGGTCAGTTTCACGTGTCCTGACGCAAAATGACATGACGCGAGTTTGACATTTTTTGTCCCATACAAAAGTGCACAGCGCCGCTAAATAAGTTTTCACTTTTAAAAAAAAACCTAGAGTAAGAAACAGTCGGGACGGCTGAAAAGCCTACCACAAAAATAAGTCCTTATCTCATCAGCGTTATTATACGAATATTGTAATTCTGATTACTCTTAATGATACATAAAGTTAAAAAAAATGGTATGTATTTAATTGTACTGTTCTAATGAAATATTAAGATTAATATTTGAACGTTGGTTTTCATCAAAGTGCTACAGACTGTATTATGGAATAACATATTCCACCTGCATGTACCAGCATTTTCTATTCTTATTCCAATAGTATTTAGTAGTCGTTCATTTAGTTATTTAGCGTCATTGTGTATGTGTTAAAATTAATTATGTTTAATAAAATTATTTATGTTAAGGATTTTTTTATTTAGTTTGTAAGTATTGCACAAGGGGTAATTTTGAGGATCGACTTTTTACAGCGAGAATGCGTTGCGGTTTAAACTGTGTAAATAGACTAGATCGCCCCAAGTATGATTTGACGTATTTGAACCGAATATACAGTTCGAACATTTAAAATAGTTGTTTTTATTTATCAACTGGTTGCGCCCCGCGGGTTCAGCCGCGTCTTTCGCACTACGATTTTCCTACTATCTCAGTTATGCCGCGGAAATCATGCCTTTTCCAGAACAAGAAGCAGCCTATGTCCTATAAAATCCCGTCTTTCTTTTTATGATGATGAAAAGTACCCTATGTGTTAATCCAAGTTATTAGGTCCTTGAATTTCATTCAAATCTATCAAGCCGTTATGTCGCAAAGTGGAAACAGTTAAAGATACACACAAAGATTCGAATTTATTATAATTAGTGTGATAAGGCCACATCGCGTCAGTTTTGTAACAGAGATTAGCATCGTGATGACGTTTGTCAATGCTTGATTTGTTATGTAATTAATACTACTAATGAACACTACTAAAAAGTAGTATTATATAATACCACTAGCATTATGTACATACTACTACTAAACGGGAACTATACTTTTTCCGGGATAAAAGTAGCCTATGTGTTATTCGGTCTAAGCTATTTATATACCAAATTTTGAAAACGATAAAGTCGTTTGAGCGTGAAGAAGTAAGAGGTTCTGAATTATATGCTTATTCCACGAGAACAGTAATTATTTTCGGCATGAAAATATGTGTTAATCTATGTGTAAAAACTATCTCTATACCAAATTTCAACGAAATCGGTGCAGCCGTTTGAGCGTGAAGAATTAACAAAATACACAAATACAAACTTTCGCCTTTTAATATTAGTGGTATAAAAGCATTTTAGTTCGTTGAAATGTTTGTGTCATTATTACCGACTTCAACAAGTTATTTCACACTTGAGTGTGTTCCATTGTTTGTTAGTTTTTTTTTTTAAGAAAACGACTTTCTCTTCAATTAAAACTACCAACAATTGAAAATGTTCCTAATTCGTAACACATTTAAGTTTAAATATCCGTTACCGAATTCGTAAGAGAGAGGGAAAGTAGTCTCCCTCCTTACGGATTAGATAACGTCACGTCCTGACGTTCTGACTATCTGACGCGAGTTTAACATTTTATACAAAAACAAAAGTGCACTACGCCGCTAAAGAAGTTTTGACTTCAAAAATTCTTTAAAAAGAAGGGAAGTATAAAACCGATTTCGATTAAAACATAGGAGATCAATCTAAATATAATGTAGGTAGTTTTTTAAATGAATATGGTGAATGAACTGATTTGAAAATAATTTAAAATTCAATTGATAAATGAAGAAGTTCTTAGGTAATGAATATAAAAGAAAACCTTATTGAAAATGTCCTTTTTCGAAGTGGTTCAAAATAAGGTCTTAACATTTGAATGAACTCGAGCGGACATTCCAGTGTCATTTGAACGGATAACATCCGAGGCGATCCGGGGATAAAAGCGACAATGGTCCGCGATGAATGGATGTCCACTCGGCTGAATTGATAAGTGGGCTGCATAGCCGTACGTAGCAAGCGTGGGGAAGCGTGCCTCCCGCCCCACTACGCAGCGAAACACCTAGGCATATGTAAATACTTACCCATATGAGTAGCGTAGGTACACGTAAGCAGGCGTTACAAATCGTTATCAAAGTATTGAATTGCTATGCTACATCAATACACAAGTTTTAATAGTTTGTAAACCTAAATCTGATGGTCCGATAAAGCCTAAACTGAAGACTAAATTGAAAAAAAAGTTATAATAATCAATATAACAAGAAACAATACTTCCATCAGTAGTAAGCCTCCGTGGCTGAGTGGCCACCGCTCATAGTGGAGGTCGCGGTTCTAGTCCTAAGGTGTCATTTTTCGCATCAAGTAGGTACCTAGGTACAATTATTTTAAGTATTATGTGTATTACATTCTCTAGTCGGATTTCTTACATTTTTACGTTTACATTTACATATTACCTATTCTAGAATGTAAGTGCTTTCTTGCGTTATTTTCATTTAATAAAGTTAAAGTGTCTTAATTCTTCTTCTTAATCTTAATTTAATAATCTATACTCTGTTCATTAAATTGCTCGAGTAAATAAATAAATAAAAATAAATTACGTCCTCACATAGAAGTCCTATTCTTATTCATAAAGAAGTCCTATTTCGATAGTACGAAAAAAAACGCGCACGAATTCTTATTGCACTTCGCTAATTATCACATTTTTAGTTTGTAGTTGTAAAATGTAACTAAGGCGAGTTACATTTTACCTACCCAATTGAAATGAAAATGTGTATATTTCTGAAATAACTGACAAGTCTGACAACCGAAGGGCTATGCAATGAATGGGGGTAATTAGTTATACATTCACGAAAAATGAAGTTGGTCCATCGAGATTTAAGAAGGGGTTGTTAAAACCATTGTTTCGGATTATAATGGGAGTTTGGCGTGGGGCGTGCGCTCCGGGCGCGCGGCGCGCGGCAGCCGCGGCGACGCCGACGCTCTCTGTCTGCCGTGCCGTCATCGGGGCGGCGCGTAGTCGGGCCGGTTGCGGTGACCACCAGTAGCCGGGCCGTTATGCCTAACAGACAGAAGTGGACGGACGGATCGGAATCCGCTTGCATTCAACCGCAGACGCTGCTGAGCCGAGAACGCTCTCCGACGCGTCGTCATCGCGATTGCCGACACGCGATATTTTCCCGCGAAAATATTACGCACACTTCACTACATAGTTATTTATTTTTTAATTTATTTCCGCCGATAGTGGCAATGTTGTTTTTGTAAATTTTAAATTGTTTTGTGATGCGTTGTTTTGTTGTGGTTTTGGTTTTGTTTTTTGTGTTTTTGCCGAAATCTTCAGAGGCGATACGATGGTTGTAAGTATTGCAATATATATTTAAATCTTACCTTTGCAATTGCTTTAAGTAAGCATACAAATAAGAATTAATTTAGGTACTTATTTAGTGTTTTGTGTTTTACGAAACTGAAACCGAAAATTACCCCAAATGACTTTAATAACCATTTGAATTTTGAATAATAATTGATAGCTCATTTAAAATTAGGCAAGTACCAGCACTTTTATTAAACTTTGTTTTTTAAAAAAAAAATCATAGATGCTTAGATAGAATTAATTAGTCTGATCATGTTGGCTTATATTTCACTTGATGGCACGTCACGATGTAGTCAAACTTTAGATCTAGTATTTAAAATGGCAAGAACAGTTGTCTAAAGTCACCGGTGTAGTTATGAGATGTGATAACAGACATTAGAGAATGGCAGACAAGCAATAGAGAGTGACGAATCTTCCTCTTCTCCTTATATCACGAGAATTATGTAGGGTCGTCACACCACGAAGTTATCCTCCACTCCGCTCTACCCTAAGGTAAAGTTTCCCACCATTCTGAGGAGTTTTCACGGTGTGACCATTGAAATGGCAAATTAGCTGTGTAATCAGCAACAGTTTGATTATAGACCTACTAGGTATCACTGCCTGATGAACGAATTAATTACTCCATTATACGATCTATCTACAATTCTTCATACTCGTAATATAAAAACTTCGATTGGTGGAACCATACTATACTAAATGTACATATTATGTAATAATCCGGCACTAGGATTTCCACGTGAAACAAATACATCAATTGTTTTGTTCAATCGAATAATTCTTGTATAGTTATCAAGACGAATCTCGGAATTTTTGGGATTGGAATCAAGAAATGTACTATACTACTTGTGATAACGTATTGCTTTTCAGTGTATTTAAAATCATTTCGTAGAAGTTAGAGACGAATGCACGGATTGTACTTTATTTATTTATTTATTTTATTTTCATAGGAAAACTTACAGCCTAATAATTAAATCTATGTACATGCAACTTAGGTTTGACTGGGCCAATTACAAGTTTTCGCCTTTAAACTTAAAGTAGGAAAACTAAACATAAAAATACAGTATTTTATCCCTTTTTTAAGATGAAAAAAATAATTTTAACAATCCCTTTAAGCATTTGAAATTTGTTGAATAATAACAATTTTAACATTCATTGGACTATTGACCGAGATACAATTAGTAGGTGAAGTGTTATTGCTATTTTGCCACACAATTAATACTTCATATTATATGTATAGTGTTACAAGTCGTACACGTACGAAAACCAATGTTATATTGGTCAACTTTTCATAACATTCACGAGTTGTGTGTGCATCATGCAACTAAGCGACAGTCGACGCGGGATATCACGAAGATGCCGTAGAGCTGGGTAAGGCCACGTATGTACATAAATAAACCTATTACCAATTATATTATATGTTTCTATGAGGTAGATGTCGCACAAGCGCGCGAAAACTGAGGCGGCAAAATTAAGTCAGTTGTAGTAATTTTCATTACGACGCGTATTTCAAGCGCAAGTCTAAACATATAGCTATCCTTTTCTATATTATTTGTACCGTATTATCTGTTGCAGTAAGCATGTTTATGTCGTAAAGGAACAAAATCTGAGCACCGCGCAGTATGAATATAAGTACGTCATCTTTAGTAACACATCATTGCCTATTACATTGTGTATTAATTTATGTAAATTGAGTAGATGAAAGCATGGAATGACCCTCGCAATCATGCGAATTCATACATGTGCGAGCAGGACATTTCATTATGTATTTATCCTTTTGATATATTCGTAGATGGTTAATTTAGCTACGAATTTCTTAACGCTCTGTTAACGTTCCCCTGTAGTTTGTTGCTACTTTGCTATGTATGTGAATCACACTATCCCACTTATATTATAAAGGCTGTGTGTATTACTATGTTTGTTAGGTATATCTTCACGCTTAAACGGCTACACCGATTTCGATGGATTTTGGTGTGGAAATAGTTTAGACCCTGGAGTACCTAACACATAGACTTTTATCCCGGAAAAGTATAGTTCCAGTGGGATAATTGAGGTAGCGGGAAAACCGTAACCCACGCGGGTGAAATTGCGGGGCGCAACTAGTAATATTATAAAGGCGAAAGTTTGCTTGTCGATTATTTGTTTGTTACTTCTTCACGATGAAACAGCTGGAATAACATATAGGCTACTATTTATCTCGAAAATATAGACTGTTCCCGTGGGATGACGGGAAGACACAAAAATCGTCAACACCACGTACGTGGCCCATTTCACCGCGGGTAACTAAGCGGGCCGCAGGTAGTGAAATATTATGGCGAAGTAAATGGGCCCATTATTATTTCTAGTAAATATAATACCTGCCTAAATGTATCGGCCAATGATACGATGGTCGCCGTGGCGCAGTGGTCAGTGTCAGTGACTTGACTTCTGTGTCTCCGGGACCCTGGGTTCGAATCCCGGCAGGGGCAAACATTTGTGCGATGAGTATAGGTGTTTGTCCCGGGTCTTGGTTGTTTGTGTGTTGTGATTGTGTGTGTCCATGCCTCCCGCGACGCAGGGAATCCTAGTGCGGGGGTCTGAGTGTGATAAAAAAAAAAAAAAGAATTTGAAAATATGCGAATTGTATATTGAATCAAAATAAATATAAAATGTTAATAAGATATGTGAATTGAATATTCACTATATATATATAGATTTGTTGAGGTTTTTGGAATATATTCAATAAGTATATCTACAGGTTTGTTAAGGTTTTTTTTTACTAATTTGTCATTCATTTGTGGTAAACTAACAAAAAAACGTACAATACCATATCCAGTACAGGTAAATATAATTGCTATAAAGTTGATATGTCCGATTTTGATGAAATTTAAAAGGGACCAAACGGGAAGCACCACCTTTCAAATAAAAAAATCTTTCAACACATTCAACATTCGTTCTTTCCTTCTTTCTTTTCACAATTGATCCCGTGAGTAGTAAAGGTCACTGAAAAGGGTAACAAAATTTGTACTTGCAATTTTTTAAATATGAATAATTGACGTGTATCTTTGGAAAATACTTTAACCTGGCAGTTGTAAAATAACAATTTCCTCAGAAAATTTCACTGCGTTTTTATGCGCCAACATAACTTGGCGAAACTTTTACTCCCGTTTTAATCAACTACCGCGTCAGATCGTAAATAAAAGATTTATAATCTAGTAGGATAGTTAAGCTTTATATACTTTTTCAATAACGTACCTACCACCGTTTTAACTTGACTACACAAGAGGGAAGGTTACTTTTTTTCTATGGTTTTTTTTCCTTTATTACGTATCGCATGCTCTGACGCCTGCTAAGTGATAAACAAACTTCTTAAAATTAAACAAATATTCCGATTAAAATATTTTTTTAATATTTAAATGTCTATTTCAACTGGACTAGTCTGAATGCTTTTCATATCAAGGTATTCTTCTTAACCATTGACGGAACAACCTACCAAATAATAACGCAGTTTTAAAACTACGCAAGATTAAGACATACTCTAAAAGGTATTTAAAAAAATACTCTATAAAAAATTATCAACATTTTCTTTAAATTCAACTGAAATACTGTACTGATATTGTTGAAATTTGTACGGGATCAATATGGAAGCTTAACCTATCGAATGAAAAAAAATAACATATCAGTCCGATAAGTGTCGGATCTAGCACGAGCTTAAAATATAAATATGAATATATAAACGTTTCCTACTTGAAAGTCAGTTAAAAAATTGACTTCCGATATTTATGTGGAACATTTTCAACGTTTGCTTAGAAAATAAAAACAAGTACCTAAAGAACTAATTTTTATAAGAAAAATTTAGACCCTCCATCTCCTCAGTCGTTCCCTCACTGTTGAGGATCGTGACTCACGAATTCTCTTCGCTGCCTCTCTCCACCTGTTTCGGTCTTTAGTTGCGTGGAGAGCTACGTTGACCGGCATGTCCAGCTCCTGAGTCACCTGTAGCCCTGAACAAAGTATTTTTTTATACTGTATAGATGTAGCATTCGAGCACAATCTCACTTGATAGTCAGTGACGATGTGGTCGAAGATTTTATCACGCTAGACCTAGAATTCTCACTGACTCTCTAGGACGACGCTCGCTCCGCTGAGCTATCGCTATCATTGCTTCAGAATAGTAACGTTCTACGAGCGTTAACGCTGAGAAAAAACATAAATGTATGAAATTGAAACTTCAAAGCGATTGATCGCGTGATCAACGAGAACGAATATTCATGCTTAGCGGCTAGATAAAGAGAATCGCTATGAAGCGATGCATCTTGTCTAGGCCCATAGGTCGGACTACCGTTTCGGGCTTCGATTAATCTCTCCAAGTTTTCAGGGTTTTTGCGCTACATGACCAAAGAACTGCAGGACCCGTTGAACGCAGATGATTCATAGCCTCCTATTATTTATTAGCTACTTCAGGTTAAATTCGTTTGTTCTGAACACTGACCAGGGGATTGTCTACATTCGGTGCCAGCACCACATTTCATACGCGTCTATCCTCTGCCCGTCATTAGCTTTAAGGGGTCAAGGTTCCGAGTCATAAAGGAAAAGAGAAAATACATTATTGGACCAATATGAAACTAAATCCTTTTACTTGAAAGTTATTCTAAAATAAATTAATAAATCACTGAGTTCTCAGGCAAAAAACAAAAGAAAACAACCGAATTCAGAATAAGAATCAGAAATTCCTTTTCATTTTCTTAAATATTGTAAATTAACTATAAATTGTAAACGGCTTGCCAAGTGTACCTACCTAACGTTCCTTGTTAAAATATGGCCGGTAATTATTTTGAAACTTTGTATCTTTATATCAGTTCGGCTAAAACGAGAACATTGCTGCGGAACGTTACCCAAAAAAATGTTACCAAAAAATGAAAACGACTTCAACACTCAAAAGTGTGAAATATCTTTATCTCCGACTTCAACAAGTTATTTCACACTTTTGAGTGTTGAAGTCGATTCCATTTTTTGGTAACTCTTTTTTACACTTTTTTCAATGACCTTTGCTACTCACGGGATCAATTGTCATTGTGTATGTGCACTGATTTCTTCACACGCAATTTGAATGTCGTCCAAGAAGACGTAACATTTTTCAGTTATTGTAGTGAAAAAAAAAAGAATAAAATACGGGTCGAATTAAGAATCTCCTTTTTTAAAGTAGGTTAAAAATCTGCTATACAACGAGGGAAACATAGTCCTGCTTTTATACTTATTACTTGCAGATTGTAAACGTGAAAATAACAATGTTCAAGTTAATTATCCCGTGGAAATACAACGCTCAAAGTGCTTCAAAGCTGTAACACGGCCCCACACCGGGCCTAATTGAACATTGCACTAATGAGAGCCCGTGTTCAGCTGCAACCGGCTATTATTCGGTTCGGAGATTACACTAATATCCGGGGAAATGCGAGCTTGATGGTTGCGAAACAGGATTTTCGACAGTCGATCTAAGCGCCTAATTAATTCCACCTAAATCGGACCGAGTTCCTGTTACACGACAATTTATCGAATTAGGTATGTTACAGCATTCGTTGCTTAGTTACACATTAGTCACAACGTAAGTGTGCCTCTGAAGGGATTAAGAGGTGCCCATGATATTACAGAGGCTCGCGGGTGTTTACAAGCAGGAGGGGCGGGATAAACCCTGTGGGCCTAGACAAAATGCATCGCTTCATTGTGATTCTCTGTCTCTCGCCGTTGAATGTTCGTTCTCGTTGTTCATGTGACATATTCAAATGACTATGAAACCTGTTGACTAATAGTGTGGTTTATTTTTCGGAGTATTTGAATACAGTGCACACAGCCCGGTTTAAAATTGTATTCACCGATATAACGTTATATACACGCTACCAAAAATAAACCGCAAATTGTACGCTTTTGTGTGCTAATCTAATGTCAGAGAAGTCAGAGTGTAACTATCTATTCCCTGAACAAAAAGGTTAAACATTTTGTTTTGATACACCACCATCAAATGGCGAATGTCAATTGGTCAACCTAGAGAATGGAATACTACCGTGATTGATCAATTGAATTTGACGTTAGCACACACGCTGCACTACCTCGTTTTCATGTACATCGTATTCATGCTACAAATGACGTCACACCACTAACATGTACGGAGATTGTCGTATTTTAAACCGACATGTAGCGTGAATAATTTGAATAAAGTGAATAATCTGAATTTTAAACCACAGCATGATAGTACACCTTCCCCTACGGCGAAAATGATTGGCGCAAATCCCGAGTGTTGATGTCTTTCGTCCCATCCCGTTCTAGTATCGGTAGTTTTATATCGCTCTTTCTCGTTTCCTCACCCTATTTTATCGCTCGCTTCGCAACGAGAACGAACATTCAACGCCTAGAGACAGAGAATCACTACGTGACCTACGGGCTCAAAAATATATACTTATCACATTCTTAGACTTTAATTTCCTTTCTTCTGTTGTAAGACGCAGTACAAGCGCATTTCTCGTAGCCGCGAGAAATTTTGATATATGAAAAATCTTTTACGACCTATTCTGTGACCTACCAGTACACAAAAAGTTTCATAAAAATCGGTCAAGCCATTTCAGAGGAATTCGGTACAAACACTGAGACACGCGAATTTTATATATTAGATTGTAGCATTTTTGTATACAATAAATTAACTTTGATATACATAATAATAACAACCACAACATAGAAAAAAAATCTAATCCATCAAAAAAGTCGAGAAATCATTGATAAAACTAGAATAAAACTAGATTTTGAAGTGATGATAGCTCAGCGGGGGGAGCGTCGCCTGTCAAACTGACGGACCCTGGTTCGATCCCGAACAACAGCTTGAGCTTCCGGTGAATGTAACACCGTTATCAAATTCCCAGCATGGTAGTAGGGCACATTCGAAAACCCTCCTAGCTAGCTACCACCCTCAAGTTTGAAAAACTGTCACCAAGCACATAGTGTGTTCAGGCAGCAGTCCTTGAGAGCTAGTGAGCATTCTAGGTCTAGCGTGATAACATCTTCGACCACATCTTCACTGACCATTAAGTGAGATAGTGGTCAAACGCTAGATCTATACAGTATAAAAAAAAAGAATAAAAATATGTATGACGAATCACTGATTTGACCAATAAAAGTACTTACAATGCAGCGTTGACTAAACAGACTCATATAGCTACCTATTCTTACTTGAACGATCTGAAGCAGTATGAGTCAACTAATATATAAATCCTACGCCCAACGACATGGAGCGAGCAAAACCTACCCGCCCATATTTTGAAGGCTATTGAATGTATTTACGATATTCCCTTTTCCCAGGTAAGTAATTACGTATTCTACCTTCGTGGACTAATAGGGTACTATAATATTTTCTAGTCCCCACTAAAGAGTAAAAAATGTCCTTGTATAAGTGATTCCCGTGAGAGGAACGGCGGGGCCCGTCTCAGTTCTCGCTGAGTTAGCAAGGGCCGTGTGTGGCAGACCGAAAAAAATAATTTCCTACGCTCGAGTTGCCACTGTGACTTTTCCAGGCGGCCGTCCCGTGCATCTGGCGGGACTTATTATTAGGGGACGGCTCTTAATGCTTTCTTAGGTATTTTTATATGGCACCGTCTTAGTTTTTACGATTGTGATTTTTATTGAATTCTCCCTTCAACGGTAGTGGCCGCGATATGCCTGCGGGCGAAGGTGAAATACGAGCCACTTTGTGCGAGATTTATTTTATTGCATCGTGTTGGACACACAATTTTCTTTCTACTTTGTTATTGTTCCATTACCTTTAATCCGCCGCGAACTCAAGGATTCTAATAAACTTTTATCTAAATGTGTATGGTCAGGCTTGCGAATCGTAGCTATACTTGTCTACTGTACTTTAACCATTTACCTCTTCTCTTTAACTTTTTACAAATAGTTAAAAATTTTAGATTCCTTTTCTTTTTTTATTTATTTATTTATTTAAGGATCTTCAAACAGTAGGTACATAACAAAAAATTACAATTGAATGCGAAAAATATAAGTATAGGTAGTTGATGTACCAACAGCGTAGACCACAGATTAATAACATAAATAATTACATAAAGTCTAACAGAACAACCACAATTTGTTTACGCTTTGGTTTACCTATGTCTATGTACGTTAATTTCCTTTGGGAATTATCTCGTGAGAAAGTAAGGCAGATTGTCTAAAAAGTTTTTGTGGGTCTTATGAAGGTTGTATTTATTTATTGACTGAAAATGTTCGTATAACGTGGCTAGATAAGTGTAAACTATTTATAATCTAATAAAACTTAGCCATTTTAAATACTCTCGCATAAGAAATTATTGTAACAGTGCCTGTCCGCGGCCGTCAGGATGAAATCGTACAAAAGCTCGTGAATTGCGAACAAAGCACAGTTTGAAATGTGAAAGGCTTCTCTGGAGCCGAACTTTGAGATTTTAGAGTCTAACTTTCCGAAGGCGGGTATCATATTACATAATATGAAGTTTTACTCTGTTCAGCTCGGTTTCACTGGATATCGATTATTTCGGAAAATTACCGCTTCTGATTCAAGTAAAAAAAAACTTAAACATGGAACCGACTTCAATACTCAAAAGTGTGAAATAACTTGTTGATCGGTACTATGATAGTTCAATAGGAACTATTATCAAACTATTGCGCGCATGGCTAGGCACCAATAATTTACGGGATCAATTGTCATTGTGTATGTTCACCGATGTCTTCACCCTCAATAAGGAAGTCATCCATCAGATAGACGTAACACATTTCAGTTTTTGGAGTGCGACTCAAAAACAGCTTGAACGATTTTGATGAAATTTAAATGGGACCACACCAGCTTTCAAATAAAAAAAAAGAATCAACAAAACACTCAGTCGAAAGTTCGGAGAAAACACACAAAAAAAAAAAAAAAAAAATACAGATGAGTTGAAAACCTTCTCCTTTTTTGAAGACGGTTAAAAACTTCATTCCAAGTCGATCGTTTTTTTATATATGACAGAGGTTATCAAGCTACTTGCTTAACAAACACAGTTAACAACAGTTAACAATCAAACAGGGCAGAAATAGGAACTAAACTAAATAATTAATGTTGTTATAGTACGTAGGTTTTAATTACTTACAGCGTGAGAATTTTCAAATATTAAGTAGATAAAAATTACAAATCAGCCATATCGTAAACCACTTCAACACCCCCCACTTTTATCTCGGCCCCTTAACTCTGCCTCTAGTTGTCTAGAAGCCACAAGTGGGCATTGTCTCCCACTTGGAGAAAGACTGATTTATGATATAAACTTATGATATACTTAGCTCTGCTCGTTATCGAAGATTCAGCAATATATCTTTAACAGAACAAACGAGTTCATTCTTTAACATGGACCGATGAAGTATCGTTTTCTTTTACTTACCGAGGGGCGGAGCGGCCAATAAGTGCAACAAATCGTTCGGCGCACGATTCATTTGATCTGACACAAATTTATCCGAGCCGCGGCGCTCTTTATTTACGCCGACATCGACGACGCTCGGTAAGTCCTGACAAATTCATAAATTACCGACATCCTTGCCGAGCTGCATTGGAATGCTCTTTTATTTCCGTCGCGGTTTTCTCGCGCGCGTCGAATGTACTCTTTGATGATACGGACCGTTCATTAACTTCAACCGGTTGGTTGTTTCATTTAATGGATGAATTATTATTCTGAAACTGTAAGTAAACCAAAAAGTTTAACAAGTTATCCTCATTGTTATTCGAAGCGACCAGGCTCCTCGGTTGGTTTGGACAAGCGTTGTTCTCAGTTTTGTTTAATTAAACCAAATTACATTGAATCCATTGTTTTGATGTTATATAAGTATTCTACGTGTTTATGCTAGATAAACTTCTTTTATTTCTATTTTATGTATACAGATATACGTACATGTCTTCGCGTATATTATACTCGTTTTAAAGCTTGCGTGGCCAGCAAGATTGTACCCTCTATTTTATTTACCCCTGATTTTTGCGTAAATGCTGATACATTTTACTTTTGCTTTATCATCATCATCATCACAGCCTTAGAACATCCATCGCCGGACATAGGCCGCCTCAATTTGTTTTTGCTCGTTTACAATTTTTTTTTTTTTTCAAATTACGGATATTTATTACGGAATTAAAGCTAAAGAAGCAACATTATAATTATGTTACCATCTATGATCATGTCACCATTAGGGGCAATTATTGTTATAGCAGTGGCGGATTACCCATATGCACAAGTTCTACGGGCCTCGCAAATTTGAGGGCCACACGCATCAATGCTTTCTGACCATAATTCAAATCATTTACAGTACAATTTTAATGTGGCTAGTATAAAAGTGTGGCTCTGAAACTCCAGTTTTAAAAGCTTTTGTTAAATATGTATTTATAATATTGTTTCCTAAACCTTAAAACACAGTGACACGAGAATTTTATATATTGGAAGATTTTCAACTTCAATACGTCCTCCTCTTTATTTATCTCTTCAAGATTATGTTGAAAATGTGCTAAGCCAGTATTTTATGTTTTTTTTTTATTATACTATGTAATTATATATTTTTCGATATGTAGAAATATATAGAAAGGCAAGGTCTATAGCGGAAGCATATCTATTGCATACGGCACAGCTTAAAGAAAGTGTATACCGCGAAGCCACATTTACAACTACTACCTATTTTCCACGCCAAGACCTTATAAGCGCATCACAAAATTGCAACCGCAGTAGGCGGCCCCTCACCACACTAGGCAGCTGAGGAGCTGGTTATTAATTACCTAACGAATACCGTTGTCGTTGACTGGCTCGGAAAATGGGGCGACATGCCGTCTACGGACGCGAGTGTTGACTCACCGCCCCAAGAAGTGGACGGCGCGGTGGCATGGCGGCGGCGCCCACTCGCGACTACACGCCGGTTCGTCACTCATGCAGTGAAGCGGTCAAGTTGTGTCTTGTACTTTACATGTAGATGGAATCGACAGTTTACTGTACAGGTTATCGACAGTTTACTGTACAGGCTATCGGCAGTTTACTGTGCAGGTTATCGGCAGTTTACTGCAAGACTCTTATGACAAGTTTTTCAGTATATTAACGTAAAATAACACCGGCAGCGACCGCCCGCGCAAACGCATCCAAACTATTGAAGTTGCACTGAACGTTACGTTCGTGGTATAGTAGCCCTGAAAAAAGATGGATAGGCAAAAACAGAGTAGGTATACGCTAGTCAAGTGGACCGACTTGAGGGCGCGGGGCATAACCGGACAGGGTTGAAACTAGTCACTAGACATCGTCTCTAGTAAGCGCTGGACTGGGGTACTCTACTGCCATATACCGACACCGTAGTGTTCGCATTACTGTGTTTAAAGGGTTTGTTCGGCTTAAAGGGTACGGTTTCTGGTGAAATTACAGGCGCAGTGCAGTATATTTAAAAATATACAAATCTATTTTTCCATTGGATAAAAAAACCAAATCGAGTTCCGGACTTTCAAGGTATGTAATTATGTATTACTCGGGTACTCTTAAGTTTAATTGATAACACATATTACCTAATGTACATTCTACAATAGTATCTTTCTGAAATGTAAATTAACTTTGAAGCTAACTAAGTAAGTTACAAAATACAGACAGAAATGTTATAAACGATCTTCTGTATTTTTATCCTTAAGACTCCTAAATGTAAATAATTTATATACTTTTGGAGTTTTATTATGCTAATTTGGAATAATTATTATGTACCTACATAAGGTGTAAGCGCTAAGTAATTAATATAAATATAATATATATTAATATACCAATAGCTGGTGGATTGCTCAAATGTTATTGTAGTAGCTGCAGTATTGTAATGAGTTATTAGTGTTTTATTTCAATAAAGATATTTGTACGATGCAAGCATCGCACATCGCGCGCGGTAAGCGATTTACGTCTTCATTCCATAATGCATAAATCGCGTCTTCAGTTCACGATCGGCAACCATATCATCCGCGTGTGCTCATCTACCATACCATTAACCATTATAGACTTAGTTTGAGAATAAAAGAACATTTTACTTTCTAACTATCATCTATTATTTCTACATGTACGGATAGCATCGTACATTTTGGTCCTTCGAACATTAGTGAGTGAAACCAGTGACTATCGAACCATACCAGTAACCATACCATAAGTGAAGTGAATCAGTGACTAGACCATTTACCAGTGTCTAGGCTGCCACGATTCGTAGCCGGGAATAAGGAAGCGGAAGTCGCATTCGGTTGTATCTGCAACTGTGCTATCGTGGTGAGCCGAGCAGTCACGTACCACACGACACCTATATCAAGTAAGATCGTTCCGATTTGATATTTAATATTTCGTATTAAACATGGAGGATCTCATTCAGTCGTCAGGCCATTTACCGGAGCACAAATATGTCGACCAAGGCAATACCAGCAAATTAGAGGAGATGCTACGAAAGCAAAGGAGTAATTTTAAGGCATTTTCTCACACTATTTCTTTCATAGACTTAGAAAATGTATCCGAGTTATGGGAGTTCGAGGACATGTTGAAATCAATCCAATGTAGGTGGTCTACTATCGACTCATTGCATTGGGAAATCGATAGCAATCTTTTTGAAGACGATAACGATTATGCATCGACCTTCAATGAGTATGAAAAGCAATATATACGCATTAAAAAGGCGCTAAATAGCAAAATGAGGGATGTCTCCCATAGAGAACAATCAACACCAAAAATAGACATCCCCACTTTTAACGGAAATTACCATCAATGGCTGTCATTCAAAGACTTATTCTGTGAATCAATCCATACCAATAAATCAAAATCGCCGGCACATAAAATGCAATTCTTAAAAGGAAAACTGAGAGGTGAAGCTGAAAAGCTAATACAACATTTAAGAATAAGCTCAGATAACTACCAGGTATGCTGGGATATTTTAAACCAGAGATACAATAACACCAAAATAATATTTACATCTCATATAAACATCTTGCTGTCGGTGCCAACCATGCAGAACCAAAGTGCCGCTCTGATCAAGAAGCTACACGACACTACCAATGAATGTTTGAATGCGGTCAAAAATCTCGGAGTGGACATTTCCAACTGGGACCCGTTGGTAGTTCACCTATTATCTCAAAAGTTAGATACCGAGACTCATAATGACTACATTGAATCCTTAAAACAGCCTAGAGATTTGCCAACCCTAAAAGACTTTCTTCATTTTCTAGAATGCAAGTTTACGTCACTAGAATCATCAAAAAGAAAGCAAGATTCAGCAAAACTGCCACAGCAACAACATAATAATAATTATAATAAACAAACCGAACAATATCGTAATAATACACCTTTACAGCAAAAAGATAAACAAAGCATATTATTTAACACTACAGCTGATGATGACGTAACGCCTCATACGAAACGATCAACCAGGAAAGGGTCATGTTACCTTATTACTATGGCGCTTGCAATGTTTATGTTAATGGCGTCACCAGTTCAGTGTGCTTATAACACATCAAAACTTTATAACAATCATGGCATGTATTTCGATAAACTATCAAACATGCACCTTATTCGGGATCAATGGAAACTTATAGTTTATTATGACATGAACCCGTATTGGCAAGGAACAAAGCTATTCGGCGAATATCTTAATCATATGGAGGAAATTTGTTTGGAATCAGACACCAAAACACACTGTAATTTGATCCTGTTACAATTACATCATGCATATCAAGAATTAGACCATTATAATAAAGCCTTGCTCGGTCAGCAGTTCCCGACAAAGCGCGGGCGAGTAACACGAGGAGCGATCAATTTTGTAGGTAACATTGGACGCAGTTTATTTGGTATATTGGATGACCAATTCGCCGAGCAATATGCAAAAGATATAAACCTAATAAGAAGCAACCAAAATCATCTGGCCTTGCTATGGAAAAATCAGACTTCTATAGTAGAGTCCGAATATAATTTGTTGAAGAGAATGGAGAGTGCTATGGACAAACAGCACAAAATATTTAACCAGCATCTAAATAACTTGCAAAATTCTGTGCAAAGTTTAAACGAAGGTATTCAGAACATGAAAAGGACTGACGAGTTTACATTGTCCGCAATCACCGCTAACAGTATCCTGATGAGTTTGAGGAACGTTCAAGATACTCTACTCGATACAGTCACAAACATCTACTATGGCAAATTCAACATACATCTAATACAACCAGAGCAACTAATTGATGAATTAAACGTTATATCAAGCCAACTTTCAAAAGATATTTGTTTGCCTATAAACAATTTACAGGCAGATTTACCAAAAATATATAATCTTCTGAAAGTAAAAGCGAAAATGACCAAAGACTTTTTTATTTTCGAGATACGAATTCCTCTTGTATGCCGAGACACCTATGAAGTTTACAAGATGATAGCAATACCTCAAAAAGTCAACAATAATATGGCCACCCTTGCGCCCATCGCAAGTCATATTGCAATAAATCTCCCAAAGGACGCTTATGTGCCAATGACCGAGATTGACATCCAACAATGCATACAATTTGATGACGACACTCAACTGTGTCTTTTACACCAACCAATTTATCACTTGAAATCGGATGAAGATCTATGCATTAAAGATGAAAAATTAAATAAATGCAAAACAAACACAGTCCCGTGCAGAAACACGTGGACACAGCTGACCAACGTTAATAACTACCTATTCTTTTGTTGTGAGTATTGCACGATAAGAATTATATGCGGGCATCTGGTTACAACCGACCGACTCAGCAAGGTCGGAATCGCATCGCTCGGGGAAGACTGCCTTATCAAGGGGGATGACGTCACTGTGGTGTCACATAAGCATAAATCAAACAATATACACGTTCAAGCAGATATAATAACCTTTGAGATTCCGTCGATAAATAAGATCGTTAATTTGTCGATTCCCATAAGCGATATGGAGTCGGCAACCAGCCGTAACGAAAAAGAAATCAAAGAACTAGGGAAACAGATTGAAAAGATGAAAATGGAGACCGTCATCACCGATCAGATCTCCTCACACGATGTCCACCATTATGTCATGATATATGTTACGATATTCATCGTGGCTGCTGGAGGCGCAGGCTACATAGTGCACCGCGTGTTCAAAAAGGGCAATCCGTGCGTACAGCGCGTTTCCCCTGCTCCTGCCGCGGCCGGGGCCGGCGATGCACCAGCGCCAGCGCCGAGTACCAGTGTCGCGTATCGTGTCAGTGAACAGTGCATACGTGTAAAAGCAGAGCAAAACCAAAGTGATCAAAGCGTCAATCGATACGCTCGTGTGAATAAATCTAGTGCGCGTGTGAATAGGTCTATTTCACCGAGTTTCAATCGTGTCAACCATTTTAAACAACAAAATTAAAGGACTCTAAGGTTAATCACAATAAAATTGTCAATCACCTTGTAATATCACCCCTGTATTGTCTATCACCGTGTAACATTATCATTCACCAGCATTCCACATCTTCATGAGCCCTCCCATTCCTCCCTCGGGAGCATGTACGATGCAAGCATCGCACATCGCGCGCGGTAAGCGATTTACGTCTTCATTCCATAATGCATAAATCGCGTCTTCAGTTCACGATCGGCAACCATATCATCCGCGTGTGCTCATCTACCATACCATTAACCATTATAGACTTAGTTTGAGAATAAAAGAACATTTTACTTTCTAACTATCATCTATTATTTCTACATGTACGGATAGCATCGTACAATATTAATATAATAAATATACCGTGTTTATCTATACGGACAGTGGTTACTGTCAGTGACATAAAATTCTGTGTCTCCGGGGCCTGGGTTCAAATCCCGGCAGGGGCAAACATTTGTGCTATGAGTGTAGATGTTTGTCCCGGGTCTTGGGTGTTTGTGTGCTGTGTTTGTGCGTGTCCATGCCTCCCGCGACTCTAGAAATCCTAGTGCGGGGGTCTGAGTGTGATTAAATATATATATAATTATTATTTAATTAATAATGTTTATTAATTCTAACCTAATTAAAAAATTGTATTAATAAGATTCTTCATGAAATGTCGTGTAAAGTAATAGTAAAATCCCGTAAAACTGACGTCGTCGTCGGCCGCTGCTATAACGCTTTTTATTCATTTAAAGATAAGGCACGTCATAGCCCTTATAGCCACCCTCTCTAGTGCCATACAAATCAACGTATAAGCGTTGTACTATGCATATTAGGCAATTTTTGATATGTATACCGATAGTGAACGTAGCTCAATGGTCAGTGACATGATTTCCAATTCCTGGGGGTCTGGGTTCGGATCTTGGTGGTGGCAAACAATTTGTTTGATGCGCATGGATGTTTGTCTGGGGTATTGAACGTTTGTGTCAATGCCTTCCGCGACACAGGAAATCCTCGGTGCGGGTGTGTGAGTGTGTCAAAATAATCAAAATATAAGCGGTACTTCAGGTCAAAGCAAACTTTTTGCTTTACAAAGCGCAAGTCCGGCCTCACGTGGAGTACTGCTCTCACCTTTGGAACGGTCACCCAAGTATCGACTTGAGCGTCTCGATCTATTACAGCTTAGAGCTATCAGAATTGTCAACGACCCTAAACTCACCGAAAAAGAAGAGCCTCTTAGTACGCACAGAGATATTAGATCTCTGTTTATTTTCTAGTTCTGGAGTTCTGGAGTCTGGTAAAGAGCTCATCGACCCTGTACCGGCATCACGGTTTTATCACCGCACTAGCCGATACCGCTTGAAAGCTCATCCACATATTATTGACCCAACGGAGTAACACAATGTGCGACTCTACTGTTCGTTTTTGCGACACACGTGCAAAATGTGAAACGAGTTTCCTCCCTAGGTGTTTCCGAGTAGCTACAATATGATTATCGTAATGCCCCCATAGTATTACAGATACATAGGCGACGAAGATCGCTTACATCAGGCGGCCCGTCTACTTGTTTGCCATAAGTGTAGTAAGAAACAACAAATACGCTTGAACTGTGTCTTACACATGAAGAAAATAAATAAATCAGTCTAAAAATAAAATAGTCTAAATAGTCGGTTTTATAAAACGTGATCTACGTTTCATAAAAACGACACATTTTTCGGTAAATCACATAATTTGTAAAATTTTATTCAACACGCATCAGGATTTCTTCCACCTTCTCCGGCTGTAAATACCCACGAGCCTCTGTAATTTCATCGAGACACCTGTTCAGCCCTTATTTTAATGCATTGCGATTTTAAACGCCAGAAGTGAGCATTTGCTAATTATCCCCACGTTTTGAAGGGGCAACTGGCGAAGCTAAAAATCGTGTTAATAATGTTATGAAAAGGGCCTGGCTCCATGCAATGATTACGCTAATTATGTATCTGCAATGTCTTAGTTGACAGGAAACTAGCTACAACGAATTTGCTATTCAAAATCGAATGCCATTTGATCTGAATAATCACCGAGGAGTTTGATATCGATAAAGTAGTGTAACATTGACAAATAAGACACCATCGCCATTACGATAATTGCATAATAATGTATGAAGCGCCATTCAGCAATCGCCATGTCGGCTGCCATATTGATGGAGTGTCTGTGAATAATTTAAGCTATGCTGACGACATGGTGTTGCTGAGTGCGTCGGTATGTGGTTTAAGGAGGTTGTTAAGAGTATGTGAAGACTACGCTCGTGACCACAGTCTGAAGTATAATGTGGCAAAAAGCCAGATTATGGTATTTGGAGCTGGTGTAACGCCCCAAAATGTTCCACCCGTAAAGGTAAACGGAACACCTTTAGAGAGGGTGTATAAATGTAAATATTTGGGGCATGTTCTTACGCCTGACTTAAACGACTGTGAAGATATTGAGAGAGAGCGGAGGTCGCTGTCAATACGAGCCAACATGATAGCCCGCAGGTTTGCTAGGTGTTCAAAGGAAGTAAAAGTCACATTATTCAGAGCCTATTGCACATCGCTCTACAC
The DNA here is from genome assembly GCA_934044485.1 of Apeira syringaria. Taxonomy (NCBI): domain Eukaryota; kingdom Metazoa; phylum Arthropoda; class Insecta; order Lepidoptera; family Geometridae; genus Apeira; species Apeira syringaria. The sequence continues at coordinate 19,174,356 of OW203658.1, forward strand.
CTGCAGCCTGTGGGCTCGTTACACAAAGAAGTGCTACAGCGACCTCCGCATTCTCTACAATAATGCGTTTAGGATTGTGGTGGGGCTGCCCCGGTACTGCAGCGCCTCGGGCATGTTTGCGGAGGCGCGCACTGCCTGCTTTTATACTACTATGCGCAGGCGGAGCGCCTCCCTGGTGCGCAGAGTGCGGGCCAGCTCCAACGCACTCCTGGCGATGATCGCTGATAGATTGGACTGCCCCTACATGCGGCGCTGCTGCAACAGGCATGTTTCAGCAGTGCCGTTTGTCAGGGGCTATTGAATTGAATTTAATTGAGTTGAATATGTATTGAATTTTCTTGACTAATTAATTTTAATTTTAATTGTATTTAATTTAATTTAGCGTTATTGTAATTAATTTAATTTAGCTTTATTGTAATTTAATTTAATACTAATTTAATTTAATTTTATTCAATTGGTTATGTGTATGGGTCATAGTAACCTGAAATAAATGAATTTTATTATTATTAACCATTACCCCATCAGTTTGAATGATGGACGTTACTACACAGCTTTCATACACATGATTACATGTTTCCTTGATCTACGATTATAAGAGAGGGAGATGCGAGCTTTATCCCGGATCGGATGCAATGTGCAAACATATTTATATCTTTCAACAGCGTAAGTTTCGTAAATCCAGCCTCGTTTGTAAGATTAAATTGACAGGATTTATTGCACTGCTTTAGACAAAACATCTCGTATCTGTGTGTGAGTGTTGCAGCTGTTGTAAAGAAGTGAATAGCTTTCATGGCAAGTGCTATTAATAAAATATGTTTTTATACTTGCTAGCTGACCTGGCAAACGTTGTTTTGCCATACAGATTATCGACATAAGGGTAAAATTATTTGAAAGAAAAAATTTGGCAGCTAGTGGGACTTGAATCCACGACTACAAAATACCGTCCTGTCGCTCTATCCATCTAAGCTATAGCAGCCACTCCACTAGCGTCCGAATTTCTTCCTTCCTTTAACATCAGTGGATGTTGTTAATGCAATAAACCATAAATCAATATCTTCAATATCGAAATTTACCTAATTTAAATAATCGACGGTTAAATTATTTGGATATTTGATCATACAAAAATACTAAAACCGTGATAAAAAGGGGGTGGGAGTAGAGGATAAAAATAAATTACGATCTATTATTAGATTCACTAAATAAATATACTCAAAATATGTCATAGAAATCAGGCTAGTCGTTTCGGAGATGTTCCATAATAAACACTGTAATACGAGATTTGTATCATCATCATCATCTCAGCCATAGGACGTCCACTGCTGGACATAGGCCTCCCCCATTGATTTCCACAATTTCCAGATTTGTATCGAAGTTGTACATTTTCTTCTTTCTCGTATAAAACGATCAATGTTTTCAAATAATAATTCAGCTGTGGCTACACCTGAGGCTTGGGATTCATCAGTGTTATACAATTAAATGCAAACATTTAATGAAAATAAAAGTCGTAGTTAAGTATTTATTTATTATCATTATTTATTTACTAAGTTTATTTTATGTATTCACTTTTGATATAATTCTTCCTCTAAGTATGGGCTTTGAAAGCAAGCTCAAAAACGTACAAAGAGTTATAGAGAGGGATATGGTCGGGGTTTTGTTTATGGGATCGAATCAGAAATGAGGAGACCCATAGAAGAACGACAGTCACCGACATAGTCCAGCGGATTAGCCATTTTAAGTGGCAGTAGGCAGGACACATAGCTCGAAGACCTGAAGGCCGTTAGGGTCGAACGATTCTCGACTGGAGACCATGGACTGGCAAGCGCGGCATAGGATGGCAGGAATGGGTTGAATGCGGGCCGCTTCCAACCGGTTCTTGTGGAAACCAATGGGGGGTATCTTTCTCCAGCTGTGGATTTCCTAGTCTGAGATGATGATGATAAATTTGAAGTAGGTCGACCATCCATCAATCATTCGGAAATTATAATGTTCAAAATTCCGGATAAATGTATGATTACGCGAAAACCATAGGCCACGTGTGTATCTAATCATTTATAATAGGTATGTAGACTTGTGGCTCAAAACACTCTCCTTCCTTTCTTACACCGTATTAATACCAATAAAAAGCCCCAGTTGGGTCTTATAGCGTCGACTTAGACAAATCGCTCTTGTATTGAACAATTTGTCGAGTAATCCTTACATTTGTTTCAATTATGCCGGCTTCCTACTTGGTGCCCATTTACCCACATTTAAATCTGTAATGGGGTTCGTGTTCAGCTTACAAAATCGCCTTCGCATAGATAAGTAATTGGACTAATACCCACGTACGACTTGCGTTTAAAGGCAAAAAGCCCATGCGTTACGAGCATCAGAATATAATGTTCCTATTAGTTTAATATTCAATTGTTATTCTCGAGCGTGAGATTGCTACGGACGCGTTTTACATAATGTAAATTAGACCTTTATTGGAAGTAAAGGCGAGATATTTGGTTAATAGGTGTAGTATATTTTGATAAACGACCGTCATTAGGCGTGCCTTCTATATAAGTGTGTGAGTGTGTCAAATGGTTTATAATTAGAGTATCATTGTCTGGTGTGTAATGGGGCGTGGTGGGTTAAGGCGCGCGACGGGAGGCTGCCCCTTGCGCTTGATTGTAACAAATTGAGATTTCTTTCGGCAATATAGCCAATTGCCCATACTCTGTTGATTTGCTAGAAAGCGTAGTCGCGCGATGAGTTGTGATGTGGGTTCAGAATTGATATGTCAACTTCTCATGCACGCGAGCTTTTTTCGTGCGCTTCGTTGGTTTCGTTCGCTTAATGTTTTATTAAATACTAGCGGTCCGCCCCGGCTTCGCACGAGTTAAACATTATAGGGATCCCTAATTATTTGGAAATTATGATATATATATATATAGCGGCCCGTCCCGGTTTGGTGGACTATGTGTAATGTTTTACATACAGATGACTTCATATATGAACTATATAGTGATTGTTTTTCCCATATGCTTAAAAGATGCTTTGTTTTTCATTACCCCTTATCTTCCATGGGAATCATTGACTAACGAAGAACCACTACATTCGCTTTATAAGAAAGAAATATAATGTCCTTATGTACATCTCATTGGAAGAAGCAAATCGTTGCTATAACGATAGTATAAGTAGGTATTGGTCAAGTTAATCACTTTGCGGAGTGTTTAACATTCCGCTTAGTTGGCTTTCAAATCTATGTGGGAGTAAAAATAATCATCATTATCATCATCCCAGCAATTGGACGTCCACAGCGAGACATATGCCTCTCCCATTGATTTCGATAGGGACTGGATGAAAACAGTCTGCATTCAGTCCTTAGCTGCGATCTTAGTCACGTCTGTACTTGCCTTGTCGGTGGCCATCCTTTGCTGCGCTTGCCAGTCCGTGGTCTCCATTCGAGAACCTTTCGACTCCAAAGGCCATCGTTTCTTCGAGCTAGGATTAATGAAGATACGAGTAGCCTAGGAATAATGAATATATAGAATAATGTAATTTTTAAGCAATATCTGTCTTGACTACCTTATGTTCTCCTCTCTGAGCGTCTTATCCATTCCTACAGTCATTATTTTTATGAAAATATCTCCCCATCCTTCTCTAATGCTGTCTGGATGATGCATTGTGGTTCGGATACAGATATCAAACAATATTGTCTATACTTTTATCAGTGACATAAGTACGTTCACGTATAACTTTTCTGGATAAGTGAACAACCCTTCGAGCATGCATTACTCTTCAAGGAACAACGAGATCTCTTACCCAATTTGAATAAAACCGATTTATCATCAAACATGAACCTAAAACTTTGGGAAACTCATAACTCTTTCACAAGACAGCGGCCCTGTTGTATAAATGCTCAATGTAAATACCTACGGTCACGACAGTGTACATTCCGTCGGCAAAAGTTTCAAAGTTTCCCCTATTTTTTGGCAGTGCAGGGATATGGCGGTAGCGGCGGCGGCAGGGTGGCCGGCGCGGACACGCGCGCTCGACAATCATATGGCATTTAATCATCATTAAAGTGGAATCAGCGCCGCGCCACCACACCGCCCGCGTCGTAGTCGTAGCCGCCGCCGCGCCGACCACGCGGTGCTGATGCAACCGTCAGCTGGGAACTCGTTTTTTGCGGTTACGAAACGTTTTTAGACGAATTTTTAAGTCGCAATCAAATTGAAATTTGTGCAAACGCAAACTTTTTATTATGCCCCTCACAAATTACTTGAAAATGGGCCCTGATTATTATCTACGATTATATAAAAAATGTTAATGTAATGTTTTGTTATCGATGGAGTATAATAATGTTGTCATACAGGGGGGCTGACAGTATAATAATAATAATTGTTTGATCCTTTAAATGTATTCCTTTTTCTAAACTAAGACTCAAAAAACACATTGAAACATGACGGCCTATTTTATCACGTTGCGTACAGAATTATACAAAAAGTTGGGTGGTCTTTTGTGCTATGGACCAGTTATGACAAAGCGAATCCCTTTGCCCCTGCGCGGTTCTTTGTCTCCCAGATCGAGATAGGCGCGTAAAATTTGATACGGGAATTATTTTATTAGATCAAACGTGCACGTGCGCGGCGTGACGAATGCGATAATGTCGCCGACACAGCAACGCCCCGGTCCGGGCCGGAACAATTACATTCCACATGAATTAGCTATAATAGAACTTCGCCACGGAAGCTTTGTGCCCGGTGCACCGTGACTCCAAGTCCGGAGTCAATTGCTGTGCGCTTTGCGGATCTACGGTGCGTTGCTGTTCATGCACACTCCGGGCGGCACCGGAATTGATGCTTCGCATTTTACCCGACTGCGAAAGAAGGAGGGTTATATTTTTTTGAGTGTTTGCATGTATTTGTATGTATATTTTCTTGGCTTTGGCGCCGTATAGCCTAAACGGCTTGTCGTATTTTTATGTGAGTAAGAGTGATGTGTATATATTCGCCTTAGGTATGAGTGACACTGGGTGCATCAAAGTTAAAAAAAAACAATAGGATGTTTTGCGTCAAAATGTATTCTCAGAAAGTTAAATGTTTTCAAAATACATCGAGTATGGTATCAAAATAAAGGATTTTTAACGGTGATTTCGAATATATATAGAAATAATCATATGTTTTATTGGAGTTTGCAATAGGAAATGCTAATAATAGATAGATATAAAGTAAGCGTAATTTTCTTCCAAATTTCGTTCTGTTCGAAGCTCGGTCTTCGGCACCTTTGTGCTAAAGGTGCAGAAAACTAAGAAAATTGTAATAAAAAAAATATTTAAAGAAACTAAAAAGACCCAACTGCTTTAGTATCTGCCATCTTTAATCCATTGAAGTCGGTTTTTTTGTCATTATTTAAAAATATTTTTTTATTTACAATATTCAATTACCTGTATATCGCATTGATATTAATTAAAAAACAGGCACCTACTTAGCAACTGTTAAAAATGTTATCTGCTCTAGTTCACCTTCCGCCTTCTCGAACTACATGTCACGGTGAATGACGTCGCGTGCACCTGATTTCCGACAGAGTAATTACAGTCTAGGTACGTATTATATAGATAGAACCTCCACTATATAAATACTGAAGTTACACTACCAATAACATAAGAGGGTAGGTATATGAACATCACGACCACAAAGCTGTTTAGTTCAAAGGCGTCCTTTCAAAAGTATTGAAGAGATTTGATCTCGTCGACAAAGGTTTCAGCAGACAAAAGGCAAAAAGCTTATCGGTCCCACTAAGAACGTTATGTAATTTGTAAAAAGCTTTGGCTTCTACTTGTAGTTATATATAGAAGTTAAATAATGTCTAAATGGAAGTTTCGTTTTCGAATCTCGTGCACGCGAAATGCATTTAACTTAATATATACAGACTTAGGTAAGTGCAGAAGACAGGGGTTTAAAAAGTAAGTAGTATGAGCACTGTCGTACGGGTTTAAAGTAGTTTTAGTATACATAGGTTTGCAATGTTTCATCGTGCCATGCATTTAACTTAATATATACAGACTTAGGTAAGTGCAGAAGACAGGGGTTTAAAAAGTAAGTAGTATGAGCACTGTCGTACGGGTTTAAAGTAGTTTTAGTATACATAGGTTTGCAATGTTTCATCGTGCCATCATGCCTGTTTTTGTTGCCAAGTTAGGAAGGATGGTTAGTTATTTATTGGTCGGTCGGCCGCAAATATATGCGCAACGGAGCGCTGTCGTGGAGTTAATGTATCAATAATGAGTTATGGGTTCAAGCACGTCATGGGCGTTGTGTTCGCTACGAATTTTTGAAATATTTATAGAATTATTTGACTTTTGGTCGTGAAATTAGTGAAATTGAAATATTTCACCGTAAAATATTCCAGAATGTAATTATTAACAGAAAAACTCGATGTTCAGGCTGGAGTCTTCGACACCCAGTAAGCATTCTAGGTCTACCGTGATAACGTCTTCAATCACATCGTTACTGACTTTCAAGTGAGATAGTGGTCAAACGCTACATCTATGCACAGTATAAAAAACATAATGCATATACGACTTATGAAGTTACTCAAATATATCCTAATGTCACAGATTTTGTTACCGAACTCATCGGAAACGAAATGCCTGATTTGTATGACTTTTTTAAAATGTAGGTCTGAGAATAGGTCGTCAGTATTTATCACCTCCAAACCCCACCCCTAATTTTTTTATCAACAATATTAGTATTTTAGTTTGAACAAATATCCAAATAATTTAACCATCGATCACTGACGTAAGCAATTGTAATGAAGAGTCGTGTCACTTTGACATTTTTTTCATCAGGTGAGACAGTTGTCAAACGCAAACTTATAATAGTAAAAAAAAAAAAAAAAAAAAAAAAAAATGTGTTTCAAGTGAGCAAGGGAATAAGAAAATGAAAAATGATACAAGATTAAGTGTCAGCATCATCGTGTAAGATTGATTTCCATAACTTTTAGCTTTTCTTAAGCCGCAGCTAAGTGGATACCTAATCCTCGACGCAAAAAGAGGGAGAGAGATTGTATAGTACATAAGATTAACGTAACTGGCTGTGTGTCTATCTGTGTGTCTGTCTATGGCACCAATAGCTCTTAACCAGATAAACTCATTGGTCACTTTCTTTTACTCGAAAGGTGTCTTAAGAAGATTTTTAGTTGGGATGCTTTTACATTTTTTGTTGTTGATTTATTATGATAATAAAAATTACATAATGCTTATTTAAGGTAAATAGAATGTATATTTTTTTGAAATGGTGATTGCTTGCAACTGCCAACAAAATACATTGTAATGGAATGTAGTAGGTATAATTATACCTACATTCCATTATTACATGTATTTTGTTCGTAAAATAATAACAGAAGAATGAATTTGATACTATTATACCCGAAGCTCCAAACGATCCCACGGCTGCAAAAACGTGACAAATCGTTTTGTTACACAATCGCAGTACATCATTGTATGGCATTAATTTAGTTTCGCATGACGGGTGATGCGCCCCCCAAGAATACAACAGCTAGTCGGCAACAACGGTGACAGTGCCGACGCGTGTCCTTGGCAGGCACAGCGAACGTCAATGAAATTTAATATTCCTGCACAGTAACCTAGTTATCGGAACATAAATATAACGAAAAAGATTTGTAAGGGTGCAAACAAACGTTACCACTGCATAATAAATTGAAACTTAAGTCGCGCGACTTTTTTACACAACATGCTCTTGCTTTGTAATCTACCTTTGAACGAGCAATTCTTGTATACTAAACTGAACTAAAATTCTTGAAAATTAGCTGAGTAAGATAAGTTCTAATATTGTTACGATAAAGTTCAAATTAGTATGACACTTATTAATAACAACACTAAAAATTGGACTTTTTTGTTTAAATTACGGGTTGTAGGTAAAGTGAGTCGCCATCTTTTTGGTGCCTACTAAAACTATGAACAATCGGCTAGTAATTGAATTAAGCACGTCTGATATTAGAGACACCGTTGAATACGAATTTGAATTTTATTGTAAATTTACACTACGAGCTAATTCATTTAGAGGAAATTTAGTAAACTCTAGCTAGTTCGAGTGATTAACAGAATTAGGGCCATTATATCTATGACTTACTTAAGAATAACACCGCATGATTTATTACACACACTTTCATACATAAATACCGACATCCTAGAAAACTCATTGCATAAAAAATGCAAGCAAAACCACAGTAATGCATAAAATAAAAAATAAAAAATATATATGGTAACCCCGCTTGGACTGCCTACCTGACTGAGTAACAGTATACTTAGTTAATTTGCATAGGAATGACATTTCTATTTTATTCAATTGCATACGACTTTTGCTACAAAATAACTTGCACATCAGTGACGCGGGCCGCTCTCAGCCTGCACACCACCCAAATACTAGTCAAGACTAGAAAGCTAGAAGCTCAAGCCGTTGGCGGTGGCGATCGAACTAGCGTCCGACGCTACTACCGATGAGCCATCATCGTCGGAAAATCAATTTTTTTCATTTAAAAACTCATTTTTATAATGTATTTAATGTCTTTCATAGGAATTAAATACTGACAGCCATCATAACTAACAAACTACACAGCCGCAGGTAAGAAAGATTAAACAGAAACTTCTACATTTCTTCAACTTCCTACGACTTCGACTTTTGCATTTGCCGACAAAAATCTGACGGCATAATATATTTGGTCGTTAGTCTGTGTTGTGCCTTAGCTATACAAAAAGCCGTAAGTTAAGTACGCGCACGGAAGCTTAGGGCGGGCGCGGGCAGTACCGAGTGCCCGCCCGCCGCCGCCGCACGTAAGCTCCTTGCTGCGAACTTGCCACGCACGCATCTGCTACACCAAGCACAACCACTTCTACGACATACATTTTGATCCTTTGCACTGAAACCACAGATTATACAATAGTCACATTGAACTTGAATGCACTTTAAATCTTTATGCTACAATAACTGCTACGCAATCGCACTTTTTACAGATTTAGTTTCCATTACAAAAGAAAGATCTTTTAAATATGAATTCATACATTTAAAAATCATTTCCCCATAATTGATTTTTAAAATTTTATAATTATTATCTTTCAACGAAATATCTTTCCACGCATTCACTGCTGTGGTGTGCAACAAAATCAACGCGACCATTTTGATCTTTTACAATTTTGTCTTATTCTCCGGTATTTTCATTTAAGTTTCATATACTTACATTAAAATACCGATAGATAATAGCTTATGGTTTCATACTATCTGTCCTCGTAGATATGAATAGATATCTGAAATAATATATCGTAATTTTAGTTAGCTTGTTTCAAGCGCTACAGAACTTGCTACAAGTAGCATGCACGAGTCTGCGACACACGTTTTCATCCTTTACTATGCACTAGCTGCGCTCCGTGGTTTCGCCCGTGTGTGACGGGAGCACGGGAACTATACTTTTTCTTCGATAAAAAGTACCCTATGTGTCATTCCATAGTCTATCTTCATCCAAATTTCATGCATATCTTTTAGCCGTTTCGTTAAATAATCGACAAACGGCAGACAAACTTTCGCCTTTATAATATTAGTGTGATCACTTAGTGCGATCTTTAAGCGCTCTGTGAGAGTTCGCATGGGGAAGTACTACCACCATATCTATTTTTACCGCCGGGCAGTAGTGTTCGCATTACTGTGTTCTGGTTTGAAGGATATGGTTTCCGGTGAAATTACAGGCACATGAAACATACCAACCATATGTCTCAGGCGTTTAATACGAAACACTGTAATCTCTTGGGCAAAAATGTCATAATGTGTCTGTTAAATGAAATGATTTTATTCACAATTTTAAATGTTTATTATATCACTTATGATTTGAGAAAATGTTAAGGTGCCAGACGGTATCAAGCTTGAAATCCCAAGCTGCCTATCTCATTAGTTTCTTTTTGGATTCATGGAAATAAATATATTTTACAATCTTCATAAGTATAATTTAATTTGCAGACCAATTTATAGAAATAATAAATTAAATACATTTTAATCAAATAGGGTTGTACACATAGATAATTCTGCTTGATGGAACTCCAATTCTAATTTAGTTTTATAAACTAATAATGCGCAGCTCGATTCCTAGACATCCTGAAAACTTTTAGTCTTAGTGTGTATACTGGAAATGCGTATGAATTTTGTCTTCAAGTGGTAACCCTAGAAACACGACATCTTCCCCAGAATTTTATATTTAATTTACCCATATTAATATTTAATATAATAAACCCTAATTATGTATTATAGAAATTACGTCCCGTAAAAAATTTAATAGACAGTAAAAGTTTCATCCAAAGTATGTCCTTCAAAGATTCCGCCCAAGTGCTCAGCTTGTAAAATAATAATGGAGTTTTACTTTGTTACAGCGGTGACATCAAAAGATAATCATCTCAATGAAACAATGTCCTTGCTGTAGTAGTAAAGATAAGCTCTCAGCGAGCGATAGGATGAGCTTGTTCGTCGACTTGCGCCAGATCAAGTCTTCTGTAACAAATCTCTCCGAAATGGTAGACAAATTAGCTTTTACAAAAAAGGATAAAACAATAGACGATCAGCCAAAGATGGCCGAACCGTGCGCCTATTCTAAACACAAACCGTCGACATCCCTCGGGTTCGGTGTGCGGTTCCCGAGCCAAGAGGACATTTACCGCGACATGCCGTCGTCGCGACTCCGCAGTCATATGTCGCTCCCTAATTTGGGTAAAACCGATGGGGGACTCGATAAGCCCTCCGTGTCACGGTATGACAGCACGCCAAAAATTGTAGAAATCGATGACGAAAAAAACGACGATCACAAACCTACGATACACCTGTCCACTGAAAATCTTAACGAATGGATTATCGCCTCGATAAACAAACGACCCCATTATGACGACAATGGTGAAACGCATCCCATGGACTTCATAGAGGGTGTGAAGTATTACATAACGGAACTCAACATGGCTGAGGAGAAGCAGCTGCCGTTCATCATATCCTGTTTAGAAGGTGTTCCGCTGATGTGGGCGCGATGCTTTAGAAACGAGTTCAAAAATGTCGAGGAGTTTTACAAAGCTTTTGAGCAGGAGTTCTGGGGCCCGGACAGGCAGAAGTCTGTACTTTACGACCTGAAGCTCGGGAAGTACGACGAGTTGAGCTCTCGCATGTGCATGTCCGAGTACTTCCTCCACAAAGTGTCGAACTACCGACATTTAAATCCACCCCCGTCTGATTTGGAGATCGTTTACTCGTTAGCGGCCCATTTCCCGACCGCTGTAGAGCTGGAGCTACGATTAACGCCGAAGCCAACGCTACGCGAGGCTTACCGCTTGCTACGCCGTAGAGATGGCGAAGCTACAGACTTCCTCCCTAACTATTTGTATGAGATGTGCGAAGCTTTCCAGAAAGGCCAGCGACCAGACTCGGCCAGACGATACGACCCGCCACAGACTAGTACATCGGACTATGGGAGTAAAGGGACTAAGTAGTACATACTTTTTTAATAATAGTTCTGGCACAGGAAAGTCAAGTTTGAACAAAAGTATTTACTTGTACTGTATAGATTTAATTTCATCTGTAGGACTTGTTAAGTAATTCTTTATGTATTTAAATGTATGTTATATGAAATTAAATAATATGTATAATGTGATTATTTTCATAAAGACCTTCAATATCCATACACCTACACGTGAACTTTATAGTATATTTATATATATACTAGCTGACCCGGTGAACTTCGTACCACCTCAGTCAATTATTGTACTATTCGATATTCAATCGATATTTATATTAACGTCACTCAAATGTTTTGCCTTCCCGGAACCCCCCCACTAACACTTAAACTTTATGGTATGGTATTAAAGTTAAAATTTACTTATAATTATTATTAGTATGTGAATATAGAAATGTTGTTTTTAGACATTTTCAGGCAAATTTTTATTTTTTTCTCTCCATAAGAACCATCCTTGATGTGTAGTCATGCTATAACTATAGAGTACTACATAAACTTCGGTATTCTTTGGGATTCATTTTTTCTTAATGTGGTTCTATAAATTGATGCAAATGTTATCTACAGAAATTTTTACCATTAGAACGCTACATTATCCTTGACCAGTATAGGCCCTATTTATTACAAAACTTATTATTATTATTATGGATCTGTACTAAAGCTTCATTAATAAAACTCAAGGTCGCAAAAAAGGATAAAGAATTCATTACATCGTATACGCTGCGAAAACTGTCGATGATAGAACAAAAAAATGTACAATATTATAGAATATGTAAATATGTATAAAAATCTACGTAAAACCATATGTCGAACTATTGTAGTTACTTCACTATAAACACTTATTAAATTAAAACACTTTAAATAGGCCGATGCCTTTATTAAAATAAAATACTAATAATTAAATTAAAAATACTAATAAAATTAAAACACTTAATAGGAATTACGACCTAAATCAGACGACGTTACTCGTCCGTTTATATTAATCCTTATCGGAATAAGGATAGTCATAATAATATCATAAGTCTGTTTCAGTACTCTTAGACCTCTTTTTAAATTATACAAATCGGGCGTTTCATTCAAAATATATCAATACTAGCGGTCCGCTCTGGCTAAAAAATTAGAAAATTATAAATTATAAGAATCCCTATAGTTTTTGAAAATATAATATAGCCTATGTTACTCAGGATGAATGTAGCTTTCCGGAATGGTAAAAGAATTTTTAAAATCGGTCCAGTACTTTTTGAACCAATTTGATACGAACATACTTACATAAAAATCTTTCCTCTTTAAAATATTAGTAAAAATGATGTAAATTAGAAATATAAACGCCCCGTGGTGCGCGATGCCTTGCAATTTGTAGTCGCGCGTCCGGCTTCCTACGTTTAATTTAGGTTGTTTTGTTAAAAAGACAATTTGGTCGAGTGTTCTCCTTTTAAGCATGGAAAGCTTGCGAAGCCTACATGTAAGTTCATAATTTCCTAAATATTTAAGAACTAATCTAACCCGTGTGAGTCCGGGCGGGTCGCTAGTTTTTTATAAACTTTAACGACTTTACGTGTCTATGTAAAAAACGTTTATAAAAAAAAAGTCAATTTTCGTATTTTCGATTCTTCAACATAATATATGGTCTGTACACACGACTGCGATTCTAACCATAAAAATACTTAACTAAATTTCAATTTACACTTGTAGTGTAAAATTTTGCCCAACTTTGCCCACTTTTGTTGTACAAAAGATTAGTTTATTGATTTTTTGAAGTGAAAATTCTTTAGGCGTAGAAACCGCAGGTAGTTTTCACTTCCATCGGCAGTCCCCAAAGGCTGCCCCGCATGCCGTCAGTGACGATGTGATCAAAGATGTTATCTCGCTAGATCCAGAATGGTTACTGGCTCTCAAGTACTGTTGCCTGAACACACTATGTGTTTGGTGATAGTTTTTCAATCTTGAGGGTGGGAGCTAGCCAGGCGGGTGCTCGAAAGTACTCTACCTCTATACTGGGAGTTTGATAACGGACCGGATTAACGAACCTTCACCGGAAGTTCAAGCATTTGCCGGGGAGCGAAACTATCTGTGCTCCAAATTTTAGTTATAGAATAGAATGTTTTATTTGCATAAAATGTTGGTACATAAAGGTGGCTTAATTATTGTACAATGCAGATCTACAACATTTTGCTAGACACCAGCGTGCAAATATTTATAGTATGTATGGATATATGTATAGATATGGACGTAGTAGTTGTCAAGTACTTATGTTTTTTTTATGAATTGTATTTTATAGCATGAAAGTAAAGTGTCTTAACTTCCGAAACTAGATAAAGCGTAATATATTGACTGGCCGGTTGGCGCAGTTGGTAGCACTCTGCCTTCTGAGCCGCTAGTCCCGGGTTCGATTCCCGGACAGGTCAAACATTTGTGTGTATGAACATGTCTGTTTGACCTGTGTCTGGGTGTGTATATGTATAAAAAAAAAAAGTATGTATATAAGTATGTATTTAAGTATATATATCAGTCATCAGGTTACCATAGTACAGGCTCTGCCTAGTTTGGGACCTGAAGACCTTGTGTGAATGTTGTCCCATATTATTATATTGTTAGGATCAGAAGTAGAAATATTTAAAAAAAATATACAACACGCGTTCTCCCCAACCTCAAAACATCTTTGGTTTATTAATTGACCATTAAATCACAATTGAAATAGAAAGGCACATGAAGTTGATCACAAAATAACAAATAATGAGTCTGACACAGATGAACCATATAAAACAATTAGAAATACGTATGTCACTCACTGTTCGCACCGAACAACAAACCAGCAGAGCCCCCGCACGCAGCCGAGGCCGAAGGAAATATGCGTCACTGGTCCGGCCCGCACTGGCTTTTATAGAGACCATAGATAAGTAACTATATACTGAGAAGAGACTGTGTCACTCCACTACTTCTAGTTTATGTTGGCAGCTATCACGGCCTCTCCTGACCTTCTGACGTCCTCGTCAGGTTCTTAGAGCTTCTTTGCTGCAAGAAGGCTTCAGATTGACCTGAGTGTTTTCTCATCATCGTAAAATGTGTTGGCTCAGCCACTTTATCACTGGACTAGTAGTCAGTAATGCAGATGTTGATGCGGTTTGGCTCACAACCCGTGAAGAATTCTGCACAGGCAGCTTGCGGCATCCATTCACCGCATTAGCAGTGTAGCAGTAGCAGCAACAGCGGCAGCGCCAGGGGCAGCGCCTGCAGCAGCGCCTCCGCTAGCGCCTGTGGCAACGCCTTTGGCAGCGCTTGCGGCAGCGGCAGCAGCAGTGGCAGCAGTAGCATCAACAGCGGCAGCGCCAGGGGCAGCGCCTGCAGCAGCGCCTCCGCTAGCGCCTGTGGCAACGCCTTTGGCAGCGCCTGCGGCAGCGGCAGCGGCAGTGGCAGCAGTAGCATCAACAGCGGCAGCGCCAGGGGCAGCGCCTGCAGCAGCGCCTCCGCTAGCGCCTGTGGCAACGCCTTTGGCAGCGCCTGCGGCAGCGGCAGCAGCAGTGGCAGCAGTAGCATCAACAGCGGCTGCAGCATCTGCCTAAGCTCCAACTCGTGCCGATGATGAGCGGGCACTTGACACCTATTCTCCACACCAAGCTAGCTGGTCTAGTAGAGCATTAGCTTACAGAATAACTATACCCTGGCTAGTGAGTCGAACACTACAGGATGCAGCGACTTAACTGTGTTAACGCTGCGCATTCATAAACTGTTTTCCACATTAGGTATAAGGTATGCGACTTGATTATTGATCTACGCTCCCACGGCTTGACGATATAAAGATATCGTCAACGTTGAGGCGGCTAGACAACAATATCAACGCTCTAACTAAGCATAGCATTAGTCCGGCTAGTAAAATCACTACGAGCAGTAACAACTTGGCGAATATTACTGTTCGGCTAGCGAAATACTACGGATGCAGCGACTTGATAAGTGTCAACGTTAAGTCTGGCTAGCTAAACCGCTACAGACAACGGCTTGACAGTCATCAACGCAAGTTAGGCTAGTGAAACGTCACTACAAACTTTACTTACTGCGTTACATACTGGCAGCTTAATTCTAAACTTTCAGACCGATTCATATGTACCGAAATATATTCAAATCCTACACGCATTTCAAGTCAGCTTTGTATGAGCGCGTCTGCCAGGCCGGAGTCCACACACAGCATGCGCGGCCGCCAGGCTGATGCTCGCCTATCAGAAACTTGCATGTCGGAACTCTGCGGATTTAAGCAAACAACAAACACAAAATTTCTGTGCGGTATACACACGTGCCGGTTACTGTCACGCTTGAATAGATTGGTGTTCACGTCAGTGTATGCCTGAGACATCTAACTGAACCGTCCATCTTCCCGACTCGGCCGTACCTGACCCCGACTTGTCAGCCTCCCGAATAATCTACTCGGCGGCTAGGAATATGGACTTATCTAACAAATGAAAAATAATGAGAATCTAAGCGACTCAATTGAGTCCTCGCTCAATCGTATTTGAAACAGTAAAAATTTCAAGTCCAAATAAAATCACCCTTTTTTGGTTAAAGTGCCCGTACCTTATCGCACAGGTGCGTTTTCAATTTAAGAACACAAAAAAACAAAAAAAAATACACCTGCATACATCTATATGAGGGTGTGCTTCAAATTGAGCTTTGAGCACAGAGAGCGTGCTTAAAGTAATTCCAAAAAGCACTGACAGCTGCACACAAAATGTATATGACGTCATCCATGACGTCATCATCCTGTGCTTAGAACGCTCACGAGTACGACGTAGAGCAGTGTGAGCGCTGTCAAACCCATAGATAAATAACTATGCACTGAGAGTCAAATATCCGACTCATTATGAGAATCTGTCGGAAAATTGGTAGTCCGTCCACAAAAATTAAAAACGTAATTTTATATATCAGAAAAAAAAATGACCCATTTAGTGCCCATGAAGTACGGAAGAGAATGATTTAATATGAATTTAATGGGAACTGACATTTAAAGAATTCGCGCGCATTCACCCACAAAAAGCCGTTCCGATTTGCTTACGAGCGTCAGCACTCTCAGTACTAAATTCATCTCGGAACTGCCAAATCCTTACGTACCAACGTATGCACTGTGAGCCCAAATGGAAACGCAGCCAAAGACACCACAGTTGTAACAATACAAACAGGCTTTATTTACTGACTACATCATATTTGTGTATTGTGTACACGCGTAAGAATTTTTATTTCATTCAAGGCATTTAATAGCCGAATAAGTATTTGACATTTCGAACGACTTCACAACCCTTTGTCATTGTGACAATAATATTTTTATTTCAAAATTGTGACACAAAATGAAAACACTTTGAACGCGACCCAACAATCACACTATTGCGGGAACCAAACAAATTTAATTCACGTGCTAAACTGCAGGTAGTTTGAGAATCAGTTTTCTAATAAACAAAAATCAATTCCACTAAGTAATTATGTTCTTATCTGGTATTAAGGTAAGACACGGCTAGGCTACTCTCAAATGAACGCACCGTATTTGCATTGCCTTGCAATACATGAAGCCACAAGAATTTTTAGTGCGGTGAACGTGGTGGCTCTAAATACAAAATACTCGACCCATCTTCAACAGCATTTTATTATCTAATCGTATTTAGGATCGTATCTAATTTATGAATTCGGGATTCATACAAACTCTTAAACTTAAAGTTCAACTCTTATACAAACACATGGTGATAGTTTTCACAAGTCTATTTCACATGCTACGTCCCTATGTTATGAAATAAAACTGTACTTCTAGTTCGCCAATAGACTCACACAAATTCAAACAAAACATTTGGAACAACATAAAAACTAAAAGCCGATGTTTGAACCTCTTTCGTGGTAGGTATGTAGTCGTCAACAAGTTGCAAACATATTTTAGCGCATATTATCACTTGTCAGATATCGCATCGCAATTTTGTCCAGTTTCTGTTACTTACACAAAGCCATAGTAAAAGTGATTGATCAGGCGTCATGGTCTATACCAATCTGCTGAAATCATTGAAATACCCAACTAGCCATCAATAAAATAACCGTGCGGTATGCTTCTTACATAGTGACAGCCTGACAGGTTAAGGTAGATTTGATATTAAACATGACGTAGTGGCAGTTTATCATTAGCTCGGTCGCCAAAGATCTATATCACACTACAAGTAGGTACGTTGGTATAGTTGATGGACGCGCCTGCCGGTACCTACAACCTTTTTACTCTTTGTTAGAGAGATCATAACCTGCAATTTTCTCAAGTCGGCTTAGGATTCAATTCTAAAGGTAATTGCTGGCACGTGTCTGTTAGACTGCGATATCGATACGAGGTGTATGAAACATAAGCTTATGGCGCAGACAATAACATTTACACACAAATCTCAGTATTCCATGGTTGGTGCGCGGTATATTTTGTTTATCTTAATCTGAGGGTAAACGAAGGTACGAACACGATACAAATACGGGTAAAATATATTTTTACCTAATGATCTTACTTTGAATTATGTACGGTGGTAAGGTATGCGAATGAATCAAAGGTTCACTACGCTAAAACACATTCGTTCTTTACTACTTTTATAGGTATCGGTTATCTCGTGGATTACGATCGCGGGACACATCTTGGTCGCATTGAACATTAAGTATGTAAGTAATGACCTTCAAGTGTACATAATATGAGTACCATCAGTTCGCATTATTTCAAAAATAACATAATCAGTATCAACGTTGTCTAGACACAAAAAGCTACGAAGTTTACGTAATTGATAAATGTTCGCGAACTCTTGCACTGGGACAATATCTATGACCCAGTCAAGGACACGTTCTATCGTCAGATTAATATAAATTGGGTTGGTCTCACCGGGTTAGCAAGTCGTTTAGCACATGGATGCTGCAACCTGGAGTGGTCACCGTGCTCGAAGCAGTCCGCGTAGACGAGACATTCCGGCGTCGTCGCCGTGGATGCAACGGCTCCTCCGCACGGTCCACCGAGGGACCCCGAGGCGCCCGCACGTCACCAACAATTACGTCATGTGCAGGAGTACACCACCGACGCTAGCTTCCCCACGAACTCGTACACGACGGGCACAATGTAAAAAGGCATAACACAAATCTATACAACACATACGAAGAAAATGTATGTTGAGGGTAGATGAATAGGTTATCTGATTAGTGCCTTTCGCTTGTTTCGTTTTAATTTTCTTCAAAACAGTCAGAACAGGTTAACAGAGACATAAGAAATAACGAAAACTACTTGTTTACACGGAGTCACCGATTACAAGCATTTTTGTAACATGTGGGCATGTGTGTCCTTTATCCCACTTCTGATGTTAGGATCAGAAGTAGAAATATTTAAAAAAAATATACAACACGCGTTCTCCCCAACCTCAAAACATCTTTGGTTTATTAATTGACCATTAAATCACAATTGAAATAGAAAGGCACATGAAGTTGATCACAAAATAACAAATAATGAGTCTGACACAGATGAACCATATAAAACAATTAGAAATACGTATGTCACTCACTGTTCGCACCGAACAACAAACCAGCAGAGCCCCCGCACGCAGCCGAGGCCGAAGGAAATATGCGTCACTGGTCCGGCCCGCACTGGCTTTTATAGAGACCATAGATAAGTAACTATATACTGAGAAGAGACTGTGTCACTCCACTACTTCTAGTTTATGTTGGCAGCTATCAATATTATTATTATTATTATATAAAATACAATATGGGATTATTCAAAAGAAGTGTTAACTGATAAAAGATTATATTATTATAATTCACGTTCATAATTACACATTAAATAAAATATAAACAATAAAAAATGAGAAAAATTCAAACTGCAGCAATATAGGATGGTCCTATGATGTAAAAAAGTTACATCCAACGTGACAGTTATGACTTATGCGATTACTATATAGTATCTTTAAATCAGTAATATTTTTATAGGGCTTTGCACGAGAGTGAGGGAAACTGGACTGAGAGCGACTGCACAGAGACACGACGATCTGGTGCGCTATGGAGCGGTCAAGTGCGAGCTTGCCGGCGGCAGCCTGCGGCAATGCCGCACGTGGCAGCTGCGGCTCGACTCGCCCGCGCTGCTTGTCTCAGCGCCCACGATGGAGATCGGTGGAACTGCTCCTCCATAGAGCTTGCGCCGCGGTTTACACCAGATCTGCTTACAGGTGAGGCACAATCTAAATTGTATTATTATTCCCTTTTGCATAGCAGAAGTACAAAAACCTTTTATTTCGTCACCGAGAATAATACCTACGTTTGTAAACACCGAAACCAGTGGACGGGTAATATTGTTTTATTTTGTTGAATGTCAAGAATTGTATATATCTTGACTTTCCTTCTTGAGTCGAGTCTTCTGCAGCTACCGATATTACTGAAATTTGGGAATAAACATTAATCATATTGTAGTGACTCTATCTCTTGTTTTTTCACTTGTTGGCAAAAGTGTTATTGATTACGTCTCAATTTGAAACTCATTAAGTAGTCTTATTAAGTATTAATTTTGCTGCATTTTACAATTATTTTGCAAATTGCTTCATCCTCTTCCATTCATCACCTTGGCAACATACTAGTTAGAGGTCTATATAATGTATAACTAATTACATTGTAAGTGCGTGCGTAATATTATTCATAAATCGTCAAAATTTGCAATTTTTTTTTCTATAAATGTTTGTAGACAATATTATGACACCGAGGGCTACGAATTCACGACCAGCGCCGCCACTTCCAATCAAACATAAACCTTTGTTTATTGAGGTTAGTTTACTTGAGCTTTGCTTTGGTAAGCTTTTTATGATGTCTCGTTGTGAACATAGAACACACTTCAGCGTGTTCAGATTCACATTTTCTCTGTTTTCTAAGAGATCTCACAATTTTATTTATATTGGAATTTTATTATTAAAACTGACGTGGTTTTGACACATTATGAATGTATAAAACACGGGAGTTCCTCACGTAATAAGTCAGAGAGTTCCGACTATAGTTTCAACCACATTCGGTGGTCGGACAGTACTAGGCGAAATTTTAATAATATAACAGAGTACAAAGTAAGAACCCGGTTTGTTTTAAGTCGGTGGCACTTCTTACGGTGAATCCATGAAAGATAAGAGAAGCCAAGTTCGTAGTGTTTTTAAAACAACATCGTTGCATTGTGCTGACGTGGCCACCGTGACGAGACAGGGCCGGGAGCCCTTTCTTTCCGCTTACTCGTTCCGCATCGACCACTCGTTTTATTTACGTGACACATCTACGTATTTATCGCTTCGCGGGCAATTAATTTTTAAATTATTCTATTGTTTCATTCTTTCTTAATTGCTTGACAAAACTCCATTGTTCGTTTGTTTAATACTAGCGCTGTAACGAGTGGAAAGCGTAAAATGTCGGTATCGATGCCGATCGCAGGAAGCTTATTAAATAACCGAAGACGGCACGCGATGGTTCCGCGATCAGCCAGCTAGCACGGAACCCGCTGTATACCAACCAGTCTTTACATGACGCGGCGTCGCGTCTTCGTTACTATCGTGACAGCTCCTTGCTATCGATCCTTATGGAATAATGATGTCAATTTACTTTTGCAGAAATTAAAATAGACGAGTTGGTCGCTTACCTATTTATTTTCTGAATAACATCATAAATCCTACTAATATTATAAATGAGAAAGTTTGTGAGCATGGATGTTTGTTCCTCTTACACGCAAAAACTACTGAACGGATTTTGATGAAATTTGGAACATAGATGGTTTATACCCTGAATTAACACATAGGCTTATTTTAGTCACCATCATCATCATCATCATCACCGTTTTTCATCGCTGAACCTCAAAACGTATTGGGGTAAATTTTAGTAAGTTATAATAACTTCAAGTCCGGGTTTAACACATTTCATCGCTACTTTCATCAATATCATCATCATCATCAATCATCACCACGACGGATTTGTATGAAATTTGGAACACAAATAGCATATACCCTGGATTAACACATAGGCTTATTTTCATCATCACCACGCGGGTAAAACAGATTATGATGAAATTAGGTATGTGGATACTTCAAGTCCGGGAATAACACATAGGCTACTATTCATCATCATCTTAATCATCACCACTCGGGTGAAACCGCGGCGCGTAGCTAGTCTACCTATAAATCTATAACAACACTTTTTTCATTATCTAAAAAGAGTCTTACTTTTCCGCTCGAAGTATTTCTTTTACGGGCCACTCGCTCACAATGACTTGATATGCGAGAGACGTTGAAAAAACAACTAAGAGTTAGGAATAGGAGAGAAGACAAACAATGGGGAAGTTTTTCTAGCTTTTGCATGGTCGGCGACATTGTGTAACTGGTAGTGGGGCGGCGCGGCGGGTGCCGGATGCCAGCGACGGACTGCGAAATACGAACCATTGTTTCTGGACACCATTTCGGGGTCCGTCTACCCACTTTAGGAAATTAATTGACAAGAAACGTTGGCGGCTCCAACAGAACTGTTAGGAATCTGGAATGCTCCCGGCTTGATACATTTTAATTAAAAGTTTTACGGCGCGACTTAAGTCTGCGGCTGCTCGGTAAATGAACGCGAATAACTTTACATTAAGATCCAATGTGCCTGCTTAAATAAGTGCTTGTCCAATTTTACGTTACATCGTAATCAATCTATCTCTTTTACTGAGAAACTCTTTTTACCTACGGCTTAAAATAACATATCTATTACAAATTTAAAAACTTTCATTAAACATGTTCATTTTTTTTTTTTTTTAAATGTGAACCTAATCTCAATTTAAGTAAACATATTGACCTCACAATACATTTCTTTTACAGTTAGAAATTATACCCCAATTACATTATTAATTCAACTACTAGACCCCAAATTTGGTTTGTATGGATAAACACAAACCGGCCGTGGAGTACCGGCCTAGAATAGTACCCCCCCATCATTACCCGTGGGTGCCGTAAGAGTCGCCTAAGGTATCACGTACCAGAATGTGGGCACCAGCGCCTTCTGAGGGTCGCAAATCACATTGCACTCGCCAACCCGCCTGCCAAGCGTGGCGAGTATTGGTAAACGCCCCCTATGGGAGAGGCGTATGTCCAGCACTGGACATCCTATGGCTGAGATGATGATGGTGGATAAGCATTTGCTCACACATATATTATTCAGTCTCATTTTACAACTATGTATTAATTTTAAATACTGTATGAAAAAGGCTGAAAAACAGCAGAGGCTTTTTCATACATCATGGAGGATTTTTCATACAACTCGTCATACCGGTAATGCGCTAAACTAAACTCTATTCAGTTTACGTTGTTGTAATTGATGAACATAAATCAATCTCAAATCCTTATTGATGAGTAGCAACTTTTCTAAACTTTATCAGATGGATCGAATGAAAGGCTATCGGACGTTCGCCTTACAATGCTATAAGGGGCGGGGTCGGACAAAAGATTTAATTACACGCATGAATCAAGCAAGCCCTTGCACGGCGTTTCACGAGCTTCATACAGATAAGCGCCGAGGACGGAGCGGTGCAGTGGCGCGCAATCCGTAGAGATACGTCGAGCGATAAACTTGACAGGCCTTTGTCTCATTCAGCCAGGAAGTGCGGGCTCTATCAAGATGACATTGTAATTAAAACGGTAATGATATCTGTGAATGAAAAATAGCCAAATAGTACGAGATACGGCATAAGAAATATATACCCTAATCTGTTATTTACTTATGACACAGATTATATTTTAAATAATATGTAAATTATTACATTGCACATTGGTTGCCTAGCGAAATACCATAACCATACTGTTAAATAATAATAATTTTAATATTAAGCAGTGTGATTTGACTGATTTCTAAAAAATAATCCCTATTTTATTGCCTATCCCACAGTATTATGTTGCCTACTTAAACTGTGTCCTGTTCTGTTCATGGTTGCATAGGTTTATAACTGTGGGCACCGGAAAGTAGCACAGGTTAACAAGTTAGTCTCACACACAATATGTACATATATAGATTACGGCTTCATAAATTCACAGGAAGTATAAAAGTCAACATTCAAGAGTAATCACAGCTACGGAACCCTGTATTAAAGCGAGACATGCTCTTGGTTCGATATTTTCTTCTAAAATATTTAATTAGTTTTCATTTTAGATGCAAACCATACTTGTACAGTTTTCCGGTTGTTGAGTCAAAGCAGATTCCATTGGTGCTTGGTTAGCCCTCTCATTAATAAAATTAATGTAGCATGCATTAGCATGCTACCGTTAGCATGCGCCACTAAGCCTATGTAGTTACATGCATTAGTCCACCTTCCAATATCAGGGTGAATGGGGATAAAGGCATGTTACAAAAGGAAACTCAATTAGTGAATTAACCACCTGAATATCAATTAATTTTATAAGACTAGTTACGATTTGCGTTACATTCAAGATTTATGGCCCCATTCAAAATGTTGTGGTGTACTTTGTTCAGTGAGCCTGAGGTTAGAAGCATGAACGAAGTTTTTACTGATGCTTAACATTTTTACTGCTAACAAGGGAATAAAAGCTGAAGATTTGGCAAGATTAATAAGCTCAAGGTTCAACCATACTCCTTCATAACCAGTGCCGGTCATAATTATGGCGGGTTACATTTCGAGTAAATCTTTATCTTTATTAGCATTCCCGAGAGACTTTGTCCAACCTGATTTTTACTCTGATACACACAAAAAATCATAGAAATAAGTCCAGTGGCTTAGGAGTTACATGTGTGACATACAATATGTGTTATTGTGTGCAAAAATTAAATTTTTCTAAGTTTAAAAATATTTTAACATCCTCAATCCAAAATTTACACTATTTTGGATTGAGGATGTTAAAATATCTTGTGTGATCTTTGTTAAACAGATAATCTCTATCTGTGGAGACTTATTAATGACTCTTTTCTTAATCAATACTGTATACCTAAGTTAAGCTATGTGTCGATAGTCTTCCTAATAATAAATAAATAAATAAATAAATAAATAAATAAATACATACACACGTATTGAAGAATTATATATATAACGATGAACCAATTATAATTGAAGTATAAACACGGTGTTCATACGAACACAAACTTTGTCCAAACACAAAGTTGTCGATCTATCTGACCTGTTGTTTCATTGCTTACTAGCTGCGCCCCACGGTTTTACCCGCGTATTGATGATTTATGATGATCCATCCATCCATCCAAACTTTCACATTTATAATATTATAGTGGGATTATATATATATATATATATAATCCCACTATAATATTATAAATGTGAAAGTTTAATATATATATATATATATATATATATATATATATATATATATATAGCTCAGAAATATAAGTCAATAATAAATGTACTTACTAAATATTTAATGCTGTGCTTAACATTTTAATTCAGTAGAAACTTTTTCTTTAAATATTTAAATTATAAAAATCTGATGCCCAGAGACCGTCTATTTGCAAAAACTGCAATTGGGATTATAAGTAATGCAAGAGCACTTTCTTATCTCTATTGCAGATAATTAATAACTAAGTAGTAGAATTAGTAGTTCGAAGCACATCAGATGCCTATCGTTGACACCTTGCCTAGTATCTGATGTTCATTATTTATTATGAAAATAATTGTGTTATACTTGCAACCAAATATGTATACTAATTATTGTAAACATGTCTACTCACAAACGATTTTATGGTTTTAATGCCTTTGCATGCCTAGAAATTTACTATTCTACGCCTGCGAGTATCGAAAACACGCGATATCGTTTCCAATAGAAAAAAAAGTAACAGACAGCCTATTGACCTAGTGTGTTTTCTGATGATGCATAATGCTACCTGTATGTACGTACAGTCCGTCGCGAAGTTAACGGCAGAGGATGCACAATTGCACAGCCTTTTTTGTGGTTGAGTATGTTGTAGACAGATTGTCAGTATATTATGTTACTAATATTATAAATGCGAAAGTTTGTGTGTATGTTTGTTACTTCTTCACGCTCAAACGCTCACGCTACACCGATTACGATGAAATTTGGTATGGAGAGATAGTTTAAACCCGGGATTAACACATAGGCTACTTTTATCCCTATTATATATATGTATGTATGTGGTATCAGGCTTTACTCACGTTTATAGTCGAAGTTTCGACCTAGGTTTCGAGCATGTCCGATGCTTATCCTCAGGTGAGTTTACGCTGCCAGATCGCGGCGACCACTGACTAGTACTACTACTACGACTACTAGGTACTACTTTTATCCCGGAAAAAGTATAGTTCCCGTTGGATAATTGAGGTAGCGGGAATACAGTAATCCATGCGGATGAAACCGCGGGGCGCTACTAGTTATTTATAGATTTAAAATTTCACTACTATCTCATCTATTGATCAGTGACAAGTAGTCGATACGTCATATTCAAACCAGACAACTGTATGATCAGGTACTCGTGAGCAGGCATACGTGTATGCGATGTCGGCGGCAGCGCTGACGTGGTCGGTGGCGCGCGCATGCGCCGCTGGCTCTCTACCCGCGTGCTCGTGCGCAGCGCCACCGCGCGCACCGCCGCGTCCGCCTCGCCAAGCGCAGGTCACACCGGCTGAGCCGCACGCAAGGTTCAAGTGGGGCGGGTGCGGTGATAACTACCAGTGGGCTGAGAGGTTAGTAACAGACCCATGTGACTGTTTACTGCGTTTTCTTCTGACTATCATGTTTCTTTGTATGCTGTTGGTAATTAACCTTGACTCTGTAAATACCAGCACAAATAATTTAAAAAAATACCAAAAAATGGAACACCTTAACACTCATAAGTGTGAAATAACTTGTTGCTTGACCGATTTTAATGAAATTTAAATGGGACCACACGGGAAGCACCAGCTTTCAAATAAAAAAAAGGACGATCAAAATCGGCTCCCACCAACCCAGTCGAAAGTTCTGAGGTAACAAACATAAAAAAAATATTATAAAAACATACGGGTCGAATTGAGAACCTCCTCCTTTTTTGAAGTTGGTTAAAAAGCGTGTTGTTTGCGTTGTGGACTCTGCACTAGGATACCCTGTATCGCGGGAGGTATGGACACACAAAATAACATTAAACAAACATCCAAGATCCAGGAATAAACAAGTATGCTCATCAGAAATCAGTGGTCCTAAAATCGGTGGCTAGCTCAGACGACCTTTAAAAAATGTAATATTATTTTCCAAAATCAGTGTTTCTTATGGGCTATTATTAACCTGTATAATCAGTGTCTGTAAATGTGCACGAACTGTTACCTTTTCTGCTTATCCTTGCTAGATTTCGTCTACGTCAGCACTTGTTTCCTTCTCAGGCACCCTACCCCTGCTTACACCTCAGTCCTCAGTCCTAATTCCTCCGGTCCAGTCAAAGACTAAATTTATTGTTTTTGTTGACTCTGGATTAACGCACAGACCGTGACTGCGAGCCAAAAATAAAGAAAAAACGTTATTGTTTTTACCAAAAATATTTACTTTTTTGCGCGGCATTGAACTACAATTATTGTATTCTCGAAACAGCCTAGCATTTCTATGTGATTTATTCACACGGAATATTAATGATAATAATAGGGCTTTAGTATGAAAATAATGACACTACCATTTAAGTAGGGTAAAGAAATACTCTTAAACACAATAATAATAATTAAAACCCTGGCCTACCCGATACAAAATATTTTTGTTGTTAAATAGGGTAATTGTTGTTATTAAGACTAACGTTCATAATTACTTTACACAGTTTCTAGAAACCGTGTAGGATAATTGTTGTATTACGTCCGTGTATATACTTCAGATTATACAATCTTAAAAGGCCGTTTTCATTTCAGATTCGCTAAACAGTTCCTAGATGCGCACGAAATTGATGTCCGAGACGGAAAAATTGAAGATTTGCTCGAATTCGAGACTACAACGACTGAGCTTCCCACAACTACGACTTTAGAACCTACGACACCACCTCCGAACGTTATACTAGTCGATGACCAACCAGCGCCCGCTAACGCGACCATGACACCGAGGAAAGGAAGGAAGGGACGCCGGGGACGAAAACGCTTGCCTCGGTCGCCGCGCCGTGGCAGGCCGACAAGGAAACGATTCAGATCTAGATCAAGGTACGATAAGCTGGCGCGGGAACTGGTAATGTGCCGACCACTGTCTTTAAACCTTTTTTTATTAGCCTTTTTTCGACATATACGATTACGTTCCTTGTTCAAATACATTTACTTTGTTGTCGTATAACTTATGACTGTCTGCTTTGGGTCAGAACTCAACCTATGGATGTATGGAAAAAACTTCATTACATTTAAAATAAAGTTGTAGGTTATGTCTATCGCTTTCTTCTACTCAACCCTTTGTATAAATTATATGGCATGTAAATAGTGAGAGTACTGTTTGAATATATTTTTGATAGAGCATTTTTTCATTTATATTTATGTAACACCCTTTTACAATGTTCTAGGGTAAGTTTTTTGTACCTTCTAAATTCGTCTAAAGCCTGTGCAAAATAAATTATATTTATTTAAGAAATATATACTTTACAGCTAACCTTACGAGCTAAAAAAAACACTAAGAAACGTTTAAAAACGTCTTAATTTCCTTTCTTCTGGTGTTCAGGTGCATTTGTCGTTGCCGCGAAAATGTTTGATGGTGTGTAGCATTTGAGTTATCTGTAGGCTGACAACACCTTTATTTTATTATTTTATTTTAGTTAAGGCATAAACCCTTTATTCTGTGCACAGGTATGACTTTGAAGACAGAGGTTCGAGATACCGTAACATCGAGTACCGGATGGCGGCCGACGATCCTCGCTTCGATCCGCAGGTCGACTTGCGCACGAGACTTGACAAGTTGCGTCCTCTCATCGCGATGGCTAATCTCATCAATGGCCGGTTTGGGCGAAAGGTATATAAACTTGAAGGTTACCTTATTAAATACTTAGAAATTATACATTCAGAATGACCAACATTTTTTTGCTAATATTAAATTCTCGTACAAATTTAAATTTTGTGACGTGTAAATCGTTTAACTTCTAGTAAGATATGAACCCAAAACTTCAGAAAACCGTTTTGTGGATCAAACAGGTTATAGGACTGAAATTTTACATACAACTGCACCCACCTACGATATTTGTTTGAAATACTCGAACACAGCTTATATGAAGTTGCACGTTACAGACAGTATCAGCCGGAATGCGTACAAAGTGCACGTGTCACGGCGTGTCAGGGTCGTGCTCAGTACGCACGTGTTGGCGCGCGTTGCCGCCGCTGGCTCGAATTGCGTCCGTTCTGGCCGGGGAGACTACGCGCGCCGCCGTACTGCGACCGAGGCGCCGAGCTGCGCGTCGAGCAAAACCACGTCTGCGATACGTCACGCCGAGCCCTGACTATTGTGAACCTGACCCCGCGGCAGGCTCTCTCGGCACACATGGCAGGTCAGTACAATTCGACAGGCCGTTCAATACTTCTTGGGATATACACGAACACAGACATGACAGCAGACAAGACTACAAGACAACAGTTTCTGTGATAGTGACCTATGATTGATGAACCTAAATCATCATGCCAGGCTTTTATCTCCAACATCGTAATGAGTCAGATATAAATAGACTTTTGACAGGTCGCTGAACACGAAATTTCTATCAGCCAAGAGGATAAGCAACTCCAGTAGTAGTTACGCTAAGCCTGTAATGTGAAACTGATCATATTGGCTCTCTTCACACATTCTGTAACTTCTATTGAATGATAGGTTGGTGGAGACGCATTCTTTTGACTGACTGCAAGTCCCTTTGACCACTAAGCTGTTAAGATGAGTCACTAGCACGACGTCATGATACCATTAAGTGTAATGAAAAAGCTTCTATGTAAACTCTTTGTACATATTTTAAACCCACAATAATTTTCAAATTTTTCTTAGGTGTTTGCTACAGTGTAAAGCAACTTCCTGCCACCATAACCAGCCAATATATTGTTTTGACATTAAGAGGCGTTGTTTGTGTGGTGCAGGAAATGTAACGCGTCCCTGGGCAGCGCGGCGGGCGGGTGCGGGAGGCTGTGCTGCGGGCGCGGGCGGCGCGCGGTTCGCTCGTCGCGGCTGGAGCGGTGCCACTGCCGCTACCACTGGTGCTGCCGCGTCGACTGTCAGCTCTGCCGGCTCGTCACAGAAGACCACTACTGCAACTGAACGTACTCCCATCACATACTCACACACACTTCCATCTTTAGGCTGACGATGCTCACTGGAGTCGCTAAACGGCGACTTCATGGGAAAATATTAAGTTATATTGTTCCTTGTATTTAATTCGCTTTACAAATCGTAGTTATTTGGATGATGCTATAAGAAGACCGTGAAAAGCTTTGTCAAACTTATGTACAAGCAGGAAGATTCTACAAAACTCTTGATATTTATAATAAAAATACTCAGTATCGCGCAGAATATTCCAATGTTCTGTCGATGAGCTCGGACCTTATGTAGCCGTGATATCACTATTTTTATATTGTGTGTAGTCTCCAAAATGATCTTTAGATACGTATCAATATAGTTTACCTACACCACAGCGCTCTGTAACACACCTATATCAACGTAAATCACAAACTGTACGTTATTTGCTAAATCAATTCATGTGTAAAAAACTAATTAGTGTCGATTACTGTAAGTTGTGAAATAGTTTTAATAATGTCTGTATCATACTCATAGAAGATTCTAATGAGCAAATTGAATGTCACTAGTTTTGCTTATTTTCACAAATCATCAATATAACATTTACTACACGTCCTAATGGACAATTAGATTTTTTTTTAAATCGACTGTTAACGTCTTTTTATAACTTCACCGTAGTATCATATACCTACGATTATTATTTTCAAAATGAACTGAAGGGCATTCATTAAAGTTGTGCATATTGCTTACTAGCCACTAGCATATTCTCCAACCAGCATTGGCCAGAGGAAAAGCCCGTCTTCCGGTTGTGGTGACTTATTGGGCTTATAATCCCCTGCTATGCTTGCCAAGCTTTGGAAAGCTACAAATCATTTCGCCTCTAGTTTATAAAGTAATTTTACTGTGAGGCATAATTTTACATTCCACGTCATGTAGCTCAAGTATTTATTAAACTTTTAACTTAACGTGCAACATGAAATAATAACACAAACCAAAGAAAAGTTCAAAAAGAATTGTTTACGGATAGCATTTAAATAGCATATATCCTAGTCATTACGCCGATTCATATAAGCGATAGTGTATATTCTCATAAGGTAAAGTGTGTAGCGTAGTTAGATTCTAGACGACTTTAGACTACTAATGAATTTCAGTATTGTACTTAGAATGTTAATCGTTTATTTATTGTAATAAGACATATCGGAACTAATATACTTATTTATATTTTCTTTACCTCTACCTACCCTTGAATGTTAACTTTATAAATAAGTGTGCTTTGGCAAGTTATAAAATATTAAGTAGTCTTATCTAAACATTGAAATATTGAGGATCGCACATATGTGACAATTTCTATTTTTTATTTATTAATTGACATTTTATGCAGCGGTCAGTACCTACTGACGCGGTCGGCGGTGGTAGTACACTAGACCTAGGCATCCTATAACGAAGTCCGATTTCAAGGATAGCTAATAAGCGATGAGTGAAGAGTAGCCTATCGCTAATAAGCGATGAAAGATCAGTTATAGTGCAACGGATCAAATGGTCGCAGGTTCGATTTTTACCTTAGGCTTGACATTTCAGTAGAGATAACGTCGCAATAAAAACGAGCTACTACACTTCAAGAGCCCGACTGTTAGCTACCACTTGGAAATTTTAAAATCTGTCTCCAAACATCATTTCAGATGCGGGAGATGCCTTTAAACCACAGTCTGCAGTTTAAGTAATCGCGAAGAACACATAACCAGATCAACGGCTAGTATATCAATAATAATAATAAAAACTTTATTGACTTTTAGTAAAGGTTTACATATACATATTAGTAGTCTTAAACTAGGTATGCACATAAGGATAGTATATACATATAGACCGTTGATGTCTGTGGTAGTTATAAACTGTATTACAGACTCCAGCGCCCTCCGAAAGGATTAATGATGATTAATTAAGGATGATGATAATAATGCGACACAAATGCAGTGAAATTACTCTTGATGCTACTTTACCTTATTACCTCGGTTAGTTTACCGTATGCTCAACGCCAAGGCATATTTTGATCTGACGACAACCAGATCAATGAACGGTCATCGATGCAATTGAGATACGTCGCTCGATAGAATCAAGCGACAGAGACGATCGGTATATTCGTATAAAGCGACTGTTAAATAACAGTCTACCTACGTCACATCTATTTAAAATCAAATAAAACTGACAAGACGCTCATGACGCGGGCGGTTGGTTTGACAGTGATGTTAATGAGATTCCATAATAAATGGAAATGTGTCTTCTCTAATTTAATCGTTAATTGGTTCAGGTACTTTGTTGATATCACTTATTTAAAGATGTGATTAAGGAAAATAATTATGCTTCTTTCAATGTTTTGTGACCTACTGTAATGTATACCTCGACAATAAAATCGTAATACAGTATAAAAGCTGTAAATTGCATAGGGTAAATATATAGTTAATAGTTTCTACGTATGCTACATGTAGTCTGTTTCTTCTTACCCAACTTATTACTTAAATTCGATATAATTTTATAAATATGTTATTAATATTGAGTGTAGAAAAAAAGCCTGCTTACCAGATGGATTAGGTTATTAAAAACATAGAGGTCACTGTAGTATGTTTGATACATAAGTTGTTACAACTATTTAGATAATATATCGATCAATATATTCAGGTACATTATCACTATTACCTAGCAGTTATACATTCAATAATCCATATTGACGTGACAACGTCTTATAAATTGGTTTGCCGGGTGACACTTCAAGAAACTGCGTTACGCTCCGCTCACGTTATGCGCTCACAATGAGAGCGAGTGAGAGGCACGCGTCCCTTCCACTCGGGCATGGTTAGCCCGCCTAAGAGCGAGAGAGACAGACATAAAAAGTGAAAGGCACTCAAAGTCGTTGTCACGTAAAACTTTCGCCCGTATACCGACTTTACAGGCAACCAATTTTTTTTGTAACAATAGGTAACTAGATACAAACAGAAACATCATCGTTTCTAAAACACCATATACCTATGTA
Source organism: Apeira syringaria (assembly GCA_934044485.1). Taxonomy (NCBI): domain Eukaryota; kingdom Metazoa; phylum Arthropoda; class Insecta; order Lepidoptera; family Geometridae; genus Apeira; species Apeira syringaria. The sequence continues at coordinate 19,207,077 of OW203658.1, forward strand.
TGTAAAAAATTAACTAATAATAACAATGGTTTTCTTGCGTTTTAAATACTTCACGCTGCTATTTATGTATTGTGACGTCTTCTTCTTCTTCTTCTTCTTATGCCATCCCCTAACGGAGGTCGGCGATCATTAGGGCAATATTAACCTTGGAGACTGCCGCCCGGAATAGGTATCTGGTACTCAACCCAAACCAGTCTCTCAGATTTTTCAGCCAGGAGGTGCATCTGCGGCCAGGTGGTCTATGGCCTTGTATTTTGCCTTGGATTATGAGTTGCAAGAGGCTGTATTTGTCGTTTCGCATGATGTGACGTCACAATCTGCTATAGTAAGCCCGTTTTACAAAAGAGTTTCAGCGCGTTTGGGCGGATTGAGATTTCCAATCTTTATATAATATCAACGATTAGTACTCGACACAAAAAAGAATACACAAGTGAAAGTTTTCCTTTTTTTCTTACACTCTAGTAATAAAAACGAGTATCTTTTATGAACTGTCTCTAATAGCCGCCATGTCAGTTGACAGTTGGAGAAGTAAGAAGAAACAGACTGCATAGTACACGCAACTTACCTACATGTGCCTCTGAAATTGCTTGCAGATATTTGCGTCGTCAATGGCTATCCTTTATTATTATATAGCTGACTCGCTTACTCACTCGTTTATCGTATCTTCCCATCTCGCGTAGGTAGGTACTCTGGTCTTTCCCTATATTAGGTATAATCTATGCTCTGGTCCACGACAAATTGTTCATCGGGTAGACTCTCGGTACATGCGAAAATATTGGCCGACTAACTTAAGATCTATAAATATCAATTGCGCGTACTATACCTACTTATTTATATTTACTTGTAGTCATAACTATTCTGTGTATGTATATACGGTGTTTTATATATTATAAACTCTGATCTTTTATGTGTAGGTATAAATCTCAACAATGGAGATAATCTATGGTAGGATACCACTTAATGATTGTAGGTCTTTTAAGAATGTAGAAGTTACTTGCACGCTCCGTATGACAATATTGGTGGTAATTTTGTTGTTCACTAAACAATCTAAAATTACCTATTTAAAATAGGAACCTTTTAAGTACTTCAACAAATTATTGTTTACTATCTAAATCTGGTGTAAATAAAAATATACTTAGATTACTGGTTTTTTATTTGACCGATGGATTTTTTTCACCTTCGCCAGTTATGTTGCAGTGAAACGTAAACAATTGTTGCGGATGCTAATAACCAAAGAATTATGAGATATTTAATAACGTTACAGGGCATTATGAGCCTTATTAATTATACGATTCGCAATCGTATCAATCGATAAATTACGATTGCTTTTTTAAAAAATTTGTTTGTTCTTTGTAGGACGCGCTCGTAGCACACTTTACCTATAAACTGCGTTAAGCAACGTTTTCCTCAATCATGCCTTGGATGGGAGACCGGTAGTCCCATTTTCAACAGTCCTTCCCGGCTGCACCGGCGGCAGCCTGAAAACTCGGACATTGGGCTGTTCACTAGCCTATACGCCCACCCGCATTGGTCAGCGTGGTGGATTAGTACTCCACTCTCAAGGAAGACACTTCTCTCAGGAGTGGGGACATATTGGGCTGATTACGTTTCGTTTCGCGGTCTTTGGGTTAGGAGTCGGTACATATAAAACAACATAAGTATTTGTAGAAGTTTGAGGTTTATTGCCAGCAAAATTGTATTTTAATGATGAATGTACTATCAGAAATTCGAAACTTGACCACAACCACTTACATATTTTACTGAAGACATCGAAGTACTGTTTACAAAATAAATCAACATTTTTTAATTCCTGACACATAAAGAAAACTGTCTGTGAACACATCCAAAGAACTTCCTCGGATTATATTTATTAACAAAATTAAATAATTTTAGTTTTATTAATAAACGAGTTGACATTTATCAATTAAATTTCTATTTCGTAAATCAGCGTCATGAAAAAGAAATATTAGAACATACACATCCAAGTGCAAACATCGTTGATATATTAGTTTGCAATTTAGTAATGATACATGTAAAAAACAATGGTACATGTACATCACAGACCGACCAACTTTACAGTAATTTGAAGTGAAACGCTACTTTGAAAGTAAAGAGTCAAAGAACGCCAGTGCATTCAGCACTGGCGTTTGACCGACCGCGCGCCTTAGGGACTATAGATATAGGGACGGTGCATAATGGTAGTGATTCGCTTATTCAACTGAACTAAACTAAAATGTTGGAAAACTGAATCAGTTATTATACGGTTACGATAAAGTCTAAATTAGTATGAGATTTATCAATAACATCACTAAAATTAAATGTATTTATTAAATTTGCGGGTAGTTTTAGCGAAATTAAGTCGCCACTTATTTGGTGGCTACTAAAACTACCCGCAATCGGCCAGCAATGGAATAAAACTTGTCTAATATTAGTAAGGGCGTTGTATGGAGTTACACGAATTTGAATTTTAGAGAAAATAGAATACGAGCTATTTCAATTTGAAGAATTTTAGTGAATTTTAGCTAGTTCGTGTGATTAACAGAATTAGGGCCATTATCTTGTATTTAATCTGTGCTAGAGCGTCATTTATTGGTTGTTTCTAATGTAGTAAAAGTAAGAAAAGAATACCGCCAAGGTTCTTTAAAAAAAAAAAGGCACAAATTCTTCGCATTTTTTTTAGTTTTATAGCTGAAATTGTTAAGAAACACAACAGATCCTAATGACATTTAAGTCATGGTTCCATGCATTCCTAAACCTGAGATATTATGGGTTTAAAATATGAATGACATCATTTCGTGTCATTGTGACAATTGACTTGCCAGCTATTTAAAAAAAAGCACTAATTTCGAACGACAAAAGCGATTTAGAACGTTCTCACCTATTTCTTTAACACAACTCACCTGCCGCCTTCTGAAGCACTCCCCAGCACTTGTGATACTTATTTTGTTATGAGGTATTTAGTTCCAAATGTCGCCATATCTACAGTAAAGTTGGTCGCCCTCTACTTGTGACCTCGTGAATTTGCGATATTGTGATTAATAAAAAAAATAGCTCTCATAGAAACAAAATATGTGAAAAATCATTGTGTAACTTAAATACTAAAAAAATAAATCACATCACATCGAAATCATACAAATACGGTATAGAATTGCACAACATTTTTACGCTTATTTTAGTGAAGGTTTGTCACTGGTAAGAGTATACAGAGATGTTTTTATATAACTATTTATCACTAATTGACACGCTCGCGACTTTGTATGCTCGAAATTACGGCATACATCAATATGCCGGTAGCACGAACACTGGCGTCAAACAGTTAGTATCGTTATCGTATAAAATAATTGAACATCGTACTCATCTCATCCTCACGCGAAAAACTAACAATATTCTGTGTCGCAGTACTAAATAAATGTCAGTTTGCAATGAGTTCTATTGTTTTTCGTTGATGATACGTCTGTACTACGATGACAATAGTGATTCGTGCTACGGTCACTGTCGTCAGGTGTTCAATCGAGATAAAGTATCCTGCATTTCTATAACAGACTATATATTTTTCAAATTTTATCTAAATCGGTTCAAAAGTTAAGATATTTTGAAAGAGTATCTACCAGCATAGACATACAAAGTATCCATTCGTCTTCATAAGACGCTATAGCAGGTATGAATCACTTTACATATTATGCCACTATTCAAATACAACTTGTTTTTTTGAATATAGAATGATCCATTTAAACTTTTATAGATGCAATAGTCAATGCTATATAAAATGATTGAAAACCTCCACAGTTTATTATATACTTATATATTCGGCTTCACGTGGATAGTCGAGTACGACGACAGACGAGTTCATTAATGGCCGCCGCAATCCGGCAGTGTGAGTGAATCCGGATAGTATAAATGTAAACCGTTACGAGAAAATAATATCGAGACTGAATTTGAAAGACACTCCATTAGTATGAGTTCCTGGTAAACGAATCTACTTACAATTGGTATTTTCTCAAATTTTGCTTGTCGTTTAAGACTTGTTTAACCAAGCTTTCAGGAAAAATATACAATGCATACCTTGTTCGGTGAAACTGATAATAGATTGATAATTCACAATTAAGAAAGGAACATAATAGTAATAACTTCATAAACTTGCACGAAACCGATCGATCGCCATTGCGTTACTCGACTTTGAATTGTAACTAAAGTCGGCTAGAAAATACCAAAAAGCCAATAAATTTCAGTGAAATATTATGAAGATACAAGTTTGACACATGGTATTCTATCAATGTCCCTACCTTAATTATTAATATAAAAATTTAAAAAGAAAAACAAATATGCCATCCAATTTCGCATCATACATACAAAGGACTACTATAACATATTATACAACACATGTTATATCACTAATGAATTATGGAATATCATGAAGTGAGCAAAAGTGTCAACATTATCACTGTGCGACACTTTTCCAAATTGACTAATCATTTAGAAAAACGCAATGTACAAATAAGCTATAAGTATGGTCCACGCCAGCAATCATAACTCGGTGTGTGTGTCCTCTGTAAAGAAAAAAATGCGTTAACGATATTCTGCAAATAAGGTTGCATTCCAAAACGGGTAATTATCACCCGGTAAAAGGTAAACGCCACTCTGTCTCGTTCCAAAACCCAACGTCGACAGTTATGAGGTTTTGGAAGCGGCACAATTTCATCTAAAAGTTGAATTCTATCATTCTCTTATAGCCTGGAATAATCTGGATTAATTATTACTCACTTGTCATAGACAAGTGCCCGTTCCAAGTTCACCATTTTACTCTGCAATAATTACTGGACAAATGGTATTATTTTCGAAGCTGGTTACAAAAACAATGAAATGGGAACCATACGAAACAGAAAATGTAGCGATTTCTGTTTCGTATTATTGTTTCAATAACGGCGATACCATGGTCGCCCGTAGTCCGTTTAGGGAGTGTGCTGAACAATAAACAACAGATAAAAAACCGCCGCAACCTGTATATATCGTATCGCCATTAATAAAATAAGTATAAAATAAGATGATAAAATGAGGGAGCCTCTTTTTTATATAATCAATTTTTATTATATGAGACTCCATCAGAAAAAAATCTAAATGTCGTCTGAACTGAGCTGTACTTAAAAATAAACTCTACCTGTAACAGTACAAGTAATCAACAGTAAAATGCATAATTATGGGCTTAGGATGTGCATGACTTATGGATCTAATGAGATAATTATCCTTTATTATGTCGCCTATAGAAAACGGAGCATTTACGGCCGTTTCGTCCGTATACTACCGATAATATATATATATATATATATATATATTGTTTTTCCGAATCCGAACGCAAACGGCAAGAATCGAAACGGACGACGGATTCGAAGTGTTAGGTGTTGTTTCTGTCAAAAATCCGTTATTTTTTATCCATCAATAATAGCTGTTCAATTTCTACTGTTCTATATCAAACATAATGTGGCTTAATCTCGACGTTTCGATAAAGCTACATTTGTATCGTTGTCACGAGAAGACTATGACTATATCTAACAATATTATGTTTACTTACTTGGTTTGAACACATTGTCACTTTCTTCGAGATGACTTTCAATTTCCTGAAGAAAAATAAATAGGAATCATTTTTTTAATGCATACACTCTACTTCTGATCTTTTAGTTTTTAAGAAATTGCAGAAATTGCAACTACTACAAACATAACATAAGTATCAACAGAGAGTCTGACTGAAGCTTATAAATGTACCGGTCCATTCTTTTTCTTTATAATTGAGGACAGGTCTTCTGTTTGACCACTGTGTTACTTGAAGATTAAGAACGCATTTGTCGTGGATGAAATCATATTAACTGGCTTTCAAGAGCCCTGAAGACATTAGAAGTATTGAGACAGATTTTCAATATTGCCTTCTGCAACAATATGATAACGATGTCACCAACCTCCAAACCCAAGTGGGGGTCTTTTTGATGGTTGATAGTGTTGTGTACCTTACTATCGTGCTTGAGCGTCTTGGGCGTATCAAACTTGTATTAAGCTAAGAGTGAGCTTATTAAACAGTGTGAAATACCATCAGAGTTGTAACTTATTTAAATCATAACAAACAGTTATTAATTACCTGTTCATGATCTGCTGCCTGGTAAAGGCCGCGTCTCACTCTCGCTTGCAGCGCTTTGATCTCCTGATCGTACTCGGTCCACTCCGGTACTATGCGCATGGCCGCTGACAACTTGGCTTCTTTTGTTTGCGGATTGTTACACTGCGAAATAAACAGTTCCATAAGTTTTTAAACGTGTTGAATTTGTTTGGAGCTATTAGTGGTTTAGATAAAGGTTTTATCGATTGAAATATTTGCTCGGGGAAAGGGGTTTTAACTGACTTCTAAAAGGGAGGAAGATCTATGTTCTACTGTATATTTTTTTATGTATGTTCACTAATTTCTCCGCCAATTGTTGAACTATTTTGATAAATATTTTTGTTTGAAAGAGTGCGGTTCTGAGGTAGCCCAATCAAAATTTTTTATCAAAATCTGAATAGCAGTTTTTTTATGATATTGAGGAAAGTCTTAAAAAAATCAGGTGAATTTAGTTTGTTTCAATTTTTATCAAAAATAATTTGTTTTTCCACACTAATATTATAAAGAGGCAGATACGTATGTTTGTAACGGATAAACTCAAAACAACTGGACCGATTTCAAAAATTAATTCACCATTATGCCTAAGTAACATAGGTTGATATTTATTACAATAAAAAAAATCCCTAGGGTCCCTACCCTTAATAAAAATTAAATCATGTAACCGTGCGAACCGTGCGGGGCGGGCCGCTAGTATTGTATAAGTAACAAGTTGGAGTAAAATGTCTTTGGTTGTTATGTTTGTATCTGCCTGGAATAGATACCATTAAATAGAAGACATTTTAAAAACAGAATAATAAACAGTGAATACTGTTTCCCGCCATTTTTCTATATGCAAAAAAGCGTGACTCTAACGTAGAAATTTTAGATTACTCAAAAACTACCGGTCAAATATTAATCACTTTAAATGGGAGATCATGAGATGCGCTCATTAAAAAAATCATTATAATCGGTTTACCTAAATAAAATTCTAATACACATAAAAATACAGCCGACTTTTCAACCTCCTCTTTTTTATGATCTTGGTTTAAAATAATAATAAAAAAAATATTCAAAAATAAACTTCAAATGTAAGTACTGAGCGACGAATGATATATTCGTACAGATACATACCAAATCAATGGTTTTAGCGAATTTCTTAGAGTTTTCGTCGCACCACGTCTCACACCACAACCACTCTTGGGGCAGCGACTTTATAGCCACTTGGTGTATCATGTTGTTGGGCAAGTCTTGATCTGTAATCAGAACACAATAGGATACTCAATTAAGACGTAATTAAACTGTCTCAAAAGACATGTTAAGAGAAATAGCAAACTTTCACGAAGGTTATAATCCCGATAACCTATCCTCATGGATGCAGAGCTAATCATGTAACTAATACACAATCATACAATTCTAAGAGTTTTATGGTTCATTGTATTAACATCAAGCTAGGCGGAACTTACGTTCAAATTTTTGTGAGGAAAAAGTTCGACTGCTACTGGGATTTGATCCCACAAATACAGAATACCGACCTGTCACTTTGCCATTTACGATATTTGTAATTTCTGATTTCTGTGAATCCACTTTATTGTATATTTACCTAAATTGGACAAACTGTTAGGGTCTTGACTGAGCGCTTGGTACTGCCCCCTGAGCCGGTCGCCAGCCGCAATGCGACGGAAACGCTTCAGATCGACCACGTATAAGGCACTGATGTGGTAACTACGCCCTTGCAAGTGATTGCGCCAATATCCTTGCTTCCAAAACCTACAAAAAATAAAAACAACCAATATGAAGTCTTAGAAAATAAGGTCGAAAATAGCTTGAACTCTTTCAAACTTTATGCCTTAAACCAGGGGTCGGCAATCTTACGCTGGAAGCGTGCACCGCGTGGGTCCCACAGCGGTGCACGCTTTCAGCGGTAGTGGGCCAGGATCTCTCGTTGCCAAGCGTGGTACGGGCCATGCTCGAGAGCGACAGATCCTGGCAGGCGATGGCCTCTTTCTGCGAAGACGTGATTTCGCAGAAGGAGGCCGCGGAGAGGATCAGAGAGGTCGACGCCCTCGCTGATCCTCTCCGACGTCGGCGCACGGGAGGGAGGAGGAGGCGATTTGCAGATCGTCTCCTCGCCCCACCCGTGTAGTAGGGTCGGTCGGTACGGTCGGTTGGGTTTATGGGCCCCCTCCGACTCAATGGCCCTACGTGCCGGGGAGCGGCTGAAGGACTGAGCTGAGCCGCTCCGTCTGCCGTTGGTCCGGTTGATGGCACCGGACCTTAAGCCGGGGCGGGATGGAAAGTACTTCCCCATCTCTCCCCGACAGGCTGCGTCTGCTCGCCGGGGTGGTTTGGTCGGTAGGGGCCCGGCTATATTCTATAGCTGGGTTGGTGTGACCATTAAACAGAGTCCGACAGAAGCCGTCTGTGTCCCATATGACAGGCGGAAGTCCGTAAAAAGGATTAAACTCGTTAAAAAAAAAAAAAAAAAAAAGGGGTCGGCAATCTGAGGCTCGCAAGCCTCATGTAGTTTTATGATAAAAAGTTGCAGCTTCCAGTTTCATAGGCAATAATAAAATATTTTACATTCGAGGCTCAAATATCGTATAATTGATTTGTGAACAAGAAGCATGTCTATCTCTCAGCCCTTACACTACTCCCGGCTCGACGTGTTGTCAGACAGAGGTAAACTAGTAATACCTATAAGCTAATATTTGAAATGATTTCAAGAAAAATTTTAGTGGCTCTTTGCACACTAGAAAGTTTGATTAATTCAATATTTCTGTTCTTCCGTCTGAAATAGTAGCCGACCCCTATAAAATATGCTCGACATACCTGAATCCTTCCATCTCTTTCCTGCTATCACAGAACGGTGTATATCCATAAGGAGCACCTCCCAAATCGAAGTCTACCAAGTCTTTCAAGTCAGCCCGTACAATCTGAATAAATCAATAAGCTTTAACTTCATAATCATTGGGTTCAAATTAGATTATAGCTACGTCAGTGGAACTGTGAATCAGAAATAGAATAATTAACTTTATTCATATAGAAATAAGGATATTTTACCTGATCAGCGTCGACAAATATGATCTTCTTGACATGAAGAGGGAAGAGCACATCAAGAAAAAGGATTTTGTATCCCCATATAGTGCGTTGCCTGTCCCGCTGCCGTTGTAACCATCGCGGCCATTGGTATTGTACCAGCTCATATTGGAAGCCGTATTCCTGGGCCATGTAGGGTAGACTGTCCTGAAAGACAACATTATCAGTTTTAAGCATCTTATGAGGAACATTTAAATATTATAGGGCCACTTGCTTTCTCAAAATAACAATGTGACAATTAAGCGCAGGCAGCTTGTTTCAGCTCAGTTATTTAGATTTTCAATAGAGTTATCGTTTATAAGGAACTGGATTTGATGACGCATGATAAATATAACCCAAAAAAAAGCTATTGAGAATCTATTCCGTGAGAAATCCAGAAATAAATATATAATGACGCGTTTGAAAGTGTTTTTATGTACTGCCTTATTTTCGTACAAATAAGCAGAACTATATCTTTTAACTATAACTTTTGAGGGTACATAATTAAAGTATTTATTACAATTTTACTCATGAAAATAGAAATTTGGAGATTCTCAATAGTACCTATGGTAATGTTTATACATGAAGGATTTCCGCAAAATCCTTTATGCAGCAGCAGTGAAGTTAAAGCACTATAAATATTACTCTGAAATATTTATTGTGGTATTTAAGCAAGTCATAAAACAAATACAAAAATGTATTGAAAGTAATGCTAAAACCGCTATAAGCTTAGAATACATACTTTGAGTGAGGGGCTCAGATAGTTCTTCAAAAACCAGAACTTGACCGGCGACTTTGTGTTTTTGAGCACAGACAACATCATGATGCGTAGGAACCGTTCGTAAAGATGTCCAGACGCCACTGAGAACACGTTGATTGTCTCGTCTTGAGCGTCCGACTCCTCACCACCGCCTCCGAAAGAACTAGCCCAGAAATAAAATGCATAAAATACCCAGCAACATAGAGCATAATTTTTATGTACACTGTGCTTTCAAATCCAGCTAGAAGAACATCAATTATCGTATAAAAAGTAGATTATACATATAGGCAAGTGCGTATTACCTTGCGATAGAGTTCCAAATGCCACCAGAGTTTTTGTCCTCGTTTTCAACTAATAGGTCTAGATTTTGCTTGTCCGGTTTTTTGCTCACGCGCAGTTTGATCACGTGGCTTCTAAACGAGCTCATCAACACTTGTATGTCTTTGCTTCCAGCAGGAGTGTCGGTGTTTTCATGTCTACAAAAATTTATAAATAGCTATTACACAAACAAACAAACACTATATTAAAGGAAATATATATTTCACCGACGTACTCTATATTGAAATTAATGTCAATACGAAATAACATGAATATACTGATACTTTTATCAGCGTCTATTTATGTACGTGTATATTTTGAGTTACTACTGAGAACTAGTTGCGATACCATATTGTTGCTTAATTAATATTTTTTTCAAGAAGTTAAATTGAAAATCTCTTGGGCTGCGAGTAAAGAATAAATAAAGTAACAATTAACTGAAGTTGTCATGCATAATTGTAATTTTTCTGTGTAACAATTTTTTTTTGTGTAAAATATTGGCTACAGCTGGGCGTATTTTCGTGAGTGACATCACTTGCCGGTCCCAACGGAAGACCAGCGCATAAAGCACAGCATTATATGCTGAAATGAGGTTGGCCCGTGGCAATAAACAAGTTGGCTCATCAATTGTTACTTTAATTTTACATCTCTTATATTGCCGTTCTGTTTTTGCCACAAATAAACTTATTATGTTATATCTAAAATAGGAAAAATCTCAACACAGAACATCACCTATTATAATGTTTTGCTTTGCTTGTTAGTTATAATGTTCATTGCATTACGTACCCGACAATTTCGTATATTTCATCCGAGCGACCGGGGCGGAGGCGTAGTATCCAAGCACCAGGGTTAGCTTTTAGCTGGAAGTAGCCAAGGTTGGCCATCACAATAGTGTCCATAAGCTCGGGGTTGTCACGCGACCCCAAGACCAGCTGAAGGCCACGAGGCGGCGTTCCTAGAGCGGTATCCCACGCATGACCTTCTAGCAGAATGTATTCTAGCTCGAATTCACTGCAGAGAAGATTAGACATATTTGTTAAGTTAAACTTTACCCTATTTACAACAGGATTAATAGATACTCAGGATAGGATAGGTAGATAAGTCACCGATATAGCCCAGCGGATTAGTAAGTTGAAGTGGCAGTGGGCAGGGCACATAGCTCGAAGAACTGATAGCCGTTGGGGCCGAAAACTTCTCGAAGGGAGACCACAGACTGGCAAGCGCAGCATAGGACGGCTACCGACCAGGTGGACGACGACCTGACTAAGATCGCAGGCAAGGGCTGGATGCGGGCTGCTTCCAACAGATTCTTGTGAAAATCAATGGGAGGGAGAATCAAAGGAAAACGTCCAGCAGTGGACGTTCTATGGCTGAGATGATGATGATGAAGTAGATACTCAGCAATATATGCATCAATCTTGATAATTTTCCACCAATGAAGAAAACTATAAACCCCCAGCTGACAGAATCCCGCGTCGAATATCGAGTCATATTAATAATAGACTGTTATACCTCCTTAATGCTCACTGCCAAGAAAAGGAACTCGTTGCTCGAGTGTAAAAATCGAATCAGTAATAAGCAGATTCATAGAAGACGAAAGTCAACTACATATAAGCCCAGCGTATTAACGAGTTACAGCAGCAGTGAGGACAACCACCAAAGGGGTGGTGAGGGGTGTCAACATTGTAAAGTTGACATGAAACTTTTGTGTTTTTGATAAGCATTGAAGCGATGATAACTCAGCAGGGGGAGCGTCGGCTGTCGAACTGACGGACACTGGTTCGATCCTCAACAACCACTTGAGCTTCTGGTGAAGGTAACACCGTTATCAAATTCCGAGCGTGGTGGTAGGGGTACTTTCGAATACCCGCTTGGCTAGCAACCACCCTCAAGTTCGAAAAACTGTCACCAAACACATAGTGTGTTCAGGCAGCAGTCCTTGAAAGCCAGTAAGCATTCTAGGTCGTGATAGCATCTTCGACCACATCGTCACTGACCATCAAGTGAGATAGTGGTCAAATCACAGATCTACACAAAATAAAAGAAACGCATTCAGGGGGAAGTTATATGTAGGCTGACCTGTCTTTACCAAGATTCGTGGATATGTCAAGCTGTGGTCCTCATACGGCTGTAAAAATGATAATGACACACTCACCTATGTACCAGGGTATCAACGTCAGCGAGACGTATGTTGTCCAGATCATACACAGACTTGACGCACTCGACGAGCCAGTTGGCTGGCGTGCGTAACTCCATGGAGAGAAGCGGCGCGTGAGGCAGCCGGGAGAACCTTGCTATGGCACCGCCTGTCAGAGCGCCCTGCGATGTAAACTGTAGCTCCGGCTCTAGCACGTAACGATAGAAACTGCGAAACACAAACATTAAATTAATACTACCACAAGTATTCCACGGGAATGTACTTTTTCCGGGATAACAGTATTCTGTATTATTCCAGGGTCCAACCTATCTCCATAGCAAATTTCATCGAAATCGGTACGGCCGTTTGAGCGTGAAGGGGTAACAGATGTTTCTGAATTATCTGGTTATCCCACGGGAACATCAATGATATTCGGGATTAAAAGTAGCCTATTTGTTAATCTAGGGTCTAAACTATCTTCATAGCAAATTTCATTTAAATCAAGCCCTTTGAGTGTGAAGGTGTATAAAGCATACACACATCAGTGGCGTAGCGTGCCTTGGCGGGGCCCCGTATAAAAATTTGTTTGGGGGGCCCTAATGAAGGGTTAAGATTTCTCACAAGAGAAAAAAAATGTTTGCATAAAATTAAAAGAAATATTTATTCATCATAATTATCTATCTGTCACTATTGCTAAAATTTTTACAAACAATTCAAATTAATATACGCTCTCCTTGGCATCATAGATAAGTAACTTTATACTGAGACTTGCCTTTTTTCGGCAAACTGATTAATTAAGTCATTTATAGCTGATGACTTTAGTTTTCCTAAAGTTTCTGTCTATGAATCATAGTTACAGGTCTGACAGACGTTCATGTCTCATCGAAGTTCTTAGGTAATTTTTTATCAGTTTTAATTTTGAAAAACTTCTCTCAGCAGTTGTGGTTGTAACTGGGAGGATTAAGAATAAAAAGCATGCTGTTATTACATCCGGAAAACTGGTTTCAAGTTCCTTTTAATGAAATGAAATTTTTGAATTTCAGATTTTAAGCATGTTTTTGAAGCCTTTAAATGGTCATAAAGATTAACTGAGATGTCTTTATAACTGTATTTAGCCGACAGTTTTCCGGAGGCGTTTATTATCTCTTCGTTTGAAGAAGACAGGAGTTTCTACGGTTGTCATAGTTCGAACATACTACTCAGGTCGCAAAGGCTCTAAAATCTTTGTGTTGCAAACTTTTGAACACACCCTTTACGCGGGAAAAAAAGAAACTGCTTTTTTGACTTTTGTCATTTATGAAATAAAAAAATAATTGGGAAGTATTTATTAGTTTTGGTTTACGAATGCCGGGGGCCCCGTATAATTGATACGGCAGATACGGCGGTAGCTACGCCCCTGACATACATACATACTTTGCCATTATAATATTAGTGGGATTCATTAATTTAGCTTTGCCTTTTCATAACCACGCGGGAAACACAGACTCAGGCAGTGAGTTCGCACTATAAAAGTGGAAGCAAAACGCTTCGTGCGTAACGGTGGCATATCTACCATGTAGCGGTGGCGCATAGTCGTACGTCTAGTTGACCGATGATAGAACGGAGATGGTGAAATTAAATTGTGTAAATCCAGTGCACAGTCGCCGAAATGTAACCGATAGAAAACCGATAGGCAACCAACTCTATACCGGTGTTCAAGGTTCTGAAGCGTTTGTTCGACCAGAGTAGAACCAACGAAAACAACTGTAAAGCGTTAAAATTGAGCTGTAAAGTCGAACTACCAATTATCTGTTTGGCTGGCCTTTCTATGTCTGCCCCGTTTCCTCTTTTGATATAGCAAACTAGTGAACCCTTTCTTATCACTTTTGCTTGATACGCCGGAACGGCTGTACTGACATTTGGTACGAAGATTTCTTAGATAATAGAATAACACCTAGACTACTTTAATTCAAAAAAACCAAACGTTTGCTGTGGTTTTCACCATTGTAGTCCACATGGGTGACACTGCGGGGCTAGTATATGTATGAAATTGAGGTGTGAAATAAAGTACCTCTTGAGCGGCATGTCGGAGTTCTTGTCTTGCGGGTTGAGGAACAGCTTGACGCGGCAGTTGATGACGCGGCGCAGTGCCAGCAGTAGCGGGGCCAACCGTTGTGCTGCACTCGACGCCGGGTCTAGGACTGCCACTATCTAAGGAAACAATTACGTATTTTTAATACTGCTTATTTTACTATTTCATTTTGATATCAATAAGTAACTAGTTTTTAAAGGCTTATAATCTGTCATAAAAATGCCTGTGACATTGGAGAATATACCTAACATAACTACCGGCTTCGTTTTGTCAATGACGTTGCAGTTCGAGCGATTAGTATTATACAGGATGTCGGGTAATCGACTGAGACGTATAGCACAGATGCCTGTGCCCATCGATTTTTTCTGATTGTTCCAGAAATATACAACAATGAATGTACAATAATGCCTAATATTACAAAGCCAGAATTACATCTATTATTCCAAAATGTTCAATGACATAAGTGACCTGTTCTGATTCCATTAATATAAAACACAAAAATGTTATAATATTTGTATATTGACATTGCCTTTATTGTCAAGCAGAGATCGCAGTTCGCTGAGCGTGGCCAGTGTGCAGTCTTTCAGACAAATAGCTAGGTAGCTTGCTCAGCCCAGTCAAACTATTATAAGCCTAATGAGCCGGACACTAATGCTTGAAATTGATAAATATAGATAATTTCGACAGCAGCATTGTTGTTGCACAGCAGCCGCACTATGTTCTGGGTGCTTCAGGAAAGTGAC
Organism: Apeira syringaria; assembly: GCA_934044485.1. NCBI lineage: Eukaryota > Metazoa > Arthropoda > Insecta > Lepidoptera > Geometridae > Apeira > Apeira syringaria. Next base: position 19,222,302 of record OW203658.1, read on the forward strand.
GAAATGTTTGCACAAATACCTGTCATCTTTGACCTACGCAAGACTTATAATCGACCCAATTATGTCTGACATTGGCATGGTTACCTCGACAGCGGCTTCGTTGTCGAACAGAGGCTTCAGTTCGACGAGCGAGTGTTCGGTGTGCAGTCCCGCGGGGAGCGGGGTCCGCGCGCGCGACGGTCGCGACGCTAACACAGATATCACCTTCACACGGTTCTCGGGAGTTAATTCGACGGTCTCATCCAAGTCAACTAAGGACAAAAATCATGGAATGTTATATACAGATATACATATATTCACCCCTCTGTACCGAAGGAGTAGGCAGAGACCACAGACTTCCGCAACATTCCCTTCGCTTCATCTACGCTCATCAGACCTTTTATACAAAAGCGCCGGTTTAGGACCTGGGCCATTTTAGGCCTTTATCAATCTGATTTCGGAAAGTTCGCCTAGGACTTTTTTCTCTCATAAAATAGCTGAAGAATATCTTCACTCTAGTTAATTAAATAACTAACTAAAAGCGGGATGATTACCATGGTTATGTGGAGACGATGTAAGAGTGACGTATTTCCGCGCTGTTGCAAGGATCACGGATGAACTTGGAGATATTGCGGGTGGATTTTTATTTTATGCTATGAGCTATCTTGCTACCCTCTTAATTTTTCGTTTGTGCTGTCACTGTTATCAATTTTACGTTAAAATTGTATGCTTCTGTACTGGCTCAAACCGTGATTTACCCCTTGCAAGTTGGTTCTGTCCACCTGGATCCTTTAGAGCATAACAACTTCTAGAGTTATTAACGACTATTCTTCTATATATAACTAGCTGCGCCCCGCGGTTTTACCCGTGTACATTGGAATGACAGCAGCGTCATCTATCGAAAACTGGTCGTACCAACTCAGAAACCTTTGGCTTATGCACAAGATGTTTGCTAAAGATCATCACATGCATATTTTACGATTCTATAAAAGACATATAGGCAAACATTCATTTTTATATGTAAGAAATACATGAATTGAATATATATATATATATATATATATATACTATGTCACCAAATTAAATTACAGTCATAATTGAATTGGACTAGCACTAAGGGAAAGTGTCTCATTTCTTTATTTTACTACTTTCTGTCTTTATATGACGTATGAATAATCTCTTTGGCAAACAACCGGCAAAAAAATAAATGTATCAATAATTACTCACTGTCCTCGTCGTCATCGAATATTTCATTTTTGGACTTTGATTTCTTCTTAGTATCGAATACTTCGGATATTTTATCACCATACACTTGGTTGCTGAATCTGAAAATATATAAACACGTTGAACTAAAATATGATACTTATCAAATGCTGGGTTTTCGTCCGTTATTTTCTCAAATGTAGTGTATGTGCACATCAAGATCTTATTAAACCACCCAAAAGATGGGAATGTACTCATTTTACTGCTGTTCATGAAAATGAAGAACGAATGATTTTTCTTCGTTAAAAAGAAGCGCGAAATCACACTGATAAGTCAAAATTCTGAATATGATAGTTGAAAAAAAAAAATGCCTGATGTGGGTTGTTTTATTTATAGTTTTGGTTAATACAACCAATTTAAAAAACATGTAACTTTCCTTTTTCAGCGTTTTTCATTTAAAAAAATTGTAAAAAAAACCTGAGCCGTAACAGCCCTGACATGACCTGACATGACATGCCCTGACATGACATGCCCTGACATGACATGCCCTGACATGACATGCCCTGACATGACATGCCCTGACCTGTCATGGAAAATGGTTTGACTGGAATGAACGCTCTTAATGGAATGCAACGCTTTGAATTAGCGAGTGTCAATTGTAATTTAAATTTCGTTAGATGAACCCTGATTGCGGGCTTCAGATTTCGATGAAGGTTATAATATGTCCATCATTATGGTGCTAGGTTACTTTCTAGAACTCGCCTGGACTAGCCTAGAACTACTACCCTCAAGTTTGAGAATGTTGCTTACCTTTCAAGCAGTTGGAAGTCTTCGACAGTGAACCGTTCCTGTTCATTCATCGGGCCGATGAGACGCGCGTTGTGAACGACGGCGCGCGCGCTCGCGCGGAGCTTGAAGCTTCGAGCGCAGAGCACTCGCGCCGCTTTCAGTACCCACTCGTACTTGTTCAGGGCTGGTATTAGTTCGGGCTGCAATTTGTTCAAATCATATCGCTTTTTAACCGACTTCAGAAAATTAAAAATTCAAATTAAATTAATATTATTCTAGACTTTAGTAGTACTAACGTCAGAACCATAAAGGTTGGCTGCGCGGACTGTATAAGCTAAGTTTTCATATTTTTAGTTACGTTGAGTTAATAACGGAATTACCATTAGTATTTCATTTTAAATATATAATGTATACTACATAAATAAAAATGAAGTGCAATTTTTTTTATGGTAAGCGCAAAACTCGAGCGGTTTGACTAATTGGCATTTTTTTCGTATTCTCGTTAACGCATAAGAAAGGTTCATATAAATATACTAATAAACAACGTAAATGAAAAAATGTAACAACAATACTTCTCGTTTCCCATCCACAAACCACCACCAAGGTGTAGCCACGGGGCGCAGCTAGTATTATATAAAACAAACAATCTATTTACATATAATTGTCTCATGTTTTGAGAACTGCAGAGGATAGCTTAGTCGACAGGTATATATTTCAAAGTATAGATGGGGCCAAGATATATGTTATTTATTCATTTATGTTCTAGATCTAGCGTGATAACATCTTCGACCACGTCGTCACTGACCATCAGTGGGATAGTGGTCAAACGCTAGATCTATAACAGTATTTTTAAAAAAGTTATTGCAATTTGCACTCACCAAAATGTCACAATCCTGTCTGAGATGACAGCCCTCGTTCTCCAACAGAGTGAGGACGTAGTCGGTCGCCTTGTGGGACTCGAGCGTGTTCAAGGCGGCGAGTACCGCCTTGTTCAACGACTGGTCTTCCGTGGTATCGCCGTCTACGTTCGGAATGAACGCGACGCGGACGCCCCCCGACTCTCTCTAAAACAACACATATTGGTTACACACAAAATTGACGCTCACCGTGACATGATTTCTGGGTGTCAAGTCTAATAATTTCATGTTCATATTCAGTCCAGTGCGAGCCAAACTCGATGCCAATAAGACCACATCATAAATCAGTAGTCTGCTAAGTTCACAGCGGCCTGAACTTATGTTGAACCTGTGCTCGGCCTATGTCGGTTTAGTACGAAACTGACAAGTTGGATGGTAACAGACTACGATAAATAACATGCTACGTCACTGAATCTGGAATTGGATTAAGATTGAATCAATATGGACGAATCAAAAATAGCGGACTACCGAAGCTGTCAAAATCGCCCCTTGTGAGTCGATCATATTATCATATTGTTAATATATCATCATTCAGGGACAAACATTAGTAATAAAAAAATTGGTTGTCTGTAAAGTCGGTTTACGGACGATAGATTTACGTGATAACGTCATAATCATTTATGACTTTGACTTCGACTTTGACTGACTTTGACTTTGACTGACTTTGACTGACTTTGACTTTGATTATTTTATGTAATACAAAACTCCGGTGGAACGTTACGCGGAACGTTACTATTTTTCATGACTGTTGCTGGTATTCATCAATTTATAAAACGTTATCACGTCAAAAAACCACGTTTCTCAAACAGAAAAATAAATATGAAAAAACTAAAATACAAAAATTTAATTTAATGTAAAGTATAATTACCATAAATGTTAGAGCATTTTTCAACAGATTCCTCGATTCCAAATCATTGAGGTCGCAAGCAATCCATATAGTTTGTGAAATCTTCTCTGGCTTGCCTCCTTTTGTGAAATATCTGAGAATCGGCAAAGCGGTCGCCAGAGCGTCACGACCTATGAATATAACAAGAAATGTATTCGTATAATGTATATATAATGAACCCCTGTAGTAGTGAGAAACAGTCGCAATCTAAGCGGTACCCTTTCTTAATGCTTAATGCGAATGAATAGAACTTGTTGCCCAAATCTGTGTTTCAAAACAGTCTATCAGAAGTTTTCTGGAGCCATCAAGTCACGATTGAATGATGCCTTCTAGGCTCGCGTGCTACGTTTTTGACCACGTCATCACTTAACATCAGGTGATACATTGGTCAGACGCAAGCTTAGCGTGCTAAAGAAGTAACCGAGTCAAGTTATATCACCAGGATGTCTTTTTGTTGTATTTTTAATCAACAAGACAGCAACAATACCGTGCGGCATTTAATAAAGGCTGTCTGGCTATCAAATTCACCCTCTAGTTTCAAAATTTGGCACTGAGTAACGGCAAATGTTCCGAGTGTCAGTCGACATTGTAATTCTATAGTGAGATTTCACCTTTGACCATATCTCCCCAGACCATCATGTAAGATAATGGTCAAACGTTAACCCCATCAACAATAAAAAAACCGAATACGTAAAAATCTCGTGCTACAGTGTTTGTGGTCACACTCCACCGAAACGGCTCGACCAATTCTGATGTTTTTTTTTACACAACTGATAGATATGAGAATGTTACATTGCTGGATCAGTAAGTAATGTATGAATATTTAAACTGTTCACACCTATTTATATTTTTACCATTTACAATAGGGCTATTGTTAATATGAAAATCGGGGTTTTTCACTGAACTAGTGGGACTTCAGTTTCAGGAGCTAATGGCTTCTCCCAGAAAGGACTTAGCTTGTCAGTTAGTCCATAACTTTGTACGATTTTTTTATTGTTCTGAATATGTAACAATAGTAATATAAATAATATGGATGATCATTCCATACATTCAAGTGTTCTCTACACTTAAAAATTCATCACCAGATTTTTTTAGCTGGTACCATACTCATACTTGTAATAATTATTAAATATAGTTTAAGTCATTAAGCGAATACATAACTTTAGTTTGAGTACAAAACAAACTTTGTACAAATCTTACCTGTTAGATGTAGAAGCTTAGTTATTTTCTCTTCCGTGAACAATTCTGGAGATGATGGTACTCCAGACAAGTCCAAGTATTGAGAAGCTTCGGAACCGAGCACTCGACGGTTTAACCTGCATAAATTAGTCACATTACTATAAGCACATTACAAAATTAATTCTAGATTATTCTCTAAGTAAACGTTTTCGACCGAACTAAATATTTCATTAGGTTGGCAACACTTACAATTTGTACCAAAATATGGGCAATTACATATTATGTTAATCTGTGACTTTGTAGCTAAATATAAACATGTATATATTGTGTGTAAACTCTAAGGCTTTCACGGCCGGCGTTGCATGATGTATGTATTGCTTCCGGGCTGTTTGGAACAAAAGTTTCACATAGACCACGGCCAAACAGCCCGGAAGCAATACATACAACATGTATATATTTTATTTAGAATACTAATATACTAACATTACTCACCTATTTTAATAAAATGTTTTAATCTTATAGAATGGGCTTCTGACCACTATCTCACTTGATGGTGGTTGAAGGTGAAATCATGCTGGACCTATGCTTTCAAGTCTCATTTAAATTTGAACAAAATTAAGTAGTTTTTATGGCATCGAGAAAAATCTTTAAAAATGAAGGTCGGCTGTTCCAATTTTTGACAAAAAATAACTTGTCTGGTTATCAAAATCAAACCTTAGGTCACTGGACCAAAGAATACATAAATCATGTACGAACCTTGGCATCACATGTGGCTGTTTCATCAGATAATCGACCGCGTCGTCACTGTCCGCCAGCTCGCCGCGGAATACGGCGCGTTGCAGACGGTTGGTGTGACGAGACAACGCCGTCACAAGGGATTCTTCGAGGAGCTCCACCGATGACGTCACCGGAGTGGGACCCTCGTCACTCAGTGGAACGCCGTTTATCAGAACCTACAATCACACATACACATACTCGTATTAAATACTTCATGTGTGGAATGTGACAAGCAAATCTTCCATCTATTTCTATTCATAATTAGCTGCGCGCCGCGGTTTTACCCGCGTTGTGATTATTGATGATGATGAAAAGTAGACTACGTGTTATTCCGGGACCGGAAGTATCTACATACTAAATTTCAACGAAATTCGTTTTACTCGCGTGGTGATGAAAAAGGGTGATGATGAAAATAAGCCTATGTGTTAATCTAGGGTATAAGCTATCTTCACACCAAATTTTATGGCAATCCGTTCAGCCGTTTCAGTGTGAAAGAGTAACAAACAAACATTCATACATCCATCCTCACAAACTTTTGCATTTATTATATTAGTAGGATTAAATGACATTTCATGACCATTCTCATTGATAATTCCAATCATTGTAAGAACTACTTTTTAGTACGACTAACCACAAAAGCTTAAAGCGAAAAATACTTTAAAACTATTATTCTTTTTATGTCTGTTATCTCCGAGCTCTGCGTTTTTTTTTTGTATTTATAAACCAATTTGAAAATAATTTAATTTGAAAATATGTACTTAATTTCAGTTTGGTCCCATTCATTGTAAAAGTTTAGAATCTTTAAAACCGATTATCAAAAATTAAATATAAAAAAGTATTTCTCTTTATTTACAAGAAAGTTGAAAGTGTTGCATGGATAGTAGTAAAAGTCGATTTTTATTTTTTAAACTACTTATTTATTATTATTATACTGAAATATTCGGAAAAATCTAGCACTAGACCACTATCTCACTTGATGGTCAATCACGGTGTGGTGAAAGGTGTAATCACGCAAGACCCACTTTTTCTGTGGCTGGCTCTCAAGGACTGGTGCCTGAACACACTGCTTGTTCGGTGACAGTTATTCAACCTTGAGCGTGGTAGTTAATCAGCTAGACGGGTACTAGAAAGTATACCTATCAGTACCACCACGCTGTGAATTCATAACGTGTTGCCTTCACAAGAAGCTCAAGCCGTTGTTGGGGATCAAACCAGCGTCCACCAGGGAGACAGCTTCATGAATGTATATATGCATAGGTTAGCTAGTAATATGTATGTATATACAAAAATAATATATTACCTGTGGGTACTTATTATTCCCAATCTTAGTGATAAACTCTTCAGCGAGATGACCGCCAAAGTTGTATTCGGAGTCGATGTCTACAATATCGTCCAAATTAGCGTTAGAACTGGCGTACTTCTTTAGTTGTTTCTTGACTACTTCAATTGAAAGCTCCTCCTCATCTTTACTAGGGTTAAGAAGCTGTGAACAATAAAACGACGTTTTTTACCACTATTATATGTTAAAATATGAGTCCTAAATCTGTGCTGATAAATATAAAAATTAATAAACTTGAAAAACAAAAAAGTATCTGAGAAATATTTGCTACCGCAGCAGAACGCACTGGATACAGTCAAAACTTATGTCCGTATTACTAAACAAGAAAATTACAAAGAAAGTTAACAAGACAAGATCTATGGCTCATCATTTGTCTCATCACTTGTCATTGTAACATCTGCACAATACTGGGGTTACCGACAGTCACTGTGCAGGGATTGTATGCGGGACGAGGAAAGTGAGCAGCATGTTTATTTTACATTGTAGTTCTACAGAAGAAATAAGACGAAAATCAAACCACACAGTGATTTCAATGCCAGCTCACATTCAACAGAACAAGTTTTTTAAAGCACAATACACCCCAATCGGGACGTCAGTGCAGGCTGTACCACCCACGTGGCATTCTGATTTCAGTAAAATCGCTTATTGTTTCATAATTTGTTAGCTAAATATAAAGACACTTATGACCTATAAAAGTTCTAAGTACATAAGGCCCCTCGCTATAGTTCATCGTCAATATTCTCACTCGCCTCCACACTAGGATACCCACTGTTGTGGATGGACTAGTCTCTTCCAAAAGGGTACATTATTATAGCTATAATGTAAGATTCGATAGGTATTATTGCAACAATTACATATAGTAACAACAACAAAAAAGAGGTATGGAATTAATATTGCTTATGCGTCTTTAATAATGTTTGATTTTTTACATCCCACTGACAATACATTGAGACAGGTGCAGTGCAGATATACGCGAGATATATATATATAGAGTTAATGTTTCCACATGGAACTGGGAGAAACAATGCTACATATAAAGAGCCGCACTAGGATAACGAGCCACAGGTTGGCGATCCCTATACTAAGTGTACAGGGATCGCAAACCTGCGGCTCGTTGTGTACTAAACATTCCAATTGTTATGCCTCGATGTTTACAATTTTTTACCTGAGTGAGGAAATAATAAGCTTCCTTATTAGAGTTTCTCTCCTGAGCGATGTAATTGAACGCCGACCGCACCGCTGCCTCCAGTTTCTTGTCACCATTGCTCGGCGCTAGGACCAACCCAACGCGCACGGGTGTCGCGTGTTTCAGTAGCGTCTCCCCGAGCCGGAGTGGCGGGCCTGACGTAGTCGATGTCGGATCTATTATTATCACCTAAAAATAAGACATAATCAATCAATCAAATTATAAATGCGAACGCTTTTGTGTGTGTGTGTGTGTGTGTGTGTGTGTGTGTGTGTGTGTGTGTGTTGTGGGGAGTGTGTGTTGTCTGTGTTACTGCTTCACGCCTTAAAGACTTGGTAGATTACAATAAAAATAGAAATGTAGGTACCTTATAACCTGGATTAAAACATAGGCTTATGGTGTATATTTGAACACAAAAGAAATAGTTTTAGTTTTATTTCTTAGTATATTATTAAAAGCCAGTCGGCAAAGTTCCATCAGCCTCGTACAGGAACCTTCTGTACGTTCTAATTAAGGTGGGTCGATCAATCGATAACACATATACAACAATGTATTGAAAATTTGGTGTTATTTTTTCTATTATCCTACTATTTTCTTTAATGAAATGTGACTTTCCGCAGGTAAAGATCAACATCAAAACCAACCACATTGTAACCAGTGGGAAAATATACTCTCTTTTCACATAAATGGATAAATATGTTTGTATGGAAATCGAACTACCTAATTGTAACCTATACAAGTTAATAGATTCTAAATATAACTTTATGTTATAAAGATAATTATTTGAACTTCCTTGCAATTTTGAACATAGTCGATATCAAGATCAGCAACTGTTTTAGTTTTATGGATTGCAAAATAATCCCCATTCTGGGAATCAATCGCATGAAAAACCGAAAACCTATTAAAAATGTAAAACATTTCTTAGTCGTTTGGTAGAACCGTTTCTCTTTATAATTAAAAGGTGGTTCACCTCATCATTAACATTTCAGCCTCAGAACATCTACATTATGGATATATCCCTTCCCCATTTTTCTCTTCAGGAACCTATTTCTATGCTTAGAAGCGCTATGGATCCTCTCATTCTTTCACTTACATAGTTATAAATATTCCTCCTCAAGTTCCTCAGCATCCCAGGGTAAGTAGGCCTCAACAGTTCCATGAAGGTAGCCGGCCACCTCTTGTACCGCTCATCGATCTCCAAGTCATTAAGCCAAGTGATGGCAGTGTCGCGGATGTCGAGGCCGTACTCTTCCCAAGTATATGACTCTCCTAGTTCAAGAGACAGCATTGTGTTTATCATTTTTTTGGAGAGACCTGTATGAAAGAAATAAAACAATTAGCAATGATTTTTTTTAAACTGTATAGATCTAGCGTTTGACCACTATCTCACTTGATGGTCAGTGACGATGTGCTCGACGTTATCACGCTAGATCTAGAATTCTAACTGGCTCTCAAGGACTGCTACCTGAACACACTATGTGTTTGGTGACAGTTATTCAAACTTAAGTGTGGTAGCTAGCCTAGGTATTGGAAAGTTCCCCACCACCATGCTGGGAATTTGATAACGGTGTTACCTTCACCGGAAGCTCAAGCTGTTGTTGGGGATCGAACCAGTGTCCGTCAGTTTGACAGGCGACGCTCCACCGCTGAGCTATCAACGTTTCAATGATTCTCAATGTTCACTCAAACTTTATGAAATTGCTTAAAATACGAAATTCTTATTCTGTTAATGCTTATTTTTATAATCATGTAACAATTAACGATCGAAACGCGCGCTGATTATTTTAAATCTGAATTACTTTTTAAAATCATGTGAGTAATCGCGAAATCGCATCTGAGAAACACATGACAAATTATTTGACATATTTGTAGACTCACAACGCAAAGGTCTGTTTCAATTTGAACGGACCGGCATCTGTATGTATGTTTGCACATTAAAATAAATAACACATCCCGCACTGGGATTCCCTGCGTCGCGGGTGGCATGGGCAATATCATATTACACAATCATTCAAGACCCGGGGCAAACACCTACAGAAATGTTTGCTCCAGCTCGGATTCGAATCCAGAGTCGGGGAGCTGAAGTCAGGGAAAATTTCTGACCACCTTTCCCTCCTAGCGATCGGTGAAAAATGGCAGCAAGAAAAACCACTCACCAAGTGCATGCAATGTGTTCATTGGCCCAATATCTTCCCTTAGTGCAGCCAGCAGCGCCATAACGTCGACATCATCAGCGTCATACTGTGCTCCTGACACTAGTAGCAATGGCTCCGCTGGTCGGAGGCCCAGCGATGACGCCCAGATGTCTTGGTTATACAGGACCTCGTCACGAAATGAGCGGGGCACGTTCACGTGAATGAGAGATTTGGTCTGTGAACATCATTTCAAAACTACGTTGTTGTTGTTACCTGAGGCCAAAGCAGGATTACTATCGCTTAGCGCAGCCCTATGGGAGCGTGAAACAATTGAACTAAGTACTATCTATCATTCATCTAGTACAACTGTGACATTGTGTGTCATTTATAGTTTGTACGGACGGTACGTGTGTTATACAACTGTTTTTACGACTGTGACGACAATTATTATTCCGGCTTCAGGCATTGAAGTGCAGTCTAGGTTCCAAAAAACTTTAAAATTGTTAAAATGTATCGCACTAATATTATAAAGCCGAATGTTTGTGTCCAAAGGCCAAAGGCAGAGACTTCAACACTCAAAAGTGTGAAATAACTTCTTGAGTCGGTACCATGATAGTGTTATTAAAACTGACGTGGTTTTGACACATTATGAATGTATAAAACACGGGAGTTACTCACGTAATAAGTCAGAGGGTTCCGACTATAGTCGGAGCGCCCCGTAAGTAGTAAGGATATACGGGTTCTGGCTCACTCCTCAGCCTTGAGCCAGAAGCCGGACCGCGGGTGGCTCAAACTAAAAAAAAAAAAAAAAAAAAAAAAAAAAAAAAAAAAAAAAAAAAAAAAAAAAAAGTAAATCGGGCACGCCGGATCGATCTGTGCTATCCGTTTTTTGATATCTCTTCAGGATTCCGAGATAGTTTTCAGGATTCTGCATCTCCAATACCCCTCATTACCATTAGGCTAATTACGGTCCGCGACGCGCGCTCGCCAGCAACCCTCATTACCATTAGGCTAATTACGGTCCGCGACTCGTGTTCGGTCTCTCTTTGTGTGAATCATCAGCGTCAGCCTTGAGCCATAAGCAAGGTGGCTCAAACTAACTAAAACATGCTACTTTTGCTTATTGTACTTAGGTATTTGTTTCTATGATATCAATAACAACAACCACAAATTCTTATATATTGTATTTCTCTTTATTCATCTATAAAACAGCATTTATACATATTATAAAGTATTACATCATTCACCATTGTTTGTGAACCGAATAATCGAATAAAATCATGCATTCTCTTTCCGACGAATTTGTAGTACAAATACATCAAACAGTACTCGCCACATACTGAAGTATAATCATTTTGCACCCTCTTGCTGTTAAAATCCCACACTCTGCAGGTTCTATTCAGAAAAATTCTATGAGGTCCTGTGGGTGGTCGGCCGAACGAATCAAAATATTGACCTACTTTGTTTTTATCTATGTGTATGGCTACCCAGTGGGAGCCAGGTTGTGTATCTGAATCCAAATTGCTAACTATATACGCTGGCACTTCGATATGGATTGGTAATCTGTTTGCTGCATATACGTTATTTTGTATGGAGGGATTAATTTTTGATAAATGGTCCTTAATCTCTATTGTGTTCATACTGTGTAAACAAAACTACGTCCTGCACTTGTGCTACCTTGTGATCCTAATCGTCGAATGAACACCAGGCCACTACTTACGTTAGTGTTTAAAACATCTAACCTAACCTAACCGACGATTGAGCACCAGGGCACTTCTCACATCGATATTTTAGATACATGATCCTTAATCTCTATGGTGTTCATACTTTGTGAATGTTCAGTATAACAATTTATATAAAGAAAGCTTTAAATAAAACATATGAGCTATGTTGAGTATTTTATTTATTGATATCATCCTTATATCTACAATACAATACAATTTTATCTTAACTACTATAATCTACGATCACGTTACGATTTTTGTCTATTTCAATTACATTATCGAACTCAGCATAAACAATACAGTTGATAGTTTGAGATAGAGACGTATCAAAACGAACTTCTAATCTTACGCTACCATTTCTTATCAGATTCCAATGACTTAATGAGTTAGCTGACAAGTCAGGAGTTAAGTCAAAAGCTAATAGACAAAAACCTTTAGCATATTGCTCTCTAGATATTCCATTGCCTTCGTTAAGAAAATGTATGCCCGTTCCTGAGAATAATGTATGATAGGCGGCAGTGAAAGTATTATTCTCGAAGGATGGTTGTAACGCTTTAGAAGGTATTTGTTGACCATCGATATATAAACAAAATGAACTCATATCGAAATTTTCAAAATTAAAGGGATTTTTAGTAAGGCTACCATTGAACGCCGCGTTATTAACGAACCCGACAATACATCTTTTAGGTATTTGCCCCAAAAATATATTATCAAGTGTTTTTCCCTGAACCCCCGATGGTATTGTTAAAACTTTAACTTCGGCTCGAGTAATAGGATATTTAGCTGTAGTGGAGGCTAAAACTTTTTGATGTGCAAGTAAAACCGTTGGATTTATTCGAGCTCTACGTACAAAGAAAGTTGCATATTTGTCCTATTACTTCACATTTGCATTCTTGTGTAGGTACTTGTGAAACGTTAATCGTTATCATTACAAAATGACCGCTATTAGTAATTGGATTGACATTCTAATGGTTTTGTCATATCACGAAACGTTAATCGTTATCATTACAAAATGACCGCTATTAGTAATTGTATTGACATTCTAATGGTTTTGTCATATCACTAAACGATTTTTAATGATTATTTATTTAGTGTATCATCTTGGTATATATATTCGAAATCGATGTAGCGCTCTCAGAATTATGTGAGCAGTGAAGTCTATTATTTCTGATATTAAAGTGTTGTGAGTTAAAAGTTTTCAAAATCAACAATGGAGGTAAGATTTATACTTTATTTTTATTTATGTATTAGCATTTATAAAAACTGTGCAAAGCAGGTGTTTGTGAAAAGTCAAAGAGAAGTTGCATGTAGGTACGTTTATTTAACGATAACTTGATTTTGAAGCATTGATAGCCCAGTGTTAATATTCATGGACTTAGGGTATATGTTTTGAGTGTTGTGACACATATTTCTATCACATCGTGATACCAATTTTTGTGAGTTCTTGTAAGAATCTATGCATATCATTTAATATTATTGCTATTTCTATTTCAGAACACATTTAACGAAGAGAATACTTTCAAGCAATATTATTATCAACAATTGTCAGACGAAGACAGCAATGATAATATAACCATGAACATAGAATCTTCAAATTTAAAAAGAAAGAGGGAGCAAAAAGAGAGTTTAGATGAATTTTTCGAGTTTCCCAACAGCAAGAAGAAAAAACAGTGTTCATCAGTGTCAAGAGCTCAGCCGGATGGTGGCATTGCTTTTATTTCAACAAACAATGACGATGCATCTAAGTCACAATACATGATTAAGATTGATGTTTACGAATTAAGCAAATTGACAAAAATACCCAACTCGCAACATTGGAAACATGCAAACATACGAATCAAATATTATGCTGACGACAAGAACAAAAATTATGAGAGTATTAAAAATATAGTCTACAACATTACAAAAGAAATATCTAAGCTGGATACATGTAGAAAGTTGTATTTTAACAATAGCTCATGCTAAATAAACTTTAATTCTTATATTACTCATATTACTCAGAGTAGTTAATACTTTGTCCGTTACAATACATATTTAGCTAATTGGATCAACTCATCAGTGTTAATCTCCTTGCATTTAATACCATATTCTAAAATATAAATAGTCAATGTAAATCAAATGTAAGCACCATTCTTATTTTAACCTTGGTATAGTCACCTGCAAGATGGAAAACGATCAAGCTGTTTGGTTAGAAAAATCAGAACTATTTGATTCAACCTATGACAATGAGCTATACCAAATTTGCATAGCAGCGGAAAACGATCAAGCTGTTTGGTTAGAAAAATCAGAACTATTTGATTCAACCTATGACAATGAGCTGTACCAAATTTGCATAGCAGCGGAAAACGATGATAAGTAAGTAAACTCGAGTCATAATCGTGTAAATATATTTCGTATTCAAATGACTTTCTATTAATATTTAATTACTTTTTCAGTCAACCAACATCATCATACACAGTTCAAGTGGGGCGAGGAGGAGCTCTCAAAAGAACTGTTGGCGCTGATACCATGGGTAACGATGCAAAGCGACAGAGGCTTGAAGAACCTACATCTTCAGCTGACTCTAGCCATCAGCATCAGAGGCTTGAAGAATCTACATCTTCAACTGACTCTTCCCATGACTCAGAAAAGGTACACTGCAACTCATGTGATATTCTAGTTACTAGAAGATACTATACGAACCATATTAAGAGCAATATGCACAAAAATAATGTATCAATATTGCATAGTTCTAGAGATAATATATCGATAATAGATTCGGCTTTCAGACAACGCATAATTTCTTACAAAGTTAAAAGTAAAAAACAACCTGATATACTTTTTGAAACACCAGAACTGTTTCTTAATTCAGTTAGAGACGACTTATGTTTTTTAATTAATAAAGCTATAAAACAACATTATAGTTTGAAAATAAACTTTGTATTACATGCGGAATTTGTACAAGAAACAAAACAATTGGCTAATTCTTTTGATTTTCAAACAAGTAATTTCTTAGTTACCCAAGCAGATGACTTAGACATTTTTATGTCAACCTTACGCGACACTTTAGCAAATAAAATATGTACTTTTGAGAAGAAAGATAGTGGTTGGAGTTTGAAAACCATTAATTACATTGAGTTAAATATTAATAAATTTAACCCTCTCCGTGGTACTTCATATATTGATCTACCTAAAGATATTAAGCTTAAAAAAGCAATAATAAATGTCAAAAACTCAGATAATTTATGTTTTAAGTGGTCGCTGCTTTCAGCATTATATCCAGTTAAAAAAAATTCAGAACGGCCATCATCTTACAGCATTCATTCAAATAAGTTAAAATTTAATGGAGTATCATTTCCAGTTAAGTTGACGGATATAGCGAAAATCGAAAAACAAAATGATATAAGTATTAATGTGTTTGGTTTAGAGTTTGATACGAAAACAAAGAAACATTCTATTGTAGGTCCACTTTGTTTCACAAAAAGTCGTAAAAGTACTCATGTCAATTTATTATACATACAAAATGGAACGAATGGCCACTATTGCTATATCAAAAACATGTCGCGATTAGTAAGCAAGCAAACATCTAATTTGAATGTTGCTATTTTAAATTTTGCAAAATATCTATGTACCTATAAGTATTGTTATGAGTAAAATACCGCCACATTTTCATTTTAAGTGTTCTTTGAAATCGCTCTACTATGCTTGCTTTAATATCTGGATTATTTGTAGTATAGTAATTAATTTTTTTACTTTTGAAGTATGACAGCACATCTTTAGATACAAATTCAGTTCCTTTGTCAGATTGTATATGAAAAGGTGTAGTATTAGCTTCATTAAATATGCTTACGAAACATTGCTTAATAGTTACAGAATTTTTCTTTTGAATGGCTCTAGCATATGCAAATTTAGAAAATACGTCAATCACACAAAGTATGTAGTTATAACCTTCATTATATTTAGAATAAGTCCTCATATCGCTTAAATCAGCTTGCCAGAGCTCGTTAATATTAGATAATATATATCTATTCCTAGGAAATTTTCTATGTACAGGTTTATGCAACGTATACGTTTCTTGAGACTGCAACCATTTTTTAACCTCACTTTTATTCATTTTACCTTTCATTGCCTTTGTTAACTTTTCTATGCTACTGTAACCAGCAGGATGTGCAGCGTTATAATATATTTGATTTATAAGTTGTATGGGGTCCAATTCACTATCCTCTAGTATGGAGTCCATTTCTCCCAGTCAAGTTTCTTACGAATTTTTGTTCTGTATTTATCCGAGTTATCCGAGGGAGTACCAAATTCTTCATCTGTTGAAGTTTCGCCAAGCTCTTTCTTGTGTAGTTTATTAATATAATTGATTCTTTTTGGATTCCCTAAGTAAGTAAGTGGTATTTTAATATCTTTCAGTGTCTTTGCAAAGTTTTCCCAACCTATTGGATCACTTCTCTTGAGTGGCCTAAGTATATCATTTACTAAATCAACAATATTGCTTCCTGGAATTTTCTCATTGTCTATAAGCACTGTACCATCATCGTCCCATCGAATTTTCTTTTTACTCAATGAAAGCAAATTTAACAACGATTCACCTTTTTTAGCATATGTTTTTGGAATACAACTGAGTATTTGATTTGACGAATAAATATTACTCCTGTTTTGAGTGCTAACTTGAAGTTTTTCTTCTTCGTTCTGTATCTGAGAAGAGACTAGATGCTTAGCTACAGTTTCATCTTTTATATTTGATTCTAATAATTCTGCATTCTTAGAGATTATCGGTATTTCAACAGGTCGTCGATTTTCTTCATTGAAATGTAAATATCTCTGCAGTATTTGTAAGTATAAGATACATTTTTTTCTATCATCCATATTCGTATTTAAGATGTTTTTCATTTCAATATCTAATCTGGATGTTGGATCATCTACACTGTTGTGTTGATTTAGTTTCTCTATCATGCTAGGTTCAATAAGTAACATCTTTTTAGCATGCTCCATTTTTCTTTACTTAATAAAAGAACCAAGTAATCCACTTAGTATTGAACCCAATATTATAGGTAAAAATGCACCACCTTTTTGTATGATAATATTTTTTCTTACTTTATTTGTGCTTTTGCGTACTAACTTGCGAAGAAGAGATTTGTGTTTTTTTAATTTTTTCTTATTTTTTTCTTCAATCGACACCTTACCTTGCAAGACGTTATGAATGCATTCACAAATGCAGTTTATTTCTCCATCACCACATGACTTTAAAAGAGCTGTTCTATATTTTGGTTTTAGTTTATGCAGTGCAGATAACAATTCTTTGTGCGTCTTGAGGCTTCGCGACATTATTTGAAAATGATAGGAATTTGCTGGTTCTTGGCATATTTAAACCCCTTTGTTGGTACATATACATGACAATAATGATCTGGGGGAAAGACACTAGTTTTTATACGACATAGATCACTAGTATTTTGTTTTAAATCAATCATAATATATCCATGTGCTTCTTTGGTGGCATCCTTGTAGGCATCTTCTATGAACTTTGGATTTTCCGGTGCTACTTGACGTGCCAAATACCGGATTTGTGTTTTGTCACGTGGATTTTTAAAGTAAATGATATAACTTGAATTTAGTGAAATATCTCTTTGTCCTCTTCCTTGATGAAATAAGTTTTGAGTAATGTAAAATACACTCAAGTTTCTATGATGACTGCCTTTGGTGAAAATATCTACAATTCGCCCATCAGATTCTCTCATCAGATCATCAATAATTACAAGATTTGCATCTTTACCATCAAACATACTGAGATCTGGAATACCCTGATGGTAATTTACATTTTTTAGGTTGTACAAAGGTTGCATTTCGTCAAAGCACCAAGTTATTTGCATAAAAGGGGTGCTACAAATATCTTTTGAATATTTTATGAAATTAGTAACAAAATTAGATTTTCCACAACCACTTGGTCCGGCTACTATTGCAGTAAACGGATGAACAAAATGAAACATCTTAGCACACGTGTGAACTGGTTTAGGTATAGGAATAAAGTAAAAGACATTTCTTTGACATACTTGATTTATTTATTTGAATATCATTTTATCAATTCAAATCATGTTTTAAAGATACATAATAGTTTATATAATACATCATCTTAATCATCTAAACAAATATCTTACACTATTTATTCAACTTGAACAAAAATAATTACAAACTATTTACATGTTTATATTTACATCTTACCCTAATTTATGATGACCCCATGCTATTGTATCAACATTATTAGGTAATATAAATCTTTTTGTGTCATTATATGATAAACAAACTTTATTAATTTGCTGTGTGAATATAGTGTGCTTAATTGATCGAAATCTATACATAGTATCATGATAAATATTTCTATTCAACAAGCAGGACTTATACATTTGCATTGTCATCCTTCTTGTGACACTTTTATTTACACCTTTAGCTTTTGTTGTTAATTTATTTTCGCATTGGATTGCATACATCTTTGATCTCAACCCTACAAATTCTTTTACTATTTTTCCATTGTTTTCATCTTTAAAAAATCCCAATTTCTTTTTATTGATTTGTGGATAACCAAACATGTTGTCTGAAGGATAATCAGACGTATCGAATCGTGAAGAGAGATCAGGTTTAATGTCTTCATAAAAATTATTTGTAAAAATTTGGTAAATTAAGCTGTCGGTGTCAGTGTATAATAGTTTCGTTTTATCACCGAACTTATGCAGCATATAGTCGTAATGAAACTCATACATCAGAGTTTTTGATATGTCCAAAATGGAAAACCCTAAATAAATTGGTTTATCGTAACACAATTTAGTTTTTTTTAACTGTACAGCCACCAAGTTTTGAGAAAAAATTGATACGCTATGAAATTCAGGTTTTGCAATAAAATCTTGAACACCCAAACTTTTACCGTGATTTTCCCAGTGAGTAAGTAATTTAACGTTTACTCGTTTTTCAATGTTTTCCATTGTTTTTCCAAATACCGAATTGTTCATTAATTTGTAAAAATCTTTTTCGAAATCTGACACGGCTTTTGTTCTTAGTTCAGTATTTAGATCAATGTATTTTTTTAACCATGGACTTTGTTTAAATTTTAGTATTCTGTGAATTTTAGTTAATTTTAGTCCTAATGCTAGACATTGTTTTAGATTTCTGTAATGAATCTTGTATTTTATTTTGTTATTTAAATTTGGGATTAGTTTTTTCTCCTTTGTTTCACCTACACAAATATTTTCAGGACACAATGGAAAGTCAGAATGCAAATCATGAAGCTCCTTAGGATATTCAAGATCAACTTCAAGAATAAAACCATACTCAGAAGTATCAGAAACTTTAAAATTTGTTTCTGGACTCACCCACTCGAAACAACCTTCAGGTAGGTATTGAGACATGGCCCATCCATAAAGGTTGTTAGCATCAAAATAAGCTAAATATGAAGTAGGTATATTTTTATCAAAGTCATTTAAAAATTCGTTATTTGCTTTAGCATGACGATTACTACATTGAGATACACCACCTCTAATACCAGTCTTAATAAATGCAATTATATCAATGTCAGTTAACAACTCTAATTCAACCTTTGTATGTTTTAACATCGCGTCCCAACTTAACCCAGGTGCAGTGTAATAGTGACTCGGGTCTAAGCCATATGTTTTAAGACAAATATCTCTGAAATTTTCAAACACGTCAGTAAGCAGCAACACATCAGTTTTTAAATATAAATTAGAATAGTCTAGCATATTACGACAAACAAAGTGTTGCCAAACATCTTGGGCACGGTTGTATTCTTCATCTGAGATACATGTATCAGTAAGTGAACTATAAAACTGTTCTCGATTCGGTAAAGATGTTGAATTTAAACTGTCATATGAAGTCATGAACTCATATGGATAAATTCCTTTCTTACGAAGACGGTTGAAATCTTCTTTAACTGGATAGGCGTTCTTGAGTTCGTGAAATTCGTCATCTTTGAGGTTTTTAACTAACTGGTCAAGACTACATGGTAAAAATTTGAAGGAATCAACAAATCTTAAGGTAACTTTTTGGTTATTAATTGTTAGATGTTTTGAAAACGAGATGTACTTTTCCTTGTTTTGTGGAATTATATCAATTTCACCTTCAACAAAATTAAGTGCATGGACAATGAAATGAGCATCATAATTACTTAAATTATGTAGAAATACCGGAATGTGACGGGGGGCACGAAACTTGTTCTTACATACTTCATGTGCAATTCCTCTCAATTCTCCCGTTTGCCAATCAAAATCAAGAACTTCTTCAGTAGTAATATTAGTTTCACATATGTGACATGTTTTCGAATTAGATATCTTATTGGTATGATCAGCTGATGGGGACTTCGGGGATCTTTGGAAACAATTTTTTTTACATATGGTTTTCAAATCATTGCACAAACGTTCCATGAATACTTGTGCACAGTTTGGACCACAATATGTCTCATACTTTGATAATCTATCATCGTATGAACATTTTATATAGTATCCAAAACTATAAGTCTCATGTTTTTGAATGTTATTAGTGTATGATTTAGATGAATCGTTGGGACATGATTGTATAGGATTTAAAAATGCCTCAAAGTCTGCGTAGATTACAAAAGGAATTTTCATTTTCTTTTCAAAATTATCAAATTTTAATGTGTCGTTTGATGACGGTTCCCCAAACCAATTTTTTGATGTTTTCTCGCTGTTTGGTAACTTTGTTGTAATGTGAGAACAGTCTTCTTGTTGATGTTTACTTAACCTGTCTCTGGTAGGAAATCGTATCAAACATCCATCACAAATGTAAATAGCAACATTCAAATTAGATGTTTGCTTGCTTACTAATCGCGACATGTTTTTGATATAGCAATAGTGGCCATTCGTTCCATTTTGTATGTATAATAAATTGACATGAGTACTTTTACGACTTTTTGTGAAACAAAGTGGACCTACAATAGAATGTTTCTTTGTTTTCGTATCAAACTCTAAACCAAACACATTAATACTTATATCATTTTGTTTTTCGATTTTCGCTATATCCGTCAACTTAACTGGAAATGATACTCCATTAAATTTTAACTTATTTGAATGAATGCTGTAAGATGATGGCCGTTCTGAATTTTTTTTAACTGGATATAATGCTGAAAGCAGCGACCACTTAAAACATAAATTATCTGAGTTTTTGACATTTATTATTGCTTTTTTAAGCTTAATATCTTTAGGTAGATCAATATATGAAGTACCACGGAGAGGGTTAAATTTATTAATATTTAACTCAATGTAATTAATGGTTTTCAAACTCCAACCACTATCTTTCTTCTCAAAAGTACATATTTTATTTGCTAAAGTGTCGCGTAAGGTTGACATAAAAATGTCTAAGTCATCTGCTTGGGTAACTAAGAAATTACTTGTTTGAAAATCAAAAGAATTAGCCAATTGTTTTGTTTCTTGTACAAATTCCGCATGTAATACAAAGTTTATTTTCAAACTATAATGTTGTTTTATAGCTTTATTAATTAAAAAACATAAGTCGTCTCTAACTGAATTAAGAAACAGTTCTGGTGTTTCAAAAAGTATATCAGGTTGTTTTTTACTTTTAACTTTGTAAGAAATTATGCGTTGTCTGAAAGCCGAATCTATTATCGATATATTATCTCTAGAACTATGCAATATTGATACATTATTTTTGTGCATATTGCTCTTAATATGGTTCGTATAGTATCTTCTAGTAACTAGAATATCACATGAGTTGCAGTGTACCTTTTCTGAGTCATGGGAAGAGTCAGTTGAAGATGTAGATTCTTCAAGCCTCTGATGCTGATGGCTAGAGTCAGCTGAAGATGTAGGTTCTTCAAGCCTCTGTCGCTTTGCATCGTTACCCATGGTATCAGCGCCAACAGTTCTTTTGAGAGCTCCTCCTCGCCCCACTTGAACTGTGTATGATGATGTTGGTTGACTGAAAAAGTAATTAAATATTAATAGAAAGTCATTTGAATACGAAATATATTTACACGATTATGACTCGAGTTTACTTACTTATCATCGTTTTCCGCTGCTATGCAAATTTGGTACAGCTCATTGTCATAGGTTGAATCAAATAGTTCTGATTTTTCTAACCAAACAGCTTGATCGTTTTCCGCTGCTATGCAAATTTGGTATAGCTCATTGTCATAGGTTGAATCAAATAGTTCTGATTTTTCTAACCAAACAGCTTGATCGTTTTCCATCTTGCAGGTGACTATACCAAGGTTAAAATAAGAATGGTGCTTACATTTGATTTACATTGACTATTTATATTTTAGAATATGGTATTAAATGCAAGGAGATTAACACTGATGAGTTGATCCAATTAGCTAAATATGTATTGTAACGGACAAAGTATTAACTACTCTGAGTAATATGAGTAATATAAGAATTAAAGTTTATTTAGCATGAGCTATTGTTAAAATACAACTTTCTACATGTATCCAGCTTAGATATTTCTTTTGTAATGTTGTAGACTATATTTTTAATACTCTCATAATTTTTGTTCTTGTCGTCAGCATAATATTTGATTCGTATGTTTGCATGTTTCCAATGTTGCGAGTTGGGTATTTTTGTCAATTTGCTTAATTCGTAAACATCAATCTTAATCATGTATTGTGACTTAGATGCATCGTCATTGTTTGTTGAAATAA
Source organism: Apeira syringaria (assembly GCA_934044485.1). Lineage (NCBI taxonomy): Eukaryota > Metazoa > Arthropoda > Insecta > Lepidoptera > Geometridae > Apeira > Apeira syringaria. Next base: position 19,245,076 of record OW203658.1, read on the forward strand.
AAGCAATGCCACCATCCGGCTGAGCTCTTGACACTGATGAACACTGTTTTTTCTTCTTGCTGTTGGGAAACTCGAAAAATTCATCTAAACTCTCTTTTTGCTCCCTCTTTCTTTTTAAATTTGAAGATTCTATGTTCATGGTTATATTATCATTGCTGTCTTCGTCTGACAATTGTTGATAATAATATTGCTTGAAAGTATTCTCTTCGTTAAATGTGTTCTGAAATAGAAATAGCAATAATATTAAATGATATGCATAGATTCTTACAAGAACTCACAAAAATTGGTATCACGATGTGATAGAAATATGTGTCACAACACTCAAAACATATACCCTAAGTCCATGAATATTAACACTGGGCTATCAATGCTTCAAAATCAAGTTATCGTTAAATAAACGTACCTACATGCAACTTCTCTTTGACTTTTCACAAACACCTGCTTTGCACAGTTTTTATAAATGCTAATACATAAATAAAAATAAAGTATAAATCTTACCTCCATTGTTGATTTTGAAAACTTTTAACTCACAACACTTTAATATCAGAAATAATAGACTTCACTGCTCACATAATTCTGAGAGCGCTACATCGATTTCGAATATATATACCAAGATGATACACTAAATAAATAATCATTAAAAATCGTTTAGTGATATGACAAAACCATTAGAATGTCAATACAATTACTAATAGCGGTCATTTTGTAATGATAACGATTAACGTTTCGTGATATGACAAAACCATTAGAATGTCAATCCAATTACTAATAGCGGTCATTTTGTAATGATAACGATTAACGTTTCACAAGTACCTACACAAGAATGCAAATGTGAAGTAATAGGACAAATATGCAACTTTCTTTGTACGTAGAGCTCGAATAAATCCAACGGTTTTACTTGCACATCAAAAAGTTTTAGCCTCCACTACAGCTAAATATCCTATTACTCGAGCCGAAGTTAAAGTTTTAACAATACCATCGGGGGTTCAGGGAAAAACACTTGATAATATATTTTTGGGGCAAATACCTAAAAGATGTATTGTCGGGTTCGTTAATAACGCGGCGTTCAATGGTAGCCTTACTAAAAATCCCTTTAATTTTGAAAATTTCGATATGAGTTCATTTTGTTTATATATCGATGGTCAACAAATACCTTCTAAAGCGTTACAACCATCCTTCGAGAATAATACTTTCACTGCCGCCTATCATACATTATTCTCAGGAACGGGCATACATTTTCTTAACGAAGGCAATGGAATATCTAGAGAGCAATATGCTAAAGGTTTTTGTCTATTAGCTTTTGACTTAACTCCTGACTTGTCAGCTAACTCATTAAGTCATTGGAATCTGATAAGAAATGGTAGCGTAAGATTAGAAGTTCGTTTTGATACGTCTCTATCTCAAACTATCAACTGTATTGTTTATGCTGAGTTCGATAATGTAATTGAAATAGACAAAAATCGTAACGTGATCGTAGATTATAGTAGTTAAGATAAAATTGTATTGTATTGTAGATATAAGGATGATATCAATAAATAAAATACTCAACATAGCTCATATGTTTTATTTAAAGCTTTCTTTATATAAATTGTTATACTGAACATTCACAAAGTATGAACACCATAGAGATTAAGGATCATGTATCTAAAATATCGATGTGAGAAGTGCCCTGGTGCTCAATCGTCGGTTAGGTTAGGTTAGATGTTTTAAACACTAACGTAAGTAGTGGCCTGGTGTTCATTCGACGATTAGGATCACAAGGTAGCACAAGTGCAGGACGTAGTTTTGTTTACACAGTATGAACACAATAGAGATTAAGGACCATTTATCAAAAATTAATCCCTCCATACAAAATAACGTATATGCAGCAAACAGATTACCAATCCATATCGAAGTGCCAGCGTATATAGTTAGCAATTTGGATTCAGATACACAACCTGGCTCCCACTGGGTAGCCATACACATAGATAAAAACAAAGTAGGTCAATATTTTGATTCGTTCGGCCGACCACCCACAGGACCTCATAGAATTTTTCTGAATAGAACCTGCAGAGTGTGGGATTTTAACAGCAAGAGGGTGCAAAATGATTATACTTCAGTATGTGGCGAGTACTGTTTGATGTATTTGTACTACAAATTCGTCGGAAAGAGAATGCATGATTTTATTCGATTATTCGGTTCACAAACAATGGTGAATGATGTAATACTTTATAATATGTATAAATGCTGTTTTATAGATGAATAAAGAGAAATACAATATATAAGAATTTGTGGTTGTTGTTATTGATATCATAGAAACAAATACCTAAGTACAATAAGCAAAAGTAGCATGTTTTAGTTAGTTTGAGCCACCTTGCTTATGGCTCAAGGCTGACGCTGATGATTCACACAAAGAGAGACCGAACACGAGTCGCGGACCGTAATTAGCCTAATGGTAATGAGGGTTGCTGGCGAGCGCGCGTCGCGGACCGTAATTAGCCTAATGGTAATGAGGGGTATTGGAGATGCAGAATCCTGAAAACTATCTCGGAATCCTGAAGAGATATCAAAAAACGGATAGCACAGATCGATCCGGCGTGCCCGATTTACTTTTTTTTTTTTTTTTTTTTTTTTTTTTTTTTTTTTTTTTTTTTTTTTTTTTTTTTTTTAGTTTGAGCCACCCGCGGTCCGGCTTCTGGCTCAAGGCTGAGGAGTGAGCCAGAACCCGTATATCCTTACTACTCCCGTATTCTCCTTGAAAAAGACCACCGAATGTGGTTGAAACTATAGCCGGAACCCTCTTATTACGTGAGTAACTCCCGTGTTTTATACATTCATAACCATGATAGTGCAAAAGTAACATTATTTATTATTGGACACTTGCTACGCTCCTGGCATCCTGCATTAAAAAAAATCCGAGCTAGTCAGAATATGTTCACTTGCTTTATCCATACGCGTCTCGTATTCTCTACTCGCCACTTGCCTTGTTTCGTCAACAATTTCTACTAGTCCAAACCTTCCTAATATACTGCCCATGAGTGTTAAATGTTCTCCTTCCAACAACTCCATGCTTTGGTTGAAAGTTTCGTAAGCATTCGACATTATTTACATTTACTGCATGAGAGCGCATGAGCGGAAGCGGCAGAGAGTGCGTGCTCTCAATGAACAAGTGACTCAGGTCATGGAACCGGTCGGGATACACACTCAACTCAACCAATACATAAGTTAAACCATAGTTAAATCTAAATAATCTTCATGCTTACCATTCCTCACATACAAAGGTCTCAGATAAATTAATTACTTGTTCAACTTTCACTACATCAATAAAAATGTTCATAACAATAACTTTTTAATGCATAATAGTTTTCATCTTTAATGCCTATATAAAAAATATTTTGAATTTGGTATCCCATCTCACCTGCATAGGAAAGTTTTGAGCGATGGAAGCGAGCACTTTCAGCGCTTCGTCGCCGCCAGAGTCGTGTGCGTCGACTACTGCCGCCGCGGCTTGCATGCTGAGCGCTTGCATCTGCCACACCTTAAGCGGAGCTAACTCTTCCGACGACTCGGACAAGTGGCGGCGGAAACGCTCCAGCGGGGTGCGGAGGGCGGGGAATAAATTTCTGAAAAGTAATCAATATTTAACAAAAACAAACAAACGCATACACACCCGCACTTGGATAAATCGGGTTAATAATCGGTAATAAAGTGTTGCGAGAAGCACGGACAAGCACCATTACATTAGACAAATATATACGATAAATATCCAAGACTCGAGAACAAACATCTATGCTAGATAATATTGTTATAATTGTAAGTGTCAAATGGTACCCCATTTTCACATAGGGGTAGGAAAAACAGAAATAATAATTTAAAAAAAAGGAAAACAATACAGGAAAAAAATCATCTATGCTCATCACAGCAATGTTAGCCCCAACCGGGATTCGAATCCGCAGTCGCGGTTCCAAAGTCAGCGTCACTAATCATTGAGCCACAACAACCGTCCTTAATATGTATAGTATCTATAGATAATCTACCATTGCTTCAAATCTTACTACTATTACAAATGCGGAAGTTTGGATCTGGGCGAATCTTAGCACAGAGATACATTACGCCGGGTTATGTCAGGGAACTGTGACAAGGGGTGGATGGATTTTTATTTCAACAGTTTTCAAAGTATTTTCATTCACTTTTAAAGTTCTCCTCCTTAGCCCGTCGGTCAGCGATCATGTGATCGAAGAAATAGAGGAAAATGTATAATTTCTTGAAAACGTCTTTTTCGTCAAACGAGATTATATCTGAGGAAGTAAAAAGATAAATTTAATAATTTTGAGTTCAAAATTGCATAACGTGTGACGTCGCACAAGGGAAGAGGGGGCCCTTACCTATGACAAGAAGAGGGGGGGGGGAGGGTCAAAAAGTCATGTAATTCGTGTAACGTAATTTGCGGTAATTTTTTCATAATTTTTATGTATGGTTTTCGTGGGTTAACTAACGTAGCAATCCGGGTGTAAGATTGGCTTTAAAGAAACTAATTAATGTTCCCATCACAAACCCATTAGAGTGTTACACCTTTTGGAATAGTTTACTATTTCAAGAATAATATTTGAATTTACTATTCTTTCTTTCCGTTACCATTCATAAACAATGACACATTATTATAGACTGCCTACACAGCCATATACATTATATTAATAATGTCATCAAATAAAAATGTCAGACAAAGCACTATTCCAACATCATCAAATTATTAACTACGTAATTCTCTTCCACAGGTTTCTTTTTTTTATGAAAAAAGTAGCAAACAAGCACACGGGCCGCCTGATGGTAAGCGATCCCCGTCGCCTATGGATATCTGTAACACAGGGGGCATTACAATATGTTTCCAATATTTTTAACACTCTGTTAACTCTCCTTTTGAAAAATTCCATATTATAGCGAATCTGAAATACCGAGGGAGAAAACTCGTTCCACATTTTGCAGGTATGTGGCAGAAACAATCTAAGGAATCGCACAGTATGTCCATGAGGGTATGTCGAAAAGTTCAAATGTGACAAGAGTGTTGCATGTTAAGGGCCATCCATAAACTATGTCACACGTTTAGGGGGTGGGTAAGTGTGACATAGCGTGACAAGGGGCGGGAGGTGCGTTTAGCTTTGTGACGTCACTTTTGTAATTCTTATTTTATTACTTAAACGTCCGCATTTAGTGCCTGTCACTAAATACATTTATTAAAATTTCGTTTTCGTCAAAAGCAGATGGGATCGTGTTAAAATATTAATTTATAAACTGAGATAAAAAAATTCATTACATACCCTAATAATACTCATAATGTTATTATTACAAATATAATTCTTCATTTAATAAAGAAGATTAGATTATCTTTTAAAACTTAATGGTCTTAATATATGACAAAATGAGATATTAAAAATGAGAAACTTGCTTGAGCCTTCCAAAATTAAATCCATCAATCTGGTTTTGTGGATCATTCTCATCTTCTTCCTCCGACACTGGCACTGCCTCTCCGTCTTCCGATTCCCGTGGAGTTGAGTCATCCTGACTTTTGTATTCCGTACTTTTTAGTTGTAATTCTACTCCATAGCCAGATAAACGCAATTTAGGCTTACCTCGTGACTAAAATAATATTAACAGATTATTTTGCTTTACATTTTATATGTTTTGTGAGGATTATGTACCATCAATTAACTATGAAGGGTATATACATAAGAAATCCATCAAATACATCTACTCATGTAAGAATTAAAAAGGTTGAGTGTAATTTGTATTAATGTAATATTTTCCTTATAATTGTACACTTGTTTATGTCAAATTTATTGGATAAGGATGTAGACTTGTCTCTTAACTTATAGGCCAAGCATTTAGTTCCAGAGACCATCATCATGTCTTGGTATTAAGCTATAAACTTAGTTACCATTTTTTGAAATATATAGTATATACAGTATTTATATACTGTAATAATATAAATAATATCCATTGTGTTATCACAATGGATATTCAATTATATATATATAGATTTATATTCAAATATATTACATTTTGGTTAACTTGAATAACAAAGTTAATTTGTAAATCTTTTAAATAATAATTGACAAACAACACTTGGAAAATAGCGTAAAACAAACCTTCACATTCCATCTCACAACATAATTAATAGCACCTTTGTCCGCATATGCTGACAATATTCTATGTTTTCGGGAAAAATCTTTTGTGCCTAGTTCGCCATACAGGATAGCTGACAGGCTTCTGTTATCACTACTTGGATATGAGTGATCCAACAGATATGTTTCTAAAAGGTGTTCGTCCTGAAAGATAAAAAAACACATTATATTTAGTAAATATAGTGAACATTACTTTATATAATTATTTTGTTTCTTTATATGGTATAAGCCCACTACATCTATCTGCCTGTTTATCTGCTCTGGTCAAAAATTACCTTGAGTACTATTCCAGAGAAACCATTTCTGTCCCAAAATTCATTTAGTTCTAGAGAATCCAGCTTTTACAAGATGACAGGAAGTTTTTGTTAATCTAGAACATGATTGGGACCAAATCACTGGATTTGTTTGTAGTAAGAATGTTCCCATTTCCTTTATGATACAATGAAAATAAGCCCAAAACTTGGAATTTAAGTAATAAGTGTAAATATATACATATATATATATTTAAAATATAGTATGAGATATTACATAGTTACAATAAGTCTATGTAGGGTATAAGGTTTTATTTATAGTTTTGAAAAACTGACAGGACAATTATATTTTACTTACAGCATTGAACTTATCCCATGTCTTGAGTAAATCCTTCAGTGCATCATTATCACAGACTTTTTGTGAAGCAATAGCAACAAATGCATCACATTTCACATCTTTTGCATTGTTCTGTGTCGCAATCTGATCAAACATTCGAACTGTGGGAGACATGGTGTGCATGGACAATGCAAGCTTGGCCATTCGTAGCTGTGCTGGAGCCAATAAGGTACTCGCAACACCGATACATGCATCATACACTTGCTTATCATTTTCTAAAACAAGAATGTGTACATAACAATGTATTATTGGTATTGGTGCACCAGTTCACACAAATGGTTATGTTGATCACAATAGCAAATAGGGTTAATATTACAAACTGTAAATATAATTGCATGAGAAACTATATACCTATTTGGCCGACCGTATATGCTCTTCAGAACATAGAAGACATAACTATTTGCATAAATCAATAGCGATTAGACATACCTAAATTATCCAAACCAGTTTTCAGGGAATTAATCCCATTAACAAAAGACCAGAATAAGTCGGCACTTTCACCAGCAAGATATTCAGCAAGCTCCAACACTATAGGGGTAGTTTCCCATTTCGCACTCACGAAACTAGTCACAGATTTCGATTTTCTTTCTTCGCGCTTCAATGTTTCTTCTCCGAAAACCAAAGCAGCCCCTACACAAGCTAAAACAACTAAAAGATTCTTGCCGGTGCCTTTCATTATGTAGTACGTAGGTATTGATGACAAAATGTTTGTAGCTATTTACAAGAATCAGAGCAATACACAGAATTTGTCATAGCGTTTATTTCATTCATTAGTACTGGAAAATTCAGTAATTTCAGTAAATTTTTAATTCATCTGACTGAAAAGTTAAGAAGTGAACACTGGACACCACACATACATCAATCCAATCCACATCCAATCAGTCAAATGAACGAGTGGAACAGCAATAGCCAATGACAGTTGACCACGGCACATTCTTCTTGTCCGAAATAAGCCAAACAGTGTTATTTTAACGGAAAGCGTTAACGACGAAACGGAATATGGTTATTAAATATTGTGAATGGAACGAGCTCTATAATTGTATCGTTTCTATATTCTATGCCAGAAAATTTTTCTCTGTCTCAGATCTCTACTTGTCTCTACACATAGATAATTTGCAATTACGCAATGCCTGCTACATACTAGTAATCTGTGGACACAATACCAATTATGTACCACAATTACTATTCTGTGGGTACTTGGGAAGTTTATTAGCGTATTTAGTTTTAGCGAATTTTATTATGGTATTTAACGGATAAGTTATTGTACTAAATGGGATAAGTGTGACTACTTTACTGACTACGTAACCTGATTCTAGCGTGTCTTGATTTTTGGCGCTGGTCAGTATCTTTCTTTTAGTACCTAGTAGGTCCTAGGAGTACGTGTATTATTCTGAATCGGATTGTTAAGTTTTTGTATTGTCTGCCCTACCCGTCTTTAGATCAAATATGTTATTTGGTCGGTTGCTCGTCAATCATCAGTAAATTTAATAATAATAGTATCTGTAAATATGTATTAAATATCTACTTTATTATCATCCATAACCGTAACATTGGCAGAAATGTTTCTATAGAGTACTGGTATGATTTCAGATAAAACTGGGTACCATGCAGTATCCTTCCGAAGAGGCGTATACACGCCTTATCAGCCACAACATGACAGTCCCCCAGAGGATTAAGGTATTTTAAATGGTGATCTGTTACATCAGTTTATATAATTCATTACTAGCCATTCTGTCATTTACCTGGGAATGTCCAGAAAGTAAAGTATGCACTTAGTCTTTTTCAAGTCAACAAAGCTGCTTAGATTCAGGGTGTTTACTGAAAATTAACAACTGTGACTGTTTACTGTGTTCTACTTAAAATATTCCACTAGGCTATCTCACACCAACCAATCTCAGCCATAAAATTTCAATTACCTGGTTTAGTTTTTATGTTTTTATCTAGGATAGGTTTAAAGCCTGGTAAATCCAGTGTACTCTATATGGATGTTAATATATTGTATGTGATACCAATACTTAATAATATATCAAACAAGTAGCGCCCTGCAGTTTCACCCTCATGAATTACGGTTTTCCTGCTACCCAATTATGTCTCGGGTATACAAGTGATATTACTGGGTGGAAAGAGGCTTCACAACCTCCCATAAAATGCAAACTTGGACATATATTATTATTATTTGATTACAAAGTTTGTTTTTTCTATCCTTATCAGTCCCTATGGCAACTTACACACTTGCAGCTTCATGGTGGCCTCTTTTATAAAAGGGTCCCTGTTGGATTTATTCAACCCACGCATGTTGCTATATATACATAAAGCCATGAAATTTGTGTGACATAATTTATGGTTGGGCACCTTATCATATTAAGACTTCACAATATTTCACGGCTAAAACAGAAATCACTAGATTCTCTTTTGAAACATATTTGCAGCAAATATTTTGCAATACTAGACAATTCTCTCTTCTCACTATCCTTCTAGATGTCAATCAGTGAGGCATATATGTATGTCCATGATGATTATGAGAATACTTTATTTAAACTTACATAACAAATGTTTTAACACAGGCAACTGGTGACATAATGGATGATGAGAATACTCCTAATGGAACTATGGGCGGCTGGGACTATGCAAATGAAAAGTTTGACATGAAGGTTCCTGAGAGAATACTTGTTGTGGGACAAGATCAGCATGTTGGTAAGTGAGCTTGTACATAATCAGTTGCATGGTAAGCACTGGTTACAGTGTATTCACTACAAATTAACATTTAATTTTTTGCTACTTTTTGATCAACATTGGGCGTTGCCAGGGTTGGCAAACTATTTATGATTTGTAAAAATCGAACTATTTCAAATTGATTCAACATGCCACATGGGTACACATATTTTAGATAATGTGTTGGCGAGTTATTTCTTTACAGGACATGAGCTTATGTTTAGCCACTATCTCACTTGATTTTAAGTGACGAATCGGTCTAATGTGTAGCATGCAAACTTAGAAGGTACCTATTCACTCGCGACTTGAAGACGCCATAGTTGTACCTATCAGAACACACAGACTCAGGCAGTGAGTTCCATTTCCTGGCAGTACACATTATAAAAGTGGAAGCAAAACGCTTTATGCGTAACGGTGGTACATCTACTTTGTAGCAGTGGCGCATAGTCGTATGTCTGGTGGAATAAGATTGTGTAATTCCAGGGTAATTCATTTTTTGTGGTAGTGGACTATTTATCACTCTTTAATTTATATTATAAGTATAGCGGATAAATTATCATAATTATTTTATATCATCATTGAAAATGTTGAGTAGGTAGTCGATTGGAAAAATGCACAAAAATATATAACAGAAAAAAGGCAGCAGCAAGCAAAATATGACCCAATTGTATGTCAATTATTCAGAGGTAGCTTCGTCAATGATTGCTACATATTGGAAATTTACATATAAAATTATGTAAATGATCTTTTGATAGCATGAAAAGTATTTTTGTGCATTGAACAAAGAATTATGTATACAATTCAATTCATCAGTATAATTCCTTATTTTCATAATCTTAGCCAAAAGATGTCTACTGCTGGATGTATGAAATATTGCCTAGTCTCATTAAAAAAACAAAAAGTTATCAGCCTCCCCCAGTGATCAAAATAAATACTCTATTATTCTAAAAACAATTAGATAACACTTTTAATAATATCATAGACAAATATATATAATATTACGTATTTCCACCTTTGTAATAATTATTTTGTAGCACTCAATACAATAAAATTAATTATATCTATGAATTGTGATATACATCACAATTTCATTATGCCAACCCTGTTGCATGTATATTAAAATCAATGTGACTGATTGATTCTATAGATATAATGAAATATGTAGTAAATCATGAATTATAGCTATGACTATTATTTATTTGATGAAGAGCTTTATTTACGTAACTGCTGTAATTTTACTAAATTATTTTTAAACTAACATTGGCAGTTAATCAAAAAATTTTACCTTTTTTGCAAACTATTGTGACCATTGGTAAGTCTACAATAAATATCTAATTTAAATATTAATTATGTATTAAAATATGCCACTTGGTTCTATTATAATTTAATTTACAATGTATAGTTTCGTCACACAACTGATAAACCTTGTGAGTGCTTAGAGTTAGTATAAACACTCATGCTAGGAAATACACCTTGCACTATAATTCGTCTAATCAGGTTATGTAGCTATAATAGGTAATATTGTTTGTTTACTTTATTACAAGCCAGTGCAGAGACAACATAACAATGTTAATCTCAAAAACATACTAAGTAATGAAAACAGAGAGCTGAAAGCGAACTCAGAGGCGTGTTCTGGGAATGGCCTATTTCCAGCAGTAGACTGGTACAGACTGATGATGATGAATGAAAATATACTTCTAGACCACCACAATCAACACTTCTAAAATAGCTTTCAGCGGTGTGAATCTCCACGCATGCAAAAATCCATATTACAAAATGTCAAGCATGTTTTTGTACTGGTGCAATTTGCCTCTAAGCTTTCTCATACACTAACCTACACCCTAAAACTGGCTATTATAGTATCTTATTGTTACTTCACACCCTCTGTAAAGTCCGTCCGTTTTATTTTTCAAACTATAGATCTAGGGTATGACCACTATCTCACCTGATGGTCAGTGACGATGTAGTCTGAGTATTCTAGGTCTAGCGTGACAATATTTTTACAGTATTAAAAAAGTAGTCGAAGATGTAATTATCACGCTAGACCTAGAATGCTTACTGGATCTCAAGGACTGCTGCCTGGACGCGCTATGTGTTTGGTGACAGTTTTTCAAAGTTGACGATGTTAACTAGCCAGGCGGGTACTCGAAAGTACTCTAACACCATGCTGGGAATTTGATAACGGTGTTACCTACACCCGAAGCTCGCGCCCCTACCGCTGAGCTATTCTTCTTCTTCTTATCCCACACTAGTTGGGGTCGGCACAACATGTTTTCTCTCCATTCTCTTCTATCATTGGTTGTCTCAGTGCTCACACCTTTCATAAACATATCATTCTTCACACAGTCCATCCATGCGTTCTTCGGCCTTCCTCTACCTCTATATCCATCCACATTCTTTTTGGTGGTTTTGGGTGACCTCACTCTTTTCTCTCATATGTCTCACTAGCACTTTCTCCCAAATCTTCATTGTATGTGACATGAGCTTTATCCCTCGGTAGTTGTTACAGTCTTGTACATCACCCTTGTTTTTATAGATGGGCACCAGTGTACTGTTGCAACCATTCACCTGGGCTCGCCTCCTCATGTAACTACTTGTTGAAGTAAAAAGTCAGCCACTGCTATCTATTCTTTCAAATATTTCCATACTTCTGCGGGTATACTTTCCGGCCCAACCGTTCTTTCATACTTCATACCTTTCACAGCATCCCTCACTTCATCCATACTGACTACTTGTACCATTTCAATATTTGTCGTACCATTTGCCATAACTCCGCTCCAATCGTTCTCTTCATTCATTAATTTCTCATAGTATTCTCTCCATCGCTTCTTAATTTCTTCACCATCCGTCAAAATTCTTCCTCCCTCATCTTTTATGCATCTCACGTGCATAATATCCCTTGCACCCTTTTCTCTTGCTTTTGCTAATCGGTACAGTTCTTTTTGTCCATGAGAGCTATCTAGGGAGTCATACAACTCACTTTGTACTTTTGCGATAGCAACTGCTGCAACCGTCTTTTTATGTTTTTTCTTACATTCCTTATACTTTTCCTTTTATTCTCTTTACTCACTGCATCCCTTTCATCCAAACTTTTCCATTCCTTAAACGCAGTCTTCCTCTCTTTTACAGCCTTTTGTACTTCATCATTCCACCACCATGTTTCCTTATCAATTTTTGTATTTCCTTTCGTTTCTCCAAAAATATCCTTTGCCGCATTCCTTATACAATTTGCCATTTCATTCCAACATTCATCCGGTCCTTGCATATTATCCATCACTAACATCTTATCTACCACTCTCTGACGGAATTCTTTCGCACACTCATCCTTCTCAAGCATATACCATTTAATCTTTTTAATAGCTCTTTTTAAATGTAGTTTTATTTCCATAAGCAGTAACCTATGCTGCGAAATTATTTCCTCGCCAGGTAGGACCTTGCAGTCTTTGAGCTCAGTTTGTTTCTTCTGATGAGGAAGTAATCAATTTGCGTTGCATGGTTACCGCTTTTATATGTTATCAAGTGTTCGTCACTTTTGTTTTTGTATGTATAAAATACAACGAGGTCAAAGGCAGAAGCTGCCTGAAGCAAAGCCTCTCCCACGCAGTTGCGGTTTCCATAACCCCATCCTCCGTGCACTCTTTCATACCCTACACTCGTGCTTCCCACATGTCCATTAAAATCACCACCAATATACAACTGCTCAATTTCTGGTATTCCCATCACCATTACATCAAAATCCTCCCAAAATTTTTCTTTCATTTTGTCGTCACATCCACTGCGGCGCATACACACTTACTATATTAAGCACTAAATCTTCTTTCATTATTTTCACAACTATCAATCTGTCATTCAACCTTTTAACATCCATTACACATTCTTTCATATCTCTATCCAGCACAACTCCTACTCCATTCCTCCTTCCATCACTTCCACAGTAGAAAAACTTGTATCCTTCACCAATTTAATTCGCTTTTTGTGTGTTTATGTAACATGGTGGGAATGTAATCACACATCCGACGATATGTCGGAATCTGTTGATCTGTTCCGTGGGATGACCAACCCTGACTGCTGCACCTCTAGTTGCGCAACAGTCTACAGAAGTGTTGGAGCCAAGCCCTCTACTAGACTACCACGATGACAAGCAAACAGATGCTGTCCGGGAGAGATGGGACCCCGTTAGCATTCTCCATCTCTCCCCGGCACTGTCTAGTATGCCCTAAATCATTTATTAATAACTGCAACTCACGGTTTCAATAGCGCCGACTATTACTGCAATAGACATGAATTGCCAACGGGCGGCGGAATCGCAGATTACCTAAGTGGATGTATTTTTTTTACCTGTGCCGTTTGGCACTCGCTCATTTTGTTAACCGCCCACCCGCCATGTCCTTCCCCCGTTCAGTGTTACCAAAACAATGTTTTAAATATATCCGAAAACGATAAAAACACGTGGAATTGTTTAATAAGGTCTAATTTCTATAACATCTGCAATTTTATCACCTATCAGCACGCCGAGTGGCTAGGCTCGACGTGGAAAAAGAGCGGCGCGGCTCGCATGTCTACCCTGCAGAAGTCCAGTAAAATGTTATTTCTACTTGTTGATCACCAGTTACTAGCAGATGCCTATGTCATAATGTTTTCCGAATTTTTCATTCAAACGTTTGAGCTATGTGTTGATAGATCAGTCAGTCAGGTTTCTTTGATATATTCACACAAAAACAAGCTATGGTTATATAAAAAATAGCTTGGCCTAGAATAAGTTACACCCTAAAGATATCAATTGCTTTTGTACACTTATACCGGATGTTTAGTAAGCCGCAAGACCTATCTTCACATCCTCGTATGAGATATGAATCAGTAACTAGTGTTGGCAGTAGTGTTTATAGACCACAGACACATTGTTTAATAGAGAAAAATCTTATAGGTACAAAAGCACCTCCAAGAGAAATCCAGTTGGACAATGCAGTCCTGCCAACAGACCCCGGCATGATCCGCGTTAGCACGCCTCCACGCGTTATCACTCTCGATCAACACTACTTTCCATCAGCGGACGATTTCTCGAGGGAAAGTGCGCCTGCCTCCCCGCCCAGAAACGTTCGTGTCTACCGGTCTCAGGGTGATGGAGCTCGCTCTACCACTCCCCGACCTGATATTTTCAATGAATCGACCATGACTGAATCACGTCTGGTATTGAGGTATGCATTATTTCATTATATTCTAAGTACTTGCAGCACGCTTTATCTTACAAATGCGATAAAGACTTTTATATGGGTAGTGAAGTGATTCTCTTGTTCAACTAAACTAAATTCTGGAAAATAAGATAAGGAAGATACATTTTCATTATGGCTACGATAAAGTCCAAATCAGTACGACACATATCAATAACAACACTAAAATGAGAAGTTTTTATAAAAATTGCGGGTAGTTTTAAGTAAAATAAGTCTCCACTTATTTGGTGACGACTAAAACTACCAGCGATTGGCAAGCTATTGAATAAAACTCGTCGAATATTAAGGTACGAGTCCGAGATAGGCTGCAGACTGCAACCGCAGGCGACATTGTTGCCTGCGGTTGCGGTTGCTTTTATTTCCAAGCGCGGCGGCATGCCGCAGCTGCATACAACAAACGAAAATGTTCCTTATTCGTTACGTTTTGCTTTCACATTCATAGTGCGTACAGATAACGAGTGGAATTCATTGCCTAAGTCTGTGTTTCCCCATGGATACAATCTGGGCATCTTGTAAGTCACGAGTAAACAAGCATCTTCTGGGTCGGCGTGATCCTTTGTAGATCGCACCATCACTTAACATCGGGTGAGATAGTGGTCAAACGCCTCCCTATTGTGAATAAAATATGTAACATCTTGCAAAAAACGAGTTTCATTTAACAAAGTAAAAATCGGCAATTTCATACTTTAACCCTTATTTTAGTTGCACCAGTTTACAAATGTACATGTAGGTAAATACAATCTTACAATTTTGTTATAAAATTAATGAGTATGCGTATGTGTGCGCTACTTTTTATCCTGAATAAATTAATGGTTCCTTTGGGATACAAAACCTGATATTATAAATGTGAAAGTAACTGTCTGTCTGTTACATTTTGACACCTAAAGAGCTGAACCGATTTCAAAAATGGAGGTTATATTGATATAGAGATAGATAGTACCTTGGAGCCTTCTCCTTTTCAAGGACATAGGCTACACTTTATGCTGGAAAAAAATATGGTTCCTGTGGGATAACCATAGTCTACACGGGTGTAACCGCAGGGCGCAGCTACTTAATTATAGTTTTATAAATTCAACTAATTTCCTCTTCATGAAGTGTCATGACTTGCCTTGACCACTCCATATTTTTTTTAGTTTTGGAAAACAGATTTTTCATGTTTAAGGAAAATTACAATAATACGAGTAACATAAAAATACATACACGCGTTTGAAAATGCTACTTTAGTTTCATTTTGCATTGGATGTTACAATAAGTAATTTGTGTATTATTTTTACAGAGATCCTACCCCTCCAATGGGCAATGGCGAAGGGCTCTCCACTTCTGAAGAATTAATGCATTTACGGCGCCAGATTGTGAAACTAAACCGTCGCGTAATGTCCATCGAGGCGGACCAGTTGCAAAGACAGCAGAAGGAAAAGATTGCTTATGCTATTGGGATAGCTTATTTGCTCTTCAAAGTAATTTCTTGGCTCAACAGAAATTAAACATAAATAGTAGCAAAGGATACTTTAAATAGTAAGATGAAGTTAGTATGTAATTTATTGTTGACTTCATGAAATGTACAATGTCCAGTCCATTTCGGCAATGACAGTGTAGTGGGAATGTTACACCCCGATTGTAGCATAGTAAAGCCAGAAGTGTTTGTTAATGAAATATTGTTTATTTAGCATTTAGGTAAAATGTTGTATACTTTGTGTACATTGCAATTTATTGTACAGTGAAATTGACTCTCCAAGAGAATATTCAACTTTATGAACTTAAGTTGTCCCCTGTATGAATTATCTAAAAGTTGTGACTGTTTTCTAAGTAATGTATTCATTGGGTCATTTTTATTTTATTAAACGATAGACACCTTTTCGGCTATATAATTTTAATCTTTTGTAGTATTTGAAACCAAAATAAATATTTTGGTATCCACCCTCATTAGATTTCTGGCTCGAATCACCCCATAAGATGTCCAGCCCGAATTACGCATTAGTGATAAAATCTCGACGTTGCAATTGAAAATTAATGACATGACACCAAAAACAATATCTTGTTTGATTCATTGACATATTCAGTGGAACTCGCATGTTTCATAGCAGGTATAATACTGGAATGCTACATGGCTTAGTGTCTAATTTATTAATGATGATAACTAATTAACATAATCATCACTGGTGCTACTTTCAAGCTTCCTCTGATATACCTATCAGAGGAAGCTTGAAAGTAGCACCAGTGAAAGATAAGTTGATAGGGAATAGATTCGCTTGGTAGTTACATGTCATGAGGAGGTATGAAAAACATTTTGCAAAAAGTACTTAACATGAATGTGGATTGATAGAGATGTAGTAGAAGGCCGAAGAAGATATGGATGGACTGTGTGAAGAATGATATGTATATGAAAGTGTGAGCACTGAGATGATTAATGATAGAGTAGAAGAGAAAAACATATTCTGCTGACCCCAACTAGTGTAGGATAAGGACAAGAAGAAAAACAAATTAATATCATCTAAGAAAAATATGTTTACACATAACACTCAATATATTTCATAAATTGCTATAAGAACATCAACACAGGTTTGAGTGGGCATTCTAAAATATGAATGCACATTATGGCTTACAAGTATCATAAAAGATAGGTTTATACATACATTCTAATAATTGAATACTGGGACAGTCAGATTGCGATTTGAGGTGAAATAAATCATTGTTATACTATTTAGAGACTGGTTTATCTTCATAAATAAATATGACAGAGAAGAGAGGACCACCAAGTCTCTGTGCGAGCCATGCATTTTTCACTACTGCCAATTTCAGAGAGTCTACAGCAAGACGAGCATTAAAATTTGTATGTAGAGCTCTTCCCATTCCTTCCAATATAATTAAATCCACACCACGAACTTTCATTTCAGTGCACAGACCTGAAATAGATAACTTTGATTAGATAAGAGATATAGCAAATAATGTTATTATACATTAAGTCTTCTTATCATTTGTTGCCTTACCTACACTAATGGTGTTAAGATCAAGACAAGGACCCCTTTGTCCACTTGATCTTACAACTAGATCCCCTGTTGAGAGTGCTGCAGCTATAACAGGGCATATGTGTGCAGCGCGCTGTAGAACCTCTTCGAGTTCCACATTTGTAACATCATTGAGAGCAGGCCATTCATTGGCACAGAGAATCACTGCTGTTCCTCTTAGAAGTAATGCTCTTACAAATGGTAGAATACCAAGAACAATGTCCACTCCACTGTTGTCTACAAACACAGCAGCACAATGGTGTACAGTTTTCTGTAATTAATTATTTGTTGTTTAATGGTCAGAAGAATTGGCCATAAATAATTTAAAACCTTATATATAAAAAACAATCCAAACCTGCAACTTATCAAGCCATTTTTCTAAACCATCAAACAGCCATGGCCTTTGTTGTATTTTTTCTAAGGCTTCATATAATCCACAATCTAATATGGCAGAGACAGCTTGAGCACCCCAGTCAAACATATTACCTGTAATATAAAGACAGGTCTAAAAATTTAGTTTTTATTTTTAAAAGTATTAACAAAGTGCATCAGGAATCACTATTAATATTTATACAATACAATTGTCGCATAATGGCAGTAGTCCAGCTGGCTAAAAGATATTCCGCAATACAAGAATATGTATAATAAGGCCTTTGTGCTATCAATATCCATAATTTAAGTCTTTCCTGTGTACTGTACAAGTACCACATCTATTCCTAACAGCTTATTTCTATCAGGTATTGCACTTTGCTCTGCCATTCATTATTGTTTAGCCTCCATTTGCTCCATAAGGCCCACTTGCACCAACCAAATTATCTGAGATTCTCTGATCATATCACAATTTTTGCCTGCAAATTTGTGATGGAATGCAACATCTCTGATAATTTGGTTAGTTTAAGTGGGCCTAATTTTATTTTCTACATCATTTGATATAATGAAGTAGATTATTGTACATATATAAGAACAAGGAAGTAATATTATACCCGCTAATACTCCTCGGCACAGCTCTATCCATCTTTGGCGGTCATCTGGCATTGCATCTAGTTCTGCCAACCGGGGACCCAGTGATGCCAATGCACTTTCATTTTCAAACTTTTTCTGTTTCTTCCACAAATCAAAGAATCCCTGAGAACGAAGGCAGGTTTCATTGATGTCTAGAAGCAACCTTATGGTCAACTGCCCATGAGCACTAGAAATAATTAAAAATAATTCAAATACTCTGAATACCAATCAAAGTAAGCAAGTCTTAAATATAGATGAGAAAGTTGGCATCCATCACCAAACAAGTGAAACATAGTAATAAAGATTGATTCTTAATATAAACAAAGAGTACTTACAGAGGATTTATTCTAAGTTCTTTGAGGGCTTCAACATAGCAAGTTTTAAATTTTAGTGCTCTAATTTCTACTGTTGGATCATCTTTGTTATAGGCAAGAGCGAAATTCATGTATTTTTCGACGAGCTTTTCACAAGTATTTAGCCAATATTCCCTTGCTTCTTCATCGGCTAGCAAGTCCAAAGTATCTGGATTATATTTATCAGGCTCGTAAATAATATGAGACAGACCGAAGTGTTCCATTCTGATGACTTAATTCAAAAGTGAGATACCTACCGATGCTTTAAATCAAATTGACGACACTCGCTATCTGTCGCCTAGCCCATTGTGTTGTTATAATAATATCGCGCACTATGCAAATTTTTCCTCACATAATATTTAAGTAGGTATCTATATTCGTTATAATTATCTTATCACTTTAGCGTGGGGAAATTCAGTAGGTTCAATACATACAACAAACAGCAGGCAAACAAATCAAATCATCAGAGAGTTATCCACAACCACAAACAAACAAACAGAATAGTCAGAGAGGATAAAAAATATATAAAAATAACTTTCAGCGTTGCCAGAACGTACAATTTATTTATATTTTATACCAAAAACTTTAATAGGTACGATGCTAACGCATTTTTATACTGTTTCAATTTACGGTTTAAATGCTTTCTTTGTCTAGGGTTTAAATGCACTTTTGTTGACGTTACTCTAATGAGTTATTAATAGTTCTGATATATTTTTACGGGCACTTTTTTGTTAAATTGTGTATTTTAAACATGACTGCCATTTAATTTTGTAGACAACTGTTTTGGTTTTATATATTTTCTTGCCTTCAATGTGATATAGAAATAAATAAATAATAATAATAATTTTTATTTCAACTAAATACAGTGTACAATCATTCACATATACAAATTCTTAAATCTAACAATAAAAGGTTCATATAATGACTATACTTCACTATCGGATAGCCCTGAACCCTGTACTAGTATTGACTGTGTTACAGGGTTACAGGTCCTTCCCAGTCTTAGTTTTACATAAATAGACGAAATAGTATGGGGATGTGTATGTATGTATGTATATGTGTGTGTGTGTGTGTGTGTGTGTGTGTGTGATATTTAGGATGTGCATATTATTATCATGTTTAGTTAATTCAATATCCGATTTTAAATATTTTATTTTAACACCACAAACAAATTTTCTGTATCTGAATAATTTAGTTTTTGTAGCCAGGACTGGACAGCGCATTTGCACTGTCTTTTTGATAGTGGGTATATATCAATATATTTGCTTATTTGGTTGTATATACGAGGGCCCAAAACGTTGAAATGTCGTCCAGCAAGTTGTGTTCTATGTGAGACTATGCTGCAAATATTATGTTTACGACGTTTCAACTTGAGGTTTCCCGGGTCAAAAGAAACACATGCGTGTTGCCGTAGTGTGGTATTTAGGACAAACAACTGTCTCACAGTTAGTACACCACTTAATTGGTATAGGTCTACTGTAGAAAAACGAAAGGGTTTTTTAAAAATGACCTTTAATACACCTCTCTATGCTCTTTCTAGCTTGAGCATGCTAGTAGAAAAAGTTCCACCCCAAGCGCCTATACAGTATGTTAATATAGATTGGGCCAAAGCATAGTATACTATCTTAAGGGTTTGCAAGTCTGCAGCTGACCTAAGTTTTTTAAAGGTGAATATTAATTTACGGACACGTCCACTTAAGACATCTATCTGCTTCTGCCAAGATAGTGTTTGGTCAATGTAGACACCGAGATATTTGACAAAAGATTCTCTGTCTAAAGAAGCACATTGGCAGTTTGAAAAAACTGAAGAACATTGATGTGCTTTGATGGAAAAAGATGGTGGAGGTTGTGATGATACACATGGAGAGAAAGCGATAAATATAATCAGGAAGGTGATATCTATGACACTGAAGCTTGCAGTTCAAAATACGCCTTGTAGCAAAGAAATATGACCTTGAGTAACGTCGCGTATCTTTTCCATCTCTTTATTTAGGATGACCACACGAAATCCTCTGTTGAGGATATAAAAACGGACAGTTTTCGTCTATGAAAATCATGTGAAATGTAATATTTGACTTGAAGCGTCTTATTTAAAAATTAGGAACATGATAGGTATTTAAATCAAGTTTCATAATTTGAAAAATATATATTAATTGTGTGTTATTAAAATTTTATAACGTAGTTACCTGCATAAAACATTATGTACCGTTTCATATCCACCTGTTGTAAGCGGCTAAAGGAAAATGCGCCTTGTGATATACTTCTGAAGTCTATGTAAGTGGCATGCTGGTGTGCAGAATAGGGCTGCTGATCATTTTAAGGCCCTACCTACTATAAAATTAGAGATAAAACTACCATCGATAATATTCTTAGAAGTTCGTCATGAGGAAGGCGGCCATTATTATAAATAAGAAGCTATAACTTTAGGCAGTTCATGTTCATATTAATTCTTTACATTTTTAGGAAAGACTTAGTTAGACAGACCATACACGGTAAGAGGGTAAGGCGAGTAGGTGCTGTAAAACAGCATTATAAATATATTTTTTATTTTTATGCATTAATATGCATCGTACGTACATTGAACCACATAAAATCACATCATCAAAATAATGAATTTATTATAATTACAGGTAGCTGCACCCGCAGATTTGTATGCACATATTTTTTAAAAACATGTAATTAATGGTGTAGTTGCAGTCAAAATAATCTACCAAGGTATTCCATTTTGGCGATTGCAATGCTCTTTAATAGTTACTTACGCATAAATTAGAAAATTGCAGGAATTTACTGCGGCAGCGTTCCAAAAAAAAGTTTAACATAATTATTTATCCTGCGGGTGATAGAAATACCAAGTATTCAATACAAATTATACCTACTTACGTCCTAGAAACTATAGCTATCAAATTTTTTTTTGATCTAAGATTATTTGTACTTTACATACATTTTTTATTAATTTTCAATTTTTCATTAAAAAGCAGTAAATTTATTACACATTTATTTACACACACATAAACACACTATAAATAACTAGGTATATTTATCTTCTATGTATAGATACAGACTAGCTTACAATACACTAACTTAAAGATTACACATATTAATATATAATTCACTATAATACACATAGGTACTTATTACACAATATATAAATACAGACACTTACATATTAAAATAATTTTAAATAAAAATATTATCCAAGAATGGTGATTTATCCCGATGTATTCGGCGATATAAGGGCCGTATCCAAATTTCAAACTTTTACAATGCCGATTGTATGATTTTTCTTAATTTTAAAACTGTTACAAATTGATCCGTATGAAATGACATAGACAAAGACAAACTTTTATTTACTGCTTTAGCACACAACAATAGTAACAGTTATATTTAAGCAAGTATATAGATCAGATTTTCAATATCTTGGCTAATCGCACGTCCCGGTAGGGACTGTGGTTTAATATAATGGCAATTCTAAATGTTGTGTAATAGGAACATAGAATTAATATGTACTACGTACAACCAGAAAGCGCACTGTGCTGAAAAAACGAGCCGAAAGAGATAGTAACCACGGAGTCAGTTTGTCCCACTCTATAAGATCTTCACAGTATGACCATAATTTGAGCAACTAAGGAGACATCTGTGGAGTCATTAACAATATGACATAGTTAATATCCTAACCACCTATTTTTATTTACTTTTATTTATTAGAATAGGGTTTAAATGGACGAAACTAAGATTAAGGTAAATTTAAGAAAACATTTCCGTATGTATTGCATTTTTTAATCACAAATTACTAACTCTTCTATCTATCTATCTGCTAAATAAAATAGTTTTATTTAATTTTTGGCGCAGGCCAATTCTGTAGCCTAATAAAACCATGGATTTCGTTATAGTATAATGAAATATTCGTAACTCCATGCATGAAGTTAACGGATAACAAAGTTTAATAAGATCTTTGACTTACAAGAATGCGAAAAGGAATTAACAGGGAAATTTGAAAATTTTCGCTGAAAATTTATTTTTCCTGATGATCTGGCTTGAAATGATGGCTTCACACCACTGTATGACTTCGTATGACGTTTATTGTAATTAGTTTAGCCACCTTTGCTCTATTTCATCATTTTTCTGAAAGCGGAAAAGGAAAAAAATCAGCTTGTCCATAAAACTAATAGTAGTAACAGATGGGATATACTATGTTCTCGTAGCTAGTATATTTTTTTTTGTGAACGATAAAGTTGAATCACGAATCGAACTAAATCTCGACAAAAATATTGTCACCCTAATCACTCCAATATTTTGATGTTGTCATAGTAATAAATAAAACCTACCAAATAAGCTTACTAGTAGTAGTAATAGCCAATTTAGAACTTTTGTTATTTTCGAATTAAAGAACTTTATTGTAATGAAAAATACAAAATTTCACTTACAAGACAATTGTGCTTAAATCTATATAACTTATTTTAAGATTTTACAGTGAGCATGCGGTTCTTTATTTTTTACATAGTTGTCTTAAAGTGATCATTATCAAATTTAAAAGTTTGTCCCCGTACAATCTTTGTTATTCAATTCTCAGACTTAAAACATATATTGTTGAAAAAAATACTAAAGTATTTGATAGAATCAGTAGCTACTTTTTATGACATATGATTTAACCTTATTTTTAATATAGCTATATATTTGTCTTTGGTTATAAGGCTTCAAGTTTTCCTTACTTTTTCTTACACTTTTTGAATTCCCCGTAATAATAACTCATCTTTGTTTTATTAATATATATAGTCATGTACTTGAAAAGTTTTATCATTCGTTAAAGTTTATTTTATGGAAAACACACGTTTCAGTACGTTTATTTCACGAAAGTGACGTATAATACAAGATTTTATCTTGCAAAAGAGTACTTTCAATATTTCGCTTTATTCGTAAGAAAGCTACTAAAGTTTACCATAACATATCCTGGCAATTACAAGAAAGGGACACACTGACCCCGTGCTAGATCTCTCTGTCGGCTCGCGGCCCCTGTTCCTTCAAATACAAGTTTTATATTAACGCTGTAAGATCTGTTTTTGTTTGCAGTATTTTGGTTTGTGCGCTTTCTGGTTGTACGTAGTACATATTACTTCTATGGATAGGAATGAAAAACTTAGCTAGGGATAATGTAGTCAAAAGCAAACTTAAAATATGTAAAAAAAAAAATGACGTCTTCAATTTGAATTTCGTGCAAGCTAGTGTCATAGATATCATCTTCATCGGCCGAGTATACAATTAATGGAATCTGTGGCAGCAAGAACTAGTATATGCATAGATTCTAGAGGAATGTAGGAATAGAAAGGAAATGTGTGGTGGTTAGTCTGTGAGATAGTCTATGGATAAACTTCAATTTTGATTTGATCATTGCCGTAGCTGTTATTTTACGGAAATGTGTTTAAAATGTCTGAAACTACTTGTTTTCGAAAAAGACTGATTATTTTATAGAGTGATCAAAGTTTATTGTGTTTAGAATGTGGTTTTTGTAATTAGTGTTGTGAATTTTGATGATTGATGTAACGAATCAGTGGACGGCAAGATGGACGAATTGTCTAAGGGCATGACACAAACAGGAAGCACCGCTACAACTGACAAAATTCAAGAAAATGACGGTAATATAATAATACCGATATTTTGATGCGCTTCTGATATGTTATTTGTGTCTAACATGGGAAATAATAAATTTATAGTTTTCAGTGTTGTAAACAATGTGACAAAATTAGGAATGTTAGGAATTTGTATTTAAATGCAATAAACATAACTGCGAAATCTTCTTTTGCATTGACTTTTCTCACTGATAATCTAGGGAGTTAGAGATGAAACAATAACGTTAGGGTTATGGTATTTAGAGATTAACATTCGCATACCATTATATTTTGTCACCTTTGTATAAATTAAATTGATGAATCCTATTCATACATGTTTAATAGCGTTCTGCCGCCGTACAACAACGTTGTTCAAACTTGAGGTACATAGTTAGTCAGGCGGGTACTTGAAAGTACCCTACTACCATGCAAAAGAGATCTATGTGAGTTTGTGTACAAATATATGCACATCAACAAGTTAACAAAACATATTGTCTTAAAATTACAACGATTGCAATAGTTCAGTTAGGTTACTCTGAAACACCAGCAGATCCATCAATGGCAGTGTCACTACCTGTCTCATTCCAACTTATCAATAGTATCATTAACTATCTCGCTAATAAAGAGATAGATAATAGTGTATCAATGTATGAATGAAGGTTTCTCACCTGAATCTGTAACCAAACACCGAAAAATTCTAAAATTGTTAATAAAAATAAAGGAGTGGGTGTTAAATATTTTACGACTTATACTCATACCTACCAAATTACACAAAAATATTCATAAAAAATAAGGCAAGCTGTTTAGAGGAGTTTGGTAACAAACACTGAGACACAAGATTATTATATATTAAATTTATCGCTGTATCTATACACTATTCAACAGTTCATCAATTTAATTTGATTATTGAAATTTTATCTAATGTCACTCCATATTGAATTTTCCACTAAATTTGTTCAAGTAGTGATACTATTTTTTTATCACATTTTACTATAAATAGGCATGTTCGATATACACATCATTTATAGTCCATTCATCCTTACTTGACAATAAAAATAAACAAACCACTGTCATCCACAAAAATAACTAAGATCTGCAGAAAATCACAATTTAGACACACACAATAGTCGCACAGATATTAACAAAATTCATCCTGATTACACTAAACTACAATTAACGTCAGTCCATTATGTTGAGGTTGACTTTTCCATACTCTATAAAATTTAGTTATGGGAATGGTAATTCAAGAATGAATGGTTTATGCGAGAATGAGCTGGGAATTAACATGTTCATTGATATGTATAATGAACTGAGTACAAAATTAAAGATATTTTTATCGAGTAGAAGCATAAACTTGTAATGAACAGGTACATCTTGTAAAAAGACATTAATTAGAAAATATTTTTAATTTATGCGACATATACAAATATTTGCCTGTAACATAATTTCTCTAAGATTCACAAAGAGACTCTAAGATAGCCATCGAATTTTAGGAGGTAAAGTGAAAAGCTGATTAGGTATCATTTTTTCAATAGTAATGTTCCTTTTCGCTTTGATATATAATTATGGTAGATAATTAACTACTTGCTAGAGGACCGAGCATAGCTCGCTGTTTCACAGATGGTACTGTAGTAAAAATCTAACTTTTATAATGATATATTTTGTGTGAAGTCACATTTTAACAGGCAAACAAAAAAATGTTCAAAAAGCCCAATTTCATGTAATATATTATAAAAATTGTTTCAGCTGATTTTTGAGATTGTTTTCCAGAGGTATGATACCTATGATCTTAGTTAAGTTGTCTGTCTACCGTTCTAGTGGCAAAATATATACTTAGCTTAATATATTATATTTTTTTATCCATTTTACATTCCTGAATCCATTTTCTTGAACCTTACTATTGATAAAAAATTACATTGTTGCGTTCCTACCCACCCCCTATGCAACTGACAGGGACAGTTGCTGCTCGTGAGATTTATAGGTACATTTTTGATAGAATTTGCATTCCAGGGCAAACTACTCTTTCCTCTCTTAATAGCTTATTAAAAATGTTATTGATGTCAATTGCTTGAGTATGATGTGTTTAATTTTTTTCAAAAATCTTTGTGGTCTAGGAAAATATTGACTTTAAATAGCCACAGTGTCAGCGCAAAAATTCACTGGTTGTGATGCTTGTAACTTCAAAGTAAAATGCTGGAAAAATAAGATGTATTAGCCTAGTAAATGATGTGTAGATTATATGACAAAAAAAAACGAAATCAAACAATATTCAAATGTGGAAAGAAAGAAAGAATCCTCTTAAGGCATTTATCACTTTCAAAACATTTTAATAAGTTAATATTACAGTGGCTTATTATTACTTAAAGATCAAACATAATATCAATATAAATCAGCCACTTTAAAATAAATGTGCATCAAAAATCAAAGGGCTTGTTTGTAATGGTCCCATACTAAAATATTTTAATTTGATAAATGAATTTAACTAATGTACATGCATTAATATGTGATTTAGAACTGTAATTTCACAAATGAAACTACACTACTATTACATGATATTGTTACACATTTTTATGGGTAGTTAATTTATTTTCCAAGTCGAAAAGCTTCACTAAAGGCTATTGCAAAAGTGTGCATGTCAAAATAGCATTATCTGCAAGGTAAAGCTGTCAATGTAATTTATAGTACATAAATTCACTCATTGAATTTGCATTTAACAGCGTATGATCATTCTTGTCATCACCTACCTATCTTCAATTTATTTATTCATATTGTGAAACTCAGGTATTTGTTGGTATTAAAGACATTTTTGGAAAGCTTACTGTGACATATTATGAAGTCATTGAACTCAATTCTTTGTCTTAATTAAATTCTTTGTTAAGGTGTGAGTAGTTAGTAATCACGGCTTATGATGTTTACTGACAAGGTGTATACACTATGGTTGAGGTTATGCAAGGAAGCTGGATGCAATTATTATTCTTAATTAACTTGTGTAATTGAATGTTTTTGATGTGATATGGTCAATAATGTTAGCACATTATTGTCAGAATATTTAGTATTATTTTTTTTTGCATTGCTTTATATTTCTTCACAGTTGCATTTGCAATGTTGACAAATAAACTGTGCCCAAGTATCAAACAATAAAGATAAAAAATATAGCATAAAATCCATGATTCCTTTTTTAATTTCATGATTTTAGCAAGAATGCTAAAAGATGGTTGCAGTTGCTATCACAAAAGTACAAAATAAGTTGTAAGACTCCTATAATAGACATGGACAAAAAGAATTGTACCGATTAGCAAAAGCAAGAGAAAAGATTGCAAGGGATATTATACATGTGAGACGCATAAAAGGTGATAGAATAAAGATACTGATGGATGGTGAAGAAATAAAGAAGTGATGGAGAGAATGCTTTGCGAAATCAATGAATGAAGAAAATGACTGGAGTGGAGTTTTGGGAAATGGTCTGACAAATAATGGTATGATACAAAAAGTCAGTATGGGTGAAGTGAGAGATGCTGTGAAATGTATGAAGAACTAAAGAGCGGTTGGGCCAGATGGTATAGCTATAGAAGTATGGAAGTATTTGAAAGCGGACATATGGCATTGGTTGGCCTTCAACTAGTTGTTACATGAGGACACAACATTCCGAATTAATGGTAAAACAGTTTACTGGTGCCCATCTTTAAAAATAAGGGTGATGTATAAAACTACCACGAGATTAAGCTCATGTCAAATGCTATGAAGATTGGGAGAAAGTACTAGTGAGATGAATGAGAGAAAAGACTGAGGTTAGTCACCCAATACCAGTTTGGGTTTATGCCAAGATGAGCAACCATGGACCCCATATTTGCTATTGGGCAATTATGCGAAAAATACAGATGCCAGCACAAAAGCCTGCACATGGAGTTCGTCAACCTTTAATAAGGCGTACGATCGCGTGCCTCTACAGGTTCTGTGGTGGGCTTTAAAAGAGCCCTGCAGCATGTACAGCAAATCTAGTACGAACGTGCTGTCCGAAGCTGGCGAAGAGTTCAATGTGGCTGTAGGCTTACTCCAGGAATAGGCTTTAAGCCTTTACCTGTTCATCCTCGTTATGGGTGCATTGACATACAGGACGAGGCATCCTAGTGTATGCTGTTCACCGATGACATTGTCCTTGTTGGAGAAGATGCAACTGAGGTCCAGAACAGATTGGGAAAATGGCGAGAAAAATTGGAGAGTAATATAATATATATATATAATATATGGGACAACATTCACACAAGGTCTTCAGGTCCCAAACTAGGCAGAGCCTGTACTATGGTAACCTGATGACTGATATATATACTTATATACATATACACACCCAGACACAGGTCAAACAGACATGTTCATACACACAAATGTTTGACCTGTCCAGGAATCGAACCCGGGACCAGCGGCTCAGAAGGCAGAGTGCTACCAACTGCGCCAACCGACCAGTCGAGTGCCAGATTGAAAATCAGTAGAAAGCTAAACCGAAACTAAACCGATTGTTATGTCAAATAAATATATTTGTATTTATTTGAACTTCTCTTTTGCGACTTCGGTGGATTATCCATTTTTTCCCATATATACAGCCTTTAATGGTGTCATGGTGGCCAATCTACCAGTTTTCTTAGATTTTAGGTACTTGTGTTCATCGATCCAAAACGACGGCAATATTGATCGAGATGTAAGGAACAGAATATATGCAGGTTGCATGAAATGGAGACAAGTCTTAGGGACCATATGCGATCCGAGAATACCCTTGAAACTTAAGGTGAAAATGATATAAGACCATAGTGAGATGGAGCGTAATGGATGGATCTGAATGTTGGGCGGCCAAAGAAGTGGAAAGAAGAAAAGTGTGGCAGAGATGCGAATGTTGAGATAGATGTTTGATGTGACTTGAATGGATAAAAGTTGAAATTAGCACCAATGAATGATAAGTTGAAAGGGAATAGATTGGCTTGGTATGGGCATGTCATGGGGAGGGATGAAAATCATATTTAAAATAAGTACTTAACATGAATGTGGCGCAGTGGTCAGTGTCAGTGAGATGTTCTGTGTCTCCGGGACCCTGGGTTCGAATCCCGGCAGGTGCAAACATTTGTAAGAGGAGTGTAGATGTTCGTCCCGGGTCTTGGGTGTTTGTGTGCTGTGATTGTGTGTGTCCATGCCTCCCGCGACACAGGTAATCTTAGTGCGGGGAGTCTAAGTGTGTAAAAAATATATTATAAATAATTTTTGAAGTAAGAACTTTAAAATAGATTGACGGCTGCTCTTCTCGACGGTTTAATGTCTTCTATCGACTTGCCGCTTTTTATGCCATTGTTCCTCAGGGGGCTTGCACTCTTAGCAATGTTTTTTCTGCTATTTTTGTTTGTTACAAAGCTGCTTAATCCCTGCACTTTCGATCAGCATACGTATGGTAGTAAAAAAGCATCATCTCCTGCGCATAAATACATTTGTTTACTGACTCAACTAAAAAATCTGCCTAAGGGCAGTCGCAGACTGATGTGAAAATGACGCGTAAACGCATTGTTGTTCCTAGTTTTAAATATGGTTCCTTGTTTTCCTTGTGTTAACCTAACTGAGCATCATCGAATTGACCAGAATTTGTAATATTAACACCATTAATCATAAAATAATTTGATTCAGCTTTATTTGTTGTCTTAATGTTAAAAAATAACTAAAATGTTCAGGACTACATACAAGCGGGTGTCAGAAACATTAATAACGAGTCACCGCTCTTGCAGATGGCGTGAAGCGTGGTTGGCACGCTTGCCAGCTATGCTAGCGTTGGTAGAACAACTGCGGTCATACCTCGGTGGAGGATGTGAGTGTGCATGAGTTTGAGGCATGGTTTGAAACCAATGAGTTTGAGGCATGGAGTGAAACCAATGAGTTTGAGGCATGGAGTGAAACAAATGAGTTTTAGGCACATAGTGAAACAAGTGAGTTTTAGGCACGTAGTGAAATCATAAACAGAATAATCTGGCATATTTACACCAAATGAGTAACATTACTGATGCTACATAAATTAAGTATACATTGAAGTGGGTTAGGTATCTTCTGATGAAAATGTCGCTTTACTTTTACGTGTGCTACTGTGCTGATCGAGCAATCATTAGTATTAGTGTTGTCTTTGTGACAATGAACAATCCATATATTCCACAGTTCTTTACCAAATGCATAATTAAAGAAACAAAATTTTTCATTCAAAATGATAGATACTGTGTATATATGTCGCAGCCAACTAGCTTAATCAGCCGTTTAATTAACAGCCTAGTCTTTTTACTAAACGGCGCCGTTCAAGTAAAGGTCTGAATGATGATATGTATATTATATACAAGGTGGGGCAAATTTATGGCCCCTTCAGGGTAGCTACCTTTTCTTTTTTAGTTAGAAGGTTTTGTTCTTAGGAACCTTCTATTTTATTTTGAAGAAAAATATATTGCTATTTTTAGTTCTTTGAAAATAAGTAAGGTTCGCCAAAAAAATTACATTTATCAAAAAAAAACAAGTTGGTCTTAATCGACTCTATTTCCGACCAGGAACACTTTTCCCAAAGTAACATATCAAATCAAATCGTAAGTTTTGCCAATATCGTTTACAAATATTGTATCAAAAGTACAATAAGAGAAATAATTATTACATATTAGTATAGTATTTCAGTTTGAATTTAATAGCAGGACAACGTCTGTTGGGTCAGCTAGTATGTGATAAAAGAAGACAACCGAAAAAACCCCCTTTAAAAATGATACACACACCCACATCTTTTCGAAAATGACTTAACAGCTTTTTAAGGAGGCATGACGAAATATCTGTACGTCACGCAGAATCTATCTACTCAGCTAGAAGTCTAATGCCCGTTTTCACCAACACACACCTAAATTTAGGAGTCCCTTAGTAGCATTTAGGGAACACTTAATAAGAATTTCGTTTTCACCAACGTTTAGGTGTCCCTTATAACCTTAAAAGGCCCTCTATATTTAGGGGGCCGATTGTTGCCTGCCTAAACAGCCCCTACCCTTAGGTGACAGACAGTCAGTTCAGTCTTTAGCTCTCAGTATCATACTACTTTAGCAATGGAGAGTGAAATAAACGATTTTCTGGAAAGTTTGGAAGCTGTAGAGGTTGTAAATATATTAAATAATTTTAAAAGACCGCTCATTTATCGTGAAAGAGCTGATGATTTTGATAAATACGACGATCGTGACTTCTTCATAAGATATAGGTTATCTAAAGAGAGTGTTTTGTATTTATTACAAAAAATTGAGCACCTTCTAGAATACAAAAACGACAAGTAAGTACTTACCTATATAGCGAAATATGTACGTAATTCACAGATAATACGAATACAATTGTGGGCTTTACTTTGGATGTATTTTGGTAACTTCAATTACTTACCTATCTATTATTTATTTTTAGGAATAAATCAGTGCCGCCGATAAACCAACTATTATGTGCGCTAAGATACTTTGCTACTGGCAATTTCTTGATGACTATCGGAGATCTAGGAGGAGTCAGCGTGGCTACCAGTTGTCGCATAATTAAACGAGTTGCAACTGCTATAGTTACTCTACGACAAGAGTTCATACGTTTCCCTGAAACGCAGGAGGAGATCACCACAGTAAAAAAACAGTTTTATAACATAGCACGTTTTCCAAATGTAATAGGATGTATAGACTGCACGCATATTAAAATTCAATCACCAGGTAAGGTTATGTACATAAATGTTTAATACATAATTGTGTACATTGTATAGAAACAACATTTTAAATGATATTTAATTACTAGGTGGTGATGACGCGGAGTTATTCAGAAATAGAAAATCATATATGTCTATAAATGTGCAGACCATAACAGATGCAAATTTATTAATAACTGATGTGGTGTCACGCTGGCCGGGCTCTACACATGACTCTACCATATACCAAAACAGCAGCAGATACCAAAGATTTGAAAGGGGTGAATATGGAGGTGGCTATCTCTTAGGTGATAGTGGATACCCTCTGAAGGTAAGAAGTGGGTCATATTGTATCTACTATACTACTATATGTATTGGGTATATAACAAAAACACAGTACGAATTAAAATAAGATGCTATATTTTATAAAGTAAAGATGTATAAATTCTTAAAAATTATATTTATTTAATCCTTCTGTTTTGGAATGAACAGGTTTTTCCAGTTAGCAGTACCACCTGAAACAAAATAATATCATATTATAAAGTAACCAAATTTTAATTTTAATTTCAGTCACCTTTTAACTCCATACTTAAATCCAACAACTCGTGGGGAACAAAAATATAATGAGGCCCATATCAAAACAAGAAACACAGTTGAACGGCAATATGGAGTTTTAAAAAGAAGGTTCGCTGTTTTAGCCGTAGGAATCCGTCAGAAATTGAGCAACGCTGTTAATGTGATATTGGCTTGTTGTATCTTGCACAATATATGCATTATTAGGAAGGAGCGTGATCCAATTAATGATGAAAGTATCCCAAATTTAGAGGAATTAATAGCAAATGGACAAATTCCAAGTATTCCTGTCACTGGTGCCGACCCTGTCTATGGTTTCCAAAGGAATTTAATTACACAATGTTTTGAAAGTCAATAATAGAAGTAATAAATACTTTTGATTTGTTCAATAATTAAATCTTTCATTAGAACATCTTTTTCAGCCGCTTGAATCTGCGTTTCGTATAACTTGAGTTGTTTTTCATATAATTTCCTTTTAAAATCTATTACCTCTTCGAGCAGTTTTCGCTTTAAATCCTCAATGTCTTCTTTCTTTTTATTTACATGAGTAAAACTAGAGCATATCGATGATAGCGCTTCAGTCCTTTCATTAATTTGTGATATTTGAGGTCGTCTCCTTGACCACAATGGAGTCTTTGATATAGGAATTGTCTGAAATAAAGATTTAAGTTTTTTTAGACAGAACTAATATTTACCAGATATTATCACAACTTTCATACACCGTACACACCTCTGAAGTAGATGCCATTATGTGGCTACTAACTTCATTTTCTTTGTCTCCATTTGCTAAAGGTTCTTGATCAAGAACTTCCAGTATGATATCATCCCGCTCTGAAGTGACCTGTATTTTTCCTTCATCGAGGCATATTTTTTTTGTATAAGGCCCCTCCGAATCTATAACATCGCAGTCTTGTACACCAATTATACCAGTACATCCACGACCTAGAAGTGAACACACTTGCTCTAGTATGGGGTCATGCTTTACTTCTGATGGACCTCCACCTGTTGCCATTGTGCTCCTTCGGCTGTTCTGATAGTAAATTTTGCTCTCTGATTTTAATTTTTCCCAAACTTTCATAAGAGAGTCTTTTGATCTGAAAATTAAATGAATATACTTAATAAGCAGCACGTGGCGATTTTGGGATAACCCCATGTACAAGTATGTAACCAGTAATATAACTATCTATTTACTTATTATTGTAATCAATTATGTAGCACACACAATTACCTGTAAACATTTCCCGTCGCATTGAAACTATTCGTCACTTCGATCCAAGCTTTGTTCTTAGCGTCGTTTGTGGCTCCGTCTGTTTATTTGTTCAAAATTGTGTCTCTATGAGACGCTAACAATTTCACCAACTTGTCTTTCTCTTCAGCAAGAAAGTTTTGTCCGCGTTTTCGTTTTTCAGCCATAATCGTACTCATAGTAGAAATCACAGGAACGAAACTTATATCAAAAATCGAAACAAAATTGTAGATTCGTAAAAGCTATTTTCAACACCGCAGCCGTCAGACTGACAAACAAGCAAAGACAATGTCTAAAACGAAGTGTTTACATACTCATTGGCAATGTCTATGATCAATCTTTTATTGTTTTAATGCTTAAGCAAACCGTAAAATCGATGAAAATACGTAAGAAGTGTATACATTCACATTATTTAATAAATTCTGTTCGATAAATGTTTATTTCTTAAGAAATACAGAGTTAATAAATTTATCGACAAGTTATCGATGATGTACACGCGTATTTAGAAAAAAAAAACTGTCACTTGCGTACGGGATCCCTTTTTAGGTGACACCTAGTGTGGTGAAAATGAATTTAGGTAGGCGTTGAAATAGGGAGATACTTAACGCTAAGGGATACTTAGTTACGAAGGCGATAAGGGCTTGTTGGTGAAAACGGGCATAATAACATTATTTTAAAAGTGTAACTTAAAGTTTGTGTTTTCTATGTTTTTTTAAATGTAGGTCTAAGTTTAATTGATTTGCAAAGCTTAACATTAATAGATACTCATTACTCATTCTCAGTAATATATGTATACTGAGTTTTTTGAATGTCGTATTTTTTTATTTTTTAATCATTAAAAATCCTAGAATAAAATACTTTATTTAAGCTTTTTTACATAATCTGTGGACGCGACGCAACACGCATGCGTGATCAGTAAATTAATTATGGCGCTAATCGTTTACAGTTAAGTGCAAACATATACTGGAATTTTACGTAAATCTATTTTAAGAGATAAGATAAAGTAGTGTATGAAACTGCACATAATTTGGTCTTAAAACACTTGTGTAATGCTATAAAAAACCTCGAATACGGCTCTTATTCGAGGTGTATAATACAGTTTCTTAACCTACTATTATGAAACATATAAGCAGTACTTACCTACGACTAGAGAAGTGCGTTTAATAGAATATTTTTATTAGTCAATAATATAGAGAAAACAAATCATTCAACTGGCTCAAAATCTGTCTAATATTTACAGTTGAAGTAATTTCATTGCATCAATATTTACAATAACATTATTGTTGGTATATTACAATATAAGTATGTATAGTGTGTGATTATTCACATATATTGGTGCATGTATTTTTTATGTGCCGTGGTGGTACCGGCCTAGAGTAGTACTCCCCCATCTCTTCCCGTGGGTGCCGTAAGAGTCGGCTAAGGGATCACGTACCAGAAGGTAACAGCACCTTCTGAGGATAGGAAATCATACTGCGCTCGCCAACCCGCCTGCTAAGCGTGGCGAGTATTGGCAAATCCCCCCTATATGGGGAGGCATATGTCCAGCTGTGGACGTCCTATGGCTGCTATGATGATGATTTTTTATATTGGGACTGTTTTAAACACCTACACACTCACAGGGATACTACTACACTAGGATTAACTGTGTCGCGGGAGGCATGGACAAATACAATAAACCTTACATTAATAACCTTACTTAGCCATTCAAATCCCGAGACAAACGTTTGAGCTCATCAAAAAATGTTTGCTTACAAATTTTTTTATAGATATAATTACAGGAGTAGAGCATTAACGTCAATTTGGATAATATTTGCTTATATTTTAGAGCATGATTTCTAATGTGAACATCATTATGCACGGGGCTTGTATCTTGGGCTACAGAAACGATCAATCGCGGTACAGAGAAACGTTAACACGATGTGGGTCGATACACTTACAATACAAAAAGGCTTAAAACATAGAAAAAGAGCTAGATAAAGATAATATTAGCTGCGCCCCGCGTAGTGATGATTGATGATGATGATGATAAAAAGTAGCCTATGTGTTATTCTGGGACCTGAAATATCTACGTACCAAATTTCATCCAAATCCGTCCAGCCGTTTGAGCTTGATTGAGTAACAAACATCCATCCATCCAAACTTTCACATCTATAATATTAGTGGGATTCAAATATCTATCGATGAAGTGGCTTCTGCCTGCACTGTAACATTGTATTAATATGATACTGGCAGATGTGCTTGAATCTATTGCTATTAAATGGGAGTCATTATCTTTAGCAAAATATAATATATAATGTCTTAATATATAACAATTCATCGAATTGCACTGTTGTGAGTTTGCGATAGGTCGTCAGGGGATCTACTCCAAACGTTGCCACCGCTGCCGTTGACAATCGACACCATGTCATGCTTGGTGTGCCTTACGCCAAGATAACCGGGTGTCCCCTCTGTCGCAATAGTGACTCGCGTCACGACCCTGAACCATAAACGTGGGAGAACGCGTCCCAAAAGGTCACGATATGAGATATTTTATTCAAATGTCTGCATATCTACTACACACGCTTATCAAACGAGGGCGTGTTCCAATTTCGGCGGTAATTAAAATCTGTCATACTGTGTGAAGTATGTATGGTGCGAGTAGGTAGTCGGTAAACACGCGAACTGTTGTTAGCAACAAATTGTACTGAATATAAATAAATACAATGCCAATAAAAACAGCTAAATAAATAGCTCATCGTGGTAATCCTGGAAAAAACAATGGACTAAATTATTGCATTGGCATTTGTCCTTAATAAGTGTCCAAAGTTTCAAATCAATCCGACGATTTGAATGGGGTGAAAATCACGTTCACATATTCCTTTACAATAATATTTTTTTAAAAAAAACGATCATGTGATTACACGATCGTTTTTTTTTAAAAAAAAATATACTGTGTTTGACCACTATCTCGAAATATAAATAATATAAGATATAATTGAAAATATTATATATATAACAGAACTGAGTACAAGGTATTTTTAAATATCTACGTTTTATTGTCACTAAAATCGATAACATGGTTCCTAAGAACAGAACTTTCTATTTTTCTTTTAGATTCAGACTTGCTCATAATGAGCCATCCAAATGGAGGATTTAGAGATGTTACAAACAGTTGAATTGCTTCCATGATTTGTATAGTTTTCCAATAGCTGGTAATGGCTAACTAAGATGTAGGATGGGGCAGCCACACAGTCTTAGGTAATTACATATGAGACTTATCTGCGTTATGTATCCTATTCCATAATATTTGAATTCCGAGGCGTCAAACAGAGGCCTTGTCCTTGACAGCATCTGCGCTACATCACATAACGTAATGTATTGATCTAGAGTTA
Organism: Apeira syringaria; assembly: GCA_934044485.1. Taxonomy (NCBI): domain Eukaryota; kingdom Metazoa; phylum Arthropoda; class Insecta; order Lepidoptera; family Geometridae; genus Apeira; species Apeira syringaria. The sequence goes on from OW203658.1 coordinate 19,282,671, forward strand.
CATTCGGCTCACGACTCACAATCTTACAGTTATAAAGATTTGTGCTCATATCAGCTGCTTATTACGTGCATTATCACGAGTAAGGCACCTACGTAATATTGAATGACCCTATCGAGTTGTTTTAAAAAAAACAACTTCACACATACACACACACACGACACAAATATTTATTTGTTACAGACCTATATATGATTTTTACACGCAACACGAAAGAATTCCTTGCAATTGAAGCTAAACTAGCAGCAAGACGCCTTTAGTAGCAAATAAGAACACTATGATGATCCAAGACTGAAGAGGGCGAGTGACTTTGGAAACCGTTATTTATAGGGAAATATATCGCTGACATTGCTTTGTTAATTTGGTTGGGGTTCGCCACTAGGTCAGCAATATTAATTGTGTATCTTTACGAACGTGAGCGATTTAACGAAATTAATTATTAAAGGATAATCATAAATTACCTGAGGTTGGCTGCTGAATTGCGACCGAAATAACAATAATGTATGGCGATGACCGATGTTTACAAGAGTTTGAAGTCGAACCGCATACCGCTGCTGTCTGTTGGGAATTCTTGAAGGATCAAAGGCGTTGGATGCCAGTGTCTGTTTCTTTTCAAGGGGATTTGTCGTAATCAGATGAATCGAGTTTATAGCGTGACTTCCTTACGCGAAATATAAAATACTTCCCTTCTTTGGTGTCTGACAATTTTTAATGATCAATTATATAGTTGAGTTGTATAACTCAGCGGTATTATACGTTAAATAAGTTTAAATGTGAGCATACACCAATCAGGTAAAGGTACCTCTTACGAAAGACATTAGATCGCTTTAAATAAAATCCTAAACAGCATATTAGAGCTTACAGTAGGGAAAATCAAATCTGCTAATTAAAATAATATTTCTAAGAATCATACCAGTAAGACATTGTTTGTAAGAGAAGCTTGATAAGACTTACAGATCCCAAACCATCTGATTAATAGAAGTTAGGTTTGACTTGGATATTTTTACATGTTCTTTGGTAAAATTCACAGATGCAGCGTTTAAGTGTGTCAGTTCTTAAGTTCTTACATTGTCGAATTGGTGAACAACTGTAATGACTAAATGTTTTCAGTAATATTTAAAAGAAAATGTTCTAACAATGAGAAGAAGAATGTTAGGATAAATTTTCTATATTTTGAGCCGCGTCCTTCATCAGAAAACGTACATATTGTATGAAAAGAAAGTATCGAGTTCCGTGTCGCTTCTTCAAGGTAGTGGCTCTATTAATGTAAGAACACGGCTATGTATATTCCTGAAATTAATTAAAAAAATTAAATGTGTTCAACTAATAAATAACGGAGTTATGCGTAACTTCTTTTTCTTGTCCTCATGTGCCACACAAGGTGGCACAACATGTTTTTCTCTTTCATTCTCTTCTATCATTACTCATCTCTGTGCTCACACCTTTCATAAACATATCATTATTCACACAGTCCACCCATGCCTCCTTCGGGCCTTTCTTAACCTCTCTATCCATCCCCATTCATGTTATAAGTACTCTGTTATATTTTCTTCATCCCTCCTCATGACAAGCCCATACAAAACCAATCTATTATTTCTCAACTCATCATTCACTGCTGCTACTTTCAAGCTTCCTTTGATACACTTATTCCTTATCTTATCCTTTCTTCCACACCGCAAATGCATCTCAACATTCGCATCTCTGCCACAGGCACTCTTCTTTCATCAACCTCTTTTGCTGCCCAAGATTCAGATCCATACGTTACGACAGGTCTCCAACTATGGTCTTATAAATTTTGCCCTTGAGTTTCAAGGTTCGTTCGCGGATTATTTCTATATATATAATATTTGATTGTATTTTTTTCTATGTTAGTAACTGACTAATACAAGCAAATTTTGAGCGTGCTCCATTCCTTTATTTGCATTCAGATAAGATCGAATAAGAGAGCGTTGGGCCTCTAGTTCTCAGTCTCTAGTCATTTAAATTCAATTTAAAGCTAAAGGTAATGTAACTCGTACGTAGTTAACCTAACGATAGTCGCGGAAGCTAGTTTAGTCAGGTTTTGCACCGAACCAACCTTGACGCTCCCAGACATTAAAGTTAGAGGCTATGCATGAGGAGATCTCCGAGAGTTCATTACAAACATTAAATATACGCACTAACTCTATATTTCGTTAGTAATAGAGCACTTTAACGCCCAGCTGAACATATTAAGTCATACAATGATGGAAATGATGCTGCATGGTTTATTTTCACCACACTAGCTGTCAATCGCTAGTTTTACCCATTGATTTCTCACAGGAAAATTCTAGTTTTAATTCACAAGTGAGTAAAAAGTTTTTAATAGTCGATAGGTGTATTAGGCTTCTTTCAAGTGTCGGCACACTGTGAAATAATCCCCGCCTCGCGCCTTTCCTCGCTGGTTAGTGCTACTCGTAATGTGGTGAATATTGTTGTGTTTCAAGGGGTCAAGTTTTTTATCGTTTCGTGTTTTTGAAACCTTCGCTTGCTCTGGTTTCAATTCGAGCACTCACGCCAAAATTAAACTTTGCCCACATTTAAAACAAATAACTATTGTCCATTGACAACTTGTGTTATATTTAGGTAAACGTTTTTCTAACTGTAAACTCTAAGTTTACAGTTAAGTTTTTCTAACTGCTGGAAGATCCATCTTTGTATTCAGGTAGTACCTGTAGTAAGGTAAAAAAATATTAAGGGACACCACGAAACGGTTCACACATTTCGTAATGTCCCTTGAATATTTTTTAAGAAGCGAGATGGGTGGTGTAGTTTGAGTTGTTTTGAGCCCTTAAGCCCTTTGACCTTCATTAGAATGTCCAGTTGGTGGGTTCGTTTTGTTTTTTACTTGGCCGAGCTGTTAACAAGTCTAGGAGACGAAGCGTACCTTCTGCTTAGGTTGATTCGTTACTGCATCTTTGCTGTGAAATCTCTCTTCTTTCTTTTGAGTCCAAAAAAATATGTTAGAAATACGTTAGTATAATATATCTTTATTTGATAGCTCGTAACGTTTCTTAAGTAAAATTATTTTTTAAAATACTACCTACTGCGAAAACTTCTATTTAATTTTAACAGAAAAGATCAGCCGGCTTATAAATACCTATCTAAGGCCAACATTTACTGGCCGTCTTTCGGAAATCCCGGCGCAGCTTACTTATTAGTACTATACTACCGGGACCGGGATAAGAAGCAGCCTTTGCGCTATTCCAAAAAGATTTCACTCAGTTTTTTCATTGAAAGTCGAGTCAGTCACAGTAATCCAAAAGCTTGATTTAAGTTCAATTTTATAAAGTAAGAGTTTGATTTTTGCGGGCACTATATCTCCATGATGCTATAAACTACAAGATTTTTCTGAGTCATATTTCAAATCTTCTAAATCAGCTCTTTTGGAACGAATAACATGTCATTAGCATTTAAATTACTCGTGTATTCATTGTCTATTCGCTTACATCCTTAATTGTTACAAACGCATAGTAGCTTTATACTGTAATTGTAAAAATTCGTGAAGCGAATCTTTGATGTTTCTCTTATTCGTATACAAGTATGCTATGAACATTTAATTCATATAGATTGTAAACGCTAGGCACTTATGTATCCTATATATCATTTATGCATTATTACAATTACAATGACATTCTGCAAGTTAAAAATATTCATAACATTGAGTGATGTCATAGCGATTATGGCGGCTTTAATGTTGCCCTCGTTTCAAGCTCGTGTATCGCTGGTTTAGTGTCAATCTGATTTGATTATCTCCGTTTAATTAACTTTACATTGACCCTTGTAAATGTTTTGCTTGACAGTTGATAAATCTAGTCGCCTGTTGATTGCTTCGCCTCGTTTTTCACTTTATCGAATATAATGGATAGAATTACCGTGCCATGAACTGAACAAGTCACAGATAAAGATCTGTCAGGAATCTATGTTTGTCGCACCTTTGTAAAAACTCTACTGCATTTAAAATACATTTTCTCGTTACCACTGCTGGGACGTGAGCCTTACACGTATTACGTTGACCGTAATCGACAACGGCTAATGCGGGTTCGCTTAAAGGCTAGTGGCCAGCCCAATGTTGGAGTTTTCAGGCCGCTAAAGGCCATCCGACAATACCTAACGAATATTATCGTAAGAAAACAACCGGCGGCGGCGGCATAATGTGCCCTTCGAAGCAAAGAACTGCACAGATGAAAATGTCACTAAGTGTCCGTCATCCAAAGTATGACCGAGAAGTACGTTGCTCAACCTAGGAGATGGGTTAATATAGCACTAGTAAACTCCGCTGCGAGCGTTTCGTTTTTGACAATGTTGAAATGTTTATGAAAAAGCCGTTATTTCCAGCCTTAAACAAAAAACCAAATAGCAAATACATAATACAAAAATATGACTGTGTACTTATGTAAAATACTGTATTGTTTTAAATATAATTAAAAATGTGATAATGACTTATGGATTCGACTACTCGTAAATACTTCTCATGGTACATCTTACATAATATCCTTTGGGTTATTCATTTTTTCCTGTCGCCGGTCATGGTGGACTTAATTAAAAGTTATCTGAAAACTTATCCAGTTTTATCTATTTTCGCTCATCATTTTGCACGACATCTTGCTTGTGACAAGGTAATAATATCCTAGTCATATTATTCATAACTCTGACCGTCAAATTCTAGACAATGAACGAACAGTGTAATTTAATAAAAAGTGTAGTGTTTTCGGCTTTGTGTTGTTTACCATTAAACTAGTTTGGGATTGTTAAAATAATAACTTGCCAATAACGTATCATTAAATTGTTAGTGGGATATTTGGATTTAAGTAAAAATGACGGGTTGTAGTAGCTAACGTTGTTGAGCCAGTCTAGGATTGTCGTACAATATTGTTGTTGTTTGGCAGGCTCTCCGAGTCCAGTAGTGTACGTGAGTGAGACGTGTCTCGAGTGCGAGAGAGTGCGAGCGGCGTGCGAGCGGCTGGGCTCCGTGGCGGCAGCGTCGAGCCCGGAGACGCTGCCGCCGACACACTCCGCGGGCTTCCCCTCCTACCTCATCACGTCGCCCTTTGACGGGGACCTGTTCGACACTGCACATCGAGCCAAATACAGGTGAGTACCAATGAAAAATCGCACCTGAATACGTACACAGTGAATAGGTACCTATTAGGTTTGCGTGCTGCACCTTAGACCACGTCATCATTTTACATCAGATGGGACAGTTGTCAAACACAAGCTACAGTTAAAAAAAGATCTGTTGCAGCAGGGATGCATACCAGCACCATTGTGCATTCTTTGTTTTTACAGTTTTGAAGATTTCGTAACACAGATTAGCTGAGAATGGACTGAATTCTGCTTTTCTGCGTTTCGTTATTATACGTATGTATTGCAGTACAGTACTATTGAATGACAGTGCACTAGGAGAAATCTTTAAAAATTAGTTATGACAATTTGAATTATTGATATCTTATTTTATTTTAAAAAGGTAATAATAAAGTTATTTAATTTTGGTCTATATTGAATTTAAATAGTATATTATATACATTTTTACTATAATAAAAATCAATACCTGCCTCCGTTCGTGATTTATTATTGAATACTGGTAAAGATACTACGTTAAGGTGTTGAATACTCATGCACTTATTGTGTAAGTGTACCGTTTGCGAAATATTTTCCTTAAGTGAAACGTGTTTCCTGCCATTTCTAAGTTGTAGAACACAAATATAATTGCCTAGTTAGAAAAACTTCAGTTAAATTAAAACCCTTTTAAATTAGATCTAGTAAATACCAACTTTTATAATACTATATAGAATTCTTAAGAATTCATACAGATGTAAGCTAAGAGATAAAGAATCTAAAAATAGGAGTAATTTTGTTCGATGATTCGCAGTTTTATCAATCGGCACCTTTAAACTATAATTGTTTCAGAAGATCTTTAGTTTGCGGTAGCGTAGGACTTTAAACACCATGTGAGGTAAAATAAAAAACAAACTTGAACATCTTCTTTAACAGCTCCGTAAACGTTTGAAAGTTTCCAATTTGAGACGTTCCCGTGTATAATTGATTGCTGATATTAGTCTCGCCGCCGGATGATATTGCAACGGGGCGTAAAGTTGATGTGCGGTTATGAACTTAGTGCGTGGATGCAGGAAGTTATGAAATATCAAATCATCAGTCGTGTAGAACGTGGTCGTTCCTTTCCTGCTTAATCTACTGTCCATCAAAACACATTCATATATAGGTAGTAGACGCAACAGATTCGTTTTCGTTCTGATTTCTCTCTGTTCTGGCGACAGCGCAAACCGAGGTTCGTACGATAGTGGTCCCTTTGAGCAAGTCGCCTCGTCCTCTCCTAGTGGCACAGCGACTTCAGCTCTAGCCTTACTAGGCGGTGCGCCTTCTGCGCTCGGCTGAGTTTGCCCCCCGCCCGGTGAAGCTGTAAATGCCAGTAAAGGCAAACAGCTATACTTCGTTAAAAAAAAAACTGTAAACGTTAGCGCAAGCACCGAAACACTAAAGGTAAAAAAAGGCTAGGTGTGCTGGTGTATACCGAGTCATAACTCATTCCATACATCAAGTAACGTTTCCGTTTATAAGTATTTCTGTTTTGTGTTCATTTGTTTTTGTTCTTGACCAAGGGTTGGCGCAGGCGTGGTAAAAAAGGCACAACTAGTCGTAATCCTATGATGGAGTATCATAGGATTACGACTAGTTGTGCCTTTTGCCTACGATAATCATTGAACAACCTACTTCCCTTGTCTTGGCAGCAGACGTCCGAAGTGAATTATTATTAACCTCCTAGCTGTCGCCGGCTCACATACACCTGAATATTTTTTTCCGACCGCAACTTTCTGTATTTAAGGGTAACAAAAATGCTTCAAATGATGCAGCAAAGCAAAATAATTTTTGTTATCTCGCATTATCGAATGCTAAATAACACATTTCTCATTTGATATAGATTTATCGTTAGTTACATTCACTTGTCTCGTCGCCTATTTCCTCTATATTTGCAATGACGTAGTTTGCTTCCACAGCTCATTTGGCATGCGTGCGCGATCTCGAAATTCGTACATGAACCGATCGTCAGTTAAAACTTGAAGGACGCCAGCGGCGTTGTCGTACACAACGAGAATACAAAAACGTATGTAAAAAGACGTGTACACGTTTTCTAACGAGTCGTTATTGACATTTATTTTGGCAGCATGATGGGTAAACTAGCAACGAGCGTCGCGTCGGATGCTGTCCGAGTTTACATTATCTCTCTCTATTCTCTTGCCATCCTACGCCACCGCTTGGTCTGTACGTGGTACAACAAGTAGATACAGCCGCGCGTCTGCTGACGTTCAGTCATTCTAAAATTGTGCTCATTAAGATGAACCGCTCCGATAAATCTTGCTTTAGACTCGGTAATGAATTAGTAGATCTTTGCATTGACCGGTTTTCTTTTAACAAAAAGGTTACTTCAAGGCGCGCTACTTTGTCGTTCTTATCACGGCTTCCTATTGGAACATAGCGGCCTTTCTCTAGTTCCCATACCTATTTTTGCAAAAAATACCTGGTTTACTGAATGAAGGATCATGGTTAATCTTTCATGAAAAGCATCCGTATGTTTGTGGTAGGACAAACATACGGATGCTCTTTTATTTTATGCAAACTCGTACAAAACTCGTAGTCGATGGATGGACGGTCATTGCAGTTCCCCCTCAAGAATGTAAACACTTTGTATCCCGGAATTCCTGTTGCACAGCGGTTTTTATCTAATAACATAAAATACAGCATCTGTATCCAAAACTTACAAAGGCAACATATCTTATCTATGATGCTGTGATGATGAACGCAGGTTAACTATAAATATTAAATTTAATTTATTATTATACTATTTATGCGGTTACGGTTATGACATTAGTATTAGATATTAGTGCAAAGATGTTATGAATACGTGATAGATACATTTTTAAACAATTGTTTTAATTGTAACTTATAATTCCCAATTTCAGGAATTACTACGAACTAGGAATATAATTATTTAGTGATAAGTTTTGGATAGAATCATCAATTCGTATGTTAAGCACATGCGCGCGTCATAATCTCGTACTGTTAACTGTTACTGTACACTGGGGTCACCAAGATACAGGCTATGCCTAGTTTGGGGCCCGTTGAGAATTTAATTTTTTAGTTGCATTGTGTTGTCTAATAAAATTTATCATTCTTTTGGTGAAGTTAGGATATTGGTATTCCCCGGTAGGCGGAAGTGCGTAAATGCATGTTTCCACGAAAAACAAAGAAATTGGTGTCTGACAAATTATATAATAATATTAGCGGCGCCCCGTGATTTCACCCGCGCGAATTAAGGCTTTCCAGTTACTGTACATTTTTCGGGATAACAAGTTTTCTATATAGGGTCTGAGTGTGATAAAAACATAAATACTATTCCAGACTAATTAAATATGTGCCAAATTTCATCCCCTTTTCATTTAATCATTCATTCGTTAGATCAACTTAAGAACATACAAACTTTCATAGTTAGGTATAGAATCAAAAGAGAATACCATCTTCCCGGTCAGGCAAAGCCGCAGCGAATCGTAGCCTAGTATATTATAAAACATTCAATAAGAATTATTATGTTATTACGATAGGGACCCGGTAGCACCCAATATGTGTCGTGCTCTTCGGTGCTCATGTTCGTGACTTATTAGCATCATCGTGCGCTGTTTAGCAATTATTCACAATCAGAGTGAAATAATGGAAAATAGTGACAAATAGTTTCGAACACAGCGGGAAGTGCAAGTGTAAACATACGTGTTTTGATATATGCTTTTATATTTTGTTTATACATATGTTCTGATATTGCGAAAACTGGAACGGAAATTACCTAATCAGATATCCTGAACTAGTACAGCGGACGTACATTTTGAAGATATTGTGTGCTGCTGTTCGCAAGGGCAAATGCACTCCGTATGGTTTAATTTCTCAGGGGTCGGGTATTGCTCTTTTAAAAAGAGTTTGAAGCGATTATGGCACAGCGGTAGAAGTGTGGGCTGTCAAACAAATAAACGGAGTTCGATCCCTCACCAACGGCTTGATGACTTTCGGTGAAGGTGAACGCCGTTATCGAAAGTACCATCCGTCAGCATGGCGGTATGGTACTTTCGAAGACCCGCCTGCCTTTAGCTACCACTCTCAAGTTAGAAAAAGTGTCACCAAACACAAGTGTGTACAGGCAGCAGTCCTTGAGAGCCAGTAAACATTCTAGGTCTAGCTTGATTATATCTTTGACCACATCGTCACTGACTATCGAGTGAGATAGTGGTCAAATGCTAGATGTATATTGTACAGAAAAACATGATAATATTATGAATGTATAAAACACGGGAGTTACCTACTCACGTAATAAGTCAGAGGGTCCGACTATAGTTTCAACCACATTCGGTGGTCTTTTTCAAGGAGAATACGGGGCGACCGCATCCGCGAGCGCCCCGTATTGCGGCCCCCGTATCGCCATCTCCCGTGTTTTATACATTCATAATGTGTCAAAACCACGTCAGTTTTAATGATAATATTATATACGTTTAAAAGATATGTACGTTTTGTGCATATCTGTCAGTCGGTTTAATTAACTGTATAAAATTTATTTATTGTGGTTCATTAATAATAGCAATACAGTAAATTTGTAGTATCTATATATGTACATTTTGTCACTAAGTAAAACTAGATGGTGTCCTAAGGATAAAATTATTCAAACTCGTGAACCGACAGAAAAGTACAGAGATTCATATGCTAAATTCGGAACAGTCGATTGTCCATAAGAAACTCGTATAGTAATTTCTGTGAAAGTATTGTGAATGAAGTGCGAATTTTCGTGGTATAATTATGTTTTCAACCTACAGATTCGCCCAGAGAGCGTGACTCAGTGGTTACGAGCAAGAGTAGGTGCCGTTTGACGAATTCGTAGCGCGCGTTGTGTGGAATGCCAACAAAAGTGCGCCGGCGCACCGTGCTGTGCCCGATGTCGGGCTTACTGCCGATTTACGACTTCTAAAAACAACACCTCTGCCGCTCCTTCCTACTTCGTCTTGGTGCTCTTGTCTTGATCCTTCTATTTAGTCTGATTGCACATTATGCGCTGTGTATGTTCTATTACGCAATCGGGCTGACATGCTCATCCAGTTATCATCGATTCTATAATTGTCTGTGAAGTTCAACAACCCTCCGCTTTGGGTTTCCTTTGTGTCAGCAGCATGTTTGCTACTGAAACTACGATCATACATGCTCGCGCATGATTTACGGCGGGCAATTTGGCTGCCCCTTATCGTTGACCGTGTTCATTTGCGTTCCTTTAATATGTCTATGTATATTTGTGCCTTTGAAAACGGCCACTGGAATATTTCCCAGCGATTCACCGAAATATTGCTTGCGCTCCCATACGTACCTTTGAAGTGCTACAATCGGTGCATCATATTGTTTAATGAGATTTAATTGTTTATTGTTTTGTGCATCCCATGCACGCGTATGTTTACGTTGAGAAAATTATACTTCGAATAAGCTACCGAAGTTCTTGCCTGATCTGACTCACTGTTTCGTTTTAGTGATTTCAAAAGAAAACATTTCTCTTAAATTTAATTCTGCGATTCGTAATTGTGAGTGACGTTGTGGTAGAAGGAGACATCACGTTAGACCTACAATGTTTGCCGGTTCTCAAGGATAACATGCTTGAACACAAAATGTGTTGGTTTACATGATTACACGTTTTTAAACTTTAAGAAGACAGTTAGGCAAATGATAAATTTAAAAAATACTTAATTGTTTCCCTGTAATTCTTTTTTTGACGCTGGTCTATGATCAAGTAATTAATTTTCGCTTAGATAAAGCTGAAGTTACTACCTACTTGATTAGACTAATATGTAGTCATATTTTACACGATACTTTTATTTCTTATAATATTTTATTTGTGGAATCAAGTGATTACCCTTAAGAACCTGTAAGATTCTTTAAAATGTAATAAATAAAAGATATAAATCCGAATTCCAAAAACGAATTAATAAAATAGTAAAAACACTTTTACACTCGATACAGACCTAAAACAAATCCTGAATTGGGATATAGAACAACTGGGTCTTAATTGTAATGCCCCCAGTGTTACAGACATCCATTGGCCACGGTGATCACTTACCTTATCAGGCGGCCCATCTGCATGTTTGCCACCAATTACATTTTAAAAAGTAGTTAACCGCAAAAATGGTTAATAAGTTAAAAAAGTAGTTAACCAACTACTGAGGTAGCAGAGGTTCTCGAATGGAGACCACGGACTGGCAATCGCAGCATAAGACGGCCAACGACAAGGTGGACAGACGACCTGACTAAGATCGCAGGAAAGGGCAGGATGCGGGCCGCTTCCAACCGGTCTGGAAATCAGTGAGGGAGGCCTCATGTCCAGCAGTAGATGTCCTATGGCTGAGATGATGATGATGAAGGTAGCTCGTTTTACTTAGGTACCTTCTCTTACTTTTTTTACCTAATTTTAGGGACAACGCGTCTCTATGAGTGAAAGTTTCGTTACGATTTCGTTTTGTGGTTTTCTTGTCAGAATTTCCAATGGACTAAAATGCAATAAATTATTAACTGTTAGATATTTAGCTACGCGCAATTTTATTACAACGGCACTTTTTTTCTTGTTCTTTTCTTATCACACTCAGATCTTCGCACTAGGATTCCCTGTGTCGCGAGAGGCATGGACACCCACACAATGATATGACAAACATCAAAGACAAAACATAAACATCCATGTTCATCACATAAATGTTTTGCAGAAGTAGATGTCATTTTCAGAATACTCTGACTGCTTTAATATTTGTTTCACTAGACACATTAGTATTCTTTAATTTCAACTATATTTTGATGATCCATCTTTAATATTACTTACAGATTGAATATGAATAATTTGAAATTTAAAAAAAATTTAATTGTTAATTTAAATTGAATATTGAATTGATAGCCGTGGGGTACCGGCTTAGAATTGTACCCCCCTATGTCTTCCCGTGGGTGTCGTAAGAGTCGACTAAGGGATCACGTACCAGAAGGATGGGCGGCAGCGCCTTCTGAGGGTCGTATTTTATAGTAGTAAGGATATACGGGTTCTGGCTCACTCCTCAGCCTTGAGCCAGAAGCCGGACCGCGGGTGGCTCAAACTAAAAAAAAAAAAAAAAAAAAAAAAAAAAAAAAAAAAAAAAAAAAGTAAATCGGGCACGCCGGATCGATCTGTGCTATCCGTTTTTTGATATCTCTTCAGGATTCCGAGATAGTTTTCAGGATTCTGCATCTCCAATACCCCTCATTACCATTAGGCTAATTACGGTCCGCGACGCGCGCTCGCCAGCAACCCTCATTACCATTAGGCTAATTACGGTCCGCGACTCGTGTTCGGTCTCTCTTTGTGTGAATCATCAGCGTCAGCCTTGAGCCATAAGCAAGGTGGCTCAAACTAACTAAAACATGCTACTTTTGCTTATTGTACTTAGGTATTTGTTTCTATGATATCAATAACAACAACCACAAATTCTTATATATTGTATTTCTCTTTATTCATCTATAAAACAGCATTTATACATATTATAAAGTATTACATCATTCACCATTGTTTGTGAACCGAATAATCGAATAAAATCATGCATTCTCTTTCCGACGAATTTGTAGTACAAATACATCAAACAGTACTCGCCACATACTGAAGTATAATCATTTTGCACCCTCTTGCTGTTAAAATCCCACACTCTGCAGGTTCTATTCAGAAAAATTCTATGAGGTCCTGTGGGTGGTCGGCCGAACGAATCAAAATATTGACCTACTTTGTTTTTATCTATGTGTATGGCTACCCAGTGGGAGCCAGGTTGTGTATCTGAATCCAAATTGCTAACTATATACGCTGGCACTTCGATATGGATTGGTAATCTGTTTGCTGCATATACGTTATTTTGTATGGAGGGATTAATTTTTGATAAATGGTCCTTAATCTCTATTGTGTTCATACTATGTAAACAAAACTACGTCCTGCACTTGTGCTACCTTGTGATCCTAATCGTCGAATGCACACCAGGCCACTACTTACGTTAGTGTTTAAAACATCTAACCTAACCTAACCGACGATTGAGCACCAGGGCACTTCTCACATCGATATTTTAGATACATGATCCTTAATCTCTATGGTGTTCATACTTTGTGAATGTTCAGTATAACAATTTATATAAAGAAAGCTTTAAATAAAACATATGAGCTATGTTGAGTATTTTATTTATTGATATCATCCTTATATCTACAATACAATACAATTTTATCTTAACTACTATAATCTACGATCACGTTACGATTTTTGTCTATTTCAATTACATTATCGAACTCAGCATAAACAATACAGTTGATAGTTTGAGATAGAGACGTATCAAAACGAACTTCTAATCTTACGCTACCATTTCTTATCAGATTCCAATGACTTAATGAGTTAGCTGACAAGTCAGGAGTTAAGTCAAAAGCTAATAGACAAAAACCTTTAGCATATTGCTCTCTAGATATTCCATTGCCTTCGTTAAGAAAATGTATGCCCGTTCCTGAGAATAATGTATGATAGGCGGCAGTGAAAGTATTATTCTCGAAGGATGGTTGTAACGCTTTAGAAGGTATTTGTTGACCATCGATATATAAACAAAATGAACTCATATCGAAATTTTCAAAATTAAAGGGATTTTTAGTAAGGCTACCATTGAACGCCGCGTTATTAACGAACCCGACAATACATCTTTTAGGTATTTGCCCCAAAAATATATTATCAAGTGTTTTTCCCTGAACCCCCGATGGTATTGTTAAAACTTTAACTTCGGCTCGAGTAATAGGATATTTAGCTGTAGTGGAGGCTAAAACTTTTTGATGTGCAAGTAAAACCGTTGGATTTATTCGAGCTCTACGTACAAAGAAAGTTGCATATTTGTCCTATTACTTCACATTTGCATTCTTGTGTAGGTACTTGTGAAACGTTAATCGTTATCATTACAAAATGACCGCTATTAGTAATTGGATTGACATTCTAATGGTTTTGTCATATCACGAAACGTTAATCGTTATCATTACAAAATGACCGCTATTAGTAATTGTATTGACATTCTAATGGTTTTGTCATATCACTAAACGATTATTAATGATTATTTATTTAGTGTATCATCTTGGTATATATATTCGAAATCGATGTAGCGCTCTCAGAATTATGTGAGCAGTGAAGTCTATTATTTCTGATATTAAAGTGTTGTGAGTTAAAAGTTTTCAAAATCAACAATGGAGGTAAGATTTATACTTTATTTTTATTTATGTATTAGCATTTATAAAAACTGTGCAAAGCAGGTGTTTGTGAAAAGTCAAAGAGAAGTTGCATGTAGGTACGTTTATTTAACGATAACTTGATTTTGAAGCATTGATAGCCCAGTGTTAATATTCATGGACTTAGGGTATATGTTTTGAGTGTTGTGACACATATTTCTATCACATCGTGATACCAATTTTTGTGAGTTCTTGTAAGAATCTATGCATATCATTTAATATTATTGCTATTTCTATTTCAGAACACATTTAACGAAGAGAATACTTTCAAGCAATATTATTATCAACAATTGTCAGACGAAGACAGCAATGATAATATAACCATGAACATAGAATCTTCAAATTTAAAAAGAAAGAGGGAGCAAAAAGAGAGTTTAGATGAATTTTTCGAGTTTCCCAACAGCAAGAAGAAAAAACAGTGTTCATCAGTGTCAAGAGCTCAGCCGGATGGTGGCATTGCTTTTATTTCAACAAACAATGACGATGCATCTAAGTCACAATACATGATTAAGATTGATGTTTACGAATTAAGCAAATTGACAAAAATACCCAACTCGCAACATTGGAAACATGCAAACATACGAATCAAATATTATGCTGACGACAAGAACAAAAATTATGAGAGTATTAAAAATATAGTCTACAACATTACAAAAGAAATATCTAAGCTGGATACATGTAGAAAGTTGTATTTTAACAATAGCTCATGCTAAATAAACTTTAATTCTTATATTACTCATATTACTCAGAGTAGTTAATACTTTGTCCGTTACAATACATATTTAGCTAATTGGATCAACTCATCAGTGTTAATCTCCTTGCATTTAATACCATATTCTAAAATATAAATAGTCAATGTAAATCAAATGTAAGCACCATTCTTATTTTAACCTTGGTATAGTCACCTGCAAGATGGAAAACGATCAAGCTGTTTGGTTAGAAAAATCAGAACTATTTGATTCAACCTATGACAATGAGCTATACCAAATTTGCATAGCAGCGGAAAACGATCAAGCTGTTTGGTTAGAAAAATCAGAACTATTTGATTCAACCTATGACAATGAGCTGTACCAAATTTGCATAGCAGCGGAAAACGATGATAAGTAAGTAAACTCGAGTCATAATCGTGTAAATATATTTCGTATTCAAATGACTTTCTATTAATATTTAATTACTTTTTCAGTCAACCAACATCATCATACACAGTTCAAGTGGGGCGAGGAGGAGCTCTCAAAAGAACTGTTGGCGCTGATACCATGGGTAACGATGCAAAGCGACAGAGGCTTGAAGAACCTACATCTTCAGCTGACTCTAGCCATCAGCATCAGAGGCTTGAAGAATCTACATCTTCAACTGACTCTTCCCATGACTCAGAAAAGGTACACTGCAACTCATGTGATATTCTAGTTACTAGAAGATACTATACGAACCATATTAAGAGCAATATGCACAAAAATAATGTATCAATATTGCATAGTTCTAGAGATAATATATCGATAATAGATTCGGCTTTCAGACAACGCATAATTTCTTACAAAGTTAAAAGTAAAAAACAACCTGATATACTTTTTGAAACACCAGAACTGTTTCTTAATTCAGTTAGAGACGACTTATGTTTTTTAATTAATAAAGCTATAAAACAACATTATAGTTTGAAAATAAACTTTGTATTACATGCGGAATTTGTACAAGAAACAAAACAATTGGCTAATTCTTTTGATTTTCAAACAAGTAATTTCTTAGTTACCCAAGCAGATGACTTAGACATTTTTATGTCAACCTTACGCGACACTTTAGCAAATAAAATATGTACTTTTGAGAAGAAAGATAGTGGTTGGAGTTTGAAAACCATTAATTACATTGAGTTAAATATTAATAAATTTAACCCTCTCCGTGGTACTTCATATATTGATCTACCTAAAGATATTAAGCTTAAAAAAGCAATAATAAATGTCAAAAACTCAGATAATTTATGTTTTAAGTGGTCGCTGCTTTCAGCATTATATCCAGTTAAAAAAAATTCAGAACGGCCATCATCTTACAGCATTCATTCAAATAAGTTAAAATTTAATGGAGTATCATTTCCAGTTAAGTTGACGGATATAGCGAAAATCGAAAAACAAAATGATATAAGTATTAATGTGTTTGGTTTAGAGTTTGATACGAAAACAAAGAAACATTCTATTGTAGGTCCACTTTGTTTCACAAAAAGTCGTAAAAGTACTCATGTCAATTTATTATACATACAAAATGGAACGAATGGCCACTATTGCTATATCAAAAACATGTCGCGATTAGTAAGCAAGCAAACATCTAATTTGAATGTTGCTATTTACATTTGTGATGGATGTTTGATACGATTTCCTACCAGAGACAGGTTAAGTAAACATCAACAAGAAGACTGTTCTCACATTACAACAAAGTTACCAAACAGCGAGAAAACATCAAAAAATTGGTTTGGGGAACCGTCATCAAACGACACATTAAAATTTGATAATTTTGAAAAGAAAATGAAAATTCCTTTTGTAATCTACGCAGACTTTGAGGCATTTTTAAATCCTATACAATCATGTCCCAACGATTCATCTAAATCATACACTAATAACATTCAAAAACATGAGACTTATAGTTTTGGATACTATATAAAATGTTCATACGATGATAGATTATCAAAGTATGAGACATATTGTGGTCCAAACTGTGCACAAGTATTCATGGAACGTTTGTGCAATGATTTGAAAACCATATGTAAAAAAAATTGTTTCCAAAGATCCCCGAAGTCCCCATCAGCTGATCATACCAATAAGATATCTAATTCGAAAACATGTCACATATGTGAAACTAATATTACTACTGAAGAAGTTCTTGATTTTGATTGGCAAACGGGAGAATTGAGAGGAATTGCACATGAAGTATGTAAGAACAAGTTTCGTGCCCCCCGTCACATTCCGGTATTTCTACATAATTTAAGTAATTATGATGCTCATTTCATTGTCCATGCACTTAATTTTGTTGAAGGTGAAATTGATATAATTCCACAAAACAAGGAAAAGTACATCTCGTTTTCAAAACATCTAACAATTAATAACCAAAAAGTTACCTTAAGATTTGTTGATTCCTTCAAATTTTTACCATGTAGTCTTGACCAGTTAGTTAAAAACCTCAAAGATGACGAATTTCACGAACTCAAGAACGTCTATCCAGTTAAAGAAGATTTCAACCGTCTTCGTAAGAAAGGAATTTATCCATATGAGTTCATGACTTCATATGACAGTTTAAATTCAACATCTTTACCGAATCGAGAACAGTTTTATAGTTCACTTACTGATACATGTATCTCAGATGAAGAATACAACCGTGCCCAAGATGTTTGGCAACACTTTGTTTGTCGTAATATGCTAGACTATTCTAATTTATATTTAAAAACTGATGTGTTGCTGCTTACTGACGTGTTTGAAAATTTCAGAGATATTTGTCTTAAAACATATGGCTTAGACCCGAGTCACTATTACACTGCACCTGGGTTAAGTTGGGACGCGATGTTAAAACATACAAAGGTTGAATTAGAGTTGTTAACTGACATTGATATAATTGCATTTATTAAGACTGGTATTAGAGGTGGTGTATCTCAATGTAGTAATCGTCATGCTAAAGCAAATAACGAATTTTTAAATGACTTTGATAAAAATATACCTACTTCATATTTAGCTTATTTTGATGCTAACAACCTTTATGGATGGGCCATGTCTCAATACCTACCTGAAGGTTGTTTCGAGTGGGTGAGTCCAGAAACAAATTTTAAAGTTTCTGATACTTCTGAGTATGGTTTTATTCTTGAAGTTGATCTTGAATATCCTAAGGAGCTTCATGATTTGCATTCTGACTTTCCATTGTGTCCTGAAAATATTTGTGTAGGTGAAACAAAGGAGAAAAAACTAATCCCAAATTTAAATAACAAAATAAAATACAAGATTCATTACAGAAATCTAAAACAATGTCTAGCATTAGGACTAAAATTAACTAAAATTCACAGAATACTAAAATTTAAACAAAGTCCATGGTTAAAAAAATACATTGATCTAAATACTGAACTAAGAACAAAAGCCGTGTCAGATTTCGAAAAAGATTTTTACAAATTAATGAACAATTCGGTATTTGGAAAAACAATGGAAAACATTGAAAAACGAGTAAACGTTAAATTACTTACTCACTGGGAAAATCACGGTAAAAGTTTGGGTGTTCAAGATTTTATTGCAAAACCTGAATTTCATAGCGTATCAATTTTTTCTCAAAACTTGGTGGCTGTACAGTTAAAAAAAACTAAATTGTGTTACGATAAACCAATTTATTTAGGGTTTTCCATTTTGGACATATCAAAAACTCTGATGTATGAGTTTCATTACGACTATATGCTGCATAAGTTCGGTGATAAAACGAAACTATTATACACTGACACCGACAGCTTAATTTACCAAATTTTTACAAATAATTTTTATGAAGACATTAAACCTGATCTCTCTTCACGATTCGATACGTCTGATTATCCTTCAGACAACATGTTTGGTTATCCACAAATCAATAAAAAGAAATTGGGATTTTTTAAAGATGAAAACAATGGAAAAATAGTAAAAGAATTTGTAGGGTTGAGATCAAAGATGTATGCAATCCAATGCGAAAATAAATTAACAACAAAAGCTAAAGGTGTAAATAAAAGTGTCACAAGAAGGATGACAATGCAAATGTATAAGTCCTGCTTGTTGAATAGAAATATTTATCATGATACTATGTATAGATTTCGATCAATTAAGCACACTATATTCACACAGCAAATTAATAAAGTTTGTTTATCATATAATGACACAAAAAGATTTATATTACCTAATAATGTTGATACAATAGCATGGGGTCATCATAAATTAGGGTAAGATGTAAATATAAACATGTAAATAGTTTGTAATTATTTTTGTTCAAGTTGAATAAATAGTGTAAGATATTTGTTAGATGATTAAGATGATGTATTATATAAACTATTATGTATCTTTAAAACATGATTTGAATTGATAAAATGATATTCAAATAAATAAATCAAGTATGTCAAAGAAATGTCTTTTACTTTATTCCTATACCTAAACCAGTTCACACGTGTGCTAAGATGTTTCATTTTGTTCATCCGTTTACTGCAATAGTAGCCGGACCAAGTGGTTGTGGAAAATCTAATTTTGTTACTAATTTCATAAAATATTCAAAAGATATTTGTAGCACCCCTTTTATGCAAATAACTTGGTGCTTTGACGAAATGCAACCTTTGTACAACCTAAAAAATGTAAATTACCATCAGGGTATTCCAGATCTCAGTATGTTTGATGGTAAAGATGCAAATCTTGTAATTATTGATGATCTGATGAGAGAATCTGATGGGCGAATTGTAGATATTTTCACCAAAGGCAGTCATCATAGAAACTTGAGTGTATTTTACATTACTCAAAACTTATTTCATCAAGGAAGAGGACAAAGAGATATTTCACTAAATTCAAGTTATATCATTTACTTTAAAAATCCACGTGACAAAACACAAATCCGGTATTTGGCACGTCAAGTAGCACCGGAAAATCCAAAGTTCATAGAAGATGCCTACAAGGATGCCACCAAAGAAGCACATGGATATATTATGGTTGATTTGAAACAAAATACTAGTGATCTATGTCGTATAAAAACTAGTGTCTTTCCCCCAGATCATTATTGTCATGTATATGTACCAACAAAGGGGTTTAAATATGCCAAGAACCAGCAAATTCCTATCATTTTCAAATAATGTCGCGAAGCCTCAAGACGCACAAAGAATTGTTATCTGCACTGCATAAACTAAAACCAAAATATAGAACAGCTCTTTTAAAGTCATGTGGTGATGGAGAAATAAACTGCATTTGTGAATGCATTCATAACGTCTTGCAAGGTAAGGTGTCGATTGAAGAAAAAAATAAGAAAAAATTAAAAAAACACAAATCTCTTCTTCGCAAGTTAGTACGCAAAAGCACAAATAAAGTAAGAAAAAATATTATCATACAAAAAGGTGGTGCATTTTTACCTATAATATTGGGTTCAATACTAAGTGGATTACTTGGTTCTTTTATTAAGTAAAGAAAAATGGAGCATGCTAAAAAGATGTTACTTATTGAACCTAGCATGATAGAGAAACTAAATCAACACAACAGTGTAGATGATCCAACATCCAGATTAGATATTGAAATGAAAAACATCTTAAATACGAATATGGATGATAGAAAAAAATGTATCTTATACTTACAAATACTGCAGAGATATTTACATTTCAATGAAGAAAATCGACGACCTGTTGAAATACCGATAATCTCTAAGAATGCAGAATTATTAGAATCAAATATAAAAGATGAAACTGTAGCTAAGCATCTAGTCTCTTCTCAGATACAGAACGAAGAAGAAAAACTTCAAGTTAGCACTCAAAACAGGAGTAATATTTATTCGTCAAATCAAATACTCAGTTGTATTCCAAAAACATATGCTAAAAAAGGTGAATCGTTGTTAAATTTGCTTTCATTGAGTAAAAAGAAAATTCGATGGGACGATGATGGTACAGTGCTTATAGACAATGAGAAAATTCCAGGAAGCAATATTGTTGATTTAGTAAATGATATACTTAGGCCACTCAAGAGAAGTGATCCAATAGGTTGGGAAAACTTTGCAAAGACACTGAAAGATATTAAAATACCACTTACTTACTTAGGGAATCCAAAAAGAATCAATTATATTAATAAACTACACAAGAAAGAGCTTGGCGAAACTTCAACAGATGAAGAATTTGGTACTCCCTCGGATAACTCGGATAAATACAGAACAAAAATTCGTAAGAAACTTGACTGGGAGAAATGGACTCCATACTAGAGGATAGTGAATTGGACCCCATACAACTTATAAATCAAATATATTATAACGCTGCACATCCTGCTGGTTACAGTAGCATAGAAAAGTTAACAAAGGCAATGAAAGGTAAAATGAATAAAAGTGAGGTTAAAAAATGGTTGCAGTCTCAAGAAACGTATACGTTGCATAAACCTGTACATAGAAAATTTCCTAGGAATAGATATATATTATCTAATATTAACGAGCTCTGGCAAGCTGATTTAAGCGATATGAGGACTTATTCTAAATATAATGAAGGTTATAACTACATACTTTGTGTGATTGACGTATTTTCTAAATTTGCATATGCTAGAGCCATTCAAAAGAAAAATTCTGTAACTATTAAGCAATGTTTCGTAAGCATATTTAATGAAGCTAATACTACACCTTTTCATATACAATCTGACAAAGGAACTGAATTTGTATCTAAAGATGTGCTGTCATACTTCAAAAGTAAAAAAATTAATTACTATACTACAAATAATCCAGATATTAAAGCAAGCATAGTAGAGCGATTTCAAAGAACACTTAAAATGAAAATGTGGCGGTACTTTACTCATAACAATACTTATAGGTACATAGATATTTTGCAAAATTTAATATATGCTTATAATCATGGTTATCACTCCAGTATAAAAATGAGTCCAGCTGATGTCAACTCAAGTAATATAATAACGGTTTGGAATAACTTATATGATAGAAAAATCAATACAAGGACCTTCACTATCTTAACTCCAAATTTTCATGTAGGTGATTATGTTAGAATTACTAAATATAAGCATGTATTTCAAAAAGGATATGAATCGAATTGGAGCGATGAAGTATTCATTGTCTCTTCAGTAATAGATCGCTCACCATGGGTGGTTTATACATTAAAAGATTTACAAAATGAACCAATTGTAGGAACGTTTTATGAACGTGAGCTCCAAAAAGTTACGTATGACTCTACTTCACACTTCAAAGTAGATAAAATCATTCGTACTCGCTTATCTGGTGACAGAAAAGAAGTGTTAGTCAAGTGGAAAGGTTATCCAGATAAATTTAACAGTTGGATTTTAGCATCTCAATTAAAACAAATATGATAAAAGAAAGTTTTTATTTAACATTGTTAAGCAACAGTTCTACGGAATATTTCCCAGAAAACAAAACCACGCTTTTCTCAACTAAGTTGCCAAAGCCTATAATACTTGAAGGATCATGGTATGTCGGCGTCGTTGAGTTTCAATACCCATGTACGATGTTTACAGTTCAAGATCATGAAAATGTTGTTTACATCACAAAAAAAATGCAAATGCCTCAAGAAATACAACCTTCTCTTGTGTACTACAAAACTCACATTCCAGCTACAAACTATGACAATATTAACCATATTTTAACAGCATTAAACAACATAAAAGAAGACATAAATTTTCGTTATGATGTAATATCAAAATTCGTGAATGTGACAGTGAATGATGAAAACATAAAATCATTAACATTGTCAACTCAACTGTCTCTTCAGCTTGGGTTTGAACCAAATAAAAATCTCGTTGGCAAGGGCTTTGGAAAATGTCCAGCTAACTTACACTTAGGGCTGCCGTCACAATTATTTGTTTATTGTGATATAATCGAACCACAGATTGTTGGAGATGTGATGACTCCATTACTGAGAATAATACCATTAGACCCTTCAAAGTATATTTATGGAGCTAATAAAATGCATGTGTTTTCACCGCCTCACTACTTACCAGTAATGCGGAGAGAGTTTGATACCATTGAAATAGATATAAGATCAAACACTGGTCAAAAAATACCATTCCAGTTCGGAACGGTGTGCATTAAACTACATTTTAGCAAATTATAATGTATTCTCAACACAGCAAAATATCTTGTCCTTATGAACATTATTATTCACGTCAAGCTGGATCCGGTATTGGAGTAATTTACAAAGGAGTCCCATATCAGCGTGGTCATGGAATCGGTAGCTTTTTGGGAGGGTTGTTTAGGTCAGTTTTACCATTGCTTTCTAGTGGGGCTCGAGTGATTGGCAAAGAAGCTTTAAATGCAGGAGTAGGTCTTTTATCTGATATGGTTAGTTCAAGACCTATGGAAGAATCGATCAAATCACGACTTAAGGAGGCAGGCTCTAATTTGAAAAGGAAAGCCGATGCCAAAATTGATCGCATGAACATGACTGGTTCAGGGTATAAAACAAAGAAAAAACATCACTCTTCTCTCATTTCACCATCGACCACTAAAGCGAAAGCTACTAAAAAGAATAAACTAAACAAAAAAATTAGGGACATATTTTCTTAAAATATTTTTATAATGTCTTTTTTACATAGTCATTCCTGCGAGTGCATTAAGTCAGAATTAGATTTATTTGCTTTACCGTCTACACAAACTAGTATAGAAAATGGAATGTGGATACATTATAAACCAATTTCATCTCTTGCTGATGATGGACCCATAGAATTTCAAGTGCCAGGAGCAGGTGATGACTACATAGACTTATCTCATACGTTGTTACATATAAAAGCGAAAATATTAAACCAGGACTCTTCAAAGCTAAATTCATCAGCTGTGGTGGCTCCAGTTAATAACTGGATGCATTCAATCTTTAATCAACTTGATGTTTATTTGAATCAAAAACTCGTTTCTCCACCAAATAACACATATGCGTATCGTGCATACATAGAAACTCTGTTGAATTATACCCCCGCAGCTAAAGACTCACATCTAACCTGTGGTCTTTGGTATGAAGATACATCAGGAAAAATGGATTCAACTGACGAAAGTAATAAAGGATTCACAAAACGTCAAGAATTTGCTGCTGAGAGTAAAGAAATAGAAATGATGGGACATCTGCACGGTGACTTATTCAATCAAGAAAAATTTTTGATCAATGGCGTTGATATGGCTGTTAAATTAGTGCGATCAAGAGAAACTTTTAACTTGATGGCTGCCTCGAATGATTTAAAGTTAAAAGCACGAATTTTGGATGCAACGCTTATTGTACGTAGAGCTCGAATAAATCCAACGGTTTTACTTGCACATCAAAAAGTTTTAGCCTCCACTACAGCTAAATATCCTATTACTCGAGCCGAAGTTAAAGTTTTAACAATACCATCGGGGGTTCAGGGAAAAACACTTGATAATATATTTTTGGGGCAAATACCTAAAAGATGTATTGTCGGGTTCGTTAATAACGCGGCGTTCAATGGTAGCCTTACTAAAAATCCCTTTAATTTTGAAAATTTCGATATGAGTTCATTTTGTTTATATATCGACGGTCAACAAATACCTTCTAAAGCGTTACAACCATCCTTCGAGAATAATACTTTCACTGCCGCCTATCATACATTATTCTCAGGAACGGGCATACATTTTCTTAACGAAGGCAATGGAATATCTAGAGAGCAATATGCTAAAGGTTTTTGTCTATTAGCTTTTGACTTAACTCCTGACTTGTCAGCTAACTCATTAAGTCATTGGAATCTGATAAGAAATGGTAGCGTAAGATTAGAAGTTCGTTTTGATACGTCTCTATCTCAAACTATCAACTGTATTGTTTATGCTGAGTTCGATAATGTAATTGAAATAGACAAAAATCGTAACGTGATCGTAGATTATAGTAGTTAAGATAAAATTGTATTGTATTGTAGATATAAGGATGATATCAATAAATAAAATACTCAACATAGCTCATATGTTTTATTTAAAGCTTTCTTTATATAAATTGTTATACTGAACATTCACAAAGTATGAACACCATAGAGATTAAGGATCATGTATCTAAAATATCGATGTGAGAAGTGCCCTGGTGCTCAATCGTCGGTTAGGTTAGGTTAGATGTTTTAAACACTAACGTAAGTAGTGGCCTGGTGTTCATTCGACGATTAGGATCACAAGGTAGCACAAGTGCAGGACGTAGTTTTGTTTACATAGTATGAACACAATAGAGATTAAGGACCATTTATCAAAAATTAATCCCTCCATACAAAATAACGTATATGCAGCAAACAGATTACCAATCCATATCGAAGTGCCAGCGTATATAGTTAGCAATTTGGATTCAGATACACAACCTGGCTCCCACTGGGTAGCCATACACATAGATAAAAACAAAGTAGGTCAATATTTTGATTCGTTCGGCCGACCACCCACAGGACCTCATAGAATTTTTCTGAATAGAACCTGCAGAGTGTGGGATTTTAACAGCAAGAGGGTGCAAAATGATTATACTTCAGTATGTGGCGAGTACTGTTTGATGTATTTGTACTACAAATTCGTCGGAAAGAGAATGCATGATTTTATTCGATTATTCGGTTCACAAACAATGGTGAATGATGTAATACTTTATAATATGTATAAATGCTGTTTTATAGATGAATAAAGAGAAATACAATATATAAGAATTTGTGGTTGTTGTTATTGATATCATAGAAACAAATACCTAAGTACAATAAGCAAAAGTAGCATGTTTTAGTTAGTTTGAGCCACCTTGCTTATGGCTCAAGGCTGACGCTGATGATTCACACAAAGAGAGACCGAACACGAGTCGCGGACCGTAATTAGCCTAATGGTAATGAGGGTTGCTGGCGAGCGCGCGTCGCGGACCGTAATTAGCCTAATGGTAATGAGGGGTATTGGAGATGCAGAATCCTGAAAACTATCTCGGAATCCTGAAGAGATATCAAAAAACGGATAGCACAGATCGATCCGGCGTGCCCGATTTACTTTTTTTTTTTTTTTTTTTTTTTTTTTTTTTTTTTTTTTTTTTTTTTTTTTTTTTTTTTTAGTTTGAGCCACCCGCGGTCCGGCTTCTGGCTCAAGGCTGAGGAGTGAGCCAGAACCCGTATATCCTTACTACTTTTTATATACTGCGCTCGCCAATCCGCCTGCCAAGCGTGGCGAGTATTGGCAAACCCCCCCATGATGATTAAACAAAATTCGAACTTCCTTCTGGAAATAAATGGGGGAGGCCTTTGTCCAGCAGTGGACGTCCTATGGCTGAGATGATGAGGATGATGATGACAGATTGGATATTACACAGATCCATGAAATACAGAATATATTTTTGATCGTTGTTATCGTTTCTGCCATAGTTGAATTGTAACACCGAACTATTATCAGTTATAATATACTCTTAAGCAATACGAGTATAACAATATTCCCTAAGTCCTGCTTAAATTAATATGCCTGGTCCCTCGCATTTATGGTTGTTTGCATATTTCATGAAAAAAGGTTTTTAGGAAAAAAATAGATTAAGCATTCAAACAAAATAAAAAAGGGAACACGTTTTGTGTATTAGAAACTTTATGAATGGTAGAGGTACTTATGGTTGTCGGATAATATGACAAGTAGCAACCATTGCATGTCCAAAATCCATATTATTAATTGTTCTTTCGGACGATGGACACCGTTGCAACAGTCAATGAAAAAAAAAATACAAACTAAGGGGTTGGATCGAGAATCGTCTGGCACGAGTTTGATATTATATGTTTTGGGGATGGGTAGAAGTTTGGTCCCTCATTTTTACAATACCACTCTTAATACAAGGTAATGCATATTTTATAAGAAAACGATACAACAGAAATAAAAGATATGCTAATCTATTAAAACAATTATTTCATACATAAAAAAGCCATCCACAATGACCAAGACAATACATTTGAGGCTGCTGATGGCACGCACACTCAATGTATGTCACAGTAGCGTGATGTCAAAAGGTTTTTTCAAAGGGCAATTATAATAATGCAATGTTTGAGTACTTGCGGCGAAAAGACATCTCTACTAATATTATAAATGCGAAAGTTTGTGTGTATGTGTGTATGTTTTTTACCTCTGCACGCTCACACGGCTACACCGATTTCGATGAAATTAGGTATGGAGATAGCTTATACCCTGGATTAACACATAGGCTAATTTTAATTACCACGCGGGTACAATCGCAGGGCGCAGCTAGTTTTAAATATAAGAGAGATGCCTTCGATGACTTCATAAATGTAGTCAAATACGTTTACAATAAGCGTACATTAATAAAATGTAATTTTTGTAACATGATTTCTCACCAATGAATATGAACACCCCACCAGAAAAAGAACTAGGTTAGGTTGAAACTGCGACAACGCAACGCGCGAGGCGAGCGAGCGAAGCGAGCGTGCCACGCCAGAGCGGCTTGCAAAGTCTGTCATACATCCAACAAAACTATAAATTTGATCAGCGAAGTGTTACATAAAAGTGAGGATATGATTTTACAAAAAAAGTCATAACTCAAAAACCTGTGCATTGCCTTGTAATGAAAGTGGTGGGAAAGGGAAGGGAGGACTCTCCCCTCCCGAAAAAGCGCCAAACGATTCTAGAATTTTACCAAAAGTGAGGTTATGATTTTTAAATAAAGGGCATAAACCAAGAACTATGCATTAACTTGTAATGAAAGTTGTGGGTAAGGGAAAGCGGGACCCTCCCCTCCCCCTCCCCCATCCACCCCCTATTCGTGGCAAATGATTCAGATGTCAACCAAAAGCATTAATATGAGACCTTATTTGGTCACGATGAGCTAGGTTCCAGTGAGATTTTCCCGCTAGGAAAATAAGCGCAGTAATTTTTGACTTTCCTGCACTGACTATGCTCTAATCGAAACACACATTTTACCCGTAATTATTCTAGTTAAAGTTATATGAGTACATGGTTGTACGTATTTATATTTATGGCGATAAACTGCTATACTGGGTACGCTGAACATTAACATTACGAGCACGATATGAATAGAGCTTTACACGCATTAGTTACAGACGTCCAGGCCTCACCCTGAACATGAAGTCGGGGTTGTTTACACTCGCGAGACCTTCCACTCGTAAAACGCTCATATGTTTGGTGACTGTATTTCATGGAAGGATGGATGTAAATAAAAGTGTGTATACGGTGTGGGAGGGTGCGGGAGGCAGCGACACTGGTGGCGGCGCGCGTCGGGCGTAGCGCGAGGGTCGCCCTTGCGGCCGCGCGACGCTCCTTGCTATTTTCGGCCTCACATTCCTCGCGACTGTTTTTCAATCTAACGTGAAACGCATAACGCGCGTGCCGCTCGTGTCTTTGTTTTCACGACCGCTCGGCGGCAAACTATCGAATACTAATATTTCGAACTATTAAATGTAAAATAAATGTTACGACATTTCGAAACGTTATAATACGAAATGTGTCAGGTATGACAACCGTGTGTGTGGTGTGAGGCAGCGAGTTCATTCATTACAATGTTACGCAGTGTCAGTGAGTGGATTCTTAGTAATGTGGTTGTGTCGGGTGCGTGGACTAGCGCCTGACTGGCGGTGAATGTTCCATCGATGGGGCCCACGCGGCTGCCGCCCACCCCTGAGGAGGAACACCTTCCGCAGGATCTTGTCACTGGGATGGAACCCAAAACGCCGGAACTGGTGCAGACAAAATGCGACTCGTAAGTTCTCGACAACGTCATGATGAAATGGTTAATGGTTAAAAAGCAATAAATTATTATGTAGGCGGCAGTTAAAATGTCTGGTTTTTTCTCTTATCGGCCTTATTTAAAACACTCCCGAAAAGGCATCAACGAAATTCTTTTGATATCAATTTCGATGATCAATAACACTACTATTTGTAATAAGCTCTCCGTTGCGTTTCGTGGAAATCCTTTATGTACGATACACCATACGTATTAGGAAGTAAGAAGGCAAAAAATTAAAATAAAACTGCTGTACGAAATCTAATAATTTAACAATAATTAATGACCTCTCAGAAAAAAAAATACCTTCACGTAAACATGATAACACACATTCTTCCTTGGAAATCGGCTTGTAAGTAATTTGGCTATAATATAAAACGTGCACCGTTTCGTTTTGAACATAAACAAATTGTCAATTTACTAATAATATTGTAAGTACAGTTATAGTCAATCTACCTGCATGACCTTATAAAACAGAATCAAAGGACACACACGTAATTTACATACATGCTTGCTGACATGTATGACATGCTTGCTGCCGACATATCTCACGCGTGATGTCGACAATAGAATGTTTCTGAACGCATAATTACTTAAATTATGGCATGCCGTTTTAATTTCTATTCTGAATGGGGACAATAAGTCTTGCACTGAAGTCAGGTTGAGATCATCTACCATCGGACTTTTAGCTAAATCTTGCTAGCATAGGATTGACTGGCCGGTTGGCGCAGTTGGTAGCACTCTGCCTTCTGAGCCGCTGGTCCCGGGTTCGGTTCCCGGACAGGTCAAACATTTGTGTGTATGAACATGTCTGTTTGACCTGTGTCTGGGTGTGTATATGTATATAAGTATGTATATCAGTCATCAGGTTACCATAGTACAGGCTCTGCCTAGTTTGGGACCTGAAGATCTTGTGTGAATGTTGATAAATAAAATTAAAATTAAATAGGTAGTTAAGCATTAGAATGGAGGAAATTCTTCTGAGTGCGACGTAGCCTCATCAGCGTTATTGTTCAATATTGTTGTTCCACTCTTGGCACTGTAAGAACTTATGGTCCACCATTTCATTCATATCCAGGGTGTACACAACCTCCTCGGTGTGGGTTATCTGCGGCACTAGTACTTGTACCGCACCGTACTTCACATCAGCGATGATAGCTCAGCGGAAGTAGCGTCGGCTGTCGGACTGACAACTGACGGACGCTGGTTCGATCCCCGACAACAGCTTGAGCTTCCGGTGGAGGTAACTCCGTTATCAAATACCCAGCATGGTGGTAGGGTACTATCGAGTACCCGCCTGGCTAGCTACCACCCTCAAGTTTGAAAAACTGTCAACAAACACAGTGCATAGTGTGTTCAGGCAGCAGTCCTTGAGAACCAGTGAGTATTCTAGGTCTAGCGTGATAACAGCTTCGACCACATCGTCACTGACCATCAAGTGAGATAGTGGTCAAACGCTAGATCTATACAAAATATAAAAAAAGCAGTTCTAGGAACTAAAATGCATGCAACCATAATTTGATATATTATAATTATAGAAAAATACAATAAAATATCGTATATAAATACAAAAATAAATATGTTTTCCCATATACCTATAATTAGAATCGTTATGATACTTTGTACTCGCATCAACAATGATTATTTCCCATAAAATATCAGGGAACAGATAACTTTTAGAAGTAGGAATAAAAATCATAACATTGTGTTTCCTTTCAAAAGAATATTGAGCAACTCTTATCAGACACGCTACGGAGATGATCAACGAGCTGATAGCGATAACAAAGATAGAAAATGATACGAGATTAAAATAAGGTGATGGCTAATGTGGTCCGGGTGGTGCGACGATAACGGAGCGGCGGCCGAGTTTATACTCGGGTGGAATTCGAATCTAACTCATCAACTATTTCTAAACGACACGTAGGTTCAGTAGCAGTTATGCGGTATCCTGTGACGTTGCACGGTTCAAATCACGTCCGCGTTTGTCGCGGCGTCGTCGTCTTACACTTGCAGAACTTTGTCGCACAACACAATTCCATCATACGTCACCGGCGTTGTACGCCCACGACATCTAGCAACATTTTAATTCGCTCACAATAAAATTAGTCTCATTATTAATAAGTTGCCCTAGTTCATTTGAATCGTTTGAAAGTTTGTCAGATGATGGAAGAAGGAAAGTTATTTCGAATGTTTCTTGGAATTTATGTTTCAGAAGAGATCCAGATTTAAGAAATGTGTCATTGTTTACAAGATATATCCTATTAGAATATTTTTAAAGTCAAAATCAAAAAATTGTGTTTTGTGTTCCGAATCTGAGAACACAGAAAGTGACACGTTTTCTGAAAACCGTATTTCATCCTTGAACCATTTTTTCGTTCATAAATGATGCTCAGCTGAACATTTTCCTTATATTCGATTCGATTAATTTACATTAGATATTTTAAAAATAAGAAAATATCAATCTGCCATATTAATATTATTACCATATTAATGCCGCAAAATTAAGGAATAGAATAGTCAAGCGCGCCCAACGCGTCTGTCATACTCTATATTCGCGCTTCAATCTGGACTTTAAAAAAATCTAAGCATACATGAACATGACACAGTTATAAATAGCTAACCTCATACTTTGGATGGTCAGTAAAATAAGCTTTAATTTATAAATAAATCCAGTCAAATAACACTGTTTATTAATAAAGTTAATATTAATAAACAATGTAGGCACGGGATTTCGCTGGGCAACCCATGTGCAATGTATCAATCCACATATTAATTAACATATAATCGAAGTCACAAGTAAATAACAGACGAGATATATTTCTTAAGCCGTATCTCGTACTATAATGATTGGGCTATAGAACAGTATAGGCCTGGGGCTTAGCTTGGCAACCCATGTGCAATGTATCCATCTACATATTATCTAGCATTTAATCCTGCTCATAATTAAATAACAGATGAGGGTATATATTTCTTAAGCCGTATCTTAGACCATTATGTATTTACCTTGTTTTGCTGTATAATGCAAAGGGTAGAACGATACGGCTCGACGTGCGTGCCCTGACTCATGAATGTTTTCACAGGTGTAGTTCAACTAGCATCTCACGGATTTCGTTACTAATCGTATCATAGTAAACGGCTTTAGCGCATAAGGCTGCTTTATAACTCGGTTGAAGCGCTGACTTATCGAGCAGTCGTTCTACAGCTTTGTAAGGCTACTATTTTTAATTTTATTTTTTTGATATATTATTTTCTAGCTGCGCCCTGCGGTTTTACCGGCGTGGTGATGAAAAACGGTGATAATGGTGATGATTAAAATATGCCCTTATGTTAATCCTGGGTATAAGCTATCTCCATACCAAATTCCATCCAAATCGGTTATGCCTTTAAGCGTGTAGAAGTAACAAACATACACACATATACACAAACTTTCTAATTTATAATATTAGCAGGATAGGATAACAATGCAATTTCTGATACGTCTATCTCCTAATTTTTATACCTATATTTTTCTTTACAATGTTTTTATATATATTAATTGTTTTTATACATTTAAACAACTATCTATTATTTTTAACTAATCCGTTCAACGAATAATGAACACAGTCACTAATACACTTTTTCGTTTAAGGGGTTCGTGGGGTAAAATGAGTACTTCTTGCATTAATATATACCTAGTAACGACCCGCGGTTTCACCCGCGTGGATTACGGTTTTCTCGATAACTCAATTGTACCACGGGAACTATACTTTTTCCGGGATAAAAGTAGCCTATGTGTTAATCCAAGGCTTAAACTATATCCGTACCAAATTTCATCGAAATCGGTGTAGCCGTTTGCGCGTGAAAAAGTAACAAACATACACACATACACAAAAACTTTCGCATTTATAATATTAGTAGGATAGGATAAACGTCTTGCTATTCGTAGGTAAAAAAAATATCTAATATTATCTATAGTTCTCTCTATGGTGCCATGTTCTACAATGTTGAGGCACAAATAGGTGTTCCACCGAACTTCAAGTCGCTTTACACATTTGTGGAATTCTTTTCATCATGACTTAAGTACACATAGTTAAAATTTCAGCACACGTAGAATGTTTCACCGTTTTTGAACAGTAACATTTATTGATTTGTATGTATTTTTATTTATTATGATAATCGTTGAATATATGTTATATTGAAATAAAAACATTTCAAATTGTTGAAAATATATTATGGTATATAATTATGTGGAGGATACTTATAGATAACTTAAATAATTGTCTAAATTATTAAATTCCGATAATAACAACTAAAATTGAATCATATAAGACAGTTCTCAATTACCCATGAAATTTAATTATTCAACATGTAGTTTTGAAAGTTCCAATAACTGTATAGAAAATGGTTACTTTCAATGTCATACGTTAAATATATGTTCGTATGGACAAGATTGTGTAATTTTCTTGTGGGATGCAGTGTTGCCGTGTCGCAATCATGGGCAACAGCTGAATTTGACAAAGCATAAGGGCTGACCTGAACTAATTTAAGCAATGATAGCTCAGCGGTGGAAGCGTCGGCTGTTAATCTGACGAACTCTGCTGGTTCTATCCCCACCTATGGCTTGAGCTTTCGGTGAAGGTAACAGCGTTAGCAAATACCCAGCATGGTGGTAGGGTACTTTCGAGTACCCACCACCATGCTGGGTGGCCACCACTCTCAAGTTTGAAAAACTGTCATCAAACACATAGTGTGTTCAGGTTCTTTGAGAGCCAGTAAGCATTCTAGGTCTGGCATGATAACATCTTCGACCACATCGACACTGACCATCAAGTGAAATAGTAGTCTATCGCTAGGACTATACAGTATTAAAAAAACGTATTTATATATATTGATTTATGTAGGACCCTTTTGTCTAGATAATGTAACGCGAATATTCTTGGAAAACAATTATCTGAATTTGTGGACATGCGTGCGAAGCGTCGGATTAAAGCCATATCAATACTAAAAGTGAATTATTAAGGTCTAGGCTCCAATTAAAAGTCAATATATGATAACTGCTTCATACATCCTTCACTCGGTGAAATCGAATGCAAAAACACCTCGACCATGATTATAGTTCGTACATGTATTTCAGTTCACAACTGCTCGTCATGTATACCTATTATAGAAGTTTAGTGTGATACAGGTAGTGATTCTCTTGCTCCACTAAACTAAATTGTTTAAATTTATTCTATTTATGCTAAAATTCATATTCGTATATGTTCTTACAGCGCCGTAATCTCTAATACCTACTAGACGAAGTTTATTCAATTGCTGGCCAATTGCGAGTAGTTTAGCCGGTACCGAATAAGTGACGAAGTAATAAAAGATCTAATTTTAGTATTGTTATTGATAAGTGTCATACTAATTTGCAATTTATGTTTACAACATAAGAACTATTTTATTTTACACATTTTTGATTACTTTGGTTGTACAAGAGAATTAGTACCACTGTGTGATAGTCCGTTTCCGTATGATAAGTGCACTTAAATTACGTATTGTGATTTTAAATCAACATTCTACCGGCCTTTTATCGCGGTTTTTGGCTCGATCTTTTTTTACGTGCGCCATTTTATTTCACATGATTTATGAACATCTTGAATATCTGTTGCTTCAAAATATCCGCAATATATATTGGCTTTATCTGCCATTCGGACGTTCCTGTTTTATAGCTATCGAAATTACGCACTTGTGATTTAGACGAAGTTCGACTTTGGTGTCTAAATGTAAAGAAATGTACCTAATATATAATATAACATACTTATGGTGCAACCTTGTATGTGCGATTACTTATACAGTTCACTTTACACGTGATTCTTATATGTATTGTTTTTTTTTCGCTTTAAGTATGTATTGTTGTTTTTTAAAGCCGAGAGTTTTTGTTTTCAATGTTAATTTGACTAATATTTATTATAATTATAACTTATAATTTAGCTATTCGTAGACGGTTGATAGAATTCACAGGCACTTGATCGCGGGAAAAAAATATAGTTTAGAGGGAAATAATGAAATGAAGATTTGCGTTTTGGTGGCATTCGTGTATAACATAAACTTAAAAAGGTTAAATTATTTCACTTAAGGCCGTGTCTTCGGACAAATCGAAAATATTGAAAAAAAAATCGTAATAATTTGGAAAAGCTTACATTTTTTCACATATAGTAAATTTGGTTCAGTATAAAATAATATTTAGGATTTAAAACGCGGTTATTTTAAATAGAGAATTTCGCGCGCTATTTTCGCAAACCGGCGGGAAAACTTTGCCTCAAGATAGGAACAGTAATTTTGGGAAATAAAGCAGAATAACATTACTGTCAGGTTTGTCTGAAATCCTGCCAAAAACTACTATTACATCTCAATCGTGTGTGCTACCGCAAACAATAAATGTATATTAAAAAAAAAATATGTTTATCCTGTAATCCCCGTGCTAATCGTCGGAATAGTTTAATGCAATAGATACAAAGATGGTCGGATAGTCTTCTGGTTTCTCTCCGTGAGTCCAAGAGTGAACTCAGCAGTACTGCCGTCTGCAACAATGAACGATGAGTGTTTAGTGAAGCTAGTTGAGCTGAAATGTTGGATATTGAGATGGCAAGTTATATAATACCCTTGTTTCCTTTCTCTCTCACTCATTATTTAAAGAAATGGAAACCGGTCGAGTTCTCTCTCTCTAATTTGTTTATGTGTATTTGAATAAATTCGCCGACTCCAATAGAATCTCGAGCGCTTTGGTTAAAGCAGTTTTAGGAAATCATTTGTTTCGGGTAGCGCCGAGTTGACTTGGGGCCAAATACTATGTCGGGAACATTTCACGATCTAGTCTCGAAGAATCGCTAAGCCCCAAAATCCCCACTCAACAGAGGCGTCATAAACGACATTGTATTTTTAAAATTTTGTATAGTGATAATATAAGTCTAAACGTCGAAATGTGACTTGCGAAAATGAGGAGTATTTTAAAATTTTGTATAATAAAAATAAAGGTAGAATTTATACAGACGGGGTGTAATCTGAACTCTAGGCTTCCGACCCAGATGTTATTTTTTCTGTCGTAATTTGTAGAAGATAGATTATCGTTCAGCAGATTTTGACGCTGTTAATCTTTCTAATTAGTAATGTGAGAGTGCTATAGGAGTTCTTTCTTTTTCCTTCATATTTTTTATAAAATGTTTGATTGCGTTCTTGATGTTCCTTGTTCAAGATTCCTAACATTGTTTTAACATATATTGTAGTTTGATTGCAATTACAATGTATGTTCCTATCCTATATATTAATTACTATTGTAATTTTTAAAAGAATATTTTACAACTACATACAATATTCTCTCGTTAAAATCAATTTATCCCAAGTGAGCTGTTTTGAATAAAATGTTTCATATCATAATATTCCTAAGGAGGAGTCTAATGAAAATCTTCTTACTAAAATTCACAGCTGTTCGAGCGCTGAAAACGCATATACGCATACAAACTTTCACATTTAATAGGGTTCAACATTATATCAGCTTTTATTTGTAGGATTTAATTAGTTTTTATATGTATAGATAGACAATGCCAAGATGATGATCAACGTGTTGCCTTATGTCTTACCGCGGTTTCACCCGCGTGGAATACGGTTTTCCCGCTACATCGGTATTATATTGTGAATAGGCAAGCGTTTGACCACTATCTCTACTTTTTTGGGATAAAAAGTAGCTGTCATTTTCCAAGATCCCATCTACTTCTATAATAAAATTAATCAATAATAGACAGGTTAACATTTAGATTCATAATATTAAGTTTGTAAGTTTAAGTGTACGCTATATTCTTTCCACGATTGTATTTATACATTTTTAACGGGTAATATGCCGATTTTAATTGATTAATTTAAATCACTAGCTGCGCCCTGCGGTTGTACCCGCGGTATGATGAAAATAAGCCTATGTGTTAATCTAGGGTATAAGCTATCTCCATACCAAATTTCATCGAAATTGGTGTAGCCGTTCGAGCGTGAAGAGGTAACCAACATACACACAAATTTTCGCATTTATAATATTAGGTAGTAGGATCACTAAAATGCACTGTTGCTGATTGATATTTGTTTGTTGTGTATAGGGTGCTCGGACCGACCGCGGTGCTGCAGTTAGCGGAGCGGGATGAGGCGCCGCCGGCGAACACACGCCCGCTCTACTCGCTGGCGATGCGCGGCGCCGTCATCTGCTTCTCGGGCTTCCGGAAAAAGGATGAACTTGTAAGTCATGGACGTGACTGGCTGATGCCAATGTGCACCGTTTCCTTATTTACGTT
Source organism: Apeira syringaria (assembly GCA_934044485.1). Taxonomy (NCBI): domain Eukaryota; kingdom Metazoa; phylum Arthropoda; class Insecta; order Lepidoptera; family Geometridae; genus Apeira; species Apeira syringaria. The sequence goes on from OW203658.1 coordinate 19,319,712, forward strand.
TAAAAAGACGCGCTAACGTCTCCAAGTAGCTACTCGCATTCTGTTTTGATACCAACTTTACGCGGATTGTAATAAAGACAAAATGATGATATTCATCCGGTGTCTCTGAGAGGGCGGAAGCGTAAAGCAAACACTTTTCGCGATTATTTACCTTGAATAAGCATTCAGCGTGTTTTTTTAATGCTCGTAAAGGGTAACTCAAAACGTAGAACGGAAAGTATCACCCTGTATGTCAACAATTTGTTTGGTTTCTGTGGCTAATTTGCATTTCTCGGCCGTTCACTCCACGACTGCGTACGTGGGCATCTTGGGCCTGTAGCGCACCTATGGAAAATTACGTTTAGAGCATTCACTTAAATCAAAGCATTAAATCTTGCTTTAAATGGGAACAAAAACATACATAAATAAAAAGTATACATAGAACGTCCTTCTTTTTGGAAGTCGGCTAAAAGTAGTTTTACGAAAGAAGCAAACCAAACCGTACAGTGCATGCGTAGACAAGCTGAACAACATTATTATTGCAAGGAAATATCTTGCCATGATTTTCAGCAATGATCATAAACATTTGCCAGATGTCTCCAGTGAACCGAAGCTCGTGAATGTTTGATTTATTTATTAACTGCGTGATTTGTGCCGAAGACATAACACGAAACTATTTTGATAAGAATTTATGTAGGTTGTGTGTGACCTCCACAAAACAGCCATGATGAGGCAATTCGCCATGGGCCCGATCGCGGTATCTGTGATCTAGCGCGTACCTACCGACCTATCGTGTCTATGATACTACGCGGCAGTTGGGCGGTCTCCAACAAATTGGCTATCAACGGCGGCACATGCGTTCATTCATGAAAAACTCGAATACCTATATATGCAGGCGCGGAATGTGTCTGCCATAACTGTTTCCGAACGATGTATCTGATTTATTCACTTGGTACTTACTACATCTTTAGATGCATGTGCAAAAACTTGCGATTGAGATTTGATCTTTTGTAATTTATTAGCGGAAGAAATATTACATTTTGAATTATTTTATAACAACGATTGTTTCTGATTTATTCGTAGAATAGTAGTTAAAGATTAGTTTGAATAACAGCTATGTTTCCTTTTTAACACAGACAGTGAAGATGTTTATTCTATATTCATCGAGGACATCGAGGCGAGCAATAATTGGATATGTCTACTAGATTGATCAATGATATGGTTTTGTCGAGAGATAGAGTCTAGTTCAAACTAGATCTCGTTAGTGGGGCTACATTCATAGTATTCTACATAATAATATACCACTGTGAATGAACATCTATGGTTAAAGGTTTGGAAAATCCTAGTCTTTGATACACAAAATAAAATTCTATGTCACATAATTTTAATCAGGCTAATGCGTTATTAGATCGCGTTTTCTAATAGTGATGAGTATTGATTAGAATCAACCACACCAGCCAGTGCGACGTTTTATTTTTCAGGGTGTGTCGGGAGTACTCAGGACATTTGCTTATATACGTTACAGATCTAACGTTTGACACTATCTCCCTTAATGGCCAGTGTTGATGTGATCGAAAATGTAATTACGCTAAACCTAGATTGTGTACTAGCTCTGCAAGGACTGCTGCCTGAACGCGCTGCTGGGTTTTGAACCCAGGGCCCCGGGAGTCTGAAGTATGAATGTCACTGACCATAGATGCACAGAGCCACTTCGACCGTCAACCGAGCCTGACTCAGAGTGACACCGGACATAAAAAATATCACCATTTGGTATCTTGCATGTGTTGTTTATTTTGTTTTAGCTGTATGATTATGACGGTAGCTGGTTAATCATCATGGTCTGGAAAAAATCTTCTGACTGATCAAATTCTTACTCAACTCCTGCATGGTTTATTAAACTAGCATGAACGGACATTGGCAGAATTGTAGCAAGTAGCCGCAGAGGCGATAATTTAAGAAAAAGAAGAAGAGTCGCGTCTTTGTTTTTTCAGTTATTCACTTGTTTTTTGGGTAACGCTGTGCGCAGAACGTTTTCTTTGTAGTAGTATAGGTATGATGAGAATGTGGATATTGCCAACAGACGTACCTGATAACTCTGATCCACTACATGGGCGGTTCGATCCGCAAGGACATGTCGAGTAAAGTGACGCACCTGATCGCGGCGGCGGCGACGGGCGACAAGTACCGGTACGCGTCGGGGTTCGGGCTGCCCGTGCTCGCGCGCTCGTGGGTCGACGCGTGCTGGGACCGCCGGGACGACCCCGCCTGCAGCGCCACCGACGATACGATCATTGTAAGATATACCTACAGTTTACCTACTTTAATACATTAATACACGAACATTAATTATAACTAGGACTGAACATTAAAACTAAATAAAAAAAAACAAAGTGATTACCTACAACTTTTCAGGTGAGATCGGGCGAAGGGTTAATTACTTATCTAGAACCAGTCGAAGTCACGCAACGCTATTCGAGAAATCGGTGTACAAAAAGTGACATAATTTTAGCAAGTTACTTCAACCCAGATGAAGTGTTTCGTACTAAACAATAGACGAAAAGAATAAATTATTGAGGTTTTAACAGTCTTAAATGGTAAGGTTATGCGTGTTATATACACGACACCATTGTTCGTCCCCGAAAAGAAAAGATACAAACATTGATTTTCAAAAACGACATTCCACTGAAAACGGATATAATTCAAATTGATCTGTCGCGTGAAGGCTAGAACCAACTGTACATGTGTGAAGTTTGACGGCCATGACGCGGGAAATGCACGTTTGCTGAACGTTTCCTATTGATATTCTAAAACAATAATGACAATCATAATGGGTGTGAATGAAGTGTGTCAAAATGTTACATGTATTTCCTGCCACCAAACTCAGCCGCTGTCTCCAGGAAGTTGCCAAATTAGATTTCAAGAGACCGGTTGCAGCGCTCTATTGAATACAACATACCTTTTTTACTGTAGTTCTTTCACTATATAGCCTGTGTGACCGAACGTTCATGTTTCTGGGAACTTATCGAATTGTATCACTGCAAAGAATAATTGATTTAATACTTTGAATTAGGAATATGTTATTCAATTGCTTAAATTCTCTTGCAACTCACCATGCATTGTAACATATTTAACAGATACTTTTGTGATCATAAATTAACCCATACTCCTTTATACCTGTACCTATATACCTGTTGTAGGAACTCACGAAAAACCTAAAGCCACTTAGTATTGCCACTGACACTGTATCTCTCAGTATTTTTTTCCGTTTGTGCAATGGCGTCCCCATTGCACTGGGAACTGTTCTGATTAACATTATCGTATCTTTTAAGAAAACGAACGCATTCACACTCCTATCCCTGCAGTAGGCTACCCTGTGACAGTATTTCTGGTCACTGAGCCTCTAAGACCGTTATACTTTTTCACACCGTTTTTCCGGTACTCTTTCACCTACTGAACGCTTTTAAGCTCATCTCCATAATTGATTTATGGGAGTCACACGTCACATTCACTTTTTCTTTTTTCAACATTTTGATCTATTTTCCTTCCTTCCCTTTCCGTTTTCTCCGAGTACCTACGTGATACATGGTTCGCGTGTTAAATTGACCACACCCACGCTGCTCCTGTGTCTGCACATTGTGCGTGATTCAGGTTTTTGTTGCGTAGTCCAGGCACCTGTCGCCATCCAGGAAGGTCAGCAGCTCGCTTACGTCCGTGCAGGCAACCCGGACTGACCCCGGTGAGCCGAGGAGCTCTGCCCGTTGTGTCACCGCGCTGCTGCACGTGTGCACGTGCACTCCGCCTCTATGTAATCTCTGCACAGGAGGCTGTCTGTAACATTTAAAATTGAACAGGTGTTTGTCGAGAGAGCAATGATCGAGATTCTTCAAAAGATAACTCTAAAATGTGCGATCGTACAACGTTTCGTAATGCCCCCAGTTATACTACTAACTACAGTTATAGTAAGCGACGACGATTGCTTAAAATACCCGTCTGCTTATTTCCAACCTATTGTATAAAAATGTGCTACCTTGATAAGATGGTTGGCAAGTGCTGCAACTATAAATTTCTATATAACTTCCTTGCTCAAATCGCCATTCAATGCGTCATTTGTTTCCGTTCTTGCTTGTAAGACTAATCGATTAACAATGTGTTATTTACCAGTTTATTGCTCGGTATGATTACTAACAATGCACATAATCGAGTCGAATTTGAATATACATTCTGCGTCCCAGTCGCAGGTCAATATTCTTCTCTTACCAATCGATTGCTGTACGTCATTGATAGCATTGGTAATGTGGTATCGAGCTGCGTCAGTTCAGGTGTTTATTATCAAACTCGTAAAGTGTAGGTTCGCGGGTGATTCGTGACGTAAATATTTTGAAACTCTAATGATCAGTAACACTTAGGAAATACGGACTATTTATTTATTTACTTACCGTGTAACTTTACCGTGTAGTTTCCGATATTTGCATACTGTCGGGGCGTCGTAAAGACTGGTCCGGGAACCCATTGTTCACTCTGGCACGGACGATCGAAAAATCTATAAATTGTATAAAAGGAAGTCGCCTTCCAGTTCTGTCTGTATATCTATAACTCCTCCTGAACTGCGCAGCTGGTTAAATGACTTACACCGCACCGTATAGATCAACCCTGACTGCTGCGTTCACTAGGGGAGAAGCAGTCAGGGTTGGTATTCTGTACAGTATCGTATGCCGAAAGGCTAAGCATAGCGGACGTCTATGTTCTTTTGTGATTTATCTGATTACATTAGTAAAACAAATCACAAAAGAACATACTTAAACAGTTTCCAATTAAATGACATTTGATTTTTTAAGTATAATTTAGGTATCAAGAATGGATTTAACAAAAAGTAGTAAAATATTTTTATTTTGAAGACTACGGAATCTAACGGCGTGTTTCAACAGAGGCACTACGGAGATGATAACGGCAAGAAACTGGGCCCATTCCCACCGATTAGGTTTTACAATGTGTTAATTTAATTACATGTTCAATCTTTACACGCTAACATGGTGACTTGGCAGAAGCAGAGCATTCCAAGCATCTTTTGTCTTGTAATAATTTATGTCATACGTCATAGCATGCTTTTTAATTACAGCATTTTGTTGCCGTTCGATTTTTCCATTCTTTAGTTTTTTAATGGCTTTTGAAATAAAATGAAATGTATTATATAAACGTTCACAGATGTTCTAGAGAGAACTTATTCTTCTTGAAACATTTATCAGTAGTTCGAGTGGAAAAAATGTTACTAAATAAACTCTATAAAAATTTTACTAATACTCATTATTTTACTTAGCGAAATTTAAAAGTAATCCCCATTTTACATTATAATAATATTTAGGTTATGTATAATAACTTTATTGTGTCCCAATATAAGGGTTTTTGAGGTTTATTGGAGTGGTTGTATGTTTCCAGAAGGAGCATAAGTTGAAGGTGTTCGCGGGCGCGCGGGTTTGCTTCGTGGGATTCCCCGAGGATGAGACGCAGCACATGGCGGAGGTGCTCGTCAGCAATGGCGGCGCCGCTTGTCCCATTCACGATCTCGACTGCACCCATGTTGTAAGTACATTTTTTTTATATAACAATATATTTTCTACATACTATATTTGCATTTTTTTTCATGTATAGCATAATACGACAGCTCAAATTAAAAAGTTTCTTGTATACAATTTTACGTAATGCAGAGTTTTTGGTTAAGTAACGGATTTTTTAGTGCGGTTGTTAAGAGAATGCGGCTTATTTTATCCCTAGCTCAGAAAAAATATTAATTTATTTACTTTTACATGGAAAACCAACGCCTTCTATACTATATAACAACTTAATGTTTAATAACAAAAGGCCAATTTATAGGTCCTCACGGATAAATAAATAAAAAAAATAATTGCATTCTTATTGCATAAATTTGTGTTAAAAATATTCAAATTTAATAGTTATTATTATACATTTTATACAAATATATTGTAGATTTTACTTTGAAATTCACAACCACAATTCAAGCATGGAGTTATAATCGCATTCTCTCGGCGATCAGATGATAGTAAACAGGTGTATCTGTTTGATAATGCTACTGGGCGGTCATTCGGTTAACAGAACTCGATAAGGTCGGAAATGAAATAATTATCAATTCCGCGGAAGATATTAGAGATCTGAGTAGCATTAGCATACAGTTCTGATCAAATTATATATTAACCAAGTCAGGCGAACTCATCACATTTCCCATAAAAATATAAACCAATGAATTCGTAATTTTTGATAGATGTTAAAGCATTTTTAAAGTAATAAAATAATAGCAAAGTAATCATTTCGACAAGCATTGTAATAAAATGTGACGCGAGTGTGCATCGTGGTTTAAAATTCTGTCTTCACAATACTTAGCACACTAAAAAAATTTTTTACAAAAAAATGGAACCGACTTCAACACTCAAAAGTAAGAAATAACTTGTTGACGTCGGTACCATGATAGTTCAAAACTGATATCAAAATATTGTGCTCATGGTACCGACTTGACAAGTTATTTCATACTTTTGAGTGTTGAAGTCGGTTCCATTTTTCGGTAAAAATTTGTTTTTTCACTCTTTTTAGTGACCTTTGTACTCATAGGATTGTGCGCAATTGTCATTGTGGTGTAGGTATGTTCACCGATGTCTTCACCCGCTACTATAATATCATATAGGTATAAGCACGCATTTTTCAGTTTTTGACTTGTAATTCATTAAGTGCTCGTCCGATTTTGATGAAATGAAATGGGACCACACGGGAAGCACCAGCTTTCAAATAGAAAAACGATCAAAAAACGATCAAAATCGGTTCACCCAGTGGGAAGTTATGCGGTAACAAACACAAATAAAAAAAATATTTAAAAAAATATGGGTCGAATTGGGAACCTCCTCCTTTTTTTGAAGTCGGATAAAACTAGATATCAACCTTTTTGGAAGACTAATTTTTACTTTGTGATGTTTGGGCACAAATGTCAGCCAGAACTGCTTATAAGATGAAATAGAAATCTGTAACGTCGTGCCTGAGACAGACTAGCCTATATGACTTGAGTTCCACGTACCTGTGTACACCCGATCCCTAAGATTTTATATCGAGCATAATAAATAAAGTTCAGGCCTTCACAAGGCCTGTCGATGTTTACGTAACTCTTATGTAAACGTCGAAATTTTAAAGCCAATCGTTAAATTTAACGTTATTACTATTAAAATTATTTAATATGAAATAGTAACAGATTATTGTTGGTGTTGGCTCCTTAAACTTTGATGGGAAATAACCTTGTTCTAAAACAAGTTTAGTTCTAAAAACACTGTCCCCGCACGACAAGACACGGCATGGTACGGATATCGCGACTCAGACTAGTTACCATAACTTTTAAAGTACAAGCGATTACGTTAAACGGAACTTTATTGATACGAGAACACTTATTATTCGACACAATAAACCGTACTATTTCTCTTTCAAAACATAATAAAAGAATAGTTCAGGCCTTGAAAATTACGTAACTCTAATGTAAACATGTTAAAGCCAAACGTTTCACGTACGTTAACTGCCTATTTGGACCACGTGTCGCGCTCGCGCTCCACACTAGTCGAAACACACAAAGAATCAACGGAATCAAAGTCGTCTCACTAAACTTTATTACAGAGCGTTTACCTCTGAATACTTTACATATTTGTTTATTTATACACTTCGCTACATTATGCATATTAGATACTAATTATAGAGTTATGAAGTCAGCATGCACGTAGCACTCTTGGGAGCACAAATCAATCTTGGTTACTTTGTAGTGTTTATTGATTAGTTGGTGGTATATTAGGTAGTTACGCCGCTATGTATGCTCTACCTGATTCTCTACCGATGCTTGTATTATATTTAGAAACACCTTCAATGTCAGTCATTGCTTGTTTAGTAATTTACAAAAGTAAGCAATGATTATCACTTGAGTGGCGACTCAATGTCGGTAGCATCTTAACGTTTCACAACCATACACAGGAATGTTACTAGCTCTCGCGTGTTGTTCACGGGTTTTTAATTGAAAAGAGACATTGCTTCGTTCAATTGTTTTAGCTCTATACAGTTGTATTGCTTTTGTATGTATAAATTAGTTTAGTTCACGCTGTAGCTGGAATCGCACCCTACGTCCCCACAGCACACGACGCAAAGTCAACCCATTGTTTGTCACCTTATGTTTATATTCACACCATGTAGCAATATCGCTTTTCAATCAATTCTCTGTTTCATTTTATCAGCACGGAATTCATTCAATTGTGCGAACATTACATAATATGGTAGACATAGCCACTTAACACCATTCATGTTATGTTTACTTTTTACCATGTCACATGTGTGTGTACAGTATCGATATGCTTTGTATCATAGTTTCTGCCTCTTGTGTCGTAAGCGTAATCATATCTGTACATTATAAATGTTTCTGAACTTCGATACTACTCTTTCAAAATCATTTTCCTACAACAAATTATTCACTGACAATAAACATAAAACGTCTATACCACACTACGGAACTACGATCTTTGATAGGCAATCTGCTTTTCTGTGTCTAACTAGCTAGCTATATCACGATAATTATCGTCGTGCATGTCTGTACTGGAATGGCTTCATTACATCATTGCGTGGTGTGTTCACACATGTTTCAGGTAATGGCCAATGGGGAGACTTTCGATCGTTCGCTTATCCTATCGCCCCATCCGAGTACGCCTTCCTCTACGAAACCTTCCCGTCCCACTCCCAACCGCTCCCAGTCCACTCCCAAGAGCTCACTGTACCGTAGACTGTCGGCGCGGCTCTCGGGATGCCGCTCTAGTCCCTCTAAACAAATCGAAGACGCGTGCGACCGACAAGCTCGAGACGATCTCGAAAAACGACTCCAAGAAGCTCGCAATTCCTTTAGAGACAAACGAACCCCGTCCAAAGATCATTCTGCTGACTTCAGTATTACTTATGTAGGAAAATCACCTGATGATATGAACAATGACGAAAGTAAAACTCCTTCTCACGTGGATAGTGTAGAACTACGCAAACACAAAATGAGCGGGAAGGAAAACAAAGCTATGTCCCACCTCCTTCACGGGTCTGTAAGAGTTGATCTCAAAGACAAAAGAGAGGTGTTTAGAAATAAGTCCATGAACGTCTTTAATTTAGTAGATTGCCTGACGGAGGCCGGATCTCTGCACTCTTCTCTCACGAAAAGCCTATGCGATTTAGATTCCAAAGATGAACCTGGATTTTTGATACCCGATACGATTAAAAATAAGGAATTGCAACACTCAACCACCACCATATCCTCGGGAAAGAAGAGGAGCCGCAATTCAATGGATTCTAATTTTCAAGTGAGCTCAATCGACGTCAACCTCTCTCCCGATAAAAGCGAGGATAGTAACTGGAAATCTATCAAAAGACTGAAGATAAAAGATTCTTTTAAATTCAAAAACAGACCGGCAATCTTCAAGAAAACCAAAGCTGAGAAAAAGGAACAAGTGGTGGCAAAATCGTCCGGTGATATCGTAGTAGAACCGGCGAGCCCAGAGGACCTAAGGCCAACAGACCCTGCCGGGGAGTATATAGCGTCCACTTCTTCGCCCATCAGAGAAGACGATAACGCGTCCGTGTGCTCAATGAACACGAGCAAACAGTCTGGATTTTTCGATATTTCATTTGCTTCGAAAACCGTTAAGTCCGCATCGAAACTGCGGCGGAGCGTTAAGTCTTTCACTGCGTCTTTCAGAAGCGAACGGAAGAAAAAATATGAAAAGAGAGCCGAACGGAACACGGTAGAGATAGACCCATCTCATTTGCCCCCAGAGTTCAAGAACGTGTCTACGCCGAAAAGGGGCAGCGACGATATGAATTTGGATTTGTCTCCAGTGCAAGTGGACACCGTGGACAGTACTAATCTTGTAACGCCGACGAGAGAGGTAGAAGTGGATGAGTTGGATGACTCTAGTGTGTTCAAGACTCCACAGAGTGTCTGGGTGCGTGCGCATAGACATTCCATCTGTGGCGGAGCCGAAGTACGCGGAAGTAGTGCCCCTTCTCCTCGCCACATGCGTGTATCCACCACAGTAGCACCCACCCTCGTTTCTTCCACTCTTCGTCCCGCTCCTCCCTCCCCCGCCCTGGCCCTTGCCCGCGACCAGCCGCCGCCCGCCTCGACGCCCCCCATCCGTGACGTCCGCGCCATAACGCAATGCCATGGAATATCGCTGCCGGTACTAACACCATTTTATTCAGTTTTACTAAACTATAGTGATCATGTTCAAATAATGGCGGTCATCTCTCTATTACGATGTAGATATATTCCTCATAGCGTACGCTGAATTGTCGTCCCCGAATCACTTCTGAATGGTCTCGAATGCATGCCATAGTAGCTGCTTTATTCTAGGGCGTGCACATCAGGTCTATGCTATATTAATATGTATGAAATGTGCATTTTTAATCGCCCGATAATATGATATCTATGAAGGTGGTGGATTTTATTTACAGCTTGTTGTAGTTTGAGCATTTTATAATTTAATGTTATGGTCCAGGTGGTCGACGAGCACAATACTGGTGTGGCGCCGGAGTGTTCTATCAAAGTTCACGTTGTCAAGGCGGAGTGGTTCTGGGCCTCGGTACAGAAGGAAGAAGCTCAAGACGAACGGGAATACCTTTTCAAAGACGTAAGTGTACGCAGCATATTTGGATAAGTAAATTGTCTACGTAATAATTATAAAAATATGTATTCTGTAATTATATATATTACTTTATATAAAGAATATGCCATATTTTATACGTTAGTATAAGATTTACAACAAGTTCATAACACATTAAATTACCAATAATTTCTTATTGGTGTTTGAGAGAAAACTACGTACAATTGTGTTTTCCTATATAAAGATGGTTCTAATTGAGCATCTTATAAAACTGGTAAACCTGGTATTAAATTATACAATTGTTGGTTATTATTCCACACAAATATTTTCATTTATAATAATAATTCATAACATCAAATAAGATTAATTATATAATATAGACCATATTTGAAGCAACAAGTCATATTAAGCCTGACACATCGGGCTTAATACCACTTGCTTTTTGAGTGACGCCTAAGAATCATGTCAACGATTCCTAGGCGTCACACTTGAACACATAAGTTGGGCTAGGTATTCCGAAATCGCACACTATTAATACTTATGTTTGCATGCCAACAGTACCTAGAGGAAGTGTCGCGACGGTCGTCAGTAGGAGCACCATGCGGGGGTGCCTCAGCGACGGGGGCTGAGGATTCAGCGAGTGGGGGCGCAGGTCAGGGGGCACCGGGCGAGACGCCGGCTCAACTGCAGCGGTTCAGGAAACGGAAGTTACGGGGCGGGCAGTCGGCGCAGCATAAGCGGAGGTCCTCGGTTGGGGACGCGGTTTTGCTCAGCCTTTCTGGGAACCTGCTCGATTGCACACCCTCGCCAGATGGCAAACAGTTGCTAGAAGGTAAGATATTCTAAATATATCACTGTCTTTGTGATATTTATAAACAAAAGTTTTTATATACGAGATATTATAATCTCTGCATATACCAATGCTTTAAAGGTTTCCTGACAAAGCAAAGTGTAAGATAAAAGAGTGACAAGGTCCGTGATGACTAGCCACATGAGCTGTTATTAAGATCCTTTTTGTATGATGTTATTTATGTTTTAGAATCGGAAGTTCCCGACACCGTGGTCCGAAAACTTATGTCTCCCCGACAACAAGTATTCATGGAGCTACTGCAAACAGAATCTAATTACGTTGGGATACTGCACACGATAGTTACGGTATGTATATATACGGTATGTATTCACAGTTAAGGTTTAATGATTTATACGCTCTCTGACGCACAGGGACGTCACTTCCAAAATAGAAGATTCCAATATAGTCTAGAATAGATATAGAATACATTCCCATATAGCCTTAAATGGTGTATCCCTACCAGTCTGCTCCGATTTTTGGTACGTCGGTCCGTTGATCCAAAAGGACGGCTACATGGACCGAGACGTAAGGAACAGGTTAAATGCATGCTGGATGAAATAGAGACAGGTCTCGGGGACCATATGCGGTCCGCTAATGCTCTTGAAACAAAGGGTAAAATTTATAAGACCATAGTGAAACCCGTCGTACTGTATGGATCTGAATGTTGAGCAGCAAAAGAGGTAGATGAAAGAAAAGTGCATGTGGCAGAGATGCGAATGTTGAAATGGATGTGTGGTGTGACTAGAATGTACAAGATTAGGAATGAGTATATCAGAGGAAGATTGTAAGTAGCACCAGTGAATGATAAATTGACAGGGAATAGATTGGCTTGGTATGGGCTTGTCATGAGGAGGGATGAAAAACATATAATCAAAAGAGTACTAAACATGAATTCGGATGGATATACAGGTACAGCAATGCCGAAGAAGGTATGGATGGACTACGAAGACATGTTTGTAAAAGGTGAGAGCACTGTGATGCCTAATGATAGAATAGAGTGGAAGAGGAAAACATATTTGGGCGACACCACCAAGTGTGGGATAAGGACAACGCCATATAGTGGCCGGTGCAAGACTTTTAAAACGTAGTAATCCATTTAGGTTAAATAGGCAATCTTCGCTGCGACCGCTTTCGGTAATAGAACAGTATGCTAGTACGAGTGTTGTTTAAAAGATATCACAAACAAACTCTCAACTTGGGCAACCAACAATCATGGGTTTGCACCCACGATTGCATTTTCATCTTCATGAATCATATAATATTTTTATTTTTCGAGTTAGTATTCTATGTTAGCCTAGGTGTGATTTTACAAAAAATAATTTTCATTATTAAATATGAATTATAGTAATAGTTATCTATATATATATATATCAATATTTACAACTTACACAGTGAGGCGCCACTGTGACAGTATACGCTCTCGTGTTTTTAATGATTATTTAATCAAAAATGGCACCTAAAACGCAGGAACCTACATTAAGTGACGTGTTTAAGATTGTGAGTGTCATGGCTAATAAAATCAGTGAATTAGAGGCCAAAATAGTCCAACAAAGCGTGATTATAACAAATCAAGCCAGTGATATAAAACTTATCAAAATAGCTTTTGAGGGTACTTTGCAGCCGATTCTGTCTAAACAAACCGCGGTATCTTGCGAGCAGCCACCGGCCCCCGCACCTATAACTCAACGCGCAGTGCGTCAGGCGCGTGCTAATGCAACCGCAGCTATCGCAAACACAAAAAGGAACACCGAAGCGACCCAGAAACTAGCCGGAAAACCTCGCGTCTCACTTACTCAACAAATTATGACGACGCCCGAGACTGTCCGATCTGAGGCGAAGACTCCCCCAGCTGTTGATGTACTAACAACAACATTACCGCTACCCTCAAATGTGAATAATAATCATACGTATGAAAGGAATGACAAAAATGGAGATGCCGCTTGGCAAATCATAGCAAAAAAAAGCAAATTTTTAAAAAACCGCAAAAATAATATAATAGCAGGAACAGGAAAAGGAGATACAGAACTACAAACGGTAGAAAGGCTAAAATATATCCAGGCTTGGCAATTCAAACCAGATACCACTGTACAAAACATTCGGAATTACTTGACAAAAATCGCAATTTGCGATGAATATTTTATAGAAAAGAGACAAATAAAGTCGGATTGGCATTCGGTATTTATTATTGGTTTTCCCGAGCGACTGTATGAAACTCTCAGCTCTCCTAATTCATGGCCCCAGGGAGTTCGCATTAGCGACTGGATTTTTCGTACCCGTGCCTCGATCAATCGTGCACTTCATTAGATAAAAATCTCGTCGATCGCTCAGTATTACGTGACTCGCAAGAAGCAGGATCCGCTAATTCAAAACATGTAAATGAATTCAATATTATCCAACCATCGACACTGACAATCTACTACCAGAACGTGCGGTGGCTGAAAAGCAAACTTTGGCAGTGGCGTAATAACATAATTATATCTGACAATCTGCAGTTAATTGCAGCAACAGAAACTAATATGGATGATTCGGTGAGTGACGCCGAGCTTTGTGGAGCGGACGGAAGCTGGGCAATACTACGCCGTGACCGGTGCCTCCGAGAGGGCGGTGGTGTGTTGCTTGCCGCTGCAGCCCCCATACATCTTGAGCGTCTTCCGCACTACGAAACGTCTGACGGTGAAGATCTCTGGGCAAAATTTCTATTTCATAAACATTCTATCTACGTATGCGTTGTATATATCCCACCTAGGTCTAGCGATGCAACATATATGAAATGGTTTTCTTGTGTCGAAAATGTATGTTCAATCCATTCATCTTCAAAAATAATAGTGTTAGGGGACTTAAACTTGGCAAGTGCTAGCAATAATATTAACAATTATTTTGAATGTTTTATGTCTCTCTGTGACCTTGTTCAGTGTAACTGTGTGAGTAATAAAAATAATAGGATGCTGGATGTGGTAATGTTAAGTCCGGGGGTAAGTAGCTCGGTGCGCGTTCGTTCCGCCCTTCCTGCTGAGGAACTAACTAAGGTTGATGGTCATCACCCACCTCTCATTGTGGACATAGCGTATAGGTTTTCAAAACAAACGTTACGCTTAGAACCTTCAAACATTCCTTCTGACAAGGACTGGAACTTCTCAAAAGGAGATTTCCATACCTTATACAATATGATTAAAAATAAAGATTGGAACTATATATATAGTATTAAGGATGTCAATACGGCTCTTGATTATTTTTATAAGTCAATTTATAATATGTTTGACCACTGCATTCCCAAAAAAATAAGAAAGCAATCGTTTAACCGTACCTACCCTGTATATTATACAAGCGATATTATCCACGACATTCGCTTAAAGGCGGAGTCTCACCGTATGTGGAAACTAACTGGAGAAACTAGTTATCGTCGTGTTTTTCAACTAAAACGTAAGATAATTAAACACAACATCAAAGTTGCTTTTAAAAACCATTCTGAAAAGATTTCTTATGACTTGTGCAAGAATCCAAAAGCGTTTTGGCATTATGTAAACAGTCTTCGCAGTACTGGTGGTTTCGAGGCCAATGTAACGCGAGGGGAAACGGAATACTCGGGGAAAGGTGCTGCGGGTGCCTTCGCAGAGCACTTTGGCTCGATTTTTCTGTCGGATAAACCCACACTTAACGCTGCCGAGGCTGCCGCCGTGCCTCCCGCCGACTCTCGCTGGGTGCATCTACAAGCTTTCCTTATAGCTGACGTTCGTGCGGCAATACGGAAATTAAAACCGAGCACATCGCCCGGCCCGGACGCAGTACCAGCGTATATTCTTAAAGGCTGTCTTGACGAACTAATTGCACCGATCACCTTTATTTTTAATCTTACTCTTTTTACTGGTGACTATCCACTGATGTGGAAGAGATCTAGGGTAACGCCTATCCCTAAATCAGGTCCCAAATCAAAGGTCGAAAATTATCGGCCCATCGCGATATTATGCGCTCTAGCTAAGGTTTATGAAACGGCTCTTCACAGTAGCTTGCTCTCGCAATGCCGTCCTTATATCACTGATGCACAGCACGGTTTTCTGCCTGGGCGGTCTGTAGCTACCAACCTGGTGACAATGATCGACTTAGTGTCTTCAAAAATGGATCTTGGACATCAAGTTGACGTCATCTACCTAGACTTTCAGAAAGCATTCGACAAAGTCGATAACGACATCCTATTACAAAAACTGGCTCTAATGGGTTTCACTCCTAGACTATTAACACTATTCGCTAACTACCTATCAGATAGGCAACAGTATGTAAAATATGGTGCTCATATATCTGAATATTATCCCACACTTTCTGGAATTAGTCAAGGTTCAAATCTGGGGCCGTTTCTTTTCTTACTGCTTATCAATGACCTTCCAGAAGTAGTGAGGAAATCTGAGATACTAATCTTCGCAGATGACGTCAAACTAGTTAAGATGTGCCAAACTCCCTCAGACCACGATTCGCTGCAGCGTGACTTAAATTCCGTATTGGAATGGAGTAAAGCTAATCGACTTGATTTCAATCTAAGCAAATGCGAAGTGATGACGTTCACGCGAGGCCGTAGTCCGCAACATCACCAGTATATGTTGGGCGATACAAAGGTGTCTCGCGTAGACCGCGTGCGTGACCTCGGCGTGTGGTTCGACCCTCAGCTGGCAATGCGCGAGCACGCGCAGAACGTCACTACGGCAGCTCACCGTCGATTAGGTTTTGTCCTACGGAATGCTGCTCCTTTATCTATAATGGCAATGCGTACTCTCTACGCTGCCCTAGTTAGAAGCATCGTAGAGACGAATACTGTTGCTTGGAGTCCACACGAGAATAAATATATCCTCATGCTGGAGAAAATTCAAAAGAAATTTTTGCGTAACCTGTACAAAAAGGCATATGGCTTCTACCCCTATATGTACCCTACTCTGTTTTTACTGGGCCAATTAGGTTACGAAACTTTAGAGATGAGGCGATCGCTCGCATTAGCTAAATTTACTCTCGGAATAATTAAAAACAACATAGACTGTGTAGCTCTTTTGGAACTGTTTTCGACATTATCTGTACCTGATGTTAAGTTGTCGAAACGTTTGCGACCTCGTAAGCCGTGCCTTCTCCCGTGTGCTGCGGGTCGAACCGTGCAGCACAGGCAGAGCCCGGTGCAGCGAGCGCGCGCTCTGCTAGGCGCCGTGCTTACCGCGGCGCCGCATTGTGACTTATTTACGACTCCAACAAAGTGCTTAATCGATGAATGTAGGAGATTAAGCGAGATGAATGCTAGAGATTCCACTGTGCCCGTATGACATTACTCAACTGTATGTATTTAATTTTAGAATTTGACATGTTGCGTTATGTTATGGCAATTTTACATATTGGCCTGTTTTTTGGCAATTTATGTGACTGTAATACCTACTCTATTAGTACTAATTTGTAACGCTTTGGTAAACCAACTGTTATGTTACTCATTGTTATGAAATAAATAAAAAAAATAAATAAATTTGTATTTTAGATGTTCAAACAACCACTGGAAAAAATGGCCGAGGATGACTGCAGTAATGGGAAAAACCAAGCATTGCTCAATAATACCGAACTCAAAATTATATTTGGAAACTTACCGCCTATTTATGAATTACATCAGTAAGTGATTTCTAATTATTCTATAGATTTATATTTTACAAGCTCGGAACAAATGTTTGCTAAGAATGTAGATGACCCACTAAGCCTAACGAATCTTGACAGCTTAATGAGGTCTTTAAGATTCAAGATGACTGCTTGTTTTTATATGTGTTTTAAGCTAATGCAATGTTATCAACGTATCTAAATGTGGTAGCTGCGGTTGCTGGGAAATCATGAATGTTAATATTAAAAAGCTGTGGCATCAATACGGAGCCCTGAGGTAGACCATTGTTCAATTTTCACTTACGAGTTTTGGTATTAATAATAATAATAATAATAATAATATAATATGGGACTTACCAATTGCGCCCTTCAGTTTCGCGTTGACCACGCTTTTGCCATTTACCCGGCATATGCTATTTGTATGTGCAACTATATTACGTTAACAACCTTCTACTAAGTATTAGAAAGCTTAAAAAAAAAGATGAAAAGAATGAGAATGAAATCGGTAAAGTGATTCTCAAGATATGGCGTGACCCAAGAAAATAAGAATTATTTCACTAGCAACGGCCGTGCCGTAACCCGTGTGGACTCCTTCCGCGTATACATATATAACTTATTCCGAGACAAAAGTGGCCTATGTGTTATAAGTTATCTTTATTCCATATTTCACGCAAATCCGTTCAGCCGTTTCAGCGTGAAGGAGTAACAAATGGCATAGAAATGGCAAACTTTCGCCTTTATAATATTAGTGTGATATAAATAGATAAACTAATATTAATTAATCAAGTGCAGGAAAGGCTGTGCGGGGCCACTTCCAGCCGGTCTTTGTGGAAATCAATAAGATATCATGTTCTACGTCTGAGATGATAATGAGGATGAATAAGTGGCAGTCCGTGATCTCTCCCTACCTCTACGCGAAATAAGAACTGGCATAAGAAAATTCTTATTCAATTCTAAATAAAATCAAAATAGCAATAACGGTTATGTAGCACTGACGTAAAATCTATTATTATCTGGTAGGTATCATTATCTAAATCATTAATCGTTGTTGTATACTGCGGACTAAAACAACTCGCAATGAATAAGTCTGTACTAATTTAAGGATAGGCATTGTTTAGTGTTTTACAGTAAACTAGATAAGAACTCTCGGTACAATTTTGTATTTTTTATTTTTAAACAGAATCGTCATGTAAGAAATGGAGGTGAAAAAAGTAACTTATTGTCATTAGTGCTCTCTAAGTAATTCCAATGTTTGTTTTGCAGACGTATGTTGGAAGACTTGCGATACACGCAAGCGCATTGGGGCGAGGAGATGAGCATAGGGCGGCAGGTGCTGCGGTACACGCCCGACATGGTGAAGGCGTACCCGCCCTTCGTCAACTTCTTCGAGAACACCAAGGAGATGCTGCAGCAGTGCGACCGTGAGAACCCAAGGTATATGCTTCAATCGAACTTGCATTGGATTTCCCCGGCATTCTTACGAAATGAGATGTCCCAAGAAAATAGTTATTGGTAGTGACTAATACCTATTGAAGATAACGAAAAATATGTTATACGTAATTACGGCATTAGTGCCATGCACTAGTGCCGTAATTAAACATATTTTTCTTTATTTTTTTCTTTATTAAACATATTAGAGCTTAAAGGTTGGTAGTAAGATTCTTAAATATGCCAAAGATATTATTTGTCAAAAAGTGTAACTAACAGCTCCAAGCGACGACCCGCGCTGGTGGTCCTCATGATGATTAGGTGTGATCCTGTAAATTATCTAGAATTCAAGATGTGCCGATGAGATTATAGAGGCTCGCGGGTGTCTACAGGAAGAATGGGTGGGAAAAATCCTTTAGCCTGTTGATTTAAAATATTCCTAAAATTTGCTTTACATAATATGAGCTTCGGACTAAAAAAAAATTATTTCAAATCACATTTTTTTTACTTTTTTTATTTCATTTTTTCTGGTGTAAGACACAGTTCAAGCGCATTTGTCGTTACCGCGAGAATTTTTGGTAGAGAAAAATGTGACCGGGCGATGGTATATTTTCTAATAAATTAGCAAATTTAATCAAATTTTCTTCAAGCAGAATTATCCGCCATGAACTGTTCTTATAAGTGGTATATGTTTTTAAGTTTATTAGACATGTAGGACTATCAACAATGTCTATTACCTACCCTGGTGAAACCAGATAGCACACCTAAGGGGTAGAGTAGAAATGAACTGAACAGAAATGAAATTACTAATTTATAAAATTGTAAGAATTTATCTCCATTGAAAATTGTTCCTAATTCAGGAAGGTTACAACAAAATAAGCTAAAGATTCAAAGTTATCTATTCAGCTTCTATCTTAAGATATCTATTTAGCTAGCAAATGGTAGCCTTACATTTTTGTAATGCCAAAGCTGTCAAGATCGACCTTGACTTGAAGATATTACCTTCTAGTGTAGTGACCATAATATAATATAAAATCCAATGTGAGGTTACTCAAAATAGAAGATCTCTTTCCTAAGTACCATAATTTAAGAGTGTCATAGACTTGCTCTACATATTATGTATTATTAGTGTTGTAAACCAATAGCCATAAAATATAAGATTATTTTATTTTGTTGTTATTATTGGTGCCATTAGTTTGCTTTGACTGATGTAGTAGTAATATAAATATGTATGTATGATTTCAGATTTCATGCATTCCTGAAAATCTGCCAAACGAAACCCGAGTGCGGTAGACAGAGCTTACAGGAACTTCTAATAAGACCAGTGCAGCGATTACCCAGTATAAGCTTATTACTTGATGGTGAGCCATATTACAACCTACATTTTATTTCTATATGTAACTGACAAATTATATCGTATATTACTTGAATACTTGAAAAAGTTAAGAAAAATATGTCAACATTTTCATCTAAACATAAACATATATGTGAAGCATGCCAAACGCCGAGTACAACAGGATGGCTAACTTTTTAAAATATCGTTTACGATTTTTACGAGAAGATAGTAAAAACGTAAACAGTGCAGTGGGCAAGCTATAGCTTTGTAATAAATGTACATAAAAAAGTAACACATTTTATCATATTACTTGTTGATGATTGTGTGTCTCACACTTGACAAGTAAATTGTGTGACATGGGTGCTACTCTCATAACATAATAATCAGCCTTTTACAATCACCATTGCTGAAACTGTCCTCTCAAAAAGTTGGCTCACGCTGAGATCTGCTCTGATATAGCATTTATTACCCAAGACGTAATTTCTGTCAGTTTTGCTTTATGGAGTTAATTAAGTAGAATCGAAGATGCTTTGCTGCAACCGCTTTCGCCATAATGTGATAGTCAAATCATCCAGAAATGTTAAGCTATCATTATAGCCTACCTAGCTTATCCGAACTTGGTGATTTAGTCCGGGTTATTAATTTGCAGACATATTGAAGCACACACAGAAAAGCAACGCTGATCACGCAGCTTTGGTGCAAGCGCTCGCCGGGCTGCGCGAGGTTATGTCGCACATCAACGAGGACAAACGCAAGACGGAGGGACAGCTACAGATGTTCGATATCTATAACGACATAGAACAGTGTCCGGTGAGTCTTGGTAGCTCTTACATACTACTACCAAATAAACAAAATATAAACAAGTTAAAAATATTAACGTGAACATATCATGCTTTATATGCTAATACAAAGATGCTGTCCTACTCAACCCCACACTTGTGTACCTGGAGGCGTAGACACAAACTTCACTTAAACATCCAAGACACAGGGTAAATATATATCTTTGCTCAGCCGGGATTCGAGCCCTGGGCTCATGGGTCAGAAGTCAGGTCAATAACTGCTGAGAAAATTCACAATCTAAATATGAACGCTATTACATGTAAACCTAAGAATAACAGATATATGCATGGGCATTTATCTACCTGCCTAAAGACGTCTTATTTTGCTGTAGCTGGGATGCCAGCTTCTAGGTATCCTATATGAGGCGTCTGTGGAGGAGAGTTGCATGAGACTGACTTATTGTAGCTATGGCATTATCATAGATTAAAATTAAATATAAATAAAGGCGCACTCTTCTCTCCACGCTTTCAGACCTTAAGACGCTTTGCAATGGTTTTCCCTAATACTATAATAGTGGGGTTGAGGTGGTCGATACGAGCAGCGTCCATACTTAATAGTTTTTTTTTTCATTTAATGTATCTGGGTTTCAGAGTTTCAGGTCTTAAATCACATTAATTGTATGGTCAGTGTCTGCAATTTGTTTCCATTCTTTGTGCAGCCAACTTGTGATGGGTTAACTTATTAAAATGAACTAATTAAAATTCAATGTTTTCTACACTCTGGCTAGTTCCGCTCTAGTTTGTAGATAATATATGCAATGAGTATTATATTGTACACAGGCGCATCTCGTGTCATCCCATCGGTCGTTCGTCTCCCGTTGCGAAGTCGTGGAGCTCTCGAAGGAACTATCCGGCAGAGGCGACCATCTAGTGTTGTTTCTGTTCACTGACACTATGGAAGTTTGCAAAAAGAGATCAAAGGTGAGAGAACATTCTTAGAGGAAATTCTTAGAGAAGTCTTGAATTGGAACCAACATGTACAATGATAAAACCACAAGAAATGCATTACGAAAAAAAATTGGAAAGATTAAATAAGGATGATTATTATTCACCAAATATTTATGTTCTGTTATTATGTTGAAACAAAGAGGAAATAGTGCTAGGTCCAGAATTTTAACTGGCTTTTAAAGAAAGCTGCCTGAAGACACTGCGTGTTTGGTGGCAGTTTTTCAATCTTTAAGGTAATGAAAGGTAGTCTTACCACTAAACTGTGAATTATATAACAATCTTACCTTGAGAAGCGCAAGCCATTGGTGGGAATCAAACCAGCGACCATCATAATGTCAGGCGACGATCACTTCATTAGGCTATCATTGTTTCTAAATGTTATCCATAACCATGCAATTCTTTTTTTTATGTTTAACATTCACATAAGGTCTTCAGGTCCCAAACTAGGCAGAGCCTGTAGTACTATGGTGACCTGCTGACTGATATTATATACATATACACACCCAGACACAGATTAAACAGACATGTTAATACACTAATGTTTGACCTGTCCGGGAATCGAACCCGGGACCAGCGTCTCAGAAGGCAGAGTGCTACCAACTGCGCCAACCGGGTAGTTTATATAGGTAATCGTTTTATGTTCCAGTCTTTCAACAGCAAAAGTCCAACTAACGGCACCGGCACAATGCGGATAGGCTCGAGCAAACCCTACAGACACATATCGCTAATGCCGCTCAGTACAGTTAAGCGAGTCGTCGATATTAGGGAGGCTGAAGGTAAGACATACACTAGAATGTATTGTATGTGGATAAGAAAGCAAAAAAAACGTTTTGTGTAATGCAGGCACAGTTTTGAATTATCTTATGGATTCAATTATAGGAATAGTAAATGAAGTAAACTAAATACTAAACTAAATATATATTTATATATATTTTTATACATACTATACTAAATAACTAATTAGCTAAACAATGTATTACATTATGGCACCTTATGCCTTGTGCCTGCCCTTAGGATGCTCAGAGAGAAAACTAGCATGCCTTACTCACTTAAACTTGTTGTATTTTTATGAAGTTTTATAATTGATGTGATGACATACCTATGTATGATTTTCTGCAGAAAATCTTTATAAATCTTACTTATTTTACAACTAGCTGCGTCCAGCGGTTCATTCGCGTGGACTATGGTTTTCCCGCTAACTCAATTATCCCATCGGAAATATAGTATTTTCGGGATAAAAGAATAGGCTATGTTAGTTGTTTCAGGGTATAAGCCATCTTCATTCCAAATTTCATGCAAATTCGTTCAGCCGTTTCAGCGTGAAGAAGTAACAAACGAACTCTCGCCTTTATAATATTAGTGTGATTAGTATGTTATATATGTAGTAGTATATATAGCAGTTGGCAGTGTATGTTGTGACAGTTAGCAGAAAAATATAAAAAATCTTAGTCATATACTTTTCATATAAAAAAATAGAAAGCTGACATTGCCTGTGAACTTTCATGTATTGTGATTATAATACTTTACTTTTCTTCGTTATTGTAACCCTGAATCATTCTTATGTAAATTGCAAACTAACATTCAATCATAGGTCAGTTTGAATCATAACTGTGTCAATTTTAAATAAATTATTACTTTATTGCTGAATCAAACATTAACACTATCCAAATTTAACTCACTGTACTGTAAAAAAATGTACTATGCTATTGTGGCAAGTAAATTTAAAAGATGTCGCATTTAATCTGGAATCTAAAATGGTATAAAACTTGCCAGATTTCTTTTGAATTGAATAATAAAGACCTACGAAAATATATTTTCTTATAATGCTGATTATATTCTATCTAAACCCAGTATAAAATATTCTCTGAGGAGAAATGATTGAGGTTTTGTATTTCCTGTAAGACGTGTACATTACGGAAATGGCCTGGTAGAACCAGAATGTTTGAGGCAATCGATCTCGTGTCGCATCGTGTATATAACTTAAGTATGCATGTTACAGATTGTCACAACGTGTTCGCCGTGATGTGCCGCAACAACCAGGAGCTGAAAGAGAAGCTGTACTCGTTCATGATCACCGATGAGACTGTGGAGAAGTCGCACTTCCTGCGCCAGCTCTGCAGGCAGATGGCCAACACGGTCTGCAAGGCTGACGCTGTGAGTTTTACTTACTAAGTACCTTACTTTCTTACCGTCTTAGCACTTTTAATATTACTAGTGGTCGCTGATTGGTAGAAATTTGACCATAAATATTAATATATGTTGTAATAAATTAATTTATTATGGTTATGTTTGACATTCAGTAAGACTATAGACGATTAATATTGAAGACAAACAATATTAATCAATTCTCAAGTTGATCACAGACTAACAATAAACAAAAAAGTATAATCATATGCGTGTGTCAAATACATGCTAGTGTGTGTAATGTTTTTTTTATTTATTTAATGTATTTTTTTATGCGTAAATAAAAACAAGTTATTAGCATTGCACTCTTAGGCCTGCCTGCAAATTTGTGATTTGATCTGAGATTACGCGCTATTCTCTGATAATTTGGTTGGTGCAAGACAGCCTTGAAGTAATAAAAAACTACCATTGTGTATTTTTTTTTTCCTTACACAAACTTTGTGTATCTCATGATGAATTATCGTTTATTTTTCTTCTTCCATTTATATTTCAAAGAAAGCTTCCCAAGTTTCTAGTCTAATTTTAATAGCCAGAGAAGTGATTTCTTTGTATTTGTGCACTGTGTACTTGCTCTCTCTCAACATCATTATTGATGTCATTAAATGTTAAATTATAAAATGTAATTGTTGAACTTGTATATTTTTAGGATAAATTCTTGGTATGCTTGGAGTCTCACCAATTGGCTATCGACACGAGTGACCTTGCGCTCAGTACGCTCTCAAAAATGTCGAAATTCGCAGCGAGAACGAAAATAAAGGTATGCCATGTACATAGTAATACTTAATAGTGTAACACTCGGTCCAGTCATGAAGACGTATCTTGTGAACTTTACTATATTGTGGTTGTGGTACCATTTGTATATCAGGATTTACTTTAGTATTTAACACCTTTATTTACGGTTCAAAGTCGAGTATGACGAATCGAAGCTCATGTTGATACCACTATAAAGGAATGGGTCTAAATACTAAGAAACGGATAAAGCACTATCCACATTGCTCAACTTTGTACCTTAAGTATAGTTGCTTGAAACTTGTTAATTATCTTGATACTTACATCGGTTTTAAAAGACTTATTATTTGGTAATGAAAAATGTCATGAAATGCGTCTTATGATTCGATTATATAAATGTACAAAGAATAAATTCAGAATAATATAAATAGCATGTCTTGAAAAGTAAAACATAGATGTTTAGCTAAGCTTTAAATATTTAAATAACAAAAACGCATAACCATCTTTATTGGTATGTTATGAAGGTACCTATCAAAGTTTAGCTTTTTAAATTTGTATCGGCACTGTCATAGCTAAATGTAACTAAGGCATGTTTCGTATCTGTCTGCATTGGATCTATACAAACCTCAATGTTATTAAAACAATCAAGCATTGGTAACCATCGTAACTATCAAATCTTCAAATTTGGGGATCCCATACCTTAGAAATTAGATCCAGACCTTGTTGGTTAATGTATATTTGTTTTGTATATTGTATTATAAATTAGTTTGTAAATTGATCAATTTAACTATTTCATGTAGTTAGGATATTGTAAAGTAATTTTATTAACAGAGAGGAAATTACGCATAGAATACACCGGATTTATAGAAAATCTAAAATATGATAGATAGAAAACGCACGCACTCGCACATTGACTCTATCTATATTATATATATATATATCCCTATTGTACATAGTGGTCTGTTCTGGAATCACCATTTTTACTCAGCCTCAACCTCAATCAGATGGTTAGCGATTCCGGTCATCCTAAATTGTCTATGATTAAAAATTAATTGATAATTTTAATTTATTTTAAATCTAAAGTTGGAGACGTCGCCAACTCTCCATAATAATATTATATATATAATGTTTTTAATGAGAATTATTCTCAACAGTCATTAAAAACATTGCAATGCGCTCTCGAATGCAAGTCAGTCAGTATAGCAAAGAAAATCTAAAGTGCGGACATTGGGTCGCGCCAGGTACAGCTCAAGCTAAAATAAACATTTAGAGTTAAAGCTGTTGAAGTTGATATTACGGTACAGACGACGGCCTTAGTTCTATGCGTAAGGTTTCTCATTGTAACTGGGTAGACTATAGGCGTGAGTAGAGTGGAAGTGGCCAGTTTTGTCGCGGAGCAAGGAGTAGACAGTATGGAGTATAGTTTGGAATACGGAGTACGGAGGGCGTGGTTGTGTTGTAGCTGGAGGCGCTCGCCGGTCTGGGCGGATGGCTGCGCGCCGAGCCGGGCGCCGGGCTGCTAGACACATGGGTATTGCGCGCTCACTTACTCGCACAGGTCTGACGCGGCTCTGCCTCTCCCTCTCGCACACTCCGCCCCAGCCCACTAATACATATTGCTTCCTGTGTTCTTACAATGTCTCGAACGCCTTGTCGCGCCGCCCTCCATCTCGTGTTCCGTCCCCTCACCGACTAACCGAACAACATTGTTCACACAGGAATCAGTTCAGTCCAGTGGCTTTAGCACGAATCACAATCGCAGCGTTAAACAATTGAACTATGAATGTACAACTGTCATGTATCTAATACGACACAGATGACGGACAGTCTACGTGCAATATTCTTTTGTTTATATGATAAAGATTTCAATAATTTCGACGCAAGTTATTCGTGCTGGAGTCGAAGATCGGTCGTCGTTCGTCGTTGATGATTTACATTGAGCTTCATAATCGAGTAATCTCTGGGCGTCCGTCATTGTGGCTATGATCTGAGATGACGAATGGAGTATAGTATTTGATCGATCTCGAAAGAGGGTCGGAGTGGCTGATTGTGATTAACGCTTCGCTTCGATTCACTTGTTATTAACGGTGTTCCGTGAGCGTGCCATACCTGACGTTGTCACATCGTACACTAGACTGTAGAGTGATCATCGTAGTTCATCATTTAATTATATATATGTGGTTACGGTCATTGGTGTTCATCTGGTGTAAATATGTTTTTGTACTGTGTAAATCTAACCACACCACCTAACACACTAACTTTTACATATAAGGATTGAACAGTCCACGGCTTTTTCCATGTTATCACACAGTTAGATGTACAATTGTGATCAGTTGTAAAAATGAAAGTGATCAAACGAATGTGAAATTGAACAAGATACTAATAAAACTATTATGAGGGGGGCAAGCCGAAACCTCGCCCTCACGTGGAGGAGAGGGTGATCTCGACAATTTTTTTTCGCAAGGAACATTCTATAGTTGTGAGAAAACTGGGTTAAATTAAGGAAAATATACTTTTTGTGGTTCTATACAATGTTCTTAATAATTTTAAATACTATTATAATAAAAAATAAATCCAACACAATCAAGCAAATCTACGCGATCGAAGCAGAAATGAGGAGATCCGTAGAAGAACGAAAATCACCGATATGGCCCAGTGGATTAGCAAGTTGAAGTGGCAGGGGGCAGGGCACATTATCATTCATTTTAATTTATTGCTCTTGAGATGCGCTATTGAGATGCTCCCTTATCCTATGAGCAACATCCGAAGTTGGAGAACTAAAATACACATTAACTGCAACTATAAAATAAACATATAACTTGTAAACTTTAATTACAATATAAATAGACTATTATTAACACGTATTATGCCTGAAAATTAAAATAAAAAAACCGACGGGTGTGTCCCTTGAGGCTCAGAGATATAACAGTATGACTGCATGGAATAAGCTCGATATAACATATAAGAATATGTCAGATTCTCTTACATGCGGGTATGTTGATGGTTGATGACAGCATGTCTTATAAGTATAACACCTATTACGTATTGTTAATAATATCATGAACAACTTCATTTTCATTTAAATAATTGTAATACCGGTTGCAATTTGTGACATGTACATATTTTGGGAATGCGGGGTCAATGATTACACGATGACATGGTTACATGTAGATTGTATTGTATGGATAAGCAATGATGTGTGTGTTGTGTTACATCAGGTGGGGCGCGCATTGTCGTTCAACAAAACCCCGTCGAAGCTGAAGCGCGCCATGTCCTCGATGATATCGCCGTTCGGCTCGCAGGCCAACCTCACGCCGGCCACGCAGCTAGCGCAGATGAAACTCGCCAGTTGCAACAACATCAATGTATGATTGTACATCCTAATCCTAACTAATATGAATGCTAATGTGAGTTGTATGATACGCTTTAACGCATTAACTACGTACACAAATGATTATTGCGATATTGGTAGTGTTCTCTTGTACATATAAAAATCTGGATAATAAGATAAGTTCCCAAACGGTTACGTTAAAGTTCAAAATTTCTGATCATTTTTATTAAAATTGCGGGTAGTTTTAGGTAAAATAATTCACTACTTTTTTGGTTCCGAATAAAACTCCTCGGAATTGACCAGCAATTGAATAAAACCCATATCATATTTGGAGTTACAATTACTACGAATTTGAATTTTAGCATAAGTAAAATGAGGTAATTAAATTTTAAGAATTTTAGCTAATTTCAGCTGGTTCCAGTGATTAACAGAATTCTTGCCATAAATTACACATATCGTCAGAGCTAGGGATAGGACATAAAGACAGGGACAAGGACTTTTCAAGCCAACGACATTGTATATTCCTTTAGGATATAAAAGACAAAGTTCGAGTGAAACCCCATGGAGCAGTAATTACATCCATGCAAATAAAATTGGAGTATCTGTTTGTGACGTCAATATAATAAAGCTTTAAGTAAATATAACGTAAACACGGTACAACCGAACACATTCTTTTTTCTAATTTTGTCGACCTGTTTGTTCCCACTATTTTTCAAAATAGTATTGATATTGACACATGGGACTTTCACTGCTGCTGATGTTTTGAGGAGTAACATTACCTTTTATTATAGAGATATAATAATTTTATTAAATATGATATTAGTTTTATGAAAAAAAATTAAGAGCCCAGTCCATCTTAATATTAGGGATGTCCTATTACATTGCTCGATTATAAATTCAACAATAGTGTACTTCTGTTAAACAGGGCTAGTCTTAAGCCCGATCGTTTTTATTTGCTATATTGTACCAACATTAACGAGTATTCCCGAGGAGCTGCAATATATATTTTAAAAGGAGAGCCTTTAAAAGATTCGCTTACCAAAAGGGGCCTGTTTCATTAAATTTAGAGATTAGAAACAATATTTCGTTTATGAAACGTACATTTCAACGAATATGACTCTTCATTTGTTAGATTACTGTGATTTATCGTTTTATGAAATAGGCCTCAGGTGGTTCTTCTGCTTGTTGGCCTTCTGCATAAAAAGGGTCTTCTGTAAAGTCTTTTTGTATATTATTGATGCCTAAATTATAATAAAGAATAAATGATGTTGAGTTTGGCATATTACTCGATTCTTGTGTCAGTTTCGATACTGGAAGATAGCACGGCGCTTCGGGGATCTTTTTAAAAAAAAAAACTGTTGCCGCTGGAACTTTGTAATGTAAAATATAAATTTACACAACAGATTTATAGACTACTACTAAGTACTTAATATATGTAATTACGCTGTACTGAATTTTACGGAACGGAGCGACTTCTGCCTTGCCATATTCTCTGTGAAATAATGATGTCGCGGGGGGTTTTACATTGCTTGCACTTTTACTATACGAATATTCATAACATTATGTTGGGATTCAAATAAATAAATACAGTACATAGTTTATTATTAAGCAAATAATGTTGATTGTGTGCGTACAGGACGTGGGCACGAGCGGGTGTGGGTCGGAGGGCGGCGCGGGGGGCGAGGTGCTGGTGGCGCCGCTGTCGGTGCAGCCCACGCGGAAGGCCACCGCGGGCGCTGCCGCCGCGCTCCGTCGGTTCTGACGCCGCACCTCGCGCCGCGCCTGACCCGCCCTTATCACCGCCGCCGCCAACGCGACCGCACACGCGGACGCACTCGTGCGATAACTCTATCGGAATATACACGATGTCACGGCGGATCTATGTGTCTCTGAGGTTGCCTGCATGTTGTTGGGCTACCTATGGGTATATATGCATCATACACTACAATAATCGAGAAATCGTATTACAGTTTAGTATTTGCTATTTATTATATGAATAGATGTACATGTGGAAGTGTATTAATGTATATGCTATAAAAATATATAAATAGAACACATTAGTGAATAATCACATTAGGTTGTTTGGACCCGATTTGTGTTCAATCATTAATCAGCTCTAAATGCCTCACGTAATTGCCCATATTTTAAAGATTCCTTCTAATTATAAATGATATTAATATTTGCTTATAAACTGATTGATATTTGACGAAATGATTTCTAAAAGGCAAAAATGGAATAAAAATTAATTTGACCAAGCTACACCAGTCAAATTAATATTATGCACATGTTATCCTGACAGATTTGTACTTGTGAATCCGCACAAGATAGCATGCAAGTGTAACTGCCTCACTCACTCACATATATTTCCTGCATCACCCGTTCTCTCACACTAAATAATTAAAGACAATGTTCTAGTGTAGTAGATGCAAACATGCGCAAGGCCTAACTTCAGAGCCACAAAGATTACTAACTCTATGACGTAATGTGATGTGAAGTGCAGTGACGTAAACTATTGTGTTGTATGTGTGACGTGTCAGTGACTTGAAATCTTCGGTAGGGAGAGACGTTTTAAAACTTATAACGCCTACGTTGATTGAACAAACTTTTATACAGTCCAGTGCTAGAAATAGGAAACGGGGGCGTGGCAATTGAATTGTTTACGGACCGAAATGTTGGGCGAGGCCATTGATTTAGACGTATCAGTATGATGAGTGCTAAGAGTGCCTTTGTTAGACATAATGTGAAAGAAATGGAATTGATTGAGCAGGTCTATATAATAGAGAGTATTATTATTGTTAAAGTCAACGGCCTATCGAGGTAATACTAATTGATTTGTAACTTAGAGAGTGTAATTAGATGTTATCTTTGCTGATTGTTCCTCATAAATGTCCAAGGCGCATTACATAGCCAAGCTCAGAATTTAATTAAATGTTTATACATCTTGTACATTTATGCAATTTTCAATTAAACTTTTACTGTAATGTTGACACGCTCAAGTCAAAAGTTGCCAGTTTGGGAAAGTAAAATATTTGTATAGGTTGCATATTTTACTCCCGCCTGTATGTCACACAACAATTTTGATATTATGGAGGTATAGTTTTGGAGATAATTTGTACATATTGTGATATTTTAATTTAATTGAGAATTAGGTTAGAGTAGTTGTACCAATGTGTCCCGTCTGCCATTATCAATGGGCTCTTATGATATTAGCGTACTTAGAGCTTAGTAATTGCTGTTTTGTAAGTGTTTGTACTCCAGCAGACATGTTGTACATATATTTAAATAGTCCTATAATTCTAAGTATACTGGGATGATAAGGCTCAGCGTTCCTATTTATGTCGTCCCTTTCGGTGGACATTGTACTCGAATGCCTCATGTCAAACGAATCTGGTTAACCGGTGTAAATAATGCATCAATCTGCAAGTCATGCGAAACGCCTTCGTATGAGAAATTATGAGAATTAAGTTGCGTACCAATTAAGTTTATGCGAGTCTCGTTACGGCTATTATGTCAATCATGTGAACGCATGTTAATGCATTGTACAAAGATCTATATTTATAAATATTTTAAATGATTGATGAAATAAACATTTATTTTCAATCAATGGTGTTTTTGTTCAACTTACACTTCAACATTAGGTACGAAACTGTAAATAGGTGGTAGTATTAGTTGGTTTGTTTTCGTGTGGGTAGCATGAAGAGTAAGGCGTTGTGGATGCCCCGCAGCGGCACGGCCAGTAGAACGCACACCAGCGGCGCTATAGCAATGTACACGTACTGGGCGGGAAGCTCTATCTGCCCCATCGCCAACCCTTTCAGGAATATAGATATCTGAAATAACAGACGCTTAATGTAATGTTTGCAAATGTAAAATCTAATAGTTTTATAATTGTCGCAATAACGTTTTCGGCGAATTCATACGTTTAGTAAATATTTATGGCGTTATAATCGAAAGATGATAATTTTATATACTTTTCGTAGCAGTCACAGAAATAATAAAGCTAAACAATTAATTAAGGGTGAGGTGCCGATAACATAGATCACCATTGCTCAAGGAGAAACAACTTGCACTACAGACAATATAGCGTAAATATACCCATAGAGACATGATGCATAGAAAAATTCATGCCATAATGGCACAAAACTAGGAACACAAAGTGGAACAGTGGTTTTATACTCCTTGTATGAATTGACGCGGGCTTGATATGATGTGATCAACTTACTAGCGTTACAAAAGGTATCATCTGCCATTGCGTGCCAATACGTGAGCTGCACGCGCTCTCCTCCATCGATAAATTCATGTCTGAAACGAAGTCGTGCGACCGATACACGTACAGCAATCCAAGGAGCTCTAGCAAACACACGAATGGTAAGGCTAGTCCCGACATGAGGGAATCAACGCTCTCCAACAACGCTATGCCACCCTGAAACCAAAAAGGATTAAACACGGAAAATGTTAAATTCGATATTATGGCGAGATTTATCAGTGTGAAACGGCAAATATTCGCGTCTATGGCGAATCTCGCCAGAAATGGTTCACTGATAAGAAATGGGAGAATTTGGGGCTTAGCTTGCTTGTGTCCTGTTATGCAATAAATGTAGTGAATGGTAAATTCTCGAAAATATATAAATACAAAGGCCCATCGACTTGTATGCCTCTAATATAGCATAAATAAACAAACACTTAAATAAATTGTATGCGTTCTCCAATGTGTCGTGTGTAAATTTAGCGTATTTGTTGTTTATTGTAATGTTGCGTCATGTTTTGAATAAAGGTATTTTCTTTCTTTCTAAATGCAAATTTGGCCAAGTCACCATACTGACACCCGCTCGATCGACTATAGCATAACGGTAATAACACAGAATTAATATGATTACAAGTAATACCGACGAGCGCCACTGACGCGTCGCGTTGGATCTGTGCTAGGAATCACATAATCTAAATCGATAGAATAACATAAAATTGAAAGAAATGGTATAAAAATAATTACATTTGTAGCATAAAGCAAACTTAATCCCGTGCAAGTAAGAATCAATGCGCCGACGACAAATTGTTCTACATACCTGTAACAAACATAGAATGAACTAAGAAAGCGTCAAACAAAGCACATTATTTATTATATGTATCTATAGCTCGTATTTGTTTACTGACTGGACAGTTGGCGCAGTTGGTAGCCCATATTGATATATCTATATATCTTAGTGTTTACATATATCTATATAAGTATATATATCAGTCATCAGGTTACCATAGCACAGGCTCTGCCTAGTTTGGGACCTGAAGACCTTGTGTGATTGTTATTAAATAAATAAATAAATTTGTTACTTGAATATTAGCAAATAGTGAGTACTAACACCAGTTTCACTCTGTATTCAAATATTGTATGCAAAGCCGTTTTTAGCAAAACGAATGCAACTGTCATATATGATAACACCAGTCCGCTAAATATGAGGGTAGACCTGTAAAAAGTAATAAAACTATCAAGTATGTGCTTTTACAGTTTTTTTTATAATATACAAATATATTATGCTTTATAAATTATCACAGAACAAATTTTACGCATATTCCATACTCGTTGATTGCTTTGGAAATATATTACAAGGAGACGAGACCACATGGCACAGCTACTCCATCAATATATTAGCGTACTCCAGGATATAGACACACAACGCAACTCGAGGAGTCGATTGAGTGATGGACACAATGTACTGTATGTACCAATTTAACTCTATCTGAATACGAATAAAATTTCAAAAAATCTCGATGTCTCAATTTCCAGCCATAACGACATCTTGCATTAGGGCGCGGCGCATGCCGATGGCCAGACTACGCTCAATATGTATATCACCACCACATTAAATGCACAACATGTAGGTAAAGTGCGTTACACAAAAGAAGTCCCGCGGCAATCAGTGGAACTAACTGGAACATCGAGTGTAACGGTAGTGCTTTAATCTGTTGGCAAAGAAACTAGCGCCACCCCCTAGGGACATCTTTCGTGAAATAGACTCTATAGCCCCCTATGTGAGTGTTGTAAACAATCCTTGTTTAATTGTAATGTAACAAACCGATTAGGACTCACGTGGTAAACACTGGAATATTAATTGACAATTTGACTGATGCAGCGCAGCCGTCTCAACGCCAGTTACGTGCTGAGGCTCGCGCTCGCCGCCTGGCACGATCATAACTCCCAGATGAAGAACTGCAAATAAGTTCGAAACTGGTCGGAGAGTAATTTTCCAGTGTTTACCACGTGAGTCCTAGTCGGTTTGTTACATTACAATTAAACAAGGATTGTTTACAACATTCACATAGGGGGATATTACAATTATGGAAGAAACTCGCGATAGTTTTCAGACTCAAAATCATTGTTTAAAAGCAAATTAAGTCATTATAATAACCAGCATACATACATTAGATGAGAATGATCCCCTAATGAAGCGCACTTTGAGTACATTGGTATTATCCACAAAGTACCTGAAAAAGACCAGCCCTCCATCTCATTAAGCTGGCAATAAAGGAACAGCTGTTTATAAGCTCTATAGCCTTGACTTGACCTCTTGGGTGCTCTAAGTTTTATGTAGTATTATTTCTTAAAAATATAAAAATAGTCGAAATAATTTGGGGTCTATCGGCGCAGAAAATTAAGAAAAAAAAACAATTAGGTATTATAGATATATACTATGACTGCGCGTCCCGTATATAGAATGCATATTACGTTTTACCACTATCGTATATTTTTCCGGAGTTTTCCAATTTGATGCGACAATTTCTTAATTTTCTTTCGGTAAGCATCTTCTGGACATGGTAATAAAAAGAACATATTTTAAAACTGAATGCTGAAATAGGTAAAATCTTTCTCATGTTTCCAAGCGAAATAGGGATGCATTTTTATATCATACCTACTAGCTACCCACATACTTTTTAAGGGTATGTACCCGGAAAAGTACGTGGGTAGCTATATAGTAAAATAATAGGTACCCAGTTGATCCCATTACTGTAGGAGTTTTAATCCCGTATTCCTCACCCCTCTCACCCTTCACCTCCCGTACCCCTTTCAGTCTCCTATAAACAGCCTACCTACTTATTTGTTCCATAAAAAAATTTCGAATCGCGTTCCCGCGGGATTTTTGATTCCATTGATCCCGTACCAACTAATTAAAAACAACAAAAAATAAATACTATTTGGTGTAGTCATTCTGAACTTATGCACGTAGGTACATACATTTGGACGATAGATGGAGTAAGTAAAACTAATGCTCACTTTCTTGCATGTTGTAGCTCCCGCTTCCACTTTGTTGGACAGAATCGGCAAGCGAACAAAGTGCTGTTCCACTCAAATTAAAACTGGATACAATTAACAAAAAGGCAGAATGCCACACGTTTTCCTTGTCCAAGTGCGGATCTATATGTCCAGACGCTGTAAAGCAAACAAGAATGCAATGTCATTAACAGACTTCTATCGGTCCAACTATACAATAGAAAATGGGTAACACTAGAAAATTCGTAATTTTCAAAGAACATTGAGATAAAAATGTCTGCTCAGCCGAGTTTCATACGATGAGAAATAATAACGTATCTAGTTAAATACTATAAAAGCTGACTATACTTACACTATTGAGCGTATTTAATTAATTAATTAAATTTCTATAAGATCAATCTTTTAGCAATGAAACATTTCAAATATATTTATAAATGAAATCGTTCTGAGGTATCAACCGAAACAACCGAATTGCTAATTTTTTTTAAATGGTTACTACGTCATGTATATCGTAAGTAGAGTTTCGTGGTAAATAAAAAAAAGAATGAGAACTAAAAAATATACCATAATGGTTCAATCCTTTCCCAAGAATCGTTTCAGTGCCAACCCCAAGTGAATGAATGTATAGGGCTACTTCCAAAGCATCTGCAATAGCCTAAAAATTAAAACCAAGCATTGTTAGGGAAAAATAAATGTTTGTAAAAAATGTTTTATTTGCAAATAAAATGTTATTATTGACGTCAGTTGCGGACCATATATACCATATTCAAAATGTTAAATGAGTAAAACTTACGGTTAGAACTTCTTTAGCACCCATTCGGAACACTCTGTCCAGAGAGCTATTCATCTGTTTAAGGGTGGACACGGCAGTCAGACATAGCATCAGGGCCCATATCAAAGGTATAATCACAAACCACGAGTGCATGTTATTCCAAACTAGCTAAAACATTAAAACCATTATTGCACATAAATTACTGTTCATAATCGCCATAACAAATATCCACAAAATTTGCATCGGTTTAAGTGGCAGTGGACACATATATGTAACAGTTTTTAAATTATATTGTGATGCTTGACTTCGTACCTGAACATTGTTTTAGTATCAGTTTTTTTTTTCTAGCGGACTAATGCTGTTTGCCTCTACCGGCATTTACCGATTCACCGGAGGGGGGGCGAGCACAGATGGTGCTCAGCCCGGTATAGTATCAGTTTTTTCTTGCCGGTAGGGCACTTGTTATTTACGTTTAAATAATGTGTGCTCTAAATATTTAGCTTATAAAACTTATTCTTCATTTAACTTACCTTGCCATAACGAAAGCGTTCCAAAATTATTAATCCCCACATGGTGAGCCAGACAGCGACAATAGCTAACGCTAACCGCATATTGAATTGCCCTAAAAGATAACCTTCGCGCCACTGGACAACTTCCACGCTGAAAAAGTGAAACCATCTTATCAAAATAGTCCGGTTCATGTGAAGATTAGGCAGGTCGTGATTGTATAATTTTATTAATAACTTTTAAATGGTCATCATCATCATCATCATCTCAGCCATAGGACATCCACAGCTAGACATAGGCAATATCAATGATCCTCTTTCTGCGATCATAGGTCGTCAGTCTACCTTATTGGTGGCAGTTCTATGCTGCGCTTGCCAGTCCGTGGTGACACTCTTTCTGGCCGGTTGGCGCAGTTGGTAGCACTCTGCCTTCTGAGCCGCTGGTCCCGGGTTCGATTCCCGGACAGGTCAAACATTTGTGTGCATGAACATATTTGTTTGACCTGTGTCTGGGTGTGTACTTAAGTATATATATGTATTTAAGTATATATACTATCAGTGGAGACTTGTAAATAACTTTTTAATTTTTAAGTTTTCTTTATCCTAGCCTTATTATAGTAGTTGATAGTCTTCCTAAAATGTCATAAATAAATAAATAAAAAAAATATCAGTCATCAGGTTACCATAGCACAGGCTCTGCCTAGTTTGGGACTTGAAGACCTTGTGTCAATGTTATTAAATAAATAAATAAATAAAATAAAAATAACACTCGAGAACCTTTCGACCCTTCAAATATTATTTCCATCAGTTCTGCGAGCAATTTGCCCTGCCCACTGCCGCTTCAACTCTAATGGTCTAGTTCGGTGACTTTCCTCCTAAGATTCTACGTATTTCTGATTCGATCGCGTAGAGAAACCCAGAGAATAGCCCTCTCCCGCTTTGCGACTGAGATTGTCTAAATAGCCTGCCTACTGTTAGACTAGTAGATACCTATTGTATGTCAGTTATATTAGCATGAATAATAAGTTCCACGGTCTTGATTTGAGAGAACAAATAAAAAGCGACTAAGAAATTATTTATATCAAACGAAAAATCCATGAACAAAGAAATTGGATGAGCGTTGGGTTGATACGATATTTGTTGTAGATGGGAAATAGAACTGTTAGAGAGATAGATGTATAGAAAGATTAGACCTTGAGAGTGAGAGTAGACATTAGACCATAGTATGTGAAATATATAATTATTGGCTCATTAAATTCAAACGAAATACGAAAAATATAGGTATTCTTAGCTATTAGCCAATAACAGGCAAGATCGATCGCCACTACCACTTATAAAAGCAAGCGCTCAGTCGAGTACCGTCCCTCAGGTGAAGCTGTAAACACTCCGGTGAAGCTGTAAACACTCCGGTGAAGCTGTAAACACTCCGGTGAAGCTGTAAACACTCCGGTGAAGCTGTAAACACTCCGGTGAAGCTGTAAATGCCGGTAGAGGCAAACAGCATTAGCACGTCAGAAAAAAAAAATCGAGTACCGACACATTTTTGTTCAGTCGTCGGTCGGTAAGGTGCTTGGGCTCGACGCTGCGTACCGTAAGATCGTTCCATTCTAATTTATGCTGTCATTTTGTGTCTTTGTATAAATGTTCCATTTTAACATGTATTTGGTGAAACTTTATTGTAACCGACTAATATTACACTGTTTTTTACGGGTATAACGTGGTCCTTACGCGTAGTCGATATCACGATCGACAATTGTTTCGGCTTCTTCCGGAAGCCTTCATCAGGATCTTCAGTGCGGTGCGTTAGTCGTAACGTCCCGTCTCGCACTGCCATACCGGTATACCCGTAAAAAACAGTAATTATGAACGTGAGTTTTAATATTATTACCGACTAACATTGTAATAAAATTCTTCATCAGGTTCTTTCTTATTTTTAATTTATACCACTTCTGATTTCTAAGAGTATATTCTTAAAACTAATATTAATAAAGATATAGAAGAGCTTTAAAGGCGTGCTACACCTGTGCTTCCTACCTCATACAACGGACACTAAGACAAAACATAGGTAGATACTAAGATGTTGACATCAAAATCGCCGGCAGTTTATGCATCACGATTTGTAAATAATGTATTTGTTGATCTTTTCAGAAAAAACAGCAATTACTATCGTGCGGCTAATAATATGAAAACATGGATTTTTTTTAAAGCGTAACGTGTGAGTTATAAGTGGTGTAGTACTTACTAAAAAAAGTTATAGGCTGGAGTATTATATAACACAGGATAGCGTCCATCATAAGTCTCGTGACACATGGCTATTTGTCCCGAATTTATTTTCAATAGCATCCGTCTTCTGTTTTTCAATTTCCTGTTTTTTCGTCTGTAACATAAAGTCGTTTATTGTTTTATCTCTGCAAGTGATACTAATTATAAGATTATTTACTGTATCAATTTATGAAACTTACACGACCTTATTCTAGAATACCAAACACAACAGGATGTAAACTCTAAGGCCGTAAGGATGTAAATTATAAGGCCGCGTATATGCGGTATGAGAACCGTAAAATTTTTTTTTTCTTTCTTTTATACGTTTTAGATTAAGCGTTTTGACCCGTACCTATCTTATTAGATTTGAGGGCACTGCTGTTTGTAATTAAACTATATTTTGTTACGTTGAATATACTAATACCTACGTCATTATAGTGCGACTGCGAAATCTTGACGCATATTTTTATACAATAAAATAAAAAAAACGGCTAATAGGTACATATGTGTATATAAGAATGTGTGAATCACGAAAATTTCCAATCAAAAATTAATTAAATAATGTAATTAAGTTTTTCTTTTTCTGTATAGATCTAGCGTTTGACCACTATCTCACTTGATGGTCATGGTCATGACGATGTGGTCGAAGATGTCATCACGCAAGACCTAATGCTCACTGGCTCTCAAGGACTGCTGCTTGAACACACTGTGTGTTTTGGTGACAGTTTTTCAAACTTGAGGGTGGTAGCCAGCCAGGCGGGTATTCGAAAGTACTCCGCCAAAGGTTTATACATACCTATTTTTGCTATCATCACCGTATAGGTCACTAAAGATAGAATTTAACCTCGCAGTAAATTTCCGATCCAATTTTCTTTTTTTACGCTTAGGGTCACTTTCTGAGTGCGAGTATAAACTCTCAAAATGCTGACAGATCCAGGTGGAGCTTCAACCGCTATCTTGAACAAACATTTTTGGTTGATATCTCGGACACTATGCACTTTTAGGTCGAAAGTTATTGAGACCATTATTGTAGAGAACAAATTGTCGGATCTTGTATTTCTGTAAACTTTTTTGTAAAACTTACTGTTTACGAATATTTATTTACACCTTGAGCTTTACGACGAATCCCTATTTAAAATTAAATAGGGATTCGTCGTAAAGCTCAAGGTGTAATAAATATTAATTAAAGTTCATTGTGAGTTCTCGAGGGATAGCAGAAAAAAGTCAGTGCGGGTATAACAGTAGGGTGGAACTAAAACATTATATACGATCTATAATTTTTGATTGGAAATTCGCCTGAGTTGAACACATTATTATACATATGTATTATCCGGCTTTACTCAGGTCTATAGTCGAAGTTTCGACCTAGGTTTTCATCAGGTGAGTTTACGCTGCCAGATCACGGCGAACACTGCGGGTGACAGCACACTAAATAAAACATTATGTAATTGTAACGTATATACTTATTACATAATGTACTTGTACAACATTCAACTGAAATGTAAGTCTTATGTTATGACTAATAAATATTATTACTATTGTTTAATACTTCGACTATATACGTGAGTAAAGCCGGATAATACATAGGTAGGTATATATAATAATTTATTGGTATTGTAATAAATTTACCTACGTGTGGCGTTCCTCCAAGCGTTGGGAACCAAACCAACGGTCGTTGGTGTCCAGTTACCATTGAATTTTTCGCCATCAAAAGATATATCAGTTCTTATTGAAAATCCTGGCTGAAAAGCAACCACTTCAGAAATACAGTTTTTAATCCCCGACGCGCAAAGAGATGCTTTCAAAAGTTTGACCACTATGGCTCACTGATCACGGCTCCACACACAAACACTACGTGATTGTGTGTGGAGCCGTGATCCGATTTGGATGCGGGTTTTTATCATGTCATGTTTTACCTAACATGACACCTGGGGCCTTACTTCTTTCCTTCAGCTTTCGTGCAAGTTCCGAGCAGTTCTCAAACCTGGCTAAAACATGCCAGAGACAACAATAACCTTTCACCTTTAAGGATATCAATGTTCAAACCGTTCACCTAAAGGAGCGTGATGCCGTGGTGATGATATGATTTCACACTAAGCGGTTTAAGCCAGGTTTTAGAACTGCTCGGAACTTGCATGGTTTTTACAAAGCTGATAGTAAGGCCCCAGGTTAGTGTCTTAATCAGGTCATTAGCTACATTTCAAGATTTCTATTTAACTTGAACTTTTTAAAGGCCACATAAATAACGTCACACCAGGGGGTTACACAAATGGGAGGGACCAGCTGTACAAGGAATGAGGAAATTCGTGTGACGATTATTATGGATGGACCCTTATTTGATTAACTTCGTTGCCAAGAGTGACCGGTAGGGCATTCTCATGCCTTTGCACGGAAGCGCTCCCGCGCTTCTGTGCTTCGGGGGGTTAGCCACCGGTCCTAGTTGCTGTTTAAATATGCATGGTCAATGGTCATGTCTTAACCTTGAGGCCCTTGGGCGGCCTGAAAGCGACCGCCAATCAACATTGGCCAGCGTGGTGGATTGTGACCAAAATTTCTAACTGAGAGGAAGACCCATGTCTCAGCTGTGGGAAAAAATTGGGCTAATTATGATACGAGTTTGGAGAGACAGGGGAACTAATCTGTATTATTGATCACCATAACCATTTCAGCACTATTAGTACTAACATGCGCTTTTGAGACATAATTACCTACAGACCTACCTACCAGACGGTTATACATAGGTTAATTAATCAAAAGTAGTAAATACCTCTTGAAACATTACAGTTCTAAAATCCTTCATAAAGGGCTCGTAGGACTTCAGATCGAAATCTCTGAAATAGAGCACGGATTTGGCGTTAAATCGTAACTCTGTGCCGTAGAGGAAGATTCAACAATTAGAACACCTTCTCTTATTCACAACCATCATTAAGTTATCGAATCGATATGATATATCGACATTCATTTTATTTTCTGTAAATTTTCAAATTTTCGTGTTTGGTCATTCCAATTATAATAATTTGATCGCTTTTATTTTTTTTGCTTCCACTTTCTTAATGCGTACTGCCAAGGAATGGAGCTCGTTGCCCGAGTCTGTGTTTCATGTACAATCCTGAAGTCTTCAAGTCGCGAGTGAATAGGTACCTTCTAGGTTTGCGTGTTAAATCCTAGACAACGTCATCACTTAACATCAGGTGAGGCATTTGTCAAACGCAAACTTATAATATGTAATAATAAATCCGAAGTTTGAATAAGCTCGACGGAAAGTTAACTATACGGAAATCGAATCGATTTGACGGTCGTCGTGGCTCAGTGATCAGTGAGGCTGACTTTAGGGCCAGAACCTCGGGTTCGAATCCCGGCCGAGACAAACATCTATGCTTATTTTGGACGTTTAATATTGTGATTGTGTGTGTCCATGACTTCCGCGACACAGGGTATCCTAGTGCGGGGGGAGGGGGTTGACTTAAATCTAGCAAAACTAGTACATTTTCAAACATTTACCTGCAATACGTGAAGGGTAGTTTGGCGTCACCCACTGAATGTATGACATATATCGCTGAAATCGCAGCAATAGAACAGCAGTTGATGGCGCGAACTATCGCATTTATGCATATTGCTATGCCAATACCTTGAAATACAAGACGATAACAACTTTTACACAACGATAAAATAATGTACACAGATGTTCTAATTCACGAAAATTATGTATACATAATACATGCACAAGCGCTTATGTACCTATACACAGGTATAGGCACATAAGCGCTTGTGTATGTATGATTTATTTTTATAAATCATTTTACATTTTACATCTTGTACTTCATTCAAGGCTAATGAGTAATTTACTTAGGACTAAATTTTCTAAAACGGTTAAAATAAATGTCAATTAACACCTATCATATTGTCACTATTATGGGGAATACACCTTGTTCTTGTGTTATTTTAGGATAGCACTTAAGGGGCTAAATACAGCCAAATGGGCATAATTTGAGTGGAATTGTCCCTGTCTATACAGTTTACGGCATCCAAAAAGTTTGACATTAAACTTGATTATATTCTTCTACTGACACTTCACTACACTAACTCAAAAGGTTTATTCCTTTTAAGACTTCTCACTATGTCCGTGTTGTCGAGGAGCTGGATAGCCTCGACATTCACATGGTGATGAAGTCTTCGTTCATGAGCTTCTGCATACTTTTTGATTATATCGACAACGACATCCATTGTTAGGCCATGATAGAGGTCATCATTTCTGATGTACCAGGTATCTATGTGAATATTGTGAACGTTATCGGACCGCGTCCACTTCGGGGTCGCGATTGCTCCTCAGCTTACACACACTAAAACAATGTGCATAAGCATGCACAACTACCTACATATATAGACTCCGTCAAATAGAACAAACTCATTCTTAAAAGTCTGACCGGCAAACATCTACGTTCTTGTAGGGGAGACCGAGGTGGGTTGACACAATTTTTACGTAATCACGTATATCTCAGCTCAACATACACCGACACCGATGATTTGACTTTATAAAAGTTCGATAGTTAATCAACATAAATATCACATGTATATCGAAATACACGAAATAGTTAACAATGTCTAGTATTAACCACATCAAGAAAACAAATGAAAACTTACTTTGGTTCGGTTTTTGGGCAC
Organism: Apeira syringaria; assembly: GCA_934044485.1. Classification (NCBI taxonomy): domain Eukaryota; kingdom Metazoa; phylum Arthropoda; class Insecta; order Lepidoptera; family Geometridae; genus Apeira; species Apeira syringaria. The sequence goes on from OW203658.1 coordinate 19,363,073, forward strand.
AGACTTTATAGTGACGCAACCGCTACTCGGACGCAGTCGGCGCGTACTGGGGAGATGGTTCGTGTTGTGTAGCGTCTCAATATGCGGTGCTGCCAACCTTCTAACGGTAATAGTTTCTGAGATATTGACATTGTGTTAACTCACCTTTGTGTCAACCCACCTCGGTCTCCCCTACTCACTGTCGTAATATAGTTTATTCAGCCATTTCAAAACCGTGTTATTTCTTTGTCATATTACTTAGAGCTTAGTTCTATAGAAAGAAGAAACATGTTAACGACGTGCGCGCTTTTACCTAGTCATGTTTCCTGGCTTTAGTAAGACATTTGGAGCATCGAAATTAATATATAAGTACCTAGGTATATAGATACTGGTAGAACTATGATAAAAACGCGAGTGTTTCCATGATTCACCTTTAAATATGCCTAATTTATATTCGGAGAATGATGTGCTTTTTGACTGCTTACCATCGAGCATGGGTATAATGCGAAAAGCACGGCCTGGTCCACTGATGCTCCATTGGCCCAGATACATTTCAAAATGGCGTAGTGGATTGGCCAAAATTACCACCGCAGACAACAAGAACAGCAAGAATATAACTAAACAATAGAAATAGTGTTAGTGATAAATTTCACAGAAACATGTTGTATGTATGGCTTCCGGGCTGTGTGGCCGTGGTCTAAATGAAACTTGTGTTCCAGACGTTTCGTCGATCACTGCGGTCGACATCTTCAGTGGTTCAGGTCCGAGCGGCGACAAGAGCGTAGAACTCTCCTTCGCGGCCACTTCTCTGATACTGAGTCTGGAACACAAGTTTCACTTATACCACGGCCAAACAGCCCGGAAGCAATACATACAACATGCAACGCCGGCCGTGAAAGCCTTAGAGTTTACATTCACAGAAACAGTTTAAACGCGTGATAGTCAAATCAACATTGACAATAAAATTAAAAACTTGAGTTTTTTCTATTATACTTCTACGCAGAATAATTTTATGAAATCTTTTCCAAAATGGGTATCTATCGATACGCTTGCTAAAGGCCTAATTGTGATGCATACAGCGTAGGCGCAGGTTTGAATGGCAATTCCCCATTATATTATCTAATATATACTTAAGTATTAACTTAATTATAACATTGATGACATACACAGATACCCACAGCGGTGCCTTTCGCTGGACATTTTTTCCGTTAGGTACCTTTTGTAAAAAAATAGATATCCCATAAGAACTATACGCTTATGTAGTACCTAAGAGAAATAAACAGTTCAATTCTAAGGTCTAAAGAATCTTCATACCAAATTCCATGTTAAAATGTTCAGACGTTTCACACAGATTATTGGGATTAAGATGAGGATATTAATATTTGGTAAACACGAAAGGAAGCCAGAGATCTGAATAAAAAAAACGAATTAGACACTATAGGTAGACGTTTTTATATGAAATGAGTTAAAAAATCTTACATGCCTACTCTAACAAAAGTAGTTACTTATTAAGTTATTTAACTGTTTGTTACATAATAAACAACACACACAATAAAATAATAATATACATACACAATAAAATACTAAAGTTTGAAGTCTGTTACTCCTTCACGCTGATATGGCTGAACGGATTTAAGATAATAGGGGTAGGTACTTTTTATCTGGGAAAAGTATAGTTTCCGGGGGATAATTGAGGTAGCGGGAAACCGTAGCCCACGCGGGTGAAACTGCGCGGCGCAGCTGTCTATAAAACGAGAAATCGTATTAAGCTAAGGTACCTGTTGATTTGGGCCCCAGAACCAGAACCTAAACGGGCGAACTGTGGATCTAAGGGCGTTACACAACCACGCAGAGATGACAGTCTGATGTATGTGTCGTTATCGTAAAATGATACCTACAAGATTTAAATTGGTAACTATTTGCACTAACAAACTCCTCCCGTGAGCGCCGAAGCAGCGACTCTACAATGCATGGTTAAGAACATGCCCAGCACCAAAGACCCCACACGGAGGCGCCTGCGACCAACTTCACGTCTTCGAACAGCGCCGCCTGCCGTACCCCCGCCCGTAATGTGGGTGGTGGACCATATTACTGACCATTGGCTCTGAAAGCGACAACGCTCTTTTGTGTGTTATTTATCAATTAATAGGATAGGGAAGCCTCTTTTCTCATATTTTACTTACTATCTTATGTGATGTTCAGTAAAGCGATTTATGATGGATTATACCTGTCTAGAAAATACCTATTCAGACTGATCGATTTGAAGACAGACAAAATATTGTATGGGGAAACAGAAAATGACGCTATTCCAGTCCTTAGCCGATACTGAATAGAGAAGTAAAGCGCTATCTACTACGTGCGAGACGGTGGAATCTAAACTAATTATATAGATGCTGCGTTATTATAAAACTGATCCCATGTTCCCCTGAAAATCCGAAAGAGCAATCAAATGTATCTCCAGGACGTATCCTCGAGGCGTATCCGGCCTTTCAGCAGACACACACCTCGCATATAGTATTCTCTCATATGTGAACCGGTTCTGCGCTATTAGTCCTACTATAATATTAGGTACCTAACAATGCGATAGTTTGTGAGTATGGATGTTTTTTTACTCTTTCACGCCTAAGCGGCTTGAATTTGGATAAAAGTTATTACAAACGTAGGTATACCCTGGATTAACATATAGGCTTATTTGCATCATCACCCTTTTTCATCATCATACGGGTGAAACGGTTGTAAATTTCAAACCTCACAGTGCAATCTTAGGATTAGCAGTAGAGCCAATTGTTAGTGGGTCAGTTAGAAAGATTACCCTGGCTGGCCCAAACTGTGGCACGAAAACTATGGTACTTACAGATCATTAAAAGGTAAGTCAAACGTAGTTCAATATTGGTTCAATACGCATTCAGTGGTAAAGTTGCACTCTTTACCATACCCGCGTTAGAACACATTTGCGGGCAGTTATTTTTTTTTCTCGTATATTGAAAAATTACTTAAGCTCCTAATATTTAACACTTTTTTTGTTTCACAAACTATAAATATCTATCTTGAAAGGTATCGATTTCGGAGCTCTGAAAACCATTAGTGCCATGAGAAATTTATCGGTACTAGCATTGAGCATATTTATTTTAGTCTAACATATCGGCTGCGCGTACCTGCTGTATTTAGCCAAGCTATCCATCAAATGAGGACAGTAAATATGTTGTTGAACAAAGGTGAAATATGACAGAAAGTGGTATATTTTTGAAGTTATTTTCTGGATTTTAACTCAGATACAAAAAAATACTGAAAGATATGTGTTACCTCTCTATTTTCATATTGAAGTATTGTTTCCAAGGAATTTGGAGTCCTTCCTGACATCATACACTTAATTTAGAAATATCCAATACAAGTGTTATGCTTGTGCATCTTGTTTTAAATTTTGGACATAATACCTAAAAATCTGACTGACAGATTTATCAGCAGAAGTTGACAGACAAGAAAAATCTTGACAGATTAAATCAAATAGCAAAGATAATTCTGTATGAGTATTTTATCCCATGAAATTCTTTCCCACTATACTCGTATCATATACTAACATCTCAGATAAAATAACCAAGCGGAGGCTGTATACTCAGACTAACATAAATAGTATTTTTAATTGTATGTAAACTCTAAGGCTTTCACGGCCGGCGTTGCATGTTGTATGTATTGCTTCCGGGCTGTGTGGCCGTGGTCTAAGTGAAACTTTTGTTCCAGACGTTTCGTCGATCACTGCGGTCGACATCTTCAGTGGTTCAGGTCCGAGCGGCGACAAGAGCGTAGAACTCTCTTTCGCGGCGTCATCTCTGATACTATATTAGTGTTTGTACTACTACTACTATAATTTTTAATTGTTTGTACTACCCTTACCTTTTAACTGTATAAGTTTATTGCTAGCGAGGTTTCGTCCACATGGACTATATCGTCACATCAACTATCGTACATTCGATATCCAGTTTTAATATTTTTTCATTTTGTGAGAAACTTCTAGCTTCTTGTAGAAACTGTAGTATTGTAATTAGTATTTTATTTTAATAAAGTCATCGGCCCAATTACTAGAGTCCACGTATGTCGTGAGCTTCTGCTGAGGGTAACACCGTTATCAAATTCCCAGCATGTCGGTAGGGTACTATCGAGTACCCGCATGGCTTCCACCCTCAAGTTTGAAAAACTGTCAACAAACACATAGTGTGTTTAGGCAGCAGTCCTTGAGCGCCATTAAGTTTCCAGGTCTAGCGTGATAATATCTACGACCACATCGTCACTGACCATCAAGTGAGATAGTGGTCAAACGCTAAATCTATCCAGTATATAAAAACAATACTAATTGTAATGTTTTTCGTCTCTCCTCTTGACTACAATTATTTATAGCTTCTTATTTATCCCCCACTTCCTTGATTGTGTCCATACAGACATACAATATAAAAAATATATACGGACATCAACAAAAGACCAACAAATGTAATTTAAAAAAGTCTTTAATAAATAACACTATCTAAACAAACTAAACTTATTCGAAGATTCTTAAAAATAATATGTATATATATAATGCTTATAATATCAATTATTTACTTACATACAGGAGAATGATTTTGACTATATGTTACATATTCTCAACAAATGCTACGAATTCAATATGGATTTCCTTGCGTTAGCAGATTGATAACAGTGCAGCTAAAATACAGCGGCATAATTACATTGAAATATGGTCCCACGTAACCAAAAGTTAACTTTATTATTATCCACTAAAGCCTAACGCGCACGAAGCACGGAAGCACACTATTGAAATCGCCACTAGCGGTTACCCATCCAAGGCATGGCCGAGGAGTTCGTTGCTTAACGCAGTTGATATGTTAAGATTGCATACGTAAACTCCCCAATGAGTTTCAACTAGGCAAATTCTAGTACAATTGAAACAGTATGAGTATCATCTCATTTACTGTCACAGAGTAATGTCCGTGAAGATTGTGTGTTATATGTACAAAGTGGGGGGGTTGGCGGCGGTGCAGGCGGAGGGCATGTACTAGGTGGGGGGCGGGGCGGGGGGCTGCGGCGCGTCCTGCGGGAGGGTGAAGCTGGTGAGGAGGTCGCGCACCGCCGGCCACAGCGTGCACTCCGAGTGGGACTGGTTGAACTCGTTGAACCTGGGGGGGAGAAACACAACAGATCCTTTTAAGATGTGTTCACTAGTGTTACGAATTACACAAAATCTACCTATTATGTATTGGTTTTTTAGCTTAAGATAAGTGTATATTCCAAGTAGTGAGCCAAATAAATTTAAAAAAAAAGATGTAAAAATAAAGATATTTAGACGTACAATTTGGACGCCATTACAACTTTTTTTTCCACGGTCGCCGTGGCGCATTGTTCAGTGTCAGTGACATGACTTCTGTGTCTCCGGGACCCTGGGGTCAATTCCCGGCAAGGGCAAACATATGTGCGATGAGTGTAGATGTTTGTGTTGTGTGATTGTGTGTGTCCATGCCTCCCGCGACACAGGAAATCCGAGTGCGGGGGTCTAAGTGTGATAAATATATATCATTGGCATTAGTTATCCTTTGAATGGCGGTACCGTTTGAGATGCAAGCCGACTGCTATTAGATGTGGCTGCGCGTTCTGCTTGTCCGCGAGCTGCGTCACGTTCAGCTGCATGTCGTACACCAGCGGGAGCACCAGCTGCGTGTCTCCTCGGGTCAGGCAGATCTGGGGGCACAACTAAGGCTTCACCATTTGCCAAAGAGACAATTTTGAGTCTTTAAAAGTTATTTTGTTGGAAGTCTTACATGTCTTATAAATATAGAACATGTATTATAAAGAGGAAAGATTTGATTGTTTGTTTGCATTAAAACTACTGAATCGATTTGAAAAATTATTTCTCTGTTGGGAAGCTACACTATCCTCGGGTGACATAGGCTATATTATAAATTGAAAAAATTAGAGACTATCATAATTGTTAACGTTGAAATTTTTATACGTGCGAATCCGTTGCCTACCGCTAGTGTCTTACTTTAAAAATACCACTTATGAGAACAGTTTAGTGGGCATCTAACCAGCATCCGTCATGTTGACAGCCAACGCTCCCACCGCTGATCTATCATCGGTTCAAATTGTGTATAGCGTACAAGATTTTTTCGATTTTACTAACACTTATTCACTCACATGCACCGGATAGCTTTGATACAATCATCCGTAATATTGTACACCGTAAAGGTATCACTGTCGATACTCCTATGTTTTAAGACCATTTGTACGCAGCTACCGCACTAATATTTGAGCCAGTAAGCATTCTAGGTCTAGGGTGATAACATCTTCGACCACATCGTCACTGACCATCAAGTGAGATAGTGGTCAAACGATAGCTATCTATACAGCATAAAAAATAAAAGCAAAAGATTGTTTGTCTGTTTGTCGTTAGTTTTTTATTTACGCTAAAAACGGATTACCATACCCTGAAATAACACAGAAGCTTCTTTTTGTCCCAAAAATATAGACTGTTCCCGTGGGATGACGGGAAGACTTAAATACGGTCAATACCACATACCGTTTCACCGCGGGGCACAGCTAGTATGCAATATATTGTATAGTAGATAATGGAGGACTCACAAAGAAGAGTATCTTGTGCTTGGCGAGCAACACGGCGGGCTGTCCGGCGGGCACGATGGGCGGCGCGGCGGGCGGGATGCGCAGCGCCCACTGCAGCTGCCACAGCGCGGGCGCGGGCGGCGCCAGGTCGGCGCGCATCAGCGACACCAGCGCGGGCAGCGCGGCGCCCGGCGCGCCCCACGTGCGCCCCCACCCGTGCAGCGCCGTCGCGCGGTACGGCGGGATCGCCACGCGGCTCTCGAAGAACTTCTCCATCACCTACACACATAGCATATCAATACAACTTCTCTATCATTTACGGCCCAAACACCACATACATAAATAGGCGAGGTAAGAAAGAAAGAAAGAAAAACTTTATTTGTAACAATTACATTGAGACCTACAATAAAATATAAAATACAATGTTAAATGTTACAAAACGGACCCAACTCAGCAATGCTGGCTCTTGTTTGCTGCTGGCAATCATAAAAATTTCATTAGTTTAAAATATACTGTTGTCAAATATTCTTCGACAACAGTATATTTTAAACTAATGAAATTTGTATGATGACTGTAATTACATAATAATAAATGATATAGCCAAACAATACTTGCATCAGCACAAAGAAAATTAAAAAAATAAATAAAAAGATATAGAATCTTTCAAGGTATGCGGTGTATTCACTAGCGGACAAAACCGCTCGGCGAATCGCGAGCATTCGCGGGACGTTTACCTGCGATTGTCGACCGACAGTGTCGATAGACAGTTCACTCGTCCACACACTGACACTGTGGTCGAGATGTTGCCTGAATTATAGGTAAACTACACAACTCGCGGATCGCCTGCGCGGTAAGAGGTTTGCGGGAGGAAAGTTACGTACGGGTGTAGCAGGGCAGTGGGGTTGAGCTCGCGGTTCTCGCAGTGATAGTTGGTATTACAAGAGCCCACGATCGCCAGACCTTCGTTATTTAATAGGAGCTGAAAATTTCCCAGAGCATGTCCCCATCACAGGTAAGAGCGCTCAATGAGTATGGAGTTGGATCATGGGAACTTGGGCAGGAATCTGGTAGTAAAGGTGTATAAAAAAGTACCTTAAGAGCAAATTTTATCATAGCAGCCGTACAGTTTTAATAATATGCTATGACTGCTATGATAAAAACATTTTATAGGTCCCCAAGTATAATTTATCAATTACAGCTTTTATACTAGTATATCGTAAGTATAATTATTTAGTTTTTAAATTTAGGGGTATCTGGCAAGGGGTTGCAACTGTACAAAGTGTCCGGCAGTGGATGTAAAAACGATTGCCATATAAAATACGGAATTCGTAGTGCTTGTACCCATTTTCGTAAGCAAGATAAAATTTCATCCTTATTCCTATTTTATTTACTTCTCAACACCTACAACCTACAGCCATACATTGATATCCGCTACACAGATAACAACTAGTTATAAAAGTAGATCAGCAAGGCTTTGTGTGTATTATTATAACCTCACTTTCTCAACGTTCGAAAGCGTGGGGCAGTTTAAGGCGAAGTAAGGTAGGGTAGGGCGCACCTGCAGATCGTCGTGCGGCCAGGTGTCTTTGTGGTCGGGCAGCGGCGTCAGGTGCAGGTGCAGCGACTGCATGTGCTGCGGGTGCAGCGCCACGCGCGCCGCCAGCCCCGCGCTCTCGCACCGGAACGTCAGCGATGTCGCCTCCACGCACACCATCGTCAGCTGGACAACACACACAGATACACCTCAACTTACTCATAAGGTACTACTTTCAGAAATTACACTGTGCACCAAAACGGTAATCATCACCCGGAAAAGGGTAATCGTTACTTTGTCTCGTTCCAAACCCCAGCGTTGAAAATTAACGTGGAAAGTAAAATTGTGAGTCCAGAGTCGGTTTTATACCCCATACCAATAATGTTTTACTAAAGATGACGTATATTCATACTGCGCGGTGCTCAGATTTTGTTCCTTTGCGACATAAACATGCTTACTGCGACAGATAATACGGTACAAATAATATAGAAAAGGATAGCTATATGTTTAGACTTGCGCTTGAAATACGCGTCAAAATGAAAATGACTACAATTGACTTAATTTTGCCGCCTCAGTTTTCGTGCCCTTGTGCCACATCTACCTCATTTAAACATATAATATCATTGCCCCATACAAAATAAAGTATGCTGCATACAGAGGCACAGTACAAACTTAAATACACAGGTTTAAACTATTTGTATAGCTAACTCGCTCACTCGCTTCATCTGTCTCATCTTCCTATGTTGCTTCCTTTGCTAGAGGCAAACATTTCCTGAGGCTGTTCAGCACAAGTATAGGTTGTGTGTTTAATGCTCACATATTCCTCCTGTTGCACGAACCGTTGCAGCGTCCGCTTCATGTAGACACAGGCCAGGAACCGCTGGAGCGGCGCCAGGGCGGGCCCGGGCGGCGCGCCGGGCGGGGGCTCGCATGGAGTGCACAGCGTCTCCAGCTTGGACACGGGGATGGGGGTGGCCGTGGCGCCGGCCCACGCTCTGCCACCTACAAGGACCCTGTTGCTAGTTGATGTTGCTTGGGGACCTGCACAAATAAAACATTTCATATTTATGTCCCCTTTAGACGTATAAAAGGCGAATGAAGTAATAATTGGATATGCGAATATGACGCTCGGATAGAATGTATCGATATTTTTAAATGGCAAAACATCTGCATCGGCAATTCAGAAGATGCTGAAGTTTAATTATATAGTTATTTATTTATATTATATTAATAAATATTATTTATATTTATTATTAAATTATATAATTTGAAGGTTTCCGTGGCTCATTGGTCTTTGTCAGAATTACTTCTGATCCCAGCACCCTGGGTTCGGATCCAACAGAGGCAAACATTTAAGTGAGGAGCTTCAATGTTTCTTCTGGGTTTTGGATGTTTTCTTGTAATGTCTGTGTGTGCCCATACCGGCCGCGACACTGGGAATCTCAGTGAGGGGCTGAGTGAAGAAAAAAACACCTACACTAACATTTTTGTCATATCGGGTTAAGGATGACGACGTTTCGGATGTGCATAATCTTCCTTTCTCATAAGCGTAAAAGCGTAAAAAAGAGTTCGCTTCGCATACTTTTCTTATTGTCTGTCCCGTTTTCAAACTTTAATACATTAGTACCCTTCAGAAATCGAATTAAGTCTAATTTCAAATTTTCTTTAGTTATCCCTTAGTGGACATGAGTGCATTAACGATCATTCATACTGAAGTTTTATGATTAAAAACATACGTTTCTTGGACTTCATTCTAAAATGTTACTCCGGCTATCCTTGAAATTTCAAATTGATTTGCTTACCCTTTAGTTATAGCAATGCTGAGAGTCTGATTCTTTCTGATTCAATTCTAACGAATTTGAACCCAATTATACAAAACATACAATTGTAACTGGTTATTTTGGTCATAATTTTAAAATGGGCTACACCCGGGTACACAAGGTCAAATTTTATCACTTTGAGACAAATTAATAAACTTAATGCAAAGAAAAACGTAAATTTGAATGACATGTGTAACATAAAATTGTATTATATGTACCTTTATGATCCATGTGGTGTCTCGGCGAAGGATGGTGTTGTGGCGAAGGGCGAGGCAGCGAGGGCGAGGCGGGCCATGCGGTGAATGGTGAGGTGGGGGGCGGGTGGGGGGAGGCGGCGGGGGCAGCGTGCGGAGACGGTGCCATGGGGGAGGCGGGAGACGCGGAGACACCACCGCCTCCACCACCACCGACAGATCCCGGCGGTGAAGTCAAGTTGAACGAACCGCCACCCATCTGCACATACGACTTCATATTACTTCAATTTTAAATTGGTTTTAAAGTGTGTGATATATCTGTCCACCTTAAATGATGGAACACCGTCTAACAAACAGGCACACTGTGTGGTCGTTTCGAGCCAGTCTCAAACATACACTGACTTTTGAGGACATTGTAAAACCGTGACTGCTGGAGTTTTATTCTTCACCCGTTCTCATCAGTTTCCTATTGCCACAAGCCGACGCACTCAATAACAGCATATCATCACGACGATCTACTCCAGGTATATGTAGTAAGTAACTGGCCGGTTGGCGCAGTTGGTAGCACTCTGCCTTCTGAGCCGCTGGTTCCGGGTTCAATTCCCGGACAGGTCAAACATTTGTGTGTATGAACATGTCTGTTTGACCTGTGTCTGGGTGTGTATATGTATATATCAGTCATCAGGTTACCATAGTACAGGCTCTGCCTAGTTTGGGACCTGAAGACCTTGTGTGAATGATGTGTCCCATTATAAAAAAAAAAAAAAGTTCCTACTGACAGGGTTCTATCAACTGCGGTTTGTGATCAAATTCTACAGGTGGAAACTATTTGGGCTTTTTTTGTATTTAAGTAAGACAGTGTTGAACCTAGAAATGATTCAATAATGTTTTACTTTCTGTCCATATGTATCTCGTACCTGATGTGCGGGAGAAGCCGGGTGCGGAGTGACTGGCGCGGAGTGTGGAGTGTGAGGCTGCGGCGGTGTTAGTGGGGCCGGGAAACGGAGACCGCCTGTTATGATAAACATTAAACATATTTATGAGAATTAAAATGTATATACATCCAAGAGTTTTATAGTTTATACAGGTGCAGTACATTAAGGAAAAAAAATCAGCTACTGGTGAGACTGGAACCCACGAACACACCCGAACCACGAACTACAGAATACCGTCGAAATCCCTAGCTAGCATCATAGATCATAGATTATTTTACTTGACTCTTTAAATAATCTTCAATCTTCATCAAATATATACATAAAGAGCTATCGGACTTTTAATCAACAATTACCAGCGCATAAATAGAAATCCCAAACAGCACCAATACAAATTGTCACGCGTGCACAGTCAAGTCTAATATACCATTTACCACCCTAAGGTTGTAGATAATTTGGTATCATAAAACGTTTCTTTTTTCTGCACACTGTTTTGTTACACATCATTGCACAATCAGCCCAATACGTTCCACTGCGGGACACGGAATTCCTCTTAGAGAGGAGTGGAGACCATGATCGCGGGTTGGCGGAGATGCCAGCCCAATGTCAGATGTACCACGCCAGCTAAAGGACTCCGTCATTGCGTAACGACTGTTATTCTAAGTTCCTAAGTCAACGAGTGGAACTGACAGCTCTATCGTGCATTCGTGCCATCAGCAGCACGGATGCTCAAACCTTAAACACCGACTACGCCGACACCCACCGCTGGGTTCATATTAACATATTAAGTACTAGCTGCGCCCCCCGGTTTTACCCGCATGGTGATGATTGCTGATAATAATGATGATGATGATGAAAAGTAGCCTCAACAAGTTATTCTGGGGTCTAAAGTATCTACATACCAAAGGGCATTGTCCATTTTCGGCCTTACATGGACAGGATGACCAACATAATTCAATTGCATCAATAAATCTATTTATTTTAATAAATAATTACTGTGCTGTATTTTTGTATCCAGGTGTATCTATCAAAAATAATATTTAACAATTTTATTTTGACTATATCCCAGCGATTTCGGTTTTATCAAAGCAGTGTTGCCATTATGATTACTTCCTGATTTAATCGATTCATCTCGAACAAAACTCGATATTACGATGCAGCCAAATACATGCGATACACGAACTTAATTATGGAAACACAGGGTCGCGGCCGGCGCGTCGCGCGTCTTCACATGACGAGAAAAGAGAACGTTTGTTTCGACTGAAGCGGTTGTTTCGAGATTTGTTAAAAATGCTTATGTCCGTCAGAGTTTGTGTGTTCTCGCCTACAGGTCGCATTTTTCGACCGATTTTGACTAAAATATGCACGCAGGTTGCCCATTTTAGTCAAAATCGGTCGAAAAATGCGCTTGATATTTTTTAGATTTTTTTAAGCGTCGGCGATTTCCTTTTGGGAGGAAAATGGGGGCATAATCAATGAAACATCTTTTAGATACGCGTTCTAGAGTCATGTACTGTGCTCACTTCTTGCAGTTCGTGCAAGTCGTGCTCGTCAAAAGTGCTAGCCGAATTTCCCACCACGCTAGTCTCAATGACATCATTCGCCGGGCTTTTACCAGTGCCACCGTTCCAGCTATTCTCGAGCCGAATGATCTAATGCGTGACAATGGTAGAAGACCTGATGGAATGACTTTGATGCCATAAAAAATGGGACGCCCTTTGGTATTGGATGCAACCTGTGTCGATACTTCAGCTCCGTCACATCTTCTTGAATCACACAATGGGGCTGACACTGCGGCAGCTACGGATGAACAACGCAAGCGACGAAAATATAGAAGTCTGGGCAGTGGTTACACATTTGAACCGTTTGGTGTTGAAACTCTGGGCCCGTGGGGGCGGTGAGCTCATTCTGTTTTCAAATGCTTATTAGAGCGTCTGGTTGAGGCAACGCATAATCAAAATGCTGGTACTTTTGTTCAACGTACATATTAGCATTACGCTTCCGGGCATATTTTTTTTACGAGTTACCGATCCTCTCGATTAGTTTATCGATTATTGGATATTAATTATGGCAACACAGCAAAAACATTGAATAATGTCAAATTCTCAATAAACAACATAATATCTTCACTGATAACTGTTTGTTTTCGGCATGGAATTGGTTTACCTTGTGTCTGTTCATTTTGTTGAAGTGCGTACTTTCTTTGGACAATGGATTATAACGTGCAATGACAGATTTCTGTGTAGCTGCAGCGTGGATAAATAAGTTTCACCAAAGAATAAGTGACAGGGAGGATGCTGATGCAATTGTTGAAATAATGAATAGGAAATTACATACAAATAATGATCTTGCCGATTTTGTAAATGTAATGTTAACAGGAGCCGCTCATAGTTTCTAAACATTAATGTTAACATCGAAAGTGTATCATTTCCAAGGCTTCAATATAGTGATTTAATACTAATTGCTTGTGAAACTTATCAACTATTTAAAGCAAGCACGCTCACATTATGGTGAACACATTAGAAGTGACGGTTCCTATACGATTGAAGTGTGTAGGGATACTGCCAGCAACATAGAATATATTCCTTCAGCCGGAACATGACAGGTTGAAAAGGGCAAAAATTCAAAGTAGGCATATAAGCCAAAAGATATATGTCATATATATATTATATGAAAATAATAATGAATTGGGAAGGGAATCCATAAAACAATATTGTTGTAATTGTATTGTGGGCCGAAGGACAGTTGGTTGCTGCGCTCATGTCATGACTGTCATATGGTATTTGAGCTGGGCAATGTACCAAAGTAATATTAATCCACCTGCCCAGTTCCTGGATAATGTATTATTGACATATGATTCTGAATAAATATATAAGTATTGAAACTGCATTAGTTTTATTTTAAATAACCCAACGGCAATCATGTACATCACATGCAGGAAAATAGTGTTACCAAACATTTTGATACAAAGTTATCCTAATATTATGTTACCTACTGATATAATCTAACAAACCTATATCACAATTATACCTAAAGTTACTGTCCACTCCAGGCCGAAATGCCCATACAAGTGGGCATTGCCCTTTCACCCAAATCCATCCAGCCGTTTGAGTGTGATTAACAAATATCCATCCATACAAACTTTCAAATTTATAATATTAGTGGGATTACAGATTAGGAGTTTAGGTATATACCTGGTGGCATCGGCGACATCGGTGATGGAGGATTGTCATCTTCGGCGAGCAGCCGCGCGTTTATATCGTCCACGTATTTAGATAGGAATGCCTGAAAATATATCCTGTGATTATTGTTTTGTTATCAAAACCGCCCCATTTACACACTACACTGCTACGTAGAAGAGTTATAAATCAACCGCGCTGGTGACTTTAGTAAACTAGTTTAGATTAAAGTAAGCCAACTACGGAATAGAAGAAATCACAACCCCCACCTTTTTTAAGAACAGCAGCATTATTTTAGACGGATTAGGCAACTTTACAATAGGTGCAGGTTAATAATTGGGTTTTATTTTATTAACTTTAGAGCTCCATTATTTGAAAAAATCACTTTTGTAATGAGAATATGATATATTTTCAGATTAGTAATATAAAAATCGAAAAAGGATCAGTATGTTTCCTTAAGCCTTGTCCTTCCTTAAGCAGTAAAAGTTATATATGAGTCGGGCCGCAATAAAAAAAATATTGGTAACAATTTAGAAGAATTTGCGCAGAACAAACCTCAGGGCATCAGTTCTAATATTTGAAGGAAAAAATTCGGCTGCTAGTGGGACTTGAACCCACGACTACAGAATACCGTCCTGTCGCTTTGTCCAACTAAGCTATAGCAGCCCATACCACTAGGGCCGAATTACTTCCTTCCTTTATTAACATCTTGCGGGGATGTTTTTGCCTAGTTTATGTTCTGCCTAGCATAGCGTTAATGCGATACACAATAAAATCTCTTAAAACCTCAGGGCAATACCAAACAAACATTATACATTTTTCAGAAAGAATGACAAGAAAATTAAACAATATTTTCGTCAAAAAACCACTACATGACAAATTATTAAAAAGAATATACATATTGTCATATCTATCTATGGTTACGCGCTACAGCTTTGCTCAATTTTATTGAATTCAGTTTCCTATTTCATTCGGGACAGTCCCGAACCTTTAAATAGGCGCAGTAAAAATATTTTTTGCGTCGAGTTGTTCGTATTTGTAGTTTCGGCTGCGGCATCCCTTTGTATCTGGCGCGACCCCTTATCTCTCGCTACCCCCGGGCCGCTGTTTACGCCTTGATCGAAGAAAAATGTATAGCATACCTTGAGCCCCTGTGCGGGCGCGAACTCGTCGACGACAGAGGCGCGGTCGAACTTGGAGTAAGAACCGTCCCGGATGGTGACCACGCCGCCACCTCTGATACCCACCTCTATCGAGTACGCACCCGCGTATATGATGCGGATCTGGTGAATACAAGAACAGCATTAATTATATATAATGTATTATTATTTACATACCGTAAAGTATAAGTATAGCATTATATATAAAATATAGTTATTTATATTATAATTATATAGATAAAAAACAGGTGCGTATTCTTCTAGAAACATTTGCTTTTTTATACATTTTTATACTTTATCGATCTAGCGTTTGATCACTATCTCACTAGATAGTCAGTGACGATATGGTCGAAAATGTAAGCACTCTAGACTAAGAATGTTTACTGGCTCTCAAGGAATTCTGCCTGAACACATTGTGTTCCAGACATGAGGGTGTACTCGTATATATACATAGCAGTTTCATAAATTCAAGTCATAGTGATCTTACTTTGAAGTTATTGAAAATTCTGGTAAACTAAAATAATTAATGGCAAAAATTACATGACAAAAAAAATTAAATAAATCTCGAAATATATTACATTAATTTGCGTATTAATTATGAGATGGTAGAGTATGTAATGTAGGTATGAGATTGTATTTTCACCGCAAAAAATTTCAATACCTCAAAAGTAAATCTAAGATGTACCAAGCCTCAATCTCACTTCAGTCTATAGTAAATTCATATAATACTAACCTTGCGCCAAGAATGGGCCAACAGAGTGAATGTCGGAGTGGGCATCTGGGTGCGAACGTGGTGCAATCCCAGCTGTGGGAGTGTGGGTAGACGAGACAGTGCTAGTAATGGCAGATAAGTTTCACGGAGCACTACACCAAACGACATCAGATCCTTGTTGCTGAAATAACAAAGTGAACTTATAGAACACAAAAACATGATCTTTATTAGGATATATGATATTCAACTATATTTTTTTGGTCCCAGGATAGCTTAGATTCAAATGACCCTGGTTAAAAAAACTCTACCGAAATTGCTAATGAGATGTAGATTTTAAATTGACTTGCTCTCTAATGTACAAAGCATAATTACCGAGATATTTATCCTTTACTTTATTTCAGTATTTGTATTGTGCCGAAAATTAAGAAGTAAAAAACATGATTAATGTCTTAATAATGAGAGGATTTCTTATAAAATAGTTATACAATGCTTACTGTATGGCGTAATAGGTATAGGAAATTGACTTGTTTTAAATCAAACTCAGCACAGTGCGATGTCTTTACACACCTATATGCTCAAAAGTTTGGGAATTAGAACTAACTCACCACACTAAGCCTCTAGAGATGGACATGATCTCCGGTTTTGAATTTAGGTCAAATTCATCACAGTGTGATGTGTTTAGAGAGCTATATGTTCAAAAGTTTTGGGTTTACATCCAACTCAGCACAGTGCGAAGTCTTAAGAGAGTGAAATGTTTACATCCAACTCAGCACAGTGCGAAGACGAGAGCGAGACGCTCACGAGTTTTATCTTTGATCCAGCTTAACACAGTACGAAATTTATAAAGAGCGACTTGGTGACCAGTTTTGGCGTTAGATGTAGCGTAGCGCGGACTGTAACTGTAAGATAGAGAGCCGTGCGCACCAGTTGATGTAGTGGTCCAGGTGGTGGTGCAGCAGATGGTGCGCGTTGGCGGCGGGCTGGTGCGCCGGCGTGCACACGGTGTAGCGCTGCGTGGCCGCGTTCCACTGCAGCACGGCCGTGGCGCGCGCCGCGCTGCCGAACCCCACCACCAGCGAGCGGTACGTGTACGAGCGGATGCACACGCCTTGCCACAGCGTCTCGCGTTCTGTACGCACATACAACATGCACGCTCTATGTAAAGGTTCAACTTTAATAATAAAACGTTTTAATAACAAAAACTAAAAAATTTAAAACAAAACATGCTGGAACTCTTAGCACTGCGCCACGACGACCGTCAAAAAAATCATGTGGTCGAAATGCTTTTATATTGCTTCAATCTTTAAATAAAAATTTTACCAAAAAATTGAACCGACTTCAACACGCAAAAGTGTGAAATACCTTGTTGAAGTCGCTACCATGATAGTTCACAAAAGTAAGTATCATCATATGTGCTCATGGTACCGATTTCGACAAGTTATTTCACATTTTTGCGTGAGTCAGCTCCATGATTCGGTAAACATTTTTTCTTACCCTTTTCGGTGACCTTTGCTACTCACGGGATCAATTGTCATTGTGTATGTTCACCGATTTCTTCAACCGGAATTAGGAAGTCGTCCAAGTTTGACGTAACACTATTCAGATTCAGTTCAGATTTTGATGAAATTTAAATGGGACAACGTCGGAGGTTAAACTTTAATTAACCTCTATAAAATATTTTTTTATTGAAAATCGGTCCATAAATGAGGAAAAATCGGTGAACATAAATAAAAAACAAAATACAGTGGGACATATAACCACCTCCTCCATTTTTGAAGTCGGTTAAAACGATAAACTTAAAAACAAGAAATAACGGAACTAAGCCACGACGACCGTCAAAAAAAAACCATGTGGTGGCGAGGGGATTTTGCATTGTTTAAACTTTTCAAATATTAATTATATTCATAACAGTACCTTGTACAGGTCGTAACATGAAGTCATGCAAAAGCGTGTGCAGGTGTACGATGGCCGCCCAATCTGCTAGAAACGCGTCTGCGGTGCGACCGGCGTCTGTGCCCAGTTCGTACTGGAGATATACGCATCGCCTTTCACCTGGAACATTTATGATTATTGAACACGTTTAATCGACACGTACAGTGTGCGCAAGCGCAACCAACCTTGTGGTAAGGCTTTGTAAACATTTGCACATGTAGTGGTAAAACAGTTTATCATCAAGTAGAGCAAGCGAGACCAGAAGATGCGTAAAACGTTAGCGTGTGAGCGAGACAGTTTTACAATAATTATCCCAGATCTAGAGACCAAAAAATAGGCACTGAGTAACTACATGCAGACAACTTCAGAGACACAAACTAACGTTGTGACATACGTACGTACATATGTACATTCACGCATCCTTCCCGTAGGGGTAGGCAGTGACCACAGCCTTCCAAATGCTACGATCCCGGCACACTTCTTTCGCTTCCTCCACGCTTATCAGACATTTGAAACAAGAGCGTCGGGTTAGTGCTATGGACCTGGCCCTTTCTTAGAACTTCCTCAATCTGATTTCGGAACGTTGTGACTACTGTAAACAATACAATGACGTCACTAACGGACAAAACCGAGCGCGAAGATTCATCTGGAGTTCTGGAAGAGGCAGCAGTTGTTGTAGAAGAGAAAACGCTATTACTTATAAGTAATATAGTAACGAGTTGGTTTGCCGCGAAGGCGGGATGTGGCGTTTAAAAAAAAATAGCACAATAAATTGGTAAACACATTGATTTGAGGATATAATTTCGACTATCTGATCTACTCGTGGCTTCGACCGCCTGGCCTTCACTGTAGGCTTACAGTGTAAACTGTATCAACTTTTATGAAAAACTCGCACTTAGTAAGAAAATAACAATTTTAGACTGTTTCCCAAATAGCAAATACATAATCATCATAATGCGCGAAAACATAGTTATAATATTTTCTATGAGTATGCATTTACCTATATTATTCTAATTAAATTAAGACATACTGTATTACTCAGATCACGAATGTTTTGTGAAAATAAGTCATTAATGATATCATCATAAACCCCACAACTGTAAGATGCGTTAACCTTAAAATACGCCGTAGTTCTGGCAGGAAGTAGAAGGTATAGTAAAAGGTATTACTCGCCTCTTTGTAATCCCATAGAAACAAAACTAAGGAAGTCAACAGTGTATGTGAGACGGTATAGTAAAGAGACATGTTCGCTAGGCGTGGTGGTGTGATGGTGAGAGGAGAATATGCGTGGGTAACCTTGTTCCTTGGCGTTGGGCGTGCGCGCGGGCGAGCCGTGGAAGACGAACTCGGCGGTCCAGACGCGCGCCTGGTTCTTGGTGGTGAGGCGCACGGTGGCGGCGAGCAGGCGCGCGCGCAGGGCGGCTGCAGCGCGCGGCTCCGCGCCGCCCGGCACCGGCAGCGCCACCACGCGCATGCCCAGCGCCGACCCGCTCCACTCCGGCTGCACGCCGCCGTGAGTCACGCCGCGGGACGCCAGCTGCCATGCAACATCTTACCTTGCACCTCTTTTTTTTGAAACCTCTATCTACTTAATTATATAACATTATTTGGTTCCGATGCTTCGGCACTGTTGCGAGCGCCATCATGAAAAATATCAAAAATACACGGTAAATATCCCGTTTCTTAAGTCAACTCTTATGTATGTCCTACGTTCAAATTTATGACGGGAAAAATTCGACTACTGATAGAAAATATAACAAAACGACATTATTAAAAAGAACACTTCTATAAGTCTGCCATATCACTCTGACGAAATTACAATCGTGTAAGCTGGCCGTATGAATAGTGAGCGTGTCATAGGTAAAGCCGTGTACCTCTTGTGCTAGGTTAACGAATGGTACTCGTTCGTCAGCGGCAGCAACCACGTGCGCTAGCTCGGGCAGGAAGTATGCAGGCTGACGGACGCGGACCGCGCGCGCTGACGATGGCGACAGTTTGCGCTTACCGGGCTGCATGCCTATACACAAAAGGCATTGTAATTATGTTATAAACATACTACACCATCAAACAACATAATATGGGTGATATATAGGTAGACTCTATTTTGTTTTAAGAAAATGAGACTGCGCTGCGTTTGACCACTGGCTCACCTGATGTGAAGCGATGACATCATCTTATATTCAAGCTTAGATTAGGTACTATCTCCTTGATTTCTGAGTCGGGCAATGACTCCACTACTTGGCAGTATGTGTTATAAGTAAAAAATAACTTCGCCATCTTGCATCACCATTATAGCCAACCTCATTTTCTCACCATAACCATCCTGATTTTTCTGTGCATGCATTTTTCAGAATAGACCTACCTCTTTGGTAGAGTGCGTGCATTGCGTTGCGGCTACAGGAAACCAGCCTTAATATTTGTATTGGATTATTTTATTCTCTCGCAATCGTAATGAAAAGTAAAGTGTAACACAGCTTCGGGAGTAAAAATACCTCGTATATAATGGGTCATGTTAGCCTTTTGTTCTTAACAATCTACTATTTTAAGATTCATAATAAGCTTTGGTGTTGATCGCTATCCAGTAAGATGTTAAGCGTCAATACAATCTAAGATGCAAATAACTCAAACATATACAGATAGGCAATAAAGTAGTAGTTACCAGGTGTATCGAGGGGTGTGAAGGGTCCGTGTGTGAGAGTGAACGTGTCGAGCTCGACCAGCGAGTGAATGCGGAGGTACGCGCGCGCAGTGCCGCCCGTCGCAACCGCTGTGCTGTTGCCGCCCTAAAGTAAAAATTACATCAATGAAATGGTCAACAAAATAGGGAAGTATACTTCAATGATCGAGTTTTCAGATTAATAAATAATATTAACACTTTAATTTATGTATTATTTTGTTTCTTGCTTAGCTAAATGAGCATAATCACCCTAATAAGATCCCACTATTGGAATGTGAGCCTTACCTACAGAGAGGAGTGTTGGCCATAACCGACAACGGCTAATGCGGGTTGGCTGATAGGCGGATGATGAAGTTTTCAAGCCACTAAAGGCCCTCCGACATTACCTAACGAATGTTATCCTAAAACAACAAACGGCGACGACGGTTTAAAGTGCCCTTCGAAGCACGCAACCGCTAGATGAAAAGAGTACCTCATCCAAAGTATGACCGAACAGTACTTTGCATTGGAGTTGATTTCATACGTAAACTCCGCTACGAGTTCTTCATCGATGGACTATCCGAAATAGTTAATAATAATAATAAAGTAACCGGTCTAGTCAACGTCTATGAGCACGTATCCGTGGCTGAGCAAGTAGCACCGCCTATGTCACGTGTATGAAGCCGCAAGTGGGTCAACTAGCACAGTACGCGCAGACGAAGTTTGTGGCACTGATTTTGAAGGTTGCGCATGTACCGAAAGTAAGCGAGATAGGACGATGGGAAGAACATATGCCAGTGAGCGAGGCAGCTATAATCATTCTATAAAGTTAGTGCAGTAGAGTTCAAAACTCGATTGTCGATTGTTTTGACACTAGAGTTGAGAACTAACTTTTGACTTTGGAACCAAGTATGATTGTTATGTTTCCATTACATTACTTAGTTTTTTTGATTCAATAAACTTTACAACTAGTTTATTCAAGCACTCTTGATTGTTTATACATGAGCGAGCATAAATCTTTTATTATCATCGATTGCTAATATGATTATCAATTATAATGATTCAGCAGACTCGGACTGGTTTTCGATTATTGAAAAATTGGTCTTAATTTGGTAATTACAGACAACTTCAGGGACATAAACTTACAGTGCGACTACTTCACATCGTTCTGGATCCACCCCAAGCTGAATCCTCAAGGCATATAAGTTTTCCGTTTATTTTTAACAGTTTCCAAAAACAGGGCCACGGTCTCAATTCGACAGTTTTAATATGATACTCAGAACTTATTTCAAGGTGAAACATTGATTTGATATCTGTTGCTTCTTATGTGACCCCATTTAAATTTGATCAAGATGCGACCAGTAGTTTTTGAGTTATGCTTAATAACGAGTATTTTTCCTTCAAATAATTTGAACGTATGTTGATTTTGTTCTAATTTTTGAAGAAGTCTATTTGTTTTTGTAGCATTTTTAACTTCGAAATTATGTCTCAAAAATATCACCTCATCCTCGCACTCGTCGGGGGTACATCGTCGCGCGCCCGCTAGATGGAAGCACAGAGCGACGCAGCACGCACTCCCACTGTTGGCAGTGTTACTAGTCGTCGCGGTACATCCCGCCGCCACTTCTTTCATCTCCACTATCTGCAACAAATCTTCTACTTTGAGTATACATTTGTAACATGTTATAGATAAAAAAATTAAGATCAAATAAAGCCATTATACAAAAAATCAAAATGAATTTGGCCAATATAACGGACGCTGTTTGATTCACACTAATGGCTTGAGCTTCCGATGAAGGGAACACCGATATTAAATTCTCAGCAAGGTGGTAGAGTCCTTTAAAGAGTCCTGGATAGCTAACACACTCAGTTTGAAAATCTGTCACCACACATAATATAGTGTGTTGAGGGAGCAGTCCCTGAAGGCCAGTAAACATTCTTGGTTTAGCGCGATCACTCCTTCGACCACATCAATACTCAATTTACTCAAAGCTCTTGCATTGACTCTGAAATATAAATACTTTAGGGACTCTAAACTCAATTTTTTATTTGTTTTGATTGCTCGACACTTAAACTGCTGAGAATCTGATATTCGGTGGTTCATATATACCAAAACTGGAAAATGTAACCGCATAAGTTCTGGTCACAGCCGTAGTTTTTTATACTTTACTAGCTGCACCCCGCGGTTTTACTTGCGCGGTGATGATGATGAAAAGTAGCCTATGTGCTATTCCAGACTATAATCTATTCTTCTGCCAAATTTCATCCAGATCCATTCAGCCGTTCTGACGTGATTGAGTAACAAACCCATCCATGTAGCCATCCAAACTTTCACATTTATAATATTAGTGGGATATATAGATCTAGCGTTTGACCACTGTCTCACTTGATGGTCAGTGACGATGTGGTCGAAGGAGTGATCGCGCTAAACCAAGAATGTTTACTGGCCTTCAGGGACTGCTGCCTCAACACACTATATTATGTATGGTGACAGATTTTCAAACTAAGTGTGTTAGCTATCCAGGACTCTTTAAAGGACTCTACCACCTTGCTGAGAATTTAATATCGGTGTTCCCTTCATCGGAAGCTCAAGCCATTAGTGTGAATCAAACAGCGTCCGTTAGTTTGACAGCAAACGCTCCCACTGCTAGGCTATCATGGCTTTAAAAAACCGTGTGTTCTTAACCGTGACTTTATAATAAAATAACACCATTATTATCCAGAAGGAAGAGTGGTAACATCACTACAAGAATTCTGCATGAACTAGCGAATATTTTAGTTGAAAAACATAAACTAAACGTAAATAATTGTGACTTACCAGTATGTGGTCGGTGTGGCGATGCAAAGTGACGTAGAGTCGGTCCGGGGAGAGCTTGTTGAGGGGGTGGTCAGGCCCGTGCAGGAAGGGCAGGTGTTCGCACACACTTGCTGGGAGGTGTTGCAGAGTCTTCTCACATCGGCGAGCCACTAACCAGAACCTGTATGAATTGCACAGTCTTACTTTTGGATTTAACAAGCTCAATCCTAAAACCTTAGGATGGCTGAAAACTTATTTAAATATATTCGTTTATTTCTGGCAATACTGAATTTAAACATTTATACAAACAGACACCTATATAGTAAAATATATTAATAATTACTTTTGACTTTTTTTAAGCTATTGCATAGCTTCTATCGCGGGCCTAGAGCGATGAGACCGAATCCGAAATTCCGTAACGAAAATAACCTAACACTCCCCACTCCGACCGGCACAGCGGTGATACTTATTACTTTTGCCATCTATCGATGAATAGCAGAACTTTTAATGACTTTTTGAAATATCACGCTTGTCTATTTAGTTCAGAAACTTGCCTCTAGTTGGCATTGGTTGTATCGGCGTTACTGCATAAGTTATTAATATATTAATTTCATAAGTTGATAAAAAATGCTATGCAATAGCTTTAACGTGGCAGTCCCCGAGTGCCACACGTCTTTTTTTTATTTACAAATTATTACTATTGCTTCTCATTCATACACTGCACGCTGCAGATACGGGCTTGTGAACAAAATAAAGGCTAAAAATCAGCGCATATCCATGTTTGGATAGTTTGCATGAGATTGCATTTATACTGAGATGTGTCTTTCTGTAGACAACTTAGGATATTCAATTTCACTAGAACTTTTTTTTTCTTTTTTTTTTTTACATACGTATACAGGGTGTCCCAAAAGTCAACGTCCAACCGAAAACCCAAGCTAGGCCTAGTTGTGGGGGCTCTCAAAAAAAAAGAAAAAAAAATCTATCTCATGTAGTTTCGAAATGACAGCCATTTTTCTTAAATTGACACCCTGTGACGAGTTTACGACTACTGGGGCTACAAATGAGCTCTTTTATAATTTTATTTTTGTGTGGAGTAGTCTTAAGTGATGCTCCTACAAATTCCAATTCATCATTTGCACACAACTTCATTGGAATTTCAGAAAATATCCGTTTTATACCGAACCATGACGTGAAAATGACTACATCACTAAACTTTGACAGTCTGTACTGAAAAAAAAATCTACTATGCAATTTCGGCAAGTGCCCTTAAAAGTTGGCGCATTTAATGGGCTTTCCAAAATGGTATAATACTTACTAAATTATTTCTTAGACGACGAGAAAAAAAAAATTAAGAAAGTCGATATTTAGCTTATTATTAGTTAGTCATAAAACTTTCTCAAAATTATTCTAATATCATCTAGGCGTTCTGTAAGGTGTAATTAAAGAAAGAGACGAAGAAAAGTTAGAGCGGGATAGTGACGCTACTAAAAGAAAGAGACGAAGAAATGTTAGAGCGGGACGGAGAGTGACGCTACTTGGTGTCAGTGAATTTTTGGGATTGTTTAAATAAAAGTCAATTATTAAAAATCGAATGTTTATTTAAATCATATCAAATGTTCAAATTGCTTGCCATCAGCGCGTATGCACGCCCTACACCTTCTTAAAAACGATTGTGTAATCTGGCGGGCGAAACGTCTGGAATTGATGTGATCAGCGGCATCTTGAATTCTCTGACGCAGTTCCTCTAAATTTTCAATTGGTTTTTGGTAAACAATTTCTTTGACCGTTCCCCAATAAAAAAAATCAATAGGATTTAAATCCGGGGAACGGGGGGGCCACGTGATCTGACCGGATCGACCAATCCACCTATTTGGATATTCTTGATTAAGGAATTCTCTCACTGGGCGCGCATAGTGTGCCGGACAGCCATCTTGCTGGAACCACATGTCTCGATAAATGCTAAGTGGCACGTCTTCTAACAAATTGGGTAACTGATGTTGTAAAAAGTCCAAATAAGCTGCCCCATCGAGGTTTTCTGGCAGTTCAAAAGGCCCAATAATGGATCCATTTAAGATCCCAGTCCACATGTTTATTTTAAAGCGGTACTGTGACCTATCTTCGCGCATCAAATGTGGATTTTCGACGTGCCACTCGTGCAAATTATGCAAATTCATGTATCCGTCTTTTTTGAAGGTCGATTCATCAGTCCAAAGAATTTTACGCAAGAATTCTGGATCTGCTCTGTGCCTTTCGAGCATTGATTGACAAAATAAAATCCTGCTAGGATAATCACGGGGTAGCAAAGTTTGTACCCGTTGCATGTGGTACGGATGCAATTCGTTTCTCTTCAGTATCCGATGTGCTGTACTTTTAGGTACCCCCAGACTTTGCTCGATTCCACGTACTGAGATACTCCGGTTCTCTGCAATTGCATTTAGGACATCTTCTTCATAAGGCACGACGGTTCTTCCCACTCTAGTAGCTCGAGTAGGAAGTTGATTTTCTGATAATAAACGGTGCACATTTACAAAAACTCGATGATCTGGGTGACGCTCGGCATTCGGATATCTCTCACGGTAGAGTCGAGCTGCAGCTCTAGCATTGCACCTACATTCCCCATAAATAAGGTGCATGTTTGCATATTCCTCTGCAGAGTACAAGAAAGGCATTTTCTTACAAAAACAGTCCAGGAGAAAGCCAAGTTCCTCAGAAACGGTTCGAAAACAAATCCAAGTCACACGCAATCAAGTCCAGTAAACAGAGCCAAGGTTGTAAGCACGAAATAAATACAAACGAATACAAAAAGATGCGCAGTAAACGAAGGCACGAAACGTACTGAATTATTGTACGTATACCACGCTGTTGTATTAGCGTGCTATCTGTTTCACCCACACTAGCCAAAATGTCAATTTCGTCTCGCTCACACATTGTAGAAAGATTCACTGACACCAAGTAGCGTCACTCTCCGTCCCGCTCTAACATTTCTTCGTCTCTTTCTTTTAGTAGCGTCACTATCCCGCTCTAACTTTTCTTCGTCTCTTTCTTTAATTACACCTTACAGAACGCCTAGATGATATTAGAATAATTTTGAGAAAGTTTTATGACTAACTAATAATAAGCTAAATATCGACTTTCTTAATTTTTTTTTTCTCGTCGTCTAAGAAATAATTTAGTAAGTATTATACCATTTTGGAAAGCCCATTAAATGCGCCAACTTTTAAGGGCACTTGCCGAAATTGCATAGTAGATTTTTTTTTCAGTACAGACTGTCAAAGTTTAGTGATGTAGTCATTTTCACGTCATGGTTCGGTATAAAACGGATATTTTCTGAAATTCCAATGAAGTTGTGTGCAAATGATGAATTGGAATTTGTAGGAGCATCACTTAAGACTACTCCACACAAAAATAAAATTATAAAAGAGCTCATTTGTAGCCCCAGTAGTCGTAAACTCGTCACAGGGTGTCAATTTAAGAAAAATGGCTGTCATTTCGAAACTACATGAGATAGATTTTTTTTTCTTTTTTTTTGAGAGCCCCCACAACTAGGCCTAGCTTGGGTTTTCGGTTGGACGTTGACTTTTGGGACACCCTGTATACATATACACACCCAGACACAGGTCAAACAGACAGGTTCATACACTCAAATGTTTGACCTGTCCGGGAATCGAACCTGAGACTAGCGGCTCAGACGACAGAGTGCTACCAACTGCGCCAACCGGGCAGTCAACACGCAACTACTCGTGTTTTTGCAAAAAACCTATTTTTTCCAGTAAAATTAAGGAATGTTTTCACCAGTGGCTAATTATTCGTGTTTGCGCAATATCCCTAGGGTTTACACAAAAACTAGCATTAGCAAAACATCCTTTCACATACACTGCTTATGAATTATTATTAAAACGACAATCAGGTGCACTTGCGGCAATGTTAGAGATGTTAACTCAGAAGCGTAGCGTTTGTATTATATAGATAAAGGTAGTATTATGTATACCGGAGATGCGTGAGCAGCTGCTTGACGTGCGGCAGCGAGGGCTCGGCGAGCGCGGCGGCCAGGTCGGGCATGCGCGGCGTGGCGGGGTAGGCGGGCACGCGCGCGCGCAGACGCCCGCCGTGCGCGCCCACCGACACCAGCAGCTGCTCCGCGCGCAGGCACGGCGCCACCACCGAGCACGCCAGCACACACGGCCAGCCACCCACCGTGCACTCAACCTGCACGCACACGCAAGCATTACACGCCTCTCCCGCTCCATCGCACACCATGCATACATACACCTGACCATGCACACCCACACTTGTTCATCATTATATTCGTTACTGAAGCTGGTGCACAGCTTTGGAAAGCTCGAATAAAGTGATGGAAATCCATCGCCTCTATTCTATTTTTTTGCCGTGGCAAATGAGGGTCTTGGCCTAATATCAATACTTAGTTGCCTTCGTGCCACGTGGCCAAAATAACTGAGAAGTTGTTGATAGCAGATGGTGAGTGACGAGATGGGACCGAAAGGTAACCAACGGGATTAATTCTCTTGACGAGAATGAATGTGGTAGATGGTTAGCCCTATTTCATTAGGCTGTATGCTGCAGTAGACTGTACATGCACTAACGTTCGAGGAACACTACTTCAGAACCACAATATATTATCGGTCTGTACTACCGCTGTAAATAAATTATGTCTATTTCTCAAGTGTGTTGAACGTGACTTATTATTGACTCGTGGGAATCACATACTGTGCGATTGTACCGATTGTTTTTGCCACACACACACAGCAAAATTTGGAACAAGCTTCCTCCCTTGGTGTATCTGAGTAGCTACAAATTCTTCAAGAGGAGAGTTAACAGTTTTAAAAAGGATTGGCAATGTATCCTAATGCTCCCAATATTACAGATATCCATAGGTGACGGTGGTCGCTTACCATCAGACGGCCTGTCTGCTTGTTTACCACCTATTACATAAAAAAAAACTGTTGCTAACAGGAAGACATGAGAACTGATAATTAAAAATACACAATAAAGATATTGTGTGTTTTAATTTTAGATATTGTTGTTTTAGCTGTTTGCAAGCGCCATAATAACTAGATTCCCGAGTAAACGGGAAATTTATATGTTATGTCATATCGGGCAACTAACCCAAATTGATGTGATACAACCTTCATATGTACCATTTAATTCAAGCATTTTTTTCCGAGACATACCGAACTATGACTGTTCGTACTAAACATTACATGCTTGAATTGTTCGGTTTGCTTCGAGTGTTTTATATTTAAACCTTGTAATTGGTCAGATCCAGCATTTGTTAGTGTAAAATCCCAACATAGCTACAGAATCTGACGGATAATCGATGGCTCTCTTTGGATCAGTTATTTGAAGCGTGGTAGAAATAAATTAGAGTAATTACTTTTTGTAGTTTAAGAAGCACTCACCCCCAAGTCGTTAAGCAGCACTTTGAGGTCATTGAGCCGTTGCCTGGAGCGCACGTGCACCGTGTGCGCCAGCAGGCGCTCCATGGAGGGAGCGTGGGGAGTGAGAGCGGCCGCTACTCTCTCCCCGCCGGAGAGTGCAGGCACGTGCCACACGCACAGGGAATCCCCTTCCGCGCCTATCACCAGGCGATACCCGAGCTCGCAGCCCAGCTCCCTAATAACACACACGAATATCATTAACGGAGAAATTCCGTATTAGGTGGGGCTTGACTTGAACGTTTCGGGTAGCCGACTCAGATGCTCTAAACTTACATTATTTACAGTATAATTTTATTATTTTCTTTTAAACATCTGAAAATACTCACCTCCAGTATGAAACTTGCAGTTTTTGGCCAGGAATGTATCTGTCCACTTGTAGGTGCTTCGAAAGGCGGTCACGACAGAGCCTCAGCGTCTGTGTATAGAGTAGTTCAAGAGACAGAGACCTACAGAAGTATCTGAGCGCCGTCAGTGCCCCACTCAGACCGGCGGCGGCCAATCTTGCTTGTGCTACCCCCCGGAGCCACGCCAATTGTGAACTGTGCACAAGAGGCTTACCCTCTAAAACAAAACAGACGATTATAATACAAAACGTATATTTACTGTCTTCATTATAGAGCTGCATTATATATTGCATTTAGATAGATCTGTTCATAAATAAAACGGTACATAACCATTTTCAGGACATCATTCATCTATGTTTCACCTTTGTAGTATAATAATGTGTAATCTCATGTAAAATACTTTATTTACGTTACAAATTACAAAAACACAGATATTGGACACAGGGGTCATCATGTACTATTATCTAATTCGATGATCCAGGCACAGCTTGTAATTAAGATATCTTTTTCAATAGATCAACATGCTTTTGGACGAGGTCTTGAGCTACCCCATTTGAAACGCTAGTGCTATTGACAGTCACCAAATTAACAAGAATAGAGAAACACGTGCAAATCACCATCTCTCTACCATTATCCGTGGACCAAGATACCGCCTACCTGATGCTAACCCTATGCGGAATGTGTTTGCTCGTGTCTGGATGATTGAAACAAGTGAATGATTACGAAAGTAGTAATTTCGGGTAGTTGGTATTTTACCTCCTGTTTCATTGTCTTGAATTAGAATAGCAATATCCAGCAAACGCCAAGGCACATTGGGTGCATCTCCCATTACCGTGAGAGACACGCTGAACTCTTGCCCAACGGAGAATGTTGCGCGTCCATTTTCTACCTGAAAACAAGAGATGACTATATATATATGAGCAGCTTATCAATGTCGTATAATGTACCACACAAACAAGACACCACCAATTTTAGACGAATGTCTGCAATCATTTGCAGTCCAATTCCCATTTTAGACTCCAATATATTGATTGGTTATAAGTAAATTTACCACATACCAACCCATTTGAGTAAGATAGTCTCGTTGTCAAATCTCAACAATTACGATTGACATATTTTGTACAATGAGCATATAGTGCCGTGGTGGTACCGGCCTAGAATAGTACTCCCCTATCTCTTCCCGTAGGTGCCGTAAGAGTCGGCTAAGGGATCACGTACCAGGAGGTGGGCAGCAGCGCCTTCTGAGGATAGGAAACCATACTGCGCTCGCCAACCCGCCTGCCAAGCGTGGCGAGTATTGGCAAATCCCCCCATATGGGGAGGCATATATCCAGAAGTGGACAGCCTATGGCTGGGATCAAAAACTAGGGTCGTAGTAATGGATTGTGCACAAAAATTTGTGTCTCTTGGTTTATTCAACCTAGAAGTAGTGATAACTTTACATACCTGTGCTCCACAACAGAGTATAATACAAAATTAGTTCATATATATAATATATCTCACCTTCAAGTTACGAACGTCGCTGGGCAAGGAAGCAGTAGTCAGCCGTTGTCTTACAGTATGTGCTAGGGCACGTAAGGTGGTGCGGCGCTCAGAAGCTGTGAGACATGGTGGAGGCACTAGGCGTTCCCGAATAACAGCTGGAAGACGGCTGTATGTGCCAAGTGTAAGCACTTCTACAGCGGCAGCCATGTGGAATGTAGGTAACCTGCCACAAGAACAATCATATTATTATGTCAGCATGTATTAGATATCCGAACAGTATAGATGACGTTAAATGTAAAGTAAGGGTTTGACTAGGTATTGCTATTGTTGGACAAACGTGATAGACGGCGTTGTCGGAGCGTGTTAGATGGTAGATGGCGTTAAATGTAAAGTATGAATTTGGCTAAAGGTTTTGCTAATACTCCTTTGGTCACCTAAGTGGAGTAGGAAACATGTGATATCCAATTTGACCAATAAGAGGTTAGTATATGAATAGAGTTGAGTTGGTGAGATCCCTGGTCCCAGCGAACAACAGTCTTGGCGAGGAAGTTGGACTGAACGGACGTGCTAGTACTACCAGGGGTTGGTGTGATGGTGTTGATTTATTTATTTCCAATAATGAAGTATATCCAATAATGAATAAAATAGAATAATAATATATCCAATAATGAATAAAATAGAATAATAATACATCCAATAATGAATAAACAGTGAAGTGAAGTTAGTGTTATACTGAGAGACGATGGCTGGAAGTGTGCAGCGGAATAATTGTGAGTAATCTATTGTGACATCTTGTAACTGTTCATCTATAATCTTGTGAAGTCTCTTATGTAAGAAGCACGGAAGTGAGAGTGAATGTTGTCAGGATGTAAAAACCGATATATAGTACTTGGTCAAGACCTGCGTTTCTGTCAGCTATGCATTTGGATAGAGTATTTAACTCATAGGTACATATTACAAGTAGGTATAGTAGTCGAAGCATAAGTTTATGACTCTGAAGTTCACTGTATGTAGTGTGCACTAGCTATTTGTGAGTATCTCAGGACAATTCTTAATTATTGTATAACTGTCTTGCTTACTCTAGTACATTAATCACATTTTCTATCTCGCATACTCTGCTTGATGTTAAACTTTTTTACCTGTACATACACAAATGTTCACAGAGCCTAACATCAGAATGACAAAGATTGTCTGTGAGTACTGTAAATATGTGTCCATACATATAAAATAAAGAAGTCTAACAATAATGTTTCATGACACAGTGATTATTACAATGCACAGCACCAAGAGCACTCTACTACTAGTTATTTGTGGAGATAAAAACCAGGGCTACTAGCCCTCTGTTATCAAAAAGACGAGGGGCTACCACTCTACATGTATCAGCAATGAGCAACACCAACAATTTGGCCTATAAAATTGGTGTTTAATCATTTTGGGGGTGGTGGTTGCCACCACACTTGGTAGAAGAGTATCCCAGCGCAGTATTCTAAGGCCAAGACATCAATAGCAACTATTTTAGTGCAAACCATTGAAAACACTTAACTTACCTAGCATGTACTAAGGTTTCACGAGCCACTCTAGCTAAGACATCAGCTGTTTCCACAAACAGAAGTGCTTGTTTATCCAAAAATGCCATGATATGGGCTGAACGGTCGACTTTGGTAGCACTGCTGGCCCATTTTACTAGTGCCAGTAAACGGACAAACAGTTGGCGAGTACGAGCACTAAACTTGTATATCTCAATTTTACGCTCCATATCAGTCTTACGAGGCAACCTGAAAATGTCGAACTATTAGTCAACAGGTCCTTTTTATGATAAAAATTCTTATGAATCTAGGGAAACTGCAAAAAAAAAAAAATACCAAGTGTGCCCAAAGTAAATTGTTTTTCCCAGTCATATTAACAGTCTGGTCAACTCTGGTCTCATAACTTTGCATAGGTTGGTGATTAAATGTAATAGAAATAAAATGTCTTAATAGCAACATCATTCAACAATGTAATTGAGAATTAGAGTATATATGAAACTTAGTCTTTTTAAAGTTGGAAAAGGTAATAAATGATAAAGAGAATGTGTGGTGTGACTAGAATGAATAAAATAAGGAATGAGTATATCAGAGGAAACTTGAAAGTAGCATC
Source organism: Apeira syringaria (assembly GCA_934044485.1). Lineage (NCBI taxonomy): Eukaryota > Metazoa > Arthropoda > Insecta > Lepidoptera > Geometridae > Apeira > Apeira syringaria. The sequence goes on from OW203658.1 coordinate 19,395,992, forward strand.
AGTGACTGATGTTGAAAAGGAATAGATTGGCTTAGCATGGGCATGTCATGAGGCATGAAGAAAATATAACAAAAAGAGTATTTCACATGAATGTGGAAGAATATAGAAGTAGAGGAAGGCCGAAGAAGGCAGGCAAGGCACTGTGTGAAGTATATGTTTATGAAAGGTGTGAGCACTGAGATGACTAATGATTTTTAATCAGATTCCTGAGAATGGAAAAGGAAAACATGTTCTGCTGACTCCATCTAGTGTGGGATAAATACAAGAAGAAGAGGAAATGGTAAGAAAGATATGCGAGTCCATTACATACAAATAAGAATGAAATGAAGTGTGGAGGGACAATGGTAATACCATTGTCGACAATGGCAGAAATTCAGGGTGCAGTTAGCTTATGATGAAACAATTTAGTGTACTTGGCATCAAAATATATAGTTGACTTGTAATTAATGTGGGAGTCAGGGGATGCAACATAAAGACTGAGACATTACACTCTTCCGCTGTCTTAAATGTTACGCAGGAAATCAGAATAATTTAAAAGTATAGCTTTGGACGGAGAAATTTATCTAGCGAGAACGGTTTGCATTACTTTCATGGCATATAAGAGTGTCCCCTTAATTTGGCTTAAATGGATGTACTTCAACTATTATACACTTGGACCAATTTCGAGAGAGGTTAGTCAAAATATTTTGGTATATATATAAACATGAATTTGATTCACAAAAGTTTAAAATATTCTTCAATCAGAAACTAACGAACTATGGAGCAGAGAATGATGGAACTAGTTCACATAGTTCCTCTTTGGGAGCGCTCTTATGACCTAGTTTGTTCCCTAACTACATAAGACTATTAAGCTTGATGTGTGTTTGGGATAGGAACTCTTGAACTGTTCTATCTCATATATATTAAGCAGTCAACACACAACAGGGTCTTAAAAATAGGACCGCTCTTAATCCCTCGATCACACCATTTCCTTGTGCATACAAACTCTTGTTTGCTTGTAGACAAGATAAATGGTACTCAGAATATAAATTTAAATTTTACAAGTGATACTTGTAAGATGGAGACAGATCTTCTTGTAATTAGGGAATATATTGGATACTTCTATAGCAACTATCCTACTGATACTTACAATTCCGCCAGCACCGTAAGTTCATCGTATGTCCTTTGAACGATGAAATCTATTAACAACGCGAGGGAAATCGAACCACCGCGCGGCCCACCACCTTCTGTGCCCTGGGTGCACCCTTCTATAGCTACGGGCACCATTGTGAGTATTTTCAGACTTGTCCAGCTTGCACTCTGAAATGTCTGTCAGGTGCACAAAGGAGATATTATATTTACATATTTTTTTCAATTCCTCTACATGTAATCAAAGCACAAACAAATCATCAAAGAATCAAATCGTCAAACAAAATACAAATGAAATCAAATTCTACAGTCTACGACGAAACGAACACAATATCAGCCATAGATCAGATAGTACTACTAATCACTTACGTAGTATTTTAATCTCTGGTATTTGGTATCATAGATCAGATAGAATACATACTAGTTTAATTACCGTCACAGGGATGTTCGATATTCAACGATGGGGAATATACAGCGATGCTTAACTGCGAAGCATCGGTGTTTTGACATCGATGTGTTGACTCGATATCATCGACACATCGATGTTATAAGAATAGAATATCTGTCAATGTATTCTTATAGCGCAATCTAGCAAGCATTGGATGTTTAATGTAAGGGTGTGTTTCATATTGAGCTTTAAGCGCTTTGAGCACAGATAGCGTGCTTAAAGTCATTCCGAAATGCACTGACCGCTGCACACAAAATTTATATGACGTCATCTATGACGTCATCATCCTGTGCTTAGAACGCTCACGACTACGACGTAGAGCAGTGTGAGCGCTGTCAAACACATAAATAAGTAATTATGCACTGAGAGTCAAATCTCTGACTCATTAAAAGAATCTGTCGAAAAATTGGTAGTCCATCCACAAAAAATTAAAAACGTAATCAGAAAAAATGACCCGTTTAGTGCCCATGAAGTATGGAAGTGAATGATTTTATGAATTATTTAATGAGAACTGACATTTTAAGAATTCGCGCGCATTCACACACAATAAGCCGTTTCGATTTGCTTACGAGCGTCAGCACTGTCAATACTAAATCATCTCGGAACAGCTAAATCTTTACGTACGAACGTGTGCACTGTGAGCCCAAATTGAAATGCAGCCTAAGTACTAGATTCAACTATCAAGTTAGATATTCATTAGATGTTTATCAATTTCAATCGATGTTTATCATACATCGATACTTTGATGTTTTTCTAATATCGTACACCCCAGCTGTAAGTGTGGCCATTGAGAAAATAGAGAATCTGAATCTGCTCAATCTGCCGAACGATAGCTGAAAAATTGTCATATCTGCCGAACACTCCAATGAAAATGCCATAAATACGCCAGTTGAATGTTTGTTTTCATAAAGATTATAACTAGCGAGGTTGAAGGCCGAGCTTCAAACCTGCAAGGCCGTAGGCCGAGCACAGGGGAGTTACTAACGAGGCCGAAGGCCGAATTCCGAATGGGGTGTTACGCATTACCGTGGAAGTCGCTAACGAGGCCGAAGGCCGAGTCCCGAATAGGCAGTGTTTTCCACATCTCGAGCTAGTCTCCGAGGCAACTGCCCACGTTAACCACTGCACTTAGAGGTGGGGACCCTTCACAAATTCGTACACAATCCTGGTTCGATTTTACTACGACCAGATTTTTATGTACATTATGAACTTGTTTATGGTACCCTATACAAGTACCACTTTCTACTGAACTTGAAGAAACTGCCGTAACTGCCGCGAGGCCGAAGGCCGAGCTTCAAACTTGCGACGCCAAAAGGTCGAGCTTATTGCCCGCGAGGCCGAAGGCCGATCTCGAATGGGGTGTAACGCATTAACGTTTTTTAGGGGAGTCGCTAACGAGCCCGAAAGCCGAGTTCCGAATAACGAGTATTTTTCACATATCGAGCTGGTCTCCAAAGCAACTGCCCACGTTAACCCCTGCAATAAGAGTTGAGGCACCTTAACAAAAGTCGTATACAATCTTGGTCCAATTTTACCGCCACCAAATTTCTGACAAAAAATCAACTTGCATATAGAAGCCCCGCTTACACTTTCTACTGAACTTGAAGAAACTGCTCATAGGCTTATTTTCATCATCACCGTTTTTCATCATCACGCGGGTACAACCGCGGGGCGCAACTAGTGTATCTATAAATAATTATTTGAATTGAATAGGTATAGTATAGAAGGAGCATTTAGTAATCAAACCAACCTAGAATAGTAGGTATATAGTTACCTAGCTGACCCATGATGTTTTACTAAAGATGACCTATATTCATACTGCGCGGTGCTCAGATTTTGTTCCTTTACGACATAAACATGCTTACTGCGACAGATAATACGGTACAAATAATAATAAAGAAAAGGATAGCTATATGTTTAGACTTGCGCTTGAAATACGCGTTGTAATCAAAATTACTACAATTGACTTAATTTTGCCGCCTCAGTTTCCGCGCGCTTGTGCGACATCTACCTCATATAAACATATAATATCATTTTAGCTGACAATATCTTATAATCAATACGTACAATAGATACTATCATTGCTTATAATTGAGATAGAATAATCTAAATATTGAGAATCAACTATTGTAGTGAACTCATTGGAATTGATTGCGATGTAATCTACTTTGAATTGGCACGCACACAAGCGTATATGCAGATTGTTGTAGGTATCAAGGCACTCCACAACATTTGAACAATCCACTAGCTGGTTCCGGCCTACAGATAACTCAAATATTCCAACATGCCACCAGTTGGCCCCGTACCCAGACTGTGGCATATACGAAGGTAGGTACATAAAAATAATACCATATTAAATACATACATTTGGTTGTATGCTAGGAGGAGCACCCTTGGGTTAAATGTATCTTTTGGAAACTCTATTCCCGTGCTGTTTGTTTCGACAGACGTTGTCCTAATGAGTCCATACCATCCTGAAGAAACACAAACAAAAGGTTTTATTACTATCAGTCCAGCGGCTTAGGTAGAGTACAGTGGCTTACGAACTGAGGGTGGAGTTCAACAAAATTTAAACGTGCGATTATCAATTGACGGTCGCCGTGCCGCATTGGTCAGTGTCAGTGACATCTGTGTCTCAGGGACCCTGGGTTCGAATCCCGGCGGGGGCAAACATTTGTGCGATGAGTATAGATCAGGGATGCACAGACTACGGCCCGCGGGCCGCATGCGGCCCGCCGGTCGAATACTGGTGGCCCGCCGACAGCAAAAATAATACTCTCGTACATTCGAAAATATTGAGTTCTATTCCAGAATAAAACCAATAACAAATGTTCGAAAAGTAATTTGAATCTCGCGCGCGCGCTCTATCAATCTTATCGGTGCGCCGTGCATGCGTCGGTAACAGCGGTCGGTAATGTTCGTGCTGATCTCGGTTAAATTCGAGCGAGCGAGATAGCAATAGTCCCAAATTCCCGATAGCTCGCGTAGGTAGATACACGAAGCTTCCAGAGTCGGTTTCGAGATTTCTCCAGACAGTTTTCGACTCTATGCGCGTGGTATAAAAGCCACGCTAACCGCAGCGACCGACAGTTCGGTTTTAATTTGAGTAAACTTGAGTAAAGTGTCGTTAGTTCTAGTGTAGATTTTAACTCGACTAGCCGGTGTCATAATTATAATATATTTTGATCCACATTCAACGTAGATTTCCCGTCAAGTGCCGTGTATAATTGTGTTGTGAAATCGTAAGTAAAACTGTTATTAATTTTATCTACATATTTTATCAATTATTTTTGGTAATTAATTAGGAACTGTAATTGGTAGACATGGGCGTTTTCGTTATATCACCAAAACCGTTACACCGCTCTTTAGTAAGAAAGAGAAGAAACGAATATCAATCCATTCAGTTGTGTGCACGGTTTTGCGTTTTGGTTATATCGTTTGCAGTTTTCATAACGTAGGTATTCTCGCGCGTGTTTTGATATCGTCTCGATAATATAGATATCATAGTTTTTGTAATATCGGTTATGTGCAACCGTCATATCGATATGATACGATATGAAACTCATATCGGTTATTAGTTACGTTTTGATATATCGAACTCATGCCTAGTAATTGGTTTTAGGTGCTGTGGTAATCCTAGTCAGGATTAAAACGCAACATGGACATGCCAGGAACTAGTAAAAAACGTAAGGTTAAAGATGAAAATCGGCAGTTTCAAGAAATTTGGACTGAGAAATACTTTTTTGTATGGTCGCATAACAAAGTCGTTTGTTTAATTTGCAAGAATTCTGTTGCGATTGCAAAGGAATATAATGTAAAAAGGCACTATGAAACGCAGCATCCTACTTTTACGAAGTTTACAGGCGAATTAAGAAAGCAAAAAGTTTTGTCTTTAAAACGGGAGCTTATTGGTCAACAAGCTATGTTTACAAAACCCATTCAAGATACAGAAACAGCTACAGAAGTTAGTTATGAAATTTCTCGAATGATAGCAAAGCGGAGTCGCCCCTTCAATGATGGGGATTTTGTAAAAGAATGCATAGAAATTGCCGCTAAGAAAATGTGTCCAGAAGCAGCAAAAAAGTTTGAGAAAATTCAACTGAATCGTATGACCATCCAAAGACGAATTATGTCTTTGTCAGATAATATTGCGGAACAATTAAATGAAAAAACTAAGATAATTGATTTTTTTTCATTAGCACTCGACGAATCCACTGATATTAGTTCCACAGCTCAACTTCTTATATTCATACGAGGTGTTACTCAAGATTTTGAAGTCTTCGAAGAGTTATTAGGAATGTGTTCATTGAAAGGTCAAACCAGAGGAGTTGATATACTCAATGTACTTTTGGACGAGTGTTCAAAAACTGATTTGGACTTATCGAAATTATCGGGAGTTTCGACTGACGGTGCTCCTTCGATGATTGGTGTCAATTCTGGGCTAGTTACTTTGTTGAAAAAGCATTTGCAAGAAAAAAACTTAAACGCTGAAGATCTCATGCAGTTTCACTGCATTATACACCAAGAAGCCCTCTGTTCTAAAAAAATTGAATTTGAAAATGTCATGAAAGTGGTAGTTTCGACTGTGAATTTCATAAAATCACGAGGACTCAATCACAGGCAATTCAAACAATTCCTTGATGACATTGAATGCGAACATGGAGATTTACTGTATTATACAGAAGTAAGGTGGCTAAGTCGTGGATTGACACTGGAACGATTTTTAAATTTAATAGAAGAAATTGATATTTTTCTGGCGGAAAAGCAAAGGGACGTCCCGGAACTTAAAAGTCCTGATTGGTTGTGTGATTTGGCTTTTTTAGTTGACATTACAAATCATTTGAATGTCTTGAACACACGGCTTCAAGGCAAAAATCAACTGATATCCCAGCTCTACGCACATGTATCATCCTTTCAATGCAAGCTGACACTTTTCAGATCGCAATTGAATTCTGGAAATTACAATCATTTTCCGAATTATAAGAAAATGGCTGAAAAATTCAAAAAAACTGCTATTAATTTCAGTTATGTAAAAAAGCTAGATATTTTGATTCAATCTTTTCAAGACAGATTTTCGGAGTTTAAAACAGTGAAACCTCTGTTGGACATATTTAGCAATCCTTTCACGATTTCAGTTGAAAATGCGCCAGAGTTAATGCAGTTAGAAATTATCGACATTCAGAACGACCAAGATTTACGCAACAAATTCAACGAAGGAGACTTGCTGAACTTTTACCGCTGCATTGATAAAAATACGTACAAAGAGTTGCGCATAAACGCTCTGAAATGTGCAAGCTTATTTGGTTCTACCTATATATGTGAACAAACCTTTTCAATCCTAAATAATAATAAAACAAAAAATCGAAACCGCCTTGCAAATGAAAGTTTGGAAGCAGTTTTACGTGTTGCTACAAGTAAATTTGAGCCAAATATAAAAAAGATTGTAAGCACTATGCAGTGCCACGCTTCAAATTAATAAATTCTTTTTCAATTTGAATACATTATTATCAATTTTTCATTGTCTTTAATTACCTATACTTCTGGTGGCCCACCATCAGTTCATAATTTGCCCGAGTGGCCCCTAGTCTTAATAAGTCTGTGCATCCATGGTATAGATGTTTCTCCCTGGTCTTGATTGTTTGTGTGTTGTGATTGTGTCCATGCCTCCCGCGACACAGGGAATCTTAGTGCAGGGGTCTGAGTGTGTTAAAAAAATTTTTAAAAAAATCATTATGAGCATAAAAAATTTTTAAATTGGTTTACAAATAACGAAATACTAATAATAATATACAAATGAAAAAATATATTCGAATTGAGAAGGCTTGGAACTTAGCTCTACCGAATGGTTAAATTTACTTCCTTTTCTTACAAGATCGCGTGCGTAATAAATGATTAAAATTATGTTATTATAAGGAGAACAATTCTCATCTACAGAGTCAATATAAGCAATAATATTTCTTGCACAATTATACGATAATTATCTTATATTGCGCAATACTATGTACACAACATCTCTATGCTCAGTACTGTTTGGACACCATGTGGAGATGCACGTTAGTGTTTTGTTTGTGCGCCATCATACACACAGTTTGGGGGGAAGAAGCTAGTCAGGAATCTAGACTAGTCAAAATTGCTCAGGGTCCAGTAAGGGGGTACAAGGATCAAGAGAGCGGTGTATACTTCTTTCAAAGTATACCTTACGCCAGTACACCAACCGGTCCTAACAGATACAAGGTACCTATGTTGTTGTTGTTTTTTAAAAAAATAACTGTGTTTAAACGAGTACAATTTAATATGTTTATTTTAAGCTATCCGATCGCTGTGGCTGGTTACTAGTTTCTGACCTATTCATAATTAACATATTATTAAGTAGTCCCAGGTCATTGTGTGGAGGATTACACAAAATTATATAAAAATAAAAAAAAGTAATGTGATTTGTTTGTCCACGCCTCGCGCTACATTTATGGAATCCTAGTGCAGGGGTGTGAATGTGAAAGCGTTTGTTCGTTTGATGTTGTTAACACTCATGAAAATAGTGCAATAAAATTTGCCTATCAATGTGTAATAATTTTTTTTTCTATATTCTATCTGATATTATAGGGCTATCTAAATTTAATTCCCCCAACGAAAGAAGAAATATGTGTTTATTTGAGTCATATTCATTTATATGTGTTTATTTAAGTCATATAAATTTTATATTTACAATTTGTAAGTAGGTCTGGTCCAGAGGCGCAAAGAAACGCGAGTGTGACGGGCAATAGTTCATGTGTGCCCTAACGTAATAGCAAATGTTAGTTAATTTTGTTCGTAAAGTGTGCATGGCTAACTTAAAGTGACTAGAGATAATACTCGTATCTCATTATTAGATTAGATTACGCATGTAATTTTTGTGTTGAATATTTGATTGTTAAGGTCACCGGGTAAACGGTGAGTCAGTTGGGTACAGTGGGTCACGTACACAAATCAACGAAACTAGTATAAGTAAAACAGCCGCTTGTACGCTCAAAGACGTCCCCTTACACGCAATCCCTGCTCGGACAAATCCCGCGTGGCTGCGCCTGCGTGGCTACGCGCTACGCACAATTTTACGCTTGCGCTCCTAAAATGTTTTGAAATGAGAGTTGATATTTTGTTTTTATCTGCTAAGCTAACCTGTAATATATAAAATTGTTTTACCAAAATATGGCCTGGTTAGTTTTCTGTAGTATTTGACAAAGATGATTGACTAGCTGTTTGCTCTTAACGGGTTTATTCCTGTTTGCATTTAAAATCCTGTGGATTAGGGTGAGTTTGACTCACTTTATCTTTCTATCTTTATATCAAATTTTATCTAAATTGGTCAAGCCGTTCACGCGTGATGCCGTGACCAAGGAAAATAGCGATTAATTTTTATATATTAATATATAATATAATAATATATATTTTATATAATAGAAGATAGGTACTAGGGTAATTTTCTAAAGGTAAGGTATATTACTCGTATATATTATAAATACCATTAGGAAACTATAGATACTGAAAACTAATTTTAACTAGGTACTTACCTATTGAGTTTTAAGATTGTCGTATTTCTAATGTCTACTTTGTTGTTTCTTCAAATAACGATTATAAAAATAGTGATTTCTTCATTAAATCTTTAGCTGATTACCTATAAAATCCGTAGACTCACTGTTAACCAGGGGGTGACTCATTGTTCATCACCGGTTGTAAACAGTGGATAATTACTGCTCTTTTAAAAAAACCCTTATTTTCTCTGCTCTTCAATAATAGAGTTCAATGATTTAGTGATTCTTTGAGAGCTATTAAAAATACAATATATCATACCAAATCTTAAGCCAATCAGGCTAATAGGTTTTGAGATATGACATAAGCTATACAAAAAAGTGACCCATGGTTTATCTGGTGACGCTACGTTATTTCGTGATATATACAATTCGTATATATATATATATATATATATATATATATATATATATATATATATATATATACTTATACGTATACAATAGTGTAAGTTAATTCTTTTGTTATTGTTAGTAATTAATAAATATGGATTGTAAGTTAAAAAGTTGTTTCTGTTCTAAATTCGTAGCGCATAGTGAGACCGCAATTGAGTGATATTAATATTTTTTTTGTTTACTATTTTTTTTTTCATAATCAGCTTTATTGATGTAATGGTATGCAGTAGTATTCCGTAATCTGTAACTTGGTCCAATTTGTTATTAATTTTAGATGCTAACGGTACATAATTTATTTTAAGCACTTAAGTAATTAACACAATGAATAGGCTATAACATTACGTATCTAATCAGCTTGCTATGTAAGCATAATAATTACTGAAAAAGAAATCACCCACATCTGTGATGTGCCGCGCGCTGAAGCCGAGCCAACCCTAGCGGGTGCGTTGCGTTTAGGCACAATGATATTAAATGTTTATATGAGGTAGATGCAATGATATTATATGTTTATATGTCGCACAAGCGCGCGGCAACTGAGGCGGTAAATTTAGTCAATTGTAGTAATTTTCATTGCGACGCGTATTTCAAGCGCAAGTCTAAACATATAGCTATCCTTTTCTATATCATTTGTACCGTATTATCTGTCGCAGTAGGCATGTTTATGTCGTAAAGGAACGAAATCTGAGCACCGCGCAGTGTGAATATACGTCATCTTTAGTAAAACATCATTGTTTAGGCTAGCGGTCAGAGAAAGATAATCGATGCATCTTGTCTAGGCCCACAGTAAGTACCTACTCGTTTCTTTCGTATGGTAATAGGTACGACCTAATAATAAATACCTACCTACAATGATATTATATGTTTATATGAGGAAAAACATCATTGCCTACCTATTGTGTACGGCATGACCTTGACGTTGCGTCGCGGTTTTCGTATTTGTAGAAAACGAACTTTTATCTGAATACAATTGATGCTGAGTTATACTCGGTGACTTTAGCTTTAAAATGGCCACGGGCAGGGAATTTATCTCGAAGGACTGATGCCCGATGAGGTCAATAGGTTCTCCAGTGGAGACCATGGACAGGCAAGCCCAGCATAGGATGTCCACCGACAAGATGGAGAGACAACCTGACCAACATCGTAGGAAGAGGCTGGATGAGTACCACTTCCAACCGTTCCTTGTAAAAAGGCAATATCCAGAGCAGTATATACATAACCATATAATAACTAAATTTGAGACAAAAAAGTTAATTAGGGAGGTAATCCCCCTTAGTTTTAGCTCCACAAGATCAGTGAATTAATTTAGCATCTGTCATGTAAAAAAAGGCTTCATAGGCTGTAGCGTCCAGAAGAGATCATAAAATAAAAAACTTAGGCCAACTCCCTCCTCACTTCCCGTTCATCTGAAGTCTACTACCTACTGAATCTAGGAGTTTCTGATAGTAGCAAGGCAAAAAGTATCTAGACGAAGGTTAAGTCAAATGAATTCTTTCATGTGTTTTCAGGCGCCTCTTCCCCCTCCAACATGGAAGCAACCATTAGAAGCCGTAAGAAAAGCTATAGTTTGTCCTCAAGCAACCATAACTCTTCCAGATATACCAGACATAGGAAAACAACAAGAGGACTGTCTGATTGCAAGTGTTTACGTGCCTGATACTAATTCAGAAAACTTGCCTGTTGTGGTTTATGTTCATGGAGGTGCATTCCAAATGGGAGCTGGTGACATGTTGGCACCAAGCAAATTAGTAGCTGAAAATAATATCATTGCTGTTTCATTCAACTATCGCCTCGGCGTTCACGGATTCCTCTGTCTTGGTACCGAAGACGTGCCCGGAAATGCTGGGATGAAAGACCAGGTGGCAGCTCTTCACTGGGTACAGAAGAATATAGCCAGTTTTGGCGGAAATCCAGATGACGTCACAATTGCAGGTTACAGTGCAGGTTCTGCTGCTGTAGACTTACTGATGCTGTCAAAGTCTACAGAAGGTTTATTCAACAAGGTTATACCTGAAAGCGGTGCCAGTATTGCACAATGGGCGATTCAATCAGATCCACTACGAAGCGCAAAAGAATTCGCAAGGTCTCTAAACTTTACTAATGTAGATGACATTCATGCATTAGAACATTTTTATAAGACAGCTTCTTTTGAACTGTTAACGAGTGACCCATTTTTCGATAGAAAAGACTCGACGTTTTTATTTTCTCCGTGCGTAGAACGGGTCACAGGAAAAGAAACCTTTCTCGACAGGTCTCCAGTTGAAATTTTAAAATCTAGAAATTACAGAAAACTGCCCCTACTTTATGGTTTTGCTAACATGGAAGGTTTGCTTCGAGCACCCTTCTATGAGACTTGGAAACACGATATGAATAAAAAGTTTTCAGATTTTTTGCCAAATGATCTGATATTTCATTCTGATAAAGAAAGGGAAGATGTAGCGAATAAAATTAAAGAGTTTTATTTTGGAGACAATCTGATGGAAGACGACGGTATTCTTGGATATGTTGATTTCTTTTCCGATGTTATATTCACATATCCTATGTTAAGAGCTGTTAAATATCACATAGCGGCTGGTCATGACCAAATATATCTATACGAATACTCATTTGTAGATGAAAACACTCCTGTTGTACCGCATACCGACGTTAAAGGAGCTAACCATTGTGCTCAGACTACGGCAGTCTTTGATGGTATGATAGGAGTTACAGTTAACGCCACGAAAGAGTTTGCTAGCATGGGAAGAACTATCAGACAAATATGGGGCAACTTCATTAAAACCGGGTCAGTAAAGTAATTGTATATTCTAATCATAACATGTACCTATGTAATTAAACCGTGTTACACGATGAAGCATTAGATCAAATTTAGCTAATTTCGTCCATTGGATTAAAGAGTTTTCAAGCATGGTAATAAGCACTATCAGCCATATACAGTACAACGTTATCAAAACATCTAATATGTAAAATTCTCGTGTCACAGCGTTTGAAACCGGACTCCTCCGAGGCGGCCAGACCTTTTTGTGTATATTTGGTAGGTTTGAGAATAAGGTCATAAAGTATTCTGCGCTCTCCTCTCCTCATTCACCTTTTTTATCGCGATTGTAGTATTTTTGTATGCACAAATATCCGAATAGTTTAACCATCGCGTCGGTCGATAATTGAAGTATAGTGTCAGTTAGTACTAAATATTTTATGTAGTCTATGTAAATTAAGCACTTTATGCACACAAATTACGCACGTTTTTTCAATTCTATAGCGACAATCCACTCCCAAATGATGCACAGCGTGTAAGATATATCTATATCGCTATCCTTTTCATTTTCAAAAATAAATAGCATGCGCACTCTCTTTCTTTCAATGGACGGACTACACACAGTTGCAATGCTGTATACTCTTGTACCTATCGCATGGGATGGTTAGTTTGGACCTCTCAGTCAGTTGCACATATTCACTCGCAGCAATATTTCACTTTTTAAAACTCGACAACCGGATTTCAGGACTGATTTTTCGCAGACAACCCTATACCACCGTGTCGTAATAAAATAATCTTTATTTTAATTTAACTTTAATTCATTAACCAGACCGGTGTAAGTTACTAGTATCGATTTACCTGTTTGTATATACCTGCCTACCCAAGAATTGAGGACAAAAATAGTCAACCTAACGTTTGCATATTCTATGAGCTGCATTAGTTACATTTTTTAGAATTTAAGAGAAGTACGGACTATAATTATTGCTTTATGGGATATTCTGAAAAAATATTCAATCGAATGAAGAATATTTTTTAAATGGTCGTAATTTAGCATTACTTACGAATTTGTTATCATGTTTTTCTTTTTTAAACTTTTCCTTTTTTAATTACAGTAAACCGATTCCTGCCATTTCAGCACTGCCCGAATGGCCGGCAGTGCGCAAGGACTGGGCGCCACACATGTCGCTTGGCAACGAGATCACGCTGCGTGACTCCCTGTTGGAGCGACGCACGCGCTTCTGGGACGACATCTACGAGAAGCACTACCGCGACCCCGTCCCGCCTCCGAAACCGATCGGGCAACGGTCCGAGCTGTAGAATAAATATAAATGTTAAATTTTTTTTTAATCTAGCGAGCTCTACCGATCAATGAAATTAAGTCTTTAGAAATCAATATAAATGTTAGCGGTATTTTTATAATCTAGCGAGCTCTAACGATCAATGAAATTAAGTCTTTAGAAATCAATATAAATGTTAGCGGTATTTTTATAATCTAGCGAGCTCTAACGATCAATGAAATTGTGACTTTAGAAATAAATATAAATAATAGCCACTTTTTTAAATCTTGCAAGCTTTAGAAGGTACCAGCATGCTGTAGGCAGGAACGTAGGCCAGTTGTCAAATGATCCACATGTAAAACGCTGACCAAGTGAGGCAAGCTATTCCAATACGCTGCTTTTTAAATACTTATTTTTCAAATATTTGAATTGGAACGAAAATCGGCGTACATCGTACACGTACGTATAGGCAATACATTGTAACATCAGACGGCCTATCTACGTTTTACTATCTGGTGGTCTTACCATACTTTCGTCTTCGAGTAACCCTTATGTTGGAAAAAACAGTTTCACCAAACACACCGTCTTTAGGCAGCAGTACTTGAGAGCGAGTAAACATTCTAGTCTAGGTTTAGCATGATCTTCGATTACATCGTCACTGACCATCAAGTGAGGTAGTGGTCAAACCATTAAGTTTAAAAAAGAATACCTATTATGGACTGAACTATTGTATTTTTTAAACCGAAGGACACTCATTCATAAATTTTGCTGATACGGGAAAATCTCTTACGAAGCAAAGCGCAGTATATGAAATCCATACATAAATTTAAAAAGTATGGTGTTGCGTATGTAAAGCTCACAAGCTTTCAGGCTGACTTTCAGGTATGGAGCTAAAACCGTGAAGCCAGCATTTTAAAATTTATCTTTTTTGCAATTAGACACATTATGGATTTTTTTCTATGATCTTTGAACAGAGTTAGTAATCTCGAAGATTTGAATTCTATTTAAATACATGTTTCAAGACTGCAAAAGCATGCCTGGCCTGCCTTTGACTGGCCGGTTGGCGCAGTTGGTAGCACTCTGCCTCCTGAGCCGCTGGTCCCGGGTTCGATTCCCGGACAGGTCAAACATTTGTGTGCATGAACATGTCTGTTTGACCTGTGTCTGGGTGTGTATATGTATTTAAGTATATATATAAGTATATATCAGTCATCAGGTTACCATAGTACAGGCTCTGCGTAGTTTGGGACCTGAAGAACTTGTTAAAAAAAAAAAAATGCCTTCACCGTTTGTTGAAGAGATAAGCCGTTAGTCCAACTAAACTAAGGTAAAATTAAGCTCAGTGAACATAATAAACTAAGCTAACAAGAATAACGTTGTCCATCCACCGAAAGGTAAGCTAAAACTACATTAGTAGTAGTCAGTTTGTGCTGAATATACGCACGTGATGGATGAAAAGAAGAACTACGAGAGTTCAGTCCTTTACATTCGTGAAAGGAAAATAATATTGGTTATTGATCATTTCATAAAAATAATGCAAACACAGATAAGGTTAAGCAAGCATATTTAATCCTCATTCTATCATACACTAGCGAAAGACGCCATATGGGTAAGGTATGGAGGTGTGAGGCGTTTTGTTAATTTCACGTAGTTTCAGATCGACCCACACAAGTTCTACTTAGTTGGGCAAATTTTACGTAGCTTAGCTGGCATAGATTGCTGTGGACGCACATGTATTATAAACTGACTCATTCATCCGAACTAGGTACAAGCTAACCCACGGCTCATATATTTTGGTGGAGGCTATGTCCAGCAGCGGACGTCCTATGGCTGGAAAGATGATGATGACAGCTATTTATTTTTACTCTATTTCAGTATCAATTAGAACCTCGCCGTAAAAGATTTCCAACCACTTTCTTACTGTCCATTGTAGATAGATAAAAAAAAAACTGTAAAAATCGACTTGCACTACTTGAGTATGATCACAAAATTTTACACTAGCTTCTTAAAAGTTAAGAAAAGTACTATACCACTGATCTGAGAGAAGAGCTAATCTGAATCGATTTCGAATAAAAGTAAAAAAATAGAGAAAAATGAAAAAGATTCATGAAACTTTGTCGATATGTATTTTCATGAAGTAAAAGAAAAAGCTGAAGAGAGTTTGATGAAATTCTCATGAAACTTAGTAAGTATACTAATGGAAAAAGAAATACAAATAACTGAGATCTGAGCAGCCCCGGGGGCATCTAGGGGGGGGCAAGCCGGGGCCCATGCCCCGGGCGGCAAGTTCAGAGGGCGGCGGCGGCGGTTCAGAGGGCGGGAAATTTACACTTTACAGACGAATAGACAACTCATCATTTACTTAACTTTTACTAAGGAATAAATATTAGTACAAGTACAGATATTTCATGGCCATATCAAATCGGCCGATACCCAGAGAACGGAGTGAGACGTGCTGCACGAACATTTATTATACGCGAGGCGCGTAGGCATAGTCCAAAATACGCGCCCGCTCGCCCGCAAGAATCGCAGAACGCGGCAGCACGCGTCTGGTTACCGTGCGTGCGAAAGAGTTGAAAAAAAATCGCTCTCGTCAGTTACTCGTCACATTTTTAAAACAAAACACTGTCGTGGGGAGTCACGACAGTGTTTTGTTTTAAAAATGTGTGTTGTTTATGTTTACTATTTATTACTTGTCGATCAACCGAAGGTAAAATACTGATTTTATTAGTGTCGCATCAATAAATCTATCACAGCTCGTCGATCGCTTTTCTAGGTAAGTATTTTATCATAACTATCTTATGCTTGTTAAGTTACTATATTTATTTTTTAAATTCAATTTAATACGTGCAGTCACTTACGATGTCAATTCTTCAATAATCAAACTTACGTAAAATTTTTACGTCGTCGTGCGTGTCATGTTTTGTTTATTACACGATGGCAGCCATCGGATGACTGAGAAGTAAAACAGCCTTTTTATTCCAGCTATTGATTCAATACAATCCAATGCAGCAGTTTAAAACGAATAAGCAGCCGTAACCGTGCTGCAAATGGCACCTGTAGGTTGCCGTTCAGCTCGCAGTCTGACTGCTTCTCGCTTTATTTTGTAGCATGGCAAACCTCTGGGCTCCATGTCGCCGTACTAGCCGCAAATAAAAACCTTATAAAAAGAATCGTCCGCCCGCATTCGCTTTTCCTTGCGCGGCTTTTGCTTTTTGTTTCTTGTCAACAGATTTTAAAAAAATTGGCAGTTGATGATTTAAATATTGGACAATGTCGTGGCCAATCTTATGATAATGGGTCCAATATGGCCAGCATCCACAAAGGAGTACAAGCCAGGATTGCGGAAAGGAATGAGTTGGCCGGTTGAGCTGAATTTAAATTTTGCTTTTCTTAATGGTACTAATATTTTGAAATTGTCAATTGAAGAACTGCAAAAGTATGGAGTAGATCTGGCTCGAAAATACGAGCAAGATTTAAGCGCCGTTGAATTCTGTCAGGAACTTTGCGTTTTTAAAGAGCAACAAAATAAACAAACAAACCATCACTTTATTTGTTACACTGTTTTTGTATATTTTGTGTTAGGTACTATTGTATTTTCTTTCTAAACTAAATATTTTGTGTGCGCCGTGCAGTGTATATTCGTGCGTGACGTCACTTGCTGGTCCCAACGAAAGACCAGCCCTGGTTGAAGTAACCAGCATTTATGCTGAGTTGGGGTCGGCTTGTGGCAAAAAACTAGAGATAACTTTAATTTTAATTTTTTAATTGTATTTTTTTGTTAGTTGCCACAATAAAGTTATGTCTATGTAATTTACTCTTTTCCTTTCTACTACATCCGCAAGCTGCGAACGAAGTTTTAGCAAACTAAAACTAATTAAAAATTAATTGCGATCTTCTATGAGCCAGGAACGATTATCGAGTCTTGCAATCTTAGCGATAGAAAATCGAAATGCACACGAGTTAAATTATGACAAATCCATTGATTTATTTTCTGAACAAAACCTCGAAGAGTAATATTGTAATTTCAATTCACATATGCAATAATATATTTGATTTTTATTTTTATAATACATTGTAAAATATATATAATATATATTTTTATTTTGAATCTGTGCTGAGTATACAATATATATCCTACACGTTTATGTCCTTATATCTGTAAATAAATAGGCCTAACACAGAAAAAACAGCCATGGATGCATTATTTCCGGAAGGCCTATGTAAGACTATGTTCAAATTTCAATCAATTAGTGGACATTTGATATCCGAAATTATATGGATGATTAAGATAAAAATAAATTTAAGTGGGCGGAGGCGGCATTTTTCAGTTTTTGCCCCGCCTAAAAAAAATTGAAGATCCGGGGCTGGATCTGAGGTAACCAACATAAAAATAAATAATTCACTTGAGGACCTCCTTCCTTGCGAAATAAAGCAAGGTCAAGATAAAAAGAAAAAAAAATAGAACGTATAGAATGGCTCTTACGACACCGATTAAATTTACTTCAAGGCTGATTGCGTAATTTAATAAAAAGATAATTATGCAATGGTAAAGACATATGTAATGGTTCTCGCTTACATAGTGAAAATAAACATCAATAATATTCTTTGCAAAATGTCATGAGACATCTCATATTGAGAAATATTATCTCCATTACATAGGGACCTGTTTACAATTATATATTTAGCTCTCCAATACATAAGTTAGTGTACTTTTATATTATATACTTACTTGCTTGTAACTCAGTTCAGTGGGTGCTTAGTACTGCTTGGACACCATGTGGAGATGCACGTTAGTGTTTTGTATGTGCGCAGTCATACCCACAGTTTGGGGGGAAGTCGCTAGTCTGGAATCTAGACTAGTGTATATAGCTCAGGGTCCAGTAAGGGGGTACAAGGATCAGGAGAGCGGTGTATACTTCTTTCAAAGTATACCTTACGCCAGTACACCCAACGGCCCTAACAGATACAAGGTATGTTTTTTTTTATATATTTTAACAATAATTCGTCCGCAACGTGCTCAATTTTAACATGCTTATTTCCTGAACTTAACCGATCGCTGTGGCTATGGTCAGTGTCCTGACTACTGATCCCGGGTTCGAATCCCAGCTGGCGAAAACATTTATGTTTTTACATTCATCATCAGCTCAGCCATAGGACGTCCACTGCTGGACATAGGCCTCCCCCATTGATTTCCACAAGGACCAGTTGGAAGCGGCCCGCATCTAGCCCTTGCCTGCGATCTTAGTCAGGTCGTCTGTCCACCTAGTCGGTGGCCGTCCTATGCTGCGCTTGCCAGTCCGTGGTCTCCACTCGAGAACCTTTTAAAACTTTTAAAAACCTTTTTTTTGTTTTTACATTGACGACGTACGTTGCACACGTCTACATAAACTGGTTCCGCACTCATCGCTAATTCCGAGTATTCTCAGATTTGCGGCCCTCTTAGCACTTTATTATATTATTTAATTGGCGTTATGTGAACTGGCAGCTTATATCTGGCGTTTGGTTAGAAATTCAAATCTTTTCAAATTTACGTGTCAAAGTGGTAAATATTGTATTAGGTTATATTTTAATTGCCACTGCCTTCTTATTTAATCAGGACGGTTGCGGCCCGAACTTGATAATCGGTGTCATATGGGATGCAGCTTCCATGGTCAAAATGTCTGCGGCCTGCGATTTAAGACAATTGTTTTGCACAGGAACGTTTCTATAAATTATTATGACGTCATTTGTATGACTGAGTCTTGACTGAACTATATAGTATTTTTTATAATGAGTTATTTGATAATAGATATACAGTGTTCAAAAGACGCCGTAATTATGCAATTATTAAACTGAGCAAAATGGGTGGAATTTTAGTTTCAATTCGTAAAGAACTATTTGTTGAGAGTCGTAGTGACTCGTCATCTGCAAAGGACATTTGGGTCACTTTGCCGATTCGTTATCACCTATATATAAAATGCACATTTGTGTAGGTAGTTCATTGATGAAAACTTAGGTAATTGTATGCAAACTCTGTTAGTTAATTTCACGGATATAGCCTGATAATCATCACAAACATCACATGGCTCCAGTGACGATGGAAGCTCTTTGTCTCCCAGTTATCTTCAAGGGGCGATTCGGACATATTTAGTAACCTAATTCAATTCTTGTTTAAATAAAAGCAATTACCATTTGTTCAACGTTGTTTTCTCTAACAAAGAAGTTGCTATTAATGCTTGTGATCCTCCATTATCACCTCTAATACCAAGTAGTAAGGTCCTCATCAATCGGAGAAAGATGCAAAATCTTACATGTACAACACCATTATATACTTACATACAGACTGGATGATATATTTATACACGCGAAAATAGTCTCCGTCTCTTTTAAATATTCAGTTTGGTACAATTAGCCTTTCATAAAGACACAAAATACAAATCTAAATATCGTCTAAATATCGCAAGCAAAACCTGCGGTAGCTTAAACGAAAAAACATCATTTGAAATTCTTAGGGCTTTCGCAAAATATATGGAAAATCATATGTACCTACATTGAGCACATGCGTTTATCATTATTGCAAGCGCTTCATTCAATACTTTATCGAATGCATATTATGAAATCAATATTTTTAACACTTCGATAAGCAAACAAACAAATTCCAAAAATAAAAAAATATTTCTAACGTTAGGTTTCAATTCTTTGTGTTGACAAGTGCTTACTCGGTTTTCTAGTGTGCGCCAAATTTAACATTGACTAGTCAAAATAACAATGTACAAATTTATAAAGATGGATTATTGTATAGTTTGTTCTTTCAACGAATTCATTATGTCAGTAATTAACTATAAGTAAAAAACTTGTAAATGGCCTTCAGTGCATGTACATGTATTCTACTCTAAGTGATATGTTATTTATTATGTAAGTACTTACTTAGCTGTTTGTTTTCCGAAATTGTAAAAAATTTAAAAATAAAATAATTTACACGGTCTTTAAATGGAGGATTACGCAAATATAATGTGATTTTGTGCCTCCATCATGGAATTCTAGTGCCAGGGTGTGAATTTGAAAGCATTTGTTTGTTTATATTTATTAGCACTCGTAAAAATAATGCAAAAAATATTTACTGATTTCAATGTGTATGAAAATATTTTCTGTATTCTATCTAATTTCATATGGTTTTCGAATTATTTATTTATCGACAAGGCAAGACAATATGATCAAAGTTTCGTATTTTTTTCCAAAATACCTATGTGTTTCTTTGAGTCAAGCTTTAAGTTACTGTAAGTTTTGTTGACTTAAACTGTATACGAGTTCAGCCATAAAATCAAACTTGGACATCGATCACGTAGGCCGCTTGTGGCCCGCGCCCCAACCGAATATAAACGTCATCCCCATTTCCCGTTTATTCAGTAAACTCTAAAGCAGTGAACACTACTGATTCTTAGAGTATCTGATGCAACAAGCTAAAAAGTTACTAGAAGAAGATTAAGTCAAATCTGTATCTAAATAAATAATCAAAACTCGTATGTGTGTTCTCAGGCGCCCCTTTCTCCTCCAACATGGACGCAACCATTAGAAGGTGTTAGAAGAGTTATTGCTTGTCCTCAAGCATTTGTATCTATACCAGAAATTCCAGAAATAGGAAACCCTCAAGAGGACTGTCTGATAGCCAGTGTTTACGTTCCTGATACTAAAGCAGAAAACTTGCCTGTTGTGGTTTATATTCATGGAGGCGCATTCCAAATAGGTAATGGTGACATGATGATACCAAGCAAATTAGTTGCTGAAAATAATATCATTGCTGTTACAATCAACTATCGGCTCGGCGTTCACGGATTCCTATGTCTTGGTACCGAAGACATACCTGGCAATGCTGGGATGAAAGACCAGGTGGCTGCTCTTCACTGGGTACAGAAGAATATAGCCAGTTTTGGCGGAAATCCAGATGACGTCACAATTGCAGGTTACAGTGCAGGTTCTTCTTCTGTGGACTTACTAATGCTATCCAAGTCTACAGAAGGTTTATTCAATAAAGTGATACCAGAAAGTGGTGCCAGTATTGCACTATGGACGATTCAATCTGATCCACTACGAAGTGCAAAAGAGTTCGCAAGGTCTCTAAACTTTACTAATGTGGATGACATTCATGCATTAGAGCATTTTTATAAGACAGTTTCTTTTGAACTGCTAACGAGTGATCCATTTTTGGATAGAAAAGACTCGACATTTTTATTTTCTCCGTGCGTAGAACGGATCACAGGAGAAGAAATCTTTCTCGACAGGTCGCCAGTTGACATTTTAAAATCTGGAAATTACAGAAAACTGCCCCTACTTTATGGTTTTGCTAACATGGAAGGTTTGTTTCGAGCCTCCTTTTATGAAACTTGGAAACATGATATGAATAAAAAGTTTTCAGATTTCTTGCCAAATGATCTGATATTTCATTCTGAAGAAGAAAGAGAAGATGTAGCGAATAAAATTAAAGAGTTTTATTTTGGAGACAATCTGATAGAAGACGACGGTATTCTTGGATATGTTGATTTCTTTTCCGATGTCATATTCACATATCCTATGTTGAGAGCTGTAAAATATCACATAGCGGCTGGTCATGACCAAATATATCTATACGAATACTCGTTTGTAGATAAAAACACCCCTGTTGTACTGCATACCGACGTTAAAGGAGCCAACCATTGTACTCAGACTGCGGCAGTCTTTGATAGGATCATAGGAGTTGGAGTTAACGCTACGAAAGAGTTCGCTAGCATGGCAATCACTATCAGACAAATATGGGGTAACTTCATTAAAACCGGGTAAGTAAACGTATATTCTATTCGTCCAGGCGATTTTCCACCAGTCATTTTGCATATAACGGCTTTGACCTGACTAGCCGTAAAACTATGCAAAGGCTGCATCACTCGACGTACGGGCTCAGCATCGCTGCACCCAGACGATGGACCCAGTGGAGAACTTACATTAAAATGTTCGCTGAACATATTTGCTATCTCTTTTGGATCACTTTTCCCATCAACAGTCAACGGGAGGCTCGGCTTGGTATCTAAATTTCCTGTTAACTTCCAAAATTTACTAAAGTTGTTTGCTGCTTTATATTTTGCTATAATGTCCATTTTTATCCGTTTCTGACTCTTTTGGCACCACTTGAGACGACTTTTATATATTTTACGTGTCTCACACATCTGTTTTTTTAATTATTATTTTTATTTATTGGAATAGGCAGACGTTTGACCACTATCTCACCTGATGTAAAGTGATAATGCGGTCTACGATGGATCTGATTGTAAATGATACCAAAAGTGGGACGACCATGTAACACCCAGTTGTGATATATCATTCTTGCCTCCCGGAGAGATTCTTGAACATGCATGAACAATGCCGCTAATTCCTGGGTAGTTTGACTCGGATCGGCTTCCACCATCTCCTTCAATTAAGCGTTATTCACCTGCGTCGGCGGTCTTCCACGTGGCTCTATGACTGTACAATGGCAATTTCACACTTTAACCCCTATTACGTAAATGAATCGTTATTTGTTGCGCGTACGAAGCATATAAACTAATTGGGATTAGATAATGTGGCGACTGTTTATGCCAACAATTTATGTATTTCATATATTAGTATACGCTGAAGCTAAAATTTAAAAATCTATAAGACCGCTGTTAATGTTTTGGATCGATAAGTAGTGTTAGGATGTAAGAAAGTGCGACAATAATATATAAGCCATTAATAATATATAATTACGCGATTAAAAAAATACAAACCAAGTATTATTTCCATCCATGGAACATTTATGACATTTTTTTTAATATAACAAAAAATGCTTTACCGATTTTCATGAAATTTCCTTAAGACAAGGGAGTCTTGACGAAAAAAATTTTGAATTGATAAAATATTTTTTTCAAATTGGCTCAAAAGCGACTGAAAAAATAATTAATTTATTCAATGGAATAATGTTTCAGACAAGAGAAATGTTCAAATGGTCGAGATTTCTTATATTATTTTTTTAATTATTGTTTATATTTATTTTATTCCTCTTTAAACTTTTTCTTTTTTATTACAGTAAACCGATTCCTGCCAGTTCAGCACTGCCCGAATGGCCGGCAGTGCGCAAGGACTGGGCGCCGCACATGTCGCTTGGCAACGAGATCACGCTGCGTGGCTCCCTGTTGGAGCGACGCACGCGCTTCTGGGACGACATCTACGAGAAGCACTACCGCGACCCCGTCCCGCCTCCGAAACCGATCGAGCAGCTGTCGGAACTCTAAAATTAATATATTATTATATGCTACATATTTTCTTAATCAATTTCTGCAATATCACTCGGTATATTCTCTTAATCTTGATTGTTTTGTTGGTAATGAAGAGATTGATTATTGTGATATCAAATGATTTTACATATTAATTAAATTGGAGATTTCTATGCGTGTCGATCGACTCACTCGTATGAAACCTTTTTGTTTTCATATTATATAATTCCACACTAACCTCCTTCGGTATGTTACAGGTTATGTCATGCATGGTTACCTAAATATAGGTTTTTTTAAAATTTATTTTGATTAAGTAATTGACTGTATAAACTATACGTATTGAGTTGTTAAAATTGACGTGGTATTGACAGATGAATGTATAAATCACGGGAATTACTTACGTAGTCTTATAGTCAGAACGTACGTGAGTAATTCCCGTGTTTTATACATTCCTAATGGGTTTATATTATATAATCATATGTAAATTTGGCTAATGGAATTATTGCTCATGGGTACATTTAGATAACATATTTCTCAGAACCTTTTGTTAAATATTGCTAAAAACAAAAAGTGCTAACCACTTTATGTTTTTAAGTTGTTTTTAGGTTGTATATTTAACATCGGAGCTAAAGTAAAAAAAGGACGACAGAAAAATCACACACATCTTAAGCCAGAGATAATAGCTTGTATTGCACGCAAGTAAAACTGAGAGCGGGTCAACTAGTATTTAATACCAGCTGCTAGTATTATATAGTTGTATAAATACCTGATAAGTAATAGAATTTTGTCGATTAGCCTTTTTTATAGTTAGCTTGCAAACTCGATTTATAATGAGGTGATGTACTTAAACAGGAAAAGTTTCACATAAATGCCATTGCTTACCTTGAACCCTCGGCATCTCAATTTACTTATATTCGATGAACGCAGATGTGATCGTATCACGTTCAATGGTATATCTAAAAAGTGTCATTATATACTGCCCCTTAGTCATCGTAGCAGATTTTAAAATTAATACATTTAGGCCCACTTGCACGCATAGTCATGTTAAATAAATAAATGTAGAGTTTGTAAACTCAGGGTTAGATCATTAAAATTTTAACTTTCATTGTCCCTTGCACATCTATAAAATAACATCAGCCCCCCGATTCAGAACCCTTCTATAACTAAACGAATCGATTCGGTTCGATATCGTTCTCGTACCGAACGCCAAATTTCGAGCTATTCAGAACGATCGATAAGAGCGTTCGATTCGTCTTCGATTTCGGTATCGCTATCGTTTTCATTACAAGACGCGTTCTGAGGTATAGTTCTGTAAATGTCAATCTAATTGTCAACGTTATGTAAAGAGGTGCATTTTTAAAGTATGATTATGTATCATATTGTCATTCAAATTTTGAAGGAGTAAAAGTGTGACCAAGTTTTACAAAACTCTACTAAATTCGTAGCATTTAGTAGAATTTTATTAGTCGTGAGTAAAGGGACATTTTTAAACTGTATAGATCTAGCGTTTGACTATTATCTCACTAGGTGGTCAGTGACGATGTGGTCGGAGATGACCCAGAAAGCATACTGGCTCTCAAGTTTATCAAACTTGAGGGTAGCTGGCCAGGGGGGTACTTGACAGTACCCTAGCACCATACTGGGAATTTGGTAACTTTAATAGATTATTTATCTCTACGTGGTAGTTTTTTGACGACTTAAATATATATCTGTTATTATTAAGTATTTCCAAATAATCGATCGAGTAGTTAGCTTTCAGTAATATAATAAAGTAGAAAAGTAATAAATAAAATTAACCACTATAAAGTTAGTTTCGTTTAACATGACAAAACTTAGAAAACATATACATTTTATGTGTGTTCGCGGATAACTTCGTCGTTTATGAACAGATTTTGATGATTCTTTTTGTTTGATAGAGTTATACTTCCAAGGTGGTCCCATTTAAATTTCACCAAATCGGTCAAGCGGTTTTTGAGTTGCACTCCAATAAAAAGTGCTACGCATACGTGGATGACAATATAGTTGCGAAATCGGTGAAAAAGCAACCGATTGCACTCCGGGAGTGCCGGCAGAAGTGATAACTTGAACATGATTGATAATGACAATGAAAAGTAGCTTATGTGTTATTCTGCTTATCACATTTCAACCAAATCCGTTCAGCCGTTCTGGCGTGGTTAGTAGAGTAACAAACATCCATCCATCCAAACTTTCAAATTTTTAATATTAGTGGGACACATAGACTTAACATGATGACGTTTTTTTGAAACAAAGAAATCTTTCTTCTTTATATTATCGGCGTTTTGATAACTGAACTCAATAACACTTTTAACAAAACGAATTCATCAAATAAAAAAATTTTTAACAAAAAATGCAACCGACTTTAACACTCAAAAGTGTGAAATAACTTGTTGAAGTCGGTACCATGATAGTTCACACAAAAGTAACTATCATCACAATATTATGTTCATGGTACCGACTTCGCAAATTATTTGACACTTTTGAGTGTTGAAGTCGGTTGCATTTTTTTTTCACCCTTTTCAGTAACCTTTGCTACTCACGGAATCAATTAAATGCCATTGTGTTCTGCGATGTCTTCAACCGCGACAATAATATCATCAAGATACGCGTAGCACTTTTCAGTTATTGGAGTAGAACTCAAAAACAGCCTGTCCGATTTTGATGAAATTTGAATGGGACCACCACAGAAGTATACTCTATCTAACAAAAAATCTTACGAATTTGATGACGTCACGTCCTGACGCCTGACGTTCTGACTATCTGACGCGAGTTTAACATTTTTGCCCATACAAAAGTACACAACGCCGCTCAAGAAGTTTTCACTTCAATATACACTATGACAATTGATCCCGTGAGTAGCGGAGGTCACTGAAAAGGGTCAAAAAATTTATTGCCATAAAATGGAACCGACTTCATCACTCAAAAGTGTGAAATAACTTGTCGAAGTCGGTACTATGCGCACAATATTGTGATGATAGTTACATTTGTGAAGATGAATTTGTGCTATGTCGCGTCGCAATGCTATAACCTACTTGTCGGCCAAAAATGGATACAGAGTGCGAGGTTGACAACCTTAAAGTACTTCTCTCGCTTACTCTACGCGACGATCCGTGTATTCGTAATATTTTATGATAATAAAGAACTTATTTATATTATTATTTTAAAACAACCAGCATCATTTTGTCCCGCTCATTCTGCGTGTAATCAACCGCGTAAAACCTCTGTAATATCATATGCACGTGTTAACCCCTTAAAGTGGATTTCTGGTAGATTTGATGGATGTTGCTAGGAGTTTAAGAAAGTAAAAGTTGGTAGCACTAGTTGTTTGTTTACAAACAAAACGTCAATAGAAAAACTTAAATAGAAGATAGAAATAAGAAGATATAAAAGGATTCAGCATTCGTGGCTTCAGTGAAGATTGCTTCGGAATCTTGAACCACAACTAGGAAATCTGGCTCAAAGTCTTCAGACAGTCCTTCTGCCTGGGACACATCAGGCAATTCATTATACTCGGGGCTTCTAGTGGATCTTCTAAACAACTTATCCTCTATAAGTACTTATCCTCCAAATAGCCAACAAATCATTTCCTAGATTAGAGAGTTCTCCGATAAGACACGCGCCCTGTGCCTCGAGCATGCCGAGCACGCATTATTTGTATTGTTATTGTGACAAACGATTTATAATTAACATTTCGATTTAGGTATAACTCTATAAGTGTGTACTATTTATAAGCTCTATAACAAACATAAGATACTGTTTTACTTGTAATAAGATAAGTAGGTACCTACAGTATTGTTTATTGTCTAAGTGATAAAATGTTATCAATGATGAGTCTCAAATAAAAATATCAATAGAAATATGCATCATTTTTTTATTATTATTAAGTGTAGATAGACTATAAACAATAATCTATGTCTCCCTCATCTTACTAACAAGAAATAGAGCAACTTTCGAAACAGCCTCACACATGGCAATCATTATGATAGCTGTTCTGTAATGCGACGTATAACATTGCTGCGGACTGGAAATGCTGCTCCTATAGCTGCCAAAGCTACATGTGCTGTGTCACCATCCATAATATTGTTGGTTTCAAGGCCACTTCATCTGGCAATGGTAAACGCGCTAGTGTGCACATGTTGTTATGTAGAACACAGCAGGAATTTGTAAGTTTTCCTGCTTTTCTGGGCCATATTCTAAATGCCCAAATGCATTTGATGCATCCCACAAAGAACGTAAAATTCGCCTGTGGTGTAATGCTTTTTCATCGTGATTGGACTGTTCACGTCCTCAATCACTTTGCATCATTGATATAAAACCAAATAATAAAACATATTAATATTGTATGTTGCCTAGAAAGTAAAATAGACTCTCAAACTAGATATCGACTGCCTTCTAGCTATCGATAATTTACCGAACATAATAATCGAAAGTTCGATATATGAGATTCGATATGAGCATTCTGAATAGCGTTACAAGTCGAATATCGAATGCTATGACGTCACTTTCGATTCGAGATCGAATTCGATAAATTCGGCGTGGGTTCGACTATTGTGAATTGCAAATGATTGTTATCGAATCGAATCGATCGACAACTGAGTAATCGAACGGTTCTGAATCGGGGGGCAGGATAGCTAACCCGACATTTCTTTTTTTTAGCCACTGAGGTTCTATTACTGCGTATAGAGGAGCTATCAAAAGCTAATGTCATGCTTCATTTTGCAAGAGTTTGAAGTAAAGTCATTTGTCATCTCTATACGTAGTAATAGTACCTCAGTGCATAACGTCAATTTGTTTTGCCATTCACTAACCTAGAGTTAGCGACTTAACTCTCTCACATTGATGAGTTAAATATTTAGAAAATTAACCGTAGGCTAACTCCTAACTCTTGATGGCACAAGACAAGTTATTTATTTATCCCTGTGTTAGCTGTTAACTCCGAGTTACTTAGGCTAACTCGGGAACGTGCAAGTGGGCCATAGACACCTAGTGATGGAGGCAATGAAGATTTTTCAATTAAATACCTATGCTTTACGCGCCAAAAGGCCTACGGTATACATTTTTTAACCGACTTAAAAAAATGAGGTTACTCAATTCGACCGTATGCTATATGTTTTTTTTTCTTTTTTTTATGTGTGTACTTCTTTGTTTATGAACCGATTTTGATGATTCTATTTTTGCTTGATATATAGTGTATACTTCCGTGGTGGTCCCATTTAAATTTCATCAAAATCGGACAAGCTGTTTTTGAGTTACACTGGTGACATGAGTTATAGCTGCGCCCCGCGGTTTTACCCGCGTGATGAAAAACGGTGATAATGGTGATGATGAAAATAAGCCTACGTTCCTGGGTATAACCAAATTTCATCTAGATCCGTTCAGTTGTTCTGGCGTGATTGAGCAACAGACAAACATTCGTCCATCGTAACTTTCACATTTATAATATTAGTGGCATTTTTTTAAAATAGGGTACCTTGCAATTATGACATTTTTTCCCCGTTCGAGGCAGGGGCGGGGCTGCTAGTATACAATATAGCAATTCTATCAACAAAAGTGACGTTTATTGAATGTCGTCGTTGTTGGTAGACTTGGAAGCCTCATTAGTGAGCAGGGCGTATAATAATCGCATTAGGGTGCTGGCGCCGAGTCTGGGCTAGAACTCCTGAGTGATTCTGTCATTTCATAAGGTTTAACTCAACATTATATAATGCCTCCGCTGCCGGAACACAAAGATTGTCAGAGGACCCATTATTTAAATCAATACGAATCGCATAATTTATGATGGCGACCATATATTTTGCGATAGCCATTATACCGCTACTACCGCCACTATAGCCGAAACTTAAAACCTGGTATACTTACTAGGTAAGAAAACCAGGTTTTGAGGCTATAGGTTTATACCAAACCTGGTATACGTACCTATAGGTTAGTTCGTTCGTTCGTTGTTCGGAAAACAACCTATAGGTAAGAATACCAGGTTTTGAGGCTATAGGTTTATACCAAACCTGGTATACTTACATATAGGTAAGTTCGGTCGTTCGTTGTTCGGCAAACAACCTATAGGTAAGTATACCAGGTTTTGAGGCTATAGGTTTATACCAAACCTGGTATACTTACCTATAGGTAAGTTCGTTCGTTCGTTGTTCGGAAAACAACCTATAGGTAAGAATACCAGGTTTTGAGGCTATAGGTTTATACCAAACCTGGTATACTTACATATAGGTAAGTTCGGTCGTTCGTTGTTCGGCAAACAACCTATAGGTAAGTATACCAGGTTTTGAGTTTCGGATGCTTGGCGACGATCGCAAGTTGACGACTTGAGCTTGAGTAAGTTTTATGCATACATAGGGATGGAATTCACACTATTTTTTTATTGATAATAAGCAAGCCGCCATTTCACGTCATGTAAAGTAATGATGTGGTCTACGATGGACCACGCCTGTCTAGATGATATTTATTCACTCGACACCCAGATTGTATTACTAAGCTATTTTTTTATTATAAAACTAAGCTATTTTTTTAGTTCATTGCAGTGACGTTATGCTAGGCGATCTTACGTTCAATTTTTAGAAGGATAAAAAGTATGAAGGATATAATGAAATCAAATTCGGACGTTTAGTGGAGTATAGTAAATAAATAAATAGAGTTTAGTTGACAAAGCGGCAGGACGGTATTCTGTAGTCGTGGGTTCAAGTCTCACAAGTAGCAGAATTTTGTCCTCCAGCATGACGTAAGCGCAATGACCAAAAAAACTACTTTCTCCACGTCTGTCTTTCTCTCTCTGTATTCAGATCTTCGGTGCAAGCTCATTGGTGGGTTTTGTATGTTTGTATTTTTCCCTACATTTATTCCTATAACTTTTAGCCTCATATGCCGTAATTTCGTGAGTCATATCAGTTGCATATTATGCCAAGTTACTTTCCTTCCGGGGCTCATATCGGGTATTGCAACTTCAAAATAAGCAATAATATGATGTGAAGTATTATATGTTGGCTTATATATATTTTATATATTATTTATGCTTAAATTACTCAGAGAAGACACACACCACCAGAGGCTTTTATTTTGGTTTCTGCTGTTTTTGAGATTTGCCATGTTTTTAATAGAACCTGTGTTTTCTTATTAATTCGTTTGAAACACGAGTGTAAAAGTCAAATGAAAGTAAAAAACAGCTCAGCATCATCATCTCAGCCATAGATATAGTCTAGCCCAAGTCTTTTTAGGAAGGGTTTGCCAGCACTCTTCACGCTTGGCAGGCGGTTTGGCTAGCGCAGTATGTTGATTTTTTCGGCAGAAGGCGCTGCTGTCCACGGTGCCGAGTCTCTCGTCAAACAACAGTCTCTCTCGGCAAACAGCAGTCTCTCTCTGCAAACAGCAGTCTCTCTCTCGGCAAACAATAGTCTCTCTCGGCAAACAGCAGTCTCTCTCTCGGTAAACAACAGTCTCTCTCGGCAAATAACAGTTAGGTACTACCAAGTAATTTTTAAATGGTAGTGGAATCCCAGAGATATAAATGCCATTGCGAATTATATAGTGATCAAAAATATAGAAACGTCCCTGACTAGACGCTGGATACCTACATACCTGCAGTGCATAGTTTCGGTAAACAGCTAGCATTGTGTTGTATCGTATCTCGTTTTGGAGAAGGAAAAATAAAATGGTAATGTTGATCACACTAATATTAAAAAGGCGAATGTTTGTCTGTTGTTTGTCATTTGTATGTTTTTATTATATATTCACGCTGAAAAGGCTGAACGGACTTGCATGAAATTTGGAATTAAGATAGCTTATACCCTATATGTGCTACTTTTTATGCCGAAAATATAGACTGTTCCCGTGGGATGACACAAAAATCGTCAATACCACGTACCATTTCAACACGCAAATAATAGTTTCAGGCTTTCCCAAGCGTAATCAATTTACTCAAAGACTGGTTCCAGGAAAACAACTCCCAAACATACCATAAATATTATCATATAAGAGCCACCGTTCTCACAGCGAACGTGGAGTTATTGCATGTCAAAGCCCCTAGCGCTCTCTCTTAGCAATAACCTCGCCTCGTAACCAAGGCAAGTTATATATAAGCCATGTGTAATTAGAACTTGGTTGAAACCGAGCCTAGGAATTTACTACTGGCGTTGCAAGTTATTATTGCTTGCCGAGTGCAATAATAGATGGTTTAACCTTTGCGTCTAACGATAATTTTGTAAGCATATTTCGATGCTGCAATGATGCAGCCGTGTTACTTGCTATAAAGAATTATAAAATTCAACCGTATCCTTTGGATTTCAAGGCCAGAAATATGTTTTTTTTTTACTATCAATTAACACCAATCCCAGAAGCGCGAAAATTTGTTTGTTTAGAAGCTGGTGTTTATATCCATAGTTAAGATTAAAAAACCAACGAATTGTAACATTTCTAATATTTTATTAAATATTAGGTCTATTAGGTTTAAAATCTTGACCAATGATCCTTGTGTCTGCTGTATCTCGTGTTTGGCCATCTCCATCCTCGTCTGAAAACCGATAAAGCGCGCTAACCCTTTTCACTTTAATCTACATTCACTCCTTGCTATTAAAACTGACGTGGTTTTGACACATTATAAATGTATAAAACACGGGAGTTACTCACGTAATAAGTCAGAGGGTTCCGACTATAGTTTCAACCACATTCGGTGGTCTTTGTCAAGGAGAATACGGGGCGCTCGCGGACGCAGTCGCGATTCGCCTAGTACTATTAGTCGGAAGTTACTATAGTCGGAACCCTCTGACTTATTACGTGAGTAACTCCCGTGTTTTATACATTCATTCCCTCCTTGCGTCCATTTTTGCACAGGCCGAGGTATTTTGCCAAAGACGGAAAAAAACTTGCTTTAATTTTAGATGTATGTGATGTATATGAGTCATGGACGTATAAAATTAAATGTAAAAAAGTGTTTACTGCGAATCGGTCGAGTGCGCAACAACAGCTATAACTTTTCAAGTTCTAGCATATATTAGATAGATACCTACTTAATATTACCTAGGTAGGTATACTTACTACTTTCAATTGCATTAAAGTTTATTTTAAAACTATGTGAAAGTATTTTTTTTTCAATTTATATTCATAAACATTCCTGGGATATGAGAAACAATGTTGGTTCTTGGATGCTTGTGTAATGTGATTGTGTATGTCCAAACCTCCCGCGACTCAGGGTGGATACTAGTGCGGGGGTGCGAGTGAGAATGCTATTGTTTGTTTGTTTTGTATAAACTGTAATTACGAACTAAAGTTGGTGCTAACATTGTTCCCATATTGACGACAATGACGAGATTACAATAATCCTACTATAATCCCACTAATAATATAAATGTGAAAGTTTGGATGGATGGATGGATGGATGTATGTTTGTTATTCAATCACACCAGAACGACTTAACGAATTTGGATTAAATTTGGTATATTATCTACATACTACTTCATGTTCCGGCAGAACACATTGGCTACTTTTCATCATCATCACCACGCGGGTAAAACCGCGGGGCGCAGCTAGTATTACAACACAACAAAATACCATGTTTTGAACAATATGAATAGCTGTGTTAATAGTGTTAGATGGGTCACAATTATGACTTCAAGAAAGGAGGACGTTATAATATGTTCGACTACTTACCTTTATGTATTTTTAACCGATTGAAAAAGGAGGAGATTCTTAATTCTACGCGTTGTTATTTTAAATGTTTGTTACCTCAGAACTTGGACTGGGTGAACCGATTTTGATGATTATTTTTTTATTTGAAAGCTGGTGCTTCCCGTGTTTTCTGGTGGTGGTGCTTCCCATTATTATGATTTTTTGATTGTTCTATTTTCATCAAAATCGGTGAAGCGGTTTATGAGACACTCCAATAACTGGAAAGTGTTACGTCTACTTGGACGACTTCCTAATTGTCGTAATTTTGATGTCGTATAACACAGAAGGTGCTGCTACCCACCTTCTGGTTGTTTATCACCTAGCCGAGTCTTAAGGCACCTTCGGGAAGAGATAAGAGATAAGGGGGGGGACCACAATTGAAAGTCGGTATCACCACGGCCAACTTATCGTTACCATCTCATCTCACATGGCACTTATCCTCGACAGTAAGTTCATGTCACTACCCCGACCAAAATATAACCTCAAAACATTTATAATTCTAATCTCGTCTAATTGTCAATAAAAAGCGGAGATTGAACAATTCGCACTGCAAGCCCTTCAGTGGCAAGCGTTATAACGAAGAATTACGGTATAAATGTTAGTAACTAAGTTATAATGGGTGTTTGGGCACGGCCTAGCAATTAAAGAGCCCATTAGGAAGGTTGCCATATTCGAGTAGATGCCGTTTTGTTGACGGGACTACATTTGCCGACTTACGCGGTTTTTTATTATGAAATAGTAGTCTACTTACATCGAATTACAATATGTTCCTATTTAACCGACTTAAAAAAGGAGTAGGTTACTTTATTCTACTGTATATTTTTTTTTAAAATTATGTTCACCGATTGCTTTCCCATTTTTGAACCAACGCTCAAATTTCTTTATAGATAGAGTGTACCTCTGAGGTGGTCCCATTTAAATTACATCATAGTCGTTTTATGACGTAGGTACACTCCAATAAGTGATAAGACAAGTGTTACGCCTACTTGGACGACTTCCTGGTTACGGGTAAAGAAATCGGTGAACATACACAATGACAATTGTGAATTCACCCCTTTTCAGTGACTTGCTATATTATATTTGCTTTTCGAACTTATATTATAATTTGTATGTATATATTTATGGTACACATTTATATATTTTAAAATAATTTATAGTCTCGCCGCTCATGGACTGCGTTTCTGACAGGTCGTGATCGAATGGGCGATGTAACTTTGAACTGGCGTACAATTTACGGCTTAAGGTTTTAAACATCTTTTATTTACCTTATTAACAAGTTATAACATTAAAAATTGAATAATTATGCCACCTTAGAATACACGTATTAATTTTGGGTTAAAAGTATTAATTAACAAATATAAAAACAAGAAGTTTCTAAAAGTCAAACCATGTCGTTGTTATTAATATTTTTTAAGATCTAATAGGTAGTAATAAGATGACAGTTGCATTATATTTTTTTTAATGATATTGATCTATTTTTTTTTATTACACTCAGACCCCCGCACTAGGATTCCCTGTATCGCGGGAGGCATGGACACACACAATCACAGCACACTAACACCCAAGACCCGGTACAAACATCTACACTCATAGCACAAATGTTTGCCCCTGCCGGGATTCGAACCCAGGGTCCCGGAGACACAGTAGTCATGTCACTGACACTAACCACTGCGCCACGGCGACCGTCAAATAACGAACGGCTTTGGATACAAGTCCTTAGCCAAGTCGCATTATAATGAAGAACAGTGCTCCCAACATAAAAAAGTGCTACGTCCTCAAACCTTATGAAGTTTCTCTTTCCCCAAAGACTCGTAGAACTGAAATTCAATTCAAATCACCTAGTTCATTCGTTTGGACAAGTAATAAATCTCAACTGCCCGTAACACATTCTGAGTCCGGATTTCTCACATAATTTAAAACTGCCACTGGAAACCTGGCGTGCTTCCTCCGACTATAGAAGTAAAACGATTTTCTTGCTGTAAAAATGTTCACGAGATTTTCAAATGTTTTATGTCACTTTACTATGCAGAATAGTGGAAATTAGGTAAATAATGTAGCAGTAGCGATTACAATGCGTTATTTAATGACGGAGGGGTAAAATCACAGTAAAAAAAATATACCTATTCATAATCTAGGGTGCGTTTCATTTTGCCCTTTAAGCGCTTTGAGCACAGATAAAGTGCTTAAGGTCATTTCGAAAATTAAATGCACTGACAGGTACACACAAAATTTATATGACGTCATCCATGACAGGCAGGTTCTCAAAAGTACCCTAACACCATGCTGGTTATTTGATAACGGTGCTGCCTTCACCGGAGCGGAGTCTCAAGCCGTTGCTTGGTGGGATCAAAGAAGTGTCCGTCAGTTTGACTACCGAAATACCGCTAAGCTATCATCGCTTCACAAATACCGCTCTTTCAGCTTATATAAATGTTATGATAATAAGTTTCAGTAAGTTCATTCAAAATGTGAAGTAATGTGGAAAGGACTTTGTACCCTGAATCCCTCGAACACATTATTGTATCGCTGGTACACCGTACAAGAATCGGACTGACAGACTGATGCGTCCCGGATACGGGCCGTTGACGGGGCCACTGTTGTTGACAGGCGCCGCACGGGTCTCTCATTTACACTCCACATTTGCATTTTTGCAGCGTGAGAGCGGGCAATAATGGAAGGAAGGAACATGAGTTCGCTTACTCGAATTCTCATTCAGACTGTAACTTGAATGCCTCTGGGCCAAGCACGCATCGTTTTTACAAAACAAGCTTCCTCGGTCGCAGCATGATATTAAATTGGGCCCACTATTATAATAATATTTTAGAAAAAAATAAAAATATTTCATCCTAGATCAGGCGAACATCTCGGATAATTTGGTTCGTGCAAGACGACCTTAGGGAAGAAATCTTTTGTCTAGACTGAAATTGGCGATATACACTCCAACTGTGCCAAACGCACATATTTTAGCTAGATTTCATGCTTTGTAGTTTATTATTTCAAATTTAATTTAATCCTTTTGGAGTAATATTTAGAATCACAAACTTATTTAAACCGTGAATAGATATTCTTATTGTCATTTTCATCCACCAGGCAACCCAGAGTATGTCATTAATTTCTAATATTTCTGTCCTTAAATATAGGTAATTAAAATTTATAAGATTATCGATGTAAGGTAAAGTTGGCTGCTGTATCTCGTTTTCTTGCTGAATCAGACAAGTTGATGTACATAATTGGTCTGCCGCTCCATAATCTTCTACCATGCGTCAATGATGAAGCAGTTAAACCCTTCATCGTAATCAAGCTTATAGTCTAAGCCCGTTGGCTTGTAAGTCAAACATTTAATGTAGGTACGCACAGTTCCAGACCAATATAAATTTAGTGTACTTCAAATTTGTTGATATTATATATTTGATCTACAACGTTCATAGTCACAGCGAGCTTTGGCACCACAAATTTCTGCGCCTCAAGATCCATTTAAATTGTAACGAATAAACGTTCGCCTTTCAATTGCTCATAAAAATTCGTCAATTTCCCAGCATTTATTCATGAGTTAACTTAACAAACAGCTGCCGTAGAATATTCTAAAAGGTAGCACATTTTGTTGGTTCACCTCACAAAGTTTTACGACGCCCGTTCATGTATACCCCATTCACAATGTTTGGTCCCCAAATGTACTTCGGGTTTACGAGAGGGTCGCGCGGTCACGTTCTCAAAGTCTTATAAACACCTGCATGATTTACAATCTATAGGTACGTTTACCTAGGTAAACATACAAACCAGGCTTTCCTTGAGGATACCATGTTTTGAAGGAAGCATGGACGCACTCAATCACAAAACATCCCAAGAACAGACATCTATGCTCATCACAGAAACGTTTGCCCCAGCCTGGTCTCGAACCTGGGGTCGCGAGTCTAAGCTTCAATGTCAGTGACCACCGAGCCACGATCATAGTCTTCACTACCGCTAACAATGGGTTTTGTGATGGTCGATGGGCACTATTAGGAGTTGATGTTATAAAAAGGTGTAATTTAACCCAAAAAATAGTCCAAAAGCTGTACATTTTCACGGAACTTTCCACAATTTATTAACATTAAGAACCGTTGTTACATCGAGTTTCCGATATAGGTGTTTATATCGCTTTAAATTTATTGACAATAATTATCGACAGCGTCTTTCGATAAAAACAAATAAATATTGTCGCAGCATGCGTGCTGGGAAACTGCGGGAATGACTTCACGGTGCCACTCCGCCATGTTTCTTTGAGGCTAAACTAATTTATATGACCTAGAAT
Organism: Apeira syringaria; assembly: GCA_934044485.1. Classification (NCBI taxonomy): domain Eukaryota; kingdom Metazoa; phylum Arthropoda; class Insecta; order Lepidoptera; family Geometridae; genus Apeira; species Apeira syringaria. Next base: position 19,433,768 of record OW203658.1, read on the forward strand.
TGTAAAGGTCATTTCGGGACATAGACATTATAGGGTTCCGAAGTTATTATTATACTCGATAAGATGACGTCACTTTTGGATATTAGAACTGGGACAGGGAAAAGAGCTCCCGGTTTCCGAGCCGAGTGCATGCTTTGTAATTTAAAATGTAGACCGGGAGATTTTGTAGATTACCAGGACGTCCGGGACAGAAGTTCCATACTGGTGATATATCCCGGTGTATCGATACGGATGGCAACCCTATTATAGAGCTTGTCTAATATTACCGTGCTGTCGTGTTGATTTTACTCATCGCATCGTGTCATCGATCGCCTGGGGTGACTCTCGGTGGTATGTCGCCTTCTGCATAACGGGTTCGTCCCAACTCTAGCAGCTGTGCAGCAGTCGAAATAGCGGGGCGAGCTGGGTCGAGTACCGACAGCATTGAGTCGTTGCAGGCTCCAGAAACCCCCACTGAAGGCTGAAACTCCCTGGCCCTCTCCGAGCCCTCATGTGACATCACCGGGCGTGGATCGTATACGTTAGTTTCATCCACACAATTGGTAAGGTAATATTTTTTATTACATTATAGAACTGTTGACTAAGCGATATCAGCCTCAAATTATCATGTAGAAACGCATAATATGTTATTTTATTATTACACTTATATTATTTAATATTATTTTAAAATAAAAAAATGATAATTGGTTAATTGTATTGAAACGTAAACTAAGTACCTATATAGTAATAAATCAAATATAGTATGTATATTTATAAACATATTGATAATGTTCAAATATTTGAAGGAAAAAATTCGGCTGCTAGTGGGACATGAACCCACGACTACAGAATACCGTCCTGTTTTTTCCTTCAAATATTTGAACTGAAGTTCTGCCTAGCATAGCGTTAATGCGATACACAATAAAATATTGATAATGCTTAAATTACAGCTAAATTCAAATGGGAATATATCCAATTAAACCTGAATTACAATGTATAAAAAACAAATAAGTATAAGCACAATAAAAGAACTATAACAAAAACGGAATTTACATTATATTAAAGGTGCAGTGCTAATAATACATACATACCAATCTCAACCATTTTGCAACATTTGAAATGGGTTGCCCATTTTTCCAATAAAACATCTCGTAAATATCTGTGGGGATAAAATTAATGGTTGTTGATTTCCTGGTAGATAATGATCACCATAAAATGCCTAATTTTATTGATGTTTCGTTCGATGCATTTGTGTATAGTTGTTAGTTCCTCGTAAAACTGGTAATACTGTGTTTCCTAAATACCAGTTATAAGAAGAACCAGTGAGCAGTTTTTAACTTCTCGAATCAACGAATAATTATGCGTTTTTCATACTAACCTGTTTATTTATATTCCTGAACTGTTTACGTAAGTTGTTGAACTGGATTTGGCTGGAGCAGCGTCCGTCAGTTTGACAGCCGCCGGTCACACCGCTGAGCTATCATTACTTCAAGATCTATTATCCCCACCCGCAGTTCTTACACGATACCCAGGGTGTACCTCCCCACAACAGTGCCGTTACCCCAGATCTCAAAACATTCATATAAGGGACATACATGTAGTGGGCACACGTGGAGGTTACCTGATGTAGCACCCAAAGTTGTGAATCTACCTCCTCGTTCATAATTTACTGTTAGTAAAAAAAGGTGTAAATATGAAAGTTATGAAACATCTACATATTAAATGTGTATTCTTTGAATAATTTATCACCTTGGCGGGACGTCGTAAATGTCTACAAAGAAAGCCTTACATTTGACATAAAAAATAATTTGCCTCATTTTTACACTTAAATAACTAATGAGTGTTAGTTGGGCGTAAGAGCTTTATTTTAATTAGTATCAAATAGTAATCGAAATAATAAATGATAAGCCTCCCGTATAGTTAAACGCGGAATATAAAAATCAGATGTAATGGTCTTATGTTTTTAAATATGCCAGCAATTGTATTCGATATCTTCGAGATCTTATTACGTCTAGTTTTATCAGGAGACTATTCAGCGAGAGAACGACTAGGTGCGTACATCGTCACCGTGTCAGATATTCTACCTCAACGCCGAAGTGCACAAAGTGTACTTACGGCACTCTAATTATCCTTGATGTTACTTGAGTACTTTTTTGGACCATCAATTGGTTAAAATATCTGATATAGTTCGAAAATACAAATAACTGCTGATTATGTTTGGCAGTTGCCTTGCAAAACGACGAATTACGACCTAGGCCGGCTTAGGGGTTATCACCCAGGTGTAGACCATGCCTTATGGTGGTGTCATAATGACCACCAATGCTCATTTTTGCTGACGTCGTCCTAGCACTACCTAATAACTAAATTATGTGAGATTTTACTAGAACAGCTTTGCATAAACATTAAAGTATAATATGTTGTTGTTTTGCCTCAAAGTTTCAAGCTGCGCTAGCGCCGGTTGTATTTGACAATTTGATTCCATAACATGGCAGCAGATAGGGTAAGTGGTTCCAGACTTGTGCGTATTGGTGACACCCACATTGATATCTATATTTTTTTTCAGGGAATATGCAAGCGTTTGACCTCTGTCTCACATGATGTTAATGATGCGGTCTACGATGGAGCACGATCTTTCTTATAACAGGTGCGTCCATATAACCAGGGGTCCGTCCTGCCCGCTTTCTTGGAAGCCTTTTCAATAATTTGGTATTCTGTGGTATCAAGCACGTCAAGTCGGTGGTCAATGTGGGTGGTCTCCACCCATCCACCATGTCGTCGTTTCCTAACTATTATTAATCTATGGTACATAATTACGCATGCTATCGGATACTAACACTCATTATGAATGGTAGATCCTATCTGCGATGAACGATGCATTACAAGTTTGCTATTAGATAGTACAATGTAGGTATGTCGGATATTGCCTGTGGCGTACCATTCATGGCTTTTGTTCGAGAATTCTACGTACTGTTTTGATTGTCTCGTTAGTAATGTTGTTTTTAGAAGAGTCATTATTGAAAGTTAACGAGGCTTATTGTTGAAACGGTAACAGGAATATTGGTTTAGATCATGAACCTACTTTAGTTTATTTAAAAACTCCATATCTTAAAAACATTATACTTTTAATAATTTAAGTGTTTTACTAAAACACTTAAATTATTAAAAGTATAATGATTGAATTTTTACTTTATGGGGTAAAATCTCTACAATCCTGTTTGAATTTTGGTATTTTTTTCCCCCCAAGAGTCGTTAATAAGTTAATAATAAAATGTCGTAAATAGGTCTACATCTAGATTAGTACAGTATTGTGCGAATCAATGTGAGCCCATCCGCCACTAGATAGTATACGCTCTAAGATCACGTAACTAAAAGCTGGTCTCGATTCAGGTACAAGCAAACACAAACACAGTTTTAGTTTGACACTCGATGTGTGTGTAGTTCGTGAGAGCACAATAATTATTTCCAAATTATTATAAAAATGTTTAGTGGGTACAACTGCGACCCAATTGTTAGTATTAGCCTCACTAAGGAATTATGTGCATGAACCTAATTTATGCGGCCCACGCTCCACGAGCTAGTGCCGCATATCCTTTTTTAATCATATCAAAAGAGGAAAGATTTGATTGTTTGTTTGTTCGCATTGAATAGATTCGATTTGAAAAATTCATTCACTGTTGGTAAGCTTGGAAGGAACATTATCTCCGGGTGACATAAGCATTAAATTAAATATATATTAAATATTCTAAAAAATTAGGTATCGTAATAATTTTATTATTTTGAAATTTTTTACCCCTGCGAAGCCGGGGCGGACATCTAGCCCTCCATAAGACTGTAAATTCTCCTTTAGAAGAATCTTATGACTTAGGTAATAGCTTTGCACAAAAGATTAGGATGGCACTAGAATTTTATTATTACTAGATTATCACTAGACATTTCATGCATGTATAAATTACCTTCTAAAAAATACCTCTGCAACTCAAGTGAAACAGGCTCTCTTAAGGGAGCTTTTGCACAATGCCCCCTGCTTCAAGGGTGCTCTACGCATCAGGCAAAGCTTCCCGGCTAGCACGTTTTCTTGCCGGCTCCACCCTGCCTGTCATTACACGCAAGAGTAGAAGCTTTGTGGACTTGAGGGGGATTTCGAGAGTCTCCTACCTCAACGAACGAGTACGTACCAATTATAGCTACATTTTTATATATTATTTGTAGGTCCGTTTTACTTTGTCTTGGGCAGTGACGAATGGTTTCTTTTTAAATATTTTTTTATACTGTATAGATCTAGCGTTTGACCACTATCTGACTTGATGGTCAGTGACGATGTGGTCGAAGATGTTATCATGCTAGACCTAGAATGCTCACTGGTTCTCAAGGACTGAACACACTATGTGTTTGGTGACAGTTTTTTTAAACTCGAAATGAAGGTTGAAGGCGGATCGCGCTAGATGTAGAATGTTTACTTATAATTCAATGTTTAGCTGCAGAATAGAGCCGATTGAGCATGATGTGTGATCTCTGTGGTAAATAAATTACTAAATGTTTTTCACACGATCAATTTTTGATTGGAAATTCTTCTGAGTATGACATATTATTACATAGATGTAGTATCCGGCTTTACTCACGTTTATAGTCGAAGTTTCGACCTAGGTTTCGGGCATGTCCAATGCCCATCCTCAGGTGAGTTTACGCTGCCAGATCGCAGCGACCACTGTCGCCACTAAAACTTCGACTATAAACGTGAGTAAAGCCGGATACTACATCCATATAATATTTTTTGTCAAGTGGGCATGTTAAAAAGGATTCTACTCATTAACAAGTAAACACTTTTCTCTAAGAGTAAACATAAGCAATAGGGTGTTTAGGGGCAGAGAGTGCGGGACAAATCATGATGCGTTTTGATTAAAGTATTACATATATATATATATACTTTACAGATGACCATGATTTTTTTATCTGTATCTTAACATAGATACAGAAAAAATCATTTTATCATTATTTATTATATATTTATTTTTTATTATCATTTTTAGAATTTTTGGTTTCATGATTGATTTGAAAAAATTGATTGAACTGTGTCATACATTTTGTATGACACAGTTCAAGCGCATTTGTCAATACCGCGAGTTTTTTTGATATATACAAAATATGGTCACACGAAAGTATTTTTCACTAATAAAGTAGCAAGTGAAAACAAATTTTGTTCAATCAGAATTAACCTGTTCTTATAAGTAGTATTTTTAAAGTTTATTAGAGAAATAGGACTTTCAACACAATAAGCTGAAAAACCTCAAAATATTATTTTTAATAAATGGTCGAGCCTTAAGGTCGAAGTACCTATGAATTGTGACGACAGAACATACTAAATGGGGATCACATCATTTTTATATGGTTCAATTTATTTTATAATTATTATAACCCACTAGTATTTTTAAACCGATGCCTTTTTAAATCTATTAACACACAAAACAAATGATACATTCTAATGCAGAACAGAACTATACAGTAGATACCTACTCAAATTTTACCATGAAATAATGTTATAACAATAATAGCTCTGGTTTTCAGACGCAAGATCCAAATTGTATACCATTAAAATAAATTTAAAATATATAAAACTATACAATCAAATCATCCCAAGGGGTCTCGGCTGTTGGTCGTTCGATTTGTTTTATGTGGAAATCATTTTTAAAATGATTATATGCTTACGATGGACCACTGTCTCACCTGATGTTAAGTGACGACGTGGTCTAAGGTGTTGCACGAAAACTTGAAAGGAACCTATTCACTCGCGACTTGAAGACTCCGGGGTTGTACCCATCGGGAAACACAGACTCAGGCAGTGAGTTCCACTCCATGGCAGTACGCATTAAAAACGTGGAAGCAAAACGAAATAGTGATTACTTATCAGAATTCATAACTACTGAGCTTGCTATAGTGTTTTATTTATTGCTCATTATTAACATATTATTGTACGAGTAAGTATTTTCTAACGCAGTGGCGTTCCTTGTTCTATTGGCATATTTTTTAAAATACTAAGCCGTAATGGTTACCGACTAAAAAGCAAGCGTCAATTTGAAGAATCAGGCTACGTTATAAAATGTAAATGAAATGTTCTATAATATTTACATTATCTTATGGTGATGATTATTATCTTATCTTATTGGGCCGATGCGTTTATTAAAATTTAAATAGGTAGTAATAACTAAATACTTTAACTAATTACAAAACTACAGGTACTACAAAAACATTTGAGCAATCCACTTGCTATTGTCAGCCTATAGAAAACTCAGATGTTCTAACCCGTTACCAATTGGCAGCGTGCCCAAAAGCTAGCAGCATTGCCACGTTGATTGCAATTATGATCTATGATGACTTAAAACTTGATCTTATTTATTTAGGTTGTTTGAGCCAAGCCAATATTAAAAAAACTGAAGTGAAGTTGAAATAAGTATTTGCTGGCCAAGAATCTTACGAAGGTAATCAAAAATGTACATCCAGCAAGTCTCGATTCTTTGCCAAACGAATCTTGGCTCCGGTTTCTGCGTAATTAACACTATGCGGTGTCGGGGCTCTGTTATTAACCCTTTGCAAAGTTAAGGGCCTGTCGGGATATGATGGATAAGTATAGCTGTTAGTTTAAAATAAGGTAGGAAAGGTGTTCGAGATGGACCATTCTCGCTTTTGGCACTTTCCAACTCAACAAGCGTTCGATTTGGTCAATAACGGGCGTTATTGGCCAAAATGATATTTTCCTAATCGAACGACATAAAACCTCATTTGTACGAGTTGTCAAATGCGATGATTTATTTAAATATTATTGACGTATACATGTTTCAATACCCGTAATATTAACTTATTATATTTTCGTAATGAAAGTAAAAAGTGAAATATTTTTTAATGTTTGTTACATATTAATCACATTTAATGTAACTGCCAATCCCTAATTTGTCAAAACGATCTCAAAAGACCCTGCCTCGGAGGTAGGTCAAAAGTGGCATTTCAGTTTCCATGCATCTCGAAGGGTAAACGAAAACAGTTCGCAATGTTTTACTAAAGATGGCGTACATTCACACTGCGCGGTGCTTAGATTTTGTTCCTTTACGACGTAAACATGCTTATTGCGACAGATGATACGGTACAAATAATATAGAAAGGGATAGCTATATGTTTAGACTTGCGCTTGAAATACGCGTCATAATGAAAATTACTACAATTGACTTAATTTTGCCGCCTCAGTTTCCACGCTTTTGCGACATCTATCTCATATAAACATATAATATCATTGTCACAACCCTTGTGGGCAGGGCATATAGTTCGAAGAACCGATGGCCGTTGAGGCCGAAAGGTTCTCGAATGGAGACCACGGACTGGAAAGCGCAGCATAGGACGACCACCAACTAGGTGGACAGACGACCTGACTAAGATCGCAGGCAAGGGCTGGATGCGGGCCGCTTCCAACCGGTCCCTGTGGAAATCAATGGGGGAGGCCTTTGTCCAGCAGTGGACGTCCTATGGCTGAGATGATGATGATGATGATGAACCCCTATGCCAAAACGATCGCCAGCATGATTGTTTTTGGCGATTTTAACTGTACCATAGCCCATCTCGAATGCAGTGTTAGAAAACTGTACAAATCGATATCCACTCCTCAGAGCCTAGAGAGATGAACATATTTATCTCCTCCTCATCAGTCGTTCCCTCATTAAAGAGGATCGTGACATTTCCCACGAAGTGCGATGGATTTCACTGCGTCCCTCCATTTGTTCCTATTTCGTGGAATGCTACGTTGATTGGCATCTCCATCTGTTGCTTCACCAATAGCTCAACGGTGGGAGCATCGTCGGCTGTCAAAATGACGGACACTTGAGCTTGAGCTTCCAGTGAAGGTACCACCGTTATCAAATTCCCAGCATGGTGGTAGGATACTTTCGAGTATCGTAATCGGAAGTTTTGAATTTTTATTAATAATATAACCTTTGATCTCCAGACGAACCTACTTATATAAATAATAATGTTGGTATACCTAAGCATAATTATTTTGCATATGCAATGTGAAACATTAAAAACACACCAGACACGTAATGCTTACTTTATGTTAGTTAAATTGTTACGGCTAAGACTAAAGTCTTCGTTCTCACGGTTTTTAACCGACTTCAAAAATAGGAGGAGGTTCTTAATTTAACCCCTATGTTTTTGGTACTGTTATATATATATATATATATTGTATATAACATATATATGTCTGCGCTGTAACATATATATATGCTGTATCCCAGCGAGGAAAGTCATTTATCGTTTGGCCTGTTACAGTAACTTTTATTAAAATTTTCCCCCTATTCAAAGTAAAATCCAATTACGACGATACATAGTATTGTAAAATAGGCATTTCATAAGTTTTTTATTTGGTTTATTTACCCCACTTGATTGTCCCAAAGACACTGAAAAAACGCATTACAAATCGCATTCTCTCGACGGACGGACTTCGCCAATACGTTTCACCGGGAAATACCAGATAAACCTAACTGGCCAGCATTTCAGGGCTTTGAGCTGAAGCTGTCGACAAAGGTTGTTCATCGAAGAGGGAATGGCCGCTTTATAACTGTGGGTTACATCACTTCGTATGTAGTGTAGATATAGGAAGGTAACTATTCGTACTTTCCCATACCTACAGATTCAACGACTCGCAAAATGAGGTCACAGCGCCTAGGTAAAAGAAACCTGCCAGCTACAGAAGAAATGAAACCGCATGTGCATTTTTAAAATACGACCGCGTATCTTGAGGGGAAATAAAATACGGGTTCTGTAGTAAAACTACGCATAGAAAAACCACAAGACAAACTAAACTACAGGGTTAAATCCCTCATACAATTTTCACATTTTATCTTATTTTCTTTTACAATTGGAACCCTATAAAACCTTCGATGTATCGAACGTACGTAGCATTCACAAAGGCTCCGTATAGATCCTGAGTCATAAAATTTAAATACACAAAAAAAAAATAAACAGCAAACTTTGCAAACGAAAAAAAAACTGCTTTGGGACGTCTTCTCTCTTCGAATCACGGATTGTACATTGACTTTTGTTCGTCGATTCTTCCCCAAAGAAATAACATTCGATTCAATTGCCCAAAAGACGTTTCCCAGTCAAGGAAAACGTAATGAAACTGCACGGGTTTTCGTAACCGAGAGAAAAGTTTTTACATTGAAACAAAGAGGGTGTAGTAGCAATCATCTGTCGAGTGGATTCTCTAGTCTCTGAATGTGTATCGGCTCGGTATCGGACTATTGCCGATAGCTCGCTGATCGTAGTTTATTGCAGTGTCCCTTTGTTCAAAATCCCGCAGAACATATATGTCATGGACACTAAGCCCTTATTAAAATATGCACTCTGTAGAACAAACCTAAAGAGTTGTACCATCGGCTATAGAAGTAAAACTCCGCATAATTTTTACTGAGGCCTTTCAATGGATTAATTTTTCAAGATAAAAACTTTCACCATAAATTACTGTCAATCACCCTTTCTCTTGTAACTTTTTGAATAACGATCTGCTCCAAATGGTTCTTTTGTAATAACTTTTACGGACTGGGTGTAAGCCTTGTAAACAGATATTGCAATATTTCAATAAAACTCCCCGTCAATAAAGCCCGAATAGAAGGTACATAAAGTAATTTTGACGGGAACCCTTTATCAGTAAAGAAACAATGGCCAACACAATTACGCCATCCTTATGTCTACCCGTATATAATAATTGCGAGTACCTATAAGTTGTCTGCCGCCGCAAGATAAGTGGTTGCCGCGATAAGGATTACAATGGCGATTAGACAAGAAACAGGAAGTTTAAACAAAGTGCGGGGGTGTGATCGCGAACTTGTTTGGAAGCGTTTTAAACTTCGTGTTCTGTTTGTGAATATTCAACATAGCAAATTTTCTCCCATCCCAGACTAAACCGCCGCTCATTCTCGTCGAAACAACCTCTTTATCTCAAACGCGATTCCTTCAAAACAACGGATCGTTTCAACAAACCGGTAATGTTTTGCGCTTGTTCAGAACTTTCGTTTTGAGTGGGACGCCCGCGAGGCCCTCGCTAAATTAAGTTTGTACCAATTTATCTGGCATTGTTTTGTTTAAGGCAGTGGCAGAGTTACACATTTGCCACCACGACATTATTCCAATTTTGCCGCACTAACATCTGAAATTCGATACCCTAGTAATTCATAATTATGTATATACTTTTTGGTAATTAAATTTATGATTCCAACTTTATGACTATTGTTTTACCGTCCTCGTTACATCAGATTTTTCCGTTATTACTTTAATTGTGAATTTACGACAAATAAAAATTTCAGCCCAAATTCGGCTCCTCCAAAAATCTGCCGCCCTTGGCTCCAGCCTACTTAGCTTGCTGGTACATCCGCCACTGGTTCAAAGTATCTACAAATTAATTTATTTCTTCTATAAAGTTTATGGTTCTCAAGTGCTTATTTGTCATCTTTTGCCTCCTAACAATAAATGCTAAATGAGCATTTTATAGATTCTAAGAATAACTGTGGTTCCCACGAAGGGACATTTTGACGGCAAATTCCCATCCGGGTAACTCTAGATGTGTTTTTCGGCCCGGTGCATGTTAATGCGACATGGAACTCACCAAATGACACTTCGGAAACCGGCTCGGTTTATTATGCAGTTTGATGCTATCTGACGGATGGAGACGCTAAAAGGTGTTTAAGATGACGTCGTAAATGTATGTAATCGATATGTATAATGTTGTACAATAACGTAGAGAAGTCTTCTGTACAGAAAATTGTACTAAACGGTCTCTTACTTAGTACAAAAGTACATTGATTGAGATCTTAACACACAAACCACGATTACCAAGAAACGTTTTATCTAAGCGTGTCAATACAGATACGCATGCTTGTTGCAGAATTAAATTGTACAGTGATTTTGTAAATGCTTTCTAAATGCGTTTGAATAAATATTTACGTAAATCTTTTTCCTGACAAAACGGTGTAGGTTTTTTCTTATTTAATACATAGGTACCATTATGTATATATTGTTTACCTACGCAAACAGCAGCTGTTTGCTAAAACCTATACTTAGCAACAAAGATCATGGGAGCAGGGAAAGACCATCATTTCAGAGGGACCGCTGGTAATAATAACTCACAAAAATCAGGCGAGACAGTTGTCAAACGCCAGCTTATAGCCGTAAAAAATGACAATTTCATACTTACGTGTAACTTACGGATGGATAATAATTGTATACATTCATATTCGTCAAATTACATAGTTCAAAGAACGTGTCGTGTCGGTCACAATATCGCTAAGATTTATCAGCGGCATTAAGGTGGCTTATTACGATCATTCCATGTTTAGACAAAAATAAATCAAGATGTAATACCTAATGCTCAAATCAGGGGTGGTCAACGTAATAATACCATGGATCTTCTGCTGAGCTAATGTGGGATATGATCTGCTGACTCGACTCTGTAGGTACGGTTTACCAATTCCAAACAAATATTTTTCAATCCTCTGTCTCAAAAAGTCCTTCATTGTAGCGTACCAGGATCAGGGTAATGGCTCATTTAACTGTTTTTTTTTTAATATTTTCATGTGTAACCAATGAACGAAGAAGTCTTTATTAGGTTTAAAACTTCTTCATCTTGCATCATTATGGCCAACCTGATTTTACTGTGCATACTGTGCTTTTGAAAATAGAACTAAAAGTGGCGAACGTTTTTAACCCGTATAATCTAGCGTTTGAACTTTCACTTGATCGTCAGTGACGATGTGGTCGAAGATGTTTACACTCACTCTAGAATGATTATAATTAATTTAAATCTCTGTGCACGCATTCTGCACGTATCACAGATTCACTTTGCAGCTACAGAGAACAAGCCTGATTATATCCCAATAGTAATGAAAAGTAAAGTGCACAAGGCGCTAAAAACCATTATAAATCGGTTTCTATTTATTTGCACTATTACTGCTGTCTGTCAGTCTCAACTGTCGCATATAATGGGTCATTTTAGCCTCTGGTATAAAAATCTACTATTTAAACGCAACCTCGTAGGAACGGTCGAGCGAAGCTCCATGTTTCCAGGTACTCATCTGCCATAAAAAAATAAAAGGAAAGATGTACCCCAACGAAAATACGCCTTATTGTATGTACGTGTAAATGTTTAGATGTTGCAGAAATCTGCGAAAAAATACAGCAGTAGGTTACATGACAAAAAACTGCCAATCAGAGCCAAAGATCGTTGTTGTCTAAGGTCCTTACATATCCCGGCTGTTACAATATGCATGCTCAACTGCGTGCTCTACGCGACGTTTTATCTCTTTGTAAATGACAACACAACATATTCCGATAGTGGAGAGTTACGAAGGTATGGCTCTGTCGTTTACGTCCATATTTGGCCTATATCCATCTTGTCAAATATGCTTTATTCATCGCGGCAGTTACTGGAGAGCCGCACGTAGCCTAGGTGATGAATGTAAGCGAACCATAGACAGGAGCACTTTGTGTGCAAACTTAACATACCATGTTACATACAAATTTTATGTGTATGTTTTACAGAGTACATACATTGCATATCTTGTATCTGAGTATAAGGGTTGGTTTAACACAATATGAAGAACTTGGATGAACACTTCTTTAGGTATGAGGTGCTTACATAACATTGACCTACTTCTACTATTCATTGCAGGCAGTGAATTCTGAATATTTTATATTTTTCAATTCAAGAATATCCCCAGAAATAAATGAACAACGAAAATTACCAATTGTTCCAGCAAGAAAATCTAATCGAGTTAGTGGAATAAGACTATCTTTTTCCATATCGCTTCAACAAAGGAATCCGTGAAGTTATTTTCTGCGGCACGTTTGCGTTTCGAAACTGTACTACTGAAATAATAAATATATTACTTTCGTCATCATCATATCACGCATAGGACTTCCTCAGCTGGACCTAAGCCACCCCTATCGATTTCCACAAAGACCGGTTAGAAGCGACCCGCATCCGGCCCTGTCCTGCTATCTTCTGTCCATCTTGTCGGTGGCCGTGTAACTAATGTTTTGAAATGTTTTCTTAGTTCCATCTGCTTCTCGTATACACTAAACTAGGCATTATTGCATGAGCTGATACTTACATCTTCCAAAAACACGAAGCAGATGGAAACAGAACGTTGTAGAGATGTCTACTGTGTAACTCCGATCTGTGAGGATAAAAGCAGGGTCCAAGGCACGTCCCACGAACAACTTCCCGGCCGGGCCCACTAACACTGGCCGGATGCGTCCTAATCACATAAATGCAAATTCGACTGCTCGCGCTTCCTGTGCGCCTAGTACCCAACGCTTGTTAGATAGCCAGTTTTAATACCATACTAGGAAAAATCAAACGTGGATTTCTTGTGCGTGATCGCTTAATTGGCCCGTTAACCATTTCCTTCATATTTCTCTCTAAGCATTTTTAGTTAATTAACTACTTAACTGACATGTTTTGCTCCCTTTACTTTCATTTATTCCACGAGTATTGCGTTACAGACGTGAGTGTTCTCGTAAATATATCTAGTTGGGATGAAATAAAACCCACATGGTAGTTACGCTCGTTTGTTTTTACTGGTGATCGTTAACACAATATAAAGTACTATATTTTGGTTCAGTCTGGAACTTAAAAAAGAAACTAAACACTACATTTGGTAGGTACAAGACAACGCTAACTGTACAGATGGTGCGCAAATAATTACACAATAACACTAATAAAGTGAACAGTACACATAATATCGTAATTCCTTCAGTTGTGACAATAATTGAAAGACTTGGATTGTATTGTTATTAAATCAAACGGAGCTTAATCGCGAGAAAAACATTTAGTAATTTATTTACCTCGACGTTTCGACCAAGTTGCATTGGTCGTGGTCACGAGAAGACGAGTCTTAATAACAATGTGTTCGAATCGCGAAAGTCTAAAAATTACAATTGGATTGTATTTTTTTATCACGCGCTTGGTCACTGTCTCATTTGATTTTGTGACATTGTGGTCGAAAGTGTAATCACATTACCAGAAGTTTGAATATTTGATGTGCTTAGTAACATATTTTTTAACATGAGGTCGGTAACTAGCTATACAAAATATACCCTACAACCTTGTCGTAGACGCTTTGAAAGCCTTCACCTTAAGCCCAGTCTGAAGTGGGGCTCCGACGACAGCGTAACATTAGTAAAAAGAAACTGTTAGCACTGTATTATCACTTAATAGTCAATGACAATGTGGTTGGACGTGGTTTCACACTAGACCTTAAATGTCGTATAGCACGGAAGGTACAGGGATCAAAAACGACAAGGAGCTCTGGAAGTGCTTGCGAATGTCAGAAAATATTCTGTGAAATCACGATGTTTACTCAAACTTGCCCCACGATTCAGAACTTTCGATAGCTAACCGAATAGATACGGTAATGAGTAAATCCCGTATTACGGACTTTCTATACAACTATTTCAAACGTTTATAAACAATTTAATTAATGATAGCTGTACAGATTAGAATATTTCATACATTGACGAAATATTTGCAAATTAAATAACTTTAGTATACAAAATTTAATAATTTCCAAACGTAGTTATCAATCGTTCTGAATCAGGGGGTGATGTAGGATTCGATTCCGAACGCGACGTGTACCGTTCACCAAACATTTATGCTATTTTATTACCATCTCACCACTATAATTAATTGTTCTATATGGCTAACATAGCTTATGGCTTTGCACCCAGCGTTCATTCATACATACAATTGTTTACATATAATTTTGTCACTATTTACAAAAGCAATGGCATATAATCTGAATGACATAGCTTATCGCAGAAATAATTAAATCAAAATAAAATTAGATTACAGCAAACGTTGGGTGCAGTCGATTTTTTTGTATATCACAGGACTTAGTGCTACTTTACACACTGCAAAATGTACACTTAAGGATATTTACATCTATTACAATATCGATGAATGTAACAAGTTATTGGCATCGATTTACTTGACATAACATTATCAAGTTATCATGACTTTTGTTTAGATTTCCAATGTATAAAAAATAATGTCTTTTTGATCTTATTATACAATATTCAACATTCACAACAGTCGACAAAGAATATGGCTACCCGTTTTGATAAAAGTTTCTGTGTAATCAAACAGCGATAAGATTGAACCTATTTAACAGTTACACTTTTGTTGCTTTTTACTGCACGGGAAAATCCACCTTATTGTTTGATGATACCAAATGATCTTCTACCGTGGGGTGATAGGCGGTATATTTCGGCGACTGTACGCACAACCTTAAAATACAACAGTATGGATTCGAAAAGCTAGTGAATCTTGGAATACATTTCTTTTTATTGTCAAGATGCTTTTCTCCACAGGTATAAGGGTCGAATTCTGATCAATAGCAATCAATCGTTAAATAAAAACTATGACCAATAGTTGCATAATTAAACCACGTACCAAAGAAAGTCAAGAAATAGTTTCCTTTGACCATAATAATAAACAAAAATAATCTATATAAGCTATAACTTATACAAAAATCTAGCACATCAGACTATACAGCGATAACAGCCTACTGTCATGTTTCAACTCACTTCACTGGTGAGTGCAGTACATGTATTCACTAAATCATACGGGTTACAATATATACTAGACAAGAAGTATTTTATAATTTTGCGAAATTTTGTGAAAAATATGCAGTTTGCAATCCTTTTAAGTTGACTATCAGCAGACAGACCAGAGACAGATTTGTAAATACACCTGTGTATTTTTTAATTTGAAAATCTCGTGACGCATTATTATTAGTATACATATATATCGCTCTGGTAAAGCAGGGTGAAGGATTGTGCAAGTTCACTTTAAAGTTAATTGTATAAAGTAATGTATAATCAGAATGTAAAATAAAAGTTAGTTGCACGTTTCGCTCACTTTCTTGGGCCACCAAGATACAGGCGTCGTCGCCTAGTTTGGAGCCCACAGTTAATATCACCTGTTTACATTTAGTTTAATAGATACCAAGTTGCATAAAGAAAACATATGTAACTAGTTGTACAAAATTGAACTGACATGAAAAGGCATTATATTATTATCTATTATCCGGCTTGGTTTACGTTTATAGTGGAAGTATATCGATCTAGGTTTTGGGGCAAGTCCGATGCTTATCATTAGTAGCCTAGACAAAATGCATCGCTTCAAAACGACTCTCTTTCTCGTGTCTTTCTCTAACCGTTAGCGCTTGGAGATTGGAAGACGTCATGCGTTTACGGCGGCGATCGTTCATACTCTTCGTTCGAGAGATAAATGCACTCGGGATAATAGAAACGCTGGCGCTTCGTCTTCCAATTTTCGATTCGTTTCTGTTGCGCACGAGATATATTATAGCTTTATCAATGAAGTATGTTAATATGTATATTATGAAGTATATTATGTGTGTATTGTGATGAAGTATCAATATCATACATTTTTTAGGTTTTCTCTCGGCGTTAGAGCTTGTAGAATGTTAATTTGTCTAGGGCTACTGGTGAGTTTACGCTGCCAGATCGCGGATAGTATAATATACCAGCAGTGCGTGGACGGATCGTCGACTGGATAAAATTCGACAGTAAGTGCATGTTCAGACACTGCGATATCCGCGCGGTTTGGAGATCTCCATAGCAATAGAAACGCGCGGGCGCCGCACGATACGCGTGAACGCCATGTCTGAGGCACTTACTGTCGAATTTTATCGACGATCCATGCTCGCACTGCTGTGTAGATTAAAATCGTTGGTTGATTGACTGAGATACCACTCAATTCGATAATCCTTCGATTTCAAAGCGATCTCATACATAGTTTACTGTTAAAATAATTATGTACTAGTTTTAAGTTGTTAGTTGAAAGCCTGGCTGGGACAGATGATTTCAAATGTTGAGCAATACTAGCAATACTATATTTGAGCAATACAATTAGGCGTTCTATTGCTCAACCATTGCAACACATAGCCTCATTGTTGACGTCTTTAAACAAATACGCCTATGTGCGCAAATTACCCATGTTCGCAAATTAGCATGCAAATCAAGCATGACACTTGGCTAAAGTGCGTGCTTCATTAGTATTTTGTAATCGACATAGATTTAGGTACTCTTCTCTGACAAGGTTTTGACTTTTAGAGTTGATGAGTAAATACAATGAAATGGAGACTCCCACATTTCTTTTAAATTCGTCTGAAAAGCCAATTCACTTATTAAACCCGAACCAGAGCTTTAAAAGGGTGTTGCCTATTACATTTTAAATTTGCACACGAAAACGTTCGTGACTTCACTTAACAAATTGCACCTTATGTTGTCAACTGTGAAGTTGAGATTTAATTTTGTTTACTATTTTGATGACGTCACATAAATATAAAGACCTGAGATGTAATGTATTTGTAGAACAGACAATAGTATATAATTTTATAATCTATATTATATTTTCACACACATTTAAATATGTTTTGATCCAATAAATCGGTTACGTGTAAATGAGACCCAGTGCTATCAACAATTCCTTAATAAGTTTTGTACAGACGTGATATTTACATTTTCACATATTACATACACAATATTTACCACGATTTAAGATTCACTTTTAAACGTAATTTCAATAAACTATCATGCGATTAAACTGCAAACTAATATATATGAAATACGTCCATACTATCCGCTCTGAGATCACCAAAAGTTATGAACATATTTGCGTACAAACATATTCACTCCATAAATGTATAATAGAAAAAAAAAACAATGTTTTTAATTCGCTTCTCCACAGTAAAAAATGCATAAAACGTTTCTGTGTATGAATGTAATTACAATTTTGTTGGTATAAAATTCCAACTATACTAAATGCATTGAAAACCGCGGCGTAGAAATGTGAAAAAATTAAATTGGATAAATTCTAACAAAACTCAGTTGAAGTAGAGTTCATTGCGAAACATTTTTCGACGGGCAAGGGCGTCACCCGACCGGTGCCCGTGTAGAGAATTTTAAAAAATTTACAACAATTCCCTCTCAGAGTTTTTTATTCATACTCGTGGCATTGTTCGGCGGAAATTACGGAAAAAAATCGGCAACTAACGCAACTTGTACCCACGACTACAGAATACCATCCCTGTTGCTTTGCCAACTAAGCTACAGTAGCGCTCCACTAGCAGTCCGTATTAATTACTTCATTATGGCTACATCTGAGAGGTTTTTTTAGCACCTTACATTGTATGAACTGTTTACAGAACTGATAGACCTATATTGCAATTGGTACCACTTCTCTCTAACAAAAACCTGTTTAATTTTTACAGCAGTATAAAATATCAGGTATTCATTTTAAAACAAAGTTCAAACGCAATAATTCAGTGGAAAAAATATTACAAGGTAAGAGTTTTTTTATGTTTGAGGTTATAGCTATTAAGACTGTTAATCAATTGAACTAGGTAGCTAAAATTCACTAAAATTCCTCAAAATAAAATAGCTCATGTTATATTTACTCTAAAATTCAAATTCGTATAACTCCATACAACGCTATATCTAATATAGTTTTATTCAATTTCTAGCCAATTGCGGGGGTAGCTTTACTCGGCATCAAATAAATGGAGACTTATTTTACCTAAAACTACCAGCATTTAAAAAAAAAATATATTTCTCTCGATCTCTTTTAGGGATTTCTTCTATGAATGTCATACTAATTCGGACTTTATCGTAACCATATAAGATTTCATAGTACTTATCTTATTTTCCAGAATTTTAATTTAGTTTAGTTGAACAAGATAATCACTACCTCATCTCGTCGCATTGCCAATTAGAAAACAAAATTTAGTGAAGAATAACGCGCTGAGTATTTTTTCAATAAAATTCATCATTCATCATACACAACAAGTATGATTAGAATAAAATAATTAAAAAGTATATCATTTCGTACACAATAAATACGCGAGTGTGTGTGTGCATGAACGAGTTTATTACACTGCCCAATTTCAGATACGTCCATCTATTTCAACTTAGTTATTATATGTATATAAATATATATAAAACTTCTGAACTCAACACACGAATGAACAGAATCCCCGTGAAGACTCGCGCGTAAAATCTACAAGGACTTGTGAGTTGAATTAGTTCTTATTATAAATCACGATGAACAGACCAAAGAAATTAAAATAAAAAACAAAAGAACGCCGCGAGCCATGCACGCACTTCTCCCGCCTTTATTGTATGAAATAACTTTACAAACTTACTTGAATCAAGCACACACTTTACTATAAACTAAACTAAACAACGTAATGAACACAATAGTTTCTATACTTGTGCCTACCGTTTGTTTCGCAACTATTTGTTCAGTGAAGAAATTATTTAAGGGAATACAAATAGTTAAAATGCACCCTACATACATAGAACACTATATACATAGAACATGCAATGTAATCTGGCTATATACATATCGACATTGACTTCGAAATCATATGTGTAGAATCAAGTTCAAAACGTATGCGTCTTATAAATACACATCATCCTATTTTAGAAACGCCTGATGGAGCATGAGTTTTATAACGACCAACTCTTTGAAAAGTTATGTATATTCAAAAGATCTGTTAAAAATAAAGTCTATAGGTTTGGTTGAATCGGTGACGTAAGAGTTTGGTAAGTGACGTCATTCTACCCACGAATAGGAATCAACAGTCTATCTAGGTTGAATGCTCCAGATTCTACAACCTAGAGGAACGTGCGAAGTGGTTTATTTTGTAACTTAACGTGCTCGGTTATTTATAAACGAACCGTAAACGGAAAAGCTGTTCTGGTTAATTTTAAGGTATAAATAATACAGTAGGAATTTATAATTTGGTCAATCGTTTAGTTACAACTGTTATAAATTTGGATTGAATTTGATTAATTGGTCACGTGACATGCAGAGTATATTTTTAATTTATAGGTAAATAAACTAAAGTTGTGTCCAAAACAAAAAGTATTAGTTTTGAAACTGTTTACTCCAAAGTCCAAGTTGTGCATAGTCCCGTGTTGTTTGAACATACAAAAAATTAGAATATGACTATTGGCCAGCGTAAAATTATCACAATATAATAAAAATATATACGTGATCGGTTGTGTAGTTTGGATGTGGGCATTAGACACTCAATCCGAAACATAAAGAAAACAAATAGGATTATGAAGAACAACAATGAAGAGAACAAAAATGAAGACGGAGAGTGGAATTATATATTATAAAACATATTCTAAAACATGTCAAATTAATATATCATTCGTTAAACTTATTCTTTGGCATATCATGCTTATGATATTTTTATTTTATTTATTTATTTATTTATTTATCAACATTAACACAAGGTCTTCAGGTCCCAAACTAGGCAGAGCCTGTGCTATGGTAACCTGATGACTGATATATATATATATACTTATATATTATACATATACACACCCAGACACAGGTCAAACAGACATGTTCATGCACACAAATGTCTGACCTGTCCGGGAATCGAACCCGGGACCAGCGGCTCAGAAGGCAGAGTGCTACCAACTGCGCCAACCGGCCAGTCGAGTATGAGTTGAATCAATGTAGAAGGTACTCAAATGTTTCAAGATTAATGTTCTTTTCATAATATTTGTTTCACATAAGGCAATCGAATAATATTGTTCCAGTTTGCGTGCTTTTGTTCCGGAGATATGGCTTGAAACAATATTTACAGAAGATGTATTGTTTAAACGGTTTATTCTTTTGATCGGTTGAGGTACGTACGAGAGCCATATTGTGGGAATATACGATATTTTGATACGGTTATAATGTGTTTCACCCTTAGATCTCCGTTTCTAAGAAATGCTTTATCGTAGAAGGTATACAGATAGACGCAACGCCGGTGACGCTCGGGGGAATCACTTAATCAAACTAGATCTTTTTATGTTGCTAAAATTGAAAAATAATATTTGTGTAGCACCGGCTTATGTTTAATGAGGCAATTCGCAAAGACATTTTTTATTGTAGTGCAGTCTTCGGTGTTTATTTGACAAATTGGACTGCAAGATACTCGTTTTAGTACGCGTAGTAACATTCATTATTATTGTATTATAATCTACATATATATGGTAGAGCACAATTGTATTATACTCAATTCGATCACATTTAAGATTTCAAATTTAACCTTTCGAAAAATTTATTGATTGTTTATTTCGTCATGTACGCAGTACCGATAAGGATCTTAAATAAATTTCCACAAACATACAAAACACAGCGGTATGCTACGTTTTTAATCCAAACTTATATTATTGTTTTGGAATTTGATTACTAGTATGTATTCTATCTGATCTATGAATTTGACCAACTGCGATCTTTTAGTATTATTCGAAAAGAGGTAAGAATCTAAAAGCCTGATCTTTGTTACCGCTTTCGTGCGCAAATTATTTTAAAATGTATTTTATCTAATCTCATACTAATATATAAAGATTAAAAAATTAAAAACAGAACTTGAATGACAGTCTTTATAAACAATATATCGAAATCAATTTAAAAACTTTACATTTTGATACAGCTCTTCTATGACAACAGTAACATCGATTTTTTTTCCATTAAGATACAATTTCAGCTGGACCAAGGAGGTTGCGATGCAGTTTTTCTACATATAGTCTGTGGACGCGGCGCAACACGCAACCAGCGCGCGACTAGCAAATGGATTTTGCCGTTAAACGTTTACAAACAAATGCAAACATATGCTTCGATTTTACGTAAATTTTATTATCTATTTTATGAGATTATATAAAGTACCTAGTGTATAAAACTGCACGTAATTTGGTCATAAAACACTCGTGTAATGCTGTAAAAAAAACTCGCCTACGGCTCGTTTTTTAACTTACATATGTGCTTTAAGAACCCTTATACAGTTTCATAAACTACTATTCTGTGTCGTAAAGCTTATTATTCACTGGTACAAAGCTAAATCTACACGTACACGGTACACAGCAAACTCTACGTTGCAGCAATCAGTATCCATTCAGCAGCAACGGTCCAACATTACGTTCTATTCTCGGGTGGAAACAAAAGAAGCTTACTATGCAGTCTGACCTATAAACGCTAGTATTAACTGTTATTTATACTGTTGCTAAGCTGTTCGATGTTTATGTCCGTATATTGTTTTCTTAGATAGTTAGGGCGTGATGAAATGAAGGTGTGAGAAGGGCTTAACTAAAACGGAGATGAGCGGAGCAGCAGGCACACCGTCATCTTTACTCATCATGAAATATCACTTCATCTGCGTTCTAATTGGTGGTTTTATCCAATGAATTTCATTACTCTAATGGTTTGAAACCAAATGACAAAAGAGGTGGAGTGTCAGTTCATAATGGATAAAGATAGCTGGTAAGTTGGTTGAATATCGGATCGTATATTTTGTACAATCATTTTACATTACGCTTTCACGAAACTTGGATCTTACTACGTTGCTTTTAGGCTCATGATTCCACAAAAAAAGACAGGTTTTTTTACTTTACATTACCGCACTCATGACGTTCTACCGACCCAAGAAACTGTTTCATTAAAATCTACTGAGAGCGTAGTCGTCTCTTTTGTATCGAGAAATGTCGTTCGAATTTCAAAAATATTTAGTGACACCTTCGTACGCACACTCTAATTTGATAACGGAACGTAACCGTTTTGTTATGTTGGTGACAGAATTCAACCGAGCGCGCTAAGACTTATATATCTGTTCCTATAATATTTAGAACTATGGAGAGTTAATCTGATACTAACATAATATTTATAGCAAGCTGCAACACTTTTATCGAAAACATCATTTCGGTTTCAATTTCATTCCATACCAAAGGTCTACACATACATATATTATATATAATATAAACACAAGTATTTTGACGTAATATTTGATCACTGCATTCGTATTTACATTATAATATTACATTACAACTATTTATTTGTAGCTAATATAGCTGCACAATTTTACAGAAACCTAGCACATAACGCTTACAAACTAAAACATGCTATAAAAACATAACAGTAAAATATTATTCGCGCTATTTTCAAACTGAAAATCATACATAATAATAAACACAGTAAAAATCAGCTGCTACATGATAACATCAACAGGGACGAATACATTTTATAAATGCAAGTTATTTTTAACATTCTCTCAAATAAATTCATTATTTGTACAGTCCTAGAGTCAATCGTTTAGACAACATTTTTCACTTATACGAATAGTTTTATATACATTTGTCTTTATAGACAAAACACTTGGTTTTTTTTGGGTCCGATATTGCAACGACGCGAAGCCAGTTTTTATATAATTTATAAAATGTTTTTAGAAAGTACACGCTATTGCAATAATAATATGTTATGATTCATACTACGCGTTATTATTCTTATTAAATATGATTATTTTTCGTCGGATTCACTTTTAAAAAATAGTCAGAAAAAGTAGTCAGTATTAAAAACGTAACAAAATTTGATTCGTCAAACAAAAACAATTTCATCTTTGTACCAATATGTTTAATTACCTTTTAAAAATGAAATTAAAAAGTACCGAGTACAAAAAAGACAAAAAGCAAAATCCCGACGGTGATAATTTGACGGACAGAAATGTGCACGACACTAGAAGCGTGAATATTAATAAGATAATATATTTAAATGCCATAAATAGTAATTGTTTCTCACTCGATGATTATGGAAATAAGGTTAGCAGCCGTAACTAGTAACACAGATAAGAAGAAGTAACGAAGACTATCTACTCGAGAACGACCGGTAAAAGCTTTATCGTTATTTAGTTGTAATAATTTCAACAATTTATTTTTATACTTTATCACGGAGCAATTGAATGTACCTAATGTATAGGAATGTGTTTTCACACGGGTACAGTCGCGTCCTAAAGCACAAGCTCCTAAGTACTGCGGTACCAGGCTATGGTTTTATAAGTGTAATTGTTTTATTGTCATCATAAAAGGTATTTTACTAGCTACAATACCCGTGCCCAAACACATCCCCTCTTCAGCTCAGCGTTCTTTTAACGTGACGACATTTGTAATGATAGATATAATCAAAATATTTTGTAATTTTAATTGCATCCTCTGTGCGTGACCAAGCCCGTTCTCGGAGACTTTTGGTTCGCGAGGATATATCGGCTAGACAAAAAGTTAATGGTTGACGAATTTAATGGTTATTCTTAGCAGTCAAATGCCTGTGTCTATCTCAATTTAAAAAAACCACCAACTTCACGTAGCTGCATACGGAACCCCGAACTACACTCGAGTGGTTTCATGACTAGTGTTTACACTAGGATAGTGAGTAACTTAACATCGGTATTGGCGGCGCCTACTTGCCTCTGTACTTCTCCGTGGTGGCGTCTTCGAGATTACTGTCCCAGTCGAACTCAGTCACACCGTTTCTGGATACTTCCCCTAAATGCTTCCATCGGTACTCGAAGTCTGTGTCGCGTTTCTTTAGCGCCTCGAATCTGGGAAAGATAAGAATAATTAAGTAAATATATTTTGATATTTCTGACTTGTTGCAGTATTTGATTAGGGATGCGTCATCTAAGAGTATCGACATTAGTGAGTGAACAGCATGTCAACTACTTTCCCAGATGGGACAGGTGGATGGTTAATTATTACAGTCGATTAAAGCTACCTACCCAGAGATAATATCTTCAATAGTTGAGAATATTGACCACTTTTCCCTCTGATGTGGTATTCCTGCGTCGGACAATTGGAACTATAAACGTTAGTTTAAACAATCAAAGGCGCAGAATAGGCGCTTTACTACAAGTATCAAAGCTAAGAGCCAATATTATAAATGAGAAAGTTTGTGTGTATGTGAGTATTGCTTGTTACTTCTTCACGCTCAAAGGGCTGTATAGAAACGCCGTTATAAAAACCTTCGATGAGTAGAGATGGGACGATCTGTCAATTAAAAGAGCCATCTGCTATGTGATCTGTCTAAGAATTGAGCTCTACGCTGGTCCTAACAATTAAATTCGTGGACATCATCTATCTAAAATGTATCATTGACACAAACCAGAACCGTAGAATTAATAAAATGGTGTCGAAGGCGAAGAGATAACTAGTTGTTATCGTTGAAACATTGGACATGTATCAAGGTATCGTGATATAATTAACGCGTAAATCTTTATGATCTGTGAGAAGTCCAGTTTTGTTAGAATATCACCTGCTAAGTGCGTTCACACAACTTTTTATTTATAACATTATGGAACCGGCTTTATACACTCACCTTGTATGTTGTATCAATATAAGACTAATAAATGAATTGCCACATTTCTTTAAATACTTTCATATCTGACGCTTTCAAAACAATGCATACATTAAAAATGGTAGTTTAATAAAAACAAGCTCTTAAAGTTAGCCAAACTATAGAATATCTAATCTTGGAGATTCTGGTTAGGATTATGGGCTAAACTATTCTAATTATTGCCTTGTTATCGGTCCTTGATAAGTGTACAAAGTTTCAAATCAATCCCACGTTTTGAAGGGAGCGAAAATCATGTATAAAAAATACAGGCTAATAAAAGATCCAGTTTAAGCCAGCTAGATCTAGTTTCAGCTAGTTTAAATTCCAATAGGTATATGAACTACCGCAGCTGTAATTGATCTTGTAAACGCCAGGTGTTTGAAAAACAATGAAATCCTTCGGAGTTTTTAATTTATGCTATGGTAATCAGGTGATTCGGCCACTTAGGTATCTTATACGGCCAATGTGCCCATTTTTCTGCTGTTCTTTTATTGTTACGGCTATTGCAAAAATGTAAACAAAGCACGCAGCTATATAGGCTTGCGTGCTTCATCTTAGGCCGCGTCGTCACCTAAAATCATGTGAGACTGTAGTCAAACACAAGCTTTTTTTTATATGCATATGTATGCATAATATTTCTAACTTTTAACACGAGGGCAAATGGTGTCTAATCACCACCTATTTATTAAAAAGCTCATTAACACCACGCGAGCACACTTGTACATGAACTACACGAGAAGCAAAAACTAGGGAAAACGGGTATCGTTAACTTGACGCCAGTAATCACGAACCGCTAAATTGACGGTATTTTAAAAGCTCGAAACATGTTAGCAGTTTGCGGTAGTTCCTGCAAACTCGTGAAAGTTTAATCTACGACGTACATTCTCGAAGCAGTTTGTTGGTGGCATTCGGAACATTATTTTCAATGCTTTATGTAGGAAGTTACTTTTTAAGGTTCTCTGCACGATCGCCAAATTATTTCCTTCTCCAGTCGAGGACATTTTCAATCTTTGGAATAGCAGCGAGAAATTTACATAATATGTAAAACTATTAAACAAGCACTTCATATGTTAATAAATTATTATATTGGTATCACGGAAAAAGCTAAGCATGGTAAGCATTTGGATGAAAATTTGTTCTTTGATATGGAAGTAGAATTTTAGGTGTCTTCGTTTTTTTAACGCGATTATATGAAAAATAGATCCCTGAAGTGGCTTTGTAATGTGTGTGTTCACAGCGTCATACGCTTTTCTGTGCAACCTGGAAATTATGCGACGTAAAAAAACAAGACGCTGAACTAAGCTCGATCGATGTATAACATAGTAACACTGCACCAATGTAAATATTAACAGTGTAATAGGTTCACATTGTCAAATTTTAGTTCAAAATTAAGATAAGTATGACAAATATGCGACAACGATGGTTTTCCAGGCTACTTCCTTGCAAGAAGTTGTCCAAATTCCAGAAAAAGTGATAATCTGTTGGAGCAAGGCCCGGGGAGTACGGTGAATGTTGGAGACATTCCAATAGCAGCTCCTCTAATTTAGCAGCTGTCTGCTGTGCAGCTTGTGGTCTAGCGTTGTCCTGAAGCAGCAGTGGCATAGAGCAATTGACCAATCTCGGTTGGTTAACGGCTAGCTTTTCCATCATGGTTTGCAATTGTTGACAATACAGATCTGCCGTGTGTGGACCAGAAAAGTCCTGATGCGCTTTGCTTTAAATAATACAAATATGTACTTGATATGATGAATAAAAAAATTAATTACATTTTTAGACTTAACATTTCCTTTCTTCAAGTGTAAGACACAGTTCAAGCGCATTTATGCTTAGTGTAAGCTCTGAACGTCATTTTGATTGTAAATCAACACAAGTATAATTAAGAGTCTCACCCATTAAGACACAGTTCAAGCGCATTTATGGTTAGTGTAAGCTATGAACGTCATTTTTATTGTAAATCAACACAAGTATAATTAAGAGTGTCACCCAATTGTGAGTGTAAATGTAAATAAGCTGTTGTTAGAATTAAATAAAGAATGTATTCATTTATTATTATTTCTTTTTCATTACAGTGAGGGCTTTTGATAAAGGATAAATATGGCCTTAGAAAAAAAGTTTCACAAACAAATAAGCGAATGATATCAAACTTTGTTCAATCAGAATTAACCTTCATTAACTGTTCTCATAACTGTTTTTTTTAACTTTGTTAGACATTTAAGTCTTTCAACAAAATATGCTGAAACGACTGGTCAATTGAGCAAATAGTAAAGCCTTGAACTGCACGCCATTATAATACTCATATATGATTTGTATTTTCATTACACGAGTATACGTGTAATTATACTCGTAACACACGTATTATGTTATCTATGACGCATTATTAACATATAGGTTAGTATAATAACTATGTTCCATAACATCGGAAGGCCTCATTATTAAGGGCTGGTACATGTGTAGCCACTTCATTACACTTTCGGGGTAACTATTAAGTCGGTTTCCCTGGATACGGAAATATTATAGTTTTGCTAACACGTCATGCCATGCCACACAGCGCTACGCGTAATGTTTTCTGTTGTCTATAAATTATAGTTTGAATTAGGTTTATAGATTCCGCGACTGCGCGTGCTCTCGGTACATTTTAGGTGACAGATTTCCGCAGATTGATTGCGGTTTTATTTTAATCGGAGAGTCAAAACGTTAGGTACGATGTGTTATAGGACGAAATATCAAAATGAATTTCATAATGGAGTTTCATTTTTTAAACATAGTTGACACTTGTCTCGTCGCACTCGTCACGCCAAACGTCAGACTATGACGGAGTCGTGTTTAAGAACCCTACCACCTGGTATCTATTATACTTGGAATGACTTGAGGCTTCGAAATCCGTCAACAGTCTAATGTGGAAGTTAGTGGATTTAGGATATAGACTGACACAAACACAGTATTTGTCACATAAAACTAGTATAGATAGAAATTTAAATTTGAGATCTACATTTTTTTATTTTTTTTTAATTGGGAATTGGCAGGAGTTTGACCACTATCTCACCTGATGTTAAGTGATGATGCGGTCTACGATGGAGCACGCCTGCCTAGAAGATACCTATTCACTCGTGACTTGAAGATACCCAGGTCGTATTTTTTCGGAAATACAGAGTTAGGCAATGAGTTCCATTCGTTAGCTGTACGCACTAAGAATGTGGAAGCAAAACGCTTCGTGCGACAAGTTGGAACGTCCACCATGTATGGATGTCGCATTGCCGTCCGTCTGGTCGTCCTAAGATGGAATGGGGATGGCGGAATCAAATTATGCAACTCCAGAGCGCACCCCCCGAAATGTATCATATATATATATATATATATATATATACAGCTACATATGTCGTAGCTGTCTTAATTAATAAACACAATTTATAATTATGTATGTTTCAACGACACTTTAAAATGAATATCGGGACGGTTTCACGTTTAAGGAGGAGTTCTCCAAAATGCATACGTCCGATTATCAAATAACCGTCGGTTAGCTGTATCGTAAAAACTGTTTGACCAACGGTTAAATTGATAATCGCACGTTTTAAATGTTGGTGAACAGTAGCCTAAATGTGAAACCGTCCCGATAGTCATTTGTCGTGTCGTTGAATACAAAAATGTATAAATATAAATTGTGTTGTGCACATCTAAATGTGCGCGAATAATAGTATAATTTAAACCTTCAAAAACAGTTCAGCATCACATCAAAGCCCTTGCGGCATGCCATTCAGCACTTTGACTCCAGACAAAGGTCTATAAACCATTACTGCCATTGTCGAACACGACCTTCTACAATGGTATATACGCCATAAGGAAAGAGTGTTGTGTAAAAACGAGCGCTCCGACCGCAAAACAGTTCGCACAGCTCTGATATTCACCCTGATTAGAAATCCAATCGTTTCCCTAGCGCGCGAGGTCGCGGCGACATATCAGGCGAGGCCGCAGAATAGATGTGTATTGTGTAGTCGCGGAGGCTACGAGAACGCATTAGGCAAAAATAAATATATGCAATTAGCACTTGTAAAATGCTTACATTGCATTTTATGATGTATATGTAAAATGCCTTAGTCATTAAATAAATAATCTTCTACTTAATAGTTAAAGACTTACGCCATTAATACCTTTAAGCAAGTTGTTGTTCTGTACTTTCTTATGAAATGTATTAAGTATAAGTATACTTAATAAATTTTTCGAAACACTACTACGTCAAGTCAGATAATTTCAAACGATGTAATTGATCATGTTACCGCAGCCATTTTAAATTGATTTTTAGTCATAAACAGATAAAAAACAACAAGATCAACAAAAATGTCAATAGCATTAACGCGAAACATATTTTACTAGAGGCTGACGACGTTACCTCAGCGTAAAAGTATCGAACTTGAACCGAATATTATTTATTTTGTACAACTATAACATATAAATTTGATAATTTGTAATGAAATAAGTGCTTAATCGTTAATACGATGAGGGTAGATACATAAAATAATTATAGGTACTACAGACGTACCAGAGAATGCTAAACATAAAAATAAATTAGGACCTCTCTCCTCGCCTATAACGACGAATGCCGCAAAAACAGTGTTGTAGAAAAAGCGCGGCCTTGCGAGCCTTATTAGGGCTAACGCGAGACGTGAAATAGCAGATCGACACCTCGATATGCCACCGCTAAGCCGTTCTCAGCGGTCACGCACGCTGTAAGTGAATAAATAGTTTAACGTAGTTTCGTAATACAGAAGGTTAGGTAGTTCAGGGGGATTAGTCGGGGTCGTGTCAGAAAAACCCTATTGGTAGGTAATAGTGTCGATAATCTATCAACGGAGATAATATTTTATTTATTTATTTATTAACATTCACACAAGGTCTTTAGGTCCCAAACTAGGCAGAGCCTGTACTATGGTAACCTGATGACTGATATATATACATATACACACCCAGACACAGGTCAAACAGACATGTTCATACACACAAATGTTTGACCTGTCCGGGAATCGAACCCGGAAAATAGTATATAAATGCGTGAGAAAACTGAAGGGTTCTCCAAATCTACAAAATTATTATGTTGATACGTATGCATTATGCAATAATAGCACGAAATGATTGTGGAAAGCGGCTTCACCTATGTGATTGAAGTTTATTTGCGGCAGACCAATTACCTTTTACCAAATAATATATCTATAACCCAACGCCCAGTAAGTGCAAGAGGCTGTATTTTAGTATGCGTCACATTTTAGGTCTTGTTTGTGTGTCCGCCTTTGACCACATTATTGACCCATCCAGTGGAGCAAACCTATCAATAATAAAAATAATCTCTGACTTGGCAAGAACATAAAACTTTGATATTGCCTTCAGTAACCATGACCTATGGCTAGACCATTTGCTAAATAGACAGTTTTGAGCCATTTCAGCTAATTATGTTGAAAGTTTTACATATTCTACATTTCTAAGTATAAAAAAATACCAGTTATGGTTCATGAAGGCTAATTCTGATTAAACAAAATTTGATTCCAATTGCTAATTTATGAGCGACATAATAAAATATCTAAAATACTCACGGTAAAAACATATGAGCTTGAACTGTATTTTACACAGAAGAAATGAAATTAAAAAGTCAAAATATGTGATTGGTATTTTTTTGAGCTAAGGTTAAGCTTTTGTCATTTGTAAAGTATATCTTTATAATATTTTAAATGAACACGTATCTGCGGTATTACTCTTGACACTCGATTCGTAAATTGTTATATCTCTTGAACGCAACACTAACGCAAGATTAGAATCGAGTTCTATGGGATTTGACAAAAATCCAAAATGACGTTGAATGAGATTGGAACTGATTCCGATTACAATTGGATTGACATTGAAACTCAGTTCAAGAGGAAGCCAGTAGGATGTGTCCCGCCCTCTCTGCCTGTAAACACCCGCGAGCCTCTGTAATGTCATCGGCATATTCTGTTAAGCCCTTAAAATACAGGTACCTATAAGATATAATAATACTAAACGCCTAGATAGAGCTAACATACGTGTATACGTCTATACATGAAAAAAATTTCTGAATTAAGTTGAATACAACCGCTGTAAAACTATACATTTTTATAGTTCATCAACCAAAACTAAAAACTTTGAACCCTAATAGAGTTGAAGGGTCGGGACTACATTTGTCTTTTCAGTTTCGATTTCGTACACCTACGCTGCCATATTATGTAAAATAATACAGGTTTAATTTAATTTTACTACTAGAATATCATATAAAAGTCCAGACGTCCCGGGTCACAACGGTTAAATATATAAGGCTGTCATTTCTACTGTATTCTTTTTTATGAAAAGGTTGCCTGATGGTAAGCCATCACCGTCGATGGTAACCCATGGAGACATCTGTAACACAGGGGGCAATACGATACGCCGCCAATCCTGTTTAAGACTGAAAGACGACTCTCTCATAATGAAGAATCCCATATTGAACCCCCTATTCGGGAATATCGAGGGAGGAAGCTCGTTCCACATTTTGGGGTATATTACAAAAACAATCGGTTGAATAGCACATTAGTGTGTTAATCCCATGTGTCAATTATATTTAGACATAGATTGCACAATCACAGAGCCAAACGTTTTTGACTCCAACTGTCTCGTTATAAGGTGTGGCACTGACATGGCAATAGTAGCTATATATCGTTCCCCATCATTTAACAATGTCCACATCTTTTTGGATGGCCTTGATAGTGTTTTAACATCCTTATCATCTTTCAAAAACTTAGCCATAATAGGAGACACTAATATAAATATAACTCCCGGAAACAAGAACCCATACTGTGATGACTATTTAAATGTTTGTGTGTGTCATGGTCTGTTGCCAGCCTATGTTATTCCAACCCACGAAAAAAGCTGTATTGACCATCTGATTATAAAAACATACAGCAAAAATGTAACAGCTTTAGTTATAGATTCATATATCACAGACCACGCCCCCGTGTTGTTCAGTGTCGAGATGTTGGAACAACATACCGAAAAAATTATATATAAGCCACGCATGAATGCACAAGCTATTGTTACCTCCCTATCTAAAGCTGATTATTCTGCTATTTTTGCTTGCTTAGATGCTAACATGGCTGCAGACTGTCTCATTTCAATCATAACATCAATTATACAAGATCAAACCCATTATTCAGTTGTCTCGCGAAAAAATCGAATAATAAAACCGTGGATAACAGTCGGAATATTAAAATGTCTAAGACATCGTGATAGGCTGCACAAAGTATCCAAAAATAACCCTGATAATGCAGTGATGAAAATCATCTATAATCGCTACAGGAACTACTGCACAAAACAGGCACGCAAACTTAAAATGGAATATGAGCGTAGAGAGTTTGAAAAACACAAGCATAACCCAAAAGCAATGTGGAATACGATTAAAAAGGTTGCAAACTTAATCAGTGGTTCTTCCTGCTCAGAACCCCTTCTTAAAATTAAAAATGATCCTCAAACCTCAGTTGATGAAGTCAATGGGTTTTTTATCAGCATTGGTAGAGAACTGGCCAGTAAAATCCATACTTCCACGAATACATCTACGGTTACGTTCTCAGCCTCTGAAAATACAGTTGATTCCATGGCCATTATGCCCACTGACTACTCAGAGGTCGAGAACATCATTCTTAATCTTCGATATGATAGTGCCACGGGGTACGACGATATTCCTCCTAAAATAATAAAATTAGCGCGTTCCTCCCTTATACCTGCTATTACCCATGTTTGCAATCTTTGCATTTCGACAGGAGTCTTCCCTCGCTCTTTTAAAAAGGCTCTTGTACATCCAGTTTTTAAGGGTGGAGACAGAAACAGTGCAAACAGCTATAGGCCAATATCTGTACTGACCTCACTTTCTAAAATAATGGAAAAAATTCTAAATAAAAGACTTACAGACTACCTTGACTCTAACAAGATAATTGCCGATAACCAATATGGTTTTAGAAAAGGTAGATCTACTGAAGACGCTGTTCTGGATTTGACAAGTAACATTGTGAACCATCTGGACAAGAAAAACAAAACCATCTGTATATTTTTAGACCTTTCTAAAGCCTTTGACACTGTTTCTGTTCCCAGTCTACTGGAAAAGATGGAAACCATAGGTATTCGTGGTCTTTCGCTCAGCATTTTCAGAGACCACTTAACAGACCGACAGCAGTGCGTCAAAATAGGCAAATGCATGAGCTCGTACAAATCCATTACTTACGGAGTACCTCAGGGTAGCGTGTTGGGCCCGACTCTTTTCAACATCTATATAAACAATCTCTGTAAGTTATCCCTACCGATGTGTACAATTTTTACCTACGCAGATGATACTGCTCTGCTAATACATGGTAGAAATTGGGACTTGGTGCAAACACATGCTGCGGAGGCACTGCAATTAGTTATGGCATGGTTAAATAGTAATGTCCTTACGCTTAATTTACAGAAAACTAAATATATCGCATTTTCTCCTAATGTTTCGTCACAACCAAACATGTCTTCTCTTAAGATAAAAGCGCACACATGCAATCCCTCTGTTAAAGACCTAAATTGTACATGCTATACTATAAGTCGAACAAATAGTATTAAATATTTGGGTGTTCACGTGGACAGTACCTTGAACTGGAATGACCATTTACAATCACTAATACCTAGAGTGAGAAAGCTAATCTACGTCTTTAAAAAACTTAGAGTAGCAGCACCAAAAGAAACTATGAAAATGGTATATTGTGCATTGGTCCAACCAGTTTTGGCTTACTGTATCACGGCTTGGGGGGGGACCTTCTCGACAAATTTGCTGAGGTTAGAGAGGACACAAAGAATCATTCTGAAAGTAATGACAAATAAGGCCTTTAGGTACCCTACAGTTCAACTATACAACGAGTGCTCAGTGCTCTCTGTGCGGAAGCTTTTTATAATGCAAGCAGTAATTCGAAAACATGCTATGCTTCCATATAACGCAAATTTGAACGCTGAAAAGCGAATTAAACATCGGATATGTAATATAGGACATCACAGAACAGCACTGGCCGGAAGACATTTTCACATTCTCAGCTCTCGTTTATACAATACGGCTAACAAAGCAACTCATCTTTATCCCCTTAACTCAAAGAAAGCAAAAACTGCTGTGATAGATTGGCTGAAAGCTTTAACATACGAAGAGACTGAAGATCTTTTTAAGATTATTAAATAGACACGTGACTATCCAAAATATACATTTTTTTTTTTTTTTTTTTTTTTGTGTTATGATAAATGTTGAAATATGTATTTAATTTAAAGATGTAATTTTGAGTTTAATTTTTGTTTTAATGATTTTTAATTTAAATTATTATAATTTTTAAAAAAGACCTGACCTGCTAGAATTGCTTTAATAATAATTTTAATTTTAAACTACAAATGTATTTATTTTATGGGAAGGGCCTAATTATTAAAACACAGGCCTGCGAGCCTAGTTTAATAGTTAGTGCCACATACACATGTACTTAGAGAATATAAATAAATGATTTGATTTGATTTGATTTGATTTGATATGTGGGTGAGCTTTTAAGCGATTTCGGCTACTATACTCGCTAAAATATAGTGTCTTTACTTCGGTATTGTAGGTATTAAGTGTTGCTTCAACTAGATAGTAGGTGGCGTCCAATACTATGTCTCTGTGAAGCATGAGTCAAGAAGTTTATGTGATTTTGTTTTCAATCTAGACTTCATGTAAAGTTTATTTCCGCATAAACTATATATACGAATAAATGTATAAATTCATGAGTTCAAGGTTAGGAAGAGAAGTAAATAAATATTGAAGATTATTACATTCGTGTCTCGTAAGCGTTCGTAAGTAATTGAATTCAAGTTGATTTTAAATAGGATTGCGACTGATAAGCCAATTGTACTAAACGTCCGTTTCCGCATTAGACGACCGCATTAAATGTAACAAAAGTAAAACAAACACGTAGGTATGTCTATGCTGAACACGCTAGAAAAGTGTCGACAAGAATCCGCTAACATTTGTTGCAAATGATTTTTAAGAGCGGTTTTACAAAAAATGCTTGTTTTTAAGATGTTTAACGTTGAAATATGATATATTGCCTTTGTGTTTATACATAACCATTACATGAAAAATATAGTTCGATTTATTTTCTTCAATAATGTCAGTTCCAAATTTGGGTACTTTACTTATTTATTTAGTAATCCTCATTCTTCGGGTGTATGTTTCGGCAAAAACACACAAAGACCTTATTTGAGAGCTCTAATTTGCGGATTCTACTGAATATAAAGCACTAATAAAAATATCTTGATACACAAAACATCCTATACTTCCATAATGTCAGTATATATTTTTGTTTTTTACCTAACAAGCAATGAAAATTATCATATAAAAAGAGACTTTCGCGCAAAGACACTTCGAAAAAAGTCGATATATCTCCGGAGATTTACTTACGTTTTACAATTTGATACACTTTAACTTACGCCACAATAATCGGCATGAGATATTCTGAAGACATGGCCAATAATTGAAGTGCAAATAGCCAGTTATTCTGTCACACATTTTTACACGGAATACTAGCTGCGCCCCGTGGTTTCACCCGGGTAGACTATGGATTTGCTATTACCTCACATAAACAAACAGTGATGCAGGAATAACGTTGAAGAGTTCTCTAGAACACCTGCATTTGTATATACGATAGAAGATACATAGAGATCCAGCTGAAAACGATTGTTACCCAACCAACAAAATTAAATAATGTACAATAATTGCGCTACAACACATGTATAAAATTCACTTTTAATGTACATTTTATGATTTGCAATAAAGAGTTAATCTATCTATCTATCTATCTACAACACTTACCGCTTGAACATAAGGTGCTTGGCAAACTCGTAAAGCTCGAGATCGAGCGAGTTTAGCCGCTTGATGAGCGAAACCTGCGCTGGAGTGAGCGAAGCGAGCGTCGAGCCCGACACTGTTATATTATGCTGTGTGAATGGCACTGCGAATAGCAGGTTAAACGTTTCTTCGAACACGTACTGGGATATCTGTGGAAAAAAAAACAAATTTTAAGACAAGTTAAAGTAGGACAAATATTATTAATTTAAAAGAACCTAGATCTATAATCTAGCATTCGACCACCTACTCACTTGTAGGACAGTGGGACGAAGTGGGCCAATTAAAAACGGACCGATCTGCTAAATTCTTTTATCATTCAAAAGGTGCTACCAGATTGTACCATAGAAATTTCACAAAAAAACGATCATATATATCACGTTATTTTTAAACAAATGAAAATATTAATTTACGATACTGGCTCTGTAAAACAATGTCTTCACAACAAAGCTTTATTTCATATATCCCAAGTTCAACCACAAAAATATATATTGCAAAGAAACAGGAACAAAGCAAAGTGACAATAGAGGCGTGGAACAAAGAATGTCAAAGAGCGGCAGCTAAACGGACGTGTCAAGTGGTGTCCGGGGGATTAAGACTGTTTACCTTAGTCGGGAGGTACTTGGCAGTCCCTCCACATCATCGCGACTTGCCCCACGGGCTAAGTGGATGGATATCTTGAACGCGCGGAGAGAATACTAATTTCCTCTGCTCGACCCCGAGACGCGGGTAATGAAGGGGTCGGATACAGAAATGTAATTAGATAGTGGTGTTACATCTATACTAATGGCGCTCGAAGCGCTTAAATGTGCAATATATACCTACAATTAAAAAATAAATTATCAAAAAATGGAACCGACTTCGACACTCAAAAGTATGAAATAACTTGTTGAAGTCGATACCATGATAGTTCAAAAGTAACTGATATCAAAATATTGTGCTCATGGTACCGACTTCGACAAGTTATTTCATACTTTTGAGTGTTGAAGTCGGTTCCATTTTTTGGTATTTTTTTTTCACTCTTTTTAGTGACCTTTGTTACTCATGGGATCAATTGTCATTGTGGTGTAGGTATGTTCACCGATGGCTTCACCCGCTACTATAATATCGTGTAGTATAAGCACGCATTTTTCAGTTTTTGACTTGTAACTCAAAAAGTGCTCGTTCGATTTTGATGAAATTTAAATGGGACCACACGGGAAGCACCAGCTTTCAAATAAAAAAAGAACGATTAAAATCGGTTCACCCAGTCGGAAGTTATGCGGTAACAAACACAAATAAAACAAAACAAAAAACATACGGGTCGAATTGAGAACCTCCTCCTTTTTTTGAAATCGGTTAAAAAGAGTTATCTTTGATTAAATTATTTACTTTTGATCAGCTTCAAACAAAGGAGGACGTTAAGAATTCGTGAATTTTGTTCTACCTCATGAATTCGTGGACCGATTTGTAAATTATATATACTTTATCTGAAAGGGTATGGTTTCAGGATGGTCGCATAAAAATCATTGAAATAGTTTTCGATACACTTCTATGTTCTCAAGAAAATGTGAAAATGTCCACCCTTAAGTAGTGGTTGTCATATTTATTTATGTACCTAATCTAATACCTAACGTATTTACGATCATTTAGCAGATGGTCAAGCCTTAAGCCTGAAACTTCAGTCACACTTGTACGCGTTTATTGACATAGTTAGTCACCCTACAGCAATTCTGCCAACAAGCTAAGTGGGTGGATATCTGCGATTTGCGCGACTTGAATACTGATAATGTGCTGGATTGCGGCACTAGTAACAGCAAATATCACTATGTGTTTGGAAGGGGTTTGTATAGGGCTGCGTTCGGTAGACACAACTATGGGCATCCGTATCTATCCGCGTTCGTAGACTCTGAACATCAAGGCTGCCGAACTCTTTTAAAGGTCGGGCAAAATGGATGGTTCGAAAATCACCGGCGGGCCACAATTTACATGATTGCTAATGATAAATAATAATATAAAATAATAAACTTTGGTACACCGTGTCCATTTCATAGTTTCTTGGTGTGTAATGTATGTCTGTGTGTATATGTGTGCAAAATTTAGGAAATTTTCCAAAATTATTGCGAAATAAACGTTTACATTTGAATTACCATTGCATGTTTTTTGGGTTGAGAAAAAGAGAGAAGATCATACGCCCCTGCCGAGATTCGAACTCAGGGTCCCGGGGACACAGGAGTCACTATCACTGATCACTGAGCCACACCGACCGTCGAAGACGACCTACATTTGTTAATTGCTTGTATTAATAAATAAGAGAATTGTCACCCAGACTAAAGTGGGTACTAAAATAGGTAGTAGTGAGCACGTGCCGTCAAAGACGAACGTGTGAGCCACAAACATGAGTATGGAAGCTTAATATTGAACTAGGTAAGTAATAAATATCATTACAACTACTGTGTATAAATGTCGGAGATCAGTCTGGTTATTTAGTTTATTTGCGTACACATACATGCATTTAATTAAAATTTTAACCATTAATTATCTACATTAAAAAAAAAACTGGCCGGTTGGCGCAGTTGGTAGCACTCTGCCTTCTGAGCCGCTAGTCCCGGGTTCGATTCCCGGACAGGTCAAACATTTGTGTGTATGAACATGAATGTTAATTTTATATATCTTTTATATCAAACTGTGAATGGCTGGACTATGAGTATGTAACGGCTAGCTATCACGCACATAGGTATACCACACGAACCCATAATATGTTATTGACTATGAATGCACTGTGACAGAATGGAGACGTACTATAGTTGAACAGTACATTGGCATTGACATTGGTACTATGATAGTTCAAAAGTAATTTTCATCACAATATTGTGTTCATGGTACCGACTACCGACTTCGACAAGTTATTTCACACTTTTGATTGTTGAAATCGGTTCTATTTGTTGGTAAGCATTTTTATTTAACTTGTTTAGTGACCTTGGTTATTCACGGGATCAATTGCCATTCACCCTCAATAAGGAAAGCATCCAGATAGACGTAACACATTTCAGTTATTAGAGCGTAGCTCAAAAACAGCTTGACCGATTTTGGAGAAATTTAAATAGGACCACCTCGAAGGTACATTCTATCAAACAAAACAAGAATTTTGAGAATCGGTTCATAAACAACGAATATACGCGAACACTCACCCTTCTTTTTTTGAAGTCCGTTAAAAATGGTCGGTCGATAATATTTTTTCACTAATAGATTAACAAATGAAAGGATGTTTTTATTACCAGAATTATTAACCTTCATGAACTGTTCTCATAAGCGGTATTTTTTAAAGTTTGTTACATAATATACGACTTTCCACAAAATAACCTAAAGACTCAAAATCCTATCCTATCGTACTAATATTATATATGCGAAAGTTTGTGTAATTGTGTGTGTATGTGTGTATGTTTGTTACCTCTCCACGTTCAAACGGCTACACCGATTTCGATGAAATTTGATATGGATTTGGATTTTATCACCGTTTTTCATCACCACGCGGGTACAACCGCAGGGCGCAGCTAGTTGTCTATATTTAGCAAATGGTCAATCACTAAAAGTCATTAACTCAAAACAAAACAAATTCAGGCACCGTCATTAACTACCCCGTCCCATGAATATGAATAGAACAAAGAGTGGTCGCTACCACTGAAGCGGACGGATCGACAAATTGCGCAGATAGGAACAATGATCCGCTGTAAATAATAGCCCGGCGTGGCCTTACATGGCACAGCTTATCCGCAGAGCCAATCTATCTGTGAAACGTGAACACCTAAGGGCTAACGCCACCATACGTTACGTTCGTTACAGCGCTCCACTCAAAGGCTCTATTTTCAAAATTACCCACTTATGACGTAAGATATTACGTCATATAATATCTAAGTAAAGCAAACCCACTCTACGACTAATCTGTTCTTCACTTTTTGCTTCTGTATTTTACTCTATGACTATTAAATTAATCCGCTATTTGATGAAAAATATACCAATGTGGTATATTTTTGATATATCCAATATTATACTAAAACAGATTTTTTTCTGTATACATCTAGCGTTTTACCGATATCTCACGTGATAGTCAGTGACGATGTGGTCGAAGATGTTATCACGCTAGACCTAGAATACATTGATGTAACCCAATATATTGATATAACAATCAGGGATTTTTTTCTGTACATTAGTATATTTTTATCCCCTGCGGTCCAACTTTATGTAACACATAATTTAAATAAAATCTTTCTTGACTTGACTATAATACTCCCGAGTCATAGAAACCCTGAACCTTGCCAACCTTCTCAAGCTCGCCTTACACCTATTTTATCTTTATTGGCATAACTCTACCAAGGTTTTGGTAATGCACCCGAGCGGAACGGACGCCTTGCAGCTCCATCAAATAATCTGAAGCTTTTATAGGCATTCCGAGCTGTCACGACGAAACTTATAGGAAATGTTTAATCTTATGAACTCAAACTATCTTTATTCAAATTGAAGTCTCGTGAGAAGAAAGCACCTGTTTATTAGTTACCTACTGCAGTCGTGTAGAATGGAGATAATTTGTAAGCAATAATTTCACCTCCCGACCTATCCTTACTAAGATAACTACTATTATAAATAAAGTGCTTGCATGTGTTCAATGACCTTCAAGCCAGATCTACCAGCACCAAGTTATCTGTGTAACGAAGAGTATGAAACCGTCGACGTAAATACTGCATTCAGATGTAAATTTAAAGACACGCAATAAGTTGTTTGTAACATTGCACGGCGGGACATAGGAATTCTGCACTCACTGCCTAGCGTGCGGCAAATAACTTTCGATGTCTGTATGATTTCATCTATTTTTCTGCTTCTGCATCGAAGCCCCAATGTACAGCAGGTGTTTGGCAAACATAACTGCATAGCAGGCAAGCCCGCGTTAAAACTGTTATTGTTCACAAATTTAATTATTTGAAATAGATACACATATATACATATGCATAGATACACACCTACTGAAACAAAGAAAGCTGGAGAGTACGTGGTAGTGTGTAAAATATGGTCTAAGCGGACTGTTGCAGCGTCCCTGGCGGTTAGCCTCTCTTTTCCCAATTAACATGGCTGGCGATCTCTAGCGGAGCAATTGAGTTTACGATCGCCAGCACAACTGCCCATTTATTGGCGGCTTTAGTAAAACAATACACACATTTTGAAATGTAGTGATGCCCAAAGTATGCATACAGTGTGGTAGCGCTTGAGGAAGTTAGCCTAGCTGTTTGCTTGCTTGCACTTGTTGCCACAGTTTGGTTGTTGCAAACTGTGGCACTTGCAAACAGTACCACAGTTTGCAACAAGCACCAGATCGTCCAACATGCGCCTCTGCCAGCTATTGGCGATTCTAGAAGTGCAATACTCGTACCTTCTGAAACTCTGTGAGTCCGAAGTAGGCCATGGCAGCGAGGTTGCGCTTGGCGGAGGCGAGCAGCACGCGGTCGGTCTCGGCGGAGCGATGCCGCAGTGTGCCGTTGTAACAACCGACGAGCGCCAGGTCGGCCAACATGCGCGTCTGCCGGTTGTTAGCCAGGTTCCATGGACATGACGTGAACTCTTCTAGGGTCACGCCGCGCCACGTCTCACCCGTGTAGCACGCGGGCACCTCGGCAGCTGCACATACAAGAAACACGGCCATCAAACTATGATATTACCAGTTGGACGAATCGCAAGATCGACACGCTTGGATGAAGTTGGAGAGATGCAGACGTACATTCGCAAGCAATATCAAATTAAATATTAGAGATGTGCATCATTTAAATCTTTGATATAAACTACGTTTTATAATTATGTATAACGTAAAAAAATCATTGTAAATATTTCTTGAAAAACTTGTTACAAATGAAACAAAGAAGTCGATTTATAAAAGCCGAAGTTCTTAGATAACAAACATTTTAAAATTTTACCAAAAAATGGAACCAACTTGCAACACTTATAAAAAAAATCATCAGAAAGAAATCGGTGAACATACATAAAAAAAAATACATTCAGTGGAACATATGACCTCCTCTTTTTTGAAGGCAGTTAAAAAAGAAATCAATTTATAAAAGACTGAGTTCTTAGACAACAAATATTAAAAAATAACAACCTAATCGATAAACTCTCTATTTTCAAGAACGGTTACAAACGAAAACTGCTAACCTCTGTATGCATAAGCGTAAACAGACGTAGGTATAATGTAATTAATGTTTGTATTAGCTATTATTCTTCTTGTAACATAAACTGTATTTATACAAATACCATTTAGGTAGCCACATTACAACTATCAATATACATTCTTTTGTAAGCATTTATTATAATTTATATATTACCGAGCCTTACAATAATTGATCAAACATATTGATTCAGCTGATTTAAGTATGTGGAAG
The DNA here is from genome assembly GCA_934044485.1 of Apeira syringaria. NCBI lineage: Eukaryota > Metazoa > Arthropoda > Insecta > Lepidoptera > Geometridae > Apeira > Apeira syringaria. The sequence continues at coordinate 19,476,336 of OW203658.1, forward strand.
TAAAAGTTTGAATTGTCGCAGTGATAATCAGTTATCGACTAAAAAAAACTCATGCGATGTCACACGGCTGTAACAAAATTTATAACGTTTTAATATTAATAATGAATGTCAAAAACGAGCTGTCGTCTTGTCATTACAATGAGCGTAGTCACGCATCTTTGCTTTCACTGTTCAATAGACTACGACAAAAATGACATTATACTATCAAAGCAGCGTTTCTTTTATATGAGGCATGTCTATTTATACGGCGATTAACGCTAATAGACACGCTAATAAACACTTAAATCGCTAACGCTTAGATAGAGCTTTTCCTGATATATTTATTGCAGTAATCTCGAATGGAAATTGTCTTTCAAACCATAAAACGAACTACTTTTATTCTTATCAAGCCCATATGAAATAATTATAAATGTTAAGTAATTATGAACAGAAATAAATCCCACGATTTTTTTTAAAGATAACAATCTTTCATCTGTTACTAAAAATATGCAAACGACCCTTATAGACTTTAGTCGGAGTACAAGAGAGCTAGAAGAAGAGGTAAGTCCGAATACCAGGCATAAGAAGCAAGAGCTAAGTCTACCGATTAATTCTACGTAACACTAAAGATTAATTATTATTCTAAAATGCGGACATGGAGCAGAAACCATTTTTGTATATTATCTTGCCCGTCTCTGTTCCTCCCCGGCGTAAATACAGTGCGTCACGCTCGGGCGCAATAACAGCCGTCTTCAGGGAATGTAAACCTTTTTTTTACTTTCAAATATTTGATGTAAACTTATATTGAATATATAAATATTTGTAATCACCCCCATGTAGACAATAGGGGTCATTGAACGAAATTCTCTTTGCTCCGCGTTCGCACTTTAGCAGGCGTTAGTGCTTTAAAACAATTTTAATTAAACCATGTTTATGATGGTCGAAGTCAGGCTTCTTGTACAGGACTCTGTCCGGGTGTATGACGAGAGACGCAAACACTGCTTTATAGGCCAATTTCAGTTTTATGGACGCTATATATTGTGATGTTAATAGCTTAACATTTGCAATTTAAAGTTCTTATTGCCATTGCGACTACAATCATTATTTCTATAATGTTTAGCATAAAACATGCTCGCTCATTTATGTATATAATTGTTTTTACATTAATCAGTAATAAATATTAAACATATTGTTTGTAATGACCACGTTTACTTGGCAACTGAATCCAATCTGAATTACAGATATTGTGCAGTAGATTGTTTTTGTTCTAAATTGATTTTTTATTTATTTATTTATTTGAACCCCAACATAATGTAGTGTGCATTATACAAGTATCCACAAAATTGCTTTTAAAATCACTACTGCTCGTTTTAATGACTTGCAAGGACCTGCAACTCTGTAACTTCTTCACAGATATTAAATTAAATTATCCAAAAAGTATCCACTTCCTGTTTAGTAACATTATAAAATGTAAATATTTTTTATTTTATTTTTATCAATTGAAGAAGATTGGGAATCAGATGTGATTAAAGGAAGAAAAAACACTGCTATTTATTTTCCATTATTTTGAACTCTATCAGCTTGTAAAGTGTTTTTCATTATTGTTTTGATGTCAAATAAATGTTTTTCATTTCATAAAATAATTACACAATTTTATTTTCAGTATAGAGTGTACTATGGGCCTCGTCAATAGGCTCAAAGTAGCACGGCGAGCTATGGAGAGGGCTATGCTCCGGGTTTCTCTACGCGATCGAATCAGAAATGAGGAGATCCGTGTAGCAGAACAAAATCAACGACATAGCCCAGCAGATTAGCAAGTTGAAGTGGCAGTGGGCAGGGCACATAGTTCGAAAAATCGATGGCAGTTGGGGTCGAAAGGTTCTCAAATGGAGACCACGGACTGGCAAGCGCGGCATAGGACAGGTGGAAAGAGACCTGACTAAGATTGCAGGCAAGGGCTGGATGTGAATCGCTTCCAACCGGTCCTTGTGGAAATCAATGGGGGAGACCTATGTCAGCCTATGGCCTATGATGATGATGATGATGAGTGTAGCTGTTGCAGAAAACACTGATTGAATTTGAACATGTAAATAATCTAAATCATCATAATAATTTAGGTACATCATGAATCTTACTTGATTCCTATGTAATGAATATAAGTAAAATATAATGTCCTATATTTGTCTCGGTTAATACATACAGAAAGCGAATTTATGTAATAATGCACCTTCATCTGGAAACTACTCGGGCTTCCAAGATATACAGGCCTAGCCTAATTTGGGACCCATTTGAAAAAGGCTTTACTATAAAAGCCATCCTTTTATCTTGTATCAATACATGAGGTGCCGCAAGACACCAGTTAATAAGACCACGGATTTTAATCCTTGAGAGTAGGTAGGTGTTAGCAAACCAGCCAATGAACATAATGTGAACTTTTGGTGTTTTTTTCTGTGTTTTTGTGTATTTATTTATGTGGCAATACTGTAGTTGTGAGACAATAAATATAGTTTGATTTGATTTGAACTCTATAATTCTATTATTAATATCTGCCTAATGGCATTATAAAAAAACTATATTGACGTAAGACGTCAATCTGATTCGATAATATTTTTTATCGTACTACTATCTCCGCTTAATAAACTTCCAATACCATATCAGCGCATCGCGTTCTCCGCGAAGCTCAAAAGATTATGTTACTTATTGGAAATTGAACTCTCGTAGCAGAAGAATCTAATAAAGTTGACAGAGCCGACGCTTGAGATCAAACGCGGCTCTCGAGCCACTCGGAAGTATGAACCAGACTCAACCAACCATGTACCAGTGCCACTTTATTACACGCTCATAAATATTTTTATTAAAAGGCAGAGGCATTATTGCAATAGCTAAAAAGCTATCGTTTTCAAAGCGTTTATCATTTCAACTATAAAAAATCCCACACGCCAATTTCGACCTTACAGTTCCACAATTACGAGTTTTTTCGCAATAATAGCTAACAAATGGAATTATATTTTAAAATAGTAATTATATTAACTCCATTCCTTAAAATTAAACAACTTTATATGGTTTTAAACACGTACAATTTAATGTTTTGGTCCGTTTCATGTAGTTTAGTTTAATGAATAGTAATCGCAAAAATATTAGAAACTTCATTTTTAGGGTTCCGTACCCTAAGGGTGAAACGGGACCCTATTACTAAGACTCCGCTGTCCAAATATTTAGATACATATTCACTTTAAAAATAAATAACTGAATTAAAATAAAACAAATATTTAAGGGTATTCAATTTAAAAGGAATAATTAAATTAAAATAAAACAAATATTTAAGGGAGGGGCTCCCATACAAAAACCTGATTTCTTTGCCGTTTTGAGAAATAATGGTACGGAACCCTTTGTGCGCGAGTCCGATTCACACTTGGTCGGTTTTTAGGATCGCATTACATAGTACTGTTTAAATCAAATTGCGTAAAATATTTTATTTAGGTACATTCCAGAAAATGATTTATTAAAAAAAGAGTACGAGTCTTAACCTTCAAAAATTGTGTTTTTTCTTATTCTAAAACTATCCGTCTTGTTGCTTTAGCATTTTTATACTGAATAGATCTAGCGTTTCACTATATCACTTGATGTTCAGTGACGATATGGTCTAAAATGTAATCACACTAGACCATGAATATTTACTGGCTCTCAAGGACTGTTGCCTGAACACAATTGTTGATTAAATTTTTACAGGTAAAAAATCGGCTACTTTTGAGATTTGAACCCACGACTATAGCCTTCGCTCGATATAACAACTCTAATGTCGGTCTATCAATCCTAATTCATAGTTCATACAATTAAAGGCACTAAGAAAAACCTCCCCTCAGATGTACATTTAAGAAAGAGATGAATTCGGACGTCTAATCGAGTGCTACTTTAGCTTAGATGGAAAAGCGACAGGACGGTATTCAGTAGTCGTGGATCCAAATCCCATTGGTAACAGAATAAATTCTCCATCAAAAATTTGAGTGTAAGTTCCCCCTAATGACGTTAATGCAACGAACCATAAAACCCTTCATTTTGTTGAGATTATTGGTTTTGGCATTGTTCATAGATTGAGTAGCATACCGCATAAGACGGCCACCGACAAGGTGGACAGGCGACTGGATACGAGCCGCATCCATGCGGTCCTTGCGGCAATCAATGGGGGAGGCCTTAAGGCCTTAAGGTACATGTCCATCCAGCAGTGGATGACCTATGGCTGAGATGATGATAATGATAGATTTAGTTTATATAGCCATCAGGACGACGACCTTTTTCATTCACCTGAAGACCTTGTGTGAATGATGTCCCATAATATACATAAAAAATAAATTATAAAATTAATTAAATTAATTAATTATAAATTTTTTTCGATGCTCAGATACCAGTTATACCAGCCCTAACACAGCAACCAGAAGATTCAGTGTATCTGTCAGCGCAGTAATTATCTTTGTTTACATTCGTAACACGACAGTTAAATGTTAAAACAAACACTCTGAGACATTGAGAGACTGCACTCTCTCATATAAATAACTCAACTCAAAACATAACGAGAACATACATCTATGTAAGTTTTGTGATATAATAGATACTCCTTTTTTTCCGCTACTGTCAAACTTTCACAATGAAACTTTGATGTAACATGAACCTTGCTGCATTTAACCTTGTTACTACTCTTTTCACTTATTATTAATTTTTAGGTTTAAATCTTCCAAAGTATATGGTTACCGAGAAACTAAGAAAATGTAAGCACTTGATGGGACCATTGTTATTAAATCAAACGGGGATTGATCGCGAGAAAGTTTCAAAAAAAGTCAAAATTCTTTCTCGCAATCAAGCCCCGTTTGATTTAATAACAATGTGTTCGAATCGCGAAAGTCTAAAAATTACAATTGATGGTACCAATAATTTAGTACTAACTTTTCAAAATTTGACATTATTCGACGAACAGCACATTTAGGTAATGCTTTACGAGAATCTCTTTATTTCCCGACGACGCGACGGGTTGATTCCACAGGCATTGTTTTTTACGTCATTAAGTTTTTGTTCGTATCGCAAAGCTATCAGAAACTAATTCATCACCACTCTTATCGCTAATGACTGATCTTTGTTTTGTACGAGTTGAACATTCTGTGAGACAGAATTCTTTGTGTTTGAAAAAAATAGATTGGGGTGTCTTTTATTTTTTTTTGGCGAACAAGCAACGTACAGGTGAATTAGTCGTTGACGTTTTATCTCGGAACAATATACTCACTCTCGCTTCAAACGATAAATAAGCAAACAATAGTAGCGATTCTGACGCGAACACTCAGAATATTCGAAATCTTAAAATACGAAATCTAATCAAATATAAATAAAAACCCTGTCACTATAATCTAATTATAAATTAAGATGGCAAATTCGAAACATATACCTGTCGCACGAATGAGTTGCGTCAAAAGGTCCGTATCTTCATCTATACTAATATTATAAAGTTTGTTTCTTGTTTTGAACTTACTGGTTGGAATGGAAAAGATATTTTTTTCTTGGATCGTCCATTTATTAGAAAGGCCTTAGGCTCTATAACATCACGCTACGACGTATTAGTAAGGGGAAACCGTACTCCATACGGGTGAAACCGCCCGGCGTATACGCATGCGTTCTATATACAATTGAATAACGCACTCACTGGACGCACAGTCTATTATCACCAATTATTTGTTTCACAACTATGCTAGATAAATTATAGTTTGTACTGTATTGTTGTATTGTTTTAGATACTTTATGTTACGGCCACGAATAATTCGACTTCGCAGCGTATACCTATTCATTTTCACTGACATATAATATGAAATATTTTTTGCGGTAGCAAAATTAATGACCTCAACTTATACAGAACATCTAATATAAAGCGGGCATGTTTAGTACGAGTAGATGTTTAAATTAGAAAAGATTTTTTAGGAAGACTTAAGGTGAACCCAAGGATTTTTCATGTTTTATTCTTTTGCGTAATAATAGAAAATCTCAAGTTACCCTTATCTGCTGTTTTGATCGGTTTGATGAGAGATAGTTTGGAGAATCTATTAACCAACAGTTTATTCTTATCATATTAAACATGGGCGCGGTCGAATAAAATTTCTAGGACCCGATCAATAGCGACCGCACGCTTAGTGTTTCCTGCCTCTTTTCTACTGCTGTCGGAAGTCTTATGTTTTGAATAGTGTTTGCAGTCGCTGGTACCAAGTTTCACGTAATCTAACAGCGCCACCGGCACCTGAGTGCCTGGTACCTAAAACAGTACTTCATACATACAAAGCAGGTTCCCGTAATGATATTCGCGTTGCCAAAGTTCCATTTCCGCGATGTAAGCGTTAACTTTTACGAGCGTTTCTACATAATGTTGCGTATAGCTAAATGTTCATCTCGGATTGTAAACGCACACTTTGCATAAACTATACAAACTAGGGGGTCCTCTAACAATAAGCATTATAGTGCTTTTGAATGGGTTTTAGTTTTGCAACGGTACATCGTTTTCGCTAGCTTTCATTGTTATGAGCTATCCCAGAAGTTTTGGAATAAGTTCGAACAGAAGTGATGTTATTTTATTTGTAAAGCGCCTCTACTCTACTGGTCAGTACCAACTTGTATCCTGTCCAAGCACTATAACAAAACGTTGAAAAATCAAACGGGGCTTAACCGCGAGAAAAAACATTTAGTAATTTACTTACCTCGACGTTTCGACCAAGTTGCATTGGTCGTGGTCACGAGAAGACTAGACTAGAAGACTCAGTCTTCTCGTGACCACGACCAATGCAACTTGGTCGAAACGTCGAGGTAAATAAATTACTAAATGTTTTTTCTCACGATTAAGCCCCGTTTGATTTAATAACAATGTGTTCGAATCGCGAAAGTCTAAAAATTACAAAAACGTTGAAATAACACATGAGAACTTATTTAAATAGTGTTATGTTTTTTTATTTTTTATACTTTATAGATCGATAGCGTTTGACGGCTATCTCACTTGATGATCAGTGATGATGTCGCAAGACCTAGAATGCTTATTGGCTCTCAAGGATTGCTGCCTGAACACACTATGTGTTTGGCGAGCGGTTTTCAAACGTGAGAACGGTAGCTAGCCAGGCGAGTACTCGAAAGTACACAACCACTTTGCTGGGAATTTTATGATGGTTGTTACCTTCAACGGAAGCTCCAGCCGTTGATAGGGATGGAACCAGCGTCCGTCAATTTGACAGGCGACGCTCCCACCGCTGAACCATCATTGCTTCATTGCGTTAATGTCATGCTATGCAGAACTACCCACAACTATATATTAGTTGGCAATAGTAAGTACTATTGAAATTTATCCGCAGCGGAAGACTGGCGAGCGGGTCACTTTATCCTACTAATATCATAAATGCGAAAGTTTGTAAGTATGGATGTATGTTTGATACTCATTCACGCCTAATTGGCTAGATAAGTTTAGATTAAATTTGTTATTTGATTAGATAGCTTATACGCTAGATTAACACATATGCTTATTTTCATCATCACCACGCGGGTAAAACCGCGGGGCACAGCTAGCAATCAAACAAAAGTGTGTTTACCTGTGGCAGTCCGTCCCTGGCACCAATGGCGAGACCCCTTCCACGTGGCGCCTCGCTTCACGTGCTTGTACTCTGACAGATACCTGAGGGAAGTAATAAACTATAATATAATACTTATATTACTTTTTCTTAATAAAAACATATTATATTTCCGGGAAAAGTGACAATTCTTATGTAATTATTATTCACATTTTGACGGAAGGATACAAATACATAATACTCAGAGGAGTATAATATTGAATTTCAGTGAAATTTCATGCTGAAATGAATATAAGAAATGTGATTCAACATGTTCAGCTTAAGTATATTCATTTTAGTTTATTTTTTATACTGTATAGATCTAGGGGTAAGCGACTATCTCACTTGATTGTCAGTGACCATGTGAGACCATCGGAGATGACCACGCTAAACCTAGAATGTTTGACTGGCTCACAAGGACTGCTGCCTGAACACACAATGGCATGTGTTTGGTGACAGTTTTTCAAACTTGAAGGTGGTAACTAGCCAGGCGGATACTGAAAAGTACCCTACCACCATGCAAGTATCTGTTCAAGCCTGCCACATGAAAAAAATGTATAAGCAATAATATGTACATATAAGTTAATACGCTTAAAGATGAGCATAACCTACCGAGCCAACAATTTTTTTACACAATTTATTTGCCTATTCCAGTAATGTTTCAATAGCCACGTGGTACACGTCCGTGTCGAATTGAGAACCTCGTTTTTTTGAATCGGTTAAAAAGACATCTACTTCGAAATATATTCTTTCAGATTTGACCCATAATAATTTTAAAAATATTGGTTAAGTATTTACCTCGGTTTTTAAGAAAATGTTATAACTTAAAGGGACAAACACTAAAGCATACTAAGTAAAAATTAACGTTCCGCGTAACGTTCCACCTGAGTTTTGTATTACATAAAATAATCAAAGTCAAAGTCAAAGTCAAAGTCATAAATGATTATGACGTTATCACGTAAATCTATCGTCCGTAAACCGACTTTACAGACAACCAATTTTTTTATATCAACAACGGCAGTCTGTATTACATAAAGTAGTCCAGTGTAAAAGTTTATCTGACAAGCTCCCAGGAAGTATTTGGCAGCGGCCGACTTAATTTCGATGCATAGTTTTGGCAGCACACTTTGTCCAGAACGCGGGACAGCTGCGCGGCGTTAAAAGGATTTTAGTTTTAATTCACTAGTAACTTACAATTAAATTGTATACTTTAGTTGGCTGCGAGTGCAGAAGAGCAAGCGTTCGACAAAAAGTTTATATCACTCTGTACCCCTTGTTACAAAAATTAAGCGGGCAGTGGAGTATGAAATTTGACACAGTTAAAGTATATAGAAAAGAAGGCCAGTTGAGCTAATATTTTTACGTTTGTTACCACAGAACTTTCGACTGGGTAAACCGATTTTGATGATCCTTTTTTAATTGAAATCTGGTGCTTCCTATGTGGTCCCATTTAAATTTAATCAAAATCGGCTAAGTGGTTTTTGAGTTACACTCCAGTAACTGAAAAGTTATTTCACACTTTAAGTCGGTTCCATTTTTTGGTAAAATTGTATTTTTCACCCTTTTCAGTGAACTTCACTACTCACGGCATTAATTGCCATTGTGTATGTTCACCGATTTCTTCATCCGCAATTATAATGTCGTCCAAGGAGACGAAACACTTTTCAGTTATTGGAGTGTAACTAAAAACCCGCTTGACCGATTTTGATGAAATTTAAATGGGATCACATGGGGGACCATATCCGGTTGCACCCGTAGACCACCGCGAACAAAAACTATTTATTGTCTAGATAGCCGAACACATATATTAGAACATTTATATTTGGCTGGCCGGCGAAAAAGTAAAACCATTTGAGAGCCAGTGTACATACTGTATATTCATCACTGCACAAACCTATTTACATAACGTCACTCTTGATTGATTGCACGCTCCAGTTATAAATTACATTAACACGATAATAATTATATGTAGGTACTTCACTAGCTTTCAGGTAAATAAAAAAATTTATACATATGTCTCCTCTGTATAGATAGCCCGGTCGGGGTCAATGCAATCATAAATGTCAAAGTGTATCTAGCTGCGTTCTAAAAAAAAGTTATCGGGTCCTCTCTTCCGCACATTCAGGTTTTCATACATCATTTCATTATGGGTTATTGGGATATATTTACAATTTGTTTTTGTAATTTAATTTCCAATTATTGTAATTTTAGGGAAAAATTTAAAATCTGAGTGGGCCAACACGAAAATGTTACAAAACCTATGTATGTATGACTGTATATACATAACTTCTAACCTCTAGAAATCTCTTTTAATTTCAGAACGTGTCTACTACGAACTCCAAAATCAGGGCAGCGATGGAGTGAAATTAAGATAAAAATCAGATTCCCAATACAGGATCGGCACTGAAAATTAAAAATATATTTACGATACCGTTAAAAAACTTCTTTTCTCATTTTAGCACGTTTTAATTTGAGGTTGCATACCACTGCTATCAATCATAAGCGTATGCAAAATTAAGCAGTTGTTTTAAACTGTACACGCATCATATATTTATCGTTATGGATCATTTAAAAAATCTGGTAAGAAAAATATTCTGCACTGCACCAAAAATTTGCATTTTTATGGAAAAGTACGAGCATACGGCGCAATAAACGCGGGTATTAAGCTGGTCATTAACATTCTTATACTAGCTCACTTTAGCACTTGCATCACAAAATGAACTATACTAGTAATCGCCCATTGGTCCAAATGAGACAATTGAGAATAGATTAATATTATTTGTCTATAGTCTTACTGAATATCAAAGATAACCATAATAAATTTGAGTCTGTGGTCAAATGACACATGGTAGAGTGTGTAATGCTTTTTTTTATTGATATAAGGGTTTTTTTAACATTTTTTTTTTAAATCAGTTTCTGCACTCCTTCTTTATATATTATCTTTATATATATCTTAAAAACTATAAGTGGGTTAAATTTCATACTCCTCCGTCCGCGCAATTTTCGTAAAAAGGAGTACAAAGTTTTTGCTTCACGTATTAATATTACGATGATGATGATTTAAGGACAAAGAAACGGAGCGTCTGTTCGATCGATCAAGACTACCGGGTAGAGAAGAATGATGCTTTGCACCTGAAGTGATGGAATTTTTGGTATTTCATCCACTGAGGGGAAAAATAGGGGTCAACACTTTCGAAACTGATTTCTTCATCGTCACTGATTTTTTATACTATATAGAATCTTGTATTGTATCTAGCGTTTGACCACTATCTCACTTGATGGTCAGTGACAATGTGGTTCAAGATGTTTTCACGCTACACCTAGCTTAATGGCTCTCAACGACTGCTGCCTGAATACACTATGGTGTTTGCTGTCAATATTTAAAACTTAACGGTGGTATTTAGGCGGGTACTCTAAAGTATCGTACGATCATGCAAGTGTATGACCATCAGGTACAAACACTTTTCATATATAACTAGATAGGAACATAAAAAACAATTATAGGTAATCGCGTATAGAATGTACCTATAATATATATACACAGTTCTACACACATTATGTACACACAAACATCTACTTTTTTCAACCATAACAATAATTAAGATCATATATTGTTGGATGTTTGTGTTATGGGATTGTGTGTTCACGCCCCCCTTGACACAAGGAATCTTAGTGCATGGGGTATGAGTGTAATAAGTACATAATTACTCGTATGTAATGAAAAGTTATTTAATAATAAGAAGTTTTTGGAAATAGTATACATTCTAACCATCACTGATTTATTTTTCTCCCAGCCCTTCTACATTAACAAATAAAACTTTGCAGTTCTGGAAGTATGAAATAATAGTAGTTTATCATAATAAGGGTTTTTAAAACACGAGTGTAAGTTAAAAAAAAACAAGACATAGGCAATTCTTTATAGCATAATAGCATTACACGAGTGTTTTAAGACAAAACTATGTGCAGTTTCATACACTACTTTATCTAATCGTATGAAATATGTAGATAATGAAATGTACGTTAAACCACAACATATGTTTGCATTTATTTGTAAACTTTGAGCGCCAAAATCCATTTGCTGGTCGCGCATGCAGGTTTCGCCAAATCCACACACAATATATGTAGAAAAACTGTATTGCAACCTCCTTGGTTCAGCTGAAGTTACAATACAATACAAATACACTTTATTGACACAAAATTACAGAAATTAAAAAAAGAATATTTACAATGAGAAATGTTCAATAGGCGGTCTTATCGCTAAGAGCGATCTCTTCCAGACAACCTTTGGATGGAGAATAATTGATAATAGATAATCTCGGAGGGTGGTGTGTCATATAAAATATTAAATAGAATTTAACAAAAAAATAATAATAATAATAATGTTAATACATACCTAATATATATATATAAAATATTAAATACTTATAAATTTGTATTGATTTGTATTTGTATTGTGAAGTTGTATTTTAATGGCAAAAAAGTTAACATTTCGATACAGTTTTCATAGAAGAGCTGTATCGAAATGTTAACTTTTTAAATTTATTTCGATATGAGTATTGTCTGAGATCTGATAAACATCATAATATCCGCGATTAAAACCGCAGTGCGCAGCTAAGTGATATAACTATGAAGCTTCTTTAAATTTCATAGTATTTAGCGTGAAATAATATATTTTTCTACAAAAATATGAACGTCACTCACTGTAAACATGTTTTTCTATTTTTCCATTTGCGATCCCCACTATACGTCAACCCTTATTCGGAAAAAGGTTCCCTAATAAGGTTGCTTTTTTTACCAGTTATAACCCCAGAAATATCTGCCAAGAGAGAACTTATTATATGAAAAAACTGTCTTGTTTCATATTTTATTTTGTCAGTAGTAAAACTTGGTCAAGAGATACGAGGCGTATTTGCTCTGCATATTTGCTTTCTCCTCGGATGTGGATGTAGTGCTTATTTACCCTGTAAATATTAAGCGCCGAGTATAAAATATTAATTAGGCGATTCACACGCGTTTCGATTGCCACGCGTATATAAAGCTTTTCCTTGATGTGTTTGCTTCTAAATGGTCTTAAAAAGTTAAGGCTTGACCATTTGCTAAATATACAATTTTGAGTCATTTCAGCTTATTTTGTTGCAAGTCCTACATGACCCATCTTTAAGAAAATACCACTTATGATAACTTATCATAAGGTTTAATTCTCATTGAACGAAATTTGATTCCACTCTAGATTAAGCCAACCACATTTTTCCATTATCAAAAATTCTTGCAATAACGACACATGCGCTTGAACTGTGTCTTACACTCGAAGAATGAAAATTCAAAACTCTAAAAATGTTTTATTTGAGCTCGTAGGTCAACTGTAAGAACATATTTATTATATTTTAAATCAACACTTATCAGGATTTGACTCGCCCTTTCCGCCTGTAAACAACCGCTGTAATTTCATCGGGCGCTGTTAAGCCCTTAATAGCAATCTGTTTGGCCAATAAAATGATGATGATTTGTACATGCATTCTACATCGTAGCCGACCGTTAAGACCCTAAATTCGCATCTTCTTCTGACGTGTTCTCAAATCTGATAAGCGAATCCGAGATTCGTCTTCAAGACCCGATAACGCTCAAGGCGTTAGTTAATCTAAGGGTAAGGCTATCAGACCCGTATCGTTGTGCGTAAGTATATATGATTTAGACATGGGCGCCGCCAGGATTACTTTCAGGGAGGTGCATCTGCTTCTACACATTATACTACACACATCAAAAAGTCTAAGCAACATGTACGGTTTTGACCTTTTGAAGGATTGCCCTTACACCACCCGTTTCGACGCCCATGGGCACAAGGATACTGAATTTATTGACAAAATGATGAGCAATTTTGGAGAGCAATCTTGACTCCTTCAGTTTTTATTCAAACAGTAACTTATTACCAATTTTTTTTGCACCTTATTTCCTTCCAAGGGGGTGCAAGTGCACCCCCTTGCGCCCTGCTTGATGAAATATGTCCAGCAGTGGACTGCAACAGGCTGACAATGATGATGAAGATTTAGTTACACCTAGACATACATTACACAACACGCACTCACATGTATACGAGTAGTATTTATAAGGAGGTACCACATGCTGTTCGAAATTATTTACTTGACATAGGTATGCTAAGTCTTTTCTGGGAGAGACCATTGGCTCCTGAAACACAGTCCCTCTAGTTCAGGAGCCTTTGGATTCATTATTTTTTTGTACAAAATTTGTGTCAGTAAGGTATTTAAGATTTTTTTTAAAAACAATTTAGCATATCGGGATGATCATTCCTTGCATCCTTATCCTTATCACATCGTCTCATCCTGGGAAAGAAGTACCCTTCTCTTTTAGCGACCCTTCTAATCGCGAAAATACCGTGACTAATGTGTTGCACATACATCAATAAATATTTTATTGATTTTGTTGATCTGTTGTTGTGCGCCGAAGCTTACCCATTTTTGGAGCAGAAAGTTCATAAAGAAGCATGTTTATAAAATATCGTTTCCTTATCGCCGTGGTATTTGAAACAGTTTTACATAATATACTGATTAGCATTACCCGTCTGTATAAAATAACTCGTAAGACTTCAACCGATCCAATTATAATTAGACCGCATCATCACTTAACATCAGGTGAGATAGTGGTCAAACGCCTGTCTATTGTAAATAAATAAAATATATTATAGTATCCAATATCTTTGATATATTATTTTGTTTCAATAATTGGATAAATGCCATGTTCCTCAAAGTTTTGTTTTTTATCTTTATAGTTCCGAGTATGTCTATCACGGTACAAATAGGGACACGGTACAAATAGGGACACGGTACAAATAGGGAGTAGAATTGCTATCCTGTCAATGTTACAATAACTCTATCATTAACTGACCTAGAAACAGGTTCCCGAAGCAGCGTGATGTAGAAGTACCGTCTGTGGACTGCGGAACCCTCATGCCTGTCCAGCTCGCCACCGACGCAAGCTGTGAGCTCTGTGAAATCCGCATGAAGACCACATCTGTGGACAAAGAAATATATGGCTTACAAAAGATAGCTACAACATTTTCAATCTAGAAATGTCAAGAAAGTATCGTAAACACTTAGCGTTAATACCCAATCTCATTCGATAACCATTTATAAGGATCTCTTGAACTGGCATACTCTTGAACTCAGTTTCAATGTCAATCCAATTCTAATCAGAATCAGTACCAACCCCGTTAAACATCACTTTGTATTTACGTCAAATTAAATCGAACTCGATACCAATCGTAGCTGGTGTTGTTCAAGATTATAAATCTTTTGAAATTACAGTTTACTGTCGCAATCGAGCAACCAGAGTTAGCCCGCAGGATTCATGTGAACTTACAAGTCGTTGATATTACGATCGACAATGGTTTCGTCCTGAACACTTTATCAGGATCTGGAGTGTTGTACCGTGCGGTGCATCCCGCCTCATACAACTTGTAACTTTGAAAGAAAGAAAGAAAGAAACCACATTTATTCAAGACACTCACAACACACATTACCCAAGAGATACATACAAAAACAATACAGAAATAAATACTTTGCACATTGACTCCATTCCACAATCCCGTTTTTATGTTTTAGAATAGAAATGAATGTGAATTTTGAATTTTAACGCCATGTCATTGTCGACAAAGCATAGCGAAGCATATAGTGGCAGTGGCAAACTTACCTACTAACGGTTGATCCAATGTTTAGAAAACTCGTCAGGGCTTGGATAAAACTTTCTTCATAAGTTCATATATTAACAATTTAATATCAATAATATATTATAACAGATACTGACATTTCTAATATGATACTATTATCTCAAGTAGCGTTATTTATTAAGGTTTATAGTTTTATTGTCGAATAAGATAAGATAAATATTCATTGATTCACATAAAAACTTATTGCAGTGTATATGGTATATAATGTTTATTACAAAGTGATCGATCTATGACCCCAAGCTAAATTTAGATTTCGTATTTTAGTCACGCGGTCTTAGCGGACTACCAGATATTTTTTTGGACAATCTCGGTGTTAATATTTGCATAATTATGTTATATATTATGCAAATATAGTTATCTAAGTTTCAAAATCCGTTGCGTGATTAGAAGGAGTAGCGTATTATACCATTAGACCCATTGAACTTGGTGGAAAGTTAATTATATAAATTTATTTCCTTCACTGTTTTATAGGTAGGTAGAGGATAATTTATATTCTAAAACCAAATTTATTTATATATATATAACGATAGCTATTCTTGACTTTATGCTCTTTATTGATGGTTTCTTGTCATCGCTAAGAATTTCCTAAACGCGCCCCGCGGTTCATTTAGTAAAACGGATTTTAGTTTATACAAAGAACGCACTTTCGACAACAACAAATTGTCGCTATAAATTCTGCGACTTAGCTACATTGCGTAACTTTTAACCGATGCCTCCGCTCGGTAGTCGTATACTCTATTGCTTTTTGTTCCAGTTTTGGGACAGTTTAAACTTTTTCAAGTATAACCATGCGTTCAACTTATCTGTAATGAGGGTCGCTTTTATACACACAAAACGGTATCTGCATATACCGGTGCCGCAGCCCGAGGCTTTTAAAAGAGAAATAAGTGTAGCTCCGTTCGAGGGTCAACCAAACATGCCAGCAGCTTTATAAAAAATCCAATTGCGCACGTGGTTTTGGCACACAGCCTGGAAGAAGACATTTCTTTTTTATACAAAGCGCGCCGTATCACCTTGTTTATGCATGCACGCTGTGAGCTCCAGACAGAGATTAGAATTTAAAACGCTCTCTAGAAATTATATTTAATTACTTATTCAGCAAAATTATACCAGAATTGTAGAGAATGTGAAGCTTTTTAAAAAGCGTGGCGATGCGAGCAAGGCACAATCTAGAGCACGCAACATAAAGCCATCTCCCAAGAGGTGCTCAACAGTTTTTCTTTACATTCACAGTAAAAATATTGTCGAGCATGTAGCAAGTGCACGCCGCATATGTGGCGATAATACAAAATAAATCTCCAACGAGACCGAAAACACAATGTTCACCGAAGACAGGGCTCTGCGTGAAGCGAAGCATGAAGTCAGAGATAGTTCGACCGGGCTCATTCATTCCATACACTCAATCGAGTCCATTGAAGCTGAAAATCAAGTTGATACATAGAATCTCTACAATTCACCGCATACACAAAAGCTTAAGTAACACATCGACGCATACATTAGCAGGATTAATAACAACAATAACCGTGGATATCGTATTGGCAGTTGGCACGGCGCCGCCGCTAGGCGTTGTGGTGATATTGGATGCCTGATCGATATTAGCCTGGCGCCGCATTTATAATTGACATTTAAACGAACTGCGCGCGAGTATTCCGATAATGCATATCACGCGACGTATCCGATACACTATAGGGGCGCCCACGGCATTGTAAACAACAGGGTCGGATTAGTCAAACTCTTACCATAGATAGCGTAAAAAAGAGAGTAAACTTTCGTACAGACGGCGCGGCGGCGGCGGCGAGCGCGACGAAGGCCGGTTTTATAGCAAACATGCGTTCAATCTAGATACGCTTTATCGCAGCGGGCGCAGTGGCTGGCATCCAGCCTAAACGCTCCCGAACCAATTACATTTTATCACGTGCAATTAATACTTTATTATTCTAATTTCTGTGCTGAAACGAGCTTCGTGCAAAGTGTAGCGAATAAATTCCGACAAACATAATGCGACCGACAATCGGAATATGGCTTGATTCGAATTTTATTCTAATTTTGTAACATTTTTATTCTAATGCGGTTGAGTATACGGTAACAATACGGGCCATCTGGTTTATAGCCATTGGCGAGGTTAATAGACGAGATCGTAAATTATGACATATCCGACGCCGTCGGTTTTTTTCTGGCTGGAAGCCACGTTTAGAGCACAATTCGGATTATTTTTGCAAACACATTTGAAATAGTCTCCAAATGAGAAACGTGTGGGTAGTTTTATTGTTTCACAAATAAATAACACACGATAGATTGACAGTATAGAAAATATTGAATGAGATATTTGATTGCTGTGATTATTTTATATTAGTATCTATGACAATGTATTTATTAAAACCAAGCGTGTTTTATCAATTTTACGAATTGGTACTTTAGTATATATGAGCTTCATATGGCAATATATTTGAACCTTATAACGAGACTAGTATAAACACATGTATAGCTAATATATAAACATTTCATGTCACAGTCTTGGTTATCGAGCTCTTCCGAAACTGCTAGTCTGATTTTTATGAACTTTTTTGGGTATATTTGGTAGGTCTGAGAAAAGGTTTTAAAGTATTTTTTCACCCTACTACCCACACTCACCAGTTTTGTATCGCGATATTAGTATTTTTGCCAGGTCAGCTACTCATTACATATTATGCACATACTAATATGGCGTTCAATTATGTCATCCTGATTCTTAAGCAACGATCAAAATGATGATGACTAATCATATCATGCCATACTCTCTGACGACCACCAACAAAAGATATAACTATGATGATCGCAACGCGTGCAAATCCCCTAATCAATCAAAATACGGACGATGTAAAATCAAATTTTAAAAAAATTAAAACTAACAACATACAATACTTTTCAGGAATGACAAGCCACAATTAATGTAGTCGCTGACGCAATGGAAGATTTTGTAGAAATCCTGTATTGAAAATGCACCATAACCTCTATACAAGTGAACCTATTCATAAGAACTGATAAATAAAAATATGAATTCGAAAAAAAAAAAAACACACTTTTTTATTTTGTTTTGCCTAAAATTACGAAAACGTTAGCTCGTAAAGCCAGCAGTTTATTTAGCTGTCATTTATGTCAAGCTGTGGACAAATGCATCCGGCATTTACTAATAAGTATTTGTATGTCCTATAAGAACAGGCGACGATAACTCCTGGCGGCTGAAGGACGCAACGAGTAATTACGCAAGACTCCACTTCCCGTATCACATCTACTACTACTACGAACTTGCGCGCACTACCACATTCAATGATCATGTTCTCAACTCAACTATGTTCAGTACAGCATAAACATTTCTACAAATCTGTCACATTAACAAAATACAACAAAACCATGCCCATATCAAAGTCCCACGTATGCTAACAGAGTGTGATTTCAAATTGGACCAAACGACCCAATGATTTGCACGGCTTTTATCAAGTCGTGGTTAGTGTGGTATATTTATATAAATGATCTGATTAAATATACTATTACAAAGCGCGGATTAACAAATAACCCAAACTATGGGAATTTTCAAGGAAACCCTTCCCCTGTCCGTCGATTTAAGCCGTGTGTGCAGGCTCAAGTTGATTAATTTTTAGTTGACAGTGAGGTATCTTTCTTTTCATCTTAGTCCAAGTCCTACTAATACATATTTCACAAACGATATGGTATACTAAAAAGAAGAAAAAGCGGGAACACCACGTGATGGTGCCCAAAGGACGTTATCGAGCTTGTTGGCAACAAGCCACTTCCCGTGTTGCGAGCGAACAAACATGACCCGCGAAACGACATCTCCCCTGTTCTCACTCAACAAACAAGGTTCATTCACAGGCACGACTAGCAAGTAGCAACACAGTTCATTCCAAACAACACTAAATTGGCAGACATTAATAAACGACAGTTTGTAATTTGGCGAAAGAATTACGAACAGGCACGAATGGCAAAGAAATCAGATTTTACATAAAAAACGCTACCAGCTTTGATTTCGAGCATCAATTAACAGGGCCGGATAATAAAAACCGAGAGCAACGGATAATGAAAGGGGACTAAACTGCGTTAATGAAATAAATTTAATTAGAGAAACGGGTATAATAATGACAATGTAAATATATAATGAACGAGTGTTATATTTCATCCGGGTGGCTATATAATGCTTCTGCCGGATGTTTAGTTTTAAACCAACCCCAACATATAAGCCATTAAAACTACCCACATTTTAGGAAATATTAATAAAAAATGATCATTATCTATTGAACAAAAGGCTGGTGGTCGCTATGATCGATCGATACGTGTCAGCCACCCGGATCAACGATATAAAATATATCCTTCGCAATCTGTTAAAACGTCTTCTTTTTCTAATATTTCTTCCTAACGACTCTCGACATTTGCCAAAGCTGCTGACGGGGCTAAAGCTGACATAATAATAGAGACGGGTTCGACAGGCGTGTCTAAATCAAAGACGTGCCATATTAACCTTTAAGCCTACGCAAACATAACAACACTTATCTAAACGTATCAAACACGCTTTAATACATTTGTATGTTATGAGGGGCCAACAAACATCGGCCAGTCTTTAGAAACGATGCCAACCTTAAAATACTCCTTCGATTCCCCTTATAAAGGACCAAATTTTGTAACATTGAGAAAGGACCGAAGAGGAAGGTCGTTCAAAATTTATATAATATTGTGTTTACGATATCGCACAAGCGTGAGAACCTGTAAAAGGCTTTCTGTGTTAGGTTTTTTAAGCTGTAGGTTTTCCAAGAAAATAAGTAAATCAAATTTAATTATATAAGCAAAAAATAGCAGTTTATAAGGACAATGCTGGACGTCCAAGCCTAAGTCTATATAAAGTGTGGATGATAAATTGTCTGCGTCAGCCAAATTTAAGAACTTCTAGGTCATTCTAATCAAACGTATGCGAAGACAAATAGTTACACCACATACATTTACTAGAGATACCCAATTAGCGAATGAGTATTTAACACCTAGTGAGATCCCCGGCGGCACAGCAAAGCGACATAAGATTTTCATCCGTAAAGGTAGTCATTAGCAAAAGGAAAATAAAAGCGACGTCATTTCTTTTTAATTGTCTTCACACGTGCCTGTTTGTGTAGAAAACCTTACCGCCAACTTTAATTCCAATTCCTCTATACAAGGTGAGGCAAACTAAATTGTGTCAGTTTTAAAGTTTCACGCTACCGTCGCAGGTTAGTGCACGAGTTTGGTGAGAGCTTTTGATTTTATCAAATTCTTTTTCTCGGTTTATTTACTTGTACACGACAAAACAATAAACTACACACGTGTCTCCGGGATGGGGTATTACGTAATATCACGCTAGGCACTCAATCAAACGTTAAACACTGGATGGTTCTCACGAGTTCACATTTCAGTGCATGCCATACAGGCATGGTTATATTGCGTCTCCATAACATTCAACGATCTGAATTCTGACCACTTAATATACAATGAATTATTCATATTAATGTTAACAGACATTATAGAGGCCAAAGTTTGTTAGTCGTTTGTATGTTTGTTACTCCTTTACGCTGGAACAGCCGAGGGGAAAGGTTTGAAATTTGGAATGAAGATAGCTTATACCCTGGAATAACAGTTATTTTTTATCCGGAAAATATTCACTGTTAAAGTGGGAGAACGGGAAGACACAAAATCGTCAATACCACGTACCATTTCAACACGGGTAACACCGCGGGGCGCAGCTAATTATAAGAGATATTATAAGATTTAAATTTGTATGAGCAAAAATGAATTCGGAATAATATACAGCGGCCAAAGTACATTTTAGATTATGCCTTTTAAAGAAATTGTTCCCGATCGCTAAGGAGTTATTGCGAAACGAGATCCAACTTGAATAATGTGGTGTGTGCTTTCACGTGTGACTTGAACTACAAGAATTTATAGATAATATATATAGATGGGCAAGCGATAGAACGGTGTTCTAAAGTATTGAGTTTCTTACGAACTGTTTCATTCACTGTTACTATTTGAATTGAGCCAGGGAAAGTAAATCGTAATGAGTATGTTGTAAATGTCAGAAATATGAAATATTCTTCTTTTTCTTGAAAGTCAAGGAAATACATTAATAAGTCAAGTCAGCAATTTAAACACACTCCGGATTGTTTCAACAATCCGGAGAAATAAATATCCTTTGAGCTTAAATAACTACATAAACTAAATAACTATAGAAAGATATAAATTTTATGGACTGGGAACCTCGGTTGAAAAGTCGTATAGGCGTCTGGAACAGTTAGCCAGAAAACGACTGGTTCGAATTCCATCTGAGGAATAAAATCTACTTAAATCATAAATAATGTGTTTCAGATATAATAATTATAAAATATAAAATAAATTCAAATTCAGAACAAAGATAGCAAACCGAATTAATAAATATTTCCATTATACAGACAAACAAGCCTCATAAGTACCTATACGAAATCGGATTTACTTTATGGGTAGAGACAGCTGACGGCTTCGGCCCTTCTTCGGTGTATCTAATCTCATAATCCGTATAGAGCTATGGGAGTCCCATTTGTGCTAATATAGAATACAATATCCAATATAAAGAATCAGCCATGTATAATGTATATTCATTGACTAATTTTAGCTTGTACTCGCGGCTTCGCATTCATTTAGATTGTTGATAAGGTTCATCATGCTTAATTCCCCTACAAATGTTATTCTTGTAATTTAGCAATAATACCCTAATGTTTTTTTTTGCAAAAATAAATGCGTGCTATGTCCGCCTCCGGGGTCCCATCTACTCCTGTACCAACGTTCATCAAAATCGGTTCATTTATTTAGATATAAAAGCGTAAAAACTAATCAAGCTATTTTCACAATTAGTAACATTAGTTTAGATCAGATTTAATACATTGGTTTCACGTAGAAACTATCAATTCTTTGTGGTATGAATTGTAGGTACCTACTAGATAAATTACAGTTAGCGTGGAGTTCAATTGTTTTACGCTGCAAAACAAGCACGTTACGTTACGTTTTCGATATTGATTTATGCTCGGGCTACAGAGATCTTGTCAGACCACAACTATGGTAGTTATGCTAGAATGCTCTTAACTTGTCAATGTTCCATTTCACAAAAATAGAATTACGAGAAAAAGCGTGATTTCCATCATGATCGGAATCGAGTAGGACGTATGCAAGCAATCCACAATGGTGCCTGGCCTGTGAACGCGAAAAAAAACAAACAAACAAACTCACATTTATAATATTAGTAAGGATTTTACATTCGTAAGTGTTAAACTAGGTAATCCAGACTCCATAGTAGCTTTGTAAAAACATTCGTGTTTTACATAATTTTAGTAAGTTGAATTGAAATACAGATTAGAACAGAGATTACTACAAATGTGTCTAAAACACGCTATTTTTACCTAATGAAAATAATTTTAAAGTGCTTTGTATTAGTAGGTACAAAGGTTCTTTAGAGATACAAATAAATGTCTTATAGATTATTTTTTTATACTTTATACATCTAGCGTTTGACGACTATCTCACTTGATGGTCAGTGACGATGTGCTCGAAGATGCTATTACGCTAGACCTAGAATGCTCACTGGCTCTCAAGGACTGCTGCCTGAACACCTATATGATTGGCGACAGTTTTTCAAACTTGATGATGATAGCTAGCCAGACGGGTATTCGAAAGTACCCTACCACCATGCTGCGAATTTGATAACGGTGTTACCTTCACCGGAAGCTTAAGCTGTAATCGGGGATCGAACCAGTATCCGTTAGTTTGAAAGTTGACACTCCCCCCGCTGAGCTATCATCGCTTCGTTCTACCAACCTGGTGGTAGATTACTTTTATGTGATTTGATAATAATGCATAAGGTTACATAATGAGATGAATAAATCACAAAGAGCTTAGTAAACAGTTACTACGTAATCAGTATGAGCTAATTTAACGACCGTAAAGGACACAGCGCCGCCGTCCCTCGGACGCATTAACGCGGCCTCGCCACGAGAAGGAAATTACATCTCCTTCGTTCCGAACCTTTTTCCTTTTAATGAAAACCTCCGTTGCGGTAATCCTTGTCGGATTACTACTGCTGAAAGCCTAATTACCAACTCTTTGATGGAAAGTCGCTCGTATGATGAGTTGTATGTTAAGTTTTGTTTATATTAATTTATAAAACGTGATAACGTTTTATAAATTGATGAATACCAGCAACACTCATGAAAAATAGTAACATTCCGCGTAACGTTCCACCTGAGTTTTGTATTACATAAAATAATCAAAGTCAAAGTCGAAGTCAAAGTCAAAGTCATAAATGATTATGACGTTATCACGTAAATCTATCGTCCGTAAACCGACTTTACAGACAATCAATTTTTTTTATTAGGAAAAATAATATCTCTGTCTAAGCACAACACATAAATGCATTGGTATGTAGGTATGAACACGAAAAATAAAGGTGCGTAACTGGAAACGTAATGTCCTTAATAAATCCTACTAATATTATTAATGCTACTTTGTATGTAAGTGTGTATGTTTGTTACCTATTCACGCTCAAAAGGCTACACCGATTTCGATGAAATTTGGTATGAAGAGTGGTAAGAATTCCTATACATGGATATTCTTAAAGGGACAAACTGGTAAAAAGTCAGTATGCGAAATGAAAAGAGTGAAGGAAATTGACTAGATGATAGACACAGTGGCGTACTATTTAAATGCGACCTACAAAGTTTACCGACTCAAAAGCTTAAGACAAAATGTCTTCGGAACGACACACGAGTTGCCCGTATGATTAGCACGCGTGTCAATCGACCCCCATTTTATTTACGATGGCATAAAGGTCTATTGTATTAGAGAGATAATAAAGGAAGTAGTGCAAAACAAAGCTCCAACTGTAAGGTCAAAGTGATAAAACTGCGTCCCTATATTGGAATAGGATATTATTTACAGAATTGAGGCGTCTTCTTACTCGCGTCGATAAGCAGTATCTGAGAGAAACGCTCCAGCATTATCTGGAATGATCCGGATTATACCGGATAATGCGGATAAGTTGCCCGCTTGTGCTGAAGCGTTCACTCCTTTGAGTGCGACCCTCAAACATCCAGTCGAATTACTATTGGGATACGTTATTACGTATATAATTGTTTTTATGCTCAATTAATTCAAATAGTTCTGTTACCACTCCTGCTCATAAAATTACACTATCATTACTATTGTGTACATTTTTAAAGATAACATGCATGGATATGCTTTACAAGCACGGAAGGACCATAGAGGGCACCCATCCAAGTAATAAAGTAATGATTATTCGTAACCAGTTGCGCCCCGCGGTTCTACCCGCGTGGTGATGATGAAAAGTAGCCTATGTGTTATTCCGGGACTAAAAGTATCTACATACTGAATTTCATCCAAATCCGTCGAGCCGTTTGAGCGTGATTGAATAACAAATATCCATCCATCAATCCATCCAAGCTCTCACATTTATAATATTAATGGGATTAATTATAAGAACGCAATGGCAACGAACGCCACTACGTATACTGGAATAGCGGGTATCTTGAAAATGGTAGTTTTTCTCAAAATATCCACATTTGATTTTTTTTATAGTCCACACAATCAATTCTCCGACAGACAATACTGACAGTTTCGACATAAGCGCCCAATGATGATAAATCTTGACGTGAACATACCTACTTATTACCGGATCCCACGATGATGATAGCTTGAATCCATCATGTATAGTGTCATACACTGGAAAATAAACTGTATTGACAAACATAAATTTCGACTAAAAAGTTTAAAAGTTAAAAATAGAACCGACTTCAACACTCAAAATAACTGTGAAATATTTTTTCGAAAGTCTGTACTAAGTATTTCATTGTAATAAAGGCATAAAGGCCAGGTAATAAAGGCCCATAAATTAAAGTATATAACCAAATGATACTGAAAACAAAAGATAGCCCCATACTAATCCCAAATATCATACGCGATACATAGTTGGTACTGTGCAAGCCAGCAGCACAGACTGCACAGACACGGTAATATAACATTACCGTGGCACAGAGCGACGGTTGTGAAATTACTACCCGCTACCGAAACGTGCAATAAACAACTTTGAGAGCCAATACAACTCGCCTGTGCGGCGTTTGAAAGATTGTTAATTTTATGTAGAGATACACACTTACGTGTGTTACGCATACCTGCCGATGGGGAGAACAGAAATACTTTGTTGAGCGCGTGCGGGGTATTTCTGGCTGGCGATTCAATCGTCTCACCACTCATCGCTGGTCTAATGCAATCTCAAGCACTAGAACTAATCGCTTTAACGTCGTTAAGGCGAAGCTGAGAAGCGTATGCTCATTAACAGTTCTTAACGCTTTAATTCACTACGTTGGCTGGTCATACTCTACATTGAACAGATTGTTACCTTACCCTAGTATGATGAAGCAAAAAGGAGATTTATTATTATGGTCATTTTCTATACTGTATAGATCTAGCGTTTGACCAATGTCTCACTTGATGGTCAGTGACGATGTGATCGTACATCACGTAAAGCCAAAGTACGCACCCACGGTCCGTGCCGTACGGTCCGGTCGGAACGTATATCAATTATACTATTCATAACATGATTGAACATTCTAACGTATAAATAATATTACATGAAATGTATACTACATTATACCATAGAGATAAACAAAATGTTATGTTTAAATTTAGCCAGAGCCAGTAAAGCAATAAAAGAAAAACTAGAAGAAAAGATCACTTTATAGTCCCGTCATCAAGACTGGTCAAAACCGGAAAAACATTTCATATAAATTGTATTAAATTCTATAACTTAGTAACTGAATGGTTTAAAAATCTAAATAATGCAATGTTTAAAAAATTTCTCAAGGAACTATTATTACAAAACGCATATTACTCAGTTGACGATTTTTTAAAAGATAAAAGCTTCCCTAAACTAACTAAACTTACTTTAAGTAATTAATTTTATAATATTTTTATTATATCCTAAATTATTACATAGTTTGATTACTTTTAATATTGTAAACTGACATTCATAAGTGTACTTTTGTAGCATTTTAGGTTTAGCGTGATAACATCGTCGACCACATCACCACTGACCATCAAGTGAGATAGTGGTCAAACGCAAAATCAATACAGTATAAAAGAAATTAAAAAATCCGTGAATACTGAATACGAATCACCGAATTCGTTACTATAACTCTATACTATACTAATATTATAAAGAGGTAAGGTTTGTGAGGATCTACTGAACCGATTTTATTGTGTATCGCATTAACGCTATGCTAGGCAGAACTTTAGTTCAAATATTTGAAGGAAAAAATTCGGCTGCTAGTGGGACTTGAACCCACGACTACAGAATACTAATAACATCACCGCAAGATGTTAATAAGGAAGGAAGTAATTCGGCCCTAGTGGTATGGGCTGCTATAGCTTAGTTGGACAAAGCGACAGGACGGTATTCTGTAGTCGTGGGTTCAAGTCCCACTAGCAGCCGAATTTTTTCCTACAAATATTTGAACTAAAGTTCTACTGAACCGATTTTGAAAATTCTTTTACCACAATTAAAAAGCCACGTCATTTTATCATTATAAACACGGGGATGAGACCGTGGGGCGCGTCTAGTCTTCCAATATATACATTATATTGTATATCAATTTCACTCGGCCACTTTGATGTTCCCAAGCCAGAAATCCGCAACGCTCTCAAACAGAATGTTAATTAATACCTTCTAATCAGCGCAGGGCTGTGGCAGTATCTAGATTTAATTACACAAAGCCGAGCCAATTACTTATAGCTCACAATCATCCACTGTCAGGTTATTGGAAACACCGCTGATACTGTGGCGACGCGACGGCTCTGCGTTACTACTAGTTTAAGATACGGCTTAAGGCTTGATCAATTGCTAAATAGACATTTTTAGTCCTTTCAGCTTATTTTGTTGATAGTCCTACATGCTTAATGAACTTTTAAAAATTACCACTTATGAGAACAGTTCATGAAGTATAATTGACACACTACATGAAACATGAAAGCTCTTGTTACAATCCTACTCCTACTTCCCATTAATATTATAAATGTGAAAGTTTGGATGTATGGATGGATTATACCCAATCACACTCAAACGCTGGATGGATTTAGACGTAATTTGGTATGTAGATACTTCATATCCTGGAATAACACATAGGCTACTTTTCAAATTAATCATCATCGTCATCAATCATCACCACGCGGGTAAAACGGCGGGGCGCAGCTATAACACTATAAATGCGAAAGTATGTGTGTATGTTTGTTACCTTTTCACGCTCAAACGGCTACACCGATTTCGATGAAATTCGGTTTGGAGATAGCTTATTTTAATGATCACCATCATCACCTCGCGGGTAAAAACGCGGGGCGCTGCTAGTAAAATTATAATATTATTAATGTGAATGTGAGTTTGTATGTTTGTTTCGCTTTCACGATCAAACTGCTGGGCCAATGTTGATGAAGTTTGGTACGGAGGTAGCTGACACTCTGGAATAACAGATAGGCTACTTTATATGATCATCATCATTACCGCTTTTCGCCCCGGCTGTTTTACTCGCGTGGTGATGAGAAACGTTAAAATTATAAATGTGAAAGTAACTCAGTCTGTCTGTTACGGTGTCACACCTGAACTTATAAGCCAATTTTGATTCATGTTGATTTAGAGATAGATGGAACCTTGAGGAAGGATATGGCTACTTTTATCTCCGAAAAAGCATGACATCCGTGGAATAAGTAGTACAGGCTCTGCCTAGTTTGGGACCTGAAGACCTTGTGTGTGAATGTTGGAAAAAAAAAATCTACAATCTGTATTCTGAAAGCGTTAAAAATATAACGTTTTTGATCTCTACTTATATCCATCCAGATTAGTACCGTGGCGAGCGAGTTGAGTTAGTCGTCTACGAGATGGCGCTATATATAACGACTGAGCTAAAAATGTTTCCGTGATGTATATGTAACAAATAATAATGGTAAAAGTTAATAAACCCTTCCATTACCGCAAATAAATAAATTGTCATCTGTCTGTGGCTATGGGCACATGTGCGAATCGCCGAGTAAAGCAATCAAATAGTGGACAATACACAACACTGGCTTTGCGTGACTGACGCGCTGTGTTCACCGCACTACAATAGAACAATTATGTAGTCTACAATGTTACGTTTAACAGCAAAGGTCGCGTTTCCCCTTTTTTTAAATGAATTAATTTACACTTTAATGTACGATTATTCAACACAGAAATATGAGCGATAATGAAAAATGAAACGTATTTATTGTGATGCTAGTTGATCACGCAACCAGTATTGTACATTAGAACTAGGGTTGAAGCTGGAATAACTTGTATCACATACGAGTATATCGCATGGCATTCGCGTAGGTATAAACAATTCAATAACGCACGTACAGACCCTACAAACTATACTTTCTCTGTGACACAGTAAAAGATAAATGACAGTTACTGCTGATTTCAATTGTTTTAAACTGCGATACGATTGCGAAAGTGATTCTTGCTCTTCTTTATATTCCGTTGGTTATTTTTAAATATTCATACGTACATAACATAAAGTCAGGTCTCTATCCTATGTGGAGACGACAGTTTTCTACTATTACACTCTTACGCTTCATCAAACCTTTCATACAATAGCGGGAGTGCCGAGTACTCTTAATCAGGCCCTTTTGTAGAACTGCTTAATCTGATTTCGAACGTTATGAATGTTTTGAATTCTGAACGTTCGCCTAGGCTTTTTTATTCCAAAAACTTGCACTCTCTTCACTTGTTATAACCAGTTGAAACATTGCATTTATTTATTGTAAAGAGTAAGTAATAAAAGAATGTGTAAAGTTCTAAGGACTTTCGCGATAATTTGTTAGATACATGCTTTTAAAACATTAATATGCGAATGTCGATCTGAGTATAGACGCTACCGAGAAGGTCTTATGGCATTTTTTTCGACATCCTCGTTCAACGTGTTAAGTTGTTCTCTGAGATGGGAAAAAAATGGGGATATATACGCCAAATGAATTTTAATCGGGTGTAGGCGCGTGTGTTAGCTGTCAGCTCCTGCTTCGGCGAAAGAAAATGTGGAGATTTATAATCGCAATGCATTCTTGAAAGGGGTATGAGATATATAAAGATTAGAAGCTATTTCAAAAATACGCTTCGAAACTTTTACAGAGCTCGAAAGGCTTGCTTCCTAAAGTTTAAAAAATATGACAGTTTTGGAAGAGTATTTTTTCAACTGTAAGAGCAATAGGTATAAACTTATAATTTACCCGCGACCGGAAAAATTATTCTGGTATTTACATCATTAAAACTATATCGATAAGAGCGCTATCACGACACACCTCATTAAAAATAAGCGATAAATTAACAACTGCAAATTATAATTAAGTTTAGGAGTTAGTGGTTACAAACATACTTTTGTATAAAGTTACATAAGTATGTATGCTCGTACATTAGTATTTTAGTTTCCTTATAACCTCAATGCCGGCAGAAACAACAGAAGAACAATAGACGAAAAAATCCATTGGCACTGTTACGAGTTCCCAAATTAAATCAGTCCAGACATTAACAAGATAAGTACTTAATCAAAGAAACTCATCCCGATCCAATTATTATTTACACCAGAGGATCAAATTAATTCATCCTCTGGCTTCAACCCATTAAGTTACTCTTAAGCCCTCCAAGTTATTAGCTCAGCAGAAATTACAATTCACAAAACAAAACCCTGGGGGTTGTTTGTGAATTTTTAATTTTCTGCTTGTTGGGCAAAGCATCAGAAACAGTGTTTACCGAAATGAAAATCTTTTAAAATTGCCTTATGGGTTTCGCTCGGTACGATGCTGGCGAGAGGAAAGGTGCATTCATTTTTTGATTATTTTTCCTTATTTAAAGGTTTGATCACTATTTCAATCTCTTTTTACTTTATAGATATAGAATTTGACCACTATCTCACATTATGGTCAGTGACGATGTGATGGAAGATCTTATCACGCTAGACCTAGAATGCTTACTGGCTTTCAAGTACTGCTGCCTGATCACACTATGCGTTTGGTGACAGTTTTTCACCCTTGAGGGCGGTAGTTAGCCAGGCGGGTACTCGAGAGTACCCTATCACCATGCTGAGAATTTGATGATGGTATTACCTTCACTGGAAGCTCGAGCCGTTGGTGGGGATTGAACCAGCGTCCGTCAGTTTGACAGGCGACGCTCCCAACTGAGGTGTCATAGCATCAACTCTATTGTCAAATATCAGTGTTTACGTAAATGATTTGTTTTATTTTGTTATTATATGTTTGAATGTGGATGGATATAGTATACAGGTAGAGGAAGGTCGAAAAAGGCATGGATGGACTGTGTGAGCACTGAGATGACTATAATGATAGAAGATATTGGAAGAGAAAAACATGTTGTGCCAACTCCACCTAGTGTGGGACAAACTTCTTCTTCTTCATCATCTTGTCCTTACCTACTATGTAAGGACAAGATGATGAAGAAGAAGAAGATGTTTGAATGTTGCTACTGTGACTCATGGGAGTTCGATACAACCGCAGTCTGAAGAAGGCTGACACTAAGTACCCCGAGTCTAGCATAGCTTTGCTACGTGGGGTATTTACTGGTTAAATATATTTTATTTATTTATTTAATTATTAACATTCACACAAGGTCCCAAACTAGGCAGAGCCTGTACTATGGTAACCTGATGACTGATATATATACTTATATACATATACACACCCAGACACAGGTCAAACAGACATGTTCATACACACAAATGTTTAACCTGTCTGGGAATCGAACCCGGGACCAGCGGTTCAGAAGGCAGAGTGCTACCAATTGCGCCAACCGGCCATAATATGATTGCGTAAGTGCAATGGCGACTGTTGTAGACCAATAGGTAGGACAATAGAGTGACAAGGCCGCCGGCGGTTCATAATTGCAACTCGCCGTGACGCCTCCGTCGCGCGTCGCCTCCTTTGTCCGTCGGTCACGTGCCTCCCTCAATCAATAGCTGTTCAAATCGCGCGAAAAGGGCGCCAAAGTCCATGTTTACTAAGTAACTCAGAGACTCGAGCCCCGATTGAGGAAATTATTCACATCCTGTCGTTTACTGACGAAGATCGTCTCAGCGCTGCTCTAAATTGGGCTAAAGGGTGCTCAGAGCTATTGTACCTTACAAAACCAACAACATCGACTTAAACTTGCTGGTTTATATCTTTTATGTATTTCATTATAACGGGGAATGTGCCCAGGAGCCACATAATTTGAATTCCAGCTTTCTGTCTCGTTCATCTCAACGACGAAATAGTATAGAATTAAAAATAAACAAACCCAATTCCTCCAGGATTGGATTTGTTTAATTCAATAGCATCTAGACATAATTGTGTAGCTAAATGATAAACTACCAAACTATCAGTCTAATGGATAGACATGGTTATTTCGGAGAAATACTTATAGTACTAAGTAAATATGAAACACGCGCGTAAATATAATAAAACTAAGTCATCCAGCTACCGTACACTCGCTTGGCACGGCAGGCGCGTTGGCTGTATAATCACGCATGCCTTGTCAACTTCAAAAGCGGCAAAATCAACGCATCACTTTATTTCCAACGAGCAAAACATGACTTCCTCTAAAGGGCGACCCTCCTATCCCCGGTGGAAAACTAAAACGCTGCGCCACTGAACATCTGAAGCTCGAGTGAAATGTGTTGACCTAAAATAGATAACTATTTGTACGTTACAAAATGAAAGCCATCCTCATGGGAATACCCTGCCATTGGAACGTTAAAGACGTGACGTTAGAAATATTGAAACAAAAGTGACAAAGGACCGAAGACAGATGTGCAACGGTTTGCACAGTTAATGACTTAACTGTGGCATACATAATTAAGCTTTCTAAGATCGTTCTGCCGAATAAGCGGCTATATAAGACACGTCGCTCATTTGCATGTTCTGAAGAAGCACTTTGGTACGATTGCTCCCACAGTCGAAGCATATGGTCATAAGTGCTCAGCGACGGAAGTGAGACGCGTGACGTCTCATCGCATTCGAATGTTCCCTTCGACGTGACCTGAGGGTCTAATGTCCAATTGAAAACTCACATTACACTATACAATATAACAGACAAGACGTGGTAGGAAGCGTCCCGGAGACTACGCAGTGATCGCTTATGTAGACGACCGTCCTTTTATCGAAATAACATTCTCTAAAATTAGCACGACAACAATAAAGCCCTTCGCGTTTAGAATGCGTAATGTGATTGCCTGTCCAAATATTTACAGGAAACGGGGAACATAAGGACCATTTCAACTACAACTAACCGGACGAGAACCTCAACGAACGTCTCAACGCTTCGTGAAACAAAAACAACTTCTCAAATACTAGTCAGCCCTTGAGAATTGTTCGTCTATTAATAGGGAGTATTATAAATAGTAAAGCATTAATTGTACGCTCGTAAAGCGAAGCGGACGACATAAATCTAACAAATGCATACGAATCCACGACAATATCTGATCGGATAAGTTATTAAAATACTGCTTCGCCGACTTAATAAATAGTTATCTTTGTATACGAATAAATTCTAATCAAACGCATTAGGTAGCCATAGGAACAATGTTACGCAACCTATACTTTTGGATCGATGAAAACTATAGATTAAAAGCGTTCCCAAAGATACGAGCTCGATAATTTAATAATAAAAACCCATTCTAGTCCAATTAGTTACGACAACAGAAGAAATCCGATATCTTTTTATCTTTAGCAATTAAACCTGTAATAATATTGAATCTGTCTTGGAAACGTTTCCGATTATGTAACCGGACACTATCGGACGGCAGCGACGCCCGGACCAATTAGTTCTATGTGTTGTACAAAAAGAGAACCTACATGTCGCTACAATATTTCGTCCTCGAATGTGGGAGTAGAATAAATCGATATTTCAACGCTTATTAATTATTATTGTAATAGCGTGATGGTATATCAGTGCAATACCAGTTTTTTTTTTTCAATCGGTCCGTGGGAAAGCTATGCCGGCGTGATGTCTGTAAGCGCGCCGATCGGATCTGCTACCAAGAACTTAATTTTAAACTAGAGACCGGTCGAACCTGTCATTATACCTCTTCATCGAATGCTAATGGGAAACAAAGCAGCGAGCCGACTGCTATACTGCCTTTACTGCGTGTTTACACGACATGTTTATGTTCGTCGACAAGATTGTGCGGCTGTGTGTGTAAATGATGACTCGTGTGCACTCCCCCTTGAACTTGCCTACGATTGTTTAAAATGTGATTAATTCGGGAACTCGTAATACGGGCGACAGTATTATTTTTCTAGCGTTATTCTGTAGTTCCCGTTAGCGAAAAGGTGACGCATTGCAAATTATTATAGTTATATTAACAAAGTTCGGCTGCCTGGAAGAAACCGCTCTTATCCCTGTATTTATATCACTTCCGACAGGATGTTTTTCTTATTTGTAACTAGCGACGCCCCGCAGTTTCGCCAGCTTGGTCATGTTTGATGATGATGATGAAAAGTAGCCTTTCTGTTATTCCCGGACCTGAAGTATTTACATCCAAATCAGTTTTACCAGCGTGGTGATAAAGGTTATGATGGAAATAAGACTATGTGTTAATCCAGGGTATAAGATTATGCATGCGCCCTCGCCGGGACGCTTCCGTGGGACCTTGAGGCTGAAGTTCTTGCCTCGGTCTACTGGCGTAGAGCCGAAGCGCGGGAGCGTAACGAGCGACAGGCGCCGAGGGAGGTGATGCTCTGGCGGGAGGAAGCCAGAGCATCCGCCATCACACAGTGGGAGGGAAGGCTCCTCGAAGAACCCACGCAGAGGGGGGATAGCGCTCGACGACTCCTCGAGGCTATCCGTCCCATACTCGGAGAGTGGGTTAACCGGAGGCATGGGAGGCTCTCCTATAGGCTGTCGCAGGTCCTCTCGGGGCATGGTTGCTTTGGGAGGTACCTGCACCGTTGTGCCAGGAGGGAAGTCTCCCCGGTCTGCCACCAGTGTGGGCACGCGGAAGACTCCGCCCAGCACGCACTGGAGGCTAGTCCGGGAGGAGCCGAGCCGCGCCGAGCTTTGGTCGCGGCTCTGGGAGGCACTGACCTCTCCTTGCCGGTCGTCTTAGCCAAGATGGTCGGTGATGAGAGGTCGTGGGAGGCGGTCGCCTCCTTCTGTGTAACGGTGATGTCACAGAGGGAGGCCGCGGAGCGGGAGAGAGAAAGGGATCCTCTCTCTCACCCGCTTCGGCGAGCGCGGACACGGAGGCGGGCTGATCGGACCCGAACTCCGTCTCCGCTGAGAGGGCCGGGGGTGCTAGATGCGGGGGCGTATGGCACCCTCCAAGTATGAGCCCTCCGAGGTGGCGATGCCCTCCATGTGTTCCCGAGGGCATCGTGCACGAGGGGTGAGGGAGGAATCCCTCCCCGAGGTGGGCCCGTCGCAAGGCGGGCAGCGGCGTCGACGGGGGCTGCGGATAGTGCGCAAGCGGAACCGTGCCCCCCGTCACTTGCCGACGACGGAGGAACACCCTGGGGTTTTAGTGGGTACACTCGCCACTCTGGCGGGGACTCCCACATAACCACCGTGCCTCCCCCGGCCGGTGGTATCTATAAAGGATTTCCCCGGGTCAAAAAAAAAAAAAAAAAAAAGGGTATAAGATTATGTATTCCAAATTGTAATCATAATCGGTTCTGTAGTTTTCTCGTGAAAGAGTAACAAAGATACATACTCACCAAACTAATTATGACAAGTTCATATATTATAGAATCGTACGTTCTACATTCTAATGCACATAAAAGGTACCTCATATGGTGCTATCTCTTTCCAATGCTAAGCAACTTAAGCTGCGCGTTAATATGGATACTCCTATATGCAATTAAAATTATCATCATACACAGACTGTTTAATAATCTTCAGAGGGGCTGTACGTCAATTTGCTGTCGGACGGATGTACTGCATGATTAGATGGAAATACCCAATATATGTGGGAATCATAAAGGATCGATAATGCGTTAAATATATACTTCACCAAGATCATGGATGAGGGTATAATGTAATTTGATTGGTTTACGTCCTGTGGGAATGTTCAGGAGTACGAATGTGGGTAGGCGAGAATGATCGATCACCGCATTATCGCACAAAAAACATCAATGAAAGAAAATGATCGCGAACTGAGTATATAAACTCAAATGTTTTCCGGTATGATTATTTTTTATTTATCATTGACAGAAAGCTTATAGAAGAAATATTTATGTAGGTGTATAAAATCGGACCACAATTTGATAAAAATACTTATGAACAAAGGAAAAATGTGAGTAAACTGGGTATCAATAATAACACTAAACACATAAGTATATCTTTCCTTATCAAGGAATACAGTTTTGTCCAGTTTAACATTTTTGTACCCAATACGTCATTTTCTTACTTTCTATATGAAATTATTTAATTTGGGTTTATTTTCAACATCAACACGTTGTTTTTTTTTTATATCACACTTAGTTCCCGCATTAGGATTCCGTGTGTCGCGGGAGGCATGGGCACACACAATCACACGAGCACCCAAGACCCGGGACAAACATCTACACTCATCCCACAAATGTTTGCCCCTGCCGGGATTCGAACCCAGGGTACCGGAGACACAGAAGTCATGTCACTGACACTGACCACTGCGCCACAACGCCCGTCGAATGAATGAATGAATCATCATTACGTCCACAAAGAAGCTCACATATTCGTCCAAAAAAAAACACAATATCTGATCATTTCCCAACTCTTAGCACAATGGGCTAGCTGTATAAATCTATATCACTGACCTACATGCGGTTACATAGAGGCAATTCCATTCAATCAGTATTCGGCACCAGATGCGCGCCGATCCGCGCCAGCATATACAGCAAGCATGTAATTCATTATGTTACAAGCCTCAACTTAGCGGGGACGATGATAAGGGGCCAATTAATCAACCATGATCGATTGCCGCTCTACATGGCCGAACCAATAAATTCAATTTACTTTAACATGATGTAAATATTTAATGTAATACCTTGAAACGCGCAATTCTTGTATATATTTATGTACGGAAACGGCTCCAGAAATTTTCATGAAATTTAGTATTTAGGTTTCGAGGGCGATAAATCGATCTAGCTAGGTTCATTTTTAGAAAACATCGTATTATCCGTGTTTTCAGGCAATGAAAAACTGCTACAATATCATTAGAATATGAATCCCCTAACATCTATTGGCGAGTATTAATTACTATAGTAAAAATATTTTTTTTCGCTTATACAGTGACTGTTTCACCGACACAGCAACACAAAAGCTACTTGACAATAGATGGCGTTGTTATGCAACACTAAGTCAATGAGTGTTTGGTTAGCGGTTAGTTAGACCTAGAAAATCAATTGTTTACTTGTATCAATATAATATTGAAAAACTGAGCAAAGCCAGCGATCTATGTACTAGAATATTGTACACACACTTACACTATATGATACACTGATCATCAAGTAAGATAGTGGTCAAACGCTAGATCTATACAGTATATATAAAAAATACAAAAAGAACAAATTTGAACATATCCAATATAATACACCAGAGACCATTTTTATCCCCTTACAAAGTCAATATTTATTAATAACCCCGCTCCATTTAACCCCTATTTTCCTCTTCATCGATTCCTTACAGTCTGTTGAGTTGAAAAATTAATAGTTCGATCAGCTCGCTTCTCGTTTTATACGTCAAAAACAAAAGAAAAATAATATTAGTCCCTTTACGCAACAACCGCTCACGGCATTTGCCCGAATCGTCACAGATATTGGGCCATTAAATAAACTTATGCTGCCAATGTTTATCTGTAACAAACAAGGGATCTTAAAATACGAGTGTGAGTTAAATAGCATAAATAAGTTAAATGTAAGTTATAGCAATACACGAATGTTTTGTGTGCAGTTTCATACACTACTTTATCAAATCTCATAAAATAGATAATTAAATTTACGCAACATTACAGCTTGTTTGCATGCGTTTATTCGTAAACGTTTAGCGCCAAAATCCATTTGCTGATCGCGCATGCGTGTTGCCCCGCGTCCACAGATTATGTAAAAATTGCATTGCAACCTCCTAGGTCCTTAGTATATTGGCATTCGTAGCGCAGCTTTGTTCTCATGCGATCATACTACTAGGTTAGACGGCGCGCTACAGGTTGCACGTTGGTGAACACGATTGTTTTTTTTTACTTATTATTAGCTTGAGTTTGACAACTGTCTCTAATATATGTATAACAACTATCTGACATATACAACTCCGCGCTTACATGCTGCACGTTCTGTGTCGGTTATTGTCTTAAGATAACTTTGACTGACTAATGCCACGCACACTGAACCACTGGTTGCGACTACAGCAGATTGCCTCTAGACAACTCCATATGCTGTAGACTAAAATTTTTATATATTTGGAATGGCATCGTCGCAAAAAAGTGTTGCTTTGCATTTCAAGTGGTCAGCGCTCGGTATTTGCGACCGCGTAGGGTTGTTCGTTCATCTCGCGTGTACACTCGGCCACGGCACGGCTTCTCCAAAGAAATAATGGCGGTATATGAACGTAATCTAACTAAAAGTACCACCACCTATAGCTGATGCGTCACTAATGGCTGCGATTGGTAACAATTGGTGGCTTCATTGAGCTACTCGAGCTTAGGTGGCCTAAGTCCCACACTAAGGCCGGCGGGCGGTTTAAATCCCACTCAGTCGATCCAAAAACCCCGAAAATATGGTTGGCTACAAGTCCATCGCACTTTCTACCTTGATGGATTATATGCAATAGAGAACCAGAGAAAGGAAGACTGAGAGGAAAAAGGAGGAAGTCCTGCGCCTCTGTTGTGATTATGCTACACTTCAATTTTAAACGCCAGAAAGAAAATAATACTAGCCACTTTCAAACCAAAGCTGTAATATTAATCACATTTTATCAACAATTGCTCGACAGTCGATTACAGGATTCATCCGAAATCGTCGCAGATATAGAGTATAAAGGTGGGCCATTAAATAAATGCGTGCTCCAAATGTTGATACGTAACTGTAATAAAACAAAAGTGCTTTGCATTGTAGTGGCTCCGAACTGACGACCTGCACAATGACTGCCCCACTTAAGTACGGTCCGGCGCTTTCATGCCGGAACGAATTCCCCCGACCTGTCATAATAAGCATCCGCGCCCAAACAAAGACATTTTCCGTTCAGAGGAACCGGAAACATTACACCAAAATTATGTATTCAAAGTCGGCGAAATTCACAAAAAATGCTCACTTCACAGAGTGAGGGTAATTTCATGTTAATTTTCTTTCGGCGAAAATTTTCACAATGTCACAATTTGTATAAAATGTAATATGCAAAACGTGTTAATTAATTATGCTCATGCAAGCGGACGGTGTACTTGTTATGTTACTGAATTTATTTCAGTATACTCGTAAATTGTGTTTAAGAAAGTTAAATATGGCACGGGACTGATGGCACGGAATAAACGGACTCAGTCGAATTAGCTCAAAAAAGGGCCTACATTGCAAATTTTTTTACTGGCAATATTCCTTCGGATTTCTTTGTGAGCGGTCACTGGCAGTCTCAATTTAGAATAAAAGAACAATTCCCCAAAGAATTCCGTAGAAAATGTTACAGTAAAGATATTTGCAATGTCAAATCCTAATTCGACAGGGCTAGTTCGTCCATTAGTAGAATCCTGGCTTCAAACCATATTACCGCCCCTATCCGCACGACCGTCTGATTTGATTGAATTAATGAGATTTTTTTATATATCTACTACTACTAATATTGTTAAACAATTGTATGCCACGTATGTTGTATAACATTTGTTAATATCTAAGTTAAACCAAAAATATAAAATCCATTTGAAAAGATTCGTCATATGCCATTATTCTTTTTTCAAATAAGTACAAGTAAAACAGAGTTATTAAAAAAACTGTTTAGTACAAACACAAATCTATTTCTTTAAATTTTTATATTTCAATATCAACAAAAATATACATATAAAAAGAAGCTGCGGCGCACTTACTGTTTAAAGAACGTTTTAATGTAAACTAGTTTTATCAACACCGTAGTGTTTTGTGGTAGTAGGGTCAGCAACTAAATATGCTCGTAATACATACCTTTTTAAATGACTGTCAAAATACAACACATAATGTACCATTACAGAAAACATTACCCTAAATTTTATGTCTTTATAAATATTATTATTAAATTGTATTATTATTATAATTTGTAAGCTGCCCCGTTGAGAGTCATAAGCATTATTGAACAGCTCGTAGTCTTGTTACCTACATGCTTTTTTTACTTAATTATGTAATTGCAAAACATTTGTGATTCGAGCGGGAAACACTATCGACAGTGAAGCGTAATCGTATCGGAGCGTAAAACAATCGAAACCAATGCCTAGCATGAGTACGATTAACTTGCGTCAAATTGATCGTATGGTCATCCTATAAACAATTGAATCACGGACACGATATATTGCATTGCACGTAGCAACTATCAATTTTCTTTGCTAGAGATGTACCTATTGGTTAAATCATGGTACCAGGTTCAATTATTCACGCTGCGCTACGATTGTGTAGTTATTCTAGGTCCGACCATAGTTGGGGGAGTAGCCGGTGATTATTGGTTTTCACTAACATTAGTCGGGGATATTAATATACAATTACGATAAAGACCTAATAATGACACTCATTAATGACATTACTACGTCACGTTATTTGGTGCCGACTAAAACTACCCTCAATTGAATAAAACATATTGATATTAGTGATAGCGATGTAAGAAGTCATACGAATTTAAATTTTAGCAAGTATAGGATAAGAGCTTTTTATATATTTTAAAGAACTTTACAAAATTTTAGTTAGTTTCAGTGATTGACAGAATTACGGCCATAATAAACCTAGCCATTACTATAAGCGCAAGTGTGAATCAGCTGTTATGTTCTTATTTGTTGTCTATATTTAGTTTCTGGGCCCTAACTGTTTAACTAATAATTTTGGAATATTGACACAATGTCAGGAGTACAGAGGTCTTAGGGTACTTTTATTTATCAGAAACCCATTGACTAAATGTACAATATGGCGATTGAAGCCATGCCCTAGAGCTGATGATGATATCCTATAGAATCCCACAGTTCAACGTGTCAAGCTGTTCGTTGCATACACAAAAGCAATATATCGGCTCTGGCTAGAGAGAAATTTAACAAAAGACCCGTGCAAAATGGAGCTATTAGTCTAAGCTCCAAGACTCTCGTTAGTCTTCATGGCGCCAAGGGAGTGTCTGGGGGGAATTCCCGGCTGCTACCCCATTTGTCAACCGACCACCGCACTTTGAATTTTTCATAAACAAGAAGTTTATTTGTCGCTCTCGTAATAGCATTTTTATGTATGTACTCTATCCATAGCACTCTTATATTTCACTTCCAGCATAACTTACAACAGAATATTTGTACTGGAAAAGCATTAACACGTACAAGGCGAGTTACTAAGAAATCTTGTAAATAATAATATTGGAATTGTAGAGATGGGGTATCACAGTGAAATTTCGAAGCGATAACAGCTCAGAGGAGGCAGCGTCAGCTGTAAAACTTACGGACACTGGTTCGATTCCCACAAACGGCTTGAGTTTCCGGTGTATGTAATACCGTTATCAAATACCCAGCACGGTGGTAGCATACTTTCGAGTACCCGCCTGGTTAGATACCGCCCTCAAATTTCATAAACTGTAACTAAATACATATAGTGTGTTGCAGCAGTCCATGAGAGCCAGTAAGCATTCTAGGTCTAGCGTGATAACATGTATGACCAGGTTGTCACTGACTATTATGTAAGATAGTGGTCAAACGCTTGATCTGTACAGTATAAAAAAGTGTTTTTATCCACCCTTCTGAATACTGTTCTTTCGCCAACTAAAAAGCGTCCGTTAGATTATTTTATTCATTCGGATTTTTCGGTAAAATATTTTCTTATTATGTGTAAAACTTACCTTTTACTTATTGTCAACCTGTCAACTTCTACGTAAAAGCAAATGGAACATTCCAAGAATCAAAGAAATTTTCAACGCATTATAAATAATATAGTGAAATATCCATAATTGCTTTAGTCGTTAATATAAGTACATATTTATCCAATTTCATAATCACGTATAATCGGGCTGTAACCCAATTACAGTATCCTTCGACATTGCCACGTCAAGTTAATCTCAAGGGACTTGAATAATTCGAATACTTTGGAGGTCGATTACAAATTTCACCCCAACGGCATTATCTTTACCGTGCGAATTTCGAGGATGGACAAGACAAATTTTAAAGAGTAAAATTGAGATCGTATTCACCTTCATTTCATCACAATGATTTTACCGAAATACAAAGAACTACCGGCACCTCAAAAATGTTAATCGTAAAGATCAATAAGAAATAAACATAAAGAAAATATAGTACAGCTTATAGTTCGGTGACCAGCTGCCCTACCGCCTGTTCGTGCACTTAAATCAAACAAGTCCAAACTGTTCCCTAGAAAAATAAACATTGAACGTTCTGCCGCCGATAGCAAAATTTTGCAGGGCTGCTCCTTCCCTAAAATACAATTTTGTTCGGGGAAATGAAATGAAATAACTTTATTCATAGATTTCGGGTCATACATGGTATTGTAAGAGTTATTTTCTGCCAAAATCTGTCC
The DNA here is from genome assembly GCA_934044485.1 of Apeira syringaria. NCBI lineage: Eukaryota > Metazoa > Arthropoda > Insecta > Lepidoptera > Geometridae > Apeira > Apeira syringaria. The sequence goes on from OW203658.1 coordinate 19,518,483, forward strand.
AGACGTATGAATATAGACAACATATTATATCCTTAAAAATATGAAATAGTTTTAGTAGTGAGTAGTCTTTTATCAGTTCAGTCATATTTTATAGTCCTAAAATTCGTTAACTATAAAAACATTTCTCAGTTAACCACCACGGGGTGGGGTAAGGGTATCAGGGAGCAATATTATTTTAGAAACATTAACTTATTGCGGAATCGCTTTTATATTTAAACTAATAAGTGAATAATTACACCTAATGAGTCACAATAAATATGTATTTCAGCGGCAGAGAAGCTCTGCCTAACGAAGGACTATCAGAAGGGGGTAGGTACTGCAGAATTTCTCGTAAGTGCCTAATTAATTAATTCAAAACAGATGCACGCCGCGGCTTCATCCGCGGGGAACAAACATACATACTCATAAACTTTCCCATTTATAATATTGATAATGGTAATCGCCATGAAACTTTTTAATGCACTGCTACACTGTTCAACTCTTGCATTTGAATGTAGACAAAAATTAACATGTACACAAATTATAAAAGTGTTTTATTTTTGTAGACAAATTATGACCGCTTGAATACTGTAACAATACAAAATATTTCAATTGAGCTTTCAGCGGATTCCGACTGTAAAATACAAATCATACTAAAGGTGTCTATATTCACGACCTATACACACCTAAAAACGCTGACGTCACATTTGTAAGTATATTTCACGAGGCATTAAACTAACGAGTCTGTATTCAGTATCCACAGTGAGCAACCCTATTCGTTAGGGATTGCGCCGATTGCGCGTCGTCCGCGAGCGTCGAGAACACATGCCGCCGCGGGACGGCTTTACAAGTACAACAAAAACAATTAGATCACTGCAGACACTGCAGCCCGCAACATCTTTTAACACGTTATAAAACTCCTTTAAATCCAACCCGTATGATGTCACCGCAATAAAATCTATCCAACAACACCATTAACACCAACAGTACTCGAGAAATGATAGATTTACAAGATATACAGTGACAAAAAACGTAAGAAAAATACACAAAACGCGTCTATAAAGCCTTCGATTGTGAACAAATCACGCACGCTCTTAATCACGAATTGGTTCATTTGAAACCGACACCGTAACCAATTGATTAGGTAGTTGAATCATCCAAGCGTTATATTGAAACAGACGGATGGCAGATCCGGGACACGTCGGTAGTGGGAAATGAACGAATTAACTAAGCGTATTATCTACATCCCTAAACCTTATGTGAACGTAGCCAAGAATAACATATATCCATAACTATCGGTGGCGTTGAGGTGTGCGTCCGACGGGAATGTGTTCAAGACATACATAATTATAGGATGTAATTAACACATAAATCTAAGTCAGCATTGGAATAAATCACTCACCCAGATTGTAGAAGAACATGATTTAGTTTCCAGAGAACAGCCAGTGCATAATGCTCGACATCGGATTGAAATAACAAGAGTTGTAATTGAATGTTTCAATGAACCAAGTGAAGTTCACGAGCGGCCAGCCATTCATCAGGATCGCATGCATCATGCATGAATGCCATAATTCTTGGACGACAGCATGGATCATATTTACAATGCAAATTGAAGGTCCTGCGCGTTGCTACTTCATAATTTCCATTACATGTTGCGTTTGTAATAAACTATCGTTTCAGTATTTTATATTATCGACGTTAACATGCGACCTACCAAATAAATTGAAAAGCTATCTCCGGTTCAATTCCCCAAATACAGCGTTCCCTAGTACGTTACAGACACTAAAACACCTAGTTTTATAGCTGCCATAAAATAAAATTGTCTTTTTCATGACTTACATTATCCTACGCTTCGCCCACTCACTCAAATTGCAATTTCTTCCCGAATATATTACAACCTATAGTATAAATGTACCTATATACTCAGTTTTCAATAAAAGAAAGGATATCAGGGTATTATGAGTGTACTATGCATAAGACCACTGAAAAACTTTCAAAATCCTTCAAATTTTCACATGAGACAAATAATACACTTAAAATATAAGTCAGTTTGAGAACGTGTATTCGAGTTTTACCTACACAAAGGCCAAAATGTTTTTAAAATGAAAAGAAAACGTTGTATGCAAAAATGACATAAAAACCAGCTCAATATAATAAAATATTCGTCAAAAAGTGGTGGGTGAAGGTGAACGTACTACTATAAGAGTACAAAGTTGACGTGACAAATCGGTGAAATCGCGTGGTCTGCCGGCCGATGGACGGCCTGCGAGTGGGTGGGATCCTTATAGTTTGCAATTCATTCCAAACTCGGCAGCGCAGTAGATTTATATCGGTCGTAGATTGGCGGCGCGCCTCACGCGAACTCTATACATTGGAATTGGAAATAATTTCGGTGCCGGCCACCTCCGTTCCCATCCCGATCCCGTCCAATATATAAACATCAGGTCATATTTATTACAAAAAGGAAGTGCGTGCTCATGACTCCAATAACATTTGATTTGATTTCCTATTGAAACGTAACGGAAAGGGAACGCCCAGATATTCATATCACGTAACGTAATAAAGAATACCGTCAGCGGAATTAGTACCGATACGCAAACAGGGGATGGCTGGTGGAGTTCAGGAGTCCAGGGGGGTGTGCCAATGTCGAATGCCATTCCCACGCGTCAAAATGTTTCCGGATAGCGTGTTAATTAATGTTCGGATAGCGGAGCTAGACAATGCGTCAGCGAGCGAAGCCATTAGCTGCACAATTAGTGCAATTGTCGTTAATTTATTGTTGTAGCACTCCGGCGGCGAGCGCGGCTATTGACTAACGGCAAAGTCTGAGAAATGGAATATAATAAATCAAAGAAACAAGCAAATGCAATTTCAAAGTCATGTCTTTTACATAATCATACTTTGAGAACATACAACAATAAAGCTAGCTTAGAATAAACACTGCCACGGTTATACATTACGCGAGACAGGAATGCCTTCAGTCATTAACGCAAAAGAGACATTATAATTTTTATGCACGTAACACATGTAGCGAATAATTAGTTTCATTGTATTCACGATTTACAGAGCACTTAATTTACACAAGGATTCCGCTGGAATTGTCAGTCGAGAAGCTGACGCGCTTAAATCACGAAACTCGCATAAATCCTCATTAGATCATGCCCACTTATCTGAATACAAATTATCATTTCGTTTTCGCGTACGTGACGATTCCATAAACACACCTATTTTAAGAGAGAACGTCGCTGAAACTTTCCCAATACAATGAACTTAATCTACTTCCACTTTATGTGTAAAGTTTAGTATGGACGCGATAAACATAATTACCGGTGTGAAGTTAGCTGACAAAAAGTATCTGACATTATCCGGACAAATTAAATAGGTTTTATATTACAAATAAATTTTATTTATGAAAATGCTGTAAAAACCTTAAAGCTCAAGTATCTCCGGTATTAACTATAGGCAGCTCAATCTGTTTCTCTAACCTAAGTTATAGTTTAACGGTAGAGCAAACTTTTATACGACTTTTTAAAAGTTTTTTCTATGTTCCGTTTTCAAAGATTTTGGCCACCTAATCCCCTGAAATATTTAACAAATTTACATGTTTCTTATACACAATTAATATATAAACATTTTAAAAGCTGTCTCAATGCGGCTAAAACTCTTTATGACATAGAAATTTTCATAAAACCTGAAACACAAGGAAAAAAATTTTGTATGAAAAAATATCAGATGGCTGTTCTAGACCTGTAGTCCCCTGATTTTATGAAATAATTATATGTAGAAATATACAATTTTATCCAATCTATAATAAAAACATAGACAGAAAGCGGCTAAAACTTTTCATCCTTTAAAAATATTCATATAACCTGAATGGTAGAGCAAAGATTTTATATGAAAAAAATATCAGATGGCCAATATAGGTATGTAGTCCCCTGATTTTATGAAAAAATTGCATGTGGAAACACTTAGATATATCCAAGTTTTAATAAGAACATAGACAGAAAGCGGCTAAAACTTTTCATCACCCTCAAATAGTACCTACAAAAAGCTTTCCATGTGTTTTTCCCAAACTATGGTACCCGATGAGTTTTGACCCAAGAACATCTTAAAAAAAAACTTAAAACTGGTGTTTTTATCTCAATATAACATAGTTCTATATAATGTTTATTATGAAAGCTAACACACATAAGAAATATTCCCTCAAAAAGCATTAATACAATACTAAGAAAATACTGAAATTATGTTTTAGGTTTTTAGCGAATTTGACCATCTAATCCCCTGAAATATTTAACAAATTTACATGTTTCTTATACACAATTAATATATAAACATTTTAAAAGCTGTCTCAATGCGGCTAAAACTCTTTATGACATAGAAATTTTCATAAAACCTGAAACACAAGGAAAAAATTTTGTATGAAAAAATATCAGATGGCTGTTCTAGACCTGTAGTCCCCTGATTTTATGAAATAATTATATGTAGAAATATACAATTTTATCCAATCTATAATAAAAACATAGACAGAAAGCGGCTAAAACTTTTCATCCTTTAAAAATATTCATATAACCTGAATGGTAGAGCAAAGATTTTATATGAAAAAAATATCAGATGGCCAATATAGGTATGTAGTCCCCTGATTTTATGAAAAAATTGCATGTGGAAACACTTAGATATATCCAAGTTTTAATAAGAACATAGACAGAAAGCGGCTAAAACTTTTCATCACCCTCAAATAGTACCTACAAAAAGCTTTCCATGTGTTTTTCCCAAACTATGGTACCCGATGAGTTTTGACCCTAGAACATCTTAAAAAAAAACTTAAAACTGGTGTTTTTATCTCAATATAACATAGTTCTATATAATGTTTATTATGAAAGCTAACACACATAAGAAATATTCCCTCAAAAAGCATTAATACAATACTAAGAAAATACTGAAATTATGTTTTAGGTTTTTAGCGAATTTGACCATCTAATCCCCTGAAATATTTAACAAATTTACATGTTTCTTATACACAATTAATATATAAACATTTTAAAAGCTGTCTCAATGCGGCTAAAACTCTTTATGACATAGAAATGTTCATAAAACCTGAAACACAAGGAAAAAATTTTGTATGAAAAAATATCAGATGGCTGTTCTAGACCTGTAGTCCCCTGATTTTATGAAATAATTATATGTAGAAATATACAATTTTATCCAATCTATAATAAAAACATAGACAGAAAGCGGCTAAAACTTTTCATCCTTTAAAAATATTCATATAACCTGAATGGTAGAGCAAAGATTTTATATGAAAAAAATATCAGATGGCCAATATAGGTATGTAGTCCCCTGATTTTATGAAAAAATTGCATGTGGAAACACTTAGATATATCCAAGTTTTAATAAGAACATAGACAGAAAGCGGCTAAAACTTTTCATCACCCTCAAATAGTACCTACAAAAAGCTTTCCATGTGTTTTTCTCAAACTATGGTACCCGATGAGTTTTGACCCTAGAACATCTTAAAAAAAAACTTTAAACTGGTGTTTTTATCTCAATATAACATAGTTCTATATAATGTTTATTATGAAAGCTAACACACATAAGAAATATTCCCTCAAAAAGCATTAATACAATACTAAGAAAATACTGAAATTTATGTTTTGAGTTTTTAGCGAATTTGACCATCTAATCCCCTGAAATATTTAACAAGTTTACATGTTTCTTATACACAATTAATATATAAACATTTTAAAAGCTGTCTCAATGCGGCTAAAACTCTTTTTGACATAGAAATGTTCATAAAACCTGAAACACAAGGAAAAAATTTTGTATGAAAAAATATCAGATGGCTGTTCTAGACCTGTAGTCCCCTGATTTTATGAAATAATTATATGTAGAAATATACAATTTTATCCAATCTATAATAAAAACATAGACAGAAAGCGGCTAAAACTTTTCATCCTTTAAAAATATTCATATAACCTGAATGGTAGAGCAAAGATTTTATATGAAAAAAATATCAGATGGCCAATATAGGTATGTAGTCCCCTGATTTTATGAAAAAATTGCATGTGGAAACACTTAGATATATCCAAGTTTTAATAAGAACATAGACAGAAAGCGGCTAAAACTTATCATCACCCTCAAATAGTACCTACAAAAAGCTTTCCATGTGTTTTTCCAAAACTATTGTACCCGATGAGTTTTGACCCTAGAAAATCTTTAAAAAAAACTTTAAACTAGTGTTTTTATCTCAATATAACATAGTTCTATATAATGTTTATAATGAAAGCTAACACACATAAGAAATATTCCCTCAAAAAGCATTAATACAATACTAAGAAAATACTGAAATTATGTTTTAGGTTTTTAGCGAATTTGACCATCTAATCCCCTGAAATATTTAACAAATTTACATGTTTCTTATACACAATTAATATATAAACATTTTAAAAGCTATCTCAATGCGGCTAAAACTCTTTTTGACATAGAAATGTTCATAAAACCTGAAACACTAGGAAAAAATTTTGTATGAAAAAATATCAGATGGCTGTTCTAGACCTGTAGTCCCCTGATTTTATGAAATAATTATATGTAGAAATATACAATTTTATCCAATCTATAATAAAAACATAGACAGAAAGCGGCTAAAACTTTTCATCCTTTAAAAATATTCATATAACCTGAATGGTAGAGCAAAGATTTTATATGAAAAAAATATCAGATGGCCAATATAGGTATGTAGTCCCCTGATTTTATGAAAAAATTGCATGTGGAAACACTTAGATATATCCAAGTTTTAATAAGAACATAGACAGAAAGCGGCTAAAACTTATCATCACCCTCAAATAGTACCTACAAAAAGCTTTCCATGTGTTTTTCCAAAACTATTGTACCCGATGAGTTTTGACCCTAGAAAATCTTTAAAAAAAACTTTAAACTAGTGTTTTTATCTCAATATAACATAGTTCTATATAATGTTTATTATGAAAGCTAACACACATAAGAAATATTCCCTCAAAAAGCATTAATACAATACTAAGAAAATACTGAAATTATGTTTTAGGTTTTTAGCGAATTTGACCATCTAATCCCCTGAAATATTTAACAAATTTACATGTTTCTTATACACAATTAATATATAAACATTTTAAAAGCTGTCTCAATGCGGCTAAAACTCTTTATGACATAGAAATGTTCATAAAACCTGAAACACAAGGAAAAAATTTTGTATGAAAAAATATCAGATGGCTGTTCTAGACCTGTAGTCCCCTGATTTTATGAAATAATTATATGTAGAAATATACAATTTTATCCAATCTATAATAAAAACATAGACAGAAAGCGGCTAAAACTTTTCATCCTTTAAAAATATTCATATAACCTGAATGGTAGAGCAAAGATTTTATATGAAAAAAATATCAGATGGCCAATATAGGTATGTAGTCCCCTGATTTTATGAAAAAATTGCATGTGGAAACACTTAGATATATCCAAGTTTTAATAAGAACATAGACAGAAAGCGGCTAAAACTTATCATCACCCTCAAATAGTACCTACAAAAAGCTTTCCATGTGTTTTTCCAAAACTATTGTACCCGATGAGTTTTGACCCTAGAAAATCTTTAAAAAAAACTTTAAACTAGTGTTTTTATCTCAATATAACATAGTTCTATATAATGTTTATTATGAAAGCTAACACACATAAGAAATATTCCCTCAAAAAGCATTAATACAATACTAAGAAAATACTGAAATTATGTTTTAGGTTTTTAGCGAATTTGACCATCTAATCCCCTGAAATATTTAACAAATTTACATGTTTCTTATACACAATTAATATATAAACATTTTAAAAGCTATCTCAATGCGGCTAAAACTCTTTTTGACATAGAAATGTTCATAAAACCTGAAACACTAGGAAAAAATTTTGTATGAAAATATATCAGATGGCTGTTCTAGACCTGTAGTCCCCTGATTTTATGAAATAATTACATGTAGAAATATACAACGTTATCCAATCTATGATAAAAACATAGACAGAAAGCGGGTAAATCTTTTCTTCTTTTAAAAATATTCATATAACCTGAATGGTAGAGCAAAGATTTTACATGAAAAAAAATTATCAGATGGCCAATATAGGTATGTAGTCCCCTGATTTTATGAAAAAATTGCACGTGGAAACACTTAAATATATCCAAGCTTTAATAAGAACATAGACAGAAAGCGGCTAAAACTTTTCATCACCCTCAAATAGTACCTACAAAAAGCTTTCCATGTGTTTTTCCAAAACAATTGTACCCGATGAGTTTTGACCCTAGAACATCTTAAGAAAAAACTTTTAATCAGTGTTTTTATCATAAAATAACATAGTTTCATATAATGTTTATTATTTAAGCTAAGACACTTAACACATATTCGCTCAAAGGGCATTAATACAATACTAAGAAAATACTGAAATTATATTTCAGGTTTTCAACGAATTTGACTAACTAATCCCCTGAAATATGTAACAATTTTACATGTTTCTTAGACACATATAATATATAAACATTTTAAAAGCTATCTCAATGCGGCTAAAACTCTTTTTGATATAGAAATTTTCATAAAACCTTAAAAACAAGGAAAAAATTTTGTATGGAAATATATCAGATGGCTGTTCTAGACCTGTAGTCCCCTGATTTTATGAAATAATTACATGTAGAACTTTAATATATATAAATTTAATATATATACTTTAACACTTAAATATATCCAAGCTTTAATAAGAATATAGACAGAAAGCGGCTAAATCTTTTCATCTTCCTCAAATAGTACCTATAAAAAGCTTTCCATGTGTTTTTCCAAAACCATTGTACCCGATGAGTTTTGACCTTAGAACATCTTAAGAAAAAACTTTTAACTAGTGTTTTTATCATAAAATAACATAGTTTCATATAATGTTTATTATGAAAGCTAACACACTTAAGATATATTCCCTCAAAAAGCATTAATACAATACTAAGAAAATACTGAAATTATGTTATAGGATTTTAGCGAATTTGACCTTCTAATCATCTGAAATATTTAACAAGTTTACATGTTTCTTATACACAATTAATATATAAACATTTTGAAAGCTATCTTAGTGCGGCTCAAACTCTTTTAGATAAAGAAATTTCCATAAAATCTGAAATTCCACATTGTTTAAAAATATTAATATTTACTAAACTGTAAAGCAAAATACAGATGAAATACATTTTTGAGGTTGCTATATTTTGTAGTTTCTGCACAAGAAACAGTTTTGTTGTAGTAATTTTCCAATATTATTTTTAAAACATTTGGGATTTACTATACATTTCCCGTGTATAAATCGGAAACATCTATTGCATTTATATACATTGATGTTAGAAACTGTGATTCCACAATACAAACACAGTTTTGTCATAGTTTCACTGCGAGTGATTAACATATATTTTAATCTGAGTCGATATTGATCAAAATCGATTTCCTTTTTAATATCTTTTTGGTTGACAATTGATTCAAATATGTTTACTATCACTGCACCACAATTATAAGAATCTTTTTGATACGCATGTTCGGGTGTTAATATATGATCAATTTTTTGTGACATTTTTTTTTTATATAATAACTGCATCAGCTTTGTATAATAAAGTTCTTTTTTGTTTTGGGCCAATCCTAAAGGATCAAAAATTGACATTATCTTTGCTGTAAAGCAGACGATTACCATAGTATAATGGTAATTTATACAAATAGGAAATACAATTTTCCTGTTTATATCCAACTTTAAATTTTCATAAAATGAATCCTCTAATAATTTGTTTCCAAATACACAGAATGATTTTTCTACAGTAATAATTTGAAATTCTTTATGATTGCTTAATAAATACAAACAGTGATCAATTACAAAGCTGCTTATATATTGCCCTTTTTCTAAAGACATGTAGTCGTCTATTAAAAGTTCTTTAATAACATAAGGAATATTTGTTCGGCTCACTACATATCCCTTCTCACCTGGGTAATTCCTGTAAAAATTGGGATCGGCAACTAATCCGTTTTGTAAAATAACAAGGGCAGATTCTGCCGAAACGTTTTGGTTTGGTTGCTTCGTAATATTAATTTTTGAGTGGCATACACGGCATGTGAATATTTGATCGTTTATCATCTTACGCCTAGCACAGGTACTATGGACCCACTTAGCACATGTATCACACTGTACCCATGATGTCACTACGTCGGTCTGAGATGACCCATGTCCACAGTACGCACACTGCGTTAACTTTTCCTGACTATCTGTGTCAAAACTGGTTATCTGTCGTTTCAAGTATCGACTGTCAAAATGGCTGAAGGCCTTCCTTGTCTTTTTTCGCCATTGCTCTTCTGTGATTTCTTTTGATATACTGTTTTGTTTGGTTAAATTCCGTTTTGGAATATTGTTTAAAAATTCTTTCGATAAAGCTGACATTTCAGCCATTATCTTTCTAATAAATTGCGAACACTTTAGGTTTTTCTGGCCATTTAAGGTGGAAGTTTTTAACTGACCAAAATAATTTTCGACGAGTGCATTGCTTGTCCTGTTTTTTTTCATAATGTTTGTCCAGAGGGGAGTGAGCCATAAATACTTTTTGTGTATAATTTCCCACATTTTTGGAGCATAATATTCATTTTTGACGTTACTAGTTTCACGTATGGTAATAGTTTCGCACAATGACTTTGTGTGCTCGTAAAAGTGACTGTTTTGATATTGTGCTGATTTTTCTATCTCACATATATTTATTACATCTTCTTTCAATGGATTAAGATCAATATTACTCAACTCATTCAAAGTCAAGATGGTGTCTAAAGCACAGATAGCTTGTTCATTTCGCGTATGAGAATTTGTCAGTATATATAAACATTTTATAAAATTGTCGAATTCTGCTAAACTACTGCACAGTGTTAGCCGTGCCAGGATGTCCTTGTAGGCGTGTTGTTTTGCGGTGGTATTTTTGTCAATATCGTGGCATATCATTTTTAAAAAATGGGCACAACACAGAAAAATGGGTACCATTTCTTTTGAGCTGACCTCAACACCAGTTACTGCACATGAAAAGCAATGGTTTATATATTGCACTAAAGTGCATCTATTGAATGCTTTGCAGAAGGCATGAATTATAGCGAGCGACAAATCAGTAACCACTCCACTGAAAGCCGGCCACTGTCCATGGCTTTCATAGAAGAATCTAAAATCACTAAGCAATTTCGCTATACTGTTGCTATCATGTTTTTCAGATAACATGCTGAATGCTGGAAATATGCGATCAGATGGTAAATTTACAACTCCTGTATAATATAAAATTCTTTTCATTTCAGCAATTATAATGGGTTCGCATCGAAGCTGTCTAACTACACTACCTGTCGCATCAAAATGAAGTAGTACTGGGCCTAGACGTTTTAAAATTTCAAGCTGTTCTAGGCTAAACATTTTTACACAAAAAGGAAAACTAACTTCTTTAATAAAACGTTTGTGATCTTCGTAATATGACAGTAAATCTATGATATCATTTTTAGAACGGTCATTTTTGGCCAATGCTTCTGACCTTATTTTTCTTATTGTAGCATCTGATTTTACGTGTTGTAAGTTTTTGGTTTTGTCTAGGACAATGTCATTTATCTTCAGAAGCTCATCATTTTTGAATAACCGTGGCTTCTGTGTAATCAACCTCTGCTTAAAAATGTCTCGTTCGACGCTTGATACAGGCAGTGTTAAAAGCTCTTTATGGCTGTAATCTCGGCTGGTACTATGTACGCGCACATTATTGCTCTCAATTATTATTTTGAACTTTTTGCAGTTCTGATGCTTGCAGCGAGCTGTAATATTTATATGATTTTTGTAATACTTAGCATACTGCATTATGATGAGGCAGGTAGTATTTACTTCTTTATTAATTTTTTTTCTTAAAACGTAAGGATATATATCTCTTCTTAGTTTATCATTTTTAAACATTATTTGTCTTATTTTATTATCAAGTTGGAATTCTCCTTCTTTAAAACTAATGGTTTTGGTTTGATTCAGTTCGGTTACATTTTCTGTTCCTAATGGTAATATGATTGTAGAATTTTCAGCACTCGATATATTTAAGATGCATTTAGGTACTTCAGCTATTTCAGGCGTAGGACATCTAGCTATATTTTCTTTTTGTATTGTTGCATTATGCTCTGTGAGATGTTCATTTTTTACATCAAGCATTTTTGCATTAAAGTCATCAGTTTTTTCATTGTCAAGTGGCAAAAAATTAAGATGTTGTTTTTCTTTACGATTTTCTATGTCCTTACAAACAAAATCTTTCGTGAAAGTCTTGTCTTTGTTTTGATATATTTTATTTCTCCAGTAATTAAAAATTTTCTTTCTATTTACAGTATTATTTTTAATTTTTAATTCAAGAGCTATAATATCGTAAGCATCACTACTTCTCCGCCAGCTTAACGCTTGCTTAGAAATTTTGTTTTCTTTTATTAACTTTTCAATTATTGTTTCAATTTTTTTTGTTTTGCGAGGCCTCATGATCGTTTGCAGTAAATATCTATCTACGTAACATTTGTGATATATTTACAAAATTACACAGAATTTAGTACACAAATATAGATTAAAACTTTTTACTAAGGAACTTATGAAGTTTAACTGTTTATGAAGTTGTAGCACTATAAAAGTAGGTTCTAATAATTAAAATAATAAAAGACAAAATATTTAACAACACATATAACTAACTATATCATTTATATACATACAATACGTTTATTGCATGTATTGTCGCATACAGTACAAATTAATCAACAAAATGTAAAAAGTTCCACTAATTTCTCTTTTGAGATATTATCATATAAGTAATACACAAGTTTTATTGAAAAAAACACCGTAATGTTAATTCAATTTATATAAATAGACAGAAAAGTGTTGTACTAAGTTAGACTTTTATATTTTCAAAATATACAAGACTAATTGATACTCATTGTTATTATTACATAGGAAACATATTATTCGAATTCAGTTTAGAGTTCTCTTAATACGAGAAAATTACAACCTCAACAACCTTACACACTAACATTAACCTAAGACAAGATGTTTTATTTTTGCTGAGAAGGAGAACTAAATGATCAAAAATGTATTGCAAATATTTTATAATACAACTAAATAACATAAGAATATTTTTTATATAATGAATGAAAATGATTTATCTCAATTCCAAACATCAACATATAATATTTCTATTTTATTGCAAACCCAATGAAATGCTTAATCGATTATGACATTCAGCTAATACATGAGAAGAAAAATAACATATCACCTATAGTTTGTCGACAAAACACTTGCGTGTTTTAACGACGTTCAGCGCCATCTAGTGCGTTGTGTTGGGAACGTTAACATAAATATAATTCATAGTAAGCGTAAAATAAGTCCGCTTATTGAACTTAGGATGTGCTTACTGTTCAAAAAGAGTATGATTAAAAAGTATCGTTTGTGTGCCAAAAATACATGAAAAAAGCATATTACCAACGGTAGTATAGTTCAGAGCCATCTATACAATTCAGTGTGACCTATTAACAGTATATAAAAATGAACTAAATAAACAATTTTACCAGCGGCTTTATTAAGAAACATTTATTCTGAAACAGACAAATTTCAAATAAAATCATAATAAAATGTAGTTGTCCAATAAAGTAACCATAATTTGTTGCAATCAAGCTGCATTGAAACCGAATCCCGTTTTGACGTGTAAAATACCAATCGATACATTGAATTAATCATAAGGTTTTTGAGGGAATATTTCTTATGTGTGTTAGCTTTCATAATAAACATTATATAGAACTATGTTATATTGAGATAAAAACACCAGTTTAAAGTTTTTTTTTAAGATGTTCTAGGGTCAAAACTCATCGGGTACCATAGTTTGAGAAAAACACATGGAAAGCTTTTTGTAGGTACTATTTGAGGGTGATGAAAAGTTTTAGCCGCTTTCTGTCTATGTTCTTATTAAAACTTGGATATATCTAAGTGTTTCCACATGCAATTTTTTCATAAAATCAGGGGACTACATACCTATATTGGCCATCTGATATTTTTTTCATATAAAATCTTTGCTCTACCATTCAGGTTATATGAATATTTTTAAAGGATGAAAAGTTTTAGCCGCTTTCTGTCTATGTTTTTATTATAGATTGGATAAAATTGTATATTTCTACATATAATTATTTCATAAAATCAGGGGACTACAGGTCTAGAACAGCCATCTGATATTTTTTCATACAAAATTTTTTCCTTGTGTTTCAGGTTTTATGAACATTTCTATGTCATAAAGAGTTTTAGCCGCATTGAGACAGCTTTTAAAATGTTTATATATTAATTGTGTATAAGAAACATGTAAATTTGTTAAATATTTCAGGGGATTAGATGGTCAAATTCGCTAAAAACCTAAAACATAATTTCAGTATTTTCTTAGTATTGTATTAATGCTTTTTGAGGGAATATTTCTTATGTGTGTTAGCTTTCATAATAAACATTATATAGAACTGTGATATTTTAAGATAAAAACACTAGTTTAAAGTTTTTTCTTAAGATGTTCTAGGGTCAAAACTCATCGGGTACAATAGTTTTGGAAAAACACATGAAAAGCTTTTTGTAGGTACTATTTGGGGGTGATGAAAAGTTTCAGCCGCTTTCTGTCTATGTTTTTATTAAAGCTTAGATATATTTAAGTGTTTCCACGTGCAATTTTTTCATAAAATCAGGGGACTACATACCTATATTGGCCATCTGATATTTTTTTCATATAAAATCTTTGCTCTACCATTCAGGTTATATGAATATTTTTAAAGGATGAAAAGTTTTAGCCGCTTTCTGTCTATGTTTTTATTATAGATTGGATAAAATTGTATATTTCTACATATAATTATTTCATAAAATCAGGGGACTACAGGTCTAGAACAGCCATCTGATATTTTTTCATACAAAATTTTTTCCTAGTGTTTCAGGTTTTATGAACATTTCTATGTCAAAAAGAGTTTTAGCCGCATTGAGATAGCTTTTAAAATGTTTATATATTAATTGTGTATAAGAAACATGTAAATTTGTTAAATATTTCAGGGGATTAGATGGTCAAATTCGCTAAAAACCTAAAACATAATTTCAGTATTTTCTTAGTATTGTATTAATGCTTTTTGAGGGAATATTTCTTATGTGTGTTAGCTTTCATAATAAACATTATATAGAACTATGTTATATTGAGATAAAAACACTAGTTTAAAGTTTTTTTTAAAGATTTTCTAGGGTCAAAACTCATCGGGTACAATAGTTTTGGAAAAACACATGGAAAGCTTTTTGTAGGTACTATTTGAGGGTGATGATAAGTTTTAGCCGCTTTCTGTCTATGTTCTTATTAAAACTTGGATATATCTAAGTGTTTCCACATGCAATTTTTTCATAAAATCAGGGGACTACATACCTATATTGGCCATCTGATATTTTTTTCATATAAAATCTTTGCTCTACCATTCAGGTTATATGAATATTTTTAAAGGATGAAAAGTTTTAGCCGCTTTCTGTCTATGTTTTTATTATAGATTGGATAAAATTGTATATTTCTACATATAATTATTTCATAAAATCAGGGGACTACAGGTCTAGAACAGCCATCTGATATTTTTTCATACAAAATTTTTTCCTAGTGTTTCAGGTTTTATGAACATTTCTATGTCAAAAAGAGTTTTAGCCGCATTGAGATAGCTTTTAAAATGTTTATATATTAATTGTGTATAAGAAACATGTAAATTTGTTAAATATTTCAGGGGATTAGATGGTCAAATTCGCTAAAAACCTAAAACATAATTTCAGTATTTTCTTAGTATTGTATTAATGCTTTTTGAGGGAATATTTCTTATGTGTGTTAGCTTTCATAATAAACATTATATAGAACTATGTTATATTGAGATAAAAACACTAGTTTAAAGTTTTTTTTAAAGATTTTCTAGGGTCAAAACTCATCGGGTACAATAGTTTTGGAAAAACACATGGAAAGCTTTTTGTAGGTACTATTTGAGGGTGATGATAAGTTTTAGCCGCTTTCTGTCTATGTTCTTATTAAAACTTGGATATATCTAAGTGTTTCCACATGCAATTTTTTCATAAAATCAGGGGACTACATACCTATATTGGCCATCTGATATTTTTTTCATATAAAATCTTTGCTCTACCATTCAGGTTATATGAATATTTTTAAAGGATGAAAAGTTTTAGCCGCTTTCTGTCTATGTTTTTATTATAGATTGGATAAAATTGTATATTTCTACATATAATTATTTCATAAAATCAGGGGACTACAGGTCTAGAACAGCCATCTGATATTTTTTCATACAAAATTTTTTCCTTGTGTTTCAGGTTTTATGAACATTTCTATGTCATAAAGAGTTTTAGCCGCATTGAGACAGCTTTTAAAATGTTTATATATTAATTGTGTATAAGAAACATGTAAATTTGTTAAATATTTCAGGGGATTAGATGGTCAAATTCGCTAAAAACCTAAAACATAATTTCAGTATTTTCTTAGTATTGTATTAATGCTTTTTGAGGGAATATTTCTTATGTGTGTTAGCTTTCATAATAAACATTATATAGAACTATGTTATATTGAGATAAAAACACTAGTTTAAAGTTTTTTTTAAAGATTTTCTAGGGTCAAAACTCATCGGGTACAATAGTTTTGGAAAAACACATGGAAAGCTTTTTGTAGGTACTATTTGAGGGTGATGATAAGTTTTAGCCGCTTTCTGTCTATGTTCTTATTAAAACTTGGATATATCTAAGTGTTTCCACATGCAATTTTTTCATAAAATCAGGGGACTACATACCTATATTGGCCATCTGATATTTTTTTCATATAAAATCTTTGCTCTACCATTCAGGTTATATGAATATTTTTAAAGGATGAAAAGTTTTAGCCGCTTTCTGTCTATGTTTTTATTATAGATTGGATAAAATTGTATATTTCTACATATAATTATTTCATAAAATCAGGGGACTACAGGTCTAGAACAGCCATCTGATATTTTTTCATACAAAATTTTTTCCTAGTGTTTCAGGTTTTATGAACATTTCTATGTCAAAAAGAGTTTTAGCCGCATTGAGATAGCTTTTAAAATGTTTATATATTAATTGTGTATAAGAAACATGTAAATTTGTTAAATATTTCAGGGGATTAGATGGTCAAATTCGCTAAAAACCTAAAACATAATTTCAGTATTTTCTTAGTATTGTATTAATGCTTTTTGAGGGAATATTTCTTATGTGTGTTAGCTTTCATTATAAACATTATATAGAACTATGTTATATTGAGATAAAAACACTAGTTTAAAGTTTTTTTTAAAGATTTTCTAGGGTCAAAACTCATCGGGTACAATAGTTATGGAAAAACACATGGAAAGCTTTTTGTAGGTACTATTTGAGGGTGATGATAAGTTTTAGCCGCTTTCTGTCTATGTTCTTATTAAAACTTGGATATATCTAAGTGTTTCCACATGCAATTTTTTCATAAAATCAGGGGACTACATACCTATATTGGCCATCTGATATTTTTTTCATATAAAATCTTTGCTCTACCATTCAGGTTATATGAATATTTTTAAAGGATGAAAAGTTTTAGCCGCTTTCTGTCTATGTTTTTATTATAGATTGGATAAAATTGTATATTTCTACATATAATTATTTCATAAAATCAGGGGACTACAGGTCTAGAACAGCCATCTGATATTTTTTCATACAAAATTTTTTCCTTGTGTTTCAGGTTTTATGAACATTTCTATGTCAAAAAGAGTTTTAGCCGCATTGAGACAGCTTTTAAAATGTTTATATATTAATTGTGTATAAGAAACATGTAAACTTGTTAAATATTTCAGGGGATTAGATGGTCAAATTCGCTAAAAACTCAAAACATAAATTTCAGTATTTTCTTAGTATTGTATTAATGCTTTTTGAGGGAATATTTCTTATGTGTGTTAGCTTTCATAATAAACATTATATAGAACTATGTTATATTGAGATAAAAACACCAGTTTAAAGTTTTTTTTTAAGATGTTCTAGGGTCAAAACTCATCGGGTACCATAGTTTGAGAAAAACACATGGAAAGCTTTTTGTAGGTACTATTTGAGGGTGATGAAAAGTTTTAGCCGCTTTCTGTCTATGTTCTTATTAAAACTTGGATATATCTAAGTGTTTCCACATGCAATTTTTTCATAAAATCAGGGGACTACATACCTATATTGGCCATCTGATATTTTTTTCATATAAAATCTTTGCTCTACCATTCAGGTTATATGAATATTTTTAAAGGATGAAAAGTTTTAGCCGCTTTCTGTCTATGTTTTTATTATAGATTGGATAAAATTGTATATTTCTACATATAATTATTTCATAAAATCAGGGGACTACAGGTCTAGAACAGCCATCTGATATTTTTTCATACAAAATTTTTTCCTTGTGTTTCAGGTTTTATGAACATTTCTATGTCATAAAGAGTTTTAGCCGCATTGAGACAGCTTTTAAAATGTTTATATATTAATTGTGTATAAGAAACATGTAAATTTGTTAAATATTTCAGGGGATTAGATGGTCAAATTCGCTAAAAACCTAAAACATAATTTCAGTATTTTCTTAGTATTGTATTAATGCTTTTTGAGGGAATATTTCTTATGTGTGTTAGCTTTCATAATAAACATTATATAGAACTATGTTATATTGAGATAAAAACACCAGTTTTAAGTTTTTTTTTAAGATGTTCTAGGGTCAAAACTCATCGGGTACCATAGTTTGGGAAAAACACATGGAAAGCTTTTTGTAGGTACTATTTGAGGGTGATGAAAAGTTTTAGCCGCTTTCTGTCTATGTTCTTATTAAAACTTGGATATATCTAAGTGTTTCCACATGCAATTTTTTCATAAAATCAGGGGACTACATACCTATATTGGCCATCTGATATTTTTTTCATATAAAATCTTTGCTCTACCATTCAGGTTATATGAATATTTTTAAAGGATGAAAAGTTTTAGCCGCTTTCTGTCTATGTTTTTATTATAGATTGGATAAAATTGTATATTTCTACATATAATTATTTCATAAAATCAGGGGACTACAGGTCTAGAACAGCCATCTGATATTTTTTCATACAAAATTTTTTCCTTGTGTTTCAGGTTTTATGAAAATTTCTATGTCATAAAGAGTTTTAGCCGCATTGAGACAGCTTTTAAAATGTTTATATATTAATTGTGTATAAGAAACATGTAAATTTGTTAAATATTTCAGGGGATTAGATGGTCAAATTCGCTAAAAACCTAAAACATAATTTCAGTATTTTCTTAGTATTGTATTAATGCTTTTTGAGGGAATATTTCTTATGTGTGTTAGCTTTCATAATAAACATTATATAGAACTATGTTATATTGAGATAAAAACACCAGTTTTAAGTTTTTTTTTAAGATGTTCTTGGGTCAAAACTCATCGGGTACCATAGTTTGGGAAAAACACATGGAAAGCTTTTTGTAGGTACTATTTGAGGGTGATGAAAAGTTTTAGCCGCTTTCTGTCTATGTTCTTATTAAAACTTGGATATATCTAAGTGTTTCCACATGCAATTTTTTCATAAAATCAGGGGACTACATACCTATATTGGCCATCTGATATTTTTTTCATATAAAATCTTTGCTCTACCATTCAGGTTATATGAATATTTTTAAAGGATGAAAAGTTTTAGCCGCTTTCTGTCTATGTTTTTATTATAGATTGGATAAAATTGTATATTTCTACATATAATTATTTCATAAAATCAGGGGACTACAGGTCTAGAACAGCCATCTGATATTTTTTCATACAAAATTTTTTTCCTTGTGTTTCAGGTTTTATGAAAATTTCTATGTCATAAAGAGTTTTAGCCGCATTGAGACAGCTTTTAAAATGTTTATATATTAATTGTGTATAAGAAACATGTAAATTTGTTAAATATTTCAGGGGATTAGGTGGCCAAAATCTTTGAAAACGGAACATAGAAAAAACTTTTAAAAAGTCGTATAAAAGTTTGCTCTACCGTTAAACTATAACTTAGGTTAGAGAAACAGATTGAGCTGCCTATAGTTAATACCGGAGATACTTGAGCTTTAAGGTTTTTACAGCATTTTCATAAATAAAATTTATTTGTAATATAAAACCTATTTAATTTGTCCGGATAATGTCAGATACTTTTTGTCAGCTAACTTCACACCGGTAACATAATTTAGGTTGAAGTAGATAACACCGTGTTAATAGATTAGATTCCAAATTAAGTTTGCTAGTGTCACACCCTCGTTACCGTTGCGTCCCTGTTCGGGACCGGATCACACCAAACCCGATGGAAACTGGTATTATTTTTGTAGTCATAATTTATTACAACGCCAAGCTGGACCTACTCAAAATTAATCATACAAATATTATAAAGGCGAAAGTTTGTATGTGTGTACACTTGTTAATTTTTCACGCTCAAAACGCTCCACCGATTTCGTAGAAATTTGGTATGAAGATAGTTCGAGAGTTTGGAATCACATATATGCTACTTTTATGGCGGAAAAAGTATAGTTCCCATGGGGTATTTGAGGTAGCGAAAAACTGTAATCCACGCGGATGAAACCGCTGAGTGCTACTAGCTTGATAATAATCCTAGCATGATCTAGCCAACTAATTCATCCACATTCAACTAGTAATTATTTAACAAACGGCCTGTTAAGAGTATGGGCGTTCATCGAGAGTTTAGTCTGCTTCTCATAAAGTGGGATTAGGAAGAAAATCAGCTTAGGTCGAGCGTCTATAAATATTGTATAATGTTTGGATACTATCACTGCTGCACTGCATCGATCGTTGCTTACATCGCCGTCTTACAAGTTGATGTTAGTGCACTGGGAAGTGAACTAGTGATTCTTTCGTCGAATAAATAAACAAAATAATTTATTCCTGTACCAAAACTACGTGGTGACATGCGTTTACCCAGTATAGTGAGGTCGACGAACGATTAATTCACACGATAGTTCTAGTTGTTGTTTATCATGCCGAGTAATAAAGATATCTTGATGTCGTGCTTCTGAGACCCAATATATAACAGTGATATACGAGTTTATTAAACATTACATTAGTGCCTGTGACACGAAATACTTGCGAGGTAGTGTTCGTATCCACATCGTTTAAACATTTGAATAACACACCTATTGTACTTAAAAATGGGGTTGAAGCTAAAATAGCTTGCGTCACGACAATGGTATTGCAGTCGTATAAACAATTGACTGGCCGGTTGGCGCAGTTGGTAGCACTCTGCCTTCTGAGCCGCTGGACCCGGGTTCGATTCCCAGACAGGTAAAACATTTGTGTGTATGAACATGTCTGTTTGACCTGTGTCTGGGTGTGTATATGTATATAAGTATATATATCAGTCATCAGGTTACCATAGTACAGGCTATGCCTAGTTTGGGACCTGAAGACCTTGTGTGAACCTTAGTAAACAAATAATTGAATATTGCACGAGCCGTCCAACAAACTATGATTCTCTGTGTCACAGTTGTACTAGATATATTACAGTTAGTATTGAGTGCAATTGTTTCACGCTGGCACACGGTTGCGATAGTGATTCCAGTGGGTCAAGACAAGACTCTTTCTCTAATCGCTGACGATGAATATTTGTTCTCGTTAATCACGTGATATATCGCTTTGAAGTGTCAATCTCTTTTTTTTTCTCTCTGCGTTAACGCTTGCAGAACTGGAGAACTGTACTAGATAATTTATAGTTTGTATTTAATTGTGTTACACAGTGATGCGATTACGGCACAATGTCGATGGACGATAGCTCCGGCTATAGGTGAAAAAATACAACATTTTGTGAAATCAAATTTGACGGTAATGTAATTTTTCCGATCGAATAATTCTTTTTTAGAATATACAAAACAGGTTGACCCCATTTCTTCGCTTCTTTCAACCGTAATAATTGATCAAATATGCGGAAATTGATGAAATTGAATTATAATATCCGATCCCGAAGGAATTTTAGGGGTAGGGTGGTATTCGCTCCTATTCCTGGTAAATGTAGTATTTAACATTTCTTCTTATCTGGCTGCTTTATACCTACCCTACCAATAGTATGCCCCCATGTCACGCGCGATAGTAATACTGAATCGAATTTCCAAACAAGTAAATATTTTTTTTATAGCCTGGCAAAATTCACAGAATTGGCACATAGAATATGTGATACTAAGGTTATATAGTAAACATTATTTATTATATAAGTAATTTATGTACAACAACATCGCTTTGGTTTTAGCTGTAATGATGTTTAACCTGTATTAAAGAAAATAAATAAAAAAATAAAATAATAGGTATGTACATAATAAATCTATAGAACTAGCGATTCGACCCAGCTTCGCACATGTGTAATTCCGATTTCATGCATTCTAATGAGGATATATAAAATTTACATATAAACCTTTAGAGAAAAAATTGGTTGTCTGTAAAGTGGGTTTACGGACGATAGATTTACGTGATAACGTCATAATCATTTATGACTTTGACTTTGACTGACTTTGACTTTGACTTCGACTTTGACTTTGACTTTGATTATTTTATGTAATACAAAACTCAGGTGGAACGTTACGCGGAACGTTACTATTTTTCATTTGTGTTGCTGGCGTCCATCAATTTATAAAACGTTATCACGTCAAAAATATCTAATTGTGACAACCCTTTTAAAACCCGTTGTGTGGTTCAGAAGGAGTTACCGGATAAACAGACAGACATAAATGTTCACATAGAACTGAGTGCATTGTAATATTGGATTTTAAAAGGAAACATGTAGAAGCAACACGTGAAATTGTCGTGCAAATAACATTAAAAGATATTTAAATGTGCCGTTTCCGACGCGTTCCGGTGTAGTGTGAATGCTGCTAGGGTTGCCAAGAAGCTTAAAAGCATAGCATATTATGTAATTGTCCGGAAACCTCTACGGTCTGAAGTCTAGCTAACAGCTGTGTTTTTTACGGCGAATCAACTTAAGTCGTAATCTGTTAACTTACTGCGGCATTTAGCAAGCATGTCAAAAGACACGTTGAGACAAACCTTCTTTTAGAATCGATGTTCTCTAACGCCACAATCGGTTTAATATGAGCAAATTTAATACAATATTTAAGTTTAATAGTTTTTAAATAACATAGCGAAATAGAAATTAAACACTTGGCTATCACATCCTCAGTGTCATGGCTTATCTATTAAGTTACATATTTTTTTGCAATGGCACATCGAGGCCCTTTTTAAATTTCACAGATTATGATAAAAACAGGGTTTGGGTTAAAGAGATAACATTTTTTTCTACGTCCGGTTTTTTACATGCTAGAGTTTGGCAACCCTGGAAACCGTCACAAACCTGGATGCATCAGTGGAATCGCGTCGGCACGCTGAACATGCAAAATAGGGACGTGACACCATTTCCATATCTTGTTACACGGGACGAGCGATACACAGATTTAAATCACTCTCTGGAATGCAAAAAATCCTGCTAAGTCCACTGTACACTTCGATGACTGGCTATTCCTTAATTCTAACAATATTTATTAGAATAGTATATTTCTTTAAACAAAACATTGGTACATAGAGGTGTTATAATTTTTCATACAATATGACGGTCGTCGTGGCTCAGGGATCAGTGACACAGACTTTGGAAACGCGACCCCAGGTTCGAATCCTGGCTGGAGCTAACATTTCTGTGATGAACATAGATGTTTGTTCTCGGGTCTTGGACGTTTGTATATTGTAATTGTATTTGTCCATGCCTTCGACGACACTGGGTATCCTAGTGCGGGGAGGGAGGTGTGAATGCGCTTGCTAAAAACAAAATATGTGTATACATCGTACCAAAGCCTGTAATATTTAGCTGAAATCCAGTGTGTAAATATTAATTGTAATATAATATTCATTATTATATTTTCATATAATATCATCTAAAACCGCCTCATATTCTCTTTAAATAGAAGATCATATGAATTGATCATTTAAATAAATGTATTATTTAAATTCATCATTATCACAATATATCAATTTAATTTGTCATGAATAGAGTAAACTAATCTAATTTTGAGCCATATCAACTCTACATTTAAAAACTGTATATCCAGTGTTCCAAAATATTTTGGAACGCTGGTGTAAACAGTTAGTGATGACATGACACTAAATAATTATACAATAGACCCAACTCGTAGTTAACTCATTACTTTATCTCTGCGTATTTTCCACGAGTTTTAATACGTAGCCTGCGTTTTATCTCAAAAACTTTCCCACAAGACGTTATCAAGTACAATAGTTTGTCTATATAGAAACTGATGGCACTAGCTCCGTAAATGGTATAATAGAGGTGACGTAACTTCTATAAAAAAAGTTTTTTTGCCCTCAAGTTTGAGAAACTTTCACCAAACACATAGTGTATTCAAGCAGCAGTCCTTGAGAGCCAGTAAGTATTCTAGGTCTAGCGTGATAGCATCTTCGCCGACATCATCACTAACCACCAAGTGAGATATTGGTCAAACGTTAGATCTATACATTATAAAAAAAGAATGATGAAAACCATAATTAAATAAATACTTATCGTAATATTTACTTGTACTTTGCTACGCCTGTGGTCCTAATGAAGTGAAAAAGAACACTACTCTTATTCTTATCTGCGAAGAGAACACTGACGTCATTGTAACACGCTAACCTAGAAGACACTATTGATAAGTATTTCGTCAGTATATCTCATACAGGAAACACGATATGAGAAATTATTATATGAAGACAAGGCGCAGAGACAATCTGCACTTTCTTATTAATTATTAATTCCAGAGTTTGAATAATATTTCATTTCAACTGTTTGACTATGTTGCCGGTGGAATCACCTACAATTCTAGAATTTTAATTGGCAGTGAGGTATATCTAGCATAGGGGGCACTAAAATGCATCCTGCCACAATGCTGCTGATTTTTTTTACGATCTTACCTTTACCGAACGATCAAGCCCAATAGAACCCAGACATTCGACAATAACTGACCATGAGGCTTCGATAAAAATCTATACTAATATTATAAAGATAAACGATTTGTATGCAAGTATGTTTGTAACGAACTGGCTCAAAAAGTACTGAACCAATTTTAAAAATTCTTCCAACATTTGAAAGCTACATTCACTCTGAGTAACAAAGGCTATATTACATTTAAAAACGAAAAATAGGGATCCTTATAATATTTAATTTTCTAGTTTTTTACCCGTGCGAAGCCGGAGCAGACCGCTAGTTCTTGAATAAAGTAACTTTTTTACTATACTTCATTCCAAAGATACATAGTGATTCCCAAAATTCTTACATCAGTGAAACAGATATTCAATAGATGCTCATATCTTTTGAGCGCGCTCACTGAGCTGTATCCAATATATATTCATAGTAACAATGAAGTGAAGAACGGAAGTGAGCGCCAACGGACTGTGGAGGACGGGGTATGGGGGAAGTAAGAGGTCGCGATCGGACAAAGTGAATGAGAGTCACTCAGAATGAAGTTTGCATATAAAGACTGTCTGAATATGCAACATGACGAACTTGAAACCTCTTTTGAATCGAAATGGCCAACTAAATGGTAGTAGGTATGTAGTAGTCATGTACTTGCATCTCTTGTGTGTGTGTGTATCAGTATAAACCGATTAGAAACTATGAGTAAGGTGGTTTGTAATTTTGTGGTATGTATCATAAAATGCTGCTGCATGAAATGTTATCGATTCAAACAATATTAAACTGTTTCTATAATAGTTCTATACGTAGAGTTTACTAGTACCGCCCCGCGGTTTCACCCGCGTGGATTACCGATGTCCCGCTAAATCAATAATTGAGGTAGCGGTAGGCCTCCCCCAGAGGTTCGAGGTGGCAAACGTCGAGGTGCGTTATTATGTCTAAACCGGCATATGTGCGGCGCCCTGCGTTGTTTAATAAGCGCTGGTACAAGCTATGTATAGATGACCCGGTAAGTTCTGTAAGCCGACTAAACTAGTAGCGAAAAAGTCCTTGCGCTTATATACACATATCATATAGTTATATACAGCGCAAGTAGGCACGTGAGGTCAACTTTTCCTATTCGATGCCCAAGTTAGCAGACATACCGGCTTGCATTAAGCTCCAAGCAAGGTTGATGATGGGAAGGCATATATCTAGCAGTGGACATAATATGGCTGAGATGATGATGATGATGATGTGGTGATGAAATTATGCAAAATGTTTTTAATACTATTTTAGTCCTTTGTGACTCCAATATCAATCCACCGGTTGAGCGGGTATGCTGCCAGATTAATTTGAAGTTTTTATAATTTTTGGCTCCGAATAAGAAGTTAATTTAAAGCAGTATCAAGAAATAATTCCTATTCGTAGGCTGGCAAAAAGGTAGCGGGCAGCTAAAATGTAGCAGCTGTGGTATTGTTACTGGTTTTTAGTAGTTTATTTATATAAAGGCATTGAAAAAAAAGCTTTACCAAAAAATTGAACCGACTTCAACACTGAAAAGTGTGAAATAGCTTGTCGACGTCGGTACCCTGCAATTTCACGCTTTTTAGTATTGAAGTGAGTCCCGTTTTTTGGTAAAAAATGTATTTAACCCTTTTCAGTGATCTTTGCTACTCACGGGATCAATTGTAATTGTGTATGTTCTCTGATTTCTTGTATGTTCTCTGATTTCTTCAACCGCAACTATAATATCGTCGAGGTATGCGTAGCACTTTTCAGTTATTGTAATGGTACTCGAAACCGCTTGTCCGATCTTGATGAAATTTAAATGGGACTACCACGGAAGTATACCCTATCAAACAAAAAAAGAATCATCAAAATCGGTTCATAAACGACGAAGTTATCCGCGAACACACATAAAAAAAACATATACCTATACGGGATAATTCAGTAACCTCCTTTTTTGAAGTCGGTTCTATATATTATTCTATATATATATATATAGAACCTGAAATGATATATATTTATTTTCAACTCGTTCTGTGCCACTTAACATGGAAAACCGTTTACATTTATTATGGTCCGATTAAAAGTTTTATAATATAATAATCGAACACATAACTATAACCAGTTTTTACACGCGCCATCGTTTCGTTTATGATTTAATTATGATACGATTTCAACTTAATAATACAATATCATATATTTATGTAATAATCACTTCTTTCTGACTTTATATTAACCCGCCGCCACGAAAAACTTCGTGGAATCCCTTTTTCTAAAATGTACCATTTTCACTATTGTAAGTAATCGAATCATCTGAAATATGAACGCTTATGTCCTCCAAAGTACCATCGATCTCTATGCCAAAATTCATCAAAATTGGTTCAGTGGTGTAGGCGTGAAAACGTAACAGATTGCCAGAGTTAATTTTACATTTATAATGTTATTAGGTTTCTGTGGCATCCCAAAGGGACCATCTTATTTTTGTTCTGGATAAATATTAGTCTAATACAAGTAAGAAATAATATATTCTGAATTTTATTCAAAACTATCAAGCCGTTAAGGCGTGAAGATGTAACAGACACACATTTTTTTTATTTTTTTTTAAGATTAGAAGCTTGCGTTTGACCACTGTCTCAACTGATGTTAAGCGACGACGCGGTCTAAGGTGGAGCACGCAAACTTAGAAGGAACCTATTCACTCGCGACTTGAAGACTCCGGGCTTGTACATATCGGGAAACACAGACTCAGGCAGTGAGTTCCACTCTCTGGCAGTACGCATTATAAAAGTGGAAGCAAAACGCTTCGTGCGTAACGGTGGTATATCTACCATGTAGCGGTGACGCATAGTCGTACGTCTGGTTGACCGATGTATTGATATATATATTATATATATATTGTCTGTTGACATGCACACAAACTTTAGCATTTATAATATTAGTATGATGAGGATGTAGGGATACGCATTGATAATCGTCCAAGATATAGAGATAATCTTAAACGATTATCAAAATCCGTAGCATATTAATCGTTAGTGGTAATAAGCTCGTCGATTACTCTACGAAAACAAATAAAACAGCGACCATGGCGCCATGACGGTTAATGATGATTAAATTAGCAGAATTAAATGAGAATGTATCATCCTAAATGTATATATCATACTAATATTATAAAGGCGGAAGTTTGTTAGTCGTTTGTACGTTTGTTAGTCACTGAAATGGCTGAACGCACTTGCATAAAATTTGGAATTAAGGTGGCTTATACCCTGTAATAACACAGGCTACTTTTTATCCCGAAAAACGTACAGGTCGCGTGAAACCGCGGGGCGCAACTAGATCTATCTATTCAAACTTTTGTAAAATCGAACCTAATTTACGAAAGCAAGTTATTACTTTTCAAGATGGGGAAGTGGCTCAAAAAGAAATTATTTTACTAGAGTAAAATAGTTCAGGACTTACATCATAAATTGTTATTTTATGAATTATGAGTAATTTTAATGATAAATTTATAAACGTCTGCATGTATAATCTGTTTTTTCAAATGATACAATTAATATTTGCATGGTGGTTTTCAGCAAAATGTTGTAGGCTCTGTACAACATAACATAAGTACTAACATAGACTACTTTCAACTAAGAAAATTGTTACTAACAAAAGTATGGATCCCAAATAAAACATTATATTCCATTCTAAAACATATTAATCATATTTTATATTACAAATTTCCGTATATAATAATGAAGTTGTCAGATCTGTAGTAAATTGGCTCAAATCACCGGTTTCTCCCCGTCAGCATCCCTCGCCCCAATACCCAGTAACTACTATACATTCTGCGCTGATAGGCCGGAAGCTGTTACCTCGAATCCGCAAGCAGTGATAAATCTTACTCGACACTTGCATCTTATTAATAGACTAGCTTTTGATAGCGACTTCGTCCGCATGGAATAGTACTCATTAAATAGAATAGATTGTTTTATTTGCATAAAATGTTGGTACATACATGTGGTTTAATTATTGTTTAATACAGTTCTACAACATTTTGCTGGCGTGCAAATATTTATGGTAATATTGAACATTTAACTAGATCAGAATATAATTTGATTTAAAAAAGCAATGAATATATATACCTCAATAAAATAATCAAATTAATAATAATTACAATGCATTAATTGAGTAACTGAGATGTACATGATTAGATAAAGGGAACAATTCCGTCATAACTTCACGCAGCGCCCGCACCGGAAGTTCTCAGAAGAAATCCTTTTTTCCCGTTTTTGAAACATTTTTCATGAGAAGGTGAAATTTTGTATGAAACTTCTTAGAAATCAATAGTAACCAAACCACCGCGGGCAAAAGCTAAAAATGATATAGACTATATAAAACTAAATAACTGTAAGCAGCGCAGTGAAGATTTACCAGACGTGGTAGCAAAACTACAGCTAGAATATTGGCTAAAGCATTTCAAAATCTGTAATTTCTACATAATGACAGGGCAAAGATAAGGTATGTGATACCTCGAACGAATAAAAGAATATAAACATGTAACACGACAGTATGAAACATCTAATACAGTGTGGTGACAGGTCGCCATGTGCAAGTGACTGTGAGACTTTCCCCTGGTGTGGAAGTCATAAAAATTTATTAAAGAAACAATTTTGTTTTTCCTTAAACAAATCTGATTTTATTTTTAATAATTTTCCGAAAATTTTCCTTTCACAAAACATTATTATATGAATAATATTTTTACACAAAATAATGTCAAAAGCCGTACATATCACATGTACGGCTCACTTTTTTAGAGTCTAAAATGTGAATAATCGTGTTCGTGTCAAGGTCTTAATTTCAGGCGAATCATACTTGTATATATAGTTTGTTTTAATTTGAAAACTTTACATACATAATATATACTTTTTATCGTGAACTTAAGGAGCAGTTATTTTTATGATTTGGTTGGGATCGAAAAAAATCCCCTTAGATGTATTTTTAATGAAGGATTCGGGCTGCTTGTAGAGTGCTACTATAGCTTGTCTAGCAAAGGACGGTATTCTGTAATCGCGGATTCAAGTGCAACTTAGCTGTATTTTTTTTCGTATCACACTCATGATGTTAACATATTGATAATAAGTTAACGATTATTAGTTAACGTGATTTTAAACATAATCTATGAATTTTCTTGAACTTCACATAAAGACTTAGAATTAAAACCTTATGGCCAACGTAAAACAAAAAGGCGTGGAAATAACAGAGACATAGAATAGATTATCAGAGATCTCAATGAGATGTTAAATTGCTGTCATTTCATTATGGTTAGTCCCCGTTACCAGGCTGCTTACTGTCAGTATAATTCCAGCTAATTTAAAGGGAAATGGGACCCGGCGACTATCTCGGCAACAGATCGGTATACCTGATACGCAGCGCAAATGACGACTGCTAATGCTCTGTGAATTTCAAGATATAAATACGTAGATTAAAATTGTGGTGTATACTAGAACCGAACATAAACAGCTCCTGTGACACAAATATCTTTTTTTTTAATAGGTGCCAAATAAGCAGATGCTTTCCCTGTATTGCGAAGAATATCATAAACGAGCAATTATTTTATATCATAGTTACAGTACCTGTAAATCTGTGTTTTATATATCTACCGACTTGGATGAAAGTTTGTGCATGAATGACTTTATGCTTTCCAAGTATACTATTCTGTTACCTTTTATGGGAAAACCCTGAGCGAAGCTTTGTCGCGCAGTTACTAACGATACGAACTTTATGAGTTTAACTTCACAATTCTTACAAATTTTCGAGAAAACTTATCGCAATCGTACAAACAACTAGCAGCGCCTTGCGGTGTTACCCGCGGTGAAATGGTACGCGGTATTTTTTGTCTTATAAATCCTGGTTCCGATTAAATATTGTTACAATTTTAAAAAACGAGATGAAAATTTATGATTTATATTAAAATATCGCACACAATTCAATATCAAAAATATAATTTCGACTGACCTCTGAGTTTCGGTCATATCACAATGACCGTGGTTCACTGGACTGCCCGTGCAAAACTGGGGCAGGCCGCTAGTATTAGCTAGCATTAGCGCTAGTATTCTATCATGTCCAACAGATAAATTAAATGTGCAAATGATAACATGAGCTAAGTTCGTTTGCAGCGATAACCGCAACGCAGCGACAACGCAGTTGACAGCTCGTGTACCAGATTGTACCAGTTTAACTAGATTTTAGTGAAGCAATTTGTTAATTTTGAACGACACTCAAAAGTAGGAATGATTAAATAACATTAAATGGACAATGTGGACATTCTGTAAAGATGATATCATTCAGTTATTTTTCATTGCGGCTAAAGCGATGGAGATTCTTTATTGAGAACTAAATGAGCAAGCAATATAAGAGTGAATAATTTACGTGGCTTTTTATTATTGACTAGCTGCTCGCCGCGGTTTTACAAGCGTGGTGCTGAAAAACGGTGGAGATATTGATAATAATGAGCATCTGACACAAATAACGTGCCTATTTATTGGTAAAAGAATTTTCAAAATTGGTTCAGTAAATCCAAAGACTGCCCCCTACAACCTTACAAACTTTACCTCTTTATAATTAGTATAGATATTTATTTTTAGCATTTGAGCAGCGCTCAGTTGTATGCGCTTGTGTGAAAGCGAAAACTTTTTCACTCATACGTTGCTATATATACGGTCTTGTATACGGACTAGGAAAAAGAAAAAAAATACATACATCGAATTTAGATTTCGCGATATATTTATCGATTTTCCTTTATTTTGACGTTCTCGCCAAAAACTAACTAATTTCTGGTGTTAAAACTGAGACGTAACGTAATAACTTGAAGTTAATCAAGTTATTACGCACATGCATTATATTTTAAAATATATATTCAAGAGAGGGAAAGTTTTTATTTAAATAAATCTTTTAAGTATTTGCGGGATCCCAATAACAGCTCGCTTTTGTAAGTTGAAAATAGTCCCTTTATCAGGATTATATCCAACTGTGAGCAGTTAAAGTAACCTAGGGACATGTGTACCGGCACATTATGGTTCGTGCCAACCCTTTTAGACTTTTACATCCTTTTGAAGGAGTATTTGTCACCCCGGGGGGAAAGCGTCGAATTCGAGAAGCATAAAATGTTTATAGAGACCGCAGTTGTAAACCCAACATTTTCATTCTTAATCTTGACGTTATTCATCGCTTATAGGACGGAGGAACGGACCAGAATTGAGCAGAGAGACAGAGTCAGACGCCGATATTCGATAAAAAGTTTTATGAAAGAAAGCACTGATGCTCTTTTTATCTTCTACGGACGCCTTACTCTGATAGGGCAAGTAGTTCTTAGGGAACTACTTACCCTATCACCGCATCACCCTATAATGACATCGCAATGGCATTTTTACATTTCGGATTACAATACTGTTCATAATTGGGTTCAATCTAACGACATTATAATATATAATTCATATATAAAACTGGCCAATTGCGAGTCAGACTGAGGGCCCTGTACAAACTGCTGTAGGTATTAACAATTGTCTTTGTGTAATGTAACAAAAAAATGATATTTTACTCACTTTTGAGAAGACATTATTTCTTGGAAAATTTCATGATTCCAGATAAGTCAAAAAAGAGTACTCAATAGATTTGGATTCCCTTTAAGAATGTAAAAATATGCGTCAAAAACGGCTGCATTAGTTTTTTTTATATCATTATTTTTATTTATTTTATTATTTATTCACACATTCACACAAGGTCTTCAGGTACCAAACTAGGCAGAGCCTGTGCTAAGAAGTTCAGATTTGCGTACCATTAATTACTTTTGATTACAAACTTGAGTATTAGATAGAATTTACACTTGACAACTCCACGTTATTTACGTATAAGGTCTACAGAGAAAAGGAATTTTAAAAAATAGGCCTGTGTTTGTAGCACAAGCAAAAAAAATATTAGGGGAATCATTCATAAAAACTAGAACAAAAAATTTAAATTACGCTACTGAAATTTTAATACTAATTTAAATACTACGCTACTGTGGCGTACGTACAAACCGTTAATTCTTTATGACAGAGTTGTATTACGTAAAATTATCGTTGGTGCTTAATTAAATAGATTATTTTTCTGCGATAGGATTGAGCTTATAATGCGTGCTTGGCCAACTGAAATTAAAGTACACAAGCAAAGCTATTATATCTAAGACCAAGTCGTATTCATTTAAGATTTCCAACCGTCAGACAGACTGAATTCCAATCGTTCCATTAATGTTTTCAAATTTGTTGAAACTGAATTGAACCTGATTGTGATTCAGCCTGTCGCACAATACAACGACTGTCATGGTACCTGCATTTGTGACATTGTGACATTTTTTTATTTATTTTTTAAATTATTTTATTAACATTCACACAAGGTCTTCAAGTCCCAAACTAGGCAGAGCCTGTGCTATGGTAACCTGATGACTGAGATATATACTTATATACATATACACACCCAGACACAGGTCAAACAGACATGTTCATACACACACATGTTTGACCTGTCCGGGAATCAAACCCGGGACCAGCGGCTCAGAAGGCTACCAACTGCGCCAACAGGCCAGTCTGAAGTTAAATGCCATTATGGAATCAAGACTGCCAATCTCAATCGGCGTACCATCGTCACTACAGGATACAGGATGAGCGCTCGCTCGTTAGCGCGCCGAGCTGCAATTGAAACCGGGGCTTGAGACTGAGTTTGGATTACCAACGTAGATATTCAACCGAATGACATTCAAAGCATACGACCTTTCCGAGAGAGCATTCTCGTATAACTGATAAGAATGCGCTGAGTGGTAGCGCTTACGGATTTCGAATATATTTCGTATTTGCATAGACAGATAATACGACGATCATATGAATAACGGATTAATGTAATATTCGATTGTTTTGAAAATAATTCAAAACAATATAAAGTATCGAGTGAGATAAGTACAAACAATTAATCATTTTATCGATATCGATAACTACAAATGTAAATAATAATCAGTTAGCATTATCGTTATATGAAGGACAACCCGCATTTGATAAATCACTGCTACTGGTTTTATGTAAATCAGGATCAACAATATTATAAGCACACCCACACAAAGATTATGAAAATAATGCACAGCACACGGTCTGTACCAATCAGGGCAATTAGGTATTTGAATGAACACGACGGCCTTCGTCAACTTAACGAGAAATACGAGCTAAGTTATTTATTAATCCGACACTTATCCTATATTTAATAAAAATAACAGTCTACAGCGGTTAATAAGATACGCTCGTTAAGAGCTTATCAGGTGCCGGTGACATTACGGAGGCTCGCGGGTGTTTACAAGTAGAGAGGGCAGGGACAAACCCAGATGCGCGTTGATTTAAAATATTACAAATATATGTATATGTATGTAGGTACTTTACCGATGATCTACGGGTTCCAAAAAAAATCACACTTTTAAACTTTTTAATCTCCTTTCCTCTAAAGGCAAAGGAAAAGTTTAAGCGCATTTGTCGTTACCGTAAGAATTTTGATAAAGGAAAAATACAGTCGTCCGAAAATATTTTTTCACTCATACATTGGCATGAGTTCAAATTTTGAGAATCAGAAACAACCTTCATGAACTGTTCTCACAAGTAGTATTACTTTTAACTTTATTAGACATATTGGACTTTCAACAAAATAGCTGAAAAGGCTCAAAATTGTCTATTTATGAAATGGTACAGACTTAAGGGATTGTTTACCCAAAGCGTGTTGTTGAACAAACAGAGCGTTCAATGGGGCTAATCTTTGTTTAAAGAAGTACATTTTGTCAAATAAAGAAGAACGATGAGTGCGATCCCCCACTTGACAACTTGGGAGGTCTTATTACGACCAAATTAATAGGCTACGAGACGCTTAACACACGACTAGATAGTAACGCCACCTTTGTCACTCCATGAGAACATTCCTAACAGCGCCTAATGCGCTTTAGAAGCCCTTGTCTTCTATCCAGTTAATGTTAAGCTATGCGTAAAAGCTATTACAGTCTGATGACTTCTTGACATTGTCCGTGTACGTGTCATTGTTAGAATGTGAAGCTTTAAATGAATAAAATATTTTTAAGCCCGTGTATATGAATAGATCGTTACTTTGCATTCGACGGATCCATCTTGTACGCTAAATGACCCTTTGTACCCCTCGTGCAATCAATTCTCCAGTCGACAATGACGCTGCATATCACGTTAATCAAATGAACAAAACGATGCATTATAAAATGTGATATAAAATACATTCACGCTTGGTGCTGGGCGTTGACGCCTCAACGATCAATTTAATGAAGTTTTCTAAGAATGGCTCGAAATAAAGATCTACTGTTTAGTTAACGCTCCTCAAAGTGTATGTCCATTTTTCTCTGTTGAATTAATTTTGAATCATGAACCGAACTGTGGAATAACAACCAGCACGGTGAGGGTGTTTTAGAAAACACGTCTGCCACTTATTTAAAAACACATTTATCATGTTCATGAAAAGGCTTTTCTTTCATTGGAAAAGTTTACCAAGCGAATGAAACGAGGTTTAATAGAGAACGAATTCAATAGACATTCAGAAAAGCGTTCGCATTGTGGGACTTATGAACCATCCCCAAGAGAAACAGCAGTTTCTATTTCTATTCTTTTATTAAAGACTTTTCACCGGTAAATCAACAATGGAATTGGGAGATAGTTTGATTCAACGAAGTTTAGAACACGTGCCGATGAAGCAGACCACCGGCACTCGATTCGCCGTCTTCGCTAAGTGATGGGCAGTTAATTTACGACTTCGCCAAACGGAATATAAATGAGACGCCTTCGAATCCACACAATCAAGGGTACACAATATAACAATTATTGTGAACAATAATTGTTATATTGTGTACCCTTGATTGTGTGGCATACACTTGTGTGGTTACAGGCATAAAGTAATAACAACAGGAGTCGGCAACATTTACAATTTAATTTCTTTCCTTTATATTTCGTCGGCTTTCTCGGTGAAAATAAATAGGATAATAAACGGAACAACCCTACTTACTTCTTCGGAAAACATGACACTTTTCATACTTTTATGCTTCTTCCTAGAGAGCATTTTGTAACCTTTAGGCGCGTCAGTATATTCAACGAATAGAGCAATTTCGATGGTAATGTTCAATATCAGATTATGTAACATCGTAATGGTGCGTACCCTAATAGAATGAAGGTGTTATCCCGTCCATTTATTTCTATGATCATTTAGCGGCATCCGACGTAAACTAATACGGATCTTATCGGATTGAGCACTGTACTTAAATTGGAAGCACTTGGTCAGTTTCCAAATGTTTGAAAGCCCTGCGCACACAGTGGCCGTGGGGACTGATCAAATCGAAATTCGTTTTCAATCAGTGATGCTCACCACGTCGGTCCATCGCGCGAACGGTCGTAGGTATTATCCCAAGGGCGGCGAACAATAGTCAGGAGAGTTGATTTGCATAGCACGCTCACATAAACTATTATTTATGTACATTCGGCACATTTGCATGCCCGAAACAAGACGGGGACCAAGGACAGATCCACGACGCGGCGCCTTCGCTGATGTAATCGAACGCTCCAACTACACTTTGTAGGCTTA
Source organism: Apeira syringaria (assembly GCA_934044485.1). Classification (NCBI taxonomy): domain Eukaryota; kingdom Metazoa; phylum Arthropoda; class Insecta; order Lepidoptera; family Geometridae; genus Apeira; species Apeira syringaria. The sequence continues at coordinate 19,555,136 of OW203658.1, forward strand.
GGACAATAATTATTCATATTCAAATTTGGGCCTCCCAAATTATAACGTTACGGTGACGACGTGAATTTATTGCGGTACAAACGGCCGCAGCTCTTTGTCACCCTCGGGACGCGGCTGCCGGTTACGAGATGGTAATAAGACACGTGTTACAGTTTACACAGCTTGGGAACTATTCCGCGTCACTCCACAAAAATGTTCAGACAAAAACTATGAATCTACTTAAGCTCCTCTGTGTGTCGAGTTTTTTGTAACCGCGTGGGGTTTTCAAAAGTATTAACTATCTAGTGGAACACCGGGCGAGGTGCTATACTCACTTCCAGCCCGTGGAGTATCTCGAAAACAGCCATATTTCGTTGCTGTGCGGTCGGAAGCAATGGCAACGCTTTCGCACCCGTTGACAGTTGCACGGCCTCTGCAAAGGAAAAGGTGACGATGTAATTCACAGAGCACACAAATTAAAGTTGAAAACGTTCAACGCCAATTTATTGGAAACGTTTACAACGTACCGCCCAGAGAGATATCGTTTTCACAGGCGGACGATTTAAACGAGAGGGATTTTCATTTCCTCCATTGGGTGTGAATTCTTTGAGAGGAATCGCAATGTGTGCGGAAATTACCAGTGAAATCGGTATCGGTGCGGACCATCCGGACCGAACTAACGACCATCTCGCTCCCTCTCCCGCACGGGATCCCATTCATTATCGCTTTATCTCACGGCGACAAAACGGCTTTTATACTTCGATCCCATTTCAAGATAAACACGTTTTTACTTTAAAATTATTCGTATAGAAACAAATACCCAATGTGAAACAATAGACAAGGAACATCTACCGGGCGCATTGTAATGCCTTGAAACAAAGCAGTTGGGCGACTAGAAATTCATATAACGTCTGCTATGCACATAGAATTAAAGTTTGGTCAGTAACGGAATACATTTGTCTATTGTTGGAGGTAAATCTTTAAATGTCGCCTGTTCCGGAAACGGTGTGGCTGGATGGAATTTATTTGAAGAGGTGGTTTACTGAAATTTAATAGGGCGCAGAGAATGCGCACGGCCTCTACGTAGAGTGTCACGGAAGCTCATCAAGACCTCCGAGGACCGAGATGTGACACAATCATAATCATGGCACCTACCTTCTACAAACGACTGACAAAAGACACACTCAATTGAATTTGTAAAACTGTTTTTAATAAATAAATTAAAAAATGACTGATTGAGCTAGAATTGTATAATTCCAAAGACATTCTTAAGTTTTTTTATGGTTTATTTATTAATTAACCTCTTACATTGTTTAGCTTATGCTAAAAAACCTAAATAGGTTTTTCTAACTAAACAGAGTATCAAATTCTCTTAATAATAATCGATGCTTCTCAAAAGTGTGAAATAACTTGTTCAAGTCGATACCATGATAGTTCAAAAGTAATTATTATCAAACTATTGTGCACATGGTACCGAATTCGACAACTAATTTGAGTGTTGAAGTCGGTACCATTTTTTAATTATTTTTTTTCAGTGACCTTTGCTTTTCTCAGGATTAATTTTCATTGAGTATGTTCACCGGTTGCTTCACCCTCAATAAGGTAGTCATCCATATATATGTAACACTTTTCACTTTACACACACTTCACTACAACACTTCAATAACTATACTTAAAAAAAGATTACCTTCTACATAGCAAATAAATCATTGTCTATCGATTGAATGCACCACGGGCACTATCGCGAGTAGCTAAATCAGACAGGTAGGTACAAAGTACAGCGAGTGCGTCCGGTCAATAATATACGATTTTATATTTTTTTTCATAAATGGCATTCTCACTTTCTTATTACTGATAATAATTCTATAAAACATTAGTATTTGGAATGAACTAATGCGTATGCATTGCGTACCTATTGTTATTTGTATTTTTTTAAATTAGAACTTAAATCTTTGGCATAAGACGTATAACTGTTATCAACAATGAACATAATAGGTGCGGTAATGCTTTAAAAGTTTTTTTAATTATATTCAAAAATCCAATTATACGAGTTCTATTGCATAAATTTTAAACTTTACAGCGGTGAAAAAAAAAGCGAATCGCATATTGTAAGGTGGCGAAGCCAGGTTGCTGCCGAAGCCGGGTCGAGGAGCGTTAAAATATTTACAGTGAGGTTGAAACACTCCACATTCCGAATCTCCCGGTGTAAACCATAAAACTAACACAGACCTACTCCTCAAACATTGCGTATACTGAACCACGACTCGAAGGCAGTCTTACAAACATACAATTATGTAAACATTGTTATTAATGATGCAAATTCCCTTGGTCTATTTGCTTTTACGTGCCTAAAATCAATGATATTATATGTTTATATGAGGTAGATGTGGCACAAGCGCGCGGAAACTGAGGCGGCAAAATTAAGTCAATTGTAGTAATTTTCATTATGACGCGTATTTCAAGCGCAAGTCTAAACATATAGCTATCCTTTTCTACATTATTTGTACCGTATTATCTGTCGCAGTAAGCATGTTTATGTCGTAGAGGAACAAAATCTGAGCACCGCGCAGTATGAATATACGTCATCTTTAGTAAAACATCATTGGCCTAAAATGAAGACGCTGACGAGGTTCATTGTATTATTATTTTTCTGCCAACGGTATGCTTGAGAGTGAGCCAGACAGCAATAGAAGGGGGACGAGTTTCATACGATGTTTTTCAACACTTATGAGAGGAAAAAAACATGGATTGCTTATACCGTTTCATTATAAAATTGCAATTGCTCTGTTTACTGGCATATAATTAGCAGTAAGGTACTACTTCAACTTGGCAGGGATCATTCTATAACGCATTAATGTGTGAGGTTATTTACGCACGTGTCTGTGTTATAGCTCATTTTGTGGCACTAAAAGCGATGAAATAAGGGTTACTTTACAAGTAAATGTATTGAAAAGCAATATTTAATTCAATGTTGAATGTATAAAACACGGGAGTTACCCACGTAATAAGTTAGTGTTCCGACAATAGGTCGCAGTACTAGGCGAACCGCGACCGCGTCCGCGAGTATAAACTATAGTCGGAATACTCTGACTTATTACGTGAGTAACTCCCGTGTGTACATTCATATTGTGTCAAAACCACGTCAGTTTTAATAACAAAGAATTCAATGTTATTTACCAAAATGCTAACCGAATAACCCCCAACAAATTTTCGAACAGAAAAATGATCGAAACCATTTTGATTCTTGACAAACTTCGTTATGCGCCTAATAAAAAAGTTCTTAGCAACTTTAATATTTGTTCCTTTTATTACCTACGCATCTTATCCATTTATCAAAAGAAGCCGAATGAACGTTTATTGAAACTTTTGCGGGAATGCGTACGTGAGGTCTCGAGGGTACACGCCGAATGAGCATCTTTGTTGTTTTATCTTTGACCCACACAACCCTCGCTTTGATTATGTTGTTATTCAATTAACTCCGTAAATACCGAATCTAATCAATTTTAAGTAGCTGTTCTACGAAAACGACTTATCTTTGAAATGGTGTGAGTGTAAAACCGTAAAGAAAAAGGTAGTGACACACTTGTTCAACTAAACTAAACTGAAATTCTGGAAATTAAGATTATTTCTTATATAGTGATAAAGTCCAAATTAATATGATACTTATCAATAACATCACTAAACGAGATTGAGAGAGAGAAAGATCTTTTTATTGAAATTGCGGGTAGTTATTACACTTATTTGATAGCGACTAAAACTACCCGCAATTGGCCAGCAATTCAATAAAACTAGTCTAATAGATATTAGAGATATTATCGTATGGAGTTATACTAATTTGATTTATTTGATTTATATATTGATATTTGATTCTATTAGCGTTAATATAATAGGAGTTATTTTTTTTAAATTACAATAGGCAGGAGTTTGACCACTATCTCATCTGATGTTAAATGATGACGCGATCTGCGATGAATCACGCCTACCTAGAAGATACCTGTTCAGTCGTGACTTGAAGATGCCCATATTGTATAATATAATTGTATTCTAAAGAATTTCAGCGAGTGATTAACACAATTAGGGCCAGTAGCCCTCATTACCGCACACATAGGTTTGCTACTTGGTGTACGTATAAGGGAATATAATGCTGCGTCAAACTGAGTAAAATAAAATTGGTTCATAAAGGGAAGCGATGATCCTTGAGTAAGCGAATATTTCTGGATCGAGCTCTACCTCATGTTTTAATTTTCGCCGATTGACCCGACAGATGTTATCCTGTCTTAGGTATGAATATTCAATTCGAACTGGAATATATAATAAAAATATCCAAAAAAGCAGTACCTATTTAAAAAAAATATTCAATGTATTTGTATCCATATATTAATTTTTTTATAACTAAGAGTTAAAACACAAATAGTGAATTCGCATTCGCGCACGAAGTGGACATTTTCAAATTATTTGGGCAATTTTATGAATTCTTTTCCGTATAAGAACCTTCTGAAATTATTAGGAAGCTTAAAAAATGATGAATGAAATCGGTAAAGTTGTTTTGAAGTTCCAACAAGATAGCGTCACCAACGGAAACAGGGTTTTACTTTATATATACTACTAGGTGTGCCCCACGGTTTTACCCGCGTGGCGATGATTGATGATGATGATGACGACGACGATAAGCCTATGTGTTAATCCAAGGTCCAAACTATCTCCATACTAAATTTCATCGAAATTGGTGTAGCCGTTTGAGCGTGAATAGGTAACAAACATACACACATACGTTCGCATTTATCATATTAGTAGGACTAGCTGCGCCCTACGGTGTTACCCACGGAAACAGTCTATATTTTCGGGATACAAAGTAGCCTATATGTTATTCCAGAATATAAGCTAAGTTCATTCCAATTTTATGCAAATCCGTTAAGCCGTTTCAGCGTGGAAGAGTATCAAACATCCATACATACAAACTTTCGGGTTTATAATATTAAGCACGATGAATAGATTAACTTTTGACGTGATAACGTTTTATAAAGATGAATGCCAAAATGAAAAATAGTAACGTTCCGCGTAACGGTGAATGGTCAATGGTCAATGGTCAATGGTCAATGGTCAATGGTCAATGTCAATTTCAATGTCAATGTCAAAGTCAAAGTCAAAGTCATACATGATTATGTCGTTATCACGTAAATCTATCGTCCGTAAACCGACTTTACAGACAACCAATTTTTTTACATCACGGAACGCCTGTGATATGTACCTACATGTACACCTAAACCCAATAAATAACCTACCTATAACCCTCGCGAACCCATCCAATCGGAGAAACATATCCCACCCCTAAATTATATTCCGAGGCTATGGAAAAATCTATTACACACGAGCGGAAATGATAAATTTTATAGGCAAGGGCTATCTTGAATGAAGCCACTTGTCTCAATTTACATTCAAATCGGTGTTATTACTATGGAATAGCAATGAGATACGGCATCGCAAATGCGTACTTCAGATGTATATTGCGTATAACCCCTCCGCTACCGCAAACATCTTCTCGGAAAAGTAACATGGGCACTTATGCAATTGATACCGAATTGATACAATTAAGTTTCACGATAAAATATCGACTTTTTTCATGGGTTTCGCCCAAACAAAACCTAGCAAGTTTTCCAAACTTTTCATATTTAAAACTACATATTAGGTAACTAAGAAGCAAAAAAAATAATTCAAATAAGGCAGAAATGTTAGGGCTGGCGCCGCGACTACTTCCACGGAGCAACTGAAGCGGTAAAAATATGCTAACCTAGGTGGCTAGTGGTAATAATATATTTGAACCGTTTGGGGTCGACATATTGGGCCCGTGGAGACCGGGAGATCATCGGAAGTTCCAAAACTTATCAGAGCGCTTGATCGATAGGACGCGGTGATCAAAATCCTTGAAATGAAGTCCAGAAACATATTCGGCTCAACGAATAGCCTTGCAATTCAACGGGCTAGTGCTGCTAGCATTCTGGGCATGCTGTCAACTGGTAGCTGATTAGAGCATTTGAGCTAGCAACACCGTCATGTCTCACCTAATGTTAAGTGTTGACGCGGTCTAAGGTGGAGCACACAAGCCTAGAAGGTACCTATTCACTTGTAACTAAGTCACCAGGATTGTACCTATCCGGAAACACACTCTGGCGACGAGTTCTATTCCTTGCCAGTACGCACACAGAAAGTTCAAGAAAAACGCTTAGGACGTGTAGGTGGTATGTTATACTGACATTCATACTCATTAATTTTTAACCGAATTCAAAAAAGGGGGACTTTCTCAACGAATTCAAAAAAGAAGGAGGTTCTCGATTCGACCCGTATATTTTTTTATGTTTGTTACCTCAGAACTTTCGACTGTTAGAACCGATTTTGATCGTTCTTTTTTATTTGAAGCTGGTGATTTCCATGTGCTCCCATTTAAATTTCATCGAAATCGGACAAGCGGTTTTTGAGTTACACTCCAATAACTGAAAAGTGCTAGACATACGTCAATAACATTAAACAAGTAGTTGCGGGTGGAGAAATCGGTGAACATACACAATGACATTTGGTCCTGTGAGTCGCAAAGATCACTAAAAAGGGGTGAAAAAAAACACTCACTAGTATACTCGTCATACGCATCATCGCCAATTTGCTGGAGCTGCAAAGAGACCCTCACGCTTCTCGGTCGTCTTACTTGGCGAATCACAAAAGTGGAATAAGAATTTCAGATAAAGAAAAAGGATCCACAAAATCAATAGTTCGCGGCAAACGAGAGTTAAGGCTACGCTTAGCAGTGGGAATTTACCATAAACATAAAAAAATCGCTAGCCTAACTTTCGGCGAAATGTACAATTTATGAAGTGTCATTTAAATGGTCGGTTGGCGCAGTTGGTAGCACTCTGCCTTCTGAGCCGCTGGTCCCGGGTTCGATTCCCGGACAGGTCAAACATTTGTGTGTATGAACATGTCTGTTTGACCTGTGTCTGGGTATGTATATAAGTATATATCAGTGATCAGGTTACCATAGTACAGGCTCTGCCTAGTTTGGGCCCTGAAGACCTTGTGTGAATGTTGTCCCATATTATATTATATATTATTATATTATATATTTCCTCACAATTTTACTGTATGAACGACTAAAAAGCAATCATGCGAATTCAGCATCGAAGTTTAGCAGTAAGAGACTGGCATAATTTTATGAGCCGGATAGCGAAATTTCTCTTAATTAAGACCGAAAGGCTCATCCACAAAGGGCATTAAATATTTGAAGACCCACCACAGAGCAACTAATTAAAGTAGTGTAACGTGGGCATGGATGACGACGATATTTGACGAAACTGCCTTTACGACCACAATAGTTTCCAATTATTTCGTTCGGAGACATGATTAAAGATGTGTTGGCACAAGTTGAGCTTCAGTAAGAACTTAACTAATTAAAACGTATTCGTTTTCAAACTATATATACATATAACTATACTATAAACCCCCCAGTTTCGCACGTGAAACAAAAATATTATTAGTTAACAATGAAAATGGGTTATTATTATTTTAGCGATTAACTACATTAATAATATATATATAGGTCATTAATTGTAATAGTTTCTTATATAAAACTCTTGAAATCGTCGCACGTGAAACAAACATATTTTTGTATCAGCCAATTTTTTATACATAATTTAACAATGAAAATCGGTTATTATAATTTTAGCTAGTAACTACAATAATAATATATATATAGGTATTTCATTGTAATAGTTACTTATATTAAACCTTTGGCTGCGTTCCTAACACGTGAAACAAAAAAATATTTTTGTATCAGCCAATTTTTTATATATTATTTAACAATGAAAATCAGTTATTACAATTTTAGCTAGTAACTACAATAATAATATATATATATAGGTATTTCATTGTAATAGTTACTTATATTAAACCTTTGGCTGCGTTCCTAACACGTGAAACAAAAAAATATTTTTGTATCAGCCAATTTTTTATATATTATTTAACAATGAAAATCGGTTATTACAATTTTAGCTAGTAACTACAATAATATATATATATATATATATATATATATATATATATATATATATATATATATATATAGGTATTTCATTGTAATAGTTACTTATATTAAACCTTTGGCTGCGTTCCTAACACGTGAAACAAAAAAATATTTTTGTATCAGCCAATTTTTTATATATTATTTAACAATGAAAATCGGTTATTACAATTTTAGCTAGTAACTACAATAATAATATATATGTATATAGGTATTTCATTGTAATAGTTACTTATATTAAACCTTTGGCTGCGTTCCTAATAACAGTCCACACTAGGCTCGAGGCCTGTTTCGTGGGTATCAATATTATCGACATTCCCATGATGCGAAGTGACATTTGGTCCTAACGTGTGGGTTAGAAATATTAATAATATTAGGCATTTTCGTCATTTTGCCGGTAATTTCGTGTATATATATTCCCGATCCTGTAAATATTTCAAAGAGTAAATAATAATTAGGTACATAAGGAGACAAACGAAGATCCCATTACGCGTGTCGCCTCGGACCCGCTTACTCCGCGTTTAATTGTTAACAAAATATACATTTGTAAAAAAATGTACTCATCGGCTTCGTTTAGGATGAGAAGAAATTCAATCAATATAAAAGCAAAAGACAATTTTAATAAGAACCGTTTGATATTTGATATATGTTTCAAAGTATTTTCTAGAAATATTGTTTTTGTATTTGTGTGTTAATCTTTAGAATGGCTTTGACAGAATAAATTGATAATAATGCAATTGTTTTATGGTATAGGTTTACGCGATGCACGCCAAGGTCCCAGTCGCATATTTGATTCCGATTTATTTAACAACCATAGTCATATTTCATGGCCGTGGTGGTACCGGCCTAGAATAGTACTCCCCCATCTCTTCTCGCGGGTGCCGTAAGAGTCGGCTAAGGGACCACATACCAGAAGGTGTGCAGCAGCGCCTTCTGAGGATTGGAAACATCCTGCGATCGCCAAACCGCCTGCCAAGCGTGGCGAGTATTGGCATATCCCCCCCTATATGGGGGAGGCATATGTCCAGCAGTGGACGCACATGGCTGAGAGAGAGTCATATTTCAATGAATTTATACAAAATAAATATCCAAGAATAACAAACATTTCTTATGAATCGCTTCGTCCATTGGTGAACAACTTTTGAAAATGAGATCCGTAGCTGTTCAATGTACAACGCAGACGCACAGATAGACGCGACGGGGGATTAAACACTTATATACATTATTGATGACTTATTGTTACCATTACTATATGATAATAAGTACAAGCATTTAAAGACTGATATTTAATGCAATAAACACTCAAAAATACAAATAATCGTAAGCACATAAGAACGTATAGTAGGTAGTATGTTCTTATAAATTAATTAAGGAGTTGTTTGTCTGGGGTAGATAATTTGTTTCAAACTGAGATGCATTGCTCAATGAGCAATTTAAATTTTATTTATTTCAGTTGATAAACTGACCGAGCCATATATGACGGAGTTAGGCATAAATTATTTGTACTAGTAGAATAATTAGCAGGTAACATATGTAGGATGAATAATAACAGATGGGCAAAATGTCCAAAGGAATGGTTGAGAACCAAGAGACATAAGAAAAACAAAGGAGACCAAATAAAATTAGAGATATCTTCAATCTGAGATTAATTACATATAAAAAAAATCGTCAAAACAAACGTTCAAAGCAACCTTGTGCGCGCCTTCGCTAATTAAATTAAGCGTCAACTGTCATTGAAAAGGCTGCGTTCAAGCATGACCGAGGAAATCACCAAGGAAGTCGGGGCGCGATGGTGACGTGTCACTTTTCTCTGAATGACTTCTCCATTTGCAACGATTCCGCCACGTCACTGCACGCCCCGCCCTTAATAGCCCACTCTCCGTCACCTCTCACACCTTCACACGTCACGTCACGTAGTCACGCCAGCGTTTTCATAAAGGATTACCCTCCTCAAAAATGATAGAGGGTCATCCATTCTCACGGCTGCGACCTCGTTAAAACGGGCAAAAACTTAATCCCGCAGTCTATCTTAACGCTAAGTCGAATGTCTCGGATCTAATTTACTTAAAAGGATTGTATAGGTATTTGCTCTGAATATTTAACAGCCGAAGCGGCGACGGGATAGCTCGAAAAACGGATCGCCATTAAATATTGACAGTCGTGGGTGAAAAATAATGTTGTAGACATAAAGTCAGCGCTTAGTGATTGTTTCTCTAAACCAAGTGTCTAATAGGCATTGATAACTCAAAACTTAACTAAACCGTGAGCTGCGACTCTGCTCACGGTTCTAATTGATTATTTTTATATGCTGTAATTCCGTGACTCGTTTATATTAGAGGGCATAGTATATTTTAAGATATAACTTTATTTAAGGATTATTTTTATATACTATATATTCCGTGACTGGTTTATATTAGAGGGCATAGTATATTTTAAGATATAACTTTATTTAAGGCGCTTATTAGACCCGATAACTTTTGAAGAACAAAACCGCACACGGACAGATAATTCTTAGTAAAAAGAGCAACAGAAATATATAAACTGTCACCTGGAAAATAGTCACATTGAAAAATTACATGCACAGTTTGTGAATTATATTTTTACGATTTTTTCTTTATAGTTTCAAGTTGTATCAATGTAGTTTAAGAGTTTAATCAATTTTTATGTCTCACGACACCCTTGTAGATATTTTTTAGTTTTTAGGTACAGAGCATTATTTTAAATGTTGAATATTTATAAATAGCATTTTTTTATTGTTTATGTTTAGTTGTTAATGTGGAATCCCTTTAAAGATGCCCAATTGACTCCATTCTTCACCATAACCAGAGATTATCAGGCAGGAAGGTTCAATCGAAGATCGCATAAATATTTAACCTAAGTTGAAATAATGGATAATCTTATAAAAAATTAAATAAAATAAGTCTTTATTGCAAATCATTTACAAGAAACGAATATAATGTACTAATTGTAGCATATTATTATACAATAAGCAGCGGCCTTATCGCTTATTTAATCTCTTACAGACAATACATATAAAAGAAAATAACATTGACTATTTCGCAGGTCAGCAGCTCAAGTTATAGAGATCTGCATATATCTGAGTCCGTTCTGAGCTTAGTTATACAGTTTCTAATGCCTAGATTTCCTGAACCGTGGGTGTCGTTTAGCGAAGGTGGGTTAAGTTTTAAGCCCACATCGTTACGACACCTGCCTGTGGCGGCGAGGTAGACTTTATATTTACTCAAGTGGTCGCAGGTTTCAAAATTAAATAGGGCCTACATTTCTCTATAAATATCTCGTACTTTTACAAAAAATATAAATATGTCATTCGTCATTATCAGCATCATCTCAGCCATAGGACGTCCACTGCTGGACATAGCCCCCATTGATTTTCACAAGGACCTGTTGGAAGCGGCCCCTATGTAATTATCATTGTATAATATAATTATACAATGATTATATGTATAATTATAATTGTCAATTGACACAATATCAATTGATGTCGGTGATAGAAAGTGGAATCATCACTTAACATCAGGTGAGGTAGTGGGCAAACGCCTGTCTATTGTAAATAAAAAAAATATAAAAAAAACCCACTGAAACAAGTCTCGGCTGGCATACAAGGGCATCTGCCTGAACATACACCGTGAGTTTGTTGACATGTTCACAAACTAAAAGGTGGCAACTGAAGCTCTATTACATAGCGCTTTTATATATCGTATACTCGCGTACCATACCACCATGCAAAAGGTCAACATCATGCATCGTATACAAACCTATCAAGTTTACCGCTAACTTAAGCTCCCTTCAGAATAATACAAATACATGACATGTTAATTTCGCGGAGGGACAGGTAGTGGTCACGAACTTTCACATGTTGTGATCCTGGCATTTTTTCTCGTTTCCTTAACTCTCATCAGATTTATCATCACGCCTTTCTGTAGAGATCATGCCCTGGTATCTTATAGAACGTCTTCAATCTGGTCAGAATGCGTTCGGAAAGGACTACCCTTTCCACCTGTACTTACTAATCACACTCGTCTTGTGCACTTGTGCTCTGTCACACTCCGTTCGTCCATCATTTTTTTACCTTTAAAATATGCGTACCTTCAAATCCAGATCCATGACTAAATGCTTCCCAAAAGACGTGCCTCCGGTCTTTTGTATGTGCAAGAAGACCATGACGTCATGAGCGTTGAGGTCGAATCTAAAATCATCGTGGAGCACTTCATCGTATGACAGGCCCGGCTGTGCGATCAGGTCGGGAAGCGGCCGACCAGGAGCCTCGGCGTATGACAACGCGAGGGATTCAGACACCCTTTCGCGTGGTGACAATGCGCAAACCTGAAACAAAGAAACAGTAATTCATTAAAACTAATAAGGACAGAAGACAAATTTCTAGAATGGATTCAATCCAATGGCTTACAAGAATTCTGGAGTAAAAACTGAAAGCCACTGGATTGTGGCACTCTCTGTGAGCGCACCGCAACGCTGGAAGGACGACATCAGACGACACAGAAGATGTGCCTGGATAAATCTGACACTAGAACGCCACAAGTAGAGGACAGGGGCCCCATGATGATGAATACACGTCAATAAGTTAAACGTAATAGTTGCTAAAAAGGGAAAAATTAGGAATGAGAGATAATTCTGGCTCTAACTCTGTTAATCACTCGAAACAGATACAATTCACAAAATTCTAGCTAAATAGCTCGTATTCTATTACCCTAAAATTCAAATTCCAATAAATCCACACATCGCTATTTTTTATATTAAAAGAGTTTTATTCAATTGTTGGCCAATCGCGTGTAGTTTTAGTCCGAAACAAATATGTGGCAACTTATTTTACTTAACACTACCCGCAAATATAATAAAAACATATGGTTTTAGTGTTGTTATTGGTTGTCGTATTGATTTGGACTTTGTCGTCAAGAGCTTATGTTACTTATCTTATTTTCTGGAATTTATTATAGTTTAGACGAACAAGAAAATCACTAGCATTGAGCTGTTCAATTGTAGAAACCTTTATTTATATTGGTACGAGTATTATAAAAAGCATCAATAACCTCACATAGTCTCGATCTCTAAAACCGTTTTTTTACACACATTGTTGTTTTATGGAAATCGGATAAATAGTAAAAAAATATGGTTATATAAGCTGACCTTCAAGCGGAAGAGGTCGATGACATGAACTAGTAAATATACAAAAGCAATTACTGAAAGAAAAGAACATATTACCTAGAAGGCAATAATATTTTACTCTGAAGACCAAAATAACATACAAAAAAATTATAGGCTTCTAAAGTAATATTTAATGTAAATGTAGTTAATCCTTACTAAAATTTATGAGAGCTCACAGATCATTTATTCCTCCAGAACAATAAATCATTCCTCGAAGGTTAAGTAAACCGCAAGCGTTAAAGAAGATTCTTAGAAAACTGTTGTCTAAGTGAGTCTGAGTTAGGATTGACAATGGAGCGGATTGCTGAATTGAACACTAATAAGTAACCGAGGTAAACATCTTCCACCAATCAATACATGCCACCACAAACATACATATTCTTGAAAAACTATGACCGAAATGTGTCAATGGACACGCGTGCGAATCGATCAATTGAACGGTACACTGAAACTGACACACATAACTTCCATCAGTCAATACATGTAATAATAACCATGATTGAACCAGCTTGACGTCTGAGTACCGTAATGGCTGATTCAGCCGTTCATTTTTGTCAGGTAAGAACCTGATTTCAGAGTTGATAATTCAGCAAAAAAGGCAATTTACAATATATTCCAATCAGCGATTATATTTTCAAGAAAAAATATCCCGTTTAACCCAATTATATAGTGAGGCCCTTGAGTGAATGTGCATGAGTGCTGACTTTCCACATTTCGCAGGAGTACTATCAAATCGAAAAAATAAAATCGATGTGTATAGTTTTATGAGTTTTGGCTGTTACAAGGCTATCACACTAATAGTATAGAGGCGAAAGTTTGTTTGTCGTTTGTTCCTAAGGCAAAACGGTTTTGCATGAAATTTGGAATGACCATAGCTTATACCCCGGAATAACATATAGATTACTTTATATTCCGAATATATTTACTGTTCCCGTGGGAGTACAGGAAGACACAAAAATCGTCAATACCACGTGGGTAAGTCCGCGGGCGCAGCCAGTAATAAAGAAAAATGTATTTAACTTAAATAACTTAGTACATACCATACTAATTACTTAAATAAATATTAAAAGTAAAATTCAAAAATAATTACTAAAAACTTAATCTAAATTCCAACATTTCCAACAGTGGAGAATAGTCCTCAAAATGTGACACACATTGCCACGTAGCATGGGTAGAGTAGACTCAACTTCTGTGCAAAATAAACTCCAGAACTCTGGACACCAGACGCCTGCATAAACGCATGGCCACGTCTCTATATAAAGTGAGAGCGGTCGGACCCCACTGACCTATAACTATATAGCCAAGACCTATAACTACCTATATTAATACTTAAGGGTAAAATATTAAAGCGACGCCGACGATAGCGTCGCGGCTAGGGCGTCAATAGAGTCGACCTGACGGTTGCTAGTTCGATACAAACCTCGGAGAACCTTTGAGCTTTCGGTATGGGTAACAAAGTTACCAAATCCTCGGCATGATGCTTATGTACGTTTCAATAGACGCCTGGCTAGCTATCACCATCATGTTGAAGAGTTGGAAAAACTATTACCAAACACAATCAGCTCGAGCACCTGTCCTTGAGAGCCATTTAAGATTCAAGGTTTAGCGTTATTTCACCGTCAACTGCATCATCACTGAACATCAAAAAAGCAACGGAAACTTAGTTGAGGTACAGAAATGGTTAAAAGTAAGCAAAAATTTAAACATAAGTAACAAATTTTTACATTTTTCATAAGTATGTTTTTTAATCTGTAATCCGACAACACAGTGGTCAAAATTTTGCATGTACATAATTTGGTCAATACTTTTAATCACAGCTGATGAAAAATTTAGGGAGATAGTCTAAGTTTACGAGAACTGTAAATAGTTGTTTACTAACACTAGTTTAAGGTAAATCTATTTTATAATTTAAAGCTATTGAAGCGATGATACTCTAGCGGTGGGAGAGCGGGCTGTCAAACTGACGGACGCTGATTCGATCCTCACCAACGGCTTGAGCTTCCGGTAAAAACAAGTAAACCAACATCGTTATCAAATTCCCAGCACGATGGTAGGGGACTTTAGAGTATACTTATGCCTGGCCTTTTGTGTTGAAGTCGGTTCCATTTTTAGCAAAAATATTTTTCATCTCTTTGTCTTAATCATGGATCAAAAAACAATTCCTCGAACTATAATCGGCGATTAAAAAAATATTTATATAGCTTATTATCACGTTATACACTTGACCATAACGACAACACTGACAACCGCACTAACTAAATTAAGAACTCATAAAATATGAATCACAATTGTTACAAAGCAATAAAAGAACGGATTAGAATATAAACTGTTCATCCCATATCACAACAGACTATGAATCATTTCGTTGCGGGATGTGTAAGTTTTGAAGGGGGCTGCGTCGGCAGTCGGCACCCTTCAAAGTTGCCAGTTGGCACCCTTATAATATGCCAGACGCAAGCGGATAATCGAAAACGACTTAAACGAAGGGGAAGGTCTTTAGCCGACTTCCAAAGAAGGAGGAGGATTATCAATTCAGTTGTATTTATTTTTCGTTGTATTTGGAGAACAGAACCCCGTCGTTAATGGACCAAGTTGAAAAAATAAACTATTTTACGTTTTTATCTGAAAGTGTATGTTTTCAGATTGATTCTATACAAATTGAATCAAAATCAGTTGAGTACTTCTTCGTTTTTTTTTAAACCACGTAAATATTATTATTACAGATCCAGTATTGTCGCCATAAATAATCGATGTTAAAAAAATTACATTCCACATAAAAAGTCATTATCAAACTGAAATTATGAGCATTTCTGAGATTTTCGATTAGTAAAGATACACCGTGAGTTTGTCTCTCTGAAGTTGCCGGCATGCGCAGTAGCTATTTGTGAGGCGCTAGACGTACCTAGATCATTGTCTAACTGGCTCGCTCACTCGCTCACGTTTGTCGCATCTTTCTATCTCACTATGCTCCATGAAAAACGGTTTTTGCGGTAGACTTGCGGCACATGCGGAAACGTTCGCAGAGCCTAAATTCAGAGCCAGAAAAGTCCGCTGCGTTGCGACTACTGTATTTATTTATTATTGATAGGCCAATTGCAGACGAGGCCAAAATAACACTTTTTAAAGCATACTGTTAGTACAATGCTTTGAGAGTACAGCAAAACAATACATTTGCCGATTCTAATAACTGAACCAATATTATGTAGCTACAAATAAGTAGGATACCTGAAAGTTATATATGTAATGAGAACTACAATCACGTTAATAGTATGACGTCGATATAGAGACGTTAATAATATGAGTAGCATTTTTTTTTGGAACATTCAGAAAAACAGATCTTTGTACGTTTTCCCCACTGCATGCAAGATTCAACTTCGAAGTTTTATCAAAATGCACCTAGCGACAACTCAGGAGATTACTTTTACACCGCCGCAAATGAAAGATGAGGAACTAGATTGAAGAAGAGTAGAATCAAAACAAATCATAATTCAAGCTCTTAACATAAAAATAAAACATAATCTTACTAATTAATTGAAATTAACAACGACCGCGCAAACTAGCCCCAGTTTTTTGTATTAAATAACTGGAAATGATTTACGGAAAGGATCTCCTCGAACGGCGCACAGTTTCTGTTTTAATTGCCGTCGCGCAAGGATTTCCTCATTCCCGTCGCAAAGGAGCCCCTTAACCTCTTTACTGAAACCCAATTTCTCGAGTTTGTTTCCTTTATGCCACCCTCATTTTCATACTCTATCGCCACAATAACAGGGCCCAATTCGAAAGAAATAACGATTTTAATATCTTCAGAGTTGAGGTCGCGTGGGGTCGAGAGGGTGACGAGAAAGGGCGCGCGCCCTCTTCGCTGCTTGTTTGTTCGTCTAATGAAGTGGGCAAAACACCCCATTAATATACAGTTACACTCAGCGCCAGACAGACCATCCGATATTCTAGTGTCAGCCTTTCACGGCACTCATTTATCACTCAGTCTACGACTCAATGTGAATAATTGCTAGCTGGCTTTTTGAAAACCTTACAATAGCTTGAGCCGAAAGGATTGCAAATAAAAAGCCATATAGATTTTACTCTAACAAAAATACTTTTCTATAAACTAGGTAACTTTATGGAAACATATCTAATATTTTTCATAGTATGAGATTAATACCTACTTGACACCGGGACAGTTTCTCAACCTGTATTATGATAATGCGCACGCACTACCAAAGAATAGGACGCGATGCCTGAGTCTGTGTTTTCCGGTACGTAAAGTGCTGGAGTTTTCGAGTCTTGTGAAGTTTGCGAGCTATATTGTAACTCAAGTTTATAATGACTCAAGAAAGAACGGTCAGTGTGTACTTTACGGAACACTAACGGGAAAAAATCTTATAGAAGCCTTTTACTGTAAAATATAACGCCAAATCATACATTCGGGAACCGGGGGCTGATTGATGAATCGTGTAGGAGAGGTATGGGTGAACCGAGTGATCTGCGTTACATAACTTTTAGCGCTTCGCCGGCTACTGCCGCGCCACGCTCACTTCGCTCGCTCGGCTCGCGCGTTGTCTTGTTGTAGTTTCAACCGAATCTAACCCAGTGATCTGCGTTATGAACGTATGACCTATTTCAATGAAACTTAATAAGATATTTTACACCCTTAACGGAAAGAACACATGACTGTCGAAATAATATGTAATTTAAACTCTCATTTATCAATATTTTTTTATACTGTATAGATCTAGTGTTTGACCACTATCTCACTTGATGGTCAGTGACGATGTGGTCTAAGATGTTATCACCTAGAAAGCGTATTAGCTCTCAAGGACTGATCTCTCCACACACTATGCGTTTGGTAACAGTTTTTCCAACTGGAGGGTGGTGAATCTAATTTGAAAACGGTGTTACTTTCACCGTAAGCTCAAGCTGTTGGTGGGGATCGAACCAGCGTCCGTCAGTTTGACAGCCGACGTTCCCACCGCTGAGCTATCATCGCATCAAAAACTAGTTTCCCTGAGTTTCCGACAGCGAAATCGGAAGCAACATGAGCAATGAGATTGGCATTACGAACGGGATACAGTGTGTTGATACGTTTACTCCGAGATAACAGCGCTTGAAACACTGAAATATCGAGAAATTATATATCAAAGGAAATACACGGACAACATCTCTGTTTTAATGTTAACTCTTGAGTGACGAAATCCATTAGCGATTTCCATTTTTCTGCGAAGCTTTTAGGGTGGCTTTTACGATATCTTGAAAAGATTACCGCCACAAAGTCGACATATCTTATTACATATGTACGATGACATAAATAATCCTTGATATTTTTATGTTTATTACACTCACACCCCCCGCACTAGGATTCTGTGTCGCGGGAGGCATGGACACACAAAATTACATCACAACAAGCATCCAAGATCCGGAACAAAAATCCACGATCTTCGAATAAATGTTTGCCTGGCAGGGTTTGGACCCAGGGTTTCCGGGGACCAGAAGTCAATCTGTTAACGACCGAGCCACGGCGACATATAAACTCCAGTCTATACTAATAATATAAAGAGGGCAGATTTGTATGTATGTAACGAATTGGCTCAAAAAGTACTGGACTGATTTTAAAAATTATTTTACCATTGGAAAGCTACATTCACCGTGATTAACATAGGCTATATAATTATTATTTTAGAAATTAAGTATCCCTATAATTTTTAATTTTCAAATTTTTTACCCGTACGAAGCCGGAGCGGACCGCTAGTATTTAATAATAAAGAAAAGTTTATCAAAATATGAGAAAGTCTACTATTTACATACGCACTTAGAGCTAGTAACCCGAAAGGATTGAGTGAAAGTCAGACCCTGTAACTATATATATCATGTGCTTTGCTGTTGTGTTGCGATTACGCACTAATAAATGCTAGGACCGACCCATCAGATATTTGAATAAAGAGCACTCAAGGTAGTACAGACTAATTAGAGCAAGTTACGTTAATTATGACCATTTACACTTACACACTCACACCCCGCACAAAATTCGCTGTAATGCTGGAGGCATGGACACACACAAACGTGTCATACAAACATCCAACATCCGAGAACACACATCTCTATCGTCACAGAAGTGTTTGCCCCAGCCGGAAATCGAGCCAAAGTCGCTGTACCACAAATTAGAGTTACAACTACTGAGCTACGACGATTGGCACCAAGTGCCTAGCCTAGTAAGATTTTTTATAATATAAAACATTACTCACCACAGAGTCCGTGCCATTTTTTAACATAATACTTAATTGATAGATTTACAATTTTAGATTATACAAATACATTCAGTCTTGTTTCAAATATAGTTTAACTAGTTATAGCATTATATGTGAAGAAAGTAGTAAACACGGCTAGTTTTAATTTCTTTTCTAAGGGGTGGGCGCTGTAAGTTGAAACACAGGCAGTGAGCCTAGTTCGGCGACAGATAGCCAAAATTTAATATGTGCATAACTCTAGCCATTTAATATGATGTGATGTGCGCAATTTTATCTGAAATAAACTTTTTATTTATTTTATTTATTATTTCACGTAATATACACATTATTAAGTACCTAATTATTTTATTATAATATAAACAGTATAAACTAAGTCTGTTAAAAAAGTTAAATTTAAGTCTGATGTGCGTATGCATCCAGCCTAGTAAGACTTCTTCAGTTTGGACAGGACATATATATATATTAGGCAACAGTAAAAAACCCTGTACTCAATTTCCCCTTACATTTTGAGCATTTAGAGCAAACTGTGGTTTTGTGTAACCGATAATGTCAACACTTAAACCCAAGTAATTTGATATTTTCTACATGCCGTCGCTGTAATGAAACAGATAAGGGTCTCTTGTATGTTTTGCTGACATACGGGTCGAGTTTTGATTGTTCGCACTGGGTTTTCTTAACAACTCACTTATTTTTATATATTACTTATATAATTATCCCACGGGAATTATATTTATTCCGGGATAAAGGGTAGCCTATGTGTTAATCCAGGGTTTAACTATCTCCATACCAAATTTTATCGAAATCGGTACAGCCATTTGAGCGTAAAGGAGTAACAATAGTATTTGAATTATTTGCTTATCCTACGGGAACAGCAATTATTTTCAGGATGAAAAGTAGCCTATGTGTTATCCCTTAACTTAACGTAACTTATCTATACACCAAATTTCATTGAAATCGGTGTAGCCGTTTGAGCGTGAAGAAGTAAAAAACGTACACACATACACACAAACTTTCGCCTTTATAATATTAGTAGGATAGGACTAGCCAGCCTACTACCAAAAACTATTGAAAAGGAAGTGAAGAAAAAAGATGACAGATCATCTTATTAGCATGACAGCTTCATTCAAACAATATAGAAGGAAAGATGTAATATAGGAAGAAGATGGAGAGGAAGGCTAGAGTTTTCCTCTATATAAGACCTATCTTAGAGATATTAAAGAGAAAGCTACATTAACACCAAACTAACATTACTTAGAAGTACTCGTAGAAGCCTTGTTTAAGAAAACTCAATCCATCCATGGCTGTTAAACAGTG
This sequence comes from Apeira syringaria, assembly GCA_934044485.1. Classification (NCBI taxonomy): domain Eukaryota; kingdom Metazoa; phylum Arthropoda; class Insecta; order Lepidoptera; family Geometridae; genus Apeira; species Apeira syringaria. The sequence goes on from OW203658.1 coordinate 19,575,917, forward strand.
CTTCACGCATATATTCCTAAATATTACGATACGAAAATCGCTACTTACTGAAGAATATTAAAGACCTAAGCGTAATAAGCCTTAAAGTGCACTCAACGCTATCCGTAAATTAAAAATCCAAAGTTTAAGTAAGCGGTTACTAGGGAGGTGCCGTAAAACAGAGTAATCTACGTAAATACTTAACAAGCCCGGACCGCAGAGGATTATATGTATTTACTAGCTGCGCCCCGCGGTTTTACCCGAGAGGTGATGATTGATGAAAGGTAGCCTAGGTATGTGTTATTCTGGGACCTCAAGTATCACATACCAAATTTCATCCAAATCCGTTTTACCCGCATGGTGATGACGAAAATAAGACTATGTGTTAAGTCAGGGTATAAGCTGTATAAGCTATAACCCGCGTGGTAATGATTGATGATGATGAAAAGTAGCCTATGTGTTATTTCGGGACCTAAAATATCTAGATACATACCAAATTTCATCCAGACCGTTATACCCGCAATGTGATGAAAAACGGTGATGACGAAAATAAGCCTATCTGTTAATCTATGATATAAGCTATCTGTGTTCCAAATTTCATCCAAATCGGTTTTCCAGTAGTTTTTGCGTAAAAGAGGAACAAACATATTTCCATACATCCATACTCACAAACTTTCGCATTTATAATATTAGTTATTTAGGTAGTTATTAATACATGAGGAAGGAAACGAACGTTTCAGTGACTGCTTGGGTCTAATCAGAGTGTTTATGACGATAATTCACATACGGTTAATTTTATCAACGGCATATTTATGAAATATGGCAGGAATTAAAATTAAAATGTCTAAGTACGATAACTTAGCCTCTCCGCTGCAAAAAACTATAAGTTTTGTGGCAATCTGTCATTTAAAATCCATTATAGGCAGTATAGCGAGTCTCCGAAAAACAGCTTATTCGACTTTACGGATGCGTGTCGATCGAGACATCTAGATATAAGATTTTATGCATAGTATTTTGTTTGCTGTGGCTTAAAGGTTGATAGGATGTTTAGAATGTCAGACTTTATAGTCAGGATGAAGTATTAACCCTCAGCTAAACACCCACCCTAAACTACACATGATGACTTGGGAGAAATTTAGTCTTAACAGTGTAATCTTTATATTGTTATATATATATTATAATAATATATATTATTCGTCTATGCTTTCCCAAAGCGGAAAAGTATTAATAAAATATCTTTATACCCGATACGGATTATTCATTCTGCGAGCTGAGCCATTCATTTCGTATATATATATAAGCCCAACCTACCTATATAAACCCAAGTTAATCTCCAATTTTGTCCAAGGCTTGCTATTACTCAAGCGTAACAGTAGGTGAATAATGCCAGGTGTTATCCTGTCTATTATCAATGCGGCGCAGTGAGCGGGCCTCGGTGGTGAGACAACTGGCCCTGGCCATATGTGGCAAGCGTGTGCGGGACCCAAGCCCATTCTTTGTCCCCCGGCCAGCGCAATGCCAATGTATGACCATAATGGTATCTTGAATATCTTGAAATACTATTTATTAGTTTATTTATTTATTTATTATTTTTATTTAAATAATCAATGTATCATAATAGAATAACCCCATTAAATAACTCAAAGCAACTTGTCAAAAACACTAAAAGTAATGTTTATTCACACCAAATCCAAATCCACATTACATTTCTCAGTCACCAAAATAGTACTTGAAATATAGTAATTGTAAAATAGTAATTATTGCAATAGTTTTTTATTTTCTTTTTACATATTATAAGTTTGCATTTGAGAACTGATGTTAAGTGATGACGTTGTCTAGGATTTAGCATGCAAACCTAGAAGGTACCTATTCACTCGCGACTTGAAGACTCCAGGATTGTATATTTTGGGAAACACAGACTCGGGCAACAAGTTCAAATTTTTTAGTATTGTTTTATTTTGCTGGTACAAGCACAATGGTTGGTCATTATAGTGATGAATATTGATAAAGTTTCATCATTCTAAGAGATAATGTAGGTGTTTCCCATGTTGTTAAAGGCAGTATTTTTAATTAACTGTTTATTAGGGAATCAGCTGAGACCTTGCCATTCGGTCGTAATAATGATCCATCCTTATAAATGATGCGGTAAATGATATTTGGTTTCGACTATAATTGTGTTTGAACAGATATGATAGAAATCCTTGATTTACAAGATTGTTTATAATCTATTACTTTAAAGATGGTTACTTCATGATACTTAGCTGTGAAATGTATGTTAGATACAACATAATCTCTCAAGTGGCTGGAACAACGAAGAACAGTAGAAGAAAAGGATAGACAGCAAAGGAAAGATATTAAACAATTTTCTAAAATCCTCAATTTTGTGTCAAATATTACATATTTAACATAAAATTGTCTGTTTATTAAACAGTAAATGTTTAATAAACAGACTAATGTTGAAACAATGCTATTGACTCACTTGTTCAACTAAACTTAACTAAAACTCTGGACAATAAGTTCTTATATAGTCTGTCTAATAACAACACTAAATTAAGATGTTTTTAAATTATTTGCAGGTAGTTTTAGGTAAATTGAGTCGCCACTTATTTGGTGCCTACTAAAAGTACCAGCAATTGGTCAGCAATTAAATAAAACTAACCTTATATTAGTGACAGCATTGTATGGAGTTATACTAATATGAATTTAAGTGTAAATAGAACACTATTTTACTTTGATAAATTTTAGCTAGTACGAGCGATTAACCAAATTAGGGCCAAATATTGCATCAAGAAATTGATTGTAAAAAAAATGTCCATGAGATTTAAATAGCAATAGTGAGTTATCAGCAACAAATGCCAAATAGAACATTAAATTTTGTACCTAAGTATATAAAAGTTATAGTAGAGCTTACCTGGTCAGGACAAAAGTATCCAAAAGCCACCATGCCAAACAATGAGAGCAGCAGGCAGAATAGTATCACCTTCCTAAGCTTTGATCTTGGCTCCATTTTCTTAATCTCATAGACACCACTAGGAAGCAACAGAGCGAAATCACTATCTACTTGCACTGATACACTTTTTTGCATCTCGACCGAATGCATGTCTCATTTTAACAAAAATATCGTCAACAGAACACTGTCACCAAATCTGTCCAGTTTATTTATTATTGTCCTGGAGTGAACGCTCATCATTCATGGTTTAATTCACATCCTTATCGTTGTCGATTATCATTGGGGTTTGATAACATTGTTATGCTGATACAACTCGATTTTGTAATAGCAAAAACAAACCGTAACGTTGTAAAGTCGGTAATATACTACCATCGAGGACAGTGTCGAGGGCTCGACTGAAGTCGACTGTCGTAACTCTCGTAAGGCCGAAAGCAGTGTGCGATCCCGCGCGGCCACGAGCTCATACCATACCATACCAGCACGCACATACAACGACGACGACGGCTAGAACCGCGCGCAAGGCCGTGAATTAATTTATACAAATATTTATAGTTGTCAGAGAGAAAAGCTCGTCGTTTCCGCTTTGTATGTATACGACTTTTATGTTACAGAATATGCAGTTTTTTTGGCTTTCGTTTTTATACCTGAGAATTAAAGCCATTGATTTGTATTGTATTGTACTGTATTCTGTATTGTATGTAAATATTGTTGATACACAAAAAACAATGTTATATTAAACTCTTGTTCTCCTTATAACATACTAAAAATGACAGTGACTAGTAACAACACAGTAAATGAAAAGTTGACAAATGACTTTTTTTTTATCACACTCGGACCCCATTGACATTGCCAGAACAATATAGGCCCCGTTCCATTCACAAAATTTTTCAAAAGCTTTTTACATACCCAAGCTTATTAAGTTACCTCTTCTTCTTTATCCTGGCTTTAAATCCCATTTCATTTGGGTTCAGCTTATTAAGTCACCATCTCAGATAAATAAACGGGCCGTTACCATTGGGAAACTATATGGGTACCCACGCTTATATACAGCAAAGTTTGACTTTTTTTAATACAATGAACCGATGCTATTATTAAGGCCATGTAGCACCAACCAAATTATCCCAGGTTCTCGGATTTAATCACAAATTGGACTAGAATTAACACAGAAATATAGAACTTAAGTTACATAACTTTACTTAAGCTTATTAATATTATTTTAGTTGTGATAATATTATGTATAGAAATGTATTTTTGTCCTTAATAAAGCATATATTTTGCAAGCACATTTTTGATCATTCTGTTTGTGCAAGTGGACCTTACAATGTAAATATTTTAAAAAGTAACATTTATTTTAGTTAGCTACTACAATAACATTTGAACTTAAATATGGCTTGGGTCACTGATTAGAAAGCGAATATGGCTTGGGTGATGAAGTCAGTGTACGCAGCCCGTAATGTCCTTTGGACTGTGTTCATTACTTGATTGGCTAAATAATGCAAACAACGAAACGGCTTCTTTTGTGAAATCTACCAAGAATTGATGTCTTTTTGAGTTTGAGAGATTATAACAACAAACTATATACTCTAAGCACGGATTTGTATAAGGCTAAAAGCTAAATAGTGTGCTGCGCACAGACATCTGTAGAACGATTTTTTCGGCCATACAAACCGGTGCGGTATTGCAAATACAGCCATTTACGAACAAAGCCAGCCATGCTGTAAATGATGTCATATAACAATTAGAAAACAAAAAAAAAATATTGTGAAACCCTAGAACCGAAGATTTTATAACAGTATCAGTGCCTAGTACCATGAAACAAATCATCGGGATGTTATTTGTTCTTTATTTACCTATGTATTTCTAACATACCTAATTATATTTTTATTTATGTTCAGAAATTTCGGCGGCAAATATTTAACTTATTTTAAACATTGTTTCTTGTTAGTAGAAGCAAAGATAACTTAACAGGAATAACTCCAATTTCTTTGGTTTCGCTATGTAGCACAAAATATACTTACTTTGTAAGGTGTACGGGCAAGGCAGCACAAACGCCGGGTTACAATTTTCTACTCTGAAAAACATTGGTAAGGTACTAATATAACAGTCTACTAATATAAGTGTTCATACTAATACCTTCTCTATGAACCTAGTCTTAGGCGTCTAATAAGTTTGGAGGACAAATTTAAACGATATATTCTACGTGACATATCCCACTAATATTACAAATGTGAAAGTTGGGATGGATGATTTATAGTCAATCACGCTCAAACGGCTAGACGGATTTGGATGAAATTTGCTATGTAGATACTTCAGGTGCTGGAATAACAGAAGACTACTTTTCATCATCATCACTACTATGGGCACAACCGCGGGGCGCAGCTAGTGTAATATATACCGTATCACATACGTCACTTAATCCACGCAAGTTGGGTCACTAGAAGAAAATATGGGTAGGTAGGTATTTAATCAAATAAATTTGATTCTAAATAAAATTTAAAAAGATCGCATCTCAATGACATCCAAACTGCCTGCATTATGTTGCCACGCTCTACAGATATCATACAATACAGATATTATCACAGTGGTCACACAGCCACCTAATGATGGAGCGTGGATGGAGCCACAGAAATTGATTTACCAAACGGTCTGGATCTGTAGCGAGCAGAATGTCAAAGCAAATTTGTTGAGTAGCCATCAAAGTAAGGTAGTGCAAGCTGCCATCTCACTTTGACCAACTAAGCGAGATTTAACAATATTATATACCTAAGTATGGACATCTCGGCCGGTGGGCAATAGACTCCCGGAGCACATGTTGGGCAGATAGATACCTACTTCTGTCGAGCCAAGTCCACCTTGTCACTGAGGTAGTCCGTAAGCGCCGTTGTTTCCCGAGCTCCACTGTGCGATCGATAAACGCAGGCAAAGATCATTTCTTCCTAACATACACATTCATATTTAGCTAAAAGTTAGTGTAGTCACCCTGATAGTTCTACCATAAGTAAAAGCTACATTACTGAAGGCCTTGCATATGCAATGATAACACTTTGTACAATGTCTGAATAATTTCACGTCATCCTCTATTTGTGTTACAGCTTGGGCCTCTTGAGGATTTTGGCTGGCACATAATGAGCTTTCATTTGATTATCACATTAAACCAGTATCACTAACATTCCTCTAAGCATTATCAAACTGAGGTAAAATAATAAAGTAGTCTTTAAAAATAATTTCTATGACAGGCTTTAATCCAATATCAGTTTTAATATAATTGTATGTATGTAACAGTTATTACATAATTTCAAAAGAAACACTTCATTTTAATCATAGTCTCGAATACTTTTCTTGCAAAATGAACAAAATTATACTAACTAAAAAAAATCTTTAAAAACATACCTAGAGTACACAAGCAAAAGTATTAACTAAAAAGCCTTTAACAATTAAAAATACCATTAATGTGGCACTATTTTAGTACAGCTACATAAAATAAAAACTGATTTCTACTTATAGAAAATGATGAAGGCACTTTAAAATTAAGGTGGGGAGGATAACAATACATGCATACAAATATAATGTTGGTAGTTTCATATTCAAATTTCTCTCGTCACAATGATCTTGCGCTTAAATATAGAACACATTATGACTTGTAGCTGAAAACATTGAAATACATAGTATGTACACAGTTAAAATCAACAGCCCAATGTTACCATATTTTACTTAAGATAATCACATATTTCTGTTTTTGTTATACATACAGTAATAGAGACACGGACAGATTTTACTTCAAGACATCACACTGTTAAATCATTGTGGACTCAACATGGAGATGATCATGAAGTAAACCTGAACTCAATGCCACGAGAGAACCATTTATAACAGTCATATAAATCGATACTAAAAAAATGTATACAAAATGTCCACACCTCATTATATGATTACATTTTTTTTGCTGTATAAAAGTATTCATCACTGATATCAACATTTAATAAGACGCGATGTTCGCGACACATCAACACTTTTCACAGTCGCACAATGATGTTTTACATTGATTTCTTTACTATAATTAACTTCACAAGTCCCTAGTCATAAAAGGAGCAACTCCTCTCACCACAGAAATTCCTAGTTATAAAAATTACTATATTTTCAGTCCACAAATTTGAAACAAAGTCCACAATTCCACTCATCGCTGCGCCCCTCACTATGATGCACAACGGTATTTAGTTAATGTTCTGTTCACTAGAAATCTGTTTTTATTAACTTCCAGTTCAAAATATTAATATAATAGCACATTTTAATTTATTGAAAGTTTTTTTTTAGCTATGCACTGTTTAAAAACAATCATTACTCCCTGTTACAGTACAATTGTTCAGTTAGGAACGCAACACCCGCCAGTCGCGTCGACAAAGGAGTCCCTTTGCTATGTGTGCACACGGTTGGTGCACGCACATCCTGCTGCGATGTGGAACCAATTAGTTAATCGAGTACTAGTTGTCCATGGAGAGAAGCCAGTCCTTGCTCTGTTCTCACACAATATCCCGATCAATTCCGCGGACGACCACGACCACGAGACCCGTCTCTGCCCTCCCGGTCCTGCAATAAAACCGTTCAAGTTAATTCTCTCATTAAAAGTTAATCAATCCCACAGAATGATATAAGAACTTACTTTATGATGAGGTCTAAAGTTAGACTCACGGTCACGATAGACGTTATGATCGCGGTTATCGCGGGGATCGCGGTCTTCACGATGGTCGCGATGGTCGCGAGGGTCTCGAGAGTCACGACCGTCGCGAGGATCACGAGCGTCACGAGGTTCCCGGTTATCACGCGGGTCTCGGTGATCTCGATTGTCGCGGGAATCGCGACCGTCACGACCATCTCGACCATTATCACGGCCGTCGCGACCGTCACGTCCTTCGCGATGATCTCGGAACTCACGATAGTTGCGGTACCCACGGCCGCCGCCACCCTCGTGATCGTCCCGATTGTTTTCCTGAATACTATGAACGGGAACTTTACGCGAGTCCTCCTCTTCTTGACGCCTTTCGTAGTGAGTGAAGTCGTCGAAGATTGATGTCGTGTGACAGTAACAGTGCATGATACGCAACACTTGTAGCCCCTTCGGGTGCGGCACCTCTTGGGTGTCGCGAGAGTTCGTCACGGGCTTATTTTCATTATTCTCTAATTTGATATGACGCAGCTGCACATTTGGCACGTCTTTAACGTAGATCCACCTGACGCGGAATTGTCCCTTCCACTTGTCCTGCAACCACACACCAGAACTAGAGTTGTAATCTACAGCGCTCATCATACGCGCCATCCCGCAAAAGTGGCCACTGCCGTTCACCGAGAATAGCAAGTATACGCAGCCGCCCTCGCGCTCACGTTCGCGGAACGCTGAGTCTAGGCGTTTGTTGCCGTGTTCAGTACTGCACCAGATCTCGTACTTGATACTACGATGTATGTCGTCCTCGGAGTACGATTTGATTACGAAGAAGCGCGCTAATGGGGCATTTAGGTCGAACTCTTTCGGGTTGTATTCGTTTTTGACGTGTAATTCGTCGAGCAGCGGGTGCGGCGGCACTGGGCCTGAGGAAGAGGGCGGGGGCAGTGGCGCAGGTGCGGGGGTCGGCGGTAGCGGCGCTCGCGGTTGGTGAGGGGGTGGGGCACGTGGAGGGTGAGCCTGGTGAGCCCACACTGGTGGCGGCTGGTGTTGGGGCGGGGGGCCCCGCGGCTGAAGTGGAGTCGGTACTGGCGCTGAAGCCGGAACAGGAGTCGGCTGCGCAGGCAAAGGCAGCGGTGCTGGAACTACCGGGGCTTGCATCTGCGGTGGCGGAGCGGTGACTACAGGCGCGCTCTTACCGGCGTCCCACGCACCAATATCCATGTTGTGCTTGCCAGGAATGATAGGCGGTGGCGGCATGCCGGGGCCCTTCTTCTTCAGAACTGTCCCTTGCGAGGATGGCGCCGGCTTGGCCGGCTGGCTCGCTATGGAGGCCCAAGTCATCTTTTTGGGTTGCGATCCAGTCGACACGTCCTTGAGCTCAGGGCGCTCTTTTTCCGCCTTGTGGTCAGCGAGCGAGAGCCCGTGTACGCCCGCTTCCACAGACTTAATAGTCTCCGGCACGTACACATCTGTCCTATAGTAGTCATCATACTGCTTGGTCCGACCCAGCTGACCCCAAGTCGAGTAGTCACCATTTCCGTGAAAATAGTTAAAAGTGGACGCGGGTTGTCCGAATGCAGCAGTAGAGAACGGGGTAGTTGACGGTCCGAAAACGCCTGCAATAACAATCCAAAAACAAAAAATCATTAGCTATTTTTTCTCTGACTAGCTCTGAAGAGTGAAAAGCACACACAACACAGATGAGTCACAATGAGATAGCAGTATTTATAGGTACAGTTAAAAAAGAGCTAACCTACATTTCAAACTTTTCAATGAGCACTCGACTTTACTAGTAAAATATCATGAAACTACAGCTCAGATTCATGTATAAACTTAGCATCTTTATTAGATTTTTTTATTTACTGATAGATAAAAGAAGAACTTATTTGAGAACTAGTTTCTTTTATATATCCTGGCTTTATTTTTATATCTATTTATTTTTATATTATATCAGTCTTTTTATATCAATACTTATTTTATACCAGAGCCATATGAGCAATTTACTCATAAGTCGGACACAGAATTATAAAACTGTACAACGAAATCAAAGAAAAGGGTACATAGTGTCTTGTTCAATAAAACTAAAGTGATTGATAAGTGCAGAATGTAAAGATGCTTAGTTGGATTAAATAAATGATTAATTTAAAGATGCTTTCATTAAAGAAGTATGCAAAGAGGATACTTTTTTAATGCAGGATAAAGTTTTAGAATTTAGGTATTGCACACAAATTACACTTATGAATCATATTTGACCATAAGTAAGTTTCTAATTATAAGCAGGCACTTATGAAGCTAAATGAGTCTACCACTTAGTAATCTAGACCCTAGTACTTTTGATAAACTTTTTCATTTTGGTTCCTATAGATATAGTGCAAAAAGCTGAATTAGGAGTGAGTGTACTGGCACATTGAAAACATCTTTTCTCTTGTTACTGAATAAGCATGTACTATCTACCCTCAACTCCATAAGAATCATGAGGATTGTATCCTCCGAGGAAAGTCATCGGGTCTGTTCCATTGGTGGACCATGTCCCATCCCCGACTCCAAAAGCTTGATAAGGAACTGCTGTTGTACCGTAATAACCTGAAACGACGGAGAAAATATGTTTTTCCTCAAAGGAGATATCCCATTTTTCTTAAGGACTTGGGCTAGATATTGTACTTGGTGATAATACCAATATTGGCTGATAGAACAAGAGAAAAAAGATGCAACGCGATGCAAAAGATGGTACACTTCAAAAAGGAAGCAGATACTACAATTCGAAACTGCTACACTACTATCTGCAAATATTGTATTTACTTTGGAAGCATACATTTATATTATTTAGATATTCCAATAAAATTGTATTTGCCACAAGTGAATTGAAAATATTTTCAAAATTATATTTTTTTAATAAATATTATACATGTCATGACAGTCACAAGCTACTTTTATATACGGATCATGCATATTTACAACTCATAGCCCCCACTCAATTAATATTTGTGAATATTTTCAATCCCTCTGTACCAAATACTAGGAAATACAATGATTAGCCCAAAATGAGACATCTCATTTGCCATATTTAACTGACACATTGAATATATACATATTATTTGAACAATGTTTCTTATTTTCTTTTTTCCATATCTATTTAGAAATTAACTTTAGATCAAACTTTAGGATGCCGCTTTTTATTAGCTTCTCTGTTATTGTGAGAGAAATATATCTTCAAAGTCTGTCAGTAAACTGTCATCACGTGACAGCCATCTACTATGATGCCTTTCTTCAGTCACCTTTAAATCCTAGTAGAAGCACTCTACCTGTTCTAAAGTATAATCTCCTAAACTTGGATGGGCTAAATTAGGAAATCTATGCAGATGACTGTGGAGTTAGTTTAATTTTAAGCTCATATTCTTCCTAAAATCTTGAAGCTGTTCAACATCTTACACTCTATCCTTTAACATCATAAACTCATAAAAAAATCACACCCTGGTATATAAGAAATGGTAACCTCCATTGTGACCTAATAGTGGATTTCGTCATGACAATCATTAAAAAACATGCCGAAGCTCATGAACAAAGACTTCAGCATGATGTGAACGCCGAAGGTATCCATTCTCTTAGACAACACGGACATAGTGAGAAGACTCAATAGGAAAAACCCCTCTGAGTCATTGAGGTGTTAAAACAGTAAAAAGTACTGCAATGTGCGCTATGTGCATGAAAGTGCTATCCAACAAGCACACAATTGAACAATGTGTCTTTCCCTTAATAGAGACGAAAAGATTAGGTGATATTGGAAACATTTACAATTTATTCTAATTTAGCAGTTTAAGTTAAAACTGAAATACTTATTGGATTGAAAGCTAGACTGTAATTTTAAAGTGACGACCAAAAGTGGAATGAGAATAAAAAAAAAATCAAAACCAGGATGAATTCAGTATATCATATCACAAGCATCAACAAAAGTTTTATTTGTGTGTTAGCGGTATAATTATTTTTGTTCCTGTACGATTGTTGCTTCAATATAAATAAGCTCAAGGCACAATTTATTTACATATCTATCATACAGTGTATTTAGCCATAGCCACACGATACATATATCTGGCTGGAATCTGAGATCTAACATTCCATAACCAAAATTGGCAATCTCTTTCAGTTATCCATTTTTTTTTGTTAGTTTCAACACTACTCCTAAATATTGGCATTGACTCCCAAAATCTTTTATAGTATTGAAGCTAAAGAGTACACTTTTGCATCATTACACCCACAATATGTGTATGAAGACACATTACAGTGTAACATTCTAGCTCATCTACAATAAAATTGTCATCTAACTTTGTAACTCTTCTCATCATATGTGACCACAGAAAGAAAACATTTGACAACTGTTTTATATTTTTTTCCTGGTTTAAAATAAAGAGTCTGCTTAGATAATAATGTGCCAGTTGGACATCTTAGAGGCTACCTCATTTTAATGTAAATATTTTTATTAATTAACTGGTTTCAATAATAATCATAGACCATAACAACTGTAATAGGACACAGTTTAAAAAAGTTTAGATCATAAGAAATAATATTTGGGTGACCAACCTGCTGCGCTGTAATGATCCGCTGCTGAAGAGATGGGAGGCGCGTACGATGGCTGCTGCTGATGACGCCATGACACCTCAGCTAACTCGTCACCCCCACTTTCTAAATGTTGATCTTTCGGTGCATTTGTCACTGAAATGATATAAAGATGCAATTGTAAATGAAATCTGAACATGTACCGGATATATGATGAATAATCCCTTACTAGGACATATTCAACTGACTAACTGTATTTGTGTTAACAATAAATTACCAAAAACAATGTAATAGACTTCAATAAAGAAAACTTTTGAAGCAATGATAGTTCAGCATTGACAGCATCGGCTGTCAAACTGATAGACGCTGGTTTGATTCCCTCCAATGGCTTGAGCTTTGGGCGAAGGTAACATTATTATCAAATTGCATGCATGGTGGTAGGGTACTTTTGAGTACCCTCCTAGCTATCTACCGTGAAGCCGCTAGTTTATCGGATACATTTCGGGGAGTGCGCTCTGGAGTTGCTTATTACTACTATTTGATTCCACCATCTCCATTCCATCTAAGGTTGATCAGACGGACAGCAATGCGACATCCATACATGATAAAACGTTCCAACTTGTCGCACGAAGCGTTTTGCTTCCACATTCATAGTGCGTACAGCTAACGAATGGAATTAATTGCCTAAATCTGTATTTCCGCAAACATTCAACCTGGATATCTTCAAGTCACGAGTGAATAGGTATCTTCTAGGCACGCGTGCTCCATCGTAGACAGCATCATCACTTAACATCAGGTGAGATAGTGGTCAAACGCTTGCCTATTGCCAATACAAAATTTTTTAAAAATACCACCCTCAAGTCACCAAACACAACAAATCAATCCTGAGAGTCAGTAAGCATTCTAGGTCCAGTGTGATAATATCTGCGATCACATCGTCACTGACCATCAAGTGCGAGTCATCGAGCGCGTCATAATCAAATGCAACAGCTATACAGTATAAAAACATTCCAATTCTCTATAAAAAATGTTTTGATTAAAATTGGAATGCTCTTATTCATTATGCCTACACAATTTATGTCAACTTATAGCTATTGAGTATACAGCCTCCGCGACCAACTTCTGAGAATCACGCTAACTGGAAATTATAAGAAAGGGAAAAACATTTCTCGGAATATCTTATTTCCGAGAATAACTCCTGCAAACAAGCTATTATTAGAAATTGCCTGAATTGGAAAGAAAATATGTCTTTCTAAGAAGTAAGAAATATTTTCTTTTAGGATTACGTAGAAAGTTTTACATTATGTAGACCAAATCTATTTCAATTGTGCTCAAATTCCTATCACAGTGACAGTAAATATGCAAAAGTTGGTATGTATGTGCCTTTTTCACTCGTAAATATAAAGAAACACATCTACACGGAACCTTATAACATGGATTAACATATACTCCTACTTTTTATCCCAAAAAAATTGATGGTTCCTTTGGGATACAAAATAGGAAAATTATGGATCCTGTGTTATAACAGAGGTAGCGAAAAAACCGTAGTCCACTCGGGCGAAACCGCAGGACGCAGCTAATTTTGTATAAAAAAACCTCCAAAGCTACATTTGGCATTATACATTAATTTTATGTACCAATGAAACATTTTCCTGAATATAGAATGCCATTTCCATAAAATATGTATAATGTTGTATGTGTAAAATTGCTATATGTCTATTTAGAATGCATCAGATTGTTGCCTCCACTTTGTTAATTGCTTACTGCCAAGGAACGGAAGTCTTTGCTCTAGTTTCCCAATATGTACAATCTTGGAGTCCTCCTTTTAGACTGCGTCATCACTTAAAATCAGGTGAAACAGTGGTCAAATGCAAGCTTATAGTTAAAATATGTCTAAATCTCAAGAACTTTGATGAAAGCAGCGGAGTATAAAAAAAAAAGCAGAGGAAGCCCTAAGTCATTATTCATTATATTAAGGTGAAATGGAAGGACTTGTGTAGATCTACCTGAATGCACAAAGAAAGCAAGCCAAGCAGAGACCTTACCAGGAATTTTAGCCATTATGAAATGTCACTTCATATCCACTTTCATTGGTGCTTTCATCTAAAGAATCTCATTGAATGAAGTGGATCTCTATTGTATTCTCTCCTTACCAATGAGGATCGACATGAACTGACATTTCATAATGGGCAACGATGTCCGATACGGCTGCAGGTCTTCCGTGCAAGACTCTTCATCAGCAATTTCAATTAAAAAATTAGCGTAATTAAATATATGCCTCCAAAAAAAAAAAACAAAAACAAAACTGGCTGTTTTTGTGAGCCTGAGAGAAAACAAGAAATTGAAATATTTTCTCAAAGAACTAAAAAGCATCTGGAAACAAGAGTACAAGGTACTACAGACCACATTTTCTTTAATTGTCTGAAGCTGAGTTATTATTTGTATGATATTCTACCTCACGACATCCCCTGTCCTACTAACCTTAGTTGTCTTCTGTCTTATGCTTTTACTCCCCTTATTTTTATACTTAGTAAGTTTATTGCTAATACTAAAATCAGGCTATAATGGTGCTCTACACCTGCTATAGTTGTTTGTATTATGTGCTGTATTTCATGCTTCATTAACACTATAGTTGGTCACCTGTGTTTCATCCTAAGTTTGTATGTTGTTACCTGTAAAACTAACAATTAGTTCAAATATGTAAATATGTCAGAGTGTGTGAGATACTCAAACATAATAGAAGGTGTTAAATGTAATAGATTTGACAGTAGGTTTTGCTAGAACTCGATTCGTTAACTAAATGAAGGTAGTGAGCATGTGTCATTTGATTGGTGCCCATAAATGAGGGTAGTGTAAAAAACAAGGTTGTAAATAAGCTGCAGCAACCGTGGCCAGAAAACAAGTCTAGGCATGGAAGCCGTACAGAACGGACATGTTAATAGTGAAGTATTTAGTGTTACTATCCAAAGAGAATCTCTCATTATCGTTATCATAATCATACTGAGAGATGGCGGTTGGACGTGCAGTGGAATAATTGTGATACTTTACTGTTAGACTGTTACCCTGAAGTACCATTCTAACTCTCACACGCTACGGGCCAACATCAGAAGTGGGATGGCATTCCTGTCTATATTTTTGAAATCTTGACTTCAATGGAGCATTTGTATTGACCTTACAACAATGACCTTGACACTGTGACATGTTATTTGGCTGGAGCCATGTGATTTGATTGACTTCATGTGACTTGGCATTAGAGGGGTTTTTACTTGAGGGCTTCTGTAAGATTCTCTGTTTCTGTTAAAGCAGTTATGAAATTGGTTTGATCGACTGTGATGTATATGGATCTACTTAATAATTTTTGAAATTAGAAAACTATCATGCAAGTTTATTTTGATGTTGTTTGGATATGATGGAATACTTAGTCTTTGTTTCTCTATCATAGTTCAGTTACATGCGTACATGTAGCGTATCAGTATGGCCGTGTCAGAGCATGAGATACTAACAAAAAAATTGAAGGTGTTAAATGTAATGGATTTGACTGCAGGTTTTGCTAGTACTCGATTTGTTAACTAAGTGAAGGCAGGTAACATTTGTTATTCAATGCATGCCAATATAAGAGGGTAGTGTGAACGATTTCTTATTTCAATTAGAAATAACTCATTTTAAACTTAATGCTGGTATTTTTCTTGAATATCTTGTTAGAAAAATGCTATTATAAATAGCTAATATATCAAGTAAAAATGCAAAGTAACATAACTAAAAATGGAACATCTAGTTTCAGGTATGTTATACACGTCTGAAAGCTGGTGTAGCAATTTTTCATCTCACTGTTGCCAGGTTAATTCTAATATCATAAAATGGCAGCTTCAATTTAATTTTAGCTGCCATTTTATGATATCACATGTAATACTGGCTAGGTATAAGTAATACAAGCTGTATTACCTATACCTAGCCAGGTATGAGGAATATGGAAAAAGTTATATTGGTGATAATTTCACATAAAAAGGTTTTCTGGTTAAGATGACTGTGTATAATGCCCTTCTGTAAAAAGTTTAAGCTTGAAGTATACATCTTTCATCTCTGCACAAGACATCTTCAGGAGCTGTTGACATGGTGAATACTGGGATGAGAGTGAAGTGGCATGTCTCAGCTGTGCAGCTGTGCAGAAGTAAAGATAAATCTCCCCTTCTTCCGAAGGGTATCAGCTCACACTGCATCTTAATCAGAATAACTTTAATGCAGATTTATAACTAAATATTACATATGTTAATATGCTCAGCAATGTAATGTCTCAATCTGTAAATTTTAAGGAGGAATAAGAATATTATCATTTAAATAGGTCAGTATGAAGATATTATGCAAGATCAGCACAAACATTGTATTGTATTAATCTGGTATATGATGTATTAACATAATAATTAATAAATATATCAAGTTTAAGAGCCTGATTTATAACATAAATCTCATACTAGCACCAACTAAGGCTTTCATAAAGCTTGCTTTGTCTAAAGTTGTGCTTTTCCATAGACACACTTGCAAATCACCAAATTAAAATATACTTAGTTCACAAGTAATTGTATTGTTATTACCACAATAATAACAATACAATTACATAGGTTTTTTTATTAATATTGCTTGAGTGAGTCTCATGACTACAAAACCATTTAATACACAACATATACTATAGGTTTAAACACTATTTGTAACAATGTTAAAGCCATCAAGCCTAAATGTAGACTACATTAGTACATCTAACTGTAACTTAGATACATCAGAAAAGAACTCACTTATCAATTTACAACTTTATAGTCACACTAAGAACAATCAGGCAGGTAACTGAGACAAATCAGTTCATAGCTAACTATATGGAACAGTTATTGATTGTGTGTAGGTGTCATAACAATTTCAGTTGGGCGATCAACTTAAGGTTAGCTCCTACACGTACATAATAGCGTGGGCAAGAAGGGAAGCGGTAGCGTCTAAACAGCTGGTTTTCATATTATCGTCAATCAAATTGGACTTATCTTTAATTATGTGGAAGGTGAAAGCGAAAGATTGCGGTACTTGCGGCTCTAAATCACAGTAGCGCAGCCAGGAGTAATTAATGAGTCGCGAATGTTAAGCCGACCGGTAACGCTGCACTTCCTACAAGAAAACAGCAACGTCACAAAGATTCCATCTTTACCTTGGTTCCCTTGCCCTTTCATCCGCTAGAAACCCGGATTACATGAAACAAAAGAAACATAAACCAAATTAAACACTAAAATATATACGTTTACTAAGAACTACAACAATAAATACTGTAAATGCGAAATACCTGATCTGACACGCCTGCTGACATTGGCCGCGATTTTCGTAATATTGAGCACTTAGTGAAGTCTTTGACACGGTAATATACGTAGAAATCACATCAGTTTCACTACACTGAGTCTATTGTGTCCCAAATACACCAAAAATTACCTTATATTGTCTAACACTATTTCACTGAGTGTCCAAGTCCGATCCAATCCAAAAATCCAATCCAAAGCGGATGAACTTTAGCTAATGGCGACCAGAAGTGTTGCTAGACCCAAATTTTAAAAACCTTGTAGGACGTACAGAAGACATTTATTTGTCAAGTGAATTCAGTTACTTATATTGACATCATTGTTCTCCTAGAAGGAGCGATGGGGGGTGTTTGTGGTGTAGGGGAAAAGTGTAGAGGAGGTTCCTATGACCACCAGAAAAATCCGAAAAGTGTCATTTTTGGTTTCCTTGATGGAACTGGTGTACGGATCTCGGAAACCATAATCGATGGGGGGTAGGTGCCAAAACTAAAAATGACTAAAACCTTAGGAACTTTTTGGAAAAATGAAAAAAAATTACCCTCCCAAACAAAAAAGAGGTTCTCCCATACAAAATTAAAACGATCGCAACTCCGGAACCGTTGCAGGTGGGTATGGGGGGTTCGAACAAATATTATAGAGGGTTTGTAGGGGAATTTGAGGTTTCTGTCAAAAATTGAAAATTGGTCCTTCGACCCGGATACCAAATCCAAGTTTGTCTGATCTGGCTGAAATTTGGTATTTAGGGAGATTGGGAGTCCCTGATTCGAAATATGAAAAAAATTTTTGGATGACGTCATTTGTTTTCTTTTTACTGGATAAGGATTTTTGATGGCGAAACCACTTCTTATTTGCGAGGCCGCAGGCCGAGCTTCAAACCCGCGAGGCCAAAGGCCGAGCTTCAAACCCGCGAGGCCGAAGGCCGAGCTTTCAGGGCGAGGCCGAAGGCCGAGCTTTCGGCCCGCGAGGCCGAAGGCCGAGCGTGGCCTTCGCGAGGCCGTAGGCCGAGCCGTGTTAGTCACTTACGAGGCCGAAGGCCGAGTTCCGAATGGGGTGTTACGCATTTACATTCCTTAGGAGAGTCACTAACGAGGCCGAAGGCCGAGTCCCGAATGGGGAGTTTTTTCCACATCTCGAGCTGGTCTTTGATGCAACCGCTCACGGGAACTAAAAGTATCTGTCAGTTGTTCGACTTGCATGAGAATTTTCAAATATTTTTATTTACTGGATGGGGATTTTCGCTGGCGATACAACGCCACGGTTGCGAGGCCGCAGGCCGAGCTTCAAACCTGCGAGGCCGAAGGCCGAGCGTGGCCTCCGCGAGGCCGTAGGCCGAGCCGTGTTAGTCACTTACGAATGGGGTGTTACGCGTTTACATTCCTTAAGAGAGTTACTAACGAGGCCGAAGGCCGAGTCCCGAATGGGGAGTTTTTTTTCCACATCTCAAGCTGGTCTCCGAGGCAACTGCCCACGTTAACCACTGCACTTAGAGGTATGGTCCCTTAACAAAAGTCGTTTACAAAATTGGTGCGATTTTACAGCGACTAAAATTTTATCAAAAAAATCAACTTGCACATGGTAACCCTGCTCACACTCTGTACTGAACTAGAAGAAACTGTCACTTACTCTACTTGTATGAGAATTTTATATATTTTTTCAACTGCAATTACAATCTCGAAATAAATACAAATGCACATCGATAACGCGGGCTGCTCGCAGCCAGCGCACCACCCGAAATACTAGTTATTATCTATGACTCAAGTGCTTAAGTGTTGAAGAATTTACAGCTTAATAGCTTCTTTCCGTAAAATTAATTGTTATTATTACAAATATGAAATGATTATTGCTCAATCACGACCGGCTCAAGGGCTTTGAATGCTCAAAATTCTCAAATAGTAACTAAACTACTATTATCCGAGAACAACTCCAAGATATTTAGATATGGTTAGATTGAAATCCTCAGATTATTTCTCACAATGTTCCTATTCCAACGGAATGTTTTTTTAAAGTCTACCTAGCAACGTTTCATTTCAGAGACCTTTTAATTCCATCTAAAACATCTATAAAATATTAATTGGAATTTCGTTACTTAAAATTGTGATATTAGTCATAACTAAAACTTTTCCATTTTTTATTTAATATTGTACTTAAACATATTATTTCTCAAATAGTAACTAAACTACTATTATCCGAGAACAACTCCAAGATATTTAGATATGGTTAGATTGAAATCCTCAGATTATTTCTCACAATGTTCCTATTCCAACGGAATGTTTTTTTTAAAGTCTACCTAGCAACGTTTCATTTCAGAGACCTTTTAATTCCATCTAAAACATCTATAAAATATTAATTGGAATTTCGTTACTTAAAATTGTGATATTAGTCATAACTAAAACTTTTCCATTTTTTATTTAATATTGTACTTAAACATATTTTGAAGTTTATATACGCAGAAAGAAATATATTTTTAAGCCCTGGGTCACTCTAGGGTTCAAACCATGCATGAGACATAGGAATAGGATCTCGGATATGGTAGACAGTAGACTTTGCAAACTGTTAAGACTCTAGCCATAATAATAAAATCTAACAAGTATCATACAAAAGGTAACAAAACTTATTTTTTAATCATTGAAGATATATACGATTTCAATACGAAATGCAAAACTCGCATTAAAACAGAAATAATTTATGAATGATTTGGAAATATATCAAAACCATTTTAAGCCTGTGGTCGAATCAAAGTCAGCCCACTCACTGCCAACTCTAATGACCTGCGACTTGTAAATGTAACGATAACATTCCATGTGTTGGTCAACGATAAAAAAATTAATACACTTTGTAGTTATTTTCTTGGATATAGTCTCGCTTAAGACGTTAGTAACGCAAACACTCGTTAAAACATTTAAATGGGGCCTACAAATCACGAAGGAGATGATAAAGTTGTAATAGCCATAAGAAACGGCTCCAAGTATATGCTTGAACTAATTCACTTTACCAGACACATATGACAAAACTTTAATACAACTAAGCAAAACATTGGTGGATATCTGGTAAAATGCTTCAGGTTGCCCAATTCCTAAAAGTTGCTCAAAAGATAAAATGAGCCGTTTTCTCAAAACAGATATAACTCGTAGTATTAAATAATTTGAAATCGTTCTGTCACTGTCAGCATATCAATGAAAAAGGTTTTCTCTTACTAGTCTGTGACGCAGGTGTTAATTTTCATTCCGTTTTCGTTTTCGATCCTGGAATAGTATCCTGTTACTATTTTGCACTTTTCGACGACCCAGTTTTATTGTGGACTCTTAACTTTTTGAACGTTACCTACGCATTTTAGACAAATGAAAGATGCTTGCTTCTCTCAATTTACAATGACAGATAAATTTTCTATGACTATAACGCCATCTAGTAAATATTGACAACTTATTTTTTTTTAAGAAAAGGTCTCCTTAAAAACGGATTCTCCAAGATGCTAGAAAACTTAGATACACAAAATTAACTATATTTTTTAATATCAACATATAATCTCATTGCGACAGCGTCATTAATGAAGATCGAAAAGGGAATCATGGAAGGGAAACATGAGTAACAACGTTAACTACTAGTTTAACTAGCACATTTTATATTTGGCTGAGGCGTTTAACAACGTCCTATCAAATCAAGTAATTTTGTAGTCACTATTTAAGCTTTAACAATTGTCTGTATTGCACTTTAATTGGTACATGATAATATTGTCGCTGAGTGTCCTTAGAATCTTAGATGTTTAAGTTAGGTTTAGTAAAACCTGTAATATAAGCAACTGCGCTTGATTTTTGATGTACCACACATTTGATGTATGAATCTAATACTTCTATGAGTATTAAAATTCCGTCTAATATAGTTTTATGCTAGTCTCCTCCTATCCCACTGCATTACCTGTTGGGGTAAGTAGTTAATTCAATACAGATATTATTTTAATGTATTTGGTATTTTTTATAGTTTTATTTTGAAGAAATTACATTTTATGTACAATAATATAAAATTATAATACATGCTAAGGATAACTATAGGAATAATATTATAGTGATAGAACGGGCAAGTTGTACAGTTACGGATAATTCCGTAGGTATGGCAATGATAACACCCACAGTAAATCCATGCACAGCTTCGAATTCCGCGATGACCATATTATTTATGTATACACAAACGGTCTATGGTAAGGTGTGTATGAGATGTACAAGTGGCGTTTTTGGCAGTGGACAACTGAAGAAGCGTTCGATTTGGGAATGTGGCATTTGTGCCGAAAACTATATGTTCCAAATCGAACGACACATACATGTCATTACACCACTATTATCACGAGAGGTGTCAAATACGAATCATTTGAATATTCATGACTAAATACTTCTAATTTTGGCTAGACTCTAAACTAGAATTACTTTTTTGTATTGAAAATCGAAACGAAAGAAAACATTACACTGCCATATTTTTCATGTTTGTTTATTTACTTACATCAGCTGTAGCCGTCTATCTCTGAGCTGTCAATAAACGATTAAAAAAAGACATTGCCTTGGAGGTGGGTCAAAAGTGGCAGTTCACCGTAGCGTTATTAACAATTTTTATGCATCTCGAACAGTGAACGAAAACAGTTCAAAACGCCACCTATACCAAAACGAACGCGAAACGGGATCGTTTTGGCAGTTTTTGACTGTTCCATAGCCCATCTCGATCGATGGACGTATTAATACACTCACTGCGTACTGGTAGCTGAAAAACGAGCCGAACGAGGCGCATTTCCTTAACTATTTTATTCTATCAAACATGATTAAATATAATTGTTTTGTTAAGTTTTTGCATAAGGCCAATTTTAACGCCGAAATTTCGTAACGAATTTTATTTAGCGTGATGAAATATTTTTCAGTTCAAATAGGAATTAGTCATTACTTTAACCAATTGTAATTTATGTGGCTCTTCATCATTAAAACATTAAACAGGGTGGGGGCGGGGAAAACAAATGCTTCAATTTAGTATGAAACATTTGCTCTAATATTGACAGAATCCTATTTTTATTTATAAGCTAGAAGGTATGAAGCGACGACTGTACAAGACTGAATTGTTTGTTGTTATCCGCGTCACATGTAAATTTTTTAGCCGTAGTTGTTTCAATTCTTCATTTTTCTGAAAACTGTAAGAGCAATAATATTTATGACTACTTATCAACCTCAACAATTCTTGGTCTACCTAGTCATCAATTTTATGGTTATTGTTAATTTCATGCATGTACGCAATTTTTTTTTTACTATTTTAACTGTTAATGGTTAAAAATGTGCCGTGCCGTGGTGGTACCGGCCTAGAATAGTACTCCCCCATTACTTCCCGCGGGTGCCGTAAGAGTCGGCTAAGGGATGACGTACCAGAAGATGGGCAGCAGCGCCTTCTGAGGATTGAAAATTATACTGCGCTCGCCAACCCGCCTGCCAAGCGTGGCGAGTATTGGCTAATCCCCCATATATAGGGGAGGCATAAGTCCAGCAGTGGACGCCCCATGGCTGAGAGAGAGGTTAAAAATACCGTATGCGGATGCAAACATGTGTTTTCAAATTCATAGCAATAACGCATAAAATCATTCACCACCATACCACCCTGATGTCACTGATCAGTGATGCCATTTTACTATTTTAATCTTTGCCACTTTCGCTTTCTATTTTTATTTTATTATTTTATTTTATTAATTTCCAAAATCCACAGCTCTTAAATAACAGAGTTTGATATATGTTATTCTTACCTACCGCCAAAAACGGATTTCCATTATATAGGTATAACATTAATGTAACAGACAGTCTGTGCCGCTATATTGGCACGTCAGATATAACCTTATTTATAAATGTTAGATTGTTGGCTCGTCGTGGTGTGTGAAAATCTGCATGAGCGTGTGTGTGTGTGTGTGTGAATTTGAAATGATTTTAGAAGATTCAGTATGAGAAAAACAATGTCAACAAAAATTCTAATCAGTGATGCCACCATTGAAATAATAAGTACTTAGTTGTACGTATACTTATTATTTCGATGGATGCCACTATGATTTGACACTTTAAAGACCATTAGAAATAAAAAATAGGTTATTAACAAAAAGTATTTTACAAGATTAGAGATGACAATTTAGCCTTTATAAAAGCTGGCAAGAAGAAATAAAGGGCTCTGTTGTTGCACTAGTATGTATTCTATCTGATCTATGGTTGTTGCTTTCTCTCTGCTCGCTCTGTAATAGGCACAACGGAAAATCGACTAGTCATAATAGTTGATTTTTGGCAATTTTCAGTCTTGAATATATTTTATGTCCACGTCTCTAACGTACGGGAAAAATACTTTTCCGGGATATAAGTAGTCTATGTGTTATTTCCAGGATCTAACTGCTCCTACAGCAATTATTTATTTTCTGGATGAAAAGTAGTCTGTACGTTAATCTAGGGTCTAAACTATCTCCATACCTAATTTCATCGTAATCGGTGCAGACGTTTGAGCGCGAAGGAACAATATATTTGCTTATCCCACGGGAACAATTATTTTCGGAAAGTTTTTATTTATTTTATTTTTTATGTATGCGCGTATGTTTGTTACTGACGTAACAAATATACGCGCATACAATGACATATAAACTTCTTTATTATTATAAAGTGTTATTGTAAGTAATATATAAGTAAGTGTAATATATGTAAGTAAGAGTAATATGTATTAGTGTGAGTAGAAGAGCCCCGCGGTTTTATTACCCGCGTGGATTACAGTTTCCCCGCTAGCTCAATTATCCCACGGGAACTCTACTTTTTTCAGGATATATTCTAATTTATATAGGGGCGATATGGCCTGCACTGACGTCCCGCTTGGGGTGTATTGTGCATTTCCCCCGCCATCCAAGCTCCTTTATATATCTGAGTATGGATTTCGGTTGATGGCACAGCTGCTCCAGTGTTAAATTATATGTTTTTGAATGCATGGACACCCGTTCTGTTAAATGTGAACTGACGTCAAAATCATTGTGTGGTATGTTTTTACGTCTTATTTCTTCTGTGGCACTACAATGTAAAAGTACATGCTCCACTGTTTCCTCTTCCCGTATACAACCCCTGCACAATGGGTTCTCTGTGGACCCAGTATTGTGCAGGTGATAGTTGAGGTTACAGTGACCAGTGATGAGACCAATCATGAGATGTAGGTCTTGTCTCATCAACCTTAGCAAGTTGTTTGTAATTTTCCTGTTTAGTAGTGGGAACATGAGTTTTGACTGTCTACGGTCCGTTCTCTTATCCCACAGTTTCTGATGTTCTTTCTCCATATGAAGATTCAGCATGTTTCTTCGGGTTTCTTCTTGTTTTCTATAAGTAGGTATGTGTATATTTCAGGGTCTGTCCCATGTACATACCAAGTTTCATCGAAATCGGTACAGCCGTTTGAGCGTGAGTGAGTAGCAGAAGTCTTTTAATTACATATTTGTGTATCCCATGGGAACAGAAATTATTTTCAAAATGAAAAGTAGCCTATGTTTTAATATAGGGTCTAAACTATTTTCATATTCAAATGGATCACTGCAAAATCGGTTTTAATGTAAAGAAATAATTCATTAACAATTGTTTCAATGTTATAAAAATCGATGTTTTAACTAACGGTGCACAAATTACCTATTTTCTGTTACCTTTAATAAACCCGGTGCATCTGGTGCCCGGAACGCGAATCTCCTAGTGTGAGTTATTTAACAACTTGTATGATAACTTCAAAACATATCTTTAAGTTGTATAGAAACTATTATACCCAGATTGACTTTGAATATGAATACTTTTTAGAGTATCATTTGTGGTAACTGTTTGCATGTTGCATGAAATCAAAGATTGTATTACCTTTTTATTGATATCATTATTAAAAAGAATATCACACAATTTATAGCTTTATTTCTTTGTAAAGAAGGCTGATATGGTTTTGGTTCCACTGGCAGCTTTTTGTCTAGCCTTTTCCTTGGCAGTCAAGGGTTTCTGTTTTTTTGCTTCTATTTTATAGTCTGAAGAATTCATAATTCCATTCTCTTTACTCTCCTCCATAGAAGTATCACCCTTCAATTTTTTGTTATTTTCTTTAAAGTCCGACGCTTCTGATTTGCGCTTTTTCCCAACAGATTCTATTAAATCTGCTTGAAAATTAAACTTCTGTTCAAGCTTATTCGTTATTTCTTCTTGAAGATACTCTGATACCATTCCAAAGGCATATTTCAAGTAAAATTCTGGAAAAATAAAATATGTGTTGAATAACAATGTTGAATCAAATAAAAAAGCCTACAGCGTCTATGGTTTTATTGAACTCTGCAATTCACTGTATTTACATGGTACATTTAAGATGGTTTGATTTCCATACAAACGAATTTTTATATTTAGGTGAAGAGAGTATCTTTCACCCTGGTTAAACTGTAGTTAGTTTTCATATTCTTTATTTACGGCAAATCACATTTCATTGAAGAAAAAAATGTTTACCGAATAATGGAACCGACTTCAACACTCAAAAGTGTGATATAACTTGAAGTCGGTACCATGATAGTTTAGAAGTAACTATTATCAAAACATTATGAGCATGGTACCGACTTCTACAAGTTATTTCACACTTTTGAATGTTGATGTCAGTTAAATTTTGTACGTAAATATTTTTTTTTTACCTTCTTTTCTGTGACCTTTGCTACTCATGGGATCAATTGTCATTGTGTATATTCACCGATGTCTTCAATCGCAACTATAATATCGTCGAGGTAGGAGTAGCACTTTTCAGAAATTGAGAAGTACTTTTCAGATTCACTTTTCAGTGTAACTCAAAAACAGCTTGTCCGATTTTGATGAAATTTAAATGGGACCACACAGGAAGCACCAGCTTTCAAATATAAAAAGAACAATCAAAATCGGTTCAGAGACAAAATAACACCTTCCAAATTGAAAGGTGTTATTTTCTCGCGCGCACATGTCTACTTCCAATACCTCTTCAGGATAGATACGTTGCTGCATCCAAATTGAGTTGAGGTAGTCCGCCGCCCACGAAGTATTGTCGCGCCTTAGTGGACCTTAGGTCAGTTACATTCCACAAGCGATAACGCGAGAGAAAACCTAAAAGATGAATGACTTCAAAGCGATAGATCACGTGATCAACGAGAATAAATTTAATGTAAAGCGCAAGCGGTCAGAGAAAGAGTATCTACGCATCCTGTCTAGGCGCACTGGAACTTCTGTGGATGTCGAAGACTGACCATGTCGCATGTCATTGGTAGTCCTAATGAACATGTCAAATGTTCCCGAGCTCATGAAAGTCACCTACCGCGATTGTCACGTCTGCCTCACAGTGCTCGGATTTTTTGCGGTCTACAGAGTGAAAGCCAACTTCATGCAGCTTTTTTTCGCTCCTATTGGTCTGGATAGTCATGTATGTGTGTCAACATGTATGTGACATTTTGACACACATACATGACCAATTCAAATTATATTTACCTTCATCTACGCTATCATTATTTAAACTGCTTGTTACAAATGTAGCAGAAACAGAGCCTGATGTCACATGGATGTTTTTGTCTCTGAGAGTTTTAGCCACTTTTCGTACCCTCTCTTCAAGCCATCTTAACGTTTTCTCTTCATTATATTTGTATGCTTTTATTTCTTCAGGACCCTGGAAATTAGAGAGAATAGGCTTATTATTATTTTTATGGTTAGGCTTAAAAAAGGCTTCTTCTAATAATTAATCCTTTTGGAAATCTGTAGGGAGGTATATATTATATGCGGCAACATTATTGAATGCTTGCATACCTACATACATATATTTTCAAGCCTCTTTCTCGTAGGGGTGGGCAGAGACCATAAGCTCCCAAATGCTACGATCCCGACACACTTCTTTCGCTTCATCCACGCTCATCCGACGCTTTATACAAGAGCGTCGGTTTAGAGTTCTCTGCACTTGGCCTGACATAATGGAATATTTTTAATTCTAATTTTTAGACTGTCGCGATTCGAACACATCGTTAATAAATCGAACGGAGAAGGTCTTGTGACCATGACCAATGCAACTCGGTCAAATCGTGGAAGTAAATAACTACTTAATGTTTTTCACGCGATTAAGTCCCGATTCATTTATAAAAAACTAACTGCGCCCCGGGGTTTTACCGGCGTGGTAATAATTAATGATGATGATGATAAGTAGCCTATGTGTTATTCCAGGACATGAAGTATCTACATACAAAATTTCATCGAAATCAGTGCAGCCGTTTTAAAGTGAAGAAGTCACAAACATAGACACAAACTTTCGCATTTATAATATTAGTAGGATGTGTTCGAATCTGAGAGTCTAAAAATTACAATTACTATGATAGTAGTTTTATGAAATAGGCCCTAAGACTCAATAAGGTCTATTATTGCAGAAGCCATATATGCCTATTGAAAGCCTTATATAATAAATAAATCTTCATACTCATACCTTTAAGTCAGCAACATTATCCAAGTTTCCAACAAAATTTATTATTTTATCAAAGCCCTTCTCTGATAATAAGTCTTCTAATGGTACTGCCCGGTTTGTACACTGATCTTTTAACCTTGGTAACACTGAAAAAGAAGAATTATTATAATATATTGTCTAGCATGATTCCACCTACCACCACATCATCGCAAGGAAACAAGTGAGACATGCTGCTGCATATATAAATAATAAAAATAAATAAATATAAATAATAAAAACAACATACCTACATACTATCATAGCCAAATATTACAATTGTATTCAATGAATGAAAGATTGTACTGATTTTTATTGTTTTAACCTATCTGCTACTAAAAACAATTGATAACAATGGAAACAAGCATGTAGCATGTGCAATGTAACAGTGAGTGCAAATTGGATAAAAAAAAGCCGACTGATACTGGTGGACAGATGTAAATAGATGGACTAAAGTCAAGATAATTGCTTCATAATCTTGATATATAATTATTCCTTACATAATATTATGAAATTGGTGTTTCGTCAGGCCATTTTTATTTTTAATATTTTGCAACTGGATAGGAATTCCAAATTCAAATTTGTGTGTGTAATTTAGGTATATACATATGTTGTCGATTTCACCATTTTCCAATTTAATTTTTTAATACATAAATACAAGTTGGTAGTATAGCGTCGACCAAAGCAGAGGTGCTTGGAGAGATTGAGAGGTTCTATGGACAGCTATACACTTCGGTCGGTAAACCTGTTGATAGCTTGGCCAAAGACCCGAGAGCTAAGCTATCCCGACACTATACCGAAGACACCCCGGGCATCAGCCTGTACGAGATTAGGATGGCTCTGAATCAGCTTAAGAACAACAAGACGCCGGGTGACGACGGATTCATATCAGAATAGCCGCTTTCGGTGGCTCACCGATACTGAAAGTCCTTCAGAAGCTCTTTAATTCCGTTGTCCTTGTAGTTTCAACGCCGGAAGCATGGAACAGAAGCGTAGCGGTGTTGTTCTTTAAGAAGGGTGGTGACAACACATTGCTTAAGAACTACAGACCCATTTCGCTTCTGAGACATGTTTACAAGCTGTTTTCAAGAGTCATCGCGAATCGTCTCAAACGCAGGTTTGATGACTTCCAGCCTCCCGAACAAGCCGGTTTCCGAAAAGGCTACAGCACCATAGACCACATCCATACGCTGCGGCAAGTTATACAGAAGACCGAAGAGTATAACTTTCCCTTAAATTTAGCGTTTGTGGACTATGCCTAAGCCTTTGATTCGATCGGGACGTGGGCGGTGCTAGAGTCGCTCCAGCGATGTCGTATTGAGGTATGTCTGTGGTCAGGTGCTGTAGCCTTTTCGGAAACCGGCTTGTTCGGGAGGCTGGAAGTCATCAAACCTGCGTTCGAGACGATTCGCGATGACTCTTGAAAACAGCTTGTAAACATGGCTCAGAAGCGAAGAAGGGTGAAAACCGCCGCGACGCGAACATCTATAAATCACCTTTTGTTTTTGTTTTCACCCTGAAAAAACTAAAGATACTGTCAGTGTTGTGTGTCGTGACAACCCTGTGCTTTTGCAGGGCTGTGATAGCCCTACAGTTTAATAATATCAAAAGTGGGTAGTTGGCGAAACTACGCGCTCTCGCCGATATTGCCACCCGCATTTCTCCAGTCTTCTCGTGACCACGACCAATGCAACTTGGTCGAAACGTCGAGGTAAATAAATTAAGCGCGATTAAGCCCCGTTTGATTTAATAACAATGTGTTCGAATCGCGAAAGTCTAAAAATTACGATGATGATGATGATATACAAGTTCCATAGTGACACTAGTGCCTCAGAAACTGCTCAAAGGATTCAAAATAATTCAAATTTAAAGGGTCTAAGATACATAAAGAAGCAAATGAAAAAAAACATTTCGTATTGGTAACTACCAAAGGTAGTTTTGGACAACTTAATATTAACTTATATTACCCTCAATTCCATTTGTACCTAATACTGTAATGTTGTTTAAGCTCACCAATATTTTTCCAGAAGTAGCAAAATTTGATAGCTTACCTAAAAATACCGGATTTATTGGTGTTATCATTTGAATACTGCCATCTGATTTTACTGTTTCTCCGATAAACCATGACCTGTAAGGTTCATTATAAGTTACAACTTCATAAATCTTGTTGTGAGAGTTGTCCAAGCAGTACTTAGCGGGCTTGCCATGTGCTGGGTGAGGAAGTGTTATAATATTGATGGTATTGTTATCTAAAAGAGATTCTGAAAAATATAAGAGATAGGACATTTACCATTTACAGTTGCTCTATGAAAAGGTTTGCTAGTTTTCAAATTGATTTGTTTAATGTTATAGTAAAGGCTCTGCCTAGTTTGGGACCTTAAGACCTTGTGTGAATGTTAAAAAAAAAAAGTTCCACAAGCACATGTTACCCCTTTCAAACTAAGTAACAGACTGTTCCACAGAAAATTATGTTTAACTATTTGAGAACAAGGTTCAAAATTACTTAGTTTCTACTTGTTTGATTTTAGATCTTAACTAAGAAGATTAT
This sequence comes from Apeira syringaria, assembly GCA_934044485.1. Classification (NCBI taxonomy): domain Eukaryota; kingdom Metazoa; phylum Arthropoda; class Insecta; order Lepidoptera; family Geometridae; genus Apeira; species Apeira syringaria. The sequence continues at coordinate 19,606,405 of OW203658.1, forward strand.
TAAGAGACATAATACCTTTTTATTGGTTTTACTTTGTATGACAAGAAACAGATGAAAAATTCTTTATGTCAAGCCAGCATGTGAGGTTTTATTTATTGAGATATAGAGGTATGAGATATACAGAAGGCCAAGAAATGTCCAATTTCAATTTTGAATGATACTCTGTCAACTTGCCAATTACTCTGCAGATGGAGTGGATGGACTCATTCTTCTCCCTTCAAGGGCAAATACAGCACACTATGTTGATTCTCGAAGACAGTATGCTGCCAAGTGCCACCATATATCCAGCTGATTTTTTACCTCATATCAGCTATGTTCAGCACAATGCTCATATTATGAACAAATGATTCAATCAGCACAGTGATATAGCGTTTATTCCCTGGCCAGTAAGACATCTACAGATTTAAACCAAAAACGCTATAAGAGACCACTAGCAAATCATTTGGGAAGAAACAAGTGGGACAGACCTATGATTTCACCTTGTGGGTCATTCATATTAAACAAAATATTGATACTAATCATCTAAGGAGGAAAGATTTGATTGTTTGTTTGCATTAAATAGGCTTTGAAACTACTGAACCTACCTGATTTGAATTATTCTTTCACTGTTGGGAAGCTACACTATCCCTGGGTGACATAGGCTATATTATATTTCCAAAAAAATTTGGGATTATTATAATTTTTAATTTTGAAATATTTTATGCAGTTAGGGCGGACCTCTAGTTGTTAATAATTTAATATTATTTTTTTGTATGATTGTTCAATTTTTGGTCGAGAATGAGGTTAGTCCTATCAACAAAATGGTTGACCCCAATATTTATGTCAATAATATGTCCTATAACGTTCCATAAAAAAACTATATATTTATATATAAATATATATAGTATATAACAAAACTGTTAGTTTTGTTACGTAGGAAACGTAACAAAACTTAATATTAATGAAAAGCTACAGTTTTTTGCACATGTACATGCATAGGTCGACTTTAAGGCGACGAACGTTTTACATACCGCGACTGTACTTGCAAGAGGGCTATACGGCATGTAAATATTGTTTAATTTAATTAAAATTAATTTTGGTTTTTTTTTTGGTTTATGTATCATAAACCTGAAGTCTGCCAATAAATGTGGAGGCAAAAAAATATTGGACCATTAAGTCTAATCTACCATTTGATAACCCTAATATATAAACAACGAACTACCTTTAAGGCCGGCATTATCAAAGTGTGCAAGTAAAGAAAACGGTAAGAAGATTAAAGTAATAGTTACGCATAAGGTTAACCGATTACACATCATAGCATATTGCAGATGCAAACACTAACCTTTACCCAACAAAATCCATGAATTTTCGACCTTTCTAGGAGTGGTACTAGAAGAAATAGGTTTAGATTTCTTTTGGGATCTAGAACTCATTTTAAAGATGGGTTTACATTGATAGAATTGCGCTAAACTAACATTAATTAATGAATTTATTATTCAATTTAAAATTTAGTTTTATAAATAGCTTTGTTATTATCAAACACTAATCAGTGATCAAACAATAAATAAAATCAAATAAAATTTCGCTTTCTGATCCACAGATTACATATTATGTAAACTGGGCTGCGTTAAGGAGCTTCGTCGGCCAAATATTGATCGACCAATATTTGATCGATGTCTCACGAACGGCTACCCTTCATAGCATGTTACAGAAGAAGGAGTCATTTACATTGTTCATGGATGACATGATAATTACTACTGCATATGCCACTTTTGACAGCCGACCAAGATTTCATCGATTCTAGAGGTAGAAAGATTATGGTCTCGTCAAGCATAATTTGCTCTGACAGATTGACGTGAACGGTCATGATCAAATATTGGGTGGAGCAAATAATGCTCTAGTTGAGTTCGTGAACGCCGCACATCCGCTGTCAGAGCAAGATATGGCTTGGCCGATGGAGCTGCTGAACGCACGGCTGGAAACCCTACGGTTTGGTTTGATCAGTGAATAATTATAAATATTAACCGGGTATGTTCCGGCCTGCAAAATTTACAATTTCAAAATTAAAAACATCTCATTTTATAGATCTTAATTTGCCTTTTCGACCTACGTTAATTATTTTATTTGCCCTTCTTTCGTTTTCCCAAGAAAAATCGAAATAGAATTTCCCTTTTTCCTGTCTTTCAAATAGTCATATCTCTTTGAAAAATGATTATTGTTTACTCCACCAGGCATAAAAAATTGCCCCTGGGCTACTTTAATTTGACCTTGTGCAAATTCGCAAAAATATTCACTAATTAACTAATAAACAATAAAAAACGGTCGTCGAGTCGCATTTCCAAGCGATTTTTTTGCGCATTGCGCATGCGCGACAGAATAAAGGTGATACTCAGTTCGCTGGAATGTGCACTTACCAAAATACTGCAAACAAAAATAGATCTCCTTTTTATATACCTGCACATGTCAAGTTATGTGGTGTTTTTGTATAATTGATCATACAATTGAATATGACATATCTATGTATCATAAAAATAAAAAAACAAACAAAAATATACAACGAATCTGAGTTACTATTATTGATCAATCATGTGATGTGATTAATTATAATAATATCAAAAGCGTGGTGCTAGACTACTGTCTCTAATTATACGACTCGTAACACAACAAACACACACATCCTCATTACACCGTTGATTCACCGCGTCCACCACTCACCGCTTAACTAACACACACGTAAATTTATACTTACCTACTGACACAATCTACGTCAACCTACATTAATGCACATTTAACTTTTAGGTACTTTATTCTCAATAGCTTTGACGATGTATGTGGACTGGAGTACGTTGATTCGCAGGATCTGCCTAAATTACGTCGATCTACGTAAGAAGACGTAGATCTGGCAACCCTGCTCCACGCCCTCTTGTCCCGTACTACTGTCTGTCACTCAATGACGTCTGAATATGTTTTATGTTAGTGATGGGCCAAGTCCGAATAAATTAGACTCGAGTCAACTCGTTTTAAAATCCACAATTGCAACCGGCAGGCAGACATTCGTAATTTGATGGTGGTGTATCAAAACAACATTTTAAACCTTTATTATCGTCCAGGGAAGGGATAGTTACGCAGTATATTGCTCAGTTACACTTAGCGATTTAAACATAAATCACGATTTTAAACTTCATCAAAATACTTATACATATCAAAAATTTACAATCAGCTGATTTCCCTGACATTAGCACACAAAAGCGTACATTTGCGGTTTATTTTTGGTAGCGTGTATATAACGTTATATCGGTGAATACAAATATAAACCGGGCGTATTCACTGTGAGCACTGTATTCAAATACTCCGAAAAATAAACAACACCAAATATGTCACTTCGAATTCGGTGCAACTCGAGTTAATTCGAATTGCGAACTCGAGTTCACCCATTACCAATTTACGCGGCTTTTTCATTATTTTAAGTCACTACTACGAGATTTGTTATTGCTTCTTTTTTCTTATTTATTTTAAATAGGTACTTCATGTTTTAAAGTTAAAAACAACCAAAATGCAAGCTTTTCTTAAGACGGGGAAAATATCAGCAGCTGATAAACCTTCTATATCTGGTGTGAAATCTTCCACAAGGAAGAAACCTCCGGCCCCATGGGTTGAAAAATAGTAAGTGAACCGAATAAAATACAAATATAATTTATTTTAAATCATAAATATATTTCTGTATGTTTAATAACATCCAACAATTACTTTTAGTCGCCCAAAAACCATCGATGATATTGTAGATCAAGGTGAAGTCATTCAAGTGCTCAGAGAGTGTTTGTCGGGGGGCGATTTACCGCATCTCTTGTTTTACGGACCACCCGGCACAGGCAAGACAAGCGCTATCCTGGCGGCTGCAAGACAGCTTTTTGGAGATATTACAAGAGACAGGGTCTTGGAGCTAAATGCATCAGATGAGAGAGGCATTCAAGTAATCAGGGATAAAGTTAAGTCATTTGCTCAACTCACTGTAAGCAGTGCAAGACCTGAGTAAGTTTTTTTTATCTATTAAAACATTCTTTTTGTTCTGAAAATATAAAGAATATTTTCTACACACATTCACATTATCATTCTTCACACATTCACATTAAACCTTAAACATTCCCATTCATCGTGTCAGGTTTTTAATGAAAACTTTTTCAAGTGATAGCTGTATGTTAGTAATGAAGTTAATTTGAATATTATATGCAATACATGCATATTTAATAAATAGATGAATAAATAGCAACTAGACTCAAGTGTTTAAATTGTCATCAAAAACACAGTGTCTTGAGAGCCAGTAACTCTACACTACCTACACCTTCGACTACATTGACAAATGCTAGATCTATACTGTACAAAAAAGTAAAAAATTCACTCCATTAGGGAGCACACAAAAGGTTGGTGTCAGAAGTTCAAAATGTACTTCTAACCCTGCATTTTTATGCAATGTTCTTGTTAATAATATAACATTGTATTATATGCATGTATTTGTTTACTATTTTGAGATGACACAAGCCAAAGCAGTATTGTGAACCATCGTAGACAGCAAAATCACATAAAATCAGGTGAAATAGTTATCTAACTCTTGCATATTCCCAATAAATAAAAGTAAATCGTAAGCATTCTTTTTAGGTATATAACAATTTTAGTTGCTTTTTATTATTATTAGATGATTTACCCTCAATTGTTAACCGACGTCAGAAAAAGGAGAAGGTTCTCAATCCAACCCCTATTTTTTTTTTATGGTTGTTACCTCAGAACTTTTGACTGAGTTTACCGATTTTGATTATTCTTTATTTACTTGAAAGCTGGTGTATCCCATGTGTTCTCATTTAAATTTCATCATAATCGGTCAAGTGGTTTTTGAGTTACACTCCAATAACTTAAAAGTGCTACTTATACATCGATGACATTATAGTTAGAGAAATTGGTGACAATACACAAATGATAATGATTTGACTGGCCGGTTGGCGCAGTTGGTAGCACTCTGCCTTCTGAGCTGCTGGTCCCGGGTTCGATTCCCGGAGAGGTCAAACATTTGTGTGTATGAACATGTCTGTTTGACCTGTGTCTGGGTGTATATAAGTATATATATCAGTCAACAGGTTACCATAGTACAGGCTCTGCCTAGTTTGGGACCTGAAGACCTTGTGTGAATGTTAATAAATAAATATAAATAAAACCTTAAGGCGCTTATAAGTGCCGATAACCTTGGAAAACCAGACCCGAACATAATTGACCCTGTGACTAGAAAAGGTCACTGAAAATAGAGAAAAAAAATTTTTCCCTAAAATGGAACCGACTTCAACACTCAACAGTGTGAAATAACTTGTCTTAAAGTGAGTACCATCATAGCTCAAAAGTAACTGTTATCAAAATATTGTGCTCATGGTACCAACTTCAATAAATTATTTCACACTTTTGAGTGTTGAAGTCGGTTCAATTCTTTGGTAATTTAAAAAAAAATCAATACACCATATTAGCATTGATAATGATGTCGTACTAATTTGGATATTAGCATTACCATTTAAAAACTATCTTGTAATCTAAGATTTTAGTTTAGATGAGTCGAGGACCACTTCCATTAAGTCACATTTAAAAAATCATATTCGGCTTGAACTGATTATGACCAGCAAAGTTTACAATTTATACTTCCTTTGCCAGTATGAATCATCACTTCATCTGAGTTTTCATGATACTTGTACATCCAATGAATTTCTTTCAATGGTATTCATTTCAAAAGAAAGAAATAATTATTTGACTATAACATACAAATATGTTGTCGAACATACTCAGTACAAATACCTAGATAAAGTTACTCAAAAATGATCATCTCTATTCTCCTTGGTGTTTTGTGGTTGAATCACCAATGATTTGAATGTGGTGGATAGGAAGGTAAAGTGACATTTCATAATGGGTAAAGACTAAAGATAGATGGTATAGCTCCAGATGAGGTGTCTGTTGAACACTCATTATTCTCCACCAATCAGTCAACATTGCATTCAATGTTCAAGTTCTTGAAGCGATGACAGATGACAGATGCTGGTTTGAGCTTCTGGTGAAAGTAACACTGTTATGAAATTCCCAGCGTGTCGGTTGGTTAGTGTTCCAATATGCATCGAAATCGATTTCGGTGGGCTCAAATGCGTTCCTAATCACGGTGAGCACGCTTTTCAAAAAGTGTGATATCACAGGTGATGTCTTACCAACGATTTTGCTCTCCTTCAATATCACTGTGAACCTAACTTCAAATTTGACTTTTGTGTGCTGTAGGAAATAATATAACATGACTTAATAATATTATCAAATTTCTAATTTTAATCCTTAGCATTAGTGATTATAAATACAAAATAAAATAATAATCATGTTGAATTGGAGTATATAAGTAGGTATATAATTATTGATCTATTATGTATTTATTTATTTACAGGTCACCGTTACAATTCCTTAGTACATTGTAAGCGCGCTAAAGCCGATTTCAGTTCAATTTGGAACAGGGTATACAGACAATTGTTTTCAAAACTGACTGGAAAACTGGTTGTAGGCTCGAAAAGTGCACTGCTTTTCTATAAAAAAATAAATAATTATAAAACACTTTTGTTTCAGCGGAAGGCCATGCCCTCCATATAAGCTAGTTATTCTTGATGAAGCCGACTCCATGACGACAGCAGCTCAGGCTGCCCTTCGTCGAACCATGGAGCGGGAGACTCGCACGACTCGATTCTGTCTCATTTGCAATTATGTGTCTCGAATCATACCGCCCATCACCAGCAGATGCTCGAAGTTTCGATTCAAACCCCTTGCTAGAGATAATGTTATCAAAAGGTGAGTTATTCTCATCTAAGCAGCAAAACTAGCTGCACCTCTCAGTTTTACTTGCACTGGTGAGGAATATTCTCGCTATTCAAAAGATCAGTAACTTCAAATTTCTATACAAGCTTCTATATTTCCAAATGAGCTTATATATATATATAATTCTACTGTACGTGTCTATGTCACTGAACTCCTAAACGGCTGTGTGACCAATTTTAATAATTTTTAGTTATTTTAGTTCTTCAAATGGCATTACCTGTTGTAGAATATGTAATGCTCGCGAAAAAGCTCTTTTGTACGTTTCAAGGATAGCTTCGCTGTCTATCCAGCCATACCTTTAAGTATCCAGGTTGGTTCATTTATCTGAGATCCAGACAGACCTGGCTGTGTGTCAAGCTATACCCTATTGAGCTAGTATTATGTAAATAAATAAAAAATAGATAATAAAATGGGAGTTGGACTCACGCACTGAGGATCCCTTACAAATTGTAGGTACATGTAAGTAAGTATGTAGTACCTCGCATCAACAGAATCCCGTTCTCGAAGATTTTTCCCGCGACAGCTAAGTGTTCGCCCTGCTTCATAACATAATTTACCTTCTATTCTGTGCATATACTTAGTCTTGTCTTCCGTTTTTAAAATCCAGATTAAGGGAGATTTGTGAAGCAGAAGGTGTGGACGTGGGCGAAGGTGATGTGCTACACCAAGCAGTGGACACCTGCGAAGGAGACCTGCGCCGTGCCCTAACGGCGCTGCAGTGCTGCCAGAGGCTGCTCGGGAAAATCACTGCTGATGGACTCATTGAGGTTACACAGCCAAAGCATTTATTTTAAAGGTCACATTTGACCGCTGTCTCAACTTATATTAAGTGACGATGCGGTCTTAGGTGTACCATGCATACTTAGAAGGTGGGGTTATTCACTCGCGACTTGAAGACTTTTAATAAGCATTTTAGCTATGTGATTCACATGTATGTCACATACACTTTTGTGTGTCACCTGTCAAGTATAACGTTTCCTAGAAATCATTATATAACGGTGGTATCAAGGCTACTTGATAATTATCTCAGTTTTATATTGTGATAGTACTTACTAGGAACTATAACTGCGAAGGAGTGATTTCAACAAGTTATTTCACACTTTTGAGTGTTGAAATCGGTTCCATTTTTTGGTAAAATTTTATTAGTCAAAAGTATGCTACATAGAAACATTATTATTTTCCACATCGATGGACCTTAATCAAAACAAGCTTTTCATAGTTAAATCCAGTAGTTTATTATGTTGCGATAATAACCGTTTCAATGATAAAGTGATACAAAATACTTAAAAGACATCCCATTTAAAATAACATTGACTCAGACGGGTGTCCTCTCGCATTCCTCTACGGTTGCGGCGGCGGCGGTGGTGTTCAGTTTCTCCGACTCCTCCTCGGTAAAAGGGGGGGACCGCCATCCCCTTCTATTGAGAATTGCACTTCAATACCTTGCGCGCCATACTCCAGGGTCTCCAGGCCCTGACGGAATCTTCCGTTCCGCTAATATGAGTAATATGCTATATCATTATGCAGGTGACAGGTCTGGTTCCTGACAAACTGGTCGACGAATATCTGAATGTGAAGAACTACAGTGAACTGGAGACATTTGTGGATAAGTGAGTAACATACCAAATTGCTTTTTTCAGCAACAATATGCGATCCACGAATCCCTCTTAGGTTGAAAGGCAAAATTTATAAAATGTAAATGAAAATTGCATGTAGCAGAAATTGGAATGTTAAGGTGATTGCATGGAGTGACGAGAATAGATAAGATTACAAATTATTATTATTATTTATTTATATCAGGTCATAGACCCATAACTTAAAATACCTTAATATAATTAAATACATTTAAAATATATAGAAAATACAATACAAATACACAGATAATAATGCAAGTGTATGCGACTACCCACAGTGTACAAATGAATATGTAAGAGGAATTTAGAAAGTAGCACCAATGATTGAAAACTTAAAAGGAAATCGTATGGTGCCGTGGCGGCTGTAGGCATGTTATGAGGAGGAATTAATAACATGTTACGATAAGAGTCATCAATATGAAGGATGGATGTAAGGAAAGAAGTCGATCAAGGCTTGCTCACGGCGCTGTGGGTGACCAAGAAGCAGATTTTTGCTTTCGTATTCACTCAAACGCGAGTACTAAGCGATGACTAAATATTATTCCCTCGTAAATGGGGTCTATCCAATGGAGACGCTAATTTATTGTTTTCATTCAAAAAGGTCAGTAAAAGAGCCAGCGTTGACACTGTTATCTCGAACGACTCCATTTTACTATTTTTGAGGAGTGAGTTTTGTATCGATACAAATGAGCACATGCTAACGCCTTAAATACGGCGCCATTTAGGTTTTAACGTGTGAAAAGTTTTACTGTGTACGTCTGATTTTCGTTCAGAGCGGGTTAGTGCGTGAATATCGCGCACGTCGTCTTTCCTAACACGCTTTCAGTACACTTCAATTACTAATAACTATTTTTATATATTTCCCGCCACAATATGTGTTAGTTACATGAAAGTTATTCTAGAGGGAGCTAAATTAAAACCAGGACGGGACATCGCCTTTCTGTACTAGCTGACAATCTTGTAAATATAAAAAACAAAGCAGACGGTTGCCTGTCTAAAGTACTGAGCTTAGCGTATAATATATTATCTAGTACTGATCATATCTTACTATTACCATTTAAACTCTACCACACCAAATTGTAGGTTATCTGGGATTTGCATGCATATTAAAATATTTGGATAATGCTTTTTAGAGACTTTTTGGTCAAGTAGTAATATTAGGTAAATACCTAGCTGCGTCCACTCTTCTGTCGTATTTTGCTTTTACCTCAAATGCTACTAGATGGCGCGACACTTAATATAATAATTGCTTTATATTATCGCGCCTCATTAATTAAATTTGATAAACAAAACGTTATCAAAGCATACATAGCAACCAAATCGTATATATTATAGTAGTAATAGAAATAACTAATGACAGTTATGTTCTGCAATTAGCTCTGCGTAAGTAATGGAAATTACTTGGAATGTGCTTATTGACAGTTGTCAAACGCAAAATTATAATAAATAAATAAAAAATATATAAAAAATGTTTCGTTGTACTCGTGTCATACTTCCAACTATATGTTTTGATGTGTAAAATAAACATATTTATTTTTCTTTCTTTCATCATCATATGATATACAGATCAACACAGATCCACCAAACTGTAAAAACGCCGGAATGTACTCGTATAATTCAATCTATTTCAATCTAAATTAAATTTGAGTTTAGAGCCTCCTTTTCAGGGCGTCGCGCTGGTTCAAAAATATGTCAATATTTGTATATGTGTTGTTTATCTTCGTATATACAATACAATTGCACTTTGTTGACACCAAATTACAAAAAACCCAAAATAACAGTATTTAACATAAGTAAAAGCTCATAATATAAATGTAATACGTGTATATTAATCATGTATATATAAAACTAAATATCATCGCAAGGATTATTGGCAGAAAATCAGCGCAATGCTGAGCCAACTCTTTTTCAGCACAGACTAAATAGTGCTATGTTACAAATTCTTGTTCTGGATAAATTTACTTTTAACTTTACTACTTTAGCATATGTCTTAAAAATAATATGAAAACGGTATCAACTCCTAGATTTCTCATGGATGCTTACTCCGCGTCTCAACTTCTGGAACAGCTGAGCGCCACCGTGGTAACCGCTGGCCATCTCACCAACAAGCAGAAGTGTGCCATCAGTACCAAACTGGCCGCCTGCTCCCAGAGGCTCCTGGATGGCGGCGCTGAAGTGATGCAGCTCACAGATCTTGGATGCACAGTCATAATGGCTAACAATAACCCTTAATAAGCATTATGTGATCTACGCCCTCCAGAAATACTTTCAATAATTATTAAGTACAAAAATATTTTTTAAATAAAAATAATTTTAAGAAGTTGTTTATTTAACTCGCGGCCATGTGAATGTGGTTTCCCAAATATCTCAGCTCTGGTTAATATGGAAACTAACAGGCTTTAGCATATATTTATAAATAATATTAAGGGCTTAAAAGGTGCCAATGATATAACAGAGGCTCGCGGCTGTTTACAAATTGTGTTGCGTGTTGATTTAAAGTAATTATAAATATCTTTTTTTTTTTATTTTCATCACACTCAGACCTCCGCACTAGGATTCCCTGTATCGCGGGAGGTATGGACACACACAATCCCAGCACACAAACATCCAAGACCCGGGACAAACATCTACACTCATCGCACAAATGTTTGCCCCTGCCGGGATTCGAACCCAGGGTCCCGGAGACACAGAATTCATGTCGATGACACAAACCACTGCGCCACGGGACCGTCGCGATATTAGGTCCTCCCTAGTCAAATTAAAAAAGTGCAAATTGCTAATCACATTTGTAGACATTAATTTCCTTTCTTATGGTGTAAGACACAGTTCAAGCGATTTTGTCGTTATAGCGTGAATTTTAGAATAAAGAAAAGTATAGTCTGTCGAATATATTTTTTAAATTATATAGCAAATATAATTAAAATTTGTTCAAACAGAATAAACCTTCATGAATTGTTGTCATAAGTGTTATTGGTTTTAAACGTACCTACCTATAAGAATTTCAGCTTATTTTGATGAGTCCATGTAGGTACGTCTGAAAAAGACTTAAAAATGTCTATTCAGCAAATGGTACAGCCTTTCCTTAGCAGGGGTTTCAGAACCAATTATGAATTGAAATTACTGTCTTGTTTAACTCTTATAGCTTTGTAATATATACTTCACATTTTCTGACCTCGTGATCTCCTGTGCCTGTAGCTCGTTAATTTGCAATTAAGTCATCGTATCGTTACTTCATGGTAAGTATAATTAGTAAAAGAAACGCAGAAATAAACTAGCGGTGTTTGTTAGTTTGTGCTGAATACATTTATTTTAAGCTGGTATAGGGTTAGGTTATTTTGATAGGATTCGTGATCTCTTCTGTGCCAAGTTGCCAACAGAAGTGTGGTCTTAGCTAGAACTTGTTACCAAAGACAGCTAACAGAACCAACTGGACAAGCTAGTCTTAAAATACCTACTAAGAATAGTAGGCCTTTTTTTTTTCTTTTTTTTTGTCGCTGGGGAAAATGCATTGTGCATACCCCCCATCGGGGGATGAGGGGGTTATGTGGGGCTCCCCGGTGCTAGTACGACCGGTATACCCACTAAACAACCCAGCGGCACTCCGGCATCCTCTGTGAGGAGGACTGGGAGATCGGCAGTACACAGTACACCTAGACTAAGTAACATTCTACAAGCGTTACCGCTAAAGATAACAAAAAATGTATGAGATTGACAATTCAAAGCGATATATCACGTGATCAACGGGAACGAATATTCATCGTTAGCGGTTAGAGAAAGAGACAAGAGCGATGCATCTTGTCTAGGCCCGCAGGGGTGTCGCCGCATGTTATTCATTTTTGTCCAACCTCCGCTAGATTGTGAGTGATGGCTGTTAATATAGCGGGCGCTGGTCCGCGATCCCCACACTGTGCTTGAGCTTCCTCTGAAGGTAACTTCCTTCTTTAATTTATGGCATAGTGATAGGGAATTTCTTGTAGAATACCTACAAGAAATTCCCTATCACTATGCGCCTGGTTTGCTAGAAGACAAGTGATTAAAACTCGAAACTATTATGTTCAGGCAGCTGTCCTAGAGAGTCAGTTAATTTTTCCAAAATTGAGTATTGGCAAGCCTTTGACCACTACCATCGCGCCTGATGTTGAGTTCTGATGCGGTCTACGACGGGGCACGCTTGCCTAAGATACCTATTCACTCGTAACTTGGAGACACCAAAATTGTATGTATGTGAAATCTTAGATTTAGAAAATTAATTCCACTCGTTAGCTATATGCACAACCCATGAATGTGGAAGCAAAAGGCTTCGTACGACAAGTTGGAACGTCTACCATGTATGGAAGTCGCATTGCCGTCCGTCTGATTGTTCTTGATGGAATGGGGAAGTAGGAATCAAATTATTTGCGCATCATACATACGTCTTTTCTATCGTTATTACATCATTAAACGCAGCGTCACTAACCAACAAATGAGATAGTGTGCAAACGGCGTACATTGAAAGTATACATGAACAGTACGCACAGGTCGGGACTGCTCGCGTATAGTTTCAAGTCGTAATGACCTTAACTTTTTTAGAAACTATAAGTACCTACATGGTTATTACGGTCTTATCGCGTATATTTACCATTAAGGCACGCTAAAATTTTGAGCGAAAAACATACTGCACTGGTTTCCATTGCGTTCTAATCGTGTATATTTTCGTAGCGCTACATGAGGCAACGTTCTTAACGATTTGTCTTATACGCGACTAGTTTCATGGTAGCCATTTTGATTTATTGCTTTCTCTTTTTTGCACAAGAAATTGCAATCTTTGTTCTTTTCATTATTATTCCATCATCATTATACACATAATATTAAAAAAATATGCACTAACCAGCTAACTTAATGTAAACTCTAAGGCTTTCACGGCCGGCGTTGCATGTTGTATGTATTGCTTCCGGGCTGTTTGGCCGTGGTCTAAGTGAAACTTGTGGTCCAGACGTTTCGTCGATCACTAGGATCAGAGAAGACGCCGCGAAGGAGAGTTCTACGCTCTTGTCGCCGCTCGGACTTGAACCACTGAAGATGTCGACCGCAGTGATCGACGAAACGTCTGGAACAAAAGTTTCACATAGACCACGGCCAAACAGCCCGGAAGCAATACATACAACAGCTAACTTAACCTACCTAATTAGGTTAGGTTAGTGCATATTTATTTAACATGATGCATCTTTCTGAGCTTGTATATTTACCATTACTTGTTACGCGTTTACATCCTGAATTTTTAGAAATCTCGTATATTTACCCACTGAAGTTTTTATTTTGCTACACATTCTGAAGTTATGCAGTGTAAGAATACTATGAATGCGTGATGACCTTGTATACCTACTTATAATATACGTGTGCAAAGGGTAGGTACCCTACAAAGTTTGTGTGCTGTAGTATGTGTGCCCATGCCTCCTGCGACACAGGGAATCCTAGTGCGGGGGTTTCAATGTGATAGATAAATAAAGTATAAAAATATTCATACGAAAGGTAAATCTAGGCTCATTGTATTCCTTGGAGATAATCTCGCAATACACCTGGCTGATATACCATTTATGGATCTAGCAAATTTTCATAGGTTTCACCTATTCCATATTTCCATTTTCACCCTTAGACCTTCACCCTAACCTAAGGACGAAGGGAAAATGGAAAAATATGGTCTTATATATACTGCTAAGTAGATAGTTAGAATCTAACACTAAACGGCCGACAAATGTAGCAAATCCAAAATTTGAGCGTTTGAGATGTAGGTAGGTAGGTCGTTGTAGATCGTAGGTAAGTAGCCGCCAAGGCGGAATAACAATCAGCAACAAAGGAGAGAGGTACCGCAATGATTATCAGCCTCCCTAATATTCCGCGAGACACTAAATGTAGGTATAGTATAAGATTTGATGTCATTGATACCTACAATTGTTATCGTACTCTTATGAAGCTGAGTATATTCGTTAGTGCTGACCTGACTCGTAAGGATAACTTGTTTAATGCTTCAGTTTATCGCTGTTACGCTATTCGACTACTTATAAATGTTTACTCGTATATTACCTACGCGTCCGTATTGTAATTTGCATTTATATTTCATTCATGTCAGCGTCGGTGTGCGCGAGTTAACGCTCTGCGCAAGCGTCATGGCTGCAGTTTACGCGCGCGTTCATTTCACTTCCGCCGTACTAGTCGACGGTTGAACGGACGCCGGAGAAGGAAAGAAATATAACGTTCTTACAGAAAGGAAAGATAACATCGGCAGGCGAGCCTCAAGCGGGCGGCGGCGGCGCGGCGGCGCCGCCGCGCTGACTTGCCGAACGAGCGTCTCCCCTCCATGTCACGGTTTGCGCGCGCACCACTCTCATTGGCCACCGCCGCCCCTCCCGTGCCCTTCCCGCGTCCCTCTCGCGGCGCACGCGCAGCGTCTACGTTCCCAGATTTCAAATCTCGACCGTTTATTTCGAAGTGAACACGCGGAACGTGCGCACGCGTCCGTTTCTCTGCCCGCGCGAATTTATTTTAACTTACACCATAAAAATCACACGACAACGTGGTCGCGAACCGTTCGTTCGGTGTTGGGACGTGACATCGCTAACAATCAGTGCGTGCAGTGCGACGTGCTCCGGTTCCCAGAAGCTGCGGCGGTCGGCGAAAGGTCAATTTCTTTCGATGAGTGGAGGTTTAGTGCATGTTTTATACACATCATGACTAGATCCACACTCATCCATGGAAGTTGCGAGTTTCAACGGGGAGCGGCAGATCGTGATCCGGCTATTATCTGAGGAGCGCGGACGGGTATCATTATAGTAATGATACGTTGAGCGGAGGCAGCGCAGGCGCAGGTACCGCAAGGCACGCCGCGCCGCCTACCTGCCGATACCTTGCTCAAAGCTGCCCAAAAAAATGTCGTTTAGATACACTTCGCGCCGGTTACCGATCGGTTACATGAGTGAGTTTTTGCCGTGGCTGTCGTCATCGTCAGAGAGTAAGTTTTTTTGACGATCGGTCAAGGTTTTCCGAAGAGCGCGCAGCCGCCGGTAAACTGAATAGATATGTTTGTAGGAGTGGTTATCCCTAACTCACGTGCGGGCGAGACGCGCGGGGTGAGGGCCTGGCGGCAGATAGCGACTCGGGCGCATCTGCTCCTTCTGAGAAAGGCCATTGTGGCGGTGTCCCGTGTGGTCAGTGCGGTGACGTCACGGGGCCGACCACCTACTCCCTCCCGCGCCTGCACTGCTACCCCCTATCGCTTCACAACATTCGCCGATAATATAACCGACGATTGCTAATTAATGTTAGCATTTGTAAGGTTCACCGAACACCGTACTTGGAATCGATTGTAATGTTAATTCTACCGGAATATCGAATATTCATTGTTAAAGTTATATAAGATGTCTAACGTTCCGTCTCCGTCTTGGCCAAGGTTATAGTTAACAACTCAACAAATCAAACATAAAACCCACTTGTATTTGTGTAAATGTAGCTTTGCATAATATTAAACAATTTATGCGCCTAAAATGGTATGGCGATAATCTTTCAAAGACGGAAGGACGACGTCACATGCAAATTAAAGGTAAATTCTCACAACTTTAAATAATAGTTGCTTTGTATATATAAGTATTAATAGCTTAGCGCGTAGGTAGGTACGTACTATAGTAGTCAACACGTTAAAAACAAAAAAGTTCAATTTAGATATTTCCCTCATGCTCATTCCACAATTGATAGTAAAAATTGCATTGAATATGCCTAAACGTTCGTGTTGAAATACATATACAATAATGCATTGAATTCACCTATAATTTGCATAACTCGCTAGCAAATCCATTAATCAAACCTCAAGCTATGGAGCTAAAGTATAAATTTGAAACGCGAATATACAAGTTACAAGAAACCACTACTCTCAGATCTAACCTTGATGATAATAACAGCAAGTTTCCGTTGCCAAGCAATTCCAAAGAAACAACTTGCCGTATTTCATACACACATTCATCCTTCAACCTACGACTTCAATATCATTTTGCGGTTAGACCGACTTATGCATCGCATCGTGTTTCTTAACGACACGTCGCGTCGACTCGATTCTCACCTCTGAGAATTCCACCACGACAGATTAAACATTTTACAAAGTATTCTGGAATCGGGCTTTCTTGAAAAGGGCTTCAGGTAATGAGCCCCTAAATGGACGCTCTCCAAACCGACAAAAGCAATTTTACAATAGATCGACCGGAGTAAATTACACTCTGTCCATCAAGAGAGTCGGTTCTCTGTTATTTCTACGGGGTTTTTATGCCTCGTGAAGTTGCTTAATAGAGTTCCGGGTACTGAGTATAGTGGGGCAGGTACCGGATTGCCAGGTAGAAGAATTGTAATAAAAAAAAACAATATAATTATGTAAGGTTCTGCTCGCGCGCATCCGTTTTGTTAAAAGTGAGAATTACATTTGGGTCAGTTTTTATTCCATTGGCATTTAATTTCATGAAATGTTCACATTAATTATATATTATGATTAAGCGTGTCCAGTTGTAGTTCTACGAATGCTTTTTACGACGTATCTCACCACTAATTAACTACATAACGTTTAATTTTGAGCTCTTTAAGTATAATAAAGCGGTGCCGCGTATGATATGGTCTGTATGATAAGTCATAATTATCTAGTACGTGCGTAGTAACTTCTTAGGGTCGAATTTATAATGTCTTTGTGTTCACACAGCGAACAATCGTCGTCATAACTAAGAGGCTAGCGAACGGTATTTTTCTTGTTCTGTATGGGAAAAATTAATTCAGCAGCATTCGATAAATCATGCCAAGTCTGACAATATACTTAATTAAAAACTGTTTACCTTGACTTCAGATTAGTGTTTTCCTAGAAACCAAGAAAGTAGTTCATGGTTTGGTGAGAACGATGGTCAGCTAAACACGATTCGACGGAATGACGAGGCAATATTGCAAATTTCGCAACTTTGAAACGTGTGTTAACTGAAGTGTGATTTTAGTTCTGACGAGTGCTAAAATGGCGGTTGTCGACCTCACCTGCTCCACTGGTATACGCGTATATTGTATCGCGCAAATAGCGCGATACAAATGGCGATAAACAACTGCGAGTATGCGACATGTCAGATTCCCATGAAGTCTGACTGAGCATATGGTATTGTGTGCGCATTCTGCGTGCTTAGTGCTCATGTCGAGTTGGTTTTTGTCGTGTAAACATGACGCTTCCGCGTGCGCCGCTGGGCCGTGCGAACGAGGGTCGAGGGAACCGGCGCGGGCGACCTGAGGCTCCCTTTGTTCCTAGTGCTATGCTCACACACTGTAGCGGTGTGCGGAACAAAGCCCCACAAACAAGCTGCCACCTTTTTGTAACCGGTGCGAGAAACGAGCAGTTGGGACTTGGGAGTAGATATACTTGAATTCTAACGGCTTTTCCTTAAATGTTACTTTAACATTATAAACATAAACTTAATAATTATGATCATAAAGGCTTATAAGTAGGCAGGTACATCAAACTTTTGTGGTCAGACGAAGAAAATACTATTAAATCTTTCTATATCTGAGACATTCAAGCTCAATAGAGGTGCAGTGGCATTTAATTAAATATCCGCCATTACGAGATTGTCTTAATGAAGTAAAAGAACAATCGGAAGCAACATTTGCCAAGATAATAATAATAAAAAGAACGACTAACTCGAAACTGTTTCAAAAGTGTTAGACATGAAGTGCATTTAAAGAGCTAAAAACGGTATGCCTGTAAAGTAACGCTTATTTTATTACTTGCAAGGGAAGGCAAGGGAAAGGGTAGCTCAGTTTCCTGACCGTTTTTTGGCTTTAATATTCATCAACAACTGGTTACCCCATATGCCGACTTACTTTTCGTTTCTGTTACTGTTCGTATTAAATTTCATGCATAATTTTTCAATTTATTTATATATGCATCGATGGATAGGAAAATGTATGAATAGGTAAGTGTGTTTTTTCGGCATGCTCACGTCAACAATATATATACACAACATAATACAGCTTTTGGAGGAACGTAAAATAAAAAAAAGATTTTTGTTAACGTCTGAGTCTAAATAGACTTACTTAGTTCGTCTTGTCTAACACGTTCTAAAAATTATGTAACATCATTCCAGGCAGAGTACTGCTGGCAGAAATATGGACCCAATCTCTATTGACCTAGCATCAGCAAGAATCTGTTGGAAGCATGTCTCTCCAACCGAATCTTGCACCTAAACTCTAGGATCTTTAAAGCCTATTATTAATGAATTCTGAAATATATTAATTATACGTGATTTGTACTCTGCTTTGCGGTGAAGCTGTAAATTCCGGTAGAGGCAAACAGCATTAGTCCGTTAGAAAAAAAAAATACTCTGCGTACTGTCACTTGAACTTGCTGATGAGTCTAGTCAGTCTAGTTCCACGATCGAACTAATGAATCGAACGTGTGAGAACAAATCGTTATTTCCATAAACAATAATTGAATTTGAATACGCTTACAGGCAGTTGAATACGTTTACAGACAGTTTGAATACGTTAGCTTGATTTTTGAATTTGATTTTATTAGTTTTAGAAGCTGTCTGGCATCTGAAGAACCTGCTATACCGCAGCTATCATTGTAAGTATTTATGGTATACAATCATCTCTAGCAAAATCTACGATGTGAATCTACCTACAAACACAGACAAAATGCAAGCATGCATGGTGTAGTTTTATTTTGCATACTTATATTTTTCCATTTACTATTTTAAAAACATCATCATCATCATCATTCATCCATGGGACGTCCACTGCTGAACATAGGCCTCCCCCATTGGTTTCCACAAGGACCTGTTGCAAGCGGCCCGAATCCAGCCCTTGCCTGTGATCTTAGAAAACATATGCAACAATAAAGTTAAATTTAAAAATTAACTTGATCAGGTAAATGCGAAAAAAGCGCGACGCACGGTGGTTTGTACAAGGGGTAGGTTACTCAATTCGACCGTAGTATATGTTTTTTTTATGTGTATCCGCGGTTAACTTCGTCGTTTATGAACCGATTTTGATGGTTCTTTTTTTTTTAGATAGAGTTTACTTCCATTCAAATTTCATCAAAATCGGACAAGCGGTTTTTGAGTTATAGGTACTCGAATAACTGAAAAGTGCTACGCATATCTCGACGATATTATTGTTGATGTGTGTCGCGGTTGAAGACATCGGAGAACACACAATGACAATTAATCCCGAGCACAATATTTTGATATCAGTTACTTTTGAATTATCATGGTACCGACTTCAACAAGTTATTTCGTACTTTTGAGTGTTGAAGTCGGTTCCATTTTTTGGAATTTTTTTTTTGTTTCAATTTTTTTTTTCAATTCTAATCTATTTCTACTGAACACAAACCATCTAGAAATATCCTCAACACAAAAGCAGTAGCCGAGTTGATTGTCGCCAATTAGCTGTAATAGCGGCCCTCGGTCTGGCTCCGGTCCGGTAACGCGGGCCGCGCGGTACGCTGTAATTTGTTAGACACCGAGCTCGCTGACTACGAAGACAGACCAAGATTTATGTGTGAAATATTTGAGGTCGATGCTCCAAATCCACAGATTACTTCCCAGATTGTACTACAACGCAGCTATGAACACAGTTTGTGGGCCGCATGCCACAGAAGGACATAATAGTTATTGTGTTGTATGTACCACAGATAACTTAATTTGTATGTCAACTCAACGCCACAGTTTGCTGTTGAGTGAGTATGCTGTATGGAAGCTCATCTGGTTTATGAAGTGGCTGACGTTTTTATGAACTGTAACAGTGTGGGCATACATTACTCTGATTGATAATTATGGCTTGTTTCATCGTTGCGGCCGATATTTAGTAAGGCCGGACTCTAATCTTCAGACGAGACAACTGAAGTTCAGTCTTCTGCACAGTGTTGTCTTTCGTACTTAGTAATTAGACTTTAATTTATTACATTATAGTGTTTATACTATAATTTCGTGATTCGTAAGTACTAAGTATATTTTAAGAGCAGTACGGAAAATACATATTTTTTAATTCACATAGGAGACAAAAAATAATTTTAATATGGCCAACCCACCATATAAAAAAAATATCGCTATTAACTACTGCACCACGCTGTAGCTGTACACTTGCAGCGAACTTGCAGCCTTTGGGCTAATTGCACGCAGAAAAAAATGAATCCGGTTTCAACACTCAAAACTGTGAAATAACTTGTTGAAGTCGTTTCAGTTCCATTTTTCGTAAATTTTTTTCACCTTTTTTAGTGTCCTTTACTACTCAAGGGATCAATTGTCATTGCGTATGTTCACAGATTTTTCACCCTGAAGGAAGTCATCCAAGTAGACGTAACACTTTTCAGTTATTGTAGTGTCACTCAAAAACTGCTTGACCGATTTTGATGAAATTATCAACGAAGATACTCAACGATACTCAAACGAAGACCACACGAAAAGCACCAGCTTCCAATATAATCGAATCATCAAAATCGGTTCAGCCCGTCCAAAGATCTGAGGTAAAAAATGAAAAAAAAATATCGACACATTGGGAACCTCCTGCTTTCTTGAAGTCAGTTAAATGTTTTAGTGCTATTCGATTTCAGTACAGTAACGCATTTAGGGCAGTGTTGAATTACTTAGTGCAGGTAACTTCAAAAATCTGCGAATCAGTAGGACTTATAAAGTACTGCCACCAAAAAACAAGAAATAGGTACAATCAAGTGAATCCAATTTGGGGTAACTCTGAAAGAAAGTGTCATCGCTGCAACAGAAAATGAATGCAGTATGATCGTTCGATTTTAAAAACTTCTGTCGTCGCCTAATCGCATTGCAACAACCAACAGCCAAATTTTGATTCTTATACACTTTAAAATAAAGAAAATATATATTTGTGTAGGTCGGCGACTCGAAGACTACAGCAAAAATAGAAGGCTATAGCAAAAATTTGGAAAATATTTTGATTGTGGTGGCTGAAATGGGCTAAGTATCTTGAAATATGATGAAAAAGTGACAAATGAATCTCATAATAACAATATATTGTTTCATTCCAACTACTTATTATGCTAGCCTATAGGTAATGGTTACATATTTGAACTGTTTGGGGTCGAGACATTGGGCCCGTGGGGACCGGGGGTTCATCTGATTATCAAAAACTTATCAGAGCGTTTGATCGCTGCGATGCGTAACCAAAATGCTAGCATTCTGGGCACGCTGCCAACTGGTAGCGGGTTAGAGCATTTGAGTGATCTATAGGCTGACAATAGCCAGTGGATTGCTCAAATGTTTTTGTAGTTGCTGTAGTATTGTAATTAGTTATAGTTATATTTAATTTTATTAACTACATATATTATAATAATGTCGTAACTGTATGAACTTTATTAAAATATATCCACTGTGTCCTGCAGACCATTGCTGACAAAATCATTCTAGTAAAACTAAAACGTTTATTTCAGTAATCGTATGAACCGCCGCCGCCGCGCAACGTAGCCACAAACAAAGTTCTAGAAAAAGATTATCTAGTTATATAGGTATCGGCTATGACTTGGCGCAGTTGGTAGCACTCTGCCTTCTGAGCCGCTGGTCCCGGGTTCGATTCCCGGACAGGTCAAACATCCGTGTGCATGAACAGTCTGTTTGACCTATGTCTGGGTGTCTCCATGTATATCAGTAGATATATATATATATATATATCAAACATCAGGTTAACATAGCACAGGCTCTGCCTAGTTTGGGACCTGAAGACCTTGTGTGAATGTTAAAAAATAAAAAAAAATAAAAAAATAGGTTGTCTGTAAAGTCGGTTTACGGACGATAGATTTACGTGATAACGTCATAATCATTTATGACTTTGACTTTGACTTTGATTATTTTATGTAATACAAAACTCAGGTGGAACGTTACGCAGAACGTTACTATTTTTCATGAGTGTTGCTGGTATTCATCAATTTATAAAACGTTATCACGTCAATAATAAAAAATATGCATAAGTAATACGCCCATAGGGCTACTTGTGCTATCCGAACATTTTTCTCTGATGTCGAAATGAATTCACGTGATGATTCTAATACAATTAAAATTTGGCAATGAGCATGTGGTTGGTACGTACCTATAGATAAGTCATGTATTATATATGCCGTATCATTATTACCTACCTGTTTAGAGGTTCACACACTGGTATTAGGCATGCCATTGTACTTGGCTTGTTTTACGCAACATGCCATGATTCACAGTCGTTATGTTACATACAACAATTTGCTTCGGTCACAGCACAGCGTGCGCGGGAGTTTGTACTGTGCCAGAGTAGGTTGTCAAGTTATTTCTGTTTGGGGTTTTCACCATTGTTATTTATGCGTAGATTTACAAGAAATGTAATTATTTAAAACCTGTAATATCCGCTCCACATAGCTAGCGTTCACGGGCCTTTTAAGATATTCTATACCACTAGCTTCGCCCCGCGAATTCACCCGTGTGTTATTTATTTACTGTTTCCATGTTACCATATATAGTTGCTGGTTAAAAAGTAGCCTATGTGCTATTCCCTAACATGATCGATAGATTTGCAAAATTTCAATCAGATCCGTTTAGCCGTTCTGGCGTGATTGAACAACAAAAATGCAAACAAACAAACTTTCACATTTATAAAATTATTTTTTTAACGACAATAACGTTACCTGACCCGACAGACGTTGTGCTGTCTTAACTAGGTACATAGAGAAGGCCTAACCAACCGGTCCTTGTGGAAATCAATGGGGGAGACATATGTCCAGCTGTGGACGTCCTATGGCTGAGATGATGATGATGATAACCTTTAAATTTTTCAGTTTTAGTATCTTAGTTAAGTAATGGTCAATTGTCAAAACACTGTTATGTACCTACAATTATTTCAAGTTTTATTTTTCAAAAACCATACTTTTAAAAAATGTAATTCAGTAAGTACATCTCACAAATAAGAAGAATATTCATACAAAACTTTAATTGTTTGGTAGGACTATGCTATTAGTTAAAAAATGGTCAAGATTTTTATTGCTAGATTTTATTTTTATATCCTTAATTGTTCATCGTATAGAAATAAATTTTGTAAAATTCCTACTGCCGCCAGTATCGCAAAAGATCTCAGCTACCTAGTCCTCGCCGCGCGTCGTTCTGATTGCGTTGTCCGACCGTCCACCAAAGAGTAACCGACTGGGTCCAGTAAAATCCAGTCCTTTGGTGTCCATTGTCAACGTCGGACTTATGCTGGATGGCTCTGCACTCTCCCATGCATTCCAAGCCTATTTTATACAGATAAGTTCAAGCGCTATCTGTCTAAGCTGTCGGGAAAGCAATAACCTCAGAAATGGCAGCGGACCCCGGAGTTTGGAGGTAACCTACCTTTAATAATATTTGAAAAAGACACTAGTGGTCAATACTCAAAGTTGTAATCGCTTGCGAGTTGCTTAGCTTATCAGTGGGCCAAATACGCCCACGTGAAAATAAAAAAAGTAAAAAGAAGACACGTGAAATCCGCTTCCTTTGCCGATTCGGACACGCATGGGGATCGCCGAATTAACAAGCATACTCTATAGTATTTATAAATTCATCGAATAAACCTCACTACTAGGGTGCAACGACCGCACCTCAAGGGCAAGCCAAGCAAGCGAAGCGCTGTCCAGCATCCAGCTATCCCGAGATCCTGTTTACTCGAATCCAATTTTCTTTGAGGCGGTCTGCAATCTACAATCATTATTGCAAAGACAAATCCATTTCTGGCCGCGGTACGTGACTGCGGGGTAATCGGGCTAATGGCGCTGGTGTCATTATGGGGCTCGCTCGGGCCGCGCCTCGCCGCCACAGACGCAGGAGATTCAATTGAAACTGAATATGAAAAAGCGTTAGTATGGTATGCTACATACCTACTTACCTATTTATTAAATAACATACTAGCTGTGCCCCACGGTTTCACCCGTGTGGATTACGGTTTTGCCGCTACCTCATTATCCCACGGGAACTACACTTTCTTAGGGGAAATCTCAAAACCCTTTCTTAGGGGATGCCTTCGTCATAGTAGCTTTATGCAGTGCATGCAAATTCTCAGCCCGATCGGTTTAAAATTGACAAAGTTTCATACAAAGTTTCATCCCTTATTTTATCCCCTTGGGGGTAGAATTAATGAAAATCCTTCTTCTTAGCGGATGCCTACATCATAACATCTACCCGCATGCCAAATTTCAGCCCGATCCGTCCAGTGGTTTGGGCTGTGCGTTGATATATCAATATATCAGTCAGTCAGTCACCTTTGAGTTATATATTTTCAGAAGATTTCTGCTAGATATATTTACTAACGTATAGTTGGTCAAACTATACGTTAAAAACCGCTGTTGTGTCCTAAAGAGTGTCCTATAATCACAACTCCTTCATTAATTGTTTAATTTCGGACTGGCCCGACTTGATGGATGCCTCAACGATGACAATATACAAAAAGCTTACTTTGGATATTTCAATCGAATTGTATCCTATGAGATCGACGTATGTTTGGCGGCGGAGCGCGATAATGCATTCAGGCTACAGAAACGCGCTCAACGAATCATGTGCAGTTTCAATGAATTTTTTAAGATAAAACATTCTAACACTTTAGTTGTATTTTTAACCGACTTCAAAAAAGGAGGTTTTCATTCGACCGGTATGTTTTTTTTGTAACCGCATAACTTCCGACGGGTGAACCGATTTTAAACGTTCTTTTTTTATTTGATAGATGGTGCTTCCCGCGTTGTTTTGAGGTCCAACACTCCAAAAACTGAAAAAATGCGTGATTATGCTTAGACGATATTATAGTAGCGGGTGAAGACATCGGCGAACATACCTACGTGGTGTAGGTATGTAGGTAATGACAATTGATCCCATGAGTAACAAAGGTCTATAAAAAGAGTGAAAAAAAATTCTATCTATCTCTATATAATCTATTTTTTACCAAAAATAGAACCGACTTCAACACTCAAAAGGCGCCGTACCTAGTACCTAGGTACTAAGAAGCTTGCGCTGTGTTATCATTTGTTTCTCATTTTAGTTAGATGTGTTGGTTCAAAAAACGTTATATGCACAAAAGTGAGGACCTAAAGCTCAATTTAAGTGAAATAAGGAAGATCTTGGTTTCTTTGAATTGGACCGGGTTCATCTAAGCGAATAACATCTTAATGCTTATCTGTAAAATCACATGATCTTATTAATTAATTTTAGGGAGTAGTGATTTACATTGACAATTGCGTCTGATAGTTTCAATATACTTACATAGTTGTATTTCGTCAACACTATATTAAAATCTTGCTCAGGGACCTTGCAGTCTTGCGCAATCACCATCATATTATCTTAGCCCTACGACATGCACTGCTGGACATAGGCCACCCCATTGATTTCTAGAAGAACTGGATCGAAGCGGCCGCGCATCCAGCCTATACCTGCGATCTTAGTGAGTTTGGCTGCTCCTCATTTCTGTTTTAATCGCGTAGAGAAACCCCCCAAGAATTGGGGGGTTTAACCCCCCAAGAATTGGGGGGTTTCTCTCTCCATAGCTCGTTGTGCGTCTTATGCAATGCCGTAGCTATAAGATCGCTTCGGGAAGGGGTTGAGAGGTTCTGGATCAGAGGAAAAGACACATATTTATTTCTTTTTATAATCGGCATATACTTTTAATGAATATACGGTCGCCGTGGCGCAGTGGTCATTGACATGATTTCTGTGTCTCCGGGACCCTGGGTTCGAATCCCGACAGGGGCAAACATTTGTGCAATGAGTGTAGATGTTTGGCCCGGATGTTGGGTGTTTGTGTGATTGTGTGTGTCCATGCCTCTGCGATACGGGGAATTCTAGTGCAGGGGCTGAGTGTGATAAAAAATATATCATTATGATTTTATTCGTCGAACGTCCAACAAATACACGGACCTCCTCCATTGATACCAACAAGGAACGGTTGAGAAGTGCGGCTTGCAACACGATAACACGGCGGCGCACGAAATCATTATTTCCATTAAATACATAGAACTGCTAATCTATACCGGGGAAGGGAGAGGGGGCTGAATCCCAAAATACCCCCTAAGCCTACGGCCTTGTTTTTGTGAAGTGCTGACCACTTGATGAATAAGTATATTCTGAAGCTAGCTCCTTGACTATAATTACGGCCACTGACTCCGCTTTCTTCACAACTGTCGAATCATCTCCGTATCGCTTCATGCTAATTATTATTCTGTCGTTTGGAAACGCAAAAGCGGTTAGTAATGGCGATTTCATCTTGAAGATTGAACGAATTGAAACGCTCTACGACTCGAATAGGTGGAAACTATTTTAAAGCGGCTACAGCCTCGCGGTGATATGTGTCTGCCGTCAGATGTCCACTGGATCGATCACCACCCCGAGCCTGAGATTTCGGTGTTACATCCATAGCATTCAGTAGGGTAGGCCAGCGCCCGTCGGTCTAGCTGCTACCCTGAAGCTTACAAACATGTCATCATGAAAGTGTTTTCAGGCAGCTAGAAAGCCAGTCAGCTCTAGCCCCGGGACATGCACAGTTTAATGTGTTCTTATGGAAAAGATGAGACTGTTATAAGAGACCCAATTAAAAGAACATCGTGAGAGTAGGGGCCTGATGAAAAGACAAGTAATTCATGATTATTTAGGCATTTAAAGAAAAATTGAAGTAATTAATACTAATAATTAATCCTTTTCACGATCACTAAAAATATTTCCGGAAAATCATTCACGTATATGTGTCGATTGCCACACGTTCAGTCAACTCGCACGCTTGTCGATCCATCTAGATCAACATTTCCGGGAAACAGATGCCGAAAGATCTCACAAGTGTTGTTTAACATTTGTGAGCTTCCTTTGTGAGTCCTTGGATTATTTATTGGCGGAACGTTAATTTTTTTAGGTAAAAATTCGGCTATTTCTTTGACGAAACCACTAACTTGAACAACCTGTCGCTTTGCCAACTAAGGTACGCATCGCTCCACAGTCCGAATTCATTCCTTCATTGCAGATGCATCTGAGGTGATGTTTTTCAAACACCTCCTTAGATTGTTTAAACTGAGGATACAATATGATGGGCAATCACATAGTTGGGATACGTAGGAGATGACTCGCAACAACATGCTAATAGAGACGGAATCTCCACATGAGGTGTTTCAATAAAGGATAGAAAGCAATTTGCTGTCAGATTGCTTCATTCGCTCATAAACTTACTGACTGCAACAAGCGCGTGATTGCGCTTATGGGCGGTCTAGGGTTAGCCCACTTGATTTTTATTTCTAATATAGAGTTTTTTTTTTAAATTATATTTTAAATTAGTATAATTGAAGCGATGATAGCTCAGCGGGGGGAGCGTCGGTTGTCAAAGTGACGGACACTGGTTCGATCCTCAACAACAGCTTGAGCTTCCGGTAAAGGTGGTAAAAAAATATTCCCAGCATATTGGTAGAGTACTTTTGAGTACCCACCTGGCTAGCAACCAGCCTGAAGTTTGAAAAACTGTCACCAAACACAACATAGTGTGTTAAGGCAGAGCGGCCCTTGAGAGCTTGTGAGCATTCCTGGTCTAGCGTGATAACATTTTCGACCACATCCTCATTGACCATCAAGTGAGAACTATCTCACATACCACTAGGTACAAACGCTAAATCTATACAGAATAAATAAAAAATGTGTAGCTAAAAACTATGCAACATTTTCAATATTTTCTTTAAAATGTAGAGAAGTTTTAAATCGATTTAGATAAACATTACATTTGAAATGACTAAAACAGCTGACATAATGACTGATAAAAAAAATTGTGCAACTTGTTCAAGGTGTAGCAACCCTAGTTTTAGACTATGTTGCGGTTATGGAGTCATCCAATAAGGTTGTTTAATTTGACTGTAGTGTGCAAGCTGCCTGCGTGCGGCGTAGCGTCGCGTCTGCGTCATTCCTCTTTGGAGACTTCTTAAGACGACTAAACCTTTAAATACTTTGAAGGATCAAAGTATTTAAAGGTTTAGTCGTTTTTATAAAATAAGGAAATTAGTATTTCCAATTAATAGCAATTGGTCACTTGTGATCGAAATCTTCAAACACTATCGGTCCGCTCCGGCTTCGCACGGGTAAAACGTTTCAAAATTAAAAATTATGAGGATCCCTAATTTTTTGAAAATATTATATAGTTTATAGTTACTCAAGGTGAAGGTAGCTTTCGAATGGTGAAAGAATTTTTAAAATCGGTCCAGTACTTTTTGAGCCAATTCGTTAGAAACATACATAAAAATATTTCCTCTTTATAATATTAGTATAGGCTAGGACTAGCTGACCAGCTCACGGATTCGGACGCGTGGCCTACAGGTTAAATACGATCATATTCTATTTATCTGATTATTATAACCCGTTTCCGTTCTTCCATATCAGCTGGGACCACTAGCTCTCGCTAGTGGTCCCAACTGATGCCATGACAAGTGGTGATGAATGGAAACTTATTTTGGTCAGTCACCCTTATAATTCACAATAACACTGAATGAATGATTAACTTAACACTGAATAATGATTAAAAACAGTGTCCAGGTTTTAGTGCTTTGTTTAAGGCTTGACCATTTGCTAAATATACGATTACGGGTTGTTTTAGCTTGTTTTGTTGAAAGTCCTGCATATGTAGTAATCTTTAAAAAATCCACTTGTGAGAATAGTTCATAAAGGTTAACTTTGATTGAACTTGCTAATTTATTAATGAAAATACATTTTCGAGCATCCATATTTTTCTTATATCAAATATTTTCCTGGTGCGATGACAAATGCGCTTATACTGTGTCTTACAACAAAAGAAAATAAATTAAAATGTCCAAAAATGTGATTCGTAGGTTTTTTTGAGCCCGTATTTCATCTGTGAAGTACTATTTTTTTTTTTTTATTAATACGCATCAGAGTTTGTCCCGCCCTGTGTGCCTGTAAACACCCGCGAGCCTCTGTAATGTCGTCGACATCTGTTGAGCCCTTAAGAGCTTTCTTTGCCCAAATTAGATTTTTTTAGAATTGCTCTATTTTATTATGTAAGGATTGGTGTAAAAATTATATTACCGACTTAGTTATAGTCATTGTAAAAATATAACTTATTGTTAATATTTCATGACGAGTCAATATGAGGATAAAACCTCGGTAAGTATTATAAAAAAGCTTTGATGATTATTATTTCAATACATTGTTTGTTTTAAAAAAAATATTTATAATTATTTGTAATAAGGCAGGCAAGTTAAAAATTACTCTCTTACACACATAAATACAAATACGTGAACAAATTCAGCAGGGAGCGTCGACTGTCAAACTGACGGACGCAAGTAAAGGTAGCACCGTTATCAAATTGACAGCATGGTGGTAAGGTCTTTCGAGTACCTGCCCGGCTATCACCCTCAAGTTAGAACCAGTTTCCCAAACACATAGTGTATACAGACAGAATTCCTTGAAATCCAGTAAATCATTCTAGATGTAGCGTAATTACATCTTCGACCATATGGTCACTGATCATCAAGTAAGTGTTCAAACCATATCACCTATACAAATAATTATCTAGTGGATTGCTCAAATGTTATCGTAGTAGCAGCAGTATTGTAATTAGTTATTAGTATTTTATTTTAATAAAGGCATCAGCCCTAATTAAAAAATACAAATCAAGTCATACAAGTCTTCCCAAGATTTGCTTAATTAACAATATTAAAAAAAGAACAAAATATAACTATAGGTATATTACAACAACAACAAAAAAGACAATCAATGCCTGTGCTGTAATAGCTAAATATTATACATAATGTAATTTTTAGACATTCGCGATTCGAACACATTGTTATTAAATCGTAGTCGTGGTACGTAGTCTTCTCGTGACCACGACCAATGCAACTTGGTCGAAACGCCTAAAACTAAACGCCGTTAAGCCCCGTTTGGTTTAATAACAATTATACATAATATTTATATTGATCAGTTTTATGGTCACGCACGTACAAAAATGGCTCGTTTAGGTGGACACAGAAAACATTCTAGATCTAGCGTGATAACATCTCTGACAACATCGTCACTGACCATCAAGTGAGATAGTGGCCAAACGGTAGATCTATACAGTATAAAAAAGGTAATATTATCAGATTAGAGAAAAGCTATTACTTTCTTGTAGTTATTGATCACATGAGTTACAATGCATTGAATGCTGAAGTCATCAATAACGCACAATGCATTCGCTGGGACAAAGTCCACAGATCAGCTATCGGCGCAACTAGCTAGGTACCTACATGTAGATATTGCTTGCCCACGCATATTAGGCACCTATATGTTTTTTTAAGCCGTTTAGATCCAGCGTTTGACCACTATCTCACTTGATGGAGGGTGACGATGTAGTCAATGGTCAAAAATGCCATTGCCACAAGTAATTGACTGGCCGGTTGGCGCAGTTGGTAGCACTCTGCCTTCTGAGCCGCTGGTCCCGGGTTCGATTCCCAGACAGGTCAAACATTTGTGTGTATGAACATGTCTGTTTGACCTGTGTCTGGGTGTGTATATGTATATAAGTATGTATATCAGTCATCAGGTTACCATAGCACAGGCTCTGCCTAGTTTGGGACCTGAAGACCTTGTGTAAATGTTAAAAAAAAAAAAAAAAAATTCGTGATCACGGTGCAGCAGTGCCACTTTTAACAGTAAAGAATATCAAAACTACACGTTAGATATCCCATTGCCGATCCCAAAAGAACACCAGCGCTGGTTGTTACCAGCACTATGCTGATTTGGGGCTGGTTTTGTGACAAAAAATAAATTTGATATAATTTGAAACAGATTGTGCTTATTTTTAATGTTTTTTGTCACAAAATAAATGTCACAAAATAAAGTCTATGTCTATGTCCATTTCTAAGGTCAATTTTTATTTTAATAACCGTGACAGCTTCATAACATAATGCACATAATTATATGTCGGTATGTTCAGTGGCGGATTTACGCATTTGCCGCCAGGAGGCTAGTTTTTGAGTGTATTTCTAAAAAAAGCTTAATGAGTCCTATACAGTAAGATAATATTACCTTTAAACTACTTACGTAAGTAGTAGTCAAATAAAAAAAGAACGATCAAAATCCGTTCACCGAGTCGAAAGTTATGCGGTAACAAACAAAAATAATACGGATCGATTTGGGAAACTCCTTCATTTTTTGTAGTCGGTTAAAAACCAGTATATTTTACGCGAGACAAAGCCGGTTCTAACATAATAGATTGATAAATCTCGCGATAGTTTTAAAATTCAAGTTATGTAGTTCTCCAGCGTAAAAATATTACTATTAATGCTGCAGCCCACATTCTGTAGGTATATCTATTTATAAATATATATATCCTTTTGTGGCCTTTCGTGCCAATATCCACGGTTGAGAAGGACTGCAGTTGGATCAACGAATCGTTAACTAGGCCATAATGTCCGCTGGCTGTGTCACTTGCAGTTAATCAAGTCGGCATGCGTCAAAGCCGCTTCGTCTAGTTTATTAATTCACGCGATCATTAATTATATATATAGGTAGGTAGTCATATAGTCAACACGTCACTGATCGCAGTCTGTATATTGAACACATGTTTAAATAATGAAAAAAAATTACCAAAAAATGGAACAGACTATTTATATGTACTATTTACTATAATATATACTTATTTCACTCTCAAAAGTGTGAAATAACTTGTTGAAGTCGGTACCATGATAGTTCAAAAGTAACTATTATCCAAATATTGTGCTCGTGGTACCGACGTCGACTAGTTATTTCACGTTTTGAGTGTTGAAGTCGGTTCCATATTTTGTTAAAAAAAATATTTCACCCTTTCCAGTGAACGTGCTACTCACGGGATCAATTGTCATTGTGTGTTCTCCGATGTCTTCAACCGCGACAATATCGTCGAGATATGCGTAGCACTGTTTAGTTATTGGAGTATAACTCAAAAACCGCTGGGCCGATTTAATGAAATTTGAATGGGACTATCATGGAAGTATACTGTATCTAACAATACAAGAATCATCCAAATCGGCTTATAAACAAGGAAGTTATCCGCGAACACACATAAAAAAACATATATACGGTCGAATTGAGTAACCTCCTTTTTTGAAGTCGGTTAAAAAATGGAACCGATTTCAATACTCAAAAGTGTGAAATAACTTGTTGAAGTCGGTATTTATACTGTGGTTAAAAGGTAAAGTGACTTCGCAAGGAGAATGGACTAGATATTAAATTGATCGCATTAATTGCGTGAGTGGTAAACCGACATGACGACCACAGTTGTCGCAAGCTAGCACTTTAACAGATACATAGATACTATGAACTACAAACTAATTGAAATTAGACGTCACCCTAATTTCTACCGGGATAATGGGTGGCATATTCCGCCGGCCTGGATACCAGTCTTAAATATAGGCGATACATCCGGGCTATGAAAACATGAGGACGACACGACAAGCATGGTGTGTAAACCGGCCTCCTACCATCATCATCACCAAAGTGACAGTGACAATGACACTTTCAGTGACAATGACTCAAGTGACAGCGCGCACCGGGACAATTTGACTGATGCAGCGCAGCCGTCTCAACGCCAGTTACGTGCTGAGGCTCGCGCTCGCCGCCTGGCACGATCATAACTCCCAGATGAATAACTGCAAATAAGTTCGAAACTGGTCGGAGAGTAATTTTCCAGTGTTTACCACGTGAGTCCTAGTCGATTTGTTACATTACAATTATGGAAGAAACTCGCGATAGTTTTCAGACTCAAACTAATTATAATAATAACGCTATTATTATAAAGGCGAAAGTTGATGATGATGATGCAAAGTAGCCTATTTGTTAATCCAGGGTCTAAACTATCTCTATACCAAATTCATTGAAATCGGTGTAGCCGTTTGCGCGTGATGGGTAACAAACATACATACATACACACAAACATTCGTCATTGTTTAAATATCATTAGTAAGTATTATAAATAATGGGATTATATCGTATTTCATCGATTCCTCTTCTTACCTTACTTTTATAAATTTAGCCAATGATGTTTTACTAAAAATGACGTATATACAGTGCGGTGCTCAGATTTTGTTCTTATACGACAAACATGCTTACTGCGACAGATAATACGGTACAAATAATATAGGAAAGGCTAGCTATATGTTTAGACTTGCGCTTGAAATACGCGTCGCGTCGTAATGAAAATGTGTGTTACCCCTTCACGCTCAAACGGCTGCACCAATTTCGATGAAATTTGGTATGGAGATAGTTTAGACCCTGGATAAATGCGAAAGTTTGTGTGTATGTGTATATGTTTGTTACCTCTTCACGCTCGAACGGCTACACCAATTTCGATGAAATTTGCTATGGAGATAGTTTAGACCCTGGATTAACACCTAGGCTACTTTTCATCGTCATCATCAATCATCACCACGCGGGTAAAACCGCGGGGCGCACCTTGTATGAAAATAAACATGAGTTACTTATTACCCGTTTTGAACCCAAGTAACGTATCAATTATTGCATTTATAATCCTTCCCCATTGTGACGCGAACAATAGGTAGCTGTTGATAGCCAAGTGAGAAGACTCGAACCGTAGTATTTCGTTCGTAGCGGATATTTCACTGGATTGCTTCACAATGATTATTGTTACGACTTTTCCGCTGTTGCATGACCTTTCTAAATTTATAGCGTCATTGTGAGAAAACGTGTCGTGTTTTATATTCATATGCTAAATTCAATGATATTATATGTTTATATGAGGTAGATGTCGCACAAGCGCGCGGAAACTGAGGCGGCAAAATTAAGTCAATTGTAGTAATTTTGATTACGACGCGTATTTCAAGCGCAAGTCTAAACATATAGCTATCCTTTTCTATATTATTTGTACCGTATTATCTGTCGCAGTAAGCATGTTTATGTCGTAAAGGAACAAATTCTGAGCACCGCGCAGTATGAATATACGTCATCTTTAGTAAAACATTATTGACTCATAGCATCTTAATTAGCGCCTACTACAATGCTTCTAGTGTCCTAATAACTGTGTTTGACAACTATTATATTGAACTTTTTAAATTTTTCAGGAGCAGATCGATCAATACAACGATATAAATCATACAGCACTAACAGATCCCGTAAGTCTTTTGTTTTCAGTGGCCAACGGGATACCGCGAAGGTGCCATTTCCTTACAATGGTATCTACGTATACACATACACACTTGGATTTTATAATGTATGAATGTAACGCATCGCCTGCACCATGCACCTCCCAGGAAACGTCGTCGTTCTGTCTGGCTTATTCAATCCACGATGTAGTTCGGTGGCCGTGTAATGCTAGCGACAATTTTGTATTGCACAAACTAACTGCCTCTCTGGTAGTTGGTGAGCAATTTGCGGGACCCGAAGCGTGTCGCCGCGCCGCCCGGTGGTGGTGTCATCGCCATTGTTGAATTACAGTTTTAACAAATCACAGAACATACAAAACTCCCGTACAGGGCAAGTGGAAGGGTCATGCGCAGTGGCTTTATGAATGCTGTATCTTCTTCTTCTAATATGTAAAAATCTCGTGTGTTTGTTATCGAACTCCTCCGAAACGGGTTGCCCTGGTTTTATGAAACTTTTTGTTTATTTGCTGGATGCCCAAATGGCCCTAATTCTGGTAATGACACGAACTAGATAAAATACATTAAAATTTTTCAAATTGATATAGCTCGTATTCTATTTACGCTAAAATTCAAATTCGTATAACTCCATACAACGCTCTCACTATTATTAGACGAGTTTTATTCCATTGCTGGCCAATTGCGGGTAGTTTTAGTAGGCACCAAATAAGTGGCGACTTAATTTCGCTAAAACTACACGTAAATTTAATGAATACATTTAATTTTAAGTAATTTTATTGATAAGTCTCATATTAATTTAGACTTTATCGTAACAGTAGAAGAACTGATTTAATTTCCAAAATTTTAGTTTAGTTCAGTTGAATAAGCGAATCACTAGAGGTAGGTCTGAGCATACTCGTATGTCGTCAACTATTTTTCACCTTACCACCCCCACCCCTTCATTTTTTAATCGTAATTTTAGTAACCAAGTGCCAAATTGTAATTTTTAGACTTTCGCGATTCGAACACATTGTTAATGAATCGGGCTTGATCGCGAGAAAAACATTTAGTAATTTATTTATCTCGATGTTGGTCGAAACGTCGAGATAAATATAATTACTAAATGTTTTTCTGGTTTGATTTATTAACAAGTGCCAAATATTTAACTGTCGATCATTGACGAGAAATTATTTTGATGAAGTGTATACTATATATATATATAGTATATATATACTATATACTATAAGTTTATACTATAGATATATACATATCGATAATTATTATGTCAGAACAACGTTTGCTAGGTCAGCTAGAGTTGTATAAAACCTTGGACGAATGATCGTCCTAGTATAAAACTGATCCATTATTATCTGTTGACAACTGAAAGGGTTGGTTGACATTTGAAATTGTCAATTGTTGATAAGTTATTATAGTCATTGTGACGTAGGCAAAGAACGGATTTTTGAAAGTTCAACAATCCGATTTTTCGGTTTTTTACTCTATAGGAGTGTAGAAGATGTTCAAAATTGTAAATAAATGCTCGCTATAAAATGTGGTGAGAAATTCCTGACCGCGCCAGTGAAATCGTCGCGCGCAGTAAAAATTAAATACTAGAAATTACCAAGACCTTTGTCCATGCAATTTATTTTCAATTTCAAAGTGTCTGCGTTTGTTAGAACAGAGTTTTATTTCATTTCTTATTTTGATTCAGGTCTATGACAACTGTTTTTTTTATCTTAAGCGTGTCAAATGGAAACCAAGAAGAGGAATATTGGTCATTAACAGACATACATTTCCCAATTCATCTTTCTCAAATAAAAAGCCTTCTATCCTTTATTTGAGAAATGTTCTGTATATATGTGGTATCCGGCTTTACTCACGTCACTTAGTCGAAGTTTCGACCTAGGTTTCGAGCATGTCCTATGCTCATCCTCAGGTGAGTTTACGCTGCCAGATCGCGGCGACCACTGGTCGCCATCTGGCGACTATAAACGTGAGTAAAGCCGGATACCACATATATATAATAATGTGTCAACCTCACGAGAATTTCCAATCAAAAAAATGTTCCTATTGAAACAAATGCGCATCGGTTCTTCAGCTTCACCACACGTTATAAGTCCGCTATCCCTTTGTTATAGCATGTGATGTGATGTGAGTGACTAAATACTTGTGTGATGTAAACGTAGGCTAGGTTAAGGTGACCCCATAGTTTTTGCCGTCTATTCTATGCTAATCGGGACACCTGTCCGCACTTGTCGGTTCGCTACGTTCCCGCAGCCGTCACGCACGGTACTCATGACTAGATACGCAACGTGACGCAACGACATGCGACATCTGCTGCCTACGCGCTCTATTCACACCGGGCGAGTTACTATGCTCAAGTACTTGCCTTGGAACTTGCTTGGGTTGTATTGATTTAAGAATTTGAAATTCTACCCCGACTTCGATAAGTTATTTCACACTTTTGAGTGTTGACGTCGGTACCATTTTTTGGTAAATTTTTTTTCACCTTTTTCAGTGACCAGGGGATCAATTGTCTTTCACTCTCAATAAAGAAGTCATCCAGATAGACGTAACACTTTCCAGTTATTCGAGTGTAACTTAAAAACAGCTTGACCGATTTTGATGAAAATGGGACTACATGGGAAGCTTCAGCTTTCAAAAATAGAATCATCAAAATCGGTTCACCCAGTCTAAAGTTTTGAGGTAACAAGAGTAAAAAAACTCTTTTTTTAAGTCGGTTGGTAAAACGCCAAAAACGAACATGCTTGGCGGTCGGTTTGGCATATTTTAGGGGCGTCGCCGTCGTCGTGAGCTGTTTTCGTTCACCGAAACGTGAACGGCCACTTTTGACCCCACTCTGAGGCAGGGTCTTTTGTGATCGTTTTTTTGACAACTTAGGGATTGACAACCACTATGATCTCTATTTAAACAAACATTGAAAAATACGTATAGTATGTTTTCTATCTATTTTCATTACAATAACGTAATTCTCCTTATATTTAAGCTAATATTACAGGTATTGAAACATTTATAAGTCTTTAATATTCAAATGATTCGTCGTATTTGACAGCAAGTGTAAATGACGTTGTGTCGTTCGATTTAGGAAAAATCGTTTTTGCCACTTGCCCATATCGAACACTTGTTTAGTTGGAAACGGCCAAAAACGCCACTTGTCCATCTCGATCACACTAATTGTAAGAAGCAGCGAACTACCGCTGTACATTACCGGAGTTTGCTGTTATTGTTCTCAGACAACAAACAAGTGTCTCACGAAATACATTCTAGTTTTTAATAAGACGCTATATATATGTATAATTTAACGATGTATATAAATTATACAAAGTTATTTATATGCAATACTTAAGGGGAACTTTAAAAATATATAGGGATTGGTTTTACAGCTTACAATTATTTTACATGACGAAAGTTCCTAATGTAAACCTAGATATATACAGTTTGAATCAAATAGAAATCTATGATAGAATTTATCGTTACTCATCAAAAACCATCCGTGGGATCCCCTAAACGTATTTGGTAATTACGAAGACCTCATAGGCAGGCAGATAATGGGAGAGAAAGATTACTTTATCAATTTTATTATTTTTTTACTGTAATATTGCCTACATTTTTTTTTTAATTGTTCCTGCCAGAAGTAAGGTTAAACTTTGATCCACCAACAACAAAAGATTTTCAAATAAATCTTTCGGTAAAGTTTTATTATATGTCACACACGCCGTTCTCCGAATCAATATGCCTATATCTGTATGTTTCATGGTGTGATTTAATGAAAGAAGAAAATGAAAGTAGTAGGTGGCTGGATGGCTGAAGATTAGTCATATTAGTTTCCAAGAGACCTTAGGTTAAAGTGCGTCGATTAATAGGCATGTGAGTAGCTGAATTAATATTTGTAGCTTTTTATTGTGGATTATATATAGCTTCTTTTTTGGATTTGATCCAGTGACGATCTGATTTACGCCAGTCCCCCGAGACTAAGATCGCAAAACTTAAAAAGGCAATGAAATATAAGATGTTGCACATAGTAGCACAAGTAGACATTTTGGAAATCCTAACTAATAATAAGAATGCGAAAGTGAGTTCGTGACGTTTAACATTTATCATAACGTATCGCCCCTAAATCGCATTACCGTTGTTATAGAATTTCGGTGCAGATGTAGCATGGACCCTATACGGCATGGATATAATAAACACATGTACATCATCACGGCTGTCGCCTGTTAGTTGTTAGGCTTGTAAGTTTCATATGTTGTATTTCATATGTCATATCAGCTTCCTCATTCCCAGTTGTATGTGTCTCGCTCTGGTTTACCCTGATTAACTAATTACAATCTAAGTTTATCTCAACCGCAATATTTAACAATTAACATTACGCCTCTTACTTTTGGGTGAAAAATAGAAAGAAGGGTGTTGAATTTCGTATAAAACTTCTTTGGAATATTAAAAGCGAAGCCGCAGAAACCAGGCATAGGCTACTTAGATATAGTTATGAGATTCTTCCGTAGTTCCCAGTCTAATCAGAAGCACCGTATTACGTCATATGATAAGTAGCTAGACTTGCGTGTGCGTAATGGCAGTAGCACCGCTATCGGTGTCTTTGCTGGACATTAATTGTAGTGGCGTGTGTCCCAACGCTTCCTGCCAACTGCCGACCACCAACAAATTGTTCTAGTACCTACCGTCTTACAGCATGGTGGACTAAGATGAATCATGTGATTTTTTTAATGGCCGACTGGGCTTTGTATGGTGTTTTCCCAGGTAAAAGGCTGGTATAGATTAGATTGACTTTATTAATTGGATACTTGAAGAGAAAGCCGCACAGGGGCCGTAATCCAATACAATCGCTAAATCAAGTCTTCACTACTATTGACAACAATGTCAATACAGATGGTGTTGTTTCGTGAAAGAGTGTGTGTGCTAAGAGGATCACGGCCTTCAGCAATGAAGATAACGACGCATGGGGAAGGAAGACGGGGTTTGGCTTTAATAAGTGTAAGGTATGTACTTTTTGACAATGGGCCTTGTGATCAGGTTCAAAGTCTCACAACGAGCTATGGAGAGGGGTTTCTCTACTCGGTCGAATTAGAAATGACGAAATCCGTTGAAGAACGAAAGTCACCGACATAGCCCAGTGTATTAGCGAATTGAAGTGGCAGTGGGCAGTCGGGGTTGAAAGGTTCTCGAGTGGAGACCACGGACTAGCAAGCGCAGCATAAGACGGCCATCGACAAGGCGGACAGACGACCTGACTAAGATCGCAGGACAACGCTGGATGCAAGATACTTCTTGCTATATAACTAACTTTCATTCAACTGTGCCGTTTGGCTGTATCAGTTTGAATAAAAGTTAGTATATGGATTCATCATCATCATCTCGGCGATACTGCTGGATATATGCATCCCCCATTGATCTCCACAAGGACCAGCTGGAAGTATAGGTATATTTTTTTTATTTTTAATATTGTATAGATCTAGCGTTTGATCACTATTTCACTTGATCGTCAGTGACAATGTGGTCGAAGATGTTATCACGCTAGACCTAGAATATTCACTGGCTCTCAAGGACTGCTGCCTGAACACACTATGTGCTTGGTGATAGTTTTTCAAACTTCGAGGGTGGTAGCTAGCCAGGCGGGTATTCAAAAGTATCCTACCATTATGCTGGGAATTTGATAACGGTGTTACCTTCACCGCGGAAGCTCAAGCTATTCTTGGGGATCGAACCAGTATCCGTCAGTTTGACAGGCGACGCTCCCCCGCTGAACTATCATCGCTTCGCAGTTGTTTTAAAAATAAAAATCGTTAACGCTTGTTATTAGTTCTGCGATTGTTACCGCCTAGTCCTGAGTCTGTGATGCTGCGGTTGTTATCTTAGAAAAACAGTCGACAGGCTAAGCCAGAAGCCCTCGGGGGTCCTTAATAGGTAAAACGCTTTTTCAAGAAACACTTCATGAGATCCCACGATGCTTTGGTACATTTAACACAATTAAGTTAATATATTTTTATTAATTTACCACGACGGCATTGCAGCATTCACAAGTTATTTGCCGTTGAAGTACATAGCGTTTTTGCATTACCTTGATCTTGTTTCCAAGAACTATAAATGATCTACCTACTGAACTAAATGAGTAAATTGTTATTACGTTGAGAACGAACCGATACATTGTTTTGTTTTATAAAACTACATGGATAAAAGGTGTCGATTTCACTGTCTTTCCATACATATATGATTAGCGGCGTGCCCCGGCTTCGCGCGGGTGGATTTGAACACATTAATAAATGTACGAAACTGGCGTTGTATCTGTGGGGAAATACAGATTCAGGCAGTGAACGTCACTTCCTGGCCGTACGCATCATAAATGTGGAAGCAGAACGCTTCGTGCGTGATGATTGTATATCTACATTTGTATATATAGGCGGCGCGGTGCATAGCCGTACGTCTGGTTAACGGATGATAAAATGGAAATGATAGAATGGAGATGATGGCATGGATATCATACAATAGGGTGATGGAATTGAATTGTTTAACACCAGTGCACATTGGTCAAAACCGAAAATCCAATATATACTATACCAACAACGCAAGCAACTCTACGCTGATGTTCAAGGCTCTGAAACCTATGTTTGATGTGTAACGGAAACTGATTTTGGTTCTTTCGAGTATAACCAGTGAAAGCATGTAAAACCTTTTCATTACCTACAGGGAAAATTAAATATGTTTTATTTACCAGACAAAAGTGAGCGAACTATATGCTGGACTAATCCAATCTAATCCAATCCAATCGATACTGAAGTGCACGAAGTCATACTACTACGTATACATCATCATCATCTCAGCCATAGGACGTCCACTGCTGGACATAGGCCATTGATGCCCCCATTGATTTCCACAAGGACCTGTTGGAAGCGGCCCGCATCCAGCCCTTGCCTGCGATCTTAGTCAGGTCGTCTGTCCACCTGGTCGGTGGCCGTCCTATGCTGCGCTTGCCAGTCCGTGGTCTCCATTCCAGGATTATTAGAAAGGGATTTATTGGAGAACCCTAGCTAAGCTGTACCATGGGCACTGATACGAACACAGTGAATTTTATAGTATGCGGTTGAATCATTGGAATTGACGATAATGCAGTGAGCTAATTAGAACGTTGTACCAAACACTGATACTACAAACTCGACTCTTTTTTTAGTAAAATGATCTGATTTTAGTAGAATTGCTGCTGTAGTAGTTGACAAGCGCGTATCAGACGAATGACTTGTTTCATCATAATTTTGTATTATGATAGAAGTGTTCGGTTATGATGGGATAAAGAAGGAATTTATTAAAATGATCGTCGATGGAAATATGCATAGTTTTGTAAAACGTAACTCGACACTAATAAGGTGAAGGAAACTGAGATGTGCGTTTGCTAAACACAGGTTGCGGTGGGCTGGAATGCTGCCAGCGGCGCCTGCGCAAGCCGGCGGCGTCGGCGTGGTCCAGGGGCGGCGATCTTTGTCTAGTGCTAAGGCAGGTTGGGGTGGATGGACCTAAAAGAAAATAAAATATTTCGACAGACACTTTTAGTCATGACTGTACTTAAGTTAATTAGTTTTCCAGCCTACTTTGTTATACAAGATTAAGACCTTGCGTTATGTTGACTGCTTACAGGCGCTTGTCAATTTTCATAACAACTCCATGTTCAATGCCGCGATTTCCTTTTGCGAGGCAAACCAGATCTGGTGCAATGCGGTTAGACGGACGATATGTATATCTTGGGAAGAAAAAAACGCCAAAA
The DNA here is from genome assembly GCA_934044485.1 of Apeira syringaria. Lineage (NCBI taxonomy): Eukaryota > Metazoa > Arthropoda > Insecta > Lepidoptera > Geometridae > Apeira > Apeira syringaria. Next base: position 19,648,763 of record OW203658.1, read on the forward strand.
CGGTCACGATGATATAGTACCTAGTTTCATTATCATAGCCATAGCCTATAGCGGTAACGGTAAGACGCATTCGTTTTCTATTCTAATAACGGTCTAATCCAGCCTAGTGGGCATCCCGTAGCTGGTACCTGCTTTATTAACCGACTTCAAAAAAGGAGGTTTTTATGTTACCACAGAACTTTTGACTGGTTGAACTTCTTTGATGATTCTTTTTTTTTGAAAACTGGTGTGGAACTGTGAAATAACTTGTTGATGTCAATGATAGTTCAATGAAAAAATCAAATGAACAAGACACTTAACATTGTAAAAGACACAAAATGGACGTGTAAACACAAAACCAAACAATATTTACTAAATTTAGGCTACAAGAGCACAGAACAACTACTTAGAATAAATATATAATACCCAAATGCACATAATTACCTTACGACTTACGTAACAAACAAAATCTAAATTGTTCCGCTTACTTACTTATTTTTCTTTATTTCAAAAATATGTTTAAGCTACTAGACTCACTACACACACTCGATTACATCACCGAACCGCACTTCTCACACCGATTCACCCTGGAAGCCTACTAGCTCCCACAGACACAGGGAATCCTACCGTGGGAGTTAGGGATCTCTAAAATCCAAAAATACTTTTTCACCAATTTTGCACAAATTAGATTAATAAATCATTTGTATATTATGAATCATATGGTGTATTATGTGTTGAACAAAATATAAATAAAAAAAACTATTATCAAAATATTGTGCGCATTGTACCGACTTCAACAAGTTATTTCACACTTTTGAGTGTCGAAGTCGGTTCTTTAGTCCATTATAAAATACACACGAAATATTTCAACTGATTTTATTTATTTCTTAATTGAAAAAACGAACAGGTTATATACAGTGAATTATATAGTCGGGTAGGATAACTATAGGGAACTAATTACAAGTTTTAACGAATAACTGCGAGACGGGTGATAAAACATGTGAAAATCATAAAATAACACAAGATATTTCCTGGGACTATGCAATTAAGGAAATTATTTTTACCAATTTTTTTTGGCAGAGTATTACTGCTAACTTTCATGAAAACCTCACTACTCAGCCGTCGTCTTGCCGTGAAAGCGCTGTTAAATTTTGCCAAGGAAGGTGGGAATCATAAAACAATATCTAATCATTCTATATGAAGTAGGAACAGCCCCCTTGAGTACGCATCTGGCAAGTGTGCCTCCTCATTCCAAGCTTCTAAGAAGCAAATTCTCTATTATTTCTCTTGGAAATGTCATTGGATGCAACACCTAGAAAACGTTACGTCTCGGCGCGGCGTCACCCTGTCATCTAAAACAACCTCGGTCCATAGTCTAATAAAAATAAAACGTAACATACATATAACAACTTATTTAGTTAGGAAAGAATAGGATAACTCAGGATTAATGTAACATATTTTATTCCCAAGGACAGTGTGAGTCAGACACGTTCCTAAAATAACATACCAAGTCTTAAAACCTATGCATAAAAAATCATTTCAATTCAAAGGCTTTGCCCTGCATGATGTAGTGTGTCTCACCACGGTCTCACGTAATCTCATAAACTGTAACGTTCAAAATTTCAAATTCTTGGAAGGAGAATTGTAGGCTGTGAACTGCCGCTGAGTTATGATAATGAGATCAGATCAACTCAGTCAAACGGTCCGCTTTTTGACTGCGAGTCTCCTCTTAAAATATTACAGACTGTCTTGAATAATAAGGTTTTTAAATAATAACCTTTGTTAATATTTAAAGTGGAATCCTAATCGTTAAGACGGTTGCCATACGAAGTTCTTTTTAAAGGAATCCATCCAACTACCGTAAGCAAAAAGGTTGTTGGTAATTATATGCTCTTAATGTGCCTATACTATGGCATTCGTGTGACTACCGAATTCGTAGCGTTACTGAATATTTGGAATATAAATATAGCAGCAGCTGTTGAGTTGAAGCATTCAGTCTATACGAAAAATGGGATAGAGTATCGTTTTTTTATTATTAATATATTGGTAGTGATTCGTTTATTCAACTGAAATAAACTAAAATTTTGGAAAACTAAATCAGTTCTTATACGGTTACGATAAAGTCTAAATTGGTATGAGACTTATCAATAACATCACTAAAATTTAATGTATTTATTAAATTTGCGGGTAGTTTTAGCGAAATTAAGCCGCCACTTATTTGGTGCCTACTAAAACTACCCACAATGGGCCAGCAATGGAATAAAACTCATCTAATATTAGTGAGAGCGTTGTATGGAGTTATACGAACTTGAATTTTAGGGTAAATAGAATACGAACTATTTCAACTTGAAGAATTTTAGTGAGTTTTTACTAGTTCGTGGGATTAACAGAATTAGGGCCATTGTATGCGAATCTGCTACGTTTCGAATAGTTTTCTAATGAGATATTTTAGATCAGTCGCTAACGGGATTTTCTCAAAAATAATTTTAAGTGTTATTGATATAATAGCTATAACCATAATAAACATGTTCACACTTTTGAAAGAAAAGTCGGCTGCATTCGGTGTTTGAACCCAAAGAATACAACCGCCACTTACTTACAAGCGTCACTTTTCCAACTAAGCTGATAAATCCTTTGATTAATTAGTACATAGAAATTGGAATTGAATAAACTAGTGGTAGGTTAGAAATTCTCTAACGTGGTAGGACACAAAGTTAAAGAAATTTATTTAATTAAGAGTTTTATTGTGTATCGCATTAACCATATGCTAAAAAGAATTTAATTAAATGTCTAGGTATGTATATACTTATGCCGCCGCTTTGGCATATTACTTGAGCGCTGACACGGACTTGGGACGAAGTTACCTTTATCAAGAACCACATTTTTCATTATAGAACTTTCATTAGGTAATTATTAAGTAAAAACTTAAACGTCATTGCTTTTTAGATTGAGTGAGTCGGGTTCCCCTTCGTTTTATCTTTTGATTCGGAAAGTAGTGTACGATTTACTTAAAAGTTACTTACTAGGTACGCAATATTATAGTTATTGTGTACCTATAGTTGGCTTTTGTTGGCTGGCCGGTTGGCGCAGATGATAGCACTCTGCCTTCTGAGCCGCTGGTCCCGGGTTCGATTCCCGGACAGGTCAAACATTTGTGTATATGAACATGTCTGTTTGACCTGTGTCTGGGTGTGTATATGTATATAAGTATATATATCAATCATCAGGTTACCATAGTACAGGCTCTGCCTTGTTTGGGACCTGAAGACCTTGTGTGAATGATAATAAATAAATAAATAATAAAAAATAAATAAATAGTTAGTATATATGTATGTTCATATATTGATCTTTTAAAATGTCGTTGGTCGTACATACGAGATCGACATCAAAGCTGACGTGAGTGACCTTGTGCATGACTACTCTGACAACCATTGGGTCAACATTACGCCAATAATACCCTCACCGCATTGCTTGTTTTGACGGTATATGTATACATATACCCACACCTATGTAGGTGTGGGTAGTAAGTATCGTAGATGGTGATAGAGTAATACAAAGGGTAGGTATATGCAAATGATTTTTTTAACCAACTTCAAAAAAAAGAGGTTACTCAATTGGAGCGTATATTGTTTTTATCCATAGAGTAAAAACTAAAATCTGGACTGTACCTGACACCTACAGATAGATAAAAACATTTAAAACAGAAAAATAGGACCAACTACGAGGATTCTTGGATTAATACTATTTTGTAATTATATCTGCATTTGTAGAATTTAATTTAGGCTTACTAAAAAATAATAATAATAATAATTTATTTTAATTTTATTTATTAATAAAATCCACAGTCCTTCATGAACAATTTATTCTATAAGTAGCTTACACCTAAAGCCAATAACGGATTTACATTTTATTGATATATAATAATAACATATGTATTTACAAGCTGACATAGTATGTCCCCTAGTAGGTTTTAGATGCATGATGTGTATGGTGCGTTTTATGTGTATTTTACGTGTGTGTGTGTTTGTGTCTGCGTACGTATGAGGAGCAGCTAAACGGTACCTAGTGCTGTACTTATACTTGAATGACTGAGGTTCCAAAGCAAAGTCAAAGCTTTGATTTAGAATCTCAATTATTATTATATATATGTGGTATCCGGCTTTACTCACGTTTATAGTCGAAGTTTCAACCTAGGTTTCGAGCATGTCCACTCATCCTCAGGTGAGTTTACGCTGCCAGATCGCACAGATACGCGGTGGTCGCCGCGTGGGTCGACCTCTTCTAGGTCGAAACTTCGACTATAAACGTGAGTAAAGCCGGATACCACATATATATAATAATGTGTCAAACTCACGAGAATTTCCAATCAAAAATCTCAATTATTTCGTTATTTAGTTGTGTTTGCAATGGGGTTAGGAAAGGAAAGGTCACTTATGAGGATAAAAGTCCGCATAGTATGTGTAACCTATTTTGGGCAGGACAGGTTTTTTCAACGTTTAGGTTTTATTTTGTACATACGAAAGCGCACAATTGCACCATCTTGTACTTACCTCTATTTGCCGGCTAGTGACCGTTGTACTTTCATATGATATTGTGTTAATAGATTCTAACACGATGTATCAACCCGCGAAATAAACTGACGTGTGAACTGTCATCATCATCACCCAGTTCGTATCCGTTTCTGAGGCGATGTGTATATATGTCCCTCAGATAAATGAAGTATGTCCTATTAGTATGTTGCGCAGATTTTCTTTGCAGCACCATTATATTCGGAAATTAAAATAGATTTTAGACGCCAAGCTCTATGACATATGACACGGGGCTTCCGCGCAAATATATAGAGGAACAATAGGTACACGACAACAATGATGGTTTACTATATATATACTATATATATTTTATACTTAAGAACATCGTTTAGGTATATATATATTTGACATAAGATACGATACAAATTATGTGTATTCAGTAAGTATCTATATACTTACTGAATTCAACGTAAAAAAAAAAGTATTATTAATAAATATATTTATAGGTACTACTAGCTGACTCGGCAAATGTTGTTCTGCCATTTAATGTGGGGTGGGGGTAGGCGGGTGAATGATACTTTACGATCCATTCTCATACCTACCAAGTATAGAAATAAAAATGATAATTGGTCGAGCCGTTTCGGAGAAGTGCGACCACAAACACCGTGACACGACATTTTTTCATATTAGATTATTAAGAATATACTTGTTGGGCATCTTGTAATAGCTTGTCGTACAATGATATTATATGTTTATATGAGGTAGATGTCGCACAAGCGCGCGGAAACTGAAGCGGCAAAATTAAGCAATGGTAGTAATTTTCATTACGACGCGTATTTCAAGCGCAAGTCTAAACATATAGCTATCCCTTTCTATATTATTTGTACCGTATTATCTGTCGCAGTAAGCATGTTTATGTTGTAAAGGAACAAAATCTGAGCACCGCGCAGTATGAATATACGTCATCTTTAGTAAAACATCATTGACTAGAGATAGCTTACCTATACCTGGATAACATCATAGGGTAATTTTCATCATCGCCATCATCACTCACCGTTTTTCATCACCACTGCACTCCACGGTTTTACCCACGTGGTGATGATTGATGATGATATGATGATGAAAAGTAGCTTGTGTTATTCCGGGAACTGAAGTATCTACATACCTACCAAATGTCATCCAAATCCGTCCACACGTTTGAGCGTGATTGAATAACAACCCATACATCCATATAAACTTTCGCGTTGTAATTATTAGCTAGTATGTTTTGTGTGTGCACATTATAATGCTTAAATAAATAGCAGACTATGAAAGTTCATATTTTTCTCAAGCAAGTCAAGCCGCGTGCCAGCATCAATACTGCTTGTAAGTACGCGGTTGTGTACCGTGGCGAGGTAGTTGATTCGGCCGTCAAGGGCAAGGCCACTACGCAGGCCATCGACCCGACACAGAATACAATAACAGTCACTGAGCGGGTTATTCAGGGAGGAAACGTATCAAGCGCGTCGTGAATGCCTCGTTCATTGTGTAGTTTAGATTATCAACTTGGAACGTAAATTTACTTCAAATAAACTGTTCTATTTGATTTGAAAGTGTAAATTGTATCTATAAAATATTTAGATTGAATAATTATGTCTGGGTGTATATAAGTATATATATCAGTCATCAGGTTACCATAGTATAGGCTCTGCCTAGTTTGGGACCTGAAGATCTTGTGTGAATGTTATTAAAAAAAAAAATTGAATTGAATCTGTCAAAGATTGATAAAATCAAATTACATTTTAATTTCTTACAATACTACATAATTATTCTACAATAACATTTGAGCAACCCACTAGGTTTTTTTTGTAATGAAATAGGTGGCAAACAAGCAGACGAGCCGTCTGATGTTAAGCGATCATCGTCGCCTCTAGATGTCTGTAGCGCTGGGGGCATCACGATGCTTTGGACTCTCTGTTAGCTCTCCTTTTGGAGGATCCCAAATTGTAGCTACTCGGAAATAAGGAGGGAGGAAGGTCTGAAGAAGGTTGTTTCACATTTTGCAGGTGTATGGCAAAAACGATTGGTAGAATCTCACAGTGTGTGACTCCCGGTCACAGGTGTGAACTGAACTATTCTCGGCACATTTAGATACAACTCTTCCTAAAACAACGGGTCTCATCTCACATCCCTGTGGGGGCGTGGGGAAAAGGGATCAGGGCATAGCCCTCTGCCCTTGGCTCTTCTCTGCCCATGACTATGGATGGGGGGCTTCCTAAAAATATTTTGTTGGTCTAAATGTTAAGAGAGCTGATGGCTCGTAGCAAAGCTCTCCTATATAAGATATTAGTTTTTTAAGCGGCTCCTTCGTTTAATTGTTTAATTTCGTTTTAATTATTATTTTATTTCTACCACGCCGCCCGCTGCAGGACATAAAACATTGCTTGGGAAGTAATGATCTAAAATGTATCGAAGCTGCAAAAAACTTAATTGTTGGAATGCAGAATTTTTTCAAATCATGAAACTCATAAACTTTAATAAAAAGCCAAATTTGCTCGACGTAGGGCGTGCGAAGCCGAAACTAGTAGGCGACAAATATATTAAAAAATCTTAAGTATTACCCGTCTATGCGATCGACAAAAGATTGCGATCTGAGTTCGGTAGTCGCACAATTCGTAAAAATATGACGAATTTAACGATCGTCAAATTTATCGAAACGAGTTCGGTACTTATCGGTCAGATATAATGTAGAATTACAATGATGAATATAATTTTAAAAATCGGTTCAGTAGTTTTTGAGTTTATTCGTTACAAATATACAAAAACAAAAATTATTCCTCTTATAATATTAGTTATTTATGAGTTCACGCGGCTGAAACCGCGGGCGCAGCTAATTATAGTTGACAACTAAGTATCAAAAGTATCAACACACAAATGCATAATTACGTGTTTATTATATTTTAGTTAAATGTTCATAGGCAGATTCTTACTTACGGTCTAACAATTCGCCTGCAACCAAACAAACCCTAAAACGAAATGGTCTTCCAGCAAAAGTTACTTAAACGTTTGCTGGAAGACCATTATTTTTAGGGTTGTCACTACTCATGTATTTCATTATACCTGTTTTGTGTGGGCACAATAAAGAATAACAGACAATCAAAGATATTTTTTTTTACAAGCACGCCAAACCGCGGGCTAGCATCAATACTTCTGTATTACGCTATTTTTATGTAATATGTGGCAAACGAGCAGACGCTGGTGTGAACTGTGAAGAGGTAGTTGATTCTCTTTATAATATTAGTGTAGATTAATTAGTTACATAATATTATATACGATACATTATCATTGCAAATACACACATATAGAAACTTCTTCACTCAACATTTTATATTGTACTTTCCTTGAGAACTGCGTGTGGATACGAAGAACCCACCATCTGCAGCAAATTGTTTTACCGCACTCTAAACTTCTAATACCTCAGTAATAAGGGTGATTTATCTAGAACTCCCTTGCAGTTTAAAGGTTGTCATACACGGAAGCCACAGTGTGAGAACACGTGCGATCATTAGCTGTTCCAGGGAAGCATCGGGCTGATGGGAACAGCAATTATGGAAGTCAGCGTACTTAGTTGATCTACTGGAAAGTAATAAATTATTACTGCTAACGAGCGTGAGGCACGTATGATTGTGCAAGCACAGAATGAGTGTGGTCATTCTTTGATAGCCTAGATATTTTTATATATATTTATTGAACACAAGAACATATAAGTAATTTTAAGATCACAACTGGCAGTTTTACCGCTATCAGCGATCACTTCAAGACAACTTTTGGGGGGATGTGTATTCTAATATTACTACGTAAATGTAACATTTAAATATGTATGTTTATTGGTGAAATTACCTATGTTAACCTATGGTAACATATTCACACCGTTTGGGGTCGAGACGCTTGGTCCGTGGGTACCGGCAGCTCATCGAATCGCGACTGAAGCGAAGCTAAGGTGTTCTAGTTTTAAGAAAAGTTAGTTTTAAAATAGTCGATGAAGAAAACTTGCTACGTCTTTTTCTAACTAAAGTAATCTAAACGAACACGTTTATTGCTTCATCTTAAAAGCCAAATCCATAAAAAGATAAATAGTCGTACCTCAAGAGATCTTCTGATCAGACTTCATAACCTAAATGACACACACGAAAAAGATGTTTCGTATTGTACAAATGAAAAGTAGCTGTAAAATCTATGATGTTAATGAGCTAGGTATCATTGACTAAAATCTAAACTAAAATTTTACAACAAGTAAGCGACCAAATAAGAGCAATCAAACCAAATTTTGTGACCATGTCTATTATTAACATTAAAGTTATCAACATATGAAGTTATAAATATAGCTAAACTCCTCTATATTGATCATATCAATATATATCATCATTTTGACGAAAAATATGATTGAAGTCAATGATGTTTTACTAAAGATGACGTATACCTATTCATACTGCGCGGTGCTCAGATGTTGTTCCTTTACGACATAAACATGCTTACTGCGACAGATAATACGTTACAAATAATATAGAAAAGGATAACTATATGTTTAGACTTTCGCTTGAAATACGCGTCATAATGAAAATTACTAGAATTGACTTAATTTTGACGCCTCAGTTTCCGCGCGCTTGTGCCAGATCTACCTCATATAAACATATAATATCATTGATTGAAGTATAATCTGAGGACGATGGACGCGACGTCGTCGTCGGTTTCAAGCTACGGACACAGCGCGGGGTAATTGCTCGACTGAAGCTAATCGCTCTGTGGACTGCCTACCTGCCTATTTATTTCTATTTTTATATTTTATTGTACACTAGCAGCACGCTGTAGGTATTATAAGACGAAAATACTCTTGACATTGAAGTACCTACCTAGTGGATAAACTTCAGAAAAAAGAAAGACGAATCATCACGAACAATTTAATGAGGTTGTAAAACCATTTCCTACTAGTAATCACACTTGCTCACTCACACAAGAAAAACTAAAACCATGCCACAATGAATTTTATAAAATATAGTATGACTTCAAATTGCCCCATACGATCAAACGAAACGTACTTTTAGTGCACGAAGACTTCTTCTGCGTTTTGTACGTATTTGTTGCCATCTATCCACCTTAGTTAAACATCTTACATTACGTACTACTATAGAAAAAAGAAATATCTCTCGGAGGTTCTTTTTCATAAAAATTGGAAATGTAGAGGCTCTTAACGTCTTACTCATTGGGAAGAACAGATTTCTCAGAAAGTCACCGAATTAACAGAATACCCAAAGTAGTAGAGTAAGTAGTATTTTTCTTTTCAAATGGAAACACTTTCAAGCACATAAGTCCTTTGAAAAAGTACCTTCAATTTTTATAGTTGTCAGTAAGGTGTCTATAATTATTTATTGTTCTGAGTGTTAAACGTGTCAATGTTAAATATTTTGCATGGTTGTAAGGCATTTGAGTTAAGTTTTGAAGTGATGTCATAATGTCGGGACATAATATATAGCGTCGTTCCTCAATCAGTAGTTGGTATAAAGCAATCATCGTTGGATTGAATCAAGGTCTAGAGATTTTGGTAGGTAACTATTTTATTGTTGCTTACCTTCAATATACAGCATAGTGAAAGGATACTTTCTAGTGCATTCCTGATTAGCTACCACCCTTAATTTTTACCCTTAATTTCTGTCACCAAGCACATAATTTGTTGAGACAGCTGTCTTTAAAAATAAATCAACATAATCGATCACATTAAATTAATTTATGAACCTGAAATAACAACTTTGGCACACATTTCATGTGTTTCAAAAAAACTTTAAAAAAATTACTTAAAGTAGCAGCCTACTTTAAGAAATTTTTTTAAATTTTTTTTTATTGATGATATGTCAGAGCAGTGTCCTAGCATTGTAAGCAGGGTTATGCTAGTAGGCTGCTAAGTAATAAAAAATCATTTTAAGAAAATCATCTTTTTTACTGTCTTAAGAAATCTATTGTGACTGTGTATTCTTTTTAGGTGTATATATAATATTAGTGAGATGAGATAATAATGTGTCAAACTCGCGAGAATTGCCAATCAAAAATTGTTTTACTCTAAATTAAAAATGTACTCGCAATTGTCAAGTTACTTTTTTTTTTCCAACAAAATGGATTGATCTATTAAGTAATGGGTTTATAGTCGTTTAGTAAAACTTGAGTGAAAAATTGATCAGAAGTATGATGTTTATCTTAGAATACACGTTTGGATTTTACGACACTACAATTAGTCATAAAAATGCTTACTGCCAATATACAACGTAAGTACTGACATACGCGTTAATTCTACAAATTATCACAGTCATAAAATCTGCTCTGTCCATTGAAGGTAATTTTAACCCACTTATAAAATGGAAGGTTAGCAGTTCAATATTGTTAGCAAATGATAAAAAGATATCTTGTAGACCACATACATAAACCTACGAATAACTTTGATATATATAATTAATAATTATACGTGAATCCACAATGAGATTATTATTACATAATTATCATTACATTGTAACAAAATTACATGTTTTACGTTTATATCAATGTCTCTGCGGACGTGATAAAATATTGTTTATTTTTTAACAATATCTTTTTATTACTTTTTTTTTTTCTCACACTCAGACCCCCGCACTAGGATTCCCTGTACCGCGGGAGGCATGGACACACACAATCACAGCACACAAACATCCAAGACCCGGGACAAACATCTACACTCATCGCACAAATGTTTGCCTCTGCCGGGATTCGAACCCAGGGTCCCGGGGACACAGAAATCATGTCAATGACACTAACCACTGTGCCACGGCGACCGATTTTGCTGAAATTGTTCATGTACCCGGGCAGTGTTGCGGGTCGCTGATTTATAGATACAATGAATTTATAAGGGTGTCTTGAAGTGTTGTGGTAAGTGTACTAAATAATGTATTATTTAATATTACCAGAACTTCACAGTTCAGACAGTACAATGGAAGGTAAGGTATAGTTGCGACTCACGAATAATTATGTTCATTAACTTGTTAATGTCTATTGTATGTGTGCATTGCATCACGCTCGCTCAAAGGCAAATAACTGACCTCTGTACTTCCTTACGAGATGTCCTGAAACAAGTCTAATAATATGTCCATCCATCCATCTCAGCCATTGGGTGTCCACTGCTGGACATATGCCTCCCCCATATAGGGGGGATTTGCCAATACTCGCCACGCTTGGCAGGCGGGTTGGCGAGCGCAGTATGATTTCCGATCCTCAGAAGGCGCTGCTGCTCATCTTCTGGTACGTGATCCCTTAGCCGACTCTTACGGCATCCACGGGAAGAGATGGGGGAGTACTATTCTAGGCCGGTACCACCACGGCTAATAATAAAGGAGAAAGAAAGAAATACATTTATTTACGATTATTATAAAATATTAGAACACAAAAGATAATATATTACTTAGCATATACGGACACATTATACTTAACATAAGTGAAAGTAGTAAGTTAGTAATGTAATCATCGCAATGTAATAGGAGTGATAGGAGAGGCTTCATGATATATAGTGTAATCTTCGAATTAAAAAACATTTTTACCAAAAAATGGAACCGACTTCAACACAGAAGTGTGAAATAACTTGTTGAAATTGGTACCATGATAGTTCAAAATTAACAATAATCAAAATATTGTGCTCATGGTATCGACTTCGACAAGTTATTTCACACTTTTAACGTTAGGAAACTTCAAAAATAAATCAACTGAAAAATCACTGTATAATAAATCAACTGACGAAAGCGGGTCAGCTGGCCAGTTTTCTGGAAACTTTTCTCGTTGAATATACCAAAAATCATGAAAACAAAGATTTTCGGTGTTTGCAATCACGAGGCTGAAGCACTAATTTTCCTGTTTGAAATCATAAAGCGCAATTGTCTCCGAAAAAGAAAAACAATTTACTTTGAAAAACATACAACAAAATATGCACCCATGTATACTTTTTGTAGAATATCAATGTTTTGTAAATAATTTGCCTTATACCTCCTACTAAGTACATCAACTGCCGGCGCGCCGTGTCTACGAAGTATAGCGAAATACGTTATTTCGTAGAATCGTAGAGACGGAACATAACGAAAATCAACAATATGATAGCAGAGGATATGGCGCCGGCAGTAAGGGTGTGCACTTGCACCCACCAGTCAGGATGCAAATACATAGATTATTTTTATAATAAGTTACTGTTTGAATTAAAAGTGAAGGCGACTAAGTTGCTACCCAAATTTACTCATCACCTTGACAATAAATTCAGTATCCTCGCGACCGTTGTTGTCGAAATGAATGGTGTAGGGAAATCGTTCAAAAGTTCAAAACCGTACAATGTTGCTTAGATTTTTTTAATGTGTGTCCCTGAAAGTAATCCTGGTGGCACCAGTAGAGAAGGGCATGCTTTCTCTAACAAAAAAAATACCAATAATATAAGACTGATACCAAGCAGAAAATGTACTTAGTCACAATATCGCAGAAGAATATTTGTCAAAAAATGTAGTGTGCCGCTACATTCCATTCACCCTGCTTGCAGTTCGCCGTCTCAAGGCCTTCTGAAGATGCCTTGTGTAGAAGCCAAACACGCTTCGAAAGTCTGGTTGATTTAATTTCATGTTGCTCTTTAATATATGTTCGTGGATGTTATTTATTAGGCAAGAATTGTCTGAACACGCGTCTTAAATATTTGAAAATATCTAAATCTATTAATAAAATTACACAAATTATATATTAATATATGAAATTATTTAAAAAAATCAGAAAACTTATGTAAAAACATATTATAATAAGGCATAAATGAGTATGATAATATTGAATGTTGATTGGTAAAATAAAAGCAACCAGTTGCTTTCTTCACGTAATAATTACCTACATAATTAATGACATCGGTCACTTGAAACTTAAAATATACGAGTATGTACATAGGTATGTATTTATGAATTCTATTATTGTATATTCCTTAGCACTTACACCAACATTTAATTTTCTGGAAAATTGCCGATAACACGCATGCAAAGCGTTACACTAGTTAAATGTCATTGGAATCAGTTTGGTACCAACAATCACTGCTACCAGCGAAGTATCTTTAGACATATTCTACAAATAAAGATTGCGTGTAGAATTGTTACGTTTTACAGTGATTGCCGTACTTTACAATGTTATAAAGTGGTATGGCTCTAAAGTGGCCTCTTTACAAGTAAATAAGCTGCACGATTTTCTTTTACTTGATTTTATGAGGACTGAGCGGACGGAAATTTATACTTTTTATAGAGTTTCAGCCGAATCCGTTGTAGCGCGTCTTTAGATGCGCCGGGAAGTAAAATATGTAATCAAATAACTTGTTAACATTATTTAGAGTAAATGTTATTGTATACTTTTTAAGTAAAAAGTAGAGGGAACTTGTGTTCCAAAATTACTCTAACTATCATTACATCATTCCCGTATAGCTGATTAAAAAACAATTGAAAGTTTAAAAAAACAAAAGAAATTCGAATGTCACCTATTTTTTAACCGACTTCAAGGAAGTTTCTCTATTCGTCCGAATATATGTATTTTATGTGTGTTCGTGGATAACTTCGTCGTTTATGACCACATTTTGATGATTTTTTGTTTGATAGAGTATACTTCAGACAGGTGGCCCCATTTAAATTTCATCAAAATCGGTCAAGCGGTTTTTGAGTAACACTCCAAGAACTGAAAAGTTTTACTTCTATCTAGATGACTTCCCTATTGAGGGTCAATGACAATTGATCCCGTGAGGAGCAAAAGTCACTGAAAAGGGTGAAAGAATCATTCATTACCTTTAAATGGAACCGACTTTAACTCTCAAAAGCGTGAAATATTAACTTGTCAAAGTCAGTAGCATACGCACAATATTTTGTTAATACTCGTAGTCACTTTTGAACTATCATGCATGGACTTGAACAAGTTATTTCACACTTTTGAGTGTTTAAGTCGGTTCCATTTTTTTGGTTAATTTTTTTTTTGCACACTATAGCTGTCATTTCATAAGTAAGGATTGAAAATCTCTCCGTGAAAAGTCCCGATTTCATGGAATGATTATTTCGTTTTAAGCCCCCACTATAATAGAGCGCGTTGATGTCTTTTCCTAATTAGGGTTCTAGATGACATCCTCTAGAACTTTATACTCATTAAAAAAACTATCAACAATTATTGAATAAATTTGAATGAATATCCTGCAAAATCATCTTCATATAACTAATAAGCAGTTTGAGATTTTTTTAAAGCCCATAAAAAGCATGAGCGCATTGACCTCTTCTGAACTCTAGAGAGGGGCAGTCTTATTACTGCGCGATGATGACCCATACAGTACTGTATACTGTTGTCACATGAAGAGACCTGGTAATTGGCACTCACTGCCCGTGTTCGTAATCCCAAGGAATTTCTTCTTGAGTCTCGTTGAGTCCCTATATTGTACGGGCAATAATCTACTCTCTACTACTAAGATAGAATTCCCAGCTTGCAAGTCGATGCTTCCATTGCCTTGTGCCAGTAGCCACAGACTTCCAGATAAATATGATATTCAGTTCGCGTGATGATAGGCCGTGCATTATTGTCTCCCAGTCTCGTTCACATAGTTATGACATTAGTGTGCAAGCAGATGTATGGTATTCACCACCTCTATACGTAGAGGTGGTTGAAACACATACGCCGCGTAAGTCGTTAAGCAACAAGATGGAAAATACCAAGATGACCAAGGTGACCAAGATCATAGGAAGAGACTGGGGATGCGGGCCGCTTCCAATTGGTCCTTGGAGATCAATGGTGGAGGCGTATGTTTAGCATTAGACGTCCTATGGCCGAAATGATGGTGGAAAATTAATATTATACGTAATGTTGTTTTTCTAAATAACTATTGCAAGTATTTATGATAGTATATTACAATCATAAAAAATATTATTGTATTTCTTTTTGGCTGTATTCTTATATATTTTGAGTTGTAATGTATTAGAGTGTAAAGTTTAAATAGATTTGTATAATGCGGATGACTTGCCAAGTATGATATCACGTCTAATGTTATATAAATAAAGGTCAATAAACGATTCAGCCCCTCGATTCAAAACTATTCGATAACTACCCGAATCGGTTCGATATTGAATAAATCCCGTATTACAGACTTTCTATAGAACTATTTAATTTCGTTAATGATAGTATAGATTAGAATATTCTATAACATTTACGAAATATTTTCAAAAAAAAAAACCTTAAAAATTTAAAATGTATAAAAGATCGAACATTTTCAAAAAATAATCCCGATGGACAGAAAAATCATACTCCTTGCAAAGCAAGTAAAGATGTAAAAAAATAGCATTTTAGCGTCCATTTCTACACGTACTTTTCATCAAATATTTCTAATGTCGTCTTGTCATGTTGGCTCCCCTGTCTTTTTACACCATCAGTAGGCGAAGACGTACCTGCTGGATTTGCTTTGCTGTCAACATAACGGCATATAGGAACTATTTGATGCAACGCACTCTACCAGATATAGGGGTTGAGAAAAGGCTCAAGAGGGCTGCGCGGTCGCAAGATGGCCGCCGAGGGGTCAATGATCTCCCTGACTCACCGCAAAGGCTTGCTACGACGAATTTTACAACTGCATAAATGACTTATATTAAGTACGCGATGTGGGGAACAACAGGTTTTTTAATGTCACCGCTCTGATTTTATGGAGCAATATTTCGGGGATACGTGCAAAATGTTAATTACGTGTGGCAATGACCACTCGGTAACAGTTTATGGAATGTTAATACGAACTCTGGTGCTCAATTGCTCAGTATTTTAAATATGAATAAAAAACCTTAAAAGTTTGAGAAATTTAAATAATGGCGTATTTTACATAATCATTTAAAATCTAAATTCAAAATTATTTCTTGAATTTATTTAGGCATCAAGAACTTACATTATTAACGCTTTAGTTTTGGTGATTATGCATGTGTTGCATGTGATACTTACAATTAGTATATAAACTAACAACGAATCCCAATTTCTTTTGGTCACGGTACCACGCGTGAAGGGCTGGACAAATTCCGCTAATGCTTTGTTTTATATAGCGATCCGCCCCAGCTTCGCACGGGTAAAAAAATATAATATAGCCTATGTTACCCGGGGATAATGTAGCTTCCCAACAGTGAAAGAATTTTTCAAATCGGTTCAGTAGTGTCGGCGCCTATTCAATGCAAATAAACAATCAAATCGTTCCTCTTTATAATATTAGTATAGATAACATGTTTGTTTTAACTATTATCAGGATAAAGTTATTACGAAAGAAAATTAAGAAAGTTGCGCGCAACAGAAGAAAATTTAAGAAAACGACTATATTAACTTTTCTAATGTAACCTTATAGAGTTTGACATTACTGTCAGTTGTTTACCACAACGTTTGTTTTAGCTATAAGACATTGTACAAATTGACTTTCTTTTATATTCTTAGTGAAAGTCACAATATATTTAGTTCCCATTAGCCTCTATAAATATGCAAAAACAAAGGGTTTCTTATTTCCATGGAAGGCATATTTTGATATTGTTGCTCCAGCTAATAGTTGTATGAAACTTGTCTCGAACTGAACACCTCGACGTACAAAAGTAAAGTAGAGTTAGGCGAGAGTACTACACACATACTTACACATAATTCGATTTTAGGAATACATAATTATTTAATTAGAAATTCGTCGTAGGTGCTCTCTTCGAACACAGGTTACGGTTGATCTACTACTAGGCGGTATCTATGAAGTAACTATTACGTAATCTGCGATGGTACTCTCAATATTACACTCACAATCAACAATTGTCTAATCTATGATATTACGTCCAAAGTGACGTAATAATGCAGCGTTCACTAACCCCCAACCCCCTTTCCTCTCGCGCTCATGCCACCTCCCCGCAGTCATGCCAGCAGTTATTAGAATAAAGTTTTTAGCTATTTAATTAACGAAACTTTATGCCTTGACAAATTGACTTCGTGACGCGTAGAAAGAGAAGGGACGTGGTATATAGTATTTTATCTATGGTGATGTGGTTCACGTCAGCGAAGGCTTCGTTGCTCTTTGATTTGTACTGCACGAGTTGAAATTCATAGATTTACTTGTTAAATTACTTTTTAGTTGATATTTAGCTTTAAATTGGATTTTGATTGCATAAGCACCTTAACATTACCTTACCTTATAATTACACTTACCCATATATTAATATATATAATCCCTAGGTCACGTTCTTTCATCTCAAAATGAGCTAGATCTTTTTGCTTTGATCCTTAATCCGCTGTTGGCTTTGATTATACAGCTCAGATAAATGAACCAGATACTCAAAGGTATACAGTGTCTGGTTTATTTATCTTAGGCTGCTGGGTCATGCAGTTGGCGAATAATTTTAGGGCCAGCCAGCCCAACTGTGGGAAGTTTTAGATCGAAGCCTGTCCAATGCCGCACTGCATTGCAATTTGCAATATTATGTAAATATTTTACGAGTATTTTAAATAACGAATTCTCTATCTACTGATGTAAGTATGTACAATAGATGGAGATATGGAAATAGGAAGCAACTAGATTTAAAAAAAAAAATTACTAATAACTAATTACTATACTGCAGCTACTACAATAATATTTTAGCACCACACTAGTTGCACTGTTGCCAGCATATATAACTCAAATGCTCTAACCCGCCACCAGTTGGCAGCGTGCTCAGAATGCTAGGGACATTGCCACGTTGAATTGCAGTGCTGATTCGTTGAGCCAAATATGTGCTAACATTTTGGTCACGCGTCGCATCAATCAAACGCTCTGATAAGTTTTAGAAAACCCGATGAGCTCCCGGTCCCCACGGGCCCAATGTCTCGATCCCAAACGGTTCAAATATGTAACCTAGGTAGGTAAGCATATTTTCGTATTCATTTAATTTCATATTTTTATATTTACAGGCCAATTGCGGATAGTTTTAGTCAGCAGTCTCGGCACCAAACAAGTGGCGCTTTATTTTACCCAAATCTACCCGCAATTGTAATAAAATGATGTTATTTTAGTGTTGTTCTTGATAAATGGCATACTAATTTGGACTTTATCGAAACAATTTAAGAACTTATCTTACTTAATTTTTTTTCATAAATTTAGTTTAGTTTAGTTGAACAAGAGAATTACCACCGATGACAAGATAAGACTAATTTATGCTAAACTTGACGATTGATACAAGTCGGTCAGAATCTATTCCATTTTTAAAATCGGTATTTTATAATAATTTTAATGTGAACTCTAAGGCTTACACGGCCGGCGTTGCATGTTGTATGTATTGCTTCCAGGCTGTTTGGCCGTGATCTAAGTGAAACATGTGTTTTAGACGTTTTGTCGATCAATTTTAATGAAGGTTTGATTAAAGTGAGTATTCCGAGAGGTCACCGAAAACAATCCGATGAATCACCGTGGGGCTCAAAATACACGTTCCCACCGAATCACTGACTTTACACATTCCATGTGCATTGGAAAGTGCAAGTGATTAATTTATCGACGCCCAAAAATGGAAGAGGTTTTCGGTTGACGTAGGTACTTTTGTCTGTACGTATTTTGTTTCATATATTTATACAAACGTGAGTTACTTGCTTGAATGATAGTATGTATAATATACATCGTCTTACCTTAAATACTATGTAATGTTGACAATTGTATATTTTATAATAAGTTTATACTTTGTATTTTGAATTTACCAATTTCGTTGACTTGAAATTTAATAACTATGATTAAAAATGTTTATCTGTTTAGTAGTTTCAAGGATGTTTTTTCCAATGTATTATATTGTTATCTACCGTCTATGTAGCTATATTATATTCTCTTCGTAACGATGAATATTATTATGATCTTCAATCATTTAATACAACAGTACTTAGTAATTTTATTTGCCCGGATGGTGGAGTATGTGGTGGTGGGGGATTTTTTTGGCTCGCCTTATGACGGAATATAAAGCTACAAGTTGATATTTTACCTTTCGACCCTCCGGTGAAGTTCCCCTCCGGTGAAGCTGTAAATGCCGGTAGAGGCAAACAGCATTAGTCCGTTAGAAAAAAAAATAACCTTTCGAAACCGAATTATTAAAACTATGTGACATGCATTTATTCGCTTACTATGCATAATTGTTATATTATGGATAGAATGGGCAAATTCAATATCATAGTTATTAAAAGCGTATTATGCAATATATAAATTACATGAATTAATCGAATAGAATGGCCCCGAGCCATTTCCGCTATGTATATCTCTCGATAACGGCTATTTTTTTTATATCCCACGTGGATTTAGTTGTCGAGGAAACCAAAAGTGACGCCCGTGATGTGATTTTGAATAAATATTATAATAGTTTTAAATAGTGAGGAGGAACTGGTACTTGAAAATCTGTCTTCTCCACTGTCTGTTGTTTCAATAGAGAAGGTAAATTATTTCCCCGTTTTTGCCTAGAAAACAATGTCTGTTATGTCTTGAATAAACATTTTAATTATTTTAAATAGTAAGAAGAAACAGGTACCTTAAAACCTGTCTTCTACACTGTCTGTTGTTCCAATAGAGAAGGTAAATTATTTCCCCCCTTTTTGCCTAGGAAACAATGTCCAATGCCTGTTAAATGCTTGTATAAGGCTTAGGTATGTGTACTGTATATATTGCATAGCTTTGTCAACAACAAATTTATTTTACAAATAACCCATCCACATCGAATTCTTAGCTTGATCGAAGTATTGATAGCAACACAGAGGTAACTTCCTCAAGTAGAGACAAGTATCTAACCTGTCACATCGATGACAGGAAACTGTGCCAACTTGTTGTAAAAACCTTTGCCTGCGGTAATGGTAATGCAGAAAAAGTGATAGAAAATAACGTCATTATATGTATGAAAGTAAAGTTCAAAATTGAAACGTATGTTAAGTATAACTTTAGCATATGCTTGGTTATATACAGGCTGTGTACTTTGGATCCTGTCTCATATAGAGGCGGATGATCTCAAGAGGTACTGCAACTAACTGTTATTGATAGATTTCTGGTTTACTAACAATTTTGGTAGCATAAGGAGATAGTCAGTGTGAACGGATTACGGATTAAGTAAAATTATAAAAAAAAAGGTTCGTTACCAAAAAAAAATTATTAAAAAATGGCACCGACTTCAACACTCTAAAGTGTGAAATAACTTGTTGAATTCGGTACCTAAACGCACTCTAGAAAACATGCGTTCAGGAGGTATGTTCCCACATAGATACATAATACTACAAAACCCCTTTCTTATCGGGGCGTAGTATTATAATAAAAAAAAACTTAATTGTACCTATTTAAATACCAATTTATCTTCCGCGCCATTCTTCCAAAATTAACAAACATTGAGCACCGCTCATTTTTCACTAGGTTAGGCTGCATTGTTCGATTAAATTATTAACTTAAATGATAACCAAAGAAAAGTTTCCCTTTTACAAAATGAGCTGGTACTGTATTTTATTGGTATAAGAGTAATCAAATATACTAGTTTAAAAATCATAACATTCACGGCCAAACTTAGAATAGGTAGGTACTTATTACAAGCAGCCAAATTATTTCTCAAATTTTAATGCTGTGTATTTAGGCAACAGTCACAAAGTTTTTATTAAAGGAGATTAAAACTTTCAGAAAATGAAATCAATTTGATTTTGATAAATAAAATAGATAGAAGAAGATAAATTTAGGATAGCATTCTAGAAATCAGATGCGGGCCGCTTCCAACCGTTAAGTGAGCAAAGGGGAAAGCGGAAAGCCTCTTGTCTAACAACCTGTGCGTTTCATTTTGGGCTCACAGTGCATACGTTCGTACGTAAGGATTTAGCTGCTCCGAGATGAATTTAGCACTGACAGTGCTGACGCTCGTAAGCAAATCGGAACGAATTGTGTGTGTGAATGCGTGAATTCTTGAAATGTCAGTTCCCATTAAATTCATATTAAATAATTTACTTCCGTACTTCACGGGCACTAAATGGGTATTTTTTTCTTATAGTTAAAATTGCGTATATAACTTTTTGTTAAATACGCAATTATAACTGTCAGAAAAAAAATACCCATTTTTTGTGGACGGACTATCAATTTTTCGATAGATTCTCTAAATGAGTCAGATGTTTGACTCCCAGTATATAGTTATGTTTGACAGCGCTCACACTGCTTCGTCGTACTCGTGAGCATTCTAAGCACAGGACGATGACGTCATGGATGACGTCATATAAATTTTGTGTGCAGCTGTCAGTGCATTTTTTAATGACTATATGCACGCTATCTGTGCATACATCTGTGCTATCTGCGCTCAAAGCGCTCAAAGCTCAAAAAGAAACGCACCCAACGTGGACATTCTACGGCTGAAACGACGACGGTGATAACTGTTTGACATCACTACACCATTTTATTAATGTTATATAAGACTTTTATGAGATTTTTTTACACATTTCAATTGCCTTCACATCACGAGTCACCCCATCAACTCACAAATGTAAACAACGTTTTAGAATTGGAAATCTAAGTGCAATTATAACCACCATACATTAATGACGCATATCGTAGTAAATTAACGAATGATGCAGAATGAGGGGCGCTGGCTGCGGGTGCGGTCGATACCAGACCCCCACACCGTAACCACGAATCACTATCGAAAACGTATGCCATTGCAGACTTTTTGTATGAGCTTTTGTAAAATGGGCTTATTTTATGATTATCAAACTACCTAGTAGTTTTCTAGAAACATGAAGGTCTCTCATGTAGCCTTCAGGATAAAAAACTACCAATGTACCATGATAGTTCAAATTGACTTATCAAAATTTGTGCTCATGGTACCGACTTCGACAAGTTATTTTACACTTTTGAGTGTTGAAGTCGGTTCCATTTTTTGGTAGTTTTATTTTTCACTCTTTTAGTGACCTATGCTACTCACGGTATGCTACTCACGGGATCAATTGTCATTGTGTATGTTCACAGATGTCTTCACCCGCAACAATAATGTCGTCGAGGTATGCGTAGCACTTTTCAGTTATTGGAGTGTAACTCCAATAACCTGGAAGTATACTCTATCTAAATCGGTTCATAAACGACGAAGTTATCCGCGAAGACACATAGAAAAAGATATATATATATATATATACAGTCGTATTGAGGAGCCTCCTTTTCTAAAAGTTGTTTAAAAATAAAACAAATGTAACAAATTGGTCCCAATTCAGTATAATGACGATTAGACGATTTCTGAGACGTCGGCTAACTAAATTTAGTTATAAACGGCTCCAAAAAAAGTAAGTCTTGTATTAACTTATTTTCTAGAAGTTTAGTTTAGTAGAACAAGAGAATCACTACATATTTTTTATCTTTATCAAAACAATCTCGCGGTAACGAAAAATGCGCTTGAACTGTGTCTTACACTAGAAGAATGGAAATTATAAAGTCTGAAAAAGGCAAAAGTTGGTTTTCTTTTGATCTCGTCGGTCATCTGTAAACCTCGACTTAATGAAAGATGCTGTAAAGTCCTTTTTTGTAATATTTAAAACCGAATGCATCAGGATTTGTCCCATCCCTTCTGCCTGTAAGCACCTACCTACTGTAATGTCATCGGGACTTGTACGTTTTTGTATGAAGTTCGAACTGATAAGATATTGTGAGTTTATCAGATTCAAGGCGAGTCAAGCCGCAGGTTGCGGCTAGTCTATCTATGCTAATCTCTAGCATGTATACGCTTTACCATGACGTGTGTCAGCTACACACGTCATTATTATTCACCTGTCCTAGGTAGGCAGCCGGCCTCTCCGGCCGTGTGGTCGGTTAGTCTATATCACGAAAGATGTCCCTCGGAGGTGGCGCTAGTTTCTTTGCTAACAGATGAAAGCGCTATCTCTACACTCGATGATCGAGTTAGTTCCACTGATCGCCGCAGGACTCCTTTTGTGAAACGCACTTTACATACCCAGTTAGTTTGAATGCTAGCTGGTTACATACTTGTATACGTTACAACTGGCTTTTTTGCGAGGGTGAAATCTTTTATAGATATCTGACTGCAATTGTGATGTAGCCGGGTATGTGACATTTCCATTCACCAACTGTCGATACCGCGAGAATTTCTATCAGGGAAAAATATGGTCGATATACCTGCTGCCTGACTGCCCACTGCTGCCTGAACACACTATGTGTTTGGTGACAGTTTTTCAAACTTGAGGGTGGTACCTAGCCAGGCGGGTATTCGAAAGTACCCTACCACCATGCTGGGAATTTGATAACGGTGTTACCTTCACCGGAATCTCAAGCTGTTGTTGGCGATCGAATCAGTGTCCGTTAGTTTGACAGGCGACGCTCCCCACGCTGAGCTATCACCGCTTCAGATCACTAAAGGCTGAATACAAAAAGGGCTGTAATAAACATTTGAATCACAAGTAATCCTATGTAATTGAGGCGCGTAAAAGCACGTCACTAAAGATCCGGGTCACGTGACCGACTCACACGAACGCGTGCGCGATGCGCGCCAAAATAACGGCGGGCGTGTCCAACAAGCATTTAAAATAATATACGTTTCCATATCTTTATAGGTAATAATAATAATTCTACTGTAGGTACGTGTGTATGTTACTGAACTCCTCGTAAACGGCTGGACCGATTTGAATGATTTTTTTGTATGCGTTTGGGTGACGCCATGGATGGTTTAGATTCACAAAAAATTTTTTATTAAATCATCAGGACAACGTCTGTCGGTCTAGTAGGTATATAATATATAGAAATTTACAACCACACATTAAGGGATTAGTTTTGAAAATACTGACATAGTAAGTAAAACGATGTTAGGTTAAGTTCCAAAGCAGTTTTTCTTTATTTTACCGATTTTATATGTCACATGGGAGGTAACTGCGATTTTCCTGTTTCAACTGACTAATAGACTGATACACTATTTATTATTAATTATTTACTAAATAATTAATAATAAATAGTGTATCAGTTACAAAAGCTCACAGTCACCTGTCAACATGAATTAATAAATTAACATAGGTTGTATTACTTTGTATTGTGGCCATGAAGATTTCTGTACTAGGAGTAAATAAATAATAAAGTAAATATATAAAAAAAATATATATAAAAAATATATATAATATATATAAAAAAATAGTATAATAAATATATAAAATATAGCTAAGTTGGCACCTTGGCATTATTTATTGATTTTCAGTCAAGGCAAGATTTAAGTTATATTTTTATACAGTTACTACAATATGCAAAGTGAAAACAGTGTTTTCAATTATCTCTCTTGAACCCGCGTGTGCTCAGTATTTCTGCATGATATGCTCTACTGTATTTTTTTATCACACTCAGACCTCCGCACTAGGATTCCCTGTATCGCGGGAGGCATGGACACACACAAACAACCAAGACCCGGGACAAACATCTAAACTCATCGCACAAATGTTTGCTCCTGCCGGGATTCGAACCCAGGGTCCCAGAGACACAGTAGTCACGTTATTGACCACAGCGCCACGGCGACCGTCAAATTTGTGTATGCTATGTAGGTCTAAAACAAAGTTTTGTTGGTTTATTAATTGTGTAACGTTTTGGTACGTCGAGTCGGTTCGGTGGTTCTATCACAGAGGCATCCGTCGGCTCTCCGCATTTCTGTTATAATTAGAAAACGATTAGTTCCGGGTGTTTTCGATTAGATTTCGGCTCCGAAGCGGAGGCAGCCGCCATGACTTGACGAATTCCTATCCACTACCACCTTTGTTTGAGGACTCTAATATACTCTACCTAGCGATAGTTGGGGTAAACAGTTTGTCGACGCACGCTACTATGGTTTATATTTTTCAAGGCCATAATTCAGTTTTTGATTGGAAATTCTCGTGAGTTTGACACATTGTTATATATATGTATTATCCGGAATTACTCACATTTATGTGGGTGAGTTTACACTGCCAGATCGCGGCGACCACCGTATCTGGCAGCGTAAACTCACCTGAGGTTGGGTATCGCACATGCTCGAAACCTAGGCCGAAACTTCGGCTGTAAACGTGAGTAAAGCCGGATAATACATCTGTATAATCATAATTCAAGTACACTGTATCCATGCATGGCTTCCTAACATTTTTCGTAGGTATGTGAGCAATATCAGAAAGACATAGAGTCCCCAAAGGGAAACGAATTAGATTTCATAAAGATACAGTTTTAGTTCGTCAATAAGTCAGAGAAAAATTGTCTAACGAATAGTATATTATTGAGATAGAACTTGTAGAAGACGCATTGAGCTCTAATACCTCCGCTAGTAAATATTAATAGGAAGCGTATTGCCTAAACGTTCAATTTACAGACCACAACGGCAAAATGATGCATATCTATTCAAATGTTTATAAAATGGCTGGATAAATGCCATTCGCGGGCCTATGCCAACGAATGGACTGTTCGAGGGCTACAACCGGTTCTGTTTCGAACCCCACGTGCATAATATAACAACCCATCGTTCGTCTTCATCTATTTTGCCTCAAACCACGATACAACGGTATATTTTAATACCTTGTCATTATAACATTCATTCAATAACACTTGACTACGTTTGCTCTCAATTAAATTTTATTACGACGAGAAGGTACTAAAAGTTTAACAGTCAGAGTCAATGTAGTGATCTTCAGCATGTCCATTTTACAAAGACCCTTGTGTATAGCTACAGCTTTATTTTGTATTGTTGTTTGCAATTGCGGATTACGTGGTGGCAGGTCAAAGAAAACTGGACAAGTTTTCAACATTGTGTTGTACAAATCCTTACCTTAGTACGTTAACAAATCATTCCAAAGTTATGATAAACTTGTCTGAGACTGCTCAATTGTCCTGTCAAAAAGTGTATTTTAAAGCATGGTTGGTTGGTACTTTAATTAGAAATCTAAAGCTTCGCTACAACACATTCATAGATACCACAAGTTGTCCGCCTATTGTGGCTGGAACTGAAGGCTTAGGTACTTTGACACTAGATTCCGATCGTAAATTATGGTTTCGATCGACTTCGCGTAGATTGGTACTTTTGAACGCAACACTAACGCACCATTGGAAACGAGTTCGAGTAATATATCGGAACTAAATTAATAAACTAAATCAACGTCATTCGTTTTTTTGTACTCTTACCGTGATTTTCGTGTATTGGAGAACTAAGTTTGTGTTCGAGTGTATTTTACTAGATCTTGTGCAAGAGTAGATACCATAAAGACGTTGAATGAGATTGGAACGGATTTGGATTAGATTTGGATTGAGATTTAAACTGAGTTTAAGAGAGCCAGCTGATCCAAAAGAAATTAGATCTGTGTAGCCATTATACTCCAAGTAGAAAATACGACAATTCATTAATAATCTATGAACAATGTGCTTAGTATAATTGATTACTGCACGGAACCTAAAAATGCAGTAAACATTAGATACTGGGTAGTCATAACTATGGAGGTTTACCACACCTTTTTTTCCGCTGGGAAAAATGTATTATCCCCCATTGTTGAATGAGGGGGTTATGTAGGGCTACCCGGTACAACTAGGACTGGTATACCCACTAAATAACCCAGCGACACTCCGGCATCGTCTGTGAGGAGCAGCACCTTTAAGTCCATAGTCTATCGCCTACGACCGCCCGCCTTTACAGCAGGGCCTACAGGCCCCTCCCGGCAGGAAGGGGCCGGGAATGACCAGGAGCGCTCTGTCATTCCCGCCTGACGGAGGTGATGAAAGAGTGCAATGCAGGAGAAGGCGCCCCCGCGCCTGTCCCCCGCTATTCACACCGGGAGGGAGAAGGCGACGATTATTCAATCGTCTTCTCCCGCCCCTTTTTTGTCTATGCAGTGGCGCCGCAAGGTGGTCTTTAACCCTTGCGCGCTCTGCCGCCTCCTTTTGCGAAATCACATTTTCACAAAAGGAGGCGACCGCCGTCCAGGTCCCCACGCCCCCCAGCATGGCGTTGACCACGTTGGGAAGCGAGAGGTAGGTTTACCACCCCTGCACTACATTATCGTTACTAACTTATCAACTATTCCAGAATCTGTGGCGTACGGTACTATGAATAGTATGAATATAGAATACCCAGAAAGGACATCATGGACTTTATGGAGTCAAGAGACATGAAGGTATTCAATTGCCATATAAAAAAAATAATAAGCCAAACAGCTACGATTCGTGAATACAAACGCGATCCGATTGTCGTCACGCTGGTCGGTTGGCATTTGTAATTGATGTGATAATTACAAGTCGTAACAATGGATATTAACGGGCAATAAAGTTTTTATTATATAAAGGACGAATAACGAACTATACATATTTTGTTAATTGCAAACGCTCCCGCCATACATTTAAAATAACATTTTTATATTCGATATTACCTATTTTACAATTAAATTTAGATTTATAATATTACTAGTTGCGTCCAGCGGTTTCACCCGCGTGGATTAAGGTTTTTCCGCTACTGCCATTATCCCACGGGAACTATACTTTTTCGGGGATAAGAGTAGCTTTGGTTGTGTTAATCCAGGGGTTAAACTATCTCCATACCAAAGTTCATCAATTTCAATTTCAAATATTCTCTTTTAAGAGTGTTAATGTATATATATATATTATTATTTAATATTTTTCAATGATATAACCTTACTTGGTACCCCTATCCATATGAACTAAATTAAATTATTAAGTTACTAAAATAAATACGAAAATTATAATGAATGGAACATATTTTGATAATAATTAGTTTTGAACTATCATGGTACCGACTTCAACAAGGTATTTCACACTTTTGAGTGTTGAAGTCTGTTCCATATTATGGTATTTTTTATATATATTGGAATTAACTCTAAATATTGTGTATTTAATATTATTCAATTATATGTAAATTGTATGATATAATATTGTATAATTGTGGAAATCAATGGGGGAGGCTATGTCCAGCAGTGGACGTCCTATGGCTGAGATGATGATGATGATGATGATATCACGATCGACAATTGTTTCGGTATATCCCTTTTATGAATTACTGAAACCACGCTAGTCGTTTCCTATAGGGTATGGCTGAGTGTGTTTTATCAGCATCAGCTAATAGCTGATGTAATCCACCATGCTGGCCAATATGGGCAGTTATATACGAGAAGGTCAGTAGTCACTCTCATGGGGCTAAAATCGTCTGAGATCTTGAGCTGTCTTTCTGACGGACGCAGTTCGATCTCCACCAACGGCTTGTGTTTCCGTTAAGATAACATCGTTATCAAATTTGACGGTCGCCGTGGCGCAGTTGTCAGTGTCAGTGACGTGACTTCTGTGTCTCCAGGACCCTAGATTCGAATCCTGGCAGGGCCAAACATTTGTGCGATGAGTATAGATGTTTGTCTCGGGTCTTGGTTGATTGTGTGTGTGTCCATGCCTCCCGCGACACAGGGATCCTAGTGCGGGGGTCTCAGTGTGATAATAAAAAAAAACCCGGCATGATGGTAGACTGCTTTCCAGCCAGCTAGCCAGCCTGACTAGCTACAACCCTAAAGTTAAAAAAGAAGGGTTACCATGGAATAATTATTTGTCTATGGTGTTACCATAACACACAGTATGCTTGGCCATCCTTGACGGCCACATTCTTGTTCTAGCCCTAATGGTAACGATAAAATACCTTAACCCAATTTAAAGTAAGTTAAATTCCGCCAAGAAAGATTCCTAAACTATTATTTACTTTATATAATTTTTATTTGTACGATATTCTTAATAAATATATCAATCATACGAAACCCAACACCAAATAAATCAAAAGTACTTAGATTGCTTCAATAGACGTAATGGGCTCGCTACACGCGCCACCCGCATCGTGCGCACGCGTCAATACTGCGGGTAGATTGGAAAAGTTGTTATCACCCCTAATGTATATTAGGGTACCCTCATTGCTCTAGATTTTCACACGAATCTCTCTAATTGCTAGTGGTGAAGTTGGCTTAGCATCAATTGGCGTTAGCAACTTCGCTTGGCTTTTTTCATGTGGATGATAATGTGCGTTTTCAAGCAGTCTTTATCCGGTATGCATACAGTAAATATTATGTAGAAATACTTTACCTCTCCCATATTTTCTGGTAGTCACGTCATAATATAGCATTTGTTAATAGGAGGTAGATGTCGCACAAGCGCGCGGAAACTGAGGCGGCAAAATTAAGTCAATTGTAGTAATTTTCATTATGACGCGTATTTCAAGCGCAAGTCTAAACATATAGCTATCCTTTTCTATATTATTTGTACTGTATTATTTGTCGCAGTAAGCATGTTTATGTCGTAAGGAACAAAATCTGAGCACCGCGCAGTATGAATATACGTCATCTTTAGTAAAACATCATTACAAGCGACGACAATCGGATGGCGAGCGATTACCATCTATGTGCTATTCCATCTTTCTTTGTACTAAATTTCACCCAGATCCGTTGTGGCATAATTGAGTAATAAACTTCCATTCATTAAAATTTTCGTATTTATTTCAGTAGTAACATAATTTAATTCCGTTCATATGGATAGGGGTACCAATTACGGATCTGCCATGTGATTGAAATTAAAGAGTTATATAAAATATCATAATAATATAATCTGAAATCTCTGGATAATAAAATTTGGGCACTTAGCTAATTATTCACAAGTTATGTAGCATAAGATTTCATACTTAGTGAACCATGTTCTTTATAAGAAATAAAAGCGTTTAACCTCATGTAACTAATAATAAGATATAAATAAATAATATTAACAAGCAAGTCCAAATATTTTGAAGGAAAAAATTCGGCTGCTAGTGGGACTTGAACCCACGACTACAGAATACCGTCCTGTCTTTGTCCAACTAAGCTATAGCAGCCCATACCACTAGGGCCGAATTACTTCCTTCCTTATTAACATCTGCGGGGATGTTATTAGCGCCATCTACCTTTAATTGTATGAACAATTAATTAATAGGACTGATAGACCAACATTACAGTTGATATCGTATCAAACGAAGGCACCCTACCCTTATTTTAAGAGATTTTACTGTGTATCGCATTAACAACATGCTAGGTAGAACTTATGTTCAAATATTTTGAAGGAAAAAGTTCGGCTGCTAGTGGGACTACAGACAGGACGGTATTCTGTAAAAAGCTTTAAGTCGCAAAACGAGCTAAGGAGAGACTGTGCTCGGGATTACTCTACCAGACCGAGGAGAGCAATGGTATCTATAGATGAAAAAAAGTCACCGACAAAACTAAACGGATTGGCAAATTAAAATTGTGGGCAGCTTGTAGAATTGATGGGCGACGTGCTCGGAAGTTTTTTTTGGTAAGGACGGCGGGTATAGACAAGCGCAGCGTAAACCGTCTCCCGGCAAGGTGGACAGACGAACTGGTCAAGATCACAAGAAGCTGGATGCGAGCGACTTCAAACCAGTACATGTTGGGATCATTAGGGAGATGCGTATGTCCAGTTGTAGAAATACTACTTTTAATACGACGTCGAAGGAACATATGCAATACATATAATTTAATTCAGCGCATTAATATAATTGAGTTCCATCATTCAGGGCCCTTCACACTAGCGTTTGTCCCGCGTAGGCGTTCGATGTTGTCGCGTAGTTGTCGCCGTGGCGGCGGCGTTTCCTCTGCAATTAATTAAACGCCGTGCTTGCGCGGGACAATGAAATTGTGTGACGTCAGTACTGCGCGCTGCAGAGGAAACGCCGATGCACGCGTCTCGATGTCGCAGCGTCTACGCGTCTGCGCAGTGTGAAGCTACAAAAACGCTAGTGTGAACGGGACCTCAAATTGTAGTGTTACCACAGTGTTACTGATTGACAGCGCACAGTTGTAACAGTTGTAATAAACGGTGGTTGTATCAAACTGTTACATTTTGGGCACAATGTTCGCTGAAACATTGACAATTATGTTCACAAACATGGGGGTTCCCCTCTTGCTGATAAGAAGCCTGAAGTTTCACTTGATAATATAATTACTGTTAGAAGGCGACATACATTCTAACAAGCCGATAATGAATGAATGTGTAACGGAAGGTTTTCTTTCGTTATTATAATATATAGCTCTATTACTTGCTACGATAAGGATGATTTACATAAGGACTACTATGTATCTAAACTTTCGAACATAATATTCACTCAGATTAATGCTTCTTTCACTCTTCACACTCACACTTCCATACATACTCACATTAGAACTGCCTTCCTCCTATATCTTCCTAAACTTTGATAATTTACGTGTAAAGAATCAAATTTCGTAAAGTTCTCGTGATGCGTTTATATTCATGTAGCTTTGAGCGATATTAAGGGATAATATATTGTGTGAAAATTGCCGATTTGTACTGAAAAATTGACACTCGTTTTTATCTAAGATGTAACATATTTATTTAATCAAAATATTCACGAGTATACATTTCTGCCACCTAATCATCTAAACTAAAGTTCATTTATGCCTTTGCGATAGAACTCTGGGGATCTAGTTTCAACAAACTGTGTGGAAGCATTTTATACTGCGTCCTGGGATGTTTTTTTTAATACCGCTAATTCCTGGGTAATTTGACTTGGATCGGATTCCACCATCTTCTTCAATTCAGCGTTATTCACCTGTGTGGACTGTCTTCCGCGAAGTTCAGTGTTCAAGTCGAAGTTTCCATTACGAAAGTGTTTCATTATGCTAGCTTATTGGTTTTTTACCGGATACATTTCGGGGAGTGTGCTCTGGAGTTACATAACTTGGTACCTCCTTCCCCATTCCATCAAAAAACGACCAGACGGACTGCAATGCGACATCCATACATGGTAGACGTTCCACCCTGTCGCACCAAGCGTTTTGCTTCCACATTCATAGTGCGTACAGCTAACGAGTGGAACTCATTGCCTAAGTCTGTGTTTCACATGAATACAACATGAATACAATCTGGGCATCTTCAAGTCACGAGTGAACAGGTATCTTCTAGGCAGGCGTGAATCATCGTAGACCGCATCATCACTTAACATCAGGTGAGATAGTGGTCAAACGCCTGCCTATTGTGAATAAAAAATAAAAATAAAATCATTACTAGTCGCCTCGCCAAACGCAGCGTTGATAAGGTTAATCTAAGGCCCAAATTCTCTCCATGACAAATTTCATCGAAATCGGTGTAGCCGTTTGAGGGAAAAAATTGGGCTACCAGTGGTACTTGAACCCAAGACTATGGAATTGACGACTACAGGACGGTATTCTGTAGTCGTTCAACTCCCGTTGAACGGGTTCGTTACTCCCACCAAAAGGCAATACAATTTTTTTCCTTCTAAAATTTGAACACTGTTAATTATACTCGTAAAATAATAATAGCCCAGTTTGCTATAAAGTAAAAGTTTGCCATAAAATGTATAATTATTTTAACACATTTTTTCGGCTGGCAAAGCCGCTTTTAGAAGCTGGTTAGTTAGTTGTAAATAAATGAATCACATCAATAGTGCTAAAATACATGTACATATTTATTTATGCTGTATTTTAATATCATATTTAAAAAGGTATTTAACGATGGAATAAGTCGTCTGCGTCAGCGCATTGGGCGACAGCGACGCTGTGCAATTTTTCCCAGCGGCCATTGAACTAGCCAAGTCGGAGCCTGTTTGCCTCAAGTTACAAGCATTTTCTTGTTTTTTTCGTTGGGTCGTGGTTGACTGTCACATAAATTAATTATAATGCAAGATTTTAAAGGACTTCACACATGGTTTTTTTGAGTAAATATTTTATTCTAATATACAACTCAACTTCATCCGAATAAAAGTCTTGCAGTTCGTTAAAGTGACTTTTACTGATTTGTGCCCATGATCATTGTCCCTGAGTCCATTAACCACCAACATTGTATATTATATATATTATAAAAACTGGTCAAGTTAATGTTGTATTTTCGCTCTGCTGGGTCGTAATCTAGAAAACGGTTTTGTAATCTTCTTACTGTAAGGATTGCATTGCGTTTTTAAAAAGACACATCATTTTTGCTTGAATTTCGCAATAAAGATTTAAAGTTTACCAAAAAGGACTGCTCGCAGGTGGACTAATATTGTACATACGAAGTTAGGTACGCTATAAATAATTCATACTGACTGATAAGGAACTGGGCGATTTCTTCCTTTTGCATATGTCGCGGGGTACTTTTCGTCGCAGTTGTACAAGAATAATTAAGTACAAAAATAATAATAATTATTATATATTTATAGTATGTAGATGTAACTATCAATGAGGACAACATTGTTGCCATTTTTTCGCTATAAAGAATATTGATTGGTTGATTGATTCATAGCAGTACGCACGTTTGGTTGTATCCAACAGGAATTGTAAAATTCATGCCTATTATTGTACAGATTGTTATGATTTTTTTTTTTTTTTTTTTTTTTTTTTTTCTAACGGACTAATGCTGTTTGCCTCTACCGGCATTTACAGCTTCACCGGAGGGGGGGCGAGCACAGATGGTGCTCAGCCCGGTATTTGTGCGGTCGCAGAAGGCGCACCGCCTAGTGAGGCTAGCGCTGACGGCGCTGTGCCACTAGGAGAGGACGAGGCGACTAGCTCAAGGGCACCACTGAGGTTCGGACCTCGGCTTGAGCTGTCGCCAGGACAGGGAGTTATCGGATCGACTTGCCCCGGTACCAGAGTGGTCCGTAAGTGGGCCCTAAGGATGTTTGCTCTTTGACTATTTGGAGAGAATCTAACCAGGATGTTTTTGCCTCGAGCTCGCCGCCGAGCTCGGTGTCTGACTGAGTATACCAGGGACTCTCGACCTTGTATTCTACCGGGATGACCGTGGGACGACGCTAAAGCTAGCGACAAGGCGACAGCGATGGGGTCGTCCGGGTCATCCAATACGTGCCTAGGGCGGCGTCGTCGGGGGGGTTGAAGGTGCGGGTGTGTCGGGGTGGTGGAATAGTTGGCAGCTTGCACTACCAGAGGATTGGGATGGTGGGGAGCCGCGTCAAAGTAGCGACGGGAGCAGGTCTTAATGAATTGGGTTATGGACTCTAATTCGAGGTCGCAATGCAGGTCGGTGTTCCGCATATACCACGGAGCGCCGACCGCCTTGCGAGCGAACCGATTTTGAATTATTTGGAGACGGTGGAGATCGCGAGGGTGACAATGAGCGAACGCTACGGAGGCGTAGGTCATGATTGGGCGGACGCAGAGTTTGTACAAGGTGATTTTATTTCTAAGTGAAAGTTTACTATCTTTGCAAACAAGGGGACCGAGGCGACCCAATA
Organism: Apeira syringaria; assembly: GCA_934044485.1. Classification (NCBI taxonomy): domain Eukaryota; kingdom Metazoa; phylum Arthropoda; class Insecta; order Lepidoptera; family Geometridae; genus Apeira; species Apeira syringaria. The sequence continues at coordinate 19,683,534 of OW203658.1, forward strand.
CGAAGGCCGCCCTGTTTCGAACTTTAGTGATGTGCTGCTCGAAAGTGAGTTTCCGATCAAGGATCACACCTAAATATTTGGCAGAGTTAGCCCACGGTATGGGCTTGCCGAAGAGGGCTATGGGGTTGGGCTTTTTTAAACGGCCTATCTCGGTAAAGTACACAGCTGTACTTTTATCCGGATTGACAGAGATCCGCCATTTACGGAACCAGGCACCGATGGCGGTGATGGCTCTCTGTAAAGCGGCTCTCTGTCTGACCATGTGCCACCCAGTGCAGTAGATGGCTGTATCATCTGCAAACTGGGCGATCTGAACTGAAGGTTCAGATCGTGGTATGTCGCTGGTATATAGCGAGAAGAGAATGGGCGAGAGTACGGATCCCTGAGGGACGCCGGCAAGGATAGGGTGGGGGAGAGAGAGCGTTCCTTCTACGCGGTAGCGAAAGCTTCGATCCCTGAGGAAGTCTTGTAAGATGCGTACAAGACGGTCTGGCACTTCAAGTTGGTACAGCTTGAATAACAAGCCGTTGTGCCAGACTTTGTCGAAAGCCTTCTCTACATCGAGGAAGACCGCTATTGTCCCTTTGGGCTTGTAACTGGCGTTAAAGCCCTCGAGGATGTGCTCCGTTAGGCGGTGCACTTGTTGAACACAAGAGTGTCTGGCTCGAAAGCCAAACTGCTCATCAGGCAGTAAGTTGTGGGACCTAACATGGGACCAGAGACGATTGACTATGAGTCGCTCGTAAATCTTCCCCAGAGAGCTGAGGAGACTAATAGGGCGGTAGCTGGTGGGCTGTGAAGCCATCTTCCCAGGCTTGTGGATGCCAATGACTATGGCAGATTTCCAGTCGTCTGGGAATAGGCAGTTGTTCATAGCAGCATTGAAGATGCTTACTAAAAGGTGGATTAAGGGGACTGAGAGATGCTTGAGCATCTTGTTACTGATCTGGTCGGCACCAGGGGACTTGCGGGGTTTGAGATCCTTGATCAGATTCGCCACTTCAGCTGATTTGACGGGAGGTAGCGGAGGGAGGTCCGATATGGGCACGGAGCTTTTACGTGCGACTTCAGACTCCACCGTATCGAGGTGGGTCTGGTCGACGTGATCTGAGTTAAGGGAGCACTGAGCCTCGAGGCTATCAGCTAAACACTCGGCTTTATCTTCGTCAAAGAACGCGAGAGATCGGGGGACCGGCCTAATGAGGGGGGGCATTGTTGTCTGTCCGTCGGATTTCAGGCTGCGAGCCAACTTCCAGTATGCCTGGTGAGTTGGCTCGAGCCCGGCTAGTGTGTCTTCCCACCTTTGATTGCGCAGCTCACTTATGCGGTTACGTACAGCACGCTGATAGTAACGCATGGTGGCTTTGTTCTCATCGGTGGGGATCGAGTCGTACGCTCTAGTGGCTGCATTCTTCGCGTTCAGTAGCCGCCTGGCATCGTCAGGTAGTTCGAATCGTTGGCCGGTGGCCACAGGGATCTGCTTAGAGCATTTCCCTACTGCTGTTCGCAGGTGGCTACTGAGCGCGTCGATTGCAACGGAGACGTCGTCTACAGTTAAAATGTCGTCAGGGATCCTATCTAAGTCAGGTGAGCTGATAGCTTGGAGGGTTTCCCCCAGTTGCTTCCAGTTCACTACCGACTTGGTGGATGGAGAGGTAGCCGTGTCGGGGCCTAGCCTGTATATGACGGGACGGTGATCTGAGGTTAACTCGTGCTTTACTTCTATAGAACGTAACCGTAGGGTGACGTTCTTGAAGAGAGCAATATCGAGTATGTCGGGTCTTTGGTTTCCCTGAGGGGGATATCTAGTGGGCTCTAATGGTGGAATGATGTCAAAATTGAGGATGCTGGCTAGGCTATCGAGACGCGTACCGCTAGGATTAGTGGCAGTGCAGTTCCAGAGAACGTGTTTACTGTTGAAGTCTCCCAGCAGAAGGGTCGACCTTCCGAGGGAGAAGAGAGCTTCAAAGTCGCACTGTTGGAGTTGTAAGTTGCCGCGGCGGTAGCAAGAGGCTATAACGATAGGTTGATGGCCGGTCATCCCTAGTAGGCAAACGGATGCCTCTAAACTAACTAAAGTGGGAGGAGTGAGAGGTATGCAGTGCAAGGACCTTTTGTAATAAATAAGTGTGCCACCTTTGATGGTGTCCAACCTATCATTACGAACCATACGGTAATTTGCGAACCTAGGGTTCTTTGTACCCGGTTTCAAAAAGGTCTCTTGCACGCATAGGATGTCGACCTGATGGGTCTTACAGAATTCGAAGACTTCGTCTCTTTGGTTGAAGAAGCCGTCAGCGTTGAAAGTCGCTAACGTTAAGGAGGAGGGTTTAACTCTTAAGGTTGTAGTACCCATACTGTTCCTTAAGAGTTTGTGGGGAGGGCGTAGTGCCTAATTGCACTGATAATGCCCGCGTGTTCAAGCGTGGCTTGAAGACGAGCGTTGGGAGACGTCGCGGTACGAAGTTTGCGTGCGAATACGCTAACTTCGGCCATGTCTATCGCCATGGCGTAGTCCATTACTAGGGCTAGGTCAGCCGCCATGTCCGACTGACATGGCTGGCTGAGCCCTGGCATGGCGGGCGCGGGTTTCGCGGAAGGGGGCGCGGGCCTGGCGGCAGGCATGCGAGGGGGTTGTGGCTTCGGGGCCGGGCCCTTAGCCGGCGGCGGAGCGGCGGCGGGAGGTGCGGGGCGGGTCGGGGGAGCTACCGCGAGAGCGGGAGCAGGCGCGCTCGCTCGGACCATGCTCGGCGGCTTGGTCCAAGCGTTGTATGTCGGAGGAAAGAGCGGGACAGAGACAGCTGTCTCTGTCGGCGGGGTCGTGCGGAGCTTGGAGCTCGGGGCTACCGAAGGACGGGGAGCGATAGGTCTCCTAGCCGGCGCTTTTGGTTTTGGTGGCGCCTTGGGGCAACCGCGATAATTCGCGGTGTGCCCTTGGGTACCGCACAAAACACAACTGGGCGGGTCGGGAGAGTCTCTAGTGCGAAGGCAATTCGCGGTTGCGTGGTCGCCTAAGCACTTTACGCACCTAGGGCGCGCGTAACAGTAGCGAGCAGCGTGGCCGTAAAGTTGACAGTTGTGACACTGTCCCGGCGTGCTGCTCTTGTGGGGTGCCTGCACTTCAATGCCAGTAAGGTTGACCACCTTATTGGCCTTGAAGATCGCTTTCCCTTCGGGGGTGCGGTCTAGGACAACCAACACGAGATCGTAAGGGACACGGTTTTTTCCACTGTACATTCGATGTACTTCGTGGACAGGGTATCCCTGGTCTTTGAGGTCGGTGTGTATGAGGTCGACCGGCACCTCCTTAGGGATTCCGCGTATGACTACGCGGAGGACTTTTTGCTCCTCAAGCGCGAAGGTATGAAAACTTATGTTTTCTTGCCTAAGGAACTTGGTGAGCGCTCTGTGGTCGTCCGAAGTGGGGACCTGAACTTTAATTCCCTGCTGGGTGAGGCGGGCACTGGTATAGTGGACCTTGCGGTCCGTAAGAACGCGAGAGATCGCGTTCCATTTGCCTTTGTCCTGAATGAACATAGGCGGCGGGACTTTTTCGCGTCTCACGGGAGGCGCGGAAGTATCGGCGGCGGAGGAGGAAGCGGGAGGGCCGTTGGTCTTGCCACCTTGCGCGGTGCAAGTGGCTTTCGGAGGAGGTGAAGGTGCGGGTGAGTCGCACTTGGAGGCGCGCTTTCGCTTCCCGTGGACGACGGGAGTGAAACCGTCCTCCGAGTCCGACTCGGCGGAGGGCGCGACGGGTGAGGGCTCCGTTTCCATATCGGACGTGTCTGACAGTTGTTCCTCTACCGCCTGAGTGGCGGTATTGGCGCGGGGGGGGATCGCGGGCGAACGAGATCGAGAACGGTCGCTACCGAGCGAGCGAGATGGCACGACGGGTGACGCGGGCGAGCGAGAGCGGTCTCGGTCGAGTGAGCGAGAGTGCGCGACGGGCAACGCGGTACGATGGCGGCGGAGCAAGTGAGACGGGGGATCGGGGCTCGCGGGTGAGTCTAAACTTACGGCAGTCCTGCCAGAAAGAGATAGTTGCGTGTCCGTGAGGCGGCCACGGCTGCTTTTATCCCGTAGGGATAAACGGAAGCTCTCGAGGAGCGAAGGGTTCGACGCCGCGATCCAGCGGAGAAAGGCCTGAGCCATCTCTCCGTTGAAATCGTCGGCGGCGAAGGAGGAGGCGGTGGGAGGATTCATCCTGAGGGGTACACTCAGGATGAGTTTGAGGTGAGACTGACGTCCCTCACCGGGTTAGGTGAGGGAAGTGAGTACCTACGTGTTGTCCCTACTATGCGCCCCTCTGCCGATCTTATTGTGCAGAGGGATGTGTACCTAGCGCGCTAGCAAGCGAGCAACCCGAGACCCTAACGGGGGAGAGGAGAGACGCCCCAGGACCGGGCGTCTAACCAAACACACTCCCGAGGAAGGAACAGGGGGATGGGAGGTGGGATGGAGCTCTCTAACGTTGACTAGGAGACACCCCAAGGCCAAGCTTGTTAGAGATCTTCCAGATTCTGCTGTCCCAGAAGGGGAGGCAGGAGCTCCGGGTCCGCGCCCGACCTGCTTCGTTAACACCGCTAGGTATCAACAGGTCGACCACAAAGAAACAGTGGCTTTGCAATCGCTCTGAGAAGAGCGTTTGGTCGCTCTGAAAAGAGCGTTTTAAGAAACAACGAGCAGAAACAAGGAGTTGTTAGGACTGTTGTTAAACTATGCTATAAGATGTTTCGGACGTCGCGACGACTATTCCCGCGCCGACTCGCTGCGGGGCGCAGCGATCTGCACAGAAACAACACGTCGGTTAGTCTTCTTATCGAATTGAAAACAGCTACAGCGAACTGGAACGACACTTCGCGTAACTTATCACTGAGCGGAGAGCGCATGCGCGGAACGACTGTTCACGGCAAGCGCGCGGGGCGGAATGACAGATTGTTATGAGTGTGAATACAAATTAATAGCAAAGGGCCGTCCATAAATTGCGTCACATAAATTTCGCAACTTTTTGACCCCTCCCTTCCTCCTTGCCACATTTATGATGTTGTGACGTATCACATCAACAAATTTTTAAGATACGATCTAGTTGACGAAGAAGAATTTTTTGGCAAATGACAGATTATCCTTGTTTTCTGAGATACAATAAATCTAAGCTTGACTTTTTCGTTTTCAATCACATCTTCGCTTACCGTAGTACGTACCGCGTACAGTAGTATTTTTTTATTTTATACTTTCGCGATTCGAACACACTGTTAATAAATCAATCGGGGCTTTTTAAGTAGTAATACTTATACAAATTGATATATTACGTCACATATCATAAACTTTCCGCCCCTTGTCACAATATGTCAAACTGCGCTTACCCCCCTCACCCCTCAAGGTGAGACGTAACTTATATAATACCCCCCCAAAAGGCTCTTCTGATTTTGAGATTGGTATCATTGCACGTCATGTTAAACATAGTCTTAATTAGCGAAAATGTTGCTTACAAGTTGCATATACATTTAGCATACTGAAGTGATATTCACAAGTCTTGTCACTTGGACCGGACTTGACATAACGTGAATTTGTGATTTTCGTTCTATTTGTCCTGAATGATGTGCACACCAATACACTCGTATTTCGTCATTCAATACTTGACAAGTGTTTGTATAATAACTATAGGTTGCCGATCTCAAAAATAATACCTACCTGCTTCATTATGTTTGTCGATCTGCCGGGCATTGGACAAATGGACATGATATTCATTTATAATGTTTCATACTCACGAGAACATTAAATAAAAGAGATTATGTACCTATAGTATATTTTCAGATGCATTAGGTAATCTGTTACTTTGATATTATCATAGACCAATATTAGTAGTATATTCGTCTATGATATTACAAAGGGACGACGCATAAATTCTATTTATAGGTAATTGCAAAAATAGTTTGGGATGGCGTCTACGAGATGGCGCTTTAATGCAACGTTTTTAGTATTTTTTTATCGTAATAATTGTTTCCCTGTGATGTAACTTATTATTATTATGTACTAATTTTCAACCAAATTCTTAAAGTTTCTGTTCGTGTATTAGTAGTATTAGATGAAATAGCTGCAAGTATAACCTTTTATAACCTGACTAACGAGAGATTGTGTTGGGTTCATTAATAGTTCTTTCTTTTCCCTGTGAACCTTTTAGAATATACAATAAACTTTGATTTTAAATGATGACTGTAAAAATACCTTAGCGGACTTCAAAAAAGAGGAAGTTCTCGGGATATTATATACTTTGTTTTGTAAATTCCGCCATTTATGAACCGATTTATAAATTAGAAAGTTATAATTTTAAGTGACGTAAATATTTTCACAAGGGGCTGACTTACATTTTCATCATAATCTAATTAGTTAATTCAAGAAAATCGATATTGATCTTTGTCTCTGGCACCGAGTAAATATTTACCATTTGCCAAATAGACAATTTTGAGGCTGTTCAGCTTATTTTTTTAATCCTACATGTCTAAAAACTTAAAAAAATACCACTTATGGGAGCACTTCAGGCAATTCTGATTGAACAAAGTTTGATTTCTTTTGGTAATTTGTTAGTGAACAAAATATTTTCGACCAACCATTTTTTTCTTTAGGTGAATTCTCGCGGCATCGACAAATGCGCTTGAACTGCTCTTAGAACTATTGAACTAAAAAGTGTAAAAATGTGTTTAGAAGGTAAGTATAATAGTATCTTTTTTGAGCTCGTAGGTCATTTGTAAAATGCATTTTGTAATATGTATCAGGATTTTTCCTGCGCCCTCTGCCAGTAAATAACCGGTTTAACCAGTAAAGTGGTGTGAACATGCAACCATTGGTCAATATTTTTACCAGGAAAGACTTTCATCAGAAATTTAAGAGATGCCTTCTCCAATAACTCCATTCTACTCCTTCTCTTTAAGCAATGCAAAATATGAGGGTTGGTTACACTCACTTACAAAATGATGAAACGGTCAAACGGGACAGCTTGTGTAACCTAACCTTATTTAACCTTCTTACACTCATCCCCCCCCCCACTCCACACACGCAACAATACTAATTAGGTTTTTCGTTGTAAGTTTCGGTTTTTTTCGTTCGTATTTTTGTACATATTCTCTTGTATATTTAAATTGTGACATATGCAAAACCGAGGCACTCAATGTATTTTGCTACCATCTTTGGTAAGCGCGGAGGAGGGCGTTACCTACTCTGTAACACAGTTTTACACAAAACTATCACGGACACCATACTACTTTTTTACAGCAAACAAGTCTTGATACATGTCGGTTTTCATTTTTTCTAAAGGACGTAATTATTTAATCGGGCTAAGTGACTTTGAACTGGAGTAAAAATATTGATAAACCGACCGGTCAAGCGCGGTTTCTCAGTGGCCGCGCTGTAAGCACATAGCGTGCCCATCTTGTCATGATAAATAAAGCTTCTTTATTTTGTCACGACATCAAAGTACTGCAACAAGGTTCAGCTTAGGCCAGCTGATCAATTGCTTCGAGCGTCGAGTGGTCATTGACCTCGCTTTCCTCCGCGGTTCAATTCCCAACTATAACCGATTTGTTCTACCACCGTGCACCACCTACCACGGTACTACCGACCACGTCAAAGCTTAACCACAAAATGTTTAACAACTTCAGATTCTAGGAGATTTAGCTTTAAACAATGACCGACGATTAATCTGCCATAAAACTCGGTAAGACTAAAATTTCTCACCTTTAAACCAAGTTTTATGGCGACTGCGTAAGAAGTGAAGTGTTTAGAAAATACATAGTTGGATTAACGTTCAAATTTATGAAGGACATAAATCGGTTTCTAGCGTAGACAGATTGTCTGTTGACGGTTTCTAGTGTGATTTCAATCCACGACTACTATGGATAGAATGAACCACTGATCAGATAGAAAAGAATGAACCGACAAATTCTGTGGTTAGAGTACCTGCTTTCTTTTATTTGTGTCCTCAGTCTGCGAATAAGGCTAATCTACCTATCTTTAGGAGTGCGTTCATCCAATGCATTGGCAAAATGTTGATTCATGTCTCGAACATACACTTGATCATTTTTTTAAAGAGAAGAACAGAAGTGTTACCTACAAATATGGCGGATCACATACCTACTAATAGCTTTTTATACGATTAGCGATATGTTTGATTATATTTTACTTTTTTTTTCTTCTGTACCTATCTCTGTATGTAGCTAATGTACTTTTTTTGTATTTGCTATTGATACATTTAGCAACAACTAACTCACTTTATTATGGTACATGATAAGGTGGTCCGTATGACCTAGAACTTCAAATGTCAGCAACGGGTTAAGATGACTGACCCTTAAAGCCTGACGGATAACGCCTGATCAATAGAGACATTTGAATATTGACGGTGGTATATAACAGAATGAGCTGTTTTTATGGCTAAAAACAATAACTACCCCATCAACTATATTGTTTATAAATAATAATAATAAAAACGTTTATTTCAGATAAAACATAACAGTATTAAAGGAAGAATAATCAAAAATACGCTGGTAACAAGTTAAGTGCATTGTTATTTATATTACTTATTTAAAAAAATGTAAAAGAAACAGTGTTGCAGGACGTGTATTTGTCGTGTGTGGATGATCACGGTAAGATATAGATCACGTAGCGAATAAAACATAATTTATAAGATGATAATAAGAATGTAAATATTCCCCAGATAATTTAGGAATGTAGGTTACAGGTACATAGCATACTTATTTTTACGACATACGTCTAACAAATAGACGGACCTCCTCATAATACGCTGGTGGATATCTGTAACACACACTCGTGAAGGCATATTAGTAAAGTAAAGTATACTTTACTTCAAAAAAATCTGCTGACTCTCCTTCTAAAAATCCCATGAACTTTATCGAAGGAGAAAGCTTATTTCACACTTTGCAGGTGTATGGCAAAAGAGATCGAGTTAATTGCACAGTACATTTGTGACTCAATAATATGTGAATGAGCTAGTTCCGTGGTAAAACGTGGAATAAGATTGAAGAGTTCTACATAACACTTTCCGTTCGTTGTAGGTATACGATGCATTTTACGATGCCAGGCATACCTACGCGTAACTCTAGAATATAGTAACATGAGTACTGAGTGTAGTAAATAAATACAATATGTTAAATATAGAATCATAGTTACATCTAAACATACAAAATATAATGACACGATTTCCCGCAAAAAAGCAGCGATCTGAAAATCGACCCATTCAGGTTAATGACTCCGAATTGTAACCAACCTATTTGGTTGCTACTTTATTAGAAACAAAAGAATGTCGATTGTCATTTTTCCCGCGCTCCATTCCTGCGCTCTATTCGTGACTGCTGGCGGGAAACGTCAAATTATGGTATGGATGCGTTCAGAAACGACGCGGCCGACCAGAACATGACGAATTACGTGCGCTCTTGAAAGCCGGTCCCGTAATTATTGTGGACAAGGCACTTTTTGCCCCTGACAAATAGTAAGCGCGAGGAATGAGACCGAGAAGCTTTGTGTCGCTGAGCGCTGCTAATGACACTCGTGGACGAGTGAGGAGCAAGCTCTATATTACTATTTCTTTTGTGGCAGGAGCGGGCGTGGTCGCGATGAGATGCGTTCGCATCTCGCCGGGATAGGACATCGACCTCTTCTTATTTGTTACATTACTTGAGCGTTAATATGAATCGAATGCACGCCAGAGATGGGCTCAAATTTCTTTGGCCTCGCCACAACCCGGCTCAGCCTGTCACGCGAGCCTCTTTGATGGATATAAAATTATTTATGGTCGGTTGAAAAATGTGGATACAAAATTACACAGGTTTCTTGTGTATGGTATCTAAGTGCCGAATACTTATAAATTACCTAACCAGTTCATGACAAAAGTTGTACTTTATCGCTCATAAGTTCATTTACTTCAAATTCAGCTAATATAATAATAATATCTAACAGCTTAAGCAATATGAATTTTTAAACCAAAGACAGTTGACAGCTGTCCAGTTATCGTCTGAGAAGATTCATCACATAGGTACCTACTAAGACGGTTTTATTTCCATGCAACTGTTTCGCCACCTTGTAATTCTATAATCATGTTGTGTTTTCTCAGAATCCCCAAAGTGCAACATGAGATGCCTCCTTGGTGGTCGACGTGAATGGCCCAGTCAACCATTATGAAATTAGTCCTTAAAATTAAAACAATGATCTACTGGCCTGGCGAGTGCCGGACGGCCGCGGTTCAGCCGTCTGTGAGAATCCCGTCCTAACCTACAGGTTATGAATATGAAACATTAGACCTAATTAATGCTTCGTTTGACACCTTTTAAAGTTAGAGATAATTTATATTGTTTTTTTATTACTTTATATATCGTCGTTTGACCACTATCTCACCTGTTGTAATGTTTAGTGACGGACAGTGACGGTGTGCCTACAGACTTCATTACCCTGCAGACTTAATAATTTATTTATTTATATGTCAGCTTGAAAAATGCATACCAAGCTGTTTGTGTGGAGCCAGCGACCCTCTATGGTTGGCAGCCAAGGCATGGCTATAATTGCTGCATTAAATAAAATAATTAATAAGACTTTTAGGGCTTATTTTAGTATGTTGTAGTTAGAGAGCTGGGCGCAGAAATGTCTATAATTTAATTCGTTCATGCATCAGACAAATTTAGTAGCGATGATTGTACTATTTAATCTGTAATAATGACTGTATCATAATAAATTATTCCACTGTACTTATGGCACTGATTTAGCGCTATGTAAATACTTATTTATCTTATTAAAGTACCTACTTACCTTACCATTTGAACTAAGTAATTGCAAAAAAAAATTAAGTAGGCTCTTTATAAAATTAAATTTATTTTATAAAAAAATATATGACTTTTTATCGGAATATTTGGTAGGTTTCAGAATAGGTCGTAAATTATTTTTGTATACACAAATATCCAAATAATTTAACAGTCGATCATTCGTTTGCCAAGTCAGTTATTAGTAGATATCATTTCAACATTAAATATACGATGCGTTCATAATTAAGTTCATTAATAAGTTATTTAAATTAATAATTGATGAGATTTTGCATTTCGAAAATATAGTTATAACAGTCAAAAACGTACAAAGACAATTTGGTCGAAAAGTTGGAGCAATTCTTTTCCAAGTTTTCCCGATTCTCAGTTTCCGATATCCCAATTGAACCCCGTTATAAGTTATAAACTACAAGAAAAATTATGTTCCCCTTATCAGCAGAAAAGATGATGCATCTTCTCTATAAGGCATAAAACATTATTTAAAAGAAAACCACATAAAAATAACACAAAATAACATCAAGTATAAATAACTAATTATTGATCACATTGTTCTCAAAAAAACGAAAATACTACGCTAATAACAACAGGGAGCAACAGCCCCCTGATTCTATAGCTAACCAAATCGATTCGGTAATGAATAAATCCCTTACACTTATATAATTTCTATAGAAATATGCCTAACATTTATTAGATAATTATGTTAATGATAGTAGTAAAGATAATAATATTCTATCATGTTTACAAAATTTGAGCGAATTAAAAATCTTTAATATATAAAATGTATGAACAATATCCAATCGAATCGATTCGGTTAGTTGTCGATCGTTCTGAATTAGGGCGAGTCATTTCGTCAAAGTCAACAGATCGCCGAAAGTAACAGTGCAATACTGTGATACATTTGTCTCTTGCTCTCACTACTTCGCCATTTTAACCGACTTCAAAAGAGGAGGTTCTCATTTCGACTCGTATGTTTTTTTATGTTTGTTACCGCAGAACTTTCGACTGGGTGAACCGATGTTGACGATTCTTTTTTTATTTAAATCTGGTGCTGGTGGTGCCGGCCGTGTGATCTCATTTAAATTTCATCAAAATAGGTCAAGCGGTTTTGAGTAACACTCCAATAACCGCATGGAACCGATTTCAACACTCTTAAAGTGTGAAATAACTTATCGAAGTCGGTACCATGAGTAAAATATGTTGTTAATAGTTACGTTTGAACTATCATGGTACCGACTTTAACAAGTCGGTTCCATTTTTTGGTATAATTTGTAGAGTAAAATATACCAATTTTTGGAAGTAATAGATCTCGATACGGCGATTCCGAAAATCTTTGAAACGAAACACAGATTTTTTCGAGATTGTAGCTGCAAACGGGCGAGATATTCAATTCAAGTAGTACCAATTTTAAGGCGTTTTAATACATTTTATCTGACTTAAGGTTCAAATTTGAGTAACGCAACGCGAACTTTTAAAGCCGTTAAATCTATCTATGGGCCTTATGAATCAGGTTACTTCAACTATTTTTAGGCCTCCGTGTCAGTTTACGGGCTGCTGCCATAGCAACATACGATTTTTCGTATAAAGTCATAAAGGCAAAAAAACAGTTTAACGATTCGACAGGCCAATTTTATAACTCAGGTACGCGTTGGTGATATGAGTAAAGAAATTCGAATTTCTGAAAATTCGAAAATTCCTAATTTTGTTTCTATTTGAATGTTGACATAGAGTCCACTTATTGTTAAACTTTATTTAATTATACCTAACCCACATTACTCACGTCGTAGAATTAATTCCAATACCTAATGACAATAAGTAATTTAATAATAAATAATTGTGTAATTAAATAGAATAACTCATCTTTAGATGCTTACTTGGCATAGAAGTAGGGAGAAATCTTTTTCTTAGGAAACTTAGCTGCAAGGAGCATGCAGCCAGGTGCTGAGATTTTGAGTCACTAAAACCCTCCCTCCCAGTGGCTTACTTTCATATCAGTACATGGCAAAGGGCTCCGGGACCCCTACGGCTCGCACTGATAGTCTACACATCTCGCACTTGCCTTCCAGGAGTGACAAATTTGTATTCAGTAGTTGCTACTGACAGAATGAACACTATAATTCCTGTTGTTTGTATTGCTTCCGGGCTGTTTGGCCGTGGTCTAAGTGAAACTTGTGTTCCAGACGTTTAGTCGATCACTGCGGTCGACATCTTCAGTGGTTCAGGTCCGAGCGGCGACAAGAGCGACTCAAGACTCCACATCAGTAACAGAGAAGACGCCGCGAAGGAGAGTTCTACGCTCTTGTCGCCGCTCGGACCTGAACCACTGAAGATGTCGACCGCAGTGATCGACGAAACGTCTGGAACACAAGTTTCACTTAGACCACGGCCAAACAGCCCGGAAGCAATACATACAACATGCAACGCCGGCCGTGAAAGCCTTAGAGTTTACACTATAATTCCTATCAGACAGTTTTAAACTAACTGTGTATAACTACGAGTATATATAATTAATAATATGTTATAACGTTGATTATTACTAAGACGTTGACATTAATAGGAAATAAGTCGTCGCAAAGAAAGTAGCGCGACACCTACGCGCCTATGGGACAACTTTTGTGAAACAAACTCTAGTTATATAGCCCATAACTATACGCTATCTATATCTATAGTCATCATCATCATCTTAGGTGTAGATTATCCACTGTTGGATATAGGCCCCATGTCTTTTAAGGGGGGGTATGCCAGTATACGCGCTACGCTTGGCAGGCAGGTTGGCAGGCGCATTATCTTGATTACATTGGCGATGCGGCCCACCTTCTGGTACGTGGTCTCTTAGCCGACTCTTATGGCATGGCAGTAACGGATATAGATAGGGGGGTTACAATTTTAAGCCAGTACACTACGGCCTATATCTTTAGTCATCAGATATTATAGATAATCTATAATATAGACTATAAATAATATATCTCTCATATATGAGCGCAAGCGATCTTTGTGGCTCAGAAGTGAGGCTCTGAAAGCGTTGCTCATGTGCCGAAAGTCTATCGGTTGAAGTTGAACAGTTTGCCATCGAGCAGGTACGAGGAACATAAGACATACTTACGCTTGTGAGCGAGTCAATAATAAAAAAAAGTTCCAAAAAATGGAACCGACGTCAACACTTAGAAGTGAAATAACTTGTTGAAGTCGTTACAATGATAGTTCAAAAGTAACTATAATCAAAATATTGTGAGCATGGAGTTCGACAAGTTATTTCATACTTTTGAGTGTTGATGTTCCAATTTTGGTAACAAAATCATTTCACCCCTTTCAGTGACCTTTTTTCCTCACGTGACGTATGTTCATCGACGTCTTCACCCGCTACTATAATGTCGTCGAGGTGGCATTTAAAGGGGACCACGCCAGCTTACAAATAAAAAAAGAATCATCAAAATCGGTCCACCCAGTGGAATGTTCTGAAGTAACAAACATAAAAAAATAACACAGACGAATTGAGAACCTCCTCCTTTTTTGAAGTCTGTTAAAACTTATAGCCACCTCATAAATAGCTAGTCTACTTCGCAACTAAATGCAGCTTCTGAAATTCTTATTATAACGTTGCGTCTACTATATACAAGATGTATACCTACTATATATAGGAACTAGCTGCGCCCCGCGGTTTTGCCCGCGTGATGATAATGGATGATGATGATGATAAGTAGTATAGTATAGTAATATAGCCATCCGGGACCTAAAGTATCTATATACGCAATTTCATCGAAATCGGTGTAGTGTAGTATCGGGCGTGAAGAAGTAACAAACATACTAGTTGGTTAATATTAGGTGGATATTATTGCTTACCTGCTTTGTTAAATGTAGCTATCAGTAGTGTTTAATCCGGTCTGCTAACTCTGTGGCTAAATGGCGCCAAAGACCGGATTTTAATAGTAAATCATTTTAATTACATTATAGGCCATAAAAACAAGTCGTTTATTCGACGACTGCGAAATGAATGGTCGTGAATGTTTCTTGTGTGTAACTATTTTAAAGTTAAAAGGAGTAAATAGGGTGTATCTTTTCACGGGACTTTTATCTATCGACACATAACGCTTTGGCCATGCTGTTAGTTTACTATCTAGTTTAATAAATAAATAAATATGTAATACACCACTTAAGAACCTTCTTAATAGGTATATTTGATTGTTTTTATATTTATGTAGTTTGTATTGTTTTGTAATTTTCGCGTTAACTCCAATGTTCTGTGACTAACCCCCTTACTTATAAACGTTGAATAACCTCTGAATAGTTATACAGTGTTTTGTCTTTGTCGCTTATATGACAGTTTGACGTTGAAAGAACGGAACAAAACACTGAATTACTATTCGCAGCTTATTCAACGTTTATAAGTAAGGGGGTTTGTGAGTGCAATTCTAGATCTTTGACCACATTTTCACTGACTATACAATTAAATAGTGATCAAACCTATAATAGGAGTTATAATTATCCTCCCTTAAGTGACCGCCATTACCCATTCTTACCCTAAGTCTTCATAAAAATCTGTCTCCTGCGCAGATCCGCAACGATTTTCATGAAGAAATGTATGATAAAACACGGGTGGTTTTTACATAGTTATTATTATATTTATATTAAATCTATTTATAAGCCGTTATTATTATAGATCCCGATGAAGGCTTCCGGAAAGAGCCGAAACAAAATTGTCCATCGTAATATCGACAACGCGTAAGTTTCTCGTTAAACCCGTTTTGAATATTATAAAGTTATAATAAGTGAGTTTTAACAATATTATAATTCTTATACATTACATCTATCTATTATGTAACATGTATTTGTTGTTTAAAGAAGGATTTTTTCTTTCTTATTCCTCGACACATTTTCGTGACGAAGGCTCAACGGACACATTCCTATATAGGTTGAAGCGTTAATAATCAATTTGTAGCTTACATCATCTGCCGTAAACGTACGTGGCTTCATCACACTCTTGACGCAGATCAGACGGTATTTTAAACTCATGGGACTATGCACGAAAGCAGCTCGTTGTCCGCTACAAGTCTTTAAGTCAGTGAAAACACAACGAGAGACAGATACAGTAACTTTCACATGTATATTATCTATTATAAGTATAGGTTATATTATTCGTTATTAGTATTATTAGTTTTAAGATTAATATTCTTTGGTCTAAATAGATTGCATAATTTTATTGTTTATGTAGTTATTTAAGGGGGCGTCCATTAATTACGTGAGGTGTTTACGAGGGGGAGGGGGTCAAGCCGAATCTCAACCAAACTCACATGGGGGAGGGGGTGGGTTCGACAAATACTCGCGTAATTTTTTTTCCGCAAGGAACATTGTAACGTAGCGAGAAAACTGGGATCAATTAGGTAAAAATATTTTTTGTGTGGTTCTACACCAAATAATAATTAATAATCTCAAATAACAAATTCTGATTAAATCCAGAAAAACAAGGACATATTCATTTATTTACATTAAAAATATGTATTTTCAAAAGTCTCACGTGAGATTATGGGTGGGGGGAGGGGGTCTAGCAAAATCTCACGACATCTCACCAATGGGAGAAGGGGGGTCGAAAAATCACTAAAAGTACCTCACGTAATTTATGGACGCCCCCTAATATGAGTACCCACTTAAAGTTCTATAAACGCGTGGGTATATCAAAATAAGCCTTTTCAAATATTTTGCACCTACACTACACAAATCTTTACACTCTGTTAAACAAAATAGTTTACATGTAAGCTACATACAGATTGCATACGCCCATAGGTAATTACAGACGGTATTGTTGTACACAATGCCGTTATTTATTATTACAATTTCACAATATATTGTCTGGGGAAACAATGTGCCGTATATGTATGTAACGTATAATGTAACTTTCAATTCTTGTTACAAATTAGCACACTGATGGCTTCTGATTCATTATACCACAGCTTTTCTCATTGTTCGTGAATTTCTGAGAATAGAATTAAGATATGTTTTCAAAAGAAATATTTAAACCTAATGTAACCTAACTTGTGCAATATTTATTTTTATTAAGTGATTACTGACTGTTTTCCTACTGCCTCAGTTATCTCATGGGATCCATACTGCGTCCGGGACAAAATGCCTATGTCCTTCTTCAAGGTTCCGTCTATCTCTATACCAAACTTAATCAAAATTGGTTCAGCGGTTTATATGGGCGTAAACACGGAACAGACTGAGTTCCTTTCAAATTTATTTTATTACTAGCTGCGCCCTGCGGTGATGATAAACGGTGAAATCGTATCGTGTAGCCGTTTGAGCGTGAATAAGTAAGAAACATACACACAAACTTTCCTATTTATAAAATTAATAGGATTAAATTTTATTTCAATTGTGTAGGATACGGATGGATGTTATTTTTTATTAATAGCTCAAAATAAATACAAATAAACAAAGAGCTATTATTAAAAAAAAATTGGTTGCCTGTAAAGTCGGTTTACGGACGATAGATTTACGTGATAACGTCATAATCATTTATGACTTTGACTTTGATTATTTTATGTAATACAAAACTCAGGTGGAACGTTACGCGGAACGTTACTATTTTTCATGAGTGTTGCTGGTATTCATCAATTTATAAAACGTTATCACGTCAAAAATAACATCAAGACATTAACGGAATTTTCCAAAGAATTTACAATCCAATTCCATCCAAATCCAAATCCAAATCCATTTACAATTCAAATCCAAAGTCAGTTTACTAACATTTAGAATAACTTGCATTGTTTTGCAACAATCCACAACGAAGTACAGCGAAGTTGCAGGCACAGAGAAAGTACAGCACAACACCCGCTTGTGTAGATGCGCCAGATACCGGGACCTTTGAACTTTGCTCTACAAGTCAATATCGCTAACCGTGACGCAGTCGGCGAGCTCGAACCTTAGCTACAACTTAGGTAGGTAGGTAACAATATGGCGCAACGACCCCACAACCCAGTCCTGCATCTCAGGATAACGTCTCAAGAAAATTACCCTTATTGTTTTTTTTTTTGTAAAGCTTATAGCCTGGCGGACAAGCTTCGTTCGGCTTCTAAGGTATGGGGCTATAGATTAACTACTTCTCATCCTCATTCCTTGATTTCCACGTCAGCACGACATGTTTTCCCGTTCCACTCTGTTTCATCACTATTCATCTCTAAGCTCACACTTTTCATAAACAAATCATTCTTCACGGAATCCATCCATACCTTCTTCGGCTTTCCTCTACCTCTATATCAAACCACATTCTTGCTTAGTACTCTTCTTTGTATGTTTTTAATCCCTTCATGCCCGTACTAAGCCAATCTATCTATTCCATTTTAACTTATCATTCACACTTCCTCCGGTATATTCATCCTACCTTATCTTGTCCTTGTCCATTCTAATAGATATCATACACACACATCCATGATACCATTCACATCACTGCACACACATCACACGATATTTAATTTTCATTCATGTATCATATTATACACAATATTCTTAAATAACAACGGCGGTTACACATAAATAACCAATTTCCACTTCACCCTGGTATGTGCTCAATAAAATAGAAGCAGAAAATCTCACATAAGATTTGACGAATAAGTAGGCCCTCTTGTTAAAATGTATCTTTTGTCAGATATTATCCAATAATAAGTACTACGCTTTTGTGTAAAATTATGTTTGCTTTGTGAGTGCATCCAAGATATGAAAACCCAATTCTATTGCTGTACAAATTTCCATTGCACACGAATGGGTAAGCTCCTGCTCCGCTAATAATTATGTTTATGTTTAAAGTAACCTTGCCTATTTTTACCGACTTCAAAAAAGGAGGAGGTTCTCAATTCGTCTGTATTTTTTATTTGTTTCTTACCTCAGAACTTTCGACTGGGTGAACCGATTTTGATCATTTATTTGAAAGCTGGCGCTTCCCGTGTGGTCCTAATTAAATTTCATCAAAATCGGTCAGCGGTTCTTGAGTTACACTCTAATAACTGAAAAGTGTTATGTCTATCTGGGTTGCTTCCTTACTGAGAGTGAAGAAATCGGTGAACATACACAATGATAATTTATCCCGTGAGTAGCAAAGGTCACTGAAAAAGGTGAAAAAAAAAATTACTAATAAATGTAACAGACTAACACTCAAAAGTGTGAAATAACTTGTCAAAGTCGGCACAATATTTTGATAATAATTACTTTTGAACTATCATGGTACCGACTTCAACAACTTTCACACTTTTGAGTGTTGAAATCGGTTCCAATTTTTGTTGATTTTTTTTAAACTACATACCTAGGTAGAAATATCATCATCATCATATCAGACACTGGGTGTCCAATGCTGGACAAATGCCTCCTCCAATTGGGGGGATTTGCCAATACTCGCCACGCTTGGCAGGCAGGTTGGCGAGCGCAGTATGATTTCC
The DNA here is from genome assembly GCA_934044485.1 of Apeira syringaria. Lineage (NCBI taxonomy): Eukaryota > Metazoa > Arthropoda > Insecta > Lepidoptera > Geometridae > Apeira > Apeira syringaria. Next base: position 19,702,774 of record OW203658.1, read on the forward strand.
GATCTCCAGAAAGCGCTGCTGTCCACCTTCTGGTACGTGATCCCTTAGCCGACTCTTACGGCACCCGCGGGAAGAGGTGAGGGTGTACTATTCTAGGCCGGTACCACCACGGCACTATGTAGGTACACGGTAGGAATATACTAACAAATAAAATACATAAAATACTTATGTATTTCTTTAGGTGTGTATTTTTATATATTATTATGGTTCTTACTACCTTTCAGACTTTAGTGTCCTGTAAAGTTTAGTAGATAATGTAAAATTATGTAGTGATATAAATCCTGATTGTTCCCTTCAGGTTGTGACGGGGTGAACGACTGGGGAGCCATTACGGCGGTGACCGCATCATTACTGCTCTAGTCACCGCATCACCACCGCGATGCCTGGGGTCGCCATGCGACTGTATCTTGAAGGACATAGTTTACTAATCACACTAATATTATAAAGGCTAAGTTCATTAGTCGTTTGTTAGGTATATGTTTGTTACTTCTTCACGCCGAAACGGCTGAACAGACTTACATTAAATTTGGAATGAAGATAACTTATATTACCACCCTGCAATAACGCATAGGTATGTATACTTTAATACCAAAAGTATTTATTGTTCCAATGGGTTGCCGGAACGACACAAAAATGGTCAATCCAAGGCAGGTATACCTATCATTTCACCGCGGGGCGCAGCTAGGAAATTTATGTTTTTATGTTATTTTGTTTAATACACTACAAATCTATCTAATATGCCTATTCTAATCTGACTGGGGGTGCCAAGTTCTGCACAGACTTCCCGATGGGGGCATATTGTGCATCGTAATTTTTAGAGTTTCGCGATTCGAACACATTGTTATTAAATCAAACGGGGCTTGATCGCGAGAAAAATATTTAGTAATTTATTTACCTCGACGTTTCGTCGTTAATTACTAAATGTTTTTCTCGCGATCAAGCCCCGTTTGATTTAATAACAATATTGTGCATTCCCTCCGCTATTCTTGGGCTAGCCCAGCGTTACAGTCAGGATACATATATCAGTTGTCAACTCGATTCTCGAAGTTTTTGATAAATACGTCTACCTAGGTAAGTTCATAACTCCAATTGCGCAGATACATTTCGAGAAAGACTTCAATCATTGGTTGCATTCAGGAAACTCCTCAACTTTTTCTTTTCCAATATTCCACAATGTCTGAAGAAAGAGGTATTCGATCTGTATGTGTTAAAATGATGGCATACGGAACCAAAACGTGATCTAACACAACGAGTTATAAAGACAGCCAAGCTCGAAGTTTCTCCAAGAGAATATTATAAGAAATAAAGAAGCCCGTATAACGAAAGTCACCGACATAGCCCTGAGAAAAATTAAGTTGAATTGGTAGGGGGCAGGGTATCCATCGCGTGCCACTGCTATATGGGGTTCAAAAGCTTCTCGAATCGGTTCTATGACTGCGATGATTATGAGATAGGTATCTAGGTATTATTGTCAACACCACACCACAATCGATTGCATTAATTAACAATACAAAAAGTTCTTAAGCTGTTCATAAGCATTTGAATTAAGGCAGAAAATGGGTCTTATAAATAACATTGGTAGTTTACATAAACTGGGAGTATAAATAGGGTAGGCAAGGTAAATAATCCTGCCTGACAGAATATAACAACGATGGTCACCCTACACAAATGAAACACACTACTATAATTTGTATTACCATCTCTTTTCAATAAATTGCCACAAATTATTTTCTGTATTTGGATCAGTGGAGCATGAATGTTTTGATATTCCCATCATTGCAAGAAAATGACTTTTTAAGGATTGACATTGAGTCACATTCATAGTATCGTAAAACGTATTATAATGTCAGGTACCTAGGCAGGTGCTGCCGACCACAGAACCTTATGTACAAACTTGTAACCAACGTTGATATAACTGTGCCAAGCATAATAACACTTAGTAATAACATAACTGGGCCAGTAAGACGATACGCGCCAGCAGCAATTGGAAGAATTTAATTAGAAGAGATCCATATTAATTCCTGTAATCTTAGAATAGAACGGAGTAGATGAGGAAAACATGTCGTGGCGAGTGATGACCCCACCTGGCGTGTGATAAGGACAAGAAGAGTGAGAAAGGATCCCAAAAAACCTATGTTACTCCACGATAGGTATACCTACATTCTACAGGAGAAAAATACTTTAGAATAATTAAAGTAGTTCTTTTTTTTTTTGATTTTTTTTTATTTCACACTCAGACCCCCGCACTAGGATTCCCTGTATAGCGGGAGGCATGGACACACACAATCACAGCACACAAACACCCAAGACCCGGGACAAACATCTAAACTCATCGCACAAATGTTTTCCCCTGCCGGGATTCGAACCCAGGGCCCCGACGACACAGAAATCAATGTCACTGACCACTGCGCCGCGGCAACCGTTTATTCATTACAAACATACCTACCAAAAAAAACCATTCTTCCTTATAATATTCATTTACTAGCCGCGCCCCGCGGTTTTACCCGCGTGGTGATGATTGATGATGACGATGAAAAGTAGAATATGTGTTATTCCGGGATCTGAAATATCTACAAACCAAATTTCGTCCAAATCAGTTATACCCGCGTGGTGGGTAAAAATGGTGATGATGAAAATGAGCATATGTGGTAATCGAGTGTATAAGCTATCTGTTGTACGAATTTCATTCAAATCCGTTTAGTAGTTTTTGCGTGAAAGAGTAACAAACATACATCCATAGTCACAAACTTTCGCATTTATTAAATTAATAGGATATAATGTAACTGTATCTATAAGGCTATGGACATACCAGTAATTTAGAATGTAGCCTGCGTGCCAACGATGGAGAGATGGCCGATTAGATAAAGGACATGCCCTGCCGCATACGAGTCTAGGCCAGCCGCCTTTGTATATGTGCGTGAACAGCGCTGTATAATCGCTGCGTGAACAGCGCTGTATATCGCTGCGTGAACAGAGCTGTGTAATCGCTGCGTGAACAGCGCTGTATAGAAATACAGATATAGTGATAGTCGTAGGATTAAGATATGCTTTTCGTAGAGCGTATTATGTATTATTTGTGCGTGTCCGTCCGTACCTCCTAGTCTTGTGATTATATCAACTCATAGCAGATACTCGCCGCTCCTCGTTTATGTAACGTAAATTCCGCTGTGTTGCTAGTTTACTACGATTTATCGTTTACGAAATAGGACCCTAACAGCGTTAACATCGCAACGCAAAGCTATAATCCTAGTTCCAACCAATATTATAAATGCGATAGTTTGTGTGTATGTCTATTACTTCTTCACGCTCAAACGGCTACACTGATTTCGATAAAATTTGGTATGGAGATAGCTTATACTCTGGATTAACATATAGGCTCATTTTCATCAGTACAACCGCAGGGCGCAGCTAGTGGTTCCATAAATAACTAATACGCATCATATACTTTTATTATGCAGATAAAAATATAATATTCTTCTGTAACTTTTTAAAATTAAAGTGCAATATGAATTAGTATTCAATTCCGGAACGTTATACATGTTTTTTTTTTTAAAAATTAGTAGTTTTTTTAAAAAAAACATGTATAACGTTCCGGAATTCGGTCTAAAAGGCTGCATCCCACTAATATTATACAGGCGAAAATCTTCGTGTAAGTGTGTATGCTTGTTACTCCTTCGCGCTCAAACGGCTGCACCGATTTTGATGAAATTTGTTATGGAGATCATGGAGACTCTAGAATAAGACGTAGATTACTTTTATCCCGGAAAGGTATAGTTCCCGTGGGATAATTGAGGTTGCAGAAAAACAGTAATCCACGCGGGTGAAACTCCGGGGCGCTACTAAATATGAATATATTAAAATTGGGAATCACTCACGTACTAAGTCAGAGGGTGTAACCGCGTCCGCGAGCGCTCCGCACTCTTCTTGAAAATGACCATCGAATGTGGTCGAAACTATAGTCTTTATAGTACTTTCAAAATCTCTATACGGGGTTGTAACCGTCTTAACAAATAGGAGCCGTTGAATGTAAAAATAAAACGAACTGCGTGCTGTGCAATATTTAATTGACTAACAAATTCATATAATTTCAAATTGACAAATATTTTACATAAATTATTACATTTACAGTTGGGTTTATTTCATTATATTTATTGGCAGTTTAGGTACATTTCATACGGTAGAACTTTTAAAAACATACTTGATACACAATACAATACAATCAAAGCTAATACTTAAATAAAGCTTTTAGGCCAATTTGATTTATGCATACATTTAATGAAATCCTTATCGCCCTCTTACAACACCGCGAATATGCATTTTCCTAACTTTATAGGAGAGACTCTAAAAACATATATATTTTCTTATTAAAACTCACGCTGATTATTACTTTACACTGTTTATACGGGTAGGTATGTTGTGATATTTACGCGTAGTCGATATCACTTTCGACAATAATTGCGTTTGTCGAAACGTCCCGTCTCGCACTGAGAGTGCGCAGTGCGAGACGGGCATGTTTCGACGAACGCGCCGCAATCAATACGCTGATATATATACTAGCTGCGCCCCGCGGTTTCACCCGCGTGGTGATGATTTGTGATGATTATGATGATGATGAAAAGTAGCCTATGTGTTATTCCCGGACCTGAAGTATCTCGAACCAAATTTCATCCAAATCCCACGTTTACCCACGTGGTGAAGAAAAACGGTGATGATGAAAATAAGCCTATGTGTTAACCCAGGGTATGAGGTATGTGTATGTCATATTTCATTCTGATCCGTTCAGTAGTTTTTGCGTGAAAGAGGAACAAACATCCATACAGACAAACTTCCGCATTTATAATATTAGTAGGATATATCGATATCACGATCGACAATTGTTTCGGCTTCTTTCAGAAGCCTTCACAAATGTCGATCGTGATATCGATTATGCGTAAATGTCACGTTATACCCGTATAAACAGTGTAAACGAAAATATTTTTTCGTTTATTACTTAATAACAATAAAATTAGTCAAGATTTGTTATGTTAATTTATTAGTTATACAACGAATAATTATGCGAAATATAGTTTTTTGTATACAATAACATTTAAATGTAAATAAAGGAAAAAAATGCGTATTCGCGGTATTGTAATAAAAAGGACGTTATGTGATAATTACACGACCAAACACGCTTTAAGTTGTAAGGCCATTTTTTCTTACATACTACTCATAATTGGTAACTACAAATAAATATATTCAATCATTCTAAATAAATACGTTATATTTACACTAAGTTTATATCAAATTAAACATCTAAATTAGCTAAGTATGTCTTGTCCGTCAAGAGATCATTTTAGAGTTTATGAACTGCGCCGACTCGCTGTATTATATTTTTTTTTTCTGGTGCTAGCATTAATTTTGCACAAAAGTTGAGCTATACACGTGACAATGCCGCCAGCATTGTGAGGTTTTTCCCTCCACGGTTAGACTTTTGGTGATTATTTAGGTTTAAGTTTCAATATTTACTTAAGTGTTTAGTCCAGTGTTTACTTTGTTTTGTTAGTTAAACAAAATACAATTCTCATAAATCAATATATTATAATTTAATGTTATTGGTCGAGAATATATTTTGTAGTGATGCTAGGAAATGCCCTCTCGCGGCGAGTCATTTCCAGTGAATCATTTGGACTGCGCTAGGATAAGTGGCAGCCATGAGCGTATAGATCAGTGTAAACTGGTAAACTTGGCGAACTTAACAATGTCCAGCAAAAGTTGAGCTATTGCGCGTTTTTTTGTATGTCCCTTTATCAGGGAACCGGGAATTTAGTTTATGTGTATGTATTCTTGAGTGAATCTAAACTTATTCACTGAACAGTTTTATGATTTTATGATTCATTGCATTAACAGCATGTTAGGCTAGAACCGTTCAAATTTTTGAAGGGTAAATTCGGCTATTATTTGAAATAAAACCCACGATTACAGAATACCGTCCTGTCGCTTTGCCATCTAAGCTATAGTGGCACACCACTAGCCGTCCGAATTTATTCCTTCCTTATTTACATTTGGGGGTATTAAAAACTTATTCAATGAAGCTGATTAATCCACAAACAAATAGCAATAGAAAAGATAAGTATGCCGTACCGATGTTTCAAATCGGCTGACTTTTGATACGTGAGTTCCTACGTGATGAAGTGATCACTTACTTAACCGAGGATGCTGATAAGGCACTTGACATTTATTGTTTCTGTACAACGCAAGGTGTAACGGTACGGGAATCACAGAACGCGGATTTTGATTGCCAGTGAGCTTATGATGCAAGCATCGAGATACTTTATCTCGTGGTTTTTTCGTCGAAAATCGACGATTCTCAGAAGTTAACAAATATTTTTTGTTGTCTGTGTAATTTTTGTTTGTTGTCTCTATCTTACTAGAATAGAAAATGGCTAGAGTACCTAATCACCGGGCAACACTGTTTTTTTTACGTGAGATGACTGAAGTCTACGCCGAGTATCATCTCGACAATGTAGAGCATGTTATCGGCAAAAGAGTCGTCCGCGACAATTTTCTCGTCTCCACACGGCATTATCTCGTGGTTGCGCATTATAAGCCCGCTGGTCAGTGGATGAGCGGAAAATGTCTATTTTGAATTTGTACACACGGGGGTCTCACTGAAGACAGCGCAATACCTAACACTTTTTTTTATTTCGCATTAATTCGCACTCATGTCTGTCTCACAACAAATAAGGTTACTTACGGAATCGCACGGACGGTAGTTCGCGGTCAATGACCACTAAAATCTTTCCGAAATACGGTAGCAATACGGATAGTATGTAGGTATCCTCATAGAGGCACGATATTAACATTGACGAGAAGTGTATTTACGCAGGAGCGACAGAGACAGGTAATAAACAGGTCAATGTACGAAATTCATCTTGTACCGTGACTTTATTTGAACCATGTAAACTGTGAGATCATATTGTTATTTTAGAGAATAAACGATAATTCAGTAATTTATGTAATAATATTGAAATCGTTTGAGCTCGTGTCATGGATAACATAAAATCATAAGTACGTCGTTTCCACTGTGCTCTTAGCTTTTATAATAAATATTTAAATGCGCCTTACAATAAACAAAATATACAATAAAAGCCTTACAACGGCAAGCTAAGCCATATAGTTTTTAAATTAAAGCTTAATGCTAATATTTTAAGGCTAGATTTTATTTTATTAGTGTTATACAGCGCCAGGACGCATTGTTAGGGTGGGCGAATCAAACAGAAGAGCAACAACTACTATGAATATCGTATCGTAGCGTAAAACAATTGAACTAAAGTATTTATAGTCTGTATAGTAGGCGTAACCTATCTTTGCGTCTCTGAAGTTAGCCTCTGCGAACTTTTACCTACATATAAACAGAAAATAATTTCGATTCTGAATGTTAGACTGATTTATCAATGTGAGGGGATAAAACGCGATAAGACGATGTTTTAGCGCCGATTTAGCGAAGATGTCATCACGTAAGACCTAGAATGCTCACTGGCTCTAAAGGACTACTGCCTGAACACACTATGCGTTTGTTGACAGTTTTTCAAACTTCACGAAGACTTTCACGAAAACTAACAACCTTTTTCTTTTCAACGATATTTATGATTCTAATGACGAGACATTCAATGGCTAGTTGAAAAGTTAATGTTAAGCGCCACGCCTATTCTAGGCTGAACCTCGACGGGCTCGAGATCTACAGATTTCTGCCGTTCGTTGCCACCCTTTTCAAATTAAAAATTACATATTTTCGTAACTAGCGCTTCATAAGGCGATTAAAGCTTTATAAATTCAGCGTAGCAAATTCATATCTTATTTAAATACACGTAAAGTCTTAGTTATAATACGTAAATATATCTAAAGGTTTCAATATAAGTCATGTAAGTAGTATCCTGTATAGACGAAGTAGAAATTTCGGGGTGTGACAATATAAATGCTTCTATAATCTTAAGTGAAAAAGTGGCAATAGATAATAGTACACTTTCTATAATTTAAAAAGAATAAATAAACTTATGTCTTGAACAATAAGTTGCTATGATTTTAGAAATTTTTACGTGTTAAGATGACGGAACAAGCAAAGGGCCCACATGATGTTAAGTGGTAACCTCTGCCTATAGACAAGATACAATTTGTAAAAAACTGGGCTGCGTTCGTCACCCTGAGATATATAGTTGATAAGTCTCATGTGCCTGTAATTTCGCCGGAAATCATACTATCCATAACCAGAACACAGTAATGCAAACACTACTGCCTGGCGGTAGTAAAATTATAAATGGCAGTACTTCCTCGGGCGAACTCTCACATAGACTGCTACTACTCCTAAAATGGCTAATACCAATGTTGGACCTTAAGTCTTAAGGCCGGTTTTCTGATCAGTACTTAAGGCAACTAATCAATGATTATAAAATACATCGAAATAGATACTGGTTAAATATAGATATCAGATGTACAAATATTTATTTAGAAAAGACGTCATGCAGCCGAGTAATTATAGTGTACTCTATTTATTTAGTAAAGCTAAACCCAAATTTGTAGAAGAACCACATAAAAAGTAAATATGTGGGAGCAATTTTGACAGTCACTTTTCGGCTAAGTGCGTGTCTCATAAAATTTGATTAAATTTGGAATTGTTTTAATACACTGTAAGTTTCGCGAGCGATAATTGAACGTATATAAAGTCTGTGCAGACAGATATCAGTCATAATATTTTAGGGCGCTGTTGTGTTTAATTTACTGTTTTTATCATGTTGACAACACTGTACGGCATTATTGTGCAATTGTAACATTTTGAATCTTGATACTGTCTAAATAATAGTTTTTTTTTTTTTTTTTTTATGCGATAAATTTATAAATAAAATATATAATGTTAGTTCCATTTTACGCCCCGACTTTCTGTTTTCGCACAAAATCTAGCAGAAAATAATCCTATCTTTAAATCTCACTTTTTTTACCTACTTTATCTTCTCTCGTTAAGGTTCTTTTTTCCGTAGCCCATAATACTGTGTGGCGACATCGAACAGTTCTCTTCTAAGTTGCACCGCTTGAGACCTCAGCTGGTGTTCCCGTTCTCGTATGGCTCCGTACTGCGACTCGCGCTTGTCCGTGTGTTGCTCAACCAGCCAGCGTAGGTAGAGCTCTGGAAGTGATCAATCCCTCACATGAGTCCTAATGAAAGTGGCTTAAATATAGCTTTATATATAACTATAATCTTTAATTCTTCTTTTTTTCTTTACTGGCGGTATTGAATCCTCATCGCCAAAGGTTCACCTTTCTTATATAGGCGTAATAAACATACAAACAAAAAAACGACAAACTTTCGCCTATATAAGATTAGTGTGATAAATCGATTAAATAAAACATAAATATCTACTAACTTAAAAAAAAGTACTGAGGGAACACGCTTAAAAAAAACAGTTTGCACTCCGGAAGTGCCTTCAGAAGTGTAAACTTGAACATTAACGTTGTGCATTTTTTAATATTGTGGAATGGTTAGGGAATCATTTCGCACGAATTGCTTTAATTATTTGTACATAAGTACTATCATTTACGTGGTGGAATGCAATATTTATTTATTGCGCTATCGTACACAAACATCAGTGTTACGTGTCACGACGCGAGGTGTCCTGACGCGAGGGTTCCGGACGCGAATGAGAACTACCTCCTATTTTGAAGTCGGTTACAAAAGGTGTCCTCGGTGGTCTTACCTTCCCAGATAACATAGGTCATGGGCGCGACCGAGGGCCAGATGACGCTCGGAGTGGGGTCGTATAGCGGGTTGATGTATTGCGTGATCTCGTCCGGCTGGTTCACCCACGACCACAGGCTGGTCGTCTGTTTGTACACGCCTCTAATATCTCGCTCTTGTTCGTTATCGCACAAAAACGTACCTGAACATTTAAATAACATATACCTAAAAATAAATTTAGTGCAAACATTTTAGCTGTTTTATTAGTTGTTAGTAGATTGATATATTCAAAGAAAAAAAAAGAAGTAGATTGATATATTTTTCGTTTAGTAGACTTTGCTCTGAATGTGATTCTATTTTCTACTTTTTCTTCTCTCAGCCATGTGCGTCCACTGCTGGACGTATGCGTCCCCCATATAGGGGGAATTTGCCAATTCTCGCCACGCTTGACAGGCGGGTTGGCGAGCGCAGTATGACTTCCAACCCTCAGAAGGCGCTTTTATTTTAAAATCGAATTTAGATTCTGTTTTATTATAGATAAATAATTTGACGGTCGCCGTGGTGCAGTGGTCAGAGTCAGTGACATGATTTCTGTGTATCTGGGACCCTGGGTTCGAATCCCGGCAGGGGCAACCATTTGTGCGATGAGTATAGATGTCTGTCCCGGGTCTTGGATGTTTGTGTGCTGTGATTGTGTGTCCATGCCTCCCGCGACACGGGGAACCGTAGTGCGGGGAGTTTAAGTATTAACAAAAATGGCCTTGATTCTGGTATCACTTAAAATCAGCTAAAATTATCTTTAATAGAATTCTTTACCATGAAATTTCTTTGCAACGCTATCTCTTATATAAGACGCCTTTCATTCAATGATGGCCAATTACGGGTACTGTTAGTCGGCACCTACCGGCCACCCGGCAAATAAGTGACTAGCAGTTTTACCTAAAACTGCCGCAATATGAATAAAAAAATCTAATTATAGTGTTGCTTTTGGTAAGTGTTATACTACTTTTGACTTTATAATTACCATATAAAAACTATCTTACTTTCCACAATTTTAGTTACCAGTTAGTCTTTATCCATATTGAATATAAACTAATCACCAAGCATGTCTGTTTATAACGTTGGAAGTCATTCGTATCTTGTATCATAAGTCCTTCCTTTTAGATTGAAGTAGGGCCACTTTTCTGAGTTTCTGATGATTTTTTTTCTGAGCTAGAAGAGTTCCTGACTATTACTTGTTCGTAGGTGTACATAAAAAATACATTGGAACATGGAACCCCCTTTTTTCACTTCAGTTAAAGAGCTACAGAAGCCATAATTTATGAAGAACTCACCAAATTGACTCGCATAAGAATGTTCGAAGAGAGTGATGAGGAACGCCTGCCGGTACTGGAAACTGCAAGGGTACTGCTCTAGGAACTGCCTCACGCACTCCAGGAAGAGGGGGAAGGTGGGGGCGGCGCGGGGCGCGGGGGGCGCGTGCGGCCCGCAGCGGTGACGCGACCCGAACGGGTGGCCCGCTTGTAGCCATTCTCGTTCGATTAGTGCTTGTAATCTGAAAACAGCCACTGAAGTGCAATAATACTATAATATATTTCTTTATGCAACAGGTCGCAAACAAGCAGATGTTCCGCCTGATGGTAAGCGGTCACCGTTGTCTATGGATATCTGTAACATTGGGGGCATTACGTTTCTGATTATATTGTATTCATTTTCGACCACAAGAGAAACCTAGTGGGTCTGTATCTGCATTCATTAGTATATTCGCATGATTCGGCTAAATATGAATGTTAAAAAAAGCAGACCAATAGGCCGAATACGAATGGAAGCCGAATATTCATGAAATCTTTAAATTCCACATTGAAACTCATCATCACTGGCTATCAAGTGACATAGGGAACAAACGCTAGACCAAAAAACTGGTACCCGTCGAATAATTACCACAGGAGTTATAATAGTATTTAGTAAAGTGTAATGCATACCCTCGTATCGTCCGGCAGTCAGGATTGAGTATGATCTGAACCAAAGAACACACGAGTAAAGTGGCGTCTTCTCCTCTCGTGGCATGGATTAGGACTGGCTCTGCTTTCTGGAAATATGGCACAAGGTTCTCAGGAACAGACAAAAAAATATAATGCCGAATTGACATTGAGGCAGTTACTGACTTCGAATACAAGACAAGACGCTGCTGACGACGGTCTCGCATTATAATATAAAAAAGAGATGTGGCACTCGGGGACTGCCGCGGTAATGCTATTGCATAGCATTTTTAATCATCTTATGCAATTAATATATTAATAACTTATGCAGTAACGCCGATACAACCAATGCCACCTAGAGGGGATTTGCTGAACTAAACAGACAAGCGTGATATTTCAAAAAGTCATTAAAGTTCTGCTATTCATCGATAGATGGCAAAACTAAAAAGTATCACCTCTGTGCCGGTCGGAGTGGGGGTGTTAGGTTATTTTCGTTACGGAAATTCTGGATTCGGTCTTAATAGCTTAACAAAATTCCAGTTTGCGAAGAAAACTCATCCGCTAATAATGGGATTTGAACCCACGTATAACATCCTGTCACTTAGCCAACTAAGCTATAGTAACTTTAGCGTAGTTGGCAAAATTCAATAGCCGTTCATCTAATAGCCGTATTTTTTCCTTAAAACATTTGGATGCTATAGCACTTTTTTCAATGCAATTCACCTATCGAAAATATTCTAATTCAAAATATTTCACAAATAATGAAAATTGAAGAATATGGGGCAACTAAAGATAAAAATTAAGTTATTATATAACCATCTCTTCGTCTAACAGTAGGTGACTTAAACATATTAACAAATAATAAACTCAGCCGCTTGCGTGATATTTTTTTTCCACATTTTAAGAACGTAGATACATATATTCTGGTGAAATAAACACGATTGTCTGATTATTCAAATATACGACGTATATTTGACTGAATATACGTCAAAATCTTGACGTATGATATCGTAGCTTTGATATCGTAAATGAAACCTATTATTTTTTTCTGCAAAAGACAAAATACATCTGAGCGATAAGACCGCCCATAGTGACACAGATTATAAGGTTACACATGTTATACATATACATAGTTACACATGTAATGTTTTTGTGTTATATGCTACATTAGAGGGTTCATCTATCTATCTACAAGTGTATCAAGTTTCTTAAAATTACTAACACTTGATTTCATAAGTCTTCAATCAAATATAATATAGATATAGTCTCTATGAAAATCAAACATCAAAAGTGTCTCCTCGCCAGTGTTTACTTATACCTCTCCAGCTAATATAAAACTAATCCACAAGCAGATATTGATTCATTTTAATAATGTACCTTAATACTCTAGCAATAGCGTTGTAAAACATTTGTAAGAGATTTTCATCTATTACTTTTTGAATTCTCACTTCGTTATCGCAATACGTCACACAATTGCTGCGGTCACACGCGACTGTGACAAAAACAAAGATTTTTTTTTGTATTAACATTCACATAAGGTATTCAGGTCCCAAACTAGGCAGAGCCTATGGTAACCTGATGACTGATATATATACTTATATACATATGCACACCCAGACACAGGTCAAACAGAAATGTTCATCCACAAATGTTTGACCTGTCCGGGAATCGAACCTGGGACCAGCGGCTCAGAAGGCAGAGTGCTACCAACTGCGCCAATCGGCCAGTCATAGCCGATATATAACTAGACAATGTTTTTCTAGAACTTTGTTTGTGGCTACGGTGCGCGGCGGCGGCGGTTCATACGATTACTGAAATAAACGTTTTAGTTTTACTAGAATGATTTTGTCAGCAATGGTCTGCAGGACACAGTGGATATATGCTACCAACTGCGCCAACCGGCCAGTCGGCATTGTTTTGACGGTGCCGTTTTCGCGCGGGCAATCGGGTATCCACCCTATTTTATATTGCTGTCTTATGTCAATAAGACGCTTACCTGATGTATATGCTGAGCTACAATGCAAGCGGTATGCAGGGCGTTTCTCACATTCTCGGGCCAACCGCACGACTCCAGCCGAGATATCCACTTGTCACAGGATATCTCACGGTCTACACATGCTGAAACGAACACATGGCCTGGTTGTTTACATTGACACTTGTAGTAACAATTACAAACTGGGTTGTACTAGTTGGGATCACAAGGTTCTGGATTGTTCTCGGGAGTCTCACCATGGACAAGCAAGCGCAGCATAGGACGTCCACCGACAATATGGACAGAGGACGTGACTAAGATCGCAGGAAGGGGTTGGATACCCTGTGTCGTTGGAGGCACGGACACACACAAACATCCCCCCGGGACCCGGGACAAACACCTACACTACGGAATCCGAACTCAGGATCTCGGAAACACAGAAGGACCACTGAGCAACGGCGACCATCAATGTTAACCTTCTTATTTTTTTTATATTTTTTTTTTAATTTTTGTTTATTCACACATATTTAACAGACTATTTATTTGGTAGTATAATAGGCATGCACCTTAATGTGATTTGTTTACGGCAGGATCCGTTGACATACGAACTAGTAATTAAACTGTATTTCAGATGCCAAAGCTTTCCTTTGTTGTGGAAACTTGGATGGTACATAAATGTTTATTTAATGTTATTTTAGCTAGCTTGCTTGAAAAAATGTATTACTACCCAATGTATATGTAAAAGTAGCACTTGAACTGATACTTGATGATAATAAAGGAAACAAGACGACCACAACATAATTAAGTATACGCGTAATCTCTGACTAATCCTCCGACCGAGTGTTAGTGAGCACAGCTCACGAGTTCAACACGACATTATTCAACATATTTGTAAAGAAAAATTGGTTGTCTGTAAAGTCGGTTTACGGACGATAGATTTACGTGATAACGCCATAATCATTTATGACTTTGACTTCGACTTCGACTTTCACTTCCACTTTCACTTTCACTTCCACTTCGACTTCGACTTCGACTTTGACTTTGACTTCGACTTTGACTTTGACTTTGATTATTGTATGTAATACAAAACTCAGGTGGAACGTTACGCGGAACGTTCTATCTTACTATTTTTCAGTTGTGTTGCTGGCGTTCATCAATTTATAAAACGTTATCACGTCAAAAACAAACATGTATTGCTTATTATTATGAATGTATACAAATTTTACCAAATATGGAACCGACTTCAATACTCAAAAGTATGATATAATAAATTTATTGTTTAACACGGGATACGCACCATGGTTTAGATTTTGATTGAGTTCCCGATATTTCGGCGCGGTTCCACGCACCATGATCACGGAGAGACTGATTGAGAGAGACTCATGGTGCGTGGAACCGCGCCGAAATATCGGGAACTCAATCAAAATCTAAATCATGGTGCGTATCCCGTGTTAAACAATATTTTTATTGTGAAAAGCCATGAAAGTTTAAAACAATAGTATGAAATAACTAGTTGATGTTGGTACCGTGATAGTTCAAAAGTAACTATTATCAAAAGATTATGAGCATGGTACCGACTTCGACAAGTTGTTTCATACTTTTGAGTGTTGACGTCGGTTCTATTTTGTGGTAAATTTTTTTTTTCACTCTTATCAGTGACCTTTGCTACTTACGGGATGAATTTTCATCGTGTATATTCACCGATTTCTCCACCCGAAACTGTAATATCATCGACGCATGCGTAGCACGGCTCACCCAGTCGCAAGTTATGAGGTAACAAACATAAAAAACAAATAACATACGGGTCAAATGAGAACCTCCTCCTTTTTTCTGAAGTCGGTTAAAAACACACGAATTACGTAGAGGGTTCCGGACTCCCTCTGACTTATTACGTGACTAATTTCCATGTTTTATACATTCATAATGTGTCAAAACCACGTCAGTTTTAATAACAAAAAGGTATTGCTTATATCGTTTATTACTAAATTGAGAATGCTATGTTTACTCACATATAGTACCTACCTTGCGGCAAGGTACTAATTTAACTTTGTAGGGATAATAATATTACGCAATAGTGTGTAATGTGTGCGCGCACGTGATTTCACTCGGGTTTTGGACCTAAACGCGATGTAATAAGGCTCACTTTACGAGAGAGTTTAAGAAAACGACATTACCTTCAATAAATTTAGAATAACTTTCGAGAAGTGGTTGCTGATTGTCTACCTCGTCCATCGACCTGTTGTATATCTTCCATTGGGAGTAGTTAGAATTGCTTTCCGTTCCACCACCTGAAAAAGGATTTAATTTTATTGCAAAATAAAACAGCAGAATAACGTCTAGAGACGAAGTAGACTCGAGGAATTGTTGCATGTAACATAAAAATAAATAAATATACCTGATACAATCAATTATATTATTACAAGAGAGAGATGGGGCACTAGATCCTCGAGCGTGGGCCGCATAAATTAGGCTCATGTGCCTAATTTGCTATGCTCGCAATCGGGCTGTTAGTTGTGAAGTACGTATGGTTCGTAATAAACATTTTTATATTTCATCATCATCGTTCTCATCTCAGCCATAGGACGTCCACTGCTGGATATATTCCTCCTCATTGATTACCGCAAGGACCGGTTGGGAGCCGGTTGTTATTGGTAAGCGCTACAATAATTTGGACTTTATCGTAACCATATAAAAACTTATTTAACTTATCTTAATTTCCAGAATTTTAGTTGATTTGAACA
This sequence comes from Apeira syringaria, assembly GCA_934044485.1. Taxonomy (NCBI): domain Eukaryota; kingdom Metazoa; phylum Arthropoda; class Insecta; order Lepidoptera; family Geometridae; genus Apeira; species Apeira syringaria. The sequence continues at coordinate 19,719,172 of OW203658.1, forward strand.
AGGGAGTCACTACCATTATTCTGATTGTGTTAATAGAAATTAAAAAAATAATAAAAGAATAAAAAGCTTGAAGTCTGCAGATCTAAGCGCTAATTAGTTAGTTACTTACTAGCTGCATCATATGGGTTCACCCACGTGGAATACTATATTATAACATATGTAACACTAGCTGCGCCCCGCTGTTTTACCCGCGTGGTGATGATTCATGAAGATTATAATGATGATGAAAAGTAGCCTATGTGTTATTCCGGGACCTGAAGTTTCTACATACCAAATTTTATACCAATCCGTTCAGCCGTCCTAGCCTGATTGAGTAACAAACATACATCCATCCATCCAAACTTTCAGATTTATAATACTCGCTGCACTGCGCGGTTTCACCCGCGCGGTGATGATGATGCAAAGTAGCCTATGTGTTATTCCGGGACCTGAAGTATCTACATACCAAATTTCATTCTAATCCGTTCAGCCGTTTGAGCGTGATTGAGTAACAAACATCCATCCATCCAAACTTTCACATTTATGATATTAGTAGGATTGGTCGACCCCGTCTTAAATACCTCATATTACTTTTAATGTTAGTTGTAAAAGCAATACTTCACACTAATACATATTATATATTAATATTATCTTTAAGTCACGAGTGAATAGGTATCTTCTAGGCAGGCGTGCTCCATCGTAGACCGCATCATCAATTAACATCAGGTGAGATAGTGGTCAAACCTATTCCCAATAAAAAAATAAAAAAAATAAATGCGAAAGTTTATTCCATTGTTACCTCTTCAAGCTTGAACGGCTAATAGATTTTAATGAAATACGGAATGTAGTTCCTTATAACCTGGATAAACACATAGGCTACTTTTTATCCTGAATAAAATATGGTTCCTCGAGGGTAAAAAAACTCTCATAATATTATAAAAGTCAAAGTAAACTCTGTCTGAGGTTTCACGTCTAAACCGCTGACCAAATATAGAGTAAAAATTAGAGTCTCTAGAGTATAGAGATTAACAGGAAATTCGAGGACACATTATTAATGTGCTACTCTTCGTTCTGGAAATAATATTATTAACTAGCTGCGCCCCGCGGTTTTATCCGCGTGGTGATGATTGATGATGAAATGTAGCCTATGTGTTAATGCAGGGTCTAAACTATCGCCGTACCAAATTTCACCGAAATCGGTGTAGTCGTTTGAGCGTGAATAGGTAACAAACATACACATATACCCACAAACTTTCGCATTTATAATATTAGTAGAATGAGATAACTAAGGTAGCGGGAAACCTGTACCCAAGCGGGTGAAATCGCGGGACGCAGCTAATATAATTGATAGCAATACCTTTACTTTGCTGTTGTGATATAGCATTAGAGCTTCTGAGGTCGTATATAACTCCTTTAGTGCCGACGGCGACCACTGTATTGAGAATGGCCTCGTCCTGGCGACATCGACGGTGTTTGGGCCCGTACAGTGGTTGGCCGGCTCTCATTAATACTGCCTACAACAACAAAACATATTATGGGCAAGTGTTTCGACCACACGCAGTGAACATGCTGTCTATGATCTGTCTACCTGGCTTAAAGGTTTCAGCATTGATAATCTGTGTGTTTTTTAAAATGTTGTATCAGTAGTCTGACTAAACTGTAATTCGGTACGTCCAATAGAACCTATGGTGGAGAGACGACCTAACTAAGATCGCAGGCAAAGGCTGGACGCAGGCCGCTTCAAACCGGTCCTTGTGGAAATCAATGGGGGAGGCATATATCCAGCAGTGGACGTCTTATGTCTGAGATGATGATGATGATGATGATGATGAATATAGCCTATAAAGTTTCCGTATAACCTTAAAAATTGTCACAGTAACACATACATATCAGTCATCTGTTGCCAAAAACATGTTAAGCAAAACAGCAACATGGGACCATAATTTTTTTTTTCTACACATTCCAATGGGACTATTCCTTTACACAATTCAATAATCCGAAAATTCCAATAATCCAGCACCGCCTAGTTTTCAAAAATGCCGGATTAGTGAGACTACTGTTTTTTTGTTACTAAGCAATAAAAAATATAAATATTGTAATGGTGTGGCTGATAATGTGGTCTCATTGACTTCTGACTGAATCTTTAGTGTCTTAGGGTACTTGTATATTTGCCCCGACTTTGGCTAGGATATCGCCCCTGTTGTTTCCGTGGCTTATTCTGATCAGTTACACAGTTTTACAAGACTTGTACGTCTTACAAGTGTCTGACAAGTGTTGTAAAGCTGTGAAACTGATCATAATTATAATTAGCTCAAAGCTGGCTAGCTTCAGTTGTGCTCTAGAGAAGTGTGTTCAGTTTATTTTTATACTGTATAGATCTAGCGTTTGACCACTATCTCACTTGATGGTCAGTGAAGATGTGGTCCAAGATGTTATCACGCTAGATCTAGAATGCTCACTGGCTCTCAAGGACTGCTGCCTGAACACACTATGTGTTTGGTGACAGTTTTTCAAACTTGAGGGTGGTAGCTAGCCAGGCGGGTATTCGAAAGTACCCTACCACCACGCTGGGAATTTGATAACGGTGTTGCCTTCACCGGAAGCTCAAGCTGTAGTTGGGGATCGAACCAGTGTCCGTCAGTTTGACAGGCGACGCTCCCCTCGCTGAGCTATCATCGCTTCAACAGTGTTCAGTTGTTCCTATAAAAGATTTTATAGGATATTGCAGACGTTGACGATTCCATCACATCCTCACCCCATTATTATGTCTATAAGACAGTACAGGGAACCTGCCTCCCTGCCTGAACGAAGCCGCCGCAGCCAGCGTGTCGTCATCTATGCTCTTCGGAACAACCACTGCTTTCCCATAGCTCGAACATACAGTAAAGTTTTGGTTTACCCTGGACACGCGCCATTCTTCTGTTGCCAATACTTTAGTGAATTCGCTTTCTATGCTGAAACAGGAAATATATTCTATTAACTTTGGGATATCAATAATTGTTAAGGATTTCAACAAATATACTAAATATTATTTTATTATTTATATGTATAAATTATTTTATTGCTTTATATATAACGCTGATTCACAATAACATATCGTGAATCAGCTTATTGAAATCACAATTGCTAACAAGGCCACCGGAAACTAAGTAAAACTATTATCTAAACATGACAAACGACATGTGTCAATCGCCATAATTAAATGATATCAAGTGGATCTACTTGCAAATGATAAAAAAAAACATAAGTTGCCATCAATTTGAAGTGAATATAACGACTCTCGCCTCCACTTTCGACTAAAGGTAAAATTCCTTTAGTCGAAAGCCCGCACAACTGTATGGCCGTAACTTTCCGACCGTACGCGAATAAGTCTAAGGGCGTGTACAGATCTGGCAAATGCACTGAGCACGAGCTGCGCATTCGTCAGGTCTCGAGTCTGGACACACCCTTAACGACTCTCCCTTACGGATAGGATCGAGAAGCAGTCCTCTGAATATACGGCTGTAGACATAGCCGGATGTGCAGCCGTGAGTTCACGCTGGATGCCTCATCCAACCCCGACTGGTTGACGACAATATTAGTAAACAGTCGCAAATTTAACCTTTTCTTTGTAAGGAACAATCATTTCTCCGAGGCATTAAGGCGGATAGCTAATTTAAAGAGAATTTAACTAAAAGACAAAAAAAAATGAACCAATTTCAACACTCAGGAGTGTGAAATAACTTGTTCCATTTTTTGGTAATTTTTTTTCCACCCTTTCCAGTGACCTTTGCTACTCACGCGATCAATTGTCATTGTGTATGTTCTCCGATTTTTTCACTCTCAATTAGGAAGTCATCCAAGTAGACGTGATACTTATCTGTTAATGGAGTGTAACTCAAAAACACCTTGACCGATTTTGATGAAATTTGATGAATTCAGAACTTCCTCCTTTTTTGAAGTCGGTAAAAAAAGAGGGAAGAAGACGGCCTATTTTCTATACACTATTTACCCCACGGGCAGAAAATACATGCGTCCAAATAAACATTAGGTTTCTGGGTTGGATTTTTTATGGGGGCTTTATAAGGGGTTGGATCACTAGGCATCCACCACCTCGCAGAAAAATTCCAAATTATTTTTTCAAGATTGTAGTGGTATTTAAGTTTTATCATTAATGTGATGCAAAGCGCTGTATCGCGGTTAGGAGCTTTTTAAACGCTAGAGTATGTAAAAGCACGTTACCATCTGAATATGTGATTTCAAGATATCATAACAATGATGGACGAAACTCGCTATAGCTTGCAAACTCGGATTAGAATAACGTTCTTATCAGTATTGGTGCGCTCCTTATTTTAACCTTATTTATCAACATAAATACTTTTCACTATTGTATCTTATTACGACGATAATATAACGAAGTAAAAAGTAGCATATTATTGACAACATGAAATAAATCAATATTGTATATTTCGGAACGCATCGTAAATCCGAAACGGCGCGGCGCGGTGCCCTTGCAGAATGAATATGAACAGTCATATTCATTCACTCCAACTTGGCATAGAAAGCATAGACAAAGTAACATTCTAAAAGTGTTAACTTAAACTACTTGGGGCAGCAATAGTCTCTTTTTTTCTGACATGATAACTTACCTATATAATGTGTAGCCATTCTCTACAATGGGATGCATGTGCCTATAAAAGAATGGGTAGAAAAGGCTCGGGTCTTGTAAGCTAGACAAGTTCTCCAAAGTCTGTGCAACTAAATTTAATTCTGTTGTGGATCCTATATCTAGCTGGAATATTCTAAGATCCTTGCATTTCAGGAACAGCGATCCTCCTTGCATTGCACCACTGCTAGGCTTGTTCTCTTTCTTCTCTATGCTGTCAATATTTTTGTGTAGGAGCTGAAAACATGTACTTATCTAAATTAATATGCGACATCTATTAAAAGAATTTTGGAGTTTAGAGGAACTGTGATATTTTATCAGATATTCAATTACACAGAAGCCCCCTGATACCATCAGCCTATAGAACAAAATGACAGAAAGCATATAGAAATTTACTTGTAATAGTGCCATTTTAGGTGTAAGGATACCAGATAACTAATTATTATTATTTTCTGCAGGCAAGCAATAAGAAAATGGAACAAATCTTAAATACCTACTGTTTAAACAGTGATTCAAACACATAAATACAAACATGTTTCTGATATGAAATTTTTGTGCAAAATTCTAAGTTTTGTTATTTGAAAAATTAGTAGACGAAAGAAAAACAAATTTCTGAGAAATAGTTGACCTATTTTGATGAAGTTTCTATACGACCACCATCTCAGTATATCTTTTGATAATTTTGCTTCCAATCAGTTTAAAACTGATGGAGTTCGAGCTAACAGACATATACAACACATAATATAACCAAATCGGCAACCTTTTACCTTTTGGAAGTCCAAGATTTTTATTTAAAGGTCCATTTACTATTTAGCTGTGGCACTTGCCATATATCTGGTTGAATGGTGATAAAACAGGGATGGTGGGATTAAATTATGTAAATCTAGAGCACATTCAACGAAAATATACATTAAAAACTAAAACACAAGCAATTCTATGCTGGTGTGAACACATGCGTTCTATCAGAGAGTAAATGCCAATAATATTGATGAGTCAACTTTCAATTTTATTGACTATTTATCCTTAAACCAAAAATAAACAAACACATTCACACTCACACCAATGCACTAGGTTACCCAGTGTCACGGAGGCACGGACACACACAAACATAGTACACAAACATCCATGACTAAGAAAAAAATCTATATGTTCATAAATGTATACCCCAGCAGGGTCAAACATTTCAATTAGATAGGTCTTGGTTGACCCACTCCAAGGAAGAAAAAACAAATACATATATATAAATTATAGACCCCTAAGAAAAAAGCCTCTTAAAAGTGTATCAATTAAGCGAGTAGATTGACATGTGTGTGATGCTGATGTGATGTGCTGATGATGAATCTCTATACAGAATTCATATTTAATGACGAAGGAGTATTCAAGAAAATTAGCTGTTTAATAACCACAGAATACGACAGAAGGGAAGGAATTTATATTACAATACTATAGTAGTATTGCTGGATATTTATACACCTACATAAAGTAGACATAGTACTATCAGATTTATATAAAAAGCTAGATATAAATTATATGCCTTGATAGAAATAATATGCAAGTGTCTAGTTATGATTTAGATTTCAATACATTTGTAAGTATATCAGCACTACATAATTACAAGGAAAACCAACCCATAGTTCGTTTACACCTTCTTTTCGCGAACTTAATATTAAGTGGTGGCCAGTAATACAAACAGTCCCGTCGATATTATCTTGGTGAGGATATTTTAAAATCACTCCGTCTAATTTATTAATAAGAATAAGTTCAATAAATTCCATTATTCACGAATTACACGAAAAAGCGAAAAAGTTTATACAAAATTCAAAACATATTGTTTTTTTTTTAATTTGAATCAAAGAGAATTCAATACTTTGTATTGACAGTATTGACAGTCCGACGTCAATACAGCATGCACAGACTACAAAAAACTGCAAGAAGAAGAAAAGCACAAATTTTTACCCAGAACGACGTGAACGACTTTCTTTACTATTATTCTCGTAGTTCTCTTCGAAAAAGAAACCTCTTTTAGGGGCATTCGTGGATCGCGTGTGGGTCCTGAGACCTGTCTCCAATTCATCCAACTTCCGTTTATCCTGTTCCTTACGTCTCGATCAACATTGCCGCCGTTTTGTGCCAATGAACCGAGGTACCTAAAAAATCGGAGGCAGACTAGATATACCATTTAAGGGGCTATGTGGGAAAAATTGGATGATCGACCGAAGTCGCAAAACAGATGTTGGGTCTTGCTTCTACTGATTCCCGGCACTCTCCAATTTTTCTCGCCATTTTCCCAGTCTGTTCGACCTCGGTTGCATGTTCTCCAACAAGGATAATGTCATCGGCAAACAGCATAAACCAGGGTGCCTGGTCCTATACGTCTGATGTTATTGCATCCATAACGAGGAGGATTAGGTAATGGCTTAAAACTGATCCCTGGTGTAAGCCTGCTTTCATTTCCTCTGCTATTTATGTAAATTATCTTTGTGAGGAAAATAGCCGTAATGTATTAATACCGACATAAAGAAAGTCCCTTTCTACGATCACCGACCGCGACGATTGGTTATTCGTAAAGTTGCCCTCGGACGACTTAACGAATAGCCGGGGGAACGGGCTGTTACTGTTCTGTGTAGAATTTTAGATAACGGCTTTTGAATAAATGTCAATAAAGGTTCCTAGGAAGGTTCAATTCTGTTTTATTTGCGTTAGTGGGGATAGAGACATAATAATCTTTTACGCGAGATTGAAGAATTATTGACTGGAGATAGTATGACTTTTGTGAACATAGGCGTGTTCGAGATGGAGAAGTGGCGTTTTTAGCAGTGTACAACTGAACAAGCGTTCGATTTGTGTATTTGGCATTGGTGGCAGTAACGATCTTTCCCAACTCCAACGACGCATACACGTCACACGTACACGAGATCTCTCAAGTACGACGATTCATTTGAATATTCATGACTATGATATTAACTTGAATCATAACGAGAATTACATTTTCGTAATGGAAATAGAAAGAAAACATTACACTGGCGCATTATTTCAAGTTTGTTTAACTACTCAAATCAGCTATAGCTGTCTATCTCTCAGCTGTCAAAAAAGCCTCACGAAATACCCAGCCTCGGAGGTGGGTCGAAAATGGCAGTTCACGGTGCGGTTTTTAACACTTTTCATGCATCTCGAACTGTGAACGAAAACAGTTCAAAACGGCACCTGTGCCAAAACGAACGCGGAATGTGAGCGTTTTGGGAGTTTTTAATTGTTCCCTAGCCCATCACGAACGCACGGCATGTATGGTTGAAGTATCTCTCTCTATCTACGAGTTTTAGGCCTCAGTAGAAAGAGACAACAACATATCGTGGAAAAAAATTGAGCGGTCGCGGGGGCGGTCTGGCATATTTCCAGCCAATCAGAAACCACTATGAATATATTATATTATCTATGTACCAGCCAACTGCCAAAAGCCGGCACTCCGCGACACCTGGAGGATATTTTTCAAAACAGTCCGATCTCCGATGGCGATGTGTGGTTATAAGTATTCTTAAAAAATAATTCCAGTTCTCTTACATACAAGTAACTAAAGCCCTTACTAGGCACTGTATTACTCTCAAGTAGATATACAAGTGACTACAGCGTAGTCGTACAGAATTGTGTAAAAATAAAACGTGTGGTAAGTTCTTGTATGTGTTTGTATGAGTATGAATGAAAGTAGGTATGCAAGTATCACTGGCAGGGTTGTAGTGCTTGGGTAATGGTAATGACCGGTTCTTTCAATATCTAGATATCTATTGTGTTGTAGATAAATGTAGGCAGCCACTGTCGTTGCACAGTTGATTCAGTACAGTTGTAGTTAGTATATTTTCTTACATCACAAAAAGGTCAGGCTATAAATACTAAATGTTTATTTTGTCCCAGGTGATGGAGGAAAACTCTGAAGCCCACATGGAGACAGACGTATCTTCCACCACAGATGACGTGCCTGAGAGCCAGCAAGTGACTGGATCCCATGGAGGTGTAGAGACAATAATTGTTGTAGAGACACTTAAAGAAGAAGAAGACAGCTTGGCAGAGCAGGCTCAAACCACAATAACTAGCAGTGCAACAACAAGTGCTGAGGCTTCTCCTGTCAAAGAACCAAATCCTCAAATTACTCCTCAAATATCTCCAGTCAAAGAGAATAATGCAACACAGTCATTATTGAAAACTCCAATAAAAAAATATATGTCTCCAAAAGGGAACAAAAGCTCTCCCATTTCCATAAGTTCTAAGACAAGTCATGTAATACAACAACCAGAAACTACTGACTCTGCAAAAAGCGAAACAAAATCTAAGGAATCTATAGAACCAACCAGTGAAAGGAGCCTTTTGAAAGTTTCTCATCAACAGTTGGTTCAAAATAAATCACCATGTAAAGAAAACAAAACACTACCCAAATCCCATCTAAACATACAAAAAACACCAGAAAAATATTTTGAAAAAGAATTGGACCCCCAAGAAAAACTTACTAACATCATTCAGGACAAATCTGAAACATTAGTGGATGTTCACATTCCCACAATCAAAGAAGTTGAACAGCCTGAGACTTCCCAAAATAAACATGTACAAGAAAATGAAAGCAAAGGCATAGCATTACAGGTAAAATCCCCCACTAAAGAAAATACTATAGAGCCAAGTCATAATATAGAACTAATAGAGGCAGAAAGTTCTAACAAAGAAGTTGACTCTTTAAACAAGTCTAGCAAAGAAGATCAGTTGCATGAAACTTCTACTCCACATACTTGTGACTCAAACAGCAAGGATGTTAGTCAAAACATTAACATTGAAGATAATGAGACTACCAGCACAGTTAATGGAGGTGAGACAATATATGCTTCAGCAATTCCACCAAATGTGACTCTGGAAGATGATATGTTGAGTGATTCTCTATTTCCATCAGAACTTTCCGAAAAAGACCACAATAAGAGTATCAGTCGTGAATTGAAATCTCTTATAAAGTCTGCAAAAGACTCAAAGATTATTAGCGAATGCACACAGTTGACTACTAAGACAAGGAAATCTAGATCACAATTGGAAGCTTCAAACACAAGTCTAAATGTTTCATTGGAGCCTGAAAAGTTAGGAGCGATAAGAAGGGCTAGTACTCATTCACAAGTCAGTAATAGCAGTGAGAAATCAGAAAAGAGTCCCGCAAAGAGGTCAATGAGGTCACAAAATCCTGAATTTGTGAACAAATGCAGGCAGTTCTTGAACTCTGTTACTTCCAAAGTAATGAAAGATTCTGATGAAGCTATGTCAGAAGATGAGTCTATTACCAAATCTAAAGAAAAAGCTGAGACTGGTTCTGAACAAGATTCTCCAGCAACGAGTATGAAACGAAAAAAAGTTTCAGTACAGCCAGTAAGTATAGTCCAAACAAATGAAAAGCAAACTTTTTGCTCTATTTGACTTACAAGATGGCTGCCAACTTGCATTTGTCTTGAAGTGTCATATGTATATTCAGATTATAAATAACAATATTTACCATGTTTAATATGTTGCTTTTGCAGGTTTTGAATAATAAGAAACATAAGAAGATCCGTTCCGATGCTTACTGCTGGAGATGTCATTGGATAGTGGAGCAAGGAGAAAATGACAAGTCTCATCCTCCTTTGGTGTGTACAGTGTGTCCACGGTCTTACCACTACAAATGTCTGTCTGCCAATGAGCGGAAGACACCAACGGAAAAGAACTGGGTCTGCCCTGACTGTTTGCAGGTTCTGCATGCTGAGAGTTCAGATACCAGGTAATAAGCAGAATTTACTGCATTTAACCAGTTTTTAGCTCAGCTCTGTTTTATTTCCTATGTGAGGTTATATTTAAATTGTAATCCATTATTATTTAATTCTTGCATATTGGCTCAATCTATGCAATAAATAGATAGTGTTTGTGAGTTATACTCGAAAGTACCCACCAATGTTTTAGGGTTATTCTATGATAAGAGGTATCAATGATGTTGATGATACACACACACATACTTTTCTTAAAAACTAGGAATAAATGTTACTTTCTTTTAGTACATTACATTTAATTCTGGCACAATTTCACCTCACTTGAAGGTCTCCCCTGATCTTTCCCTTTCCATTATTTGGCAGATTTAAATTATTTGGAAAGGTAGAATAATGATCATCATTGTTTTTCTCCTAATTGTTTCTTGTTTTTGGGAGACTGGTAGAGACTTTATTTTCAGTATTATTTGACTTTGTCCTGTCTAAAACAGTAAAAAAAAATATGTTGATTGTCCATCTAGCAAGTATAGAGAAATGAGTTGCATCAATAAAAATAAATAATTTCAATAATTATATTGTGCCCTGTTTTCTGGTAAGTAATTACCTCTTAATGTAGAATGACCCATTATTTTTTTATGAATTGGGAAACAAGCATTATATATGCCTATTGTATGAAATCAAGATCAAATCAGAATCTTTAAGTTCATATGATGTAAGTATATACAGTGGAGTCTCACTAAAGTGGCACTTCAGTAATTCAGTATGTCCAATAATCCTGCCCCCTCCGTTCCTCTGGTCGCACACCTTAATCAGTATAACCTCAAAAACTGTCATGATAACATACATATGTGTTATCTGATGTTTTCAAGTTGAAAATAGCCAAAAATGTCAAGTAAAACGACAACATGGGAATTTATCTTTTTAAAATATAAACTTATGATATTTTTCTATACAATTCAATAATCCAAACATTCCAATAACCCAGCACCTACTAGTTTTCAATAGTACCAGATTTGTCAGACTACTGTATGTACGAGTATATCCTTTGCCCTTATTTATGTAAAGATATTTTTCTGTCAATAGTTGTGCTTATCACTAGCAATCATTCAAATTCATTTGTTTATTGACCTCAATGATAAGTGGTGGATCCTTTTTAAACACTACTGTGCCTTAATCCTTTTACTAGTTAAAGGTGTCATTGATAAATGCAGGAAGAATGACATTGAAAGAAATACATTAATATATTCACACCTCTTTACCGTAGAGGTAGGCAGAGGATCACGGCCTTCTAACCGTGGTATGCTATGATCCCGACACACTTCTTTCACTTCATCCAAGCTCATCACACCTTTCATACAAGAGCTTCGGTTTAAAGTACTGTTGACCTGGCCCTTTCTTAGAACTTTCTTAATCAGATTTCGGAACATTGATCTAGGCCTTCCTCTTGCAACATTTCCATTCACTTCACTCATGTTTACTGCTTAGTCAATCTCCTATCGTCCTCTCTATATGACCAAACCATCTTCACATACCTCAATGTTAGTCACTACAGCTTTGTTAAATGTGAAAGTAACTCAGTTGTAAATACAACCTTTTTTATTCAAATAAAAAATGGCAGATGCCATTATTAAGATAAAATACTAATCACTAATTACAATTACTACGCTGAATGCTTCAGCTATTATATTAACATGTAAGCAGTCGACTAGCTGTTTCAAAAATCCTAGCAACGTTGCTCTGTTAAATTGCAATGCTGGTTAAGCCAAATTTTGACCAGCATCTGTATTTACAACTGGTGGTATGTTTTGTTATTGCATGAGCTTAACCCTGTAGTTTCTTCCACGTCGTTTGTATGTTTATTACTCCTTCATGCCAAAACAGCTGAACAGATTCGCATGAAATTTGGTATAAACATAGTTTATAACCTGGAACATTAATATAGGCTACTTTTTATCCCGGAAAAATTATATTTCCCGTGCGAAATTGCGGTACCGGGAAAACGTAGTCCACGCGGGTAAAACCGCAGGGCGCAGCTACTACATGAACACAAGGAGTATCTATGTACATAGATCCATTAATAGATGTTTCCTCTAAATATCAGATTCTGTTCGAACTATGATGAACTTTAACATTCATAACACTTCAGCGTAAGTAGTGTTAGGCGTTAGCGTAAGTTAGGCGGCAAGTTTCTTGAACTATGGTTTGAGAATGCGGATATCATTGACGCACTCTACAAGTGAAGGAAACGGTTCACTCACGGAAATACGCGCTGTTAACTCCAAGACTGTCTTCTTGTCTTTGTGTCAATCCTATGTAAACAAGCAATGCCCATATTTATGGCAATGAAAAGGTAGTCGTATTAGTTGTCAACAACCTCTTTATAAAAATATATTTTTTCCTAGATATCCTAATAAGAAGATTTATTAATCTTTTTTTCATAAGAGAAGTTTTGAGCCAAATCGCAACTGTTCTCGGGCTGTAGGTTGCTCATTCTCAATCTATTCGTTATATTACTTATGAATTTTATATTATTTTGCCATATTTGCCTTGCCCCATATTTTGCCTTACTACCATTGAAACTTACCTCCTACAATATTGCGTTTCATAAGTAATTTTCACAACAAAATTGTTGTATATTGCTAAAGTGATAAATTGTTGCTTCCAGATCCCTGGCAATGAAGAAGACTTCTCTGGGAATGCTGTGTGATCTGCTCAAATATGCGCTAGAACGCATGATGGACCTGAATGGGGTAATCTTTTCAATACATTTTCACACTCAACTATTTAGGTCTGGGCTACAAAATGATTCTTTTAGTTCATACTTCTGCTCTAATTCGTCCAACCGTATTTGACATTATAAAGTTAAAATACTTTTTAAATCTGAACTGAATACTCCATAGTTTGCTAGCCAAGTTACAACACTAGCTTAGCATGATTATTCAAGACACAATATTATTTGAGCCAAGATTTTATCGACAAGTGTACTTGTAGTACTTATTTTTATTCATTTACTATAGGAAAACCAACAGCTTAACTGACAGTATAAATAAATATCGGAAAGCCGAAATAAAGGTCTCTATAAAATAGGTTACATAACATAACGTAAGCATTCACATCGAAATTTTGATTTATCTAGAAGATAGATTATGAAAGAATGATAGAAGAGAAGAAATAACAACTTTACGTAGGTACCCATGTCTTGAATAATAATTATTAGAGTTCAGCGCACTGAAAACTTTTAGCTGGCTTAATATAGTCTACTCAATAGTAAGCCTTTGATCCAAAGACTGTATTTTACAGGCAGAAGCAAGGAAAGAATTATTTTATTTCCTATGTTTCACTTTATGTAAGAAGGACTACCTGACCCACTTGCGTATTAGGTACTCTGAGCCTCTATTTCTTGCCATGAAATTGTAAATTCCATACCCATTTTAGGGGGTCCCAACAGTTTTGATTTAAGTATTAAAAAGCGAATAAAAGTTATAATCTTCTTCTTCTCAGCCATAGAAAGTCCACTGCTGGACATAAGCCTCCCCATATAGGGGGATTTGTCAATACTCGCCATGCTTGCCACCACGGCACCCGGTACCACCACGGCAAAGTTATAATAATTAATTATAAATCTCTCTGCCATAATCTGTCGTCGTCCCTTTTCACTCACACATTCTCAATTCCTCTTAAACTCCGCTCTGGTGACTGCAGAATTGCTTAGCACTAGCGATCACCATTCCTGCAGCTTGTTCGCCATTTTATATAAACACGCAGTTGCCGCTGAGCCTAATTTTAGATACATATCACATTCTTTACTTATTGACTAAATAAATAATTCTCAATCATGTCCTATCAAATGCAATTTAATGACATGTGAGTACTATAGTCATCCTATGTAATTGCATGAAGACTTTAATAGAATTGGTCAAGCGGGTGACCAGGCACACACAAGGGTTCCGTTATCAATTTTAAAGTTGATGTACAGTCGGCCAAATTATATCGTCTACCGCTCTACGGTTGAAGATCATTTGACATCATAAAACAACAAGGTTGATTGTCTATATTGACAGTTAGATAGGTTTAACCTTATCGCTACTGTGATTACACAGAAACTTTAGTCAAATCTGTTATCGATTATGAAGTTCAAGATCAATTCAAGATATGAGACGCCAATTTGTAGATGAGAGAGGAATTTGCTTTTAATATTGTGTCGAACTACTGCGGTTTCTTATTTTTCCGAGAATACACACCCGTTTGTGTTCAAAATTGTTGCGTTGTGTGTGTGTTTTTATATGTTTTAGCCACGACTTAACTTACATAGTCGTTTAGGAATCGCAATCAGTTTCGTGACTTTCCGAGTCAATTTTATCTTAGACAGCACACACACATCTGCGTCCGCGCATACAATAATTGTGACACTTACTCGACTAATATATGTAAATGATACCGTAGCTAACAGATATAATGAATGTGTAATACTTTCTAAATTTTATCTTGTTTGATACCATTCAAACATCCTGTGGAATAGTTAGATGTTCACGAGAAGGAACGTGAAAGAATAGTCTAAGCGTGTAAAGCCACGGGGTGCAGCTAGTTTCAAATAATTTCAGGTGTTAAGATTTATTGTTAATGAGCTTAATTCAAATATATTATATACCTAATCATTTTTTAAATCCCATTTTATAGGAGGTATAGATCTAATACAACAATACACAAATAACACACAATATCTAACACAAAAGAACCAAAAATAATGCTACAAAAACTATAAGAGTTGCTAATATAGGTACCTACATAACGAAAATTCTTTTCCAGAAAAATGAAACAGTCTGTTGAACCCAAATAATTCAATACTGACATTAGAAACAAATGAACGAGTAGTTTTACATGTTTGTACAGACACTTTCCCTCATTATTCATACACATTAAAATAACCCCATAATTTTTCCAAGAAATTTTTATTATGCATTGCCTTTACAATCTACAAAAAATCAGCAACATATTGCAAGCCCCAACTCAAGTCCATACATCTGCTTTGTAGCTGTGAGCGATACTTTCACCTCGTATCCACGCGCTGGTCGACTTACGTGCAAGCAATTTAATGTACTCGGCCTACGTAGTGACTATGAGTAAGCTGTGGCGGGGCGGCGGCCCGCGTCTTCGGGCGGGACTCTGACCTTGCGACTTATCTACGTAGCGGCGGCGCGGCCCCCTGATCGCGTCTACTTCGCTCTCCTTCTAACTCCATGTAATCAATAACAATGGCGTCACTATACCCTTCTCACTCTACGCTATTTATAACTGCGCATGTGCGCGTCGGAGTACATAATTTCTTGGTATGTGTGCGTGAGTATTGCATTCTCGAAGCGTCGTTTTGTCATACACCAGCAGCACTAATAAAGTATTGAGACGGTTTAGATTATTGCGTTTTATGTAATCTCCATATTCAGCACACATATTGTTAGCATAAATGGCATTGATACTTACTGAAATTTATAATAACGATGATTCGTATGAGTGTCCGTATTTATTAATTTAGATAGGTATAAGGTTTTCTTCAAAATGTTCGTAATAGGTAATAATATCTATATGGCATTTTCAATTAGTTTAGTTTGACAACATTGCATCATGATTTTACCTTATAACTTTTGAGCTATTTATTTATAGACTGGTAACAGCTCGTAACCACAATTTGTCCGTCTAGTGTAACCAAAAGTATTTTAAGAATTTGAAAACCGTTTTTATTTTCATTACGCAACATTTTTGTCTGTAGAAAATAAGTGTCACGTATTGTTTTCATTATTAATTTGTATGAATGGATAACTAGGTATACCTATTTATATCTGTACCACTCTGTATCTGTAACAAACTCTAAAACATACATTCATAATAATATATACATTACATTCATAACGTCACGCCCGTTTGCTGAATAATTCGGCAGAGATCACGGGCTTGTACCTGGCGTATGTCTCTTGTTTCACAATCAGATTCAAAACCTAGTTGTAAAGGAAACAAGGGCCTAATTTGCATACATATAAATATGCTCTTGGCCGTGGTAGTACCGGCCTAGAATAGTACTCCCCCATCTCTTCCCGCGGGTGCCGTAAGAGTCGGCTAAGGGACCACGTACCAGGAGGTAGGCAGCAGCACCTTCTGAGGATTGGAAATCATACTGCGCTCGCCAACCCGCCTGCCAAGCGTGGCGAGTATTGGCAAATCCCCCCTAGATGGGGGAGGCTTCTGTCCAGCAGTGGACGCACATGGCTGAGAGAGAGAGAGAGAGAGAGAAATATGCTCTTTTCTTATAAGTAAGTAGATCATGACCTTGCCTTTTCTAGGACGATAAAAATCACCAGAATCTAAAAAAAAAACCACTTACGTAACATATTTTTCCCTGGCTTGGCTACAACCATAAAATGCTGAATAGGAAAAAAAATATCATACTGCAAAATATTAATGAATTCAGCATACGTTGTACCTACCACACGTGTTTCTCGATAACTGTTCACTGGATCACAATTCGTATGATTTCATCTCGACTTGATCAATAAAAATAATTCTCTTCCGCTTTATTCCCTCAATGGGTCGCGAAGAAAATGTCTAGTATGATGTTAAACCACAGTTTACATTAATGTACTATTACAATAGTTAGCCTAGCCTTTGCCATCATGGACACTTTCAGGGATGCTGATAAAAACAAATCAAAACCTGGTTGCTTCGTGATATAATATTTTTAATATTGATTGCGGTAGAATAGAGAACACATATAAACTAGAAAAAACTGTTAATGTGACAAAATCAAATCAAAATACTTGATTGCATTATCACTGAAAATAAATAGGTTGTAACTTTTTTTAAAAAAGGCTGTGACATTCCACCTGGGTGTGAAAAATAGATGGCATTTGATCAGCTCATTTTTTATTGACACCGTAAAACATACATAGATTGATCAAAAAAATATATACTTACCCACTTTTTGGTATCCCATGGCGATGCTACCTTATGGATTTTGCCTCATCAAAATGTTTATTGGAAGGAAATTATACAGTATTCAAAGATTTATTTAAAATCGAAATTTGAACCCGCTAATCGAGATAAAAATTGGATTCTTCCTCTTTTGTGTCTTTCTAATTATCATATTCAGATTTTTTTATAGAGAAAAGGTTGTTGGACCATTTTTTGCCTATGAAGGCTTTTACCTGTATTTATTTTCTCTCAAATATTTATCTATCTGTTAGAATTAAAATTAATACGAGTATGTATGTTTTTTTTTACTGGCGTATTTTAAAGTACAGTATTTCTTGAAGGCTAGAGGTTAGTTATAATAATATAGATAGGGTAATGGGACATTTCACAGACCTATGGACCTAGACAAGATCGGCATCGCTTCATAGCGATTCTCTGTCGCTAACCGCTTCATCGTTAGTAGTTGGAGATTGGTCGACAATGTCGCGCGTTCACGGCGATCGCATATTCTCTTCGTTCGAGAGATAAATGCTCGCGTTACCAATATTCTGTTCGTTTTCGTTGAACACGTGATATATCGCTTGACAATGTCAATTTCACACATTGGCGACTGCTATCTATCACAAGCAATATGCACTATGTCCCTAAAATCAGTATACACATACATATGAATGTAATTCTGGGGAATTGAACTTTGTGAATTACTGATTTATTGACTTTTTCAATCGGGATCATTACTCACACTCACATCAGGACACTCGTATTTTTTAAATTGAGTTCCGGGTTAAGATAGCATATGCATACACTTTAAGCTCATGCGTGCATCGAGCAATTAATTAGCAGAAACTTTTTGTCTAAACTATTTAACGGACACTATTACCTACGCCAGATGAGAAATACGTTGCGTTAAGCAAAAAACAAAAGCTTTAGCTGCCGTAACAATAGGTTTCTCCCAAAAACGTTAACTCAAATATTTCATGGGCTTTAAGCTGCTTCCCGTTCTACCCGCGTGGTGATGATACGGATGATAGTAATGAGCCATGACACTCACAAATGACTGTAAAATAATTTACAAAATCTGTTCAGTAGATCCAGAGATGACCCCCCCCCCCCCCCACAACCGCACAAACTTAACCTTTTTATATTATTAGTATTGATTAGCGAATATAAGACATGTGCTGTAAGTAATGAAATATGTGTAAATATTTTTATAATATTTTTTTATATTATTAGTATTGATTAGCGAATATAAGACATGTGCTGTAAGTAATGAAATATGTGTAAATATTAACAAATAAACAAATAAATAAATGGTTGGCATGGCTATTAGAAACACTATTGAAAATATTTTAACACTAAACACATAGTTGTAAAAAGAAATATTTAGAAAAGTCTTTATTCCTGACAACACATAAAATAACCATAATAATTATACTCGACGAAATAACTGCTCGTTATTTAGAATACTTGGGACTGACTTCGTATAGAAAAGCTGTATACATATATACAGAATAATTTCACCAGAGCATAACGAAAGTTAGGTATGTTCCATAAAATGTCAGCGAAAGAGTGGATATTGATAGTATAATTAATGTACATTCCAGGTGGAACCGTTCATGCGTCCCGTAGACCGCACTGCATTCCCCGACTATGACAAATATGTGGTGCATCCTATGGATCTATCTCAAATGAAGCAAAACATCGCCGACGGCCTCTACGGAAGCACTGATGCCTTCATTGCTGACGCGCAATGGATATTACACAATAGTATCATATTCAACACATGTGAGCAGGCCTTTTGTACGTTCTTTATTATTATTACTGTATCACCCATGTCATCATTAACATCCGCTGGCGTTTTGTTGCGCTTTGGGTAGGTACTGCTTACACCTTTACAACTACATATGTCATTATTATATATTATACATATTATTATGAAACATTAAACATTTTGTAGACATCATTTTTCTTAACACCCATTGCTCCATATTCCATTCACGCTGCCTATGCAAATTATCTATCATGAACTACTGGTGAAAGTTCAGGGCTTGGCTGCTGCCTCAAGATCGGAACCAGCACTTTGTGTGTCCTAGCAGCGGCCACAATGTCATTTGTAAATTCACGGGCTTGTGTGATAACTAAAATATTATGACCAAGCGCTAAGAATCCATCTTCTAAAATATAAACAACAATCGAGTCAGGTTTATGTATCATATATCCTAATGGTTGTAACTGATGTCCAAAACTTAGCTTAGAGACTGCAATCGGGTTGTCGGTGACCCGCGCGATATAAGTAACTAAAGTCAGCATTCCCAAAGATACCTGATAACAGCGACGACGCCGTTGTAAACAACATTATTGGCTCAAACACGTATTAGATTTAGACACCTCATGTGTGACACACCTCATCTATTATTATTATCTGTATGCTGATAAATATTTCTTTCGCCATTTACATAATTTATTTTGAAGCGCGATGCTTGATGCTAATGAAAGCAATTTTAATTTTAAAGTTATAGAAATATGTCGTGTTTCACAGTTTGTCTGATTGTGATAAGGAGTCGGAAAAACAAATTGCGATATGGCATTACAAATCGACATAAATTATGTTTTTTTTTCTATGACAGTTTATGTGTATTTAGATATTGATTGCCCTTACCATAAAATTTATTACCTATGCGGTATGCCAAAGAGCACAAGTCTATGAAGATTGATTTTTAATTCCCTTTGTCTAAACCGTGAATCGGCTATCGTCAGATAATTATAAAGTCGTCACCGAATGTACAAGTCTTGTCTTGAAATAGGGAAAGAAAACATTTATGGTCTATAAAGTAGGTCTCATGAACTTCACAAAATACGATAGCGTTTTGGCAATAGAGGTGGGCTCATTAGTAATCTGCGTAGAGATAAAGCTATGCAGCACTTATTTTCAGCATAACTCTATCTCGAGCTGAGATCCTTTGTATTTGATATATTTCCTTCTGGAATACTTGTGTGCCATTTTTATCGTCGTTTTTAAACAACTTATAATTTTTAAATTATCAGGTCTGTATAGCCTCCGGTCTTTAAGTACTGGCTAAAAGATTACATTTAAACACAAATCGAAAATAAGGTTTGATAAACGAGCATTTTAATATTAAGGTTCAACTCTTGACCTAGTTCTCCCGATATTGTCGAAATTGGAGCCTACAAACTTGAGTAGTATACAAAAGCATAATTTCTTGAAAATACTGGTCGTTTATAGTCATATTTCTTAACTTGTTGGTGGCAGATATCCAGGTGGGAACAACAAAAGGTTAATGCTGTATGCTTAAACATGAATTTAACCATCACACAATACATAGTTTTTTGTGAGCGAAAGCTTATGCATGACGTGGTATTCATCCCCAGAGGCTTTAATTACTTCAACTCATTTTATTTAAATTAAACTAACACAGTTGTTAAAAACGTTACACAGTGCAGTCGAAGTTAACCGGCGGTGCGCGTGCGCTGGTCCGCTCGTGTCGCTCGGAGATGGGAGAGATAGAGGCGTGTCCGGAATGTTACGCGTCGGCACACGCTCGCAAGCCCACCTGGTTCACTGACGTGTGCACTACCCCGCATATACTGCTCTGGGCTAAGCTCAAAGGTAAGTCATCTCACAATTATTGTAGTAATTCATTTTGCTTTTCACCTAAATGTGATTTTTACTTACGTACTGGTTAAATATACATCTAAGCAGTATCAAGTAAAATAGTCACTTGCACAAACCAAGTTATCCGTGATTCTCATTTCAAATTTTCGCCTGCAAATTTTTGATTTAATCAGAGATTTTGGCGTGAATTTCGGATAATTTGGTTGACCCAAGTAGTCCTTAGTCTATCTTAGTCGCGTCAGTTTAGTTGCTCTAGCTAAAATTGGATAAGTGGTAAGTTTAGACCGAAACTTGCCTTTACTTATTCGATTCAGAAAAAACTAGAGCACTTAATAGAAATTTAAAAAGCGAAAATATGTATAAACGATGTCTTCTAAACATAAGGTGATTTCCAGGGTTCCCATACTGGCCAGCAAAGGGTATGACAGTGAACAGTTCGGGCCTCGTGGACGTAAGGTTCTTCGGAGCCCACGACCGCGCCTGGGTACCCGCCAAGGACTGTTTTCTGTTCTCTGAAAAAGATCCTAATAACTTTAGAACTAAACGACAGGACATTGTGGAAAGCATGCAGGTACAGTTATATATATTTATTTTCACAAGTTCCATTTTTGGACAAGATGCTATAACTGCTCTCTGGTAGTCGATATCGATTGACACTTCAAAATAAAAACCACCACTAACCAGAAAAGCATTACGAGTTCGTCCGTCAATATTAGATCCCAAATAGCCTAAAACTGATTTAAATGGTATAACCTCGTTTAATGTTCCTCATTATGTGCTTTGGAAATGTCAATACTTATTTGAGTAATTTTTTGCGGGTAAAACCCCCAATAAAATTATTGAAATTTCCTCAAGCAACACATAAGAATACATACTATGACATTATGAATATATTAACGTAACATTACATTTTTTATATTAGTAAAAAGAAAATTCGTCCAAAAGGCAATGTACATATTTTTCCCAACTCTGATACTTTAGGTCTCTGGATTTTGTAAATATATTATTACACATATATTTTTCAGGAAGCCGAGCAGCACATTAGAAACATCAGTCGGAAGTATGGCAAGTTCGTATACCCTCCGTTCAAAACTCAGTTTGAGCCGAGCAAGCTTACTGAACAACTCAAATTGATGGTAAGCTTGTCATCTGTTATTTTTTTCGTGAGGGTTGCATCCAGGTACTTTGCAAAATTTGAATAAACGCAACTATTTTCATTGTAACTGTACTGATGAATCTTTCATCAAAAACATTTAAAGATACAGTATAAACTTCTTTTTCTTGACCTTATCAGTGATTGACAGAACATATTATGTTCTTCCATTGTGCTCCATCACCTGTCATTTCAGTATAAATATGTGCGCACATAACATACATACATAACATTTTATATAAAGTATTGTGGTGCTACGATAAAACTTCAAAAGTTTTCGTGTTCGCTTACATCTCCAGTGGTGGCAAGTATCTCCTGAAGAATTATTAAATTGCATAAACATCCCTAGGGATGATACATATGCATGAATAAAATATGTAAATGTATATATTGTAGGTCAATGTAAGATTAGTAATTTAGGTAGTTACTTTTTTTAATAACATTATATTTTTTAAGAGACTGAGTCGCTTTTCTTCTATGCCAGCCTGGTAAAAGCTATCATTTATGTCACACTACCTTATAATTAATTCAAAAACCAATCTTGAGCGAGTCTAGTATTTGTGGATAAATAAATAAAACCATAAGGCACTGTATCACCATAATTTATATGTTCTTCGTGTGTGTGTGTTTGTTTTGTAATAGTAATGAGTTTTCTATCTATCTGTTCACATTTTTTCAGATACCGTCGTTCGAAGGTGAAGTAAAAATCCTCCCATTGAAAGATAAACCTACTAGCGCGTCGCCCCTTAACGCTAAAGTGAAAAGGAGATCCAACTCCAAGGGTTCTAAGAGTTCTACTTATGAAGGGTAAGTTTTAAACAATTAATATTCTAAAATGTATATCAATATAGCTTAATTTTTATGTTTTTGTAATAAATTGTAATAATAAATACTAAATTAACTGGCCGGGAGCTGGACCTATTGCGATAGAAGAGTTATCTAAAAATGTATTTAGATAAACAAACTTCGTAACTCCCCATGTTTTCAATCAACTTTGTAAAAATGCGTATGTGTCATGGTAAGTATCCATCCCTGTGACTCCTGCAAGCTATTCTTTAAATAGCCACCTCAGTTTTGATAAACTGTCAGTTCAACAGTCCTTGAAAGCCAGGAAACATCTAGATTTAACGTGATTACACCTCCGACTATATCGTCACGGACTAATAATACTTGAGTTCGACCATAATTGCAATATTTTTAATATTTCTTATGTATTGTATATTCAGCGACGTCAGTGAAAGCGAAGAGGCGTCCTCATCTGCTCGCTCTGAAGCTGTAAAACCTGATAAAGAGACTGCTAGTGAAAAGTAAGTACTTCCCCTGTGGTTTTAACTTTTGCTATCAGATGGTTTTGGACCGTCAAGGGCGCTCTAGAGGCTTATATATAATGTATACTTACCATAGATGGCTAAAAAGACCAATTTGTAATACATGTATGCGAACGAAATCCATTGATTGACTGGATTGCCATATCCAGTAGCATTTGGAAAATTTTGCCACATCTTGTCCAAAATATCTCAATGCTCTGTACCAAAATATCTCTGATCTTTGATTAGTGTGTTACAGTGTTGTCATATAGAACTGAAACATGTTTCTATATTATGGGCCTCTTGAACAAGCTCAAGCTATGGAAGAACGGAAAAAGGTAGGGAAAAGGCAGTTTCAAAACGATCTCATAGAGAACAGATTGTTTTAGATTTACCCCAAATTGTAGAAAAATCTTAGAATACTCAGACTACAAATAATTTGAGAAGCCTCCTGAACCCAGTGGGCTAAAATGATTGTCTTATAGTCTATTTACTTATTGACTGTATAACCTTGCTGCTTCAGCGGACAATTGATTTCGTAATTCCTTTACCTAAAATGTATATGAGCTGTAAAACGTCTCTACGGCCGCGAAAAATTTATTTCATTTACATAAAACATACCATGAGCACTAATGTGTGTCAGTAATTTGTATGTTAAAATCATAGTTATAATTTTACTTTTCAGACCCACTAAAGTAGAGACGCCAGTAGTACTAACTGAGGTCGTGGAAACTATATCGACGAGGAAACGTCGCCGTTCCAATATGGAAGAAGCAGTCATGACCGTCATAGAGAGCAGCGCACCCGAAGCCAAGAAGAAAAAAACTGACAGCGGAGAACAGAAAAAACTGGAAAAACAAGAACCTAGCAGTAGTAAAGAAGAAAAGGCAAATTTAATAACGAAAGCTGAAGTGGCAGAGTCTACGTCCAAAAAGAAAACTGACACAACCAAACCTAAAAACAAAGACGATGAACCATCTAGCAGTACGACGGCAGAAAAAGAATCTCTTAGAGTGACTCCTATCAAATTAGTAGCATTACCTAGGCCGAATAAGCAGACACCGAAACTTTTCACCGCCAAAAAGGTGTCATCTAAATCTAGCTCTCCAAGCACAGAAGAAGACAAAACACCTCAAAGAACAAAAACAACGAGATCTGAAAAATCATCTACAGGGGAAAAGTCGAAAGAAGATAAAGCAAAGTCTTTGAAACGCAGAAGCTCAAAAGGCAACAAGTCTTTGAACACCAGTTCGACGCCGAAAACGTCGAAAACTGCGGAGAAGAAAATGGACAGTGGCAGCGAAGCGAGCAGTAAAGAGTCGAGCTCGAAAGAGGATAAAAAGAAGGATGCTAAAGGGAAGCAGAGTGAAGTAAAACTGACAATAGAAAGTACGTCATCGAAAGACTCAGATAAGCCTAAGAACACCAAAGATAGGTTGCAATTCGACGATGACTTATCGTTAGCCGTGCTCGCTCAAAAAAGCCGACATCCTAACGCCGGCTGGCCTACTATCAGCAACGTCGTCAGCCTTTCCGGTACGGCGCAATCTGACGGAGCTTCACTCACGCAAATAAGCATGCCCGCACAAAACATAGAAGTCACCGTCGAAGCGAGTTCCGATTCCAGCGTTTTCACGCCAACGAGTACAGACAGCGTCCGCACAATGAAAGATGCAGTCAGCAAACTGCAAAAATTACGCGACGAAACGAACGTCACGGAACCAATGGTGGGACGCGTGGGAGTGCGTGCATTCGCGCGAATGACGTCACCGGAGCGAGCGAAGAACGTCGAAGTTGA
This sequence comes from Apeira syringaria, assembly GCA_934044485.1. Taxonomy (NCBI): domain Eukaryota; kingdom Metazoa; phylum Arthropoda; class Insecta; order Lepidoptera; family Geometridae; genus Apeira; species Apeira syringaria. The sequence goes on from OW203658.1 coordinate 19,744,404, forward strand.
GATCAAAGCCGAGCCGGTGGATTTGGAGGAGGACGCTGACCGTCACAATGAGAAGATGGATTTGATGAACGCCTGCAAGCTGCGGCCGGTGGGACAGGGCACGAGTTTGAGGGATGTGCGTATCAATCGGGTGGTTTCTGCAGGGTCTGGGCCCAGTACGACAGGGGCGGAGGCGCGTCCAAGGGCTCGCAAGACGTTCCCGACTCCTCGACGAATGGAAAATACAACGGTGGGACCACGATCAGAACTTACCGTCAAGAATTCTATGGTGTACATTCCAATCCAGCCTCCAGCTACACAACCTCCCCCTCGACCCGTCAGGCCGCCCGCGCAGAGACCTACTGCTCCAAATGTCACAGGTTAGTATATAGCATTGATGAATCTTACAATATCATATTTTCGTTTCAATTCGTATATTCCAATCTTACATAAAGGAAAAGTTAATATTTGTAACTATTTGTGATAGCCAGCTATCATACATATGTTAGGAGCTTTTTGAAATAAGATAGGGTTACATGGCAGAAAGTGTGTTAGCTTATATAAAATGACATTATTTAGCAGCATAGGATGGCCACCAACAAGGTGGGCAGACAACCTAACTAAGATTGCAGGAATAGGCTGAACGCGGGCCGCTTCCGGCCGGTCGTTGGGGAGATCAATTGGGGAGGCATATATAAATACAGCAGTGAACGTTTGGTCAATTTCTTACGGAAATTTGTTTGCCATTTTGCGAATGAAATTCTGAAATGAATTTGCCCAACTTAACAAAAAATAACAATAACGAACAAGTATAACAACAAAGCATAATTGCACAAACGTAGGGAGAAGCAGTTATAATCGAAATAAGGAATGTTTGTTATATGCATCCTCCTTTGTTTACATAAAATATCTAAGATTATAGAACTAAGTATTAGTATAATTCTGCTTTGCTAAATAATTTTGTTTTTTATCTCATAGGCAACAACACCGTAAATACGGTGGTAACTCCACTGAAACCGACCACATCAACTCTATCAAGTCCATCCACTTCGACGTCCATCTGTAACATGTCCACCGCTGGTCAAGTCGTGGCACCCACTGTAGGGCAAGTGCCTACGACTGTCCACACAGTGCCATTGATGACGTCAGTGAACGGACAGTGGATGTTCAGCCTGCAGCCGGTTATGTCAGTGGGTGGTGTAGATGTAAGTGTCCTATTTTATATATCCTTGTTCTAATTTTGCTGGAGTTGCCAGTCCCCTTTGTTATACTAATTTATTTATTAAGTAAATAAATGCGCTCTGTAGTTTCACCCGCAGGAAATTTTGCCTTTGGATTAGCTTGTGTTGCATACATTTTTAACGTTAAGTTTCATACAAGATTGCCTTATCTTATTTGAGTTTGAGTTTCTACATAAAAATAGCGTTTACTTATTTCTCAGTCTTGTGTTGTTTTTAACATCTTTTGTACTCGTTCAGCGATTCTATTGTGTAATCGTTGCAATGGAACAAACTCATTTTTGCAATAAAAATATTAAGCCTTTGGTATGTTGTAGAAGTTTAAAGTACAGCTGTCACTGTATACTAACAGGCTTGGTTTTTAAAGTAGGTGATAAGACGTAGTTTTATAAAGTTAACTAGTTGGACCTCGGAAAGTGTTTTATCATCTGGCATACCCATGATTTTTCACTGTTTGAAGATCATGCCCGAGATGGTAATAGTTTTCTTAACTGCCTGATCGGTAACATACCCTCATTGTAATTGAGCTATCATAGATCGCTACAATAACATAAAATGATTCCAGAGTGTGATAACAACTCCCATGGTGAACGGCCTTACTGATCGTAACAACACAACAACAACACTCTTATCATTGCCTTCGACCGCAACACCGAATTCTATCTCCGCGCCAACCACTCCCGTGCAACCCAATCGAACCGCTAACGATAACAGTACACCCAATGAGGTATGTATTATTTATTTATTAATTAATTTGTTTATTTGATCACAAAAGACTTAGGCTAAGCACACAGGATACAACATTATTATCGAAAAGATTATAAATAAGTTATGCTTGGTGTTGGTTCATCAATTCCATACTAGGTTGACCTGTGTTGCGGAATTTACGCCCTACCCAAAACTGAGCCACAAAGCAGGGGAATGTAAATAATTATACCATACCATTATATACTCTGTTATATCAACAATCTAAGAAGCGTTAAAAAGTAATATATTGGAAACCACCCATAAAATAAATCACATACAAAAGTTCACATTATTTGAAGGGAAAAATTCGGCTAGTAGTGAGACTTGAACCCACGACTACAGAATACCATCCTGTCGCTTTGTCCAACTAAGCTATAGTAGCATTCCCAGCATGTCCCACTGGTAGCCGAATTTTTTCCTTCAAGTAATTTGAACGTAAGTTCCGCCTAGCATGTTGTTGATGTAATAAAACATAAAACTGTTACATACAAGTGATATGTATACGCTTAGAATAATTTATTCTAAGTGAAAATGTATAAAACAGTTTAACTGGGCGAACGCTAGTAGCATCTTCAATTGAGCAGTTCCATGCTTCGGAGGGCACAATAAACCGTCTGTCTCGGTTGCTATTTTGAAACAACAGTTGTCAATTCACGTCACATGTTGTCAGGAGATCATAATACGTAACGACTGTTGTCTGCAGACAACAACAGGGACCGCGAGTTAGCCGTGTTCTCCATGCATTCAAGTTGTGACTGCAGTGTATATTATTTAATTCAGTTGACAGATTGAGATCGCACCGATAAACATAAATATGATCGATCCAGTGAGTCTTTTTTGTGTGTTAAATATTGTATATTAACGTGAGGTATCGCCCGATCGCTCGACAGTTGCCGCGACTGCAACAGCGACCATCGCTACAACACCCGCTAGACTCGACGTCTCCCGGTGGTCCCCCCGCGCCGCCTCCATCCGCCGGGCCGCTCACCGCTAAACTACACCAGAGTGCTAAGAAGGTGAGGAAAACCCCTCACTATTATTACTTTATGCATCTTACGTTAGAATTATATTTTTTCTGGACAGAGTTGCATCAAGTTACGTACGTAGTATGTAAATAAGTGTTGTTTTAATACAAAAAAGAACACAATTAAGACCAAACGCTTTTACATTCACGGCCCCGCACTAGGATTTCATGTGTCGCGGGAGGCATGGACGCTCACAAACACATTAAGACCGAAAACAAGCTTTTTTTAGAATAGGCAAGCGTTTGACCACTTTCTCATCTACACGCCACGCAGTGGAGCACGCCTGCGTAAAAGATACATATTCACTCGTGACTTGAAGGGTATCTTGGAAAGATTGTATTTCAAACTTTATTCATCCCACAAATGTTTGGCCAAGTTGGGATTTTCCTTTCTATCGGTTATCACACCTGCGTGATACGTGCACTGCCATTTCTACTTGTTAATCTGCTAATTTCAGTGACTAGTTTTACTACAGATATCATTTTTGATTTGGTGTCGTACTGAAGACCAAAGCCTTTCAACCCTTGATTTACAGATTCTCTATGTTTCGACTCAATCTCGATAAGTTATCAAAAATTATTACGGCTGCTTTTTTTTAAAATGTAATGTGTGTACCTGTGGCATGATAGACGGTGGCAAATCGTCAGACGGGCTACCCGATGGTAAGGGATAACCGTCGCTTATGGATATGGATATGTTTCTTAACTTTTTCAGCACTTATAACTCGCCTTTTGAAGAATCCCATATTGTAGTTACTCGTAAACACCGAGACAAGAAGCTCGTTCCACATTTACAGATAAGAACAATTGGTAGAATGATAATTATGAACTATAAGCTTATCATTGAGCATCTTCAAATTAATCTTGCAGTTGTCAGATTTCTTCCGCACGCTTCTGGAAGAGTCTTTGGAGAAGACAGACGACCCTGTGGCGGTCGCGGCCACGCTGAAGCTGCAGCTGGAACATACCAAATGGCGACATCAACAACAGATTGACGAGTTGAGGCATAACCACGGTGTGTACCACAATTCTTTTTAATTTTATTTAATTTTTTATGACACTCAGACCCCCCGCACTAGGACTCCCTGTGTTGCGGGAGGCATGGACACACACAATCACAACACACAAACATCCAAGACCCGGGACAAACACCTATACTCATTGCACAAATGTTTGCCCCTGCCGGGATTCGAACCCAGGGTCCCGGAGACACAGAAGTCAAGTCACTGACACTGACCACTGCGCCACGGCGAGTTTTTTTTCTATTTCCTGAATAGTTTATCAGCAAAATATGTCCAAACTACTTGGTCACGAACTTTCCTTTCAAGTCAAGGCAAATAAATGTTAAATTTCTAACACCTATAGTTTTCGTCAATGGTGTTTAAAAATACATCCCAATCGTTCCAAAATATATTAATCAATAATTGACACGGGAAATCTGGCTTTTGTTTTGAACCACGATTCACTGCTGTTACTATTTTACTGTGCGTGTGATTAGAGATGACCTTGTTAATTCGCATTTGACGTTATCGAATAGCAAGAGACGAGGAACCCAAACTCTTTTATAAAGTTTCAATCTGGTCTATGCCAGATATTTTACATATCACGGGTTCTTGTAACAAGTGAAATCACTATTCAAATGAGAACTAAGGATATGTAGAATTTTCAAAACTGGCTTAATGCTATAGAAGCCCAAAAAATTCAAAGGTAGCTGCAGTGCTCTGCATACTACAGTACTCAAAAGTATATCAATATTGTCCAGAACTGACATTGGCGGAGATGCGGCAATCGTTCGAGAAGGACAAAGTGAGAGTCGTGAGCGAGACGAGACGAGTGGCGCAAATTGATCTGGAGGCAGCTGTCAAACTCACCAAGTCAAAGCAATGGTAAGAAATATGCAGACCATGAACCTGTAATTTTAAATAACAGTAATACTTACGATTCAAACCCTTGACACACCCGCACCCTCAACCCCCGCGACGACGCCGCCCTAAACATGTATTGGATGACCCGGACGACCCCATCGTTGTCGCCTAGTCGCTAGCTTTAGCGTCGTCCCACAGTCATCCCGGTAGAATACAAGGTCGAGAGTCCCTGGTATACAGTCAGACACCGAGCTGTCATCAGGCAAAAACATCCTGGTTAGATTCTCTACAAATAGTCACAGAGCAAACATCCTTAGGGCCCACTTACGGACCACTTTGGTACCGGGGCAAGTCGATCCGATAACTCCCTGTCCTGGTGACAGCTCAAGCCGAGGTCCGAATCTCAGTGGTGCCCTTGAGCTAGTCGCCTCGTCCTCTCCTAGTGGCACAGCGCCTGTTCAGAAGGCCCATAGTCAGAGACCACGTTTTAGTTCCGTAAGTCATCACTGGTAACACATACTGTTCGAAGACCTTCCTTTTCAGGCATTGCGGTATTTTGGACGAGAAGACGTCTCGGAGCTTCCCGAACGCTGCCCAGCCGAGTTGGATTGGCCTCTTTCTCAAAGTTGGACTTACCTAATTGGACTGTATGTCCTAGGTAGACGTAATGGTCAACAACTTTGAGAGTCGAGTTCCCAATTGATATGGGGGCGGGCGCAACATGGGCATTTGACATAATTTTCGTCTTGTCCATGTTCATTTTAAGGCCCACCCTTAGGGAAACTCTGTTGAGGCCTTCAAGCATCGTGCTGAGGTCTTCAGTCGATACTGCCATGACCACAATATCGTCGGCAAACCGAAGGTGAGTGATGTACTCGCCGTTGATGTTGATGCCGAATCGTTTCCATTCCAAGAGGCGTCTTCCAATGTGGCAGTGAACAGTTTCGGAGAAATAACGTCTCCCTGTCTCACGCCTCTTTGCAATGGAATCGCCTTCGAAATTTGCTCTTGTACTCGGACCGACATTGGCGTTATTGTACAATCACTTCAACACTTCGATATACCGATGGTCGTTACGGCATCGCTAGAGCGACTCTAGCACCGCCCACGTCTCTATCGAATCAAAGGCTTTCTCATAGTCCGCGAACGCTAAACATAAGGGCAAGTTATACTCTTCGGTCTTCTGTATAACTTGCCGCAGCGTATGGATGTGGCCTATGGTGCTGTAGCCTTTTCGGAAACCGGCTTGTCCGGGAGGCTGGAAGTCATCAAACCTACATTCGAGACGATTCGGCTCCGAAGCGAAATGGGTCTGTAGTTCTTAAGCAATGTTATCACCCTTCTTACAGAACAACACCACTACGCTTCTGTTTCATGCTTCCGGCGTTGAACCTTCTAGGACAACGGAATTAAAGAGCTTCTGAAGGACTTTCAGTATCGGTGAACCACCCGATTCCGTCGTCACCCGGCGCTTGTTGTTCTTAAGCTGCTTCAGAGCCCTCCTAATCTCGTACAGGCTGATGTCCGGGATGTCTTCGGTATAGTGTCGCGATAGCTTGGCTCTTGGGTCTTTGGCCAAGCTGTCAACAGGTTTAGCGACCGAAGTGTATAGAATAGAATAGAATAGAATAACTTTATTTCCACGGTCACAAAGGTAATAATATAATAACAATCTTAAAATAAGTGCTAATCTAATTGGTAACACTAAGTAGTGGTTTGGATTCTGATCTCCACACTAGGATTCCCTGTGTTGTGGAGAACAGTTTCACACAAACATAGATAATAGCCAAGAGCGTTACAAGTGGTGTGTTGACTTATTACAAAATAGCTTGAGACAGACTGTTAAAGGGAGTACACAGTGTATTACGTAGCAGTAGTGTAGCTTACAATTATTATTAACGTCCATCGTTGTGATAAAAAAGAAAAAGAAAAAACAAAAAGAATTTCCTAAAAGTATATAAGCAAGTGAACAGTTATATTTCCACTTAAACTAATATAAGAGTAAATTACTTAAATAGAAAAAAGTGTTTGTTGTACATATTATATAACTATACGTACATTAAATGTGTTTTTTATGACTATTATTAATGCATACAAATACAATCAATAGGGGTAAATTTAAAAAACTTGTATTTTGTCTCAATTACTTCCTATTTTAATGGAGTCTAACTTAGTGTTATGTATCGATATGTAAAATTTGCTCATTTTCTTCATATGTTTTAGACAATAACCATTGCTTGATGGTTTTAACACACCTATTCCTGGTAAGGTGTACAATGTTTAGCTGCCTGTTGATTTTAGTATATAAGTAAGGTGCCACCCAAGTATAAAACCGTCGGTAAAAGTCAGTTTGCCTGGTAGGCACTCTCCATCTAGTATGTTTACGGCACAGAATGAGCTTCTGTGCTGCAGTTTTGTGGAACCTAAGTATCACAGATACAATATATAGTTGTCTAACTCTTAAGTGTTTACATTCAGCATAAAGATTGTTGGTTGAGTATTGAAATGATTTTCGATGGGCTACCTTAAGCACAGCACGTTGAGCGCGTTCGAGCTTAAGAAGATAGGATTTGTATGCACCACCCCATGCCACAATGCAATAACCTAAAATAGACTGACAAAGAGAAGTATATACTAGCCTTAACACATCAAGATCAGCAACAGCTCTGAGCCTTTTAAAAATGAACATGAGCTTTCTCACTCTACCTGATAGAGAGTTAATATGCGATTTCCAGGCAAGGTTGTGATCAATAATGACGCCCAGGTATTTCAAAGAGTTTACTGGCTCTAAAATAACACACTCACAAGTATTACTACCAATTTCTTTGCAGTGATGTACCTTTACAATCAGTGGTTCGGCAGGTGCAGTCCTATGAGAAATGCTAAATGGTATTAATTTGGTCTTAGACGCATTTAGGGTTAATAGATTGTTTTTTAACCAAGTTACTACTACATTAAGTCCATCTTGACAACTTTTGGTAACAGACTCCCAGTCCTCTCCACTGAAAATAATTGCAGTGTCGTCAGCAAAAGTAAATATGCGGCCCCGATGAAGGTTAAGTGCACATAGGTCATTTATATACACTAAGAAAAGCGTCGGACCCAGTACACTTCCTTGGGGAACACCATACCTCACTTCCATAACGTCACTAGACAATCCATTTACACAGACTTTTTGTTTTCGATTAGCAAGGTACGATGAAAACCATTTTAGTGGGACTCCTCGGACCCCCATGAGTTCCATTTTTTTAAGAAGTAGTGGTCGTGAGACGGTGTCAAAGGCTTTGGCAAGGTCGAGGAAGACACCAACACATCTGGTGCCTTCATCGAGTCTACCAGCAACATAATCACTCAACATCACGACTGCATCTTCCGTTGATCTCTTGGATCTGAAGCCAAATTGTTGTTCCGACAGCAGTTTTGCCGATTCGAGATACTTTAGAAACCGAGCATTTACAAGTTTTTCCAGGATCTTTGAAAAAGAGCTAAGCAATGAGATAGGACGATAGTTTGATACTATTTTCGAATCACCATTTTTAAATACAGGTGTTATATTTGCTAATTTGAAACTGTCTGGTACTATTCCACTTGCAAAGCTCATATTACATATATAAGCAATAGGACCCGCTAGCAAATGTTTGGCTCTTATCAAGACGTTATTACTAATGTGATCATGACCACAAGCAGATCTCGTTTTAAGTGATGCAATTACATTTATCACTTCATTTTTATCTGTGGGGAAAAGGAAAAAAGAATTGGGTGAAGTGTGTATACTGGCAGGAAATCTAACATCTGACGATATTTCAATTTCAGTTTTTCCTAAATCAGTTAAAATAACGTTCGCTAGGTTGGTACCAACTGAGCTAAAGTAGTTATTTATTATATTAAGTGAATCACTTGAGCCGTTATTTAATAATTCAGTACAAGGTGTTTTGCTTGTGTTTATATTACAGATTTTTTTAAGGGTATCCCACGTCTTTTTGCTATTTCCTCTGTTTTTGATGAGTTCATTTTTCTCGTATTCATTTTTAACATTTTGAATGGTATTGTTACAAATATTACGATATAACTTATATTCATTGAGTAATTTATGATCAGATTGGTTTTTCCTCACAGCAGAATGCATTTCATCGCGTTTCTTTGCACACTTTAAAAGAGATGGGGTTAACCATGGCTGAATGCATACATTTTGCTTTTGTTTTGCATTCATCATTGAAGTTTGCATAATATTTTGCACGGTAGTTGTAAAAAATTCTGAAGCTTTGTTTACTTCGGTATGGAGGTATAACGAGGACCAGTCAACATTGTCAAGTTTTTGTATTAAACTATGGTAATTAATTTTTGGAGAATTTTGTTTATGGGGATCTGTTTTAAGTGGCGTCTTTTCAATTGAAAATACGATTGAGTAGTGATCAGTAATATCGCTGGCACATACTACAGCTTTGCTATTATGGCGTGATCTTAAAAGGTAATGATCCAAGCAGTTTGAGCCCCTGGTAGGATATGTAAAACCAGGAATGAAGCCATACTGAGCTGTCAAGTTTAGATATTCGTCTGCGTTTGAGTCGTTAGTTCCTTCTTTTATATCTATATTTATGTCACCTAATATAGCACAGCACTCTCCTTTACAGTCCGATAACACCACTTCTAAAGAGCTTAAAAACCTACTGACATTATGGAAAGAGGGGGATCTGTATAAACAAATAAGCGTATATGAAGTGTTATCTATATCCAGTACTAAACAGTCTGAGTCTTGAAACGATGGCTCGGTGACCTGTACGTGAAATTCTTTCTTTGAAAATATAACAAGCCCATCATTTTGATTATAATAGCGCTTTGAATAAAAACAATTATAATTGTTAAAATTGAAACCAGTGAAAGAGTGGTCTAGCCAGCACTCGGACAACACTATTATATCGGGTAGAAAATTCAATCTTCTAATAAACAATAGAAAATTATCCATATTTTTACGTATGCTTCTTATATTCTGTGATATCACTGTAAGTTGATTATCAGTATTTCCTAAGTACTGCAGACACATCTCAGGACTATCTACTTGAAAACTTGGAACAATACAGATGTCATCTAACTCACTATTTAAATGCATTAAGTCCATAGTGCTTTATTAGTAAAACATATGGTACTACCATAGCGATCATGCAAGTAATAAAGCCACACTAACAACCGTGTATTATAGCAGCAGGGTCTAGTTTTTAATAAGTAATATGGAAATTTAATATAAAGGAGAAGATAATGACTACAATACTTATCGCCTGAGGTTACTGTGAAGGATATATAAAGTTTGTTCGCAAACAGACATTTGGATTTAAAGCAAGTAGTTGCCGCTGTGTTAATAGTGAATCCCCGAGAAAAGGGATGTAACTGCAAACACATACACTGTGGAAAGCATCGTATGATATAATTAGAACTGTTATTTACTACTATACCTATTCCGTACATTCGTTGACCGTACCTGCAGTGACTACTCCTCGCAGAGTGTAGGTTTTGGATAAGGTCTCGATAAATGGCTACTTTAAAAGTTAATAATGATTGCGCTGTCAGAGTGTTACTTAACCGAAATTGTGCCATTTCGAGTTTATTTTTTATATAAGCAGCTACATAGTACGGCCACAACGGAAACAATCCTCTGACTTTTTTATTTATCTTAATATAGATAATTCTTACTTTTTTTGGCAATGATAGGAAAGAACTTAGATTATGATGGTGTCCACAATATGAAATACGTGACATGTATGCTAAATATCGCTTTAAACTCGGGCTAGTTACATAAACTATTACAAAGTAGTTTATGAAAAAAGCATAGGTATTGTCTCTTAAAAGAAATGATAATTTACGTCTGTATGATAATAACATTGATGATATGTGATCGTTATAAGCATTCAAGTTCTTACAATGCATTATCCGGTTTAGAGGAACTATGGTTATGTGACAGATACATAGCACACAGCGTAGATACATAACTTTCGTTTCTTTGTTGCATATTTCTCGGAAGTTTAACCATTCCGTCGGTAGCAATAGTGATACATTATTAAAATAGGTTATTGAATGGCTCAAGTATAGGCTCGCAAAAATAGATCGTGGTTCTGATACGTGTATTGCGGTTTTTATTCTCTTCCCTAATATATAAATGCGCACGAAATAACAATGACAAAGTGACAATAATATGATGACATAGACTTCAAAATTTATAACATTATTCAATTTCCTTTGCAGCGCAAATATAGTAGTCGTATTATGAAGTGAATTGAAGTCTCGCGGTTCTCGACAGATAACACTATTTTTAATTAATACATAGTATACAATGAAGTTTGTTATATAACATCGGCCATAACTACTGATATCTACTGCTATTAATGTATGGGATATGTTGGTGGTATAAGGGTATTTACAGCTGCTGAAAATAATGTCAGCGGTGATAGTGCATATTGCTGCTAAAGAATATGTTAGTGCGAGTAGTTTTGAGTGCGAAAATGTTATCAAAACCAGTATACGTTTGATGTTGTAAGTATTATAACACAACTTAGTATAACTTTTGGTGATTTTTGGACTTTGTGGTACCAACAATTGATGGCAAAACAGGTATTTCAAATTTAGAAAAATTAACTGTGAGTCTGTAATTGCGTTAGAAACAATAGCACCCGTTACATAACTTTGGCTATATAAGACTATACAATAAATAAATAGCTTAGTAATAGCTTCCGAAGGGGAGCTATTCTCTAGGACGAGTCACTTGGCCGATTTGAGTGAGGTAATTTGAGCTTCCGACTTAATGTTTATATAAGGGTGTCCTTCTTGTTTGCGGACGAAGACACGACCGTTCGCAGTCCAACAATAGGCATAACCTTCCGTTTTCACAAATTCACGGGCTAAATAGTGCAGACGCCTCATTTTTGGGGTCAAATGGTCTGAAATATAGATATTGTTGTTTTTTTCTTTCAATCCAAGCAGACACGATTGTAGCTGCTCCCGAGGGTGAGATCTATTGTAAGACTTTATGCTGCCTAGGAAGTCTAACTTTGTAAGAGTGTTGTTAAACTCAACGACTACTGTAGAAACCGCCTGGTCTTGCTTACTAGGTAGGCGAAACACATCTTTTACCAATGATTGCGAGAATTCCTGCTTAACAAATATAAAGGCATTTTGAACAAGATCATACAAGTCGCGCTTAGATTCGCGCTGTCTTTTGGGTACACCCCTGATTTCTATGGATGTTTTGGTTATTTCTCGATCCATAGATTCTATTTTGTCGTCAAGGCGTGCAATGTACAATGCCATTTCTTTACGCTCCTGATCCAAGGTCTCGATTTTAGAGTCTATACTCGCTATTTGACACGATACGTGATTCATGGACTTTTCTATGTCTCGGTATGAAACAAGAAGGTCTCCCGTCTGCGATTGAATTTTAGATGTTATTCTTTTCTCAATACCATCTAGCCTTGCATTGTAATCAGACGTGAAGGTAGCAAACATGTCCCTTATTTCTGCCTGGAAGCTTGAAAAAGAATCTCCTGGTTGTTCACTAATAATACGCTTTGTTCGCTTTGTGCGCATGCGCACACGCACCTTCGTTGTATCTTCCGAAGAGGCTTTCGAACCAAAGTCGGTATCCGACGCAGAGTTTTTGTCATGTGGTGGTGTTCGTGTCATCTTACCCAGCATTTCGTTTATGCGAAGTGACAGCTCGAAGCAAAGTCCAATATGACTGAGGTAATAACCGGTCTCTGATTGGTTGACGTAAGAGGCATGATGCACCGGCAGGCCAATAGCAGAGCGGTAGTGAACCAGAGCTACTAGGACAGTATCATTCAAACAGGTTCTTTGTTAGTAAGTGAGCTGCGTTTGTTATGGAATATAATTATGTCACTCACTATGTCTCGCACGGTACTAGGACGACAGCAAGTTGAGAAGGTCGAACTTTAGTAGACCGCTTTCGGTTATGCACTCAAAGCTTATGGGCTCCTATTTTTTAACACCGAGTTTAATCTAACTTTACAAATTTTTAAATCAAAAATTCAGCGTGGACACGTCTATACACTTGTAACGCACAGGGGGAAGGGAGCTGTCCATAGAACCTCACGATCTCTCTCACATAGCTACAGATAAATAATATTTATTTATTTCAAATCAAATGAATAACATAGTAAAAAAAAGATCATAATTAGTTAGTTAAAAAATAAATTAAAAAAGACAGATATATGGTCCAAAAACTCCTGCCATAACCTCGTTGTCTCTGTGTGTATTGTCAGTTGTAATAGAGTTGTCCCATTCTGTCAGGTGTGCGAACTGTAACCAAGAGGCGCAGTTCTACTGCTGTTGGAACACTGCATACTGCGAGTACCCGTGCCAGCGCGCGCACTGGCCGCAACACTCTCTGCACTGCGCGCAACGGAATAAGGTCAATAACCTGCATCTCATATAATACAAATATTACATTGTATTAAGGTTTCAAGGGTTACCTTTTTTTAATACCGAACAAAACCGCCTCAGTTTTTCGTCATTTTCATCATCATGTACTTTTATTTCAGGATGGTGATGGAATCACCTCGCCAGAATCAAGACTTCAACCGCAATCAGATAATTTGCCAGTGAGTACTTTTTACCTTTGTACCTACACAAATGAGGGATACAGAAATAGAGATAACCGTTTATTTATTACATTCACGATCAAAGATGCTTATAATAATCAATTATCTTTCGCAATGCAGGCAATGACGCTTTTTCTCAGACCGATAACTGACACCAAACACTGAATGTATTCAGGCAGCTGTCCTTCCGCCTGTCAAAATGTACTGTAATACATATTACATATATTGTTTGTGTCTTGAGAAGGTGGTACAAAAATGATTTGTGCGAAACCTAAAATAAATAAGCTTTCGGATGTTATCCATATATATATCCCACTACCTCTCTTCTTGGACAGTAGTAGTAGGATATAATTCACTGGAAACTAAAAAAATGCTTCACCAGATGAAACTAGACTCAATATATTGAGAAGTGCTATTGATTAACCTACTTTCAACAGTATGTGTACTATATATTTACCTGATATGTATTGACCCAATCACAGGCACAAGCTCATCCACATCTCCCATTTCTGTAGGCTCTTCCATCTCCCAACCTTGAGGCAAGATTCCAATGTGATCATGAGTGGTCTCAATGTATTCCTAGACACTTGTAGTATGAAGCGATGATAGTTCAGCGGAGGGAACGTTGGCTGTCAAACTGACCGACGCTGGTTCGATCCCCAACTGCTTGTGCTTCTGGTAAAGGTAACACGAAGAAGGTAACGGTTATCGAATTCTCAGGATGTTGGTCGGGTACTTTCGTTAGTACCCGCAGGCTAGCTACCATCCTCAAGTTTAAAAACTGTTACCAAGAACATATTGTGTTCAGGCAGCAGTCCTTGAGAGCTAGTAAACATCTAGGCTTAGCGTTAGTACATCTTCGACCACATCGTCGTGGATTATTATATTCACTGTCGCGTTTTCTCCATTCGATAACAAACTGTTCTAGCGCAGCGGTAGAATTTTGGTACATACGCAATAGACATTATTGTCACAAACATTGGTTGCGCCTACTATACTTTATTTAAGAACTGCATAATTAAGTTGGCCATCTCAGTGAACACCATAGTGATGTGTATTGTGTCCCACTGGCGTTACAGAGGAGTGCACAGCCGCTAGGTCCAGTCCCGGCGCTCACGGTGGGCGGCAAGGGGGGCGCCACGCGCGTCTTCACGCCCCACGACGCAGCGCAACAGAAGACATCCATTATTGGTCAGTAATCTAGAACTTCTATCAAATTTAGACTGTGTTTCCAAATGCTTCACTCATTTTTCAGCGAGGAGTGTTGAGTAAATTTGAGTTTTAGAATGACAACTTGACGATGTCAAGTAGAGTATCATTAGCCCTGATTTATCCAGGGTAGTAGAATTCAACTGTCAGATAAAATTGTGACGGTTTCAAACCACATAAATGTCAATGTGAATTTTCCACATTGTATCTTGAGCCGGGACAGAGTAAAGATTACCCAAATAACTATTAGCAACGCAGCCTCAATTGTAGTCATAAAACTACAATTTCGTTCATGGTTTATAAGTGGCAAGATTTATAACGCACAAATTTGCGCACAACGCTATCGTGTCTTTATAATGTGTTGATAATATTTATCGAAGTAGAGAAGCAAAATTGTAGGAAAATAATTCATATTTTTTATTATTTTCAGTAAGTATGGTAGAAGACAACAGCGGCAACCAAACAATGAAGTGCGTAGGCACATACAAACCGAGCCAAGCGCAGGCGCAGATGCCACCGCTAATACTCAACAAACAAGTATGTCTCTCCCTAGATTTATGAATAATTGGCACGTTTTTAAAAGTGGATAAATCAACAGTCCTTTTGGACGTATTAAAAGAATATCAATATAAAAATATATATTGCCAAAAATAACACGTTTTGAAGAAACTGTTAAGGTACATGTTATAAGATAATAACATGGCAATAGGTATAAGCTGCTGTTTTTAAGAATACACCTTGATCGAACTTGGATCTTACTCGAGTACAATAGTTTGTACGAGTTTGTCATCCCGAAATTCTCAAGTCGCGGTGAATAGGTAGTAACAATACCTTCTAATTTTGCGTGCTACACCTTTAGACTGCGTCGTCACTTAACATCAGTCAAATATAAGCTTATAATAACCTTTAAATATACAAAGATTATGCAAAAGAACAACTTACCCATTTGCGGAGTGTCTTACATACTACAATTTCTTGAATAGTGAAAAGAAATCAAATGCGTATAATCATAATTAATAATAGCCGCAACTATCTTAAGAAACGTGCTCTTCTTAAAATAATTGCTGCCATTACAATTTGTACTGAAGCTTAGAACAAAAGTAGTACAGTACAAATTAATTGAAACATTTATTTGCTAAAGCCTTACTGTCTAAATGCCTAATCTCAAAATAGAGTTCCATCAAATCTGCCTGCACGGCGGCGTGCAAATATAAACATAAGTGATAAATTTAAGGATTTACCATTTCCTGAATAGATAAATTGAGTATATTCAGCTTATTTTGATAAAAGTCCAATATAAACTTTAAAAAATTAAACTTATGAGAACAGTTCATGAAGGTTTCTGATTGAACGAAACTTTTTTTCATTGGCTAATGTATTAGTGAAAATGCAATGCAGCAAATGCGCTTGAACTGTGTTTTACACCAGAAGAAAGAGAGTTAAAAAGTTCAAAAATGTGATTAGGATTTTTCCTTTGGGCGCGTAGGTTATCTCTAAGGTACGTTTTGTATTATTTTAAATCAAGACGCACAAGGACTGCTTCCGCCCCCTTCTGCCTGTTTCGCGGGACACATACAAACAAGCAAGACCCGGGACAAACATTTACACTCATCGCACAAATGTTTGCCACTGCCGGGATTCGAACTCAGGGTCCCGGAGACAGAAGTCATGTAAATGACCACCGCCAATAGTTCGCTGTGGTAACAAGTAATACAATTTGGCAACATATCGTAGTCATTGGTCACTGAGTAAATATAACCACTATTTTTTAATTTGCAGGTAATAAGCGATGAAACCGGAAAGAAGGTGGTGACATCTGGAGGGTATCTAATAGTAGGTGCGGGGGGAAACAATGCCTCAGTCATTACGCCTGCGCCCTCTCGCCGCCCTCCAACAATACAGTACTTCACGTGAACCCGCCACAACGGTAGATACACCGAGGCAAGTGGTCATCTGCTGTACAGTGCTCCAGGTCATCTTCTATACGGTACTTCACGTGAACCCTCCACATCGGTAGATACACCGAGGCAAGTGGTCATCTGCTGTACAGTGCTTCAGGTCATCTTCTATACAGTACTTCACGTGAATCCTCCACAGCGGTAAACGCACTGAGGCTAGCGGTATTCTGGTGTACAGTTTTTCTGCATCAAGTTTTCTCCTGTACAGTTCTTCTGACGTGAACCCTACACAGCGGTAGACTTACCGACACTACTGGTCATGTGCCATACAGTGTGCAGGTTTACTTCTATACGGATGAACGTATCAGAATAGTGCACATATATCAAGACCAGTGGTCATCCACTGGACAGTGATTCAAATCATCTATACAAAACTGAACCTTCATCAACAGTAGAAAAACCGTGACTAGTGGTGATCTAATGTATAGTGCTTAAGGTATATAATTACGTGGCGTGATTCCTTTATAAATGAGACTGGATTTCATTTTACAATAATTGTTTAACTCAATAAAGTATAAGTACTTGATGTTTTATCTGACCAATATGATGACGCTTGATAAATGTGTGTTATTAGTCTAAAGGTTTGTCTTAACTTACCTTAAGCTAGTTAAAGTAAAAAAAAGGTCTTAAGGCATTGATTACAAAAAAAAGAATCTACGCCATATCATGAAAAAAGGGCAATTTTAATCTGTCATGTCGTATGTATATGATTTCAAGCGGTCTGCTAATTTATGGATTCACCATATTTTTTTACATCAAAAACTGTTAAATAATCTTATTTGAGAAGTGAAAACTCAAATGTCAAAGTAAAATTATCAACGTGAAAATATATTATATGTATTGTATTATACTTATTTACTATTAGTGCGATAGGTTCGAAAACAAGGCAGCTAAATTCCAGTGTCAAACTTGCATGAACAATATTTTTATGTTTTAGACACTGGTAGTGATTCTGTTGGTTAATTAAACTAACTAAAATAGTGTTAAATAAGTTTTATGCGGTTATGATAGTCAAAATTACTATGGACACTTAAGCATGAGAAAATGTAATCCTTTATTAAAGCGCTTAAATGTAATAAATAAATAATGCTAATGATTTTTATGAAAATTAAGCTTTATGTAAAATGAGTCATTTGGTGTCGACTCAAACCGCCAGCAATTGATTAAAACTCGACTAATATTAGAGATAGTATAAGAACTTATACGAATTTGAATTTAAGCTTAATTAATTTTAGCTAGTTTCGGTGATTAACAGAATCAAGGCCGTTGGGTTCATGCCTAAGGCTCACTTGCGTCAACCAGAAAACATGACGTTATTTGTTAATCTTAATATTTTGTACTCTAATAGTCTTGTTGACAATCTCAAAGTCAATGACGTTCATCATTATCATCCCAGCCATAGAACAACAACTACTGGACATATACCTGCCCAATGTCTTTTTCGTGGACGGAGGGGGTGTAACAGTACTCGCCACTGTTGGCAGCAGGGCACTCTTGGGATGGCGAGTGCAATATTTTGATTTTATCCGCAAAAGACGCTGCTGGCTCACCTTTTGGTACATGATTCCTTAGCCGACTCTCACGGCACCCATGGGTAGAGATGGGGAGGTTATAGGCCAGTACCCCACGTCAAATGGTGCACTTTTCTGTCAGGCACACTGTTCTTGCGCACACAGTTATCATAACATTATACCGTGTTCAAAGATTTCTATGGTTGAAAATACATGATCAGGTAAGTAACACCGAATCTATTACTATTATATATTAATTATAAGTCCAGCTGTGGACGTCTTATTGTTTAAAATGATGGTAATCATTAAATATTTTACTCTACCTGTGATACTTGGTTGCGCTTAAAAAGTTCAAGATTCGTGTTATTAGTCTGCAAATAGGACTAAAGATAATTAATATTGATAATTCAATTAAATACACCGCTTTCTTCTAAAACCCCAGTGGGTTTTTTTGTCGATGCGGTCGTCATTTTTAAAAGTAAAAGCATGTTGTTAGGTATTTTATTGCACTGGTTGACGCAAACGGGCCTTTATAATTTCTTGTTGAAATTAAAATAATTGTCTGTCCTGATGTCTGCATTATTAGACTTCGCACAGACCTGATGTTATTTTTATATTATTAATTCTCCCATCCCATGAAGTGATTAATAAACTTTATTTTTATTGTAAATATTCTTTAATTTGTATATTACGAACATAAGATCCGATAATTTAATGCAAAGGGTGCGTTGCATTAGCAATAATTTTTAAAAACTCGCTAATTTTGCATACAAATTGGGCAAAGTCGGAGTACGCGTTCAAAATTAACGAAGTTTTGATGATTTTTATATGTATCAAAACCGCCGAAGCTTGCATGAATTATATATATGCTTTTCGCTTCGGCTACACTAGAAATACACCTCTATACATTCATCTAATGAAGTAATCAATAAAATTAATTGCATGATCATGTTTTGTCATTGTGTGAGTCTGTATGGGTGAAGACCGAAGAAGGTATGGATTGACTGTGTGAGGAATGTTTACGAAAGGTGTGAGCATTGAGACGACTAACTGTAGAACAGAGTGGATGAGACAAACATGTGTGAACCCACTTAGCGTGGGATAAAAAAAAGATCATGTTTTATTAATCTGCGTTTTGATCTAAATTGTAGATACATATCTTTTATACATACATATTTTTATAAGATTCGAATTGGGTATTAATTGAAAGCTGTACATTTTAGTAATAGGTCTTAATTGTAATTTTTAGAGATTCGCGATTCGAACGTGCACAGATCGATTGAAATAAATTTAGTAATTTATTTACCTCGACGTTTTGACCGAGTTGCATCTACGAGAAGACTCGTGTTATCTCGTGACCACGACCAATGCATCTTGGTCGAAACGTTGAGGTGAATAAGTTTATAAATATTTTCCACGCGATCAAGGCTCGTTCGATTTATTAACAATAGGTGTTAAGAAATGTTTTGATGAATCATTATCTCATTACTCATTTATGTAGAATATAAGACTGCTAGATTCTAGTTAAGATGGGTACATTTTATTTTTGTTCGGAATGTAGTGTTCGTACTTTTGAACAACTCGTTGTACTGTAAAATAGCGATATCGCGAGTTGTGAGTTTAGTCTTATTGGGTTCACGAATGTTTTTTTTAGGTTACGCAAATATTATATGTTTTACGGATAAATGTAAATTTAACGCTGTAGTGCACTTCAATCGTGTTTGTATAAAATCACAAAGTTTAGAATATACACCTATGATTTGAATCAATACTTTATTTATTATTTTACATTACCAAAGGTGATTTTACTCTTACTTCACTTCTTCGTACTTTAAAAAAAAGTTTTGTTGCCATCGCCGCACACCTTATAACCTATTATACTAAGGTGATATATTATATCACCTTAGCAGGAAGATGTATATTCATTTTAAATTTAACTAAGTATAAAGGGCATTTCGTGTAAATGTATTATCGTTATGCTTATGTAGGCATTTCAACAAGTGTAGATCGCCAAGTAGATATTTGAATGTTAGACAAAGATACATTAGTACTTTGTTCTAATTATAATGTACAAGCTGGGGCTCAATTCTAATTATGACAAAAATTATCTCAATTATGTAGTTTATTTGCATCCATGCATATATGATGGACACATAACCTCGGAAAATAGTCTTTTTGTATAGCATTTACATTCTCCAAGCAGACATTGCAGTGAATATTATTTAAGAAACTAAGTATAAAACTGAAATACTTTAACCATCTAAAACATTTCCTTAGTAGTCAGCCAGTCACATGCAATTGTTTATTATGCGACTGGCTCGCGTAAAATTTTACGCAGCTGACAACGGGAGTTTGTATGTATCCGTTTTTATGTAAAACTGTAATTGTGCCGGTCCAACATGCTATTGGCAAGTTGTTTAAGGATATACACATCATTTGTAAACCATCATTAATTAGTATGCTTTCGCAAGCTGCCAGTTTTTAGTTGTAGATCCTTGACTCCTGGAACATCAAACCACGACGGTAGAGTTCCATCCACAGATACGAAAGCATTCGAAGTATAAACCATTGTTGCACAATGTAAAAGTATTTTTTTTTGTTTATCGATGACCATTCTCCTTTATCCTCACAGAAGTACTTTACTTGCATACTTTACTCTATTATATCTTGATTTTATTATATATGATCACGTACCTATATCATGTGTTTAAAATAAATTAATATGTTAAAATAATTGTAATTATTAGGCTGTCGCGATTCGAACTAAGTTAATAAATCGTTCAAAACTTGATCGCGTGAAAAACATTTAGTAATTTATTTGCCTTGACGTTTCGACCAAGTTGTATAAGTCGTGGTCACGTGGTCACGCATGGTCATTTCTCATGACCACAATCAATGCAACTTGGTCGAGGTAAATAAATAATAAAATAAATTTCCTAAAAGCTACTGTGATAATGATAACTCATCAAAAATCAATAAAAAGTGAAAGATAATCCGGCAAAAGTTTACGTTTAGAATAAAATATTCATTCCGCTCTGTCATGTAAAAGAATCTTAGCGCAGTGAGTTATATACATATTATAGTTATGTATTATATTATTAGAATGTGTAGCCCCAGCATTTGTAAAAAACTATATAGGTTAATTAAATTATCTGCGAGTATACATTTAAATTGTCAGCTCATTATAGTCAAGTTTGTAGTAATGGGTTTGTAAATATTTTTTAGTTTACTTATTTTAGTTCGTAGTACCTACGGAAGGTACAAAATGTTCGTTTTAATAAAGAACTCGATATGAATATAATGTTTTCATTGTTAATATAACATGGAAAGTCCCAACCATAATCTGCCATTTTCTGTCAGGTTTATCTTTATTCTAGGACGATCAAGTCTTTATTGCTTGTGTAACTCTTGTATAGGGTCTCAGGTGAAACTTAATATATTTTTAAATTAAACAGGTTTTCTTCCAAGCATAGGCTGGTCTAATAGAAACAGTTATAATTTTGATTTAAAATTGTTTTTATCGTCATAATCATTTAGCCATTGTAACTTTAAGCAGCGTTCACGGCTGTTTAGTGTATGCCTCCCTTATTATTGTTGTCCACAAGGATCGATTAGAAGCGGCGTGCTTACAACTTCCTCCTGTGATACTTCTCAGTGTTTCAACACTTTCAACTAAAATCATTTAGATGTTTACTGCCTTCCAATGACTGCTGCATATACACAGCATGTGTTTGCTGAGTTTCTGAAACTTGAGGCTAGCCAAGAAAGTACACTACTACCATGCTGGGAATTTGTTAGCGGTGTCGCCTTCATCGGAAGCTTGAGCTGTTGGTGGGATCGAAGCAGCGTCTGGCAGTTTGACAGCGGACGCACCAACGGCTTGGATATCATCGCTTCGAAATGACATGGTATGATGACACCATGCTATGTATATAATCAGTTGGAATATATCAAACATTATTGCAGATTTGGCTACCTACTATACCATGTGCTTGAATTTACAGAGAAACCTTCCTTTTAAACTAAAGATGATTAAAAACGCTTCACATGAGCAGTATTTATTTCAGTACCAGACCATGATGTTTGTACATACATAATATACACAATTACAGCATATTAAATGTAACAATTAACCAATTACCACTTTGAAGACACCAATTTTATTTCTATCCCTTGTGTCTGTACAATAATCAGTCATTTAATTATCATTTTATGAGGAGTAAATGTTTTAGAATATTTCCAATTTAACAATGTAGGTACTGCATATTTAATTTTACAATATTCAAAATTATTTAAAATAAAGAGATATTCAATGGACTCCAAACACAATACACACAAAAAGTCTAAGCAACAATGTTTTTGGAACGTAGTTACTTATCGCGCGTTGCGAAAGAGGGCTAGACGGAAAAATTGGGGCCAAAAGTTGTAACGACACTGGCGGAACGGCAACATCGCGTGGCATCCGTCGCTGCGTTGCGTCGGTGCGGCAAGAGCCCTAGCCCGGTCAGAGCGGAACGGCAACATCGCATCGCTGTGTGAATGTATATGTACAATTTCTTTGCTTTTCTTCGAAAGGAACCACGTTCCAACTGGGTGTCCCTTGACATCTCGCAAGTTTTTTTTCTATGTTAGTTTGAAGAGTGTTGCTCATTAGATATTTTAGTGCTATTTAAAAATCACTATATAATATATATATACATAAATAGTTAAAAACCTTCTATCCTTTTTTAGATTTGTAACTACACAGTGATTTCAAGTTCAATGAATAACAATATGTCTGATTTTATTGTTTCTGTAGACAGCAAAATATGAAACAACTTTGTACAATCTAAATTGCAGTAACAATTTTACAAGCATGGTATCAGGTAACAGGTATCTACAGCATGATTTTCAAAGTTATATAGTATATGCTTATACCTACTAGGTTCAAAAGTACAGAGACTTGCGCATTAACTCACAGCCACCAATCATTAATTATTTTAGATTTTCCCGACAGTTTAGGTAAATAGAGCGCAAACTTATCTGAGAAAATAAGCTAGAAATGTATGGGAGGGAGCATAACGATCTAGCATAAGTCCGACGTTGACAGTGGTCACGGTTAGATTGAGCGGGTGGAGAGCGGCGCGGGCTAGCTAGCTGAGCTCACGTGATACAGGGCGGCTGTAGGAATTTAACAAGATTAATTCATATCAAAGATTATGGATATTGCAATAAAAATCCTAAATGTTTCTTGACTATCGTAGAGGTTTATACCTAATCGTAGTCTTATTCCTGAACACTCCTTTACACTGAACCAAAGATACAAAAACTGAAAAAATAAAAGCTTAGTTAAAGCTCAAATTATTCTTTTACGTTGCGATTTGCGTATCTACAGCGCCTTAAGTTAAAAAGAAACTATTTTTTTTCGTTGTCTTTAACTGAATGTCATGAGACCGGCGATACTCACTCCATGCATTGTGCAAGTATGAGCCTACTCGAACTTTGTACATTGCCAGTATTTTAAACAAATACAGTATGCAAAAGGAGTGTAGCTGATATTATATGTTACAATGATGTAGATAATGGTGCCAGCGAATACTATAATCTTCTCAGTTGATACCTATATATATTAACAATTTTCATCTGCCTTTACAACATGCAATGGGCGGCTGAGGGATAATATTTATAACAGCTAATAAAATATTAGTACCATATTTATCGCATTTACTTGATTTTTTTGTAATTCGAGCCTTAATTCACAACAAATAGATGGTGACCCAAAATTGATTTATAAAAAACCTGGTTTGTTCCTGCCCTGACACAGGCTCCAAACACACACTTGCACCTTATAACACGGAAAGCAATGCAGTTGGTAGCGCTAGATTGTGAACAAGCTAGACTACTCTTACTGAAGATGAATCTATTTAGCTCCCTAAAATACATTAAGTAAAAAGCAATTATGTCCAAGAGATGAAATCCTATATCATATGAAACTTTTTATGCATTACTTCATAGAATTTGATCCTTGCACATACAAGGTCATATTTACTTTTGCTACGCATTAGTCTCACTAATCTGGCTTTATTAAAAACTAGGTGGTGCCAGATTATTAGATTAATCTAATATGTTCCTAAAATAAAATGTTTTTAAACATTCATAGTATTATATTTTAGGAACATATTATCCTATGTCGCTGTTTAGTTGACATAATTATTCAGCTAAACTAATTTTCAATTTAAAAACATGAGATAAATATGTACACGCTACTGTGTTGTGTATATATATATATATATGATGCACAAGAGATGAACAGGAGTATGGATCATCTGGGGGAGTGAGCTGAAGGTGCTTGATTATTAGACAATACAGGACTACTGAAGTGCAGGATTAGTAAAACTACTAGAATTGTATTTAGTGTATGCTTTGGATGGCTGATCTATTTGATGAAACTATTTAATATAAAAGTCATTAAATATACTTAGTTGAAGTGCACTTCATTAATGAGATCATATTCATTTAATCTTATATATACAATGAGCAATGGTCCTTACAATTTCTATAGCATCTTTATAAGACACCAGCACATCAATTAGATTATATTTTGGGTTTCAAATTGATTGACAATCCAAACATTCGAAAATATAAATAGTATTTTAGTAACATTTGGAATGTCACTTATTATACATTGCAGCTCCTGCTTTGGCTAATTGATCGGCCATTTCATTTCCGTGTATCCCACGATGGGCCTCTACATAATTCCACTTAATTTCTAATTTGTCACGAATGTTATCTAGTTCTTTGAAGTCTTTTTCGTTCTTCACAGGTTCACCAGATGCCAATTTCCATCCTTTTCTTTTCCAACCTGTAATATATAGGATAACTCAAAATGATTTAACAAAATAAATTCTAAATGAACTTTTTGGTATAAAATTGTGTCATTCTGCAATTCACATTAGAGATACATCCATGTATTGTTATAATAATTTATTTCTCGTTGTGAGGTGACTTAAAATTTGTTTCGCCCTGCGGGTATATAGTTTTCCGCTACCTCAATTATCCCACAGGAACTGTACTTTTTCCAGGATAAAAGTAGCCTGTGTTAATCCAGTGTTTAAACCATCTCCATACCAAATTTCGTCAAAATCGGTGTAGCCTTTCAGCGTGAAGAAGTAACAAACACACACACATACTTTCACATTTATAATATTAGTAGGATTAAAAACTTTGTTTAGTAGTTATGTTACCTGGTATCCATTTGGTCACTGAATTGATGAGAAATTTGGAGTCTGTGTTAATTGTAAGTTTCTTGATTCCAGTTTGTAAAGCTTGCTGTATAGCACGTGTTGCGGCCTGAATCTCTCCACAATTATTCGTAGCTCGGCCTGACACAGGTTCACTCACATTAAGTGAGTGGTTTTCACCCCAGTAGACACCAAGCCCAGCTTTAGCACCACTCTTTCCATTTGCAGAACATGCACCATCAGTGTAGACTTGAACATAGCCTTGACTGTCTTCTTCAAACTCATTGTTAGCACTTTTCCTTTGTTTCTTTGGTTCTGGGGGCTCAATCAAAATAGTGCTACGACTAGGGCCTTTACTGCCATTCTTATAAATCTTATCAATGCCTTTTTTATAAGTGTTCAGTCTTTTTTCAATATCATCCATCTGTTTGTAAAGTATGACGTCCAAGTCATCGGAGTCTGTACTATCACCGTTACTTTTTTCATACTCTGACTTTGAGCTACTGGGATTTAGGCCGTTGGTTTTGTCATTTTGGTGGTTTGAGGATGATGTCGAGTATGTTCTTTTTAGGTTAGTTTTAGAAGTGTTGTTGATAGATTTGCGGCTGTTTTGTGGCTTAGTTTGAGCTGTAGTGCTTGGACCACCTCCACCACTACTACTCCCTGCAATAATAAAGTCTTCTGCACTCACCACTGAATCAAATTTCTTGTATCTCGCTCCGGAAAATCCTTTAACTTGGGCTTCACAGTCAGCCCATGTCATAAAGATACCTGTAGTTCTGCCCTTTGCTACGGCGTAAAAGGGCATTTTGAGAACATGGATATAACTGCTTTTCAGGGAATTAGAGAAAACGTTTTTACTTTTGTGATAAATTTGAATAGCAAAGTTTGACAGCAGTTTTGACATTTCAAATTTGCATCATAGGACTTTGTCTTTGACAGTACAAATACATAAAAAAGTTGTGTAGTTTTTCAATTTGGCTACGTAGAAATTGTCAATCATCAAATGGAATCAATTTTGAAACCGCTGGACCGCTGGCGTATTTATGCCTCTCCCATAAATACGATTGCCAAATTTTTATTAGGTGTGATTTTATCAAAGCTAATAATTACCCATTTGTAACAAATAACCTATTGTGCGACACTGCTTAGTTGTAGACCAGTTTAGGTATAGACATATGTTGACAGAATATCTGAAAGATGATCTCTTGACAGGGATAAGAGGGCGCTGGTGGTAAGAATCTCAGTATATAGTTACTTATCTATGGGTAATAAGCAATAGCCTCGCAGGTCTGCTCGCAGCACAAGAGAAGTTAAAATAACGCTTAGCCAGACTTTATACTCGAGCAGCCTGTGGGTTCATAATAGGTACGCAAAGAGCCTACAACCCCCTCAGGGTGCAATATAACAATGCTTTCAGGGTACTGTTGGAACTACCATGGCGTTCTAGGGCATCGAGAATGTTTGCAGAAGCGAGAGTTGACGGATTCCACGCTATTACCTATACGCAAAAAGATCGCGTCAATGTTCCACCGCATAAGTTGATTCTAAATTCAAAGTTCAATAAATACATACAATAAATAATTAAACAAAGAATACTAGCTTTCTGAAAAGTTATCAATGGGCAAAAGGTGGAAACCCTAACATAGTGATTACCCACCTACTTTTCTGTATTAGTTTTATCAGATTTGATTCTAAAAGAAAGGATTTACGCCACACACTCATCATTTAAACTTTAAAGGATAGAAGAAATAAAAAGACAATTAAATATAATAATGTACTTTATTAGGATACTTAACAATAGATTTTCACCTGGCTTCCATGTTAACACACCACTTTGCTACATACCACACACCATTAACATCTGTAAAAAACCTTAAATTAACAGTTTTTCATTTAACTCCAAACCTACTGACTGTTATATCGTAGATAGCTACTATTTACTGTTGATAGATAACTACTGGGATAACCTACTTCCTACATAAGTTAGATACATTTTATAGAATGTTAAGATATTTATAATGAAATTCAGTTTGGTAAATTAAATTAAAACAAATCGTCAAAACCAATACAGTATGTGAGTAACTTACCTAGGTACCACATCATTTAATCTTTACATGTGGCTTAAATTATATAAAATAAATAATATTTCATTGTTGTCCACTTCAAGAATGAATCCATAATATAACTGTAAAAAGAAAAGAAATTAGGCGATTTCTCTCTTTAGTTTAATTGAGTAGTATAGTAAGTACTTAGTACAAGATACCATCACTAAAAATGATTTACACTAAAAAAGTTAAGTAGGTAAAGTCAAAAACATTAGGTACCTATGCTGATAATTTAAAGATACCTACTTATTTTTTCGTGATTGTATTGGCTAGCTCTATTATACATATCATAAACAATATAAACATAGTAAATTACACAATATTTAGTTTAAACTGTGATTTTAAATACTTGGTATAAAGATATTATTAAATAAAATTAATCTAACAAGAATTAGAATTACAAAAAATTAAGAAGTAAAATATTTTAGACTCATGTTGTCATGCAAATTAAACATATTAATACAATTATATTATTTAAAAAAGGAGATGGGGCATTCGCTCCTCGGGCATAGACCGATGCATCGCACTCAGACCGACATGCGGCAGGTGTGAATCACGTTTCGTTTTCACATAAATATTTTTATAATTAGGCCTTCTTATTTATTTATTTATACTTTAGCACTATTTAGTACATGGAGGACTTAACGCTAAGTAGCATTTTCTACCAGTCAACCACAAGGTGAAAGAAAAGTGGTAGCGGTGCAATAGTAAAATAAACGAAAATTGAAAGTAGTGATGCAAACGTGTGGCGATTAATAATATATGAATATATACCTATATTATAAATATAAATACACAATAAATAAATACATACATACATATGTACATAAATACATATATAGATATATATATAGATATATATATAAATAATATAAACATGTAGATAAATGTATACAGCATATTGAGTCTAAAACAGCGATTTAATGATATGGATGAAATTAAGAGGGTTGGAAAAATGGTTATTATCGATGGTACAAATAGTAAATAGTTGTGGACTGAGTATAGACTATTCGATCGACGACAATTAGATGAATAGGCGCTATTGTGGCTTGGGATAAACTTTTTCCACATAGCAAAATCTTGTTTTTTGTGTTTTCATAAAATTCACAAATACTGACGTAAGTAATTTAAAACTAACAACCGAGTGCGCGTTTGTATTTTGTTAGGTATATTTCCGAGTGTGTCTCTCTTTTTTAATAATATTATTGTATAATCAACAAAAACTATAATCTCTTCAAGCTGCTACTTGTATTCCACTCTATACCACTACGATCCTATTTTTCAAAGTTAATGTAACAACGTGTTACACTCGCTACAACATAGGAAAATAAATAGAACACTAGTAATTGCTTATTAAATAAAACACAGGTATTACTATGATTAAAACGCACTAGTCACTCATCATTTGGAAAATAATCATAAGAAAAATCTAAGCAGATAGGAGCGGTGAAGGAAGGAAAATGGCACTAGAGTGTTAATACTTAACTGCTTTTTAAAAACAAATCTATTCCTGTCTAGCTTACACTTTAACGATTCAGCTAGCTTTAATGTTCGATACGTTTTTTTTTCTATAATGGCAACACATAAGTGCTTTACTAAAATATAGAGTAATAGTGTTGTCAATTTTAATCGTAAGGTAAGGTAAGGAAGGTAAACAATAACAAACCATTTTTTACCGGGAAATACGACCAATTTTTTTTCATTATGTAGTTCACCAAGGCAAAACATGACCACTATTGAAAATATAAATATGCAGCTGAATATCACGAACAACTGTTGCGGTAGTTTTTACGCTAAGCCCTGATATTTGTGATTGGAAAAACATTGGCGTCAGCTCTTCGTGTATCATAACAGGGTTTGAGTTAGGTAATGATTGAATGAGGTCATTTGAACCCATGCAATCAGTGAGCTCGTGGAACGTATCAGGTTGATTAGGTAGGGTTATTTCATGAAACAATTGAAATAACAATAAATCAATTAAATTCCTTTTTTAATCCTTATTGCTAATTTAACTAAGTAAATTAATAATACTTAATTTCAAATTTCAGTTAAATCATTTAACCCCCACATTTTATGTTTCAAACGTAGGTATTAACTTAATTTTAATAAAGTTATTATGTATAACAGTACACAACATATTAATAAAATTTATTACATAAATGTGAACAATCGTTTTGGTTAATAATTGGTAAACTTAATTGAGTTTAGTAGGTAACTCGCGTAGGGATAGCTGATAATGAAATGACTAGTCTTCACAAGTGTCAAGCTATACCTACACTATGAAGGTGACATACTAAGTATCGCACGCACTTTCATAGCTATCAACGAACGTGTCTTATTTCAACAATCTCCGTAATAAAGCAGCAACATGATTGAACTTGTACAGTAATTTAATTTACCTTTGGTGCGTTATTAATTTGTATAGGCGACGAAGATACGTTTGTCACAAATGATTCATTCCATTATATACCTAGTAGGTAGGTACCTATGCGCTACACAGTTCTTGTTCTTGGTAATCATTAAATGATAGGTACGTATTCCGCGATCCGTGTCCTGTGCAAGATGTTACGTCCAGATTACATTTTTCAAGATTAACAAACTGGTAATGTGATTAAAATGGAAAAACTAAATGCGTTGAATATAAATGTTCAGTCAATCAAATCACTGGGTTATATACCTAGTTAGTAATTTTAGTAATTTTTTTATTAACTGCTTACACCAGGAAACTACATACGATGTACCTACATAATTTATCGTGAAAAAAATGCTACTAGATAATTCCATCGGCCAACCTGCTACAAGAAATATTAACATTCATACCTGTAAATTGAATTCAACAAACATGTGTGTTTTGATAGGAAGGTCGTAACATTATTATGATTAAAAAAATTTACTTACGATATTAAAAATGTAATCATTTTACGTAGTATCCGCTCGACAAAACTTTAACATCCTACTACCAGATTTTGTGTTTTGACATATATTAAATAAGTAAAATATATAAAAATTACAAAAGTAAAATATAGGTTTCACAACTTACTTACGTTTTATATGAAGAACATAGTTATTATAAATTATGTAGGTAATTCAACTGAAAACACGGTCTGTCTGTAATCCAGCGATTACAGAAAAAAAATTGTGTACCAAAAAATAGAACCGACTTCAAACATGTGAAATAACTTGTAGAAGTCGGTCCCATTTTTTATCTATGTAATCTACGTTTTATGTCTAAATTGTTTTTATTGAAAATATTCTTTGTCCACCCCCCTTAAACCTACCTGCTATGTCCAATATGTCTGCGTCAAGCTTATGTTTTGTATTCCATATCATCGCATCATAACCTTTAACGTGTTCCTTCATGTTCGCCAAGCTATCCGGACTTACTACCGAATTACTTCCTGTACCACGCAACCACACAAATTACATGAAAAGGGATGCATTTAGGAATTATTATGTGAGCTATGTATTAAAATAAAAGGTTATTAAACGAAATATGAGAATATGGCTCAGAAGATGATATAAATAGGTACCTTTACTAATGCAATAACAAGGGAGAATCCAGGGGAAGGGTCATGGGCGTCATGACGCCCCTCCCCCTGGGCAGGCTGGCTAAAGGTAGGACTCAATCTTAAGATAAAACATGTCCGATTAAAAATTAACGATGTACTTACATACAATTTCTTTCCACCCCAATGTCATTACGAACAAAAGATTTTGTGAAACTCCTTTAGTAACACAATGCATGTCTTTACTACTTATACCTACACTTTATCAACCCAGTGAGTTCAAAGCTGGATCCGCCCTTGTGCAGTAAGTTATAGCTAGTCCTGATACTGTAAACATACCTAAATGTAACTTACCATTGGTCAAACGTAAAAAAGAATGATAACTTTATGTGTTAATTGAAAATATTCAAACAACCATTTCTTGGGCTGACAATATTTCGTTCCTAAATCATGTCATACGATGAAATATTTAGGAGGAGGAACGAAAAAGAAATTAGGTAATTAATAATTGTTTATGCGGTACGGTCGATTTCCTCATCAGCACCTGTAGACTAGAGTTATACAAGACTTATCTACCATTTATCTAAAAGCTTAAGATACAGCTGTTACTTTCAGTTTAACCTAACTTTAAAGTCTAAATTCATGTAAAATATTTTTACCTAAAATTACTACCTTATTGAATAGAAAGGCCAGAGTTAAGCCCATGTTACATACACAGTTCCAAGTGTGAGTAATTTTACACTGACAATGTTTTAACTACGTTGTTAACTACCATTGGCGCAGCTAAGGAATTTACTCAAAGGCTGGAAAAAGGCAAGTTGATCATTTATTTTACTCGGAAGGAAAGTTACCGGTATTTGAAAATAATCGCTGGTAAGTGAGTCGCTGTGTGAAGCGACATATAGAATCGAATCTCACAATAAAAAACATAAAATTCGATTCGATAAAAAAATATTTTTCTTATTATGAGATTCGATTCGATATGTTTTAGGCTCTTCCTCTCCCTAAGGTACGCCTATGTGTATCACGTATCAACATCTGTACAGAAAACATATAAACACACGTTGCACATGTCCATTGTAATAAATTGGTTCCACCCCAAGTAGGTATCTACTGAATTTTTACATTTTACAATACGTATGTGCAATCGTATAATTAATTACGCTTTGATTCCGTAAGTAAAGTCTGTAAATTCAGCTAAACACACTACATTATCGAAAAATTGAGACCCATCTAAAAAATCAACTTCAGTTACTCGACTCTCTATAAATAAGGCAAAGTAAGTAATCGTAACGCAGCGTCAAACACTCGTACTCGGTACGTACAACTATAATTTATTTAGTAACACTAACGCAAACAATTTATAGCTTGTGTAAAATAACTTCTTCGTTTGGATTGCGTTATTTTATTTACAACGATTATTCGTAACATTACGTTATAAAATCATTCATGCTATAGGTTCTGTGCAGAAAAATACTAGTCGGTACAAAGGCACCGCCCCCGTTTTATGGTTGGGGGTGAGTTTGTAAAAGGCATAACTCGTACTATCAATCAAATATCACAGTTGTACCTTCTAAAAATATTTTAGTTTATACAGAATCTAATTGTTTAACGCTGCGATGCAATTACGTTATTTATTCGATATCGATTCATGCTTAGACCACGAACTGGATTATTAATTTACGATGTTACTACGGTTAGGTAATACTCTTTTGTTAGTTAGTCATGCTTCGTTTTTTAGAGGTTTATATGTGTGTTGTGAAATATACCTT
This sequence comes from Apeira syringaria, assembly GCA_934044485.1. Classification (NCBI taxonomy): domain Eukaryota; kingdom Metazoa; phylum Arthropoda; class Insecta; order Lepidoptera; family Geometridae; genus Apeira; species Apeira syringaria. The sequence continues at coordinate 19,777,147 of OW203658.1, forward strand.
ACGCGCTTCCATATAATATGATATAGGTACCTTCAATCACATAAATAAGTTTTAGCTATTCACTGCTACCTGAATGTCTAGTCTGAGTGTCATTCACTAATTTTTCGTGACGGAGAGACTGAGACGATTGGTGAAACCGTGAGTAATAGTCATGAGACCTATATTTTAGTGACTCCATTCTCGATTGTTACACGGATTTTTGTAAACGCGATTCTGAGTGCTATTTTTGACAGTAAAACGATCGAAACTTAAAAAGGATTAGGTATCTACAATTCGTAATTATTCACTGGGGTAACGATTAATCGGTGAAAGCTTGTTGCGAGAATAACGTAGTACTTACGAGTAGTCGATCGTGATATCGAATATTATCGAAAAAGGCCTTGAATTTAACGTTATATCAAGATCTTGATATCCACATTATATCAAGATAGTCATGCATAGTCACCTACCTAATTTAAAAAAGAGAAACGCCTCAGCATTTCTAACTTTAAAATTGTTCAATTGTCTTCACCAACCTACAACGGCTGGACTATAATAATAAGTGTAACAAGATAATTGTTGACTAAACTAATTCTAGACAAAGATCATAAGAGAAAAATACATTACTTATCAAGAAGATTCAAGTTATAACTAAGTAACTATTTGTCCTAAAACTTTTGGCCTTAAACTTTAGGCCTATGTTGGAGTTAATTAATGCAACAAAATACTATTATTTAATTTCATAGATAGTAAAATTGATCGTGTAATTATATTTGCAATGGTGTGTTTTTAACTACTTTCTAATTTGTTTAATTAGAGAAATATGTGGGTGTGTATTGAAAATAGTACTCTCCTGGGAAATCGTAAAAAAGCTACCTACTTATAAACAGCTACAGGCTATTTAATACTTTTTCCACAAACCAACGGTGTTAAGGTAGTTAAAGTGATGTACCACTGTATATAAATTTATCAGTTTCATTTCAATATTCAAAAATACCTTAACTTTTGTAAGCAATTTTAACATTCACTCAAACTAACTAAACTTGTGGAGAGTATGGGACGTTTCTATTGCTACAGCAATAGACAATTACCTACAGGTCATTGTTGTCATTGCAATTTGGCCAAGTTGGTGTAGGTAACTATTTGACACTAAATTGAATGCAATTCCTAGATTGTTTTTAGTCAATTAAATGTGTTTTTAGTCAATACATAAATTAAAGAAAACTAAAAACAAACATATAGCTCGTTAATATGTAGTAATAAGTTAGGTATGATAAATTAAATTTTTGTTAATACGAATTTTGTATTCTTACAATTTTAGTTAGTTTGATGAAGCAACAGAATTGCCACAACTATCTATTGTGTAATTAGCGTAACTTTCTAGCTGTCGATTAATACTTATTTATAAAAATTCAACGTTTTAATTAAGTAGTCTACTCGTAGCTACAAATTTTATATATAAACAGGAGCGTTCACCTATTGACGCTGATCAAATGTTATCTACGTCAAACGATGAATGCTTATCAAAAATATGTCTATTTTTATGTACCCACTATTTTATCTAACTCCATCTGTGCGTGTTTTATAATATACTGATCTAGGTTTCGCGCTAAATAAATGTGTGTAAAGCTATATGGACGATCGTTTTGATTGCGATAGTAATAATTTTATTAAATTAATTTTACTTAATTACGAAAAAGGCAACGTAAAACATACTATGATTTGGATGGAGTTGCGACATGATCATAATAATAAATCAAATCTAACAACGGACAACAACGTCCCTAATTAATATTTCAATACGTCATTATAATTATAGTTTTCATAAACAATACAATATTTATGCAAAACAAATACACACAGTCTGATATGGTTAATCAATTTGAGACGTTAAATAACATAAGGTATTAATATAAACATTTTAAATATTAAATACTACGTAAAAATGCTGCAACTAATAGTCTATGCGGACAGCGCATATGTTCTCAATACTCACAAGGCACGTATCGAACTAGCGAGATACGTTGAAAATATATTTCTCTGTCGATTCACACAATATCGTCTACCGAATAGGGAGCACGCGTTATCTTTGGCGTTACTGCGCATAATCGCATCTGGCTGTCGGTGTCCCGGGAGGTTGCTGCCGAGGCTGGGGCGAGGCCGAGCCTATTGGCCGGGGGGTGATGGGGGTTTTCACTGCACGGTGCAGCATCAGATCGCGTTCTATATGGAGCACTCGTCACTGTCGCGTGCGTAGTCTTCGTCCTCGTCGGCGGCGGTGGCGGACCCAGCCCGCGCCTTGCGGACCGAGCCCGCCACCACGCCGGTGTGAACGCGCCCGAACAAAGCGCTGCGGTTGAGACGTGGCTCGCCCCTCGGCGAAAGCACAGCGCGTTCGTAGTTATCAGAAATCTTATTGACACCATTGACGGGACTCGTCGGCGTTGTGACGGGAGATATGGACGTGGCGGGGGGCGAGGAACCGCGCGCTTCGAACAACGCCGCTGTTGCCGCCGTATAAGAAGGCGGGTCTTTAGCACGCGCGCCATTAGAATATAAGAAGCTGTTGTTTCCGAAGCCAGCGTATCTGTTGTCAGTTTTGCCGTTGACCATCATTAAACTGACTGGCTTCTCAGGTGGGACGGGTTTCTCACCTCGACGTTCTGACACTACCCCATTCTTCCCCCCCTGCCACCGCTCTGAGCCCAGCGTGTAAATAGAGCTGAGGTTCACGTAACCTGGGTCTGTAGGGTGTGAAGCCCGCGGGGGTTCGCTGAGCGTAGACTCCTCGAGACTGGAGTCTTCTACTTGCTCTGTAGAGGTCACCTCGTCCATGTTCGGCGACAAGCAGTCCTCGTCCGTCTCATCGTATGAGCTGAAACGTTACGATCAGAAAATTTGTTATTTGTTTTTTGGTGCGTGTTATTTTCGAATGCAAATGAAACGAGTACATTGTTGTTAGTGTCGCATCATGCCGATGAGTTTCGGATTATAAAAACGGAAGCGGAGATGTTTGTCGTGTGTGGGTACGTCGTGTGGATATGAACATAAGTAAATATTTACAGGAGTGGGTTAGGTATATTCATCAGTAAGGCAGACAAACTTTTCAAGCACGAATGATAGCAGACATTTCAAAGGTGACGTTCGAAGGCATACGAATTCGTGTCGCTCTTTTTCAGTGCATGTTGAGAGGTGTAAGCGCAAAATCGAGGGCAAAATGCAAAGTTCCGCCACTGGGACGTGGCTCAGTCAATCACTCAAGCTCAGATATCAAGCGAAGTCTCAGACTCGAAATCCGACAGTTCCGAGACATCAGTGCAACAACGGACATCCACGGCAATATCACGAAAACGTTCTTACCCTAGCATAGCCAGTTCTGTCTTCCTCCCTGATGAAAGAAATATCCTTATATAGGTTTGTATAAAGTGACCAAAATAAAGAAATTAAAACAATAAAAATACATATACAAATACACATAATACATAAGAAGTCTATATACATAGAGGAGTATAGATAGAAGGGAAGATACAACAGATACATAAATGGGCAATAATGATGAGTTAAAATGTTCGAAGGGGGGAGCTAAACAATTTCTAATGGCTTCTTTTTATCGTTCACGTGGTCTATCTAACAATTTGTATTGCATACATCGGCAGTTTTCTATGGACACGATATTGTTAGGGTTGTAGATAAAGGAGTTTGCATGTGCAGGGCTGAAATTTCTGACAGGTGTGCGCTCCTCAAAATGCAAAATACTTTATGTGGGGGCTAACGGGGCTGGTGCGTTTTATATGCAGTTCTACTTTACCAAATAACAAATAAAATCTATTTATTTGTATAATCTGATTCCGTTCAGTCCGTTAGCTCTGCACAATTCATAGAATCGATTCATACACTTCTTTTTCTCTGATTCTCTCATGACTCTATACAATTGCCTGTCGTGTGAATAGAAACATAATGTTATTAAGTGTGTATAAATAAATACAAATGGTAGAGATAGAACGGATGTGTGGTGTGCTTACATTTGGTCCTGAGCGTCGCTGCCGCCCTCTTCAGCTACAAGCAGTTCATATTCTTCTGCGGCGAATCTGTCCCATTCGGATATCTGGAATGATTGCATTCGCCCATAACTACATAGATCTTACTAATCAATTGATCAATTGCATAATGGGTCCAGTTTCTTCTGACCAAGGTAAGGTTATGCCCTTGCTCTGATCAGACTGACTAAGATCGCAAGAAGAGTCTGGATGCGAGCTAACTTTTGTGGATATCAATGGGGAGACCTATGTCCAGTAGTGGACTTCCTATTGCTGAGATGATGATGATATGATGCGGCAAGCTTTGAACATCTGCCCCAAATTGCGCACATTGACTCGATTCTTACGAGTAGATCTAGCCCGGCAGCAAAGATGGTACGTATTATGAAATTCCAAAAGGGAGTATAAAGCTAATAAGGAGAATTTTTTTTATAAAGAATAGTACAAGCCAGCATGGCATGCCCCATATTTTTGGAACCACATATCCGCAAAAAAAGTAGAATGAAGGAGGTTTACAGTGGTTAGTCATAGAGCAAACCTGACCACCGTAGAGCACCTATAGAATCATACATCACCTGTGGCCATATCGCTCTATGTGGCTAGCGGGCTCTCAAGGATAATTTTTATTTTGTTTAGTTTCAGGGATGGTCTTAAAGTTATTTATTTTCCTGTGCCGAAAGAGCTCATGACGAATGAAGTTAAATCGAGCTGTTCAGACAAGGTAAGGTAAGTAATTGCTCACGTGGATTTGTTGCAGGGCAGGAAATATAAAATTATAATTGATTTTAAGCTCTTATAAAGTCTGAAATTTAGTATTAAACTTAGTAAAAAGTTTACCTCTGAATCAGAATCGCGTTGGGTTGCGAAGGGGTCCCGTTGTTCGTGGTCGAGATACTTCTCGAGGTTGAAGAACGTGTCGAAGAAGATGGGTGTTAGCTTGCAACGCCGCAAGTCAGATAGAGTGACTTTGCCGTCTTCAGCTGGATGAACCATGTCCAGCATCTGTGGACAGATGGTTAATGTCTGTGTTAAGGGTGTAGAATTAATGTGCCTATAATATTATTTTATTACGGTTTCGGAAACTGTAAGGCTTACTTGCGCCAGTTAAACTAACCGAGAATTTCGCCGAAATCTCGGATTAGATCACAGATTTGCAGACTTATATTGTTTGGAATCTAGGTTGGTTTGTGCAAGTGGGCCTAACAAAAACAGAAAAGTCCTCAAATATTAGTCACTTTTAGTCTAAGAATTTGTAGTAACATCAAAAGATTCCTAATAATTCATACTTTTATTTAGTGAATGCGATGTAGATGTCTTTCTACGAGTCTCCATGAAAACTTTTAATCTAAATTTTTATAGTCGTTTTCAAGACACCAACAGAATTGTTTGGTGTAGTGATCACTATATCACACGAAACTCAATTCACATCCAAGCACTACTTTAGTACCGGAATTAAAAAAAAAAACAATCTTTTGTTTCTATTATCCATGCGCTCATAATAAGTATCCTATACGGTGTTACCACAGACACTTTTAGTCTGTGATAGGATTAGCTCTGGTAATCTCTTAATTGGCCATAAATGTCTATGAATACCCAACGGACCTGGCACAAGCAATCGTTGAAAGGCAAAGTCTCGATCCCGATGGCCTCCATTCGCTGCATCTGCTCCTCGTAGAAGTACTCCAGCTCGTACATCGAGATGTAACCGTCACCATCCACGTCCATACATCTGGAATTACATTAAGAATAACTAATTATTCCAACGTAATCTCACATCAGTATTACTAGAATACTACATCAGCTACTCAAGACAGAAATGAAATAGCTAGTGGGCCTAGACAAGATGCATCGCTCCATAGCGATTCTCTTTCTCTAACCGCTAACGATGAATATTCGTTCTTATTCACCACGCGATATATCGCTACGAAGTGTCTATCTCATAAGTAAATTTTTATGCATCTCTCAGCGTTAACTTTTGTAGATTGTTACTTTGAGGGACGCTGCATGGCAGAAGCGCAAAGTGTTTTTTTTAACATTGTATAGATCTAGCGTTTGACCACTATCTCATATAACACACGATTATACCTTACCATCATGCTGGGAATTTGATAACTTAGTTACCTTCATCGGAAACTCAAGTCGTTGCTTGGTGGGGATCGAACCAGCGTCCGTCAGCTTAACAGCCGACGTTCCCACCCCTGAGATATCATCCATTTTTTTATCAGAGACTAACTAAATTTTCGACAGGATTCTTATATACTGTATCTTCCTCAGACAAATAAGAAAGACAGTCTACCATGCAAACACTTATAATTAGTATCTGTTTTAGGATAGTTTTGCAAATGTATTATATAAGGTACATTTTAAAAGGAAATAGGTGTTATTATTCGATAAAACAACGAATTTCCCGTCTGGATTTATGAAATTGCCAAAACTATTTCTGCTAAATCCGTTAGGACGCTCCAAAACGAAATGAAACTTGCGGGTAAAACAATTCAGCCCATGCATCGCCTCATAAATCAACTCCGTTAAAGTCAGCCACTTGGAGTAAATGTACGAACTTTTGCTACCTACAAGGACATGGCAGGCGCATTTCTAACTTAAATACACAGATCGTAGATCTAGCTTAGATCGGGTCATGACTTTACTGAACTTATAATAGTTTTGCTCACGAACGTGATACGGCTGTGCAAAGTTCCGACATCCGAGTGAGCTCATGCATGTAAATGCATTCAAGTTACTCGCACTGCTACCTATAATCTCACATATAATGCAACTTGAGCCCCATATGCTGGTACCCAATTACTATTTTGTGTTGAGTGATTGATATATTGTATTGATTGTGGATTGTATTTTAGTGAACTTTTTTTTTTCTATTATAATTTTTCGTGCAACGGCTGTAGATAGGTACTACGCAGGGTCAAGCGGCGTGATTATAGCACATATATAACGACATTTGCGATTTTAGGCTTCTAAAACCAATAAATATATTTGTAATAAAATCGTATTGTATAAAAGAGATAAAAATAGTCGACTTTTTCAACAAAAAAAGGTGTTTCATATTTGTCTGCCACGCTGGGGGAAATAAAATACTAAACAGCAGTCTCAGATAAATTAACCAGCTCTGTGTACTCAAAGACAGCAATATACCAATTATAAGACAGCATACAATTCTTACGGTTTACGTATAAATCAACTGCGTGCGATATTTTAAGACAGACAGGAGAAAAAATCATGCAAAATAGCTAGAATAAAAAATCAACAGGTATATATATATTTGTAGCGATATGCGAAGAACTTTTTATAAATACAGCCCGGGTGTATAATCTGTGGGTACAAACGAGGATCAGTTAACAAAGTTTTTCAACGCGGAATTGCATGGTGGGCATGCATAGGGCACTTTCAATTACCCGCCTGGGTAGGTACCACCCTCAAGTTTGAAAAACTGTCACCAAACGCATAGTGTGTTCAGGCAGCAGTACTTGAGAGCCAGTAACCATTCTAGATCTAGCGTGATAACATCTTGACCATCAAGTGAGATAGCGGTCAAACGCCAAATCTACACAGTACTTAATAATAAAAAAATGCAATGAGTAAAATGCAATTGTGAAACTAGTATAAATAATAAGATGCAACTGAAGTCCACATTGCACTCACTGGAACCGGTATAAATAAGAAGATGCGACTGAAGTCCACATTGCACTCACTGGAACCGGTATAAATAAGAAGATGCGACTGAAGTCCACATTGCACTCACTGGAACCGGTATAAATAAGAAGATGCGACTGAAGTCCACATTGCACTCACTGGAACCGGTATAACTAAGAAGATGCGACTGAAGTTCACATTGCACTCACCGGAACCGGTATAAATAAGAAGATGCGACTGAAGTCCACATTGCACTCACTGGAGCCGGTATAACTAAGAAGATGCGACTGAAGTTCACATTGCACTCACCGGAACCGGTATAAATAAGAAGATGCGACTGAAGTCCACATTGCACTCACTGGAACCGGTATAAATAAGAAGATGCGACTGAAGTCCACATTGCACTCACTGGAGCCGGTATAACTAAGAAGATGCGACTGAAGTTCACATTGCACTCACCGGAACCGGTATAAATAAGAAGATGCGACTGAAGTCCACATTGCACTCACTGGAACCGGTATAAATAAGAAGATGCGACTGAAGTCCACATTGCACTCACTGGAATCGGTATAAATAAGAAGATGCGACTGAAGTCCACATTGCACTCACCGGAACCGGTATAAATAAGAAGATGCGACTGAAGTCCACATTGCACTCACCGGAACCAGTATTCGATGGCGGTGGGATGCGTCTTGTCTTCTTCTGCCAGTAGGAACCACACGAATTCCGTGTAGGACATCCTTGGCTCTCCGTCAGGGGTCAAGCGGTTCTGGTTACCGCGCGTCACGCAACCTGACAGCACCCGCTCGATCATACGGCTCGACAGCGCTGGAATCACCATTAATAATAATTATTATAAGTCTCATTTCGCTTGATTGTATCAGGTAAATTTGAGACACTTTATTTGAAGAAAATGATTTGTGTCCGTGAAAGTGTACGATTGTAGGAAAAGGGGCAGGAGTCATTCGCCTAAAAATATTGCTTTGAATATTGCTATAGCTTTCGACTATCTTTCCGTCTTTTCGAATATTTATATACTTGACACTGGATATATGTAAATGAAATGCGGAGCCAAAAAAAGAACAAAATATAAAACCTCTTAGCTGCCGTGAATAATGATTGATTTCTCAGAATGTAAAGATATTATGACGGATTATCTAGGATAAGGGTTGGCGACCTTTTGAGACGGCCAAAAGTTACAATTTACAAATTATGTCAGCGCAGAGCCACTAAACTTTTCGCTTCTAATATATTCTTTTTGACTTCGGATTTACAGCACGTTCCAAGAAGTTATTGTCTATGGAAGGGTGCGCATCTTTAAATTTAAGGCTCACGAGTCGCTGGCTGCCGACACTTGATCTAGGGGAACAGGACTGTGAAACATAAAATAAAAAAGTGCGTGTACGCTTATAGTGCGCTCTTCTGTACTTATCCCACAGTTATACTGCCTTATAACTTCGGTTGTAAGTCAAACAAAAAAAAATCTATTTTAAAATTCCCAGATTCATATACTAGCGCGAGCAAAAAGACGTACTATTATATTTTCTCCAAATGTGTCGGACGACGCGCGAGCAAATCGTCAAATTAGATGCCTACGTGTTATATTTTACAATAGATTTTAATCAGTTAAGTTAAGAATCTTAATCACAGATCATATTATACCTAGTTATATCTCTCTTTGATTTGATATTGAGACCGTAAGCTGCAAGCTTGCGTAGCTGTGTCAAGCGTGCACAAAGGTATTCCAAAAATAAAGATGAACACCTCGTTGGAACTACGAGATGCTATTTACTCCAGAAACTATTCAAAATTACGCGTGCTGTCAATAGCAATACTCCATAATTCATAACTATTTAAAGCCCTTCAAAGCTTTCAAACTTCTTCAAAGCTTTGCCAAAGGTGAAGTCTTTTATTATTAACCATTATAATAGTCAGAAATAAGGGACCCGATCGGTTATACTAATTTCCGAACATGAGTTATCTTGGTAACTTACCGTGATCATTGTGCCTCGCTAGATCGTGTTTGTCGATAAACAAGTCATGGTCTCTATCCAGCTCCCAGAACTTGCAATATATTACGTAGAAATGCTCATAACTGAAAACATAATAAATAAAGTTTAACTAATTAAATTTACTACAGTCATTTGGTATGAATGAGGTATTAAATGGATTGCTTTCAGGGAGTTACGAAAATCGGAGATTTTACAGGTTTCGATGTGCTCTTTCCAAATTTAAATTTTATCAGCTCTTAACTTTGCCGCTCGCACCGCCGTATTGATAAAAATGGCGGCGGTAACTAAGTAGTCATTTTATAATAATTCATTCTTACCCAACTTACAATGAAAATATACTAACTAATAATTAGAACTAAAGATATTTTTCTACAATTATAATCAAATTATGTTCTAAGTTACGTTATATTAGGACTAAGTTACGGTCCTAATAGAAGATTTTTTTTAACTGTGTGATGCCTTGGTTTCTTATTTATACAAGCTACCTGCAGCTTCTTGGAATATAAATATCAACCAATACATATTTTGTACTGAGCCAGCGCTGTTCTTTCCAAATTTCCTTTTTTCCACATATCGTTACATGCGTGCTTATCTACAACTTATCTATTAATTTCCCGTATATATTTGATTATTAATGATCACTTCTTTAGCGACATAATATAATGCTACTTCAAACCTTTAAATGAGCAGTCATTTGTTAATCTTGTTATAAAATATTCTGTCTACTTATCTGCTGATACTAAAATGTTTTTATGTAGACCTAATCCCAACGGATGGCGTTGTTTTCTGTAACACAGTGTTTTACTACTGCAAGCAGCAACGGTCCAGTTAGATACAGAAGTGAATATGCAAACTATCTATGATTAACAATGTCTGTTAAGTATAATAAGTAATCAGTATGTCAATAAAAAGATTTATTTGTCCTAATAAATATTAGTTATTTGTTACCTAAAATATTGTGTGACTTGATTAATGTCTTCCTCGTCTTCAAGTAGATGGATGACGTGCAGCAGGTTGGATCTTCTGAGCTCGGGGATGGATATCCGCCCCGACCACGACCGGTTTACACAGTAGAATATCCTAGCGATCACCTGCAAACAAATATTAAAAATTGGAATTATAAAGGCAATCTGATTTTGTGTGCATTGAAATTAAGGTTTTACCAATTTCTAATCAGACAGTTTTGGACCGTTTCAGCTTAGTTTTTATAAAGTTCTACATATCTGATAAACTTGAAAAAAATACCACTTATGAGAACAGTTCATGCATGTAGAACTGATAAAAAAGGGAAATAAGAATGTCTAAAACTGTGATTAGTATTTCTTTTGAGGCTGTCGGTTTTCTATAAAGTACTTTTAGTAGAATTTGAAATCAACACGCATCAGGATTTTTCCCCCTCTTCGGCTTGTAAACAGACGCGAGCCTCAGCAATGTTATCGGCACCTCTTAAACCCTTAATGTAATTAACCCTTATAATACGTTATCCTAACGCCTGTATTTCAGAAACATGATCAGCTGTGAACTTGCGTGAAAATATGACAATACAAAAAAATAGTCAGATATAAATATATCTGACTAACTATTGCGGTATACAAACGTATACTCTAGATGAAATTTAGTCATTCTTAAATCATAAAAACTAAACTCCCCATAATTGAATAACACACTAACAGAATTAAGTCCAATTTCAATACTATTATATATAGGTGGTATCCGGCTTTACTCACGTTTATAGTCGAAGTTTCGACCTAGGTTTCGAGCATGTCCGATGCTCATCCTCAGGTGAGTTTACGCTGCCAGATCGCGGCGACCACGGTCGCCGATCTGGCGGATACCACATATATATAACAATGTGTCAAACTTACGAGAATTTATAATCAATTTCAATACTGGCAAATGTTGTACTGCCATATAAATTATCGAAATGTCAACGATCCACGGTTGAATTATTTGGATTTCTTCACATAAGAATACTAAAATCGCGATTAAAAAATGGGCGTGTGCGTAGGAGGGTAAAACAGACTTTACAACAAATTCTCAGACTTACCAAATATACAGAAAAATAATTCATAAATATCAGGCAAGCCGTTTCGAAGGAGTCCGATAACAAACACGGCGACACGATATTTTTATATATGAGATAAAATATATGTTTTATGATTTCAATATGACTTACAGTATGTACGTATCTCGAGTGGAACTCAGTAGCTTCTTTTAAGAAGGAGAGTCCAGGATGAGTGTCCACCACGTCCTGCACGAGTGGCACGAAGTCTTCGGGAGCCAGGCTATTACTCTTCCCCCGGGTGAGGATATACACAAATCTCGAGGCTTGGTCGTGGCATTGTACCATCATCCTGTACATAATAACATGACAGTAAGCAAATATTCGTTTAAATGGGTTAAATACATCACCATCATCATCATCTCAGCCATAGGCCATAGGATGTCCACTGCTGGATATATGCCACCCCCATCGATTTTCTCAAGGGCCGGTTGGAAGCGGCCCGCGTGTCTGCGATCTTAGTCAGGTCGTCTGTCCACAAAAGTAGATAGACAAAAGTGACTTTGGATTTTTGTAAGAGCTGAGTTACGAAATGAGAAGATGAATAGAAGAAACTGTGTCACCGACATAGCCAAGCGTAATAAGTTAAGCGGGGAACGCATATATTACTCGTATATGCGTTCCCCGCTTCCCCCCCCCCCCCCCGCGCTTCTCATCGCTGCTGTAGATATATTTTAATTTTATTTTTTCCTATGTGGCCGAGCTGCCCCCGACGAGTACCTGCAGGGTTATTAATTATTTGGACGCACTAGAATTCCCTACGTCACGAATGGCATGGTCACACACAATCATATCACACAAACATCCATGCTCATTACATAAACGTTTGCCTTTGGCGAGATTCGAACCCAGGGCCCAGGAACCAGAAGTCGGTTGTACAAATAACCGCTTTAGTGAAGAAACATATAGGTACTTACAGTTTAATTTGCACTGCAATATTATATTAACGTGAAATTTATTATCAATATCATCGTATAGCGATATATTAGACATAAATTGCAAGACTTATTTAAAAGACCGTTTTCCCGGAATATTTTGTTTACGGTGGCCTTCAGGTCAAACAATAACAATTAAGACATTATATTTTGTTTTATCCATAGATTAAAGTCCATCCGAGAGATACGCAGAACTAAATGAAAGTTGGTATCCAGTGTCCCGGCGGCAAAGGTCGTAGACCCTTGACATGATAAATTAATTCGTTTCAGAATTCACAGAATTTCAAATAGTTTGCTTAACATACGTAGACAGCAGTGACGAGTGAACTTCGAGAATACGAAAATAAGTTCATATAATTCATATAATTTTGTGATCATAATATATAAAAATGTTTACGTGATTTTAAATTTATAATGCTTGTTCCATTTAAATGTATTGGTGTACACCGTGTTGATGGTCGTGTGAATAAATATGCATTTTCCTTAAAATAAGTTTCAGATACATATTTAACACAAAAAACATTCGCAGAAGAAAGTATAACCAACAAACAGACCTCATCTAAGCCTGTATATTAAGTGGACCATATTTCCATCATAATATGCCACTGTAGACATAAAACAGGAATGTATTTTAAAATGTCCAAATTACTTAGATATACAGACAGAATCAATACAAAACATGCCACGAACTGTTGGCCTCAAACAACAAATGCCCTAACTTTGGCAAATTTACTTTTTGACCCGTAAAATCCTTGGGAATGAATTCGTAACCCAAATCAGGATGTGTTCGCAACATTAATCATTAAAAGGATGAGCTTACGGTGAATGACTACTAAATAACTCACTTTTTAGTATTTGCACTAAGAAGTCCCTACTGCTATCTACGGCTCTACTACGCTGATCAAAAAATACGACCTGGGTATCTTCAAGTCACGAGTGAATAGGTATCTTCTAGGCAGGCGTGCTTCATCGTAGACCGCATCATCACTTAACATCAGATGAGATAGTAGTCAAACGCCTGCCTATTCCAAATAAAAATAATAAAAAAAATCACTGATATAAAGAAACTAAAAAGGTCCATTCCTCCATAAGTACAATAGGTCATCTCAGCCATAGGACATCCACTGCTGGACATAGGCAGTGAGATAGTCAAACGCCATTTTATTGTAAATAAAAAAAAATAGGCCTGCTCCATTGATTTCCACAAGGACCGGTTGGAAGATATATATATATATGATTTCACCATGCTCGTATTCGTATGTAGAACAGTTCAAGTATGTACTGGTGGTTACTTACTCCCTCCAAAAGTCAATAAACTTGTGTCCATCGATTGGTACGTGTAGACTTTGCTGTGTGGTGAGGAACAGTGGCATCTTCCAGTAGAGTGGACATTCGCAAGCCTTCACAATGTGCTTGAAACTCTCTCTGGGTACCTGCAAAGATGGAAACAATGATTGATAGAATTAGGTAGACAAAGACATAAATAATGAAACTACTTTTTGTTAGAAGATGCCGGGTCTGTTCGCATAGATTATTTTAATAACTAAAAAAATATCTTTAAGTATGTCTTCTAGAATAATCTCGTTGCTAGTACTCCTCGCTACATTGCGTTCAATAAGGCTTAAAATTAATAAAACATGGTTATCATATTTGTTTTGTCTATTTCACCTTCATTCCCATCAACATTTCAGCAATACAACGTCTACTACTAGACCCACATACGCCTCAACTATTGATCTCTATAATGAGCGGTTAGAACAGGTCTGCATTCAGTTTCCTTATGCAATCCATATCAGGTAGTTAATAAGTATATCCACCTTGTTAATGGACGTTGAACGGTGATTTTGCCAGCCTGTATTCTCCACTAGTGAACCTCCATCGACCCTGTCCTCATGCCCATTCCATTTTATAAACAAATCCTGTGCATAGACCTTTCAATGACCGGGTGTGAGCTTGCTTATGAAAATTCAGTTGTATCGATGGGTACAACCGCTGAGTCTTTAAGTCGCGAGTGAATAGGTTCCTTCTAAGTTTGCGTGCGTGCTCGACCTTAGACCGCGTGGTCGCTTAACATCAGGTGAGTCAGTGGTCGAACGCAAGCTTATAATATGTAAAAAAAATATTAAATTTATTCTTTTCTCCATTATTTATGGACGGCTCCTAACACCCATAGAGGCGACATTTTATTGCCATATAGCATATATATACATATACTATGTTTTAGTATTTTATCTTTGATATTTTTAAAATCGGGATATATAAAAAGTAGTTATTCTGATTCTTGTGAAATGAATAAGCCTTTCCATTGTGTTCTTCCTTGCGGTAAGTTTGTGGTAAGGTCAGTACTTTTATATTGAATGGGTTATGTCTGTGCCGTTGCAAAGGGACCTTTTATCGAGAGCTTTTATCGTTTACTCACGGGATTATAACATTTAATCTGTTTGATGTGAGCTTAAAACGTATATTTATGCAAATATAGAACTTAAGCGAAGGCTCTACGTGCAGATAATGACTTAATGTTGCTTAAGTACGACATTCTTTACAAAAAATATCGTTATTATATTTTAAATCGAAAAACTCATTAGCATGTTCTTGTTACCAAATGTTACCAAAACAGCGCTCATTGTGAACTTCGCGAATAGACGTAACATAATCTAAAACTGTCAATTTAATATGTCAGATTGTTCAGTTTATTTAAAACTGGCTTCGCCTCGTGGTTTCACCCGCGTTGACTACGGTTTTCGCGCTACTTCAAATTATCCCACGCGAACTATACTTTTTCCAGGATAAAAACTAGCCTTTATAATTGCGAGGGTATAAGCTCTTCTTCATACCAAATTTCATGCAAAACCATTCAACGCTTTCAGCATAACCCTTGAAGTGGGATGCGGCCTTTAAGGAGTAAAAAACAAACAAACGACAAACAACATACAAACTTTCTCCTTTATAATATTAGTGTGTTAAGTAAATAGAAACATTCGCACGAAATGCGCGCCTATTTGAACCGTGGCTATATACTGAAATCGTTTAATAGGCTGAGGAAATCTATATAGTTTGTTACGGCTGATATGATTTTCGTTAAACGTTTTTTCGCTTATGCCAGTATTCGCCACGCTTGGCAGGCAAGTTGGCGAGCACAGTAGAGGCCGGTACCCCACGGCTATGGTAAATACCATGATAATAACTTTACATCTTTATTACAATGCCATACTATTTTTGGGTATGTACTTATTTGTAAGTATTCGATTTATGTGCTCATCATGCACTGTCTGTTAAATTGTGTACATGCCATTATTGTAACGTTTCAATCATACTACCAATATACTACAAGAATCGTCTATGGTTTCAATGTAATTAAACAACGCCTGATCGTACTATTTAAATCCCTACGCAAGGCGGTTTGTTTGGAAGAGATAGTTTTGATTGATTATACCGCACATTGTTTCACATAATTATTTGATTTTTTTTCTCATAATAAGTTCTTATATTGGTAATCGAAAATACCGTTTATTCATCCATCTATTAAGAGACAGATAAAGAGCTAAATTATATGACAACCTAGTCTTTCCGACGGATTAAATATGTACACGGCTTCACCGCTTGCTCGAAATATGACCTTGACTTAACTCACAATTCCGTAATGACAGGTTGGTTCTGAGGAAGACGTTGATAGTCCATTGTCTTCCAAATGAGTTACACTGAGCTACATTTTATTATTTACCTCCCAAAAACGGTAAACTTTTGCATATCCGTTTCCTTAATCCCGCTCTGTGTCAAGTTGTCACGCCTATGATAGTTACTAATTTGGTATCAGCAATTAACGAGCCTTTTTAATTTTAAGCCTTATCTCAATGAGGTAGGGTCATTTACTTCTTGTTGGGCAGTCGTGGTCACGCATATCACGTCTCACGTATGGGGGCCATCGCCCATGCTTCCGGTATTATGGAAATATAGGCCGAGACTGCACGCGTCGTGTCCAGTAAACAACGGGGTTCGTTTTGTAAGCAGCCATGTGCAACGAGTGATCTGTTTTGCATAAATGAGCAACTAATTTTATAAAAAGCGAAATATTTACATACGCAATGTTTTATAGAACCGGCTGACCTGGAAAATGTTGTTATGCCATATAAATTAGAAATAGAGGCAAATCAAATTTATATGATTTCCAGATTAATAATGCCATAAGTTTATGGTTTAAGGAAGATGTCACAGTTTACAATGAAAATATACATAATTATGTCAACAATTTAAATGATATTAATATGAAACAAAGTGAGGTATAACTAAATATGTATTAAATTATCGAAATGGGAGGTTTGAGTGTGATAAAAAAAGTCAAAGTGACACGACTTTCACGTCAATGACCGACGGTTAAATTATTGGAATGTTTGATTACAAAAAAATGGTTGTCTGTAAAGTCGGTTTACGGACGATAGATTTACGTGATAACGTCATAATCATTTATGACTTTGACTTTGACTTCGACTTTGACTGTCGTGTTGCTGTTTGACTGTCGTGTTGCTGTTTGACGTGTTGCTAGTATTCATCAATTTATAAAACGTTATCACGTCAAAAATTATTATCTCGCGATAAAAATCATGGGGGCTGGGGGTAGGAGGATGAACAATACCTCACGAACTATTCTCAGATCTATCAAATAAGCACAAAAAGATTCTAAAATCTCACGCAAGCAATTTCGGGAGAGTTCTATGTATCGAAGAATCTATACACTGTGACACGAGATTTTTATTTATATATATACGAAAATATATATAACTACATAAGATAAATAAGCCTGTTCATTATTAAAAAATATAAATAGACAGAGATTTAATGAATCTGTCAGAAACATCAAAAACTAGAAAATTATTGTAGAATTTTCATTCCAAATGCAATAAGTCTAGACAATTAATTAATTACCATCACGTTTCTTCAAGCATCTAAAAGTAGATTCAGACAGCGTTGACATACCTATTAAAATGTAGTAAGACACATAAGATGTCAGTTGAATATTTGAAATCAAAAACACATAGATTTCTATTCACTCGTAAATGTCTAAAAAGTCTATTGCAATGGGGCTTTTGTCGAAGTTCACTTGTTTTGAATGTCTAAATTCTAAACAACACCATATAAATACAGCTAAACTTAGAACTGGAACGTCGTCACCTTTGAGTATCATTTATCTGAGGTCGTCGCGACTCAGTGGTCAGTAGCATGACTTCTGCGTCTCAGTAGGAGCACTGGGGTTTGAATCCCAGTAAGGGGAAACATTTGTGCGATGAGTGTAGGTGTTTGTCCGGATTTTGGATGTTTGTGCGCTGTGATTGTGTGTGTCCCGCAACACAGAAAATCATACTGCGGGAGTCTGAGAAACTCCAGAAGCTCTCACTCCATAACATCCAGAAGCAAAGGTCTTGGTGACAGTTCGATGATTCGGAATTTATAGGCTGTTTTCGATGTACATATGAGTTTACCTACGGTTCGATGATACTTGAATTTGCAACAGTTGATAGAGTCTTGGTAAAATTTTGAAACATTTGTTTGGTTGTAAAGTCCATGTATTAGGAGTGGTGGTGGGGTTTTTGTGACGATATTCGTACGCTGCTGATTTATGGAATCAAATCAAATAAAACCACAAAGTTATACTGTTCATATTTTTGTAAACAGTCTTCAACATAAAATAATTGCAACATATAAATTGTTTAAATGTTTTAAGTACATTTTTAATGTATTTACACTTGTAAATACTCTTGGTCTATTAGTACTATTTAAAGAAGGTACTATTTTAATTCTATGCTTATACCCTTCAACTATTATATGTTCACTTAGATATTAAAGTGTTGATCAATATGTCACCTATAGCTATTAAGAATAACACATGTTTTTCCATTTACTCTACTTGTAAATAACTAATCATTTTTAATACTGTTTAGATCTAGCGTTTGAAGCTGGAAGCATCATGCTGGGAATTTGATAACGGTGTAACTTCCGAGACGGTCGCCGTGGCGCAGTGGTTAGTGTCAGTGACATGACTACTGCGTCTCCGGGACCCTGGGTTCGAATCCCGGCAGGAGCAAACATTTTTGCGATGAGTGTAGGTGTTTGTCCCGGGTCATGCATGTTTGTGTGATGTGATTATGATACAGGGAATCCTAGTGCGGGGGTATGAGTGTAATGAAAAAAAAAAAAACCTTCACCGAAAGCGCAAGCCGTTGGTGGGGATCGAACCAGCGTCCGTCAGTTAGACAGCCGACGCTCCCACTGCCGAGCCACTACCGCTTCTAAGCTATAGGATAATTATAAGTTGTAAAGTAATTTTTAACTACATTTAAAAAATATTTAGAACTAATTATACTTACTGCTAAGATTTAAGGATGAGTAAGCGACACTTCAAGAAGGGTGGTCTGCTATAATCCAGCTTATTAACTCGATTCCCTTTTTAACAGGATAACGGGTAAGTTCATCCAATTGAAACGCCATAAATGGGTCCCGAGTGGATGTCGACGACCGATAAGTAGGTGAGGCAGGAGACTTTACGCGTGTATTTATAGACGCCGATCTATGTCGATGGACGAATGGACTTGACAAATGGTCGCCACAGAAATTATGGTCTCGGGGCGGACGACGACGCCTAGCGGTCTCTGCTCTGTGGTAAAACAGATGAAGGTGCATAACGGTTGTAGTTTGTTTTTCAATGTACAAAATAACATTGCCTTTATTACAGTAATATGCGCCTCGCGATTCAACGTGGCCGCCAGCATTCTGGGGACCTTACACGGTGGGACTTTAAATTAAGTTTTAGGAATTAATTATTTTAAAGATTAACTTTTACAGTGCAGAATTTCAGTAAGTCAGTTGTGTAACATAACCTTTTTTTAGAAAATTATCCCAGGAAGTTGCAATGTGACAGTTGCGATGCGGGCAAACCTACTCGGCTACCACAACTAGGAAAGGTGACATTTTGAACTGAGCGGTTCTGTATTTCCGACGACGCCACATTAAATCGTCTATCGTCTGCCCTGACAACAGTCGGGCCCTGGGCTGGCCACTCACTTATCAGACAGCGTGGTTTATTATGCCCAAATGGCAAACACTCTCTCTCAAATGTAAGGAGTATATTTAAGCTGTGGGACCATAATTGGCTAGTAATGTCATATAGGTACTCATATAGCTTTATAATTGTTTGTCAGACCCAGATGCCATGTATGCCGCGGCCTTGATGAGTCGGGTGAGGATTACCGACGAAATATTAATAAAGCTGTTATTACAGGGGATTTTGGTCTGCGCTAATTGGGATATCGTATTTTGACTGTTATGACAATGCCCTGGGATATTGACGCAACACAAACAACTAATAGTCCTCGCCTGCTGGGTAAAGGGACGCGGGGGTATGACGACAACGGGGAGCTAGTAAGGTTTGGGTGGCGGTCGCATTCTTGTCAAATCGTATTTTGTGTTGGCTGATAATTGTTTGAACACATAAAGTTGGCGAAACCAGATTAGTAAGTAGCTGGTGAGAAATATTTATGTCGGGAACACCGAGGGATGAAGATCGTTTCACAACATGACGTCTCATAAAAAGGTTTTATTATTTATTTGTAACATAGAATTGAACTCGCAACACATTTCAACTACTTGTGTAATGTACTGCGGTACTTCACCGTTTCTACCACAGGTTTTATCATCCACCTCGACGGTACTCAAGATTTATCTGCCTATTACCATCTACAACCTACGGTTCTGGAAGTAATGGCACGCCACTTATCCCGAGTAGGAACTGGCCTAGAATTCAACCTGATTACTTTAATGGTGACTTGCACACTTGGATAACATAGGACACTATAGGATCTTAAGTATCGTGTACGTAGAAAAAGAAATACTAAAGTACTAAATAGTAATTATTATTTTGGGACAAACTCTGACTTTAATATCGTTTCTGATAGTATAACTTTAAAGATTTAGCGTTTGACCACTATCTCATTTGATGTTCGATGTGGTCGAAGATGAGTCACGATGCATTCTGTAGAAAAAAATAATTGAACGTGGTTGAAAATATGAATAAGTTAGACATAGAACGCTTACTGGCTCTCAAGGACTGCTGCCTGAACACACTATGTGTTTGGTGACAGTTTTTAAAACTTGAGGATGGTAGCTAGTCAGGCGGGTACTCGAAAGTACCCTACCACCATGGTGGAAATTTTATACTGATAGTCCTTCTCCGGAAGCTCAAGCCATTGGTGCGGAATCCAACCAGCGTCCGTCATTTTGACAGGAGACGCTTCCACCGCTGTGCTATCAGGTTGTTTATGGTGATGCAAGACGGCGGAGTTTTAACCCAACTAAAGTCGTTTTTGTAGGCTCGTTGACAAAACACAAAAAATTATAAAAACATACATTTTAGGCTTCAGAGCTAGATCTGATATTTTAGCTCCGCTCTGGTACACTACAATGACGGCCTGTTGGAGCAAGAGGAGAGAAAAGATAAAAAAATAAAACAAAAATTAGATTTTACTTACATTTGAGAATTAAGCTTTTGTTTTGTTTGTTTGGTAATTCTGTCGACTTTGAATGACATACGGACCTTAAACATGAATACTTCAAGTATTCTCAAACTATAATTCCATATCGCTAGCGATTACCTAACTACCTTTGATTGTTGACCGAGCATTTCCTATGCTCATTACCTAATGAGCATAGGAAATGCTGCTAACTTTAGTGATCACAAAATCAGCGTGTTTCAGCGATTAGCATACGAGTGAATCGCTAAACTCCGAAAGCTTTCCTAAAATTATGTTGTGTTCTGTGGTCGCAAGTAACCTGAGTTTTTTACACACTCAAACCACACTAGGATTCCCAGTGTCGCGGGTGGTAACGACACACACACAATTATGTCATAACAAACACCCAAGACCCGGGACAAACATCCATGCGCATCACCTAAATGTGTACCCCTGGCGGGATTCAAGCCCAGGGCCCTTGGGACTAGAAGTCATGCGACAGACGACTGAGCCACGGCGACCGTCAGATTAGAACTGTAATCAGTGATATAGCTAATTTGAAATTGAATGCTTCGGGCTGTCTGAAAACTACGATTCTTGGAGTGCCTAATAGCACAAAACAGCTAATAGTCTTTACTTATTCCGCTCTGAGAAAGGCTCGTATCCCAGCTGTGCGTACGTGATGGTGTCAAATAACAGCGTCATATTTTTGCATGCCGCATATGGAATGTATTTGTTATTGTTTATTCCAATAGCAAGTAATGTTCAGTTTAAATTCATTAGCAATTCCATTTTGTCAGTAAACCATAGGGAAAGTATAATATTAGAAGCATTCTTAGGGGTAACTTTACTTGGAAGTTCTCTATTTTACTGCAAGTGTATAAAAAATTCGGTCGACAAAGCGACCCATTTCATCAAAACGCAAACCCAACAAAAGAGTTACGGAAAAGCAATCCCAAATGTTTACAGTGACGTATTACGCTCTGCTTGCAGCGGGCCGCGATTGACCTAAATATGGTGAATAGGAGCGGGTAGCAAATGGCTTCGGGCCGAGGTTGGGCACCGTTGCCGCATCGCAACAAGCCACCCTTTGACGCCAATGAGCCACCCGCGCTGCCCATTTCCGACATCCATATGAAGAAGCAATTACATAGCTCTTGACTTTAATCGCAGACGGATTTGGCATTTAAATGCGCTTAAACCGGTGTTTTATATTTACGATGAGTTAGTTGCGTAGGCGCAGGTGGACAAGATTTTGGGAAGCCGAAATGAGGTTTCTGTATTATTATAAGAGTTGGAACAAGACCAATTAGATTAAGGGCACATTTTGAAGGCGATGACCGATATTTCGACGCCTTGAAACCGGCTTTTGGACACGTTACCCGACGTTATAGATATGTAAAGAATTTCAATTATACTTGGGCAAAGATTAATGTTAAGTTATAATTTTAACTCACGTTTGTGGAATTTTTCAACTTGGTTTCATTTGTTTTTCATTGTGGTAACAATCACAATTGATTATAACTTCCTGTTGTTCGGAGACGAGACGCTGTTACGTCTTCAAGGACGTTATTTGCATCAAGAATGAGTACAATAAGTATGCGTTCAGGTAAGCACAAAAGGACAATGTGCCGTGAGAAGTGTCCCACGGCCTCGACACGCGTCACAATCAACAGGTTGAACATGCAGGACTAAAGGTGTTATAAATGAAACTTCTAGACCTCTTTACTAGTCGAGATATTTTAACGTATTGTTTTCAAATTTATTGCGAAAACTACGCAGACGAACTTAAATACTTTCTTCAAATTAAATTAAAATAAAACCTGAGACACAATGTCAAGAACAAAATATATTTTTTTTAACATTCACACAAGGTCTTCAGGTCCCAAACTAGGCAGAGCCTGTACTATGGTAACCTGATGACTGATATATATACTTAAATACATACTTATATATATACTTATATACATATACACACCCAGACGCAGGTCAAACAGACATGTTCATACACACAAATGTTTGACCTGTCCGGGAATCGAACCCGGGACCAGCGGCTCAGAAGGCAGAGTGCTACCAACTGCGCCAACCGGTCAGTCGCATAATAAATACATTCTACTAATATTATAAACGCGATAGTTTGGATGTATGGATGTTTGTTACTCTTGCACGCTGAAACGAGTGAACGGATTTGGATGAAATTTGGAATGAAGATATCTTATACACTGGAATAATGACCTGAGGATACCTTTTACCCCAGAAAATATAGACTGTTCCCGTGGGATGACGGGAAGACACAAAAATCGACAATTACCACATACCATATCAAGCGGGTAACACCGCGGGTCGCAGCTAGCAAATAAATAAATACGCTTACAAACAATGAAATACTACATACTTCTTACAATCAAAAAACTGTTGCAATAAAATTTGAAGTACCCACCACAAACCATATAGAGATACCTAATGGTACCCACCAACTATGTAGGTATTGCCAGCCTGAAGATGTCACAAATGTTGAATTAATTACAAGAGCAATAAAATGTAATTGTAATAAATATAAAGAAACGAATATTTGTTTTATGCCAATATTATAAATATTATTACCTAATTAAATAGTTAATAATAATAGGTGCCGTGGTGGTACCGGCCTAGAATAGTACTCCCCCATCTCTTCCCGCTGGTGCCATAAAAGTCGGCTAAGGGACCACGTACCAGAAGGTGGGCAGCAGCGCCTTCTGAGGATCGGAAATTATACTGCGCTCGCCAACCCGCCTGCCAAGCGTGGCGAGTATTGGCAAATCCCCCTATATGGAAGAGCATATGTCCAGCAGTGGATGTCCTAAGGCTGAGATTATGATGATGAAATAGTTAATAAATTGATTGAAAAAATTAGAAAATCACCACACATATCTTGCACCGTATCATAAATGTACCACCATTTTGTGGATTTCATAACAATGTTGCCTTCACTGGAAGCTCAAGCTGATGTCGGGGATCGAACCAACGTACGTCAGATTGACAGTCTACATTCATAACCCGAAGCTTTGCTGTGTTACAAACACAATAAAGCTTCGGGTTTTATTGTCGGTTTTATTGTTTACGGGCGGCGTCAAAATGTTTGTGCACCCCGACACTACATTATACCTATATTAATGAAAACTATAAACTGTGTTACGTAAAAACATGTAACGTGATCTAAATTCGTGTTTAATGTGAAGAATATGAAACACTTACGTTAATAAGTTGGTTAGTTCAAACTGTAATCATTACAATCATAATCTGTCAGCTTGCGGGCACACCCTTCTACCTTGAAAAAAAAATAAAAAACCCTCACGTAAATAAATTGATTTGTTCTAATTATAGCAATTATCATGATAAACAATCACATTAATTCCTGCCCAAAACTCCTTTTGATTTTGCTTTCGACTGATATAGTTGGCCTAACATTATTCGGCCTCAGTAGATTTTTGTGATGAAATAGTCAGTTTTATCGAATTAAATAAAACTTTGCTCAGACGGGAAGTGAACCCGCATCTTTTGCATTTGTAGCGCCAAAGGCTCCATAAATAAGCTACAAACTACCAAGATACTGAAGTGAGCACTGAGTTTGTCTGTCCTATTATATTCTTTTCACCGTCATAAAAATCATAGTGTCGACGAATATCCACACAACTAAAACTTATGCAGAGGGCATAGCCGAGAACAGCATTTTTAAGTAGGTCGTCACTTGACATCAGGTGAGACAGCGGTCAAACGCAAGCTGATAACCTTTATAAAAAGGTAACCGATGCTGCAACCCCTTTACTTCAATACTCGTAGAATAGATTCGAAAAATAAACCAGTCATGGAAAAAAAACAGATATTTATATTATGACCACGGAAGTACCTACCTATAGGTACTTGCTGTAGATAGATAAAGAATCACCAAAAGTATTGTTATTTCCCATTAATTTACATACGCAGTTTATTGTCAGTAAAATTATTTTATTTGAATAGTTACCTACTAATTCGACGATTGCACGTTTTCGAAGAGATCTTACTAAGGTCAGAAAATAATGTCAGAAATCAGAAAATATCTAAAAATAACAATAGAACAAGGAGCGAAAGTGTTGACTTTGTAATCTTTACGGTCTTTAGTCCTACCGTCTCAAGATGAAGAGGTGTAACCGCCGCCGCCGTGCTGTCTCAACGTAATTTTGTTTCGCAATATGGCCATTGAGTGCATCAGATAACATCACAATTAAGAGATTGTAAAAGGAACCGCTGACTGAGATGTAATCGTGAATGTAGCTAATGAAAGTTTGACAAACACATAATACAACAGTTCTAAATAAAACCTGAGTATCAAACATTGTGGCGAGAAAAGTTTATGGAGAACGTCTTGTACAACATTTTGTAACATTTTCGGGAATTACTGTTTCTTCGGGGTATTAATGTGTAAAATGGATGGATTAACCGTTATAATTGTGTCCGTGCACAAGAGTGGGAAAGAGGAATGAAATGGCCTAAATGGCAAATTTTCACTACATTATTTCTTTACACTGTTTCTATGGGTATAACGTGGTACTTACGCGTAGTCGATATCACGATTGTCAATTGTTTCGGCTTCTTCCGGAAGCCTTCATCAGGATCTTGAGTGATGAAGGCTTCCGGAAGAAGCCGAAACAATTGTTGATCGTGATATCGACTACGCGTAAGTGCCACGTTATACCCATAGAAACAGTGTAAAGTAATTATGATCGTGCGTTTTAATAATAATACTTTATTTCTCCTCTTGCTTTAATTCTATCTCTAAGTCATACATTTTCAGAGGTCTATTATTGTCATGTTAACGTTTTTGGGGGACCCATGACCCCTCCCTCGGACCGCCACTGATTGGAGGGAATTGTACCGTGTACGCGTAATATATGCGTTATTAAATGTTTATACGAAAACGATTTAAAGAATGATTCATGCAGACTAATATAAATCGTTTTAATTCATGGCAAGACATTTTCGTACACAAAATATTAAGTATATTGATTTATTTGAAAAGTCTATTGAGTTTTTGTTTAAGCGATCCTTAGGATCACCTCTATAATAATCGAAGGTTCAGTTGTAATTTAACCGAAATAACTGAAAATTCTAACTGAATTATATATTTATTTTATATTATAGAAAAAAAATCTATAGAAAGTTTAAGAAAAACCTTGATGACAAAATATTAAAAGATTATTATCTGGCGGATGTTACGCTAGACTAAAATAAACTGAAGCTTTGTGAAAGAATGGAGAACAAAGAAAACTTCCGGTTGAGGGTAGAGAGTTCCAAGTGCCATTAAAACCAGCTTGAGTTAAAATTAGACAGGTGCATGTTGACTGATGCGCTGATGGGATGTTAGAACCCTTCATTTGCTCTTAATATTCCCAGGCGTTTATACTTACTGTGTAATTCGATGTTTATCAATGTAATATTAAGCTCACTTACAGCGTAACATTGTTATATAGAATATAAATGTTAATATAATATACTAGCTGCACCCTGCGGTTGTACCCACGTAGTGACTACTACTAATATGACACTTACGTGCCTATGTCTACTTCTGGACATAGGCATCCCCCATTGATTTCCACAAGGACCGGTTGGAAGCGGCCCGCAGGAGTTGGTTTAGAAATCTATAATAAGAGCGAAGAATGAGCCTTTACTTAATTCGGATCGGTAAAGGGTATTCGATGCATCATTACGTGTAAGAGCAAAGCTTCAACGAGAATATAACAGCAAAGAGTGTAAAGAAAAAAAAAGGCTCGTTGCTACAGGCCCGGTCGCTGGCTGGCTGCCAGATTCAACTGCACTTATGGCTAACTCTGTGTATCGAGACGAGAAGAGTGATAGATAAAACACAAAGCCGGTAGGTATACACAAAAGATCCAAAGTCGACCTGAATAATGTGTGTCAAGGGTCTAGATACTTTTACTTTCTCAGTTTTTGGTGCGCAGCTGACATAATGTTTATTTAAGTGTGATTATGAGATCACCGATGTGGAATTGAAACAACGTTCGTTTTGCAATGATGTTTACTTATTCTTAATAAACAGTCAATTTATGCCATACCAAACTGTTTTGATGCAAAAAAACATATATCTAAGCCGACACCCTCTCACACTCACAAATGCACTTACATTTTACACACCGAGAGGAACTTTTACACTTTAAACTTAATATGATAGTTGTGTAATGTATTAACAGTTGTCAATAGCTTAAGGCTAGATTATTTTTTTATAAATCTAGGAGGAGGGCGCTGTAAGCAGAAACACAGGCGATGAGCCTAATTCAGCGACAGATAACCCATAATTTTTTTTGTGTAAACCACTAGCCACAACAAAAAATGTATGAATGTGCACTTATTTGAATAAATTGAATTTGAATTTGAGATAAACAAGAAGTGGTAAGTTATTCATATTGGTACATGCTTGTAAAAATATATTTTGGTAAGTAGCAGTATTTACGAGTCTACTAAAATCGATTCGCTCCAATTTAAGAGCCTCGACGCATAAAGAGTGGTGGTGTTATGATTATTTTGACGCGTCTGTCTGTGGCATCGTCGTTCCCTGATAGATATTGAGTACTAGTTTATTTGTACTGTTAGGACTAAGTTAGGGCGTCTGATGTTCATCAGTTGATTTCCTAATTGACAAAATGTTCTTAATAACTTCCGGTAGCATTTCCAAGATATGCTTATGTTTAGCTGATGCTGTAGCATCAAATAGTCTGCCGGATGGTAAATTATTTAGAAACTTTCTGCAGATATAGCGTGTTTGGGCTCATAATGATAATAGTAGCAGTTTGAAAACGGTTTAGTTAACACCCTGCGGAAGTTATTATATAATCTTTACGCAAATATCTAAATTTGTATTTTATATTTCCATCACAATTCTAAAAAAATGAACTCTGGATATTCTTCGTACAACTACAATTTACACGACAATTAGGGCACCACAAAATATGGTGCAAGGTTTTTTATCTGTTTGTGTAGTTCTCATAGGATGCAATTAATTACGTTGATCTACATAACTAAAAGACATCGCAATAAAAAAAAAACTTTTGCAAAAAATGGAACCGACTTCAACACTCAAAAGTGTGAAATAACTTGTTGAAGTCGGTACCATGATAGTTCACAAAATTAGCTATCATCACAATACTGTGCCCATGGTACCGACTTCAACAAGTTATTTCACACTTTTGAGTGTTGAAGTCGGTTCCATTTTGTGGAAAAAAAATATTTTTTCAACTTTTTAGTGACCTTTGCTACTCACGGGACCAAATTGTCATTGTGTATTCTCCGATGTCTTCAACCGCAACAATAATATCGTCGAGATATGCGTAGTACGTTTCAGTTATTGGAGTATAACTCAAAAACCGCTTGTCAGATTTTGATGAAATTTGAATGAGACCACCACGGAACTAAAAAACTAAACGTGCTAAATCCTAGACAACGTCATCACTTAACATCAGGTGAGACAGTTGTCAAACGCAAACTTATAATATATAAAAAAAAAAAAAAAAAAAAAAAAAAACTATACTCTATCAAACAAAAAAAAGAATAATCTAAATCGGTTCATAAACGACGAAGTTATCCGCGAGCACACATAAAATATATATATATTGTCGAATTGAGTAACCTCATTTTTTTAAAGTCAGTTAAAAATCAAAATGAAAATATTTTGAAAATGTAACTTAAAACTTAAACTTAAAAACTTTTTCTTAGATGTAATACTTCACAACTCGCATTTTAGGGTAAACGAAAATACAAATTTGCGCATACATAACGTTTAAATTAATATACGAATTTATACTGGAGGTATGTATTTGTATAAGTGATTGTGTCCACAATTATGTAAAACATAACTTAATGGTACTCACTTGGGATGTATGGGAAAGAAAATATTATGTATGACAAGGCGGTATGGTCACCAAGACGTTAGCCTTCCCAAATGGGCGAAAAAAAAACAACTGTATAAACGACCAAAGAGCATGTATGATTATATTTATTTATCGTTTGAGTGTCGCCACCGTCGTCGTGGAGAATGAAATTTATGTTTTAACATTTCCAAGCCAATCAGACACATTTGCATGTTGATTTGCATGTAAATAGCCTCGTCAATTTTTATGAGATGTTTAACCGTTTAGATTTTTGCTATTGAATTATTATTTATGGTTCTATAGAACTAGTATTCCGAGATGTTGATTAGGTAGAGTTAGTAAATTTTGTTATTAACAACAACAAACATTTTTTAAATATAAACTCTAAGGCTTTCACGGCCGGCGTTGCATGTTGTATGTATTGCTTCCGGGCTGTTTGGCCGTGGTCTATGTGAAACTTTTGTTCTAACAAAACAACAGCAATATATACCCGAACGCCTTATAAGTGAGCGAAGAGTAAGAAGACGTCTTGCTGAAGCAAATTTAAAACCTTACAGACCAGCAATTGGCCCAAAATTAGAGCGAAAGCATCGTAGGTATATCAAGGTCTATTGTGCTTCTTTCAACAAAATCAAAGCCTATCCTATATAGCCTAAATATAAATCTTAACTGCGCACGTCCGCAGCATTTTAGAATATGCCTGCCAGATATGGAACCCACGATATAAAATCTCCATCGAAAGAATCGGAGGCCTCCATGTATTATATATCTATATTTTCGACTTAAAATAACATATAAGAAAGACGAATACTTAAATCTCTGTAAAAAGTTTACTTGTTTAAAAAAAGAGCGTTATCCCGCTCGATTGATTCCCCTGAACTTTTTAGTAAAGTTAAACTAAACGTACCCTTTCGACCCATTAGACACGTTCCATTAACATTTTTTGGTTGGTCATAGTAATTATAGGCGAAATTCCTATCTATATATGGAAAGCGATATTAGTACGATACATATGTATAAGTTGTAAGTACATAAGTAATGGTTCACGATATTATTGTAAAAATATACTGTGATTATCCGCGAGGACATATAATTGGCCTATTGATAAATAATTCGTTGAAATATCGCTGTTGGTCTTCCTTTCAAATTAAATAAATAAATTAACTTTAAATCTATAAGGGAAATTTCGAAAAAACCATTTAACTAAACATTCAGAATTTCCAGTCTAGAGCTCCAACAGATTTAATACATTGAGCATATAAAGCGAATAAGCTAATTCGATTAGTTTGAAAGCTACCTAACTCAGCATCGGAGACGAATCACCGAATTTGGAATTCGCCCAACCTGGCTTGTTTTTTCAGAAGGGCTTTATTGAAATTTCGTACATTGCGCTATTCTGCTTTTCTGTCGGACCCGTGACAAACGTTTGTTATTTATCATGAACGTGTACCCATTATTGAATGGCACCAGTTTATTGTTTTGCTTCTTTCACCAAATAGATAAAAATATGTTTCGTAATTTTTTTGCTTATTACACAACCCGGGCACAAATTTTCTTGTATGGGCAAGCAATTCATAAACATGCAATAGTTATTGAAATATAAATGATCTTGCTACTCCGCTAAAATATTTTATTTTGAGTTTGGTGACGATTTTTCAAACTTGAGGGTGCATGGTAGCTATTCGGGCAGATCTCGAAAGTATCCTACCACCATGCTGGGATTTGATAACGATGTTGCCTTCACTGAAAGCTCAAGGCGTTGTTGGTGGGAATGACGAATCATGAATATATATAATTAATATAATATGAAATTAAGCTACCTACATATACTAGATTTAATCTATCACCATAAAATACTGCTTTAGTTGATTTTTTGTTCATCGCTTCGACGCAAACAGTCTGCTTGAGATATACAACTAGCTGCGCCCCGCGGTATCACCCGCATCGATTTTCTCGCTACCTCAATTATCCCGCAGGAACAGTACTTTTTCCGGGGTAAAAAGTAGTGTTATCTCAGGGTATAAACTATCTTCATTCCAAATTTCATGAAAATCCGATCAGCCGTTTCATCCTGAAGGAGTGACAAACATTCAAACGTCAAACAAAATTTCATAATCACACTAATATTATATAGGTGAAAGTGTGTATGTGTGTATGTTTGTTACTTCTTCACGCTTAAACGGCTACAACGATTTCAATGAAATTTGGTATGGAGATAGCTACTTTTCTTCATCATCATCATCAATTATCACCGCGCGGGTAAAACTGCGGGGCGCAGCTAGTATGTGATATAAATAACACAGCTTAATTGAAACAAAAATATTTTGGGTGTAATTTTACACAAGGACAATAATTATACAAGCACAGCAATGCAGGTATGTCAATATTAAGCATATCCTTAGATCTTGTTCTCACCTGGCTATTGGGGAAAGTTGCAAACGCCGATTGTACTTTATGGAGTGCATGATCTTGCTGGTGGGCGGGCGGCGGCCGACCTTTGGGGAAGTAGAACCTCGGTATGACTCGTGCGGGGGCGCCACTGTTGGCGGCGCCCCGGACCGACCGCTGCAGCGTCGTATGCGGCGGCGCTGATGAGGGTTTTGGAGGTGTGGACGCGGCATAACTCTGTGGACAAACATGCAAGAATTATTATAATTTTTTAAAATTTTATTTATGAAAAAATCCACAGCCCATCATAAACAAGTTATTGTACAATTAGCTTACACCTAAGGCCAATAACGGATTTACATTTTACTGATTTTGCAGCACTAGTAAATTTAGGTGCATTAGTGTGTATAGTATGTCTGGGTTTATGTGTATGTTTACGTATGTGTGTTTGTGTCTCCGTGTTTGTACGAGTAGCAAAATGTAGTGCTTTCTTACTTGAATGACATACATTTCAAAGCAAAGTCGAAACTTTGGTTTAAAATCTCAATTATTTCGCTGTTAAAATTTAATTTATTATTGCAAAATAAGTCAACCATCTTATAAAATTTGTTGTTGTAAGTCCTCTGTAATCTACCGACAATAGAATTTTGGGCATAGTAAGTGCTACTTAACGGGACACAAAACAAGTTCGTGTGCCGAGTACGCTTCTTAAGGCAGCAAAAACGCTGTATTTTTTTAAAGAGTTCTGAGGAATCAATATGTCCGTTACATACCTATACCATGTAGAAATAACATATCAGTAAGTATTCTTCTATTGTCGAGTGTTGTTATCCTATGCTAAGAAGACAGTTCATATTCTTATAATAAGAAAACTTATACAATGAACTTCTTCTATAACTAAACGTGAAGTTCTTATACAAGTACAAACAGTATTGTATATATTATTTTATAAGAGCATAATTAATGTGAACATAATATTTTAGTTCGTCAATTTTAAGTCTTTCGCGGTTATGTTTTTGTTAATACCGATATACTATTTAACGCGTGAGAATTGGTTATTACACCCTTTCCTCCTTTACTTCTCGAATGTAATAACAATTTTTACTCAACTGTACCATAATTGTGTATATAGTAACTCGTGCTCACACACCGCAGCTTCCTACAAAAAGTAATAAATGTCAATCAAAGCTAAATTATACCGTCTTATACAATAGTACATTACCGCTGCTGTTTTTTGTTGTGATCGAGTTTTAGAATTATGTTTTTTAATTGTGATAGAGAAAACGAAAGTTGTTTTACTATGTTAAGTAATATGATACTAATGATTAGTATCATAGAGTTTTATAAAGAGTGTGGTATAAATTTAGCTGCTGTTAACAAAAAATTGAAGTAAATAAAGCGACACGGGGTCAATTGATCAATCCTAGATAACGTCATCACTTAACATCAGGTGAGACAGTTGTCAAACGCAAACTTATATGTAAAAAAAAAAAAAAAAAAAATTTAGGTCAAGACATTTCCCTTTTCGTAAGAAACATTTTTATACTAAAACATTTTAATTTTATTCCATTCTCTATTTTCCTTTGCATTTCACCAACATAAGAATTAAAAATACTCTAAATGGTAGGTACTATATTTATAACTATTTATCGATTAGAATGACTAAGCTGAAGAGAGATGATGGCAGTATAGCGTCGACCAAAGCAGAGGTGCTTGGAGAGATCGAGAGGTTCTATGGGCAGCTATACACTTCGGTCACTAAACCTGTTGACAGCTTGGCCAAAGACCCAAGAGCCAAGCTAACCCGGCACTATACCGAAGACATCCCGGACATCAGCCTGTACGAGATTAGGATGGCTCTGAAGCAGCTTAAGAACAACAAGGCACCGGGTGATGACGGAATCACATCAGAGCTTCTGAAAGCGGGTGGCTCACCGATACTGAAAGTCCTACAGAAGCTCTTTAATTCCGTTGTCCTCGAAGGGTCAACGCCGGAAGCATGGAACAGAAGCATTGTGGTATTGTTCTTTAAGAAGGGTGACAACACATTGCTTAAGAACTACAGACCCATTTCGCTTCTGAGCCATGTTTACAAGCTGTTTTCAAGAGTCATCACGAATCGTCTCGAACGTAGGTTTGATGACTTCCAGCCTCCCGAACAAGCCGGTTTCCGAAAAGGCTACAGCACCATAGATCACATCCATACGCTGCGGCAAGTTATACAGAAGACCGAAGAGTATAACTTGCCCTTATGTTTAGCGTTTGTGGACTATGAGAAAGCCTTTGATTCGATCGAGACGTGGGCGGTGCTAGAGTCTCTCCAGCGGTGCCGTATTGACCATCGGTATATCGAAGTGTTGAAGTGTTTGTACAATAACGCCACCATGTCGGTCCGAGTACAAGAGCAAGTTTCGAAGGCGATTCCATTGCAAAGAGGCGTGAGACAGGGAGACGTTATCTCTCCGAAACTGTTCACTGCCGCATTGGAAGACGCCTTCAAGCTCTTGGAATGGCAAGGATTCGGCATCAACATCAACGGCGAGTACATCACTCACCTTCGGTTTGCCGACGATATTGTGGTCATGGCAGAATCGATGGAAGACCTTAGCACGATGCTCGAAGGCCTCAACAGAGTTTCCCAAAGGGTGGGCCTCAAAATGAACATGGACAAGACGAAAATTCTGTCAAATGCCCATGTTGCGCCCGCCCCAGTATCAATCGGAAACTCGATTCTCAAAGTTGTTGACCATTACGTATACCTAGGACATACAGTGCAATTAGGTAAGTCCAACTTTGAGAAAGAGGCCAATCGTCGAATCCAACTCGGCTGGGCAGCGTTCGGGAAGCTCCGAGACGTCTTCTCGTCCAAAATACCACAATGCTTGAAAACGAGGGTCTTCGAACAGTGTGTGTTACCAGTGATGACTTACGGATCTGAAACGTGGTCCCTGACTATGGGCCTTCTGAACAGGCTCAGAGTCGCACAACGAGCTATGGAGAGGGCTATGCTCGGAGTTTCTCTACGCGATCGAATCAGAAATGAGGAGATCCGTAGAAGAACAAAAGTCACCGACATAGCCCAGCGGATTAGCAAGTTGAAGTGGCAGTGGGCAGGTCATAGCTCGAAGAACCGATGGCCGTTGGGGTCGAAAGGTTCTCGAGTGGAGACCACGGACTGGCAAGCGCAGCATAGGACGGCCACCAACCAGGTGGACAGACGACCTGACTAAGATCGCAGGCAAGGGCTGGATGCGGGCCGCTTCCAACCGGTCCTTGTGGAAATCAATGGGGGAGGCCTTTGTCCAGCAGTGGACGTCCTATGGCTGAGATGATGATGATGATGATGATCGATTAGAATGAAAATAGTGATTAGGCCACATTTATATTCCTCGCGGTTCTATAAAAATGTAAGGGCACAGTTTGTATATGCGATAATAATTATAGGCAGCATGACATTGTAAAACTCACGCTCATTATGACTAGGTAGGTATAATATTGGTGAAAACTAACGCGTAGTCGATATCACGATCGAAATTGTTTCGAATGACTGAGGAAGACTCGACGAAACAATTTTTGATCGTGATATCGACAACGCGTAAGTTTCACGTTAAATTTGTTTTAAATATTTTAATACCATACCTGTTAAATTTACACAGATCACTAGCAAAATGTAGTTAGGTGTGTCACTATGTGACGTCATGCGCTCCTTGCCTCGTAGCAGATATAGCATACCTACTAGCTGAACTGGCAAACGTCATTCTGCCATATAAATAATCGAATGCACTTCATTAAAATTACTTCACCTCAACTGTCGATAATACAATTCTATGGATATTTGATAATAAAAAATATGCCTCGTAGTTACGATCAATAGGCATGCACCTGCTATGATCCACTAAATTGGGCCTGTGGAGGATCGTTCCACTATTAATTGTGAAAAAAAAACTGGTAGGTATATGAGTATAACTTTTAACATAGGCGAATAATATATTCGTATATGCAATTAGTGACATTTTGTTCGATATGACCGAAATATATTTAGCCGAGGTCAAATATAATGCTATAGCTAAAATAAAACACGTATGCGTACGTTCGCAAAACATCCTACTCAAAGAAAGGAAAGGAGAACGAAGGAGACGTGCGGGTTGTGGGAGATTTATTGTTATTTATTGTACAAGAGATTGTGCTCCCCGTGTGCCGCTGACACTTCTGCTGACAGCCTTTCCTGTACATGATATATGCTGTGTCAGACTGGGAATTCACGTTTTTGACTAAAACAATATAAAAAGATGGTCTCCGCGATCTCGCAGCGTCAACTAAACTAGGGACATGCCTGAAACTTAAGTCAAAATAATCTACTATTAAGGTCGACGTAAGTAACGCC
Organism: Apeira syringaria; assembly: GCA_934044485.1. Taxonomy (NCBI): domain Eukaryota; kingdom Metazoa; phylum Arthropoda; class Insecta; order Lepidoptera; family Geometridae; genus Apeira; species Apeira syringaria. Next base: position 19,812,988 of record OW203658.1, read on the forward strand.
GGATTTTTTTTTTTTTATACAACATTCACACAAGGTATTTAGGTCCCAAACTAGGCAGAGCCTGTAGTATGGTACCCTGATGACTGATATATACTTATATACATAATTATACACACCCAGACACAGTTCAAACAGACATGTTCATACACAAAAATGTTTGACCTGTCCGGGAATCGAAGCCGGGACCAGCGGCTCAGAAGGCAGAGTGCTACCAACTGCGCCAACCGACCAGTCATAATAATATAAAAATAATAATAATACAAATAAGATTGGGACAAACTCACGCAAACATATTGAACTGCTCATAGTGAAGTATATCTAAGCAATTTTAACCGGTCATCTAAGGCCAGGGTTCAATAACTATTACGGACGCAACAGCCAAACTTTAAATAACCAATAAAGTAGTATTCAAAGAGCCACTAAAACTTTTCGTAAATCAAATCCAATAGGTATTCGCTTATAATATTTTTTATTTTGCTTCTGATTGACAACACGTCGAGACGGGAGTGGTGAGTGTAGGGCCGGGGCGGGAACGGCTAAGAGGTCTACACGGTGACGGATTAACTACGTAGCAAGAGTAGCAAATGCTACGGGCCCCGCGCATTTGGGGGCCCCGCAAACCAACAATTAACCAATTTACAACAAAGTATCTATGTATATCGAAGTGTAAATATTGAATAAATACGTTTTCTTTTTTCTTTATAATATTAATCATTTTGATGTGACTGATATGGACAGGAAGAAGCAAAAGACTCTGGAACTGCATTTTTACAAGTTTACCTTAAATTATTCTTTGCAATGTTGTTTCTCAAACGTTGAAACATAAACACTTGTTAAAATTAGTTGACATTAAAACAAAGACGTTTTAATGACCTTAATTTGATTATATGGTACTATTACATATTAAAAACGATTTAGGGAGGACCTACTTCATGACCTTCATGTACCTACATAGTGTTCCATATGTAATATCGAAACTGTACATATCGAATTTTCTAATAGTGAACTTTTTTTTTTTTATATGTTTTGTTGATCGAACCAGAGTCCGTCAGTTTGACAACCGACACTCCCTCCGCTGAGCTATCATCGCTCCTAGAATAACATTATAATTTCATTGCACGCAGTTATTTACATGCTATAGCTGTTATAGTTGCGTGCGCTTCAATAATTGGCAGTAATCGCATTCCCAACAATCGTTCGTAGGAATAGTATCATGCTTCGATTTATCTCGATGAACGAATTGGCACATCATCTTATTTCGTATCGGATCTCTCCTTGGCCTACAATGTACTATACGTCACTACATACGCTGTATTTTAAAACGGCCACGTGTAGTTCGTTAGCCGTTTCACTGTAATTACCAGGTTCACTGTCCTGGTAGCTTATTGCCGGAAAAAATCTTATTATGAACCAAATAAGCGGTGTGACTTTTGGCATGGTTAGTCAGAAACTCTGAAACTCTGCCAGAAAGGTAGAGATGAAAAACCGGGGCATTATTTATTCCGAAATGTGTTATGGCAGTACCAGTATAGCGTCTATTAGATCTATCTTCACTATATGAATATTCCACTAATATTATAAAGGCGAAAGTTTGTGTGTGAGTGTGTATGTTTGTTACTCTTTTACCGATTCCGATGAAATTTGGAATGGAGATAGGTTTAGACGCTGAAATAAGACATAGATTACTTTTATCCCGGAACGATATAGTTCCCGTGAGATAATTGAGGTAGCGGGAAAACCGTAATCCACGCGGGGCGCTACTAGTATTATAAAAACCAAAGTTGTTTGTCGTTTTTTTACTCCTTCACGCTGAAACGGCTCAACGAATTTGCATGAAATTTGGAATGAAGAATGCGTATATCCTGAAATAGCAAATTTTCGCCCCTGCCGGGATTCGAACCCAGGGTCTCGGAAGCACAACTCATGTCATTGACCACTGAGCCACGGCGACCGTATAGTATAATAATATTCTCATTGACTTCAGATTGTTTAATAGCTGATATTACGGGAACCAAAACCAAGAGTACTCAAATAGATACATATTTATGTTCTATTACATATGGCATAATATGTTAGTTTGAGCAAGTGTGTGGGCGTCACTACGTCTCAAGACAACGGTGTTTGGTTCTTTTGTGTCTTCTTTCTCATTTTTCACGCCTTTGTCTAATCATTTCGTGTCGTTATTTATGGCAAGGAAATACATATAATTTAGGTTTTTTGTATATGTACAGTTCAAAGACTTGGAATAGATGTTATAATGACATGAGATGCTGTATATATTACACACATTAATATATATCTAATGAGATAACCATCGTGAAGAGTAGTTTCTTCAACAAGTATTGGTCGAAGATGCACAGGGGATCTTACTGCGATGTCTAGCAATAAAAATTAACTCTTGTTTGATATTTCATATTGTTATTTTTAGATTGATCCAAAATAAACTATTCTTATTGTCTTTTCCAGTTCTAAAGACGGTCAAATATAAACTGGAGACCATCTTAGGAAATTTTTACCCTTCACCATAACTTGTAATGAAAACTCTGAAGAGCTGTTGATATTTTAATGTAACAAACCGACTAGGACTCACGTGGTAAACACTGGAAATTACTCTCCGACCAGTTTCCAGTTTAATTTGCCAGTGTTTACCACGTGAGTCCTAGACGGTTTGTTACATTACAATTATGGAAGAAACTCGCGATAGTTTTCAGACTTAAGCTATTGATATGTACGGCTATTTTTTTATAAAGAAAGATTAATTTTAATCTCCTTCTTTTTTAAATCAGTTAATAAGTCTCATGTTTGCATTAGAAAAATATAGGTACATAAATGATGTTCTCGAATAACAAACAGGACAAGTTTTATCAAAAACTTCATGAATTGTTTCTCACGTGTTTAAAATCAACTTGGGCAAAAAATATACTGACATCATATATTTTTCCACAAGCAAATTAATGAATAAGACACTTTATTGGCACCTCGCCAATTAATTTAGTTTATCTGAATGAAACCAACCAAAGACAGATTAAAAATACGAAAATAAATGTGTAGCTACTTTGAAAATAAAGTAGTCGTTACTTTTCGACCGGTGCGGTGTTCGGCCAGTATCAGGGAGAGCGAGACCTACCCATCTATACTGCCCGAACACCGCACCGGTCGAAAAGTAACGACAGTCAAAAAATACTTTATTTTCCAAGTACATTTCATTTAGTATTTTTAATATTTCTCTGGTTGGTTTTGGTTAGTGGTTTACCATTTAAAACTATGAGTTCTCACGGTATTTTTTATGTAAAGGTTATCCAAGTGTAGCGATAGATATGCTTGCGAATCGCAAATAAATAATAAACACAGTGTGCTTGATTTTAATGAAATCAAATGGCATTTATTGAAAACACAGGCACCTTGAGATTACATATGTATAACATATATTACATACGTCCGCTGTGCTTACCCTTTCGGCATGGGATATTGTGTACATACAAAACAAGAAAATAATAGTAAATATCTATGTACATTATTTTAATGCTAGTACTTTTATATTACAAAAGTGACTGACAACCTACACTTATATTAAAGAGATTACACACGCTATAGCGACGGCTGGGTCATGCTTTCTCGTGTCCCTTGGTATAGAATAGAATAGAATAGAAAAACGTGTATTGTACACTAATAACTACATACATACATACATACATCACGTTAGATATGTATCTAAGAAAAATATGTTCTAGTGCACAAAAGGAGCTCGTTCAGCATTATGCTACAATCACATTGAAGTGTTGCAGCGCTGATTTTCAACTTGCTCCGATACTCACGTTACAATTAGTCACATCATAGGTGTGGGTATTTTAAACAATAAGTAAGTTTTAATTACTTAATATTCAAAGAAATAATAATAAAAATGTAATGTACAGGCAACAATCACACACGTAGCTCTTATTTTTTTACAATATGAGCTAAGTTCTGTTATAAGGAGATCAGAATCAATCTGAAGATTTTGTTTTACTCGTATACTAACACATTATGTGATATTAGTCACATCAAATATATCTTCTATAAACTCTCGGATAGAATAAATAGTACATACACCTTATTTGCTAGAAACGTAAGCAGTTTTTTGTTAAACCATCCAATAACTTCTATTGTTAAAATAGCTTGCGGCAGCAAGCTCCTCTACTATAATTTATAGGAACTTTTAAGAGCACAGATCATATTCCACGCGTCCGGTCAGCGCCCAATGCAACGGGCAACTGAAATATCTTTGGTGACATTGTTGAGCACCCGACGTGAACAGAAAAGAAATGTCACTCGGCAATCTTCTTGTATCAACAAGAAGATTAAGCCGAGTGACATTTATATTTTTTTCTTCTATCCTACGTTTGAACACTGCTGTACCTGATGTTAAGTGATGACGCGGTTTAAGATGTAGCACGCAAGCACAGAAGGTAACCTATATACTCATGACTTTCATGTTACCACTCCAGAATTGTACGTATCGGCAAACACGGACTCGGGCAACGATTTCCGTTAATTGGCAGTACGCATTAAGAAAATGGCAGCAAAACGCTTCGACTTCAAGCTTCACATGATCAAGAATACTGGTAACACTGAACAGCAGTTGAATGACACCAAGCCACAGATTAAAAAATGTACAAAAAAGGTTTTGGATACAACAAATTGCCGGTACTTAAACGTAATATTGTAATTAGTAGTGGCTCGTCTCCTCGATCTGCAGTGATCAGTGGACCGCCGTAATGACCATGTCTCTCCCACACAATGCTAGATTACACCATAATCGTCAGGAAATAAATCATTACATAGTAAAGCATCCCAGCTTCTTGTTACAAAAAATTACTCATTGTAATGATACAAAAATTAAGCAAATCATTGTAGGTGACTACAAACGATAATATTTTTAAGGTTTTATCTAGTGCGTGGTGAGAACAATAAATTAGGTTAGAAAAAAAATCTAGCGTTTGATCACCATTTCACTTGATTAGCGACGATGTGGTCGAAGATGTCATCACGCTCAATGATATTATATGTTAACATCATTTATCACGCTAAACCTATAATACTTTTAGTTTCGTAAGGCCTGCTTCCTAAACACACTATGTCTTTGGTGACAGTTTTTTAATGTAGCCAAGCCAGGCGGGTACTCGAAAATACCCTACCACCATGCTGGGAATTTGATAACGATGTTACCTTCACCGGAACCTCATGCCTTTGGTGAGTATGGAACTAGCGTCCATCAGCTTGACGCTATCATCGCTTCAAAAAACGCTAGAAGTAGGTAGAGTCCCCGAATTAACATTCATGCATGCGTTTATACTGATAATTTATTGGTAAGTTCTATGCTACATGTCAGTATTTTTGAAACAGCTATAACAATAAAGAAAAAAAAAACTTTGATTTAAAATACATACTAGTACTGTACATGCCTTGAACCATACCAGTTTAAGGTTCATCGTACTATAAAAATATTGGTTACATTGAATTATTACTATCAATATTTTCACAAGTTCACTCAGTCAGCAAGCAGTAAATCGGTGTCATCGTAATCTATTATCATGTTACATACAACTAGTAGTCTCTCTCGGCTTCGCACGGATACATGAGTGAATAGTAAGGATCCCTATTTATTTCTTAAATAAAAACACAAGAAAATAAAGCCTACCTATGTTACTCAGGGATAATGTAGAATTCTAAATGTGAAATATTTTTTATAATCGGTATAGTAGTTTTTGAGTTTATCCGTTACAAACGTACAATCTTTCCTCTTTATAATATTAATCTAGATAAAGTATTGCTTTCCTGATGAAGCATACTTTTTTCAAAAATTAAAACTATCTAGAAGATTATACTTTCTAGTTTTTAGATTCGCACATTCATTCCTTTATACTCCTCCACAGATACTAAAACTAAAAAAAAATCAAAGCTCTGTCTCTTACACGTGATTTTTAATACATTTTTAAAAAGCGCTTTAATCCAATAAACCTTATCTTTATGTAATGTAGAAACGTCTGCGATTCGTTAAGTTTAGACTTAGGCCCATTTGCATCAACCAAATTATTTGAGATTCTCGGATCAAATCACAATTGTTGCCTGCAGCTCAAGAATCTCAGATAATTTGGCCGGCGCAAGAGGGCATTAGTATATTTTTTGTTTGCGAAAACGTCTTAACCGTGTACCTATATATTATATATACGTAAATTCAATTAAATTCATTTCATTATATAACACTGTATGTTTTCCGAAGACAAAATGAAACGAGTATAGACAGGCTTGCAATACATCTATTAAGATTTTTAACCGATTCCCAAACAAGGAAGAGGTTCTCAATTCGAATCTATTCGCTTATGTTTGTTACCTCCAAAGCTCTGCCATATGTAAGCCGTGTGAATGTATGAATTTGTATCCATCGACATAAGTGCACTTATGTCGATGGATACAAATATATATATGGATAATCGTCATTTTTTCTCAGTGCAGTATATTGAGGCGTTTTCTAAAAAACACTACTAGTAATAATAAAAGTACCCATTAGATGACGCTATATAGTTTTTGAAATAGTTCTGTCGCTGTCAATATATCAATGACGAACGTTTCCTACACTGAGGTGTTCATTGTTCATTATCATTTTGTTTTCGAACCTGGAATATTCTCGTGTTATTTGCTTCTCTCAATCGTCTTCTTCTTCTTAAGTAACTGTCTCATTTGACAATTACAGGTAAATTTATATGAGTATTACGCCATCTAGTAAGTATTTTCAAACTAGATTATTTTTCGTTACTCAGTATCTCTAGCACAGATGTGACAAATAAGGTCAGGTTTGTCAGATCTGTAATCTCCAGTCGTTACCTTTACGACAATGCTGCTGGGACCACTATTCCTTCTAACGATAAATACAATTCTATGCCAAATAGTTGAAGTCTCAAAGTAACAAAAACATTTTTAACTCTTAAAGACTCTTAGTTATATGAAAGCGCATCAATATTATCACATGTCGTATCTTTATGGATATTAGCTTTCGACATATATTGGCACAAAAAATGAATATGGTGATCATAAAGTATTAATACCCATATTAACCGCCCATCATTTATGATTCAGCATAAATGGTTTGAGGAGCTAACATTTATCATGTTACATTTGTAGATATTGGTGGCAATTCTCTTGCTCACTCAAACTTGCTAAAATTGTGTACCTAAGCATTAGTTTTTGTTGTTGAGCTAACTGGTATAACAATTTTTAAAGAAAAACTTAAAATTAGGACACTTAGTCAATTGCAGGTATTTTTAAGAATAATAATAATCGTCACACTATGTTCCCACTCTTGGGACAAATTTTATTATCACGTCGTAGATAGTATTGGCATGCTCGCAGACTTTGTTATGGTAACCAGTAACATGTTCGTGCAAGCCTGGCTATATATTGCTCTAACTGCGTACATTATGTCGATTGAGCATTCCATTAGACCATAATTTACTCCGCGCAAGATTTTTCCGGTGTGTGCATGTATTTATTGTACTAAATAGAGTAAAACTAAGTTCTTAAGAAATCTACCTTCTATTTGCCAACTAGTGGTTTGTGACATTATCAGTTCTAATGGTAAGGTGAAAAGGCCCAATTCTCTTCGGATGTCAAAGGTGCCAGATGAAATTGTATTAATTTAGTATCTGATTAGGTCACATAAAACCATGCTGTGTTTACATCTATAAGGTTACCTTTAAGTTGAACTTTCTTCTAAACTTACTTCTTCTGTAGCTAAAATTCTCTAGAATTCTTAAATATAATCACATCTTACTCAATTTACGATTACATTTAAAATTGTACCTATCCTAGCACCTTACAACGCTATCTCTAATATTAGACGAGTTTTATTCAAATGCGGGTAGTATTAGTCGACACCAAATAACGCAACGAGTTTTTACTTATAAATACCCGCATTTTTTAAAAAAGATCCATTTTTAGTATTGTCATTCATATAATAAGAGTCGCACTTATTTGGACTCTATCATAACTGTATAAAAAATCTTATTTAACGCCATTTTTGCTAATTTGATTCAACAACAGAATCAATGCCATTGTTTTGGAATTGTATTTATACATTTTTTTGCGTATGACCAGCTGTGAACCAAGTAATTTTTTTTGTCGAACTAATTTATTGGAACAAATGCCATCGCAATTACCAGTTATTCTCGTCCCATATGCGACGAATGTGCAATTGTGCATCATCAGCGAATCTCTGCTGGTTCTCCGGCTCTCCGTTCTTCCTCCAGCAATAAAACGAATTCAAAATACGCTTTACGCGTAGCTTAATTTTGTCGCCCTTGTTTTCAAAGTCCTGAAATTGATTCGTCTAATTCGTCAAAGTATACGAATTTAACAATGCGATCGTCAAATCTGCTTGCAATATTCGTAAAATATGACGATCCTAGCTATGTTCAAGAAAAAATCGACCAAGTACGTTTTCGCGATTTGAAATGTCAAATATGACGATCGTGATAAGTTTGACACTTGTGCTGCTGATGTTCAGTGGTTCGGCGGCGGATTTCAACTAACTAATATACGAGTAGCATCGCCTACGCAAACGCATTACTTTTAAATACTATTATGTGAAATGATTTTAGAGCAAAATGTTCACGATACGAAAATAATTGAGGTTTACTGCTCGGTTAATTCTTTATTTTGGTGAATGTAAGAATACTGTGGGCAGATACAGAATACAGTGAACTTTGTATTATTCATTTATTGCTTAGGATGCCTTGGCTTTAGACATTTCTATCTTACGAGAAACGAAATGTTATAAATATAAAGAGAGGTTAGTCCCAATACTACCTACTTTGAAAGTGTAAGGTAACGTGGTAATCTGGACAAGCCACTGACTACTGACTTTACCTATTAAAAGTACAATTACGATCCAATATGCTAGTAATTATTATAAATGAGTAATTTTAATATCTTATCGCATAAAGTTAGGAATGTAATCAATAATGAAGATATACTTAGAGACATTATTATTAAAACAAAGCATGCTTGAATATAATATGTCCATATATTAACTATGAAATCTTAAGCCTGTGGCTTTTTTAAAAACTTTACTCGCGTATATATGCGAGTAGCCTACAAATAAAACATACAGATTTTTTAACTCTGGGACTTTATGTAGTCCCAGAGTCAGATTTAAAAAATCTGAATGTGTCACTCAGATTCAGCGTTTTCACAATCACGCTTGTAAGCTAACGCTTATTCCTTTTCGAAAAAAAAATAATTTGTAAACAAATACTATATTTAATGATAGTACTGCACATTCCAGTATCCGCCAGGCTCATAGTAGACGTAAGATGTTCACTACCTCACAAGTACAGATGCGTGAAGTGCGTTATACCAATTTTTGAAACTTAAATGTTAATAACGCACTTCACAATCTGTATTTAAGAATATAATGAGTAAGTTAAGTCATGAAAGTCATAGTCAAGTCATGTGAGGCAAGTCAAGTAAACCTCAGTCCAGATTCTAGGTCTAGCATGATTCCATCGGTGATTCATCATTCATCCAGTCGGATAGCACTCAAACGGTACATTCATAATTTAAAAACAAAAGCATGATTTACAAAAGAAAAAATAACTATAAGAATATTTATGTATCTAAGTCGTTAGAATTATTTAGTACAGAACATGAGCTGAGTCACTCAAATGGGCTAACGCTCGATGTACCAACATTACCACAAACAATTCGCAGTGGATTTCCTCGGGCTATATTTATAATGCTGGATAGATGCGATGCTGTAGAGGGATCGGAGTGAGGGGGGAGAAGAGCAAGCGACCGACCACGTGGTATAAATAGTCGCATGCGCATGTACGCGCACTCGAACCAGCCCAAATCGGGAGACGAGAATCGCCGATGGTCGAAGAAAAAAATTGTAAATAACAATAGCAATGTTCTTATAAATAGGTACATTAATTATTTAGTTTGTAGCGTTTAACACGCGTCTCGAATGAAGCAATTTCAGGACATATTTTGTTTTTCGTGGTTTATTGGTAGTCAATTGGAAACCTAGTTGAGGGACTTAAACATTGGCTTGTTAAGGTTTATCTGATTGTAACTAACGTAATGTGTTGACAGATTGATAATATCAAACACCTACACTAAATACAATTCATAAGCTTGAAAGGGGTACCTAACTAGTCCAGCCTGGTATGACTGAAAACTAGAACCTAAAATAATGTTTGTAAATGTCTGACTGGCAGTCAACCATTTAACGTTTTCTAGTTTACCATGTTTTTCTCCATGTTCGTCCCGTATTGTATATAATACATTGTATAAGTAATTCACAATTTTAGATGAACCTTAATGAATGCACTGCAAAGTCAAAGGTAAACATGGTATATATGTACTATACACATGCTGACAATAAAAAACTTAAATACGATTGAAATGAAATATATTTATTCATAATAACTTTTAGGACATAGCTAACAAATTCACACACATTTTACAGACTAATTAATAGATAATATAATAGGCATGCACCTTAATGTAGGTATTTATAATTATTATTACATATTATAAATATTGGCAATAAAATGTTTTGTTCCACAAGGTCGAAGTTCTGTCTTTAGTGATGATACCTACATACAGCTGCCCCTTCACTGCTCTGCTATCCTGATCCCCCATAAACATGATGTAACTTCACAGCTGGGACTATCCAGACGATTGCGAGACTCGTTAAACCGAATTATCTACGTCCTAGACTGGACACTTACACGACCTTGAGGATTTAAATCCACAGAATAACCTATCAGCGTTATGTGACGAGTGGCATAGAAGCATACAGTTAAACACTCAACTCAATTCATTCAATACTTTTTTTTTTTAATAGACAATATGCATATCTGTTCACAGAAGATGCTCACGTATTATCCGATGTTTACCATTTACCATAGATACCGATAGACGTCTGCAGTACTAAATGTAATACCTACTTTCGGTATACGGTACTGACTCCAAAGAACATAACAGATTTCTTTTAAAAAGACCGAAAAAGAAATTTGTATATGTGCGGAAAAAGCAAAAAAGGGAAGGTCGTTTCACATTTAGCCGCTGAATATAGCCAAAAAGATGTTATGTAGCTCCGCGGTTTCAGCCGCGTGGTCTACGGTTTTCCCGTTACCTCAATATTCCATTCTTACAGTTAACCATCCTTTTTACCGCAATACAAAGTGACCTATATCTTCAAGGACACATCTATCTCTATAGTTGAATTAATCACAATTCGTTTATTAGTATGGCCGTTAAATCTAATAGACAGACATTGGTAGTGAATTTCCTGTTAAACTAAACTAAATTAAAATTCTGGGAAATATTATATGTAAGTACTTATATGGTTACGATAAAGTCCATATCAGTATGACACTTATCCATAACAGTACTAAAATTAGATGTATTTATTAAAATTGCGGGTAGCATTTATTTGGTGCCCACTAAAACTACCCGCAATTGGCCGGCAGTTGAATATAACTCGTCTAAAATTAAGGATAGCAGTAAATGGAGTTATACAAATTTGAATTTAAGCTTAAATATAATACCAGCTATTTCTTTTAGAAGGTTTTTAGTGAATTTTAGCTAGTTCGTGTGGTTAACAGAATTAGGGCCGAATTAGGCAGAATTAGGACTGCTTAATCATTGCAATTACGAATCTGTTTTAAGATTTTATTTTGCTCAGCTTCCCACAAAATTGTAAATACTCGCCATTACATTTCAACTCATGTTTAAATGATTGCTTTTAGAATCGTTCAAATCTCCTTGATGGAATAATGGGTGTTGAACCTAATGACTAGGTCTCATTTCGACGCTATAAAACACAGGGACGTTGGGACTTTATAGCTCATTGCTAGTTTATTACCTTTCTGTTACATTATTCGTTTTATGACAGCGATAGGTATCTATCCGGTTTTCACTCATCAATGCTTTCTCAGTCTAATGAAATTCTTTTATATACCTGCATTATAATTTAACATGTTTTAATATAGTAAAGTTTACACTTTTATTAAGTAACTGAGCAAATGAAGTTTGCTCGGCATCTAATACGAGATGATGCTGCACAACAACGATATTTTTGTGTAAAAAATAATGTAAATAATCTTTGAAAAACGTTAGTAATGTAAAAATTTTCCTCCAAATCGTTGCTGACATTTCCAAGTAACCAATGTAGTATATACATACCGGTATAATAGTAAAACAGACCAAAATCAACTCCGGTTAATTAGTTGTTATAAATGTCTACAGCCTAAAGCTGGTTTCAAAGTTGAACACAACATTAAACGAGAGTTAGCGCCTCGTTGGCGTTTAGGAAAGCTTTATTACTTGGTAAAGCTAACAGGAATTATTCTCTCATGATATTGCCTGGAAAATTAATTTAAGGCTTTATACATAAGATGCTCGTTGCCGGCCACAACGAAATTTACTTCGTTCTCTGCTGAAACTAAGTTCATATCAGCAAAAATCTGCTACTTATTGATTACGTATGTATTTTGCCTCGTTTGTAATGGATAAGGAAATAATGTTTTCTCAAGATCGCCATTTAGAACTGTCTGCTAATGTTTTGTAGTAAGTACTAGCAAAAAGTTCCTAATGAAGATAATCCGGGCCTAATGAGGTATTATGGCCTAACCCGATTCCCCCGCTTCTATATTATTATTCTTATTATTCCATAAAGTCCTGGGCACTTTAATCAATTCATTTTAGCAAGTAAATAGAATCTTGAAATCAATTATTTAGTAATTTTATACTTTACAAACCTTAAATTGTGAATTCCTAAGAAGTGTCACAGAGAAAGTCGTAAGTCATAAACTCATAAAGTAAGCCCACTTTATTATAAATAGGTACGACGTTGAAGGTTTTATTAAAAAACTTCGATTAAAATGTTAATGAGGTAAAATGTAAACAATTTTTGCCACAAGGTCGATATAAAGTCGGTTAAATAGCCTTCACCACTTGTCATTCGAAATACAACATGCGTAGGACAAAATATAAATAAATAAAATAAACTTGCAGGAAAATTATTTAGTTATTATTCAGGTGAAGGAAGATATTATAATCTAATTTTACTTATTGTTATCCGCAGTACTAGTACAAAATACTAAAACGTTCTCACTTTGGGTACTTTGATGCCACGGTGGCGGGAAAACAGTGTGTGCATATCTTAATTTACGTATAGTTTTAGACAAGCCGTTCATCAATTCACGAAAAAAAATAAAAATTAAATCAACCCCTTGTATCTCGCATAACGGTAGAAGAAGAAGATGAGCTGCCAACAACAGCTAATCTTCTACGACAAGAATATCAATGCTCATTATAAATTTTACATGATACTTTCTGTATAATAAGGTAGGGCGAATCTCATGCGTGCGAATCGATAAATTTAGATTGAGGTATTCCAACAACTCTTGTTCGCGATGGCATGAACGTTGAATCTACTAGTTTTATTTATATTGTATTGAACATATTTCGTTGTAAGCTGTAAAAAAGTAAGATGGTCAAAACGTGCTGCTTCCGTCATATGATACCTACTCAATTTTAAGTGTAAAGGTGCGTGCGGTACTTGGCAAAAGTTGCTAAATATTATTTATTCTGCCAAATTTATAGCTAGCATAAGCAAAGTCCGAGTACTTCGCTTATTTATGCGGTTGACTGAACTTTAGGTTTAGTTTAAAATGGATGCTATTGAAACAAAACCAAATATTTCATCGCCTTCCGATAATGAGCTAGCCAGTTTACTCCATTAGCAGGGATCTAATTAGCAATTAACACAGCTCAGCCTCCTATTTCAGGTTCATGAACTTCGCCGTGATGATGTTGCTAGGAAATTACCGTCACCTTTATTTATAAAACGGGGCCGTAGAGTAGCTACCCGGTTTAATTCGGCGATTTATTTAGATTTTAGATAAGTTTTACACAACATATTTTTTTAAAAATCAAATTAATTTTTTTAATTTTTTTTTTAAATGTTAATAACTAAATAGTTAAATACGGTGATTGATGTGTAGAAATTTGGTGTCGCTATAGCATCAAAATAATTCAGCAAGTAAATAGAAAGTTAATTTTTAAAATTATTTCGTAAGTTTAGGCGTAAGTTCCAAATAAAATAAATTAAACATATAATTGTATACTGTGTGAGCCTGGTCTTCTGGCTCACATCTTAGGCAAATAAATCACTCCACCACATATACAACGTGGTATACACATATATCATGCCGTGGTGGTACCGGCCTAGAATAGTACTCCCCCATCTCTTCCCGCGGGTGCCGTAAGAGTCGGCTAAGGGATAACGTACCAGGAGGTGGGCAGCAGCGCCTTCTGAGGATCGGAAATCATACTGCGCTTGCCAACCCGCCTGCCAAGCGTGGCGAGTATTGGCAAATCCCCCCTATATGGGGGAGGCATACGTCCAACAGTGGACGCACATAGCTGAGAAAAGAAAAAACATATACAACAACCCATGCTTTATAAAAAAAAACATTTTGTTATACAGTTGTCTTGTAAATGTCAAATGTAGACTTCAAACTAACAATATATTTAATTATAGTAAAACATGTGCTTAGATAGTAGTTTGTGACCTTTACCTGTGTAGAAATCCTAGCATACATCTAAGAATAATTCACATTCGGATTATCAATAGTATGCTGCGTTCTCATGATCGTAATCGAATCACCAGAAATTGTATTTTTTTCTTCCTGGTAACGTATGTCTCTTGTCTCTTTCACGCTACTAAATCAGAGAAAGTAAAACCTTACTTAAACCCAATCAGGGCTGCCATAAAACATTTTATAAATTTTATTAACTTTTGAAATATTTGACGAATGATATTATATTTGTATTTTTTTATAAACCGGTGATAGAAATAAAAAACATAATATAATGAACATGAACAAAGAGTAACAAAATAAAAAGGAAATAATTTATAACTAGTGTCCTAAATCAGGACTTTTCCCATCTCCTAATTTCCCAGTTAACCATTTGAATGAAAATGTGATAGAATGAGTGATGTTGGGAAATACATATTATTGTTTAAAATAAATAAAATATTAATGGTCACCATGTTGAACATAACCTGAAATCTCTAATCAGCAAATAAAATCTGATCACAAATGGATTATACCTACAGTTTTTTTTTTTTGCAAGAGGTTCACACACACCAATACTGTATAAAATCGTGAGAACATTATTTTGAATGCTAGTTTATTTATTACGTTGTACTAATTTTGAACATTATTATATTCATTATACTGATTATGTACAATGCGAAGCAGCCCTTGTTACAGCTGAAACGGGACGCGTTGCCATGGATACCATTGATCGTACGCGCCATCTTGGATGCAATCAGCCGCCAGACTATGGAGTTTAAATTCACTGGAACATGTAACAACATCGGGTGTAAAGTATTGCTTCAATCATTTTTTTCTGGAAAGTATAATTATATATATTATATCAAAATCCATAGTTTTGTATATAATCGGCAATAAACCTGTAGACCTAGACACTAGAATAGACACATACACACTCACACTTCCACACAAACTTTTGCATTTATTATATTTGTAGGATTAGGATTTATTATACTTTTGGGTTTTTAGTTTTAACCGTTTACCAATTTTGTCTGAAATAAAGGTATTTTTATTTTATAATTATATAAACAAGTAGAGAAGTAATTATATCCTATAAGATAACAAGCTTAATAATGTAGAATAATACAATGGAATACAAAGACAAATGTAAAAAAATAGATGTTTCTCATACCTATTGTAATTGCATTAAGAAACTAACTACAGATGAGCGGTGATTCTGACATATTTATAATTTTAAATCAAAAGATCTTTGATTAAAATAGTTGAAAAGTAACATATTTGAGTACAACGTACTACATTTAGACTTTTTAAACTTTACTTCGTTTTCGATTCCCATAATAATGATGTAATAAAACCATCTCAAACTGAATACAGAAGCCATTTAACGAAAAATACAAAGAAATAAATAGGTATTAGGTATATTAAAATCATTGTCAGAATTACCACACATACGTAGGACCACACAAACTAAGTAGATGCGTGAGCAAAATGGAACCTTCAGTAAAACGTTCCATTTTGCTCAATCGCCTTTTATCCTATTGATAGTCTGTAAAAATATCAATTTCCCAGTTGAATGTGAACGCTTTACAAACGGATATATCCTTTTTCGACCCTTATTTGTCTCGTTATGTGACTTTATTGATTTTACCCTGGGTGGTTAGTAGTACCTACGTATCGACACTTCAAACAGAAAAGGTTGAACCTTTATTAAAGATTTTAAAAAAAATTCGACGTCAAAAAATATTTTATCAATTAATCTAATCTAGTCTCTAAAGTTAACACATATATTGGTTATATAATATGTATATAAAATAACTATATATTACATTTCCCCAGAGAAGGCACTATTCTCTAAGTACCTAGGTCTAGAATATTAAATGGTTTCGATACAGCCTTTTGGATGAAACGGTCGATACATATATTTGAAGAAACCGGTTTTACGAGAGTTTGTGAGATTTACTTGTATTTCCCTATCTCCAAACTTACGTAGCCTAATGCATAATACAGTTAAGTAAGTAAAGTGTTTAAATCTTAAGGATTTTGCGCACTTAATTAAGCTGAGTGGGTTCAGGATTTTAACAAGGGTATCTAGTCAAAAAGCCAGTTTAATTAAAAACGGGAAAGGTTGTCCAGCATCTTTTAGTCCGTAAACGATGATTTAGGTAGGTGAGCCATTGTGATAAACGCTAGAATTTCGACGAAAATGTAAATATAGGTATTAATACTAGCTGCGCCCCGCGGTTTACCCGCGTGGTGATGATGAAGATGAAAAGTAGCTTATGTGTTATTCCGGGTCCTGAAGTATCTACATATTTAATTTCATCCAAATCCGTCCAGCAGTTTGAGCGTGACAGAGTAACAAATTTGTAACTAGCTACCCTAATTCCTTCTACTATTAAAATATTAGTCGGATACGGTAGCTATCCAAAGATCGGGTTGATAGTTCAACCACTATCATACTACACTATAGAACTATCTCACTTAATGGTCAGAGACAATGTGGTTGAGGGTGTATTCACGCTTAACCTGAATTATTAGCTGGGTCTCAAGGGTTGCAGCCTGCACACACTATGTGTTTTGTAACAGTTTTCAAAACCTTAGGGTAGTTTTTCAAACTTTAGTAATATGGTAGCTAGCCTAGGCGGGTTCTGGAAACTACCCTACCACCTTGCTAGCGACCGGTGTTACTTTCACCAGCAGTTCAAGCCGTTGGTGGGGATCGAACTAGCGTTCGTCAGTTTGATTGCCGACGCTCCCAAGGCTGGGCTATCGCTTGTGTTGCGGCAACTGTCTTTGAGAGCTAGTGAAAGGTAGCTGCCTTTTTACGCCCAGTTTGGCATGATTGCACCTTAGTCCCTGATCATCATCACTGATCATCAACTAAGATTTGTATACAAACATTAAAATAAATTATGGAAACACAAATGAATTCTACAAATGAAAAACATAAAATACATACATGACCTATGATAAGTTACAGGTAAGTGTTTTTTTTACAAACAATGTATATAAACAGAGTGCCTGGGGGATGCGACGAGTGAACAAAATTTTGTAACATAATTGGCTCTACCAATCAGCATTCCAGCGATGGAACATTTGATCTGTGGGCTGGCAAAAGCGGTGGGTTGTTAAAATCTGCAAGAAAGTAATTCTACACAATAAGTACCTCATAAAGCACTACCCGACCAAAAATATATTTAATCAAGTTACTTTTATCCGAATCCAATAAATCCAAAACAGAACGGCAAGATTTTCACTTTTATTTTTGTTGATTTACGTTCGCGTCCTAATCCATGACCACTGAAAAAGTAATTGGACTGACCGTAAAACAATTCAGCGAGAACCCAAACAAATGAATTTATATTCGTGTTGAATTCTACAGAAATAATCCATTATCAAAGGCGATCTGGTTTATATTTAATGAAGCGCTCCATTTCAATTTATTATCTCCTATCTAGACTTTATAATTGCTCGCAAATTGAAATAGCTCCAACCACAGATAATATATCTACCTAGATGCCGCAAAATGTCCGTCAAGCGTGTCTCAAAGTAGTTCCGTTGACGCGTGGATAAATCGGTCACACATTCTGTCTAAAAATACATACATAATTATGTTTACTTCTACTATGCAAAACAACATACGTACAGATTAAACAAGAATCTCGTCAATAGCATCGGTTTCTCGGTTTAATATGTATTCAGAAATTGTTTAGGCTTGCTCCTACTTTAGGTAAGGTAGTGTTGGAAAATACAGTTATCTTCTTTTCACTCCTCTTGCTCTAAATGTACGTCAGTATTTAGCTCTAGGGGCTAAAGTATTTTTTTCTTTATTTTTGTGTGTTAGTAACGAGCTTACAAAAACGAAAAATTCTTTATAAGATTTGAAACTCCGCCATCTTGCATCACATTATCAACCTTTTTGAAAATGGAACTATAAGTGGCGATCTTTGGTAGAATGCGTGCATTTCGTTGCGGCTATAGAAAAGAAGTCATAAGTAATTGTATAATTTTTAACCGACTTAAAATAGGAGGTTACTCAATTTGACCGTATATATGTTTTTTTTTATGTGTGTTCGCGGATAACTCGGTCGTTTATGAACCAATGTTGATGATTTTTTTTAGATACAGTAAACTTTCGTGGTGGTCCCATTTAAATTTCATCAAAATCGGACAAGCGGTTTTTGAGTTACACTCTAATATCTGAAAAGTGCTTCACTTACCTCGACGATATTATTGTCGCGGTTGAAGACATCGGTGCACATACACAATGACAAATTGATCCCGTGAGTAGCAAAGGTCACTGAAAAGGGTGAAAAATATTTTTTTACCAAAAAACGGAACCGAATTCAACACTCAAAAGTGAGAAATAACTTGTCGAAGTCGGTACCATGACAGTTTACAAAAGTTACTATCATCACAATATTGTGCTCATGGTACCGACTTCGACAAGTTATTTCTCACTTTTGAGTGTTGAAGTCGGTTCCGTTTTTTTGGTATAATTTTTTTTTACTCGATCTCTACTTTGGCGAGGGAGAAACTTAAAACAATTTATTTTTTTAGTCATTTTCAAAACAAGCTAATATTAAAATATCTTCCAAAGTTCAATTAGACTTGTCAAAAGAGAGTTTACCTTTCTCAATGTCAAGCAGTCAATCACATCACTACATATTAGTTGCGACTAAATTTCCGCACTACGATATGGGCGGAGTCCTCAGATAAAGACCAAATTGTTTCCCGCAGCGTAATAGCGCTCAGTAAGCACTTGTGTAGTATAAAATATGTGGCACGCTACATATGCAAAGGAATTAGCAAAAATAGGTAATCTAGATCATTTATATCTGTGGATTCAACAGACTTAAATAATCAAGTTTACTTGAATTACTGTGATGGCATCGTAATAAAATTTAATGTTTAATTTGAAGGCTCCTCTGAAGGCGTGTAGTTCCACTTCGGGGCGGTCAAGGGCGCTCTACACTAGTGCAATACCGACCATCATCTCATTTTAAACCTTAAAATAATGTAGTAAAAGTTTATTTTCGTATAGACTGCCACCGAACGAGAAAAATGTTTTCTGCTTTGCAATGTTTAATGTGCGTATAAATAAAGTTTAGCATAAACGGTATTTTTATGCTCGCAACTTTAAGATCCAGAGTAATTCTCAATGTATCACGCATATTTTTTAATTAAGAAAAATGAAGGTTAGTTACATTGAATGTTTTTTTTTTATTTCCAAACCTTGAACACCACCAATGGGTATATTTTGACCAGCCTTTTCCATTAGCGATCGACTCAAATTACGGCAATGCATTCTCTATATGATAAACCTTAACTTATGAAGCAATTTTCCTTTTCTGTCGTCTTAAGAATTCCGGTAAACGGCAACATAAAAGAAGGACCAATCAAAAATATAAAACCATGTTATTTTCGTGAAATAAATTTATTTTAATTTCATTTAAATTCCAAGTAATGCGCACCACACGCGTGGGAAGAGTGGACCTAATTGCCGTAGCCTATTTCAGTCGACGTTTCCTGAAACGGTGCCGGACTGTACTTTAGGTTTAAGACACCGTGACCAAATCCAGAGTGCGTGTTAACGCGCTCTTGGTTAGCTGTCATGTCACCCTTACGTTTTTTCCGATTTCCGAAAAGCATATTTTTCAAAAATTAAAACTATCGAGGTATCTTTACTTAACAGGATTTTGAATCATGACTGTTATTTTATGCTGAACCAAAAATACTAAAACTGAAATAATGAAAGCTCTGTCTTATAGTGATGATTTTAAATACATTTTTAAAACTAACTATTTGTCTATTCTCAGCGCCTTATATATTATATATGAAACACGTATAATTAGACAAGAACTTACTTTATTACAGCGGTACGGGTATTCCTACGAAATACTGTAAGTTTCTCTTTGAAAGTAGCAACTCGGATTGTATTACAGCCAAATAATGAGGTAGTTGAACCGGTGTTATACCACCAAACTGGTCGACCAAGTAATCTACCTGTCACAATGTCGGTAATATTACGTTACACAAACCTTACACAAGAAAACCGAGCAATTATAACTTTTGTATCATACCATATGAGAATTCTGAGTTATCCCTAACGTTGGTTATATAAAATATCGATGAAGATTAGTATTGAATTTATAGTTCTTTAAAATAAATAAATGACTATAAAATGACATATTATTAAAAGATTAATAAAGGTATTTTATAGAGCAATTTATTTCGGATTCAAACACTAACTAACTCTCATTCTGCTCGATGACCAAACTGTTTCACCGCTACATTTTCAATATTCACAAAGCCTAACGCCAGAATCACAAATAAAGGCTGCGCGTACTGTACATTAATTATGGTTTCTTCAGGAAGAGACCACAAATGACCGTTTCATAAGAGTTTAAATTTTTTGATTACTTTGTTTCAATTCCATAGAAACTGCAATGGTGGGTGTACGACCATTCTCCCGCCCAATGTTCAATCTAATTTACATTAGAATCTGCAGTGACTAGGTGACACCTTGATAATAAGCTTCCTGGCTTTAGAAGGATTTATCGTTCTTTGTTGCGTTCGCATTGTCGCGAACTTTACGGAAGTTTGTTCATTCTGTACTACTGTAATTCTCTGGCCACCATACTCGTGGATTGAAAAGGTGAAATAAAAATAGGCATTACAAACTCGTACCCAAATGTTTGTATAATCATTAAAATTATTAATTATCTTGAATAAATGTGGTTTCTTTCTTTCTTTCTTTCTTTCTTTCATTATATTGTGGTGTGCGAAATGTTAGAATTCGGCAATCTATCCGAAGTTCGTACGGGTGGTAAAGCATGAGGAACGTAAATAAAATTCGCAGCGAGCAGATATGGTCATAGTTAGATAAAATACTTGTTGGAAGTTTTCTAATTGCAGTGGTCGAAGGGTCAGCACTCGTACTAGAAGAAGTCTACATCATATAGATACCAGTATGGTGGTAAGGGTAGCTAAATCCTGTTTTCGTAATGAATTTTCATAAAAATATACATACAGAGCCGTGGTGGTACCGGCCTAGAATAGTACTCCCCCATTACTTCCCGCGGGTGCCGTAAAAGTCGGCTAAGGGACCACGTACCAGAAGGTGGGCAGCAGCGCCTTCTGAGGATTGGAAATCATCCTGCGCTCGCCAACCCGCCTGCCAAGCGTGGCGAGTATTGGCAAATCCCCTCTATATGGGGGAGGCATATGTCCAGCAGTGGACGCACATGGCTGAGAGAAATACATACAGAATAGCAGACCGCAAACTTTCTACGAAATAAAAAATATTTGAATTGACACTTTCATAAACAAAACCATATATTGTAAACTAAGGCTAAGGCTTTCACGGCCGGCGTTGCATGTTGTATGTATTGCTTCCGGGCTGTTTGGCCGTGGTCTATGTGAAACGTCTGGAACAAAAGTTTCTCATAGACCACGGCCAAACAGCCCGGAAGCAATACATACAACACAAAACCATATATTGTAAATTAATCTTGGCTACGGATTTGCATTGCAAGGACGCAAATAAAACGCAGTAACTATGCTGCGTAGCTGCGTTTAAATAGATAATATACATACACAGGTATGTAGACATAAATGACGTAATAAACAAAAAGGGATTATTATTAAACTTATTTCCCTATCAGTTTGGAATTCACATGCGTGTCAATCTCCAAATTTCGATAAAGCCAATCCTGAAAGTTTTTTTTGCAGCGGCGGAAAGATCAGAAGTTTTTTCATACTAATCCTAAATTCCCAATGATCCCCGTTTTCTTAACGTTTTCCTGGTGTTATTCTGGTTTATTTGCCTTTTAACATTATTATGATGAAAAAAGTATATTTTTATTATTTTGAATGCATTGTAATATTGGTCTTGATTACACAAGACGTGTCTTTGTTAATGGCTATTTCGTAATTTAGTGCAGGAGATAAGGTGCGTTCACACTGATAACTTTGGAACAACACGCAGGTTCCCCGTCACGTCACACACGACAAGTGACCGATAACAGAGTGTTTAATATGCTTAATTGTACAGGGCAGTCATAAGGAGAAAACAGGGTGGGTATGACAAAAATAAACAATTAGCAGTCGTAATTAAGGCTTTACCATCGACTAAATTATTGACAAATTTGAGCTTTTTCAGTTTATTTTTTTAAACTTATGTCTAATCTTTAGAAAATGCAACATAGGAGAACATATTTCATGAAGGTTAATTATGATTGAATAAAATTTGAAACACAGAGAAATTCGGGAAACACAGACTCAGGCAGAGAGTTCCACTCCGTGGCAGTACACATTATAAAAGTGGAAGCAAAACGCTTCGTGCGTAAGAGTGGTATATCTACCATAAAGCGGTGGCGCATAGTCGTACGTCTGGTTGACCGATGATATAATGGAGATGGTGGAATTAAATTGTGTAATTCCAGTTGCACACTCGCCGAAAGGTATCCGATAGGCTAGCAACTCTACGTCGGTGTTCAAGGCTCTGTAGCCTATGTTCGACCGGAGAGTCGCTACCAATGATCTTTTTCAATATTTTTAAAAGACTTTATTTATCTATTATAAAAAATATCAGAGTAATCACAACTGCGCTTGAAATGTGTCTTACACCAGAAGAAAGGGAATTGAAAAGTCCAGACATGTGGTTAGTAATATTTTCTTTGAACTCGTAGATCATCTCGTAAAGTACTTTTTTGTAATATTACACACAACAACACGCATTCGGCACCTACCATTAATTCGAAATCGAAGTATTGTTTTCACATAAGAAATTATAATGCAATATTGATTAGTGGTGGTAATTTTATTATTAACTTAATTTTACTAACATGATTTAAAATATGAAAGCTGTTACTCTTCAGGCTAAATGAATAAACTAAAATACGTAAATACAGAAGACGTTTTGCTTTTACTTTTATAATGCGCTAACTAGTGTAGCTAGCACCATTATCAAATTCCCAGCATTGTGTACTTTCGAGTACCCGCCTGGCTAGCTACCATTCACAAGTTTGAAAACTGTCACCATACACATAGTGTATTCAAGCGGCTGTCTTTGAGAAGCAGTAAGCATTCTAGGTCTAGCGTGATAACATCTTCGACCACATCGTCCCTGACCTTCAAGTGAGATGGTCAATTAACGCTAGTAACTAAAAGAAGCTAACAGTAAAAAAAAACGTTTGATACTGTATATGTAGTATTTCAAAAGAAAACGCGTCGATTTGTCTACATGCTCACAAACGGGCCTTAAGACAAATATGCAATAGAGTATCTGTTATAACTAGAAACTTATAATGTTAAATCTTAGTTTGCTAGTTTAAAAGAACTTAAGAATTGTCATAGTGTAAGCACTATGACAATTCTTACGTCCTTTTAAACTAGCAGCGCCCCGCGATTTCAGCCGCTTGGGCTATGGTTTTCGCACTACCTCAAATTGTCCCACAGAAACCTTACTCTTTCCGGGATAAAAATAATCCTATATGACATGTTAATCCAGGGTATAAGCTATCTTCATTCCAAATGTTAATGTTGTGTATTTTTTAAAATTATGTGTTTTCATTACTACATAAACAATTTGTAACGGGATGTGTGATGCCCATTGATATGTAGAACCATCCCTATTATTTTACTTTATGGTGGATTGGGGTTGCTTTGGTTTAGAACAAAATTCTTGCTGACACATTAATAATAATAAAATGGGACAACATTCACACAAGGTACATACAATATTGAACACACACATACCGGAAAATATTGCGCCGGTAAATCTCTTTAATCCAACTCAACGTACTCGTACACAAATTTATCACATTAAGCATCTACATCTTATTTCCTCTTCCGTGGGCTAATGTAATAATGCCGTATAATTTTAGCAGCCCTACTAGAACAGACGGAGCGGTGTCATCGCCCTCGGCTTATCATTGTGGCAACACCCTGTGTCAGCAACGGGACAGGATTAGCTTTGTTTGCTTGGTGAGGCGGCTCTTCCGCCAGACGTGTCGAAGCAAATCGCTTCATTGTCTTACTGAGATATACTAAAGTTACTTACCTGTTTTAGGTACCTATCCTCACATACACATCTTCACTCCGGTTCACCAGAGACAGGCAGATATCATCGGTATACCGATGGTCTGATTGATTGTTGCAAGAACTACCTACGCCCCGCATCCACTCACGTGGATTATGGTTTTTTTCGTTACCGTACATTTTCTCTGTTCCTGAACATTATCTAACGATTTGTGCAAGATTTAATTCCGATCCGTTTGGCTGTTCTGACGTGATTCAGCGATAAACATACAAACTTTCACACTCATAATATTATAATAGGAATTATCGGGACATTTGCCGTGTGTTTTATATATTTTCATTGTCGTTTTCTAGTGAACATGGCACATGCAACTGTGCCGAAATATTGATAAGTAAAAATAATACAGTTAATAAAACAATCATCACCATAATCATTTGAGAAGTGAAGTATGATTACATGCCTTTCTTGCACAAGGGGCAGTCGGAAGCAGCCTACGGCCAATATCTTTTTACGATCTCCATCAGGTGGTCAGTCCAACTTCTCGATGAGCGTCCAATGAACATGGACGCACTTGTCCGTCTATGGGCTCCACCGGAAACCTTCGACTACATCATCCATCAGTTCTCAGAGTCTTCTTCCAACTTGCTAACTGAATGGGTCACGTCTTGGTCATATTTCTGACTATGTCGTAAAGAAAATCCGGGCATAGCCATTTCTATAGATGCTGCTTTGAGCTGGCGTTATGATAACATAACAATATAATATAATTAGCAGTCATTATTAAATATAAAATACGTTACGTAAAGAACTATTGAATGCAAAAAATATTGCAACAAGTTCGTGCTATAAATTGCGCCTCCACTTGTTTATATTTCTTTTAATCTGTTTTTGCTTCATTTCCATCCACCGCCTGTTAACTGAAACTGTAGCAAAAAGGTTGGTATATAAAGAATAAATGTAATATATATAATTTATTATATGCTTGTATTTATATGATGCATATTTTTTAAATTATTTCAACACAAACAAAGTTGTGTTTAATGTGCTGTTTGCACGATAACCTTCAACACATTTAGGTATTACTATTCTGAGAATTCCATGATAGCTATAGTCAGGTTAAGTATTATTTTATCTTATAACTTTTTGTGCTTTATTGTCTAGTACTTAGCCAATGTTTTCTTTTTCTATCGTATTGTAAATAATATTGAATTGGTGGATCGAATGAGTGCCGATTGTATTCTTTAGATAATCTGAAAACCCATCGTATACGACAGCGGAAAGGCTAGCGTGTTTGTTTATATTCCTGGGTATCAATTCTGCTAAATACATTGCTTTGATATTGTCATGAACTGTCGTTTTTGCTAGTTTAGCTATTTTACTTGGAGTATATTTGTAATGGCTACACAGATCTAATTTCCACCGCAATGCAATCACCTACAATGCAGTCGAAATTCAATACTTATCTTAGCTGAATGAAAGTTTATTTAGGCTTACATAAAAAATACTTTTGCACTGTTTATGAATTGATTGTCTTAATACATAAGATAATCTATGTCTGAACGAATTTGATTACACAGTTTTGACATGGTAAATTTCAAAAGTGTGTAATCAAATTCGTTCAGACATAGAGAACATTTTCGGAGTGTAATTTTCACATTATTGCCGCGAGCACAGTTAATATTGTCGGCTAAACCAAATTATGGTTTCAGCAGCTTGGATGAAACGACCTTTGTGTAATTTAATTATGTATTGTTCGACGTCAACTTTCGTTATAGGCTTTCATTATATACGCTTTGTCTGTGTATGATACTTTTATGGGACATATTTTAGATCTTGTATCATTTAAAACACAAACATAACATCACTGATGCCGTGCGACTGACAAAATTAGTTGCTACTATTGCCCAGCGTGAGTGGATTGCCCTCAGCGCTTGACGCGCTTGAAATCTAGCCCAATACTTTCTTACGATTGCAGAAAACAACAATCCATCTAACCTAGTCTATAAAATACAGAATATACTTACTTACTCAGGCTAAAGAATAACATGATCAGACATAAGCTCTCTTTTATCTTTTTTTATATTTTTTGTATACCTACCGCGTTAAATAATTGAAATGTGATAATTTGTTAATAAAACTTTCACATAATAATTAGTGTACATTATGGGTGCGTTTCATTATGGGCTCACAGTGCATACATTCGTACGTAAGGATTTAACTGTTCCGATATGAATTTAGAACTGACAGTACTGACGCTCGTAAGCAAATCGAAACGGATTGTGTGTGTGAATGCGCGCGAATTCTCTAAATGTTAGTTTCCATAAAATGCCAATAATTCACTTCCGTACTTCACGGGCACTAAATGGGTAATTCTTTTTTTATAGTTAAAATTGCGTTTTTAATTTTTTGTGAACGGACTACCAATTTTTGACAGATTCGATGTTTGCCTCTTAGTATATAGTTACTTATCTATGTGTTTGACAGCGCTCACACTGCTCTACATCGTACTCGTTTCGTTCTAACCACAGGACGATGATGTCATGGATGACGTCATATAAATTTAATGTGCAGCTGTTAGTGCATTCCGGAATGACTTTAAGCACGCTATCTGTGCTCAAAGCCGCTTAAAGCTCAAAAGAAACGCTGCACCCTGTTGTGATTCAAACAAATAAATAAAATGAGTTGTATTGTGGCAAGAGGTACCTAAACCGAACAGATGGTGGGTCGGATGGTGGCGATCTGCTTACTTATAGGTTTGCGTCCGAGTACTACGAACTAGCTCTCATAGTAGTAGGAAAATAAATTGGTACCTAAAACAAATCCACAACGATCTCAAAATCGGACGAGGCCTGAGCGCGATACTTTATTTTGATTCTTTATACTGCGTATCTAGCATATGAACACTATCTCACTTAATGGTGAGTGACAATGTGGTCGAAAATGTTATCACGCTAGACCTAGAATGCTCACTGTCTCTCAAGGACTGCTGCCTGAACACACTATGTGTTTGGTGACAGTTTTTCAAACTTGAGGGTGGTAGCTAGCCGGGCGGCTACTCGAAAGTACCCGACCACCATGCTGGGAATTTGATAACGGTGTTACTTTCACCGGAAGCTCAAGCTGTTGTTGGGGATCGAACCAGTGTCCGTCAGTTAGACAGCCGACGCTCCCCCCGCTGAGCTATCATCACTTCTATCTATTCCATTGATTTCGTAAAAAAATCTGTGTGCATTCACCCTGTCCCAGATTTTTAAATTGGAGGGTAGTACGTGGTACCTGGCCAAGAAGACACTAAAAAGTACCTACTATGTTACCATGTTATTCACATAACTCTCTAAAGCGGTCGTAGTCAATCTTAGACCGCATTAACGCCCTAGCTGTTTTATGTCAAGAATTTAACGTAGAAATATAACAATACTCTCAAAAGAGGAAACCCATAACGCTTTTAAAAAATAAGGCAGGAAGGAACGCTGTTGCTCGCACGAATAATTTCGTCATCTATAAGTGCTGACGAGGTATCCACAAGAAACGAAACGCCCTTCGGAAGCCCATTTCCGTTACAATAATGAGAATGATGCACACAAAATTTGTCCCCTACAATCAAGATATTGGTAGCGTTAAATATTACTCTCTCTTGGAGCCGTGCGTGCGTACGGCGCGAGGCCGGCGGCGCGGTGCGCTGCGACGCGCCGCTTCCGCTACTGTCCTGCTCTAACGCGCGTAAAATACCTAAACATTTGGTAAAAGAGAGCCTTAATGCCAAAAGATAGGGCGAAACTTACCTATGTTACAGTTTTTATATTTATTTGTAGTCTAGTGTTGTATCTACTATTTGTTTTTAATTTGCATGTCTTGTATTGCAATGAACTCAAGAGATCATTTTTTTGTATTAAGATAAAATAGACTAGACATAGACATAGCTTTATAATAAGCTTTTGCACATAGCTAAATGTCATAAATTATAATACCTACTCAAGTATGCTTGACGGCAAATAAGTTATTTGAATAATGTATTTCTCTGGAAGATAATTTATTGTGAATCATAAGAAAAAAAATATTATTATATAGCCGTAAATTGAATAGACATACATAAATGTATGTAAATAAATCTATATATATGAAAATTCATCTCTAAGCACATTTTTTTCTATTGCGTTTTTGTAATCCTTGTTTTTAGTATACAACCTTCATGAGCAGTAGCACTCTCACTCTATCTGAGAGTTCGCCTGGAGATGTACTGCAACCTTAACTATTTCTACCGCGAGGCAGTAGTGCTTGCATTACTGTGTTCCGTGTTTGAAGGGTGAAGGGTTCCAGCGAAATTACAGGCACATGAGACTTACTAACTTTATGTTTCAGGGTGACGGGCGCAGAGCAGTATTAAAGTAATTGTATATGTTTATAGGCAGAGGTTACCACTAAACATACTTGGCTGTTTGCGTGTTGCGTCATCTTATCCCATAAAAAAGAAAAAAAAAACTACTAATCCTGTCTGCCTAGACAGGATTAGTAGTTTTTTTTCTAGTCTACTCTTTATAACTATAAAACCATATTGCTTTTTTGCTTTTTTTTTCATAGGGCAAATGCCTTAATTAAAATAAAACACTAATAACTAATTACAATACTACAGCTACTACAATAACATTTGAGCAATCCACTAGCTATTGGTAGCCTATAGATAACTCAAATGTTCTAACCCGCTACCGGCCGGCAGCGTGCCCAGAATGCTAGCAGCATTGCCACGCTGAATTGCAATGCTGATTCGTTGAGCCAAATATGTGCCAGCATTTTGGTCACGCGTCGCAACGATCAAACGCTCAGATAAATTTTGGAAAATCCGATGAGCTCCAGGTCCCCACGGGCCCAATGTCTCGACCTCAAACGGTTCAAATATGTAACCACTACTTAGGTTAGCATATTTTCGCCATTTTTACATATTTTTTGCTTAACCATATGGCACATGTATTCTATGTTAATATTTTATTTATTTTATTGTAATACATTAGTATTAACTTAACGATTGAAACCCTAGTTTTTCAATAGTTCTTAGTTTTAATTATGATATGGTGAAACTATTTTTTTCTGATTTACACAGTCTTTTGGTCGTTTAATTATATTTTATTTATATTTTTTATGCATAAAAAATGAAATGTTCTTGGCTCAACGATACAGACGCGTGATATCGACACAAATAGACAATGCCTTTCTAGAATTATTTTTTTGCGATGGTCGACATTGATTGTTTGTCGCTTGAACGATGTCTTTGAAGCTGCAATTAACATGAGAATTTCAAGGAAAATTTACGTAAGGAGGTATTTAATTAAAAACATATGTGTACAATTAATTGTACATAATCAAATCCATCTTTATAGTTTTATCATTAATTATGCCCATGTTATAAAAGTCGTTTATCACTAGTATGGTTTTAGTTACTTTACAAATCAACTAGGTCATCGATTATTAAAATTTCACAGTATCTTTGTCAAAATCAATCCTCTATAAAATCATATTATAATGTTACGATTTTGGAGCTACCTCATTATAAAGTCTAATCTTAAGCATTTTTCCAGATTCGGGTGTTGCCACTTGATAATTGCAAAATTAGATTATATCGTTTCACGATATAACGAAGTATCCCAATAACTCGTAACAAAGCTCGAACTCTCATAATGATAGCATAATATGGATATGATATATAGCCATACTTACATAGTTATGACAGAAATAGACATAACAACTTTTATGTAACACCCATATGCTGCCTCACCTGTAACAAGAAAAACGAACTGTTAAAGTAACACACTAACGTAAAGTTACATAACAATATTCATAATATACCAAATGTTGAATAAAACTTATTTATAAATACACATTTCATTCATTAATTAAATGAATGAACTGGCGAACAGGATGCTCTTTGTGTAGTCTGTGTCGCTAATTTTGGGTATATTAAAATATTTAAATGGTTCTACAAATATGTCTTATCTGTTCTATAATATTTTTATCGCAAAAACAGTTTTGATTTACATTTGCATTGCATAATGTTTAGACATTTTTCTAGCGATCATAATCATTTATGTAACGCGTTACTTAATTCGATAAAATTCGTGTGTAACACCATGATGAAAACACGATATAATAAGTAAATTAATATCCCGTGGCTAATTGTTCAAAATGGACTGTTCATGGAGGCGGACACTTGCTTCCGTCTTCCTATTGTTATCTTTGCATGTAAGTTCATCATTCACGTTATTCATGTCTCGAGAATCGAGATTAATGGCTGTATCATGTAATACTTGTTTCATTGTTATTTTGCAGAATCTGCGTGTTTTAGGCCAAAATGTCGTGCCGACTGGAGCAGTTCCGCAGTTTCCGGTTTTAAGAGAACCTATGAGAGATGGTGGTATGAATCCAGGAGCATTATCAAAGCAAATGAACTTACTGCCTTGCCCTCCGAATGGTATCCCACCGGAGATTGTACAACTAGGATTACACCCTTCAGATTACCAGAGGAACCTTGAAAATATTGGACCAATACATCCACAAGCCTTGAACCAAATAGGAAATATAGGCATATTTCCACAAGGACAAATTTTTAACCTTCCACCGCCGTTACTCCAAGGTCCGATTGTGCTGCAACAAGGCTTACTATTAGATGTTCCACAGGCTCCTCTAGGACCTATTCCTCTAGGAGCACCATTTAATGTTCCACAGACTCCTCTCGTGCCAATTCCACTAGGAGCACCATTCAATATCCCACAAATACCTCTAGTTCAGATCCCGCCCGGCCTGTCATTCAATATTCCACAGATAAATCCTGGTCAAATTACACCAGGCCAGCCATTAAACATTCCACAGACATCTCAAGTGCCCGTCCTATCAAATCAGCCTGTCTCACAGCCACCTCAAGTGCCGGTCACATCAGGTCCACCATGTAATGCTCTACAGGCACCACTAGTGCCAAACTTATCAGGCCCTTCATTAAATTTTCCTCCATCTACAGTATCAATCCCATCAAGTCAACCATTGAACATTCCACAAAAACCTTTTATTCCAATCCCACCATGTGCACCGTACATTCCTCAAACACATTTACAGCAAATCTTACCGGGGCCTATATTCAATATTCCACAGACACAGTCGATCCCACCAGGTGCACCATTGAATGTAGCACAGATGCCCTTAGCTCCAATCCCACCAAGTCTATCATCCAATAATCCACAGGAACCTTTATTGCCAATCTTACCAGGGCCTTTGTTAAATATTCCACAGACTCCGCCAATCCCACCAGGTGCACCATTGAATATGCCACAGATGCCCTTAGTCTCATACCCACCAAGTCTATTATCTACTAATCCACAGGCACCTTTATTGCCAATCCTACCAGCGCCTTTGTACAATATTCCACCAACACCTTTACCTGTAACCCCTCAAGGGCCACCGCCTAATGTCCCACAGCCACCTTTAGCGCCAGTTCCACCATACAATTTCCCACAAACACCTTTAACACCAGTTTTGCCAGGGCCACCATGTAATATTCCACAGATTCCTTTAGGGCCGATGCCATTAGCCCCGCCAATTACCAATATAAGATCATTTCCAGAACCAACACCTAATATTTGTGCTCCTCCATTTACAAGTATACCACTTCCACAAAATATACCACCTTGTATACCACCGTTAGGGATGCAACAAGGGCAAATGTTACCCAATACTCAAATACCATTAGGTTTACCAGACATCGTACCGCTGATGGCTAATTCATATCCTCAACAGTATTTACCACCTTATCCTCCATGTACATTAACCACTGATCTAACATCAGTACGTCTTCTACCACCGCCAAATCTTCCTTCATCAATTCCGATACAAAACATTACCCCTCAAGTTTCCATTCCTCAATTTCCCATTCATCAAGTGTATCCAGGGTTTCCACAACCAACTAACCCAGTTGATTACTTGCCGAATTCACAAGTTTTGCCTAATTTACAAATTGGAACTCTTCCCCCTGTGTTTCCAGCAAATATACCTCAAGTGTACAATGATGTCTGCTCTCAGACGATTGCAGAAGAATATAATCCTGTGCCCATTAACTTAAATATTAATGTCCCACCTATCACCATTCCAGAACCAAAAATAATCGTTATAACAGCATTACCAACTCTACCTACACCACCGGCTCCTTTATCTGATAGCTCAGAAGTATCATTTGAGATGTTTCCTCAGTACCCTATGCCTCCTATAATAATAGACGGCAGGAGGCCAAAGTCAAGGAGTTGGCTGCCCTTATTCTTGGTTGCTTGGTTTGCACGTGATGGTTATTGGGACAGGGGTCTTGGTAGTGGCTACGGTTGCTGTTGCCCTTGTAGTCCCGGATGTGCTGATATTCCTGTCCCTTTCCCTATACCTATTCCTACGAATAATCCTGTAATATTCGGAAACGCATGTCGCTCTCATAAGAAAGGGCAAACAAAGTGTGATAATAAAGATTAATAGATAATAATTTGATTTAAGTAGATATTTATTAAATTATATAAATGTACAATACTCGAGACTTGAATAGTAAAATAAGTATGAAAGTAGAAGTGATATCTTTTAATTTGTGTATCTTACCAAGTTTCTTTCTTGCGTTGATGGTATTCTTTTAGACATGACTAATTATGGATTTTAAGCAGTTACTTAGTTTAAATTAAACAATAATTTCTGCGGTCACTTATTGGATAGGGAACTTAGAGTGACTTTTCATTTGAGCCCTTTTTGTGCTTATAGAGTTACTTAAAACTATAGCTTCTGGACGGCCACCGACCAGGTGGACAGACGACCTGACTAAGATCACAGGCAAGGGCGGATGCGGGCCGCTTCCAACAGGTCCTTGTGGAAATCAATGGGGGAGGCCTATGTCCAGCAGTGGACGTCCTATGGCTGAGATGATGATGATGATGATAGCTTCTGGTGTTTTCATAAGACAGCAAGTAGTAAGTAGTAAGCAGTAGTTACGCCATGACATGAAATGTTGGGCGTCTTAAAACTTTCGATGTGGTCTTAATGACTGATTACACGTTGTGTCGCTTTTGTATCCCCCTAAAATGGAAGCAATTTTAAATCTTTGTTCATTTACAATACGAGTATACCGCCCTTTTTTTCGTACCTTTTTAGTCATCCTCAACTTATCAACAAAACAGATCGCCAAGTCTGCCATATAGTTTTACTATTATCAGTGTCAACGTCAAACATGTGCAATGTCTTGTTTGTTATGATAAAAACAGACGGCACAAAGGTGTTAACGGGTTCTTGGCCAGGTTCAATGTTTGAATGTTGGCATCACCACATTTTATGACAATAAATCTTGGACCAATTTATTTTGAGCGGCTTTTCATTGCACTCCATTGTGATCCATCAGCTACGTCAGTGTTATTGTTGTGATGATAATGAAAATGTAATTATAGCTAATGAAATAAATGAAAATCGCTCCTGTTATGAACAATTGCCAACCAGTTTACTCCAAGTCTCCTCTCCACTTTGCCTGCAAATTTGTGATTTAAGTTTTCAGCGATTTCCACCAAGATCTCGAATAATTTGGTTGGTACAGCGTTAATTTTTGTCAGAATTGGAGTAAACTGGTTGACGCAAGTGAGAATAAGTTGCTAAGATTTTAACGAACTGCTATTAATTCTCTATGGATATCAAAAACTTCACTGGTCAGGAGTCGGGGTCAAGATTGGTTGATTCGTTTTTGATATTAATTTCGTAAGTCGCCTATTTTATCAGAGAGTGATTTTCGCCAAATAAAAAAAAGAAAGAAACTGATTCTTTCGCCAACTCCATTAACTTACTATAATGATAAAAGAAATATTGTATGAGAAAGAAATATTTTTATTAACTGGTGCAAATTGTCGTGGTAGTAGTTATGAAATCTTAATCACTTAAAACTACTAATTTTTTTACATTGGCTGCAAGCGAAGAGCTTAGATAATTATATTTAGGTACCTACTTACTTAATAGGTATAAGTAATATTTTTTAACAACCGCGGCGTATTAGTATATGCGTACAGCTAACGAGTGGAACTCATTGCCTAAGTCTGTGTTTCCACATGAATACAATCTGGGCATCTTCAAGTCACGAGTGAACAGGTATCTTCTAGGCAGGCGTGAATCATCGTAGACCGCATCATCACTTAACATCAGGTGAGATAGTGGTCAAACGCCTGCCTATTGTGAATAAAAAAAAAAAAAAAAAAAAAAAAGTACACTTTTGTACATTACTGTACCTGCGTCGGGCACCGTGGTACTCATACGTCCGTTCGTCGATACACCATTGTATATAAGGTTTTATTTTGAATAATACCTATACTTATATTTGTACCTGCTCAAATTCAAATTAATTTATTGTACATACAAATAAAATTTTTAAAAATGTATTACCAATACATTTTTTTAAAGGTGTACAATGCTAAAGTGATCGCCGCGATCTGATAGCGTGATCTCACCTGTAGCTGAAGCAGGAATCACTGTAGCAGCGTGAAACAATTGAACTTAGTACTATCATTAATTTAGTACAACTGTGACAAAAAGATTCAATCGTATTATACGATAGTATCTATGATTCTATCTGTTCCCAAAAAGCATTGTTACATAAAAGGCCCATAGCTAAAAATACAAGATAGAGAATTAAAATATAAAATATAGGGTAATACCATTCTAGATAAAACCCTGTAGCTAAATTGATTTCAAAAAGACTAAAAATTAATTGCATCTTGTTACTTATAATTGAATATCAATTGTGTCGTGTACGAATGATACCCACCTTTGTGGAAAGAAACTTCTTTTAACACGATTTTATTATCTCCGCCTATAACTTTATTATGTATTTGTCTTTCTATGTAACGGAATCTTTTAATGTGATTTTCACCCCCCTAGAACCGTCGCCGCGCCTTCGGATTATTAAAACTATTAAAAAACTATTATGTTAGTTATATAAATCTGTGTTATTTTTTTTTTGGGTCACAACTTATGTTAGTACACACTTGCTTTATGAGTACCTACTTCACATATTAAACAATTTTGTTTTGTTATATATTTATTATTTTGATAAGTTACATTTGTGTTTTCATATTTTAACGGGATCATATAGTATTTTGAAATAGCAGCACAAAGATTTTATACTCTTTCTAATAGTAAATACTTCTTTGAAAACTGTGCGTCTCTATAAGGCGAAACATTATTAATTTGACCGAATTAAAAAATGTTATGTAAGTACTTTTCAATTAATGATTTTGAAAATTATTTTGTTTGAAAGAGTAGGTACCTACCTACCTTAGAACTAGGTCTAGTGTGATAACATCTCGACCACATCTTCACTGACCATCAAGTGAGATAGTGGTCAAACGGGATAGTGGTCTACATAGAATTAAAAAAAAATTCCTTTTACCCACTGACTGAACAGCAATATAAATTAGACTAAAACAGCTTCACCGATTTCGATGAAATTTGGTATGGAGATAGCTCCATACTAAATTTTATCGAAATCGGTGAAGCTGTTTGAGCGTGAAGATGTAACAAACATTCACACATACACATACACACAAACTTTCGCATTTATAATATTAGTAGGAGTAGGTTTGTATGCATAGTCATAAACCTTAATCATTTACGTATAATTATGTTTCTGATGGAATTCCGTTCTAATCCGTTATCGCTGTTATCAGCCACATCTAACTACGATATTGATACTTTCACTTGAATCGCACGTGAGGTAACGTCGCTGTCATACGACAATTTTGTAACATTTATACAAAGAGATCAGATAATTTCATTGAACTGTTATCAAAGGCTATATAACATGTGTTTACTGTTTTGATAACGGGACTAATAACACTTTATATTTAAAGAGCAGCGCTTATTTAATAACGCCCGATATGAAATTTTCTATAATATTCTGTGCAATCATCGTATTAACTTTATTTTGTTTACATGTAAGTACAAACACAATTATTTCTTCATTCAATCTCATAAAATGTATATGGACCTGACATGAATTCCATAAACTCCAAGCTGTATAGAATATTTTGGTTTGTATTATAGTTGAGTTATCTATAGGCTACCAATAGCTAGTGGATTGCTCAAATGTTATTTTAGTAGCTGCAGTATTGTAATTAGTTATTAGTGTTTTATTATAATAAAGGCATTTGCCCAGTTCAATTAAGTAGAAGAGACTATATATTTTACTTTAATTAATGTAATAAGACAACATATTGTGACTCTTCTTGTCCTTATCCCACACTAGAACATGCTTTTCTCTTCCATTCTATTCTATTACTAATTCATTACTCAGTGATCACACTTTTCATAAATATATCATTCTTATCAAAGTCCCTCCATATCTTCTTCGGCCTTCCTCTACCTCTACTTCCATCAAAATTCATATATTTAAAAAAAATGTGACATAAAATTTGATTCCACACACCATCTTAATAAGTTAGGTATACATAGACCCTGTAGACATAATTTCTCATTAGAAAAATATACGTATAAGTACATTGAAATAAAATACAACAATAATGTATAACAAGATTGAATGAAGGCCAGAATGCTCCTTGCCAAGATTGACCTATGTTATTCGCAAAAGTTTTTTTGTGTACGATAGGATACATAAAATCTGCACCTTGAAGCATTTCGCTGCTAATTCTTTACTAGAATATATTTTATGAAATATTTTAATAACTTTATCTAAGCATTGCCGCAAAGTAGTGCCTAAATATATGAATACGCTAACACCAATTTCTATATATGCTTCACCGCTGAAGGTCAAATAGATGCAGCCACCACCAGACCCCATTGCAGTTGAGTTTCATGTTGATGTAACATCTTGAGGGGGGATACCAAAGATACGCAAGGGTTTGACCATCGACAAGCATCTGTCACCAATTAACAATGGTGTTCCAGCAGCTACCATTACCATTGAGAGCTAATTTTATGTCTAGTATAATTCCTTCGGCCATACCGTCAGTGGACATTAAGTTTGGAAAAACGCTTGGTTTCCAATGATTAGAAATGATTTCTAGAACATTGTAGTAAAGCTAAACAGGGAAATGTCCCATTCTTCTTTGCATTACCAGCATCCTAATTACGCTATCAAAAGATATACAATAATTTCTTACATAAAAAAGGTTTTTGATTTAAAACTATATTTCCATGTAACCTGTTACAGAAACCAGAAGCATCAGCACAGATCTTCTCGCCAGGTTTTTATGGCGGTCCTATAGCGTACGGAGGAGATCGAGACAATGACGATGACATCGGCATCCTTCTTGCCATCCTGCTCCTAGCTGCCAGAAACCGAGGAGGTTACGGCGGCGGCGGTGGAGGCTGTTGCTGCAACTGCTGCAATAACTGCAACACTAGAACCATCCCAATACCTTACCCTATTCCCTTCCCAACTAACAACCCTGTCATTTGTAAGTACGACCGTGACAACGCTGAAGAAGATGACGACAATTCGAACACGAATAATAAAAATCAAAATGCACGAGATCCAGAACAGGTTATAAACTTTGTAACAGATAACGAAGACGAAACCGAAACTGTTTCCAATATAAAGAATAATCCTAAAGCCATAAGCAAGACGGATAGTAGCTCCAGCAGTAGCTCCAGCAGCAGTAGTGCAAGCAGCAGCGGAGCCAATGGTGGACATAAACCTAACAAAGGATGGTAAAAAAGAAGAAGACAAAAGTACACCGATGAAAAAGGAGTGAGGATTGAAACGAGGAAATAAATATTTATAAAATGTAATTTAAGGTATACTGTATCGTTATTATTATAGTAATTCATTTAAAATTATTTAATTAAAATCAATATGATGAAATCGTCTTTTTTTGTCTTTGTACTTATAT
Organism: Apeira syringaria; assembly: GCA_934044485.1. NCBI lineage: Eukaryota > Metazoa > Arthropoda > Insecta > Lepidoptera > Geometridae > Apeira > Apeira syringaria. Next base: position 19,851,552 of record OW203658.1, read on the forward strand.
GGATAAATACTACAAATAAAATATGAACACAATATTTTAAATAGTTTTAAGAAGTTATTAAGCTAGTGATAATATTAATAACTTAATTATCCGGAATAGCTCTGAGCTTATGTTTGCTTGGTCTGGACAGATAGGAAGACCAATAATTATAAGTATGTTGTTGAAGGTGGGTATTTATGTTTGTTCAATATATATGAGACTTATGCTATTCAGAATTTCAGACACGAAAATGAGTAAAGAGACTGAAAATTAGGATACAATGTTTGCCCGGAGGTGTGAGCGTCGGGTGCCAAGCTGATGGTCGCAGATTTTATCCTCACAAACGGCTTGACTTTCCATTGAGCCTGTTAGTACTTTAAGCTACCCTCAATTTTGGAAAAATGTCACCAAACATTATACCCATCAAATTTGATAGCGGCGAGATCTATAATATGTATACACATTAACGAAAGCAAAAGACCACAGTTATAGTGGTGAACAGTGCTGGCAATAATACCCCGGTAATTTTCAAAACCAAAAAACCTTGATGGTGACAATTTCGGTTTAAAGATATTTATTTCTCAACAAGAAATTACATTTCACTTATGTGAGAAACTTATGCTAAGTAGGTATTTATGCTTCGACATAGTACATTACATTACTTAGAGTATTAAGTACCTTTACAATCTCGGTATGTATATTATCAGATAAGGAAAATAACAATTAAAATCAAACCTAGGGTATTTTAAAATGTGTTAAAGTTATATGTGACATAATACTACAATCTATTACATCGATTTTGTATGCAAAAATTGCGGGCGACCGAGTGTCGGTGGCAGCGAGGAAGACAATATAACCAATTTGCCTGTCAAAAGCGTGAAATAAGACGGATATAAAGCGAAAAGATGGTATTATTAAAAAATCAAGCAAATTGATTATTAAAAATTGCAAATTGACGTTTAATTCTCAATATGGTTATTTTTTTATATTTCTCACACTCAAACCCCCGTACTAGGATGTTCTGTGTCGCGGGAGGCATGGACACATACGATCACAGGGCAAAAACATCCAAGAGCCGGGACAAACTCAACGCATAGTTGTTTGCCCCTGCCGGGATTCGAACCCAGAGTCTCCGGGGACCAGAAGTCACGCCACTGACGACGGAGCCACATTGACCGTCAAAGTATTATTCATTACTATTAGCGCCCCGCGAATTCACCCGCGTGGATTACGGTTTTCCCGCTACCTCAACTATCCCACAGGAACTATACTTTTTCCGGGATAAAAGTAGTATGACTAATCCAGAGTTTAAACTATCTCCATACCAAATTTCATCGAAATTGGTGAAGCCGATTGAGCGTGAAGAAGTAATAAACATACACACAAACTTTCGCATTTATAACTATCGTAGGATGTATGCTCCAAAGCAGCAGGCTAGGTCTTCTTTCAAACACTACTTTTTCCTTACTTTATAATAATTAGGTTATATTCAGGTTTAGGATTAGGTTAATCAGATTATACCATGTATTTCTTCTGAAAAGGTTTAACTAGTTAAATGAAACTAAGCCGCCATCAGTATTTGGACATATTCATTTACTACTGAGATATACATTGAGAAGAATTTTTATTTGTCAATTGCCGTAAAAATAGCTTTTTGCATTATTTGTTCAGTAATTTAATGGCCATTAACAATTTTATGGTATTGATCAGGTATAACAGGTAATACAATTTCACATACGATCGCAAGCCATAGAACAGCCACTGCTGGGCATAGCCCTCTTCAATTGGGTTTACCCTAGTACTCACCACGCTTGGAAGCCGGGGTGGCGGGAGGCGATTCCGCGCGGGTAGAGATGGGACGAGGGTACAATTTAAGGCCGGTACCTTACGGTAAACCACAAACTTCTTCTTCTTAGTCGTGCACTCTTGGCAGAGTGGTCGTGGCTACAGTGATGGGAGATCCTCGCTGACGTCCTTGTCCAGGGTAGCAGCTCGCTTAGCGATGTTTTTCCATTTCTGGCGGTTAGTGGTATCGCGGGTACACTGTACTAAGGTGGACTGTGTGGCCTTTGTAATCAGGTCAGCCCAGCGTGTTGGTGAATAAAAAGTTAACCAGTTAAATAAAAAATAAAAACCACAAACTATATGATTGTTAAAATCACGCTTGACCCGCAAGGCGATTATGTTTCAGAAATTACATAATATCGCCCATAAATCAATTTCAAGCGTGGTAATATGCTTTCTTAGCTATTTCAGTAACAAACTTTTCACCTAATAAGTACATATCCTGTGTAGAAACTGACAGAAAGCTAATAAGTATAAGGGATAGATTCTGTTTGTTGAACAGTACTTTGAAGTATCTGAACGGGTTTGCAGAAAAATATTACATTGGTACAAGATTATATAAATAAAGACTAATAAAAAACTGGCTTTCGCTACTTATCCGTAGAAAATTTTAGCATTTTCTTTAAATTAAAGAGACATACTAAACATTTTTTTATTCCAAACTTTTTAATTCCTGAGATTAGCGCGTTCAACCTAACAAACAAACTCTTCAGCTTTATAATATTAGCATAGATATTTTCTACGACACACAGTTGATTTGCGATTAGCGCGTGCAACCAAACAAACAAACTCTTCAGCTTTATAACATTAGCATAGATATTTTTTACAACAGACAGTTGATTTGAGGTAAGCGCGTTCAACCAAACAAACAAACTCCTCAGCTTTATAAGATTAGCATAGATATTTTCTACGACATACAGTTGATTAGAGATTAGCGCGTTTAACCAAACAAACAAACTCTTCAGCTTTATAATATTAGCATAGATATTTTCTACGACATACAGTTGATTTGAGATTAGCGCGTTCAACCAAACAAACAAACTCTTCAGCTTTATAATATTAGCATAGATATTTTTGATTTACAGTTCATTCTCCAAAACTGTGTGAAAAGGTAAGCAAGCTGTAAGATATTGTAAAGTAGGCAGTTATTATTAATTCCCTTTTCGACAGCAATAATGCCGATCGCCGCACTAAAATCATTTCTTTTCTTAGCTTGTTTTAATACATAAAATTTAGCGATTATCATCAACAACAACATATATTTAAAACCACAACTTTTGAAGCGATGATAGCTCAGCGGTGGGAGCGTCGGCCGTCAAACTGACGTACGCTGGTTCGATCCTCACCAATGGGTTAGGTTCCCGCTGAAAGTACTACGTTATCAATTTCCCAGCATGGTGGTTGGGTACTTTTTAGTACCCGCCTGGCTAGCTACCATCTGTCACCAAACTTTAGTAAATACATATATCATATATATTGTACACAAATCCCCCCTACATCGGGGACGCATATGTCCAGCAGTGGATGTCCAGCTGCTGAGATATACAGATACACAGTAAGTATAGTAGTAGTATAGTAAGTATTTTATTTAAATAGCTTTTCTGTTTTCCTGGCTGTCAGTATTCTCAAAATAGTAAAATAAAACAAAATAATCAGAATACTGATAGTATTTATATGGCTTAAAAGAAATGCACGACTCATGATTTACGGCTTATATGACACGCTATCTGTATATTAATATCAGTTCAATCACAAACAATCATTATTCATCAGATTTTCTTTAGGAACGTGACAAGCAACCAAAACATAAGATAAGCTTTACGAGATATATTAGATATGATTATGTCACATCTCGAGACAAGATAATATTATGTATATAAGTAGCATATCAAAACCATAAGGCGAATTTTCAAGATGGCGAATTCGGTAGCCATATCGCCTGGGTTATTATTACTACTGTTAATTGTGCAGGTACGAAAATATAGCTTGCACACCATTCACAATTCATGTCATTCATTGTAATGACAAAAAAAAACTATACCGTTTTAACGTTGTTTTCAGAATATTTCAACACAACAGCTTGTAAACAACAATGCCGGATTTAACACAGCTGGAGCAGTTCAACAAAAAGCAGCATTTACTCAACAAATGGTACAAGACTCAGGATACAATTTCAACGTTGACCAACAAGCAAACATGCAACAAACGAATTCACAACAATCAAATAATCAGCAATTTCTGAACCAATTTAGTAATGGTCAGCTGCCCGTGAACTCTAACCCTCAGTTGCTACAAAAACAGAACCAAAATCTGGCAACAAATATTTTCTCTGCTCTTCATAACATAAGACAATCGCCCCAGAACCAAGGAACAAATATTGGGCAAGCTGTACCTATACAACAAGCAAATGTTTGCGGCACACAACTAAATAGTGAACAGAGAATCTGTTCTCAATCCCAAAATCCGCTTAATCAGCCTATTTCATCGTTCTCTATTTCCGGAATGAATAAGCCTCAAACTAGTAATCAACTCCCTTTAAACACTTTTATGGAATCTCAACAAATTCAACCGATGTTTCCTTATCAAATTGTACCTGACAACAATGTTCCAACTCAACAGCTTCAGCAAAATATTTATCCTCTTTCACCCTTAAATTCATTTACAAACAATCAAGACCAAGGGTATATTAAAACACAACCTATATCTAAAAACGTGGCAAGTGAACATGCTAAATCCTTGCAGAGTCCAATAGTAATGGTCCCTGCGGCTCAAACTAATGGAAATCCAGATCAACCCATAGTTTTAACCTTACAAGCTACTCATACTTCACTCGGACAAGGCCAGCCATCGGGTCAAAATCAGCCAATAATTTACACAGTGCAAACACAGCCATTTTCAACTCTAAACCAAAATCAGCAGATTGGATCTAATCAACCACGCGGTACAAACAGCGCTGCAATGGACGATCAGTCACTAATGTCTAATGTATTAGCACAGATACGAAATACACAGGGAAATAATCCATTGGCGTCTATTCTTCCTGCACTTTTAAGCTCAAAGTCCGAAAAGTCTTCAAGCATGAAGGTTCTATTGCCTTTAATAATTAACATGCTCAATGAAAGACGAAGTGGTTGCAACGGTTGCACATGTCCCCATTGCGGATGCAGTAACTATAACAACCAAAACATACAAGAACCTGTAATAAACAGCGGATATTCTAATCAAAAGAATTATAGTCAACAAGAAGTGAATGAAGAAATGTTATCCAAAGTACTAAATGACGTTGATACAAATCTAAAACCTACAAGCAGCGTTGCAGATTCGAAACACAAGGATAACGAAATCAATGATAATAACTCTGAAGCATCTGACGAAGAAGAAGAGGAAGAGGAATCAGAAGAAGAGGAAGATGATGAATAGATTTAAATATAACAGTTATACGTTTTATAAGTTAGAGTTATGCGTATTTATGAAATTAGAAGTTAAGTACCTATTGGAAAAATAAATTATTATGATTACACGAATCGATTCTTACAAAAAAAATAAGAAATATGAAGAAATAGCAGTTTTTATTTATAACTCTTAAATGATAATTTAAGCCGCCTGTCAGGCGGTTACTCGACAATAACCGACCACCATGCTAGGAATTTGATAACGGTTTCTTTCATCGGAAGCTCAAGCCGTTGGTGGAGATCGCAGCGTCCATCAGTATGACAAGCGAGGGTCCTACTGCTGAGCTATCATCGCTCCTATCTCGTAGATTATACTTTTAGATAATGCATTTATGCAAGGTTTGTGTAAACCATTCTCACTACTTCTATATTGTATAGACAAAACCGAAAAATAACTTATATCTACTTTGTTGTTAACGCAATGTTAGGCTGTTTATTGTTTATTTATTGAGTCACTAAATCGATAACAATATTGATAATTAAAAACTATAATGCCATATATCGTCAGAAAATAATGATATCAAATTTAAATTGAAAGATGACTTCATTTTGTGACATTAAATGAGATAATTATAAAAGGAAGGGGGTGTTAACAAAGAATTCATAAGATAATAATTCATATATAATTTGAATCTCGTTTCTCAATCATCATACGACAGAGCATAGTTGAGATGTTCAAGATGTCTTTCAAAACCTATCTTATTGTCTTCGCTCTGCTAGCGTTCTGCCATGTAAGTACCTATTATATTAAAATATGCAAATAAAGATATTTGTTAAAGTGCCTATGCCTTTATTAAAATCTTCTGTATAGTTGTATGCTTCATTACTGAAGGTCATATCTCTGAAAGGCCTTCATAGCTTTATGCACAATATTTTTTTAAATCCCGTTCGGTTTGCTGCTTCTCTTAAGGTCGTTGTGACAGAGGCCAGTGAGGGTAGTCACTTGATCTAACCAACGAACGGGTAGGTGACAGGTCGCGAAGTATTTTTCCTTCAACTTCACCTACCATTACCAGCTCGTCCCAATTATCATGCATAATGTGACCAAATGTGCCAGAAACAGTCCAGATTCTTTATTAAAATAAAATACTAATAACTAATTAGAATACTGCAGCTACTACAATAACATTTGAGCAATCTACTAGCTATTGGCAGCCTATAAATAACTTGAACCCACTACTAGTTGGCAGCGTACCCAGAAGACATGACATGCATAAATATAATATTGTTGGATATATAATAAGAGGTATAATAATTTTGTTGTCGTTAAAATCAATTACAATAATTGAAGAGTCATTGCATTGGATGCAATTTTGAAACGAAGATAACCTAGTAGCTTCCACTTTAGGCAACATCATTATCGAATTCCTAGCATTGTTCCCGGAGGTATTAGCTGTTAAACCACAAAGAACATTGCTTTACTCAGCCATTACTTAAGATTTCCCTTATAACTTTTTTGGCACTACATTTATACAGCGGTAAAATATATTGTAATACAATTTTTAGACATAATAAATATTATAATGTGTTACATATAATGTGAAGGGTACTTTCATTTAGGTACCTGTCGGGTAGCTCCCACCCGCAAGTTTAAATAGCTGTGACCACAAACATAGTATGTCCAAGCAGCAGTCCTTGAGAGCCAGTGAACATTTAGAGGCTTAGCGCGATTACACCTACGTCATGTTACTGACCATTAATTAAGTGAGATAGTAGAAAAACGCTAGACCCAACAAGTATAAAAAAAATATTTCAAGGAATATAGTTTTAATGATAAAATATTGATTGTTTTCATAATGCCTCGATAACAAGTCACCCATTGTAACGCAAATACTCGGTATAAAAATAAACAAACGGACACCGTATCGAATCCCACCTCAAGCTTGAGCTTCCTGTGGAAGTACGAAGACGATTGGGTTTTGAACTGCGCCTGTCAACTAACTTCAGATGAATTTAACCCTTTAACTATGTTTATTACAATGATACCTATGCAGAGCCAAGTTTCAACCCTATTACATTTATGTACACTTTTGAATTAGAGAACGCCTATTTGACATATAAACTCTAATTTAAAAGTGCACATAAACACATAAATGCACTCAGCGCACTCAATGATAGTTTGTACGTTAATGTACCAGATTACTCTAAAAGTTGTCTAAATAGCATATTCAACTACACTGAAACCACATAAACTACTATTTATGTAAGTAGGTACGAAGGTTTTGCTAAAAATAGTGATGAAAATAGGTTAAATACAGCTTTTCAAAATATTGCTGATCCCTATATATGCATTAACAAATCTGTTCAATTTACCCATATTCATGCAAAAAAATACTTGGTTTAATTTGATTCGGGTGACCCAGTTTTTAAAACATTTGAAAATTGTATCTTACGGGCGGTCAAATAATAGTCTTGTCTGCAATGCTGAATTTTCACGCGCGAAGCATTTTTTTACCGTGTCCTCCGTGATGGGGTAAGATTTGTACCCCTGAAGTTGTTAATTAGTCCATAGTATTTGTTGCAAATAAAAGAAGAAAGACAGTAATGTTTAAAAATGTTAAAAAAAAGAACTAGCCATACGTTGTCTATGTTTTTTACCAAGGAGATTTATATTCCGCCGCAAATTCAAAATAGTTTCAGGAATATAGAGGTTTTATTTATCCTACGGCTAACCTCGATGAGCTGATATTGTATATGTATTAATTTAAGATAGCCGGTCGTAGATGGGTTGCTTTAAATTACGTAATCTGCAATTTATTTAGTAGTTAACTAATAGCACAGTATTCTAAGAAGACTGTGCTAATAGGTTCATTGGTGACCCGCTTAGAAAGCCTTGGTTTCTTCATGGTCCAAGCTTAAACCAACAAGAAATAGATATTTGTTTCAAGTGTAAGCTGTCCTCACAGACCCATATCGACTTTTTTAATAAGCCTTTCAAACATTAGAAATACATTTAACTCTTTTATCATCTGCTATTTAGGATTTGTATAATCGATATTATTTAATGTTTATGCTGTCATGTTTAAAATTTGAAATGTATATATATGTATGTATATGAAATGTATGTATATATATTTAATACTGAATGTTGAATGCTTTTCTTTTAGATTGTAAACTCGGTGCCTTGTGGTGGTGGCTGCTGCGGCGGTGGTTGCGGCCCATTCGGGCCTGGCCCAGGGCCATTTGGGCCTGGGCCCGGTCGATTTGGGCCCGGCGGTGGGAGGGGTCCCATTGGGCCTCGCGGACTTGGTTTGAGGGCCCTTTTGCCACTGTTGCTCATTCCAGGCCTAGGATAAACTACGCGACAACATCCACGGGGCATTCATGCATTTTTTTGTTTAATATAAGATATTTTTTTAACTGTAGATAAAGCACATAACTTAATATATTTTAATTTTAAAAGGGATTTGTATATACCTCAATAACAATATGCAGGTAATCCAATAGCTGCTGCGAGTCTATAAATATTTTCATATGCGATAGTTACTGCATAATATTTATGTTATCAAATCAAACTAATTGAATTCAAATGTTTTGTGTTACGTAATCGAACTATTAAATTTTACACAATAACAATTTTCACTGTCATTTACATTATTATTTACAAATAAATTGATTTTTACTGATATCAGATAGTGCGATAAAGATGGGTACAAACAACGATAAAAACACATAAGTCCAGCCATATAATGTACTATTACAAAACACCTACGTGACATTAATAATAAAGTATATGGAGTAATCCCTTGATCCTCCTTATGATAAGGTTACCAATAGCAGTGAATTGTTAATATAAATGTCACGAAACTGCCGCGGCGCACAAAGTATAGGAAATGACACCAAAGTTCATGTGGCTTGGTTTGTTTTTACTAGGCAGTTTTAATGTAAGATTCTTCATTCTTCTTTCCAATTTTCATAATTTTGTGGAGTTGATAAAACATACTAGTGATAAATGTGTTTTAGTTATTATTTAGACGTTAAAAAAAGAACATCTTGCTGCTTAACTTGTTGTCAGCACTGAAATAAAAAAAACGCTTAAACATACATATACTTACATTCTTACGAAAATGTGTTTTTAATTAAAGTGTTGTCTAGATATCAGAGTCATTAGTTTTTTTTATATTAATAACATTATTATTTATTTCAGAAGTGTAGAAGCGTGCTTCCAACATTTACATAATCAGTAAAATGTTGGTTAATTCCATTCATAGCATGTTTTTCTAATATTGTTGAAACGTTTCAATTTCGCTCAACATATTGAAGACTCATGATTCATTTAAACCAAGCTCGCAACTTCAAATGTTACATTATGTCATACGATCTTGTACCTTATATCTCACTACTAGTCTGTTATCCTTTGTCTAAAGGCGTTAATATTGATCCTAGGGACACACACTTACGTGAAGCATTATTTGATGAAAAAAGTAGCATGATTTAATAAAATAATAAACACATATCTTTTTTATAAGAAAAATGCCTCTTTCATTTCAGGCTTTAGTCCACGCCCAGTTTGGTAACTACGGGCCAGGCTTTGGAAGCTATGGGGGTCAACATCCTATAATAATCCGTAGCAACAACGATAACGATGGCTTCAGAGATATCTTGCCTCTTTTATTGATTCTGCTGTTATCCGATGGGTTTGGGGGAGGTTACGGGGGTGGTTTTGGAGGTGGTTATGGAGGTGGTTACGGAGGCGGCTATGGAGGCGGCTATGGAGGCTGCGGTGGTGGCTGCTGCAACTCTGGTGGATGTAACAACGGATGTGGCTGCAACACTATACCCGTGCCATACCCAATTCCAATACCATGTAACAACCCTGTCATTACAGCATGATAAATATTGTATTGCTTGTTTTTAAAGTCAACAATTTTCGTTTTTATTCAGTAAACAATAAAATATTTTCTCAACAGTTATGTGATTTTTTATTGCATTATTTTCTTACAAAGTGTTGCAAGCTATTACGATTGGCTAATAACAAGAATTGTCAATTCCTATTTAAAGGGTTGCACGGTGAAGTAAAATAAGTACAAAAGGATGGTTAGAACACGAACATATAAAATGAGTGCATGAAAGAGCTGCTACAATATTTTTGTAATATATTGAAATTACTTACGCAATATACACACGGATAAATGGACAGTGGTATAAACACGAACCTCCTTGCTATGATAGGAAAATATATGTTGCCAAACACACTAACAGAATTTATACTTACTATCATATATAGGACAATATTACGTGCCCAGATCCCTAAAATACCAAATTACATCACCAATTAACCCATTAATCGAGGTGTTTTGAAATCAAAAACATATAAAAGGGCTGCTATTTTTAAGTAATGTTCACTAGTGGAACTTCAAAATGGGTTTCCGGAAGCTGATACTTATAGTCTTACAGCTTGCGGTGATGCAGGTGAGTGATTCTTATCAATACCTTTTTACATTTCATTAATAATTTATAAGAAATATGAATGAATATAATTACTATTTTTTTTTGTGTAGGGCTCCTGTGTCTTCAGTCAGTTTGTTCAATCTCCAACACCATGCACGTGCATATCGACCTCCGCTCCAATTATACCTGCGGGTCAGTTCGTGATTCCAGCGATAATCAAACCTATATTGCAATCTGATATAGCCGTGCAGAATACTGCCCCAGTCGTCCCCAGTTATCCTGGAGATTTCTACGGTGGCTTTTCTGGAGGTTTTCCCGGCCCCGGTGGCTTCCCCGGCGGATTTTTCGGAGGTTCCCCGGGTGGGTTTCCAGGACCATTCGGTGGAGGAATGCCGCCTATAATTTTTGACGATGATGACGACGACCGATCCTGCCACTGGTTATATTGGCTCATCCTTGCTTTGTGCCGAAGAGGTGGATACGGCGGTTATGGGGGTGGTTACGGCGGAGGTTACGGTGGTGGTTACGGCGGGGGTTACGGCGGGGGTTACGGAGGGGGTTGCGGAGGCGGTTGCGGAGGCGGTTGCGGAGGTGGTTGCGGAGGAGGTTGCGGTTGCGGAGGTGGGTGTGGTGGATGTGGTGGATATGGGGGCGGTGGTTGCGGTTGCGGTTGCAATAATGGAGGTGGTTACGGTAATGGAGGATTTGGATGTGGATATGGGGGAAATTATGGAGGGTTTTACGGAAACAACTGCGGCTGTAATGGATGCACCTATATCCCCTACCCTGTTCCTGTGCCTTGCAATTCAGCTACAAGTTTTCCTAATTTTGAAAATATATGTGAGGATAGTATAACCCAAAAAAACTCAGGACCACAAGAAATAAACCTCATGATACGGACAGACCAAGCAAATCAATAACCACGTTTGTTAACGGACACCTAAGTGAATTTTTATTTATTATTTTATTAAAAGTAACTAGTTGTTTTAAATCTTTGTATTATTTTGACCTGGAAACAGTAATAAGCAGCTTGGATACCTACTGCCGCATATTGGTTATGATGAGACTTGCATAAGCGAACGTTTCGAAACAATTTTATAACGGCAAGAAATATTTAACAATTACCCAATTAATATATGGAACGATTTCTCACGTACACAGTCTCACGTAAGAAATGGTCACAAGATGGTTTGTTATAAGGTATTAGTAACCCTTTACATAGCATCGTTATTGCAGGTTAGTGAAACTTCTGTTTTTATAGTTTTTCATTTCGTTATTTGTGTATGGATATGTGTATGACTTTTGTTTTATTAGCTGATGGCTTTTTTAATACTGTATAAATGTAGCATTTGCCCATTATCTCACTTGATGGATAGTGACGATGTGGTCGAAGATGTATCACGGTAGGTATCACGCTAGACCTATAATGTGTGATAGTGGGTACTTTCCAGTACCCACCTGGAAAACTACCATCACGCTGGGATTTTGATAACGGTGTTACCTTCACCGGAAGATCAAGCTGTTGTTGGCTGTGGGATCGAACTAGTGTCCGTCAGTTTGACAGCGGACGCTCTCACCGCTGAGCTATCATAGCTTCATGCTAGCTGAATGTAATTACATCAACAAAACTAAAGACGTTTGCTTCTGATATTTTTGGTTGAAATCCTAACCCTGAATAAGACTTGTTTGAAATAACAAGAAGGTATGTTACGCATTTTATAGGTAAATGAAGCGCAGAGCCAAGGCTATGGGAGTTATGCTCATTACGGATCGTACTTCGTTCCTTACTCCCAAGAGGCTACTTCAGGGCCGGTTCGCTACATTCCCGTCCAACAACTACCTTCAGGAAACAATGGCCCTACATACTTTGCACAAGAAGCGGCAACCTCATATTATGACCAGAATCCGTCAAACGGACTATATTCGCCAAACTGGGCAAACCCCCCGACCGGATCCTATTCACAGGGTGGACTTTTCAATCCGCCTATCTACTCCAACACCCCTACTGTGTCATACCAAGGACTAGATGAAGCAAATGCTTTAAGATCAGCGTACCCAAATCAACCTATTATTATAATTAATAACGGTGGAAATGGGGATACTGGTGGGAATTCGAATAACGGTAATAATAATGGTAAGAGGGATGACAGTGGCTTCAGTTTTGGAGATTTGGCTGCAATTTTTTTAGCAACGAAACATCACGGCAGAGAAGGGGGAAGACTACGTCCTGAAGGACCAGAAATAGAGGATACACCGCCACCTATATCTCCCCAGAGAGTTAATACAAGGATCAACAACGCTTTTAATGATAACGCTGGAGCTAACGATGGTAACAGCAAATGCAGCACAGTTACGCATATTACAATTATACTTCCAAATTCAGGTGGTTCAGTTTCGGTGGAGGAGAAAAAGAAAAATGGTAAGAAGAAAAGTAAACCAAAGAAAAAAGACGAAGAAGAAGACAACGAAAAATCAGAAAAGAACGAAGAGAAAGAATTAAGTTCATTGGAAAAAGACAGTGTTGATGATGAATAAAAGATAAATGATTACAACACTTTTATCTGAGTTTTACTTTGATTAGTAAATAAACATAACAAGGAAAGCCCTATATTTTTTTATCTGAATCAGGTTATATTTTATGGGAAATTCGGAGCAACATTTTACTTTGTATTTATTACCTATGGCTTTACAGTATATTGTGTAAGAATAAATTACTGAATCTTTTTACGCGATCAAGCCCCGTTCGATATATTAACAATATAATCGAATCGTCTAAAAATTTACAATTGTATAAGAAGTTAGCTTACGTAATAAAAGAAACTTAATCAGCAAATCCTGTGACATGTTGAAAATCATTACAATTTTCTTAAAGAATTTTCTATAATTCTTATCGAATTGCCACGAAAAATGAAGACATACTAATTACTTATAAAATAATTATTCCTATGAAAGTTAATCTAAAATTGTTTAATGTTTTATCTTTGCCTATTTGTGATACTACGTAGGCCTTATCTATTTAAGTTTTAAGAAGTACGTATAGTCGTATACATCCTATGTTAGTTTTTGGAAAAGAAAAACGGTAATCGCTCACGTAAGTGAATAAATTGATTAGTTACAACTAGTGTTTAAGATAACGAAGTCAATCAGCCAATGGCTTTTACATCGAATATAGATGATTTAAGCATTGTGTGGCGGATGTGTTAAGACACTTCTTTAGGTGGCTGTGCCAATTATGAGAACGACAAGAACGATGACATCTTGCGCAAATGTGTGCGGCGAGAGAAAGATTATTACCGTCTTGCTTGTCTTGCTGATAGGAATTAGCAAGCTAATGAAACTAGGTGAATGTTATAAAAAGCGAAGGTAATGAAGTCAATCACAGAATCACAATTATACAATAATCAGCGCTCCTTCTTAAAGACCACTTAATGGACATCATGATTAAACGTACAGTTGGAACCAAGCTGTTTATTAACGTGACTTTTTTCGTGGTATGCTAACCACGTTAGTCTTCATAAAAATACAATGGTAAGTAGGTTATATAGCATATCTAACAAAAATATATGCAAGCGTTTGTAATAGCTTTTATTTGTGAAAAACAACACAACATCTGCAATAAAACACGGAAAAAATCTATCAACTACACCGACAAAAGCAAGGTTCTTGAATGTATGAAGAAAGGTATTTGTTATTAGAAATATTATTTCACAAACTCTTACAAAATGCACATAGTTGCTGGGGTTTTTAGGTGTTTAAGCACTACTTTAACGTATCTACATTACGTAATTTTACAAGTACGTTTTGTATTAAAAAAAAAACTGGGTCAAGATTACGCGGTAGACTAATGAATAATGAGCTCTTTTAAATACTTTCAGTATGGCTCACAATTAATGTAATATTTAATGCTTATTTCTATATTATTTGCTTTATATTACGTTTTTCCGATTTTTTTATTTATTTATTTTATTACGTTTTTCCTAACTTTTCCGCACTAGTTTCGTGACACCACGGCCAGCGGCTTTACCGGGGAATTTAATCTATTATGCAATGTCACTTCGTCTCCATCCTCATTGGTGCTTTGATCAAACGAATCTCATTGAACTAAGTTCATCTCTATTCTCATTGGACGATTCGTGTTTGCCGGTAGAGCTGCAGTTTCGTGACATTCCGAGTCACTTTTTGACGTGATAACGTTTTATAAATTGATGAATACCAGCAACACTCATGAAAAATAGTAACGTTCCGCGTAACATTTCACCTGAGTTTTGTATTACATAAAATAATCAAAGTCAAAGTCAAAGTCAGTCAAAGTCAAAGTCAGTCAAAGTCAAAGTCAAAGTCAGTCAAAGTCAAAGTCAAAGTCAAAGTCATAAATGATTATGACGTTATCACGTAAATCTATCGTCCGTAAACCGACTTTACTGACAACCAATATTTTTTTATTTTGCCTCAATTTCCGATAATATATAGAGTTTGTTATGATACTTTTTTTTAAACCAAGCGTTTTTTCATATACCGGACACTGGCCATACTTTGACGCTAGCAGAGAAACGCTACATGGCGTTTAAAAGCCATAAATTTAAGAAGAAGAAGTAGAGTATGCCAATAAATTTATTTTTAATTGTTCGTATTATTTTTGATTCGTTTGTTTAAGTTTATAATACATTTCCATTGAGTCACTAAATGAAAATAAATGGGTCTATTAAGGCATTCAATTTTGTACCTTCTAGATAATTATTCAATAGATAGTGGGTATGTGTGTCCTGTCTAATATTTAAAAATCGATAATGATAAGTGTTTAATTATTACGATTTCAAAAACAAATCGGTAGAGTAAATTTGATAAATTTTGGTTATTAAAGTAATAGAGAACAACCTGGAGACAGTTATTCGCTGCTTTTTTAACCGACTATGGCGATGCAAAGATAAGTCTGTGATTTTGACCAGTGTGTGTGCTATATATATAAGTTAATGTTATCTATACTGCTGCTAAGTGCGAAGTGAAATGAGAGTTATCTTAAGAGATCAAGTTAGGTTTAAAAAAGAAAATTACCATTTATACTAGTCTACCACTGCTATGTAGGTAGACGAAGATAGGTCAGCTCATCAACCTCGGGAATCATAGTAGTTCTGAAGTCCTTGAAATACTCAACTCTGATTCTAAATACGAAGGAAAAAAGTAGCCACAGTAACGGAAGCAAATCGGGAGAAAGTGAATGTCACAACATTAGGTAGGTACTTAGCAAGTAGGTTAAAACTTAAACTAGTTTTATTTTACTACAAATAGTCAGATTTAAATAAGCAAAGGTGAGAACCGGTGAATAAAGGTGAAATACTTCCTAGGGAGCCAAGACCCTAGCAGGCGTAACACACAAGAGAAAAGTTCAAATAAGCTAATAAAAAATGTTCTAAAAGCATACGATGGTTTCAGACATTTTATTCATATATTTATTTATCATACTTAGACCTCCGCACTAGGATTCCCTGTGTCGCGTTTGGAAGACAAAGATGCTTTTTTTTATACTGTATAGATTTAGCGTTTGCGACTATCGACGTTGACTATCACTTCAGACGTTTGTCTGATGCTTAACGATGTGAACGATATGACGAATAATGAAAAAAACCTTTTTATGTAAGGAATAAAGGTATTTTCGATAATATGTACCTACATTTGTACGGAAACCCTCGATGGGTGAGTGGGCGAGGACTCGCACTTGTCCGGTCTTTTAATATTGTGACAAGCATTTTATGAAACTTGAAAGAGAAAAGGAATAAAAACTGTATATAACCTTATAAGTTTATTTTTTTCCTTTTCTAGTAGACACTCGCACTGACGAAAACCAAAGAAGAACTAAATAAACCATCAAAGCCAAATACAGATGCCTGATAAATATTTTATTGTGAAATCCGAAGCAAAATAAAACAGATACGGCCTCACACCTGTTCAGATCGGTTTTAGAGGTAAACACATTGTTTTTGTCAAAAGTTTATCGTGTAAACGTGCTTTATTAGTGACTAAGATCTTATTTCGAAATGAGGAAACAGTTGTAAGTTGATTCGGATGCAGGATTGTCCTATCATTTTGTATAAAAGCTAACGGAGCACTGAAGCAGGAAGTAATTTAAGATGGCATCCGTCAAATCCACCGCTTTGGTTGCTGCTCTCCTCCTGCTAAACGTAAGCTAACTTCTATGATATTTATTACAAAAAAAACGTGTCTGAGGTATATCTGAAGTGATAGTGGCATAAAGATTTAAAAAGTTAATCGTTTGTGTAAAAAAGCATCACTCACTACGTAGCGCAGTCATATAACTACGTATACAACGTTTTGTGTCTGACGTAACTGTTAAGCTCGCTTCTAAAGGCATGGGTATTATGATCAGGTTATCTGCTTGTCATGTATTTTATTTCGGGTTTCTGCTCACTATTGTGGCACAGTTTCGCCGCCATGTTCTCAAGTGTGACACGGTTGAACTCGAGAGCAGCAAGTCTACCCGCTTGCTGCTTTTACTAGCAGCCAAAATCGTTCTACCCTCTTTCACAAACGTTTGTTGCGTTTAATGATGTCACTATTACAAAAAACAATAAATACTCTCTCGAGACACGCGTTTAAATTCCGTGTATTAGCAACCTTGTCCGATTCAAGAATTTTATGGGCGTTACCATAAAAATAAACATTTCTTTTTCTAGTGCCATTGGGTACAATGCCAGTTTTACGGCGGCGGTCCTGGATTCGGCTACGGTGGGTACGGCGGTTACCCTATCTACACCGATGGGTATGACAACGACGATGGTCTCGACACCATACTGCCTTTGTTGATCCTCGCATTCGCCGGTCGAGGAGGGTACGGAGGATACGGCGGTGGTTATGGAGGATACGGCGGTGGTTATGGAGGGTACGGTGGTGGTTGCGGTTGCGGCGGTGGTGGTTGCGGCGGAGGTTGCGGTGGCGGTTGCGGCGGTGGTTGCGGAGGTTGCGGATGTGGATACTGTTGAATATTACCGCTCTCGAAACGGGACTAAATGAGTATTAATTCTTATGCAGAATTAAAAGCAATATCGACTTTCGCTATTTTTATGTTTGATTAAACCCATTATATAGTTTAAAGCTTTTTAAACAAGATGACGCGTCTGTAATGTATTATGTCGCAGATACCTGGCAAATTAGGTAAGGTCTATCAAAGTGGTACCGGTGGTGGCGGTTAGGTTGGCCTAACCGCCCAACCTACTGAATCGTATGAAGTAACATTTTTGTTTATTTTTTATTTATTTATTTTATTTTATAAAGTAAACAATGCTAGTAAATCCACATCTTAAAACAGGACATAGAAAAAAAGGGGTAAAAGATATCAATATTCATAAGAATACATTTATTACCTGCAACACTTTATCGAACAACGCATAAGTACTTAGCAGCATACTAGCCCTGTGTAATTAATTAATTGCCTGAATCTGTGCTTCGGCATAATAAAATCCGGGTGTCTTCAAACTACGAGTGAATAATTATGTTCTAGGTAGATGTGGTCAAAAGGAAACTGCGTTGTCACTTTACGATAACACAGTTGTCCATTTGCTTATTTACATTCAAAAACAATAATGTTATAAAATAATGCAACATAATGAAAAAAAATGTTACTAGATGACCTGGCAAAGATTGCTCTGCCATATAAACTATGGAAATGTCAAAGTGACATGACATTTCATTTAAATTACTTTACGTCATTAATCGACGGTTAAATGATTTGGATAAATTATTAATACGAAAATATAAAATTCGCTATTAAAAAATTGGGGTGGGGGTTGGCGGGTGAAAAATACTTTATGACGTATTCCAAACCTATTTTTATTTTTTATTTTATTTATTTACATAATCCAACAGCGTCACACGTATGTAGTAAATCTAAGCTTAAGTATGGCCAAAATAGGATTACACGTATTGGGCGGGTCTGGGTTTATCCATTAAATAGTTGCTATGCCTATGCTTGCGGCGTTCACGCTGCTTGTTTTGGTTAAGTCCAGGCCTTCTTTACTCATCCCGTGATGGGTAGGGAGGTTACGGTCTTGGGGGAAGCGCAGGTCGTGATGATCCTCAAGGCAAGTCTGGCGATTACCTTCTCGCGGTGCTGCCTGTTCTTGGTCTAATTCCTCTGAATTAGACGTAACTAGACATCGTCCGGCGCCTCGCGTGTCTCATATCTATGTATGTTTATTTATATCCATTTATTTATGTATGTTTATTATATTCAGGCCGGGACTGCTCCCGATAGGCTTTGCTCGCCAAGCCGACGAGGAGCGGTCCACTTGACGGTAGGTTGCGGTGCTGCTGCAAGGCACTGCAACTGAGGGGGGCAGCGGCGCCGTGTTGGACGGTGCTGCAGCTGAGGAGGCGCTGCGGCGGGAGTGATTCAGTTCGTCTCCTGCTGTGGCGCCGATATGGCCGCCGTCGGAGGGTGGCGGCCGAAGCGGCTGGCGATGGGGCTGCTCCATCTGGCCCATCGCAGGGGACCACGAGCGTCGGATGTGGGAAGTCTGGCGTTCCTTGCACTGTGTGGTCCCCGGGGTGGTGCGGCCGTGCTCTTGGTCCCGGCACGGTCGCGAGGGGGAGGGTCATCCTCCCCCCTGGCGGGGTCTGGAAACGGACGGCCGTGGTGGGGACGCGGTATGCAAATGTACCCCGCGCTCCCTCCGTTCTAGCGGCAGGATGGACACCGTGGGTTTTAGTCGGTAGTGGACCCTGGCTGCTGTGGGTGCAGTTAGGGTTGGGGGCCATGAGGCCCCCCAGGGAGCGGTGATGCTCGAGCGAGCCCGACACACCCCGCCTACTTTCCCGGTAGGCGGAAGTGAGTAAATGCATTTTCCCCACGTAAAAAAAAAAAAAAAAAAAAAAAAAAAAAAAAGGATTACACGTATTACTAAAATTATATGACAAACGTTGTGTTTACAGTGCTATTAAACAAGCCCTTTCGGAGGAGTTCAATAAGAAACACGATACTTGTATATATTATAAGATTACAAAATGTATATTTTTGAACGGATGACGTCGATCTCTATAAAAAATATATTTTCTTCAGTGACTGGTTTAGCATTATCTTACGTAAATATTGCACGGTTATTTATAGGAAACAAATAATAACCAAGATATCGTCTGATCAGAGATAATATGTTTACAGATTGCTTGCAACTTTATCAATATATTGATCAAAAACCAATGACATAATGTATAGATACTATTGATAAGGTTACAGAGGTGTAATATAAACACAGATAATGCACGTTATATTACATAATTAATTAATTTTGTAAACATATAAAAAAATTAGCAATAAATAATACAAATACTTGTATTTTACTTCTATTTACACTAAATCAGCTTAGGGGCTAGTGCTATTTTTATTCAAATTATTTAATTTGAGAAATATTCATGAATACGTTACATTTGTTTTGGGTATTTATATTAGGACATGTAAGTACCATTAATAATAAAGCCATACAAAATACTACAGACGTATAAATAAATATCGTTAATATAACAAGGTAGCTGATATTAATAACACTGCTCTCTTTAAAAGTGCATTGTACCGGTGCAAGGTACCTGTATATATTGTCACCAGTGGCCAAATTGAAAGTAAAAACATAATAATTATGCAGTTTGAAAAGTATAATATTTATCTGCGGAACGTTTACTTGAAAATAAACACAAAAAGCTTTACCACTGCCTATACAGTTTGAAGACATACATCGGGCTCAATCTTTGGCAGTACGCATTAAAAAAGTGGAAGCAAAACGCCACCAATATTTTTTTATTTTTTTTTCAACATTCACACAAGGAGATGAGACATATGAGACCACCTGGGAGGTAAAATAAGCCCCCTATAGAGCGAAAAAAAACAATTTTCTAAATTGGTCCAGGTGCCTTCAAGTAATCGGGGAACATACATAGATAGATCATTCTTTATCGTAACACAAAAGACATAGGTACATAAATAAAATTAAAAACTCCCACGAATTACGAACCTCCTCTTTTTTAAGGTAGGTTAAATAAGAAATATTGTTTCCATTAATATATTAAGAGTGATGAGATATGACTACATAAGTTTTATTGTAGTCACTAACTTATTTGTGTAACGTTTTTTATTACAGAATGTTTACAGTTTCAAACCTGATTATGCAGTAAAAAAACAATCTAAAAGTATATTTTCCAACAAAAAATACACAGAATCAATAATTCCCGCAAGATATAAAGTAGGCAACCGGAACATAAGATATGAACGTGCAGAGGAAGAAATTATGCCAAAGCATTACTTTCCTGAAGTGGACTACCCAATGAATATTATAGAGTCTTCGAAGCCATTTTACTTCAAAACAGGAGAAAACAACGCACTTTTCTCTCCCTTCCCTGATGATGTCAAAGCCAACTTTGAATCATTAACAACCAAACCAGCAAAGAGCTCTAAAATTGTCAAACAGTACAATTCGCAACCTAAATTGTTTTTAACTCCAAAAGATAAATTCGTTCCTTCAACAGTTAGTAACGTAACTGACAGTTCGGTAACAGTCGATCCTTTGACGAAGTTTCTAGATAATGAACTAGTTGAACTTATTGTTGATGAAAGGAATAAGGAACTAAAATCAGCTATGGTAAATGAACGCAACCTAGAAGATAATGTTGTTATTACCAAAGAAAATATCGAAATTCAGTCTGAAAAAATGATGTCACCTGAGTCGGAATCACATGAAAGTTTCGAAGATATAGACTACGTGGCAGACTGTCCTCAAAATTGTTCTTCAGAATGCATTACAATGGAATTAGTTTATTGTGATCAAATAGAAACTGTTGATGATGAACTTACTTTTCACAATGCTACTTTTGAAGAAAGTATTCCAACTGTATCGGAGATTGTGTTGAATGACGACGATATATCAAGTAAACCTACTTTACTACAAAGTGATGAACAGGCAGATAGTTCAGAAAGTGTTGTAGAAATTGCCTTTCCACTAGAAGTTTTAGAAACAGAACAAAATCAGACCAGTTTTGCTAAAAATACGCCCATGCGTCTCATTATAGGCCCGACGCAAAACATAAAAAAGAAGAAATTATTAAAACAAATATACACACCTTCCACACTAACGTAAGCTGTGAAACTAGACTAGAAAAAGCCTAGTACCTAAGCCTACATACCTAATATATACATAAGATAAGTTGGAATATTTAAGTTATTGTAATTTATTAAATAAAACACAACCGTGCAAATTTGATTTTAGAATAAATCTTCTTAACTGACATGATTACAACTGGATGAATTAATGTTACGTCTGTTTTGTTTTTTTTTTTTATTTTTTCGTAGGCCTATTTTTTACAATATTAATAAAGATTTTATAAAATATCTAAACATTGAGATCCGTCAGCAGCGGGGCAGGACCCATGTTACTGGGGATTAGGCCTGCAGAGTGAGAAAGCTCCGGACAATACGCGCTGTGTCAGTACCGCCTTCTGCATCTGACCCTTGAATTCACCGTCTAGCGAGAGCCTCTTATCATTTTCTTATTATATCCCTGTTATGTTATTTTTCATTCGAAAAGCGTTGTTCGCTAAGAAGTTGCAGGTCACAACAGTTTAGAAGCAATACCGATGGAAATTCACTTGATTAGTTATCTATTGCACTATTATTTAGGGGCTTAACATGTGCCGATGAATCAAAATGTTGTTTCCCAATTAACACTCAAATTCTTTAGAAATATTAAATAAAAGCGTCACCATGAAAAAAATTAAGATAAATAATGAAAATAGACAAATACGAACGAAAAATAATGCTTAGTTATAATATAAAAATTAATATTGTCAGTTTATATATCTATCTTAGTTATCTTAGTTTAAAAAGTGTTCCTTCAAACGGTATCAATGTTTTTTGTTAAATTTTTAGATGGTAGTCTAATATTTTAAGTAGCTGGGTGAACGAGCTTCGCTTGGTTTTATACCAGGCAATACACCTATACAGTAAACTTGTTTAGCATGATGTTATCCTTCTCCTTTTTTAAATTGAATCGCTAGAGCCGTTTGCCTATTAGCATGGTGATATAAACAAGAAAAGCTGATTTAATGGTATAGGATCACTTATGTATTACTAAGGTATTTTATACTAGCTGCCCGAGGAAACGTTGCTCTGCGATATAAATTATCGGAATGTAAAACACGACCCTTTATTTAAATTACTTCACGTCAATGATCAATGGTGAAATTATAATATGGGTATTTGTTAACCAACCTCGAAAATAGAAAGAGGTTACTCAATTCGACCCTGTATTTATATATTTATGTGTATTCGCGGATAACTTCGTCGTTTATGAACCGATTTTGATTATTCTTTTTTGTTTGATAGAGTACATATACTTCCGATGCGGTCCTATTTAAATTTCATCAAAATCGCCCAGCGGTTTTTGAGTTACACTCCAATAACTGAAAAGTGTTATGTGTACTTGGATGATCGACTTCCTTATTGAGGTGAAGAAATCGGTAAACACACAATGTATGTTATATATTATGTCATAATGACAATTGATCTCGTGAATACCAAAGGTCACTGAAAAAGTCCTCGGAGGAGTTATGTATCACTCATGAAATGTTCATATTACTTACAGATATGAGGGTCTGGAATCTCAATCCCAAAAATAAATGTTTCATAATTTGTTTATTTTTACCTGAAACAAATAAATGCACAATTAATAAAACATATGAAGCAACTATCAAAATAATCACGGAAGAAGAAAACTTTATTTTGGCTATATCATGTATTCTATGTATTTCATGATGTCATCTTTTGACAAGTACATGTTCAAGATGAACATGTTATTGTCATGGACATAATATAATAAATGAATTAAATTGAATTGAATTCAAATATGTATTTCTTGTAGTCTTACTGAGTTTTTTGATTACCGTATTAACTAAGAATTAATTTAAGGTAATAATGGTTTGGTAGTATCTTCAAGTTATAGATATTAGATAAGTATTTGTTATCTGAAATGTTATAAGAATTGCAAGAATCTCTCAGAATATTTATTTCTTGGTTGATAAGATATAACGATAAAGTCATCACGTTTCTGAGAAGTTGGTAATGACATTTTTAGTTTATAAATATTAATTCGCGCATCTGTAGCGGTTTACAACAGAATGGGGCTTCGGGAGAAGGTGGCACTGGTGATGATGGCTGTCATATTGCTGGTAAGATTATTGCTTTTCAAAGAAATCCAGTTTATGTTGTTTTAACGTATGTCTTATGACTGAGTTCGAATAATATGAATGAATACAAAATATTCAAAAAGTTTTATGGTTATTGATTAACGTTACGCTAGACGGAACTCACATCCAAATTTTGGAAAGAAAAGATCATCTCCTCAGATCTAACTGAGGGATTAATTTTAAATTCTGTTTAATAATAAACACGGACTGCTAGTAGAGTGCCACTATAGCTTAGATGGCCAAGCGATAGGACGCTGTTCTGTAGTCGTGAGTACAAGTAAAATAATTTTTTTTCCTTCAAAATAGAAAATATATGTCTGCATTTTAATCTTTAGACATATGCAAACGATAAAATATTAGATTAACTATTATGCATACATCTATCAACATTTCAATCGACACATACCGCTGTATTGTTGTTAGTGTTAGAGTTAGCTTATACAACTAACGGAAACAGCGTTTTAAATATTGAAATTGGTTGTGTAATGAGGACATATTTAAATATCTAGTTGAAATTAAGTTGCAAATCCAATTCATGTTTAAATTGGAATATCAGGTCTATTTAGAGAAAATTAAATTTAGACTATACTCGACACTTCAACAAGCTTAATTAATCGTGGTCATGAGAAGACGGGAAGATAAGTAGATTATGTCTTCATTCAGTCATTCGAGCTTTAATCAAACCGAGAAAATTCTATCTACGCGCCCCGGATTCTCACTCGGGTGACGGTTTTTCTGTTACCGTGCACTAATCTGGAAATTCCTACATTTTGGCGAAATTGTCTATTCTTAAAAACCCATTAAAAAAAAACAATTTATCAGAAAACATTATTATGGCTTGACCAAGGAAATAATAGTCTTCGACTCACAAGTGAATAGGTACCTTCTAAGATTGCGTGCTATACCACGTCGTAATTTAACATCAGGTGACAGAGTTGTCAAACGCATGCATTTTTCTATATCTATATAAGTATATAATTTTCAAAAAGTGTTTTTGTAAATTTTTTTCAGGCAGAATTTACAGACAGTAAGACACGATCATTAAAAAATCCGTTCGAAAAGTATAATACCAAATTAAGGAATGGAATTAACAAAGTCAGCAAGAGTGACAACAAATTTAGACACAAAAGCAATGATCACCAGGGAATGGTTTTAACATCACCACTGGGTAAGACATTCAATTTCCCGGAAGTCGATTTTCCATCAGACCTAAACCCACAGGATCCATTCAATATATACACCGCTGGGCTCATCTGTCCCATAAAAGCACAACCAGATAACGTGCAGAACTCAGATTTTTTATCACGTTTACGAAAAGAAGCTAGACAGAAACGTAAGAGAAAGCAAGTTAAACAAAACGCGGCATCAGAAAAGAAACTATACGGTACAGAACAAAGGTCACAACCGTTATATGTAAATGAAATTGAATTCCCTGAAGTTGAATATCCACTTAACGCAATGGATACGTGGGTGCCAAAATACTGGAACATAGGGGCATACAGTAATAATGATGCATATAATTTTGAAGACAAATCTAATAAAAAATATCCTAACGTGAGACAAAATTCACGTAAAGAATACGGAAAACCTTCAAAGATGCAAATAAATAAAAGGAAGTTTGCAGTTGTAAAAACTGATGATAACAACGTTAAAAAAGTAACTACGTCAGACTTTAGTAACATTCAAAACCAAAAAATTAATGCAATAAGCAATACAACAATGAAAACACGAAAAAGATCACGTAATGATACCGTAGTTAACCTTCCAAAAGATCACAATAGTCAAAGTAAGTCTAAGAAAACCCCAAAGACGTCTGTTTCTCGAAAAAAATTGAATATAAATGAAAAAGTATCGCCTCCATCCATTAAATCATATCCACGATCCAAAACTCTTTCGCAAGGCAAATCTCCGAACAACAAATTGTTACCTTTGGTAGTTGAGAGGTCCGAGCATAACAATTTGTATCCTACTTATTTTAACAGCACTAGTAGAGCAACAAATCTCACATGTAATGGAACTTCTGTTATTAACGGTACAGCTTTAGACAAATCATTTTTGTTTTCTCTAATAACACCCTCAGAAAATTCTTTATCATCTAATAAATGTCCTTCCGAAAATATGTCCGAACCTTTACTTCCTAGCACAGTTAATACAAAGAATAATACTCATGAATCATTATTAAAACAAAAAAACAGTCACAAAGAGGTCTTGTCAACTGATTTCTATACTTCAATATTTGATTCTAACGATTTATTTCAATCAAAAAAACAAAGTCGTATTGACATTTCGATCAACAATGTTGACTTTGATTCTCCAACTAACATAACTGAAAATACAAATAATTATCCGCTGTTTAACAATGTTACTAACTATATTAAAAATACTAGTATATTATTACATGATGTACATGACACAATTTTGAAGAAGAACATTTCTCACGATAGTAATTTGGCCCCACTGTCTAACACTACAACCTCAATTATCACTGAGGATATCCTACTTCCAATTCAGCTTTCCGAAAATTTGATGCTAAATGACATGATCCCGACCCAATGGGCTATTATATTAAAGGAAAAAGTTCATCCCTACACTATAAAACCTGATAATTATAATATTTCTTCTAATGCATATGAAGATGGTACTGCAGTATCTTTGGGAAGTAATATTAGCGTGTCACGGAACCTGATAGATGCTTCTAAATCAGGCTTAGTGGTTAAAAATGAAAACAGTTCAGAGTTATGCAATCAGGCCGATATTACTTTTGATCAATTATTACCTGCCGGGTATTTAATAAATAAATCTGATGAACTGGATAAGTGGATTGGTCAAACATCTAGTAGTGAAAATATTCTACCTTTAACGCCGAACACTTCATTTTTCATGACGGATCATTTAAATCCAAAATACACTCTAAATAGTTCTTATAAATCTATAGAATCAAAAGAATTTACTGATACCACCTCAGTGATACCAGATTATTTAGCTAGCATAAATATTACAAATGCGAGGTCATTACCTATTAAATTGATTTTGGCACCAGATAATTATCAAATGATAGAAACAGAAAACCTTGATTCACCAGTGCCAATGAACATTTTATCTGATTTGTCGACACTTCGAACTCTAGCCGACAGTATTCTAGCTCAAGTAAGTACTCTTCCTATGAAATATAAATCCGAAGATGTAACGAGTGAAATGAAAAATAACGCACGTGATTTCCAACCATTAAAACACTTTACACCTCAGCTTCAAACTCCAAAGACTTTTGCAAATATGTCTTTGTCAATGAACGCGAACAATATTAGTCATAATAATAAAATACAGTTGAATGAATCAGTTTATAAGTTTTTAACAAATAATGGTTCTATATCAAATATAGCAAGAAGTGATTCAAGTTTTAATATGATAAATAACTTAACATTAGAGAAGCCGGAAAATGAAGAAGATATTAAGGAAAATATCTTTAGCAATAATTTGAGTTCCATGTCATCATCTGATTATAGATTTGATAATACAATTTTTATACTTAATAATGTATCTGACGACAAAGAAACTACAAATGAATTCGCCAATAAATCACCATCAAATGTTCCACTTAATGATACGCTATTAGATGTATCAGAGTATAAATCTGGTAACAAAACGATGCTCAAAATATTACAAGACACCCTTAACGATAAATATTTCAGCACCAGTATACCTGTAAATCGATTATTGACCGATGTTGTGATAAAAGGCAATTGTAATATTATAATAAATGATGATGAAAACATTATAGTTAAAACGGCTGATTTACGTTTAGATTTATCAGATGGCGAAGAATTGTCAAACATATCGAGGATTATTAAAGTGATAGCCAATGAAATAATACACGAAAATTATTCATCACTAAACATGTTTGATGAAGAAACCCCGTCGCAATCATTAGATAATAATACAGTTACGTTCTTAGAAATATTTGAAAATGATACAAGTCCCTATGAATGTCATACGTTAAATATGATTGATGATCATACATTTTCTGAAATACGCGATATTTATACACCAACGAGTATGTTATTAAATGAAGAAGATATGAATCTCTCTTCCATTTTTTCTAATAATCGATCATTACTTAACAATCCACTCGGAGATAGTCTTACGATAATGCCCGAGAACGGTACTATGTTGGAAGAATATATAATATCAAATATGCCAGGCAGTTATTTGACATCAGAAGGACTTGAAAAAACATTGCCATGCATGGCAGATATAAAATCTCCAATTGAATTTAAAACTTTTTTGAATATGACCGGAAACAAATCCGTATCAGGAACGGTTAATAATAACTCATCATTAGAAATAAATACACAAGAAAAAAGCATACATACTGAATTACCAGATAGTTATATTATTAATCGCTTACCTGTAGGCAGATTTTTTGATATGACCTCAGAGCCTAAAATACTAGGAGAAGAAATGTTAATAGGTAAGGTAGAAACTCCTGATGACAGCACAATAAACTTTGATTCATCAAAAGATTTGGAAAAAAATGAAGCTTCGTTTAAGCTCATACCAAAATATAGCATATGTTTACTATCAGATAATTTCGTCAATAAAGGACTAGAAAATGCAAGGCCAAAAATGAAAATTGATGAATTTATGCTAAATAGAGATGTGAATGATTCATCATTAAACACTTTTATAGACGAACTGACTGAAGGGTTTTCCTCAAATTATAATTCACTATCAAATGAAAGTATAAGTAACATCCTTCTAAATAATATACCAGATAGTAGCATATTATCGTACTATAAAACAGATAATGAAACGCTACCAACCAATCATACTCTACCTAATATGGAAAACAATGACAACCAATCAGGTTTAATAGAATTTTCTGTCGATTTGGACACTAAAAACTTACTTAAATCTGATGGAAAAATCATATCCGACACCAACACTATTTCTAGCACCGACGATTTATCTAGAATTATTGCTATTGATATGCTAGCTGATTTAGAAGACAGTGGTGTGTTATTGAAAATCCTTCGTGTTGGAAAGGCAAAAGAAATATCAAATAATATGAATTATCCAATTCAACAAGATACTGAAGTATTGGGCAACAAAATTCAAATAATAAAAAAAATAGATAAGTGTGGCGCCGGTGCATCACTTAGTGTACTCAATGCGGAATTATTACGCGATGAAGATACTGATAAATATGAAGCTATATCTGTACTAAACATGCTAAATCCTGAAGAATCACCAAATATATTCGAAACTGACATGCTATCAGATATACCTGAAACGTTTAGTTTACTAAACGTGCCCCCTGTTAAATATATATCCAAAATTATTGAAACTGATACAATATCAGAAATATCTGAAATGTCCAAAAATGATACCAAATCAGATATTCATAATACTGTTCTATTATTAAACACGCCCTTTCCTGAAAACATCCCAAACATATCGGATATTGGCGCTATATTAGAAATATTTGATACTGTAACTTCACTAAATACACCCCTCGTTGAAGGGCTATTTCAAATGTTAGATAATGATACAACATGTAGAAAATATGATAATATTGAATTATTATACATGCCCACTGATAAAGGAATACAAAATAAGTCTGAAAGTGGGATGATGATAGATGATTTTGATAATGATAATATGATAAATACACTCTCTTGTACAAATTCACCAAATATATCTGAAACTATTATAATATCAGATATATCTTATACTGTGTCAATGCTAAACATGCCAAATAAACTGTTACTCAATAAAGACTCTGACGAAATTGCAGATACATTTGATATAGCCGGATCATCAGATAAACCTAGTGTTCAATCAATTCCTAACACTTCTTATATTCAAAAATCTAATGATGAATTTATGAGTTTTCCTAAAACTAAAATGTTGTCCAACGAGTCTAAAAAAATAGCCATACAATCCAATGCTATTACGTTACTAAATGAGTCATATAATAAAACTATTGAAATGGTGTCCGTAACTAAAGAAACACAGGATGTATTTGATTCTACTACGTCGCTTAACAAGTCCATTACTAAATCAATGTATAATACTTCTGGTTATGACTCATCTGATACTCACACGTTATTAAACATGTCAAAAAATGAAACATTTCAAAATATGTCTAAATCTGACTCATCTGATACTCTTACAATGCTAGACATGCCCAATACTGAAACACTACAAAATATATTAGACTCTGACATATCTAATTCTGTTAAATTACTAGACACGCCTAATCTTGAAACATTACTAAATACATCGGACTCTGACCTATCTGATACTGTTACGTTACTAGACACGCTGAATACAATAACATTACGAAATATGCGTGGTTTCGATTTATTTAAAAATAATACGGTACTAGGCACGCTAAATACTAAAAAATTACCAACTATATCGGATTCGGACTTATCTGACACTGTTATGTTACTAAATACGCCAAAAACTGAAATATTACATAATACGTTAGGCTCTAACTTATCTGATACGGTTACGTTACTAAACACGCCCAATACTGAACCATTACATGATAATATATTAAACTCAGGCTTATCTGATACTATTACGTTACTAGACACACCCAAAACTAAAACATTACAAGATATATTAGAATCAGACTTATCTGATAGTGTTACGTTACTAGACACACCTAATACCAAAACAATACAAGAAATATTAGAATCTGAACTATCTGATACTGTTACATTACTAGATAATCTCAATACTTCAACAATACAAAATACATTAGGCTCTCACTTATCTAATACGAATACATCACTAGACACGCTCAATACTGAAACATTACAAGATATATTAGAATCTGACTTATCTGATACTGTTGCGTTACTAGATATGCCCAACAATGAAATGTTACAAAATATATTTGATTCTGACTTATCTGATACTGTAAAAATTCTAGACATACCTAATACCAAGATATTACAAGAAATATTAGAATCTGAATTATCTGATATAGTTACGTTACTAGATAAGCCCAATACTGCAACATTACAAAATACATTAGAATCTAACTTATCTGATACTGTTACGTTATTAGATACGCCCAATACTGAACAATTACAATATAATATATTAGACTCTAATTTATCTTATACTGTTACGTTACTAGATACGCCTAATACTGAAACATTACAAGATATATTAGAATGTGATTTGTCTGATACTGTTACGCTACTAGATACGCCTAGTATTGAAACATTAGAAAATATATTAGACTCTGATTTATCTTATACTGTTACGTTTCAAGATACGCTCAACAATGAAACATTACAAAATTTATTAGACTCTGATTTATCTGATACTGTTATGTTACTAAATACACCCAGTATTGAAACATTAGAAAATATATTAGACTCGGATTTATCTGATACTGTTACGTTTCTAGATACGCTTAACAATGAAACTGTTACGTTAGTAGATACGCCCAACAATGAAACATTACAACATTTATTAGACACTGACTTAGCGGATACTGTTAAGGTACTAGAAACACCCAATATTGTTACTTCACAAATTACATTAGACTCTGACTTATCCGATTATGTTATGTTACTAGATACGCCCAATATTGAAACATTGGAAACTATATTAGACTCTGATTTAACTGATACTGTTACTTTACTAGATATGCCCAACAATGAAACATTACAAATTACATTAGACTCTGACTTATCCGACAATGTTATGTTACTAAATACGTCCAATATTGAAACATTAGAAAATATATTAGACTCTGATTTATCTGATACTGTTACGTTTCTAGATACACTCTTCAATGAAACATTACAAAATAGATTAGACTCTGACTTATCTGATACCGTTACGTTACTAAATACGCCCAGTATTGAAACATTATAAAATATATTAGACTCTGATTTATCTGATACTGTTACGTTTCAAGATACGCCCAACAACGAAACATTACAAAATATATTAGACTCTGACTTATCTGATACTGTTACGTTACCAAATACGCTCAGTATTGAAACATTAGAAAATATATTAGACTCGGATTTATCTGATACTGTTACGTTTCTAGATACGCTTAACAATGAAACTGTTACGTTAGTGGATACGCCCAACAATGAAACATTACAACATGTATTAGACACTGACTTAGCGGATACTGTTAAGGTACTAGAAACACCCAATATTGTTACTTCACAAATTACATTAGACTCTGACTTATCTGATTATGTTATGTTACTAAATACGTCCAATATTGAAACATTAGAAAATATATTAGACTCTGATTTATCTGATACTGTTACGTTCCAAGATACGCTCAACAATGAAACATTACAAAATTTATTAGACTCGCATTTATCTGATACTGTTATGTTACTAAATACGCCCGACAATGAAACATTACAAAATTTATTAGACTCTGATTTATCTGATACTGTTACGTTTCTAGATACGCCCAACAATGAAACATTACAAAATATATTAGACTCTGACTTATCTGATACTGTTATGTTACTAGATACGCCCAATATTGAAACATTAGAAAATATATTAGAGTCTGATTTAACTGATACTGTTACGTTACTAGATATGCTCAACAATGAAACATTACAAAATATATTAGACTCTGACTTAACTGATACTGTTACGTTACTAAATACACCCAGTATTGAAACATTAGAAAATATATTAGACTCTGATTTATCTGATACTGTTACGTTTCTAGATACGCCCAACAACGAAACATTACAAAATATATTAGACTCTGACTTATCTGATACTGGTACGATACCAAATACGCTCAGTATTGAAACATTAGAAAATATATTAGACTCGGATTTATCTGATACTGTTACGTTTCTAGATACGCTTAACAATGAAACTGTTACGTTAGTAGATACGCCCAACAATGAAACATTACAACATGTATTAGACACTGACTTAGCGGATACTGTTAAGGTACTAGAAACACCTAATATTGTTACTTCACAAATTACATTAGACTCTGACTTATCCGATTATGTTATGTTACTAGATACGCCCAATATTGAAACATTGGAAACTATATTAGACTCTGATTTAACTGATACTGTTACGTTACTAGATATGCCCAACAATGAAACATTACAAATTACATTAGACTCTGACTTATCCGACAATGTAATGTTACTAAATACGTCCAATATTGAAGCATTAGGAAATATATTTGACACTGATTTATCTGATACTGTTACGTTTCAAGATACACTCAACAATGAAACATTACAAAATAGATTAGACTCTGACTTATCTGATACCGTTACGTTACTATATACGCCCAGTATTGAAACATTAGAAAATATATTAGACTCTGATTTATCTGATACTGTTACGTTTCAAGATACGCCCAACAACGAAACATTACAAAATATATTAGACTCTGACTTATCTGATACTGTTACGTTACTAAATACGCTCAGTATTGAAACATTAGAAAATATATTAGACTCGGATTTATCTGATACTGTTACGTTTCTAGATACGCTTAACAATGAAACTGTTACGTTAGTAGATACGCCCAACAATGAAACATTACAACATGTATTAGACACTGACTTAGCGGATACTGTTAAGGTACTAGAAACACCCAATATTGTTACTTCACAAATTACATTAGACTCTGACTTATCTGATTATGTTATGTTACTAGATACGCCCAATATTGAAACATTGGAAACTACATTAGACTCTGATTTAACTGATACTGTTACGTTACTAGATATGCCCAACAATGAAACATTACAAAATACATTAGACTCTGACTTATCTGATACCGTTACGTTACTAAATACGCCCAGTATTGAAACATTAGAAAATATATTGGACTCGGATTTATCTGATACTGTTACGTTTCTAGATACGCTTAACAATGAAACATTACAAGAAATATTAGAATCTGACTTATCTGATACAGATACTTTACTAGATACGCCCAGTATTGAATCATTAGAATATATATTAGACTCTGATTTAACTGATACTGTTACGTTAGTAGATACGCCCAACAATGAAACATTACAAAATATTTTAGACACTGATTTATTTGATACTGTTACGTTACTAGATACGCCCAACAATGAAACATTACAAAATTTATTAGACATTGACTTGGCGGATACTGTTAAGGTACTAGAAACACCCTATATTGTTACTTCACAAATTACATTAGACTCTGACTTATTCGATACTGTTATGTTACTAGATACGCCCAATATTGAAACATTGGAAACTATATTAGACTCTGATTTAACTGATACTGTTACGTTACTAGATATGCCCAACAATGAAACATTATAAATTACATTAGACTCTGACTTATCTGACAATGTTATGTTACTAAATACGTCCAATATTGAAACATTAGAAAATATATTAGACTCTGATTTATCTGATACTGTTACGTTTCTAGATACACTCAACAATGAAACATTACAAAATAGATTAGACTCTGACTTATCTGATACCGTTACGTTACTAAATACGCCCAGTATTGAAACATTTGAAAATATATTAGACTCGGATTTATCTGATACTGTTACGTTTCTAGATACGCTTAACAATGAAACATTACAAGAAATATTAGAATCTGACTTATCTGATACAGTTACGTTACTAGATACACCCAGTATTGAATCATTAGAATATATATTAGACTGTGATTTAACTGATACTGTTATGTTACTAGATACGCCCAATATTGAAACATTGGAAACTATATTAGACTCTGATTTAACTGATACTGTTACGTTACTAGATATGCTCAACAATGAAACATTACAAAATATTTTAGACACTGATTTATTTGATACTGTTACGTTAGTAGATACGCCCAACAATGAAACATTACAAAATATTTTTGATACTGACTTATCCGACACTGTTACGTTACTACACACGCTCAATACTGAAAAATTACAAAATACATTAAAATCGGACCTATCTGATACTGTTACGCTACTAGATACGCCCAATGCCGCAACGGTACAAAGTATGCCTGATACTGATTGATCTGATACTTGATGTTAATTACTACTACGCCCGAAACTGTAATCTCACATTATATACATATATGATTCTGACTTAACTGATACTGTTACGTCACTAAACACATACAATACAGAATAATTACAAAATTTATACGATTCTAACTAAACCTATCTGATTTTGTTATTTTAATAACATCACAACATAATTATATCCGATTTCGACCTACCTGATAGTGTTGCATTACTACACACGTCCAAAAGTGAACCATTACTAAAATCTGATGTTGACTAATTTGCCTCTGTTACGTAATCAAAATATTATTTATGCTTAATGTTGGAATATAACAAATATTTACCGATTCTGATTTATCTGGTTATAAATACTGCAAAATTACATGATACAAAAATATGTTTTTATTTGACTTAATATGAAGGAAACGACTCCTGTACATTTTTTAAATATATAAAGAATATTATATTTTCTGTAGAATTAACTTTGAACTCCTCCATAGCAAAGTATGCAGACTATGTATGCATCCAAAGTTATACATAAGTTCGTGGATTTGTATATGTAATTTATAATGTGTTGGTGTTTTTGTTTAGACAAATAATACGAGTATTCTGAATTGTTTTATTTGTTATTAATTATCATTGTTTGTTAATTATTTTTAAAACTTAATTTAAGAGTATGTTATTATTTATTGTCTATTTTAAGTATTTATGATTGTACTTATAAGTTCTTTAGTTGCAATAAAGATATGTAAATTTTTCTTGTTCGTTTTAATTGTATGCCGCCCTGTCATTGACATTTCTTTAATTTATATGGCAGAACAATGTTTGCCAGGTCAGCTAGTATGTAGGTATGTATTAGACACATTAATAATATCGACTCCAATGAAGTATTAAATTCGAAAGCCGCGATACAGCACTAGTGCAAGTTAAACATAGAAAGTCGAGGTCGCAGATCATCCATTCATTCTTAAAGCACTTTATTACCATACCTGTCTGTGATTTACATAAACAGCTGCCTACGTGTAAACTAGCACCTGTAGAAGACGAGCTAGTTATTTATAATGCATAACATGTTGAAAGAGTTTTAGTAAGACGTAATCTTATATCATCTGTAGAGCTAAATATGAAAGCGAAACACCGCTGATTTATCGCGTAATCTTAGAGACTATTCCTACATTTTGATAAAAATCGTAGAAGTTATTTAAAGAATAACTATTACGGTAGATAAAAGATTTATTTTAGCTTAGAGCTATATTAGCGCTATAAATAGCGCTCTAAAAGTAAAACTCGACCGAAGCCTTCTTATAACTATACCTGTAACAGCGCCGGTCAGCACTACTGTAACTTATGCGACCGTATATTCAAGACAAAGTTTCTCCTGGCGAGTCATGTTAGGGCGCACGCCAGGAAGTAGAAACAGGTCGCCGTTGTCGAAAACGACAAGGAGGACTTCATCATCATCATGATCATCATCATATTAAGTGGTGTTTTTCAAAGATAATTTGACTTTCAAAAAAAAATAAACTGAAGAGTCCCAAGTTTGTCTATAGTTATAACAAATTGTCGAGTCGTAACGAGATAATTTATAATATATCTAGAATATCCAATAAGAATATCCAGCGGTAGTACTAACTCTAAGCCGCTCTCAATTTTCATATCCTCTTGAGCTGTATTTATCCAGCTAGCGAAAGCCGTACTTAGTTTGTAGGGCTTCCTGACGGTAGAAACATATTATGATGTACAGATGTCTAAGCATGCCGTGTCCCTAATGGCTAGCTGTAGGTCTTGTACTGCAATAATATAATTATTTATGAATTAACTAGTAGCTCCCCGCGGTTTTACCCGCGTGGATTATGGTTTTCCCGCTACCTCAATTATCCCACGGGAATTATACTTTTTCCGGTATAAAAGGAACCTATGTTTTAATCCAAGGCTTAAACTATCTCCATACCAAATTTCATCGAAATCGGTGTAGCCGTTTGAGCGTGAAGAAGTAACAAACATACACACATATACACACAACATTTCGTATTTATAATTAGTAGGATTTTAGGAAAACGCAGTTAGTTACGATGACGGTCGCCGTGGCTTAGTGGTCCGTGACATGGCTTCTGAGTCTTCGAATCCCGGCAGTGGATTGGCAAATTGAAGCGATGAGTGTAGGTCTCAGGTCTTGGATGTTTGTGGGTATCCATACCTCCTGCGTGACAGTGAATTTGAGTGTCACGAAAAAGAAAGACATTTCATGACTGTACTGAAAAAATGTACAGAAGGCCATTTATAAGTTGTTACATACAGATTACACATATAATTTACATTTTTTTATTTTTTATTTATTTCATTTCACCAAGAATAGTAACATTACAAGGAATCTTTTTAGTATCTAGGTAGCTTATTTTGCTTATTGCACTATTTAATTTAACTAAGGGAATTACCACATACAACATACACCGTGTACAAACAATATAGTAAATTAATAAGACACGCAAACTCAATTATAAAGTTTTCGGATAACATTTTCGTCAGCTGCGTAAAATGAATACTCCTGTTTAATCAAACATGTACATTGTTTGTAACAACAACATATACATATATATATATATATATGTACAAACAGTGTACAAACAGTGACATAGATCTACAGTTGGAAGCGTAGGGAGCTTTCAAAGATATATTCTCGGAACTAATGATAAAAAACGTGCCTAGCCCCAATGATATTTATATGTTTATATGAGGTAGATGTCGCACAAGCGCGCGGAAACTGAGGCGGCAAAATTAAGTCAATTGTAGTAATTTGCATTATGACGCGTATTTCAAGCGCAAGCCTAAACATATAGCTATCCTTTTCTATATTATTTGTACCGTATGATCTCTCGCAGTAACCATGTTTATATCGTAAAGGAACAAAATCTGAGCACCGCGCAGTATGAATATACGTCATCTTTAGTAAAACATCATTGCCTAGCCCTACCTGATAAACTAATACATAGATTAGATCGTAGATCCACCTCTTCTCACTTAGTAGAATAATTTGTTTATTTGTATACCTTTTTTTAGTGTGATAAATAAATAAAATACCTCCCTCTTTATATCAATTGCAGTGTAACTTCATGTTTTTACCCTTTTTAGGCCGGTACCACCACGGCACATAGTAAACATATACAGAAATAAAAATCAGAATATTGAAACACAAGCTGTCAGTTTTCGTTTATTACACTTTAATGCCATGAATATTAAGATAATAAACAACAAAAATACTTAAAACTTCTTTACTTAATACAACTATAAAAAGTTTACTTAATATAGTATATAGATATAGGTGTGTATATGTATATAAGTATATATATCAGTCATCAGGTTACCATAGCACAGGCTCTGCCTAGTTTGGGACCTGAAGACCTTGTGTGAATGTTACTAAATAAATAAATAGTTACAGTACATTAAAAAAAAACAAAATATTTATAAAAGTTTTAAGGTTTTCATCGATGAAACTTTTGAAAGAGTTTTGCTTATTACCTGTTCACTACCACAAACAAAAAGGTTTGTGGAAATCCTTTCCGTTGAATGTACCTCGGACGCTATTAGAAGTCTCCGATTATAGGTGGTCCCTATATACATTCATTCAACTCATATTTACGCTAGTGTTTCTTTTTTTGTTG
This sequence comes from Apeira syringaria, assembly GCA_934044485.1. Taxonomy (NCBI): domain Eukaryota; kingdom Metazoa; phylum Arthropoda; class Insecta; order Lepidoptera; family Geometridae; genus Apeira; species Apeira syringaria. The sequence goes on from OW203658.1 coordinate 19,890,162, forward strand.
TTCTTCTGTTGTTCCAGCCACTGTGGAGGTTAGTATATGTACAAATAAATAAAAGAATGACCGAAAGAGTCTCAGTTTTATTAGACGTATCAGTAAAATCTTTCACCAAAAGTTTACTCCGGAGATCAACAATGCGGTCTGATAGAAATGAAAGCGACCTTCATCAATAATGCAGTAGGTTCCTACAGTATGATTCTCGGGCCTTACAAATTCTTCGTAGACGGATTTTGGAATCCAGTAAATATACAGTGAAAATCTACTACGGCTTACTATCAAAGGCAAACTTTCGTCCTTTGAGAGACGAGTTTTACACCACTAGAATATAAAATACCCATATGATAACATTATTCACTTAATTGCTTAACAAATGGCAGGTTTAACTGATGTAAATAGAATAAAATGCTGTGTGGAAAAAAAACTTTTTTTCCAATAGTTAGCTAGTATTTCACAGTCTAAGGCAATTTTACTAAAGATGACGTATATTCATACTGCGCGGTGCTCAGATTTTGTTCCTTTACGACATAAACATGCTTACTGCGACAGATAATACAGTACAAATAATATAGAAAAGGATAGCTATATGTTTAGACTTACGCTTGATATACGCGTCGCAATGAAAATTACTACAATTGACTTAATTTTGCCGCCTCAGTTTCCGCGCGCTTGTGCGACATCTACCTCATATAAACATATAATATCATTGGTCTAAAGTTGTTTATTTACTCAATTGAGTTGAAGACGTGACGCTATTTTCGTATCAATAGATCCTATTATTAAGGCTAGCTGCGCCGCGCGGTTTTAGCCGCGGTGAAATGGTACATGGTACTGACGATTTTATGTCTTCCTGTCATCCCACGGGATAAGTCAATATTTTCGGAATAAAAAGTAGACATACAAACGTTAAATTATAGACAAACTATCTCCTTTACAATGTGAATTCTAGCGCTAAAATTACCTAACCGGCTCCTTCATGAATATATCTTATAACAGGCCTTTATGAAGCAATGATGCAGCGGTGGGAGCGTCCGCTGTCATACTGACGGACGCTGGTTCGATCACACGGCTTGTGGTTCCAGTGGGCCTGCACAAGATTCATCGGTTCTCAGCGATTTTCTTACTCTCACCGCTTCCGCTTCAAAGCTGTCGTTATCGATGTCAAAATGGCATTTATCTATGAATTTGTATAGATTCGGCGGTCGGGAGAATAGAAATGTATTTTACCTACATTGCCTGCCAATTTTCTATTCGCTTTCGTTGATCGCGTGATACTTATACCGCTTTGAAGTGTTAATATCATACATATTTTATGTATCTACTCTCTCAGCGTTACCGCTCGTAGAATATTACTTTGTGTATGCCTACAGTTAAGATAACAATATTATCAAATCCATAGCGTTGTTGTAGGATACTTTCCGGAACCCTCTAACACCGTCAGGTTAAACATTTATATGTATAGTAGGCAGCATAGAGTCAGTCAACACTCTAGACGTAATACCACACTCAATCTCATCGTCCCGACCATAAAATGATAAATTTGTAAATTATGTAAGTACACCATCATTCGATTTGCCGATTATATAGAAAATAATGATTAAGCCGCTGATCATTATTGCCTACAACTAAGATCCACAGGCTTATTATAGTATTCGTGACGTAGAAAGTCGTCGCTCTGAGGACCGGTTTGATTGTTTGCGGTGGTGTGAGTGCAGTGGCGACCTTGCGAGAGCCGGCGACGCGCGACGGTTACATCATATCGGGCGGAGGCAGCGCAGGCGCCGCCGCGTGTCGCGCTCCGTTGCGCCCAGTGCGCCCACAGCCGCCAGGGCTGTCCATTTCCAGCTGTGTAGTTCTCGAATCTAATTATACGGCTTAAACTAGCAGTACACCAATACATTATATTAATATACAAAATAAGTTTTATGGTTTACACATGAACTTGTTACGTTTTGCTATTCGAGTTTGTCTCTATAAAAACGCATTTTTGCAACAAAGTATGTTTTAGTAAACAATGTATAAATGTAAATGTATAACGCCATCTGGTAGAGTGGACGCAGCGTGAAGCTTGATTGTTCAATTACTACCTACTATTGAAATTGATAGGGTTTTAAGTAAAGAACTCCACAGCGCCCGTCACTCTGAGGCAAAGTTGGTAAGTCACATGTGCCTATAATTCCACCGGAAACCATACCCTTCAATCCGGAACACAGTTAGTGTGAACAATACTGCCTGGCGAAAGAATAAATATGGTAGCAGTACATCATCGGGCGAACTCTCACATAGACTGCTACTACTCTTGAGTTTCTAATTCAGTAATACCTGAGACAAATTATCACTGTTTTGAAATATATACGTGTAAGTATAATTATGTATGTGTAGTATGTGAATGGCTTCATATCTAATCTTTTCTACCAACCATCGTACTATTAACCACTATTATAGGTATTTTACTAACAACTATCGTGCACAATGCTATATCAAGATTAAATAAAAAAAAGATTGCCCGTTTTTTTTTTTTTCCTGTGACAACCCTATTTCCTCGTGCTCTACCTCGGTTCTACGCGGCCGCTTCCTTCTTACAATGTAGTTTGTATAGAGTCATAGATTAAATAGAACTTACTACTTAAAACATACCTGAATACCCACTCCTCTGATATTATCTTGTACGTTCTCGTACAATTACGCATTATAATGATCAATAGCCACTTTAATGTTGCCGGTATTATTTCCTCAGAAAGAGCTATCATTAGCAACTTTGTGAGATACGAATATGTAGCTCTAAAATATATACTTATGAGATTATGGCAGGCCTCGGGAGTTCATCAGGGCGGGTCTGGGTTTATCCATTAAATAGTTGCTATGCCTATGCTTGCAGCGTTTACGTTACTTGTTTTGGATAAGTCCAGGCCTTCTTTACTCATCCCGTGATGAGTAGGGAGGCTACGGTCTTGGGGGAAGCGCAGGTCGTGATGATCCTCAAGGCAAGTCTGGCGATTACCTTCTCGCGGTGCTGCCTGTTCTTGGTCTAATTCCTCTGAATTAGACGTAACTAGACATCGTCCGGCGACTCGCGTGTCTCATATCTATGTAAGTTTATTTATATCCATTTATTTATGTATGTTTATAGTATTTTGGCCGGGACTGCTCCCGATAGGCTTTGCTCGCCAAGCCGACGAGGAGCGGTCCATCAGACGGTAGGTTGCGGTGCTGCAAAGCACTGCAACTGAGGGGGGCAGCGGCGCTGTGGGACGGCGCTGCAGCTGAGGAGGCGCTGCGGCGGGAGTGATTCAGTTCGTCTCCTGCTGTGGCGCCGATATGGCCGCCGTCGGAGGGTGGCGGCCGAAGCGGCTGGCGATGGGGCTGCTCCATCTGGCCCATCGCAGGGGACCACGAGCGTCGGATGTGGGAAGTCTGGCGTTCCTTGCACTGTGTGGTCCCCGGGGTGGTGCGGCCGTGCTCTTGGTCCCGGCACGGTCGCGAGGGGGAGGGTCATCCTCCCCCCTGGAGGGGTCCGGAAACGGACGGCCGTGGTGGGGGCGCGGTATGCAATACCCCGCGCTCCCTCCGTTATAGCGGCAGGATGGACACCGTGGGTTTTAGTCGGTAGTGGACCCTGGCTGCTGTGGGTGCAGTTAGGGTTGGGGGCCATGAGGCCCCCCAGGGAGCGGTGATGCTCGAGCGAGCCCGACACACCCCGCCTACTTCCCGGTAGGCGGAAGTGCGTAAATGCATTTCGCCCACGTAAAAAAAAAAAAAAAAAAAAAAAAAAAAAAAAAAAAAAAAAAAAAGGCCTCGGGAGTTATGTTTTAAATTAGTGTTTCGTTAACAATTTTGTCATAGTTTCTGCATTGCCAAACAGGATGCGGTACTTTTTATGTTATAATAAAAAACAACTGCTACCGGTAAGATATGAACCCATGATGCATATAGCATTCTTAGCTGAATATGACAAATAATTTAATGGCTTTACACTCACTTCGCTTTTTATCTATTAAAACAATTAAAATCAATGTCGTCTGCTAACGTTGCATTAAGAACGAGGAAGTAAGATGAGTAAGCTTAGTGGCAAACTCCTGTCTAGATTTGCCTTTTCACATCATATATACCACCCATTATCACCCACTATTAATCAGAGATGACTCTGAAACATATGTCTGTGTTTAATCTATGATTAACAACCTAGAAAACACTAATTTAGAAATATACACCAAAATAAGAATCTCAACATTTTGATTTCTCGCCACCAAATATCTCAAACTACTTCCAACTTGTCACCTCAGACAGCTCATAAATCTCAATCCTGCAATCTAAATATTAATCTCAATTGTTCTGTACATCCATAACAGGAGTCATGATGCCATTCCTGACTCCGACACGACCAACACCGACATCCGCGTCCTTTGTAACAATAGGTTAATTACCAATGATTGCTCTAGCATGCTGTGATGCTATGACAGTCTCGGGGTTGGGCATTGGGGCGTTTGACGGTCGCTGGTTCAATCCCCACTTCTGACTTGAGCATTTGACATAAACTACTACTACTACTACTAGTAGTAGTAATTGGTCCATGATATAAATAACTTAATTTAATTAAGTCCTAAATACCGAATTCTCTTCAATCTCAATCTCATCTACTTCAATACTTTGATGCACAAGTTTGATAGAAGCAAACCTAAGACCTAATTTGCACATGAAACATTAAATACTATTTTGGTTTAAAACTGACGTTGTTTTGACACATTATGAATCTATAAAACACGAGAGTCATCTCTGGAATCACTCACGTAATTAGTCAGAGGGTTCCGCGCAGTACTCTATTTAGTTTGTGGAGTGTTCTGACTATAGTTTCAACTATATTCGGTGGTCTTTTTCAAGGAGAATTCGGGGCGCTCGCGGACGCGGTCAGTACTGTCTCCTTGAAGACCAGCGAATATGGTTAAAACTATAGTCGGAACCCTCTGACTTATTACGTGAGTAATTCCCGTGTTTTATACATTCATATTGCATTAAATACTATTCATTGTTAATCCCTCATAATTATGTATCTAATAAAACAATTCTGGTACATCTAAATAAAGTACTGTCAAGAAACTAATACGTGTTACATGGCATCAGGTCATCATCATCATCCTGCCAAAAGGTGGAATAAAATAAAAAAATAAAAATAAAGTACTTAGTACAGTCATATTTCTTACAAAGTGACTCACATGACCTAAAGGTTAAACACACCATCAAGATAAGTAGCAAGCAAAGAGTAACGAGAAGACTTATATTCAATTTTATAAGTTAGTTTAAGTGTATTTTGCTTTTATCTCGTATAAAACAAAACAATTAAGTATTAAGATAAAAGGCACATTGGCCCTTAGCCTTCAGGCTAATGCGAAAAGGAATGTCAAAAGGTTGCATTCTGGGAAACATAAACAAAATGTCGATTGACATACGAATGTGATTTGAAAGAACAAATCTGTTCAATCGCGCACTGCACTCAAGATCCTGATAAAGTCTCCCTCGGACTATTCCAAAACAATTAACAGTTGCCGTGGCTCAGTGGTTAGTGGGCTGGCTTCTGACCTCGGGCCTCAGGGTCATAATCCGGGCTGAGGCAAACATTTACATGTGTAATGAGCATAGATGATTGTTCTCGGATCTTGAAAGTTTGCGCAATGCGAATGTGTGTGTCCATGCCTCCTGCGACACAGGGAATTCTAGTGTGAGGGAATGGATGTGAAAGCATCAAAAAAAAACTCGATCGTGCTAATAATTTAGGGACTATATGTGTAAGTTCGCATCAATTCCGTTTTAAGAGTTTTAAAACATAATCAGAGAAGGTAAAGTTTGATTAACAATATTGTAAACTGGGGGACCCGCTCAGGGGGCCTACCACCAACTCTTATAGCAGTATTATTGTAATCTTACTTTGAATTTTCGTACCACAAGGCCACATAAGCAATGTTACTTTAATGTTGTTTAGACTAAGCAGTTTTGTGACGTAAACCTCTATTTCGTTCACTCAAAGCGTACCATGAGCCAGCGCCAACGAAAGCGACAACGCTATATGAAAATATAATGTTGTCTCGCTTGCCCTTACAGCAGGAATGTTTCTTCGTTCATTCTACACGTCACTGAGCGATAATAAAACAATAATGTTTTAAGACGTTCATGGTACGAATCTGAGCATTATTACTTTAAGCTTGAAGTATGACGTTCTTGAAACATGATGGTTTTGTAAAAGTTGATGGTACGGCCCCAGGGGGCCTACCACCAACTCTTATAGCAGTATTATTGTAATCTTACTTTGAATTTTCGTACCACAAGGCCACATAAGCAATGTTACTTTAATGTTGTTTAGACCAAGCAGTTTTGTGACGTAAACCTCTATTTCGTTCACTCAAAGCGTACCATGAGCCAGCGCCAACGAAAGCGACAACGCTATATGAAAATATAATGTTGTCTCGCTTGCCCTTATAGCAGGAATGTTTCTTCGTTCATTCTACACGTCACTGAGCGATAATAAAACAATAATGTTTTAAGACGTTCATGGTACGAATCTGAGCATTATTACTTTAAGCTTGAAGTATGACGTTCTTGAAACATGATGGTTTTGTAAAAGTTGATGGTACGGCCCCAGAGCATCTCTCCTGTAGCCTGACAGCCGTACAGAATACAAACTTTCCTCGACTGTTTTACACTATTTCTAGCTGTTAGTGACAGCTTAAATATTATGTTATTTTTGAAAGTACTAGCTGCGCCGAGCGGTTTTACCCGCGTGTTGATAAAAAACGATGATGATGGTGATGATGAAAATAAGCCTGTGTAACATAATAATATAAGCTATCTCCATATCAAAACTTCATCCAAATCCATCACGCCGTTTAGGCGTGAAAGAGTAATAAACATACATCAAAATGTCCAATATCAATTTTTATTTATTTATAGTATTAGTAGGACTAAGCATGCGGTGGTACCACAACGGTGTTAGCGTTAATTAAAGTATCGTAGTACTATATCCTGTTCAATCCGTTGGTGGGGATCAAAGCAGCGTCTGTTAGTTTGACAGCTGAGGCCCCACCGCAGAGCTATCATCGGTGCAATATAATTATCAAGTCCGATAAATACCGAATCGATAGCAATGAAAACATGCAAAATATCCCACATGAAACAGTATCTTTAAGGTTAAAAATGTAATTCCTTCATATAATTGAGATTTTCTTATCCTGATCAAACCGATTTAATAAATTACTCGTTTTATTTACTTGATGGTTAAATGAACTATTGCCATTGAAACACAAACTTATATGTAACATAACAACGAAAAAGATCTCAGTGTGTTCAGTAGCGTCTCATTTTAAAGTATTACTCGGCCCCGCAACGTCTAAATTACATCAAATCCTAACTTGGAAACTGGTGGGTAAGCCAAATAATTATTAAAACTAAATTCAATTCCACTCTGTCCAAGGACCTGGGCAATCTGGGCCCGTAGACAAAATAACATTCTGCAAGCGTTAACGTTTTAATGAACAGGTTTCATAGTCATTGGATATATCACATGAACAACGAGAGCGAACATTCAACGGCTAGAGAAAGAGAATCACTATGTAGCGATGCATTTTGTCTAGGCCCACTGGAACAAGCCCAATTGAATTTTCAGACAATCCAGGATAGATTGTCTTGGCGCAAGACAACGAGGAGAGCCGACCCCAGATAACGGGATAAGGCAAAGAAAAAGAAGAAGAAATTCAATTATAATTATCTAGCTGTGCTCGTCTCGCAAGGTGTAGGCGAGAAACCCAACAAGTGTCTCGGTATAGTTTAGAATAAATCGGTAATCGGTAGTTTATGGTAAATCATCTAAACTGACCACTAAGGTTAGAATTTCTGACATGTCGATCGCTGAATTTTCAATCTTATTAAGAAGTAGACTTATTTGGTAATTACATCATCAGGAGTTTAAAAAAGTTAATTAGTGTCTAAATTAATCATTTAAAATACTTTATAAGTGCCTACAATAATTGTGACGGCAATTATAATATTTCATTAGTTACTTAACAGTTCAATACTGAATGACTAATAATCCTATTGCATCATTAGCATGCAATTTACAAAAATACAACACAAAGAAACCATAGACAATATAATCAGTACATATGGTTCCCACTGATGGTACGTGGAGTTATATGGCGCCATAATAACGTAGTCAAAAACTGTATCTATAAAGCGACTTCAACTACTCATCCGTTGGAACATTTAAAATGAGAACATCATCGAAGGCGCATGGTTTCACTCGTGTGGATTACGGTTTTCCCGCTTCGTCAATTATCCTACGGGAACTATACTTTTCCCGGGATAAAAGTAGTGTTAATCTAGGGTCTAAACTTTCTCCATACCACATTTTATCGAAAACGGTGCTGCCGTTTGAGCGCGAAGTAATAACAAACATACACACTTACACACGAACAACCTTTCGCATTTATTATTTTAGTGGTATAACCCGAAACTACTAGTCAGATAATATTATTGTAAAGCTCCGTCCGCACGGGACGTTACGAAGAACGCACTGCGGTCAAGATCCTGGTGAAGGCTCTAGAATGAAGCTGAAACAATTTTCAATCGTGATATCGGCTTCGCGTAATTGTCGTTTCATACCGCATAAAAAGTATAAAATAAATTAAAGTTTAAAATTAAATAATTAAGTTTAAATATGCTCAAGAACGAGCTGAGGATGAATCCTAACATAATAAATCAATGTACGTACATTGATTTATACTCACGAAACACGGTATACCTATACCATGTAGGTACTTCATATTAATTTAGTGTGGTTATTGGTTTGTATAGTAACAGCCGATAATGCGGATTGGCAAGCTGCCCAGTGGAGTGAATATGCGCGTATGTTAGCAGGCCTTATGTTTACGAGAAACTACCGAGAAAATACCGCAAGTGAGAAAACTGTTGGCTACCTAAATGTAAATGTTATAAAATTATAACACTTTCAAATTGGAAATGACTTAATATGATACTTTTGAAGTGAGATTATGGAAGTACGAATGCTAACCGTCAATAGTGGAGAGGCACTTGAAGAAGAAGAAAGAAACATTAGCCCTAATTCTGTTAATCACATAAACTAGTCGAGTAACGAGTCTCATACTAATTTAGACTTTATCATAACCGTATAAGAACTCATTTAGTTTTCCAAAATTTTAGTTTAGTTCAGTTGAATAAGCGAATCACTACCATTGTCTCTGATAGAAAACATAATTTAATTCCACCATCCCCATTCTATCATCTGTCAAACGGGCATACGGTATGGTGCCACCGTTACGTGACGTGGTAGATAGGTATTCGCAGCGTTTTGCTTCCACGATTATAATTCCTACTGCCAAGAAGGGAAATCATTGCCTGAGTCTATGTTTCCCGATAATAGGGACATTCTTCCTACCTTCTAAGCTTACGTGCATCATAGATTCAAGTGAACCAGATGAAAAATGGTAACTTTAAAAAAAAATATTTTACCAAATATATGGAACCGACTTCAACACTTAAAAGTATGAAATAACTTGTTGAAGTCGGTACAATGATAGTTGTAGCATGGCAAAAGTAACTATTATCAAAATATTGTGAGCATGGCACCGACTTCGACAAGTTATTTCATACTTTTGTGTGTTGAAGTCATTTCTATTTTTTGGTCTACATTTTTTTTCACCCTTTTCAGTGATCTTTGCCACTCACGGGATCAATTGTCATTGTGTATGTTCACCGATTTCACCACCCGCAACTATAATATCATCGACGTATGCGTAGCACTTTTCAGTTATTGGAGTGTAACTCGAAAACAGCTTGACCGATTTTAATGAAATTTAAATAGGATCACACGAGAAGCACCAACTTTCAAATAAAAAACAAAAACGATTGAAATTTGGTTCACCCAGTCGAAACATGTGCAGTAACATCTCAGATAAAATAAGGAGGCTGTATACTCAAAAAGTAACATACATTAAAAACAAACATACGGGTCGAATTGAGAACGTCCTCCTTTCTTTGAAGTCGGTTAAAAAATGGATACATTTGACGTTAATGTGAAGTTTACGTTTGGGCGTAAGTGTAGTTTTCAAATCTTCGATTTTTGCAACAATAAAACAATAAACAACTGCTCCACGCGGTTTCACCCGCGTAGATTACGATCACTAGTCCACGTATAATAATCACTATTATCACAACATGAAATCCTAAAGAAACAATAACTTTGGAAAATAAAACAAAATACAAATGATTTCGACCACAATTTCCCGCCACAGAGACTCTAATGTAGTATTTAAAAAAGGAATAAAGAGGTTGGAGATAGAGTTACGTAGTCGGCGACCATAGACTTAGTTTGTGACCAGTGTCCGTAAAGGTCCAATGTTTACGATATCGCAATCCCAAAAGCTTTGCCTTTAGGTTAAGTGTCGTGGGAGCTATTATTAGATACTCCTAGAATAAGGTCGAATAGGTCCCACTCATTACTCATAGATCGAGGTCCCGATAGGCACAGTTCCGCTCAGCTAACAATATCAATTTAGCCAATTGGGTAGAAACTTATATTGGCCGCTTAACTATTTATATCCATTGGGAGCTTGGAAGCATTTCTTGATCAATAAAAAAAAGATAACACGAGTTAGACGAGTAATTTTTTCCTGCCTTACAAGTCCAAAACAGTGCAGATCAATTTCGCGAACCTAGGCACTGTAGGTAATGGTATTGATTTTTACTCAACCAAACCAAACTAAAATTGTGGAAAAATAAGATAGTGCATACTTATATGGTTACGATATTATAGTCAAAATTAGAATGACGCTTATTAATAACAACACTACAATTTGATCTTTTTACTAATATTGCGCGTAGTTAATATGAGTCGTCACTTATTTGGTACCGACTAAAATTACACTCAATTGTCTAGAAAATGTATGAAATTTTAATACTATCGTTATAAAGAGCTATACGACGTTTGGATGTTAGCCCAAATAGAATAAGAGCCATTTAAAGCCGTCTTATAGAATTTTAGTTAGTTGGTTTGATTAACAGAATTAGGGGTAGTATTAACTGTTTAATCACTGAATTGAATTGACCTTTTTTGCATTCGATATAACATATGAATGACTATCACACTAATATTAAATGCGAAACCTTGACATGTTTACCTCTGGGATCCAACAAAAAGCTTATGAATTTGAAAATAAAACTATCTGTTTACGTTTTCCACCGCTAAACCTATTTTGATTACAAATACAACCTTTGATATTCGAAAAATCTATATGGTTCTTATTTTTGCCTGCAACTTCAAGACTTTAACTTAACACAGTGGTGATTCTGTATAGCTTAATTACAAGTAAAGTGCCCTCTCGAATCCATGCTTAAATACTATAAAACTATGAACATTGATTTTGGGAGGTAGGTGTCTTATAGTGGGCAGATTACTATAAAGAGAAAAAAAACAAGGTCACTCTGGGAGTGCGACAGAAATGTAAACATGAACAATTATAAATAATTATATATATTTTGCACCGCGGTATCGGTAACTGTAACAGTGTCGCGAATTCAATGGGTTTTTTTTTCATCTCATAAAATGCCCAACCCGTTTAAAGAAGTTTTGACATAAAAGAGAAGTATTTTCATGAACACATTTAAATTATATATAATACCGCCTCTGCTAACATTTCTAGGATGTTGGCAGGGGGCAGGCCTTTCTACTTCCATCTTCATTGGAGTTTTCTAACATGCTGTTTACTACCTACTCTTGACCTAGCCACTATAAACGCAATTAAACAATTAATTAGAAATTTAATATGACTACAACCCTGAGTTGATCGGTTTTCCTCGTTTATTTTCAATGAATAATTCATTCTCATAAGTACATTACACATAAACGTAGGGACTTGAAACAAATAAGCCGGTATATTTCGATTCTCAATTGATTTAATCTGTTCTACTTATTTATTATGTAGGTACCTATTATTTATATGACGCTCCGAGGCAGCTTATAGTTACGATGATAGAATTATGTTGAAACAAATTATTAAAGCTTTACCATTAGCTAAATAAACATTTTGAGTCATGTCAGCTTATTTTGTTGAAAGTCCTAATGTCTAATAAACTTAGAAAAATACCACTTATGAGCACAGTTCATGCAGGTCAATTTTCATTGAACAAAATTTGATTTAATTTGCAAATTTATTAGTGAAAAGTATTTTTAAGCGACTACATTTTTCCTTTAGAATATATATCCGCGGTAACGACAAATGCCCTTGAACTGTGTTTACACTAGAAGAAGGGATACTAATTATATTAATGATATACAAGAGCCCGTAGGTTATCTGTAAATCACATTTTAGTAATATTTCAAATCAACACTCATCGGGATTTATCCCTCCTCTGCCTGTAAACACCCGCGAGCCTCTGTAATGTCATCGGCAAATCTTAAACTTTCGGGGCGTAAAACAATTGAAAATAAGTTCCAACTGAATTCAATTGTGTCACGCCGAGATTTGAATACGCCACAGCGCATATCAAATTATCTGCGACTACGCTAAAATATAAGCGTGCTCGGGGCACCGTAAAATCATCTTGAGAAATTTCTAACCATATCTGTATTTCCTTTTATACGTTCCGTTGAACAAAGAGCGGACAAATCACATTACATTGAACAAAGGATATAGAGTTCTATCCGCAGGTAAGCGCTGTCGGCGTCGTAACTACGTAAATAGATAACAGCCCAATCACTACGCCCACACACTGCCTAGATAGGAATGCCAACATGTCAATAGACACAATTCTGCACTCAATAAAGGTCAAAGTTGTTCGCAAACAAAGACGAATTTTAAAAGACAAGGAAATATGCCACGTAGTTAAAAAGAACTAAGTCAAGGCATGGATACTTCAGTGACTGCATAGCCTTTATTTTACCTTTTGCGTATAGATCCCACTAATATTATATATGTGAAAGTTTGGATGGATGGATGGATGTTTGTTACTCTTTCTCGCATAAACAGCTCCATGGATTTGAATGGAATTTGGTATAAAGATAGCTTATACCCTGAATGAACACATAGGCTTATTTTCATTATCACTATCATCACGGTTTGTCAACACCACGCGGGTAAAACCGCGCGGCGCAGCTAGTAGATACATAGATCCTTTATTCCACTGACAGTGAGTACATATTTAACTTGAATAGTTTTAAAATTAAATTAATTAAATAAATTAAATTATTACATTAATTAAATAAATTAAATTATGACATTAATTAAATAAATTAAATTATGACATTAATTAAATAAATTAAATTATTACATTAATTAAATTAATAACTTAATAAATTACATTTTTTATCAGCAACTACTTTTGTTGTGAGTATATAGTTAACGGTCATCATCATCTCAGCCATAGGACGTCCACTGCTGAACGTTGGCCTCCCCCATTGAGTTCCAAGTTAACGATACATTTCGGCTTTTTTACTTTTTGGTTGATCTGTATATCAGAGATTACCTCGAACCTTATGTAATCATATCGTCAGTAATAATCAAGTGACATAATGGTCAAAAGTCACAATATATTTTTAAAAAGCTGTTACTGTACTCTATATATTTCTTTTTAAAATTCATGAAAATACCGCGTTGTTAGGGTCACAAGGTCACCTTATGAGTAAGGGGCTGAGTGGAGAACCATATAAATCTTCATTATCGTTGGCATAGGGCCCGTATCTTCGACTGACCAGCTTTATCTTCACTAGTTTATCTGTCGTTTCATTCAATGACCATAATTATTACCACAGAATAAATAATAGCACTGTTACCAGGATTGTATTGAGAAACCGAGTGGGACGGTGTGCGGCAAGGACAATCAAGGTCTCTTTGATCAGCGTTTTGACGTCAAACATTTTTCGATCATATCACTCAAGAAAATATTTTTTTACACAATAACAGCTACGTCTTCTGGGGCCGTACCATCAACTTTTACAAAACCATCATGTTTCAAGAACGTCATACTTCAAGCTTAAAGTAATAATGCTCAGATTCGTACCATGAACGTCTTAAAACATTATTGTTTTATTATCGCTCAGTGACGTGATAGAATGAACGAAGAACATTCCTGCTGTAAGGGCAAGCGAGACAACATTATATTTTCATATAGCGTTGTCACTTTCGCTGGCGCTGGCTCATGGTACGCTTTGAGTGAACGAAATAGAGGTTTACGTCACAAAACTGCTTAGTCTAAACAACATTAAAGTAACATTGCTTATGTGGCCTTGTGGTACGAAAATTCAAAGTAAGATTACAATAATACTGCTATAAGAGTTGGTGGTAGGCCCCCTGTACTACTTACAGCGTGTGTGTTTGAGTAGGTGGGCGTGAAGCGTAAGATACAACAATGTAACATTCACATCTCTATTCAAGGCGCGGATACAACCAAAGATGTTGGGGGATCACAAAGATTTTGGGAGGGATGACCTGGTATTTGTTCTTGCATTAATCCTATCTCTCCTATGACCACGCCCACCCCCTCTGACAGACACTGCTCTATTTTCTAATGTAAATAACAATCTAAACCATAGAAATAAATAATATATACCTATAATAAAACGATTTTAATTGTGTAATAACAGCTTTTTGCTAAATTCATATAAAGTACTAGCGGACCCAACAGACCCTGTCCTGCATGCCGACTGCAGCGCCATCTGCCGGGCTGATTTGTGAATAAAAAATAACCAACAAATCAAACAATCAAAGCATCAAGGGCGCCACACGCATTCAAAAAACTTCATTCAAATCGGTCCAGTCCGTTTAGGAGGAGTTCAGTGACATACACACTTACAGTAGAATTATATATAAAGTATATAAGTACATACAGAGTCAGATGTACCAAAAGATGTTTTTTTTAATTTTATAAGCTTGCGTTTGACCACTGTTTCATGTTTTATATGTTGTTTCTCTCTCTTCTGCTATCTTCAAAAACTATCTAATTGTTTATTTACGTTAAGTACTCATTTTCCCCACAGTTTTAATATTTTGACTTTGAACTTAGTACCAACACCTAAATTACGTACAGCCATACTATTATATGAGTATACTATTAAATGAGTTTGGTCGAAAACCTGGATAGTGGTTACATATTATTATTTGAACCGTTTGGGATCGCGCAATTGGGCACGTGGGCACCGGGAGCTCATCGGATTTTGCAAAACTTATCAGAGCATTTGATCGATGCAACGCGCGACCAAAACGCTAACACATATTTTGCTCAACATTGCAATTCATCGTGGCAATGCTGCTAGCATTCTGGGCAGGCTTCCAATTGATAGCGGACTAAAGAATTTGAGTTACCAATCTATTGCCTGACAACAACTAGTGGATTGCTCAGATGTTATGTAGTAGTTTTAGAATAATAAATAGTTATTAGTATTTTATTTTAATAAAAGCATCGGCCCGTAAAAAGCCTATAGTAAAATTAAACTTTCTATTAAAAAGTCAGATTTCTTCGCTTTGCGCCATTTATGGGCAAGAGCTAAAATATTCTTTCGGCGGGTTTCTTACATTAGTGAGGATTATTAAGGTCAAGCAAAAACCTCAATCCGTAATCATGCAAATTCATTGTGATCTTTATGCAATGTTCCTAGCCACCCAACCTTTCAAAAATAATGTAACCCATTACAAAACTCCATCCAAATAAGTACCTACTTAAATCCATCAAGGCTTTTGTAATAAACTTGTGACATTAAGAGATCAGCTGACTGTCAAACTTCGTGCTGAACCATTCAACTTTGTAGCGTTTCATAAAGTTCATTTCGCTTTTATGAATCCGGTTCGATTCGACTTCAAATGTCAAATAAATAAATAATATTTTGGTTGCCTGGAAGAAATCGCTTTAAGCAATAAGGCCGCCCTTTGTATCACTGTATCTATATTTGTTTGTTTTCTTTATGTGTGTAGTTTTTAAATAGTGTGCAAATAAAGAGTTTTCTATCTATCTATAATAATATTTTACATTTACATTATTTAAGAGATAGTGGTCTCATGTTAGATTTATACATTATAAAAAAAATACCAAAAAATGGATCACGGGATCAATTGTCATTGTGTATGTTCACCGATGTCTTCACCCGCAACTATAATATCGTCGAGGTATGCGTAGCACTTTTCAGTTATTGAAGTATAACTCAAAAACCGCTTGTCCGATTTTAATGAAATTTAAATGGGACCACGGTAGTATACTCTATCAAACAAAAAGATATTCATCATATATATATATACAATTGAGCCGAATTGAGTAACCTCCTTTTTTGAAGTCGGTTAAAAAAACATGGAGATGGTCGTGAAAGAGTAATAAAACGCTGGCTTACTCAGAAAAAGACATGCTTTATATTCAATCGACCTGCTTGCATGTTCTTAGTACCTATTTAGAAATATCCATGTTAATTATCCTTAACTATAATGCTTCTTCATGTCGCTGTATAAATCGCACTTAGTCATAAATCGTACTATTAATAATGTGCGGAAGTAGGAAGCTTGCCCGAAGACACATCATTTATTGCCTTTCACATTATAATATGATAAACTGGAATAAATTATGAGCTCAAGGCAGCTCAGTATTTCGGCAGTTCTGGCTTCTCGTTCAAAAACCTGTCAGCAACCTTTACAAGAGAACATTTATAATTCAAAAATCAAATATCTGGCTGAAGATAAATTATTATTAAAGGACATCGTAATGACTTAGTCATAACAATCACCATTACGAAGGTACAACAGTCAGAACCATATGATGTTTTTCAGTAAACAGTTAACGTTATAGGAGGTATATTTATTTATTTACTATGCACAGCTTCACAGCTTATGAATTATTCTTAAGTGTAATATAAGCAAGTATTAATCGTTAGACGACACATGAATCAAGTTGAAACAATTTTAATATGTTTCATTATTTCACGACCTACAAAAGTCATTTATTAGTCGCTTACTACACACGCAAATAAAAATGGAACAGTAAATGTAAATTTATGTCACTGTACAGGTACGCTTTGCTAAATCATAGACAAAATAAATATTTAATAACTATATTCTTTTTCAACCCTTTCAGCGTGAAGGAGTAACAAACATACAAACGACAAACAAACTGTCATCCATATAATATTAGTGTGATTCTAGTTGGGGATGATAATATCTGTACTGACGATCCGCTTGGGGTGTGTTGTGCATTTCCCCCGCCAGCCATCCCAGCTATCCCAACTCGTTCAGATACATATCGGAGTATGGCTTCTGTGGGTCGCTGTCTCAACTGCTCCAGTCGTTCCATAGGTGGTTCTTATTTCACAGAGCCTCCGTGCCCCCTAGCTCTCCCTAGGGGAGGGAGACAGCTGAGGGAGAGGGAGGGAGACAGCTGAGGGAGAGGGAGGAAGAGGGGAAATTAGGTATGTTAAGTATTTGTGTAATTTTTACCATTACATCAAATTTGTTCAGGCCCAATAAAGTAACATATACACACATTTTTTATACTGTATAGATCTAGTGTTTGACCACTATCTCACTTGATGGTCAGTGACGATGTGGTCGAAGATGTTATCATGATAGACCTAGAACGATTACTAACAAAGGGAACTAATGAATAATTATAGGTAGTACTTTTCCGCCTACTTTAATCGTTACATTATAGCTCATCTTACTAACGTTATATAAAAATAATAGATTTGTTTATTTAAACAATAATTTTAAATTAATTTATTTGATTGTAATTGGTGAAGGGTTCAATTTGTATGCATTTAATCTATGCCACAAACAGCCATCTTACTATAGATACCGTGTTAATTATGGGTTACCCCGGCGTGGCCTTTCTAAAATATTTACATGAGCTAATTTTTAAATAAAGAACGAAAAGCATTTCGTTCTTTGTCATCCTATTACACAATTTGAGAAGAAATTAAGTGTTTGTCATTCTGTCCTTCATAGGCGAGAGGCGCGGGGGCGGCGTGGGCCGGTGGGCCCGACGCGACGGCTACGAGGCCGCTTGCACAACTGCAGTGAGCCTTACGCGTTATCACCACCTGTTAACTAAACTGTGGTAATGCAGTACCCGGGCTACGTTCAGAGCGGCTTCAAACAAACCATAGCTTGCTCTGACAGCGGATATACGGCGTTCACGAACTCAATTAGAGCATTATTTCCCCCAATATTTGATCATGACCGTTCACGTCAACCTGTCAGAGCAAATTATGCTTGACGAGACCATAATCTTTCTACTACTAGAATCGATCAAATCTTGGTCGGCTGTCAAAAGTGACATGCAGTTGTAACTAGCATGTGATCCATGAACAATGTCAGTGACTTCTTATTCCTCTGCAACATGCTACGAAGTAACCGTTCGTGAGACATCGATCAAATATTGGTCGATCAATATTTGGCCGACGAAGCTCCTGAACGCAGCCCTGTCTTTTTTTTTTCTTAGGAAATCATACATATTTATTGGGATACAGGCCTTCCTTTCAGGGATGAAGAGTAATTGCTCATGGCCACCACGACGGCCCAAGGTCTTAGCCACTGTTATCCTGAGACAAAAACCAGAACCGACAGATTAACGTGCAATTCGAAGCATGAAAGCGCTAAAAGTGTCAAAATGTCACTAGCGGTCCCAACTAAGGTATGTCCAAGATGCTTGTTGCTTAACCCAGTTTATCGGTTACGATCTCATGGGTAAGTTTTGCTGTGAGCACTTCATACTATACTATACATGCATGGTGGTACGGTACTTTCGAGTACCTGTCTGGGTAGCTACCACCCTCAAGTTTAATAAACTATCACCACAACACATAATAATTTAGTGTGTTCAGGCAACAGTCCTTGAGAGCCAGTAAATATCACTAAGTCAAGTGATAACATCCTCGACCACATCGTCACTGACCATTGAGTGAGATAGTGGTGCAGCGTGCGATGTATATATAGATGTAATAGATAAATTTATACAAAATCTTGGTAGAAACAAATTGGCAAAAAATAACATAAGAAACCTATGTAGGTGTTAATAATTGTAATACTTGTATAATTGTAATAATAATTTCAATTTGCCATTAAGTTCTGGTTGTTCTTTTTGTGCAAATGAATTTTTCCATAGAATTTCCTTTCAATCCAGATTTGTTTCCAGCATTTCTTTATCCTACACTCAACAAAATTTTTATACAAGGCTAATCTTGACCTGGTACTTTTTATTGACTTCCCCAATCGAATCTCGGGACGTTGCCTAAGCGTTGCATTTCCAATACTTTTAGTATATTGTACACTAATATAAATAAAAAAAATAAACCATGTAACCATCACACTTGAAAGACTCTCAGATGTCTGGAAGCATCGACTTGTTTGGCATACACTTAGGCGGGTTTCCATATGCGCTGTTTCGCCGCATATGCGGGAGTGTTTGCGCTTATAATAATCAATAAAGAAGCATTGAAATTAAACAGGAACACTGTTACTAAATGGACTTTAACGTTTAAGCTTACTATAATATACAGGCAGCTGTGAAAAGCTTGTGGGTCCCTCATCCTATAACTTTTAGCTCGTACGCGTAGCGCATTGGATTATCTATTTCTACGCGATACAAACAAGTCTTAAAATGGCACAAAATCCAACGGACACCTGTAATGTTTAATCCAACTCACCGATGGACTCAGGATTCTAATCTGGGTGACACTACGGTTGAGATTTTCTTACCTGCAATATGAAATAAACAATGTCATCATATTTTCTTATTTAGTACATTACACTCCACAGACTCCAGGGGCCGTGCCATTTTTTTAACATAAAACTTAATATATTAACTTAAACATTTATATAAAACAAAAGACTTTTAAAATAAAATTAAAATTTAATTTTACGCTGTTGGATTATGTAAATAAATAAAATAAATAAATAAAATACTTACAACACACAATATATTTTTTATTTTTTATTTAAGTTAGATTTGCGTGTATCCACAAACAGCACCCGTTCCCCGTTCACGAGTTGACACGCGTGTCAGCCATCGTCAGCCTTCATCAACCGTATTTGTGGGAAGATTATACGTGATTTATGCGTAAACAGAGGATTTATGTAAATCCATTATTTTACATTCATGACAGTTGTTTGAGGTTTTCTATTTGCAATCACACTATGTAGTTTCACTCACTGTATTCACTAAATATACTACAGTTTGAAGCTGCTCGACTAGTTACAATAATTATTTTAATTTAGGGGCACGTTTTTTTTTCTTTTTTTTTTCAAAGGGGCAAATGCCTTTATTTAAATAAAATACTAATAACTAATTACAATACTGCAGCTACTACAATAACATCTGAGCAACCCACCAGCTGCTGGCAGCCTATAGATAACTCAAATGTTCTAACCCGCTGCCGGCTGGCAGCGTGCCCAGAATGCTAGCAGCATTGCCACGTTGAATTATTGAAATTATTTAATTGGCACGTTTTTGGCTTGTACATTGGTGACGGAAGAGAAAGATAGAGCGAGATAGATAAACTAATGTCAGATTTGGTTCAATACCAATGGCACCTCGTATATCCACAATTGAATTGAGTTAATTCAATTGTGGATATACGAGGTGGCAACTGAGCATAGTTGAATCCGGTATCGCCCGGCAATGCGAGTTCTTCCGGTCCGGTTTGATGGAAAGCCCGTTCACGGCAAATGTGAAAACAGTTCAAGAGGTTAAACTCAATGTACCAAACAGCAGTTACGACCATTTAGTTAGACGATGATTATTCTTTTCAGCTTATTTTGTTGAAAGTCCTACATGTATAATAACTTTTACAAAATCTTCTTATGAGAACAGTTCATGAAGCTTAATTCTGATGGATCAAAAATTGATTTC
This sequence comes from Apeira syringaria, assembly GCA_934044485.1. Taxonomy (NCBI): domain Eukaryota; kingdom Metazoa; phylum Arthropoda; class Insecta; order Lepidoptera; family Geometridae; genus Apeira; species Apeira syringaria. Next base: position 19,911,036 of record OW203658.1, read on the forward strand.
ATTTACTTTACTAGTGAAATAATATTTTATGCGACCACATTTTTCCTTTACAATATCTATCTATCTATCTCGCCATAAGGACAAATGCGCTAAAAATGTGTCTCACACAGTGTATGTTTCAAGAAAAAAATTACAACTACATTATGAAGCAATGACAGCTCAGCGGGAGGAGCGTTGACTGTCAAACTGACGGACACTGGTTCGATCCCCAACAACGGCTTGAGCTTTCGGTAAAGGTAGCACCGTTATTAAATTCCCAGCATGGTGGTAGGCTACTGTAAACACACGCGAGCCTCTGTTATGTCATCGCATCTGTTAATCCTTTTAGTGCGAAAATTGTTCAGTATTATACCTGTTTCAATCAAAAAGTTTGTACGCAATATTAACCAGTTCATTAAAAAAAAAAAACTATGCATCAACAAAGAGATACGCAATAGAAACATGATTTGCAATGCATGAACGGTCGCCCACGACGCGTGATGGCCACGGTCAATCGAGTCTCCTATAATGATATGTATATCTGACTGATGTCGAAGCGAATTGTAGAGCAATTGCATTTTCATGCATTTGTACCATATTCAGGTATGACAGCTCAGTCGACGCTCCCACCGCTGAGCTATCATCACTTCAAATCTTCCATACTTTATCATTGAAATCTTACATCGGGTGCAGCAATTACCATTACTATTATAATAGTTTGATACCCTCACTCAGGTTATTTTTTTTACCATATAAGGGTATGTTATTAATCTTACCGTTGTTTACGGTAGCATGTGTGAGGTTTTAATTAGAGGATTCTCCAGCAAAACCCTAATTTTTTTTTTAAACATCTCTCCAGCTATTTTTAATTTCCTTAAATCGAGCTTGCTTTGCCACTATCTGACGGAGAACTCCTAGTACTCTAAAATACAAGTTTATATTACTTAGCTTAGAGTGTGGTGTATTTTAGCGTCGGGTGGTCGCAGATCCATGATGCTCTTTCATAACCAAATTACTGGCTATGCTGGAACCCTAAGAGTTGTTATGTCTACCTTTAAATAAGCTTTTATAAGGAAGTAAGTACGGTATGTTTAAAAACTGTTTGCATAAAACAATTTATTTAATAATTCCATTGATTTAATAATTACGTTTCACACTACATTACCTCATTATCTGGACAACTATACATATATACATGTATTTCCATCTGTTCATAGAAACGACATGACCAAAACTAGAACTTTAAATGGAGTCGATTATTCTTGACGCTTGACGATACGTGATCATGAGTAACCCATATTAAGAAGTACAGTTAGTGACCTCATCACGTCACAGTCACAAAGAACTGTAAACATAAGGAGTAGGTAGATTCCTACCATGACTACCGCCACGTATTCTGACTATATTTTCATATGCAATAGGAAAAATACTTACCTACATATTTAGATACCGAGACATGAATGAATCGCGCGTGGGTTTTGGTCTCATGGTCAAACGCAAGACCGTTTGCGTGAAGCAGATTGCTGATGAGTTCACTCTCACCTATTTGAACTGCTAATTTACATAGACAAGTGGGATGGTCTTGAATTGATGCTGTTAAATTATGTGAAAAGATGTAAATAAGCTCCTACATGCACAAGCTTGGACAGGTTCGGTGAAAATGACACGAAGAATTAAAAATGTAGATACAAGAAACAGTTTATTGTGTTTTATAAGCTTGAAGCCTAAGAAGATATTATTATGTTGAGAAGCATGTCTGCATCATGCATCGTATTCTAATAATGTAGAATTAATTTGGTAATTTCTATGAAATAAAATTGACAAAACTATAAAACTGTAACCATACTATCATTAAGCATGGTTTATGTCAATTTGCAAACAAATTCTATGAAACATTTTTACCTTAAAACAATGACCGTGACCGACATTCTGACATGTGCTTCGGCAGATGTCGGATTTTGAGGCCATGTGATATGCTGGAGCCATGTGATTTGGCTGGTGCAATGTGATTTGACTGTCATCATATGATTTGACTGACATCTCTCTCTCTCTCTCTGTGTGTGTGGTGTGGTGTGTGTGTGCGTGTGTGTGCTTTAACTGGATGAACATAAGAACCGGAAGTGAGACAGAATGTTGTTATGACGTAAAAGGGCCCTTTAATCCACCACCGTGGTTCACAAGTCCCAGGGCTACCGAATTCGTTCCAGTTGACACTCGCGCGTAATACGCACCTACAAATTTTATAATCATCTGCTTTCAGAGAATGCAGCTGCCGCTATCACGGCCAGCTTTTTGAGCTCACTCACTATTATTACCTTGTTTTAAAAAGAGTTAGCCGTTTCGTTCATGAAGAACACTGGATGCAACAGGAAGACGATTTCCATATGATGAATGGGTCCCACCGCGCTGTGTCCACGGCCCCACACCACACAGCATACTCAATGAACTCTCACCGTTTTGCTATTCGCCATGGGAACGCGGCTAGTGCGCGTGACGGCGTTTGTTCTATGTGGAAATGTAAGGGCACTACATGACCCTGTGCTTGTTGGCACTTTCTAATCGCAGTTTTGACATGTCGACGTCGCGGCGTACTTTTTGTACTGTGAGGTTATACTTTTTAAATTCGTAATATCTCGGTTGAATATTTCATATAATCCTACTAATATTATAAATGCAATGGTTTGTGAGTATGGATGTATGGATGTTTGTTCCTCTTTCACGCAAAAACTACTGAACGGATTTTGATGAAATTTGGAACATAGATAGTTAATACCCCTGGATTAACACATCTTTTCATCACCATCATCATCATCACCGTTTTTCATCACTGGACCACAAAATGGATTTGGGTGAAGTTTTGTAAGTAGATACTTCAGTTGCGGGAATAACACATATGCTTCTTTTATTACTTTGATTTGTATGAAATTTGGAACACAAATAGCCTATACCCTGAATTAACACATAGGTTTATTTTCATCATCACCGTTAATCACCGGGCGGGTAAGACGGATTTGGGCGAAATTTTGTAAGTAGATACTTCAGGTCCGAGAATAGCAGATAGGCTACTTTCATCATCATTATCAATCATCACCACGCGGGTGAAACCGCGGGGCGCAACTAGTATGTATATAAAATACATAAAAATATTAAGTACTAGCTAGTACTAGCCGTGTGGTGATGATTAATGAAAAGTAGCCCATGTGTTATTACGTAACCGAAGTATCTACGTACCAAATTTCATCCAAATCCGTTTTACCTGTGTGGTAATGTAAAAAGGTGATAATGGTGATAAAAATAAACCTTTGTGTAAATCCAGGGTATAAGTTAGCTCTATACCAAATTACATCCATATCCATCCAGCCGTTTAGGCATGAAAGAGCAACAAACATACATCCACACATCCATACTCACAAACATTTCCATTAAAATATTAGTAGGATTTTCGCATAATGGTATCTCGTCCTTTCTTAATCCATTACATCTATCCAAGTAGCGGTTGACTGATAGAGATCGCTTGTAGCGATAGGTCCGTGCTTTATCATTTAGTCTTTTAAAATTAAATCTGTAGTTTTTCAAACTTGAGGTTGATTGGCAGGCTCTACCGCTGTTTTATCTCAAAGTACGTGTATTCAAGACGACACGTATGGTTTTTTTATTAATTAGAGATAGAATAGAGAGATCCCAATTAGTCCAGTTTCTATTTTAATTGTACCCTTCGTGTATTCTAATTATGTTCAATTAATTATTATTGTTTTTTCATTTTTATTTATACCCCCGCACTAGGATTCCCTGTGTCGCGGGAGGCATGGACACACACAATCACAGCACACAAACACCCAAGACCCGGGACAAACATCTACACTTATCGCACAAACGTTTGCCCCTGCCGGGATTCGAACCCAGGGTCCCGGAGACACAAAAGTCATGTCGCTGACACTGACCACTGCGCCCCGGCGACCGATTGTAAATAATTAATTAAAAAGTGATTTTCTAGCTTGGCAGTCTGTGTCATATTGTTTAATCAGTAAGCTTCCAAACGACACATTTTATATGATATAAGATTTCAGACACTTTTCGGATTTCAACAAATTCTTCAAAATATCGCGAGTGAAATTGCGCTGAAAGAGCAATTCTGCATAATCGATGCCGGAGGTGAGCTTAACTTCAATCTCAGCCTTCACGTACTAACGCGGCCGCATCGTATCAAATCATTTCACGGCCCAAATCTCCGTTATTCGTTTGGCAAGGTCGCCACCACCGGCGTTATTAAATCAGATTTGTGATTTCATAACGAGAGCAGTTTATTTTTTATCGCTGCCAGAATGGTTGCAGCGCGGTTTTCACACCCGCAGCTGCGTGGGTTCAAGACCATATGCTTATACCAACTATTGCTTATACTGTGCCTTAAACTGTTATTTAAGCTGTAACTATGAGCTGTGTTGCCAAGAGCTTTCGTTATTGTTAAAATGTATTTTATTGGTAACGGGTATTCTCATTCCCTGATGGCCATTGTAAGTAAAGCCAGGGTAGGGATTTCAGGGAAAGAGCGGCTTTATGTGGGATATATCTGTATTTATGTTAGAAGCGTCTGAAACAATTTATTGAATGTACATTACGTTCATATATACATAAAGATTATTTTATCTTATCTAAATGATCTCTACAAACACCGATGGGAACTGACCTACATAAATCTTCCTCTGACGATCTTTACTAAGTCATTCGTTCACCTATTTGGTGCATATCCTCAGCTGCGTCTATATACCATTTTCAGCCCTATCATTCATTTGTTTCTTCGTAATTATGAGTTCTGCCTACTCCCACTTTAATTTGCTAATCTCCTTGGCTATATGCCGGCGATTTTCGTTCTTCGGCTATCTTCATTTATGATTCATTTCATTAATTTCGTACAGAAACCTCAAATCATAACCCTCTCCCTCATCATACCTCGCTGTGGGACATTGAGCTTGCTGACGAGGAGTCGAGGACCTTAGATATCGGCTACATCTCGGTTCCGTGCATTAGTCCTCGATGCGTTTTATTTGACAAATAGGCTTTTTCTTGTGTCAAATTATTCTAATAGTCCGTGAGCCAGCACCAAAACTGCCTACGTCATATGACACCAAGATAAAATGCACGGCACACGGTTGGAGAAGTTGTGCTAACCGAGGTACAGATAATTATCGCACTTAAAATAGGCCGGAAGTCTGAGAAAATCCTTCACTTCCGTTGAAAATGTTTAGGTTACATTTACGTCATATGAAATTAATAATATGCATTATTTAGTCCTGTAATTTTAGAGCGAGTAAACATAAGTCTTTCAGTTCCAAAATGGCCGGAAGTACTTGACAGACGATGCCAAAGATGGTCACTGTATACTGCGCAGTACTCTATTTGGTTTGTGCTGTATACCTTTTCCTACGTCATGTGACATCTTGATGAAAATGATCATAAACGTTTTGAAATAAAAGAGCCTTTAAGAATAAATAAGTCTGCCAGGCCATATATGGCCGGAAATCTTTAAAAAATGTTTTTTAACCGGAAGTGAAGGATTTTCTCAGACTTCCGGCCAATTTTAAGTTCTATAAGTTTCTGATTCTCGCTTAGCACTGTTTGTTTGTTTTAAAAGATCTTTATTTATCATTAACTTAAAAAATATATATAAAACAAGACACAGTCAAGATATTATATATAAACTTAAATTGTGGGATGACTACTCAGGCCAACGCGTCTTTTTTAGTCTTGTGACAAAATCGCTTAGCACTACTCTCCCGCCCGTGAGACATGCCTTTTCGATCATGATGTCATATGACGAGGACCTGATACTAATTATTTTATTGACATTTGCATGATTTTATATCAATATTGATTTAATTGATACAATTTAATTTACATTATTATTATTATTATATAATTTAGGAAATGAATGTAATGTAATTGTAATTATTTTGCACACCCATGTGGTATGTCACAGCGGGCCATTTTTTATTATAAGACCTATTTTATTTCCTGTGGCAATGCAATAAAGAATTTTGATTTGATTTGATTTTGAGGCAATTTTGGAGCGGGCTCTCGGACTATAAGTGCGAAGAATTTTTTGTTTATTACGCTTTCACGCCTGATAAATCTCTGGACAACCCTTGGAAATCACAGTAACGTAAGAAGTGAATTACTTCTACACGATTGTTTATTTGTAGAAAACCTAAAAACATGATCATACGTATATTATTGTCAGAGCTGACGTCAGCATTAGTATGAGTAAAGTGTGTGTATGATGTATTCACGTCATATTACAACCATAATATATACTACATACTATAATTTATTCTGTACCAGAAGTGCATTGTTCCTCTCAGCGACATATTTTCGCACGCTCTACATATCGACTTACATGGAAAGCAGTCCACAATAGGAAAAAAATACTAGCCCTTAACACAATGATGTAGAGTCCATTGTTGGAAACAAATTTATTATATCAAACAACCATTTACAAGTGCGTGGATGAAATGCGAATAGAATTCTCTTCAATATGATAATTTTGTAAAGTTTTTATTTTATCTTTTCTACCACTCTATATTCAGGTGCGGTCTCAGGGCGGTCCGAAGGGGGGGAGGGTTAGTAGAGGACGTCTTCCAGGAGAAAAAGTGGTGGTGAGATGAGATGATGATGATAGAGGTAACCTCACAACAAGACTCAGTTTTGCGATCGAGTGTGTCAGAGAAAATGTTTGTACAGGTGTATTTAAGAAATGTCGACGCAAAAACTATAATAACGCCGTAGAATATTTTAAATTTAAAAGTATAATTGTGATTGTGTCTGTCTCTTGACATTTCGGTCTTAATAATGATTAGATTATTACTATTATAAGATAATTACTAATAGTAGATTAAGTCGTTTTTATTGATTCAACAAACATAATAATTCAATATTACACAAGCGACAGCTTTGTGACCAAAGCGATCAAGTGAAATGACAAAGACTTCAACGTAAAGATATTTTTAGTTTATTTAAAAGATTGTATACTATATTGTTGTATATATTGTACATGGCGGACATTTGGCCGATAATATGCTACAGGTACGCCATTTTATGTTATTTGTAATTTTTCAGTATATACCACGTGAGTAGACCTAGTCAGTTCTTAGATTACAGTTTTGTACCTAATCAAGCCATCGTATTCTTAACTTAAAATAACATAGTAACTAAATCTTACAAATTTACAAATAGTACATACATAAACACTATTGGAGTATTTCAGAAGCCAATTTCCATAAAAAAATAAAAATATGCCAAAAATTCCATAAGTTTCCTTTATTTGTTACTGCTAGGCCTTTGCATCATTTAGTTACTGTCAAGTAAGTATATGCATATGTCCAGCAGTGGACGTCTTATGGCTGACATGATAATGATGAAGTAAGTGATGACAATGTTAACGGGCTTACGCCGTAAGCTTAGCCAGAAATTCCTCTCGAAAAGTTTTATTAAGTAAATTGTAAGTCATTGATACATTCAACTAATACCACCTTCAACTACTTTGTCACATACCCGTCAGTAGGATAGTGATCAAATGCTTTAAAAAAAAATGTAAGTTGATCACAGCAAGAGATGTATACAGAAGCGTGTGTTTGCTTTTTTTACTTTTTACCTGTTAGACTCCGGTATTATTAGACAACTAGCGTTCCGCCCCGGCTACGCACGGGTAAAAAAAATTGAAAATTTAAAAATATAAAGATTCCTTTATTTTTTAAAATAGAATATAGCCTATGTCACCCGGTGATAGTGTAGTTTCCCAACAGTGAAATAATTTTTCAAATCGGTTCAGTACTTTTGGAACCTATTCAATGGAAAACAAACAAACAATCAAATCTTTCCTCTTTATAATAGATAAACATTCCTATATTTTATTTTTTTATTAGTAGGTATATATTATTACGATACCCTTTTTAATTCAAGTGATGCGAAGCACTCATTAGCAGTCTAGATATAAACTACTGAATATTTCACTATTTCAATGATTCCTAGTACCTATTTCAGCGATTTAGAAAACATATACCTGTCAAATATTTACCTGTTTTATTTAGAGCATCCTGACAGAGCCAATAAAAATAAACATGTATGTACTTCTTCGCAAATACATTTCACGGTAATATGACTTTGTATAAACAACACGGCAAAGGCTACGGATGCTGAGAAAAAAACGAATAAACGGTAGCAAGTAAAGCAAAAACACTTCTGAGAGCCGTAACTCTGACACAATAATTTTGCGGGAACTTGCGGTAAAATTATTGCTTCTTGTCCCTAAAAATAACACGTTTAATGCGAAGCCGAGTGTGATATGGTATAGGAACCAAGAATAATATATTTGATTCTCTGTTTCTGTATAAGGAAAACACAATTTATTAAAATGCTTACAATCTTATTTCTTTTATTCTTTTCTTGTAATATTTAATTTCGATTAGTGCATAGGAGATGCAACTGAATCCAGACCTAGATAATCTATCTATTTCACACTGATTACAGTTTTTTTATATTTTTTTAAATTTTATTTTAGCACACTCACACTAGGATTCCCTGTGTGCTTTTTTATTGTGTATTCATGCCTCCGAGGCATGAATACACAATCACAACACACTAACACCCAAGACCTGGGAGAAACATCTACACTCATCGCACAAATGTTTGCCCCTGCCGGGATTCGAACCCAGGGTCCCGGAGACACAGAAGTCATGTCACAGAACACTGCGCCACGGCGACCGTCAAAATACTTTTATTTAATGACGTGTGTTAGTCTCACTCATACATTAATAATTATTACATATAAATGAATCCCATTTATCAGTGGTTCTATATTAGTGGGCCGCGTATCACCTAGTGGTCCACAGGAGTTAAAATATGGTCCGCGAACGATTTAAAGATTTGCGGGCGATGAGTCGCCGCTGACCGTACAAGAGCGTGAGTGGCCCATCTTGGAAGAACTCATTGAATTTAAAAATTATAGAAACTTTAGTTAAGGTTTCATTTGAATCTAATTTACTTGAGAAATTTTGGTTAAAAATGGCAATAAAATCAAAGGGTAATGATTTTATTGAAGACTTTCTAATAAAAATTGTATATTTATTTATTACAATTATATTGTTAATCATGGGTGTTAAATAAAGTTTATATTGCGGATTGATTCCGTTGTATTGTACAACGTGGTTCCTGGTAAAGAAAAGGTTGGTAGCCACTGCTATGTACAGATATAACGATATACCTTAAAAAAGTAATTTGAGTCTGTCCATCAACGCTTTTCTTACTGTCTCTGTTTATGGAGGAGACACTTGTGCATGTGTTCTATATGAAGATATATATCATCTACGTTCTGATACCACTATGATGACAGTAGAAATTAATAAACCTTATACTCCAATCAACGCCTGTTCTAATTTCCAACACTTTTCTTATTGTCTCTGTTTATGGGGTTCGATACACTATATTCATGTGTTCTCTATGTGGATATATATCATCTACGTTCTGATACCACATTATGACAGTAGGTATACATAAAATCATATACCCCAATCAACGCATGATTGAATAAACTACCTACAGCTCTTTTTTTAAATTCTAATTTCTATAACCTTCCAAGTTCCAACGTGAACTGGTGAAGTACGAATACTCTTCGTGTGCCACGCGTATGGCCGTAAAATTAACCGAGATGGGGTTTATCTGAATTTAAGCTAATTTATATTGGTGGTCAGTGGGTAAAAGGTAAAAGGCATACAATAACAATATACTCCACCACGCTTTCTTCTACTACCCTGAAGTCATTATATCCTACTAATATTATAAATGTGAATGCTTGTGTGTATGTATGTTACTTCTTCACGCTCAAACACAGATTTCAATGAAATTTGGTATGAAGATAGTTTAAGCCCTGGATTATCACATAGGCTACTTTTATCCCGGAAAAAGTATAGTTCCCGTGGGATAATTGAGGTAGCGGGCAAACTGTAATCCACGCGGGTGAAACCGCGGGATGCTACTAGTTTTGTTTATATATTATAGACACAGAGGTTATCATTAAAGAAGTGCTCGAAAGTTATAGTATACACTAGGCTTAGAAAATCGACTGATTCTTAGGAACAGCCCGAATACAGTCTATGTTTGGTGAAAGAATTTCAAATCTGAGATGCGGAAATGACCTGCAAATATTGTTGATTTTCTTGACACAATATTACACCACACACAATATTACAACAGTATAACAATGCTTGTAGGCAATCTAAGGCTGACACAGAACATAAAACCTAACCTTTTTGTACAATTATTGATAGTTTTACCACAATCTTACCTGCGCTTTCCTACACCTGTGCAAAGATAACCTGTTCACTCGTGATTTTTATAACAAGATTGTAACTATGATGAAACACTGACTCAGATCTATTATTTTATAATTCCACTATAAATAAGTGCGTATTATTTTGAGATGTTTGTTTCAAAATATTGTATTCTTGAGAAACTAGCTTGACTTGTGGATGTCCAATTAGGTAAAAAATAAAACGGTTAAATCAGTCGGGTATCTACCTCAACTCTAATAAGCAATTATGGGCAAAAACTCGATATCGACGGTAGAAATGAAAGCAAGTACTACTTGTTAATCATTATAATTTTAAATATGTCTTCTGTATTACGAGTTTACGGAATAACAATATAAACATGATGATATATTGCTATTTGAATATAGGTAATCTATTACGTCTCTACATTGACGTCCAGGCTTTCATTATATTTTAACCCAACTTTAAAAAGGAGGAGGTTCTCAATTTGACCCGTACCAATGTTTTTAAGCTATTGCATAGCTTCTATCGCGGGCCTTGAACGTGGAGACCGAATCCAGAAATTCCGTAACGAAAATAACCTAACACCCCCCACTCCGACCGGCACAGCGGTGATACTTTTTAGTTTTGCCATCTATCGATGAATAGCAGAACTTTTAATGACTTTTTGGAAATATCACGTTTGTCTGTTTAGTTCAGCAACTCGCCTCTAGGTGGCATTGGTTGTATCGGCGTTACTGCATAAGTTATTGATATATTAATTGCATAAGTTGATAAAATTTTTTTAATAATTAATAAATTTTTTTTGGTAACTGGTGCTTACGTGTAGTCTATATGTATATGTAGTCTATTTAATTAAAATCGGTCTAGTGGTTTTTGAGTTACACTCCAATAACTAAAAAGTGTTACGCATACTTCGATGACATTATAGCTGCGGGTGGAGAAATCGCTTTACATACACAATGACAACTGATACCGTGAGTAGCAAAGGTTAGAGGTTAAAGGTTAGAGTAAAAAAGGATGAACAATTTTACCAAAAATGGAACCGACTTGAACACTCAGAAGTGTAAAATAACTTGTCGAAGTGGGACCATGCTCAGAATATTGTGATAATAGTTACTTTTGAACTGTCATGGTTATCATGAATCTTTTTTTTAAGTGTATTAGCTTAGCGTAACGAGAGTATCGGCTTCCAAATGACTGAAAAAGCAAGTTCTTGGGAAACTTATAAAGTTAAATGATAACAAGTTTATAACATTTTTGAAGCTATTTTTTACTATCTTAAAGTTCAATATATTTAACAAGAACTAAATACTGTGTTTGTGTTTAGTTACTTTACTTTTCTAAAAGATCACACTAAATTTACGTATCTGAAGGAATATTATTAGAGACTAACATTTTAATCAACGATTTTACACCGTTTTATCTATTAACTATATTACATGTTCTGTTTGGAACACTACGTTGAAGAAAATTTATTTGTGGACGCTCTCTGTTATGATCTCGTATCAGCTAATTCCAGAACAATCTCTAACACTTAGGAAATCTCTCAAATCTTGAATATTTGGGTCTCAATCCCACGAAAGGGCGCATCGCTTTTTTTGGATTTCGAATCGAAAGAGATTTCGGTCATAACATAATATTATTACAAATTATATTTATACATAGGATAAAAATTTGAGTGATTAATAAAAAATAGATTAAAATTCCCCTAGAAAAAAACCTCACTCAACGGCCTTCTGATCCAAAAACGGTTGGGCTATCAATGGTGATATTTTATCTCGCGTATAAATATTTCAGCGGTTTGGTCATATTAGATGCTTTATGAAGCTAAAATGTACCACTAGTCATTTATTATTTGGGTCATGTAAGGCATTCCATCAAAACGCTATGATATAATTTATAATTTTAGCACTATTTCCATGGCCTCCTTGGATTGTGTGACCTTGCCACCGATGTGCAGAATCTCGAAGACTCGTTTTGAACACATACTGTCACTTAAACTATGACATGCTGCGCCATACACAACGATGTGGGTATTTATTTTAGTAAATATTAACACCTCCAATGAGTATAGTTTGCACACAGAGGCTTGGTATCCGGTAGTGAGCAGTTTGCTACTTACCACCGATGCTTCAAATAAAAAATAATCTTGTTGCGTATTTTTGGTGATATTTCTGATTTCAGAACTAGACATTTATTTGTGTATAGTCTTAGGACTCGTATCGAAGGCCTTCCGCGTACACTTTTAGATTTCGGAGAAAATGTAAATTTTTTTGAACTTACCCTATTCCTAATTCCAAAAATTCTTTTTTTTCGATAGAACGTATAGAATTCGATTATTTTATAGTAATCCTTTCAGTATTTCGCTTTCATTTCATGGAAAACGTTGAAGATTTTCCACAAGTAGGTACTTAGTTTATTCTATCATATATATACCTATATAGGTATATATATGACAGATTAGTCCCATAAAAATTTCGGCGATATTAGATTAGTAAGTCTATTCATTTCCAAAAAAATGTTGAAATTATTTAGCCGCAAGGGCTAAGTCTAAGCTAACTAAGTCTAACTGTACATGTTGTTCATTGACACGGTGACTTGGTAGAAGTGGAGCATTTCAAGCATCTTTGTTTTCTGAATAATTTCTTATATCTTTTATTTATACTGTATTGGTCCAGAGTTTAACCACTGGCTCTCAAAGACTGCTCCCTGAACACACTATGTGTTTGGTGACAGTTTTTCTTGAGGGGAACTTTAAGGAGGTAGCTAGCCAGGCGGGTACTCGCGAGTACCCTACTACCATGCTGGGAATTTGATAACGATGTTATCTTTATCGGAAGCTCAAGCCGTTGGTATGTGGATCGAAGCAGCGTCCGTCAGTTTGACAGCCCAACGCTCCCACCGCTGACCTATCATCGCTTCAAAAATGTGTATGGTCACTGTACCACAAACAAAAGATTTCGTGAAACTCCTTATGTTTCTTATTCTTATTTTATCCTTATATTACTGCGAGACTCCTAATTATTATTTTACTTAATTCCATGACTTGTCGCAGATACGATCACATGCCAAGATGGGCAATTAACTAACAAAACAGTTTGATGAGCCAACTAATTAAAAGATATTTAGGTAGACCTTCACGTGAATCAAATACGAATAAAGTGTTTTGGTCCGGATTGTTCTTCAAGCAAGGTTATAATGACACTAAGACCATTAATCCGCATCAAAATGATCTAAGTCTGATTACATCATTATTAAATACAAATTACATATATCTAATGAAATAAATATATGTATAATATTAATAACAATATATTATATATATATAATTATATATATATATAATATATTGTTGTGCCTGTTCAAAGGCACAACAAGTGGATCACAAAGTTTTTTTTTATATGCTGTATAGGTCTAGCGTTTGACCACTATCTCATTTGATGGTCAGTGACGATGTGGTCGAAGATGTTATCACGCTAGACCTAGAATAAGCTCTAAAGCTCATGAATGCTCTAGAATGAAATACCTAGAAGTTATGTTAAACAAGATTTCTTATCTAAAATATATAATTTGATAGCAATAAGATAGTAATTAGGTTTACAATAGAATTAGTACGTCTTATTTCTGGAAACGACAGCATGACTATGCAGACAGTAATACTAACGTGAGTGTAATTGGTTTTTTAACCGACTTCAAAAAAGGGGTTCAACCGTATACATGTTTTCTTTTATGTGTGTTCGCGGATAACTTCTTTGTTTATGAACCGATTTTGATGATTCTTTTTTTGCTTGATAGTGTATACCTCCGTGGTGGTCCCATTTAAATCGGACAAGCGGTTTTTGAGTTACACTCCAATATCTGAAAAGTGCTTCACTTACCTCGACGATATTATTGTTTGCGGTTGAAGACATCGATGCACATACACAATGACAATTGATCCCGTGAGTAGCAAAGGTCACTGAAAAGGGTAAAAAAAATTTTTTTCAAAAAAATAGAACCGACTTCAACACTCTAAAGTGAGAAATAACTTGTCGAAGTCGGTACCATGAGCACAATATTGTGATGATAGTTACTTTTGTAAACTGTCATAGTACCTAGTTCTATTTTTTGGTTTTTTTTTTATATCATGCTAAAACATTATTACGCATCGTAGTCTAAACTCACTAATTTTGGTGTAAATCAATTGGGTAAAAAACCGGTAAAAATTGTTTGTGTAATTTCTGTTACTTCAATACGGTCGCAAAAATGCGCCCGACAATGCTAACAAAACTTACACGGCTATCACAATAGCTATTCGAATGCCAAAGCAACACTATAAACGCCCCTCACATCTTGTATTATACTTTTAAAAATAGAATAAAATCAAATGTCTATTTACAACCAATTCTTTCTGATCCGTTATCTTTATTAACTAATTTAAGTCCCATTATTTTACAATAACAATCAATGGCTGCCGCGAGGCTTGTTATCATAATTGCCATCGACCCCTGTCACAGTTTAATAAAGCTTATAAAATTATGCAACAGAGATACACCTTCTCACGTGTGAAAGTGAAAGTCAGACAGGTTGTCGGCTCCATCGTTTAATATAATTTGACTAAACATTTAATATGTAGTTAGCCTGTGCATAACTGGTTTCATCTAGTTAGCCGTTTTCGCACTGTGAATGTACTGGGTGTGAGGCCAATTGACCTATCTACCTAATAGCTTACTTCTTCCAAGGTAAGCTGAGTTATTCTAGTTATTCAACTTTATGTTGATATTTTTTTCATATTTGATCGGATTGTGGATTAAATTCATGTTGTAAGAGATTTTACACGCGTGTTTTTAAAAAAAAATGTATTTGAAGTAATTTCAACAGTAAATATATCCAGATGAAATTAAATTTATATAGCGCTCAGTTTATGCGAGTGTGTAATTCAAACAAATCATTCATAAGTTTACCCAGTAATAAAGTTTTAATCAAGAAGTTTTATGCGGAAAATTATAGGAACCTGACACATTTTTACTAAATTATGATCCAGAATCACAATGTGGAGATATATGTATTTATTCCAGATTTATTTATTCATACAGTTTATATTTTTTTGGGCGAGCTGCATGAATACTAGTTTATTTATTTCACAGTGTCGAAATTTACTTTACTAATAAACGTTCGAAATCCTTGTAACGAGATTTCATTTATCGAGTTTGTTTTTGCATGAATTTATAGGAGTGGCCGTAACAACTTCCACTGGTATTCTGTTACAGCTATAGACCACTTTGTTACTTAGAAAGTGAAGTATTAATATGGGCATAAGCAACTGGAATAATCCTCTGCGAGTCTACAGAATAAAATATATACACATTTGAACAGTATGCCTATATGTTTGGCCCTTGCACATGTCCTGGAACTTCCTACCTCGATTTGCTCGTAGCTCGAGCATACTCCCGTGAGTATGCTCGTGATAGAAACGAACGCTGCTGAGCCCGTGCTCACGATTAAAAAAATATGAACCGCAGAGAACTTGGATGCATCAAAAATATGTACAAAAAATAACTTGAATTCTAGTAGACTCAGAGAATAAACGCAAAAATATGAATGAGAATAAATCTATATAAATATTATAAAATAATTTTGTATTTAAAAGGATGGCATCTAATTCTATATGGCTAGTTACGATAAAAAACATTGATGTGCCAGCTGATTAAAGGGGGATGACATCGATACACAGCTTGTGCATATGGTATTTCAAGGCAGATAAATATTTGTAATGTTTAGTCCCGATTTCAGACTTGGTATTAATGAATGTATAATTGTCGTTCCATTAAAACGGATCTCCGAAACTGCTCAGCAAAGTAGTTGTGCGGGCGCAGAAAGCGCAGCGCCTTGTAAAACTAGCGCTGAAGTCGCTGTACCACTAGGTGAGGACGAGGCGAATGGCTCTAGGGCGCCACTGTCGTACGAACCTCAGTTTAAGTTGTAGCCAGGACATGGAGAAGTCGGATCGAATCCAAAGATGCGATCGAGTTAGCTAGTTCACGAAATAATACAATTTATTACGGGTACATTGAAAACTTGAACTTTGTCCATAAAACTGCAAGCACTTCATCTATATAATTCTATCTCTATAATTATGAAATTTAATATAAGAGGAAAATAATGTGAATAAAAACGTGGAATAATATTTTAATATGAATGACGTAAATTTCAATATAATGGGATAACATAATTGTTTTGTAAGAATAATGAGTAAATTTATATAATAAACCACAATAACAGACGAAATAAGCAATGTTACAAATTGATCACTATATTTCGCAGAAAGGGTATTTAAGAAAATTCACAAGAATTACAAGACGGTGGGCCTTCTGAGCAGGCTCAGAGTCGCACGAGTTATGGAGAGGGTGCTTGGAGTTTATCTACGCGATCGAATCAGAAATGAGAAGATCCGTAGAAGATAAGAAGTTACCGGCATAGCCCAGCGGATTAACCAGTTAAACTGGCAGTAAGCAGGGCACATAGCTCGAAGAACTGATGGCTATTGGACTCGAAAAGTTCTCGAATGGAGACCACGGACTGGCAAGCGCAGCATAGGACGGCCACTGACCAGGTGGACAGATGACCTGACTAAGATCGCAGGCAAAGGCTGGATGCGGGGCGCTTCCAACCGGTCCTTGTGGAAATGAATGGAGGAGGCCTATGTCCAGCAGTGGACATCCTATTGTTGAGATGATAATGATGATGACAAGAAGGTTATATTATACCTACATAAAATATTGTTATGCGTGAAGCAATAATTGTGTAAGTACCATTTACGCGAAATATACGGGAACGGAGAAGTATACAACTTGGCACGGTTAAAGTTTCTATGAAGAAGGACTACAGAAAGTTAATATGTTAATATAATATGCATTAGAAATAAGTAAAATTAATTAGTATGTCTGCGGGCGCCAAGAAAATCCACTATGTATTTACCTCCACTATTTTACCTACCTATTGGATTTACTTGGCGTACAATTTATTTGAGAAATACTCATATCAGTTAATTCGGGATCATCAACAATAATTCTCTATAAATCCCCGTGTATCCCCGTAAACAAGAGGTTGTAGCAAATATTTCGGCTACACCTTTGTTACATAACTGGAGTTTTCGAGGTAGAATAGAGACACGTTATATTGCCGTGGTAGAGATCTCATCTTTTTAGTCTATGTTTATGTATACTCTATGACTCGTGCGTGATAGCATTGCATTCTTCTTCGTAAAATAAGGTTTCTGTGGAGCATTAAGCAGTTTTAAATGAACAGATTTACATTTTGTTAATTTTTCAAAGTGAGTGTTTCTTTCGGTGTTCGTGTGATAATGTTGGATTATTACATTACCCATTATATATTCGTGCAAAGCTCACGACTGTAGGTAAGGGTAGCAGTTAAACTTCATACATCTATACAGTATAATAAAAGAAATACAATAAAACAAAACTGGTTGGCGAATAATTTTCCAGTGTTTACAACCTGAGTCCTAGTCGGTTTGTTACATTACAATTATTAAATAAATAATTCTTTAATTTCTTTTTTTATTGTGGTCGAAGATGTTATCACATAAGACCTAAAATTAAATAAATTACCTTTAAAATTATTAGAATTTAAGTTTAAGTAAAACTTCCGTTATTTCATTAAATCAAAGTAAATGGGAAGGTACTTTGGGGCTAAATTTTAAAAACCTAAAGGAATCTTACTCATTAATATAAATTATGGAATGGTTTTGTAGTTTTTAAGTTAATCACACAATTAGTATAAGTAAAAAATACTTCTTTAACTTTTAGGTAGGTAGGTACTATAATTTACTTAGCGATTAACGGAATAATTGTGTTTGTATGTAAACCAATGGTTATCGGGCAACGGCCGAGCTTATCGGCGAAATACACGATAAAAGAAAAGAGTTTATCGTAATTCGTAAAATAAGTCAATATTCGTAATATTCCCCCTCTACCTACATTAACGAGAATCTAGGTCAGTGATAACGATACCGGCGAAGTGCGACTCGGAGCCACCCAGTACCCACCGAGGGTTGCGTACAGACAGGGATAAACATAAGTGGAATACTTTAATTATCCCTATATATCGACATTATGTAGATCGCAGTTAGTTTACCAATGGTAAATAAGTCTTTGGCAAAACATTCATAACAAACATAAAAAATCATTCATCCGAATTGCGAACTGTCATTTATTTATGTAGTAATTTTTTAAATATAAAACAAAGGTACTTAAAATATTTTTCCCCTCGGAAAAACGAAAAAATAACTTCCTTTAAATCACCGACAGCAATACAATTTCAGAGTAGTATGATTTAAAGGGATCGACAAATATTTATAATATAGAAATCTCGAGTCACAGTGTTTGTTACCAAACAGCGGCTTGCCTGATCTACTTATATATTTTTTTGTGTATATTTGGTGGGTCTGAGGTAGGTAAGTGTTGTATTTTTCACCGTTCTACCTTGTAACGAAAAACCTTAAAAACAAATTAAAACAATTGTAAAAATTCTTTCACCATCACATTGTTACAAATTATCCCTGAATAACGTAGACTATAAATTTACTGCTAAAACAATTTAAGGGACTCTTTCCTACGTTTAATTTAGATTGTTTTGTTCAAAAGCTGACTTGACCGAGTGTTCTAAGCATGGAAAGTACTTATGGTGTGTGTAAGTTCATAATTGTATAAACATTTATAAAATACCTACCTATATCTACCCGTGCGAGGCCAGGGCGAACGCTAGTTTTTAATAAAATGATATGTGTCTTACATTGAAAGTAAGTGCTATGTCGTTACGAAACAAACAAGACTGAGAGTACTATACATACATGTCATATGTATACACATAAAACCCAGCTATTTATGGCACATTAAAAAAAGACATAGATAAAATGAATAACAGATAACCAAATTAAAATATTGTTATATTATTTGTAAAAGTTAAGAGAAATCTCGCTAAGATAATTTTGTGCTACGTTTGATATGACGCAATATATTTTCACTAGCTATCAGATGCCGATTAGTCGTTGTAACAATGTAAGATCAAAAGTTGTTATTTTTTTTTATTCATAAGTCAACTTATATATTACACTTTTCCTAGCTACAAATAACAATATTTTTTATGTTATCGATACATTTAGATTTAATTCAAAAACCCATATTACATTTTGGAGAATCGTCAAATCGACATATTTTATCGTTGTTTCTCGTAGCTGCCACAATCCAGAATTATTGTCAGGGTAGTTGGAAGTTGGGTGTCTCATAATAATGAAGCTGTTCACGGCTTGATAGTAATCGATGGTAATATAAATGGACCCTGGACCCTGTACTACAACGTTATCCAGCGAGTTCCGAACGGAGTGAAAGCTCGTATCTTACAACCCTAAGATACTACATCCGTGTATTGTATACTAAAATGTAATTTGTATATGGGTTAAGTACAGATAAAATTAATTCCAACATTTATTGTTAATATTTTGCATACCAGTAATGATGAAATATAGTTAGAACATAAGCAACGTTACTAGCACTAGGTACCAAACCAACTAATAAACCTAGGTATGTTTTGCAATTTAACTTATTTGATTTATTTGATTTTTCCTTGTATTAAATTATGCTCATCATTTGTAAAGACAATAAAATCTACGAGGAAACGTACAAAGATAATGAAATGTTTCAAACTATCGAATAGCGACCAAAAAAAATGGAATATAATTATTTTTCGTCGAATAACACGCTTTAGAACCGCCCGAAAATATGGATAAAAAATATTTTAGAATAATTACATTGAAGTTACAGGCACATTCCGCCAATAAGCCATAATTTAATTCAGTTCGTAGAACTTTAGGGTAAGTAATTTGTTCAGAGGCACATAGCGATGTTTTCGTAGGATTGCGTGAGCCATGCGAAACCTGACCTTGAGTCCTTATGACCTACGCCCTTCCTGTTACTTTGGACAAATAGTTGGATGCAGTGTTTTTTGTCTAACTAAAGATTAGCACCGTAATCAAAATAAATTTATTCATTAAAATATCATAATATATCATATATTTCATCAAATTAATTTAAATATTTACCAACACATTTTATACCTACCTGTTTTCCGTGGGCAAAGGCAAAGATCACATATTTCTTTCACTTTCACTCAAGTATTTATCTAATTACAGTGTACGTACACTCTGGCACTTACAAGAGCTACGTAAACATACTTTTTGACATCAAGTATAAAATATATTTTTTTCGAAACTACCGGACGAGTGTAGCAACCAACCAGCTCTTGCTTCACATAGCCAAGTAAATGTCAGTTAATAATCCAATGTTTACGAGGTTAAACTCATAATATGCGCGATAAATTGAACTTTTTTTTCATGTTCCAGACACATGACATTCGAGTCTGATTGCATCACGCTTGCATAACGTCCCAATTGCTATGATATGCACACCACGAAAATTGCCAATCACGTCCGAAATCTATCAATCTGTGTTTCCGAATCGATCAATTTCACAGACACTTCCAACATCGAGTAGAAATACATGTGAAGCACATATTTCATATTGGATTCGAAAATTACATAAGTATGTCCGTAATATCATAGACGAATCACATAGTTAATATTATGCTTGACTAATCTGATTGAGTATTGAAAATCTAGGTTTCCACTTCTAGCCGTCATTCGTATGCATTCGGATGTCGGTCGGCTCTAATCGGACCCCGCTGGGCGTCAGCCAAGCCATTCCCGCCGTTCCGCCGAGTTTAAATTTGGAACACATTTTTTTTCTTTCTGTCCGTCCGTAGTAGCACATTTGACGAGGTGAATAATCTCCGTTTATATTCGGCCAGTGAGAATTTGAAGCGTGTAAGGGAAAAGAACAATTACAAAAAATTGGTATAAGTTTGAAGAAATGCTTACATTC
Organism: Apeira syringaria; assembly: GCA_934044485.1. Taxonomy (NCBI): domain Eukaryota; kingdom Metazoa; phylum Arthropoda; class Insecta; order Lepidoptera; family Geometridae; genus Apeira; species Apeira syringaria. Next base: position 19,932,271 of record OW203658.1, read on the forward strand.
ACCATCCTGCGTGACATGAATACCACTGCATCGTATCCTGCTGTCGCTGATTGTCATTCAGCTAGTGTAAACTAACAGTAAGTGTTAGTGTATGCTCTTTCAGTATAAGATGTACCTATTGGTGCTGGTTGGATTAGAAAAAAGTCGGTTCGCCGCTTGATTCGAATGAAATATCATAACGAACCAGTCCGGGAGATCAAGGTGAAAATTATCAACCTGTTACTAATTGAAGTAACTAAACTAAATTAAAGTTATAACATTATTATTGCAGTAGGAAGGTGCTCCAACACTGTACTTTTTTACTCTAGATCTAGAACCTTATTCCTTCAGGCAGATACCTACTCCTGGAGCTTTAATGGGCAGTTTTGGTTTGTACAAGTCCGAATAACAGCATAATACTGTTCGAAAACTACGTTCATTACATGAATAACCGCGCCTTGTACTTAATAGGTCAACATAGTCATCACAATGTCAGCGAAACAGATGGCTCTCAGTTATCTCAAAGCAACAAAACACGTAATGCTAGAGAGGAGCAAGCTCAATGATCTGTGAAACCACAAATCGCGACCGCAAACAGCTTACCAATTACTAACAAAGTCAAGGGTGGAACAGACTTGACAATAGCTAATAACCAACCGCCATGCATGGATTCTGCTTTTCAATGCCGTCATTAGAACATCAATTCAGGTTTGGCTTCATGAATAAATTAGGCAAATCTGAAAAACTGTAGCTAATATTAGAGCGTATTAGTCGGAGAATCGTCTTCTCCGTGAAGTAGGCGTATAATATCGAGCACGATTGATGTCGCACATGGGTTTAGATACAATACGACGAGCAACAAATTGGCAGAGATTCAAATATGCAGCTCACAGAACACAATGTGCCGAGTGCCGGCGCGTACAGGCATTCTAAATCAGAGTGTACACTGTACAGTACAGAGCAGTGCGCTCGGGATGATTGAATAGCGCCGCCTTCTTGGTTCATTGGACTCATTTCGATATTGCCACAGAATTGGTCAACCGAACACAACTATCCACTTATCAATGCGCTTTTTATAGATAGGAACCGGAACGAAATAAAAAAAAAGTGTAACCTTGATGGTTTTTAAATTTTGTATTCACACATTTTCGTAAAGACCTGTATATTGGTATACATACGTCTAAAGTGTAAATTACTTAGCACTTGCAATGAGTATTTATTTAATCAGGTTATATTTGCGTAGCGATCTTCGCGAAGTTGTGCAGCTGATGTCATCTCGAGTGAAATCTATTTGAATCATGACAATAGTAACAACATGCCTAAATGCAACCGTTTACCTACAACAGGTTTATATACATAGAGTATATATCATATTATGTATAATAATACGTTACGTTATCTGCTATTTTACGTTCATCTAGTGAGGCCGTGTGCCGCTAGTCTCACTCAGATAGGAAAATTCGCTATCAAATGAACTACCCACAACAGAAAGCTCGTTCTTCTGTTTTAATTTCCCATAGACCTTAAAACAAGAATCTTACCTGTGCTCTATTTATGACGTCGTGTGGTCCTCGCCACGTTGTGGCAGCGGGGGATTTCCTTTTCGCTAACTCTAGGGTGGCCTCACTGGGACATTTCTCGAACATAAGGACGCGTTCGGCGACAGAGCCACGCGTGAGAAAGGGCCGTACCGGCGCTGTACCACCAGCGGCGATCGCTGCCGCTGTTGGCTCGCCAGCGCCAGCACTCGACGCACGTCGAGCTCTGGCCTCGAATTTGGAACGCGCTTCTGTCACATGCGACCCCAAAGATCCTCTTCGTTCCCCACCAGCCCCTGCGGCCGGCTTCCTGGCTGCACCAGTTTCCAATCTGTCTTGATACCGGCTTTTAGCGTAGTCGACGAGCGATATTGGCGGGACGACATCAGGTCGTTCCGATGAACGCTCGGCAACCACGCCACCTGTGCGTAACGCCCTGAGGAGTCGTTCCTCCTCGCGTGCTACTTCTAGCCGCATAGCGGCGGGATCAGCGCGTCTAGAGCAAGCGCCGGCGCCTCCACCGTTCCTTTCTGGCACCAAGTCCGGGGGCAGTGAAGCGTCCATCATGTCTCCCTCGGGCTCATTGCGCTGCTCTCGCCGATCGAGTCTGTGCTCTCGACGAATGTCGGATCGCTGATCTCGAAGCACTTCTGGGCGATGATGGTGTCTTATATCCGCTCTATGTTTTATATCTGGCTTAGGTTCGGGCTTGGGCTTACTTCGCAAAGTCTCAGTCAGTTTTATGCCAGGCGTGGGCCTGCACGAGAGTATCTCGGTGGGCGCGAGGCCGCGCGCTTTCCAAGTCTGATAGATCGCCTCGGCGTGGTCAGAGATCTGCTTGGCGATGGCGGCTATGTCTTCCTCACCGGTGTCGATCTCGCGGCGCGCCGTGGCCGCCATGGCTTGGCCTGCGGGGTCCGCGGCTGCTGCGGAGGTAGCGCACCTCACGCTCAGGGGCTCGTAGGCCCCATCCACTGTCACACTCACTGATCACACAGAGGCACCGGTATAGCACTAGGTAATTAAACTAATACAATGACACAGAGTCTTCACACGAGTGCTAGCCGTTTTTCACGGGAAGGCAGCACGAGGAACAGCTGTGGGTTCGACAACAAACAAAGGTTGGTATGACGCGGGCGTATATGCGGCGTGCAGCGACGGCAGACAACGAGCCGGCGGCGGCGCCTCGCGCGGACTGCGGCGTCGCTACCCGCCCGCACTGCCGGCCTCGCGCCGCGCCTCCTCGCCGGCCCTTCACTCCTCCCGGCCCACGTCCTCTGTCTGCTCATTCATTTACTCTCTACTACCAGGCATAAGAACTAAGAACCCCGTAGACCCTGTAGTCCAAATTGAAATCTAGGATAGTGTACTTTATAGTATCTGCACTTTCTTACTCTACGGTTATGTAGAGCTAGCCTTAACCGCTTATATTATCAATATTTTATAATTTATAAAAGAAGGTAGTCTATCGAACTCTAATTCTATACCTACATGAGGTTTGGTATAGAAAGAAAAGTGGTCAGAAAAGCATTGTACTTTAAACTAAAAACGTGAAATAACTTTTTTGAGGCATAATCGAAATATTTAAGAAATACTAGTTACTATTTTTATTTAATTAAATTATAAAATATTTGTTTTCAAAATGAAGAGACCTTGCGTATAGGTGGGTTGGGCGGAATGCACGTTGGGCGGGAGTTACAAAGCGATGACAAGGACAGCATGGTAACATAGAGTAGGTAGGTACATAAACAGTTGAGAAGCGGCGGCGGCGGATACATCACTAGCGCATTTATTCTTGTAACAACGATAAGGTATTACGATAGCCCCGAAAGTGCTTATTATCAATGTATGATAGCCTTAGATGATAGCATACATTCATAGTAAACATTGCTTATCTTATCATGGCTTGTCTCATTTTCGAACTATTACATGCTTACAATAATTGCTTATTGCAGAATTATCAAGAAGCATAGAATAAAGATATGTGAGTCTGCGAAAAGAGAATCATTATAAGTTTTGAGGGCGCAGTTGTTGTTGACAACACTGTTATGATGTCTTATTAATAGTTTAATAACATCTTAATTATTTGAGACTATGTAATAATAATATAGAATGTTTTCAAAGTCTATGCTATAATTTTTTTTATACCCTATAGATCTAGCGTTTGTACACTATCTCACCTGATGGTCAGTGACGATGTGGTCGAAGATGTTATCATGCTAGACCTAGAATGCTCACTGGCTCTCAAGGACTGCTGCCTGAACACACTATGTGTTTGGTGACAGTTTTTCAAACTTGAGGGTGGTAGCTAGCCAAGCAGGTATTCGATAGTACCCTACCACCATGCTGAGAATTTGATAACGGTGTTACCTTCACCGGAAGCTTAAGCTGTTGTTGGGGATCAAACTAGTGTCTGTCAGTTTGACAAGCGACGCTCCCCCCGCTGAGCTGTCATTGCTTCAAAAATCTTTTATTTCAATACTAGCGTCCCGTCCTGGCTGCGCAGGCTTACATTATCGAAGTTTTAGTAATGACCCCTAATTGTTTCTTAATAAATGTAGCGTACTTTACTCAGGGATGATGTAGCGTAGGTATTAACGATAAAATAATTTTACGCAATCGGTCTAGTAGCTTTGGAGTTTATTCGTTACAAACATACAAAAATACAAATAGGAATGATTTTTATTTTTGTATGTTTGTAATTGTCATTAAAAGATTAAAAGAAGATTAGATACTAATTTTAAGTTCCATTTTCGGCCATGACGATTCTGTTTTGCGCACAGACTACCTACTCTCTAACCACAATACCTACTAATATACTGTGTTCTAACCACAGATGGTCTGTGGTTCTAACAGTGAATTCATTCGCCTACCTACCTATGCCAATATAGGTTATTCGTCACGGCGAGACGTCTGCATCGTTTCTCTATCTGTGACGCTGCTGAATCTGTGATCGTCGCGCCAACCGGCGGCGGCCGCGGCGGCGTCGCGCGTGCGCTCTACCGAATGTCGACACAAATAGCACGCGCCAGCCGTACATTTATTTACGCGCTCCCCTATTTTTTGTTCTTTTTTAATCATTCTCCGAAGCGGCACACGAGCGATCAGCGAGCACTGTCCCGCTTCATACCAAAATGATCTAATCACGAAACCAAATGTTATTTTCATTTTAAACGCGAGCAATCTAAATAATCGAATAGAAGTGAGTTATCGTTGTAAACAATGATATCATCGTGAGCAAAAATATAACACATTTTTATGAAACACACATTAATTTTAAGTGCACGCGTGATGATACCAGTAATAGGTATGGATAGTTGTTATAAACTAGTTGACCCATAAGTACGGGGCTTCGTTTGCGTTGCGTTGCTTACACGATACATACAACTTCTATTTCACCGAGTATTATTGAATGCACAAATTCATTCTTTTTAATTCTTACTTTTATTTCATAGTTAAGCTTATATAAACTTATGCTGCAGTCTAAACATGCCAACCACACATACTTGCATCCGATAAGGATGGATTTAAAATACCTAGGATGTTGTGTCGTCTGCATGCTTACATTATTTAGAGAACTAAATTTTTCGAGCGAGATATCGTAGCCAGTGCCGTATGAGAGCCAGTGAGCATTCTAGGTCTAGCGTGATAACATCTTCGATCACGTCGTCACTGACCATCAAGTGAGATAGTGGTCAAATACTAGATCTATACAGTAAAAAAAACGTCTTCCTCAGATCTCACTTCCCGTCAGCTTAGATAGAATCATATACAAATTTTTGAGTCAATATTATCGACCAGTCCGATGGTGTTAGCACTTTATTACCGACACTTCTTATAAAATTGAGCGAGCGATTTTTGTATTTTAATCCCACCTTTTTTATTTTTTGTACAGGTTCGCAAACTGAGCGTGACATTTACAGAGCAAAATGGAACAGAGATTTATAATTTGAAATAAATCAATACAAACATGCGTTAGCATCATATTATAGTTTGTGATACAAACCCTTTTATTAACCGATTTCATAAAAAGGAGTGCTCTCAATTCGACACGTTTTTTTTTTGGTGTGTTACCTCAAAACTTTCTATATGTGATGAATCAGTTATTGGAGTATAACTCAAAAACCACTTGAGCAATTTTCATGAAATTACATCACACGAGAAGCACCAGCTTTGAAATAAAAAAAGAATCACCAAAATCGATTCACCCAGTCGAAAGTTCCGAGGCAACAAACATTTTAAAAGAACACACTGGTCAAATAGAGAACCTACTCCTTTTTGTAAAGTCGGTTAAAAACTGTGAAATAACTAGTAGAAGTATTTTTTTTTTCACTTTATAGATCTGGTGTTTGACGTCTTATGTAATAATCAGCGATGATGTGGCCGAAGGGGAAACTCTCGCTACAATTTTTACGCTCGGAGCATCAAAACCCGTGATGCAGGTAAGCTTGCAGTAATATATCACTGACTTGAGACACTTGTCACAGACACATGGTCTAGGACCACACAGCTGACAATAGACACAATTTATAACCGCTTACTAAAGTACTCAAAAACAGAACGTAAGTTGAACATACATAAAGAGAAATATGCAGTGGAACATATCCTTTAATCCTCTTCCTTTTTTTAAGTCGGTTAGCTAACAATATAAACAATCATAGTTCATCTATCGAAATATATGTAAAATAACATAGGTAGAACACATAGGATATTCTGATAACTAACGATGCAATGAAACTATTTTAAGCTCGCCGGTATTAGTTCTTTCGAATATAGCAAGTACATATAATAACTTAGAAATCGAAATTGCAGTCAGTAACGAATATGGTGAGAGAAAAGTGAAATCATGAATGTCAATGAAGGCGGGCTTTGTTTGTGTACGCGGTAAGGCTTTGCATACCGTCACAAATTGTAGACAACATTGTTCACCCGTTTGGTCACGCAGCTGCGTCCGATACGGCATCATCTTACTTACGAGGAAAGCGTTATGTACCGCAGATAAGAGTGAAAAGAGAGTGCACTCTCTACTTCATGGTATCGGTGAATAACACTAAAAAAGAGGGTAAAGGCACAAAGTGCGTCACTTGTGTACTAAGTGCCAGATCTAGAGGGATGATCACTCTTTCATCTGTGCCAGACTACGTATTTATTTGTAATTTTTAGACTTTCGCGATTCGAACACATTATTAATGAATCAATCGGGGCTTGACCGCGATAAAAAGGTAAATAAATTACTATATGTTTTTCTCGCGGGAGGCATGGACACACACAATCACAGCACACAAACACCCAAAACACGGGACAAACACCTACACTCATCGCACAAATGTTTGCCCATGCCGGGATTCGAGGGTCCCGGTAACACAGAAGTCACGTCACTTACACTAACCACTGCGCCACGGCGACCTTCAAATCAAATTTGCGGGGGAACTTACTTTTAAAAGGTTTTAATAAGTAGACCAGACTTATTGAATATTTAACCTGGCGATGGACTATGTTTATTTTGCTATTTGTAACTGCTATATAGAAATCTTCGTAAGTAAGCTTTACATTCGGACCGCATCATCGTCATCTCAGGCATAGAACATCTACTGCTGGGCATAGCCTCCCCCATTCCCCATGTCTTTCATGGGCGGTTTGCTAGTACGCAGAAAGTACTGATGTCCTCCTTCTGATCTGAGAGGGGGGGGGGAGGGGTCTTAATAAATATTAGAGAATTGACACCCCACCTCTTAAATAGAAAGCCAAATAAAAATCATATTTCGTAAGAAAAAATCTTTTAATAATTAATAAAAAAATATTTTATTTTCGTAATCGGGTAATTATTTTCAATATTTACTTATAAGTAAGAAAAACAGCACGAAAGAGTATTCTATCTATGTAACAAACGTGAATTCTTATTTCATAGTTGATTGTAATAAGCTATGAAACGTCAAGCGCGTAAAGCTTATTGTCCGGCCACCCTTGCAGGGTGTGGCGACCATTCACCTCGAACTTTAAAACTAACTACACCGTGGGGTAGGGCTTTTCCTTTGTTATTCTGGAATATTGACACTTTTATTTGAGTTTGTAAACTATCTCGTGTTTCGTCCATCACTTTTTTTTATGAGCCAGACAGGACCCACGTCATGTCCGCTGTAAAAATACTCTCCGACCAGACCGGAGACCGATTCTTCATTCTCCTATATTTTATTAAGGTTGTCCTTGAAATCATAAAAACTACTAAACCGATTATGATAATATTTAGATGGGAACACTTCGAAAGCATACTCATTCAAACAAAAGAGAATTTTCAATATAGCTCAACAGTTGGCGGAGAAATCGTTGTACATACATAAAAATAAATATACAATGGAAAATATCCTTAATCATCCCCCTTTTTTATAGTCAGTTAGCAAACAATATAAACAATCATAGTTCATTTTTCGAAATAAATGTGAAATAACATATGTACTACAGATACGGGCTTCTGATAACCAAAGACGACAATATGTAACTATGTATGTATAGGTGCTCGCCGAGCTTAGTTCTTCCGAATATATCAATAAAATACTTTATATTACAATATTATAAAGTAAGTGATACTGTTGTTCAACCGAACAAAACATTTGAGGAAAATAAAATTACTTCTAAGAAGATAGTATATATTATGGGTACTAGTATTTAATTAGTAGTAGTAATAGAGTATTTTTAGGTGAATTGTCGTCATGTATTTGAAGTTAAAGTTAAGCTATGGGATTGGCCAGCAATGGATTATTCAATTGCTATTATTCATAAACTCGTCCAGTATTAGATATAGCAAGTTAAGGAGTTATTCGAATATGAATTTTGAAACAAATAGATTATGAGCCTACTATATTTAAGGAATTTCAGGTAGTTTTTGTGATTAACAGAATTAGGAACATATTTTTTTTTCAATGAGTTTTTCTTAGGGTAGCGTAATATTGGTGAATTATTACTATGGACCAATATACTACAAGAAGACTGCCAATCGCCTAAAGAAAATCGTACGTCGGAATAAACCTCATAATTCCAGGCTAAAAACTAGATGGCGCTACAGGTTTGGAAAATTTTAGTCACCGAACGAGTACCGCCTAGTTTTACTAAGTTATCAATGTCTATTCTGTAATCGAAAGTTGATTTGATGTTGATTTATATTTTATTTCTTTCAAATGGGTTATATTCCATATTTTTTTCTGTTTTTCGAAGATGGCGCTGCGATTGTTAGTCAGGTTTTGTTCAAAATAACGCATCGATGGTCACTAGATGGCGCATTCATAAAAATAAATCGATAGGATATACATTTTATAATCAACTTATAAATTAAATCATCATCGAATCAACCTTCGATTAAAGAATATACATTGATAACTTAGTAAAACTAGTCGGTACTCGTTCGGTGACTATACAATTGTCCAAACTTGTAGTGCCATCTAAATTTAGCCTGGAATTATGAGGTTTATTCGGCGTACGATTTTCTTTACGCGATTGGCAGTCTTCTTGTAGTATATTGGTCCATGTTATTATTTAACGTTAAGTGTCCGTGAAAGTGCAAGTGAGGAGAGTGGAACAATCTGATCTGAATGAGTTTGTGTTTTATTCGTATTGTGTTACAAACACAATGTTTTTGTATAGGTACGAGTGCTTTCAGATTTCATCTTCTGAAGCGAAAACGTCAGCCTCGCGAGTGAAGTCGCGGGCGGCTCAGCTATATCATTGCACGATAAATGTAAGTCAAAAGTATTTAACTTCAAAGTATTCACTTCACTATCACACTTCAAAAGTATATTAGAAGGAGAAATAGAGCAATGGAGATAAGAACATAGATAATATATATAGAGGATACCATGGTTTTGTATACTGAGGATGTATCAATGCTCAAAGAGAATTTTATCCACTATTTAATCAATAATGTCAAGTTCGAAGTTTAGTATATTAAGGCTATGGCGAAATTTTTTAAAACTAAATTTACATAACTAATAATTAAATGTACATAACTAATAATTTCATATCTAATTTTACATAACATTCTCATAGGTATGATATTCCACCAAGAAGAAATACTGAGAGTGGTTAGGTACACATTTTGCTCAATGTGAAAACAAATTAAGCTAGCTTTCTTATTCGCTGAAAGGAGAGGACTCTGTTTACATATAAATGAAACTAAGAAGAGGAGATGCTTTGTAGAAAGTTTGCTTTGTAGAAACGAATCAGAATCCATTTTACTTTACAACAAAACTAATAGATTTATGGCATATGAGAAATAAGCTCGTAATCGTATCGTATTTAAATATATAATAGTTACAATAGTTTTGAAAGTCTTTCAAAATAAACATTAACCAGCCCCAAGAAATGGAAACGAGGTCAAGGAACATAGAAATGAAGTGAGCGCAGTGAAGTACCTGTAGAAAGCATGGCATCTGATCAAGTCAAACTCCCGGGCATCGACACACATAACTGGAAGGCCATTGACATATTTGTCTTCTCAAACGGTCAGCAATACTCTCCGCCTAGGAAGTACCATCTTCGAGCTGAAGACCTCAACTGGTGGAAGTCTACTTTGAACTTTTTGGCAAGAACCCAATATGGCACCGTGTAAGTTACATCAAAATGTATTATCAAATGAAATTCAAATCCTACCAATATTAAAAATACGAAAGTTTGTGTGTATGTTTGTTACCTCTTCACGCTCAAACGGGTACACCGATTTCGGTGAAATTTAGTATGGAGATAGCTTATACCCTGGATTAACACATTGGCGTATTTTCATCATCACCATCATCACCGTTTTTCATCACCACGCGGGTACAACCGCGGGGCGCAGCTAGTGTATCCTACTAATATTATAAATGCGAAAGTTTGTGTACATGTTTGTTCACGCTCAAACGGCTACACCGAAAACCTTAATGTGGTATGGAGCTAGTTTAAGCCCTGAATTAACAAATAGACTACTTTTATCTCGGAAAAAGTATAGTTCCCGAGGGATAGTTAAGGAAGCGGGAAAACCGTAGTTCACGCGAGTGAAACCGCGGGGCGCTGCTAGTGAATTATATAATTAACTAAAAAGCCGACTGCAAATGCAGCAGAAAAGCGGTTATCGTGCTTTTTGGGTTATTTTATATATTTGTCTTAGTTTAGGTGTTTTTTTAAATAGAAAAAAGAACTAAATGACTGTGATCAATTGCTGAACCAAGAATCCAAAGTTGTGTAAGCAACAGGTACCGAAATAGTATGTAAGAAATAAAAAAGACAAAAACTACGAGTATATTGATTTTAAACTAGAAACTTTTAACAAATAAAATCGTAAAGATGTAATTTACAAACTGTACATGTAATTTTGAACTCTTTTCCAGGCGACAGTTATTAATAAGTTTCGATTGCTCCTTATACTAAGAATTAGTGGGACCGAGCGCGGTTTTGCTTTTCTAAGGTTATCAGGCATGGGCGCCGGCAGCAGGGTGATAAGGGGCTTGATTTTTAAGATGGTGCACTTGCGCCCCCTTATTAGCAAGGAAAATACATAGGAGAGGTTACTATTTGTAAGAAAAACTGAAGGGGTCTAGGTTGCTGTCAATTTTTTTTTTTTTGACAGGCCGGTTGGCGCAGTTGGTAGCACTCTGCCTTCTGAGCCGCTGGTCCCGGGTTCGATTCCCGGACAGGTCAAACATTTGTGTGTATGAACATGTCTGTTTGACCTGTGTCTGGGTGTGTATAAGTATATATATAAGTATGTATTTAAGTATATATTATATCAGTCATCAGGTTACCATAGTACAGGCTCTGCCTAGTTTGGCACCTGAAGATCTTGAGTGAATGTTGTCCCATATTAAATAAAATAAAAAATTGTTTATCACCTTGTCAATAAATTCAGTGTCCTCGCAACCATCGTCGTCGAAACTGTTCAAAACTGTACATGTTGCTTAAACTTTTTTTAAATGTGTAGTAAAATTGTGCAGATGCACCTCTTTGAAAGTAATTCCGGCGGCGCCCTTATTATCGGATCTTATAAGCGCCGTAACCTTGAATGCAAAACGTATTACTTCACATCAGGTGAGGTAGGCGTGATACACCACCTATATCTAGAATAAAAAAGTGCGTGCGTTTGGCTTCCAGACATTCATACGTCGACTTGTATACTACAGACGGTAAGAAAATAGTCAGCCCCTTGGAGCTGAGCAATGGAGCCCCGTATGTCGCTGTTGCGCCGCACGACAGGTTCCTCGAGGCGGGATACGAGAAGTATTTAATACGAGCATCCAGGTGATATTTTATTGTTACGTCTAAAAATCACCACGAACGAGATCACGTGACGAACATTTTCACAGACTTTCACACCCTAATCAATTCTTTTTTTTAATTTTGGCTAAATAGCCCTTTTTGTAAGTAAATATATTTTATATGTTTAGCAAATATACTCGTAGTAAATATACAGATTTGGTATATGTCCATGAAAGCGCCGATCGGCTAGTCGTCAGAGCGCTTTGGCGTAATAAATAGAGGTAGATACTTCTTTTTTTATTTCCTCTCTCTCACTATGATTCCCTGTGTTACCGGAGGCATGGGCACACACAATTACAGCACACAAACACCCAAGACCCGGGACAAACATCTACACTTATCGCACAAACGTTTGCCCCTGCCGGGATTCGAACCCAGGGTCCCGGAGACACAAAAGTCATGTCGCTGACACTGACCACTGCGCCCCGGCGACCGATTGTAAATAATTAATTAAAAAGTGATTTTCTAGCTTGGCAGTCTGTCATATTGTTTAATCATACAAGACCAGGGACAAACACCAACACTCATCGCATAAATGTTTGCTCCTGCTGGGATTCACACCGCGAGGGTCTCGGAGACCCAGAAGTCATGTCACTGATTACTGAGCCACGGTGGCTTCTCATCTGGCCAACATGACAATTCAAAATTATTTAAAATTCACTCGGGTATCTAGCTTATCGGCTATTACTTGTAGTATGGTGTTAGGGCTGCCCCGCATTCTGCGGTTTCTTTTGCGTGGAAACCATCGCCGCATGCCACCGCAAACATGTTCGATGCACTGCCATTAAGTACCACTTAAAAAAGTAAGGGACATAAAAATATAACATCAGTTTTGGAATATACAAAAAAAACTTACATAAAATGCATATAAGCACTTTCATTCGATTCCAATTGGCATAATTGTCGAATTTTGAACACCTCTATTGGTCTAACTAAGTATGGTTCCCAAAATGGCTGAAAAAATGTAAATGAGTACCTACTGTTTTGCTTTTGGCTTATAGATAGTCTGCCTGACGCCACGACCTTTACATTATTTACAAATTTATTGCAATAAAGTGAAATAAATGCAGAGATAATGATTGAATAGTTCCATTTAGACATATCCCTTTAACAGATTTTTATTTGTTTCATATCTTTCATGCTGGGTCCATTTGCTTTAGTTTCAATTGGCCTGACACGGTGTGCGTTCGCCATAATTTTGAAAGCGTTTAATTCTTTAAACTAATAGTGTAAAGAGGAATGACTTGAATTTTTGTTTGTTTAAGTGTAGAAAAAAATTCTTAAACATTTGCAAAATTCTATCATCATAAATAATATATCATATAATCATAAAAATCATAAAAGGCTATATCGTTTTCGAGTAACATAACGCGCGTTAAGAACCAATACAATCGGACTCAATTATTGGGGAATTTTTGATTTTGATTCAGATAGATACGACATTTATAAACATTTTAAATTAAATTTTCAGATCATGGGAAAAACGCCAATTAAGAAAATCAAGTATGGTTGAGCCAGGTAACATTCCAGCTGAACGTAACAAACGTTAAAACGTTAATACATAAAAATATAAGCTACTACGCACTTCGTTGTAAGATAAATAATTTTGCAACGACGTGTTCAGTTACAATTATATTTCAGTTAGGTATTTAATAAAATTTCAGATAAATCGATGAAGCAGACTGAAATTGTACATCACAGTGTTAAAGTGAATGAGCCTGACAATACTCGTAACTTACAAGAAGAAAGCATGGATTTGAAAACGGTATTTATTGATGCCATTATATTACTATTTATGTATACTATTTATTATTATTAATATATTAATCATGAATCACTAAATGAACTTGAAAAATCAAAATCTTGATAAATCAATCTCACTTAACCGCCCCCCTGCTGTGAATAAAGGTTTTCACGAATTCATTCACTATTGCAAATTGTCGAATGAAGTGATAATTTTGCATTTTTCCAGATAGTACCGAGTATGGTGGACCACGAAAATAGCGTAATAGTACAACCAAAGTCACAAACAACACCTAAAGAAAATCTTGAACCAGTACACGCAACACCAGCAAAACTTACAGAAAGAAAAAGACCTTCAATTCAACGTCCCATAATTACAAGAAAAAATACCCCACCTGTATCGCCTGTACCAAACATGAAAACACCGTTTAAAAAGAAAGATAGTCTTACACCGAACAATTTACCAAGTATAAAATCTGAAAATAGAAGAAATTCTCTCTCAGCTTCTGGTACAAACCAAATCGCTAGAATGGCCGCCAAAAGTAAAATATATAAGCCTACGATAAAGCCTAAAGAGTCTTCTATAATACCAAAAACTCATGAGGATGATGCGAATGTGCTTCATGAAATAAAATCATCTTCTTTAGTTAAAATTAATACTAAAAATGAGACGACAAACATTGATGGATCGGTTAAAAATTTATTAGAAGATAAGGAACTAGTTATGATATCCAAGATATATCAAAACCCAGGAAGGGATATGCCTTCAGTAGCAGTAGACCCAAAACTTATACAACATATTGGGCCAATAGGAAATCATATAGTGCTAGCGACACCCATGGAAAATATACAAGCAGTAAAACTATATAGAGACCCAAAAAAATCAGATAATATTAACGAGCCAGTTAATGTCAATATATCACATGTAATTAAAAAACAAAATTCTCTGCCACGTAATCAATTAACAAAATCAAATAAAATCTTAGATAACAAAACTAATGACATTGGTCACAAAATCAAGGAACACACAAATTCGAATGAAAATAAAAGCAGCACCGCTATCGATAAAGAAAATAAAACAAAATACATTTCTCCGGCAAAACTGTCAACACTAAAACTTTCTGATGAAAGTCAGTCTCTCGAAATTGAGTCACCTAAGCTCAAAGAAAATATAAATATAAACAGTAACCTAAACATGCTTCCCTACAACTCAACAGCATCAAAACACCTTAGTGTAGGTACAACAGTTTCTGATACTCAATACGCTTATCATACAATAAACCACAATACTGAAAAGAGTGAAAATGTGAATGTCTCAAACAATGCGCCTGAAAATATGAAAGCCCAAAACTTAAACTCAAAGATAAACGAAAACTCTTCAGATGGTAAATATGTAGCAACTCTTAATAAAGGAGAGTTTGTTAATTTAAATCTGAACATTGAAATTCATAATTATGACGGTGGTTTAGTAAAAATCACTGACAATGCAAGCCTACAACCTGTTACTAATATACAGCGTACAGAAAAAGGATCTCAAATCAACGTCGCACATCCAGCGCTAGCACGAAACAAATCAATGTTGTCTTTAATTGCAAAAGAAATAAGCGAACGTCACATAGGGGACAACCTTATTTTTATTATAGCTCAGTGCAGTCATTGTAAATACTGTAATAACGAAAATGTTTCCATGCAAGATAAAAATGAAAATAAAAATTACATAATTCTCCTACCTGTAAAAAGGTATGAAGATAATATATTGAGGTAATTTTAGAAAATAAAAGAAGATTTAAGTTATTTTATTCAAGGAGATACTCTCATTCGTTTCTCTTTTCAGATGTAATTGCGGTCAATCTCATGATGAAGTTCAGTGTTCTAGCCTTATCAATTCTGTAAAGGCGACAATTTCGTGTACGTCTTTACAAAGACTGACGAAATTAACCCAAATGGAAAATCCAGTGGATACCAGTTCACATCCTGTCGCTACATCAGACCCGATACCCAATGAAAATGTTTTACTTGAAACTAGAATATCTGATAAGGATGTTATGACAGTATCGCGAAAAAAATCGGTTACAATCCAACAAGGATCTATTCCCATTTCTCGCGAATGTTCAAAAATTTCATATTACAATAATACCAAGGCTGAGTATGCTACGGTCAGTAAAGAATCGACCGAAGTGACGCATAAACCAACCGTGGATAATTTTACGCAAACAGAATGGTGTGACGTTTTGGTAATGCTCTATTCCATAACATGCATGAATTTGGTGAATTCAAACAAATTGACCTAATTTTATTTTTTATTTTAGTTGGAGGTGAGGCTTCTGGAAGACGGACATTATACATTTCGTTTTCCAACCCTCGAAATTCTTAAAAATTACGGACTAGTTTAATGAAATAAAAGTATTTAAACATAATATTCGAATTTAATTTATTTAAATGCAAGTTTATTCAATTAAGAATCGTGCTCAGCGTTAATAGCTTTTAAGTCTGGTTTTTTTTTTCGTGGTTAAAGCAGAAGTGGCTAGAAGAAGTAATCAATTATAATTCATAACATTTCTGAAAAAACACTTTTTGCTCAGTATTGCGTCACCAGTAGTCCTAATATGGACTACTTGGACAATAATTTATACCACAAACAACAGAAACTAAGTAATTCTTCAGTAACTATTAGTAGCCACTTGTGACTATTGGTTGCTTTATCTATGACTTTAAAAGGTGGCCCTTACTTTTAGATAGGTATAGACCATAGAATTAATATGTACTACGTACAACGTAGTACATATTAATTCTATGGTATAGACATACAAAGAAAAAATATTACTAGTTTGGACTAATTAGGTATTATTCTGTACTTTCTCGTGGAATGTAGATAAAAGGGCTCTTCTTATCAGTGCTTCTTATGGTGCTCGAAGGACCTCATGAATTGTAGGTTTGAATTGTGAAAAGTTGCGGTCCAGTCTAATCTAAACTTGATACACAAAACAACAATTAAAGAAAAATACTGCATTTTTTTGACAATTGCAGTAAATTTATTTTTCATTTTCTCATACATGGGAAGTACGCTTGAAGTTAGTTACCTAACTCAAGCGAAGGCATTTAAGTCAGGTGATCAAAAGGACTCCGCGGTGGCGACGCCCTCATTGTGTTCTCGAGGGCATCGTACACAAGGGGTGGGGGAGGAAGATGGCTCCCTCCCCTAGGTGGGCTCGCCATGAGGTGGGCAGCGGCGTCGACGGGGGCTGCGGAAAAAGCGCGAGCGGGCCCGCGCCCCCCTAGTCGATGTGGACCCCGGGTTTTAGTGGGCATACCGTCTTCTTTCCTGGATGAAACTCCCACATAACCACTATGCCGCCTCCGGCTGGTGGTATCCATAAATGATTTTCACAGATCAAAAAATAGGTGATCAAAAAAAGGATGATAACAGTACTTTTCGTCGCTGGTAAATTATATACTATTCCATAAAAAAAAACTAAACACGCCATGTCCCATTTATTTAATCAGGAACTATATTAAATCATGGGGTAAAATTGTAATTAATTAAAATTGTAAATTGTAATCAATAACTGTGAGTAAAGTAAATTATTTACATAGATTTGGCACCAAATACTTGCGATAATCCATAATACTCACCAACATTACTTTATATTTATAACTTATATGTATATTTATATTTAAATAAATAATAATATATGATGCTATAATTTTGTTGATAGATTGATTTTATTGCTTGGTTTAAAACTTATGAAACTAAGTTGCCTGAGGCTCCCTCTCTTGCAGATATAGCCCGTCCCGTTGATTACAGTTTATTTTATTGAACTTGAAGAGAGGCACTGCAACGAATTCGAACAAAGAATTCGGATTTTTTTTTACATCAGGTTAATCAGTTTTTATATGACGAAATTCTAAACGAAACACCACGCTGTCATCGTAAGTGTACAGCCGAGCAAAATAAACTTTAAATTTATAGTAGTCCTTTTTGGCATAGGCCTCTCCAAGTCTTCTGCACTTTAGTCTAACCCTTACGTTACCCATCCAGTCAGGTCGAATCATTCCTAAGAACATATTTCTTCATCTCTTCATGGATCTCCCGTATTTACGAGTATGTTTTCTCTTTGTCGTAATATATAGGGATTTTTAAAAGCAGGATATCAATTTCTTCTAAGGACAATGCATATAGATTGTTAATTAGTTACCGTATTAGCTAGTTTTCTACTTACTTGGAATTGTAATGACTACAAAGATCTAATTTCTACCGCAATACCTACAATGCAATCGATGTGCGATTGCAAGCGAATACCAAGTTTATTTACCATTACATTTGAATTACAATTGCATTATTTATGAATTGCTTCTCTTATAAATAAAAGAATTGTTTTTTGACAACTTGGATTACAGCATAATGTTTATTACACAACTTACGATACAAAAAATAACAATAAAAACGGCACTTTTTGTTGCTGAGTTGATACCCTTGACCGTAATATCATCGAATGTGGCCATCTTCTTAACCAGAATGTTACGTGAGTTTTGGTTCAGATAGTCCGTTTGCATTTTTGTGAGATATCTAAGATTCTCCGGTAACATCTCTTTTATAACCTGAAAATCAATTATATTATATGTTTATATGAGGTAGATGTCGCACAAGCGCGCGGAAACTGAGGCGGCAAAATTTAGTCAATTGTAGATACTTATTTTGATTACAACGCGTATTTCAAGCGCAAGTCTAAACATATAGCTATCTTTGTCTATATTATTTGTACCGTATTATCTGTCGCAGTAAGCATGTTTATGTCGTAAAGGAACAAAATCTGAGCACCGCGAAGTATGAATATACGTCATCTTTAGTAAAACATCATTGCTGAAAATGTAGGTAGGTACTCATAAAACCTATTGCAATGTATCGCTCAAAGAGAAATAATTAGTAGTGCGCATTCTGAAATTACATGCAAAATACTGCATGAGTGAACTCATCTACCAATGATCCTTATTTCCGTTTGACATGTCATTTGAAAAAAAAAGCCGGAGTAATGAGGAGGGTGGGTGTAAATTATATACCGACTTAGTATTCTGATGCACAATCACCGGAAAGTTTTCGATTGAAAACCGATGGGCATGGGACTCCATGGAGGACCAATGCTCAGAAGCCTACATTATTTTCTTTGTTTTTTTATATATTAGCGTTTGACGTGTATTTCACGTGATGTTCAGTGACGATATGATCAAAGCATTATTTCTAGAGCTAGATAGTGTATTGGCTCTCAATGACTGCTGCCTGTACACGCCGCGAGCTTGGTGACAGTTTTTCTAGCTTGAGAGAGGTAGCTGGAGCGAAGCCAGGCCACTGTTAAATGCCCTACCACCATGCTGTATGCACCGGGAGCTCAAGCCGTTGTTGGAGATCAAACCTGGAGCCTGTCAACGCCAGGTTTCGCTGGTCGACGCTCGCCTCCAGGTTCTTATCTTGAAATTTCATATTCTAAAAATGTGTCGCCGTCAATCTTAGAGCTTACTTGACAAGTTAGTCCAGCTATAGCCTCGGGATTGATTGCACTGAGCTCAGGGCCATCAACTTCTGTTAGCAGTAGCCCTAGACGAGCTACGTCACGTGCGGTCCAGCTATTCGACTTGCCTAGCACCTGGCAAAAATGTTAGAGCAAAGTTATGATACTATACATTACTCTTAAAATGTATATGGCGAGGGAAATATTATTATCAGATTTAGTTTTAATTCATTCAGTATGGGGGCGATGGGGGCTGCACTCACGTCTCAATGGCTGTGTTTGTTGGTATTGAAATGGTCTGCTCTTCACATTATATAACTATATAATATTATTGCACGTAACTCATAGTTCATGCAGCTAGAAGTGTATAAACCACACTAATTTTGTATCGGTCTTGGCCATGGATATTAGGAAGTACAAAATAAACAGCCGTGTATGTATATATGCTGACTTATCTGCTGATAAAAGCTCACAGTTGTTGGGCAGCGGACACACCTTGAAGAATTCAATTTACTGTACAGACAATGCTTGTACGCAAAGTAAAATAAAAACATACCTATTTGTGTAATTCATTTTGTTTTCTGCTCTTTTTTGATACATCAAATAGTTGAAATTACAATTTAAGTCTTGACCTTTTGCTAAATAAACAATTTTGAATCTTTTCAGCTTGTTTCGTTCTACTGCTGTGTACTACATTTCTAATAAACTTTAAAAAATATCGCTTATGAGAACAGCCCTCCAAATAATGTTAACACAACATGGATAACCTCTGGAATTGTAAATATAACTTAGAGATAGAATAAGAACAAAAAGAAGAAGAATCAGATGAACCCCAAAATTTTTGCTTTCGTCCGGAGTTGTACCTACCTGTGTTCGGGTCATCATAGCCAAGTAAAACCTTTTCTGTAGAGGATCGCATGCTTTTATATGGTAGAAAATCTGTAATAATCAAAGCGTTGTCAGTTCAAATTCTAGACCATTAATTAAAAGGTAAAAAAACTGGACTAATGAGTTAATTTTCGACTACTTACTAGCATATTGAACAATAAAAAACACATTGATTTATGTATCTTTTTAAATCATAAAAGTCCAGGGTTATTATATTGCAGCTATCCTGATCGCTACCAAACAAACCGTTGACAGGTCAAATTTTTGAATACGTTTTTTCTTATCATTTTCTCACCCCCGCACTTGGATTTCCTGTGTTGTGGGAGACATGGACACACAATCAAATCAAAAACATCCCAGACCCGAGACAAACATCTATGCTTTTCACATAAATGTTTTCCCCAGCCCGGATTCGAAACTAGAGCTCCGGAGGCCAGAAATCATGTGGCTGACAACTAAGCCACGGTGACCGTCAAATTCTGTTTAGTAGTTACGTTTTTCGTTAATGTATTAAAGATTATGATGGAAATCACATTATTGTGTGAGGGTATTTATTAGGCCGTATGGGTATAGCTGCTACCCTCATGTTTTTCAAAACTGTCACCAATATATTTGGTGACAGTTTTGAAAACTATGAGGGTATATATATATAGGTACTTTAGCTTTCTCAGTATAACTGAGCGTGTTCAGGTAGCTATGTCTCTGAGAACATTCCTTGCAGCCCCCCTCGACCACATCATTACTGATAATCAAGGGTCATAGTGATCAAACGCTAGATAATTGAATTATGAAAATATTTGTATAATACCTAGTCATAGTTAATAGAAATATTCTCGTCTGTCCTCATGGTCTGCTCGCTTATCGGAACAAACAAATTTTGACGCTATTCGTTGTGTAAGTTGGCGAGTGTCCATGATCACCACATTTAGATAATACTTTACTTTGTTAGTTCTTAAAGAGTACCTATTATCAAAAGGCAGGCAAATGTCAATAGTGCCATCTAGCGGATGCGGACGGAAGCGCGATTGTTAGTAACTTCGATTACAGTTTGTTAATACGTTTCCGATAAATATTTTCGTCGCAGTAGTATGGGGGTAAATTAATTCCTTAACTTGTATAATATGTAGATATGAATACCTGGTGGGACAGTTGTAAATAATAGTTCTCGGGAATTCTCCTCAACAGCTTCATGGGTACTCCACAGAGAAGATTATTCATAAGGTTCAGGTATTTGGGCGTTCTCCATCCCTTGTTGATCGTGATGTATTTGCTAGCTATTACGCCAACCTTGGAGCAATAGTTGTTGGGTTTTAGTTTATTGGAAATCCTTTCTCACGAAAGGCCTATGAAATGACTTTATTGGATATCCGTCCAGTATTGTCAGACAAAACTACGGTGGGATAGATCCGGTAAGAAGAAAGCCATAGATCATGCGAATCAAAACGCAGACAGGGGCTACTTTTTGATACATATTTTCAATACTCGTAGCGCCGCTCGGTTCACCCGCGTCGATTACGGTTTTCCCGCTACCTCAATTATCCCACGGGAACTTTACTTTTTCCGGGATAAAAGTAGCCTATGTGTTACTCCAGGGTTTAAGCTATCTCCATACCAAATTTCATCAAAATCGGTGTAGCCGTTTGAGCGTGAAAAAGTAACAAACATACACAAAATCTTTCGCATTTATAACGTTAGTAGGATTTACAGTGAGAAGTATCTTCATTACTATAGCCTTTTTATCACAAATAGAGTAAAATACCCCTAATTAGGGTTATGTCTAAAAATCGGTGTCAACAAAAAAACTCATGGTACCTGATGCCTATCAAGATCACTGTGCGTGCCAATATAGAACAGAATCCTTTCATCTTCGAGATTTAGTTTGGCCATATCTCTACCGTTGACATATTTAAACAGAGGCCGGTAATACTCCAGAGTCTGGTACGTGATTAGCTTCGGATCGTCGGAACCTTTTATCGCCCACCATGTGGCTGCTAGTTTTTCGCGCGCAATTTTCATCATTGCTATTGTACGAGACTGAAATAACCACAAACAAATGCAGGTTGAGACCTGTATTATAATTAAAAAAGAAAGATAGGTTACAAACGCTCTTAGATCGCGCAATCAATAACTGGACTAGATAGACACAACTATAGGCAAACACCTGCCCCGTTGTCGTCAGTTTTACAAGAACTATGGGTACATTTTGTGCACAGGAAGGCATTATTTCTGCCTAATAATAAAAATACTTCGGATGAATCTTACGCGAACTGCCAGTACAATTACGAATAACGCATTTGTTTAAAGGACTAAAGCTTGTCTCTATCGACATTTACAGCTTCGCCGGGGGAACGAATAAAGCATGGACCTAATTTAGTTGAGACGTTCTAATTGCAAAAAAAATTGCGGCATGCAAAAGTGCAGATGCCAATCCAAAATTCTAATAATAACTTGGTTGAGTTTATGTTGTGGTCTTGTCAGGTTCGATGGAACATCTCAGCACTATGCCTCACCTAGTTCCCGAGTTGGAAATGAACTTGGACAAGACGAAAATTATGTCAAGTGCCCATGTTGCTCCCGTCCCGTCTCTATAACAATAGGGAACTCGATTTTCGAAGTTATTGACCATTACATCTGCCTAGGTCAAACAGTAAAATTAGGCAAGTCCGACTTCGAGTAAGAGGTTAATTATCGTATCCAGCTCGAATGGGCTGCATTCTAGAATCTATGCCACATTTTCTCGTTCAAAATTCCACAATGCCTGATAACGAAGGTTTTCAGACAGTGTGTGTTACCAGTTATGACATATGGATCCGTAATGTAGTGTGTAACTATGGGCCTTTTAAGCAAGCTCAAAGTAGCACAACGAGCTATGGAAAGGGCTATGCTCGGGGTTTCTCTAATGCGATCAAATGAGAAATGAGAAGATCCGTAGAGAACAAATGTCACCGAGACAGCCCAGCGGATTATCAAGTTGAAGTGGCAGTGGGTAGAGCACATAGCTCGAAGAACTAATGGCCGTTGGGATCGAAAGGTTCTTGAATGGAGACCACGGACTTGCAATCGCAGCATATAACGGCCACTGACAAGGTGGACAGACGACCTGACTAAGATCGCAGGAAAGGGCTGGATGCGGGCCGCTTCCACCCGCTCCTTGTGTAAATCAATGGAGGAGGCTTATGTCCAGCAGTAGGCATCCTATGGCTGAGATGATGGGGAGTTATTGTAAAAACGTCGAGTTCTAAATGCAGAATCGTCTGCACATAGAATTTATCTTAATAAATGATACTTACAGATCTCATGATGTGGTGAGGTGGGGAGAATTTCAGAACATGCAGAACTCTGCCCTCCAGGAATACGGCAAAAGCTTTGATGGCTAAGGTTTATGCTGTTGTAATAGCTGACTATCGCTATGTCGGCAAGAGTATAATACTCACAGATCTGAGGATATATGTAGCCGGCAATCTCATCACGTCTTCTATGCTACCGTCGAGAAATATGCCGAAGGCGTCAACGGCTGTCTGCATGTAATCCTTGGTCAAGTTGAGGTTGGCGTGGCCCCTATGTACCCATCTGGATTGGGTCAGGTGTACACTGCTTCTGTTTTGAAATAGGTCTGCCCTGGGAGCAATGTAGGTATATGAACAGTAAAAATTGAGATAATCAGCAGGCGAACGTTTTTTGGGATTATATTTTAGATACACAAACAGGTAATCAAATATGTATCAGAGTTCAATATCAGAAGCTATTTCACCAATGTGACCAATTTCTAAAAGAACCATAGCGACCAAATGAAAAGACTATGTTAATTACCCTAAGCTACAAAAATAGCATTCTAGCAAGGTACTATTTTACTTGAATGGGTCTTATAACGAGAGCTTTTTAAAACGACTTTAAAAAAAGAGGTTACTCAATTTCACCGTACAGATATATATATTTTATATTTGTTTTCGTGAATAACTTCGTCGTTTATGAACGGATTTTGAAGTTTTTTTTTTTATTTGATAGAGTATACTTCCGAGGTAGTCCCATTTAAATTTCATCAAAATTACACTCCAATGACTGAAAAGTGTTGCATCTATCTGGATGACTTCCTTATCGAGGGTGAAGAAATCCGTGAGCATACATAATGACAATTGATCCCGCGAGCAGTATTAGGATAACAACGAGCATATTTTCTTCATTTAGAATTATTGATGCTACCAAGTTTATTATGGACAAAGGATCGAAATCTAGAGTCTGAGAATGTTACCGTCTAATTTAACTCAGTTTGGATATCGCTTAGCAACCGGTGCTTGGAAACTAACCTAAATTAAATTTACACACTAAATGTATTAAAAAAACTACAATGTAACATAACTTTCGCACACCAGAACTGAACTGAAAACTGTCTTATCTTGTTCATACGTACTTGCTTGTACGTATATGTTCCGACTTATACATTAAGCTGTTTGTTTTCCATTAAATAAAATAAAAAAAAATATTTTTTTTATACCTTATAGATCTAGCATTTCATTATCTTACTTGATTACTTACATACTTACTTGACAGTGACGATGTAGTCAAAGATTTAATCACGCTACACTTAAATTGTCTCTCAAAGACTGCTGCCTGAATACACAGTGTGTTTTATAACAGTTTTTCAAATTCGAGGGTCGCTTCAAAAGTTGTGTACATGTACATTAGTTCAAATTAAGTGTATGGAACCCACCTCATGATGCTCCCCGACGGAGCGTGTGCCATCGGATCTAAGTCTTTATTTTCATGAGAGCCCTTGTCGCCTTTTTTTTCAACTGTAATTAAAATTAATGATCCATTTTCAAGCAACTTCATAATCACTAATGACAGGTTCCCTTTCTATTGAATTATCAAAAATATATTAGAAAAAAATATTACCAAAAAATGGAAATTATGCCTAGTGATCTTACGTCGATATCAATAATACTGGCTACTGCGGGTACAGACAAACGGGTACCGGGTAACAATTCTCTTATTTATTAAGACAAGAAATCCATAAACAATGCAATAGCGATTCAAATTGAAGCAATGATAGCTCAGCGGGGGGAGCGTCGCCTGTCAAACTGACGGACACTGGTTCGATCCCCAACAACAGCTTGAGCTTCCGGTGAAGGTAACACCGTTATTAAATTCCCAGCATGGTGGTAGGGTATCTTAGAATACCCGCCTGGCTAGCTACCACCTTCAATTTTAAAAACTTTCACAAAACACATATTGTGTTCAGACAGCAGTCATTGAGAGCCAGTGAGCATTCTAGGTCTAGCGTGATAACATCTTTGACCACATCTTGCTTTACCACCAAGGTCAAGCGCTAGATTTGTACAGCATAAAAAAAAATGTTATCGTAATAAAGTTTGGTATTCCACTAAAATAACAGTTGCATCTCGATTGCATTGTAAGTAATTGTATTGCGGTAGGAATAAAATCTCTTTAGCCATTCCTATTTATGCTCTAAGTATAATAGCAAAACTAGAAAAAACGATAATTCATTAACAATCTATGAGAAATGTGCTATTGATACTCAGGTCTACAAGGCGGTTCCGATTCAGTACGTTCTTAAAGGTAAGCCCAGTCAGTAAGGTATCAGTCGACCGGCGGCGGCTGTATTCTATCCCCAACGCTTCTAAGGGGAGTTCAGCTCAGGCAGCTGGGCGATATTTAACGTCTTTGCTGCCGCAAACATAAGACTTTCTAGACCATATTTAACTATAATTGTTCATGCGTTCAAGACTACGCATGAACAATTATACTTAAATGAGTTGTCGAATTAAACAAAATACTTATAAGATTGTTGAAAATTCAATTAGGTATAAAACTCTCACAGCTAGCTCTCACATATATATATATTGTAAGATGTAAAAGATAATAACTGGCACTTACTGCTCTTGACGCCAAATAGAATATTATTCAGGCTCAACTCAAATTCGTCCATCGGATCTATAAGCACAGAGAATACTTTACATTATGTTATATTTATTATTAATAATTATACCTTCATCGATGTAACTTTAGCCACATATCTCTCTGCTAGACAATCTTTAATTAGTCTCTACATGGCAGTGCTGCCAAATTTACACACATATCTTGTACCTAAACAATTATTGAAAAATCTCTAAATCTAGCTTTGAGTTAGAGATTTTTTAGCCCCCAAATAAAAAAGATACAAACGTGTTGAGAATTCCTCCTTTTTTGAAGTCGGTTAAAAAGTAGCCATGTGCGGTTACAAAGTAGCTAAGTTGGCATCAGTGCCACATGGACCGATAAAGAGCGGCTGCGGCGAGTTTTCTTGTGTCGTATTCCATCCTGTCGGTGGAAGTCCTACAGTGTTTTTGCAGTACTTACGTTCTGTCTACGGTTTCCACTCGAGAACCTTTCAAACCTTTTACTTTTATACTACATGATAATATGCTACGGATATAGCATTATTTTTAACCGACTTCAAAAAAAAGAGGTTCTCAATTCGACCCGTATGTCTTTTTTTTATGTTTGTTACCGCATAACGGCGGTAACAAACGTTCGGCTGGGTGAACCGATTTTGATCGTTCTTTTTTTTAAACTGGTGCTTCCTGTGCAGTCCCATTTCAATTTCATTAAAATCGGTCAAGCGGTTTTTGAGTTACACTCCAATAACTGAAAAGTGCTACTCATACCTCGACGACATTATAGTTGCGGGTGAAGACATCGGTGAACATAAACAATGACAATTGATCCCGTGAGTAGCAAAGGTCAATGAAAAGGGTGAAAAAATTATTTTTTACAAAAAATGGAACCGACTTCCACACTAAAAAGTATGAAATAACTTGTCGAAGTCGGTACCATGCTCATAATAATATGTTAATAATAGTTACTTTTGGACTATCATGGTACCGGCTTCAACAAGTTATTTCGTATGTTTGAGTGTTGAAGTCGGTTCAATTTTTTGCTAAAAATGTTTCTTTAGATCTCGTATGATACGAGACTCATAGAAAGAGAGCTATACTTGAAGTTTTGATAACTTCAAGTATAGCTCTCTCTCTATGAGTCTAGGTTGTAATTCGACTATGAGCTTGCCAATGAGGTTGCCATAGTAATGCCGACCTTAGTTTGTTTCCTTACATCATCACTGCCATTGAAGTTTTTTTTTTTTACATATTATTAGTTTGCGTTTGATAACTGTCTCACCTGATGTTAAGTGATGACGTTGTCTAGGATTTAGCACGCAAACCTATTATGGGCGAAAATACTTTGTGGAAATTTTTGAACGCGAAGCCAACACACACACATATATTCACGCCTCTTTCCCGTAGGCCTCTTACCCAGGTAGGCAGTCCTTCCATAGGCAGCCTTCCAATTTCTACGATCCCGATGCACTTCTTTAGCTTCATCCACGAAGCCAAGATGATGATTAAGTGATTGAATTATATTTTGTAAGCTGAATTTGAAAAGTTGATATTTATCAACTACGAAAATTCTTCTGTGTCGTCGGGACCCTGGGTTCGAATCCCGGCAGGGGCAAACATTTGTGCGATGAGTGTAGATGTTTGTCCCGGGTCTTGGATGTTGTGTGCTGTGATGGTGTGTGTCCATGCCTCCCGCGATACAGGGAATCCTAGTGCGGGGGTCTGAGTGTGATATAAAAAAAATGAATTCAACCTCATACTGATACTGGGGTGGGCACAACGGGGACATAAACATTTTGATGATCCGGCAAGCTCACTGCATGAGCCCCTGATATTACGGTGTTTCTAAACAAGATATAAATACCGGTCTCGCTTCACTGTGAGAAATGCATATATGCAATAGCATGTTTGTATTTACACTAAGATATCCTACTGGTTTGAAAAATTTTACCTTCTTCTTCAACTGCTTCGTTCCTCACAGTACTAAATGCCACATCAATGGCCTGCTGATCATGGGTGTCCGAAGGTGCCTTCAGTAACTGCTGATTGGAGAATAATTGACTGAATCCAGAGCAGTCTATTGCTAAAACATTAATATAAATATGCTTAGAACATTAATAAAAGGGATCAATTATTATATTAAAATAATTTATAAAATAGATAAAAAAAATACCAAAAAATCGAAACGACTTCAACACAACAGTGTGAAATAACTTGTTGAAGTCGGTACCATGATACTTCAAAAGAAACTATTATCAAAAGATTGTGCTCATGGCACATGTAGGCAATACCGGTTTCCAAAATGACTCGTCCTCTTTTGTCTTGGATCATTGTGATCGTATTTGCTCCTAAAGCCGTCTTGCTGCAAATTCAGGTGCAGGAGTTCAATTGTGTTTCGTGTAAACTTATATTACTTATAATATATATTTGTACGAGGATATTTTTTTAAACTACTCGCCTGGGCCACATAACAGTACGGAATGAGATACTGTGTATATGTATACTAATATAGTGCAGTAAATAGTACACACTCGTCTACGCCGAATAACTAACGCTAAATAGCGCTAAAGTGCTCATCATTCAAACTTACTGGTATCATTCAACCTCTGGCTGACTAAATTAAATAAATTATTGTCGTAGCCGGTCACACGCAAAGCTCCATTTACCGTTAAATACACATAAAATGATAACATTTTTGTTATTATGGTAGTTAATTGCGCCTGACATTTAATTTATAGCAATAATCTGTATGGTCTAGAACCGACCGTCAAGCGCACAGGGGCCTAAGTCTAGTAATCAATATGGTAATATACTTATACCGTACGTTTTTACCAAACAGTTAAACTGTTTGACCGACGGTTAAATTGATAATTGGACGTTTTAATTTTGGTGAACGCCACCGATAAATACTTTGCCAATTTTAGTATTAATTATTTTCGACAGGGGCGTGCGAGTTATTTTTAAAAACTGTTCAAAACTTTTTGCTTATAAACGATAATGAAATATGTATTTGTCAAAATGAAAATTCAAGAGGGGGCGCGTTCTCATGAGGAACACAGGTAAATTATTCACACGCAAAAGATTTCAAATTGTATGAACTCTTACAAACTTATACACAAAAATGTTGTTGTTACTTAAATATGCAGGTAACTAGGGAAGTAATAGAAATAAATATATTACCTAGCTTATAAATTATTATATTTGTAATTAGCTCATAGATTATTACTAAGTTTATTTTAGACAGTTCAGGGAGTTTGAGTGCCTACAAAAACCTTGTAAGGTTTAAAGGCACCATATCATTTCAAATGTATGTGTATCTATTTTATATTAACTAAATAAAATGAATAAACTACGCATTATTTTAATAAACAGGATAATTGTGTTTTAAAAATAAAGTAACGGAGATTTTATGTACCTACAACAGGTGAATTCACTCTTTTTTGTACAATATTAAGTCATTCATATTTGATATTCATTAAAATTAAATGACCAATACTTGTATATTTAACCATCTGCATCTCGTTCGATGATAAATTGTAATATAATGAGTTACGATTTTCAAGTCAACAATGATGAAAACGGTGGACAGACGACCTGACTAAGATTGCAGGCAAGGGCTGGATGCGGGCCGCTTCCAACCGGTCCTTGTGGAAATCAATGGGGGAGGCCTATGTCCAGCAGTGGACGTTCTATGGCTGAGATGATGATGATGATGATGATGATGAATGATGAAAACAGAAATTCTGTGTGCAAGATTGTTCGTTCTAGTACGTCAGTGTTTATTCATGCGTCAGCGAGAAACGAAAAGGGTTTTTCGAGTGGGGTTTTCGAGGTGATGATAGCCAGCGGTGGCGTGACCGTCAGCTGTCAGCTGACCGCTACCGGTTTGATTCCTACACCTGTCTTAGAGTTCCAGTGAAAGCAAATCGCTATTAAATCTACAACATGGTCGTTATTCAGTATCCGCCCGGCTTGCTTTCACCCCAAAGTTTGTAAAACTGTCAATAAAGATAAAGCCTAGGGTGTTCAGCCAGCTGTCCTTTTGCGCCAGTTATTATTCTACGTCTAGCGTGAATCTACCTTAGACCACATCTTCATTGACAGTTAAGTGCGACTAAAGATACTGTCAGTGTTGTGTGTCGTGACAACCCTGTGTTTTTGCAGGGCTCTGACAGCCCTACAGTTTAATAATATCAAAAGTGGGCAGATGGCAAAACTACGCGCTTTCGTCGATATTGCCACCCGCATTCCTCCAGTCTTCTCGTGACCATGACCAATGCAACTTGGTCGAAACGTCGAGGTAAATAAATTACTAAATGTTTTTCTCGCGATCAAGCCCCGTTTGATTTTATAACAATGTGTTCGGATCGCGATAGTCTAAAAATTACAAGTGAGACAGTGGTCAAACATTATATCTTATAAAAAAGAAACGTTTTCACTAAATTCACGGAACACATATAATATAGTATAATGCTCTATAAATAATATGAACAGCCATCCGTCGTTCAACATGTTCTGAACTCTATATCAGCTGTGCTATAGCCGTTTTGATAAAGCTCAAGCCGCCAATTTACGTCGCCTATTGAATATATAAATGGATCGAGATTTAATTCAAGCTATTTTTAAGGAGGAAAAGATGAGAAGTTTTGATCAATATGTAAATAAAAATTAGTATTACTTAGCAAACCAGTTAAAACTGTCAAAACCGGACTTTGTGAGTCGATCATGTCGCCATATTGAATAGTAAAACAGTCTTCGGCTCCTGACCAGCTGCCGAGCCTCACATTCGATGTGGTCGATGGTGATCGCACACTAGACTTAGTAGTTGTTGTTAAGGCGCTGTGAGTAGACAAGCCGCTATTTTTAAAAATGTATTTTAAACCATGTGTAGAAGACAGAGCTTTAGTTTTTCCAGTTTTTCAGTTCAGGAGAAGACCGTAGGCATAAGAATTTCGAATTCGGGCGGAGCTAAAAGAAATGGGCGTTGACTACGGACTCTAATGGTAAAATCTATGTCTGATTCCAGGTAAGCCAGGGACGGACTACCCACTACTCGGAGCAGTTCCATACACCAACGTTAGGACATCAATGTGCGCATAGTATTCAAGATTTGATTAGTGGTGGTAGGATAAGGTTTTTTTGAATAAGTATGCTCCAAACATTACACTCAAGATTGAGTGTGATAAAAAAAAGGTGAACGCTTAAGAATCGTCACACGGAAGTTTTCTATTTACTGGCAACACGCTCGACTCGTAAAAACCGATTTTGCCATACCCCGCCAAGGCATAATTTTTAACAGAGTTAATAATTTATCAATATAAAAATTTCAAGAAAACAAAAATTTCAAGGGTACATGGCCGCACCCCTGCTTTGAAATATGTCAAAATCACTGATCAGTAAGCGAAAGTCAAAACTATTATTTTTTTCAATTAGTTACTCTACCGAAAATAGGATTCTGTTTTGTTTAATATTTTTTGTCTAAAGTTGTATCTGCTATCTCCTCTTATTCGGTCTCATTTCGTTTGTTTGGTTTGTGGCACGAAAAAATAAAGTGAATGAAAGCACCAAAACGTCTACCTCATTGTCAATCTTATTTTCTTAGAGAAATTTGTTTGAGAAATGTCTTCTTCTAGTAATTCAGATAGCGATGAGTATTGGGAGTACGGAACAGGATACAATAGAAGCAAAAGTAATCCCTATGGAAGGAACCCCTTCTATGCTACCATGGGACACCCTCTTATCTACTACGCTCAGATGGTCCGTATATAGAGTTTCATTCCTTTCTTTCTTCACACAAGATCACAATAAGAAAACTTTTATTGAAATGTTCAGGCGCTATCAGGCGCACGCCTGTCGATTTTTATATAATATGCTTTGTGGGGAATCCCCTTGATTCTTGTTCTGTTGATCATCCTAAATACCCTTTACACTGATTTGTGTGTGAATATTGTCTTTGTAACTGACTGACTAAGATCGCAGGCAAGGGCTGGATGCGGGCCGCTTCCAACCGGTCCTTGTGGAAATCAATGGGGGAGGCGTTTGTCCAGCAGTGGACGTCCTATGGCTGAGATGATGATGATGATGATGATTGTCTTTGTAAAAATTCATCGTACTAATATTATAAAAGCGCAAGTTTGTGTGTGCGTGTGTATGTTTGTTACTTCTTCACACTCAAACGGCTACACTGATTTCGATGAAATTTGGTAAGTAGATAACTACGACTACACTGTAATAACACATAGGCTACCTTTCATCGTTATCATCATCAATCATCACCACGCGAGTAAAACCGCGGGGCGTAGCTATTATTAATATATAATAGAACATATTGTTTCCGAAGAACTACAGAGAGTATATAAGGTTTCATCAATTTTACGTCCCCATATGGAAGTCTACAACCATCCTATTTTCACGGCATTATCTACCTTGCCCTGTCATTATGTAAATAACGGATATCTGAAGTACATATTTCTGGACTGATACGATTTAGCAACCTTCAAGATATCATATTACGTCCTCGTAGGCCGGTATGGGATCCTCAAGACTTATGGTATTGCGAATGTCTGTGGATGACGGAGATCTCTTGCCATCACACTAATCGCCTGTTCGTTTGTCCTCCTAAATACCATAAACTAAAACTAGAAAAAGGCCCATTGGACCTATATATCATGATATTGAATAGTTTACTCGTAGTTTTATAATAGCATTTTTAAGAAGGAACTAAATTTTTTTGGAGATTTTACTAGTAGTGTTTATTTGATGAACTGTTACTTATTCGCAAGATCCGGGGTTCTCACTTTTCTTGTCCTGGTACGCAGATTTTAGAGATGGCAACCCTATATACCTATATTTGACTCACGGCTCGTAAAGGCGTCCTCTTCTTCAATGGTCGCCCGTTATTGTATTTTTGTTATAATATTAAATTAATGCTTTAATTATTTTTTTTATAACATGGGACAACATTCACACAAGGTCTTCAGGTCCCAAACTAGGCAGAGCCTGTGATATGGTAGCCTGATGACTGATATATATACTTATATACATATACATACCCAGACACAGGTCAAACAGACATGTTCATACACACAAATGTTTGACCTGTCCGGGTATCGAACCCGGGACCAGCGGCTCAGAAGGCAGAGTGCTACCAACTGCGCCAACCGGCCAGTTCAATTAGACCCAGCCACTGCAAACGCGTGTTTGGAGATGTACAAAATCTGGTTGACCTAACATACCCCGATACACTGGGCCTTCGTAAAACTGCACACCACGGGTAGAATTGTTATTTGTCCTCTGTCTCATTCATCTTATACCAACATAATATCTTGTATCACTTTTCAGCCACAAGTACCGCAACCAATATGTATGAAGCAACGCGGTCGCGAAAGACGTAGAGACAATCCTAATTGCTTTGTCAAAGCTTTCAGATGGTACACCCAGGTAGGTTAATGTACTACTGATTAGAAGAGGAAGGTCCGTTTGTATAGTTTTTAAACTATGTCATTAAGTCTGTCTATTTATTTCAAACGAACGGATTATTTATCATATTTTTAACTAGATATCGTTATCATAGTAATGATAATATAACCCGTAGATTTTTTTTACCTAACTATATCCCAGAACACATCTCAAATTAACCTTTGTATACACAACAAGGTTAATTTGAGATGTTCGTTAGATTATCGCCATTGTAATAAGACTCCTCTTATTATATTTTGATGAAAATACAAAATATTTAAAAGCAAACCTTATAGAGAAACTTCCCGTACGTTTCAAGTCTCACTCAATACATATATATATATATATATTTTTTACATACCTACACACAAGGTCTCCTGGTCCCAAACTAGGCAGAGCCTGTACTATGGTAACCTGTTGACTGATATATATATGTACACACCCAGATACAGGTCAAACAGACATGTTCATACACACAAATGTTTGACCTGTCCGGGAATCGAACCCAGGACCTGCGGCTCAGAAAGCAGAGTGCTACCAACTGCGCCAACCAGCCAGTCAAAGAAACTTTAAACAAAAACTTTAAATTACGTTACATTAGGATGTCAGCGGGAAGCTCTCCTCGTTTACTTGGCGTTTGTCACGCCCACGTCACGCCCTCGTGCTCGATTTTTAGTTGTGCGTTAGAAGACGACTAATAGGTATTAATAACACTATATTATTATGACAATAAAATTGAAATGTTCGTTACGGAATTTACCCATGAGGTGTTAAATGATCAACGCACTTTACACAATTTGGATGAGTGACCGCTAACGGTATTTACATGTGCAACTTTGTGCAACGAATCAAATGCGCGCAAATTCGTTCAAAAATGTGCCATAGATGTGAACCAATGATGACCTAGCTGTGTGAGCGTTGGCTCCCAACCTGACAGACACTTGACGCTGATATGAAATGCAGAGCATGGTGATAGGACACTTTCCGGTACCTGCCTGGCCATTTGCCACCCTCAGGTATAAAAGGTCTACCAAACACGCAATGTTCACAAAAGCCATGTTCATAGAAGCCATTGAGGAAAGTTAGGAAAATTATAGTGATCACCCATCCAGATTTTGACCTCAGAGAGACCTATACGTCGCATATACGAGTGCTTCTAAGCAAATAATATATTTGATTATATTCGCAGGAACATGTACCAAACAGAAGTGTGTCATCAACAACCAAGCCCGATATGGTCGGCTTCGCAATCTGGCTGGACACTAAATATGACCAATATCTACAGGAGAGTCAGATAGAGGCGGACGCGTATGGTCTCAAAGTGACACAGACATCAATCATTCAGAACAACAAGATCTTTAAACAGTATGTGTTTTGAATCTGGTAGCCTCAATGCGGTTGTTACAAATTCTTTGTAATATCAAGAACAGCCGGTTTCAGGACTGCTATTATTCCGTTTGGATTTTAATATAGGTATTATTAGTGTAGAGTTGTTGCATAAGTTAATTCCTCCATCCCCATTCCATCTTAGGATGACCAGACGGACGGCAATGCGACATCCATACATGGTGGACGTTCCAATCTGTCGCACGAAGCGTTTTGCTTCCACATTCTTAGTGCGTGGAATGGAACTCATTGCCTAAATCTGAAATCTGAAAAACATTTGTTTCTAGATGTAACTTTATTTAATAACCTAGTTAGTATAACTTATTAAATGTGAGATTACATAGATATAACCACCAAATTAGTTTTTGAAAACAATGGCAGACAAGTACCAGCCCAAATCTACTCTGCCGCCTATTCTGCTATATATTAAATACAAAATTTGGCAAACCCATTTTCTAACTCCTTCATAAGTTATAAGAAAAGTACCTACTTAGTTTAAAATGGGGTGTAGTAGTTCAGTTACTTAAAACTTTGTATCATTCTATATGTTACCATAAAGGTCATGAAGAATGAAGATTTTTGCTTTCTTTCCAGTGAATATAGTAATTGCGAGCCGTGTACTGCGAAGAGATTTCATGTGAAAAGGTAAAACATTGGATAAGCAAATAAAATAGTTGACTTATAAGCTCATACATACGTGTATCACATGTTTATATAATAAATTATTTTCAGTCCATGGAAAAAGAGACGACGCGCGCATAGCAATGACTCAAAAAACGATCGTCAAAAGTGAGTTATATTGTTTATCAGCCGCGAGTATTCGTCTAACACTTTGTTCATAACTGTACCTGCGTGAACGACCGCCATCTTGGTTCAACTTACGTGCCTTAGTCTTATTATTATTATTTTAAAAAATTAAAATATTATTCAAAGTTACACATTAAGCTCCTCTTTTGAGGTCGTCCCTTTATACAAAATTACACAACTGGTATATTATATCGAAATCTATCTTGGCCATATCCTTCATTTAAATATGGAACCAATTATACGATTTCTATTAATTTTACCTATAAATGACAATGCTGGTATTCATTCTGCGTTATTGTAGAAGGTCCCGTACAGAAACTACTATCTTTACGTCAGAAAGAAAGTGTACAGGTCGGTTTTTAACTAATAATACAATATTATTAATAATATTAACTATAAAGCTGGCACGTTCACTGTACTCACAATGATAAAATTTCAGTGTACAGATGTTTAAAAATAAATTATTGAAAATCGACTTATATTTACTTGACCTTTAGGCACTAAATTTAATTGTTGTTTTCTCCTTACAGATCTAATCAGAGTTTCCAATATATTATGCAACCTAAAGATACCTCGCGCCCTGTTTCGGAATGCTGTCAACCGTTAGTATTATTGTGCTAATATTTTAGACAATAAGTGATTTTTTTAGTCAACTTATTTCAGCAGGCTCGGAAAATACGATTTAGGTGTCATTTGATTGGCATAAAATGGAGAGGAAATAAAAAACAATCATCATCTGCATGTCACTAAACGTCTGTGGGCCTAACCAAGAAGCATCGCTTCATAGCGATTCTCTTTCTCTATATAAATAATCATAAAATAAGAAAGGTTTTATTATTACTTATTTAAAATATTAATTCTCCATCATTGTACCAAAACCCAAAAAATACAGTTGCTAGTTTATGTTATAATTTTTTTTTTAAATTATGTATTATATCAAAATGAAGAGAATAAGACGATCTGTTTAAGATCACAGGAAAAGGGTGGAAGCGGGCTGCTTCAAACCAGTCCTTGTGGATATCAAAGGGGTAGGCATATCTCCAACTGTATATCTCGTCCTGTGGCTGAGATAATGATGATGATGATGATGACATTAAGATGTTTCTAGATCTACCGCCACCATCGTATCGGAGGTGTCAAAAAAGACTGTGGTCAGATCAAGGAGTTTTTCAAATATCTCGCTTGTGACTGGCAAGGGACCCACTGAAATGAAAACTCCAGGTCGAGAAGAAATACCAATTAAAAAGAGTGTATGTGGAAATGATGCATGCCAAAATGTGGAAGCAAAAAAGGGCAATGAAAAAGTCGCAGTGCCCGCTAAGATTATGACTGTGGGTCAAGACTTTTGCTGTCAATATAATGAAAAAAAACTTTTGGTGGACGCTGAGACTCAATACGATGTGAAAGATTCAGCAATGATACTAGGATCTTCCTCTACGCACCAATCGGAAGTTAGCAATAAATGTGGTTGCCAGGTATTTAAGCTATTTATACATATAAGTATATAATGTTTGTAACATTTTTGAATTGGGGACACTAATTCTCATCACATTATCACACTAAGCACAAACACGAACGGAGCATGACGCGACATTTCATGTAATGACTTCACGTAAATGTACAACGGTTAAATTATTTGTATATTGGATCATTCAAAAATAAAAAAATAGCGGATGAAATTTGGGGGGTAGCTAGTATGAGGTAGAAAAATCATTTACAACCTATTCTCATACCTACCAAATATACAAATAAAAATTAAATCGGTCTAGCCTTTTCGGAGGAGTCCGGCAACAAACACTGTGACACTATAGTATATTATATACACATGTATGTACATGCACAGTTCATAATAGACCCAAGACCCAATTGGGCCACACAGCATAACAGTAGATAGGATGTACACATTTTATCGGCATTGTCGTTCATTTTCTTATTTATAATCATTCCATATAATTAATTGTAATAGTTTTTATTGCGGTTTACAGCGGATAAGTAGATCAGTAATCAACTTTACTAGGCTCGCCAACATTCGATTCTATAAGCTTTACAAGCTATTGCTACATCCAACTAATTAGGGCACCAAAAAATTACCATCTTAGTTATTGTATTTTTTCCTTTCAGGATGTAGATCAGAAGACACGAAAGCCTCCCCATAAAGTTGTTATTGAAGCTCCAAAAAGCCCAAAAACTTACGCTAGTACCGATTGTCAATGTCCAGAACAAAAACTCGTACTATGTGACGTTCAAACTCAATATGAGGTGTATGAGAAGTGCCCTTCAACTCCTTTCCACGATGTTCGATGCGAATGTGATTTTAAGGTAACTATGTAGCACCGGACACTTGACCCGACCATTGAGATTACCAAATTCCTATACTTTATCGAATAATAGTTTTGTGGGTTTGTGTGTTTAAGGAATTCTTGCGAAATAATCCCCCTCCAGTGCAAAGTACATCGAAAATAAACCAGTGTCCTTGTGAACGATCTATTAATGGAGAAATTCAACAGAAACCGGCTGTTGCTGCGCAGTTTTCGCAAAATACAGCACAAACATCCAACCATTCAATATGTCTCGTAAGTTCACAGTCAAGTTATTTAAGAAGTTATATCACAAAAGTCTCACTAGCTTATGAGTTTTTTTATGTAAGAATGTACTAAGGGACAGTGTTAAAAAAAACTACCGACTGATCAGTATTTATGATTTTAGGACCAAAAAACCATGCAAGAATATCCATTATTCATGAAAATCGTGTGTGCTGATAAATTGAGTGAAGATAATTCAAAGTGATTTAACTCGTCTGCAGTGATGTCGTGATGTTTATTACTAAATTATTATGAGTTTTTTTTATTGCCGCAATAAAATAGCAATAAAAGGTCATTTTAAATTTATTTCGTAACAAAATTAGAAACACTATTTACAGATTATATTAACTTGCACAAAAGTAACAACACACATTGCAACAATCAGTTAGGTAGACCGTATGACGTCGCTGGCTTATTTTGAGGTAAAAAGCTAACGCTACTGCTTCCACTGTCAGATCCCTCGGATTGCGCGCTCGAAGAGAATGTAGGGACTCCGTAGTCTGTCGAAGGCCTTGATACAGATGAGGAGGACCCGGACGATGAAGATTCGCTTAAACTTCCGCTAGACACAGGCGAACTATGAACAAAAGATGATATTTCTAGGCTTGGTTTGGCATTTTCTAAAGAAACCCCGGAAACTAGGGATTGATATCCAGCATCTCTAGCCGAAGTGTGTTCATTTTCTTTGATTATGTTCTGTACACGATTCACGACGAGGGAATCGAGTGCCTCGCGGTGAGTCTGCTCTTGTGCACTGTTGTACTGATTGGAATCCGCTTGGTAACTCGATAGCCCTGAGTTAGTCAGAGGCTGTGATTGAAGGGGCAGCTGTGATGAGAATTGTGGCTGGATTGGTAGCTGAAGTTGGGGCTGTTGGTAGTTGTAACCTTGTTGACTAGAGAACTGTTGTTGCTGTTGATATAATATTGATGGAACGGGCTGAGGTTGGAGACGAGATTGAGGTTGAGGTGTGTATTGAATGGGTTGAGGCGGTGGTGGTAATCGTGGAGCAGGAACGTTGTATGATGGGCTGGGTGGTTGGTAGAAGATTGGTTGTGGCTGAGGCTGAGGTTGAGGGGCAGGCAGATATATTGGTTGAGGTTGGGGTTGTGGTAGTCCATACTGAGGTTGCGGAGCAGGCTGTATATATTGAGGTTGAGGAGCTGGTTGTATATACTGGGGTTGAGGAGCGGGTTGTATGTATTGAGGTTGAGGAGCTGGTTGTATATATTGGGGTTGAGGGGCGGGTTGTATATATTGGGGTCGCGGAGCAGGTTGACTGTATTGAGGTTGTGGAGCAGGCTGAGCGTAGTGTGGTTGGGGAGCGGGTTGAATGTACTGTGGTTGCGGAGCGGGCTGTACAAAGTTTGGTTGGGGATAGCTATAGCCGGTGTTTTGTTGAATTGGTTGGGGCAATGGACGAGGTGGCGGCGGTGGCGGTGGCGGCGGTGGAGGTGCCGGTCCTATGGGGTAGTGCAGCGCCGGTGCATGCGGTGCCGGCCGCGGCAAATGGTATGGCGCCTCAGCAGCTATCGCCGCTACCACCGACAGTACAACGATCTGAAGAGAAACACAATCATGAGATCACTATTACCGCACTTACATCTTAACAAACTAAGGAGCGCACTATTTACAATCACTTCATTAAAGAGATAAGTTATAATCTGCATTGACGGCGTGCAAACAAGTTTCACTTTCGTCTTGTTTGTTCACTTACCGCGGTCCGCATGTCTGCGATCGTGCGAGTGACAATGTGTGAACTCTGTCGAGGATCTATTTGGTTTTATACTCTCCACCACTTTGTCTACTCCACGGGTCATAGGGAGCGCCTTTGCGACACACACACGCGTTATTGCATCAATGCGTATGCGGTTACAGGTCCATGTGTGCGTAACGTATTTCAGGAGATGTACTATTTACTGTGTGAATTGTTTATTCTGCGATTACATTTTATTAGATAGTATTACCATAGATGTTTCAAAAGCACTTTTTACCTACTCACCTACTTAATACGTATTGATATTCCATCTATAATATTTATTGAATATGAATAATGTTTAAGCTCGTGAAATAGATCTACTATACCTACGTTGTGCTTTAAGTTACATCTATGTCTATTTAAGCTCTTCACTGTCTATTTTAATTTCTCAAAAAACCACCATCTAAAATATTCTATGGGCACTGATACGAGTCGATGAATGAACAAAAAATGGAATAAGATGTATTAGGATTGCCTAACCATGTGTAGTAAGTTACGGTTGTATAAAATTAGGGGTTTTTAAGAATCGATTTATTATTCGATTGATAATGATTGGTTTATTGTTTCATTTAATAAGAAGCCTTCACGTAAGTGTTCTAATTGAATTAACAAACAAAGTACTCGTAACCTTCAATTTATCTAGAGGATGGGTAAATCTTCATTCATTTTGTTTGTTTAACAGATTTGTCAATGTGTCTCGATTGCTTAATAAGAACTTGGGATCTAGAAGAGGTAAACATATGGACGAAAATCATCATCGTCTCAGTCATAGGACGTCCACAGCTGGACATATGCATCCCCCATATAGGAGGCATTTGCCAATACTCGCCACGCTTGACAGGCGGGTTGGCGAGCGCAGTATGATTTCCGATCCTCAGAAGACTGCTTGCTACCTTCTGGTACGTGATCCCTTAGCAGACTCTGACGGCACCCACGGGAAGGGATGGCGGAGTACTATTCTAGGTCGGTACCACCACAGCACCATCTATAAAAATACCTTATGAAAAATCGATATGTACCATGATCTGTAACCACGTCCAACGTAACTTGACGAAACGTCAAAATAATATTTTGACATTTAAATGTGTGCGAATACACCCGATTCCAAATTATTATTTATATTTTTCCTGTGAGGTAACTGTAGGTTAGTGGCGGGAAAACCGTAGCCCGTAGTATCTAGGTTCATTTATCTGAGCTGTGTAGCATAATTGTAGTCCACGCAGATGTAGCCGAGGAGCGCAGCTAGGTTGCTTAAAATCCTAAAGTAAATGTTGTCCGTAGAGCGTAGGTCCGCAGTCCGTAAACTAAAAAAAACGTCATTTTCTTGAAATTAAAGAGAAATAAAAAATACTGAACCAATTTTGATGAAATCGGTTTACAAATGACGGAATTACGCCCAAACATAGATAAAAAATAAGACATCGAAATTGATAAACGCACTTTACGCAAAATAAACTTAGGCTCATGATAATGCCAAAGTCGAAATTCAAATA
Organism: Apeira syringaria; assembly: GCA_934044485.1. Classification (NCBI taxonomy): domain Eukaryota; kingdom Metazoa; phylum Arthropoda; class Insecta; order Lepidoptera; family Geometridae; genus Apeira; species Apeira syringaria. The sequence continues at coordinate 19,973,580 of OW203658.1, forward strand.
CAGCACATAATATTTGAGCAAGCACGGCCAGCCTAGATACAGGTTGTAGGTGTAAACAATGAGGTAAGAGTGGAAAGCAGTGCTGCCCGTCGCAATTTGCACCTATGCTGTATCTACGACAGCGACATTACAATATACATTCTTAGATAATACTTTTTATCTAAAAATGCCGCGCTACGCGACTATACTCTTAGGTTGTATGCTCATTGATTATAGTCAATGATGTTTTAATAAAGATGAGGTATATTCATACTGCGCGGTGCTCAGAGTTTGTTCCTTTACGACATAAACATGCTTATTGCGACAGATAATACGGTACAAATAGTATAGAAAAGGATAGCTATATCAATGATGTTTTACTAAAGATGACGTATATTCATACCGCGCGGTGCTCAGATTTTGTTCCTTTACGACACAAACATGCTTACTGCGACAGATAATACGGTACAAATAATATAGAAAAGGATAGCTATATGTTTAGACTTGCGCTTGAAATACGCGTCGTAATCAAAATTACTACAATTGACTTCATTTTGCCGCCTCAGTTTCCGCGCGCTTGTGCGACATCTACCTCATATAAACATATAATAACATTGAACTATATGTTTAGACTTGCGCTTGAAATACGCGTCGCAATGAAAATTACTACAATTGACTTAATTTTACCGCCTCAGTTTCCGCGCGCTTGTGCGACGTTTACCTCATATAAACATATAATATAATTGATTATAGTCACTGTTGTGTCTACCACAACCTACGAGCATTGCATAGTTTGGGATGGTTCAGCCAAATACCAACTTTAAATATGAACTGGAACTACTCTATACTTTGAGTATACAGTTGGTTAATTAATCTGAGACTATAGAAAGGAGAGCCAAAAAGATCACTGGTAGCGACACTTTCGTCGAACATATAGGCTTCAGAGCCTTGAACACCGGGCGGCGTACAGTTTCTTGCCTATCGATTTTCTATCGGTAACATTTTGGCGAATATGCACTGGAATGAAATCCATTAAATCAAAGGTCAAACAGACGTACAGCTATGCGCCACCGGTATATGGTGATATACTTAACACCATTGGGTGTTAAGTATATCACCATGGTGTTTGGTATGTTTTGTTTGGTATAAAGAATGGAACCGACTTCAACACTCAAAAGTGTGAAATAACTTGTTGAAGTCGGTACCATGATAGTTCAAAAGTAACTAATATCAAGATATTGTGCTCATTGTACCGACTTCGACAAGGTATTTCACACTTTTGAGTGTTGAAATCGGTTCCATTTTTTCGTAAACATTTTTCTTTCACCCTTATCAGTGACCTTTGTTATACTCACGGGGATCTATGTTCTCCGATATCTTCAACCGCAACTATAAATATAGTCGTGATAAGTGAGGCACTTTTCAGTTATTTGAGTGTAACTCAAAAACCGCTCATCAAATTTTGATGAAACAAAAATATATAGGAACACGGACACACGGAAGTATACACTATGAAACAAAAAAAGAATCATCAAAATCGGTTCATAAAAGCCGAAGTTATCCGCAACCACACATTTACAAAAAAACAAAAAAAAACTTATATACGGTCGAATTGAGTGTGGTGAGTCCTGCGCGGGCCAATGGACGCTTACCTTTAGTGTAACTTTATTAATTTGCGTTCAATGTATTTTTTATCAAGTGTTTTAATATTCGATTTGTTTAGGAGTTTGCATATATTGGAATAGGTGCTGAATTTTCATTTACAGAAGTAGTAATAGTAAATATGTTTATATTTATATATTTTAGAACTTTAATTCCTTAAATTTTGTATATTTTTTGTCACTGTCTTAAGAAGTCTATTGTGACTGTATTTTTTTTAGATGTATTTGTAACTGTGTTTACTTTAAATAAATAAATCTTTTATATAAAAATCTCATGTCACAGTGTTTGTTATTGAACTCCTCCGAAATGGCATGATATTAAGAAGTTATCTGTGTAAGTAGGTATATTTGGTATGTCTGAGAAAAAGTCAAAGTATTTTTCACCCTCATACCAACACTTCCCCCGGTTTTTCCTCCAGATCGCGATTTTAAATAGTATTTCTGTATGAACAAACATCCAAATAATTTAACCGTCGATTATCGACGTGATTAGTTATTAAAGTAATTTAAATGAAGCGTCGTTTAACTTTGAAATTTCGATAATTTATATGGCAGAACGACGTTTGCCAGATCAGGTAATAAATAAATATATCTACAATACATACAATATATTCCGCAATATTAGAAAAGATTGACATTTAAGGGTACGAAATGTCCCACCCATTTTTCTTGTAGATGTCACGATGTTACAGAGGTCAAACTTATTTGAATACAAAAGCCCACGCATTATTTTCGTAATCTAGGAGTAGTTCGATGAACCGATGCGTAAATTGCACAATGTTTGCCATAAAACAAGAGAGCTCATATTATGAATAAGTTAATGATACCTACTTAAGTTTGATTTTATTAATTGGCTATTGTGCATTGCGATAAATTTTAGATAAAGGAATTCCGTGAAATCGACCGTTTGTGGCAGGTTAAATGAACACTTGTCAATTTAAGGGTTTAATGGCCAGATTCACAGTCGCGACTTTACTTTCCAGCAAAGGCGTCTTCACAAAGTAAGCTTTGAATAACCGAAGTAAACTTTCAACTTTTTAAATTTCAGAGACAAATCTTACACTTTCCTTAGAAATGTCACGTCAAATCGACATGAGGTTTTGAGCTATAACCCAACCATAATCAAATGTTTTTACTGTTCTTTGATATTAGTTTAATATGAAGGACTATATTATTTATACGCATAGTAACGCAAACTTTACTTTGCAGGCCAAAGTCGTGTTTATCCACTTCTTTGACTTTACTAAGCTAAGTATAGTTTTTGGAAGTAAAGTCAGAGCTTGACAGGACTATGAAATATATTTTTGACTGAAAGTAGATCTTTCAATCAAAGTAAAGTCAAAGTGCGGTCTGTGAATCCCTAAGAGCTGCCGATGACATTACAAAGTCTCGCGGCTGTTTACAGGTAGAGAGTGCGGGACAGATCCTGATGCGTGTTGATTTTATGCCCTACAGACTCAAAAAACAAATTGCTAATCACATTTTTGGACTTTTTAATTTAAGTTTATTGGACTTGTAGGACTTTAGAGTCAAAAGTGTCTATGCAATTAGCAATTGGTCCAGAGCAAGATTAAATAAAAAAAAATCAAATCATTTATTTATTTTCTCACAGAACATGTGTCTGTGGCACGAACTATTAAACTAGGCTCACAGACCTGTGTTTTAATAATTAGGTCCTTCCCGTTAAATAAATACATTTAAGAGTTTAAAATCGTCACATTGAATTGTTTGAACTGAACTAAATTAAAAAATATAATATAAAAAAGACGCGTGGCACTCGGGGACTGCCGCGGTAAAGCTATTGCATAGCATTTTTATTAACTTATGCAATTAATATATTAATAACTTATGCAGTAACGCCGATACAACCAATGCCACCTAGAGGCGAGTTCCTGAACTAAACAGACAAGCGTGATATTTCAAAAAAGTAATTAAAAGTTCTGGTATTCATCGATAGATGGCAAAACTAAAAAGTATCACCGCTGTGCCGGTCGGAGTCCAGAAATTCCGTAACGAAAATAACCTAACACCCCCCGTGTTAGGTTATTTTCGTTACGGAATTTCTGGATTCGGTCTCCACGCTCAAGGCACGCGATAGATAGCTATGCAATAGATCCACACAAATGCTAAAACTTTAAGCGTTCCGTCTCTGTGGATTACATTTATTTTATGGCATAATGATTTGGCATGAGGTTTGAACTACGGCTTTTTTTTATTTGATACATTACCCCAACTTAATTGTAGAACGGTGATGCTAACATTAAATTTGGTCTTTTTAAATACATAATTATTAGATGAACGTCTATCAATTACTCCCAGACCGATGACATGATTAATGTTTCAGATGGAAGCTGTGCTTAGGGCACTTCCAACAATTAGGAGATGCATATGGGTTGTAGCGTAAATCCTTTAAAAATTGCGATAACTATGGTAGTCTGCTTTGATAAGCATACATAGTAAGCGAACCTAGGATTAGCTATATTAAAATACTTGCCGTGCCCTGCGGTTTTACCCGTGTGGTGATGATTGATGATGATGATGAGGAAAAGTAGCCTGTGTGTTATTCTGGGGCCTGAAGTAAAGTACAGTGAAGTACACAGTGACATACCAAATTTCATCCAAAACCGGCCAGCGTTGGAGCGTGAAAGAGTAACAAACATCTAGGTATTTAAACTTTCGCGCTTATAATATTACTAGCTGCGCGTGGGTAACGATGAAAATTTGCTTTTTAAAATTTGGGCTGTTTGGCTGATGATGATTTCAGTAACAGAGAGAACGCCGCGAAGGATATTTCTACGCTCTTGTCGCCGCTCGGACCTGAACCACTGAAGATGTCGACCGCAGTGATCGAAGAAACGTCTGGAACACAAGTTTCACTTAGACCACGGCCAAACAGCCCGGAAGCAATACATACAACATGCAACGCCGGCCGTGAATGCCTTAGAGTTTACATAATAGACATTGATCATTTCTTTTTATATCCTTTATTTCTTAGTAGGGTAGTTTCTCGCTGGCTCAGGAGGAAGCGGTTGTCCCTTCAACTCCTTCAATTGTATTTCTCTCTGCTTCCTCTTGGCAACTATGCGTTCATGGGTTCTCTTCATTTCTAGGATCTCTTTCATCTCCTCTTTGTCTTCATCCTTATAAAAATAAGAAATTTATTATATGATGAAATGTACGAATGAATAATATGATGAAAGCAAATTAACTAGAGTGCATTTTTATAAAATTTATTATGGTGGTATTTCATATCACAAGATAACAAAAATATAGTCATACCAGCTGCGCCCCGCGGTTTTACTCGCGTGGTGATGATATCGGGGATTATGGTGATGATGAAAATAAGCCTATGTATTAATCCAGGGTATAAGCTATCTCCATACCAAAACCAAACGCTCTCCTTCTAATTTCTTGGTTAATTAATCAATTTTTAAACATTTTTTCTGTTTGTTATAGTAATTTATTAATTTGTTATGAGATTTCCGCAATTACTGTATGTACATTATATTACAATGAAACAACGTAAACGAATTTAATCTTTTTTTAAAAAAAGATATTTATCATACACACACAAACATCCAAGACCCGGGACAAACACCTCTCATCGCACAAATGTTTGCCCCTGCTGGGGTTCGAACCCAGGGTCCCGAGAACACAGGTCATGTCACCGACTACCCCGTGCCACGGTTACCGTCATCGACAATCAATCGTTTGTTTATTTTCTTCGCAACGTTTTAAACAGCACGTGACTCTCGGAGACCACCACAATCAGTAAAAAGCGTTGAAACGTCGGCAACAAAAAAATATACGCGATATTTATTCCACATAACTTACTAAATCGGTGTGATACCGTTCTCCTGTCTGTGTTACCTTTTGGTTAATCCTCAACACCAATGCCCGCTTTCCATTCGCCATCGGCTGACTGTACGTCATCAGTTGTTTCAACCTTTGTGCCGGTGGTACCCCCCTCTCCACCACCAACACGATCCTCGCCCACTGTCGTTGCCACTCGTTCCTTGTCTCAGCTATCTTTTGGTAAGTGTTGCCCATCATGGCGATCAACATGTTCACGAGCAGTACGGCTACTATTATCATGTAGATTACGAACAATAGCTGAAAAAAAACCAGGTGTTCCAGTTTTATTAAGTGACTTTCGAAACAGGTGAAATTTAAATTAACTGTGTGTGAAGTTTAAACCTGAATTAATCATCATCAGAATTATATTAATTTTCATCCTAACGCCCAATTCTAGGCCATTTTAATATTTTGGACTCTCCTTTTAATAGACTCCCTATATCCGGAAATATTCAACCTTACCTAAAACGCTTAGGTTTTCGTTAAGTTGAGTATTTCCAAAATAGACACCAAGGTGAAAACTTCCCATCATTGCACATTTTAGAAATCAAATATATGTATGATATAATTATATCATGTGGTTAAATTGAGGAATAATACCAAGTATCCTTTGGCTCAAATTATGCTTAAATAATTTTAAGTTTATATGCGGGAAAGCCGCCGCGCCGTGTGCATCCATTTACCGATAGATATAGAAAGAAGTGTATAGATCTTCTCCAGTATTCACCTGGTTAAATACCACATACATTTTTTTTAAATCGTTTACCTAGTTTTGGGAGTGCTCAAGCATCTATCCTCTCCAGGACAGAATTACAGGCCATTTAAACATCTAGGCTTAGCGTGATTTCACCATCGACAACACCGTCAAGTGAGATAATAAATACATGACGTATAAAATATAAAAAAGATAAAGTTAAACATTCGGGTCTCGTTACGTCATCATTTGCAATCTATGTTTTATCAATGATTCCAACTTCAACACATCTGTCTCTAATTCGAGAAGCAACAAGTCCCATTTAATTACAATTATACTTGTCAAGACTTCCTCGGTGATCAATGGTGACATTTGAAATCGTTCTTGCAATTTTATGATTCATAATAAGCAACATTAACTTAGCCATCCTAACGAGAGGTCAGCCGATGTGTTACAAAAGATGTCCACATGCAAAACATTGAACTTAACATTGTTCTTGTAACTTCTAAAATAATTGACAATTACTTTCCCCAATTACATTTAATTGCGTTGTTGTAAAATCTTTTGACACAAATGTCTGACGAATAGACGATGTTACACCTCGCATCGATGTGGTAAATTTAACACTTGGAAACTTATAACAACAAAACTTTACTATAATACTGGCAAAGAGCTGCGTAAAATAGGGAGAATACACATTTTTTTTAAAGAAAGCAGCTTCCCTATTTATGTAATACCATTGTCGACAACTTTACTAACCTGTGTCTGGACATTGAATTTTTACCCAATTCTTAAGACGTGGAGTTTCCTAGGGATCGAGATTTTTTTCTAAATTAATCTCATGGCACGATTTTGTCCGCGCTAATTTCCGAAACTACTGGATTGATTTCACACAGATATGTAACTTTGTCCAACTTAATATATAGGCTATATTTTATTTCGATTAATGACCGCGATATGTTGCTAAACAAACGCGTGCATCGGCCCATTTAAAAAAATATAATGTGTATAATTATAATGAATAGCGGGATCTTCTGACATAGGATTTTTTATAAATATCTTTAGTTACATTTTGGATACAGAAATCAAATCATTATTATTATTATTCCTTATACGGGATCTAAATGTTCGGCCGCAGAAGAGGTAGATGAAATAAGAATGCACGTGGCAGAGATGCGAATGATGTGTGGTGTGACTAAAAAGGACAAGATATGGGATGAGTATATCAGAGTCACCAGAGGAAGCTTTAAGCGGCATACGTGAATAAGTTAAAAGGCTAAAAGTTAAAAGGTACTATAAATATAATGATAACATACACATAACAAAAAGAGTCAGTACTCTTTGCATGAACACGAGCAGTATTTCGTGTGAAAACATAAACGAAAGTTACCTAAGTACCTACTTCATTCGATTAGCAACGATATCTATCTACACACTAAGTTAAATCGTTTCATTTCCTAAGAGTTTTGTTTGCGGTCGTCTAAAGCTAGGCAAAAGTTAACGTTCTCAGCTAAAATGACGATTTCACCACAAAATGCAATAGATAGCACTTTATTTACAAAAATGTCGTAGGGCGCGATACTATGTAGTTACGAAATATTTGAGGTTCACGTATGCTTGACACATGCCTCCAGTCTAAGAGTAACTCGGTAACTCATGGTCAATTGCAATCAATTAACAACATTAAGTACAAAATGTTTGTGCTCAAAGTCGCACAATTAGCTATGAAGATCTCAAATGATAATAGCTATTTTACCTTTTGAGCTCGAGGTCGGATCATTGAGATGATTTCATTTGGAAATAGTGTGCAAATAAAGAGTTTTCTATCCATGTACACATATATTTTACAAGTTGCGAATTGTTTATGTACATACCCAATGATGTTTTACTAAAGATGACGTATATTCATACTGCGCGGTGCTCTGATTTTGTTCCTTTACGACATAAACATGCTTACTGCGACAGATAATACGGTGCAAATAATATAGAAAAGGATAGCTATATGTTTAGACTTGTGCTTGAAATACGCGTCGTAATCAAAATTACTACAATTGACTTAATTTTGCCGCCTCAGTTTCAGCGCGCTTGTGCGACATCTACCTCATATAAACATATAATAGAAGAGAAATTGTTCACACCCGCATGAATGCATCACGTAGGTATAAGTTTATTGTGATGTAATGAAGTCACGGACAATGACGAAGTCTGTTAGAAACACATTTATAGGCTTTATTTCTGAGTGATCAATGCGGCCAAAGACTTGAGATTTCTATTAGCCTAAAAAACCTTTAACCGTCTATCGTGACTGGAGAACTAAATGATTTGTAAATAGTAGGTAAGGCGTCTTCAAACGTGACGACGATTTACCAACATTTACTACGGTTTGGAAAATTACGAATCTAAGAGGTCAGTGCCGCAAACAAGCTCATATATTACATTTAGCGTTATACATTCAAAATAATATCTATATAACATATTTTTTTGAAGGAGAAATTTGGGCATCTAGTGGGATTTTGTCCTTCAAATTTTGAAGGACAAAATTTCAAAATGTTTCGTCTAGGATGATGTTAATGCAATATACCATAAAAAACGCTTAGAATATTTATATTTACTATCACACTGTTTGATGTAACTAGCAATAAAATACTAAAATGAGTCCTTTTAATTATTAATACATTATACATATTAATCCTATGATTAGGTGATGTAACAAGCAAAAGGCCCAAAGGATGTTAAGTGGTAACCTCTGCATATAGACAGACAATCTATAGTATAGTATAATTCGTAAAGAACTGCACTGCGCCTGTCACCCTGATACATAAGGTTGGTAAGTCGCATGTGCCTGTAATTTCCCCGGGAACCATACCCGGAACACACTAATGCAAACACTACTGCCTGGCGGTAGAAATAGACATGATGACAGTACTTCCCCGTGTGAATTCACACATTGAGTGCTACTGCTCTCTAAAAACGTTTCTAACACATCATATGTATTCAATAATATCGTGTAGAGAGTACATCTTTTTATAACTTTAATGAGCCTTTGACCACTTTCTCAAAACATAACAGACTCAACTCATATTCAGTGACGAATTGGTTGAAGGTGTAATCACACTAAATCTAGAATATTTACTCGCTCTCAAGGACTGCTGTTTAAACATATTATATTTTGTGTTTGGTGACAGATTTTCAAACTTGAGGATTATCAGTCAGTAGCTGCTAGCCAGGCAGTTTTTCGAAAGTACTCTACAACGATGGTGGGAATTCGCCAGAAACTCAAGATTTTTGCAAACGCAATGAACGAACCAGCTTCCTTCAGTTTGACAGCCGATGCCCCCTCGCTAAGCTATTATCGCTCCAAATAATCTAGTATTTATCCCACTTATTAATATTATAAATGCGAAAGTTTGGATGGATGGATCTTTTTTACTCGTCGCGCCAGAACGGCTGAACGGTTCTGGATGAAATTTGGCACAGAGTTAGATTAAAGTCTGGAATAGCACATAGGTTACTTTGTATCCCGGAAAAACATAGTTCACGCAGGATACTTAAGGTAGCGGGAAAACCGTAACCCACGCGGGTGAAATCGCGGGGCACTACTAGTATACTATAAGTTTTATGCTCATTGCAATAACGTCATACGTCACACTAATCGAAACTTACGTTCAAATTGTTGATGCACAAATTCGGCTACTATTGTGACTTCTACGACTACAGAATACCGTCCTGTCGCTTTACCATCTAAGCTATAGCAGCACTCCACTGGCAGTCCGAATTTATATACTATATTATGTACTAGAGTCGTGAGTGAGCTAAAGAATTTGAACTGATGACGTTGCAAGAAGTGGAGCTTGCGTGATATACCCTAGTAGTCACACGATAATAACCTTTATATTTTAATTAATAAAGATTAGATACCTTAGCCTCAATCTCATGTTCAGTCCGGTCGAACGCGGTGTAGTAGTCGGAGAAGGATGTGAGTGACATGAGGAACATGGCCATGATGCTCTCCATCGGGGACGGCATGGGGTTAGACACGGTGTCGTCCACCCCTTCTGGGGTGTTGGGGTTGTCGAATGACAAGAATATTACGTAGTACGCTGCAACATATAGAAAAATAACATTATTATGACCATTACATAACAAAAAATAAATACATCAAAATGTACATAAGAATAAATAAAAATGATATCAAGTCAAAAAAAAATAACCCCCGTCCTATACATATGTTTGAAATTAAACTTGTGCGTCTAATTTCTTACCACAGCTTACACAAAGAAAGGATGAGTTTCAATTGCATTCATTAATAGTTGCTAAGATCCTAAAATAAGTAAATAATAAAGAAATAAAATTAAGAACCTAACTATGTACAAATTCAAAACTAAAATATTCGAATGGTTGGAAAAACTAGACTATGATAAGGTGGAATCATTTCTAGAGATAGTTCAGTAAGCTGAAGATGATTATGTAAGCTGATGACAGAAACGGCACAAAACATCTATCTCACATCTCTATATCGTAGGTAATGTATCTATGTTTGTATTTAATAATAAAAAAATATTCATAAATTGTACATATTTATAATAAGATTCTATTGTAAAATAGAGATATATTTTGGGAAGACACTGCCTTTTGTAACACAATTATTTTTAATTAAAACAAAAGGCAGGGTACACCATATTTTGTAACCTTAAAATATTGCATAAATTAAAAAATAAAAAATAAAAAAAAATAAAAACCAACTCGATGACGTTAGCTTTCAAACAGAATCAACCTCATCAAAATCGGTCCCTTCGTTTAGGAGCTACAGCAGAGCCACAAGCAGGCACATATAGAAGTTAAACTTATTACACCTCTCTTTTTGCGTCGGGTGTTATGTTTAGTAAATATGTACATAAAAGTTTTAGTAATAATACTTCATAAAAAAAAGCATTTTTCATTTGTAACAGAACTTATGGCCGGGCTAGGTATAATATAAAAAATAAATTACAGTGTTGACTAAAAAGTCCTTACAACGGTATTGAGTAGGTACTTCCTTTTTGAAAACATAATTTGCCTACAAAATATACGGTCATCAAAAAATAAGCTTTTACCACAAAAATAGTGTACCTTGTGAGAACCCCATGACAAACACAAGGTAAATAGCGACGAAACGAAGAAGATCACCCATCACCATTCTGTAAATCATCACCACGAAAGGACCCACTGTTTTGAAACCTCTGAAAAAAATTAAAACACAATTAAGCCTTCATAATATTACATCCACTATTTAACTTGGTGGAATCACGACAGATCTACAATGTCTGTCCTTCAAATTACCGGCAATTTTGTTATAAATTTCAGCTGCCATCGTCATAGGCTCAGAATTGTGTAATTTTAAATTGCAACGTAGAAGTATTAAATTACTTTAAAGTTTAGTTTCATAGCGTCCCGATCAGATTGTTTGTTTGTTTGCATTGAATAGGCTCCAAAACTACTAAACCGATTTGAAAAATTATTTCACTGATGAGAAGCTACCCTATCCCCGGGTGCCACAGGCTATATAATATTTTCAAAAAAATTAGGGTTCCTTCTAATTTATATTTTTTTTACCCGTGTGAAGCCAAGGCGGAGCGCTGAGCGCTAGTGTATAAACAAACCTTTGAATACAACATTGCAACATAATTAAATGGCACTGGTTTATAAGGTTTAACAAATAAGATGAAAACTTTTTATTCCATTGAATTCCCAATGATAGAGTGTAAAATATAAGTTTTCTATGATTATCCTTTTTGTCTATAAACATAATTTATCTATGACTAAATGTTTAACATGAAAGTAAGTAAAATCGCTAGATTTGTACCTGCAAAAGAATAAGAAGTATGGTGCAGTTGTCAACATTATGATAACAGCGAGGTGGTCTTCTTCCTCGTCAGCACACCACAGCCGCAGTGTCGGCAACACCAGCATCAGCAAACAGGAGAAGAGAAACATCACTCTGTAACACACATAATGTTAATATTATAAAACAGACTTCGTGTTTATATGTATACGTTCGCATATGATTCGGTAGAGATGAAGGGGCAGTATTTTTTTCAATTATAAAAACAGGATTTTTAGACGCACATCAATTAATGATGTTATTTTATAGGGAGTCTTCAAGTCACGAGTGAATAGGTACTTTCTAAGCTTACGTGTGGTATCATTCGGCTATGTCATCACTTAACATCACTTGAGAAAGTAGTCAACGCAATCTTATATTTTTTAATTTAAAAAATCTATTTCTTGCATAGCCCGTAGTTCTAATAGCCGTCATCAGTGTATATGCAGCCGTGATATAAATAATTCAATAACGAACCTATCAACTCTCCGTGTCAGAGTCGCACTAATGAACGTGATAGGAATGATTATTCCAACACACCAGCTGTCAATGGCCAGTTTTACTCATCGATATCCGATAGGAAAGTTCTATTTTACTTAAAAGTGAGTAAACGTTTTAAAAATTTTCGAACGCCCCTGTAAAATTCCATGTAAACCCGCCGACCAATCTGAGAGCACTTGAAAGAATCCTTCCCGTCACGGGCCTCCAAGCTCCTCGCTAGTTAGTGCAATATGATGTGGTAAAAAAAAATGTGTTTCAGTCATGGGTAAAGTTTTTTAGCGTTTCGTGATTTCAAATATCTTGCTCAAGTTTTAATCCAAGCACTCACGCAAAAATCAACTTTACCCACATGTAAAACAAATAACTATTTATATTTTACCTGGAAGGCACTGTGCTCAAGTTCTCAATAAACATTTTGATACCAAGAAATCTCGCTTCTCGTAATGCGGCTCCCACATACATCAGTGCTCCGACCCACAAGAACAGCTCAGCAAATATACGCACCTGATGCAAATATTCAAAACTAATTAAAAAATATTTGATCATATCATGTATTCATAAGACAGACTACATCTCCTAAAAGTTCCCTTCGATCTCCCAAACTACTACATACTTCCAATTTTTAAGTGTTCTTGTTCAAAATTGTCCACAGCGGATGTACAAATGAAACTTGGTCTCTCAAATTTTACTGCTATAGTTATAATGTTATACTTATTTTTTTGGTTATTACCTCCCAGTACTACACTGTGAGGAACGGAAGAGACTAAGTGTAGGATTTGTCCTAGTGAGGGATTCAGGGCACATGGCAACGTAATATTTGTATGTTAATTTTTGAGTGAAGATATATATACATATATATATTTATTTCTTTATATATAATTGACCGTGTCTGAAATTAAGGTTATGAGGTAACTCTCCCCCTTAAACTCTAGAAGGACCGGTTGGAAGCGGCTTGCATCCAGCCTTTTCCTGCGATCTTAGTCAGATCGTCTGTCTACCTTGTCAGTGGCCGTCCTATGCTGCCCTTGCCAGTCCGTGGTCTCCACTCGAGAATCTGCGCACTACCACTTCAACTTGCTAATCCGCTCGGCTATGTCAATATATTCTTAAAAAAAGGTAAAAGTATATTGCATTACATTCTTATGGTCGTTGATATGTGTATGATTATATTCTATATTAGGTTATTATAACATAGTACATAGAGCTTACTTTTGCTTGCCACGAATCGAAGTTCATGAGCCGGCATTCTTCGGTGAGATCTTCCCACCAGCTGTCCATGTCATTCATTGGCACTCCGGCTCCTGTAATCCAAAACAGCCTGAAGACTCTGTTGTTTCCTCCAAACACTTTTGTTATTAGGTGTGTATTTCTATAAGTATTTAATATAGCAACATACAGGTATTTTACACAAAACCAGTCTAGCTTTACATACATTTACAATAGTACAAAATACCATATAATAGTACAATATATAGTACAGGCACGACTAGATGATTGTATATTTTTTCTTATATATGTACAAGGGTGCCGTCCTTTTTAAAATTATATATATATATATATATATATATATACCAACATTGTACCATAACTATGTGGATATAATCATACAAGTACTAATTATGTAAGTATTTTAATTAGTAAAAAGCCAGGACCAGACGAGACAATTTGGAAAAGAAACGACGAGTAAGCTGCCACGACGACCACCACAAATGAACATGGTAGAACCAGACTGATCGAAGCCACAATTTCGACGCAAGAAAATGCGTTTTGACTCATTTTGAAAAACTACTGCCTCATTGCTATTCAAATTTTATAAAAATTATACACTAAATGATAAATTATATACATTAACGCTTATCTTATCTTATCTTATCTTAGCTGCGGAGTACACTGAAAACCAGCGCCGCGCACACTTTATATGTGAGCTCGGCAAATGCTGAGTGTGCGCCTTTTGTCCTCAACTATTGTATTGTTTCCTTATGATTTTTTTTTTCTCTCTGTGTTTATATGTATTAATTTTTATGTGGCAATAGTGTAGTTGTGAGACAATAAATATAGTTTGATTTGATTTGATTTGATTTGATTTGATTTATCTTTAAATTATTCATGAAAAGACACACAAAATTACAGTACCTAAGTATTACAGAAAAAAGGAGTCAATTGGATATACTACAGCATGAATGCTGGTTTGTTACTTAGTTTTGTGTGTCAAGACATTATTGTTAAAATTAAATGAATTCTAAAGTAAGAGATAGATATTTCTCCAGGAATTTATTTACTACGAGTTAGCACATAGATTACTGTAACTTGAAAAAATTTAGATCACACAGTATGTGACTCCCATGAGTCAATAATATGTGGATGAGCTTTAAATCTGTGTCGGCTAGTGCGGTGGTAAAACCGTGATGCCGGAATAAGGTTGAAGAGCTCTTCAGAATACTCCCCGTACTAGGTACATACCTATAAAGGGAAGACCCAATATCTGTACACATAATGAAAAGTTCTTCGGTGAGTTTGGGGTCGTTGACAATTTTCTACCGATAGCTATAAAGCTATGATGAATTGTCAGCTATCAGTAGAAAATTGTCTAAGCTTATTACCACTGCTATTTATGTTCTCCGTGGTTACATTAAATACCAGCATACACGGGTATTTAGTGGATAGAATTTTCTGTGTAAATGCAATACCATCGTAATATTTTTTTATACTCACAAAAAAAAAATAGATTTTATCTCGGCTTCAACACATTTTATAACATCAATGGATATGATGCTGTCCGAGCATTGATCAAACTTTTGCCTCAACCCAACGGGGCTTGAGTTTCTCTTCCTTTTCATTCATAAAGGTTTGGTGTAAAAGTTCGTATAGGTAGTTTCTCTATTCTCTCTGGTTTGGAGTTGGTCTTGGCCTTGGCAATCAAAGTACGACAAAAAATACTAGTACTTTTAAATAGGACGTTAAAAGAATTATAAAAATATGTATAATTAGCTTACTTTTGTCTTTGTCTTTGGAATGGCTCTTGAAGCGAGCGCACTGCGGGCCCTCAGGCTTAGTTGCGTTTACAATTTCTACAGCACCCGGGTCGAACTCCGCCCCGTTCAAATGCATTGTACAGTTTTCTAAAAGCGCAAATACCAGTTACGCTATAACTTTAAAAACAAGCACTACTTAAGATAATATGTTAAAGTATAAAGAAGCAAAACTATTCGCTTATTATTATATAATTACATGCTTACGTGCAACATCTGTGGAAATAGTTTCAGGGCTTAACTGGATCTGATGACATTACAGAACCTCGCGGGTGTTTACAGGGAGAGAGGGTGGGACAACTCCTGATGCGTGTTGATTTAAAATATAACAAATATGTACATTAAAGATTATCTACGGGCTCAAAAACAATATGAATTATCACATTTTTGGAATTGTTTAATTTTCTTTGTTCTGGTGTAACACACAGTTCAATCTCAATTGTCGTTACCGCGAGAATTTTCGATACAGGAAAAATATGGTCGCTTGAGAATAATTACCAATAATAAATTATCAAATGAAGTCTAATTTTGTTCAATCAGAATTAACCTTTATGAATTGTTCTCATAAGACGTATTTGTTTAAAGTTTATTAGACATGTAAGACTTTCAATAAAATAAGCAGAAAAGACACAAAATTGTCTATTTAGCAAATTGTCAAGCCTTAATTATAATAGCTTTAATAATCAACTTAAATCTGAAGTGATAAGTTCAGCTTTTGATTATCCACACTGTAGTGAGATATGACATTCATACAATTATTATCTACAGGCCTAAGTAATTCTAGATTTAGCTACTCCAGCGTCAGAAAATACTATTTAATTATTTCAAATAGATAAGCATTTATAGACACAAAAGATTATATCAGACAGTTATATTATTGCATCGATAACATACTACATCTCTATATACACAATAACTATTATATATTTCCTTATAGAGGTATTTTGTATACTTAACGATTTAGCGTTTGACCACTATCTCACTTGATGGCCAGTAATGATGTGGTCGAAGATGTTATCACGCTAGACCTAGATATAGATCACGCTCACTGGCTCTCAAGGACTGCTGCCTGAACACACTATGTGTATGGTGACTGTTTTTCAAACTTGAGGGTGGTAGCTAGCCAAGCGGGTACTCGAAAGTACCCTACCACCATGCTTGGAATTTGATAACGGTGTTGCCTTCACCGGAAACTCAAGTTGATGGGGATGTAACCAGCGTCTGTCAGTTTCATAGCCAAAGCTCCCACCTCTGAGCTATAATCGCTTCAAAATTGAATTGATAACTCATAACTTTTATACGATAGGTCCACATCAATAGAAGAAAATATGTTACCATAAGATATTGTTATGCCAAACTTAAGTAGTGTTTGTTCTCTTGTATTTCTAGTTTTGTATTCTTATAATAAAAAAGAACTTTGAAATCACAACAGATTGTAAGAGACTTGTTTTAATTACATTATGGGGTCTATCATTTTACTAAATATAATAGAATAATATAGAAAAATATAATTATAAAAACCGATAGACTAATTAAAACATGAACTCGCTTCGCGAAAGTACATGTGTTCTACAGGTCACTTACCCACGTCACTGGCCAGTTCTGTATCATTAAGAATAGGACCAACAGTGGCATTGATCGCCGTACTGTTGAGACCTCTCTCCGGTGGACCGGGCCTTAACGTAAAACAGACTAAGGAAACCAGGAAGTAACAAGTGAATAAGATGAATTGGCGGTAGAAACGAAACTTGACAAACGTATTCCATTTGGTTTTCAGCAGGTCGATTAGCATGCCTTCGAGAAGACCCAGATGCTCGTCTTTCTCCTAAAAAAATCACAACAGAACCGTTCATATGTGTTATAGATTTCAAAAACAGTTAATAATTTTAATAGTTTTTTGATTTAAGTTCAAATATTTGAAGGAAAAAAATCGGCTGCTAGTGGGACATGAACCCACGACTACAGAATACCGTCTGTAATAATTGATTTATTGCAAAAAAAATTATCATCTTCCATAACCTTGAAACAGCCCACCAGACATAATTTTACGTCTGCCGTCAAGATGGCGTAAACTGCGCGCCAGGTGTGATATGTGATATGTGATGATTCATATAATCATATCATTATATGTATATGATCATATTATATGATATTCCCAGAGTCCTTATTATATTCAATTTATATTTATTTTTATTTATTGGGAACGCAGCGTTAAGTGTAGGAAAGACAAGAATGGCGTTATTGTTATAAAAAGACATCCTGATGGCGTGACCGCGTTAAGGCCTTAGGGATATAAATTATTTTTACTTACACCAAACACAACCAAGTTGAGAGCAGAATCTTTGCTGATCAGTCCGGTCTCTGTATCTATGGTATCCACTTGACCCAAAGGATATGCGGCACAGGTCGTCGCTCCGATTTGCCAGTAAATTTCTCTCTCAATGTTAAGGATATGAAAAAACATTTCGGTTCTAGCAAGCTTTGCTGCTAAGGTTAGAGGCGTGAGGTTTTGAACGTTGCGGAGGTTGAGAGATGCACCCACTTCGTATGCCATATCGAAGGTACCCTAGATTCAACAGTAATAATAGTTATAAGGAAAATACCGGATACCAACATTTTCATCGAATCATATTCATTCCAATGACGTTTTAATTTTTTTTTTAATATCACACTTTGACCCTCGCACTAGGATTCCCTGTGTCACCGGAGGCATGGAGACACACAATCACAGCACAAAAACACCCAAGACCTGGGACAAACATCTACACTCATTGCACAAATGTTTGCACCTGCCGGGATTCGAACCACCCTGGGTTCGAATCCCGGCAGGTGCAAACACAGCCGGTGACGCAGAAGTCATGTCACTAACACTACGCCATGGCGACCGTCAAATTTTCATTTTTCAATATTCAAATTTACAGAGTTTTTTTTTTTTACCACAGTTTTCAAACTTCACTTATAATAGTTGCTAACACAAAGCTTAATTTTATACATTACATTGACATAATAATTTATTATTAAAGAGACTGAATTGAAGCGATTACTAAAAACTCTAAAATATTACTTACGATTTTCTCATAAATGACAAGCATATGCAGCACAGTGTTACCATTAGTATCTTGCTTATCAGGGTTTGCTCCACGTGCCAATATCAACCTGTAACACTCCTCCTGTTCAAGGCATGCTGCGAAACTTAGAGGGTACTCACCCCAGTACACATACCTGAAAGATATAGGAATAAAAAGTAGGAGCTCCATCCAAAATGTAAGAGACAAAGTACATAATTAAATTCAACAAGAGACAAAGAAAACTTAGATATTTATTAACATACCAACTACCTACCGGTAGTTAACACAGCAAATATTGTTTTGCCATTTCATGGGGGTGAAAAATACTTTACGACCTATATTCTCATAGCTACCAAAATAACAAAAATGCAACAACCGGGAACAATGATTTAACATGAGCGCTTACAAAACACGGAAGCACTCAATATCATATCACGCATTCTGTGCAGTCACTAACACTCATGGCATCAACGAGGTTGTAAGAGGCATCGCTTTTAAGCTTCTGTTCTCCTCTGTATCTCGGACTGTACGACTACAGCTGGGGTTTTTAGACGATCGCTTCTCGACCGAACCGTACGCAAGAACAGTTAAGAACAGATCTCGTACGGACGAGCCGAACCGTACGGGAGAACAGTTAAGACCTCATCGCATACGGACGAAGAGTCACGCTCGTGCTGTTGTGGGGGCGAGAGTCGTTAAACTTGATCGCACCGTGCGCCAGAATCACTTGGACTCGATCGCGACAGTTGGTTGATCACGATGGCTTTGGTTAACAAACGCTTCGTATTCGACACCTACTAAGATAATCTCACAAATCTGGCCAGCACAACTGCCATATAAATCCAATAGTACCTACCCTACAATTGTAATTATGATAACGGCACCTGACAAACACATTTTGACAGTCGCTGTGGCTCACCTTCAGTGACATGACTTCTGTGCCTCGGGGCCCTGGGTTTAAATCCCGGCAGGGGCAAACATTTATATGATGAGCATGGAAGTTTGTCCCAGTCCTTGGATTTTTGTGTGTTGTGATTGTGTGTGTATGGACATACACACACACATACATGCCTCCCGCGACACAGGAAATTCTAATCATGGGCTTTGGGCATGGGTTTGAGTGCTCATAAAAGGAATCTAGCTCTGTTAGTACCGGACATACTAATCCATATTTAGTGATATCCATATGTTCTAAATTGCAGGAAAACTCCTTACCCGTTATAATTGGTTTCAGGTTGTACATTGACCCACTCGTGGTCGAAGGAGTCACTCCTCGAAGCTTTTTGATCTTCAGGGCACATGAAATTGCCGTAACAACGCTCGTGGTAGTCTGCTCCAGCGTCGAGCATAAACTTCACCATTGTCGGGTCCTCATTTACTATTGTCATGTGGAGGACGCTCTCACCTATAAGTATTTTCACCTTAAGCCTTAAGGCTTAATAATACTACAATAATTTTGACTAATCCATCAGCCTATAAATAAATCATATTTTCCAGCTCGCTACCAAATGACAGCGTACTAATACCATTGCCACGTTGAATTGCAACGCCAGCATTTCAGTCACGCGTCGAACCGAACAGGCGCTGTTATATGTTTTTAACCGACTTCAAAAAAAAGGAGGAGGTTCTCAATTTGACATGTATGTTTTTTGTTATAAAAAATAATAATTACCAAACACGAATGTCGTTGACGTAGACATAATACTTTTTAGTAATTGGAGTGTAGGTAACCCAAAAACCGCTTAACCTATTTTTATTTAAATGGGATCACAAGGAAAGCATCAGGATTGTAATAAAAAAATAACCATCAAAATCGGCTCACTCAATCGAAAGTTCTGAGGTACAACAAACAAAAAAAATCATTCGGGTTGAATTGAGGACCTCCTCTTTTTTGAAGTCAGTTTAAAAGTCCGCGGTAGTACATTTAATATCTTACCTATCTTCGTGTAAGTTGGCTTACACTTAGATATTTCCTAGATAATTTCCGATGCACATTATGCAATAACGAATTGTTTATTTAGTTGATAGTCTAATAAACAACATAATTTATTCTAAAAAAAATTTTTTTTTTCGTCGGACCTCGCGCGCAGTTCGATCTTTCGGAACAACACGCCGGGAGGAGACAACGCTCATCGCCGCGTGAGCAGCCCTAATGCGGCCAGGCATTCGAATTTTGTCCGTTATGCGAATTTATAGAGATAGATTGCAGTTTGAAACAGCACATAGGCTACATTTTGTTCCGAAAATATAAACGGCCCCCTGGGATAACAGAGGTAGCGTAAAACCGTATCCCTGCGGGTAAAATTACGGGGCGCAGCTTATAACATATGTACAGTGGACCCTCGGTAATCCGGCCCCTGTCTAATCCGGCGCCCCCTGTAATCCGACATGACAGAATTATGTTTGACAATCTTTGCTAATACATATAGATCACGCAAATTTGAACAGGTCACAACTCGTACGCGCCACCGCTATTGTGCTCGACGCGTATGCATTGTTTTACTTAGTTTGAATTTGACTACTAGTGATAGCGGTACGGCCTAGCGTACGTTCATTGTTTACTACATATTTATTCATTGTGTATTAGGTATATGTAGTACCTAGTAATGTCGTCACAAACCCAGAAGCGAAAGCACAAAACGTTGACAATTAAAGAATGAATGAATGAACAACAAAAAATGATGAATATTTCAAAGCTTCATAATTTGATATAGTATTCACTACATGATTTTGATTAATAATTCTTGATTATTTTGGTAGATATGTGTATGTGCATTTATGCTTAATTTTATAATAAAACGTAAGCTCTCAATTGTTATTTAATTTATTATTAAATTCGACTTACATAAATTAAGTCTGATTTGTACTTCAAAGTACATACATACATACATATTTACGTATAATATATAGACTCTCGTCATTAGATATGTAATTTGTCGGATTACAAGGTACTCTTTCGTAAAAAAATCCGGACTATAGGGGTCTTAGGCAGTGCTCTATAATCCGACAAATTCGATAGTCCGACACTGCCCTGCATAATGTTTGCCGGATTACCGAGGGTCCACTGTATATGCATTTTTGATTGAGATTGATTACACAGTCTGCAAAAAGGTACCCATTAAAAAGTGATTATGATCTGTGTCTCCCGATATGTACAATCCTGGAGTCTTCAAGTCGCGAGTGAATAGGTACCTTCTAGGTTTGCGTGCTAAATCCTAGACAACGTCATCACTTAACATCAGGTGAGACAGTTGTCAAACGCAAACTTATAATATGTAAAAAAAAGTGATTTCTCGCAATTAGACAGCTTTGTTTTTTGTTTTTTTATTTATTTATTTGTTAACATTCACACAAGGTCTTCAGGTCCCAAACTAGGCAAAGCCTGTCCTATGGTAACCTGATGACTGATATATATATACTTATATACATATACACACCCAGACACAGGTCAAACAGACATGTTCATACACACAAATGTCTGACCTGTCCGGGAATCGAACCCGGGACCAGCGGTTCAGAAGGCAGAGCGCTACCAACTGCGTCACCGGCCAGCTTTCTATACTGCATGTACTCGTTATCATCACTAAGCTACCCACAGCTTTAAAAGGCCCAGATCCAAATGAACACCGTCATTTTCACCTAACGATAAAATAACACCTGACGAAACCTAAAAGATAAATTGCTCTATTAATATACATAAAAGCCTTCGTGTACTAAATTACGTCGGAAGTACCCACTAAATCACTGTCCGTTTAATTTTTCAACACTATTTTATCAGTCGTTCTATCAAATTAGTTTCTACGCCAAGGATTTGCCGCATTTTCATGCATACGTATAATATCCAGTAACCATAGTATTTTACGCCAAAAAATGAGTGCATGCCCCAAACATCGGAAATATACCTACCAATTTCCATGCATAACATTTTTATCAAAACATTGAACCGACTTGACATTGAGCGATTGAAATAACTTGTTGAACTCAGTACCATGATGGATCAAAAAGTAACTGTTATCAAAATATTGTGATCATGGTACCGACTTCGACATGTTATTTCACACGTTTGAGTGTTGAAGTCAGTTCCATTTTTTGGTAAAATAAAAAATTTTCACCCTTTTCAGTTCAGAAACCTTTGCTACCCACAGGATCAATAACAATTTTCGTTGTGTATCTCAGATAAAATAACCAACCGGAGCGGAGGCTGTATACTCAAAGTTGGGCATGTTCACGAATTTCTTCACCCGCAATTAGGAAGTCGTCCAAGTAGACGTAACACTTTGCAGTTATTGGAGTGTAACTCACAACCCCCCGCTCGTGCGATTTTGATGAAATTCAAATGGGCGGTCCCATTTGAATTTCATAATGTCGATAACAACAATAACATGTCGAAGTCGGTACCATGATCACAATCTTACAATTCTAATACACTATTTACTGAAACTTAAGACCACTATTCCATTTGAAAAAATATGGAAACGATGGTGATATTTCACAAGAAATATTATGCTGAGGAGTATTATGTTCGATGATTTGAAATAAAAACGATAATTTTATGTGTCTAGACTTTATGGCCATCTTGCTTCCAACGTTGATCAAGAATGAGTACTGCATACCGTAATATTCATCACTCATGTAGATGTCGTTGATCATTTTGGGATAGAAACGGAGCAGCCGCTTCGCAAGGTTCGCCAGAAGAGAACCGGCATTCAGCAAACATAGGTGCAAAATTGTTTCGCCGACTGCACCACGCTCCTAAAAAGAAAAAAAATTAACCTGTCTACTACCGGGAGCAATTAATTTTCAATTTATACATTATCTAACATGAACACTATTTACGAACTTGCCTCATCAAATATGTTAATTACCAAGTACCACTTACGTAATACCGGCCTGTTCTGATGGATTTATGAATTTCAATGACATTACATTCTCACATACACATAAAAAGTGATACAAGCCTGTTGAATTAGAATTATTGTCGTTGTGTAACTCTTACCAAAAATTCAACGGTTATCAAGATATAGGCTGCGCCTAGTGGAACCTAGTGCCCAAATCAAACATTAAACTTTAACATTAAATTAAACTTTAACATTAACTTTAAAATTAAACCTACTGGATTTAGAAGTGTTAATTTTGTGCATTCGTGCTACAATATTTACTCAGTATGTCTATATGTATATTTCTGTGTATCTACCTTGAGATCCCAGCATAATTCCCTATAACCTGAAGGGTTTGCGTCGTACTCCTCCTGGGTTACGTGAGGCCAATCCAACTCCACATCGAACTCTTCATCCGGATTTTCCATGCTTCGCAGAGGAGGAAGCTGAAAGTTCCACATTAAGGTTTTATAACAGTTTCAGTAAAGTATACAAAACATATGGTCTTGGCAATGTTTAGAGCTAGTGTAGGCCAGGCTAGTATTATTACCACCATAGGAGCGGAAAACACAGTATAGTGTAATGTACTGTTGTAGAATTTATTAAAATATTGTACTAATAACTAATTACAATACTATATATGAGAAACCCACTAGGTGTTGCATAGATATGCATAGATATTTCGAATACTATAACCCGCTACCAGTTGGAAGTATGCCAAGAATGCTAGCAGCATTGCCCTATTGAATTGTAATGCTGGTTCGTTGAGCCAAATATGTGCCAGCATTTTGTTCACGCGTCTCATCGCACTGTTGTAGATAGTGGAAGTTGTTTTTTAATTGAGCAACAGTTACCGTTAATTCTATAGTTTAAGAGCACATGCCTTTATTTATAAATACGTAGACAATTTTACAAACAATAAGCAAATTGATTAAAATAGGAAGCGTACCCATCATACAAGCAGCATTTAAATAGTTTCTAAAATTTGCAAAAAGGTGTTACTTTTTATAAAATGGGACTTGATAACTACATGATTATTTTTACGAAAACTAGCGTGCTTACAATTTTGGTATGATATTAGGTTTTACAGTAAGTTTCACGCTTTTCATCACTTTCGAAAATGTTAATATGCACAAATTGATCGGTCTAATCTGGACCTCTGTCAAAATTGGGCCATTCAATTTGTGCCAAGTATCCACTCTCCGTTTTTAAAATCTCTGGATTTACAGTTCAATGATATTCTTTGTTATATTCTTAGTTGATTGCAAGAATATGAGCCAATTCTTATCAGTACCATTTTAATAAATCTTCTAACATACCAGTTTATGCCTCGGTCTCTCCTTGTTCCGAAGCAACACGATGTGCGAGACCGGTATGTAACGACCCTTGCCTTTATTGTAGAGGAATGGCTCCACCTTCGTCTTAATAGCGTGATCTATCTCCGCGTACTGCTTATTTTGGAGTGCTCGCTTCATCATGTCTACTAGGAGACCCCCACCTGACACACAGAACTAGCAAAATTAAAGCCGATACACATAAATGAAGATGTTGGCTGTAATTCTCGTTTACACTCAAAGTAGATAAAATTCTTCCAAATTAATTAACTCTTATTCTTATCCCGCTCAAATTCGTATAAGTCCTTACCATGCTATCTGTAATATTCGACGAGTTTAATTCAAATGCGGGTTGTTTAAGTCAGCATCAAATTACGTGAACTAGTTATTTTACCTAATACTAACTGTATTTTAATAAATAGAACTAACTTTATGTATGCCAAAATAAAAGTGTCATACTAATCTGGACTCTATAATGAACTATTTACCATCTTATTTAATAAAGTTAGTTTGATTGAATAACAGAATCACTACCATTGGAGAATATTTCATTCGAGAACATTTCACGGTCCGCATCCAGCCTCATCCTGCAATTTTGGTCCAGGTCGTCAGTGGACGTCCAGCGCTGCGTTTTGCTGTCCGTTGTTTGCTTTCGACCCCAGCCGCCATCAAATTTTCGACTTTCGTACTTCTACGGGTTTTCTTATTTTTAATTCAATCTTATAGAGAAATCATCTCATCTCGTCTCAGCCATAGAACGTCCACTGCTGGACATAGCCTCCCCCATTGATTTCTACAAGTATGTGGGGGGGGGGCATTATCAATACTCGCCACGCTTGGCAGGCGGGTTGACGAGCGCAGTATGTTTTGTGACCCTCAGAAGGCGCTGCTGCCCACCTTCTGGTACATGATCCCTTAGCCGACTCTTACGGCACCCACGGGAAGAGATGGGGGAGTATTATTCTAGGTCGTTACCACCACGGCCAGCACCACCCCTAGCATAGCTGGTCAACAATTCTAAAATAAAAATGTTTTTATGTACCTTTAATGTCCACGAATTTATAAAGCTTCTGTTCCGATGTACCGGCTTGCTTCTTCACACCACTCGTCACATTACTTTCTGTGTTCCCCATTCTTGCTCCTTCTTAACTCATATGTAATTATCTCCTATAAACTTTCCGTTTCCTCAAAAAAATGGGAATGTGTTCAGTACATGGACATGCAAATGAACGAAATCAAATTTTGAAACACTGTTTCATGATCCCATAAAACAATTCGCTGAAGGCCTATGAATTATGTTAATTACGAAGAGTTTGTATTTGTTTTGCACCACTTATTATGATTTTTATATTTCTGTCTAAAATAACAATGATATTGTAAGCAAGGGTCAATTGTTTTTACAGATTATAAGTTGTTTTAGCAAAATTGTATGTAAGAGACTCAATTTCTGGTAGCTTCGAGTAGTTACTTACTACACTGTTCGATGTGGATATCGATCAAGCAAAAGCTCGTTGCTAGTACAGTGTTTACTCTTACGTAAGTAGTTATTTTAACGTACTGTAAACGTATGTCTATCATATGTTTAGAAGTATAGAATTCATGAAAACAGGTAAATAAAAACAGAGAGATAAACTATGAATTGTTAAAAATCTTTTCGAAATGAAACAGTCAATCATATATCTTTCTATATTTACAATCGCTACTCGATGAGTTATTTAATTTAATATTATTGTACCACTGTTTAATTATGAGATACAGATCATTGCATCTTATTTATAACACATCAGTTCAAAGTTGATTGGTTCGGTTTCCTTAATATCAAGTAGAATATTTCAACAGCGCTCAGAACTGAAGCACTGAAGAACAGCCCCGCCATCCCGCCCACGGATACTGAAATTTACGAGTAATAATGAGCTTTAGAGTCCAAGTAATAGTGATTATTTTATCTCGCTTTTTATGTCTATTTACATCCGATCATACTCATTATGTGATTCGTTTTACTTTGATACGGTGACGCAACCAAAAACACAGCAGAATAATAAGACGTTTGATCACTATCTCGCGTTATGGTCATTGATGATGCGATCGAAAATATAATCACTAGCTATATCACGTGTAATGTTGACTAGCTCTCAAGGACCTGCCTGAGTACATCACGTGCTCGTTGACAGTTTTTTAAACTTGAGGGTAGTATCCAGATTGATATTGGAAAGTACCCTGAAACCACGCCGTGGGTTTGAAACATATGTTACCCTCACCGCGAGCTGAGGTGCCGCCTCGGTGGGGAGGTGGGGATTGCGCCAGCGTCTCTTGAGTTGACATTTATAAACTGGGTTTAGCAAACAGATTTAATAAATTAAGGGTAGCCAAAAAGCAGAATTCTATCATTATCTTAAAGCAATGATAGCTACGGTACATGCAGTGGCTACGTTTACACTGCAACGCAATTGCTTGGTACATAAAAATGTGCCCATTATTTTTTTTCGGCTAGAGTTTAAAATGTCTTACTCGTGTTCTTCATGAAGAGTAACACACATCAATGACAGATCAATGACAGTTGGCACCTTTAGTTCGGGCTTTCAAAGAAAGCGCCGAGAAACCATAGCAACATGGCGATAAGGCAAGTTCTATGAATCTCTTCCAGTCATCTACCACACATTTCAATATTTATTCTTTTAAATACAGCTGCTGCGCTATTTACATTTTCTTCAAAGACTAGACAGTGCAAGATAATAATATACCAATATACCGATAAAATCAACTATAACACCATTGGCCGTACCATGGCCACCGCTAAAACCGTAGGCACCTTCAGAATAGATGCAAGCTGTCAAAATTGCAAATGAAGTCGGGTACATACCAACAAATTCCAAGTTAGTTCTGAGCTGCTCTCTTTCATATCGCAGTGTGGGCAATGAAGACATTTTCAAGTTTATTATATGGCCTTTCGTTTTGTGTTCGGTAGACACCTTTACACTAAAATAATATTACAATTATGTCAGTTGCTATTTCTAATTTTAGGAGCCAAGCCATCCATAAATTACACCACATCTTAAGGGGGTCTTAAGGTGGACAGAAAAGTGTGACACGGTGTGACAAGAGGTTGACTCCCTGTCTTACGCTTTGTGACGTCATACACAATTAATATTAACATTTCAAAGTCCGCATTAAGCGTCCGTGGGTATGCGACGATGTGATCGAAGAGAGTTGGGGAAGGGGGGTCTTCCAAATGTGACCACCTGTGATCAGGAGGGGGGAGGGTTCAAAAAGTCATGAAACTCATGTGGCGTAATTTATGGATGGCCTTTAAATTCGTTGTATGTCGCGTTTCGCTGGCTCGATCAATTAAAGTTTTAATTATTAACATTTAATTTAACTTTTACATTATTAAAGGATTTTGTCGTAGCAAACCTAACCACCTTTTTATTCACCTTTAGTCATTTAAATCCAGAAATACTCTTTTCTGTGTTCATTTAAAATGTCAATTAAAAAGCTTTCATGATGTATAGTTCAAACAAGAAATAAAAATGCCGAAATGTTTATGTAAGCAATAAAGTTTATAAAGAGTTGGATCCGAATTTTGGTGGTGTGTGACATTTGTTAGTTACACATTTACCTCTTTTCATGTATTATTATAATATCGCTCTTTACACAAGACGGCAGACACTTCCCGTCATCGTGGGTGTTCTCTATTCCTAGTTTCACTTGAGCTGAAACAATATATGGGACTAAAATATTCCCGATTATGCTTTTGCAGTTACACATGCTTACATATACTTTCCCTCATCCATACTACTTTATAATTATATACTATGGATGCGGGCCGCTTTTACCTGGTCCTTGTGAAAATCAATGGGGGAGGCTTATGTCCAGCAATAGACGTCCTATGGCTGAGATGATGATGCTGATGATTAAAAACTAGTATAATGTTAAAATAGCTCCTAAAATAAATATAATTTATTTATATTAAAGCGGTTGATTAAAAAAAATGTTTTCTCTTGGCGTTTTTTTTTTTTACATATTATAAGTTTGCGTTTGACAACTGTCTCACTTGATGTGAAGTGATGACGTTGACTAGGATTTAGCACGCAAACCTAGAAGGTACCTATTCACTCGCGACTTGAAGACTCCAGGATTGTACATATCGGGAAACACAGACTCAGGCAACGAGTTCCATACCTTGGCAGTACGCATTAAGAAAGTGGGAGCAAAACGCTTCGTACGTATAGGTGGTATATCTTCCATATAGCGATGACGAATTGCCGTACGTCGGTACGTTTGCTCCATACGGAGTTTACATTTCGCCAGTGGTGGTAATTCTGTTATTCTCATATAAAATATTCTTAGTGGTAATTCTATAACTCAAACAACTAAAGTTCTTTAAAAACTGATAGCTCTTATTCTGTTCACTTTAAAATTTAAATTAGTTAACTCTCAACGGTGCTATTCCTAATATAAGATCGGTTTTATTTGTTTGAGGGTAGTTTCAGTGAGCACCAAGTTATCAGTTTACTGATAATATACCTGCAATTTTAAAAAATCATGTAATTTTAGGATTGTCATTAATTAGTGCTATAACAATTTGGATTGTATGATAAAGGTGTGAGAATTTTCTAATTTTATTCATTTTAACTTTGATGGAAATAAAAATGTGCACAGATTTTTAAAAAAACAACAAAGTTTAGTTCTTTACACCAACATTTCCCGCCTGACCATGACAATTTTATATCTTTCAGTGATTCTATTCACGTATAAACTCTAACCCACTGATTACCTTATTAAAATCTTATTTTTCAGTGACAGAGCTAATTATGTATAGATAATATTGTAGGGGTACCGTCATGATCCGCCAAACAATTGAATCCTGTATAGTTGCAGTAATACTTCTCGTCTGTAACAATCGAACAAAAATCACTGTTTGACAGCCAACGCTTCCACCGCTGAGCCATCATCGCTTCAAAACAGAATTGCTATCACTTCAATAAAAATCGTTATTTGAACAATTTCATAAAATCCTTTTTTCATTTCAAGACTTCATTAGTTACGGATCGGTTACATAGAAATTTCATCAAAAATTCTATGTTCTCTAGT
Organism: Apeira syringaria; assembly: GCA_934044485.1. NCBI lineage: Eukaryota > Metazoa > Arthropoda > Insecta > Lepidoptera > Geometridae > Apeira > Apeira syringaria. The sequence continues at coordinate 20,003,529 of OW203658.1, forward strand.
CTAATTTTAAGAAATATATATTGTTAAAAATGTGTTACTTTGGAAGTAGGTTGTGATAGTTTTTTAAACTAATTATTTGTGCGTTGTATTCTATATTTAGTAAGTTTTTTCATATATCAGAATATCCTTGTGTAGCCACAAATTCAAACAAGAAAATACTGAGCACACTTATAGCAGGCAAATCGAATTGAGTGTGACAGGTACACTGGTGTATGCATACTAATAATTCTTTACACAGACTTTAACCTTAAATCTAATATGTTGATCGACGTACATATCAATCGGGGAAGTGATAGCATTAAAATATGTTTTTCCTACGTATTATTAATTGGGTGAGTTGATTTTTTGATTAGACAAAGCAAATGGAAAAACGTAGTATAGGTACGGCGTGACTAGATAGAGCGACGGTACACTTAGGCTAGCTGGCAGCGTCTGGAGAAGAAAAGCCGAAGATCAGGCTCAGTGGCGTTTTTTAGGAGAGGCGTATGTCCAGCAGTGTACTGATCTAGGTTGATGATGATGATATGAATAGGTTAGGTTCCACTTACATGATAGATCTCGTATAGGGGCTACGCAACGGCAATGTTCAAACGAATGCTCCGTACTTCTCGCCAGTTTGCAAGCACCGTACGAATATACCTGAAAAATAGAAACTTCGTAGATGGATCGTAGTGGGGAAATATAGCTGCTGACCCTTTCTTAAAACTTCGTCAATCGGGAGCATTACTACCAGCTTTGTAAAAACCATGCAAGTTCCGAACAATTCTAAAACCTGGCTTAAACCGCTTAGCGTGAAATCATACCATCACCACGGCATAACGCTCCTTAAGTTTAACGGTTTGAACATTGATATCCTCAAAGGTGAACGGTTATTGTGGTCTCTGGCATGTTTTAGCAAGGTTCTAGAACTGCTCGATACTTGGATTTTGCAAAGCTGATAGTAGGTAAGGCCCCTGGTTTTTAGAACGTTCGACTAGGCCTTCCTCTTCCAACACTACTATTGACTTCACCCATCTATACTCGGTCAATCTTCTTTCGTATATTCTTTCTACATGACCTTTTCTCGATCCCAGTCATGACATCTTCGTTTACAGATTGTAAGTAGTAACAATTTACCGGGTAAGTGTGGAATTGTTCCTTCGGGACTTCGTGTGGAAACCGACATCCTCGCTCTTGTATGTCTATGTCTTTAATCAATAGTTCATTGACCATCTCTATGACAGAAAACAATATTTCCAAATTTTGAGTCATCGGAACAAAGAATTTGTATTCAGATTCCAGATAGTTGGTCGATAGCTCTTCAGAACTGTGGATTGATATCTAAAAGAAACACATAAGGCATGTAATTTCAAAAAAATAAAAAATAAAGTAATAAAATACCTAACCCGGCTCTAAGGTTCAACGTATGCTTAAGCTTAAGTGTGCATGCTACATTACGTGAAATTGTCAAACATTTCATGGTTTCCCATAGATCTATAATTTACCGTTGCATCGGATGATAAACGAAACTTCAGCTCTCCCGGTCCAACAGTTCTGTTCACAGTAGAGAGCGGTTCTTTTAGGGCCATTCTGAAAAGATATTTACTATTTTTTTAAGTATACAAAATACAGCAGTTGCAGAGTATACACTCGATAATAAGACAGTTCTGGGTGGCGAACCTCAGTTTGGCCCTCCAGATCGAGTCTTATAGTTTCAGCTATTGTTGAAGTTAACAGAGAGGGAATCAATGGCATGATAGTAAGACCTACTATATTGCAACAGACCGTTAGGCTAGCTACCATCATCAAAATCCAGTTTTCGTGTTTGTAGTCAAATTCAAATTTACAATTATTTTTAAATCGCTAATTGTCTGCGGACACTAAGCACAACGCTGAGTTCAAGAAAGACTCTTTCAACACAATCGGTACATCATACAATTCTCATGCCACGCACCTTATCTTCCTTTTTTGCCTTTAATTGTTTATATGGTGTATTCGGCGATGAATAGACATATTTCTTTTCTTTTCAATGTATAATTGAAACGCGCACTATTATAACGTCAAAAAATTAATTTTTTTCAGCTTGCGCTAATTGGACATTGAGATTTGAAATATTTTGCTGTTCTTATTGACGAAGCATGATCATGAGGTTTCGGCCTCATCATCTGGGTCTAGATGCTTCGTCAATAAGCTAGGTACTAATAATACATATTGTATTTGCACCAAATTATCTGTCAATCTTTATTACAACATATACTACACATAATTTATAATACTATACATAGAAAGACAAGACAAGAATACGGGGTCTTTTTCGTTTTCAATTCGGAGACTGTTACAGCCAGTTTAGCTTCTGTAACAAGAGAAATTGGTTTTTTTAAAACAACTCAATACACAACAACACACATGTCAAGTTTTTTTGGTAATATCCTATGTTCCACACTAGGATCATCAGTTACCCCAATGCTGACTATTAAGTTAGTTGTTAGACGACTACAGCAATAAATTAGAAAAATCACATCTTTGATTAATAAAACAGAGTTAAAAATAGAACTGCCAGCGTAGAAACCCTTTTAATACATTCCTCTAAAATCTATTACGTTCGTTAGAAGTTGAAAGACGCTAATGAATAAATTGGTTGAGTATGCTTTGATTGAATGGAAGGGAAATAGATAATCTTATATGTATGTATTCATAGCGCCCTGTGCCCCTAATTTGATGTTTCTACACCCACGTTGATGTCTGGCTTGGATATCGATCCTGCATATCATTTAACTTAGTGGCTTTTGTAGTTTTTGTACCTATGTTAAACATTTAAAAACAAACTCATATAGTTTTTCATACTAAACTGTTTTAATATTCCTAAGTAAATCTATTACTCTAGTTTATTACGCAAACACATTAACACACATATCCCTATAGTACATGTACACACAAATCATGAACTCACATACTCCGGCCGTCAGTTTGACAGCCGACGCTTCTACCGTTCACAGCTATCATCGCTTCAAAATATATTCTTTATTTAACGTAGTAAGGTTCTTATAATTTTGTTACATAAATACACAGTGTTACGTAAATTGTGATAAAACTAAGAGTCATGAACCTTAATCTGTCGTTTTATCGTATCTCATATTATCTTTGTTATCAATATTAAAATATTTAAGTAACTCAGCACATACGCGTTCTGTAGCGTGTTGAAGGAGTAACACGGCCCGTACTCCGAGTCAACTAGATGAAATCTTGCGCAGCAGGGGAATCCCACACCAGTGTAGGAACAATCCGATATCAGTTCTTCGCAGTTTTTGTGGACCTGGTGGAAAAGTGTTAACAAAAAATCTCTAATGCTCTGTGCAAAAACAGATAAGCTTTTTTTAAGCAAAACTATGAAAACGGACTCAGATAATAATATAATTATCCTACCTCGAACAGGCTTACTCTTGACGCTCGATTCCAATCTTAAATTGTTTTTCGAACGACTTCGCGCAGATTGGTACTTTTGAATGCCACACTAGCGCACCATTGGAGCCGAGCTCGATGGAACATTGGTTTTTTTCGTTTCAAACGTGAAGTTTGAGAACTAAATTTGTGTTCGAGAGTGACGTTAATGACGTAGAATGAGATTGGAACTGATTCGGCTTAGAATTGGATTGTGATCGCAACTGAGTTCAAGAGTAAGCCAGTTTACATTTCAGTACTTTTAAGTTTTTCAGGTCAGTGATTTCACCTAACCTATTCATGATTGTTTTATAAGCAGTTGGGGCCTTGGTGAGTCTTTAATGTTTTAAATAGTTACTATTAGAGCATTATTTCCACCTTCCAATATTTGATCATGACCGTTCGTGTCAAACCAAATTGTGCTCGACGAGACCATAATCTAAAGCCGCAGAAGGTTCTGCTACCAACCTTCTGCTACTTGGTCCCTTAGCCGAGGGGGTACAATTATAAAGTCAATTCTAAGTCGGTACCACACAGCAGTTTGATTGTTTTATTTATGTTGTTAATGTTTCACTCTTTCTTAATCTATACTATTAATATTATAAAGAGGAAAGGTTTGTATGTAAGTATGTCTGTGATGAAGTAACTCAAAAACGACTGTGCTGATTTCAAAAATTCTTTTACCATTAGAAAGCTACATTGAGTACCCTGAGAAACATGCGGTATTATATTTAAAAAAAAAAAAAAACTAATTTTTTACCCGTGCGAAGCCGAAGCAGACCGCTAGTTATGAATAAAATATATTATTTGGTATTATGATGAAATTAAATAATGTAATGAAAACCAATTTCATTGATTAAATGAAATAAAATCATTCTTTTAATTAATAAATTAATAAAATTTACGCTGCTTTAAAATTAAGATTTTACGAAAATTATTTCTTTATAACTATTTCAAATTACGGAATTTATGTAAGTTCTTCAGAACTTTGACTATTCTTAGATGTGGATTAGATTGTTGTGGTTGTGGCTCATGGTTTTTACTACAGAAAATTTGTCCACTTTCTCGCCTGATGTTAAGTCTGGTCTATGATGGATAGTGCCTGCCTAGAATATAGCTCTTGTAACTTGAAGTCACTCAGATTGTATCTATGTGGAAACACAGACTGACGTCATGAGTTCCACTCGTTGGCTGTACGCACTATGAATGTGGAAGCAAAACGCTTCATGCGACATGTTGGAACCTCTACCAAGTATGGATATCGCATTGCCGTCCGTCTGGTCGTTCTTTGATAGAAAGGGAGAGGAGGAAACAAATTATGTGGCTGTCGTCGCTTCTAGCTGACGAAGTACTTACATTCTCCATTACCTTTCTCCAAGGGACATCACAATCAATAAGAGTACCGCAGGGGAAACACCGGCTTCTTGAACACTTCCCACGGCCGTACAGTAAGTCTATCAGGTACCCGAGCTGGTCGTATGATAACGGCTTTATCAAATCCGCTGGTGAAAAGAAATATGTAGTCAATATTATGACTATAGTTGTTTTACTAGTTATTTAAAAACATATTTAGTAATCGCGCGTCAAAGAAAGCCAGCGACAAATAAATGACATAATTTTACCCTCAGAACTCAAGACCTATAATGTCAATATTATCCCTATAGTTATTTTACTAGATAATTAAAAACATATTGTGTAATCGCTCGTCAGAGGGAGCCAGCAAATAAAAGACAATTTATTTTACCCTGAGACCTCCATTAGTTGGATGTTTTTGGTCTAAGTGTCTCGATCGATACGAGACGATTAGGAACCGCCGAATTAAAATTTAAAAGTGTAATGATTCAATATTTTAATATACTAATTGTTAATCTCTACAGTTAAATAACCCAGCTAAGAGCGAGGCATACTCCAGCACTAGAAGACCCGTACAAGCATACAACAACATACGCCTTTATGTTGTTTGTGTTTACTAAAGAATTATTTTTTTCATTCGGTTCCGGATCCTCCAATACGCCCCCGTATTGGGGTGATAAGTGATATTTTTTGAAGTTTATTAGATATCTAAATAGGATTTTCCACAAAATATAATCTTAACCCAAAACTTCACTATTACACGAGTACCTACTTATATACGATGACATTTTCTTAAAATTTCACCACCGTATAAACAATTGTAGTACTATTTCACACAATATACACTACCAATTTTCTGTCAGGTTTTTATAAACAATTTCAATCAAACTCTATTTACCTACTTATATACGATGGTGACATTTTTGTAAAATGTCACCATCGTATAAACAATTAAATAACACCCCTATTTCACACAATATACACTACCAATTTTCTGTCAGGTTTTTATAAACAATTTCAATCAAACTCTATTTACCTACTTATATACGATGGTGACATTTTTGTAAAATGTCACCATCGTATAAACAATTAAATAACACCCCTATTTCACACAATATACACTACCAATTTTCAGTCAGGTTTTTATAACCAATTTCAATCAAACTCTATTTACCTACTGTCTCACAACTATAGTATTTACATATTTGCAATTAGTACACTAATTCACGCATCAGCGGCCTAGTCTAGATGCATTGCTTCTCTTTCTATAACCGTTAACGATGAATATTCGTTCTCGTTTATCACGTGATATATCGCTTGAAGTGTCAATCTTATAATTTTTTTATGTTTACTCTCAGCGTTAGCGCTTGTAGAATGTTACTACGAGCTAGGCGTACTGGTACTCATTGTTCTTCGAAACTATCAAATGTCTGTGTCAGATTTTTTATAGATGATGATCAATTATATTTAAAATATTTTTTTTCATTTCATTGCGTTTTTTTTTTATTGAGATTTGAGAGCGTGAGCATGGGCATTGAGTCTGCATAAAAAAAAACTTGGTATTTCATAAAGAAAATAATTAGACAACACATGTAATAGCACAAACTATCTTTGTCATAGTATTAGATTAATGATCGATTGTTCTCAAAATTTAACTGTTCTACCGTGTGAAATGATTTATGCGACGATTTCGTTAGCGATTCGTGGGCGAGCCAATGAATTACGATAAATGTAATTACGATAACGCTCGGTGAGCCTCATCTTAGCATCTGAGGAACCCTTTCGAGGCATGTCGCATACTGTCACGGCTGGGAAGACTGTAGTCCAGTTGAGGTACAACGTGTTTGGAGTGAAGCTTATCCCCCCATCTAGCTGGATTACTGGCACTATGATGAGGTAGAGGCAACAGGCTGAGATAACTATTACTATGAACCAGAATAATCTGTGGAATTAAAAAATTTGAACTACTTATAACAAATGATATATATAATTGTCTCAATGAACAACACTGAACTCAAACAAGCTATCCGAAATCAGCTATTTTATATTTCGCATAGCTTGTTTTAGTTTAAGTGTGTTTTAGTATATAAGAATCTGTGCATTGTAAGAATAACTTACATCAAAATCCGAATGATTCGTTTGTATTCTGTCGTCATTATTTTACCAGATAAATGACAGATGGTTTCTAAGTTGAATTGGTTCACGTTCCCATAGGATTTAGCTACTTTTTTGTAGAGATTCGTGCTCTGGCCACTAGCTTAGAATAAAGACTTTCTCTGGAAGTCTGTACTATGTCGGAGAAGCATAGTATCATAAGCATTGATGGCTAAGTGGTGGGAGCATCGGCTGTCAAACTGACAGACGCTGGTTCGATCCTCGTCTATGCGTTGAGCTTCCGCTGAAGGTAACACAGTTAATATAATTCCTAGGATAGTGGTTGGGTACTTTCGGGTACCTTTCTAGCTAGCTACTATCCCAAGTTTATAAAAACTCACACCAAACACATAGTGCGTTCAGGCAGTAGTCCTGGAGAGCAAATAAACATTTTAGATTTTGCGTGATTACATCTTCGACCATATCGTCACTGAACATCAAATGAGATAGTTAGTGGTCAAATGCTAGATCTATAAGGCATTTAAAAAAAATAAGAAGATAGTATTCTTCTAGCTACATCGACCTTTACGGCTTTGCATATTTCCCTGTGGACACTAGACAAATAAGAAGAAAATCTGAACTCTTTTTTTAATATGGTAAGACTAGTTTTTCTGCAATAGGTTTATAAGAAAATAAAAAAGAAACGAATTTACAGCCTCATACTGTACAGTCCATCAAACCTTGAAACTTTTCATTTGTAAACCTTTTGGATACCCACTATTAATAAAACTTTTTTTCTAGAATGTTACAATAATTCTTACCGGGCCAGATAATTCGCGTTTTTCTTGAAAAGATGATTTAATCCATGTACTCCACTATTCCGACCGAAGAAAATAAATCTTTGTTTCAAAGAACCAATATATTTTGGCATTTTAGAAAGTTACTTCAAATATTTTATTCCAATAATGTAATCAAAAGCGAGCACTTATCTTTCCCTCTTTTGTATACTCAGTTCAACAAATCAACCTATACTAGTAAAGGCTTGCATGGACATGCAATAACAAAATAAAAACACAATAGGATTCAGTACAGTACATTTCAGACATGTATATTGCAATCAGTTAAAAGCTATGGTTATTAAGTGATTAAGTAGGTAACCTACATATTATAAATACATAATTAAGTAATAGTACCTAGGTGAAAGATAGACGTCAGTATGGCAGGCCAAGTTCGATCCATGCAACCGTGTTTTACAACTCAGAATCAGGCACATAGATAATAGTATTCACAATAATCATTTCAAGAGTGGTAGTGATTTTTCGTCCTTACATCTGACTAAAATGAAATAAAACAACATAGTCTTTTTAAATATATACGGTTACGATAAAGTCTAAATTACAATTACACTTATTTATGACTAAACTGGACCAAACGTCTAACCTTTTTCTTAGAATGTAAAATGTTTTACGTAAAATAACGTATAAGTATATAACGTTATTGAACGTGTGCCTTTTTAAGGTCAAAAAATCCTAACCTCAATTTACCTAATTTTAATGTTATATTCTCAAAACCAGTATCTACCGACTGTCATTGGTAAAAACTAGTATGTACCAAACCCTAATGGTTAAAGTCACTAAAAATATCTCCTCTTCGATAAAGTCTGACATGTACCAACTCAGATTCTTTGCAGTAACATAATTATACTTATATATATAATTATACTGATTATATATATTAATTATATATATTAAAAATCAATTCCTACATTACTAACAAACAATTACATTATGTACTCGCATTTTTTTCTACGTGAGCAGATCAACATGTATGCGCATCGCCGAAGCAAGTATGGAAAATTTTAATATCATATAGGATTTGAAGCGATGATATCTCAGCGGGGGGAGCGTCGCCTGTTAAATTGACGGTCACTGGTTCGATCCCCAACAATAGCTCGAGCTTCCGGTGAAGCAGCATGGTGGTAGGGTACTTTCGAATACCCGCCTGGTTAGCTACGACCCTCAGGTTTGAAAAACTGTCACCAAACACATAGTGTGTTCAGGCAGCAGTCCTTGAGAGCCAGTGAGCATTCTAGGTCTAGCGTGATAACATCTTCGACCACATCGTCACTGACCATCAATTGAGATAGTGGTCAAACGCTAAAAATACAAACAGTATTACAAACATCTACGTATCAGAAATATTTTAATAAAATAAATTTTAAATTCTTACTCTCTATCGATGGTGTACGGAATGATTACACGTGTAATCACAATGCCTACGTCATACACGCGACATAGTTAGGTTTACACGAACACAGATAAATCACAAACTACTTAAACAAATTAAAATAATACAAATCAATGACAAATTGACTAGTAGACTCTTTTATACAGAAATATCATTCAACACATTAATAATATTATACCATAAATTATTCAATACATATATTTTACGATAACATATTTAAAGTCGTGAAAATCATAGAAATCATTAAATAAGTAATTATTTAATCATTTCTGAGATTTTCCCCATTTTACTACACATTGAATTTAAAGAAGTTAAACAGATTTAATCACGTACATGATATATTTGATTTATAAGTATTTCTCCCGTAGTTTCAAACACTTGACGGTGATTGTGGTCTGGGGTAGACTGGATTACATTTCTAAACTAAGAAATTATTGTAAACTCCAAGGCTTTCACGGCCGGCGTTGCATGTTGTATGTATTGCTTTCGGGCTGTTTGGCCGTGGTCTAAGTGAAACTTGTGTTCCAGACGTTTCGTCGATCACTGCGGTCGATTAAAAATGGAGAGATGGAGGAGAAGTATAGTTTGTTGAATGTATTGCTTTCGGGCTGTTTGGCCGTGGTCTATGTGAAACTTGTGTTCCAGACGTTTCGTCGATCACTGCGGTCGATTAAAAATGGAGAGAGAATGGAGAGATGGAGGAGAAGTATAGTTTGTTGTATGTATTGCTTTCGGGCTGATTGGCCGTGGTCTATGTGAAACTTGAGAAGTCGACCTAAGATGTCGACCGCAGTGATCGACGAAACGTCTGGAACACAAGTTTCACATAGACCACGACCAAACAGCCCGAAAGCAATACATACAAGAAGAAATTATTTTTAACCTCTACCAAAATCAATCACACTGCATAATTATCACAGTAATCAAATTCTAATCAAACACTTAAATTTAGATCAAAATTAATAAAATATACGCAATTAAGGTTCATTTAAAGTTAACTTTAATAGATATTTAAATCATAAAGTGTCGCATTTACAAACTTGCGTCTGAATCTATATAAGTATGGATATAAGCATATACATATATCAGTCATCAGGTTACCATAGTACAGGCTCTGTCTAATTTGGGACCTGAAGATCTTGTGTGAATGTTAATAAATAAATAAATAATTCTCTTTCATTTAATATTTAAGTAATGACCAGTCGCAGAACATAAAGAATTACCTACCTGTAATACATAACAGAAAACAAATACAAAATAGAATTTGATTTGTTTAAAAGCTGACTTAATCGAGTGTACTAAGCTTGCAAAGTCTGCTAAGAGTGTGGTATTTTTTTTTAATAAGTATTAAATACCTTTGTCTACTCGTCGTCGCGCGGCTTGTAATAAATAACATAATACAAATTTCGCGCAATTAGAATTAAAACATTACTTAGAAAACCAAACGCTGTCATGTACAGTTATGCCTAAAATGGTTTCGTCTCAGCATATTGCTGTAGGGGAACCTATAGCGCTGATTTTTAACCCGAACCTATGGGACGCACTACGTGATAAATAATTTATAAATACTAGCTAAATACCTTGGGAGATCTCGAGTTTAAAATTAGCTAACCGTGAATTATTTAAACTCATCCAAACCACCTCGAGAACCAACTTTTCTTCGTAGTGGTATCTTCTTCAGATCTTTTCTCGATTTGGTCGGGGTCTGCATAGGCATCGGTGACATCGGGCACACTAGCCACAGTGGTGGAGCGCGAGCGCTTGAAACATTGACGCAAGTCGTGGAGGAGTTCACGGAGTGGTGACAAGCGTTCTTCTGGTAATACTGCAATGAATGAAAAATACAACATATATGAACAGAGTAACTGAATAGGGATATTTTTAATGTTTCAGTCTCTCAGTGCATAAGCCGAACGTTTTGTTAATGAATAACTGGGGAATATCAATAATATTATATGTTTATATGGGGTAGATGTCGCACAAGCACGCGTAAACTGAGGCGGCAAAATTAAGTCAATTGTAGTAATTTTCTTTGCGACGCGTATTTCAAGCGCAAGTCTAAACATATAGCTATCCTTTTCTAGATTATTTGTACCGAATTATCTGGTGCAGTTATGTCGTAAAGGAACAAAATCTCAGTAACGCGCAGTATGAATATACCTCATCTTTAGGAAAACATCATTGGGGAGTATCCAGATAGTATACGCACAGCTCGAGCGCCGCCGTTCGCGCACCGCACGCGCACCGTTCTCGCGCCTTTGTTGTTCGGGCGGTCAACAAATGCGCGCGAACGGCGCATGGGACTCTGTGCCTGGACACTCCTTTTTAAAAGGTACAGACACTACAAGGTAATCACAATCCTGCTATATTATATACTAGATGCGCCCCGCTGTTTTACCCGCGTGGTGATGATTGATGATGATGATGATGAAGAAAAGTAGGCTAAGTGTTAGTCCAGGGTCTAAACTATTTCCATACCAAATTTCATCGAAATTGGTGTAGCCGTTTGAGCGTGAAGAGGTAACACACATATACACAAACTTTCGCATTTATAATATAAGTAGGATAGGATTATTTTATCCCACTAATATTATAAATATTACATACGATACCTTAGCTCCCGCAATAACAAATAAGCTACTTTTCATCATCATCAATCATCACCACGCGGGTAAAACCCTAGAGCGCAGCTAGTTTTCTATATATACAATATTTAATATTCTTCTATCTATTCGTTGTAGCAGTAGATATAGAGTAGAATAGAGCTAGAGCTATACAGTAGAAATAACAGTTAAAGAACTAATACTAATATTAGTCGTTCTCGTCGGTCTGTTTGTCGTTGGTGTGTTTGTTACTCCTTCACGATGCAACGGCTGAAGGGATTTGCATGAAATTTGGAATCAAGATAGCTCATACCACCAACACATAGGTTACTGTTTATTGAGAATATAAATAGATGATTGACCCGAAATATTTACTGTTCTAGTGGGATGACGGAAAGACCCAAAAATCATCAATATCACGCACCATTTCACCGCGGGTAACATCGCAGGGCGCAGCTAGTGTAAACATAACAATATGGTATGTGCCACAATAACAGACACGATCTCGGCTCAGCATAATTGCTTAACACCATCAAAATACTACTGTAGCTCTGGACAGAATCTACGGGCATGGTCTACTCTACAGGCTGTAACAGCCTTTGATCACAATACGACGTTGAATATAGCGGAATTTTGTACTATATAAATAATACCAATAAAAAAAGTACAATAACAGTTGAGCATTCTATTAAATGTTAGTAGTCTGTAGGTAGTAAAAATATTTCAATACTTCACGAATTGCAAGCGTAACCAGGATGTTATCAGTGTTGTCAAGTGAAATTTCAAGGCAATCTCGTTAAGCTAAATATTGAGCCAGCATATTAGTCACAACTTGCATCGACTAGGCGATATAACTTATGGGAGACCTGATAAGCCCCTGAAATATTTCAACACCAAACGGCTTCAACATATATTCCCTATCTAGGTCAACATACATTACAAATATAATAAATTAATTGGCTGTAAATAGTGATTGTTGTGTCCGGAAACCTTCATCAGGATTTTGAGTGTGATGTGTTTATCATAACATCCCGTCTCGTACTGCTCCGTGATGTATGAAAGCTTTCCATCGAAGCCGAAACAGTTATACATCGTGATATCGACTACGCGAAAGTGTCACGCTAAATTCGTAAGATCTTTACTTTTAAAGTAAAGAGATGTAAATCCCCTTTACAAATGTTTCTGTGAGGAATAATTATAGCAAGGCTAATCTGTGTTCCAATTCTCTTATTTATTAAGACAAACAATCCATAAACAATGCAGTTACCGTATTATAGCTTTGTATTTCGCTAAAATAACAATTGCATTGTAGGTAATTGTATTATGGTAGGAATACAATTTGTCTAGCCATTCTAATTTATGCTCGAACTAGAATAGCAAAACTAGCAAAAAAGGCAATTCATTAACAATCCATGAGCAATATGCTAGTAGAATTGATACCCCGATGGTAACTAGTCCCTGTAGCCAATAGTATGTTGAATCGTATAGTACGGGACATCCAAGCCTTGACAACAGTGAGGGTGAACATTGAGACTGGCTAGATGGAATACTATCAACAATCCTCAGAGCATAGGTACTCTGAAATGGACATCAATGACCACCCGTTTGAGAGCCTCAAAGCCACAAACAGATAACCATGCTATTTTTGTCAAATGCAATCTGTACTGCTTATTAGTGTGTGTATGTGTGAATGCACGCGCGTGTGTGTTTGTTATCACTTAGCGCTAGCTACTTTCCAGGGTCTGCTTGATGGCTAGGTATCACCCCTCATACAAGTTTTTAAACTGACATGGTCACTAATACAAAAATTAACTTTACTATCGGTATTTAAAACGTGTATTTTATTGGATTTTGGTTCTAGATATTTCGAGAAATAAAAACAAAAAAAAATTCATGCGAAATATCCTGATAACAACGTTAATTTATCTATCGCCCGCAAGTTTTAAAAACTCTCACAAAACACACATGTCGATAAGATTCCATCAATATTATAGACCTAGCATGCCTCTTCTTTTGATCAAATTGTGACCCTGACACTGACTATCAAGTGAGACAGTGGTCAAATCTTTGACCACTGTCTCACTTGATAACGAACAAACGTATATATATACGTATATATATATATATATATATATATATATATATATATATATATACGTTTGAACGAACAAATCAAAATAAAATCGTCAAATTTCTACAGAACTTTTAGCCAACTAATCCTAAGCGGACGTAGTCGCTGCAAGAACTAGTTATCATTGTAAAAATAATTGTGCTTATGCGGCGAGACGCAGTTGATAAAATAATTATTGATATTATTATATTAACTGTGGTTGTAAAGGAAGTAAACAATACGCAGTTTGCCTTTGAATTTTCAATGCCGATAATGGCATAACAAATAACGTTACTACGGTATAACTGTTAAAATAATGTAGGAATACTTCTGTATTCCTATATTATAGTAAACAACTGTATGTAAACAAACGAACCTATACTTAATACGTCACCCGTTCAGGGGGAGGGTGGGGCACAACATACCATGTCTTCTTCTTCTTTTTCTTTTCAGCAATAGGACGTCCGCTGCTGGAAATATGCCTCCTCCATATAGGGAGGATTTGCCAATTCTTGCCACGCTTGGCAGGCATTTGTACATACCATGTACATGGTACAATTACCACGCTCGGTCACAGGGGCCCGGGCGGGGGAGGTTTTTAGGTTTTCGTCACGTAATCAATATTCTCTAAAAAATCTCGCGCTTTTTCGAGCCATCTTTAAACAGGGTGCTGCGCATACCTAACCAACGCTTTTTAAGCTCACAGGTAAAGCACATACAATTTCTTCTAAAATAGGTGTTTTTGGATTTTTAGTGTCCAAAAACATGTTTAAAACCAAATATTTTATTTAAAAAAATTAAGAATATATCACGTATTATGTTTTTTTTAAAGATTATAAGCTTACGTTTGACCACTTCACTTTATACATATATGGTTACGTTCCCTATAACCAGCTACAAAAATAATTTAATAAACATTTTTTTAATGACACTTAATGTACGCCACTTGTGTACAAACATGTGGGTGACATCTATTTACTATAATATTGTTGTACTCTCACAGTAATGTGACTTACCTAATTATTTAAAACAAAATACGTAAACTCCAAAAAGGTATGACGTAACAGTTACTGTTCAATTCTTGTACCATCAAATAAAAAACACCTGAAAATAGCTTGTGTTGTATAGCTTTCTTATACTTAAGGTTACATATTTTCGAGCGATTTTATTAACTTCGCAGTTATAATAAAAAACACAACTTATCTTCTATATATATGTGTATGGATGATTATGCCTATATATCAATGGAACAACACAAATAGAAATATGTACTTTAAACCTACTGAACAAACACACCATATGTACCCTATTTTACTATAACTAAGAGTTATATCACTCGTATTTAAAACAACCTGATAACGGTGAGGAATAGAAAGATTTGTTACCTGTCCCATCTGCTTTAATGTTAGTTTTACCGAAACAAAAAGAGGGTTATTGATAAAATATGAACTATAGCACAACAATAAGTTTTTGTTAAAAACAAAACTGACCACAATAAGGTTCCTTATCCGTAGTGAGTAGGAAATAGGGCCCGCGTGCCCTGGGTGACACCTTCCCTACAGCCCCGATGCCCATCTCTGCGCAAGACCCTTGCATGTCGCATGTGGAGTTTAGACTTACATTGACTCTGAAATAGTTAAATTTGATATTATCATCACCATCGGCTGGAAGACACCTACTCCAAAATATAGCCCCATAATCTCTGTGCGAGGCAGACTCGCTTGGAAAAGGAATGTTTCTCGAGTGAGTTTGGAATTATTTAACTAATTGTGCATTTATTTAGATGTACGAGACGTTGTAGTTTTTTATATAGAATGCGCGAAGTCTTTGTCATAAAAGTCATTGGTTAAAATCTGACACAGTAA
This sequence comes from Apeira syringaria, assembly GCA_934044485.1. Classification (NCBI taxonomy): domain Eukaryota; kingdom Metazoa; phylum Arthropoda; class Insecta; order Lepidoptera; family Geometridae; genus Apeira; species Apeira syringaria. Next base: position 20,019,218 of record OW203658.1, read on the forward strand.
ACTTAAGTTGTTCTACAAAATTCAAATTGGTTTTAAATTCTTAAGTAAGAGTAAGAGCCACACTCAATTTTATATAGTTACTTCTTTTTTTCAAACATGGGTATAAAACATAAAAGATGATAAAAAAATCGGTATTCAGTAATCTTTTTAAGCTTTATAATACTCGTACCATGTGACTGATTTTTATGTGTGTCCTCAGAACTTTTCTCTACGTGAACCGATTTTGATGATTATTTTTTTAATTGAAAGCTGGGGCTTCTCAAGTTTCAATTTAAATATACAACACGTATTAATATTAATATATCAAACAATACGGTATTTTTTTACATAACCTTAACAATGCTTATTTGACTTGCTATGCTAACATTGATGATGTTTTCATTTATGAAAACGTTGAAAATTTTCCATGGATGTGCTTTTATATATATATTTGTATAGGTTGACCATCGTTTGACCACTATCTGACTTGATGGTCAGTAGCGAAGTGGTTTGACTGACCTAGAATGTTCACGTGTAGGTACTGGAAGTCGGTTCGTATAGAGTATAGTATAAATTTTGTTTCTAAGGATTTATTTTTAAAAAGTTAATTACATATTGTATTACCCTTCATAAGATAAGTCCCAGCGATAAGCCCGGAAGGAGCAGTTGTTGTTTATCAGTGACTCTGTGAACAAAACATACGCGCGACCGTGACTGCACACCGCTTGTTGTAACCCTGAAATGACACACGGTGTTTGATCATACAACAATGATATTATATGTTTATATGAGGTAGATGTCGCACAAGCGCGCGGAAACTGAGGCGGCAAAATTACGTCAATTGTAGTAACTTTCATTATGAAGCGTATTTCAAGCGCAAGTCTAAACATATAGCTATCCTTTTCTATATTATTTGTACCGTATTATCTGTCGCAGTAAGCATGTTTATGTCGTAAAGGAACAAAATCAGAGCACCGCGCAGTATGAATATACGTCATTTTTAGTAAAACATCATTGTCATACAAATACAAAATGTTATTCATTAATCAACGACAGAAACAGTTAACCATTGTTGAAAACACCGTTTAGGTACAGTAGAGTCTTACTAAACCGACCTACATAAATATATCATAAATCTTGACATTGTTAATATTTAGGTATGTATTAGATGGAAATTAATTAATTTAACATAATAGTTATTATATAATGGAAAATTTTCACGTCGTTGTGATGCGACAAAATGTACATGGTACATAATTATATCGAACTATAATTTAACCTACATTTTAAGCAAATAAAGAATATTCTATTCTATTCTACAGTAATTCGGTACTTCCAATTATCCGGTACCCTCCGCTTCTTACTCCCGTTCCACGGTCGTATACCGGCTTCAGTATAACCTCAAAAATTGTGACAATAACCCGAACAAGTACATTTATTACTTTACACTGTTTTTACGGGTATAACGTGGTACTTACGCGTAGTCGATATCACGATCGACCATTGTTTCGTATCGATCGTGTTTTGTTCAGTGCGAGACGGGACGTTACGACTAACGCACCGCACCCAAGATCCTGATGAAGGCTTCCGGAAGAAGCCGAAACAATGGTCGATCGTGATATCGACTACGCGTAAGTACCACGTTATACCCGTAAAAAACAGTGTAAAGTAATTATGAACGTGAGTTTTAATATTAAGTACATTTATGTTATGTGTTGTTTTAAAGATATATTTTTTTTATCACACTCAGACCCTCGCAATAGGATTCCCTGTGTCGAGGGAAGCATGGACACACACAATCACAACACACAAACAACCAAGACCCGGGACAAACACCTATAGGTACTCATCGCACAATTGTTTGCCCCTACCGGGATTCGAATCCAGGGTCCCAGAGACACAGAAGTCATGTTACTGACACTGACCACTGCGCCACGGCGATCGTCAAAGTAGAAAAGAGTTTATCGCTTCTCGACCTTTTGGCTAAGATCAAAGTGTAGATATTATTATATATTATTATATTTTTAGGTAACTACCTAAAAATGTCAAGTAAAACTACAAAATAGGACTCTCTCTTTCTCTGTCATCTTCTTAATGTATATAAACCTATGATTTTTTTTTATACAATGCCATAATTCGGTACCCCTTAGTTTGCAAAAGTGCCGTATTTGTGAGACTCTACTGAGTTTAGCAATACTTGTATTTTACTTGTGTTAGGCGTTTTCGATTTTCCACTTAATTAGGTAGATAATAAAACGTTTAATAGTATAACACAAAATAAATAAAGCATCCAAACACTGTGTAAGTTTAAATATTGCCACCACCACAAAACCTTACCAAAGATAATTTTTTTTTTTTTGAGTTTCTCGTATATCCATTATATATAACCTAGGTACGTACGTACCATAGACACTCATATAATTCGTTTAATTGATAATGTCGTTAGTTTTCTTAGATAACAGGCTTACTAAAAACAGTAGCTATTTGGTCTTACAATTTAACAAAATGTGCTAGGTATACGAATTTTAAGTTTAGCGTATGCATAATAAGAACTTTCTAATGCTAAACAAATTTTGTTAGTCAAGATTACCAACAATATAAATTAGGGTGATTTGGCAGATGGTCAGTGACAGTCAGTGACACTGACTTTAGAACCACGATTCTGGGTTCAAATCCCGGCTGGGGCAAACATTTTTGTGATGAGCTTAGATATTTGTTTTTGGGTCTTGAATGTTTGTGTAATGTGATGGTGTGTGTCCATACTTCCTGAGACACAGGTGTACTAGCGCGGGGGCGGGAGGGGTGACTGTGAATGCGTTGTTTTTTTAATATTATTATAAATTTATAGTGTAATTTAGGTACTCACTGAAAAGTGACCTGGGCAGTAAGCGAGACCAGAATGATGTACCGTTAGAGCAACCTGGTTGTCTAAGACCACCATTCGGGTAGAAGTCGACGTGACCTGAAAATCCAAAAACCATGTAAAATAATATATACTTTTCATCATCATCATCATCATCATGGCAGTCATAATATTTCAATGGGGGGGTTTTGCCAATACTCGCTACGCTTGACAGACGGGTTGGCGAGCGCAGTATATTTCGTGACACTCAGAAGGCGCTGCTGCCCATCCTTCTGGCACGTGATCCCTTAGCCGACTCTTACGGCACCCACGTGAAGAGATGGGGGGGGGGGGGGTTACAATTCTAAGCCGGTACCACCGCGGCAATGTATATAATATTATATATACATACTTTTACCGAACATAATGTATTCTATGACAAAAAATATAACATTTTTTTTTTTCTTGAGACCCTCTTTTTTAAACTGCTTTATGTAAATCACACTTTCTTATGCAGGTACTTTTTAGTCTAAATAAGTATCTTTGTAGAATGAAATAATCTTGCCAATTAGGAATACGCTTAGAGAGGTGTTATACTCGTAGATGACACTGTAAAAAATCACTTGTATTTTATTATTTTAACCAAAGAAAATAGGTACTTTGACGATTACTTAACAGTTTAATTTAATACTATAATTATTACCTGTACAGGTAAATATTGTAATTACTATTATTATCACTCTAAACGTAGTTTATACGTTCTGCGGCAAATAGGTGTTTACTACCGAACGCTGCATGTGTGACCGCTCACGCACACAACAGCAATTTCCTGGAACGCACGCTTTGAAGACGCACACTTGCACTGGGGCATAAGTTGATTTTAGAAACGTTCAATAATCATATTATTTTATTCTATTTTAAAATACAGACAGTTTTATTATCCTCGAGGTATGATTCCTTAAAACTTTTCAGTTTTTACTTAAATGACTTGTGGTGGACATATTTCCTAGTTACAGTTAGTTTAGGCTACACACTTGTCAGGCAATTTAATCAATTATTAGTTTTGATAGAAAGTGATGTTTGTAGCATAGTCTTTATTTTTTCAGCTTGAATTGATTCAATATGGATGAATTAAAAATAGCAGACTACTAAAGCTATCAAAGCGGTCATTGTGACCCGAGCATATTGCCATATTGATATGAGACAGGCTCGGATATAAGGTACCTACATTCCGAATTTCATTTTCGCATTTATAATATTAGTATGATAAAGTATTGTTTCTTATTCGCTCATTACCTATAGGATCTGGCATCCCGAAACCGATCTTCTGCCACAAACGGCCGTTCGTATGGATGACATCCACGAAATCTGCATCAGTCGCGTCCAAGCGCTCCACGTCGCTGGCACTGTTGAAACACGGCTGAGCTGGGTCTAAGCCTATGAACAAATAAAACCTTTCTTGACCACAACCGTTGTATTCAGAGTGGGCCATTTAGATGGGTCAGTATGGGCAACCTGAAATGGATATCGCATTGCCCTTCGTCTAGTCGTTCTTTGATGGAATGGGGCAGCAGGAATCAAGTTACATAGGTGAGATCGAGCTTTAAACAACGTTTTCCTTACCAGTGATTCTCGCAACTCTGCCGACATGATAGGAAACGAAGGAAGAAATGTGAGCGCCCAGACTGTGTCCGATGAAATGAAAATCCTTCACCATCGCTCCTGTTCTCGCCATCAACTGCCGCAGGAAGCTATGAAAGAAGACATCCATCAATATTCAGCTAAACGTGAGAAGTAGCACGAGTTCTATGGTATTTAATATCTATAAAGAATTAAAGCACTCGTCGTGTGCTTGAGAATCCAGGCCCCAATGAAATAGATGTAGTGAAAATGCATACATTGTATCACTAGAGTACCCACCATACGTATTATTATTTTTACTGTTTTTATTAGCTCTGTATATTATATTTAGTGAAGGCAATTACCGGTATCAGTTAGGTTATTGTTTTTGTCTTTTATTGTAACATTGTACTCGCATATAATGTCTTAGTCTTTGTCGTAACAAGGAGACTACACAGTTAAGTACTCAAATCTACATTATTTGCCTGTCTCCACTTATACTCTAAATTTATTATGATGTCAAGACAACGTTAACTCATGTATCGTTTGTATTGTAAGCATACCTACTCGATATGAATAATTTTATTTTTTTAAAACTTCTTTCTTTTTTCATTTATAATATACATATTATTACGGCCATTCTATATGATGTATTGTGAGGAACGGATGAGACTGAGTCCCACAACACGGGATTTATCCTAGTGTGGAATTCAGAGCACATGGCAATGTATTACTCGTATGTTATTAAGTCAGGAAAGAAATAAACTATTATTATTATATTACAACCATAAAACAATCCCAAATACACTTCAATTTAAATAACACGCGAGCTTTTTACTCCAGGCTGCCCATTATCTACATTAATTAATAAATATATATATGGATCAGTTAGAAATGCGAGAAATAAAAACGAACAGTTTTCAAGCATTGTAGACCTTATAGTAAGTGCCGTGGTGGTACCGGCCTAGAATAGTACTCCCCCATCTCATCCCGCGGGTGCCGTAAGAGTCGGCTAAGGGATAACGTACCAGGAGGTGGGCAGCAGCGCCTTCTGAGGATCGGAAATCATACTGCGCTCGCCAACCCGCCTGCCAAGCGTGGCGAGTATTGGCAAATCCCCCCTATATGGGGGAGGCATATGTCCAACAGTGGACGCACATAGCTGAGAAAAGAAAAAAAAAAAAAAAGACCTTATAAAATTACTATGGCCCGTGAATTGCTATGAAGTAATCTGCCACCAACCATGGTTTGGTGGTTTAAATTCAAACCATTCCTCGTGGAATACCTATAAACCTTAGTAGACGTTTCACTGCCAAAACTAGATGTTCAGATAGCCGATGGACAAATTTTAAATTGAATAAATTTGTAAAAACATTACAGAAATTGTATGTAATCCTTCCGGGCTGTTTGGCCGTGATCTATGTGAAACTTACCGCAGTGATCGACGAAACGTCTGGAACAAAAGTTTCACATAGACCACGGCCAAACAGCCCGGAAGCATTACATACAACATGCAACGCCGGCCGTGAAAGCCTTAGAGTTTACATTACAGAAATTAATAACAATATTTAGGGATATGATCACATCCAAAAGTTGGTATGTACTACAATAAATAGCACTACAACTAATGATATTATATGTTTATATGAGGTAGATGTCGCACAAGCGCGCGGAAACTGAGGCGTCAAAAGTAAGTCAATTGTAGTAATTTATTTTTATAGTTATGACGCGTATTTCAAGCGCAAGTCTAAACATATAGCTATCCTTTTCTATATTATTTGTACCGTATTATCTGTCGCAGTAAGCATGTTTATGTCGTAAAGGAATAAAATCTGAGCACCGCGCAGTATGAATATACGTCATCTTTAGTAAAACATCATTGACTAAAACACATTTTATTACATGTTCTTATAATACTTAACCTCGAATTAGGAGTTATGAAGTCATCGATATGATACGTTTTTGACGCGCCGTGGTTTAGGTCTACATTTGAAGCGTGTGTGCTTAATTATTATATATTTTTATTTATACTCTGAAACTGGTTGTGATGGGCCCTCGTGTCCTCATATCATGTTGTATTGTATGACTGGTCGGTTGGCGCAGTTGGTAGCACTCTGCCTTCTGAGCCGCTGGTCCCGGGTTCGATTCCCGGACAGATCAAACATTTGTGTGTATGAACATGTCTGTTTGACCTGTGTCTAGGTGTGTATATGTATATAAGTATATATATCAGTCATCAGGTCACCATAGCACAGGCTCTGCCTAGTTTGGGACCTGAAGACCTTGTGTGAATGTTAATAAATAAATAAATAAAATAAAAAAAATATGAAAAAATAAAATAAATATTGTATCCTTCTGAAAAATTTGGGGTTACCCACTTATACTAGTAGCTATTGAGATGATATGAGTACCTACTTGGTGACATCGGAACCGACTCTCCTGGTATTCGCGACAGCTCTCCAGTATTTCCACGTATTGCCACCACCGCTCCAGTCCACAACGATCACGTTTACATCTCCCTAAACATATGAAAACCCAATCAACCTATTTTATTTAGAATCGCTAGCTCCCACATTGAGATCCGTGTCGTGATCGTCGTTTTTTATGGATAAAAGAAGGAGAACTCCCGAGTCCCGACGCAACAAGACAGTTATAAGGTTGACGTGTCTGTCTGACGCATCGTAGCTCCTAAGGGAATAGACCGATTTTGTAGTTTTTTTTTGTTTGAAAGCTAATGTTGTCGATATGGTGAAAAATTTATAAAGATCTATTCAGGCGTTTCAAGGTCAGCCATTCTTGTTATTAGCTGGGGCAGAAATCTTAGACGCGTTTACTATAATATACTTCTAAACATAACTGTGACGTAACATCTGAAACACCCATGTGTTACGAGGCCCATTATTGAGCTACTGTGATGATGTAGCTCGAGGTAGGAGATGAAATCCTGAAAATTTAACTTTTTAGAGTTTTCTTTTGTTTCGGGGTTTTCGTTATGTTATTAGCATTACAGTGCTGGAGTGGATTGTCAATTGGCATATTTCTGTGTCATATGCAATACAGTCACTTGTCAAAGAGAAGTTTATTTAAAAAGGGGATAGTAGTGGCAGTAGCCCATCTCCCTTTTTTAATAATCATCCACGGGCGTGGACTCCAAAAACTAGCTTCATGCACCTGATCAACCACAATCGGGCCGGAGATGTGCAGAATGTATCGTACTCACTAAATATTTTTATATTATGTAGGTATAGAAATATTGATTGCTTGTGCATTCACAAAATGTACAATAGCTCGCAAATAGCTCATGTAAAACTAATAAACTGGGTGTAGATACGTTTGACTGTAGTTGTATCCAGTCCAGTTTTAAGTTACGTGATCTTAGAACATACCCTATCTATTCTTTTATGTCATTTGCTTTAATAATGTTTTTATTTTTATTTGTGTCTCCAATCAGCACTTAAGTACATACGTAATTCGTAACAAAACTTACCCATTCAAGAAATGCTGTTGTCATATCAAGAACCCAAGAAGCGTTGCTATGACTCATGAATCCGTGCACAATCATTACAGTTTTTCGAGATGACTTGAAGTCAACCCACTCCAGTCCAAATTGCGCTCCAGGATACACCTGCAACAGTGAGACCTGTTCGAGAAAAGTCACACGATGCCTGTCACACGTTGAACATGTCTTGGTGCTACAAAAACTTTGTTATGATGGAATGAGGTCTCTGTCTCTGGTCTACAGTAGTAATCCTTTCAATAGGATCTCAACTCTCACTACAACAAATCATATTTTTTTTCTTGCACTCGAATTCCCTGTATCGCGAAACGCATGGGTACACACAATCACAGCACACAAACATCCAAGACCGGAGAGATTTTATTTTGAGTGTAGTATTTGTGTGAAACGGTACTTACCATCCTACGTTTAAAATATCATTCACGCATACCACGTTTCAACTTAAAATCGTGAAATACCACCCAGTAAAGTTTTAAATTTACCTGAACTCTTTTAGGTCTTTGTCTCGATGAGAAGAAGAAATGAGTGTTTACTATCTCAGCGTCATCAGGCTTCATGTTGAATAAGCTAAATACGGTCTTCGTGATGGGACCCAGGCCGAAACAGTCCACTAGGTCAGGTACAGGAAGGGTCACCTCCTGTGATAGGAATTATTCATTTCTTATAAATATAACTTGAGTCTTCTCGTGACCACGGTTAATGTAACTCAGTAGACCGACGCGAATAGTCCCGATAGTCTCAACAAAGCTGAAGTTTATTACTATTTTACACCTTAACGATAAAATAAAGAAACAAACTGAGCAAAGTCACATACAAGCAACAGAGCCGAGGCACAGTCCATACAATAACCATTGACTGTCAACGTAATCATACGCTTAGCTTTCTTTATTCCACGGATATATACAAATATTGTCTTGTGATTTAAACTTAACTATAACTATTTAGTTATAGGTATACCTATAACGTATGTTTAACTATAGATAGGTATGTGTTTGACTTAGGAAGTGCGCTTCTTATAGGTACCTATCCTGCTTCCTTTTATTATTCTACATATACAAATATTGTCTTGTGATTTAAACTTAACTATAACTATTTAGTTATAGGTATACCTATAACGTATGTTTAACTATAGATAGGTATGTGTTTGACTTAGGAAGTGCGCTTCTTATACCTATCCTGCTTCCTTTTATTATTCTACATATAAAAATATTTGTGATTTAAACTTAACTATAACTATTTAGTTATAGGTATACCTATAACGTATGTTTAACTATAGATAGGTATGTGTTTGACTTAGGAAGTGCGCTTCTTATACCTATCCTGCTTCCTTTTATTATTCTACATATAAAAATATTTGTGATTTAAACTTAACTATAACTATTTAGTTATAGGTATACCTATAACGTATGTTTAACTATAGATAGGTATGTGTTTGACTTAGGAAGTGCGCTTCTTATACCTATCCTGCTTCCTTTTATTATTCTACATATAAAAATATTTGTGATTTAAACTTAACTATAACTATTTAGTTATAGGTATTTACCTATAACGTATGTTTAACTATAGATAGGTATGTGTTTGACTTGAGAAGTGGGCTTCTTATACCTATCCTGCTTCCTCTTACTATTCTACATATATATCCTGCTTGCAATTCTTTAGCCAGCCAGCGGGATTAATGAAAACATTCTAACTACCGCCGGTACTAAAAGACTCCATACTACATCATTTCTGACAAAATCAATAAAACGTAGATACTTAATGTTAATTGATCAGTTATCTCAGTGCGGCAATTATACAAATATTTTTTTTGTATATTTTACTCAAAAAAGGATACAATAATAGACTAGCCCCTGGACTATAAATGAAGCCTTTTTAATAGGTGCTGAAAGCCTGTACTTATATGACTAAAAATGTATAAAAGTATTTACCTACGTATTACAAGGATTGTTCGCATAGGTATATCTATGCCGTGGAAACCTTTGAACAACTGCAAACAAATTATTTAATGAAAACTCTCTTAAATTTGTTGTTTGTATGTTTAAATTTGTATAAACCTGTGGATCAAAGAGTTATCAATTGAGTTATTACTTAGTCGACATAGGTAGTACGTACCTAATAAATACCTACTTGTATGCTAAGGCCCACTTGCGTTAACCAAATTATCCAAGATTTCGGGATCATATCACAAATTGTGTCAACAAATTACTGATTTTCAGAAATTTAGTTAATGCTAAATATCGGCGAAAATCTCAGTCTTGGAATACACGTAGGTATTTACATAAATTAACTGAGTCAGACACGCAGAATGTACACAACGCAATTCTTATAAACTGCACTGGCCACATTGCAATGTTACGGAAGTCAACTGCTGATTCATTTAATATTTGAAGGTCGATCACAACTATCAGCTTCGTCGTCGATTGGTGAATTGATAATCTGATTCTAAGCTTCTCAATGGATCTTATACGATCTTTTTATTTTTTGCCAATTATTTTGGCACAAGATGTTAAATTAATAGTTATTAATATTTTTACTGTTTATTATCAATAAATACTATGAAATGGAATGAATTTAGGTTACTATAGTGTACGATACCTATAGACATACTTATAACGTAACAATACCATTTATCCCGGTTGAACTTACAGTTGCTGGGAGATCACAAATTACCTTCTTATCTTATATTATACTAGATGCGCCCCGCGGTTTCACCCGCGTGGTGATGATTGATGATGATGATGAAAAGTAGCCCATGTGTTAATCCGGGACCTGAAGTATCTAGATTTCAAATTTCATTCAAATCCATTCAGCCGTTTGAGCGTGATTGAGTAACAAAAATCCATCCATCCAAACTTTCACATTTATAATATTATAGTGGGCTTCATCCGCAATCTATCAGGTGAAAAAAAAGCTAATAATCTTTGTAGCCACGCATTGAATCTGTTACACATCTTCTAGCTACAACAGACCAGCTACATGGTAATTTAACTAAATGTCTATAGAGTTGTATATACAACACCTAAAAAAATATTAAAGCTATTTTTCGACGCTAAATTACCGAATGAAAACATCAATCTTTATGAGAAATCTGTACCTTGATTAAACCTTTTTATTCTTTACATTTAAAACCGAACAATGGCATACTGACATACGTAAAGAAAAACAAGTTTATAACAATAAACCTTTTTTTTAAAAACCTTTTTTCAATTTTGGTACTGGCGAGTAAGGAAGTACTTCACACGACGGACGACTCGTAATAGTTTCCATAAAACATTTCAGATATTATCAGCTATTCCCTTTTTAATCGACTTCAAAAAGGAGGAGGTTAGATGTTTCACTGGGTTTTTTATGTATGTTCACCGATTTATCTCCCATTTTTGGACAGTTTCTTAAAATTATTTTTTGTTTGATGGAGTGTACCTCCGAGATGGTCCCATTTAAATTTCATCAAAATCGGACTAGCGGCTTTTGAGACTCCAATAACTGAAAAGTGTTATATATATATAATTGCGGGTGAAGACGGTAATCGGACAGCATACACAATGACAATTGATCACGTGAGTAGCAAAGGTCACTGAAAAAAGTGGAAAAAAAATGTTTACCAAAAAATACAACTGACTTCACTCAAAAGTGTGAAATAACTTGTGGAAGTCGGTAATGGTACCGACTGCGGTCAATATTTTGATAATAGTTACTTTTGAAGTTGAAGTCGGTACAGTGAGAGATCAACAGTAGCTATTAATAAAATATAGTGCTCATTATTTCACACTTTTAAGTGCTGCAGTCGGTTCCATTTTTTGGTAAGAGTTTTAGACTCTCAGGTTCGGTTCCTCCCAGAAACTCTTATAAACTCCCGCGTCTGATGTTATATATCGGTTAACCATAGTATGCATATTATGACTTTGAATTGACTCGGAGGAGGGCGGCTCATTGCCTTTGCCTCCATCCTCTCTTTGCTCTACTCAGACTCGCATATCTTGCTCCCACAAACTAAATAGAGTACTGCACTTGCTCCACTTAAGACGCAAATTAGATAATAGCTATCTCAAGACAACTAGCAGAGATCTGTCATCTCAGGTTTTTTAAATATTTATACCATCTGGTTGCTTCATTAAAGAGCATATTGGATATAAGTGATTATTGCTAGATGAAACATCTAAAGTGAGCGTACTTATACTGGAATTAAACAGTTTAACTCCACCATCTCCATTCTATCATCGGTTAACCAGACGAATGACATAGGTACAACCCCGAAGTCTTCCAGTCGCAACTGAATAGATTTCTTCTAAGTTTGCGTGCTCCAAATTAGACTACAAATAAGAATTAGCGTCGCCGCGTCGTCGCTTAACATCAGATGAGACAGTGGTCAAACGTAAAAAATATAAATAAACTTAATATTTCTAGTATGTTCAAAATAAAGGTCAAGACATTTCGCGAAGTATCCAATAAACTTCATGGGTTCATAATTGCCATAACTGGTACATACCTCGACATCTGCAAAGCCGGCAACAGGACGAGCAGTAGTGGTGGAGTTGTCTTGGTAATAGCGGAAGAATTCACGCAGATCCTCAGGACTGATGTGGTGCTCCACTGCAAAAACAATACAATACAAAACACTTTATTGCACATCGGTCACAAAAAAACTATATAAAAAATAAAACATATACCTAACCAAAGTACAATTGGCGGCCTTATCGCTTAAAGCGATCTCTTCCTGACTAAAACAGTTTACATGAGAATCTGCATCTGGTAGGGTATCATTTGGCTAGGCAAAGGTTTTGAGGCTTCTTCCGCCCCTCGATATCCATTGGCCGTCCCACTTTTGTTAGGTATACCTATTTAAAATTATATTAAGCTACCGTGGGAAATTAATTTGAAAAAATCCTCCGGTCTCATAAATTAATAACCATGGTAGGTAATATTTCCAAATAATGAAAAAGATATATATTTGTACATATATTTTTCTATGGTCCAAAACTAAACTGTTCCTGGAAGTTTCTGGAAAAAAATCATAAACAGATTGGCAAGCTTGATAAAGTTAACTAGGCAGCACTAGAAAGCACTAAAGGCCTTTGTGATTCCCGCAGGGCAGCCAAAATTTTTCGTCTAATGCTGTGTACCAGTTTTGATTACAAAACAAAAACAAGTTCAGGTCAAGGGTAGATATTGAGATGATCATGACCCTCTTTAAAAATATTAGATTTATGGAACTGAGTGAAATAACGGTAGGTAATTAAAATCACGCAAACCCATTGTGCTGTCTAGACAATATACATAATATGGTTTTTATACCTATAGGTATAATAATTATTCCTGGTTAAATGTCCTGGGAAATATGGCCTATCGGATTTTTTTGTAAATATGTACAACAGTGATTTCTTTGTTAGAAAAGTTATTGATAAAATGTAATGAGATCAATTATTGTTTCTGTGAAACGATGGCGAGAGATGTCAAGGAGTTTTCAATCAAATAATTCAACGAAGCAATCACGAAAACTTTTGAATTAACAAACTTTGTCTTAACATACATAATATATTATTTTGCACTGTTTATGCGGGTAGAACGACACACGCGCACGCGTTGTCGATATCATGATCGACAATAGATATCCAAATAATTTATCCTTCGATCTAATGATTCACTTGACACTTGACACTTCACGATAATTCGTGAAGTGTCGTCATGTCATTCTGGCATTTCCATAATTTATGTGGCAGAACAACTTTTGCCAAATTAGCTATATACATACAATTATCACTCCATATAGAAATATATCTTTTTTTTTGAGGATTTTGTAGAAAACTATTTTACAAACTGCGCCCTACTATTTCACCCGTGTGGGCTGCTGGTTGGTTTTTATCTGAGTAGCTAGCAGATGACTAACCAACAATTGCGTTGACCAAACATTCAAGTTTATGTTCAACTAATAGCAGAACATACTTCTGTCTAAAGGCATCTAGTGGATTGCTCAAATGTAATTGTAGTAGCTGTAGTATTGTAATTAGTATTATCTTTTAAAAAAGGCATCGACCCATTAAATAAAACTATTAACTAATGTTTAAATATTGTTATTAAAACTGACGTCGTTTTCCACACATTATTAATGTATAAAACACGGGAATTACTCACGTGATAAGTCAGATGGTAAAAAGTCAGGTGAGTACGTAACGTTTAAGTAGTTTGTTTTTTTCTATATATCAAAAAGAAACCTTGACTGACTGATCAACAGTGAGTCAGAGAACATGTGAACAGAATGGTCTGAAATTCGGCCAATGCGGCCGGTAATTACGATGAAGTAATTCACGTAAACATCTACCCCCTTACTTATAAACGTTGAATAACCTCTGAATAGTTATACAGTGTTTTGTCTTTGTCGCTTATATGACAGTTTGACGTTGAAAGAACGGAACAAAACGCTGAATTACTATTCGCAGCTTATTCAACGTTTATAAGTAAGGGGGTTAGTGTTAATAATTCGACTTCTAAAAGGGTAACGAGAATACCACTGCCTCGTGGGAGATACCGCGGGTGTAGCTAGTTAAAATAAAAACACAAGCAACAATGAGCATTCGTAAACTAAACTGAATCATTTCAGATATAAAACACGAAAAGACTCAATTCCAAATATTCGATACCAATGATCAACCGAAGCCGTACTCTTACGACAAATCGTTCACCTGTCACGAAAATAAGTGGCTGTACTGACAATCGTCCTTGATAAATCTAATTTTAGTGAAGTTTCCAAGACGACGGTCAAACATTGTCGACCTCGACCAAGTTTGGCTGCTAAAGTTATACCTACGCAGTCGAACGCGGGGGACCACACTGACATAGCTAAAGCGCGACTTTTCAAATTTGCCAATTACCATCGGATACCCAAAACTTATTAATACATAGTTCAATTCATACATTCAATAATAAACCTCAGCAACAGAAGCCATAATAAAAGTGGAAGAAGGAATATAAACGTCATACGTCAAAAGAAGAAGACGAAAGTTATACGTGATTTTTGTGAGTTATCATAACATAAAAACTTGCCTCGCATACATATAATTATATGTTCATTCATTCATTCGTTCATCCATTCATTCATCTAAGCCATGGGACGTCCACTGTTGGACATATGCCTCCCCCGTATAGGGGGGATTTGCCAATACTCGCCACGCTTGGCAGGCGGGTTGGCGAGCGCACTATGATTTCCGATCCTCAGAAGGTGCTGCTGCCCTCCTTCTGGTACGTGAATAATAATGAAATTAAATGGCAAAATCTGGTAATAATTATATGTATGAGCTACAATGATATTATATGTTTATATGAGGTAGATATCGCACAAGCACGCGGAAACTGAGGCGGCAAAATTAAGTCAATTGTAGCAATTTTGAATTACGACACGTATTTCAAGCGCAAGTCTAAACATATAGCTATCCTTTTTTATATTATTTGCACCGTATTATCTGTCGCAGTAAGCATGTTTATGTCGTAAAGGAACAAAATCTGAGCACCGCGCAGTATGGATATACGTCATCTTTAGTGAAACATCGTTGTATGAGCTATAAATAAAATAGCAATATAACTTAGTCTATTCTAATATTATAAAGAGGAAAGATTTGTATGTATGTATTTTTGTAAAAGTACTGGACCGTTGATAAAAATTCTTTCACCATTTGAAAGCTACATTTACCCTGAGTAACATAGGCTACATTATATTTTCAAAATCATTAGGGATCCTTATAATTTTAAATGTTCAAATTTTTTACCCGTGCGAAGCCGGAGCGGACCGCTAGTATGGTATATGGTTAACGTGCTGTCCGAAGCACAAAAACGTTCAGTTGAAAATGCCAGATGGTTTTAGAAATAGAGTTCAGGGCGCGCAGTGCAGTACTAATAACTTTGGAAATTCTCCGCTGCCGCGAACATATCGCAGTGGTTATATTATTTTATCTTAAATATATAACAGGCACTATTACGAGTCGCTGAATGAAGTATGAGATTTATTTAGTATATTTTAGTATAATCATAGTTTATGCTTCTCTTTATTTGGCTACTAGCTCTACCCTGCGGTTTCCCCCGCACGAACTTCTTTTGTTATCTCTCCAGAACTTCACTAAGCCTTCATTTCTAATTACTTGGGCTACATTAATGGAGCCATCGTAGGTATTAACATAAAAAAAATGATAAAGTAATTTTTAATAATTTTATAAATTTATTTTACTATGTGATGAGAACATTATCTTTAATTTAACGGCGAAAGGAATTTTAAAACAATAGCCGTACTGGTTATATTATGTGCAGTGATATAGAGATAAATCTTTACCCATTATGAAATGTCACTTCACATCGGTTCCCATTGATGGTTCAATCCCGATCCACCAGTGAGAATAGAGATGTAGATAGATAGATAAATTAACTCTTTATTGCAAATCATAAAATGTACATTACAAGTGTATTTTATACTAGAGATGTACTTCATTTAATGAGATACGTTGGATGAAAGCGCCAATGAGAATACAAGTGAATTTTATACTAGAGATGTACTTCATTTAATGAGATACGTTGGATGAAAGCGCCAATGAGAATACAAGTGTATTTTATACTAGAGATGTACTTCATTTAATGAGATACGTTGGATGAAAGCGCCAATGAGAATACAAGTGTATTTTATACTAGAGATGTACTTCATTTAATGAGATGCGTTGGATGAAAGCGCCAATGAGAATACAAGTGTATTTTATACTAGAGATGTACTTCATTTAATGAGATACGTTGGATGAAAGCGCCAATGAGAATACAAGTGTATTTTATACTAGAGATGTACTTCATTTAATGAGATGCGTTGGATGAAAGCGCCAATGAGAATACAAGTGTATTTTATACTAGAGATGTACTTCATTTAATGAGATGCGTTGGATGAAAGCGCCAATGAGAATACAAGTGTATTTTATACTAGAGATGTACTTCATTTAATGAGATGCGTTGGATGAAAGCGCCAATGAGAATACAAGTGTATTTTATACTAGAGATGTACTTCATTTAATGAGATACGTTGGATGAAAGCGCCAATGAGAATACAAGTGTATTTTATACTAGAGATGTACTTCATTTAATGAGATGCGTTGGATGAAAGCGCCAATGAGAATACAAGTGTATTTTATACTAGAGATGTACTTCATTTAATGAGATGCGTTGGATGAAAGCGCCAATGAGAATACAAGTGTATTTTATACTAGAGATGTACTTCATTTAATGAGATACGTTGGATGAAAGCGCCAATGAGAATGGAGACGATGACATTTCATAATGGGTAATATCTGTTACTTTTACGTATACGATTTTACTAGATGTGGCTTGTGGTTTTCCCGGCTTGAACTAAAATGTTTGTTACCTCTCGTGAACGTGGTGTGCTTCCATTGGAACCGTTTAGTTTATTTTGTTATTCTTTGTTTTTTAGTTTTAATACATTTATTACAAATCAAATACATTTATTACAAATACATTAATGAACCCTATGTAGTGCCAGGAACGTAGTTTTGCTGAGGGCCCCAAACTAGGCTAAAGCCCAATGATGATATAAACATATAATATCACTAGCTGACCCGGCCACGCGTTGCTGTGGCCAACACGTGGTAATTATGCTGTTAAAATGTAGCTTATATGACACGTTCGTAGATTTACCATAGCAGTGCCATCTATTGATTACTTACTCAACCCAGTCGAAAGGTATCGACATCTGTTAGAATCATTTGGAGTTAACAGATAATTGTGACTGTCAAATAATAACAGACAAATAATTAGCAATAAATTAAAATTGCGAAAATAAATTATAAAGTTTTGATCAATGAAGCACAAATAAGTAAAAAACAGGATTAATTTCACTGTATTATCTTCATTATAATATGAATTCAATTTACACTTCAGTCTAAGTAACACGTGGCCGGCTATGCTAACACCAAGTATTTCGTTCACTACAAATAAAATTTAATTAATTTTATAGCGTCAACAACACGTGGTAATTATGCTGTTAAAATGTAGCTTATATGACACGTTCGTAGATTTACCATAGCAGCGCCATCTATTGATTACTTACTCAACCCAGTCGAAAGGTATCGACATCTGTTAGAATCATTTGGAGTTAACAGCTATAATTTGAGATTTAAACTATCCTATCTCTCAAGTTGGATCGAACTGCGCATGGTGTGCGAATTTTATTATAATCGGTTAAGTGGTTTAGGAGTCCATTGAGGACAAACATTGTGACACGAGATTTATATATATTAAGATTGGCTAAGCCTGTATCTTGGGCACCCGTTGATATTACTTAGTCGCTGTTTCCCATCGTTTCCGTGGACTGTATTTTTTTATATTCTATGTATGTAGTCAAGGCGTAGTCGGTAAGTACCAAATTTTATGTAAATTCGTTTAGCCGCTTATGCGCTGAGTGGTTACAATCATAGTAACACCCATAAAATTCTACATTTATAATATGCGTTTTCATTGATTGTGGCGAGAAATTATGACAGAGAAAATACCAGTACAAGGCGATCCGCGAGACCTCCGTACTATCCTTGAAAAAGAACATCGAATGTGGTCGCAACTATTATAGTCGGACGGAACCCTCTGACTTACTCCGTGAGTAATTCCCTGTATTTTATGTATATTCATAAAGATACACGTTTTTTTCCAAAATTAGTGATTTTTCGTTTGTAAATTGTGACTGTTACACTCAGAAAATAACGTGGCTCTCTATTAGTAAAATAGTTTTGAAATATTAAAATATTTTTAATTGTGATCTAGATATTTACCTACCTATATATAGTATATACTACCTATATAATAGTACCTATATGGGTATTCACGATGAGTAAATAAACAAGTTACCATAACTTGTTTATTTAATCATCATGATTGCGGGCGGTAACTTAAATACGTGACGTATTAAGGATAATAAAAGCACATAGGCGTAGTTAAAATATACAAATTACATAATATAAAACAAACGTTTTACTAATCTTCGCAAACTGCAGGATATCAATATAATATTAGTCCAGAAATGGGCACTACACTTTTAACCGCGTAGAACCCGTGTATTAATTCTACTAAACACATTGCTACAATCAACGATATACAACATAGTTTGATCGTAGCGTAGGACAATGCAATTAAGAAGCAATCGTTATTTTATTTTTCTAGTTTTTTCATTTCATTTTTTTATTTTCTTTGATTGAGAACACTAAGTATTTTTATATAATACCTATACTTACATTGAATGGGCCGATGTCTTTATAAAAATCTTGAAGCGATAATAGCTCAGCGGGAGGAGCGTCGGCTGTCAAACTGACGGACACTGGTTCGATCCCCAACAACAGCTTGAGCTTCCGGTAAAGGTAACACCGTTATCAAATCCCCAGCATGGTGGTAGGGTACTTTCGAGTACCCGCCTGGCTAGATAACACCCTCAAGTTTGAAAAACTATTGTCATAACATCTTCGACCACATCGTCACTGACCATCAAGTGAGATAGTGGTTAAACGCTAGATATACAATATAAGAAAAAAATACTAATAACTAATTACAATACTACAGCTACTACAAAAACATTTGAGCAATCAACTGACCATTGTCAGCCTATAGACAACTGAAATGCTCTAACCAGCTACCAGTTAGCAGCGTGCACAGAATGCTAGCAGCATTGCCTCGTTGAATTGCAATTCTGCTCCGTTGTATAATATACATTTAAATTTCTATTGCATTATTTATGAATTGCTTATCTTATTAAATATAAGAGAATCGACACAGCTGACGCTTTGCGAATTGCATAGCTGACGAGCAACGCATATATAATAATTAGTCTACGTTGATTATTTATGTATTTATCATAGTATTTTTATACAATTATGTACTTACCTATGTAAAATAATTGTTTAAAGGTCATAGTAACTCATACAAGTTGACTGTGAGTTCTGGGAGGCTAAAGAGTTCATAGTGATATATAGTCTTTTGAATTAAATAAGTATAATTTAAAATATTGAAAACCATTTGCATTTTTACACTTTGTTACTAAAATACTAATAAACATTGTATTTTTTGAGTTTATCCTGTAAAAAATATGTTTTTGGAATTAAATAAATAAAATATAAATAGCGTTAGATCTTCACATTTAAATTGCAAACGACACACATCAGTTTGTTTATAGAAAGCAATACATAGTTGTAAACAGAGACAGGTAAATCCAGTTATAATATTATCTATACTAATATTATACAGAGGAAAGATTTGATTGTCTGTTTGTTTGTCTGCATTGAATGGCCTCCAAAACTACTGAACCGATTTGAAAAAATCTTTCACTGTTGGGGAGGTATACTATTTTTTTTTTTTTTTTATCACACTCTCTATTCCCGGGTGACAGACTAAATTATTATTTTCAAAAAAATTAGGTCTCCTTGAATATTTTAATTTTGAAATGTTTTACCCGTGCGAAGCCGAGGTAGACCGTTAGTCACCAATATTAACATACTGCTCCATTTTCTACGCAGTTGTATTCCCCGATAATTATAGTGACACTTAGCATTTCTTATAAACCATTTATTTAGATTCCTGTATCAGTGTACATTATGTTGGGTTTCAAATAAAAAAATAATGAGGAACTCACAATCATCCGAAGTAATCCACATCCGTCTTTGAGAACTACTTCTAACAAACAATAACAAAACGCTGGACAAAACCATTAAATTATAGCGCGCCATTTCACAATATAATCAAGTCTAACTTGGTTTTGTTTAACGAAATTATCGTCGGTTCATCAAATTGTTTCGCAATTTTATGGAACAGCGGCGTGACTGGTAACTGTGACATTCGCTACTGTTATGAGATTGCCTTTATAGGAGTTATTATAAAGCCGGCTGTTTAAGGACATGATAAACGCAGTACCTACGTCACTGACCACGGTATTCGATCAGACCAGCCTTCCTAACACATTTATCAACCCAATCCTATGTCCTGAATCAGAAAATCGATAACTTATTCGATTCAAATCAATATTTTCCATACATGTCATTCACTTATGTGATTATAACGATATTAAACTAAGGGTCTAAGGGTGCCCAAGATGCAGGCATTGCCTAGTTTGGAACGACAGATCTGATTGATCTGTGTTTGGTAAAAACGGTAAGTTTTACATAAATATAGCCCAGGCAAGCATTGTATATTATAAAATTATCTACAAAAAAGGTCCCAACACCTTTTTCCTAAGAATCACCTTTCCTAAGATATCGCCATTCTAAAAGTAGAAGGAGTTACATTCTACATAATATGCACTGTGCCAAACTAAAAAAAAGCTAACTTGTGCCATGTAATTTAACTGTTTATATAATTGTACGTAGTTAGGTACTTAATATAACTAATCATGCCTTTATTATAATATCAGGATAATAATCCTGATATTGTAGATAGTAATAGGTAAACTTTAAACCTCAGGATGGCAATTATTTGAGAAAAATTATTTAATTGCATGAAATTATTGCGCTAAAATATCTGAAGAACTGACTCTTCTCCTCAAATCAAACCCTTTCTCATTGCTGTTTATGGAGCTCCAAAAATATATAATTGTATCGACATTTCGACAAGTATAAAAAGGTTGTACTCAGTACTAAATGTGGCTGTAGAAGAGTAGGGTTATTGTGTTCACAAGCATAGATACACTAATTGCCAAGGCCAGTCTTTCTCAAATGTTCAATTGAATCCAATAGACGAAGATTCACGTGATATCGATGAAGAGACAGCTCATTCATCATATTATATTGAACAACTTCTGAACATACGGCAAGAAGAACATGAAGGAGTAGAAGAAATCGAAGAAGACATCACTGTTGAAGTTGAATTTGAAGAATATGAATCAGATTAAAATATTAACAGAAATCAGAACTACTATTTAAATCGATCACCTATATAAATATCAAAATCAGTGTCATCATGCAGTGTGTACAGTATTTTCCCAAAATCAACCCCGTCACAACAGATAGTAAGTAGGCCTGCCGGTGAAACCACATTAAAAATCATGCAGTAAATACAGTACCTACCTTCCCACAAAAACTCCGTCATAACAGATCGTAAGTAGGCCTGCCGGGTAAACCACGTTTTTAATCATGCAGTAAATACAGTACTTTCCCAAAAAAACTCCGTCATAACGGATCGTAAGTAGCCCTGCCGGGAAAACAACGTTTAAAAACGCGCCAAGTACCTACACTTCTACTTCGCAGGTGGAGTGGAAATGTGTGCAAGTCATGCAGACTGAAACTCCTTCAACTTTTAGAATAGCAATATATTAGGAATGGTGGTCGTTAAGGAAAAAGTATTAGGACCATTTTGTAGATAATGTAATAATCTACCATTCTTGTCAGAGCTATATTTTTGCAAAACTTACCGTTTTTGAAATAAATCCAAAAAGCCGAAAATGACCTTTGACCATGAAATATTTTTTAGCACACCTAGGATCTATGAGGACTGAGTATTTTTTAAATTTTAAAAAAATTCAGCTCTGCCGGAATTTTGTTATTTGAAATGTCTATTTTGACCGGACTATTTTTTATTTCGATATATTCCTTACACATATTCTATGAAATAGGCGTTTGTGATCTCAAATATCTGGCGTTTGGAATTACAAATTTACCTTGGGTATTTGTGTTTCCGATAGTGATTCATTTGTTTTCGTGCCATTTGATGTTTCCTTGACATCGTTCTGTACACAATATGGAAAACTTAAAATATCGGGCTATTTACGAATACGAGGTCCACCGTGACACCAGCGCCTCAGAAACAGCTCGAAGGATTAATGATGCGTTTAAAGGGAAGCTACCGTAAAAGAAAACACGGTTGGATTCGAGAATCGTTCCGCACGAAAAAGGGGGGGTGGACGTAAGGGCCCTCATAACCCTTCCCCACCACTTTAATTACAAGGTAATGCATAGTTTTTGAGTTATGCCTTTTTTTCAAATCATAACCTCACTTTTTTGTAACACTTCACTTCACTGATCAAATATATTGTTTTGTAGGATGTAGACTTCTTTGCGCTTTGCCGGCCGCTGCCGCGGCACGCTCGCTAGGTTCGCTCGGCTCGCGCGTTGTGTTGTCGCAGTTTCAACGTAACCTAACCTGGTTTTCGTTTTCTGGTTAAGTGTTCTTATTCACTTGTGGTATATCGTATTACAAAAATTAAATTGTATAAATTCACTCTTTAACGTAAACGTATTTGACTACATTTTTATGAATTCATCGAAGGCGTGTAACATATATTAGGATGATATGTAACTTATATTACATAAGTAATTATGTACGCAAACATCAAATCGGCAAAATGTTAGTAACTACCTACAATACAAATTGTTACATGATTTCAATAAAATACAACGAAATTAAAAAATACAATCATTATTGTGTTCGACATTATAATTGTCTTTTCAAAAAACCTTTTGACAACACGCCACTGTGACTCAATTCTTTGAATGTGCGTGCCATCGGCAGCCTCAAATAGATTGTCTCGGCCATTGTGGTTGACCTTTATATGTAGGAAAGTTTTGTTTTTATGGCTTAGTAAAATATATAATTATATATATACAAATATATAATAAACTAAATAATTAATAAAATTAAGAGGAAATTGTTCGTCTCTCGCTGTAAGTAGGAATATTAAATCTTGTTGTCCTAGGTTATATGTCCGCATCTTTTAGCACGACCAAATATATTGTTTTTTTTTTGTTTTTGCCATGTTGTAACCATGCAATGCATCTGAAGTTATTTTATAATAATTAATTAAATCTGGAAATAATAAGTTCTACTTAGTATTACAGTCTGGTTTGAAAAGAAAATTTTTCAAACAATCTTGCATTTACAATAACAAAAGTATACTCAAAGATCAAAACGACTCGGTCACGGTATATTAACGCTGCGGCACCGCAGTTGCGTATTTATACAGGTACGTATAGAACGCGCGACGAGCAGCGATACGTCCTCTCTCCACTCACTTTTAAGCGGAAAAGAAACTCAAGATGTGGTAATACTAATAATTTTCTGCGCGTATTAATAGAATAGGTACCTAGTAATTCACTTACATTATTTCTGTATGTGGCAAGACTTGTATGCTTAGCTGCCAACACTTAAAACCAAAAAAAAGGACGCTACGTGATTGGAAGAACGGCAGCCGTTCAAATCAAATCAAACCAATCAAGCAGTATTCAACTCGCCGTACTTTATATACCACACTACAGTGCTGCCAGCTAACCTATAATTGTGGTAATTTCACCTATTTCAGAATCGATTTCATATCACCCTAATTATGTATGTTCTTATCTCTGTCAATTCATGAATAAAATTTATGATTAAATAGAAAACCCTCCTCCAACTCCAAAATCCCTTAAAGTGTCACACTCCAGGTAATTTTTCCTTACACAAAAAACTTCAAGATTGAAGCTCACCGGAATAATTATTTAATTTAGTTTTTGAATCATTATTTTATCATCATAATCTCAGTCATAGGACGTCAACTGTTGGATATATGCCTCCCCCATTATTTTATATGGAAAATAAATTACTCGACTCAAAATATCAAAATGTTATATTGATAAATAATAATATAAATTATGTAATCTAAATTATGTAGGTATAGACATATATAGAAAAGTTTCGCTACAGATTAACCTGGTGATCTCTGATCTCTTTTTATTTAATGCCCCACCTGACATTTAAAAAAACCGGAGAACTTCATCTTTTTAAAAATAAGCTAAATTTTTGTAGTTATGTCTGTCAGTTGCTCCGCTTAATTTGCAAAACAACTTAGCCAATTCTAGTTTACAATTAAAGATTGTATAGATATTATGACTTTATATGCTTATATTTATAATTATGATATTAATGAACATGAGTTCATTCATGAGTCTAAGGAAGTAATGTTATTCTCACCTGGACTTATTTTTACGTGAGTAACCGCTGATAGTTTCTCTTCTAAGATAACGACAGGGATTATTCAGGACCAACTTTATAACAATTTAAATTAATTAACATTTCAAGTATTTGGCTTCTATAAATGAAAGACTCAAGGAGTAACGGCAGCGTCGCGTTAACTTAGATAGTGTAACGGATCGCAGTTAGTCTAAACTAATATTAATATTAGAACAACGCAACAGTCGGTTCGAAGTTGAAACATCTAGGTCCAGAAACCTTAAATTTGAACAAATGTTATCACACAACGTAATCACTAATACAAAATTCGGATTCTTTAAAGGATTCATAAGTGTTCAAAGTAGATGATGAAATTGTGAAACTTTGTTATTATTTAAACTAAGATATCTAAATAAAAAAATTGAAGCTCATAGTTACTTAGAAAAGTATGTTGTAGTTGTAGGAAAAGTATGCGCTCTAGGTCTTATATATATATATATATATATATATATATATATATATATATATATATATATATATATATATATATATATATATATATATATATATATATATATATATATATATATATATATATATATATATATATATATATATATATATATATATATATATATATATATATATTAGACCTAGAGCGCCGCCAGGATTAATTTCAAGGGGGTGCATCTGCGTCTACACCCATAAAAAAAATATGGTTCCCATGGAGTAATAGAGGTAACGGGAAAACTGTAGTCTACCTGGGTGGAATATTAATAAATAAAAGCAATTAAAAACTATGTATTTTTTTTATTTCAGGTACCGTGCATCAGCAGAATCGAAATGTAGGAGGAAAACTTTCTTTACAGAAAACAATGATGATTTACAAATTGTATCACTATCGATGCAATACTTATATCGATATAAAAAAAAACTCACTTGAAGGAAAATGACAAAATGAAGATTGAAAAAATAGTTCTTAATGGTAGCATCTATCGTGTGAGAGATTTTTGGCAGCACTGGTCTGGGAGATTTTTTAAAAACAAAATACTGATAGCACCTTCGCGCAGGCAACACTCAATTTAAAAACTTAAATTCGGATGGCCGTTTGCCGTTTGAATACTCCATCTGGAAAATTTGATAGCAATCACGAATTTATTATAGTTTTAACCAATACTGTTGACTGGAATTTTGTATATTACTTATTTAAGTTAGTTCAAGATGACGTCGATCAAAGAAGATGAAAAGAAAGAAATCCCAGAAATCATTCACGACCCACAAACGAACAGCACATACCAAAGGTTGAGATTCTTTGGAAAGGTAAGAAAACTACTTTTTGCTTTGTGAAACAAACCTGAATATACCTCCTATGAATTCTTTTATACGTAATGCTCTTATCATATAGGTGTATGTGCAATAATAGCGTAGGCTTAATGATGAACTCTTTGTCTAAATAACTTAGCGTGTTGGATCTAAGGTTGCAGTATTTTAACACATCACACACAAACATAGGTGCTCCATATCTATTTGAGACCGTTTTAGTGTCGCTTATAAATTAATCACACCCATTAAACCATAATTTGCAAAAACGGTTACAATTCAAATTAAATTTTTGTGACAGGTGCAAGTAGGGGGTAGCATTGTCACTTTTTCCACCTTACCGAGGTACTATGTAAGGTAACTCCTCAACTGCCGAAAACCAACTTTAAAATGTACAATGGGTACTTACCTATCTTAACTAGGCTCAAAGAATGCTGTTTATGCTTTGGCATAGAACAAGACCTGCAATCTTGTTTGTGGAGTGAGGATCTTCTGTATTTAACAGTTCTCTGGTTTTATGAAGCATATATTTTTTTACTTCTAATTTCATAGCTGATAAAATACTGTCTCCATCCTTAATCACTTTTTCCTTTACATTTACTTTTTGTGATATAAGGTGTGTATATATATAGGTCCTGAGTTGTCCAGCCTGCTTTGGGAATAATCCTGTAATTACCAAAATGACAATAGGTAGGTAATATTGATAATCACCTGCTCACCTGATGATAGGACTATACCCTTATTAGATTGAAAACCTCATTGATCAAAGCAAGCTGTATTACACTGGTATGCAGTTAGTTGAACAACCTTATATTTTGATAGACGGGTTTTGTTACTTTGTGCATTCAGTAAATGATTATAATATATGATGGAGATTTCATTCTAATTTATTTTTTTATTAACTTTAACATATATCGGTTCAACATTAACTATCAATATTAAAACATTGTAAGACAGAAGTGAACTTGGATTGTGTTGTACATAGATGTTTTTTCATGTCTGATGTTTGGCAAATTCTTTAAACAATATGCACCTTGGTAGTACAGAAGTACAGTCAGCGAAAGCTCAGAAACAAACTACTTGAATCATTTTATAACATTACAAAATGAGGACAACGAGACTGTGGAACACATGGTACTGCACTGTGGGGCCACAGTAAGTATAATAATCACAACTGGACTGCGTAAGGGACAGGACCCGTAAATAGTCTGCATTGCTATTGAACAGTTGACAATATTTAGTAACATGTAACTATAAAATTGAGATGAAATAACTTATGAATTATCTTTTAGGGTGGTTTTGCAAAATGCTACGAAATTCAAGACATAGCAACCAGCAATATATATGCTGGAAAAATAGTCTCCAAAAAACTTATGGTGAAGTCCAGTCAGAAGGAAAAGATGGCCCAAGAAATCTCCATTCACCGATCGCTGCATCACAAACATGTGGTTGGATTCCATAGCTTTTTTGAAGATTCAATGAATATTTATATTATTCTGGAGCTTTGTAAGAGAAGGGTTGGTATAATTTACAACTACTACAGACTTCAGATACATTTTACACATATTTTGTCTCTAAGCATTGTGTATGCTGAGCTGAACTAGGGTTGCTATACTGTGATACTCAGAAACAGATCATTTTGTTTAAAGTTTCCTCATGATAAATGTTTTCAGGTTTATTAACTAAATTTTCCCAATAAAGACATTGTGCTTTTAAACTATTTTTTTTTGTGTCTATAACACTATATATATATTTTTTATACTGTATAAGTCTAGCGACACTGCTTTTAAACTCATTTTTTATTGTGTGTATAACACTATTATATATTTTTTTATACTGCATAAGTCTAGCATTTGATGACTTTCTCACTTGATGGTCATGCAGAAGATGTTATCACGCTAGACCGAAATTGCTTACCGGCTCTCTAGGACTGCTGCCTAAACACACAACGTGTTTGGTGGAAGCTTTTCAAACTTGAGGGTGGTAGCTAGCCTGGCAGGTACCCAAAGGGATTCTACCACCATGCTGGGAATTTGGTAATGGTGTCACATTCACATTAACAGCGGAAGCTGAAGCAGTTAGTGTGAATTGAACCAGCATCTGACAGTTTGACAGCCAAAGCTTCCACTGCTGAGCTGTCATTGCTCCCAAATTTAAATCAGTTTACAGTTACAGACAACTGGTAACAGATAATTTGCATTTTGGCACTATGAATATATATTATATCAATATAAGTACAATTTATAGGTGAAACTGAGTGACAAGGTAAAGAATAGTGTGATAAGTTGTGGTGTAAATGTAAGATGTAGTGCCTAAGATTAAGAAAAGTATGTTAAGATGGTTTGGTCATATAAAGAGAATGAACGAAAGGAGTTTTGACTAAGCAAGTATACATGGATGAATTAAATGTAGTGTTAGAAGAGGAAGGCAAATGTTATGAAATCAGATTAAAGAAGTTCTATATTGGGGCCAGGTCAAGAGCACTCTTAACCAAATCACTTGTATGAAAAATGTGATCAGCATGGATAAAGCGAAACAGTGTGTCGGGATCGTAGCATTTGGAAGGCTGTAGTCTCTGCCTACCTCTACCGAAAAGGGGCGTGAATATATGTATGTTATTACAAAAAATAATGAAAAACCAAAATGACACTAAAAGAAACTTCTTTTGTTACAATTTATACATTCATCGAATCATAATACATGCATCATAACATAACAATATGGGCTGAAATTTGATAGTTGATCCATTCAGCTATTATTAGCCACATTTATTAATTGGAAATATTTACACACACTTACGTGACGTAATTCCACTGTAACTTTTCTGATTGTATATGTATTGTATCCACAGTCAATGATGGAACTGCACAAACGTAGAAAAGCAATCACGGAACCAGAGACTCGTTTCTACATGCACCAGATACTCCTTGGAGTGCAGTATTTGCACAGCAAACTCATAATCCATCGGGACCTGAAGCTTGGCAACCTGTTTCTTGATGATGATCTTCATGTGAAAATAGGAGATTTTGGTTTGGCTGCCAAGATAGAGTTTGAGGGTAAGTACATATATATGTATATATATATCTCATCTTATATCTCCCAATGTATAATTCTAAACTAGACATAGTTTTTATTGTATGCCGTACAGTGGAAGTTTGACAAAGAACTTGTGAATTCATCCATTCCGTATCAATATTCTGTAAGTATAATAATATACTGAGGTATGAATGACTGTTCCACACAGCTAAAAACGTATTAGGCTGAAATTTGGTACACAAGTGAAGTAGGTATCCACTGAAAACCTAATTTTGGAAAATTCATCTCTTTAAAAGGGTGGACAGAAAAATTATATTCCAAAAGGCACAGAAGCTTTAATTTGGTACAGTCATCATCATCTCCATTTGAGAACTTTTCGGCCTCAACTGCCATCGGTTCTTCGAGCTATGTGCCCTACCCACTACCATTTCAACTTGCTCATCGGCTGGGTTATGTCGGTGACTTTTGTTCTTATATGGATCTCCTCATTTCTCATTTGATCTCGTGGAGAAACCCCAAGCAAACCCTTTCCATAGCTCGTTGCGCGACTCTGATCCTGCTCACGAGGCCAATAGTCAGAGACCATGTTTCAGTTCCGTAAGTTATCAGTCATCATTTGGTACAGTGAATAAAATTAATATATAAATGTCTTATCAATGTAATCAGGGTGTCCACGGACCTGGAGAGTCAGGGAAAAGTCAGGGGAGCTATTGTGAGTCAGGGAAAGTCAGGGAAATGACTTCCCGACCTGCAAAAGTTAAGAAAAAACAAATTTTAGATGATCTTTAAAATTAATGTAAAAATCTAAAAAAGTATAGAATAAATAAAAATATAGTCATATCTTATCAGTCAGTACCTCTATGTATTTATTGAATTTCTTAAACTTTCTCTTTTCCTAGTGATTGGTAAGTGAGGGAAGCTTTCATGCTTTAGTCTACTGTAACCCAGACTATTGAAGCATTTTTTGCAGGTCCCATAATTCGTCTTTTTGAGTGTGTTACTCTATATGTTATTGTACATATAAGTGCATAAATTACTCTAATCTAACTCTGTTGTTTTTCTTTTAGTCATTGCTTCTATGGTTATGTATGTGCTAATACTAACCTGAACTGACATCGCTTAATTTAACTTAACGTAGACTGTGGTTTGTTAAAACCGTGAACTATATAAGTGCTGATGCTATGAGTGCCAAAAAGAGTACAGTGTTTAATGTTCAACGGTTGGACTCTATTATGCATCCTGATTTTGCGGACTGGCTATAAGAAGTAAACAAGGACTAGCTCTAAGCTCTTAAGAATTATTGGCTTCCAAAGGTGTCCAACTATCATATAGTGCTATGATAGTTGGACACCTTTGGAAGCCAATAACATAATCTCTAGAGTGTTTGTGAAGACTAATGTTTGTCTCTTACAATCAGTATCTTACATTCACAAGAGAAACATTTTTTCTTTGAAAAATCACAGCTAAAACGGTCAGGGAAAATTCTAGAAATGGTCAGGAAAAGGCAGGGAAATATTTTGACGATTTAGAGTGGACACCCTGGTAATTTATATTTCAATTATCAATAATATAATACTAAGTATATTTTCTTGATTTCATAACATATTTATTGATATGGAATTAGTATGCCAACACTTTTGGAAGGCGATATTTAAATGTATGCTTCATACATTTGGTACTAGGTAGAATATCGCATCTTATGAAAGATGGCATATCTAAAATCGCCAAATTTTTTATCAATTTTAAACAAATTAAAAAAAAAAATATGTAAATGTAAACTCTAAGGCTTTCACGGCCGGCGTTGCATGTTGTATGTATTGCTTCCGGGCTGTTTGGCCGTGGTCTAAGTGAACATCTGGACATCTCAAGTCGACATCTTCAGTGGTTCAGGTCCTCTCCTTCGCGTTCTAAGTTCTAGTTCTAAGAGAGTTCTACGCTCTTGTCGCCGCTCGGACCCTGAACCACTGAAGATGTCGACCGCAGTGATCGACGAAACGTCTGAAACACAAGTTTCACTTAGACCACGGCCAAACAGCCCGGAAGCAATACATACAACAAAATATGTAAATATCACTTTTATTTTTACCTCCTCAAATAATAGTATCGTTTTAATGCTCCTCTTTTGCTAGGTGAACGAAAGCAGACACTGTGCGGCACTCCAAACTATATAGCGCCAGAGATACTGACGAAGAAGGGGCATTCCTTCGAAGTTGACATTTGGAGCTTGGGCTGCATCATGTACACGCTGCTTTGTGGCAAACCGCCTTTTGAAACGTCGACGCTTAAAGACACATACAAGAGGATCAAGCAATGCGAGTACAGGTATGATCATTTGTTAGTCTTTTGTACTTATCATTTTCGGCGTGAAAAATACGGTTGCATCTGATCCCTCTTAGAGCTTGAGACTTCGGTAATAGAGCACTTACTTGCTGGCTATAATTACTTCTCCGCTCAAGCTCTGTTGGGTTTCACATCAACCAAGCTGCTAGTTGAAGACCACATGCACCAACAACTGCTTAACTTGTATATGTTCAGACAATGCAGGTTCGAATCCTGCTAGCTAAAGAATCTATTTTTTTTAATTTTTATTTCAAATTTATTGATATTCATGATTGAACTATAAATATGTAATATTTTTTCTACGATTTGACTAAATATTTAATGCCTATGCAACAAGAAAAACGAGAGTATACAGAGATAAAATACCTGAAAAGGTATTCGAATGGCATATGGTTCCTGCTACAGTTTGGAAAAAAAAATACTGTCATCCAATACAGATTGTAATAGAGAACAATAGTAAGAGCATAAAGCACACCTGTTTGTATTGAGAAAATTTGCAAATTGCATCCTAATTGCGGTGGTATTGGTACTATTTGGTACTACTTGCAGTGTGGTGCGAACTAATGAAAGCTATTTGTCCACATTAGCGAGGGCGTGTACCTAGCCATGCGCGTTTGTTTGGGGGGCCCGTGGCTAGCGTTCGGTAGTCGGTACGCGCGAGCCGTCGTCGACGATAATACCGTCAGCCTGCGATACAGGTGGTTAATACGAACTGCACGTAACGTCAACCGGGGGTGTCATTGTACTGGAAACACGCTCTTATAAACTAGTTTTATTTCTCTCAGATACGGCAGATCGTTTCTATACCAGTTCTTCAAGCTTCGAACTCATTCTATATGTACCTGCGCTGTGCATTAGACGATTTAAATAATTTTAAAATATACCAGGAAGCCACTGTCTGTAACACTGCCTTATTGAGGACCAACATGAGACAGTCATAAGGAATCAGAAAGAAAGTTATTAAAACAAATTATAATGTGGCCAGTCATGTAAATCACGTACTGCTTAGAAGAAATAGATAGATAGATAGATAGATTAACTCTTTATTGCAAATCATAAAATGTACATTAAAAGTGTATTTTATACTAATTGTAGTAATAATTGTATTATAACAGCAGAAATACTGCTGTTATAATATTTTATCCTAAAAATATTTCAAATCATATTAGCATCAAACTTTATGTATACGATATTTCGATAAGACAGACTAAAAAAATTTAGTCAACCGCAGTCCATCCTTCCATCCGTCAACAGTGTGACAGGTTGGTAATTTTTAAATAAAAAATTCCCATCTAGCTACAGTGACAGTTGAGGGTGAGACTCGATGGGAACAAACCATAAAAAAGTTGTCCCATCGTGTAACAGACAGGTAACAGTGTGACGGGATGGGAATTTTTAAATAATTCCCATCGAGTAACAGTGTGACAGTTGAGGGTGTTACTCGATGGGCACAAACCGTGTCACCAATCACTGAGCCACGCGTCAGTATAATATCAAAAGATTTGTTTTATGAAATGTTATGCATGGTGTTTATAGAAGACGAACCACCTATTGAAGTCCATTAAAGATTATATTATTATTTTCTACTATAAACTCTACTTGTATTAGTTTAGTCCAAGAGTCTATGCCCAGGGTATCAATTCTACCAACCAATTGCTCATAGATTGTCAATGAATCGTCGTTTTTTCTAGTTTTGCTATTCGACTTGGAGTATAATTGTAATGGCTACACAGACCTAATTTCTACCGCAATTGTTACTTTAGCGGAATATCAAGTTTATTTATTATAACATTTGAACGACTATTTCATTGTTTATGAATGCATTGTCATAATAAATAAGAGAATTGGCACCCAGTACTTTGACACTATGGTTGGCGGTACATGCGTTTGATCTCAATTGGTGTCGGAAATGTTCACATTCTGTGGCTAGAAGGCGGCTCACCGTAAACGCAATGATTATCTACATGTGCTTCTGTAAACATTAACTTTCAGGTATTCATTGTGATGTTATACCATCTCATTCGACGGTATTTAAAATAATATAACTGTATTTATTAATATGAACACAGGTGTGTTGATAATAGATATTTTCAGCTATTTGATTTTTAAATAAATCTTACATCAAAATAAGCGCTATTTTATTGATAACACGATGATATAAGCTTGTCTGCAAAAAGTCTGGCCTGAATGACGGTTGTCGAATTTTAAAAAGAGAAATTTAAATGCGAATGCAAACTAAACTTGCGACAAAGACATCCGCGCTTATCCCGTGCGATAGAAGAGGACGCAGCATTGCAGCTGCGCGTGACTACCGCCCATTCATCGGAGCCACAAAGTGTTCGTGGGACACCGAATATCAACATAGTACGATATATTTGAAGCGATGATAGCTCAGCCTCAGCGCTGAGCGTTTGCTGTCAAACTGACGGACACTGGTTCGATCCCAACAGCTTGAGCTCCCGGTGAAGGTAACACCGTTATCAAATTCCCGGCACGGTGGTAGGGTACTTTTGAGTACCCGCCTGGCTAACTACCAACTTCAAGTTTGAAAAACTTTCACTAAACACATATTGTGTTCAGACAGCAGTCATTGAGAGCCAGTGAGCATTCTAGGTCTAGCGTGATAACATCTTCGACCACATCGTCACTGACCATCAAGTGGGATAGTGGTCAAACGCTAGATATAAAAAATATACAATTATGTATATGATTTGTATGTTATTGTACTACGACTTGTATTGATTGGAGATAAATGTTATTTATACATTAATGTTATTTATTCATTAATGTTAATTATATTGAAATTAAAGCACTAACCCCTGTCAAGCATATCAACCTTCTTCCAACGGAACAGTACCACGATACATTTAATAAACTTCCATAAAAACAACATACATTGCACAAATGTTAACCCGGCCTTATTGAACATATTCGGACCTCTAAAATTCGCATCTTGAGGGTTAACACCACTTGAAACGATCCATTGTATCATCAATATCATTCGCAGCTTAACAGATGTGTTACGTGGACGCATCAGACAAACAGTTCGCTGCTTAGCTGTTGACTGACAGGTTCAGATCTAAAAAGTAAGCTGATTTTACTTGTAAATTACTCTTCACAGCGGCCATCGTAGAATGAGTGGTAAACTTTATAATTTGTAGCCATCTCAACATTGGTGCTTAACAGGTGCCTATGACATAACAGAGGCTCGAGGGTGTTTACAGGCAGATAGTGCGGGAGAAATCCTGATTGATTTAAAATATTACAAAATCTTGTACAAAATCGGATACAAAAAAATATTATATATAACATTTTTAGACTTTTTAATCTCCTTTCTTCTTGTGTGAGGCACAGTTCAAGCGCATTTGTCCTTACCGCGATATTATTTATCAATGAGAAATATGGTCGCTCGAAAAATATTTTTTTCAATAAATTAGCATATTATTTTAGCAAATTAAGTCAAAACCAAATTACTCATTAGCCTTTAGGCTAGATCGTAATTGAATGATGTACATGTACAAAAATGTACATCATTTAGATTTTTTTTTAAATAGCAAATGAAATCAAAATTTGTCCTATCAGTGTTCTCATAAGTGGTATTTTTTTACGTGTCTTACGCATGTAGGACGTTCAACAAAATTTGCTGAAAAGACTCAAAATTGTCTATTCAGCAAACGGTCAAATCTTAAATTACGAACGTACTAGCGGCTGAATAAGTCATCGAGTATCACGCTGTGGGTAGCTGGAACTTTGTGATTATGTAGGTTTACATGATCTATAATGCAACGTCAACTGTTTGCCTATGGGTCTGCGGCCTAAAAGTGAAATTTACAGAGCCTAGATACATAGATTTTACTCAACAGAAACACTCAAGGTCAGCATAATATTTATAGTCTTACAATTCATTATCGTAAAGTTTTAAATTCTTATGCATACGTTGAGATTGACTATTCAATTAATGCCCAAGTGTTTGTTGAATTGAGAAAAGTCTATAATTGTAACTTTAACAGAAGATTAATATAGGATATAAAGGGAATTGACAAGTGGGTTGCTTTGTTAGAATCCCGTCGTCGCTGCGGCCGGCGGCAACTAGAATGATAATGGTCCAGCTCCAGTCGAACCCGTCAAAGCGTCCATCGGTGGACAAGTTGTTGGAACACGAGTTCTTCACGTCCGGGATGATGCCGGCGGCGTTGCCGTTGTCTTGCCTCACCACGGCGCCGCGTACGGACCAACTGGAAGGTGTTCTGGTTATGCACCGACGTCCGCTCAACGAAGTCAATGCTAATGGTGAGATATACAACGTTTTGTGTGGTCGTATTTCATCTCAATTCATGCCACACTTCGATTAAATATATAATAATACATATATATAAATATAAAATCTTTTCGAACCGTTGAAGTATTATTATTATTAGTAAATCGTTTGATCGCACAGTGGTTTGCTCCTATACAAAAAGTCGGATACGAAACTTACCAAGATCATAGTTTCCTTAAAATAGCCACCGTATTTGGTTTTAGGAAATTACATTAAAGCTTGTTAGTATCGTGTGACCTTTTGTATTTTTGGAAGCGAATCGCCGCTTATCGAAATCTTTTTCCTGATTTTTCTTATAGAATTAAATTGCACTATTTAATATTATGATGCAGTCTAGATGTGGATTGATATCTAGCATCATTCGAAGATTTACTTTAGTTGACCAAATTGAAAGTCAAAATTCATTTAGTTGTAGAATAATCAAACATATTGTAACTTTTCATTGCTCATTACGTGTATTTAACTTACGTACGTTAGTTGTGATATCATTTGATTTTGATTACTCATCTTTAATTGTAAATCTGATTTATCTTATTATGACTAAACTATTGCTCTTTCTAAACAATTTATAAATGTATAAAACACGGGAGTTACTCACGTAATAAGTCAGAGGGTTCCGACCATAGTTTCAACCACATTCGGTGGTCTTTTTCAAGGAGAATACGGGGCGCCCGCGGACGCGGTCGCGATTCGCCTAGTACTGACTAGAGTCAGTCAATCCATCAGTAAACGTTTAGGCCATTAAGATAGATGAGACGGAAGGTGCCGGGATAAACGCAATACGCGCGCAAACTCACATTTGCATTGGCACTGAGCCGTGAAGTTACGAAAAAGAGATATTTGAAGTGCAATTATCATGGGCAAATGTGACGTATCTCAGGCGAACAAAATAGTGTCTCGCAGTAACACAAACAATGTTATATATCAGCAGATGCAATGTCGGTGGACTCGCCGATGAAACGCGTAATAATTGTGGCTGAACGGAGCGCCATAGATCCTACTTCGCATCGCGAGAACATCGTGGCGCTGCGTGACCAGCTCGCCTCGCTACTAGCTGCCAAGGTACCGTTCTTACATGATATTATACAATGTCGATAAACTCACCCATGAAAAATACTTTGACTTTGAAAGCCGAAATAATCCCGGCTCAGCTTCACCGAGCGCCGTTGATCCCTCATCACACCGACAGAATATTGTAGCGCTGTGTGACCAGCTCGCCTTGCTGCTCGCTGCCAAGGTATCGTCACAGGTATGGTTCTTACACGATATGCAATGTCGATAAACTCACCGATGAAACTCGAAATAATCCCGACTGTGTCAGCACTACATATTATATCAAATTATACTTAGTGTGCTGTGAACTATTACTTAAAGTATATTTATGAATGAATGGCTAACTCAACCTAATTTGGTAAGCATTATTAGAAATATAATTTCCTGTAAAAATACATGCAAGTAAATCGTTCTTATCTTGGATTTCTGGGGAATTTATTGTCTGAATTGTAGCATAGTCTCTATTATGGGTAGCCGTATTGAAAACGTCTATATTATTTTTTTTTACTTATAAATATTATACTTATATTATAAGTTTCCGTTTGACAACGCCTGTCTCACCTGATGTTAAGTGAAGACGTTGTCTAGGATTTTGCACGCAAACCACTACAACAATTCACTCACGACTTGAAGACTCCGAGATTGTACATGTCGGGAAACAGACTCGGGCAACGAGTTCCATTCCTTGGCAGTACGCATTAAGAAAGTGGAAGCAAAACGCTTCGTACGTATAGGTGGTGTATCTACCATATAGCGATGGTGAATTGCCGTACGTCGAGTCGACTGATGATAGAAAGGGGATAGTGGAATCATTGTTTGAATTGTTGCCGACGTTAAACGTCTGGAATACTTATACTGCAGCCCTGTTGCTTGCATGATTGCGACTAAACAGTTCCCACTTGTATGTTATTGACCGTGACAGTTTGAAGTCATACTCGTATAACATGCTAGCATTGTGGATATGTATTGTGTAATGTTTATTCTCCTCAGTTGAGATGTCGTCCGGAAGCGCTGAAGGACGAGATGAGCGACCCCGGCGCGCAGCCGCTGGTGTGGGTCGGCAAGTGGGTGGACTACTCGGATAAGTACGGGTTCGGGTACCAGCTGTGCGACGAGAGTGTGGGCGTCATGTTCAATGATACCACCAAGCTCATCATGCTCGCTAACGGAGTGTGAGTATGATCTTATAAGCCTAATAGTTATTTATCTAGATAGTCTCTTGTCCTGACGAGCTCTAAGCTTGAAATGGACATATTTTATGGTCCGAACGTAATGGCTATTAAAACCACACTAATATTATCAATACTAAAGTTTGTGTATACATGTATTTCTTTTCACGCCTTAACGGTAGTGGCGGATTAACTCAGCGTGGGGCCTGTAGCAAATTTTATCAAAAGGACCATGCTTTTTTCTGAATTTATTTTTGTTAAATTTATACACAATAAGGTCTTATTAAGTAAATAGTATTCGAGCGAGGTGATTAAGACTTTCTTGCGTCATCATGTTCATCAACGCATTTTTAACACGTTTTAATGTTCGACTGCAATTGGTGGTCATAAATAACAAATTAGTGCGCAAGGCAATTTTAAGGTTTAGGCAACGCATAATAGGAAATAAATAATAAATACATATTCAATAAAAGCTTGTAAAACTGGAGTTTCAGAGATTTTGAATGTAGTTACTTCATAACCTGCATTAATATATAGGCCTACTTTATATCCCGAAAAAAGATATTGTTACTCTAGGATAAAACAAAAGCATAATCCTCTAATATTATAAAAGCGAAATTTTGTGTGTATGTTTGTTACTTCTTCACGCTCAAACGGCTACACCGATTTCTATGAAATTTGGTATGGATATAGTGTAGACCCTGGATTAACACATAGGCTTATTTTCATCATCACCGTTTTTATCACCGCGCGGGTATAACCGCGGGGCGCAGCTAGTAATATAATAATATAATATAATATAGTAGTAATCTGAAAGTAACCGTGTCTGTCTGTTACGTTTTCACGCGTAAACAACTGAAACTATTTTGATTTTGGCATAGACATAAAGGGACCTTGGGGGAGGGTATAGGCTACAGTTGTCCTAGAAAAAGCGTTTCCCGTGCGATAAAAGAGGTAGCGGAAAACCATACCTAGTCAATGCGTGTGAATACGCGGGGTGCCGCTAGTAGTCATATGTTTTAAATTTTCGCTAAGGAAATTCATGTTTTATTTTTAGACTATGTAAATTCTATTATCTCTAGTATATTTAAATATCAAAATATAATCTTGACTAACCTCGACGTTTCGACGGATGTTTGTGTATTGTGATTGTGTGTGTCCATACCTCCTGCGACACAGGGTATTTTAGTGCGGGGGTGTGAGTGTGAATGTGTTTATAAAATATCTTTTTGTATTTCAATGCTATTCTAATTTTTTAATTGATGTTCCGCTTCATAACTTGCAAGAATATTTGTTGTAATCGGTAATCCTTATCTAATTCTCTTTTTTATTGTCCAGAAATGTGCACTACATCAACCGTCAGAGCGAGGAGCAGTATTTGACAATGCGAGATTACCCTCCGGAATTGGACAAAAAAATGAAACTACTCTCTTACTTCAGAAAATACATGTCTGAACATCTCATGAAAGCTGGTGAGCCCCTTCTAACCTTACTATAATCACAGCTCGTACACTAATTAGGTATATATGAAAACTAATATTAGGTATATTAAAATAAAACCTCTATAGGCTGAGGATTTTTTAATTGCATGTACAAATTTTATTGACTATTTTATGATTTGAAATAGTAAAAACACTTGAATGCCACAATCTCTTTGATATATTATTTTAAAGAAATTTGTTAATTAATGTGTTTATTTTCCTGTATATTTAAAAAATCATACACCGAATAAGTTGTTGAAGAAGTCATATCAGATGAGGTAGCGATCAAACATCGAACTATGTAAATTAAACTCACAGTTCAATTTAAATGTAACTCAAAGAAAAACCTTATGTAAGGTTCAATGTTGTGGCCAGGTTCTCGGCAGTTACTTATATTGCCTCTGGTTTAACACTGCTTGTCTGTGTTGAAGGTTCGAGTATATAGTACACTACACATACTACTCGTTTTTAACCACCAGAAAAAATGCGTAAAATACATATTTGATCGTAAATATGTAGTCAATTAATTTTTCTCTCAATAATGGCATAGTTATAACAAATTAAACTTTTCAAAAATCATGGACACCATATTTCCTACAAACAAAAATAGTATGTGGTATTTCATTAATGAAATGCGCCGATACCCGTCGCCCCTCCGTGTCGGCCGCTGGCGCCCAGTAATGCGGTCTTTTTATGAATAAAATAGAGTGGAAACTATTATTACAAGCGGTATTGTTCTGTCTGAGTGCAATTTATCTATAACTTTTCGTGGAATAATTTTTCAATTATGATGTTAGTTTCTTTTATTTCTTCAATATGATGTTCAGCAACATAGGTACTGCCACTTTTATCTGGTAATTATAAAATAGTAGAGCACATGTTCTGTGGATTGGTAATGAACTCGCGTGTGCGTATTACAGGGGC
Source organism: Apeira syringaria (assembly GCA_934044485.1). NCBI lineage: Eukaryota > Metazoa > Arthropoda > Insecta > Lepidoptera > Geometridae > Apeira > Apeira syringaria. The sequence continues at coordinate 20,059,743 of OW203658.1, forward strand.
ATCAGTGCCAGTGAGAGATAGCGACGGTCTGTCCCGATTACCGCATCTACACAGATGGTTCCGGTGCTCTATGGCAGTCATCATGTACCTGACTAATGGAACTGTTCAGGTAACTTTGAAACAAATTCAGTTTCCTTTTCTTATTCCACAATTTGCATATTTAGCCCAAGTTCCCACTGGTAAGGCACAGGCGCGTCTCACAGAATGACCATAATCTACCACGCTATCGTATGCGAGTTGGCGCATTGGCTAGTGGCCAGCCCAACGTCGGAATTTTTAGGTCTCTTCAGAGCCTCCAACATAACCCAATGAAGGATATCTTAAGACAACAACTGGGACCAATGGCTCAACGTGCCCTACGAAACATGGAATCGCTCTGTTGAAAATTCCACTAGCAATCACTTGTCCAAGGACTGGCAAGGGAGTATATTGCTTAACGCAGTTAATCAGATTGCATGGGTAAAGTCTGCTACGAGCGCTTCCAAAGTTGCATACATAATAACTTTTCCGTCGGAGTGCGCATGGAGTGTGGCATCTCTAAAAGAAAGTCACAGATATAGGGTCCGTTGGGTGGCATGTATGCGCATGGGTAATATTTAATTGTATGCATTACAAAAAAAGTCTATTAGTGACCTTCCCACGTCTGCCAGTTAATTTGTCTGCCTTTTACGTTTAAACAGTATTTTTTAAGTGATGATCAGAACTGGCCAAGTTTGAGGAGGGCAGTCACCAAAAACCTTGGTATCGTCTGATGTTTCATGTTTACAAAATAATATGCATAGAATCTATGAGCACTGCCATGTATGTAATCTTTGCAGTCATATCCTGTCTTTGACTACTTAGCTTAATTGTTTTATAACCTCTAACAGCCAACTTGTGCACATAAAACCTTGTAAACTCATTTCAGAACAGAACATTTTTCTTATGTTTGCAGATAAACTTCCAAGACCACACCAAGATAATCTTGTGTCCACTGATGCAGGCCGTGACATATATAGACCTAGACAAAAATTTCAGAACATTCCGATTCAGCACCATCTCAGAGCATGGATGTGACAAAAAACTGTACGCCAACCTTATGTATGGAAAAGAGAAACTTGACAGTTTGCTATCAAATAAGCTCTGCTAATGTTTGAGTGAGATGATACTTAATACACGTTTAATGTACATGTTGCTCTCGCAGTATGACAATGATAAATGGTACAAACAGAAATGAATTGAGAGCAATATTCTCAATGAAGACTGTAAAAAGTACCATGGAGGCTTACATTAACGCCTTTGTAATTAGTAGTTAGCACCCCACATACAAAAATTTTGATATCAAAATGTTAAAACTTAATCAATTTTTGTAAACTTAGATATATTTTTTGCCACCGATATTATATTGATATTTTACTCCTCAATATTCTACTGACATTGCTCTGGCCTTTTTAATGGATCTGCATCCTAATTTAACTTGACCTTTTTAATGTATTTAATTTAGTTATATAGTTACCCCCTAGTAATTAGTACAAGAAATGTAAGGCATGCATACTCATCATAAATTAATAATAGTATAGAATATAATGTTTTATTTGCATAAAATGTTGGTACATAAATATGGCTTAATTATTGTACAATGCAGAGGGTAGTGTTTTGTCAGCTAATTTCATTCTGATAGTAGCTAAGCTATAGTTTTAGCGACCACTTTGTTTTTATTAGACTTGTTTCAAAAGAATCCAATGGCCTGTTAATCACTTGATCTAGCTAAAATTCACTAAAATACTAAATTCGTATAAATCCACACAACGCTATCTCTAATAATTAGACGAGTTTTGTTCAATTGCTGTGCAATCGCGGGTAGATTTAGTTGGCACCAAATAAATGGCGACCAATTTTACTTAAATCAACCCTCGATTTTCATAGAAACATCTACTTTTAGTGTTGTTATTGATGTGTCATACTGATTTGGACTATATCGTAATTTGATAAGAACTTAGCTTATTTATCTAATTTTCCAGTTTTAGTATAGTTTAGTTGAACAAGAGAATCACTACCAATGTGAATAAATTATAGTCATCAAAAAAATACAACCATTAAGTAATTATTAAATGTTCACCAAAGTCTGACCATGTCAGAACTAAAGATGCGACTCAAGTAGGTTTTTGAGAATCTAGCTACTCAAGTAATTTTACTACATCACTAGTTTTACTCGAGTTTTCAAGTCACTCCAGTAAACTAACTACTTACATTCCTTACAACTCTAGTAAGAATTTATCACTCGAGCTAAGTTATGAGTTATATTAATTAAAATCACAAAAGGTGTGTTATGTATTTAATAAAACAAAAAATAAATATTAAGAATTCAATGAGTAAACATATATTATATATATATACGTATTGTCCTGGTTGTCTGACTCACTTTTTTAGTATTTCGACCTAGGTTCGATGTTCGCCGCGACCTGGTAGCGTAAACTCACCTGATGATGGGCATCTAACATGTCCGAAACCTCCATTGAAATACTTCGACTATGAACGTGAGTCCGGATAATACATATATAATAATGTGCCAAACTCACGAGAATTTCCGAGTAAACTTATAATAGCTTCATAAGAGGATGTCTTGTATTGTATGTACACTAGGTGGGGATTTGGGGCTTTACTACCGGTTTTACCCGCCTTCAAAAAAGGAGGAGGTTCTCAATTCGATCCGTATGGTTTTTTTTTAGTTTGATGTATCTGCTAGGGTCCAATCATATACATAATTTGGAATGCAATTGTCCCATAACATTCAAGTGATGCTAGACTCAAGGTTTCTTGGTTTTCTTCTGTAGTAAATGTCACAAAAATGTTTACAGAAGATAACCAAAAGATTTTGAGTTAGAGGAACCTGGAATGTTTACATTGAATTATTTTTTTACAATAATACCTGGAGGGATTGTTTTATTATGTCATTATATTCTTTATTAATAAAGTCCATTTATTATTGGTGGGAATTATGAGCAGATGAGGGTTCTTAAGTCACCATTGTTATTTTCTTGTATTATATGACTAATGGATTTGTGTGACAAGAGAGCACCCTAGTCCTCTTTACCATATTCAGTCAACTAAAAATGAATTTATCCATTTATCCTACATTTCTCCCTTTATGTAAAATTGGAAAGTGAAGTGCCTTGTAACGAAAATTATTTGTAATTTAGTTAAATTTATGCCTTTTTTTTCTCATACATAGTGAATACCAGAGCAATGCACCATGACTGAACCGCGAGGTGCATTATTAAAATATTTAGATGATTTTATTTAGTCTTTTAAACTAGTATATTTTGTAAAATGGCTTGTGCTTCAAATACATCTGATCGATGGCCTTTATATTCACTTGCTGTTTTGCCTTTATCCTGTTTCTGTACAATTTTTCTTTTTCATATCAGTATTACTACTACCATGGCTAATTTGATGATGTAGAAGCACTGCCAATTTGTAACATGGAAACTCAAGAGGGCAAGGTACCTCAAGTTGGAACAAACATTCTTTTGACAATAAAGTATTTTAAAATAATAACCCGTGTTGTTATGTCAAGTCTATATTTCTTCCTTCATTCACTTATGTCGATCAGCATAGTTATGTAGCCGAAATAAATAAAAGCATCATGTAGTATTCATTCATTAGGATTTTAGAGTATTTACATTATACAGGAGCTTTGGTTTTGAACAATTTACAATTCGGTCTTGTTTGAGAAAATATTAAATTATAAGGAGTCATGTCATCACTGAAGGCAGGAAATGGCATGCCTCTCACAGCTCACATTTCGCTATTTAAAAACATGAATTCATCACTCTGTTTCTACAGTTCTGAGTGTATTGCGTGTTGATGGGGTAGAGGATCACTAGGATGAACGAAGAGACCTTCTTTAGCCTGCCAGTCAGTGTAAGCTCCATACTGAGAGGTAACAGCCACTATTTCACCTTGGCCATTAATAGGGCGTCCAAATGTACGTCCAGAGCCTGCTAGATATCTAAAAAATTTGAAAAATCATGAATAGTCACATAACATTACTTTAAAAATATACTTCGCAAAAATCCTATCTTTTAGTCCCTCAAATTACCAGCATTTTAGTATTGCTATTCATAAGTATCCTTTATGTCATATGTCAACTTTTTAACTTTATCTAATTTAAATAGGATGACAAATCTAATAAAATAGCATTAATAATATTCCACTGCTATATAGATGTAGTATCTGGCTTCACTCACATAGTCGAAGTTTCAACCTAGGTTTATATATATATCTAGGTTTCGGGCAAGTCCAGTGGTTGCTACGATCTGGCAGCGTAAACTCACTGAGGATGGGCATTGGACATGCCCGAAACCTAGGTCAAAACTTCGACTACAGATGTGAGTAAAGCCGGATACTACATCTATTTAATAATGTGCCAAACTCACAAGAACTTCCAATAAAAAATATTCCACTGTTATGGGACTTCAAATTAGTGTCTGTGTGTTGTCATTCATAAGTGGCATACTGTTATGACTTTATCTAGTTTCAATTAAGTCGACACATTCAATACAGTAGCCTCAATAATATTCTACTGTTTTGTTTATCTGTATGAATAAACTACACATGAAAGTCTCAGTTAAATAGTCTTCATCAAATTAGAAACTTCACTGAAAACTTAGTGGATTTTATCATTATTAGTGCTCAAATCACAAGAAAACTATTATAGGAGACACCACTCAGGATCTTCATCTCGGTGTTGTTGAAGTAGTCTATAGATCTACTACTGCAATGCTAGTGAGTTAATAAGACTAAGGTAATAACTATCTAAGAAAAATCTCGGACTACGCGATACTTACGACCCTGTATCCACATGTTGGAACTTTACTGGTGAGTCACGCCGCCAATAATCATTGTTGCAGACAACAATCCAATTATCACCACTGTCACCCTCCCCTGTCTCATCACCATAGCATGACACTTCCTGGTTACCGGACAATGGAGATGAAAAGTAATGAGAGTGGAGGTTCTTTTTGGTAGACACATGCTGGAGACGGATCTTCGTGCCACATTTAATTGGAGCTCTGGAAAATGCCACATGACCAAATAAACGTCAACTATGTTAATGCTGGGCCAATAATTTGATAATCATTATGTGGGAATGTACTGACCCTCGCTTGCAAGTTTCTCCCATGGCTGCCCTAATCAGCCAATGGCTATTATGGTCATCAGATACGTCTACCGCCGTCACTGATTGCTGCCCTGATCCTGAGCCGTATTTAACATCATGCGAGTGCAACCTCAGTCGTAAATCTGTGCATATTAGCTTCAAGACTGAACCGCATGTTACAAAATCTGCCCTGGAACCTGCAACATGAAATCATCGAGTTATTGCTTCTCGGAAAAACATCACTTTATTCAGAATTATCAATATAATCAGGCTAATCCACCCCTCGGGAAAGGCCACGTAATGTAATCTACGGTTCACTCGTTTGTAAATACTACCTACTTAAAAACCCAAAAATCAATCTTACTTACATTCCGAATAATGTATTTGAAAGGTAATGAGAAATACTAGAGTTAATGCAGAAATATGGCGAAAACAATATTCCATTTTTTCTGTTTTCTTCCAAAAACACTACCAAATTGCTCCGATCCAATAAGTATGAAAGAAAACTAAATGTAATCTGTGAAAAAACACCAGAAAAGTCAATTAATCAGTGTAGCCATTGGAGAAATACAGAATCTGTCATATTCTACGGAACGGAAAATGTCATAAATGTGGCCGTCTCACACCAAATTATTCGAGATTATACCCTAAGCTCAGTTTAAATATCATTAAAATCAGCTAAGCTGCGTAAGCATAAAATTCGTATGTTGATGAATTAAAAACTAACAAATATTATAATTCCTTCAAAGTAGAAGTGCTTGAAGATTGCTATGAAAAATATTTTTCGTTTAATGTTTAACCGAAGAATGCAATGCATTAACTAAAAAAGTGCGCCTGCTTCCGAGAATCAAACATTTCTGCGTCAGAACAAAGCAAGCCGTGCTCTACGTTAAGCATTTTCATCAGAACGTACGAGGTCTGAAAACAAAATTATTGTTGTGGTACGCTAGGCTACGCTACTTAAATGAACACATACAGTTGTAGGTACGGAAACTTTTCTCGACGTAATAGCCTCAAATGGTGTACCCTACTTACCAGTCTCCAATTTTAAGTGGCTCGGTTCATTGATCCAAAACGACGGCAATATTGACCGAGACGTAAGGAACAGGAGCAATTCAGGATGAATGAAATGGAGACAGGTCTCAATGACTTCAGGACCAAACGCGATCCCCGAATGCCCATGAAACTCAATGGCAAAATTTATAAGACCATATCACTAATGTATGGATCTGAAGGTTTGTAAGGCAGCAAAAGAGGTTATTGAAATAAAAGTGTACGTGGTAGAGATGCCAATGTTGAAATGGATGTGCGGTATGACTAGACTGGCTAAAAAAAATGTTAAACCAAAAAATGCAACCGACTTCATCACTCAAAAGTGTGAAATAACTTGTTGAAGTCGGTACCATGATAGTTCACACAAAAGTAACTATCATCACAATATTGTGCTCATGCTTTGCTACTCACGGGATCAATTAATTGTAATTGTGTGTTCTGCGATGTCTTCAACCGCGACAATAATATCATCAAGATACGCATAACACTTTTCAGTAATTGGAGTAGAACTCAAAAACCGCTTGTCCGATTTTGATGAAATTTGAATTGGTCCCATTCAATTTCATCAAAATCGGACAAGCGGTTTTTGAGTTCTACTCCAATAGATCCACGGATAGAATCCACGGAAGTATACTCTATGTAACAAAAAATAATCATCAAAATCGGTTCATAAACGACGTAGTTATCCGCGAAGACACATAAATATATATATATTTATACTAGTATTTGGGTGGCGCGCGGGCTGCGAGCAGCCCGCGTTATCGATGTACATTAGTATTATTAACAAAAATGTCGTTGCAGTTGCTAAAAAGATATAAAATTCTCATGCAAGTCGAATAACTCACAGTTTCATCTATTTCAATAGAAAGTGTGAGCAGGGTTACCATGTGCAAGTTGGTTTTTTTATAAAATTTTAGTCGCGGTAAAACTGGACCATGATTGTTAACGACTTTTGTTAAGGTACCCCACCTCTAAGTGCAGTGGTTAACGTGGGCAGTTGCCTCGGAGACCAGCTCGATATGTGAAAATACTCGTTATCCGGAACTCGGCCTTCGGCCTCGTTAGTGACTCTCATAAGGTACGTTGATGCGTTACACCTCCTTCGAGCTCGGCCTTCGGCCTCGCAGATTTGAAGCTCGGCCTTCGGCCTCGCAGGTTTGAAGCTCGGCCTTCGGCCTCGCGGTGGTAAAGACAGCTTCTTCAAGTTCAGTACAAAGTGAGAACAGACCTACCATATGCAAGTTATTATTTTTTTCATTAAAATTTAAGTCGTGGTAAAATCGTGGCACAAAGAATTTAATCGACTTTTGTTAAGGGACCCTCAACCCCCACCTCTAATTGTAGGAAATAACGTGGGCAGTTGCATTGGAGACCAGCTCGAGGTGTGGAAAAAACTCCCCATCCGGGACTCGGCCTTTGGCCTCGTTAGCGACTTTCATAGGATGCGTTAATGTGGTACACCCCAATCGGAACTTGGCCTTCGGCCTCGTAAGTTACTAACTCGGCTCGGCCTACGGCCTCGCAGGTTTGAAGCTCGGCCTTCGGCCTTGCGGTGTTTAAGGCTCGGCCTGCGGCCTCGCAAGTTACAAAGGGAATGTTTTTAAGCTGTTTCCAATGACGGCCAGCTCGGCCTGCGGCTTCGCAGGCCTACAGCTCGGACTCCGGCCTTGCTAGGGTGGAGCTCGGCCTTCGGCCTCGCCTCCACAGCTCGGCCTGCGGCCTCACTCGATTGCAGCTCGGCCTACGGCCTCGCAAAGGGAATGTGGTTTCGCCACCAAAAATCCGCGACCAGTAAAAAAAAAAAACAAATGACGTCATCAAAAAACTTTTTTCATATTTCGAATCAGGGACCCCAAATCTCCCTAAATACCTAATTTCAGCCAGATCGGAGCAACTTGGATTTTGGTATCCGGTTCGAAGGACCAATTTGCAATTTTTAACAAAAATCCCAAATTTCCCTAAAACCTCTATAACATTTGCTTGAACCCCCCCATAGCTACATATAACGGTTCCGGAGCTGCGATCACATACTAGGGCTAGTAGTTATATAAAATCGTAATTTTTATGTAAAAAGATATTATTTTGGAAATTTACTTCATTTTATTTCATTTATTTGGAAGAACATGGTTGGTTGGTTTACAAACATATGAGAATCGCAGCAGCAGAAGTATAAAACTGAGTCTCAATTGGTATTATTGAGCACTGATCAGAAATTTTTGAGTTTAAAAAATATTTTTAACTAATTTTTTACGGAAATTGATTTTAACAAGTCTTGTTGGCAGCACTGACCAGTGGTAGTAGGAATCAAATCAAAGGCTACTAATTCTCTAATTCTAGAGATTAAAATACTACCGTGCACTACAATATTATACAGGGAAATGGTAGGAATTCTCGGAATTTCTAGCCGAAAGAAACCCATTTCAAACCTTTCTACCATACCATTTACCAGACTACAATTATCTGGGAAACATTTACCTACTACCTGGCTCACAGAGCGAAAACCATCTGAATTCTGAAAGAATTTTGGAATTAATGGGAAGTCATCATATAACACTGTGAAGTTGAAATTAAACTGAAATCGCTCGAAGAAAAATGGATAGTACGGACAACACCCCAAACCAGAAGTCGAAAGGTGAGGAGTATTCACATAATCTTAATCCATATGTTTTCCCTATCATCAGATAATTGCGAAATATTTAAGATCAAATTGTTTTCAGCCACATTCGATCCAGGCTGGAATGACCCTCCTCAGTTTTCTTACAATGCTCAGCATCTTACACCAGGCAGACCGCGTAACTTTCTAAACAAAAGAGTAGCATTTCCTCTATCGGATCCTACTTCTAGCCTATCAAGGACTATCGGGCCTACTAGCATGCCACCTATGCCTACCTCAACAGTCATACCGTCTATGCCACCTCAATTGCTTGCGCAAACATTGAACTGTCCACAAGATGACAATGTTATAGACAGTGAAAACATATTGAGGGAAGTGAAGGGAATTATGTTAACATTTTTAGATAACGGCAGTGAGCTAGGTTCTAAAGCTAATGATATCAAAAGAAGAATAAGTATAATGGAAGAGATGTGGCTTAATGGAAAGTTAACTAGCAGGATACAGCTTCAAATGAAAGAGTTGGCATGTGGTAAGATTGTTTCATTCAGTAATTACTTACATAAATAAGTATTCATATAATTATGTTAGTGTCTTTGTAGATGTATCATTTGGCCTCCTTACTATCTCACTTGATCAGTGACAATGTGCTTCATCATTGAATGCAATCATTATTGAATGTATTTAAATTGCAGCATTGAGAGATGACATCCCCAGTAAAGCAGATGACATTCACCGAGCCTTAATGGTGGACCAAGTTGGTTTGGTGGGCACCTGGATGCCTGCTGTCAAACAGTTAATTCATCACTGTATAGCTCGCTCTGAACTCCTGGCTATTGATAGAGAAGACTCTAATGGGACTGAAAGTTAGTCTGAGAGGTCATGAGATGTTGCTTAATCAGCCTTTATGCTTCCACTACTGGGACCTTCCTGTCAGAATATACAGCTCAGCAGCTAAATTTGGTTGCATTATCATGATAATAAAGCAATGAATAATAGTAAAAGCAAAAAAATACAGAATAGTGTGTCAGTAAGATAATTAGTTTATATTGTAAGTACATTTTATTTTGATTATACCTGCTTAAGAGATGCTGCTGCAGTTTAAGACTAAACTGGTAATATGAGCAATTTCACTGGAAACCACAATAAAAATCAATGATTTTGTGATTTTGACTATTTACCAGTTTCGAAAATAGAACCATGGCGTGTCTGAGAAACAAATTTCAAATATTGGAGTGGCATTACTTTTGAATGAGAAAGTAGTATGAGTGCAGAATTAAATTAACAACATAAGTAAAAGTAAAATTGTACTTTACGAGCATAAAATAAATGCTGCCATAAGCATTATTAAGTACATATGAGAGACATGGGTTGGGGTGTACTTTACGAGACATAAAGGCAACAAGAATTTTGTGTTTCATCAAAATAGGTCATAATGCAGATCACAAGGCTGCAACTGCGACATTTATATTTTTTTACATAATTTGACTATTATCTCTTAGTTTTGATATGGTAGATGTCTCAGACATCAACTGCAACTAAAAGTTCTAAGGCTTTTTCCTTATATAACATCCCGTAAAGTACACACTGACCAAGACATGTCATATTTTTATATACAACACCTTATTTATTGTGATGTATATATTGACTTAATAGACTTAAAAACAAAGTAAATAACCAATTTAATTGAAACAATTGTATGGTGCAGTTGTAAAATAGTGTTGATAAATGTGTTATTTTAAAAAATGTGATGTTTTTATTAAGTTTGAACTTTATGTGCTTTGTGATTGATTGTCAATATGTTAAGTATTAATATTTAAAAAAAAACCTTTTTTCAATAAAGATATTTTTTATTTCAATTTGTCAATTTATTACACTTATTCACAAAACTAATCACTATGTAAATCATCATATACATACAAGAATGAATATAACAGTGATTTTATTAATTTTATACATTATACATTGGTATTTTATTTTCACAAATAATGGTAAATTCAACTACACTTATTAATGTATTCATAAAATCACTATTAAGAAAAATGTATTGAATTTCAATGATTAGTTTGACCTCTCATATAATATATAGTGAATACCTGAATCATATCTAATGATATTTTTTTGTATTTACAATTCAAATTCAAATAATGTATTCATCAAAAATTATTACCCATAGATATTATCCTAAGTTACAAAGTTATGTAATAGTAAGTTATCTATATATACGCCTAGGATGGTCGTTGGTAGCTGTACTAGGATTCCTTGTACAGGTTTTTTTGTTTTCTTTCTGGTTGAGATTCTCGAATGGAGACCTTGGACTGGCAAGTGAAGCAAAGGATGGCCACCAACCAGGTGAACAGACAACCTAAGATTGCAGGCAAGGGCTGGATGCGGGCAGCTTCTAACCAGTCCTTGAGAAAATCAATGGGGGAGGCACATGTCCTGCAGTGGACGTCCTATGGCTGAGATGATGATAATGAATGTAAGACAATGATAAAGATGTAACACATAAACAAACAAATATTTCTAGCTGTGCATTGTCATTAGATCAACACATACACACAAAACATGGTGCCTGTAAACTGTAGATGTAGCCAGATATCTCAGACTTCTACTTGCTACAACTACTATATTTTATTGCTTCATTCACTGACATTCGATTTTTCCTACAGGCTTGTTTGTTAAGAGTAAGCCTTGGCCTTTTTTGAGAAAAATATTCAAATCAAGTCAAATAATATCGTGAGGCCTCCCCCTCCGCACTTGCCTTGTATATTTGCTTTTTCACTCTCTTTTCATCCATATTAACTCCATGTCGAAACAATCTCAGCATAACTGTCTCGAATAATGTCAATACGTACATCATCATTGTTTTCAACCACCAGTGAGTGATCAACGGAATTTGAATTAGAAAATCAGGCGGAATTTCGTCCGGAAGCCTTCCCCATTGTTCTACAAAAGGACTGAATGGAAGTGGTAAGCTTTACCAATTCAACTCTGTACTTTAAAATAAGTTCTGACCAAATATATGGCCTGAGTATGAATTAAATATGTATCGGCTTAGGACAAATTGAACAGTACATCCGCGAGTATGTAACATATCAATGTAGCCTTTTTTAAGAGTCCAAACCCATGTTTGGGTTTTATGTATCACTAGAGTCGGTTAAATGCCCCGTTTGATGGGTTTAGGGGCTACTGTGACGCGTACTGGCCGACAAAGTTCAATCAGGGCGGGCGGTTCTCGGCCGCTACCTTCTTCTACCGCGAGGCAGATGGAAATGTCGACCCCGCATGGTTCGGTCCACACTGCATGCGAGATCAGCACCTTGGTTAGGATACGCAGGTTCTGTGTGCCGTCGTCTTCGTCTGGAAGTGAACAAAATATTATAATTAGTTGCAAAGTTACTGGGCTACGTTCGCCAGTTACACCAGCTAAACCATATTTCGCTCTGAGTTCGTTCGGATATACAGCGTTTACGCACTCTATTTGAGCATTATGTGCTCTGTCTTATATTTGATCATGTTACGCCAATCTTTCGGATCAAATTATGTTCCACAAGACCTATCTACCTTCTGATGGTCAAATCTTGGTCGGCTGTCAAAGTTACTTTGAGATGTCTACAATAATAACCATAAGGTAAATAAACCATCTTCTTTGTAAGTACTCAATGGATCTTCAAAGTGCCCACTGGTTTACTGTAGGATGACATTTCGTGCTGAGCTTTGACGTTATGCCTATTTTCGTGACACAGGATAAATAAACATATCGTGCGAAGCCGAAAACGAGAAAATACTAAACGAAAAAAATTAAGTCATATATTGACTATGTATTCGATCAAGAATTCCCTTGATCGAATGACTGTATTCATATTGTATATAGTGAATACGCGTTCTTCAATGTAACACGCAAGCCTAGAGGGTAACTTATTCACTCGTAACTCGAAGGCTCCAGGATTGTACCTATCGGTGAACACAGACTCCATTCCATAGAATATATTATTGAAATTGTATAAAAATACAATTTAAAATGTCAGGTTTAATAATTTGAATTATAGTGGCTTCTCATTAAAAGCTTATTAACAATGTGTGGTGTGGCAGTGGGCATTAGTCGCAGTGTATACGCACTGGTGGTCTGATGGTCGAGCTGGCGAACGTGCGCGTGCGGGATGACGAGCGCGTGCACGCGGCGGTCGGGGTAAGCGACGCGCACGCGCAGAGCGCGCGGGGTGCGCACGCGCAGCGCCTCCGCCTCCAGTGGCACCGCCGTCACCAGCCCCGCGCAGAACCGCACCACCGCGTCGTTGTCCATGCACGGCTCGATGATCCGCGCCGTGCACATGCTCGTCTGTCACACAATAGGCACAATATACAGTACAATACGACCACGACATTCTACCTTCACCTAACATACCAGATACAGCGATTCTTCTACTTCTTCTCAACGACAGATGAGATTGTGTAGTCGAACGCCTGCCTAACCTCAATTTTTTAGTTAAAATATTAATGATAATACAAAATAAAATAGGTGTGCTTACCCATTATTGGGATTATTAAACTGACACATAACTGCATGAAACTTCAGGATTACTTTCAAATTAATCTCAAACTTATGAGATTTATTTAAATAAGGATGTGAAGAGACGAGAGAGAAGAGACTACCCATTAATATAAAAAAATAGCACTGCAGCAAACAAAATAAATAAAGCTACGAAAAGGAAATTTTCGGGTTTTTAGATTTGCGTGTTATTTGGGTAAAGTTTTAAATTAATTGTTATTGATTTCTTTCTTATTTAATAATTGAAGTAGATATTCTTACCACAATAATAGCTAGGTAGTGTTTTTGGCTACACAAAGATACGGTACATTACTATGGATAATTAGTCCAAACAAGCTGCACAAATTGTGGCATCGGTTAGGCAAGACTTCGATCATCAAACGTCGAACTATTGCTAGAAATTTATATTTAAACCAGTATACGGTTTCTAGAGTGTACAGGGTTGTGGAGACAGGTTCTAACATACGGAGATTTAACATAAGGATACCGTCAAAACCCGAGTAACCACCCGTCGTCGCGACCGATTTATTGGCCTTGTTAGTAGGCTCAGATCAGGGAGTTGCATTGGCAGTGGGCAGGGCACATACCTCGAAGAACCGATGGGCGTTGGGTTTGAAAGGTTCTCGATTGGAGATCACGCACTGGCAAGCGCAGCATAGGACCGCCACCGACCAGGTGGACAGACGACCCAAGTTGGCAGGAAAACGCTGGATGCAGGACACTTCCAGCTGGTCCTTGTGGAAATCAATAGGGGGGGCATATGTCCAGCAATGCAGGTCTATGACTGAGTATGATGATGATCACTTATTTATCTCTGATAATTGTAGACCAGCAAATGGTCTAAATATATACTTAATGCAGTTTACAGAAAAGCTTGCTTAAGATCTGAACTTCTCTCACCATCAGCGTGAGCTTTAGCCTTGAGACGGTAAGCAAACATTGAAGTTAGAACAAAGATAAATGCATTCGGTTGCGGGGCAGGCCACGGTTACCTTGAGACTGGGCCTGGGTATGGCGGGCAAGGGCGCCGCCTGCAGCAGCGGCATGAGCGCGCGCGCGAGCGCCGCCGGCTTGTTGTCCGCGTTCATGGACAGCTGGCGAAACACCGCGATCGTGAACGGGTCCGGCTCCACGCCTGCAACACCCGACCAGACCCGACTCTCACACTGCTACAACTCACTTATGAAGCGATGATAGCTCAGCGGGGGGAGCGTCGCTTGTCAAACTGACGGACACTGGTCCGCCCAACAATAGTTTGAGCTTCCGGTGAAGGTAACACCGTTATCAAATTCCCAGCATGGTAGGTGGGTATTTCGAATACCCGCCTGGCTAGCTACCACCCTCAAGTTTGAAAAACTGTCACCAAACATATAGTGTGTTCATGCAGCAGTCCTTGAGAGGCAGTGAGCATTCTAGTTCTAGGGTGATAACACATTTGACCACATCGTCACTAACCATCAAGTGAAATAGTGGTCAAACGCAAGATCTATACAATATAAAAAAAACTTCGTATAAGCGAAGGAAAGTCCTGACCTGACTCACTGACTGACAGATGACGCATATTGACACTAATTTTCAGAAACATTTATACTAGCGGCCCCGACAGACGTTGTCCTGCATGATATTCCGATATGTATCCGACTGCATCGCCATCTGCCGGGCTGATTTGTGAATCTAAACCATCCAGGGCGCCACTCAAACGCATACAAAAAAAATCATTCAAGTCGGTCCAGCCGTAGGAGTTCAGTGATATACACACGTACAGTAGAATTATGAATTCTTATGGAGAGGATGTCGTGTTTTTGTTGCGACTGGAAGCCGCATTGAAATTTGTGCGCCATTACACTACGGACAATACAAAATCATCGAATACTTTTGTTGACAAGAATGCAATACAAATATTTCATTAGCCCAAAAGTTCCCAAGACGTAAGCATTTTTTTAATGTAAATTAAATATGTAGTTCTTTTTAGTTTTAAAGCTCAATAGGTACTTGTAAATCAAGCAATAATAAAACCATCAACCAACAATGAAAGTTGACGCAAAAATTCCCCCAAAATGTGGATTCACATTTACAATTACGATATGGAAAAAGAGCCAACCCATTAAGCAAAGCCAAAACCACCAGTGATAGATATAAGACGAATATGGCAAACATAACAAAGAAACAATTAAACTTGTCCAAAATACTGTACACTAATAAGCTCTTAAAAGGAGAAAATCAAAAAAGTAGTAATAATACAAAAATATACACTGAATTTATAAGATAGCGCTCTCTGTGATTTGGTTATTACCAGCCGCCATTTTTATTAAATATTATATAATTCAACTTACAAATTTAAAATTTCATTCATCTACTACAATAACTATGTTACATGCCGGCTTACAATTCCTCAATTGTATGTATGTCGGTCCATCTTAGCAGTGGATGTCATATGCTGCGATTACTAGTCTATGGTCTCGAGTTCCCCTATCGACCATCAGTTCTACGTGATATGTGCCCACTCCACTGCCATTTCAACTTTCTTATTTCCTGGTCGGTGAGTTTCTGTCTCCTACGGATCTCTTCATTTCTGATTTGATCTAGCCTAAAAAACCTCCATAGCTAGTTGTGCCACTCTGAGCTCGCTTACATGGTCCATTTAGATTATATTAAAGTAATTTTGTATTTATTTTTAGTTATTATAAATTCTTCATGATAAATAACACTTAATAGTTCATAATACAACACACACAAAATAATAATACATACAATTATTATAAAAGTCATATAGAGCTATTTGTACGTACCAGCAATAAAGGCATATCTATTTACAATTCCAGCCTGAACAAACTACCTAATACAAAAAAAATCAATTTGCATTCCATGTTGTACCTGCAGAAGCCAGCAATCTATCCAAGAGTTCAGCATGATGCGTCAAAGCAGCGGCTGCAGACAGAGCAGCCGCAGTGGCCCCAGTGTTGGGGCCGCCGGGAGTGGCAGGTGCGACGGGGGCCCCGCAAGCCGCGGCGTACAGTCGCGCCGCGCATACGCGCAGGGCGAGTTGCCACACGCAAGCGTTCTCTTGTTCCGTCACGCCGCTGAACTGGTGTTGCAGTCTATAGAACCAAAAATAAATCACTTTATTTTATATAGTAGAAACACAATACTGGAAATTCGCAGGCTTGCTTTTATAAATATCCGGCTAATAGGCCGTCCTAAAGTAGAAACGCAAGAGTAATAAACCAAAACCTGAAGGGGTGGAATTGTTCGAGAGCACAACGCCGATAGCACTCAAGTTAAACCACGGTACACCTCTCAACCCCCTAAAGCCATCTAAACCAACGTTGCCTATTTCGTCAGCAATGATGCGAAACGGTGGCTTTAATATGGACCCCGATTTTTCAGACATGACATCCCTAAACATCTTTCGATGACACTAAAATGGGCAGGTGGCGTAGTCTCATGCCTATTCTATGACAATCAACACATTCACCAATTACTTGCATTCTGAATAACATTCCATATTGGTGGTACTTTCGTATTTTTCAAACGAAATAACTTTAATAATACATTATTTATCACAATGGACTGTGTAGACAAACTAAACAAATAATAATAATAATCATAATAAGAGTGAGCATGGGAGCCTCCAGGATTACTATTTATAATGTGAAATATTATTCTATATTTTTTGTTATTTTATTGAACGTTCATATTTTTATTTTGTGACATAATATGACTGAAATTTATTGTATAACTAATTGTAACTAGTACTACGTATCGATGTCTATATATGTAATATTGTTAATTTTTAAATGTAATTTCTTATTATTATTTGTTTGAATGCTAATTTGACCTGTATACCTATACCAATAAATAACTATGAACTACTTTCAGGTAGGTCCATCTGCATCTACTACACACATTTAGGTTTAGAACTATTAAACGATTTCCCTACACCATTAGTTTCAACGACGGGTGCGAGGATACTGAATTTATTGACAAGGTGATAAACAAATTTTGATAGCAACCTAGATGCCTTCAGTTTTAATTCAAACAGTAGCTCAGTAAAAAAAACAATATTATATTAAAAAAATGAAACATAGGAACACGGACAAAGCCCGTGTTTCATTTTTAATTTAAAAAGTAGTTAACGATTTAACTACTTTTTTCATCAAAAAAGTCAAGATTGGGAGAAGGAATCAGGGCTTAACGAAACGTCGATTCTGTGTACTTGTAATAGTCATTTTCGGTCCATGCTGCAAGTGTCTCTATCGCGCTCTGCTGGGGAGGGCTCGAGATGCGCGACAGCAATATATTTTACAAATACCTATATTTCAATTTTCTCGCCCTTTGTGTTTCCTCTTAAACACCGGAGTTTAGCGTACATGGCAGCATTTAGTTGATACCTGAGGCAGTAGGTCCCGAGGTTAGCGAGCGCGTGTTGCGGCGGCCCGGAGGCGGCGTGCAGCGCGCCGTGCAGCGAGATTACGCAGCGCGCAAACACCGCCGTGAACTGCGCCGCGCCCGCCACCAGAGGCTCCATCTCGCCCAGTCTGTAACACAATCGAAACGTGCCAACTCTACCCATCACATTTCATGTTCAATTGCATTCTGGAAAGAGACTCATTAATAAGATTATGTGTAAATTTAAATCATTCATTTCAATTTAAGTCACCAGTTAAGTGGATAGAGTGCTGATTCGAACCAGTATCCCCAGACTAAAGATCATTCTACGAGCGTTAACGCTGAGGGGAAACAAAAAAATGTATGAGATTGACAATTCAAAGCGATATAGGTATCACGTGATCAATGAGAACATATATTCACTGTTAGCGGTTAGAGAAAGAGAATCACTATGACGCGATGCATCTTGTCTAGCCCACTGTGCTTGGTCTTAATTAATTGCATAAGTTGATAAAAAAAAGCTATGCAATAGCTTTACCGCGGCACACAGCCCCTGAGTGCCACGAGTATTTTTTTTTAATATACTGTATAGATCTAGCGTTTGACCACCATGGTGGTCGAAGATGTTATCACGCTAGAGCTAGGATGCTCACTGGCTGTATATAGATAGTATATAGGCTGTATATGTGTTTAGTCCCAAACTGACTTGTTCAGCTGTTCCTCCGCCGACTGCAGCATCTTGAGCCTCACTCCGGTGGAGAGCGTTGTGTTGTCGATATGTTGCAGTACGGTGTCGAAGAAGCGTCGCACTGCACTGTCGTCCATGGCCGCTTCACTCTTTTCGCAAGATAGTTTCGCTTCACCTGAAGTATTTAAAGTTGCACATCTGCATTTCTGCCCTGTTTTACCTTAATTCATCACTAGCGGATCCAGTGGGAGGTTAAAGGGCTCAATCTGGCCCAAAAGCATCTGGGTGTATGCCTGAACAATCTCAAATTTCCCTATTCCATGCGTGATGTGGCTTAGTCATTCAAGCCTATAAATAGAACAGAGGACTTCCTCTCCCTTCCCTCATTCTCAAAAGTAACGATAACAATTCTACCTTGGCTGTGATCCAGCTGAGACTATGATTGTTATATTAGCCTTCTCCCAATTTAGTATCCTGTGTCCACTGCTGCTCATAGTTCTATTTGTAACTATGCTTATTTAGGTCTCAAAAATATGAGTAACATACATCATAATTAGTGATTGCAAATAAATTATTTGAATTTGAAAAGTTTAAGACACTACATTTTTCTCACTAACACTTCTACTTATCCGAAACATAGAGTTGTCAAATACATGTCTTCCATTACTTTAGGCATATCTGGGTATTAATTCTCCTAAACACATTGCTCATAGATTCTTATTGAATAGTCGTTTTGGCCAGTTTTGCTATTTTAATTGGAGTATAATTGTGGCTATAGCCATTCCTAGATCTCATTCCCACCACAATGTAATTACCTACATTGCAATCGAGATGCAATTGTTATTTTAGCGAAATGGCAAGTTTATGTATTAAATTTGAATTACTATTGCATTGTTTATGAATTGCTTGTCTTTATAAATAAGTGAATTGGCACCCTGAACGATATCCTGACCTCGGAGCTATCTTACCATCCTACCCGAAAATAAATGGTGATGCTCACCGATGGGTAGATGCGGCACAAGATGGGGCATGGTGTCGCGGAGATAGGAGTAGTGCTTGATCGTGTGTTCTTGGAAAAGTGGCAGCATGGTGGTGCAATGCTGCGCCGCGTTCAGCACGAGGATTAGCACGCACATGTCTGGGTTTACGAGTCAAAGGATACAAAACAAAGAGTAATAAACAACAATTCAACGCTCGTTTAGACCTCGTGTATGTTTGACACATCGTTATAGGTACTTGTATTACATTTTCTTATCGTTATTCTATATGGGGCCAAGTTCAACCACGACGTCCCACTCGCAGTGTTTTGTGCATTTTTTTTTTTCGTGGAGGAAATGCCTTTACGCACTTCCGCCAACCCAGGGGGGAGGGTTGGCGGGGTGTGTCGGACGCTGCTCGAGCATCGCGACCATGGCGATGCTCGAGGGCGGCTTGAGAAGGCCCCCAACCCTGACTACACCCACAGCAGCCAGGGTCCCCTACCGACTAAAACCTACCACGGTGTTCTTCCAGGCGCTTTAGTACCAGGACTGCGGGCACACTTTCGCACTCTACCGCGGTCCCGGCAGCGTGTCCAACTGGACAAACTATCCAAACTCAGTTAAGTTTTTTTTTATCACACTCAAACCCCCGCACTAGCATTCCCTGTATCGCGTGAGGCATGGACACACACAATCACAACACACAAATATCCAAGACTCGGGACAAATATCTACACTCATCGCACAAATGTTTGCTCCTGCCGGGATTCGAACCCAGGGTCCCAGAGACACAGTAGTCATGTCACTGACACTAACCACTGCGCCACGGCGACCGTCATACCGTAATTTGAATATTGTTTCTTTTTAAAGTAGGTCGTCCAGACTAAAAAGAAAAATATTGTCGGAAGTGGATTCATGAGCATTTATGATTTCTACTTCTGTAGAAGTCATAATTGCGTTCATGTCGCAGTTCAGTCATAGTTCACCGTCGTTGTTATCGATGAAAATGACGTCGTTGCTGATGTGGATGTCTTGCACACAGATATATTTTTGTTCTTCGTTTTTTAGTTAATTCAAATTGTAGGCATAAGTTTACCCCGAATATTCCTCCCCGTTTCCTCGTTGATTCAAAATAAAACACTACTTTACTGAACAATTGCTTGAAGACTGCAGAGAGAAATATAGAATTGAAGAAGTGGAGATTTGCCATTTAAACCTGCGTTCCACTTTTCTATACTCGTACGCTTTGATACTGAACGGTTTATAATACCCCGTTATTACACATTACAACCCTAAGAAACACTCATTTTGGAAAAGTAAACAAAACTTGAATTCCGTTTGTCAGAATTTGCTGCCACAACAGGCTGAAATTTATATTATAAAATGCTGGTCGACCCATACTTTTCATTATTCATATACATACTTATTATCAAGTATGCCTCCACTCAAGGCTTACAACCCAATTAATCATTAGATTATAAATAAAATAACACTTAAAATTTAGAACCAACCAAACATGAAAAAAAATTAAGGGATATTGGGGAATAGTGGTTTTTCATTTTATATATTCTTCTCAAGTTTAACTCATTTCAAATAACGGAAAAAAAAAAGTAAAGCCAGAAAGCAATTTTAAAAAAGGATACATGCTGGATCCTCGACATCCGGTTCCGGCATGTCGAAGAACGGATGAACGGCCAGCAGCCGCGTCGTCAGCGGTAGAACTAATGTCGCGTGCGAGCTGCCCAGACGTTGCACGCAACGGAAAGTCGACCTTTTGTCCTAACAATATACAGTAGTATTTAATATAAAATAAAATAAAAAAATAGTGCGTGAGTAGTGAGTCCCTCCGCGCAGAAAAAGTGAAACTTCGTAATGTGGAAATGAAAATAGGAAGGGGTTTCGAGTGCCACACATTCACTCGCTCTATCTCTTTCCATTCCCCCTCCCCAGGAGCGTTGACCGTTTAACGCAACAGTGCTTTCCTACCCCTCCAGGGTAGCGTTAAACGATTAACGCAACCTTGTTGGAAGTCGCATTAGAAGTTTCACTTCAATATGACTGGCCGGTTGGCGCAGTTGGTAGCACTCTGTCTTCTGAGCCGCTGGTCCCGGGTTCGATTCCCGGACAGGTCAAACATTTGTGTGTATGAACATGTCTGTTTGACCTGTGTCTGGGTGTGTATATGTATATAAGAATGTATATCAGTCATCAGGTTACCATAGTACAGGCTCTGCCTAGTTTGGGACCTGAAAACCTTGTGTGAATGTTGATAAATAAATAAAATAATTCTATTTCTTACATTTTCACAATAACTATACATTGAAGTTAAACAAGAAATAAAAATAAAATAAACTGTACAGTACATACGAGCACAGCAGATTAAACATATTACAACAGCCATATTGCAGATCATCGTTCAAACTCCTTACCTGCGGATATCTTTTGAGATTCTCTAATATTTTGTCGATGGACATTTCAAGACACGTTTTGGAAGCCATAGTACATGCGCCCAGCATACGGTGCAACCCTTCTCTCACGTCCATTGAGTAGTCCTAAAAGTAGAAATGTTTTGTCACTGGATACATTGAGGATTCCTAATGAAAACGGTAATTATCAAAAAAAAATTAAACTTGAAACACTGATTTGGAAGACCAGCGCTGGTTGTAGTAACCAGCATTTTATGCTGAATTGGGGTCGGCTTGTAGCAAAAAACTTTACTTACATTAGTTTTAAATCTACATTTTTATTATTACTTGTTTGTTTTTTGCTACAAATAAAGCTGCTATGTCTAAGTCTGGTTCATAAGTATTTCCTTATTACTCAGCATATTTATATTACTATGTGTAACTTTTCAACTGACTATGTAGTATGTATTTGAACGGGATAAAATAAATAGTCTCTTTAAATACTCAACTGATTTTAATGATTTTTCTATGGAACCAATCTGAAGTTTCTATTGATTTGTTTAAAGTGGTTTACCAATGACAGAGTTCTGAGGTAATAAATATAAACATACTATGAGAAAAAAAATACAACTGAATTCAGAACTTCTTTGTATTTTGAATGTCGGTTGAAAATATTCTACTGAAAGTGTAGTCCACTTTTAGAGCAAAAAAACTGTCTACAGTTGTGAAAGCACACATAACTTTTAAAAAAGCCCATCAGTCTGAATTATGGACAACCCTGAATTGTACTGGACCAGTAATGATCACGCTAGCGCTTTTAGGGACAAGCGCTGCAAGGTAATCACAAAGATAACCCATTGGAAAGTCAAAGAGGTCTGTTTTCTAAAAAAAAGAAAGTTATGATTTTAACTCCGTAACATTGCACTCATCAACAACTCTCCCACAGAAAGGCTTACAATTATTTTACAGTGCAAGCTGTCCATCCTTGGAATTCACCGCTTTTAGATAAATATAAGACAGCTAGATCTTAACAAATTTTCATAAACGTGATTAGAACTACTAATCTATAGAATCTTCTACACTGCTGCATTCTCGTTTTTATTTTATTTTTCTTTGCCGTCTATGTTTCATGCAATACGTAGAATCATATTTATTATCATGTTTTTTTAATATTATAAGCTTGCGTTTGACCACTATCTCACCTGATGTTAATGTATCTTCGATAGTTTTTATGACGAGATGTATCGTACACTTGTATCTCCAATAATGTAACCATTTCTATTCACAGGTGTCTATGTTATCTGCCGATACTGTGCATCCAAAAGTTGTCTGGTAGAGATCTTTACGAGCGATAAGAGCATCTATTGTAGCATGTTAATAATTGAGTCTGATTTACAATTTACTTTTAGTATTAATTTATTGTAAGATATGTAGGATAATTAATAATTACCTCTAAAGCTCCCAATATGATCTCCAGCTGTTCCTCCCTCAGTATAATGTGATGCGCGATTTTGGTGAGGCTGTCGATAGCCCTCAGCCTAACATCTTCAATCTCGTCGTTGAACATATCCACGAGGAAGTCAAGAGAAGTGATGGCAAACGAGGAATTTTCCAAGGACAGTTGGCAGACAGCGTCCACAGCCGCTGTGCGGACCTCTGAAATAAATATAAACTTAATGAACAACATAAACAAGAAGCAAAACTTGCTTGATTACAAATTACTAGGCCAAGTGATGTTTAGTTTGTATAGACCACGCTAGATGGCGCAGACCTTCGCTAAAATACGAAAGGTTTACAACGAAGACCTGCGCGAAAACTTTACACTTCAATCAGGAAAGAACAGAAATATTCTAGATCAACGAATTTGTTGTAACGAATTTATGGAACGATTGTTTATGGGCTTCCACACAATAAGGTGCGAATCCGCATCGTTTTGCAAAAATCTGCGAGCTCGCAGGACGCATCGCAATAATTAACATTTGTTTACACACTTGTGACGTCATGTTATTCTTAGTATAATGACCCAAATTTTATCTTTCTCTGCTCACCATACTATTTTCTAGTAAAATAGTTTACATCAGCGTTCACAATCGTAATAAGTGGATGAACCCAAAATCTTTTTTTCTACATCAAACATATCTTTATAACAAACACAACAAAGAAAGGATTAGCTAAATTGATCCAGCTGTTCACGCGTTTAGTAGTGACCAAGGCAAAAAGGGGTTCATTTTTATACATACAGATAATTAGACACTAAAATGCACAATAAATACAGGGCTAAAAAACGAACAAACGCTTGTGCATATGTGTGTGTGTATAGTTACCGCACAGCTCGTCCTCCAGGCCGTGCACGAAAGCGCCGGCGGCTCCGCCCGGCAGCAGCTGCACGGTATCCTGCTCCACGAGCGCGCCGGGCGCGTCGTCCGCCCAGCGCCGCCCGCTCGCCCACGCGCCCGACCGCACCAGCTCCGACTGCCGCTCGTGTGCCGTGCGCTTTTTCTAACGGGCATACCCTCATTGTGCATGCATGTAAT
This sequence comes from Apeira syringaria, assembly GCA_934044485.1. Taxonomy (NCBI): domain Eukaryota; kingdom Metazoa; phylum Arthropoda; class Insecta; order Lepidoptera; family Geometridae; genus Apeira; species Apeira syringaria. The sequence continues at coordinate 20,084,095 of OW203658.1, forward strand.
GTTGTACATGACGATACACACAGACCATCATGCTCTCAGTGTATCAGTCCGTAACTTCATCTATTTTTGCAAAGGCCAGGAGAAAAGACTTCGCAAAACGCAAATCCGATTCGATCTTTAATATCCAAAATAATTTTAAAATACAGCTTCAATAAACGTATATGGGCTACAACAAACTGATGACGGTCGCCGTGGCTCAGTGGTCAGTGACATGACTTCTGTGTCTCTGGGTCCCTGTGTTCGAATCCCGGTAGGGGCAAACATTCGGGCGATGAGTGTAGGTGTTTGTCCTGGGTCTTGTTTGTTTGTGTGTGCCCATGCTTTCCGCGACACAGAGAATCCTAGTGCGAGAGTTTGAGTGTAATAAAATTAAACCTCCCCTTTAATTAGTTACCCAGTTCACGCTCCTTTAATTAAGAAATCACATACGTAACATAGACAGTCGAATACAAAACGCGTGGTCCAGGATTTGAACGAACAATAACTAAGACAGTTGTAATGTTCTAGGCACGCAAGCAAACTGTTTACCACCTCATCACTTAACATCAGGTAGGATGGTGGTCAAACGCTTGCCTATCCACCATAAAATATAAATGTTGAAGTATGCTGCCTATATACATTTTAAGAACCGTACATGTATGTGAAGTCCTACAATTTCAATTGTTCATCAACGACAAAAACACTCACAATGTAGACGCAAGTCTACATTGTGAGTGTTTTTGTCGTCGATTAGCACGACTTAATGCTTAAACAACTGTTTCGACAAAATTTTGTATAATTATTATATTGTCGAAAAAAATTTGCTAAGAATATTTTCGAATTAAAGGTATTTCATAAATTTTAATATTTTCTGAGGTTCAGCTTAATAGCAAAAAAGTCAATTTGAAACAATATAAATTAAGATATGTATCCAGATTTCCCTATTTTTTTAACCAGTTTTCACAAAGTAGTGTGTAACCTTAGACACTTTTCTTACACAATAAAAAAATGTTTATCACATAACGGAACCGACTTCAAAACTCAAAAGTATGAAATAACTTGTTGAAGTCGGTACCATGATACATGATGTAGTTCAAAAGTAACTATTAAATGTAACGAAACATGGTACCAACTTCGACAAGTTATTTCATACTTTTGAGTGATGAAGTTGGTTCCATTTTTTAGTATATACATTTTTTTTCACCCTTTTCAGTGACCTTTGTTACTCACGGGATCAATTGTCATTCACCATCAATAAGAACATCATCAAGATACGCATAACACTTTTCAGTTATAACCTTCAGGTGTCAACTCAAAACTAGCTTAACCGATTTTGATGAAATGGGAGTAATTCGGAAGTTCTATCAAACAAAAGAATTTTGACAATCGGTTCATAAACGACGAAGTTATCCGAGAATACACATAAAATACGTACGTATATATATACGGTCAAATTGAGTAACCTTCTTCTTTTTTTGACTCGGTTAAAAAGTTATAAGGAATTCTTCTTAAAGAATTTTTTTAAACGTTTATTATTTCAATGTGTTTTTACAACATGACCCTGTAACTGAAGTAGCAGTTATCTAGTCATTCTAAAGTGGATATATTATGTATATCATCCAACTACCTATAATAAATAAAAAATTGCCTATAACTGAAAGTAAAAAGATAGAAACGATCAAGAGTTACGAAATAAGTCATACCTTCATATTGCTCATGAGCTGCTTGTCAAGGGTCTGCAGCAGGAATCGGTCAGACACGGCGCGCGTAGAGCCGAGCAGCGAGCAGGCCAGAGCTCGCACCTGCATACACAAGTCGTTCACCGCTGAACAAATGCGAATGAACGCATCGTCCACCAGCCTAATGGTGGTTTCACCATCTTGCAGGGTCACAGTGCTGGAAAAAACACATAGTGGTATCAAAAACTGCTAGTTATGTCAGCCATAAGACGGCCACTGCTGAACATTTGCCTCCCCCATGGGGGGTATTGCCAACACTCGCGACACTTGACAGGCGGGTTGGCGAGCGCAATATATTTAGTGACCCTCAGAAGATGCTGCTGCCCATCCTCCTGGTACGCGATTCCTTAGCCGACTCTTACGGCAAACACGGGAGGAGATGGGGGGTACAATTCTAAGACAGCGCCACCACGGTTAATGCGACTGCGATGGACGATGCGAATGCGACGGACTGCTATGCGACATCCATGTAAAATATGGTAGACGTTCCAACTTGTCGCACAAAGCGTTTTGCTTCCACATTAATTAAAACTTGGCTTCTAAATTTAAAATCATCTAATCTGGAGGACTTTTTCCAATATGTCTTCAAATAACTACATGTATCCCTAAAATATGTTTTTCTTAAATATTGTTTTATGTCACCTATTATTTAAGTATAGTTAAAATTTTCATTATTAAGAGTTAGTAATATGTTCGCTTTACCAGAGCGTTGGTTCGACTGAAGTAGTTCTCGACACAGGATATCCTAGTGAGAACTGCTATGCAATCACATTTTATCGTGAGCCTATTTTGCAATGTACACCTAATTATTGTATTAATTGCTTAACAATCATTAGTTACTTAACAATAATACATAAGTAATTATATATGTGAGTATATATAATTACCTATGATTACATTATAAGTAATTATATATAAGTATTTATATTAATAATGCGTCTTATATTGTACTACTATACTACTTGTACTTATGTTATATAATACGCGTGTACTAGCTATTAATAAAATAAATAAAAATAATAAAACATTCATAGTGTGTAGAGCTAACGAGTGGAATTCATTGCCTAAGTCTGTGTTTCCACATGGGTACAATCTGGGCATCTTCAAGTCACGAGTGAACAGGTCTCTAGATCGAGATTCAGATCTTCTAGGCAGGCGTGAATCATCATGGACCGCATCATCTCTTGGCGTCAGGTGAGATAGTGGTCAAAGGCCTGCCTATTGTGAATACTAAAAAACGGTCCATGTTACTTCGATATAACTATTTAATCTACTATTGAATTAAATTTCAGAGTTGGTCCTATAGATTTTTGAGCTTATTAATCACAAACACAATTTAAACTTACCGTTTTATATTAGTAAGATGAGCAGTAACAGTTGACCTATGAAAATTTACTCACTTCTCTGGATACTTGTTCCCCAGCACCCAAACCAGTTTCAATGCAACTTCCCTCACGATTTCGTAATCATCAGCGAGCGCTACACACACGTGGTCGTACAAGCTCTCGCCTAGTGTCTGACCCCTCTCATGTAGAGTAAGAAGCGCTTGGAATGCTTCACATCTCACTCTAGCATCCTAAAAATATAAACAATATAAAATTAACAAAAAAGTTATCTCAAACCAGCTGACCTAGTTGTTCTGCCATATAAGTTATCGAAATGTCAGTCACACTACACTTTTTATTACTTACTACATTTACACACTACTTACTTAAATTACTTCATGTCAATGATCGATGGTTAAATTACAATTGTTCATACCAAAATACTAATAAGGAAATAAAGGAACAGAGGTAGGAGGGTGAAAAATACTATACGACCTGAGACCTACCTACCTACACAAACAATTTCATAAAAACCTCGCGTGCCTTTTGGAGGAGTTTGATAACAAACACTGTGATCTCTGGCTCATTATTGTCAAATATATCTCAGTTAGTAGTTCAGCAATTTACAACTTATAATAACACTGGCTTTGGGATGTCATATTTGCAATTTCTTATATTAGAACGTCAAATACGACTTTTAGCACCCATAGCTAAGCAACAATGTGATCGAACATGAAAATGTCAATTTAATAATGATTTTAATTATTTAATATTATCCAATAATTCTACTTCGTCAAAAGTAGATGGATGTCTCAAATGTGACTTGTGACAAGAATCAAATGTTAAAAAAATAATCATTTAACAACTTAACAGAGATGCATCACTTTTATTAATATATTCTGGAAATCAAATACATATTGAAGAACCCTCAGAAGAGTTCAAAAAGGTACGAAATTTGTGTGACGTAATTTACGGATTGCCCCCTTGCGTTTTAACTTCAATATTTGATTTCCAGAATAAATTAATAAAAGTGATGCATCTCTGTTAAGTTGTTAAATGATTATTTTTTTAACATTTAACAACCAAACAGGTTTTGATTAAATTATGAAACTTACTTCAGCATTGGAATAGTCTCCCAGAAGCTTCACTATTGCATCTGCTTCATCCACCATTTCTGCAGTCCTATCAATATCCAGATATATTGGGTAAAGCTCGCTGATGAGCTGAAGGCATCGGCATTTTACTTGATGGCTGGTGTCCTTCAAGTTATCTTTGGCAACACTAACAAGCCTCATGAGTAGAATCTTATCCTCAGAGAGTTTGCTGCCAAGTTTGAGCAGTGTTGTTATGCCTTGTGCAAGGACCTGAAATATTTTTGAATAATATCTTTATACTTGTAATGCTTCTGTATGTATGTATGCTATAGAACTTTAGTCATTGTAATGATTTTAATAATTTTATGTGTTTGAATGGGCCATAACAAAGTGTTTTCTTTGGCAACACTAACAAGCGGATAGAAGAGTAGAATCTAAAGGTATGATTCTGATCCTCCTGCACGCACCCTTGCTGCCGCAGCACTACTGCCACCCATGTATTCCATATAGGTTTATATGAGGATACATTCCGAGCCCCGCAGCAATGCCGCGGCAGCACTCCTACGCGGCAGTGTCGCCCCGCCGTCGCCGCAACAGACTAATAGTTACGTGTCCGCAGCAGTGATAGTACCTACTTGAATGCTGACATGTAAATTAGCACGTTTGTATTAAGTTATGATAAGGTGCAAATTAGTATAACACTTATCAACAACACGAAAATTAAATCATTTTACTAATATTGCAGGTAGTTTTAGCTAAAACAGGTTTGCACTTATTTGGTGCCAACTAAAACTACTTGCAATTGTCTAGAGATAAAACATATTAGACATAAGAGTTGTATGAAGTTATATGAATTTGGATTTTAGCATGAATAGAATACAAGGTATTTCATTTTGAATAATTTGAGTGAATTTTAGCTGGTTCAAGTGATTAACAGAATTAGGGCCGGTATTACTTAGTTTTGGAGGCGTCTATTTTGAAGTTATCTCTCTTTGGCTGTGTTTTTATATATTTATTTTTTATTGACATTCATAAGTACATCTTTCATGCATAAAATGGGTAAATATTTTTTTATTTTTACATTTCAATTTCTGAATACATATCTGTTTTACGAAATGATTATAGACGAAACTATAATAGTTTCTTTAAGTCATAACTGGGCTGCGTTCAGGAGCTTTGTCGGACAAATATTGATCAACTAATATTTAATCGATGTCTCAAAAACGGCTATTTCAAAGCATGTTACAGAAGAAGTCACTTACATTGATAATGGATACAGTAATAGTTACTGCTGATTATGTCACTTTTAACAGCCAACCAAGATTTAATCAATAATAGTTGTAGAACGATTATAGTCTCTTCGAGCAAAATTTGCTCTGACTGGTCATGATCAAATATTGGGTGGAGCAAATAATGCTCTAATTGAGTTTGTGAATGCTGCATATTCGCTGTCAGAGCAAGATATGGCTCTGCCAAAGCCACTCCCGAACACAGCGCTGTATACAGAAAACCATGTATCTAACAGTAATTGGCCTATAAAGGGTTCAACTGACTCATTCTATACTAAGAACTAGAAGTTGTTTACATATTTACACACCAATACCTAAATCCAAAACAAAACATTGTAGAAACTTTATTAACCATAATCTATCAAAACTGCCGAGTATCAGCAACAGAGGAACTATTTTTAGATAAAACCAATAATTATATTAGATGCAATCAATACCTTGTGTGAAGTCTCATTTTTCATCAAATGAATAGTCTCATCAATTAGATTGTTTAGGTTAGCTACCGGACACTCTAATCCAATATCACAAAACAGCCACAGGATCTTAACTCTCACTACTGATTCCTCTTCAGACTGGAAATGTTCCGAAAGCTTCCTAATAGCTTCTTCAATGTCAGATTCCTGGAACTGAAGGCAGTCTGAGATACGCAATAAAAGCTGCATAGCTTCTTCACTAGATTTACATTTCTCCAACAAACCGACAAACGCAGCAGCTGAGCTACCTATGAGAGGCTTTTTCACTAAGTGCAGTTTCTTGGAAGGAGGAGTATCCTGTAAATCATTATGTAAACATTTGTGAATAATTTGAAAGTTGTTTTACATAAATTTGTTGGTAAACTGTAATTTATTGTTAAACCTCATTACTTGGAAAGTTTTATTATATTCGGCTAGGGCTCGTTTTTTGAGTACTGCTGCCATTTCTCTATACGATATGAACTACTATCACAAACTAAATGGAGTGGCTACTATTAATTAAAGTTATAATGAATTGAACTTGAACTCAGTGATTAAAAATTTTTAAATCACAATACTTCGCCACGAGCCACGAATAACAATTTCTAAGTTTCTAATCAGTGATATCAACAACATGTAAAATCAAAGAAAAAAAAATTGCAACAATGTAAATATTCTCTAGGACCACAGACTGTTAAGAGATATTGCGCAAAGAGAAACTACTTATAAAGACCCGGTAGAGAATTAAAAATTTGCATAGTACGTGTAACTATACGTCAAAACTGAGCTACCGTTTGGAGTGCAACAAGGCAACAATTAATCAGTTTTACCAACTTAATGATTGGTAAAGGAATGTGCGGTTTAAAGCTTAAAATCTATGGATATCGATAAGCCATCTTACTACGGGTAGGTAGGTTTATTTATTCTATTTCGATTGATGTACAATAAAATATGACGAAATGAGGTATTTTATAAAAAAAAACCCTTTTTCCTCTTGGCAAGAAGAATGCTAGCCAGAAACTTGTTAATATTAAATTATTTTTTGAAATTACATATAACAATTCTAAAAGTGGATAATATATAAAAACATCAGCCGAAGATAGATTTAAGACTGAACAATATTTTGTCTATATCTTTGTTCGTAGTTTGTAAACTTCTTTACATGTTTCTTCTTGCCAAAAATTGGCTAGTTATGATTTACGTTTTTTTTTTCTATGTATCGTTTTCACCCAAAATCAGGGTCAGAGATCATTCTCTTTGTGAATGTGGATTAAATGATGGAACTTTAGATCATATTTTCTTCTGCTGTCCCAAATTATCCTATTCTTTATATGATGTACTGAGACCTGGGGTTTACTATCAGCTGCGTAAAAACTATGCAAATTTCGAGCAGTTCTAAAACCTAGCTTAAACCGCTTAGTGTGAAATCATACCATCACCACGGCATCATGCTCTTTTAGGTGAACAGTTTAAACATTGATATCCTTAAAGGTGAACAGTTATTGTTGTCTCTGGCATGTTTTAGCCAGGTTTGAGAACTGCTTGGAACTTGCATGGTTTTCACAAAGCTGATAGTACGGCCACTGAAATCCCTCGTCCTGTTGATTTCAAATATCTACTCTATTAAATTTTTACTCCATTTGTTTATATTTTGTGTAATTTTATTAAGTCTAATAATATTCGTTTGTAGATACAATAACTAAATCTATTGCTTTTATTCTAAACCATTTATTAAAATACTTATAGTTTTCTTTTCTTATACCGGGAATGTGTTTGTATACCGTATCTGGCCATACTTTGACTACGGCAAAGAAACTCTACATGGCGTATAAGACATAAATAGAAGAAGAAGAAACATGAAACAGTGTGCGTGTTTTTTTTTATTTAAATACGGACATATTTTTTGCCTTACTACAACAAAATACGGCCATTATAAGTTTGAGATACGGAAATCCCATAACTGACTTGGAAGATTGGAGCACCTATGGATTTGTATTCGTGGGAACACCACTGCCGTGATCACGATAAACCTATAACGCCGTAATCCGTGATTAGTAAACTTAGTAATCTATGGAACGCTGAGACTTCTCTTTCTCTCTTTGCATATCTAAACTCTTTAAAGTTTATATAAATTCTATATTATCTATCGGATTACAAAAATGTAATGTAAATGTTTTTCGTTAACTATTTGCAGTTGAAATCGTCTCAATAAATAAGCCAACGTAAAATTTTAATATATAAAACGCAAAGTGAGGACATAGATCTGGTAAATTGAAATTTTTGAGTAATACTTAACATTTCTAACCTATTCTATGATGCTGCCAAACTGTGATCGATGACCACCTGAATGTTTGCAATCTACTAACACGTAATAATTTACATAATTTTATTGTTCTACTTGAAGGTAAGCAATTTACGACCTTCTCTTAATATACAAAAGAGCTGATGACGCTTGGAACATATTAGACCTGTATATTAATCTAAGATTATAGAAAGCCTAGGTTTCAAAGCTATATATATATAATCATAACAGTTTTGGTACTCATTTGCTAACTTATACCTAACTACTAACAGTCGACATCTTCAGTGGTTCAGGTCCGAGCGGCGACAAGAGCGTAGAACTCAGTAACAGAGAAGACCCCGCTCGGACCTGAACCACTGAAGATGTCGACCGCAGTGATTGACGAAACGTCTGGAACAAAAGTTTCACATAGACCATGGCCAAACAGCCCGGAAGCAATACATACAACAATGTTATGATTGTTTCTATTTAAACTCATTTGGTTACATAAAGAGCACTATAATCACCAAATTGCTAGGCAAATGGAGTGGTAGATGACATTTATCATATGCTCATGGAATGTGTCTGAAACACAAGTCGCGAGCAGGCCTTAATGATATCCTTTAGGTTTAAATATTTATGATGTAGGAGTATTTACTCACATTTTGGCTAAGCCTGCAACAGAAGATGCAATTAGAATTTATAAAATGTATGTGGGATAGATTAGAATAAGGTATGATGAGGTTGACAAGCCTAAAGAACAATGTCTCTAAAAAATATAGATTCATAAAAATAGTATTGTATAATATTTGACACAAATTTTCAAAATCATAATAAATATTAGTGTAATATGTTGACATATGCATAAATACATTAATAATGACCTTAATAAATTGAAATGTCATTTCTCACAGGTCCTGAGTTCCATGTAATGCCATGTAGGAAATGTCAGAACACCAGCTTTTAGAGGGAGGTTGTCTCAACGAGGGTGGCATGTCTGTGCCAGTGCCCTCAAAGGACTTCCGAGACAATTGGAAAGAATTTGTGTGTGGAGGAGGATCTGCTTTCTGCAATATACTGATCAGCTACCCGCTAAACAAGCTCATATTTAGACAGGTAAGAATCATTAATATCAAATTTGATCAGAACTAATTCTGTAATTTACTGCCGTGGGGTACCGGCTTGTATTGTATTGAGAATTGTACACCCCCCCATGTCTTCCCATGGGTGTTGTAAGAGTACGACTAAGGGATCACGTACCAGAAGGATGGACAGCAGTGCCTTCTGAGGGTCATATTTTATATACTGCGCTTGCCAACCCGCCTGCCAAGGGTGGCGAGTATTGGCAAAAAAAATGGGGATATCTTAGGGTTAAGTGAAGTCTATAGAGAGGGTGAGGACACCATAACCCTCAAATCCGGTAACTTGCTCTACTACCGAGAAGGCGACCAAAAGTCCCAAGGTGGTGATGGATTTTTTGTTTGCAAGTCCCTAACTAACAACACCATTACCATCGACAGCGTTTTGAGCAGGGTGGCATACCTAATACTCAGAATATCAAGCAGGTATTTGTTGAAGGTCATTCAGGTATATGCACCGACCTCGAAACTCGGAACCGATGAGGAGGTAGAGGTTATGTATGAGGACATAAGTAGGGCCATACATACCTCCATGACCCATTACACTGTTGTTATGGGGGACTTAAACGCAAAGTTGGGCAAAAGAAGAGAGATGGACAGTTGAGAGTGGGGCAATTTGGTTATGTACCACGGAACCCCTGAGGACAGAGGCTGGCCGACTTCATGGAGAAAGAGGGACTCTTTATGATGAACTCTTTCTTTCAGAAGCCGCCTCACAGGAAATGGTCCTGGTTGAGTCCCAACAGTTCCACAAGAAATGAGATCGGTTTCATCATGACCACCAAGAATCAAATATGCAATGATGTCTCTGTGATCAACAGGGTGAAAACCGGCAGTGATCACCGCATGGTAGTATTAATGTTAAGCTTGAGAGGTCCCGTTTGATGAAATCCACGCTCCGACCTCAAAATGTACATATCCGAAACCCCGAGAGCTTTCAACTTGAACTACCCAATCGCTTTGTTTGCCTTGAGAACTTTGCATCGGTGGACGAGACCAACAACAGGCTTGTAGAAAATGTCCACTCAGTGGTGTCTAAGTTCTTCAGACCCCGCCGTACAAATGGACCTCAAAAACTCTCCAGCCATACTCTTGACCTCATGGCTGAACGACGCTTGTTGCAACTGCAATCATCCGATGATGCTACGTCATAGGCAGCTCAATAGACGAATATGGAAATCCTTGCGACACGACATCCGAACCTTTAGTACAAATAGTATTAAAGATACGATCGAACGGACAAAAGGCTCCAAAGTATTTGCAAGAGAGAGGTCTATTAGGCGAAGCCAGATGACTAAGCTTAAGAGAGATGATGGCAGTATAGCGTCGACCAAAGCAGAGGTGCTTGGAGAGATCGAGAGGTTCTATGGACAGCTTATACACTTCGGTCGCTAAACCTGTTGACAGCTTGGCCAAAGACCCAAGAGCCAAGCTAACCCGGCACTATACCGAAGACATCCCGGATATCAGCCTGTACGAAATTAGGATGGCTCTGAAGCAGCTATGAACAACAAGGCACCGGGTGACAACGGAATCACATCAGAGCTTCTGAAAGCGGGTGGCTCACCGATACTGAAAGTCCTTCAGAAGCTCTTTAATTCCGTTGTCCTCCAAGGGTCAACGCCGGAAGCATGGAACAGAAGCGTAGTGGTGTTGTTCTTTAAGAAGGGTGACAACACATTGCTTAAGAACTACAGACCCATTTCGCTTCTGAGCCATGTTTACAAGCTGTTTTCAATAGTCATCGCGAATCGTCTCGAACGTAGGTTTGATGACTTCCAGCCTCCCGAACAAGCCGGTTTCCGTAAAAGCTACAGCCCCATAGACCACATCCATACGCTCCGACAAGTTATACAGAAGACCGAAGAGTATAACTTGCCCTTATGTTTGGCGTTTGTGGACTATGAGAAAGCCTTTGATTCGATCGAGACGTGGGCGGTGCTAGAGTCTCTCCAGCGATGCCGTATTGACCATCGGTATATCGAAGTGTTGAAGTGTTTGTACAATAACGCCACCATGTCGGTCCGAGTACAAGAGCAAGTTTCGAAGGCGATTCCATTGCAAAGAGGCGTGAGACAGGGAGACGTTATTTCTCCGAAACTGTTTACTGCCGCATTGGAAGACGCCTTCAAGCTCTTGGAATGGCAAGGATTCGGCATCAACCTCAACGGCGAGTACATCACTCACCTTCGGTTTGGCGACGATATTGTGGTCATGGCAGAGTTTTCCTAAGGGTGGGCCTTAAAATGAACATGGGCAAGACGAAAATTATGTCAGATGCCCATGTTGCGCCCGCCTCCATATCAATTGGGAACTCGACTCTCAAAGTTGTTGACCATTACGTCTACCTAGGACATACAGTCCAATTAGGTAAGGCCAACTTTGAGAAAGAGGCCGAATCCAACTCGGCTGGGCAGCGTTTAGGAAGCTTCGAGACGTCTTCTCATCCAAAATACTGCAATGCCTGAAAACGAAGGTCTTCGAACAATGTGTGTTACCAGTGATGACTTACGGAACTGAAACGTGGTCTCTGACTATGGGCCTTCTGAACAGGCTCATAGTCGCACAACGAGCTATGGAGAGGGCTATGCTCGGGGTTTCTCTACATGATCGAATCAGAAATGAGGAGATCCATAGAAGAACGAAAGTCACCGATATAGCCCAGCGGATTTGCAAGTTGAAGTGGCAGTGGGCAGAGCATATAGTTCGAAGAACCGATGGCCGTTGGGGCCGAAAGGTTCTTGAATGGAGACCACGGACTGGCAAGCGCAGCATAGGACGGCCACCTACCAGGTGGACAGACAACCTGACTAAGATCGCAGGCAAGGGCTGGATGCAAGCCGCTTCCAACTGGTCCTTGTAGAAATCAATGAGGGAGGCCTATGTCCAGCAGTGGACGTCCTATGGCTGAGATGATGATGATGAGTTCTGTAATTTAAGGGGGAAGATGTATGTTCTGATTGAATAAATATTGAATTTTACACAATTTTCTATCATTAATGAATGGTACATTTTATCGAGAGTTTGTGTTCACTTGGTGTTTCTGTAGTCAACAGAGACACCAGTTGTACAGGTACAAGAAAACCTTTCGAGCTTGCTCTGTCTAACCCCACAAATCTGTTAGAGATACCCTTTATAAGCCAGATAAAGTTGAAATGATACAAAATATGTGCAATTTGCAAAAAAAAACCTCATTGTGCCATGTCACTGAGATAATGTTTGTAACTCTTATTTCTTAACTTTAAAGAAATACATGATATTATTTCAGATGATGCATGGAGTAGAAGCTACATTTGCACTGCATCAGCTGCAGAAAGAGGGGTTAGCATATTTATATCGAGGAATGTTGCCTCCATTGATGCAAAGATCACTGTCAATGTCTCTCATGTTTGGAGTATATGACCAGAGCCTGAGGCCTCTATTAGACTACCAAGTGAATCCTTATCTTGCTAAAGTTGCAGCTGGCATGATCGCTGGATGTTTTGAAGCTACATTGATGCCTTTTGAGAGACTTCAAACACTACTAATTCATCCAAAATACCACAATAAGTTCAAAAATACTGCACATGCCTCACGGCACATCATTAGGTATTATGGTATTAAAGAATTCTACAGAGGGCTTACTCCTATATTACTCAGGAATGGACCATCAAATGCTTTATTTTTTATCATCCGAGATGAGGTACGAGATCGGTTGCCATCTCAGGAAAAAGTGTTATATCAAGGTCTGCAAAACTTTTTAGCGGGAGCGAGCATCGGTGCATTTCTCAGCACACTGTTTTACCCTCTAAACGTTGTAAAGATAGCTATGCAGTGTGAGCTAGGTGGGCCTCATCGAACTATCTCATATGAGTTTAGGTATATTCTACTCAAGCGAGGCTCAAACTTTGCTAACTTCTATCATGGAGCATTATTAAATATATCACGGGCATTTCTTAGTTGGGGCATCATTAATGCTTCATACGAAATGCTGAGAAACATGTTATATGCTTAGTCAACTACATAGTATAATTGTCCAAATAATGTTTTGAATCAATTTGTTATTTATTTCATGATATAATCGTGTTTATCATGTAAATGTTTAACAGAACACTCTTTGCAACTAAAAGTAATAACAAATAAATACTTATTTTTTAAAGTTTTTTTTTACGTTTTAAAGTTTGATCTACCAATCGAAAGTTGTTTCAATGTTTCTGCATCAGTTACTGAGCAGTGGAATGAAGAACTTGTTATTTAGAATTAACAATGTAACATTGTAAGTCATGTAAGATTGTAAAATTATTGTACCTGGTTCTTTGATTCTAAATATGGTTAATTAGAAAGGGATGGTTCCTTTCACCATAATAATTACTTGCAAGGCTTACATTGATCATAATTAATTAATTTAAATATTATAATACTGTTAAAACTTTATTTATTAAATTATGACTATAATATTTGAGAACGGTTTTAGCGGTATCTAGCTTAGCGTACGAACAAATCGTACAAAGCAAAATAAAACGCATGAACGAAAAACCGTCGTTACCGCCTGTCAAATTGGCATCTTGTGTACACATATTTGTATGCCAATTTTCTATCAGTTTTCGTTAATCACATGATATATCGCTTTGAAGTGTCAATCTCATACATTTTTCGGTCGTTTGATTGTTCTGTACAGTGCATAGAAGTATGCACTGTACAGAACAATCACTAATGTTGTACGTAGTACATATTACTTCTATGGTACAGTGTCACAACTCTGAACAGTGAAAGTTATTTACGAAGATAAATGTAGTGGAAAATAATTTATATTCATCGTGATTTTGTTTCCTTGTTGCAAATTGTGTTCTGATTTGATATTTATGAAGTTGTGTTAAATATTGAGTTGCTTTTTTATTTATCGCGGCTTATTTTAATTATGCAAAAGTTTTACTATTTATTTATATGTTATGTACATATTGTTATTGCAAATGCTGTTACGTTTGCAAATCTAATTTTTGTGGTATTATAAATGTTGTGATAGGAACTATGAATAGGTGAGATAATGCAATGTGGAAATCGCGAAAAAGTAGGTACAAAAATTAATAAATTAAAACTGATATAATATTTGTAAATATGTAGTTTAATAATAATTCAATCGGCCTACTCCTATTTATATAAAACACACATGTATTATGATAAGTATTTAGTATAATTTAAAATCAAAATAGCAAACTCAGTCATTTCTGTATAATTAAGTATAATTACAAGTGTAACTCACTATATTTACAACCCAATATAATTTATAATTTGGTTTTATTCCAGTTTTAACTGAGACTCAAGTTCTAAAAAAACTTGAAATGATTTATGCATACTTACCTTCTTTTATAAGCATCTACTATGAAGTCACAAGACATAAACAATTGTGCATCCGCGGAAGCGGCCTTGAGCGCATGCTCAAGCATATAAATAAGTGACTCGGAAAGTCACGAAATAAACCAGTCGGGATACCTACACGACTAATTTAAACCGTGCTTTCAAGTTGTGAGTTCTCATTTGATGTAGCTAGAACATTTCTTTTTTTGACGTTGAAACATCTTTAGGCTCGTTGAGCACTTTTTTGGGTGAACAAAAATCATGGAACTCGTGTCATCGTCACCGAACGCTTTCCATGAGCGATATGTATACTGTGTATGTGTATTTTGTGGGTGAACAAAAAGCTTGAAACTCGCGTCATCGTCACCGCACGCTTTCCATGTTAGGTTAGAAACCATGCAGTTTTCAATTCTATCGGGGCAGTCCCCAAAGAAAAAAGCAAAGGGGCAGTTGCTTTATATGTTGTAATTTTTAGATATACCGTTATTACCGTATCACCACTATCACTAGCCAAGGCATCAATAGCTAAAAAAATAAAGTACATAATTGTCCCTACTTATTAAATAGACAATTTTGAGTCTAAAATTGTTGCGTTAGCGACAAATGCGCTTGAACTGTGTCTTAAACCGGAATAAAGGAAATTAAAAAGTCAAAAAAATTCACAATATTTTATGAATGTCGTTACTAATACTAATTAGTAGGTAAAACGTATTTTCAAGGAACCACATTTTTCTATATCTCAAATTCTCGCGTTATCGACTAATGCGCCTAAATTGTGTCTTACACCAGAAGAAAGGAAATTAAAAATTCCACAATATTTTGTGTTGTCGTCGATTTGTTTTGAATGTCGTTACTAATACTAATGTAGTAAAACTAATTTTCAAAGAACCACATTTTTCTATATCTCAAATTCTCGCGTCAACGACTAATGCGCTTAAACTGTGTCTTACGCCAGAAGAAAGGAAATTAAAAAGTCTAAAAATTTCTCAAAATTTTATGAATGTCGTTACTAATACTAATGTAGTAAAACTAATTTTCAAAGAACCACCTTTTTTATATCTCAAATTCTCGCGTCTACGACTAATGCGCTTAAACTGTGTCTTACGCCGGAAGAAAGGAAATTAAAAAGTCTAAAAATTCCTCAAAATTTTATGAATGTCGTTACTAATACTAATGTAGTAAAACTAATTTTCAAAGAACCACATTTTTCTATATCTCAAATTCTCGCGTCTATGGCTAATGCGCTTAAACTGTGTCTTACGCCGGAAGAAAGGAAATTAAAAAGTCTAAAAATTCCTCAATATTTTAGAATGTCGTTACTAATACTACTGTAGTAAAACTAATTTTCAAAGAATCTTATTTTTCAATATCTCAAATTCTCGCGTCAACGACTAATGCGCTTAAACTGTGTCTTACGCCAGAAGAAACTAAATTAAGAAGTAAAAATTTCACAATACCGTTATTAATGTCGTTACTATATTTTAAAACATATCTACTCGAATCGTTATGTCTCTTGATTAGATATTACTTAGAAAGTACTCAACTAGAAATATGTTTAACCTACAAGAAAGGAGATCTTCTTGTTAACCGAATTCAAAAAGAAGAGGTTCTCAATTCGACTGTCATATTTTTATGTGTAGAAAAAGTTCTAAACTTTTTGTAGGTGAACCGATCCTGATTCTTTTTTATTGAAAAGCTGGTGCTTTTCGTGTGGTCCTATTTAAATTCGACCAAGCTATGGCTAGTCGTTTTTGAGTTATTTAATTAACTAAACTACATCATATGGTAGTCTAAATCAATTAATAATTTATTAATTGATTTAGACTACCATATGATGTTCTCATTTTTCTAAGAAAACCTAAGTGTTAATGAAAGAAGAGACAGAATACTTTAAAAGAAGCAACGACTCGAAATGCAAAAAAAACATGTATACGGTCGAATTGAGTAACCTCCTTTTTCGAAGTCGGTTAAAAAAATAAGCAACGTCGGAATTTTTGTATCTTATGAATTCCAAAATACCTAGCATTACCGGAGCATGCGTCGGATTTGAACCGGGTTTCATCGTCTTGTTGATAATTTTAACTGGAAACTTTTATCTGCATAGTACATCCTAATTAAATGTACGTATGACATGTTAATTGTACCAGTGCGAGGCCAGGGTGGTCAGGTCACTAGTTGATTTTTGCTCAACTCAAAATTTATATTTCGACTTGAGTAAATACTAAGCTCGTCTAAATATATTATATAAATACCCCCCAACCTTACTAGTTCGGCAATGGAATCCCGTGTCGTTTATTTATATAATAGGTGTACCTACAATCATTTTATTTGTAGTGACCTAAATGTAGTAAAAAGTATTTATTTATATCGAAGGATTTTAGATCAGAGCTTTTGTACGGGAAATAAGGAATAATAGTTTTTTCATATATGAAAAAATAAGTAATAATTTTCCAATAAATAAATAAATAATTTCAACAACTTATATGTTACATTTATTTTGTACATAATCTTAACTACAGTTGGGCGAGTGCTATACGGATGTCGTTTTATATCTACATTTTAAATCTACTTTATTTCAGGCATATTTAAGACACAATTTAAAATATGGAAAATGTGGGAAATCGATACCTACCATACTTATGACTACCTTCCTTTTTGTGTGCCATATTTCTGGACAAACCACATTTGATAGTACTAAATTTAATAAAATAATGATCTATTGGCTGTAGGAACATTATACATTTAAACAATGATTTTTCTGAAATTTTTTGTTTGCAATCATAATGCTGCATTATTACAGCATACTTCATTCCAAGTTGTTCGTGCTCGGATATGACTGTTTTATTGGCAAATGTATTCGTATCAAACCTGTTTTAGACATAAATATTAATAAATGGTTAAACTTCACGCTTATTATGTTACTAGTAGCGCCCCGCGGTTTCACCGGCGTAGATTACGGTTTTCCCGCTACATAAGCTTTACTTTACATAGATTATTCCACGGGAAACACATTTTACCGGAATAACAAGTGGCATATTTGCTATTCCCGACTGTAATCTATCTCTGTGCCAAATTACATTCAAATCCGTTCAGCCGTTCTGGCGTGATTGAGTAACAAGCAACCATCACTCCATCCATCCCATCACCATTAGTGGGATTATTATTATTTAATATCTCTCATGTTTACTTGTTATCGGTCTCCCACTGTGCCTGGAGCATGAACAACTTGGGATCAAAACCATAAAACAAGTGAATAGCCATATTGTAAAAACAATTGATTTGAGCATTCTTTGTACGCACAAACTATTAATTTTCTGTGTCCGAAGTGTTCTAGATAAATGACAGTACTGATTTCAATAGGGTTAGGTTACGATAACGATAATGGGTCTGATAGACGTTTTTTTACTTTACATGCCAAATAAATCTACAAAAAATTACAAGAAAAACTATGTTTTTACGTTTTTCATATCTTAAAAAAATGGCTGAGATATTTACGATTAAAGTGCGTATTTCCGGCCGAAGGTTTTTTAATACGCGGGCTGGCGCTCACTAGCCGATTACGTCACGCCCGCGGTCATACGACAGTCGCGCTCTCGTTTGCACACCACTGCGCAGTAAAAATCAGAATTATAATGTTCTCTGTGATAAAAATGAAAACAAAATACTGTATTGTTCCTCAGTGCTTAAATTCAACAGTAAGAACGCCAAATAAACTCATTTTTTATGTGACCGAGGACTCAAAAATCAGTAAAAAGTGGATGATAGCCGTAAAAAGAGTTGATTAAATAGGCCCTAAAACTAAAGCACACTGCTGTACAGACCATTTTGATGTAAGTATTTGTTAATAATAAGTTATCCTTATTCTTCTCTACTTACCCTTGCCACATTTGACCTACTTAACGTAGGTACCTACTTGTCTATTTTTGATTGTTAAAGTAGGTATTTTGCCTAGTTCCTATGTAAATAGTCCTGACGAAATATTAACTTATTTAGAATAAGTAGAAAGAGAAGAAATAAGAAGAAGAAGAATTAAATTGCTCACATACTTAAAGGCTGAATATTTTTGATTTGAACCTAAAAGCCTGACGTGCCCGCGTACGTCAAGTTAGACTGAAACAGACCTATAGTGCGCCGTGTCGCGGTCGCGGGCGAACCGAGGCGTGACGTAATAGTATGTGAGCGCGTAATCTCGGAAATTCAAATAATCAACTTCTCTTCGTTATAACTTCGGAAATACTGCATGTATTGAAGTGAAACATAAACTTATATACACGATCTACGCTCCGATTTTAGATGAATTTGGTAGTAGTATTTTGACCCTTTTGTGTTCTCTATTGTTCGTGTTCGGGCCCACTGATCGTGATCCTCCTGTCGACAGCGTGCTACTTTACGCCTCTTGCAATTATGTATTTAAATTAGTATGAATTAAGTTGTGTCAGATCTAAATTTAATTTTAAAACCCAGTGTAATGAATTCGTAGAGATTGCGTGTGCGTGTGACGTCACTCATATTTTTTTGTCACCGTTGCCAACAGTACAAATTCTAAATCAATACGTACCTATATTTAATATGCTAATCAACCAATATTAGGAAATGATGTTTTTTTTGTATTCATAATTGTAACTTTGTTTCTAAAAGTGTCTGTTAACCTAATTCGGGTCTTATCAGACAGAAAGCGTGACGCGTTCTAAACGTTTCGAATTCGCGTGCGCGGGTTCGTTAGCGTACGCTCGTTCGGCGTTCGAGCGTGCTGTCTGTGAATTCCTATATAATAATAAAATACAACACAACGAACGCGGACGGAACGCTTGAACGCGTGACCGCTTTCTTTCTGATAGAAAGCATAGTGTTAATTATAAAATTGTATAGCTTTAAAAATAAATTGTGCTCGTAACCGATGACTGCAAAACTATTACAGTCAAAGCTCGGTAAGCTCATTAACATAATTATGCGCCTGCTTGTCTGCATCCTAGTCTATGTTTAATATTAGTAATTATTTAAGAACTAGACTTGTGCATCAGTTCTGAGAGAGTTTTATAATATATGGAAAGTATGATATAAACTTTTGTATAATTTACCACCGAACTAGTTCCATCGCTCATTTGTTTTACTATTATGGTAAACCAGTTTCGTGACTTGTTGGATCGACATCTAACACATTTAGACAATGGGTTTCGTAGAAAGCTTTGATTCTAGTTGTCAATGTATTTGTATTTGATAACGTCCGAGGACTCAGGAGGATTTAATAAGTATAAAATAAACCTCAAGGTGAAGAATAGAGCCTAACTGCACACCTTTAAAAAGATTCTACCCATTAACAACTAAACATAAATAATAATAAAACAGGTATTTCTTAATCTGATATCTATATTTTCAATATTGAATATAAATAATACTGATTATCTAAAAACAAAAAGAGGAAATCGTTTTATGACGTTAAATTTAATTAAACTCTTGAACTTTATTCACGATATATATTCACTAACTCGCAAACTACATGTAATTTTTGAAAGTAACTATTTTACAGGCGACAGTTAATAAGGTCGCCTATATTATTATTATTGGTCCTTATTAGCGGGTCCGTGCGCGATTTTGCTCTACTGTGGTTATCGGGTCTTATGAGCGCCCTAATTCGCACACTAATATAATTTTTATTTCATCTAGGTAGGTATTTTACTTGTATCTCAGCCATAGGACGTCCACTGCCTCTGCCTGTCCATGTGCCTCCCCCATATAAGGGAGATTTTCTAATACTCGGCACGTTTGGCAGGCGGGTTGGCGAGCGCAGTATGATTTTTTATCCTCAGACGGCGCTGCTGCCCACCTTAGCCGACTCTTACGGCACCCGCGAGAAAAGATGAGGGAGTACTATTCTAGGCCGGTAACACCACGGCCCTTGGTAGGTATACTTTAAGTATATTATCTACTATAATACTTTCTCCAACATAGGTGACAGCATCTATAGTGCTTTGGTATTCTCAGAATAGTGGACTAGGAATCTTGCCATATTAAAAATAATTACCTACACATTTCTCTTACCCAAAATCAAGGAACCTATAAAAATACCTGTATTGTAATATCACTAAATGTCTGTTGGCAATCAAACCAATTTTCCGGTATTGCATACAATGCATGAAAGCTGATTATATAAAGTTAAGTGTTATGATGAAAGTTTGAACACAATAGTAACCTTTGTTCATTGTGCCATTACGATGACATTTTAATGTTCCACAACAATAACTTTTTTCCATTGTGCCATTACGATGAAATGTTCACGTATATTTTATTTAGTACAGTTATATTACAACACTTTTCGGTGCTAGGTAAGTCTTAAGCATGTCTGCTAATAAATAATTTATCGATTTCTCAGTTTGTCAAAGTTGAAATCCTACAAATCACAAATATTTGCTAATACAAGCAAATTGCATATTGGTAAGTTTAGTAAAGTTATGTCTATTTTATTGCTAGTATTATTCACCTTTCAAATGTAATGGGGTACGTGGAGTAAAGTTTGAGAAATTCTACCCAAGTTTCTACACTAGATCTTCAGCAGGACATATTTGATCTGCCCATACCAGGTTTTTATTACATATAGGAATAAGGAAGTGTCCAGAAATTCTAGTTTAAGTCAAGAAGAAGTCTATACTACACAGGTACGTGTTCGTTCGTAGATTGGATGGTAAATAATTAAATTATACCTACATTTGGACGATAGAGGCCTCAGTATACTTAATTGGATTCCTAATGAAGATAGACAGGCTAGGCAGCCATGCTCCGATATGGACTGCATCATAACGTTATAACATCAGATGAGATAGTGGTCAAACAACCGTCTCTCTGTGACGGGCTGTGAATTTGATAACGGTGTTGACCTCACCAAAATCTCAAGCTATTGGTGGGGATCGAACGAGCGTCCGTGAAGTTGACAGGCGACGCTTCAGCGCTGCTATCAAACATCGCTTCAAAATGTATAAAAAGGCGTCTACAGCGCGCCCTCTTCGATGAGCGCACGAAATGTTTTCCAACCGCGGCTCTGACCAAAACTTGTAAAAGGTTACACCCGTCATGCGTTCAGCAGCTCCATCGGCCAAGCCATATCTTGCTCTGACAGCGGATGTGCGGCGTTCACAAACTCAACTAGAGCATTATTTGCTCCACCCAATATTTGATCATGACCGTTCACGTCAACCTGTCAGAGCAAATTATGCTCGGCGAGACCATAATCTTTCTACCTCTAGAATCGATCAAATCTTGGTCGGTTGTCAAAAGTGGCATATGCAGTAGTAACTATCATGTGATCAATGAACAATGTAAATGACTTCTTCTCCTTCGTCTGTAACATGCTATGAAGCAGCCGTTCGTGAGACATCGATCAAATATTGGTCGATCAATATTTGGCCGACGAAGCACCCAGTAATGACAAAGTTAAAAGATCTATAGTTCTACAATGTTTCCCGTGTCGTCTATCGTATTTTGTTGAGAAAAACCGACGCCACGACCTATTAAATTAGATTGTTATGTCAATTCGATTGATTGATCGTTACAAAACTCAAATGTTTTAATAAATAAAACGATATCTTACTCCGTTGGCGCAACGACCCAAAGTGAGTCTTGGCCTCCGATACAAGAGAGCGCCATCGTTGTCGATCCTGCGCCGCTTCCTGCCAGTTGACCGCTCGCAGCTCGCGCAGGTCTGACTCGACGGCGTCATTCCAGCGGTATCTGGGCCTGCCGATAGGTCGGCGGCCGCTTGGAACTCCAAGATACGCCTTTTTGACACTACGGTCCTTCCCCATTCTCTGTACGTGGCCGTAAAACGATATCAAAAACAAAAAATTACAACCATATATTGCTTCAATGGAGCGAAAGTATTTCATCAACTAGGCTTAGTTTCCGTACTGTATAGGTGTATTTATACTCTGGTCACGTACTACGAATATGTAGGTATTATTAGTACCTACCTCAGTGACTACGAAGAAATAATTTACGTAATATTTATCGAATGCTTAATACGTGTCATAATTTTTTTAAAAGGTTACAAGCTTAATTACTTATGACCGCTGTAATAATAATTTAAATTGAAATCTAATATTAATAATTCATCCTAATCAGAGTTTTGTATGAAATCTATACTGCATCCGGGTCGATAATCTAGACATTAAGGAAGTTAAAGAGTTACTACCTTCTTAAAAACTAAACTAGTTATTTGTCGATTCAAACTTGTTTTTTTTATTGCTAATTCGTCTTTATCTACAAAATAAAGTTATTATGTCTACGTCTACGAAATAAATTTGGATTTTCAGCTTATATTATTTTATAAGATTAATCTTATTCTTATAATGGCAACAGGGACAGTGTCGAAAACTACAGACCAATATCTATACTACAAGCCTTTCCAAAATATAGATAAATAATAATAAGAATAAAACGGGGGATCCGTTTTATTCTTAACCACAGGCCCCACTACGGTTTTCATAAAATCTGACGGTAGATAAGAATGGCTCACGCATAGATTGTAGAACATCGCTAATATTCCCGTTATGTGAGGGCCAGCGTGAATGAGGTGCTCAATGCTGAGACCATCATGCCCAGGAGATTTTCCCTTCGTAATGGATTTCATTGCCTGAGTTACGTTCTTAGCAATAAAACTAGTTCCAACTTTACCTCCTGGCATCTCAGCAGTGAGGCCCACACGCGCCGGTCCCAATAGCGACTGCACAAGGAAGCTATTCCTGAAGATATCAGCGATGTCCGAGGTCACTCAATTCGCCAACACTCACCGGAAGTCCAGCCCTCACGTTTACTTTGTTGGTGCCTTTCCAAAAGCTACGAAAATGTCCCTTCGAATGTTTTTCTGCAAGTGCATCCATTTTTATTTGGTCTTGGTGGTTTTGACACCATTTAAGACTAGACTTGAATATCTTTCGACTTTGATACATTTCATCATAGACGAAACCGGATTTGGGCTTTCCACACAGTACCCACTCTTTAAACCTCGCCCTGGCCACCCGGTGCGCACCGCTCACATGTTTGTTCCAGCTCACAATGCGTGGCCCATTCCTACTTCTCCCCGCGCGCGAGCCTCCCCTCCCCGTCAAGGCTGCCGACTGCTGTAGTGCGGTTACAATTTTTAGGTACAGGTTATCAAGAACATCCTTGTGGCTCGGTTCATTACAATGTCGGTAGGCACAACTAACATACTCCACTGGAAAATCAATATTTCTAAGTTTGTTATGACACTCTTTTGTATAGCGAATAATCTGTTCATCATTTTTTTCTCCCTATAATACATCATTATTTTGTTAGGTATTTGCGGTATTAACAAATTTAAATTACACTCTATTATTAACGGAAAATGATCAGTCTCAGCGTTCCTAATACTTTATTTGTTATCGTATCTTTATAAGGAAATAAAAAAGTTATAAACAAAAATAACAGAAGTTTTTGAACAAATTTACTTTCCGCGTTATGACTCTTTTCTGGTCATATCGACATACTATTGTCGATCGTGATACCGACTGCGCGTAAATACCTCGTTATACCCGAAACAGTATAAAGTAATTATGAACGTGAGTTTTCATAATGCTTACAGGGTTTTATTTTAATGTAAGTTGAGAAACAAAATATATGTTTCAATAAAACCGCAAAATGTGCACAAAGTATCCCCAACTTACAGTATAAAAAAAAACCTCAATCAAATCTTCAATCAAAAGATCTCAAATCAAATCAAACCTTAAGGAAAAAGCCTTTCCTTAACCAATATAGGTATAATCAAACTGAGCTAGGTGCTTATTTCCCTACTATCTAATAGATAAGTCTACCATATCCTCTCATCAGATGCAGCACGACCGAAATATCGCTTCGACTATCGATACGAAAAAGCTTTCGATAACTTCTACAAACTCCACTCGGCGGCGACGACTTGGGAAGAAGCGCGTGTACGATGCGAGGCCGAGGGAACAGAACTGCTGGTACCAGAAAGCTTGGACGAAGCTGATGCGGTACCGCTGCTTGTCACTCCTATCCTGAACAAGTTCCAGGGCATCTTCGTCGGGATACATGATCTTTATTCGGAGAGGTCGTTTGTAACGATAAAAGGTCAGTGATCTTTGTCATGGTGTTTATTATAATTTATATATTTGGTACCTACCCTATTGTGTACCTTATGTACCATTGCAGAAAACTTATATTGTGTAAGTATATAAGTACATACATATATATATTCACGTTCACTTTCCTGTTGGGGTAGGCAGAGACCACAACCTTCCAAATGCTACAATCCACTGTACGACATCCACTGCTGAATATAAGCCATTAAATCTAAGGCTCGGGACACAGAATCGGGACTCATCGCTAAACGGCACTACAGACAGAGTCTACTAGTAGTCATCTTCCCAGAGCAAATGTAACCTCTACCGTGGTATATGTATTGTATGTGTACAAACCCACTGTAACCTTCGTCCACGATTTCCTCGGCGTAGTGCTGGAGTGTGAACCGGTCTCCGAGGTATTCTCTTCACAGTAACGTATTTTTGTCCAACCTTTGAGACCGCAGAAGGAATAACTTTAGAGACCGCTGAAGGAATATTACATTGCTTCTACCGATCCTCGTAAACAAAGTATGTAATGAGAACAATGGAGAGGCCTATATACAGCAGTAGACATTTTATAGCTAAAATAATAATGATGATAAATAAATCGAGGATTCATGTGAATCAAGTTTTGTTTGGTTCTAATCTCCTCAGCAACCAGCTGTTAGGCTTTAATCATGCACTGGCCTTAACATTTTCTCTCGTTAAATGGTGTCATTGCAGGATTCATACCTATAGTCATAATAATAATAATATAATACAGTCGACAGTGACATAACTTCGAAATTAACTGCTATATTCTTAAAATTTAGTTTGATACTATTATTATCTGAGAACCGCCTACGACTCACGTAATTATTTGCTGGAAAATTACTCTCCGACCAGTTTCGAACAGATTTGCAGTTCTCCATCTCGGAGTTATGATCGTGCCAGGCGGAGGCGCTAGCCTCAGTACTTACGTAACTCATTGACCCTGATAGGCAAATTGAAACCTTGTGGACTTAGCTAAAATTGTACCTTGCAAATATTTTAATTTGAAGTAATTTTGTGAAATTAAAATTTTGAATTATCCAGAAAGGCCTACTGAAAAGGCTTCCTTGAAAAAATTCCAAAACTGGCCAGTATTTTTTATTTTAAGATATTTTTACTAAATATACCGAGAAGGTGTGCTTAGGTAGATATGTGTGCGTGGACTGTAATTGCAGCTAATTTTTATTCTTTAAAATAATGTCTATACGATCAGCACAGGTTAGAATGTTCTTTGTCTGTCTATGTTCGCTGACCCAGGTGGGGTTATAAAGAATTCCATCCTGAACCTGCTATGGGAGTACAAACAGCCACTTTACCGCGAGGGGCGCTGCGTGGCTATGCGGCGTACTGGCCGCACCTTCGTGCAGCCGTGCAATAAGCCGCTGCCTTTCATCTGCAAGATTGCCGGCAGCAAGATAAAGTTCTTCAGTGAATGCAACACTTACGACAAAAGTATGATATAAATAAACATCATTATGTATCATCGTCATAGTATATCTACTACCTACTATTACGATGATACATACGTATAGATGTTTAGGTAAATATGTGATTGGTAGTTAATATTTCTCGTTAAGAGTGATAAGTAGATCATGTATAGGTTAGAAAATATAATTTAATCACTGTGGGTATTGGATGAAAAATTATCCTTGCGTACGCTTTGGTGGGCTTTTCAGGAATAAACTATTTATTTCTGCTACATACCCGATGAGAGTGTTTGCATACTAAGTTAATATAATAATAATAATGAGTTGGATCTCAATGTTGCCAAATGTCATCTATTTACTTGTACCCGGAAAGTCAATACAATCGCATTTAAATATAAACTCGATCAGCAAGAACTTCAAAAAGTTGAAATGATTCGTGACTTAGGCGTGATTCACGACTTCAAGTTAATTTATGAAAAACACATTGATAGCATTGTCGGAAAAGCTAAGAAATCCATAGGTTTTATTAAAAGATCATGCTCACAATTCAACAGTATCAAACTTATCAAGGTTTTGTATTGCTCATACGTGCGAAGCATCCTCGAGTATTGTTCACAGGTTTGGAATCCCCAATTATGACCTATACATGAATAGACTTGAATATGTTCAACGCAAATTTATGCACTATTTATAATTTAAATGTAAGACTAACGACAGCAACTATGAGTCAAAATGTAAAAGACATCATATGTTGCCACTCCATGTAAGACGAAATATCGCAGATACAACGCAACTAGCTAAGATTGCGTAATACCAAGTAGATTCTCCCTATCTCCTTTGTAAGATAAGTTTAAAAGTTCCTACAAGGCCCTTGAGACATCACATATTTCTTCATACTCCTAATAGTTCTACTAATTACAGATATAACTCTTTCTTCCTAAGAACGGCAAATTATCTAAATAGACATGTCGATTTCTCTCAGTTAGATTCAATTCATCTTTTTCAATACATTTAACAAAGATATTACCTGGTTCGATGCGTCTCCCTAATTTTCTTTATCACTGGTGACTCAAAACTATATTTCTACCATAGAATGTAAGCAATCAAGTAGTAAATATGCGGAAGCATTTAATTGGTGTTTAGCTACATAATTTGAAGTTGTAATAAGTTATGTACCACTGTTTGCTTTCCAAATAAAATAAAATAAAAATAAAACTGCCTTTTGCTGAAGAGGGCTGCCACCTACGCCATTGTGATCGATTAGCATACAGCACACCCAGCGATCCAGTCAATTGATACGTTATGCATATTTGACGTGAACATGACGACAAAATAAAGAGATTCATTC
Organism: Apeira syringaria; assembly: GCA_934044485.1. Lineage (NCBI taxonomy): Eukaryota > Metazoa > Arthropoda > Insecta > Lepidoptera > Geometridae > Apeira > Apeira syringaria. The sequence goes on from OW203658.1 coordinate 20,111,623, forward strand.
TTAACACATCTTGTCTACTGTTTGGTGAAAGGCATGTAAGACTTGCCACTGAGACTAAGCCTATCGACTTGTGTTATCTAAATATTTAAAACTCTGCTAACAAGATCCTTGTCAACAGACTGGATACTAGGTCCGAACAGTACATGCTACTTCATGCACGTAGAACCGCAGACATGGAGCCAGGCGTACGCCACTTGCCTCTCAGCTGGTGGACACTTGGCCATCATGAACGACCAATCGGAGGCCGATCACCTGAAGATGATGTTCAAACGGCTCGAGGCCAGGAGGATGCCAACAGAGGACTTCGCTTTTTTGGGATACAGTGATTTGTTCCAGCGACTACATTACAGGACTGTGCAAGGTACTTATAGACAATGAATAATCATAGGTGTTTAGGTACTAATTACAACGAAATAAATAAAAATGAAAGTAGCTTATGCTAATTTCATTTTTATTTTATGAGGTTCCTTTGTTTTATCACCAACAAGTAGGTATAGAATAGTAAAAAGATATAGTATGTCTGTATATTGATGGCATGTTTGATGTTCCACAGGTAAAAAAACGTGTTGCTTTCATATAGGTACGAACTTTCTCATCAAAAGATTTCGCGAAAATCAGTGGACTTCCATGACCTCTGTTTTTCGTTATGACACGCGCGGTAATGTAAATGTTTGATAATGATCTAGAATGTTCCATGTGAGATGCCGAAACCTGATTCTCTTGTGGTGACACTAAAATATCCCCATTATCCCTACTGAAATAAACACCTAGGAGAGCTTAGCACTATGCGCTAGCTCCCCTAGGGGAGCTTAGCACCATGCGCTAGCTTCCCTAGGAGAGCTTAGCACCATGTGCTAGCTCCCCTAGGTTCCCCACGATATATATATTTTTAAAAAACAAAAGAAAAACTATCCACAGGCGATCTGGTCGTAGACCTTGGCTACAAAGAATGGGAGACTTCATATGCCTCATATGGCTGCAATGAGCCAAATAATAAAGATCAGTCACAAGATAGAACTAAGACAGGTCTGCGGTGCGGGGGTATGAGGCGTCACGGGTTACTAGCGATTGGTGACTGCGATACACCATCCATGTTCTTCTGCGAGAAACCAAGTAACGACACTATCGTTAAGAACATTCTGCGCACGGGCAAGCCTCGGTCCACCCGTCATAAACATGGACCTAGGTATGTTGATCACGATGAGATGCCATTCAAATGAAAACCAACCAAGTAGGTAGGTACTTAAAGTTTATTTTCTACAATGTTACCACCTACTAACTTTTGAGCCTTATAAATAAATGTGATCAGTTTTGAGTTATATTTATTTTAAACCCGTATTATTACAATGGTAAACAACATATAACATGGAATCCATCCACATTGTCGGGCCAGATTCCGATCTTGTACAGTCGGGGCTGGATTCCGATCCTGTAATGTCGTGGCCAGACTTTGATCCTGTATCGTCAGGCCATAGTGCTGAACATCAATGAGAGAACTGCCACTGCGGTTCCTTTAACTTATCACACATAATTTATGAAGCTCGGGTCGTTCTGCACAGTATTCCAAGCTGAACTCTACGCTCTATACCAATCAACAGAGCTACTCTTCTATTAAGAGAGAAATGTAGCCAGGTGGCTGTGCTGAGCGACTCGAGGTCATCCTTAGAACTCTTACAAAATCCGGAAACTCCATCATTCACCTCCAACATCACACAAAACGATTAATACATGGGGCCAACGTTATCACGACGCAGGAACGGCGAAAGTGACAAAAAGACACGCTCCAACGGCTGGACAGATTTGGATGAAATTTGGTAGACACTTAAAATCCCGGAATAACACATAGGCTACTTTTCATCATCATCAAGATCAGCTCACGGGTAAAACCGCGGGGCGCAGCTAGCATGATCTTTAGCTAGCAGCAAGCGCAATGATACCGTAATTGTTTTCATATTTTCGTGTGAAACTGATATCTACAACACAGGCAATCCTATTGTGGAGAAAAGATTCTAATCTTAACAACTACTTAGGTAGTATTACTATCTTGATTATACCTACACATTCTAAGTAAAGATTGTTGTTTCACGTTTGTCACCGCTGAATAAAGTTATTGTCATTCTAATTAATACAACAACTTCTGCTGCTAAAGAGAGCCCCAACGCAACGCAGGGCTTTGAGTTTGTGGACAGCTCTTAATTCGCATTAATATATTAATATATAATAAATTTTTTTTTCGATGGCAGGTAGGTAATATTACTATAAAGCGGTACATTCCACCCAAGCTAGACGTACGACATGCGCCATTACTTACATGATTTATGCTTTGTCAGTAATTAATTACAAAGGCACTGGAAAGCAGGAAAAAGAAAAAAGGGTAAGGACCTATGGACAGTCACGTGTGCAAAAAAGGTCAATCTCGGTATTAGAGATAATAATCATAGTAGGTATAAATCGTTGTAAGCCTTCTAAGCACTGCTTAGTAGAATTGATACTTGGAACTGTGATGCCACAGACAATTCCTTAAGGAAATAGATTCTTAACATAGGTACTACAAACTAGAAGTGTAAAGGACGTAAAAGAGGGGAGTTTTAACACCTCTCTTTTACGCCATCCTATGCCTGTAATAATGCGAGAAGGATTTTGTCATCTTTCTATCAGGCACATCCCTCTTCATAGCGCTTGCATTGCAATAAAGTAAATATATTTTTTATGAATATCTACCGCATAAAACACATTATTACCTGTCATGGCTGTGCTGCATAGTATCATTAGTATCACACCCTAATTTCGAGATTCAGAACAATAGATAACTATCCGATTCGATTTGATAAAATCGACGATCAGTTTTTGTAAATGATTACGAATATTCCTGTAAACACCATCGTAAACGAAATCGAATATCCAGTTTCAAATGACATAAAAAATATATTTTAAGGAAATGACGTCCAATCGAATAGATTCGGTTACTTATCGAATCACTCTGAATGGGGAGGATGTCCTCTTTTCACAATGATTCGATAGATATGTAATTTATTTTAGTATGTCAAATTCTGCACCACTGTAGGTAGGTACCTATGTTTTTATTAGTAAAGATCTGCTAACATTCAAGGAAGGCGAGGGCTTTTTTATCGACGGTGTATGATACCTATGTACCGACGATAACCACTGCAACATCCCATTACAAAGTTCTTGTAAATAACCCTTTAAATTTAATACAAATTATGGCAGCTGCTATACGCTACTAAATAATACTCCAATCAAACAATTGTGTGTATATTTTTACTTCATTTACAATTAAGAATTGAAATTCTCCTTTGTGAATGGATTGTATTTCAAGGCATCCACGGTGATAGTCCAGAAATTGTTAGCCATTTCGTCATGTTGGCATTGCTTTGATGGAAGTTTTGGTGCACAGTCGCTGAAATAAATAAACTGGATTAGACTAGATTGTGGAAGTACTTATATAGATGAAAATAAAACATACATTTCAGTCAGATCTATTTATGTACGGAAAACCAGGATTGTTGAAGGCTTTGATAGCCCGAATTCTCCGCATTCTTTGTAAACCGCAGTAACACAGTAACCGCGTAACCTACTTTCTTTCTTTTTTGTTAAACCCGTATTAGTTACCATTCTTACCACCAAAGTGGCAGGCACGCTTGAATCGTTTGCCAGAATAATAATTATGAATTTGATTGAGTCAGTCATTGTAAGGTGGTAGACAAAAAGTAGCCAGTAAATCAGGCAACCTGGCAGGTTACGCAGATCGTGGGCTCTTGCTCTATAAGGGCTTTGTGATGAAATTAAATCAAAAGTATTTTTAAACGACTGCTATAAAAAGGAGCGTATTGTTTTAGGATTCATGTACGTATATTGTATAGGCATGTGAGTTTCTTCTTTTTTTTTTTTAGTAAGTTGAAAGAAGTAAATTAATTTATTTCTAATTGATACAAACATAATATAAAAATAATTTAGAATAACAATAAAATAATCTAACTTAAAATAAAAACCTTAAACATTTAATAAAAACTAAATTAAATCTAAAACGGGCCCCTGCGGCATTGTACCCAAGATGCTGGCAGCGTTTCCTCTTTGTATTGCTAGGCTAATACGTTGAGCGAGGAAGCTGCCAGCTCTTCGGTCTCCTGAGACGTCAACCAGTCTCTTGGAGATTTCCTTGTAGAAGTTGAGCGCGCTAGGACCCCACGGGCCAAGGGTCTCGACACCGAAAGGAACAAAATTGTATTCCGCGCCGAGACCGCTGTATTTAACTACTTTTGCCTTTTCGGCCGATTCTGCCGCCGTTCCTGGCCTCGTGGAGGTTTGGTGGATATATATAGTTATATATATATATAACTATATATATATATATATAGTTTCTTCTTTTACACGAATATCCGATAAGGAGTGTAATGTTTACAGGATTCATATGTATGTGAGTTTATTTATTTATGGTGATTAATTAAATGCCTGAATAGATGATGTTGTATGGGGTGTCCCACAGAATCCCTAGATTCTAAGGATTCTGCTAAGGAATGATGTAAGCATTATCTCAAGTGACACTAAACTAAACTACAAAGAAATCAAGGCTATTGTTTTTTTAATCTCGCTTGTAATAGACTTGTTTACAATATTTTTTGCAATAAAACGAGTTGATTTGCTGTAAGTAGGTATAGAGGTATTTTATTTTTAGTTAGTAGTAGTTTTAATATTTAATTTCCCGTAGATACACCAGCATAAAATGTTGTGTTTTACAAAAACAATGTTAGTAAACTCTTATCAAGTTGCCTTTCGTTTTCTATAAGATTTAGTTTAGTATATGGTAAAAAACATGCAATTTATTTTTTGTACTTACACACACGTACAATAAATTAATTACTGATATTTAATATCCATAATATATATTGACTACTTTAATTTTCCTTCAAATTAAGTCTAGCAAGAAAAATGGACAGAAGCGTGTTAAAAAAAAAAAAAAACTGGGTTTTTTTAAAGGTTTTTCGTTGGATGTACAAGTATTGTCGATTGGTTGTCATTTCACTTGTGTAAGTGACGAACCGAGATTATACATGATTTTTTAGAGAGTTATTCCTCTATGTATACTTTGCTCGTAGCATGAAGGACAGCAACCTAAACTGATGAGGTATTTTTTGGACTTAGTCTATAGATTCGATATTTGTGTTTTATCTGTATTAAAAGTATCATTTTTTTTTTATTTATTTTTTTTAAATTACACTTAGACCTACGCACTAAGATTCTCTGTAACGCGGGAGGCATGGATACACACAATCACAGCACATAAACATTAAACACCCAAGACAATTCTATCATCGGTCGACTCGACGTACGGCAATTCGCCATCGCTATATGGTAGATATACCACCTATACGCACGAAGTGTTATGCTTCCACTTTCTTAATGCGTACTGCCAAGGAATGGAACTCGTTGCCTGAGTCTGTGTTTCCCGATATGTGCAATCTTGGAGTCTTCAAGTCGCGAGTGAATAGGTACCTTCTAGGTTTGCGTGCTAAATCCTAAACAACGTCATCACTTAACATCAGGTGAGACAGTTGTCAAACGCAAACTTATAATATGTAAAAAAGAAAAAAAAATAGAGATAATCTTGCATATTTTATGGTCTAAGATACGGCTTAATAAATGTATCCCCTCATCTGTCATTTAATTATGAGAAAGCTTAAATGTTACATAAAGTGCACATGGTTGGGTAGTTTTGGGTATAATATATTATTATTTACATAATTGTGTATACTTTTCACTTAGTTTTGTATAGACACAGGAATAAGACATTTATTTTTTACAGACGTAAGCTACGAATTCGCTATGTGTGACAGTTTACTTGACTCACCACACAATGATAATGTGCCGAACGAAGCTTTAAATAGCTTCCTTAAAATGGCGTACATGTCCCCTCTGGTGAAGCTGTAAATGCCGGTAGAGGCAAACATTAGTCCGTTAAAAAAAATAAAAAGGCGCATATGTCGCGCGTTTACCTACTACGCTTCGGAGAGGAGATTCGATGATAACATGTTTGCCCAGCAATATCGAGCATGTGTGCGTGTCCTACCATAGGATGCTCCTGTTTACTTGTTTATGCATTAGTTACTTTAATACATGCTTTTTTTAGTAAGAGTCATAGGGTGGGGGTCGGGTGGGCCGTGCCCACCCCGGGATGGTCTAGTACCCACCCCAGGATGTTAGGCTACCGATTCGAATTTATCTGCGTCATCGCATCAGCCATGGCTTGTCATGTCCCAGGCCCCCTCTGAAAAATTACGGCCAATGGTATGAGCTTAATATATTTATCTGTAATTAGGTTTTTTATTTCTAATACCTAGCAGTTTATATTGAGATGTTCGTTTACCATAAAAGTTAATTAAATTTTGGTTTTATTAGTAGGTATGCTATTAGATATACTTTAGTTGATATTATATGGCTCCTATGATTTATGTTTTTTATTAATCGGTGTTTTTTTATGAGTATTAGCGTCAAACGTAGTTGAATAATAAGAACATTGATTTACATTGTAGTAAAGTTGACGATGTTAAGTTAGGCGCTTACCTATAGTAAAGTCCACTTTCCTCCGCGCAAGTCTCATCCACTGCGCAATAAATAGAAGTCTGCGCCCCACATTTCGGCGACTTCATGAACCAACTCAGAATATTGTTGAATACCCAGGAGGCACCGAACCACATAGCCTCGTCTAAATGCCGGCCTATGTCCGTGTCGATTACGCCCGGGTGGAGGCTGTACGTAGTCACGCCTTGGATATTGTGTTCCTGAACAGATAATCCACAATCATATTTGTATCATCCGACTACGTTACATCTATACCTAGTCGAAGTTTCGACCTAGGTTTCAGGCATTTCCGATGCCCATCATCAGGTGATTATACGCTGTCAGATTACGGCGACTACCAATGTTGGTTATTATTTCATCCACAAAACGTCCACTGCTAGACACAGGTCTCCATTGATCTCCACAAATACCGGTTGGAAGCAGAACGCATCCATCTCCTACCTGCGATGATTACCAGGGCGTCTGTTCACCCTATTTGTGGTCGGCTTCCGTTCAAGCACCTATTATCCTCATCGACCATTAGTATTACATGTCCACACACGCGGTCCACTACCATTTCAACTTGTTAATTCGGTAGGCTATTTCTTCATTGCTTATTGGATAAATTTACTACTTTTACATATTTTACAGAGTGTTTGACCACCATCTCACTTGATGGTCAGTGGCGATTAGATCTAATCACGCTAAACCTAGAATGTTTACTGGCTCTCAAGGACTGATGCTGCCCGAACCCACTATGTGTTCGGTGACAGTTCCGTAGCTAACCAAGCAGATTCTTGAAATTACCCTACCACCATGCTGGGAATTTAATAACGGTTACCCTTACCGGCAGCTCCAGCCGCTTTGGTTGGGATTGAACTAGCGTCCGCCTGATTGAGACACATAAAGTTTATATGTGTGTATGTTTGTTACTCCTTCACGATCAAACCGATTTCGACGAAATTTGTTATGGAGATAGGTTAGACCCTGGAATTATGCATAGGTCGTAACAAAAAGGACATAGGCATACCTTCAATTGGCGAGCAAGAGCCTTAGAAAACAAAACATTTGCTGTTTTGCTTCTGCAATAAGCTATGTACGGGTCGTAAGGTGACTTTTCAAAGTTGATGTCATCAAGAGGAAGGTCATAACCTGCAAAAATAATCACGTAAATATCGGATTCCGGCTTTTTCCATCAAAACACGAATATTACAATACCTAATCACCAATACTCTAAATTGAGTTATTACTTATATTAGTTTTTTAATATAGCCATTTATTTATAAACTGCGCATTATAGCATGATAATAAAATTCAGCTAATAGCGTATAATAAAATATTGCTTGATTTCGATGTTTCTTGTAGGCTTTATGATTGGAATATGAACAAAAAATGTCAGTATTTCTTTCATCATCATTTTAAATCGGCATGCTTTAACCGAAATGAAAAATGTACTATTTGTATTATAAGAAGTATAGTTTGTTGTATGTATTGCTTTCGGGCTGTTTGGCCGTGGTCTATGTGAAACTTGTGTTCCAGACTTTTCGTCGATCACTGCGGTCGATTAAAAATGGAGAGAGATGGAGGAGAAGTATAGTTTGTAAAAATAATATTTACGTCATCATTATTATCTCGGCAATGGGACGTGTAGGTACGGCTGGACATAGCCTCCCCCAATGATATCCACAAGGACCGGTTGGAAACTGACATCCCTATGTCCTTATAATTAAAAAAAGTCTGGTGTATTAAAATATTGTGTAGCCTAAAATTAAAATATCTCTGATGTTATGTCTCGACATTGTGGTAATTTATTATAAACTAACTGCGCCCCGCGGTGTTACCCGCGGTGAAATTATACGTGGTATTGACGAATTTTGTGTCTTTACGTCATCCCACGGGAACAATCAATATTTTTGAGATAATAGTAGCCTATGTGTTATTCCTTCCGTTTCAGCGTATAGGTAAAACACAAACGAAAACAAGCCTTTATAATAGTATGATTTACACTCTCATTTAACTGCTCAGAACAGTTCCACGTCGTACATCACTTGATATTTAATATTATACTTTGATTGAACCTTATTCTCTAAATGCCGATGGAAGGGCCACAGTTTTATAATATATAATAATAATATTATATATAATATATAATAATAATATTATTATATATATATAATAATAATATATACTGTGGCCATTCCATCAAGTGTTGCAACGAAGTCTTGAAAGAAAAGCACAAAAGATAGAAAAATCCCATTGAAAAACGTGAAAATCTGTTAAATTAACTTTTTTTAGGGCTATAAAGGCGGTTTGTTTTTCCGCACAGTTTCCCCATGGAATAACTACATATAGCAGTATAGGACCAACTTAGACGTGGTACGCGCTGAGAAAAAGCTTTATCTATAGACTAATTCACCTAGTATAAATTACTATTTACTACATACGAGTTTTGTACATAGGTACTTGATCAATATGCTTGGTACAGAATATCAGTATAAAGCGTGCTTACGATCGTGCAACATGGAAGAAACTGTAACAATTCTCGAAGGCGCGCTTCTGGCCATAATAGGCAGCAGCATCAGCGATAACAGTGCGTGTCCAAAATGATTAGACCCGATTTGAGTTTCGAAGCCGTCTTCAGTCTTCCCTTGCGGGCACATCATCACTCCTGCGTTGTTCACTAAAATATTCACATTCTTTTCAACGGAAATTATTTTTTTTACAAATTCCCTGACAGAATTTAGACTGCACAAGTCTAGGCTTTCAATGGTTAACGTTCCGTTGCCTTGTCCGTTCGAAGTTTTCTTCTCGATGTCTGCCTTGGCTGCTTCGGCTTTAGCTAGGTTCCGACACGCCATTATTACTCGAGCACCTGAAATATTTCCAATTCCTTTTTTTCACTATAACCTATCAAGGTGCTAGGGAAGTAGGGATTACCTCGATAGACAACGGTTCAATAACTTCGTGAGTAATTTAAAGCTGGGTGCCAATTCTCTTATTTCCATTCATAAACAATGCAATAGTCGTTCAAATGTTATCATACATAAACTTTATATTCCGACAAAATAATTGCATCTCGATTGCATTGTAGACAATTGAATTGCGGTAGAAATTAGATCTGTGTAGCCATTACAATTATACTCCAAGTAGAATAGCAAAACTAGAAAAAACGACGATTCATTGACAATCTATGAGCAATGTGTGAGTAGAATTGATAGCCAGGTTGCTGTGTTACTGATATGATAATGCTTAGGGGAAAGTTGTGTTCGGGCAAGCTGAGAACGCATAAAGAAGTTACACGAGAGTTTTTTGGATAAATTGAATGTACTGTGTCTAGACAGAGGACGTGAACGGTTGAAGACCTATTTAGACACTGTAATCATTGGTTTATTAAACTATTAATTCATTTTGTTACTAAACTGTCGCGTTTTTATACATTCATATTACATACTTACCATTTACCATTTCTTAAACTATCTGAAACCTTAAAAATGATGACCCTTTCATGCTTTTTATAACAATATTATTGAGCTTGCACTAGGGGGCAGTCAATTCGCAGCAGAAATCGTCGAGTAGTGAAAAACATATGTGACAAGAACGTGAAACACATGTGATTATAACGCACTCCCTAGGCTCCGAGCCCAGCGGATTAGCAAGTTGAAGTAGTGGACAGGGCACATAGCTCGACGAACTGATGACCGCTCGGTTCTCGATTGGAGACCACGGACTGGCAAGCGCAGCATAGAAGGCCATCGTCAAGGTGAACAGACGACCTGACTAAGATAGCAGGTAAGGGATGGATTCGGGCTGCTTTCATCCGGTCCCTATGGAAATTATGTCTTATATCCAGCAGTGGACGTCCTATGGCTGAGATTATGATGATGATTCCCGAGGCTTTTTCTAATTACTAATTATATACAAATATTATGTAACTTGTTTGTCGTACCTACCTCTCGTGTAAAGATCCAGCGCAGTCTCCTTGCCAATACCCGTATTGCACCCCGTGACGATAGCTGTACATCCTTCCAGTCTTCGTTTACTTTTGCACCATCCACTAATGTAATCCATTGCTTAATCTGCACAAAATATTACTGAACAGACTGAACCGGTAATCAAACTGAAGCAGATTTATAACGTAGATATATTTGAACTAGACACAAATTTTAACACAAATACTCTCAGATAAATGAACCAGGCTATAGGCTGGATACTCAAAGAAAATACTTAATACAATAGCAGACTACCGATATGCCGATTATTTATGTCTGTGATACTCTATTATACTGAATATTTTATTTCATAAATAATAAATATTTAAACAAAGGAATAAACAACAAAGTTGTGCGCTCTAGCGCGCCGTAATCTGACCTAGTGAGCTGTATGAACGAACAGACCAGCAGCCAATGTTGCAATCTTAGTAAGATGTAGGTACCTACAAAAAAAAACTTGTTCTTGTAACTTGTTTGGCGAATGACGTCTACTTGTTTACGGACTTATGCACAGTTTGAGATTTATGGCAAATCAGATAATTAATAAATGTATACGTATAGTTTGACCAAAAAAACACGGATCGAATTGAGAAACCCCTCCTTTTTTTGAAGTCGGTTAAAAATAGCTGCATATGCTTGCCAATGCTCATACATATTTTCTGTGCTCGGCCCTTCCCTAGCAATTAGCATTAATATATTTTCATAAATGTTCATGTAATGTTGAGGCTTATTTAGTACGACATTGACTAGAGTGTACTTTATTTATCTACAAATTGGTGTAAGTAACCTTAAATTAAATATGAGATAAATAATATAAAAAGTCATCAACAAAACTCACGAGTTAAGTGCTTGGAACACAGAATGAGTAACCATGCTCGATGGCGCAATATGCACACGCATTCCAACTTCAAATATGCAACAAGATAATTCCTGACCTGAGTACCAATTGACGTTAATGAATGGCCGTTCCATATGCATATATGACATCGAAATAATAAGTACGTACGTACAACCGTAAGCACATCTTATTTCGATTATCTATGCATACCTACTGTAAAGTATGTATGTACCTAATTGAACTCGCTATATCTGTCTGATGGTTTTATATACTTACCCACGTACTCGGTACAGCCAGGGGGTCATCCGCCTAAAGAAATTGCCTTCGACTTTTTTTCCTTCTATTCGAACCTAAGAAAGCTTCAGCAATGAAGTATTAAATGATAAACTAATTATAAAATTTATTTATTATCAATTAATCAATTGTTGAAGCTTTCTTACGTTCGAAAAGACGGATTAGATAGTCTGCTATAAAAATAGTGAAAGCAACATTTCTAGGCGGATGACCCCCAGGTCCCTAATCACAAAGTTTTCCACACCTTCTATATTTTAGTATATATTAGCACGTGATGAAATTTAAATGGGACCACACGGGAAGCACCATCTTTTAAATAAAAATCATCCAAATCGGTTCACCCAGTCGAAAGTTCTGAGGTAACAAACATTTTAAAAAAATCACATGCGGGTCGTATTGAGAACCTCCTACTTTTTTGAAGTCTCTTAAAATTACAAACCGCAGCTTGCACACAAATAACTTAAGTAATTAAAATACTAATAACTAAATACAATAATATAATAATACTGCTACTACAATAACATTTAAGCATTCCAAACATAGGTACATATAATAAAAGTAGGATACCTATATACCATAAGTTTTGAAAAATCCGATCTCGAACATTGAACTGACTTTATTTATAATCACTCGTTTAAAAATAAGCATTCAATGAAACACTTCTTGAATCTGAAGTACATGTTATTTAATCTACTTGGATGTATAAAAAATGTTACTGAAATTGACCTACTACACTGCCGTCAAGCAGACTTTGTGGTACCCACGTCACTGTCGTGTCAACGGTTTGTACGGAGGATAATTTAGAATCTAATTAGATTAACGAGCACAAACAACGGATATTGTACTTAAGGTAAATATGAAGGCCTAAAATAATATGAGGTAGTAGGTTTACGATGTGTGTCTGATCCAGTAAATCATGAACTAAAAACTTATTACTTATACTTACCTGCTACAAAAACATTTGAGCAATCCACTAGCTATTGTCAGCCTAGCTGTATAGCTTTGTCATAATATTACTAGGCTTTTGTCGACTTTAAAGTAGAAGTAGTTAGAATTTAACCGAATTTGCAAAAGTGTCACTTTCTGTATTTTGTGGAACCAGTGATTTGTTAACTTTTTATTTTATTAGGGTTATGTGAAGCCCCCATTGATTTCCACAAGGGCCGGTTGGAAGCGGCCCGCATCCAGCCCTTGCCTGCGATCTTAGTCAGGTCGTCTGTGAACCTAGTCGGTGGCCGTCCTATGGCTGAGATGATGATGATGATGTGACGCCCGCACAGGATGAGGACACGATAACCATTACATCAAGTAATAAGCTCTATCTCGTACAGCAGCTAAAGGACTTTGAAATACGTTCCGAATTCCAACATATTCTCGAGGGAAAGAAGGTAAGTAGATGGACGTATCGCTAGACATCATAGAAATTGGAAATTTACAGGACCAATTGTATGGTGGTCGGCGTTAGGTCTAGGCGCCGCCTAGAGTGATACCATAAAGGAGCCTTTTCCATACATTTTTAGCCTTTCGATGGATAAATAGATTGGAACTCGATTCGAGTAGATAAACTCAGACCAAATACCTCCATGTTTCGATGGCAAAGCTGCAGCTAACAGCCAACAGCTGTTGGGTGGGTCGGCAATCAACTGCATGACGAGGATTCAAAACCCATCTGATGGGATTTTTTGTTTTTTTGTGGTTTTTTTATCATACTCAGACCCCCGCACACAAACATCCAAGACCCGGGACAAACATCTACACTCATCGCACAAATGTGTGCCCCTGCCGGGATTCGAACCCAGGGTCCCGGAGACACAGTAGTTATGTCACTGACAGTAACCACTACGCCACGGCGACCGTCAAATTTGTCAATGTTTGTTTATCGTTAAGGTGTTTGTGCCAAAAAAAGACTCTTATTAAGACTAATCTAAATATATATAACTCAAAGGTGACTGACTGACATAGTGATCTATCAACGCACAGCCCAAACCACTGGACGGATCGGGCTGAAATTTGGCATGCAGGTAGATGTTATGACGTAGACATCCGCTAAGAAAGGATTTTGATTAATTCTACCCCCAAGGGGATAAAATAGGGGATGAAAGTTTGTATGAAACTTTGTCAATTTTAAAGCCATCGGGCTGAGACTCTGCATGCATAAAGCTACTATGACGTAGGCATCCCCTAAGAAAGGATTTTGAGATTTCTCCAAAGAAAGTTTAGTTCCCGTGGGACAATTGAGGTAGCGGCACAACCGTAATCCACGCGGGTGAAACCGCGCGGCACAGCTAGTTAATTATAAAATTGATACTGCAAATAAATACAAATATTGATTTTATTGGCAAACATGCTTATTTCTAATTTATATTGGAGATTACAATAATTTAAAAGTTTATTTAGGAAGTGGATAGGCGGTTGTAAAGGGATCATAGTCGAGGAGGCCGACAGCTTTGCAGGAGACATCCCACAGCTTGGCGGCGAGCTCGTCGTTCTGAGACTTCACCGACGGAGACGTCACGGAACACTCACTGGAACGCAATAATCAAAACTATCATAAATACTTTGACTTTGGTGATGACGGGGTGAGAAAACCTATTTTTTTTTTTTTTTTTAAATATGAAAACATTCACACAAGGTCTTCAGGTCCCAAACTAGGCAGAGCCTGTACTATGGGAACCTGATGACTGATATATATATACTTAAATACATACTTATATATATACTTATATACATATATACCCAGACACAGGTCAAACAGACATGTTCATACACACAAATGTTTGACCTGTCCGGGAATCGAACCCGGGACCAGCGGCTCAGAAGGCAGAGTGCTACCAACTGAGCCAACCGGCCAGTCAATTAAAAAAATATTTATATCCCAATAAATTATAATTTATGCATCGTCATCACTTAACATCAGGTGAGCCAATGGGTTAAAGTTAAAAAAACTGCCTGAATACGGTAAAATCACGTTAATATTGTATATAAAAGTTTGTTTGTAGTTTCAGCGTGAATGAGTAACAAACCTTACTCATTCACGCTGAAATGGTAGAACGAGTTTGCGTGAAATTTAAGATAGCTAATACCCTGGAATAACACATAGCCTACTTTTTATCCCGAAATAAGGACTATTCCCGTGGGATGACGGGAAAACACAGAAATCGTCAATACCACGTACCATTGCAGCGCGGGTAACACTGCAGTTACCCGTGGTGTCAGCTAGGATAGGCAGTATGATAAGTCACAGACTTGTTATTTGTAATGGTCTGATATTGTTTTTCATTTTTATCTATAGTGACGTCACCGGTGCTAACGCTGGCATATACCAAGCAGCACTGAAGAAGACAGGACGACAGCACGCCAGCAAAGGGCACGTCACTGCAAGCGAAGAGGGCGGCGGCAGCGGGGGCGGCGCGGGTTGCCGTCGCAGCCGCCGCTGCCGGTGTCATCATCGGCTGCCAGTGCGAGCGCGGAAGGGAGTATAATCTATGGCAGACGCGGCCGAGAGCGCGTGCGCTCTATGAAAAAGTGACTCAAAGTTTTAATAACGTCAAGGGGGCTATTCATGAAAGTCCTAACCTATAGTACAAGCCAGTCTCATCAGCACACTTCTCGTCAACTGAGCAGTAGATGGTGGTCTGCGCGCCGAGCTCGGGGCTCTTCATGAAGGGGCCGAGCACGAAGCCGAGTATGGATCGCGCTCCGCGGAATAACGTCTGGTCCATATGCCGGCCGAGCTCTGTCTTGATCACTCCAGGATGGAGGCAATACGTGTTCACGCCTTCTATCTTGTTCTCCTGTGATAACAAATCAGTAATAACAAATTGAAACTCTGCTATATATGTATAGTTTATGGAATAAGATGATAGAGAAGTCAAATTACTTGCACACTTCTCAATAAGCCTACGATGTAAGCCATCTGATCCTGCAGTTTAGCTCAATCAAAATATGTTTAACATTTTATATACGAGTACATCAGCATCTAACATTCCAACCGAACAGGAATTTGGTAAATTTAGAAGCTGCAGTGCAGCAGGATTGTGAGCGCGCAAGAAGAGTTATAGTTCTAAATATCCGTTCTTTTTTGCGCAAGTCTGAAAAATAACTAAAATAGTAACCATCAAAAGCCCGCTTACAATACCTATCTGAATCGTCTGTTCGGTAAAAAGGTTGAGCAGCCTTTGTAGAGCCTACATTAGAAAGTATTTAATTTTCTAAGAAGGTAGACTAAACCAAAGCCTTCCAAAGCACAAAAGCGCTCTGTTGAAAGTGCCACTAGCGGTCACCCATCCAGGGTATGACCGAGGAGTACCTACGTTGGGTACCACAGTTGCCCGGTTAAGATCGCAATCGCAAACTGCACTATGAGTCTGACTGACCGCCAGCCTATCCATTGGCGGATAGCGTCCTAGATTCAGGCCGAAATTCTTTTCTCTAAACGAAAGTGTTTCCCAGCAATTAAATGGTCAATACTGTTTTGAAAGCTGTATCAACTATATAAGGTAGGTAAATTCCATGACTGGAAAGAACCTGCGACCTTGTAACACAGCATATCTACTAGTACAGGGTTCAGGGATATCAGATAGTGAAAAGTGTAGGTAGGTACCTGGATTCTACCCTTCACATCTTTTTTGTTTTGTTAGTTAGGAATCTTTACACATTATTATATTATGTGCTAATGATTGTACATCGTGTTTCTTGTTTAAATAAAAATTATCTATCTTAAACCATGTTCAGACCGCTCTAAGTTGCAACTTACCTTTAATTTCCTAGCGAGTTCCCTCGAAAACAGTACGTTTGCGAACTTGCTCTGGCAATACGCGTCTCCAGCTTTATAAGGCGTATTCTTGAAATTAAAGTCGTCCAGGTGGAGGATACTTTCTGAAATATGTCAAACAGCATGTATTAGAAAATGACAGACTTTTGAAAATTAATGGCGTATGTGTTTAAAATACGCACATGTTAATAGTATTTTATGGAACTTTTTTATAAGTACAGGAACTGTTGTTAAGTGACAACGTGAACGTCTAAAGTTTAACACGCACGCTTCGAAGGTGTCACTCGCGACACCGGGATAGTTAGTACCCATCGGGAAACAGTCAGGCAGTGAGTTCGACACCCTGACAGTACGCATAATAAAAATGAATGTTGCTTTGTGGGTACGTAACGGTGGCATGTCTACTTTTTAGTGTTTTAGGCTTTTATTTGACCACTGTTCATCACCTGATGTTAAGTTACAACGCGGTCTAAGGTACAGCACGCAAACATAGAAAATAAAATGAAATTAAACCTAATCTATTCTATACAATGGTAGGCTAACACTGCTTCAAGTATTACAAAATCGGGTTTAGAGTTTATGACCGTTTCTAAGCTATCTTAATCATTATTTTTAATATAGAATATAAAATGTATGCTAGAAAATACAATTATAATAAAATCAATGCCTAGCTGACTTTAGAAAAAAAACAGTTTTTTATAGAAAATTAATAATAAGCACCTGGCTAGTATTATTGTGTACCCATGGTGCTGATAAAAATATTTTATCTTTAGCCATGTTATATAAGTAAAAGATATTGAAACTCAGCCTGTTGATTCCTAAATAATGAACCATACAGCCCTAAATCCAGTGATATAAGAAGATGGGAAGACACGAGGATGGTAAGTAGACTGACGGAAAGTAAGACTCACTTGTGTGAGCTCTAGAGGAGACGGTGACGATCCTAGCGGGCTTGCTCTCCTTAATCCTGGGTATGAGCATCAGGGTCAGAAGGAAGTGCCCCAGATGGTTGGTACCGAATTGCATCTCAAAGCCGTCCGTTGTCTCCATGTACGGGCACATCATCACGCCCGCGTTGTTCACAAGGATGTTCACCTTCGAAAACCCAAAAACCACAGTTAGATCATATATATATAAGGCTGATGCCAAGAGGTGGGTCTGGCCCTTGCTGTCCGAATTATGGGTATCTACTTTTTTTTTTTTTTTAACAACATTCACACAAGGTCTTCAGGTCCCAAACTAGGCAGAGCCTGTACTATGGTAACCTGATGACTGATATATATACTTAAATACATACTTATATATATACTTATATACATATACACACCCAGACACAGGTCAGACAGACATGTTCATACACACAAATGTTTGACCTGTCCGATTTCAGATATTATTATAATTATTATTAAAATAATCTATGCTAGGTTTTTTATCGAGTCAGTATTCATATAGGTACATGTGTACCTGAGTAGTTACATATATATTTTTTTAAGTTTTAAAATTACGTAAGGAGTTATAAGTATGTATATGACAAGGTACGGTCAGTTATTATATTACGCTATGAACGGTACGGTGCCACGTCATTTACGTGGATGCAAATAATACACATAATTATGTATATGTATGTTCGAAGGTTAAAATACTCATTAGAGCGACCTGGACACGTATTACGCATATTCCAATTTTCACGATACGTCTTAAAAGTAAGTAGTATGAGCGTCCACATCTGATATCGTTAAAAATCGAAAGTTAACTAGATTTTGAGCTGACTGTTATGTAAAGATTAAACATTTGTTTTGTAATGTTATTTAACAGTATGAATGATATTAAATTAATTTATTTAAAATGATATCAGAGGTTCGCGAAATTAATATTCATTGAAATTGTCTGGATGAATATGCACGAGTGTAGGAAAGCGGAACAGAATAGAAAACCTTGCTTTTATGTTCAGATAGTAACGTAACATAAAATACTTTAGTATATCAAATGGGGTTTGTGGAAGGCAGACCTACCAACCTGTTCGGTCACACACACAAGACAAAGCGATGGACTCTGTCTAAAATAAAATTAAATGAACATCAGTTTTATTTTTACCGCCATACCTGTGGTTCACTGTCAAGAATCTTCGTAGCGAACTCCCGTATAGATAATAATGAAGACAAATCGCACTTTTCCAATACCAAATTCCCCTTATCATTGTCGGGTATATTCTCACATTTCTTTTCGATTTCGGCCTTTGCTTCTCCCGCCCTTTCCAAACTGCGGCATGCCATTATGACCTTTGCACCTGAAGTAAATATATAAAAAATCAGGTACGTACGCATCAGATACTCGCAATATAATAAAGTACTAAATATGGTCTCTAACATCGAAAAGAAATCTACAAAATAACTCCTTGTTGGCTTGTTTTTTGATACTTATATATGAGTATTGTTAAATACCCTTCAAGCTGATAGGTAGGTTTGCAGCACAGCTTTAACGTTATCTATGTAAAAACTTTCATCCTAATCCTTTTTTTCATTAGAACCGTTTTCGAAATTGCTGGCAGATACAAACAGGAATGGCTTGTATAAAACAAGATTATTGCTGTCTTTATTCATTTTAGTTAATTTAAAAAAAAAATCTAGGGTTTCCCCTTCCCCTTCCCTTTCAAAAACCACTACGTATTCATATGAGAACAATCTCCTCAATCAGTTCATTTGGGATTCGTGTTTGAATTTACATCTAAAAAAGTAAGTTTTTGTTAAAATTATAGAGCGCTGATTTTGTATAAGTGAAATTGATATACGTTTGTTGTCTAGTTTATTAGAGGTGTGGGCATGTTCATATAGCTGGCTGCGCTAACCAATGCCACTGCTACCGATACACCAGAACTTGACCTCCAGATTGTGGTCGTTTTATAGAAGCGTTGCGGAACGATATTTGCCAGATATTACGTCGTCTATTTTCCATTAAACTTCTTCGACTTCCAGCTTTGCGGAATGGATATTGCCGGCAAACAAATTTTGCATGGGAACATTTTGCTAATTGTCAATGGTGCATTTTCCTAAGTCTGCTCAGTTTTTACAATAATAAAGTTAATACGATTTGGCGAGTTCTAGATAGAAAAGCATGGGCGCAACCAGATTACTTTCAGGGAGGTGCACCTGCGCACTACACATTATACAACACACAGTTTAAGCAACGATTTTTACTATTGTACCTAATATTACTTCATAAAGGACCAAAATAGTCTGTTATTCATTATACCCATATCTGTACCATCACTGTGGAGCCACTAAGGGTGCATCCTGCATGGAAGCATCTCAGCCGTTTAGCTTTTCCGCGACGACGATACATTCTTATCCTGCACGTAAACGGGATTCATCGCAAAATTAAACTTTATCCCGTTACACCTGGGTTCATTTCAGTGTTCCTTACACCACTAGTTTCGACGACGACGGGCGCAAGGATATGATAGGAACCGATTTACTAACAAGGTTATTAACAAATTTTGGCAGCAACTTAGACGCCTTCAGTTTTTATTTAAACAGCAGCTTTATAAAGAAATGTATTTTTTTCTATGTAGGTATTTTCTTTCGGACAGGGGGTGCAAGTACAACCCCTTGCTTCCTGCTGCCGGCAACCATCGACAGAGCCATCTCCAATATCCACAAGAGGTCAATTTGTACTTTTTTTTTTTTTAATAACATTCACACAAGCTCTTCAGGTCCCAAACTAGGCAGAGCCTTTACTATGGTAACCTGATGACTGATATATATACCCATATACACCCCGACACGCACGACATATACACGCTGATATATGTATACCCCGACACAGATCAAACAGACATGTTCATACACACAAATGTTTGACCTGTCCGGGAATCGAACCCGGGACCAGCGGTTCAGAAGGTATAAGATATATAGGCAGTACCCTCATGGTACGGACTCTCTATGGTCATACCTCAGACAGAAGTGCTAGGAGACAGACGTGTACCTTTCTAATTTATAAAAAGGATAATATATCAGTGCAGTTTAAATCCTTATACCAGTGTGTTATTTCTTTCCTTAATATATACATAAAAACCAATATTACCCATATAGCATTTTTGGTAGCCGTTACGAAACAATTTGACACAGGTGCGTCGACACCAGTAACATTTCTGCCCCCCGATTCAGAACCGTTCGATAACTCAGTTGTCGATCGATTCGATTCGATAACAATCATTTGCAATTCACAATAGTCGAACCCACGCCGGATTTATCGAATTCGATCTCGAATCGAAAGTGACGTCATAGCATTCGGTATTCGACTTGTAACGCTATTCAGAATCCTCATATCGAATCTCATATATCGAATGTTCGATTATAATGTTCGGTAACTTATCGATAGCTAGAAGGCAGTCGATATCTAGTTTGAGTGTCTATTTTACTTTTTAAGCAACATACAATATTAATATGTTTTATTATTTGGTTTTATAACAATGATGCAAAGTGATTGAGGACAGGAACAGTACAATCACGATGAAAAAGCATTACACCACAGGCGAATTTTACGTTCTTTGTGGGATGCATCAAATGCATTTGGGCATTTAGAATATGGCCCAGAAAAGCAGGAAAACTTACAAATTCCTGCTGTGTTCTACATAACAACATGTGCACACTAGCGCGTTTACCATTGCCAGATGAAGTGGCCTTGAAACCAACAATATTATCAATGGTGAGCAGCATTTCAAGTCCGCAGCAATGTTATACGTCGCAATACAGAACAGCTATCATAATGATTGCCATGTGTGAGGCTGTTTCGAAAGTTGCTCTATTTCTTGTTAGTAAGATGAGGGAGAGATAGATTATTGTTTAAAGTCTATCTACACTTAATAATAATAAAAAAATGATGCATATTTCTATTGATATTTTTATTTGAGACTCATTATTGATAATATTTTATCACTTAGACAATAAACAAAACTGTAGGTACCTACATATCTTATTACAAGTAAAACAGTATCATAAGTTTGTTATAGAGCTTATAAATAGTACACACTTATAGAGTTATACCTAAATCGGAATGTTAATTCTAAATCGTTTGTCACAATAACAATACAAATATGCATGCTCGGCATGCTCGAAACACAGGGCGCGTGTCTTATCGGAGAACTCTCTAATCTAGGAAATGATTTGCTGGCTATTTGGAGGATAACTACTTATAGAGGATAAGTTGTTTAGAAGATCCACTAGTAGCCCCGAGTATAATGAATTGCCTGATGTGTCCCAGGCAGAAGTACTGTCTGAAGACTTTGAGCCAGATTTCCTAGTTGTGGTTCAAGATTCCGAAGAAATCCTCACTGAAGCCACGAATGCTGAATCCTTTTATATCTTCTTATTTCTATCTTCTATTTAAGTTTTTCTATTGACGTTTTGTTTGTAAGCAAACAACCAGTGTTACCAACTTTTACTTTCCTAAACTCCTAGCAACATCCATCAAATTGATAAATTTGATATAGTCGTTTTGTTAAAAGTATTATTGAGTTCAGTATCAAAACGCCGATAATATAAAGAAGAAAGATTTCATTTTTTCAAAAAAAACGTCATCATGTAAGTCTATATGTCCCACTAATATTAAAAATCTGAAAGTTTGGATGGATGGATGGATGTATGTTACTCAATCACGCCAGAACGGCTGAACGGATTTGGATGAAATGTGATATCCAGAATAACGCATAAGCTACTTTTCATTGCCATTATCAATCATGTTCAAGTTCTCACTTCTGCCGGCACTCCCGGAGTGCAATCGGTTGCTTTTTTCACCGATTTCACCCGCAACTATATTGTCATCCACGTATGCGTAGCACTTTTTGGAGTGCAAACCGCTTGACCGATTTGGTGAAATTTAAACGGGACCACCTCGGAAGTATAACTCTATCAAACAAAAAGAATCATCAAAATCGGTTCATAAACGACGAAGTTATCCGCGAACACACATACAATTTATATGTTTTCTAAGTTTTGTCATGTAAAACGAAACTAATTTTATAGTGGTTAATTTTATTTATTACTTTTCTACTTTATTATATTACTGAAAGCTAACTACTCGATCGATTATTTGGAAATACTTAATAATAACAGATATATATTTAAGTCATCAAAAAACTACCACGTAGAGATAAATAATCTATTAAAGTTACCAAATTCCCAGTATGGTGGTAGGGTACTGTCAAGTATCCGCCTGGCCAGCTACCCTCAAGTTTGATAAACTTGAGAGCCAGTATGCTTTCTGGGTCATCTCCGACCACATCGTCACTGACCACCGAGTGAAATAATAGTCAAACGCTAGATCTATACAGTTTAAAAATGTCCCTTTACTCACAACTAATAAAATTCTACTAAATGCTACGTATTTAGTAGAGTTTTGTAAAACTTGGTCACACTTTTACTCCTTCATAATTTGAATGACATTAAGATACATAATCATACTTTAAAAATGC
Organism: Apeira syringaria; assembly: GCA_934044485.1. NCBI lineage: Eukaryota > Metazoa > Arthropoda > Insecta > Lepidoptera > Geometridae > Apeira > Apeira syringaria. The sequence continues at coordinate 20,134,563 of OW203658.1, forward strand.
ACCTCTTTACATAACGTTGACAATAAGATTGACATTTACAGAACTATACCTCAGAACGCGTCTTGTAATGAAAACGATAACGATACCGAAATCGAAGCCGAATCGAACGCTCTTATCGATCGTTCTGAATAGCTCGAGATCTGTCGTTCGATACGAGAACGATATCGAACCGAATCGATTCGTTTAGTTATAGAAGGGTTCTGAATCGGGGGGCAGGTCACAGACTGTCGCATTGATCGGACGTTTTAAATTTTGGTGAAAACCACACAGGCTACTGTTCACCAACATTTAAAACGTACGATTATCAATTTAACCGTCGGCAAACAGTTTTTACCATACATCATGTTACTTTAATGTAAGGCGGCTCATAATAGTGCATAAGGGGCCATCTTTCTATTATTCTACTAGGGGAAAAGTTAAGACCTAAATACCTATTTTAAGCTGACACAAACGACCTCATTTTGAATAACTAATACCATACTTATGAAATTATAAACGTACATACCTAAGGGGAGGGATAATAGGTTGCTGTTCAGAGAGAGTAGGCGCAAATATTTGGAGCAGGCAGGATACAACCTACTGACTGACATAGTTTTCTTGAATCTCATTCATGAATAACAATACAATGTGCGTGTGGAATAAATAATAATACTAAAAACTAAGGTATTTCAATCCCTCAAAGAATATAACCCCAAAACAAAATATTAAGTAGGTATGTACCTATACAAATAGGTTATGTGGGTTTACATTTAGAGGAAGTAGGTATAGATTTTATAAGGTCTACGACTAATAGCATCTAGCTACCACCCAAGAAAGTTAAGTTTCATATCACTGAATAGTTTGAGGTAGGTACGAACCCACCAACGTTGAAAATAATATATTATTGTTGCGATAATGATAGTATCAATCTATTGTAAATAGGTCGCGCTACAAAACCGGCTTTATGGAATGTCTTAATTGATGGCCAAGAGCACATAGCGACTATTGAACTCTGTGACGATTGTCGTACAAAATAACCGACATAGGTACCACAATAAACCATAATGAAAACATATTAAATACAGTCACAATTTACTCATAAAATATGCTTTAATATGCCCGATCATAATGAGGGAGGTATCTAAGGAGGTAGGTACATATAGTGTATTTTGTATTATGAGTTATGACAGATGGGTACTTGCCTCGTTTATAAAAATCCAGTGCAGTTTCTTTTCCGATTCCAGTATTGCAACCTGTGATGATAGCTGTCTTCCCGACTAACTTTGCAGTGCTGTAGCACCGGCTGCTAAACAGTGGCATTTTGCACTAAGAAATAACCTTTTTTTCGAGAGAAAACACTACAACCACTTAAACAGTCTTCGCTTTTGCTTGGTTCAAGAAACTAAGCCACAAACAAGAAGTTGTCGATATAAATAATATGAGGCGCATCGCAGTAGGCCGAACCTCGACTTGAAAGAGAATGAACATAACGGTAAGTACCTACCTAGGTAGGCGGGGTAAACCCGATAGCGGTATTGAGCTCGACGCATTAAAAATAAAGTTTTCCAATAGTAAAACTAGTTATGTTGTTTTATAAGACTTACAACATTCCAAAATATTGCACAAGCAGCTGATTTTCAATATTATTACCGCCCGGTCCACCATGGCTCATAAAAATGGGAAAGCTTCTCCCTAAATGTGCCAATAGACTTGCGTGCGTCTTTCCTAATTAGTTACAGGATAAGGATCCAACAGTTTTGAGATATTTAATTCAAAAGTTTAGAACTTAATTATTATATGGTGCGGTACCGTAAATATGGATTTGGAAAGGAAGCTATATTTTAACTTTAAATCAAATTTACAATGCTGATTTCATCTCCTTCTTCTTGTCCTTATCCCACACTAGGCGAGGTGGGCATAATAGGTTTTTCTCTTCCATTCTTCATCTCAGTGCTCACACCTTTCATTCCTCACACAGTCTAGCTATACCTTCTTTCTCCACCATTCTCTACCTCTATATCTATCCACATTCATGCCAAAAGCGTTATATGTATACTTTGGAAAAGATTAACAACACTCAGAATGAGTAGTAACATAAAGTGCGTTATGTCATTTGAGTTTAATTGTTATAAGAGGCTTTCTCTCAACAATTCCTTGCTTGTTATTAGTTGTCATGTAAGTACTTATCTTTTAATATTATTATTTTGATACTTATTTCAATTGAAAGACAGTGAAAATGCTTAGAGGAATTGTGGAATGAACCAATCAGACATGAAAAAGCTCAACATGTTCTTATTAGGACAAATTTGCAGACACAAGCTGGGCATAAAATTATGCATTGTGCCAAAGCAAATTTTCATAATAGGTACAAATGATATCTATTCTATCTAATTACTGACATATTTTAACACGGACGAACTTGTATCATTATTTGTATGTTACAATTAGGTATATCAGTGATTGTTTTTGTAGTAGCTGTAGTATTGTAATTAGTTTTTAGTATTTTATTTTAATAATAATAATAATAAATTTAATATTGCCACAAAAAAAGAAATATAAAGGCATTGGCCGAGTATGGTATATTAGTGATTGCAAGTTTGCAATTTTATTGCAAACTTGCAATCACTAATGATGCATTGGTTTAGCATGGATGACGGCCAAGTAACAGTGTTATCTTTGCTTGATTTTAGTAATGCCTTTAATAATGTTGATTTTGACTTATTGATTGGAATCTTACGCTCTCTTAACATATCTCCTACAGTACTCGAATGGTTTCATTGTTATCTTTTTGAACGCCGACAGCGTATTCAAATTGATGATACATTTTCATCATGGTGTACTACGACTGCAGGTGTTCCTCAAGGCGGCGTTCTTTCTCCTCTTCTTTTCGCAATATTTATTACTTCTATTTCTGTAAAACTTACTTCAGCCTACCACCTATATGCAGATTACCTTCAATTGTATAGACACGTGCGCATTGAAAATTTACCTAAGGCAATTCGTGCCACAAACTCTGACTTAAATACAATTCTTGAGTGGAGTAAATCACATGGTCTTAACGTCAACCCTGAAAAGACTCAGATAATAATCATCGGAAGCTCAAGGATGTAATCTAAAATTGACTGGTTTTGCCTGCCGCAAGTATTATTCGATGGTATACAAATAACTTTTAGTAATTGTGTTAAAAATCTAGGTATATACATTGACAGAACATTATCATGGGACTCGCATCTGGCAGAAACTAGTCGAAAACTTTTTGCCTCAGCAGGGTCACTTCGTAGATTACGCAATCTCCTTCCAACCTCAACCAAAACTGCGCTTGCCCAATCTATTTTACTCCCCATTCTTGATTATGCTGACGCTTGCTATCTGGATATTACCGAGGTACAGCTTGATAAATTGGAACGTCTACAAAATTTGTGTATTCGATTCATATTTGGTTTACGCAAATATGATCATGTATCTGAATTTCGTGAAAAGCTAAAATGGTTACCTATCCGCCTTCGCCGGAACATGCATATAGTTTCCTTACTGTACAATATCCTTTTCCTTCCTTCCTCACCCACTTACCTGAAAGAACGTTTCCAATTCCTAACCACCACATCCTCTCGTATTTTACGAACCTCACAGTCTCTTGTCTTGAGGACTCCTGAACACTCCACAAAGTTCTCTGACAAATCATTTACAGTACATGCTGTACGATTGTGGAATGCTTTACCTGCTACTATTAGAGAAGCAAAAACAATACAAATGTTTAAAAAAATGGTTAAAGATCATTACTTGTCGTCTACCTACTAAAACTGCTTTATTTATATTTATATACTTATATTATATATTAATTATATTTGGAATGTACGTTTATATATGTATCTGAAAGAGTATTGATATATATTATTGAGTTATTTATGTAGATATATTATGTAAATATGTATATGAAATATTAGTAAATTAGGTTAATTATTGTGTTACATTTATGTGTATAGGTACGCTAGTTTCTTGTTGCACACCGCCGTGTATCTATCTTTTTTATATCCATCCCAAGGTTGTCTGTAAGAGATTGCATTAGCGATAAGACCGCCGATTGCTATACTATTTTAGTGTAATATTTTATATTCTTGTTTCTTTTACATGGTATGCAATAAAGAGTATTTGTATTGTATTGTATTGTTGCTAAAAAATATTTGCAATCTTTCATCAATCAAATTTAGAATGCAACTATATGAAAAACATTACAGGATAGAAACCATTCATGTCTATGGACCTGTAAATAGTAATATTCCAGGACCTCGAACCCTAGAGATAGTAAACAAATTTAGTTGATCATATTTCTATGACAATAAAAAATTTTTACAAATTTGTATTGTAGGTACCATTCTTTATATGCAAAATTATTTTTACAATTTACTAAAAATAAGAAATATGATGATACTGATTTAGAAATATCATTTAGGCATTGGTTTGTTTCAGCAATAATTAGTATAGAATATAAATTGATGCATTTTATTTTTTATAATCCACTATATTATACTGAAAGTGGCCCTGTAACCAAGCCATCCATTCTTTATCCACTTCTTTCAATAATGTTACTTCTTTAAAAACTTCACTCCTTGATTTTTCTTCAAACCCCAGTTTTTGGAACATTCTAATACTAACACTGTTTTCAAAAGATATTTTCGCTTCATATGTTTTAATTTTAAGGTATTGTATGCCATAAACCAACATCAATATTACAGCTTCCCAGCCTAGTCTTTTCCCTCGAGCAGATTCTTCTGCTATCATTATTTCAACTTCTCCAATAGAATGATCTTTATCAACTATAAATATGTTTGTATCTCCGATCATACACCCTGAAATGTGATATCTCCTATAAACACCCTTACATATTTGCACATAACAAGCAATGAGGGTTTATTACTTTTTAATATGTACTATTATAGGCATACTATACCTATTTCGTCACCATCAGCGTCATGTTTATGTTTATCTAGGATAATGAAAGTGCATTCTGAAATAAAAAACACGAAATAATAAAGATTGAGGCAAGAACATACTATAACAAAAAAATATTGTCAGCAGTAAGTACTGTCTTCATCCTCTCGCCACGATTTTTGCATTTCAAATTCTTCCTCCAATGTGAGAGGCTCCGACGCTGTAAGCTTCTGTAATTCTTCAGATTTCATCCATTCGTGATACCTGAAAATAATCATAGTTTATGTTTTGGGACCCACTAAGTATTGTGATAATCATAACATATTTAACTACTTTAGCACATGATGAGTTCTGTATGGTACTAATACGATATGACATCCCAATAACATAATATTACTATTTATTTTCATTGTGATTCCTGTTTCAGACAAAATCAAAATAAATATCACGTGACTATCAGCAGTATCTGCTACAGATCAAGTAGATAACAAAGGTTGTCATAGATAAGACAAAACACTAGTCATGACGTAAGTCAAGTGAGTAGAGAGATATCAAAGCATTGCTGCCAACTGTAATAACATATTCGCACGAAATTAAACAGTATAATTTAAAAATCCATGCATAGTCGCTAAATGCATACCACTAAAGTCCTACGGCAAAATTTGAAACTAAATGCACTAGGCCGTCAGTTTTCAATTTATTTGTGAATAGTTTCTGTAAATAAAGCACGTGAAATTGTCCTTAGAGTAAAATAATCTTGTTAATCGGACGGGAAACATATAAAGTGATTGATCCCTTTTAGTAATGTGTCGCTGTCATGACAAGTAAATTTTAGGAATTACATCATTTAAGAAATTTCATTTAAAAAAGATTTTTCATTTTATTTGTTTCAGGTGTTTCAGTGAAAACCGTTTCACAAATAACTAAAGAAGGACGAGGTGGCGAGCATTTTAAAGAGAATCTACACCCTTGAAAATAGTCCCTAAAACTGTTGCCAATCACAGATGAAGACGGACTATTCCACTCAGATTCTCAGCAGGAAACTGGAAAACGTTTTATTAGTGCACTAAGAAAACGTTTTCCTGATTGTTAGAAATTAATAATCGATTAAAATAAAAATCGATTATTTTTTAACATCCCTAGCCAACAGCCAAATTTAAACTAATTTGTAATTTTTATAATCATTGTGTTCCGTGTTATCAAATGCCTGGTGACTTCAGTAGATTAGTGGTTTCGTTTTGAGATAACCTCATATAATAGATCTCGTGTAAATACAAATAAGCAAGTAGTGTTATGAAACCTAACTAGAAGTTTTTTTAACTTTATTAATAAAGTTTCATTTATTTATGTATGTTCTAGCAATTCAGTGATCTGATATTTTTAACGCTTTCTTTTGATATCGCCTTTAATTTGTGAATAAAACAATTATATTACATTAAGAGGTGAGTTGGTATAACTGGTTTCCTTGGTTTTGTGTTGGATTAGAGAGTAATTAAAAAAAAATTCTTTCTTTCATGGCTTTCAAGATGAATCAATATCACACAGAGAAACGACTATGTTGGTGCTACGGTCTGATATCTGTATTATTAAGTGTATCGGTGGTAAGTATTGCAGTGGCTTACAACCACTGGCGAGAAACTCTCAATGTGTGTCCTGGTGGTTACCTGGAAAACACAAACTGTGGATGCATATTCTACGGTATCAGCACATTCCAATATTTCAATGGAGGTCACATTTCTAACTGTCTATATGCAGTATTTGCTCCATTGCCAATACTTGGATATGCAATAATAATGACTCTGTTTCACATGTACAGAGTTTGTATCAACACTGTGGGGAAGTATGAGGATGAAAAGACTACTGCAATGGAAGAAATGTAAGTGCCATTTATTTCAGGACACCATTAATTTCTGGGTCTAATACATTTTATTTCATTAGTATTCCTTCTCTATCTCTGCAACTGTATTATTGAAAGTAGTAATTTTTTAAATTTTGTTATTAAAACTGACATGGTTTTGACACATTATAAATGTATAAAATATGGGAGTTACTCACCTAGTACTAGGCAAATCGCGACCGTGTCCGCGAGCGCCCCGTATTCTCCTTGAAAAAGACCACCGAATGTGGTTGAAACTATAGTCGGAACCCTCTGACTTATTACGTGAGTAACTCCCGTGTTTTATACATTTATAATTTTTTTAATATTATTAGTTTGACCACAGTTTTACCTGATGTTAAGTGAAGACACAGTCTAATGTGTAGCATGCAGCCCTGGAAGGTATCCATTCAATTGTGGCAGAGACTCCAGGATACATATCTGGAAACAGACTCGGGCAGCGAGTTCCTTGACATTACTCATTAAGAAAGTGGAAGCAGAATGCTTCATACATATAGATGGTATATCTACCAAATAGCAAAGGCGCATCGCCATACTTCTGGTTGATGTAGATGCTTTTAGATAACCATTTATTAATATATGTATATCTTTGAACATAATCTGTCAATAACCTTAACTGGCCGGTTGGCGCAGTTGGTAGCACTCCCTTCTGAGCCACTAGTCCAGGGTTCGATTTCCAGACAGGTCAAACATCTGTGTTTATGAACATGTCTGTTTGACCTGTATCTGGGTGTGTATATGTATATAAGTATATATATCAGTCATCAGGTTACCATAGCACAGGCTCTGTTTAGTATGGGACCTGAAGACCTTGTGTGAATGTTAATGTTTGTGTATGTATAAAAAAATTAGTGGTTTGAAAATAGTGTTATACAATTATTATTTTTTTGTCATTAAGTTAGTGCAATGTAGTTTCCTAGAGTAAAATACAAACACAAATCTTAACCATTATGCAATAAATTTTCAGTGAAGGTGAATCAATAGTGGTGACCACTAGAACTCGGATGTCAAGAAAGAATGATGGTGTGATATATTGCTGGATCCCCACATCATGTGTTGCCGCTGTTTTCTGTATTTACAACTTGGTGCATGCTGCAATCATCACTGATGGATTTTTCAAGACTTGCAACCAGTATAGGGGATATCTTGTTAGGGTAATTATACTCATTTATTCTATTTTACAGTGTTACTTTCCCATACAATATATTGCGTATATTTTACAATCATCTCCTTTTAGAATTATATTTAAATAATTAATGTGTACTTATTTGTCAAATATTGATAGCTTGATAAGGTGGACAAACAACCTGACTAAGATCTCAATAAGGGCTGGGTGTGGGCTGCTTCCAACTGGTCCTTGTGGAGATCAGTGGAGGAGGCTATGTCTATCTATGGCTGAGATGATGATGTCCTTCTTTTATTCTTTTCATCTGTAAAGCTAATAATCCCTGATTCAGTAAGTCACAAACATGCAAAAGTGCTCCACATAACATTAATGTTTAATCTACAAAATAGTCATATACAAAAGAAGTTGTGGTGTTCCAATGATTCATTGATTTGGGAAGCCTAATTAAATGTTCATAATTGTAACTGATTTCAATAGTCCCAAGAGTTTTCATTGTTTGTATTCCAAGGGTCTTATTAAAATTCTAAACATGCAGGAACTTCATGCGGCAGGGGACCACGCCACCGCCATCCACTTCAGACTGGCGTGTCAAGCTATCTTCGACTTTATGGACTATATACAGAAGGATTCACCCAATAGTCGTAGAGGCGACTTCATTAACACAGGCGTGGCACTCCAACTGGGACTTATCACATCTTGGTTTGCAGTGATAATGTGGGTAGCTGTAACTGTATACACTGCTTTGAGGGCTTACAGAGAAAGAGATGTGTTGACTTGCTGTGGAAATTAAAGTTAGTTATTATGACTGACATGACTTATTGATGGTGATTGCAATGCAAGTCCAAGTTGTAATCTAATTTTTATAATTGTTATTATTTTACCAATATTTGCCCTAGTTATTATATTGTGGTGGAGAGTAAGATGTGTCTAAAGTCTGTGGGATTTCATGTTTTGTACATTCAGGTTCTGATGGATTCTTAATTTAATTGCTGACATTACATGGATTTTATTTTAAGGAATCTTCTAAATAATACTTGCTCAAATTTACGACGAAATAAATATGTATCATATGGATGGATAAAAAATCCTTTATCTGTCAGGTATGCGCCTAAGTAATAATTGAAAATGTTCAAAATTTAATAAATTTAATGTAAAGACGTGTAAGAATAGGTACCACTGTTATATTGACTTTAAAATGCACACTTTTTATGTAAGTGTAAACATTAATTTCTACAACTTTATACACCAACTAAGTAGTAACCAATTTTCTTCCAGCTTTTATAACATTTTACAATAATTATAGCATTATGAATATTTCTTCCATGCCTTAAGATATTTTTTCTAAGCACTATTTATATTTCATGGCGAGAGTTTGATTTGTAGAGATTGAAATTAAGTTTATAAACTATAGATGTTTAATACTTAGGAAGATTTTAATTCTGAATCTTGCGTGTCACAAGTGAAGTGTCACAAAAAAAATGCAGATAAAATGCACAATTATTGTTCTATACTTGGTTTACTGATATATGAATATCATGTATTTAAATAATAAGTTTCTTTTAGCCATAAAAAAACCTTTACAAGACTAGATAAGACTGAGCGAAATATTCCAGCTTTGTAATCATAAACAATTATTTTATTAATGCGAGTCATACCAGCCTTCTTCCACCGAATTTAAGATACATGTACAGTATATTATATACATAGGTATTGTTATTATTTTAGTTATAAAATAACTATGTAACATCATGTGCCGTCCATTTTATGTTTTATTTAAGGTTAATTATTTTACTAAACTTTATACAATATATATTGTATAATATAACACATTATACACATACTTACCTACTTAAAATTATTTTTATTTGTTAGAATTATAAGTGCCGTGATCTGCCACGCTGGTACATGTAGTTTGGATATAATGGTGGCCAGTACGATGTCGGATTAACTAGGAGTTTGATTACCATTAGTAATCTTCTCAGTTCTCGTTAAGAAACCGAATTCAAATACCACAGCCTAACATTCAATCCTATAGACTCAGATGGTCTCAACATTTGTGCTAACGACGCCTTTTTTAACAAGGACTGGCTGACCTCCCGCTCTTTTGATCAGCACTATGAGTGAAACAACAAAAATTACGCGTAACATATATTTTAACCACAAGTTCATAAAAACTCCTATAAACTAATAGGTACCAGATTTATAACAACGGTACACATATCTATTACGTAACTGAACATACGTTACAAAGTCGGTAAGTTTTATACTAAAACAGCTGCCAGATTATTGAATGCATATTTATACGCGGACCGTGAATAATTACGTAGTCAAAAAACTACAAATCGATTTACTCGTCGTGGAACATACACGTTTTGTTGAAGAAAAACAAACAATCTAGTTAATAATCTAATTAAATACGCACTATTAGGGATATCTCATAAAATACTCTTTATCTTGATTAAATTTAAATGGATCTGATACGAAATACTAGTATAAAAGTGTACAGT